>CM050888.1:5690676-10690676 GCA_027725995.1 Rhynchospora tenuis | reverse complement strand
ACACAGCAGGGTCGGTTATGTGCGCTTTCGGTGCACATGGTGTATCACCGTTATTGTGGACCGTTGCTTTGGTCAGTTTTAAAAAAGTGTGTTACGCATCTGGTGTATGGAATTTAATGCTGGTCCTTTCCTCAGTTCTTCTCAAGAAAAAAAAAGCTTCCTCCTCCTCCTCCGTTCATCGTTCATCCCTTTTGTGTAGCCGGGAGCCCACCACCGAAATTGTCTCCGCGGTAGCGACGGAGGTGAAACCTCAAAAGGTGCAGCACCAACTCACAACTTTTCTCTCCGACTCTCAACCCCTCTACTACTCGCACGGTCCGATGCACCACTTCGTCTTGCTGAACGATGGGGCTCTCTTGTCAGCGTTGCTCGCCTCATTTCCTTCCTTCTCCCACCTTTCTTACATTTTGTCTCTCTACGAGTTCGTGGATCCTCTCTCTCTGCCTGGTCTTGCCATCTTAGACCAGCGTGATGAGCTGGGAAATGATACGCCTCTCCACCAAGCTTTGCGCCTCAACAGGCCCCAACTCGCCTCTCTCCTTTGTAGTTATAGGAACCGCATTGGCCTTCTTTACAGATCCAAGCAATGAAGCAAGATGGAATAAGGTTTCGCTTTCCTTTCAGACATCTTTTCCATCGCCGTCACCAGTTTTGTGCAAAGACTGAGCACCCAGACTGCCCACATGCATGTTAGGTGTAAAACGTTATTGCGGGCCTAATATGAGGGAGTGTTGATGCAGGAGCAAGTGGAGGCAATCCCGAACAGAGAGAACGAACCACCAGGGGAGCATCTCAGGTGTCAGGCTGATGACATCGGTGATTGGTGGCAGTAATTCCTCCGATGAAATCTTCGGAGAAAGAGCAGGGATACCACCATGTAAAACTTGAAAACGGTATGTTACTTGGTCTGATGTTTCAAATTGTTAGAGGTAGTTTCAATTTTTAACTGGTTTTCAAAAGCAAAATTTAGGTTTCAACAAGAATTACTAATAAATCAGCTAGCAGTTAGGTATTATACCAGTTTGTCCCAAATACTGACAGTAACGTGTACTAGAGGTGCTTTGATTGATTCATGTGATACAAGTTGATGCATAAAGCCATTAAATTTCTAAAAATTTCTTCTCTATAACGGTTAAACTATTATTTATAACTTTCAGCTTTTGACAATTGCTGATTATTTATTTGCTTATTTTGCCATGAAAGTGGATTATTTGCTGAACAATGCTGAACTTAGCGGGCATTTCTCGGATGGTACAGTATCGGTTCATAAAAAAAAAGGCCATAATGATCAAATTAGGTCTTTGCAAGTGTAGATAATGAGATGTATTTCTCTTTATGTAGACTGCTTGTCTAGAATTTCTTTATCAATGCCATACTGGTCGGACACTTAAAGTCAAAAAAAAAAAAAGGAAAAAAGGAAGGCACAAACAAATGCTTACACTAATTAAAAGAAATGACACATTAGTTTACTGTCAATTAAAAGCCACAAATTTCACAGTATACATGCGGTAGGAATGTGAAAATAACAAAAATAAAACTGGCAATTGAGGAAATGCAGTCAGGGGGAAACTTAGGCAATTGGGGGAATGCAGCCAAGGTATTTGAGGAAATACAGCACAGGGGTGTGAAACCAAGATATTGTGACCTTTGTTGTTCAAGAACACTGTATGTAGCTTTTACTACATATATATTCTTTATTTTCCTCATTCTTTCTATCTCTTCTTTGTTTATTTGATCATTATCATGTGTTACTGAATTGTTTTATTTTCAGGGCATTAGCCCGTGATGTCATTACCTATGCTACTCTCATGAAAGCAAGTAGACGTAATTTTCATTACTGTATTTGGTAATGTTTTCTGCAAAAATATTTGAACCCATGAAATTACACCAAACTTTTTTACTTGGGTGGATCTTCTACGAAATCGATGAACTTCTTTCTCTCAATAGTTATTGATTCCAACAATTCTTTTTATTTGATTTTGTAACCAGCTTCGAATTTTATTCTTTGATTGAATCCTTTTGAAGTTCTAATTTTTTTCCCCCATTTTTTTCCTTCAGGTTTTGGGTTGAATTTTCATATGTTTCATCAACATGTTCGATAGGTTTTACTGATTTCTTTGATTTAGTCCTTTCACAATTTTTTATTTTTCTTATTTTTTCCCTTCATGTTTTTGTTTCGATTTTTTGTGTTTAGATGTTGAAATGGTGGCAGCAAGGTTTCTTATGGAAGAGATAGATGATAAAGAGGAGGAAATGAAGAAAGAAACCTTAATCAAGGGAAGCCAAGCCCCTGCAATAGTAGTGCATCAAAGTTCTAGGTTTCAAAGTGCTATGAGCCTAAGAACCCATGTTAAAGCCAGTGCTGCCACTGCTGGTACAATTACCAGTGCGGCTGGTACTAGGACAGGGAAATGTAAGCAAGATGAGGTTCTAGCTGATATAGTTCGAATCTATGGTGATAAGGACACCAGCACCACATCGTACCCGAACAAACGCCCGCAGAGACACTTTCTGAGGTGGTGGCCCCCAGGTCGTCCGCACAACCTATTAGACCGTCAACTAGAAGGCTAGCTGAGAGCACAAATCGTGGAAGTTCTACAATCTAGAAAAAATAAAAGATTTCATAATTGGTTTACTTTTGACCAGTATAAATCAAACTGATCAAGAAAGAACACTTCATCAAGATTCATACCATCTCAGCAAGGTACATATCTAATTTACTTATGATTTGGTACATTTCAAGGTACATATTTTTATTGCTTAGCTGGTTTATTTCTAATTTCATTTCTTTTGGTCATTTTAGAAGCTCTCTCCATATGGTAACAAAGGAAATTTAAAGAAAATGATTGAATAGTCAGGACATAGATTCACAATGTAAAATGGTTGGCTTAATACATATTGGAAATACATTTAGGATATCAACTGTAAGGTAAATAAATTTGTCATTGACATCGTGGTTCACTTGGAAAATCCAGAATTTATTTCACTTGGAAAATCCAGGATTATATAATTATAACTGCACTTCAGTTATATTGGATCCATTTATAATCTCACTTTACCAAGGGGCCCATTATAATATCATTCCTCAATTAATGAGTGGCAATTAGCTATTGATATATATATTTTTCTCCTACACAAGTTACATACAAAGAACTATTCTTTTATCACCACTTGCTTCAAATGGCTTTTAATAATAATTACGTTGCATATTCCTTATGTGAAAAATATATCATATCAATCTTAGAATTAATGACACGATAAAAATATTAATGACACAAACACAATCCATATAATATTTTATCAATTAGGTCTGTTCAATATATGAAACTTTTCATATACTCGTGTTATTAAATGATAATTCTTTATCAACGTTTACAGAACTACAACGTACTTTTAATCAACACGACAGTCTTATATGGCATATTAGTGTTCCTGCTAATATCCAAGACCTGTGAACATTTTAGAGATATATATTCATTTTATTTAGAGTTCTGCGGTTCAAGACCAAGAGCATATTCTTGAACACTTTTAAATATGAATATTAACTCATAGAACAAAATGTAATAACATCCAATTCATAAATATAACATATAAAAGTAATCACTATAAGATAACTTTTAGAACACAATTCCAACAATCTCCCACTTGTTCTTAAAGTTACTTCTTATACATTCCTATGTATTAACTCTAAAACTTGGGTTGCCTTTTGACTCATTCTGTTATCTCTATCCACTTTCCATGCATCTTCAAACCCATGGAATCAAAGTGAACTTCGCTTTTGGCTTGAGATAAAGGCTTTGTTAGCGGATCTGCTGTGTTACTATCCGTGTCCACCTTTAATAATTTTATTTTACCATCTTCTATGAAGTCCCGAATGACAAAGTATTTTCTATCCATGTGTTTGACTTTGTGGTATGCCTTCGGTTCTTTGATTTGTGCAATAGCTCCACTATTGTCGCAAAACAATTCCAATGGCCCTTCGATTGATGGTACCACACCAAGCTCCTCAATGAACTTCTTGATCCAAACACCTTCTTTGCTTGCTTCCGCAGCAGCCATCACTTCTGATTGGGTGGTTGAGTCAGCTGTTGTTGATTGTTTGAAACTTCTCCAATAAACAACACCCCCATTCAGAATGAATACATATCCAGATTGCGACCTTTTATCATCATAATCGGTTGCAAAACTCGCATCGGTGTAGCCTTCTACAACGAGTTCCCGTTTCCCTCCATACACAAGAAATTTATCCTTAGTTCTGTTAAGATACTTAAGGATATTCTTGACCGCACTCCAATGTGCAGGACCTGCATGGGCTTGATGACGACTTGTCATACTTAGAGCATACGCGACATCAGGTCGTGTACAAACCATAGCATACATGATAGAACCAATTGCAGAAGCATATTCTACATTCTTCACGATTTCAATGTCTTTACGTATCACAGCACGTTGAGACTTGCTAAGTGTTACACCTTGACTCATTGGCACATTTCCTTTCTTAGAATTTTGCATGTCGAATCGTTTCAATACTTTGTCAATGTATGTACGTTGACTTAAGCCAATGAGTCTACGTGACCTGTCTCTACATATCTTGATTCCCAAGATATATTGGGCTTCACCTAAGTCTTTCATTGAGAAAATCTCTTTCAATGAAGTTTTTGTTTGCTCCATTAAGGGAATAAAGTTGCCTATCAATAGTATGTCATCAACATACAAAACCAAGAAAAGTACATGGCTCCCACTGACCATCTTGTATACACAAGTATCTTCATTACTTTGAATAAATCCAAGGCGTTTAACCTTTTCATCAAAGCGCTTATTCCAACTCCTGGATGTTTGCTTCAGTCCATAAATAGACCTTTGAAGTTTGCATACTTTACTGCCATTATTTGGATCTTCAAAACCTGAGGTTGTACCATGTACACATCCTCTTCCAAATTCCCATTCAGGAATGCTGTTTTGACATCCATTTGCCATATTTCATAATCATAAAATGCGGCAATGGCTAGTAATATCCGAATTGACTTAAACATTGCAACAGGCGAGAAAGTTTCGTCATAATCAATTCCTTGAACTTGACTAAACCCTTTCGCTACAAGCCTTGCCTTGTATGTTGTCATGTTTCCATCCATGTCCATCTTCCTCTTGAAAACCCATTTGTTTTGAACAGCTTTCTTTCCTTGAGAAAGATCTACCAAGTTCCACACTTGGTTATCATACATGGATTGCATTTCAGATTTCATGGCTTCATACCATAATTTTGAGTCTTCTCTTTTCATTGCTTCTTCAAAGGTCATTGGATCATCCGTATCCATTACCAAGATCTCATGAAGTCCTAGATATATATCAGATTTCTTTCTAGATCTTGTTGACCTTCTTAGTTCTTGTAGCACTTTATGCTCATCTTGAGTATCTTGAACTTCTTGAACAATTTCTTGTGGAATTAGTTCAATACTCGATTGAACACTATGCGGTGATGTGTGAACCTCTTCCTCAATAGGCTGAGGAACTTGTACACTAATGCTCCCACTAGCCGTCGGAACTATGGTTGGGTTATTTCGATCTACATGGGTGTCATCCATGACCTGATCGAGGTTTTGTAACGTTTCTTGAGTTTCCTCAAGCGTTACACTACTCCCACTACTTTTGATTCTTTCGAGAAACTCTTTCTTTAAGAAAATTGCACCCCTTTCAACTAATATTCTATTTGTTGACTTGCGCCAAAAGTAGTATCCTTTTGTTTCTTTTGGATAACCTATAAAAAGTATTTTTCTGCTTGGGGTTCTAGTTTGGTTGACATCGATCATTTAATGTAAGCCTCACATCCCCAAATTTGAGAAAAGATAATTCAGGAGTTTTTCCTGTCCACAACTCGTATGAAGTTTTCTCGACAGATTTGGATGGAACAATATTCAGTGTGTAAGCAGCAGTTAGCAATGCATGTCCCAAAAAATAAAGAGGCAATTCTGTTTGGCACATTATTGATCGAACCACATCAATCAATGTTTTGTTTCTCCTCTCAGATACACCATTCCACTGAGGTGTTCCTAGTGGAGTTAATTGTGGTATGATACCACATTCTTTCAGATATGTATCAAATTCATTACTCAAGTATTCTCCTCCACGATCAGTTCGTAAAAACTTAATTCTCTTATTAAGTTGATTTTCGACTTCATTCTTGAATTCTTTGAATTTGTCAAAAGATTCACTCTTGTTCTTCATTAGATAAACATAGCCAAAACGACTATAGTCATCTATGAACGTAATGAAGTACCTAAAACCATCTCGTGCACTTGTTCTTATTGGACCACATACATCAGAATGTATCAATTTCAACAAGTCTTTTACCCTTGAACCTTTCTTCTTGAAAGGTTTCTTAGTCTTACCAACTAAACAAGATTCACATGTCTCTATTGCATCGCAATCCATGAGACCAAGAAAATTACTATCTTGTAATTTCTTAATGCGTTTCTCGTTTATATGACCAAGAGGATAGTGCCATAAGAGAGTATTATTTTCATGAGATATTTTGAGTCTTTTGTTATTGACATTTAGAACATGTTTATCATTCACTTCTAGCAAATATAAACCATCATGAATAGTAGCATTTGCATAGAAAATTCTATCTTTTGCAATACTCATACACGAGTTTGAAATAGTAAATACATAACCATCTTTGTCCAAACACGACACAGATATAATGTTCTTACATATAGACGGAACATAATAAACATTATTCAAATTAATTATTAAACCACTAGATAAAAGAAGGTTTATTGAACCAATGGCCATCGCCGAGATACTAACATCATTGCTCACCTTCAAAGTGACTTCTCCTCTCTTGAGATGTCTTCTATTCATTAGTGCCTTCATATTTACACAAATATGAGCACGACTTCTCCTCTCTTGAGATGTCTTCTATTCATTAGTGCCTTCATATTTACACAAATATGAGCACACGATCTAGTATCAGTTACTCAATCGTGAATAGATGTGGTTAAATTAAATTAATTTCAATAACATAGATACCTTTTGGAACCTTGGGACGCTTCCGCTCTATTTTGCCTGAGTCTAAGTCAGCCTTGTACTTTGGACAATTCACCTTGAAACGTCCTTACTCATGACAATCTCAGTTTGCAGAGTTAGCAAGTTTTTTTTCTCTTGCTTTTGAAGGTGCTCGCTTGAGCTTCTCCTTTCCCCTTGTTCCTTTTAGGCATCTTCTTTTGCCTTTCTTTTGAACTTTCTTGCTATTCTGTGATTGCAAGAACATCTTGAATGAAGTTCCATTATCTCTTTTGGAGTATGATTTATGAACTTTCTAGTAAGTTCAAGCACTATACTTGCCAATATGAGACCTTGAACATCCAGTTCATTTTGCAATACTTTTCACGCCAAGCATTTTTCTTCATCAGAGGGTTCCGTACTTAGTAATGGTGCATTGTGCTCCAATACATTTACAAGATCCTCCTATCTGATGATCAATTGGAGTTTTACTTTCTAATCAAGAAAATTAGAACTAACATTTTCCAACAAGCACTTTTCGAGTTATGGATTGGATAAGTACGTTGATTGTCATTCTATAGAAATAAAATTAAAGGATTTCATGTTAATATTTATGTAACACTTCATACTACATATTTAAATTTGTCCATTATGCAGTATATTCAAGATCCTATCATAAATAAAGTGAACTCATCCGAATTATAAAATCAAGGTAAGTAATCTTTTACTAATCATAACCTTTTAGAAAAAACTTTTGCAATCGTTTGTAATTTTCTAAACTTTATGACTCTTGTTGTTTATTAAGAAACTTTTCTTATTAAACGATTTTCCCGAGACTTCAAGCCTAGATCTTGACTTTCCTTTAAGCAAACTTATTTTATTGGTCAATATGTTCAGCTAATTATCTCCATAAAATAAATGTACCAAATGCCTCACATTTAATCCATTTATCAATGGCCTGATAATATATCCTAACACATTCCACGATTTCTAAAGATTAAAAATTACACTCATGCATCTTAATAATCTTTAGCTTAAAGCGGATAAAATAAGAAGGAAAAATACTTAATTTTTCATTGGACATTTCAAATGTGACTATAGTTTGGTAGGTCATGTTTCCATACACCCATACCTATCCTAACATATCATTCACATATAATCATAAAAGCACACAACATAAAACAATCACAAAACATTTGCAAGTTTGTATGCCTCTTGCGCTTCTCTTCATCCATTGCTTTGCCTTCTTGCACCATTGGATGAAAAATTGCATAAAAATAAATATGCTGCCCAAACTTTATTATGAATCCTTTCAAAAAATAAAATTTGCTAAGTGCAAGTATTAGGAACCCATCTCATTCTCACAATGCATATGATGTAAAAAATAAATAAAGGCATCCTATACATAAATTGCCTTTTGTGCCTAATTAATAAACGCTTATTAAAATTGCTTACAATCAAACATGCACATCACATAAAATTTACATCACACAAGGCATTGGAATGAGACATACAAACTCGATTCCCTGCAAAACATTATAATAGGAATTGCATACCGATGCACTATTTTGTACCTTTTAATTAATTTCCATTTCTTAAGTAATTGCGGTTCTCTAAATCATTTAAATCCCTAAAATGATTTATAATTCTCTGTTACAATTTGCACCATAGTTTGAAAAATAATCTTTTAATCATTTAAAAGAAAATACAAACCGTTAATGTCTTTTGTCACAGAAAAACTGCGCACTGTTGCTGTTTTGCCTTTGTGACGAAATTTCATAAAACTTTTGTATAGGAAAGTTTTATTATTTCAAAACTAGACTTCAATATCTAAATTTAGAAACTGGTTTCATCAAAATATGTTAATCCATTTGAGAGAAAACGTTATTTTGATTTCAGCAAAAACTGCTACTGCTGTTGCAAAATTCCAGCAGCGCACTATTTTCTTTATTTTTGTTTAATCTCATAGATCTGTCCAAAAACTTTGATCTATATAATTATCCTATTCTAAACTTCTTCTACTGTAGTAAGAATTTTAGAAAATACAAAAATAATTAACCAGTAATCTTATTACAATATTGCAAAACGTGTAACAAAAATTCAGCACGAATTTAGAACCGCAAAACAAAAGAACAATTAACTAAGCACTTATGTAATTAAAATTACATAATAAAATTTTCTAATTAGCAATAATAAAGAACCTATGCTTTGATACCAATTGAAGGATTTCATGATGCAAATCGGGTAATTTTTTAAATTTTATTAACCGATAACATCTAGGATCGTTCTTATTATCGCTAACTTTCCTGTAATTTATTTGCATCACAATCACATATATTCTTATATAAGAGGATTGTCTCTAACGAAGCTCTATTTCTCTAACGAAGCTCTATTTCTCTTCGGTTCACCTTGAATCCGAAACAAGAATGACAGTCGAATCCGTGCTAGCGAACTCCCCGTCAACACCTAGCTCCGTCGCCCGTATCTTAATCGATTGCTTACTCGATAGAATATTTTAACAAGTATTTAGAAGAAAAGAAGAACAAAGCTTCAACACATGAAGACTTACTTGTTCCCAAATTTTCTGATCTGTTTTACCTTTAAAACACAAGAAGAAACCTTTCAATTTCATATAGCATTTAAAGCCACTAACCAGAAATTAAAACAACACTTTAATTTCTGACGTTGCAGCACTAAAACCTTGATAACTCTCTGTAGGAAACTCCAAACGTCCTGAAACTTGGACCATTGGATTCTACACTTCAAGGGCTACAATTTGCATATATCATTTGCCCAAAATGGTTATCGTTTGCTATACTAATTTTCTGTTTAAAGTTGGCTCAAATTCTGACCCGAATTTAAGGCCTTCTTTCTTTCTTCATTTGTTAAAATAATTGGGCTTGGGCTTCAAATAAATTTATACATTTCATAATAATATTCATATATTATTATAATATGTGAAACTTATATTATTCTCATAATATGTACATATTAATAAATTTATTCTTTGCTAGTTAATCACGTCATGTGATATAATCCTTATACATAGAAAATTTATTTCTTGTTTCCCATTCAGTTGGTGTGACCTATGTTGAGGATCCATATTATGTTGGCAATGGAATAATTATTTTATTCCATAAACTGTAAGCGGTACTCTAGCATACATTACAGCTACCCAAATAATATAGATGTTTAGCAAATCCTTTTACGAAACACGATCTTTCTAGTAATGTTATTAACATTACTTGTGTCTATTCCTTGCCATATGATATTATGATTACTATACAAAGTAGGACTGTGTCATCCTCGTATTATAATCTTTTCTTGGTCTCTAACAAGTAGGATTATATAATTATAACCGCACTTCAGTTATATTGGATCCATTTATAATCTCACTTTACCAAGGGGCCCATTATAATATCATTCCTCAATTAATGAGTGGCAATTAGCTATTGATATATATATTTTTCTCCTACACAAGTTACATACAAAGAACTATTACTTTTATCACCACTTGCTTCAAATGGCTTTTAATAATAATTACGTTGCATATTCCTTATGTGAAAAATATATCATATCAATCTTAGAATTAATGACACGATAAAAATATTAATGACACAAACACAATCCATATAATATTTTATCAATTAGGTCTATTCAATATATGAAACTTTTCATATACTCGTGTTATTAAATGATAATCCTTTATCAACGTTTACAGAACTACAACGTACTTTTAATCAACACGACAGTCTTATATGGCATATTAGTGTTCCTGCTAATATCCAAGACCTGTGAACATTTTAGAGATATATATTCATTTTATTTAGAGTTCTGCGGTTCAAGACCAAGAGCATCTTCTTGAACACTTCTAAATATGAATATAAACTCATGGAACAAAATGTAATAACATCCAATTCATAAATATAACATATAAAAGTAATCACTATAAGATAACTTTTAGAACACAATTCCAACAGTTAATACATAGGAATATATAAGAAGTAACTTTAATAACAAGTGGGGAGATTGTTGGAATTGTGTTCTAAAAGTTATCTTATGATGATTACTTTTATATGTTATATTTATGAATTGGATGTTATTACATTTTGTTCCATGAGTTTATATTCATATTTAGAAGTGTTCAAGAAGATGCTCTTGGTCTTGAACCGCAGAACTCTAAATAAAATGAATATATAACTCTAAAATGTTCATAGGTCTTGGATATTAGCAGGAACACTAATATTCCATATAAGACTGTCGTGTTGATTAAAAGTACGTTGTAGTTCTGTAAACGTTGATAAAGGATTATTATTTAATAACACGAGTATATGAAAAGTTTCATATATTGAACAGACCTAATTGATAAAAATATTATATGGATTGTATTTGTGTCATTAATATTTTTATTGTGTCATTAATTCTAAGATTGATATGATATATTTTCACACAAGGGATATGCAACGTAATTATTATTAAAAGCCATTTGAAGCAAGTGGTGATAAAAGTAATAGTTCTTTGTATGTAACTTGTGTAGGAGGAAAATATATATGTCAATAGCTAATTTCCACTCATTAATTGAGGAATAATATTATAATGGGCCCCTTGGTAAAGTGAGATTATAAATGGATCCAATATAACTGAAGTGCAGTTATAATTATATAATCCTACTTATCAGAGACAAAGAAAATATTATAATACGAAGATGACACAGCCCTACTTTGTATAATAGTCATAATATCATATGGCAAGGAATAGACACAAGTAATGTTAATAACATTACTAGAAGGATCGTGTTTCATAAAAGGATTTGCTAAACATCTATATTATTTGGTAACTGTAATGTATGCTAGAGTACCGCTTACAGTTTATGGAATAGCATATTTATTCCATTGCCAACATAATATGGATCCTCAACATAGGTCACACCAACTGAATGGGAAACAATAAATATATTTTCTATGTACAAGGTTTCATGTTGCATGAAATAAAGTACAAATAGAAAATTATAGAGAAAATTTTTTCTATATCCCTCAAAATTGAGGAAATACAGAATTTTCCCCTCGAAAGTTCAAACTCCTGATTTTGCCCCCCAAAAGAAGAGACGCCTTCTGTATTTGCCCTTCTTCCCTATTTTATAATATAAATAATTTTTAAATAACAAAACTAATAACTTGTTACCTTTTTACCCTTGTTCGGATCTAATCCATTTTATGATCCAGACTAAACCCAATCGAATCAAAACCTTTCCTCTCTCTCGCGCGTACAAACCAGGAACTGAGCTGAAGAAAACCAATCGTGCACCTCTTTCTCTCGCAGATCTCGTCTTCCCTCCCTCGTGCTCACAAACCAGTCGAAAGAAATGCTGACATGCTTACTGTACCACTTATGGCATGCTTCTTCAGTTGCAAAAGGGAGGTATTATGCCATTAAAATGAAGTGAATAACATTTCCCTGTAACTCAAATACTGTACCATTTCTGGCATGCTCCGTGAATTTCCCAAATGAAAATAAATAAAAATAAAAAACTGGAAGCCACAACTACAAAATAACCATTTCCCTGTAACTCAAGATGCACTCCCAGCGCTTCAAAATTTTTGCTATATTTGCCAGTGCTTAACATCATATAGGACTTTAAATTAAACAAAAATTGACCAATTGAGATTTAGAAACACATAAATTTTCTTGGCTGCTAAATTTAATTTAAAGAATTACATCCAAAGAATTATATAGAGTTACACCACATGAACACAGAGTATCTTACATTCACCAAATTTATTTTAAAGAGTTACATGCAAAGAATCATCCATAAGAAACAACAGTGGCATCCAAAGAAAGAGTCAAAATCCAAATTCCCAACTAACAGTTAGAAGAGCAATAATCCAAATCCAAATTCCCAAAAGAAAGGACACTACTCGTGAATGAGAGAGGGCGATGCTCGACAACACTAAATGAAAGAGGGTTTCTGATCTGCTCAAATGAGGATGAATGGCGGAGAGTGGCAAGAAGACGGAGTAGCGATGGAGCGACGAAGGAGGAAAGCGAGGTTTAGAGTACTGATGGAGAGAGAGGCAAGGCGACAGTGGAGGAAAGCGAGGTTTAGAGTGGAGATTTGCAGTAAGGGGTGACGGAGGCGATGGAGAAGGCTGCTGTGATGTCCAGTAGGCGAGAGCTAGGATTTAGGTTTGATCTAGGAGGGATCGATATTTTTCGATCTAGATTTCCTTCTGTGTGCGAGAGGAGATAGTTGAAGAGAAGAGATGGGACTGGATCGAGTTCCTTAAGCTAATGGGTTTGGATTCGAACAAGGGTAAAAGGGTCAAAAATTTTCAGTTTTATTATTTTAATCTTATTTATATTAGAAAATATAGCAGAGGGGCAAATACAGAAGGCGTCGGAAATTCGGAGGGGCAAAATCAGGAGTTTGAATTTTCGGAGGACAAATCCTATATTTCCTCAATTTTGAGGGGTACAAAAAAAATTTTCCCAAAATTATATCACATGACGTGATTAACTAGCAAAGAATAAATTTATTAATATGTGCATAGTATGAGGATAATATAAGTTTCATATATTATATAATATATGAATATTATTATGAAATATATAAATTTATTTAAAGCCCAAGCCCAATTATTTTAACAAATGAAGAAAGAAAGAAGACCTTAAATTCGGGTCAGAATTTGAGCCAACTTTAAACAGAAAATTAGTATATCAAACGATAATCATTTTGGGCAAATGATATATGAAAATTATAGCCCTTGAAGTGTAGAATCCAATGGTCCAAGTTTCAGGACGTTTGGAGTTTCCTACAGAGAGTTATCAATGTTTTAGTGCTGCAACGTCAGAAATTAAAGTGCTGTTTTAATTTCTGCTTAGTGGCTTTAAATGCTATATGAATTTCAAAGGTTTCTTATGATGTTTTAAAAGGAAAAACAGATCAGAAAATTTGTGAACGAGTAAGTCTTCATGTGTTGAAACTTTGTTCTTCTTTTCTTCTAAATACTTGTTAAAATATTCTATCGATTAAGCAATCGATTAAGATACGGGCGACGGAGCTAGGTGTTGACGGGGAGTTCGCTAGCACGGATTCAACTGTCGTTCTTGTTTCGGATTCAAGGTAAACCGAAGAGGAATAGAGCTTCGTTAGAGACCATAGATATGGTTCAACAATCCTTCTTATAAGATTATATTAGATTATGATGCAAATAAAAATAAAGAAAGTTAGCAATAATAAGAACGATCCTAGATATTATCGACTAATAAAATTTTTTAAATTACTCGATTCGCATCATGAAATCCTTAAATTATATTAATCTTTTGAAAAATTAGCATCAATATAACAATTTATACGAGCTTTCTTTCATCTAATCAGATGGAGAAACATATCACTCTTTCTCATAAGATACTCTAGGACATTCTTGATTATTGTTACAACGTGGTTAGACATTCTTTCGTGGAGTATATCTTTCATGTTACTAGAACACTTTTCACTATATACACATTTTGCTCAAACCTAACTTCCATCATAATCTATCTCCATAAATTTTGTTTCCTTGGATTTAGGTGATCTTGCCCAAGTTCTATATTGAGAAAACATTCTTCAATGAGATCTTGACAATATTCATTTTCTTAATGTTATTCCCAATTAATGTCTTGTTATCTTGTACAATACAAGTAACACAATCATGCTCCCACTGAATATCTTGTCTATACAAGATACTTTTGACGAAGTTCAATTTCTTGACTTCATTGTCAAAATATTTATTCTAATTTCCACAACACTTGCTTCAATCCATTAATGGATCCTTAAAAGCATATATACATTTCTAGCAATATAACAAATAAATTCTCGATTTGTGTCATATACACAACAACTTCCTTCATTCTATCGAAGAAGGCAGTTTTGATATATCTTTTCATATATCTATATATACGAAATACAATTACTGCTAGAATGATCTTTATTGACTTGTACATAGCTACAAGCTAGATGCCTTGCTTTGTACATGGTCAACTTGTTATCGACTTAGTTATAGCAACAAGCATGAAAACGTGCTTTGTACATAGTCAACTTGCTATCGACTTAGACGTAGCAACAAGTGTAAAACTATACTTTGTACATAGTCGACATTCTATCCATATCAATCTTTCCTTTAAAGATCGAAATATTCTTGACGGATCGCTCCTTCATGAACATCAATTAAGGTCTATACCTTATTGTTATATATGGATTGAAATTAAAGATCATATAGATTTAAACCATACTCGTGGAATCGGATCTTTCCATCATTTCTATATTCATCAACGGATCCTCATATGTCAAATACAAGGATGTTATGAAACATATGCACCTTTCAGTTTAGGCAATTCACTCTCGTTAATCTTTGTAGGATTGGCGCTTGAGGTTCATAAACTACTTCTACAATAACTTGTAGAATAAGTTATTGATCTCAATATATTGCACGAGTTTCTCGAATATCATATACTTGCGAGATGTTTGAGTACTCTTTAGAAGCGAGCGTGCTTATGAACTTCTTCCTTTCACAACTGCTTGTAAATAAAGTTCCGGTCAACTCCCATTAAGCACCATTTATGGAGTGACAAGTTTCCCATAAAGGTACTTCATGCAGTGACGCATAAACTCCTTTAATGTTCAATTTACTCCCACTACTTCTTCTTGAGAATATCATTCTTTAAGATTACGTTATGATGAGCAACAACTACTTCGTTCTTATCATGTTCGTAGAAGTAGTACCTTTCGGTTTATTTTAAGATATCCTACAAAATATTAAGCGTCCTATTTGGGGTTCAAGCTTATTGATCAATCAAACCTTGAAATAAGCTTCTCAACACCAAATCTTGAGAAACAATGTATCTAGAGATCAAATCTCGTAAGATATCTTTCTCAATAGATTTCGATGGAACTTTTATTCAATATAAACAATATTGTCCTCAAACAAAAATCCTTTACATGAGTTGAATAAGTCAATTTGATTTATTACCGATCGAACTATATCAAACAATGTTCGATACTTCTATTTTTGGATACATTCTTCTAATGTTCCTCATGGAGCGAGTTGCGAAACGTCTTTCATCTCTTTAGGTAATATATCAAACTATATATGACTTAACTATTTGCCATGATCCATCTTAAGACTTTTACTTTTATTGAATAGTTTTTCAACTTTACTCTTGAAATCTTTTTGATCTTGTCAAAAGATTCATACTTATAACATATCAAATAGATACGTTAATATCTACAATGATCGTTGATCAAGTGGTAAAGTGTCAACAACCTATCAATTACACAAGTACCTATAGGTCTATATACATCAACATGTATAAGTCTCAATCAAGTTACTTGTCCTTTAAACGTTCGTGGGTCAAAGACGCTTTTGTCATTCAACAAACACGATTCACATATTTCAATTGATTTTCAATCAAATTGAGTTACGAGCTCTACGTTACGTAGACTCTCATAATGCGATTCTCGTTTATATATGACTAAGCGACTATTCACATAAAAGACAGATACTTTATGTAAAGTCTTACATATCTCATTTGTCATTCAAAACTTGTTTATCTATTTCAAGCAAATTCAATCAAGATGCATGAAATCATATACACAAATCTATAATAAGATAACAACATTTTCCTTTTACAAAACATGATCATCCATCATCAAATATGAAATGGAGATAAGGTTTTATGAGATGTTTGGAATAAGATATACGACCTCTAATTCCTAAACAAACTCTTTACTTAGTAAAGATAACTCTACGTATTCAATGGTAGCGGCTTAGACGAACAAGCCATTTCCAAAACGGAGTTTACTTTACTTATCTCGAACTTTCTCTTATTCTTCATCCCTACACATTTCGATAAATGCGAGCATATGAACTAGTGCGAATTAGAGATAGTGAGATAATTTGAACGACAAATATCTTAAGGACTAGAACATCATAGTATTTCGAATAATCTTTCAAATGCCTCTCATAAATGTCAAATGAAACACCTCATGCGACACTCGGTCACAAGTGAGGTCTCGAAGTCTCAACTCATATCTTAGTGAAATATTCCTTTAATACTTAACCAATCACCTTTAGCACTAACAAGTGTGCGAACAATATATCCTCCATCCCTAAAAAGAGATTACATGACAATATCAACAATCCTTGATAATGAAGATCTCAATATCGCTAGTTATCAATTAGCTCCTCGAACCTTTCGGTTCGCAAGCTAATAAAACATTTATCTTCTTATAAGAAGAGTCTCTTGGTCAACTCACACTCTATTTCTCGATCATAAATGATAGAGTCTACATTTACTTTCTCTAAGAACACCTTCTTGAATAAGTGGATGACAGCGTGGAAGTCTAGTCTAGTCCGTATGAATTCTTCAATTCAAAGGTCTATTAGTTCCAAAATAAGGATATAGGCGTCCGCTTTATCGAATATCTTTTCGCCAAAAGCTAATCAATCATTGCGAAGCTATGTTCGGTATTACTTCTCTAAGTAAATACGTTAGAAATGAGCTTGTTCTTTTCAAAGATTGATGATAACGAAATTAACATATTTAATATCTATAACAATTTCAATTTAAGGTCATTTAGTTTATGCAATGTTTTATTTATAATGATAAACAAAACTCTCACTACATTTATTTAATGTCCCAATGTAATTGGTTTTCCGAGATTCTCGTTTTTATCAAGTAGAGCCTGCTATGGCACGACACCTTACTTAACTAGACAAGGTAGGTTCTCCAACCAATCATATCTACCATACGACTCTTGATTTATGAATATCTAAGTATATTTACAAACTTCGCTCCGATGTCTAAGAAATTTGTTGGGTCCATCGATAAGCAACCTCTCTCTATTTGCTCATAACAAATCTTTGTATTTGTACCCCGACTATCAAGGTTGACAACCATGACGTCCGCTTGGGTGGACCGCTCCATGATTGGCTATTGACGTGAAGGGGATAAAGAGAAGGAGGACGATTTGGCTTAATCAAGTTAATTTGGGACAAAAGCAATTACGTGACTTTGTTTGGTGGTTGTGTAAGCATACACCCATACCTACCTATGACAATTCAAGGCATTCACAAACAATCACATAATAATAATAATCATCTTAAGTATTGTCGTGGGTTTGTATGGCTCCCGCTTGCATTAGTCTTCGTCGCATCACCATGTAACGAAACTAATCTAGTCAAAAACCCTCCCACTTGTTACTAAGATCCTATCTAATAATTAAAAAAAATACATGTGATAAATCCTAAAACCCACCTTGGCCTTAGGGGCATGCAAGCCATAATCAAGTTACATCAAGAATTAATCAATTATTAATTATCAAGGCACCTTAGTCCACATTACAACCAATCACATGCATTCACAATACATTTACAACACACAAGACATTGAGTCATGAGCCATATCAAACCCACATCCTCCTACAACAACAAGTTAGCACAATATACAAATATATGTCTAAGTTGTTCATAATTAATGAATTTTCAAGTATCTTTGCGTATTGTTTGCTAGTTTGTATTTTTCCATGCAAAGAAGGTTTAACATTCAGATAACTAATTGCTTAAATCTTTTGTCAAAATTCAACATTCAAAATTTCCAATAGAGGACAGCAAGGAGTGTTCTAATCAACATATCAACTATTTGATTAATTAGAACAACCACCATTATTCAAACAGGACCCGAAAAAAAAAAAAAAAAATTCGGTCTCCACAAATTTCAGAAAAAATCATGAGCAATCCTTATCAAGAGACAAACTACCTGTTCAAATTTCAAGAAGAGATCATTTACCAATCGGGAGAACCAAAAATAACAAACCTCAGGTCGTGTATTAAAACACCGGTTTGAGATTTCAGTTTTTGACCTTAATCTCTTAGACTGTTTGACCACCTTCCAAAATCTTTTAATGCAAAATAATTTCACAATAGCCAACTAAAAGTATGTGCCTAGAAAACCAAGAAAGAATTCCAATTTTACTCATGCAAAATTATCAAGTTATAGGGGTTTGAATACAAGTCTCCTATTCTGGAACAGCACGTCGACAAAATTGATTTTGAGTGATTGGGGTATCAAAACTAGTCTGATTGATATGAAATTTATTTTGTATGGATTCAGAACTTGAAAAAGAAACTTTCCATTCAAACACTTTTCCATAAATAATCTCAATCAACACCAGTTCATAAAACTATTCAATCGGTACTGAAAACCGATCAGACGGTTCTTGTCTTTCATTGCTTCAAATAAATAGAAAAACTTCGATCCAAACCATCAAATTGGTATGAAAGGAAGTACTAAAAGTCTACTTAATCCCTATCCATTATAAAGGGGGTCTCTTTATCAATATAACACAGATAACACCCACAAACTCAGATCTGGTCGCACAGGAACTCGTCCTACGCACCGTCACGAAATAAATCACTAAAAATCCATAATAAATCGGATTTAAGTGAATCCAGTGGAAAAATGCTCACAACTTATCTCTATATAATCTCCATCAAAAAGAAAAATCAAATCGAAAGCTTTATAGTACGAAAAACACATAAAACCATGGAAAAACTGAGTTCCAGCAAGCAAACAATGGCAGCACCTTTATTAATTCACTAATTACCAATTTCTCATTTAATTAATGTGCAAAATAGCTTAAGCACGACCTTGTGCTTTGGTACCACTGTTAGCAAGTGCTCAATTTTCATTTTAGAACCAACAATTAGCACAAAACATTCAATTAAGCACATAGAATCTAGGCTTAAGGCCATTCACACGCAATTCATGAGAAACGGGTAGGAGAATCGTTTATACCTCTCACAAATCGTTCTTGTGAGGCAATCCAAATCATTTGGAGTTTGTGGCATGTCTCCTCCACCATTACCACCATAGTTTTGCCGTCGGTCTCGAGTCCACCAAGGAGATTAACCACGTTCTCAAGGTAAATACTAGTATACCCAAGAACAAGCCTAATCTCATTAGCTTTCTCTCTTCTAGCAATTAAATCTTTTATTTAAGTGGAGAAGAGAGCTCAACACATGAGCAAAAGAGGGAGAAAAGAGGTGGTTTGTGGCAGCCACAAAGGGAAGAAAGAGAAGAGAGAGAAAGCTAGGGGTTGTAGCCTCCAAAGGGGTCTTTTTATAGAGCTCAAACCCTAGGAAAAAATTTCCCAAAATTACACCTCATGCCACTTCATGGGCAACCACATTTTGGGCCTTTATGGGCCACTTCTCACACTCATTTGGGTCTTTAATTCACCTAATTAAAGTCCTATTTGTTTGCTCTATAATTGGGTTATACATTTTTCTATCAAATAACGGTCCAATTAATCAATATAACTATGTATATTAAAATATGTTGATCTAAAATTAATTATTAACTCATTAATTATTATTTTTGGATTAGATAATGCATTAATTTATTTCTATATGATCCCTTTGACTTATTAATTATAACGGTTCATAAGGGTATATAATTAATATTAATCAACTTATCATATTATACTCACTATTGGGAATAAATAGATAATACATTGTGTGGTCAAAGTTCTATTTGTGTGACCCTTTGAGGATTTATGCTATGTTGGCCATGGAGAATAAATCACTATTTTTTTCCAATAATCATAAGCGGTATCTAGCAACACGTTATGATTCCCAATTCGCATAAATAATGTACTGCTACAATATCTCAATCCTGCATAAGAAATAAAAGTATTTCCTTGTTTGATTCTTATGTTACATGATATCATTGTGTAATCCAAGATAGGAATGTGTTATTCTTGCAGTTTATACATTTCTTGATATAGAGTTGATCGTCTAGTTTGCATGCATACGATCCAACTCCATCAAGTGGACCAAACAGATATCATCACTCACTAGGTATACTAATGAGGGACATACGATTTTCTTGATGAATAAATTTTTTCCGCACAATTCAAGAGAGCATAAATAAAATCCGTATAGTAGCCTTTGTCAGGAATCAACGTTAGACGATATTTATAGAACCTATCCTCATGTGGAAAAGTTGAACATCTCAAACTTAGAATCAAACTAATATGAAATAAACAATGACACATAACATAATCCATATGTTTATTTCATTGGGTCAGGTCATGTGCTATGTTCCAATAACATACACGTATGCAATTAAGTTGGTAACTCATTACCTATGATTTGTAGAACTTAATCATCACTTAACTTGCATACTAATCTTTTATGACAATTAATGTTCCTTGTTAATTATCAAAATTATGGACGATTTAGATTTATTATTGTCATTCTTATGAATGATCCATAGAGATCTACAATTCAGATCCTCAACCTGAATGATCTGTCAGTAATAAACTCTAGGAACAAATGATCAAATATCATCAATAACATAAACTAAGGAATTAAGTCATTAATATTGACTTCTAGGACATAATTCCAACAGTTATAATATAATTGTTATAAATTAATTATTTTAAATATTGTTTACCAATTTATTGGTAATATTTTGTGAGATTCGAACGTTACAGATTTGTAACGCTCATTATGTAGCAAGCGTTACAGAATTGTCAACAGAATTTTTTTTGGACGAAAAATTGTAACGCTTGATTTATAATAAGGGTTGCATATTAGTCTCGCTTTTTTTCAGCGCCCTTTTTTCGACATATTTATAACGAATTTCAATTTAAACGTTACAGATCATCCGTTACAAAAGCATGCATGTTTTTGTGGTAGTGACACCCAGATCGTTTAAGTGTGAATGTCCACCAGGCACACATGGAAATGGCTCAATTTCGGGAGATTGTTACAAGAACGGCCCGGATATTTAATTATGGGGTTATAGGTTTTTTTTTCTTATAAGAAATTAAGTCACTATTTTTTTCATAATTATTTCAGTTTATTTTTTCTTTTAGATTAGGCAGAAAATTTAATTTCCAATAACTTTAAAAACTGATTGGGTTGAATAAACATGTTTGTTGCCTGCACATGTTTGCGGGTCTTAGCATCTTTATCGTGGTTGTACTACTTTCGAGCGTATTCTGTTTATCAACGTAGAAAAGTTGCTACCATTAAGCAAAAGTACTTTTAACAATATGGAGATCGCTTGTAGCTTGAAGAGATGAAGTGTGAGCAAGGTTTTTCCTTTAGAATATTTAAGGAAGAAGAATTAATAGAGGCTACCAACAATTTTGATGAAAAGAACAAGGTAGCAGGAGTAAATGGTATTGTGTACAGAGGAACCACGGATAACAAATTGGTAGCAATTAAAAAATGCAAAACAATAGGTGAAAGGAAAGGAATTCGGTAAAGAGATCCTCATTCTTTCCCACCTCAACCACGAAAATATTGTTACAATCCTTGGCTGCTGCCTAGAAGTAGATATCCCTGTCTTTTGATTTATGAGTTTACTAATGTTAATTTCGTGCGTTGCGCGATTCATTTCCATTTGTGTAAAGTGCGAAAAACTATAATAATATTGAGTATCAAAGACTATGAAGGACAGTTTACTTGATTAAAAATTTATAAAGAGAGCTGATGAAACATAAATAATTTAAAACTACTTGTATGGTAATATAGTACATGAAGTACAAACTAAGAAAACATTTACAATTTCACTCTTTTATAAACTACAATATGAAACAAACAAAAAAATATCTATATTTTTATTCTCGTGTGCTGATGATATTTCAAAATCTACACTCGTCTCTGTACCATGATTTATCTCTCTACTATGACTGCATTGACTGTAAGTACCGGTTCCTGGGCAATTAATGCTACCATAATCTCCTAGGCTCTTACTTGTGGACTCATAACTCCACTGAAAATTGTCCAATAACAAAGTGTATCAGTTCTTATACTCGATTAATCTCCCTTATTTTTTACTACTTCAATTGGTTACCCAATTAGACTAATGTCAATAATAATTGTCAATAAATAAGAAGAATACTGTCAATAAATATGAATATTTTACTCTTAAGAAGTCAATAGAAAATGTACTTTGGTTTCTACTCAAGAGCAATTGATCTTGACAATAATGTCATCATTCTCGTCACTGCAACTAATCTCTTTTTTTTTTTCCTTTACAGTTGTGCTACTTAAGAAAATATTAAACCTTCAAAACTGTAGCTTAAAATAGAAAAATGAATTTCATTTCAATCTAATTTCAATATATTTTTTGTCAAATAACCTCGAACTCATAAACAAATTACCTCATTTGAATTTTAATTAATTTTAACACATTTCACACAAACATAGCTTCTAATAATCTAGTAATTATCTGCACGACTAATTTTACAGAGCTAATAGCTTATCTACAATTGGAAAATATTACACGTCACATCTTAAAAGCATTCTGACCCCTGATTGTGTAGAAAAAAGGAAAAAAGATTGTAATCAATTTTCGTAGAAAAATAAGTCATAAAATATGTAAAATGAATATTCGACAGTGTACCATTTTACCTAGACAGACAATGCTCAGTAAAAAGAATGGAATCTGAAAGCCTTGCGGTTTTGGGTCGAATAAATTGGATTATGTTAGCTAAGAGATATCTGAAATAAATTTTCATGCAAGTATTTGCAAAACAAATTAAAGCTAAGTTTGACTTTTTTATAGTTTCAGAATTGCTAACAGTGAGAACAGTTTGAGACCTCATTCTTCGTGCCTTCTGGTGGTGGCTTTCAGATTCCATTCCTTTTTTTCAGCTTCAAACCGCCAATCCTGCAAGCTACAAAGGAGACATTAACAGAAGAAAAATAAGGTAAAAAATGAGTACTAATATTTAACATTTTCACCTGTCCAAACTACAGTGGTCACATGTTATTATCGCGCATTGCTCGATCTTGTCTGTGTTTAAAAATTTATACTAATCGTTCGTAATTGGTCATGATATAGATTTATAACCATGCTACGAACAATAAATATGTTTGATCAAGATAATTTTGTAATTAATTCTAGTATGTTGAACCCATGAGGCATTCATAGTTGTGGGGCTGCAAGTTTAAAGATTCAGGTAATAGGTGTTGATTCCAAATTGAGTTAATAAACTAAGCTCATTCTTCTGTCATAACTCATAAATCGGACTTTTTTCCTAAAGGGCCGAAATTATCTGTAAATCTCCCATTAGGGCTTAACACCTTCTAAAATTATCTAAGAGGGCCTAAGATGAGCTTGTGCGCCGAAATATGGAAAAAAAAAAACAGCGTCTACGCATACAGTTCGCAATTAAACAATTGGAGCACATCCGCGCGCGATCCCTTATCCCATGTCTCTACAGTCAAGGATGTCAATTTGCCCTCAAAACAAATTTATCAGAAAACAAACGGTATGAGCACATGTACTTGAAATAGCAATTAAAATTGTTCCAATTATCATTCGAAACAACAAATAGAGGCGTTGCAAGTTTAAAAGGTTACATGAATAAAATACTATAGTCCTAACATTAAATGTCTCATTATGCGCAGGCCTTCATATCACCGGTCCATAATCAATAAAATAATGTTACCATTTAAGGGAACTATATAGCATGGTAAAAGAGAAGCTGCACAGTGAAAAAACATGTCAATATTTTTCCCTCCTAAAACAATAGCCTAAATATTGATTTTTTTTTTTTTCAGATATATTGTAGTACATTTTATTTCTTCTAAATTTTTTTATTTTAATAAAAAAGTTGCAGCATATTCATTTTTAATTCATGGAGAAATTTTTCAATAATTAGAAAAAAAAAAGTTTTTTACTCAAAAGCTTTCTTTGATGACATGCAATTTTCATGGAACCTTTTATGGGTTCACAAATCACAACGACCAAAGCTAAGATGGTCAATTGCGTTTATTTTTGCATGTGCCATGGAATTTTGAAAGCCAATTTAGAGTCTGTCAAAAATGTCAAAGAATTGGCAAGTTTCCTGCCGCCTAAAATTGTCAATAGTTACGAGAAACTGCAAAATGTCCTAGATGGACTTGAAGCGCAATACACACTGGGCGTCTAACTGTCTAAGCGCAATAAGCGCAAAAGCTAAGAGCGCTCAGGTCCCTTCGGAAAATATTTGTCGTGCGCGGCCCTTTCAGAAATTTGAAGTAGAATTTCAACCCTTTTGGAAAAATGTCCATGTATCCACTTTTATACTAAAACAAACCGCATCCTTGACTAAAAATAGAAACTGACATAGACCAGAAATCTTTTAGGACAGTTCGACAAAACCAAATTTAGTGCCGCGCGACACCCTTGTCGCACTCGATCTCTACCGTTGGATGGATGATGGGTGGCCCGTGAAAAATATCAGGTTGATAGGCCCGAAAAAAATGAACCGTTCGGATCAAATCGAACGGCTTGGATGGGTGCACGGCAAGGGTACCGCGCGGCACCAGAATTGGATTCCAGTTCGACAAACCTCACTTTCCAAAGTTTTGCTTTCCCGATATGCTCATTTATTGTCTGCCCCAGCCAATTTATTGTCATAGAAAATCCTCACCTCTTTGTGCAGTCCAGCTGGAACACCAAGCGCAACATCATTCAGTGTTTTTAAAACCATACCAGGTACCGAAAATTTCCGGTAAAACCGAGTTTCGGGTCTATACCCGGTAGGAAATAGCTCCTAAAACCTGCTGGTCAAAAACCGTAAAAATTCGGTCAAAATCGGAAATTTCGGAAATACTGCTTAACTGATTTTAGCTTGTCTGCTTCTTTTCCGCATTCTCAGGAAAAAAAGATGCACAAAACCTTATGTGAGTGAGGTGAATCGAACTCACATGTAGGCCTGTCAATATTGGGCCGTTTCGAATGTTTCCATTTCGTTCCGTCCAAAACGAAACGAAAACGGATCGAAATTTGATTTTGTTTTATAGTGCGGAACAGAAACGAAAATCATTTCGATTTCGTTGGTATGGACGAAACTTAAACGAAATTGTGAACTTCCGTTTCGTTATTTCACGTTACTCCGTCGGCCCATAAAAAATAGGCAGCCCACAATTTTACTCATCTTATGAGGCAATTGAGGCGATGAGATGAAATAGAGAGGCGATGAAATAGATGTGAAAGTGCAACCCTAGCGCCGAACGTCTCCTCCCCCACTCTCGCCTGCCTCCTCCCTCACTCGACCCCATCCGAAGGAACCCCACCACTTCGATGACTTCCAATGGCCTCAAGCTTCCTTTCAGTCTTCCCTAGCCTCAAGCTTCCCTCTCCCCTATTCATTGTCTCTCTCTCAAGCCTCCCACTCTGATGGCCTTCGATGGTCTCAAGCTTCCTCTGCCCTCTGCCCTCTCCCCTGGCCTCAAGCTTCCCTCTTCCTTTCTCTTCTTCATCTCTTTCTCTAATGGTGCCAGCAACGTGAGCCACCACCAATCGGTGCCACATGGGTATGGTGGCAACAATGCCATGGAGACGTTGATGAGGCAACCAACGCATAAGATCTATTGCAAGGCTAATGATGGAGTATGCCTTACGATCCGTGATGGCACTGTGCTTCTCCCCAGTCACCACTGCTAATGAGAGTTTGTTACATAATTTCTTTTCAATTTCGATTGGATTTTTTAGAAAGGACAAATACAATATGGTTTTGTTGAATTATTTGATTTGCCGTATGTAATATTTTTGGATGTTCCTTTTAATTTTTTTTGGGGCGTGATAACTGCAATCCTCCATTTTGTCATCCCGTAATCCCAACCCAAAAACGGAAAGAACGCTGGGAAGCATCTTTCCGTTTTTGAACCAGCATCACTTCCGCTCCCCTCCCCGCCCTCCTCTTCCTTCTCCCGTCTCCCCTTCCCGCTCCCCGCTCCCCTCTCCCCTCTCCCGTCTCCCCTCCCCACTCCCCTCTCCACTTTTTGCTCCTCTCTCGTTCTCTATCTCCTCTCTTTCCATGGATCTATCTCGCGTGCGCCTCTCCTTCGCCTCTCCTCTATTCCATGATTATAACAATCTGATCCTCTGTTACATGATTATAACAATCCGATCACTTATTATAACAATCTGATCATTTATTATAACAATCTGATCTCTTACTATTATAATAATAATCTGATCTCTTATTATCACAATCTGATCCCTTATTATAATAATTTGATCTCTTATAATAACAATATGATGTTATTATTACAACAATCTGATCTCTTATTATGCCAATGTGATCTCTTATAATAATAATCTGATCTTTTATTATGCCAATGTGGTCTCTTATAATAATAATCTGATCTTTTATTATGACAATCTGATCCCTTATTATAACAATCTGATTTTTTTATTATTATGTCAATCTGATATCTTATTATAACAATCTGATCCCTTATTATAACAATCTGATCGTTTATTTATTGTAACAATCTGATATTTTATTGTGACAACCTAATCTAGTATTATAACAATCTGATCCTTTATTATAACAATCTGATCCTTTTTATATAATATGATCTCTTATTATAACAATATGATCCCTTATAATACAATTTGATCTCTTATGATACAATCTGATCTTTTATTATAACAATCTGATCCCTTACTATAACAATCCGATCACTTATAATACAATCTGATCTTTTATTATAACAATCTGATCCCTTATTATACAATCTGATCACTTATTATAACAATCTTATCCTTTATTATACAATCTGATTATTTATGATTTTAAAATGATCCCTTATAGTAACAATATGATCTGATCATTTATATTTGTAAGATTATTCCATATTTTAACAATCTCATCATTTATATTATTAAGATGATATCTTATTATAACAATATAATCTGATCATTTATATTTATAAGATGATCCCTTATTATAACAATCTGATCATTTATGCGTATTGGTTGATTACTTATTATAACATCTTCAGACCAAAAATGATGAAGGGAGGTCGGGAGAAGGCCGAATGGAGGTCAGAGGGAGGATGAATGAAGGGAGGTTGGAGAAAAGGAAGTCGGAGAAAGGGAGATCGGAGGTTGGAGGGAGGAAGGCGGAGGTCGGAGGAGATTGGATGGAGGGAGGGAGAGAGGCCGGAGATCGATGGTCGGAGGGAGAGGGAAGTCGAAGGAAGAAGGAGGTCGGAGGTGGAATGGAGACGGAGGTCGGAGGAGGGAGGAGAGATGGACTGATAGATGCAGGGAGGGAGGGAGGGAGCGAGGTCACGCAGGAGGGAGGGGAGGAGTCGCGTGAGAGAGGGAGGCGCTGGGTCGCGTGAGAGGAAGAGAGGGGAGGGACATAGACGCTGGATTTTTTCGGAAGGAGGAAGGAATGAGAGCGCTAGATCGCGTGGAACGGAAGGAGGGGAAGGAAAGGGAGAGGTGGGATTACGGGGATTACAATCCTGAGGATTGTCTCAATCAATTCCCATTTTTTTTTCTGTTTTGTTTCTTAGACTAGATAGTTATGTGGATTTTTCTGCTCAATTTCTTTATTCATGTTGGGTGTGTTTGGTTGGGGTGAGAATAAGGAATAAAGGGTCTAATTCCTTATTCTTAGGAAATCCAAACACCATGGGAATAAGGAATAGAGGCCTATTCCTTATTCCAGTGTCAAACCAAACACCATGGGAATAAGGAATATGCGCTAATTCCGGCCCTTATTCCTATACCAACAAAACCTTGGTATAGGAATTAGGAATAAGGATTGGCACGAGATTCTAAACCCGGCCCTCTATCCTTATTCCTATTCTTATCCGGTTTAGATCCAAACACACCCGTTGTTTTGTTGAATTATTCATGATGTTGTCCTTTAATTTTTTTCTATTTGATATGCTGTTTTGTTTCGATTGGATCTTTCCCTGGAACGGAGGGTATATAGAGATTTGCTTGATGTTATTCATGATGTTAAAGAATGTCAAGGTATTAGCTGTGATTTCATTAATACGGAGAGGAATCAGATGGTTGATAGATTAGCTAGGCAGGGCAAGGATTAGGGGTTAATGAATTAGGATATACTTTCACATTTTTCTGATTTTCATGACAAGTTTATGGGCCTGATTCTCCAAAAAAAAAAAAAAAAAAAAAAAAAAAACGTTTTTAACGTTTGTTCCGTTTAAATCTGACGGAACAAAAACGGTAGAAATTTTAATTACGTTTGTAATAACGAAATATCAACGTAACATGATCCTGTTACGTATAATAATACGGAACAAAAACGTAACAAGCTATTTCCGTGACTGTTTTGAACGTTTGACACCCCTACTCACTACTCACATGTGCACCCCTAAGAAGCAATAGCTTCTACCACTGGGCCAAGCGGCTCTATTTGTCCATTGATCTTGTCAAATATATATATTATATTAAAACCAGTACAAACCGGTAAAAATCGCATACCGCCATCCTGACCGGTTTGATAGCCGGTAGGGTATTATAAACACTGACATCATTGACTTACTACTGTATTTCATGCACAACAAACATATTATTATAATCAGTGCTCAATTAAAAACTTGTATAAAAATTTCAATATAATATTGACTGGCATAAACAATTGAAGCCAGAACAACAATTTCTGAAAAAAAAAAAAGTACTTTGCTTGAGAAGATAGAGCAGAAATATTTTATGTAAAAAGGAAATAAGCAATATTCATTAAACCTCATACTCTATCATCACTTTATGAGTTAAGTTTTATAGAGTGCCATCAACAGAACATAACAATGATGCCAAAATTCTTGAAATTCGCTATATAACTATATAAGCTCTTGGAACTTTTTTCCCCAATTGTCACTTTTCTAATTCTAAATGCGACAAAAGAGTAAAGAGTTGAAAATTTACCATTGCAAAGGTTAATACCATATGCAGTTTCTCTATTTAGTGAACATTCTTGTATCCTAAACATAAGAACATCGCTAATTAAAAGAAAGAACTTACTATATATCATTCTCAAGCTAAAATTAAAATAGAGGGCACATAAGTTTTTGAGATCTTTTCACACAGGATTCCATCACTGAGAGAATCAAGCACATAAAAACATAGATACTGCACATGCTAATAACATAACATTAGCACAGGTTTGTTTACATATACATTTAATTTTATCGAGTCAGAGCTCATGTAAATTGTTACTGTAAGTTGATACTAAGTAACGGTAAATTGCAAAATGAAATCAAAGATTACCATAGCATTTGCTAATAGCAAAGACTTTCTCAGCTGCATTATGGGACCCTAAGGGATTCAATTACAAAAATTGCAATTGAAATTTAGATATTTGAAGCTAAGAAAATAAGTATACATGACAATCAACACAAGAGTCTATTATTTTCCCTTTCCATTTCATTTTGGAAAATACAACTATAGGAAGCAAAATTTGAAAATTGAAATCATTTCCTCCAATTTTAGAGTTGCTAAACTTTCTGGTGCGATAATTTAAATACAAACTGAAAATAAAAGTGATCTTCTAACCTGATTATTGTTTGGCACCATTTGTTGAGGCATGGGCTCCATGTGCAGTTCCAAAGTATATAAATCAGCTAATGAGGTAAACTTCTTAGCAAACTCGTCATCATATTCTCTTCTTTCTTGGGGAATCTAACATTTTTAAGCAACAAAAGAGCAACATTAGGCAGTTGAGAGATATAATTTATGCACCTTTCTTTCACAATGCATCAACGAAAATAGGCTGATCAAATTAAATGCTTACCTCTCTTGGTTGGAAGCAAGGAAGGGGAAAGAAGTTCAAGAGCAGCTCGATGGTGTCAACTTCCTCATCTCTATCCTTTTTCCTCCTCTTTCGTCCTCCTTTTCTAATTCAGAAGGAAACCTTCTGTTGATCTCGCTGCACGTGCAGACAGACACAAATACGGAAGATGAGGAAGAAGGAGAGGCGGTGGTCGTGCCAAGTGGGGATGGGTTGAGAGAAATTGGTGGAGAGGCGATTTGGTGGAAGGAGAGAGAAAGAGGAGTCACGGAAAGGTTGAGAGAATATTAAATTGGTGGAGATAGCATGATTATAACCAGGAATATACAACCTATCTATTCGGAGCAGGCTTGGGCAAGCATGTCACATTGACCGCGCGGAGCCATCGAGAGATCGACAGCGCAGAGAGCACGGGACAGAGTAGGTGGCGAAAAGAGGGCGGAATGGGGCGGCCGTACGGAGCAGATAGACGGAGAGAGAGAAAGGAAGGAAAATTTCTTAGCAGCACATGAACGATCCAGAGTAACAAAATCGGATCGTGAGATGGAAATTGGGAACGAAACCAACAGACACGATGAAAGCTCCCAAAGAAACCGATCAACGGCCCAGATCAACCCAGACAAACCAACGGCTGAGATTAAATTACTGTGCTAACCACAGCAAAGTGCCTCCCACGCGCATGTCACACTTGTCAAAATTTATATATTTCTAATTTCAGAGGAAACTCTTTGATATTTTTTTTTTTTTTTTTTGAGCAAAAGGGGTCCGAGATGGACATCCATTTAAAAGTAAAGAGAGTACAAAGTCAATACTACAAGAAAAAAGACCTAATGATTCCATTAACTTAAGGTTAAATGGAAACACTAGGCATCTAAACCTAAAACAGAAAGAAAAACTACAAATCTTTCACAAGCAATCCAGAGCACAGACATAACAAACACAAAGTAACCCAATTGATAAAGCACATAAAGAAACTAAAGTAACATAGCATGACCCAGGCATGAATAAGCAGTTGAAAATTGAAAACTCTGACAAGCACTCTAAGTTGAGTCCACGTCATCCGAGACATGTCCATCGCTGGTCTCATTGCTTCTCTGCATAGCTGGTCTCATTGCTTCTCTGCATAGCTGCCAGGTCTCTGAAGCTAGCCTCCATCTGCGTACTGAAGCCTGTCCAGAAGTAGAATAAACAAAGAGTATTGAAATACACAATATGAGGATTTGAACTTTTCTTTTCAGAAAATATTCTTTGATTCCTCTCTATCCAAATATTCCATACTAGAGCTGCCAGTATGGTTTTAGCAAAAATTTTATTAGGTTTTCCTAAATTATTTATGCTATTCCATAAAGAGGCTAAACTACTAAAGTCCAAACTAATGTTTCTATTATTAAACAAGTTAAAACTGATCCAAAAGGAGTGAACAAACGGGCAATTAATAAAGAGGTGTTCTACTGTTTCTTCATTGTTGCAAAATTGACACTTATTTGGACCAAAATGCCCTCTCTTCACTAAGTTATCAAAAGTCAGTACTTTGTTATTCAAAACTAACCATAACAGACATTTGTATTTAAAGGGATTTTTATATGCCAAACTGAGGAATTGATGTCAGTAATGACTCCACCATTATTTAGTAAAGCATATAAAGACCTAACAGTGTAGATACCAGAGCTTTCTAAAGTCCACCATACACTATCTGAATCTTCACTAATACCACTATTTTGAATGATACTTATAAGATTATTCTTTTCTAATCTTAACTCCTTAGAAATCCCTCTGGTAAGGAAGAAGTTAATTCTTCATTTGTTCCAAACCTGAGCTAAGGATAAATTATCTTTCCTCTTAGTTTTGTCAAACAGAAGGGGAAATTGTTGGGAGATAGGAGTACTATTAAACCATAAGTCATCCCAGAAGTTAACTGAAGCACCATTTCCAATTATTTTTTTACATCCTATCTTCATTAGAGAGAACAAAGGTTGTAAGCTTCTCCAAAAATGGGAGAAACCAGTTAAACCATGCTTTCCAAAGTATTTTGTAACAATTATATCCTTCCAAATCCCTTTGTGTTCTTTGAACATATAGTTCCAGATCCACTTAGCTAAAAGAGCATGATTCATGTGATACAAGTTTAATACCCCAGCCACCAAACTCTTTTTTCCTACAGATTTGGTCCCAATTAACTAAGTTGTACTTTTTCTTTTCATTACCCTGTAGGGAGCCCCAGAGGAAACTCTTTGATTTATGAGTTTATTTCAGAGGGAACTCTTTTTGACTTTCTTCATAGGAAGTGCGATGTACATATTCACTTGCACACTCGATTAAAAATTGCTCAAGGGACTGCTGAAGCACTATCCTATTTGCTAAAGAATAGTGTAAACGCTTATTTATTCTATGCATTATTAACTATGAGCCCATTGCTCATGTAAATCATGGCTGGATGTTCCGATAGATATAAGCTTAATAACTCTTCTCTTTTAATAGAATGAAATTTATAGTTTAATTGACTGTGCGCTATGTTTGGAAAGAGAGCACAACATATATGAAAAACATCTTTAAAATATTATTTTTTTTTTAGAAATAGATTACATGTGTAAAATTTCTCATATATAATTTTTCAAATAAATTTATTTATTAAGAAATAAATATTTCTATTAAATTACTTTCATTGAGATGTTGATTTTTATCTCTGTTGAAGTATAATATTTTTTTTTCAATTTTTCATTTACCTACTTGGTGGTACGTACGTCTTCTGTACAAATAGAAACAGTAAGATCTAAATGAATGTTCTCATTGAATCATTGATTAACACCTTTCTTTCTGCCTAAGTACCGACTATCAAATCATTAACCAATCTGCTTTATCAAATTATAAGCAAAAGGTTGGTTCCATTTAATTTCATACCGCCCGCTCTACTAGCTAGATAGTAGATACAGCTAGGGCTGTACAACGGATGAGTTTATGCTTTTTAATCAAAATTTTAACCCAACCCAATTATAGCAGGTTGAAAAAAAATTTAATCGACCCACCCGTAACCCAATCCAACCCAGATCATTTTTTACATACGGGTTATTACGGGTTACGCGGGTCAAACGGGTTATAATTTTCAATTGTGCAAAAATAAATGTGATCATATAAATGAGATTGAACAATTTTCGTCCAAGCTGTACAATAAAATGATTTACTACCAGTTGATTGAAAGTTGGTGATTCTTTTGATATATATATAAAAAAAAAACAAAATTTAAAAGATTAAATAGAATAGTTAAATATCTCTGATTGTAATAGGAGCTAGTATATGCACCTTATAATGTGGATGAATAATGTCAATATACAAATAAAAAATGAAATTTTGCATCAAGCTTCTTAGTTTACATTACATGTAGTTGTTAATTTGTTTCAGCGAAAAAAATAAAAGAATAATCATGGTGTTGGAGTTATGTCCTAGAAGTCAATATTTAATGACTTAATTATTTAGTTTATGTTATTGATGATATTTGATCATTTGTTCCTGGATTTTATTATTGACAGTTGATATCATTATTATTTATTGGTATTTGTACCGTACTTGACACCCAAATAACACTCGAACCATTGAATTATTCTATAAATTGCTATGCTTTTCTAGGATTTGGCTTTGTCGTCGTGTTTTCTCTTATTTTGCAGGGTTTAGGTGATTCTCATGATATTCGATGTTGTAGATGGTTTCTCAACACTTTGGCATGCTAGATGACTCATTCCTAGTACATGGCACCTCTGTCCAAGTCTCTACTCAACCTGAGTGGACCTCTGCTTGGACCCAGCAAGGCACAGAGTCACAACCACCTTTCTCTCTCCTTCACTCGGACCGAATGACTCATGCTCGGACCGAGTGACTCATATGATCGACTCGAGCGACACTGTAGCCGACACACATCTTTCCTCTTTTGTGCTCAGATCGAGCAATCTCTTGCTCAGGTCGAGCGGTGCCGACTTACAGATTTTGGCAAGTTTTCAAGGATGGAAATGATGTAATTTGGTAAGATTCTGCCGACCTAGTGCCCTAACTTGCCCTCCAAGTGTCTGAGACCTACTATATATGCCTCTTTCTCCCATGGGAGGCACATCTTTGGTTACCCTAGCCTCCAGCCACGTTCTAACCCTATTTTGACGCGACGGCAGCAAGATAGAGTTGGAGTCATGCCTTGCAACACCCCACTGCCCTAGAAGACGACTAGAAGCATAAGGGAGTATTCGGTTTATTCTTTTATGTTTTCTTCTCTATTTTCCATGGGCTTGTATCTTGTGATTTATATTATTGTTATTGTGTGTTTTAATACTATGTTAGGCTAAGTTTTATGTAGTCTTAGGAGTAGGAAATTAATGGATGTTTGGATGTGATGACTTGATATATTTTGCTATGATATGACTTGATATTTGTTTGTTTTGTATTATTACTTATTGCTTGTATGAATTGCTTAGCTTAGTTTAATTTACTTCTAGTTGTACGGCCGCATCTAGTTAAGTTCCAAGGTTAAACGAGTTAGGTTAGTTCTTACAAGTATTTGGGGTAAATCGTAGATCCGACAGGGGAGATTAGTTGACACCAAAAGTGTAGCTTTTAGACAAGTCCAAAAGACCTCTAAATATCCCTAAGAACACAAACAAGCAAGTTTAGGTTGATTAAAGTCTATATCAAAAGTTGTGAGTTAATTAACCTAATTAGGGTAAGTAGAGATTAAGCCAGACCCTATTCCAACAAGCGACAGCTGAAGGTAGAAGTCTAAGATTAGCCAACGACCCCTTTATCAAGTTGTAAAGTATCAAAAGAGTCAAGTCAAAGCACTTATACACTGCGCTCGGACCGAGCAGGACACTGCTCGGACCGGACAGAGAGTATATGTTTGGAAACTTTGGTTGATGCGCGAAAGTGATAAGATCTAAGTTTCTGGATTCAAACTGAAGTGAAATCCGAATCCTAAGACGCTCTTTTATATTGTTAAAACCCCCAAAATCATTTACTTGTTTATTGTTTATTTTTATTAGCAAAAAGACCAAAAAGATTTACTTGCGATTACTTTAGATATAGTTTTCCTTTATTGTTTCTTACCCAAAATTCACTAAAAACCATCCGTCTAGATTTTGAGAATAAATAAGTCTAGTATTCATAGTCCGTCCCTTGGGTTCGACCCTAGAACTTTACCAATAACGACTAGTGAGGTTAAGTTTTAGGTACAAATTTATTTGATACTTAGGTTTTACGCCTTCATCAAATTGGCGCCGTTGCCGGGAACGGTGTTGATATTAGATACTTATTTTATTATCAAGAGGCTAGACTTTTCTTTTTTATTTAATTTTTTCCATTTCTCATTGCTCTCTTTGCAGGACTGGCAGATAGGAGGCGCATACGATCCAAATCTCAGCCCCCTATTGTCAGAAGATAATTTTTCAGAAACCTGCAGGAGGATCCAGAGACAGCACCAGATCTCTGCCAGACCCTCTGCTCGATCCGAAGGCACGTCACTCGGACCGAGCACCCCTCTGTTCGACTCGAGCACCAGCCAGGCTCTCCTCTATCAGGCTCCGCTCGACCCGAATATTCTCTCAGTCGACTCGAGCACCAGTCAGAATCTCCTCGATCAACCCCTGCTCGACTCAACCCATCTTCCACTCGGTCCGAGCGCCCCTCTACTCGACCCGAGCAGACACCAGCCGTGATGGCAGAGAACAATAACAATGTAGACCTTGCTGCCGAAACAGAGCGCCTCAATACTCTAAGACTCCAGCTCGAGCTTGAAAAGCGAGAATTCGACGAATAGCGTCGCAGATGGGCCAACGATGATGAGAGCGTTGGCAACAACTCAGATGGGGAGAACGACAACAACCCCAACAAATCTCTCATGGAGTATGGTGCTCCAAGGACTAAGCACGTGGCCGGGCCCGTTGTCATTCCAGGGATAGACGCCAACAACATGCAGATTGCCCCCGCCCACGTGACACTTGTGCAACAAAGCCCGTTTTGCGGAAACGAGCATGAGGACCCCCACTCTCATTTGCAAACTTTCATTGACTACACTAGACTTATCAAAATAAATGGTGTCCCTCAACAAGCCATTAGACTTTTACTGTTTAGGTTTAGTCTCAAGGACAAGGCCCAAAAATGGTATAAGACTTTGAAAAAGGGATCGATTAAGACTTGGGATGCCATGGCACAAACTTTTCTTGATAGATATTTCCCCACCGATAGGGCTGATGCAATTAGAAGGGAAATAAACAACTTCCAACAAAAGAATGATGAGACTATGAGGGATGCTTGGGAAAGATTTAGGGACTTAGAAAACTCTTGCCCACACCATGGAATTCAAGAGTGGTTGATTGTTAAGTCCTTTTATAATGGTTTATATGATAACATCAAGATTAACCTCGATTCTCTTTCAGGTGGGAGTTTTCTAAAATTGGATGCCATGCGAGCGAGAGATGTGCTTGATGAATGCGCGAGGCGTTACACTTGGTACCCACTCGCGAACACTCGTCGTTCAGGCCACAGGTAACAAGTGCATGAAATCTCAACAAAGGATGCGAGGATCGCTGAGCTTGAAGCCGAATTGGCAGCATACCAAACCACTCAAGGCTCTTATCTCAACTCCGACTCTTGTGGAGCGTGCGGTGAAGAAGGACACACCTCTGTTTATTGCCCTCTTGCTCAAGTTAACTCCATTAACAACGGGACTTGTTGGAGTTATGTCCTAGAAGTCAATATTTAATGACTTATTTTCTTAGTTTATGTTAATGATGATATTTGATCATTTGTTCCTAGAGTTTATTATTGACAGATCATTCAGGTTGAGGATCTGAATTGTAGATCTCTGTGGATCATTCATTAGAATGACAATAATAAATCTAAATCGTCCATAATCTTGATAATTAACAAGGAACATTAATTATCATAAAAGATTAGTATGCAAGTTAAGTGATGATTAAGTTCTACAAATCATAGGTAAGGAGTTACCAACTTAATTGCATATGTGTATGTTATTGGAACATAGTACAGGACTTGACCCAATGAAATAAACATATGGATTGTGTTATGTGTCATTGTTTATTTCATATGAGTTTGATTCTAAGTTTGAGATGTTCATCTTTTCCACATGAGGATAGGTTCAATAAATATCGTCTAACGTTGATTCCTGATAAAGGCTGCTATAAGGACTTTATTTATGTTCTCTTGAATTGTGCGGGGAAAAGTTGTTCATCAAGAAAACCGTATGTCCCTCATTAGTATACCTAGTGAGTGATGATATCTGTTTGGGCCCTTTGATGGAGTTGGATCGTATGCATGCAAACTAGACGATCAACTCTAGATCAAGAAATGTATAATCTGCAAGAATGACACATTCCTATCTTGGATTATACAAAGATATCGTGTGGCATAAGAATCAAACAAAGAAATACTTTTATTTCTTATGCAGGATTGAGATATTGTAACGGTACATTATTTATACGAATTGGGAATCATAACGTGTTGCTAGATACCGCTTATGATTATTGGAAATAAATAACGATTTATTTCCATGGCCAACATAGTATAAATCCTCAAATAGGGTCGCACAAATAGGATTCTAACCACTTGGTGCATTTATTGTTTATTCACAATAATGTGTATTGTGAAATGTGATAAGTTAATTAATTAATTATATACCGTTATGAACCGTTATAATTAATTAAATTAAAAGGATCATATGGAAACAATTTAATGCATTAGCTAATCATAGATTAATTATTAATGAGTTAATAATTAATTATGTTCAACTTACTTTAATTAGTTTGAGCTAATTGGGCTTCTATTTAATTGGTTAATTAAAGGCCCGATTTAAGGAAGAATGAAGAGACAATTAAAGGGGATTCATTAATTGGTGAATTAATGAATAAAGGCCTTTTATTAAGATGGCCCAAGAGAGCTCATTAGGTGGCCTCTTAGGGTGGATGGCATACTTGTAAATAGTATGAAGGTTGGATGAGAGTGGTTGGCTATATAAAGGGGTCTCTTTTGGAGAAAACCCTAGCCGTCATCTCTCTTCCTCTCCCCTCCCTTGCGCCTCCACCTAGAAGAGAGATTTTTCTCTCTTCTCCATGGCTCTTCCCTTCCTCTCTTAGCTCATGTGTTGAGCATCCCACCTCTCTTCCTCTCCATTAAATAGTTAATTAAGAGAAGCAAGGTGATTAGCAAGAGGTTCAAGAGAACTAGCATTCTCTTTGAGCTTGGTGGTGGGTCCTTGGTGGGCTAGAGGCGGCCATAGATGGTGGAGATGGTGGAGCACGCACCCCATCGACTCCCATGCCATGGATTCGAGCCTCATGAATACAATTTCATGAGAGGTACAATTTCTCCTACCTTCTCTCTTGATTGGATGTGTGATTGCTTTAGCACTAGATCTATTGATTTGCTTGTTGTTAATGGTGATTAATTAGTTGTAATTAATCTAAAATTAAAATATGAGCATTTCTAACAGTGGTATCAGAGCTATGGTCGTGCTTAAGGTTTTTCACACTTAATTAAGTGAGAATTCGTAATTAATTAAGTTAATTAGTGATGTGCATGCTTGCTGGCCCTGGAAAGGCTGTTTTCTGTCTTGTTGCTTATTTTTCGTGGTGTAAAGCTCTCTGAAATTTTTTCCTTCTTATTGGAGGTTGTAGCCCTTTGAGTTGTGGTTGTTGTCCCACTGGAATCATTGAAATTCGATGTAAAATGAATTTTTAGTGATTTAAACGGTAACGGTGCGCAGATCTGTTATTCTGCTGTACAGTTCTGTTGTTGTGGTTGGTAACAAATAAGTTTGTATACAAAGTACCTGTAACTTTTAGATAGGATTATTCTAAACTTGATGCTCTTTCTGGATATGTAAATTTTGTTGCATATTTCGGATTATATGTGGGCGTTCAAGGATGAAAAGTGATGAAGTTGTCAGATCTATTTTTTCAAACAAACTGATTGTTTTGAAAAACTGTACTTATTGAGAAACTTTTATGGAAAAGTGTTAAAATGGAAATGTTCTCTTTTAAGTCTGGAATCTGTGAAAATTAATTTCATAGATTTTCATTGAGATTTGATACCTCAACCGAGTGAAACCTTTTTGGTCGACGGTCTGTTCCAGAACAGGATACCTTGCTTAAATGCTTGTTATCTCGTTGATCTTGAATATAACTTGTGGTTTTTCTTTTCATGGAATGATAGCCTATTGTATGTAGTATTTTTCTATATAAATTGTTTGCTGGAAAAATATCAAGGGGATGATCATACAGATCAAAAGGTTGAGACCCATAACAGAATTTTTCTCTAACGGTGCTTCGCGCACAATCTGAGGATTTGTCTTTTTTGGTTCTCCCTGATGGTAATTGATCTCTCCTTGAGATTTTTACAGGTAATCACAATCTTTGTAAGGAGTTCTCTGGATTTATTTCAGATTTTTTGGAGACCGAATTATTTTGAATTTTTTCGGGTCCCGAATTTCGTATTTTAATTAGTTAAAATAGTTTCTAATTAATCAATTTATTGAAATGTTAATTAGAAGACTCCTTAAATACCCTCCTTTCTGTTTTGATAGTTGGATTTAATTTAAAAGGGCTTAAACAATTAGTTGTTAAGGTTAAGCCTTCTTTGCATTCGAAAAACTTGAGCAACAAGTATGCACAAAGATTCTAATTAATGAAATTAATTAAGAACAAGTGAATCATGTATATTGTATATGTGCTAACTTTGTTTTGTAGGAGGATGTGGGTTTGATATGGCTCAAGATGTCAATGCCTTGTGTGTTGTAAAATGTTGTGAATGCATGTGATTGCTTGTAATGTGGCCTAAGGTGCCTTGATAATTAATTGGTTAATTCTTGATGTAACTTGTGAGGCTTGCATGCCCCTAAGGCCTAGGCGGGTTTTAGGATTTTATCACATGTATTTATTTCCCTTAATTATTAGATAGGATCTTAGTAATTAGTGGGAGGGTTTGATTAGATTAGTTTCGTTACATGGAGATGCGACGGAGACTAATGCAAGCGGGAGCCATACAAACCCACGGCAATGTTTGAGATGCTTATTATTATGTGATTGTTTGTGAATGCCTTGAATTGTCATAGGTAGGTATGGGTGTATGCTTACACGACCACCAAACAAAGTCACGTAATTGCTTATGTCCCAAATTAACTTGATTTAGCCAAATCGTCCTCCTTCTCTCTATCCCCTTCAATACAATTGATTGTCTATTGATGCATTCCTGCCGACGCGGACATCGTAGTCCATCATTGTAGTCGGGGTGTAAATCGGATTTACTAGGAGCAAATAGAGAGAAGTTGCTTTACAACGGACCCACTCGGATTGGACGTTGGGACGAAGTTTGTAGATATACTTATGATATCTCACAAATCAAGAATCATATGGACAAGATATGATTGGTTGGAGAACCTACCTTATCTAGTTGTTTTAGGTGTCATGCCGACGCTGGCCCCTATTTCAACGAAAATGAGGATCTTGGAATCCATTACATTTAGGGACATTAATTAAATGTAGTGGGAGTTTTGTTTATCATTCCATAAACAAAACATTGCATAAACTAAATGACCTTAAATTGAAATTGTTATAGATATTAAATATGTTATTTTCGTTGCGATCAATCTTTGGAAAACGACAAGCTCGTTTCTAAGGTATTTACTTGGAGAAGAAATACCGATTCCTAAGACATGTTCTTGGAAATGAGAAACTTGAGCAAGTTTAATCCCAAAAACGTTCCTCAACTTCCCGAAAATAGTTTCGCAATGATTGATTAGTTTTGACGAAAATTATTCAATAAAGCGAATGCTCATATCCTTTTAGAAGTTCTAGACTTTTGAATTGGAGAATTCATAAGGACTAGACTAGACTTCTATACTCTCATCCACTTACTCAAGAAGACGTTCTTAGAGAAAGTAAAAGATAGACTCAATCATTTATGATCGAGTAATGGAATGTGAGTTAACCAAGAGACTCTTCTTATAAGAAGATAAATATTTCATTAGCTTGCGAACCGAAAGGTTTGAGAAACTAATTGACAACTAGAGATATTAAGATCTCCAATATCAAGGATTGTTGATATTGTCATACAATCTATTTCTATGGATAAAGGATATGTTGTTCGCACACTTGTTAGTGCTTAAAATGATTGGTTAAGTATTAAAGGAATACTCTACCAATATATGAGTTGAGACTTCGAGACCCTCATTAGTGACCGTGTGTCACATGAGATGTTTCATTTGCCATTTATGGGAGGCATTTGAAAGGTTGTCCGAAATACCATGATGTTCTAAACCTTGAGATATTTGTCGTTCAAATTATCTCACTATCTCTAATTCACACTAGTAATAAGGTGCTAGTTCATGTGCTCGCATTTAACGAAATGTGTAGACAATGATGAATAAGAGAAAGTTCGAGATAAGTAAAGTAAACTCCGTTTTGGAAATGGCTTATACGTCTAGGCCGCTACCATTGAATACGTAGAGTTATCTTTACTAAATAAAGAATTTGTTTAGGAATTTGAGGTTATATACCTTATTCCAAACATCTCATAAAACCTTATCTCCATTTCATATTTGATGATGGATGATCATGTTTTGTAATAGAGAAATGTCGTTCTCTTATTGTTATGAATTTGTGTATAAGATTTCACGCATCTTGATTGAATTTGCTTGAAATAGATAAACAAATTTCGAATGACAAATATGTAAGACTTCACATAAAGTATTTGACTTTTATGTAAGATAGTCGCTTAGTCGAATATAAACAAGAATCGCATTATGAGAGTCTACATAATGTGGAGCTCGTAAATCAATTTGATTGCAAAATCAATTGAAATTCATGCGAATCGTGTTTGTTAAATGACAAAAGCGCCTTTGAACTACGAAGGTTTAAAGGACAAGTAACCTTATTAAGACTTATACATATTGATGTATATAGACCTATAGGTACTTGTGCAATTGAAAGGTTGTTGAAACTTTACCACTTGACCAACAATCATTGTAGATATTAACGTATCTATTTGATATGGTATAAGTATGAATCTTTTGACAAGATCAAAAGGATTTCAAGAGTAAAGTTGAAAAACTATTCAATAAAAGCAAAAGTCTTAAGATGGATCATGATAAATAGTTCAGTCATATAGTTTGATATATTACCTAAAGAGTATGAAATACGTTTCACTACTCGCTTCATGAGGAACATTGAAAAATGTATCCAAGGATGAAGGTATCGAACATTGTTTGATCGGTAATAAATCAAATTGACTTGTTCGACTCATGTAAGGGATTTGTGTTTGAGGACAATATTGTTTACACTGAATAAAAATTCCATCGAAGTCTATTGAAAAAGATATCTTACGAGATTCGATCTCTAGGTATATTGTTTCTAAAGATTTGGTATTGAGAAGCTTATTTCAAAGTTCGATTGATTGATAAGCTTGGATCCAAATAAGACGCTTATTATTTTGTAGGATATCTTGAATTAGCCAAAAGGTACTACTTCTATGAACATGATAAGAACAAGGTAGTTGTTGCTCATCATAACGTAATCTTAAAGAATGATATTCTCAAGAAGAAGTAGTGGGAGTAAAGTGAGCATTAAAGGAGTTTATGCGTCACTACAAGAAGTACATTTATAGGAAACTTGTCACTCCATACATGGTGCTTAGTGGGAGTTGAGCGGAACTTTATTCACAAGTAGTTGTGAAAGGAAGAAGTTTATAAACACGCTCACTTCTAAAGAGTGCTCAAACATCTCACGAATGGATGATGTTCGAGAAACTCATGCAATATATTAGGATCAAGAACTTACTCTACAAGATGTTGTAGAAGTAGTTTACTGACCTCAAGCACCAATCCTACAAAGATCAACGAGAGTGAATTGCCTAAACTGAAAGGTACATAGGCTTCACAACATCCTCATACTTGATATATGAGGATCCGTTGATAAATAAAGAAGCGATGGAAAGACCCGATTCCACAAGTATGGTTTGAATTTGTATGATCTTTAAGTGCAATCCATATATATAACAACAAGGTATAGACCTTGATTGATGTTCAAGAAGAATCGATCCATCTAGAACATTTAGATCTTTAAAAGGAAAGATAGATATGGATAGCAAGTCACTATTGATTGACTCTAGGCCAAGTGGGAGATTGTTGGAGTTATGTCCTAGAAGTCAATATTTAATGACTTATTTTCTTAGTTTATGTTAATGATGATATTTGATCATTTGTTCCTAGAGTTTATTATTGACAGATCATTCAGGTTGAGGATCTGAATTGTAGATCTCTGTGGATCATTCATTAGAATGACAATAATAAATCTAAATCGTCCATAATCTTGATAATTAACAAGGAACATTAATTATCATAAAAGATTAGTATGCAAGTTAAGTGATGATTAAGTTCTACAAATCATAGGTAAGGAGTTACCAACTTAATTGCATATGTGTATGTTATTGGAACATAGTACAGGACTTGACCCAATGAAATAAACATATGGATTGTGTTATGTGTCATTGTTTATTTCATATGAGTTTGATTCTAAGTTTGAGATGTTCATCTTTTCCACATGAGGATAGGTTCAATAAATATCGTCTAACGTTGATTCCTGATAAAGGCTGCTATAAGGACTTTATTTATGTTCTCTTGAATTGTGCGGGGAAAAGTTGTTCATCAAGAAAACCGTATGTCCCTCATTAGTATACCTAGTGAGTGATGATATCTGTTTGGGCCCTTTGATGGAGTTGGATCGTATGCATGCAAACTAGACGATCAACTCTAGATCAAGAAATGTATAATCTGCAAGAATGACACATTCCTATCTTGGATTATACAAAGATATCGTGTGACATAAGAATCAAACAAAGAAATACTTTTATTTCTTATGCAGGATTGAGATATTGTAACGGTACATTATTTATACGAATTGGGAATCATAACGTGTTGCTAGATACCGCTTATGATTATTGGAAATAAATAACGATTTATTTCCATGGCCAACATAGTATAAATCCTCAAATAGGGTCGCACAAATAGGATTCTAACCACTTTGTGCATTTATTGTTTATTCACAATAATGTGTATTGTGAAATGTGATAAGTTAATTAATTAATTATATACCGTTATGAACCGTTATAATTAATTAAATTAAAAGGATCATATGGAAACAATTTAATGCATTAGCTAATCATAGATTAATTATTAATGAGTTAATAATTAATTATGTTCAACTTACTTTAATTAGTTTGAGCTAATTGGGCTTCTATTTAATTGGTTAATTAAAGGCCCGATTTAAGGAAGAATGAAGAGACAATTAAAGGGGATTCATTAATTGGTGAATTAATGAATAAAGGCCTTTTATTAAGATGGCCCAAGAGAGCCCATTAGGTGGCCTCTTAGGGTGGATGGCATACTTGTAAATAGTATGAAGGTTGGATGAGAGTGGTTGGCTATATAAAGGGGTCTCTTTGGGAGAAAACCCTAGCCGTCATCTCTCTTCCTCTCCCCTCCCTTGCGCCTCCACCTAGAAGAGAGATTTTTCTCTCTTCTCCATGGCTCTTCCCTTCCTCTCTTAGCTCATGTGTTGAGCATCCCACCTCTCTTCCTCTCCATTAAATAGTTAATTAAGAGAAGCAAGGTGATTAGCAAGAGGTTCAAGAGAACTAGCATTCTCTTTGAGCTTGGTGGTGGGTCCTTGGTGGGCTAGAGGCGGCCATAGATGGTGGAGATGGTGGAGCACGCACCCCATCGACTCCCATGCCATGGATTCGAGCCTCATGAATACAATTTCATGAGAGGTACAATTTCTCCTACCTTCTCTCTTGATTGGATGTGTGATTGCTTTAGCACTAGATCTATTGATTTGCTTGTTGTTAATGGTGATTAATTAGTTGTAATTAATCTAAAATTAAAATATGAGCATTTCTAACAGGACTTATGTTCCAAAGTACCAATATGCAAACCAGAACCCGCCAAGCTTGTATAGGAATGCCCAATTCATTAACAACAATAGAGACCAACCATTTCCAACGAAATCTTTCCATAACCAGGAAGATATTCCAATTGTTGTTCAAGAATTTATGCATAAACAAGAGAAATTTAATCAAGCTATGGCTAAAGATATGGATGCACTTAAAGCTAATGCAGGTACTTTGCAACGCATTGAGTGCATGATGTTGCAGCAATATGACTCAAAAGGCAAGCTTCCCAGCCAGATTGAGGTCAATCCAAACGCAGAGGTTAAGGCACTGCATACTCTAAGAAGTGGGACAAAGTACAAAGACCCTCCCATGCCTGAAGAATTGGTGAAACATGGCGCTGTCCGGTCCGAGCAGCCACACACTCGGTCCGAGCACGCAGCCTTGAGGGACGATGAGCCAGTACTGGAGCAAATCTTGCCATTCCCTCCACTCCAGAAGCCCACAGCATCTCCCGGGAGCATAACTGAGACACAACCACCATCCGAATCGCCTTTAGAAGCTCTTGCTCGGTCCGAGGAAGCTCCTGTTCGGTCCGACCAGCAGCCTGACACATCTCCAACAAGCACTGTTCGGTCCGAGCAAGCTCATGTTCGATCCGAACAGAGGCCTGGACAGGCGCGGATAGAGGTGCAAAACAAAGGGAAGAAGAAATTGAGGCAACCTGACTCGACTTACCACCCCCCTGCCCCTTTTCCTGAGCGACTTTTGAAGAAGAAGGAGGATGCTCGCTTCAGGACCTTTTGGGAGATCCTCAAGCAACTTCGAATCACCATTCCATTCACTGATGTTGTAGCTCAAGTGCCGATTTATGCCAGATTTCTCAAGGAGCTATGCACTGGAAAGAGGTCCTTGGAAGAGCTGAAAACAGTGGCCCTATCACAAGTGTGCAGCGATGCCATGAAGAGCAAGATGCCTCCAAAGTTAGAAGATCCAGGTCGGTTTGCTCTCCCATGCACTATTGGTAAAGCTGTGATCAATCAGGCCCTGTGTGATATGGGTGCAAGTGTTAGTCTCATGCCTAAGTCGGTGTATGAAAGAATTGGTTTTGAAGATCTCATGCCCACACTGATTACTTTGAAGCTTGCTGACTCATCAGTACGACTACCATTGGGCGTCTTAAAGGATGTGCCCGTCCAAGTGGGCAAGTTTTTTATTCCAGCAGATTTTATAGTAATGGATATGGAGGAGGATGTGGAGGTACCTATTATTTTGGGTCGCCCCTTTTTGAGAACTGCGGGTGTTATGATGGATGCTCGGGATGGAAAAATTTTGGTCAGAGTGGGGAGGGAGCAGCTCGAATTTTCAATTGATCACGCTATGAAATGTCCTGACCCCGACCCCGTATTTTCTTGCTTTATGGTACAAGAGATTGAGTCTGAGATAGAAGAAACCCTTGAGGACCAATACTTGAGTGCCCTCATCAACTACCAGAGCTTCCTCGATGACATTCAAGAGTCAATAGGGGTGGAAGAATCAATGCATGAGGTGATTGAAGGCCAGGATGAAGATCCAGACCCCTGCTCGGATTGGACAGTCGACTGTTCGGATCGAGCAACAGTCCAGACTGCTGCTGTTGAGGCATTCGAACCTCTCTTCGACCCAAGTGACCCATGTTCGAGTCGAATGGTCGCTACTGGGCCCGAGCAAACTCTACAAATGAGCATTCTCAACCACTCAGCTCAAGCATCGACCCGAGTGAGAGACGCTCGGTCCGAAAAATTGTCTGCTCGGTCCAAGCAGAGCCACCAAAGGTCAAACTTAAACCACTTCCAGCCTCTCTCAGGTATGAATCTCTTAGCCTTAGTCAAATGAACCCCGTTATTGCTAATTCTAAGCTAGATGCAGGCCGAATGAAGAAGCTCTTGGTTGAAAAAGGAGCTATGGGGTACTCAATGGACAAATTGAAGGATATCGATCCCTCGACATGTATGCATGGAACTCCCTTGGAAGGCATCAACCACAAAAGATATGACAAGTCGTTCGCCGTCTCGCTCTTCGAGCTCGATCAAGTCTAGACTTAGAAAAAGGTGGTCAAGCTAGAGACCTAAAACAAGCGCTTCTTGGGAGGCAACCCAAGGATTTCTCTCTCTTTCTCTTTTTATTTAAGTTTCTATAAAAATTGAAATAACAAAAAAAAATTAAAAACAGTATTTAATGTGGAGTTTTGTTTTGAATTGAAGGATCAATCAAATGCTAGATGTCAAGAGCACCATGGGTTTGATGACATGAACAACCCTCGCACGACCTCATACGGGTTGCATCAAAGATCTAGAAGAAAATTGGAGCCATCCTAGACATTGAGAAGACAAACTAGGATTAAATCGACACAGTGCAAAGCAAAATTGGCTAAGTTCTCTTTTTCTCTCCTATTTATTTTTATATGTGATTGATGCATTGAAGACAATGCTTGATTTAAGTTTGGGGGAGGGGAATAGGAGGAAAAATCAGAATTTTCAACAAAAATCGCCAAATTTTTGCATTTTTCACTCTCTGTTCGGTCCGAACTGGATTCCGCTCGGTCCGAGCGGAGGCTTTTCTGGACACTTTTTGCACTGGACTTGCCTTGTTTTATTTGAGAAATTTGTTGATTGTGCCTAGTTTCTCTCAATTCGGATTTTAAATGACAATTCACACTGTATTGAAAGGTTTTTAAGCAATTCAAAAATTTCTCAAGTGCTTTAGAATGTTTAGATATCTCATGTTGATTTTTGCACCAATGGACCGAATTGAAAATATTTTTGAAAGGATAGGACTCGAATTGGTTGCTTAGAAATTGTCAAGACATTATTAGTCAGTTCTAATGAGTTTTCACCGAGTGAACGAATTTGAATTTCGCAAACTTTTGTTCAAAAAGAGATTTTATCAACTTTGGAAATTATAAGATGAATCTTGACTCCTTGAAACTATTCTTAATCGCTTGAATCACCAACGAGCAAACTTAATTGGACAAAATCTAAATAGTTGGGAAAATGAGGGTGCGAAGAGACTTGTTATTCCAATTAAAAATCCATAAATATTGGAGGGTGGTTGCGGTAAGGCGTAATTGATCCACAAGTGGACCGTTGCGGTAAGGCGTAAAAACCGGTCCGACCTCCCCGGTGCGTCATGTGCCGGTAGCTCAATCCAAGTCTCAATAGCGTAAAACCCTAAGTGATGTAAATCACCGCGACTCGACTTGCACATTCAAATTGGTGAAATCGAAATTTTGTTTTGAGTTAGATTCATCATGAAATTTCCGAATTTGATAAATTTTCTTTACAAATTTTTGTGAAATGTGGAAACGAACGGGTGAATGAAGTTGAGATTGCTTTTGAATTGACAAAGTGAAGCTAGAGTCCTTGAATTGTGAAAAGTTTCATTAGGACCAAGAGAAGCATTGATTAACTAGTAGAACACTAAACTTAGTCCTTGAGATTGCTTTTGGTTTAGCTTATTTGTTGAAGTGTGAAAAAAAAAATTTAGGCATAAGCAATTGGTTTCACGACATTTCTTGGTTTGGAGTTGTGACTCGATATTTAAGTCTAAGTACAGTCCAAAATTCTAAGCTTAGGGCGTTGCTTGAGGACAAGCAAAGTTCAAGTTTGGGGAAATTTGATATCATTATTATTTATTGGTATTTGTACCGTACTTGACACCCAAATAACACTCGAACCATTGAATTATTCTATAAATTGCTATGCTTTTCTAGGATTTGGCTTTGTCGTCGTGTTTTCTCTTATTTTGCAGGGTTTAGGTGATTCTCATGATATTCGAGGTTGTAGATGGTTTCTCAACACTTTGGCATGCTAGATGACTCATTCCTAGTACATGGCACCTCTGTCCAAGTCTCTACTCAACCTGAGTGGACCTCTGCTTGGACCCAGCAAGGCACAGAGTCACAACCACCTTTCTCTCTCCTTCACTCGGACCGAATGACTCATGCTCGAACCGAGTGACTCATATGATCGACTCGAGCGACACTGTAGCCGACACACATCTTTCCTCTTTTGTGCTCGGATCGAGCAATCTCTTGCTCAGGTCGAGCGGTGCCGACTTACAGATTTTGGCAAGTTTTCAAGGATGGAAATGATGTAATTTGGTAAGATTCTGCCGACCTAGTGCCCTAACTTGCCCTCCAAGTGTCTGAGACCTACTATATATGCCTCTTTCTCCCATGGGAGGCACATCTTTGGTTACCCTAGCCTCCAGCCACGTTCTAACCCTATTTTGACGCGACGGCAGCAAGATAGAGTTGGAGTCATGCCTTGCAACACCCCACTGCCCTAGAAGACGACTAGAAGCATAAGGGAGTATTCGGTTTATTCTTTTATGTTTTCTTCTCTATTTTCCATGGGCTTGTATCTTGTGATTTATATTATTGTTATTGTGTGTTTTAATACTATGTTAGGCTAAGTTTTATGTAGTCTTAGGAGTAGGAAATTAATGGATGTTTGGATGTGATGACCTGATATATTTTGCTATGATATGACTTGATATTTGTTTGTTTTGTATTATTACTTATTGCTTGTATGAATTACTTAGGTTAGTTTAATTTACTTCTAGTTGTACGGCCGCATCTAGTTAAGTTCCAAGGTTAAACGAGTTAGGTTAGTTCTTACAAGTATTTGGGGTAAATCGTAGATCCGACAGGGGAGATTAGTTGACACCAAAAGTGTAGCTTTTAGACAAGTCCAAAAGACCTCTAAATATCCCTAAGAACACAAACAAGCAAGTTTAGGTTGATTAAAGTCTATACCAAAAGTTGTGAGTTAATTAACCTAATTAGGGTAAGTAGAGATTAAGCCAGACCCTATTCCAACAAGCGACAGCTGAGGGTAGAAGTCTAAGATTAGCCAACGAACCCTTTATCAAGTTGTAAAGTATCAAAAGAGTCAAGTCAAAGCACTTATACACTGCGCTCGGACCGAGCAGGACACTGCTCGGACCGGACAGAGAGTATATGTTTGGAAACTTTGGTTGATGCGCGAAAGTGATAAGATCTAAGTTTCTGGATCCAAACTGAAGTGAAATCCGAATCTTAAGACGCTTTTTTATATTGTTAAAACCCCCAAAATCATTTACTTGTTTATTGTTTATTTTTATTAGCAAAAAGACCAAAAAGATTTACTTGCGATTACTTTAGATATAGCTTTCCTTTATTGTTTCTTACCCAAAATTCACTAAAAACCATCCGTCTAGATTTTGAGAACAAATAAGTCTAGTATTCATAGTCCGTCCCTTGGGTTCGACCCTAGAACTTTACCAATAACGACTAGTGAGGTTAAGTCTTAGGTACAAATTTATTTGATACTTAGGTTTTACGCCTTCATCAACAGTTCATTCAGGTTGAGGATCTGAATTGTAGATCACTGTATTTCATTTAATAGTAAATGACAATAATAAATCGAAATTGTCCATAGTCTTGATAATTAACAAGGAACATTAATTATCACATAAGACTAGTATGCAAGTTAAGCGATGATTAAGTTCTACAAATCATAAGTAAGGAGTTACTAACTTAATTGCATATGTATATGTTACTAGAACATAGTACAGGATATAACCCCGATGAAATAAATATATGGATTGTTTTAAGTATCATTATTTATTTTATCAGTGTTTGATTCCAAGTTTGAGATGGTTCAGTTTTTCCACATGAGGATAGGTTCTATAAATATCGTCTACCGCTGATTCCTGATAAGGGCTGCTATACGGACTTTATTTATGTTCTCTTGAATTGTGCGGGGAAAAAACTGTTCATCAAGACAACCGTATGTCCCTCATTAGTTCACCTGATGAGCGATGATATCCACTGGGCCCCTTGATGGAGATGGATTGCTTGCTAGCAACTTATGCAATCATCTCTAGATCAAGAAACGTATAATCTGCAAGAATGACACATACCTATCTTGGATTATACAAGGATATCATGTGACATAGGATTCAAAACAATAAGATACCTTTTCTTATGCAGGATTGAAGTATTGTATTAGTACAATATTATTTATGCGAATTAGGAATCATAACGTGTTGCTAGATACCGCTTATGATTAATGAAAATAAATAATGATTTATTTTTCATGACCAACATAGCATAAATCCTCAAAGGGTCACACAAATAGGACTTTAACCATACGTGCATTATTTGTTTATTTGTAGCAGCGAGTACTGCGAAAATATGATAAGTTGATTAATTAATTGTATACCGTTATGAACCGTTATAATTAATTAACTCAAATGGATCATATAGAAACAATATAATGCATATGCTAATTCCAAATTAATTATTAATATGTTAATAATTAAATTCGTTCAACATATATTTATTATACTGAGCTAGTCGGTCTTTTATTAAATCCGTTAATTAAAAGTCTGATTTGAGATTAATTAATGGAGTTGATTAAGAGGCTAATATAATATGTTATATAGCCTATAATCATACACAAAATTTCTGCAACGAAGGGATATTTTTGTCAAAACAAAATTATGGAAAGAGAGCAAAGTTTAGAAATAACAAAATATGGCAACGTTGTTTATGAAAACACCGAGCCCTAGATCTTTTGCCTCTCTCTTCTTATTCCCTTGCGCAAGAAATAGAAGAACAAAAATTTTTCTGCCCTAGGCGCCTCCATCTCTCTCTCAATAGCTCATGTGTTGAGCGTTAATTTTTCTTCCATGAAAAATAGTTAATCGCGCGAAGAAAAATCAAAAGGGAATTAGCTATCGTCTCAAAAAAAGCTAGCACTTGTTTATAGACTTTGGTTAATCTTCTAGGTGGACTAGAGGCAGCGAAAATGCGCATCCATCGACTCCTAAGCAAAGGTCGAGCCTTCTAGTTACGATACTAGAAGAGGTATAATCTCCTACACGTTCTCTTTTATATATTAACTGCTTGAATAACTAGATCCGTTAATCGTATATCTTAATTGCTTATTAAATGTTAATAAAAATTAAAATTGCAGAAGGACTTGAATTTCTAACACATGGAGGTGTGCAGTGTACTTTCACAGTTGCATTCTTCGCACCAGATGCACAAACCAAAGAGACAATTTTCAAGGGTAAGAATTAATTAAGAGAGGCGGAGCCGAGGCGTTGCGCTTAGGGACAAGGTTGTGAAAAGGTTGTCAGAGGAAGATTTAACCTATAGCACAGACTTTTTGCTCCAATTGAATAATTGATAACAAAATTAATACGGGTTGGGTTTAAACGGGTTATCAAGGGTAAAAAGTATAATCCAACCCAATATAACCGGGTTAGTAAATTTAAAACCCGATCCAACCCGAATAATGTTTGAACCCGTTAAAATACGGGTCGGATCGGATGGGTTTCTTGTTTTCTTGTACAGCCCTAGATACAGCATATTAGCATTCCAACTTTTCTGTTATATATTGTTTTCCTCAACAACTTACACGAACACTACCCAAATTCCCCACCCAGAGAAAGACGTTTCTTTAGGGATTTTTAACAGCAAATAGACATGCAGGATATTAAACTCGTAGATTCTAATAGATTTTCTTGTTACCCCACCAATTGAAGATACCAAAGTTTTAGTTACTTGATCTACGTACTAGATACAAAGCAATTGACAAACTAAATGAATGGTGCGGGGAATTAAAATGCACCTTCAAGGCTTCAACCCTTCAACCTTTCATTATAAATACACCACGCTTTGTTCCACTTTATTATTAAACAAGTTAAGTTCCAATTTATTTATACATGGACTTCCTTATGTTCTTCAAACTTGCAGTATTAACACTGCAGCTGTTGCTGTTGTTGCTTGTTTCTTCAACTTCGTTGGTAGCACAGCTGGCGCAGCCACCATTACAATCTGGGTGCCAAACACAATGTGGAGACGTGAAGGTACATACTATAGTCTATAAAATATCTCAAGCACCTTAATTTTTAAATCTTGAAATCACTAGCCTAAATAATGACAATTTAATGCGGGTTACATTACCGAAAACATGTAGAATATATTGAAAAATATCACTCTTTAAAAATATGTCGAAAGTATAGATAGCTGAAAAAGGCTTGTCAGAATTTTTAATTGGCCCTCCACCCCTGATTAATTGCAATTGCAGTAAATGCTGGAAATATACTAGCTATAAAATAAGTGATGTCATGAGTCAATTAAATTTAAGATTTGAAATAAAAGATGGTGTGAAAAATGGGGACAAACACTTCGGTTTGCGACATGATATCTAGTGACTTTTTATATCTAGTCTTACTGAATAGATTTATTGTACTATACAAATCAAATATTACAAATCTTTATAGATTTTGACGAAATGATAAGATATTTCCTACAAGTGCTAAAGTTGATTCTATTTATTACATAAGGTCTTATTAGAATAAAGAAATTAATTGCATGTTACTATGCAGGTAGAATACCCATTTGGTATTGGGAAAAATTGTGGCAAATCAGAACAATTCCAGCTTTATTGTGAAAAAAATGATTTGGGTAACTTCAGCACATTCATTCAATATACAAGAATAGAGGTGCTTAGTATAACGGTATCTGAAGGCCAAGCACGGGTTAAAAGCCCAGTTAATAGGCTGTGCTACACAGGCTTACCCATAAATATAGAAGATAATTATGCTCCAGCCAATTTGGCCGACACGCCTTTTTGGTTGTCAAATAATGGAAACAAATTCACGGTAATAGGTTCAGGTATCCGTGGTGTCCTTGGATTAATTATCGGTACCGGGTCCAAAATTAATTCCGGCTGTACGGCGTGGACGTTGTTTGATATGCAGATCTTGGTCGATGGATTGTGCTCAGGAATTGGTTGTTGTGAGACTATTATTCCTTATCCGTCAAAATATTATTATATCGTGTTTGATCAGGCAAATCTTCCTGTCTCAACATTCAATGCTTGTCGATATGCGGTGCTTGCAGAAGCTGACACATTCAAATTTAGCACCTCATATCTCACATCACCCGAATCCTTCGAAAAGGATGCCATCAATTTATCGGTTGTTCTTTATTGGACCATCAGCAACGACACTTGCAAAACTGCACAACAGAATATGACCAGCTATGCATGTGTTAGCAGTCACAGCAAATGCATCGGCTACAACAATTTAGGTTATCGTTGTAGGTGTGTCCAAGGCTACCAAGGAAACCCATACGTCCCTGGTGGTTGTCAAGGTACGTTCAACATATGCCAATCTCTATCACTTATACGAAAATACATGCATTGATAAATTATAATTCGTCTAAAACCTTACAAAAAATAATTGTCTTCAAAAGTATACTTTTAATTGTTTGTGTGTGTATTAAACTGAAATAATATAAATTTCCCCTGCCTAATGTTATGATTAATTATCTGCCCTCGGCTCCAGTTTTGTCTGTCTTTTCACCTTTTTTGCTCTCGTTCATTCTTTTCAGATGTAGATGAGTGCCTGAATTTAAATTGTTTTGGGATTTGTACGAACACACCCGGGTCGTTTAAATGTGAATGTCCACCAGGCACACATGGAAATGGCTCCATTTCAGGAGATTGTTACAAGAACGGACCGAAAATTCAATTGTGGGGCAAGGTGATTATAGGTATTTCAGTTAATTTTTTTTAAAAATTAGGCGCAAACTAATTTTCAATATCATAAAAAACTGATTCGGTTGAATAAACATGTTTGTTGCCTGCACATGTTTGCAGGTCTTAGCATCTTTATCGTGGTTGTACTTCTTTCAAGCTCCTTGGTGTATTCTGTTTATCAGCGAAGGAAAGTTGCTACCATTAAGCGAAAGTACTTTCAACAATATGGAGGTCACTTGTTGCTTGAGGAGATGAAGGCTGAGCAAGGTTTTTCCTTTAGAATATTTAAGGAAGAAGAACTAATAGAGGCTACCAACAATTTTGATGAAAAGAACAAGGTAGCAGAAGGAGGAAATGGTATTGTGTACAGAGGAAACATGGATAACAAATTGGTAGCAATTAAAAAATGCAAAACAATAGGTGAGAGGGAAAGAAAAGAATTCGGTAAAGAGATCCTCATTCTTTCCCAACTCAACCACAAAAATATTGTCTCAATCCTTGGCTGCTGTTTAGAAGTAGAGATCCCTGTCTTGATTTATGAGTTTATTTCAGAGGGAACTCTTTTTGACCTTCTTCATGGGAAGTGCGATGTACATATTCCGTTACACACTCGTTTAAAGATTGCTCAAGAGACTGCTGAAGCACTATCCTATCTGCACTCCTGGGCATCCCCTGTTATTGTTCACCGCGATGTAAAAGCATCCAATATACTTTTGGATGAGAATTTTGTTGCCAAGGTGTCGGATTTTGGAGCTTCAGTACTGACACCATGCGGAGAAGATCAATTCGTGACACATGTGCAAGGCACCCGAGGATACTTGGATCCAGAGTATGTGCAAACTGGGCAATTGACGGTGAAAAGCGACGTGTATAGCTTTGCTGTGGTCCTCCTGGAACTCCTAACCCGCAAGATGGCTTTTTACACGGAAGGGTTGCAGGTAAGAAGTCTCGTAGCGGACTTTTATTCTGCTATAAAGGAGAACAATGTCGTGGCAATCTTGGATGGCAAGATCACAGGGGATGAAGAGAACATGGGTGTAATTACAGAATTGGTGGAGATAGTGAAAGCATGCTTGAACATGAAAGGAGAGAAGAGGCCGGAAATGCGACAAGTTGCAGCGGCACTTGAGGCCTCAGTAAGAGCCATGAAGAATCTGCAACCAACAGAGGGTATAGGGTTGATCTAATAAATTATATCTAGGCAATTAAAATGCTTGCATTATTCTTGTATGTTTCTATGCTGTTCACGTTGTCTGTATTTCTGTACGTATATCATCATATATAACACGTAAAACGAAATTTCATTTTGGCGTAGATGGTCAAATATAAATATGGATAATATGTAATAACTAGTCAATATACAAATACAGAAATTTTAAATTCACCACGAATAGTTATTATAAATAAATTTAGAACCGGAGATCCTCAATCAAGAATAATAAATGAAAAGTAAAATCTGACAGGTTCGTTTTTTTTCCCCCGCATCGTTACGTACACTTTCTCAAGTCTTCTCCTCTGCTTCATGATTTCATTTATTTTCTCTGTTTTTTATCTTCACCAGCACGATCATAGAAAATGAATCGAACCAAACGAACTATCCCGCTGCTACTAATGTCCTTTTCTTGAGTTGAATTCATCAAAAACCAAGCGGATAAGCCGATAACAATATTTTAAACAAATTTGACCGCGCAACTTATTTATTCAAAATCGGGAAAGTGAAAGAGTTGCATGTTATGCTATGTATAAGAGAATTGGTATTTTTATCATGAGCCGCTCCAAGGTTTATCAAGGTCATTGCAATCTACCGAAATATAGAATCAAATAAAGCAAAATTTTAAATCATGCGCTAATAATTTTAGAAATAAAGTATAATTTTACAATATTTCCGAAGATATGTATAGTAATTCAAACTTATTTCTGCCATTGGTTTAGACTAGCAAGCTAGGGCTATTGGTGGATAGGGTACAATTTAGTAGAAACATTCTTCGTATCAGTACTCGTTAAATTTTCTTTATACATATTCTATCCTTACTAGACATGGCAGTTGCAGTTTCGCTGCGCTATGTAAAATATAAAAAATTCTAATGTAAAATCTAAAAAAAATCTGTCGTAAAAAACTTTTTAAAATTTATAGACAAAAATTTGTAAGTACAAAATTAGAAAGTTGCTAAATAAACTTGACATAAATTTTCTTTCCAAAAAAATCTTACTATTATTAATTATTTGTATGACTATTTTTAATTGGTACAACTATTTTTAATTGAAAAAAAATCTTGCTATTGTTAATGATTGGTACGACTATTTTTTATTTATTTTTAATGGATCAGATTTAGATTCCGCAATATTAAGCGCCACTGGATATACTTTAGATTTAGATTCGTTAAAAATTGATTTTACCCCTGCCATACCAATATCCTAAGAAATTCTTATAACGGTAGAATAATAGTAGAAAATAGATAATCATTGCCATAATAAATCAATAAAAAAATTATGTAATATGAATAAATACATAATATATTAATTAAAAGCAACATTGAATAATTATTTAGATATAATAAAACTTGTATATCCTCATCTCAATTGTCTCTGAAAAAATATATAAATAATTACTAGCTATAAAATATCAAATAGAACAAAATGCAAATAATATTTTTTGTCAACCCAAAAGATTTTATTTTTTTTCCTCTAATACACTTCTGATTTTGCCTTGAAGAAAGTATTCATCCTTAGAGCAATTCTTCGAAATTCCTTTAGAGGACAACTTTTTAAATCATCTAAACCAATCCACTTTTCATGTCTACGTGAATGAAAATATAAAAAAAAGTGCAACTAAAAAATAAAATTTAAAAAGAATATTTTAATGTAGCTTTGTTATTTAGCAATCTAATTAACTAATTAGTCATTGATGTATCAATTGAATCTCGTAATCATGTATTGCTAATTATGATAAATATAATGAACTATATATATAATGGTATGGATAAATAACGAATACGAAATAATCTTACATGTACCCTTATCCATATTCTTTGTTATGTGTTGGTAAGAAATTAACACTAATAATTTAACGAAAATTTTTTCTATCCATATCCATACCCGATAGTTCAACGAAAATAAAACCTTGCTCATATCCGTTTTGTTTAACACGATTTGGGTCGGATAAATGGTTAAACGAATATTACTGATAGCTCCATAGAAAGTAGTGTTTTTTAATACCCTACCAAATACCAAAAATTTTGGTTAGCACTGAAAAATGGAAGACCGAAACAAAATTTTCGGGTAATTTTATCCTTCCGCAATAGCTAGATTTACTTTCATTTCTAATTGTCGAAATATAAGGATGTAAACGAAATTGGTTTGGCCATCTATCCGGTCCGTACCATATTCGATAAGACAGATATGGATAAAATTTTATTTTCTTTAAGCTATCGGCTACGGATAAAAGTATGGGTATGATCTATTTTTTGAAATAAGAGGCTACTTATTTATAGAGGCTTTAGCCCATTCTGTAAATTAGAGTTTATCACTCTTCTACTAATTAATCTACTTATTTATATCTACTTAATCTACTTCCAGCGGGAATCGAACCCGTTACATCTAGGATAACAGCGGAGCCACTGACCATCTGTGCTGGACTCCACGTTCTATGGGTATAATCTATTATGTATAGGTTTTGTAAGAGGTAACAAATATATATAGTTATTGTCTCGGGGATACCTATCATAATTAGAAAGATACAATTACACGGTTATGTATATGACATCTTATCACACGATTGGTTGAGAGCTTTTTGCAATTGGTATGTATATTTTTTTCAAAGGCAAAATCGGATATAAATCCCTCTAATTCTTTCTATTCAGACATAAATCCCTCTAATCTTCAAAATCGGATATAAACTCCTCTAATTTTATTTTGTTTGGACATAGACCCTTTTCATTAGTTTTAATCATATTTTAAATAAGAAAAAAAAAAATTTGCTATGACTATTATAACCCTATTATGACCTGCCCGACCAGCTTCTTTTGTTTTACCCTTTCTTTTGTATCTGATTTTGCTTTATTGCAAAATGCCTTTCTACATTAATCAGAGAGAAGCAAAAAGCAAAGTGCGAGAGGATTGTAGTGCGATCGTTTTTGAGAAGCAAAATGATCTTTTTCCAGTAATAGATTCTTGTATTTATAATTTGCTTAAAATCGAACCATGCTTAATTCTTTTCTATAAATTTGCAAGAGGATATATTGCCTACTATTCATGTCCTATGTTTAACATCGATACCTAAAAATTTCATATCTAGACAATTATTTTCTATAATTCATACTTGAACTGTTAGAGTTATGTCCTAGAAGCCAATCATTATCTGGCTACTTCTATGATTTATGTTATTGATGATATTTTATCATTTGTTCCTTGATTTATTTATTGATAGATCATTCAGGTTGAGGATATGAATTGTAGATCTCTGTAAGGCCCTGATCACAATCCCTTTTTTTAACGTAGGATTTCAATTCATTTCATTTCATTGGAAAATTCTTGATCACAATGAGCGGATTTGGTGTCATTTGGTTGGGATTCCTATGTAATTAGGTCTAATGAAATCCTATGAAATCTTACGAAATCAATTCAAATAAAATGAAATGAAATGAAATCCCGAGTAAAAATCATTGTGATCAGGGCCTAATTCATTTATAATTAAATGACAATAATAAATCTAAATGGTCCATAATCTTGATAATTAACAAGGAACATTAATTATCAAATAAGATTATTATGCAATTTAAGAGATGATTAAATTCTACAAATCATAGGTAATGAGTTACCAACTTAATTGCATATGTATATGTTATGGAACATAGTACATGATAAAATAAACATATGGTTTGTGTTAAGTGTCATTGTTATTTCATATGAGAATCGTTTGAGATGTTCAACTTTTCCACATGAGGATATGTTCAATAAATATCGTCTAATGTTGATTCCTGATAAAGGCTACTATACGGACTTTATTTATGCTCTCTTGAATTGTGCGGGGAAAAGTTGTTCATCAAGAAAATCGTATGTCCCTCATTAATATACTTAATGAGTGATGATATTTGTTTGGGCCCCTTGATGGAGTTTGGATTGTTTGGCCAACTTGTACAATCAACTCTAGATCAAGAAATGTATAATCTGCAAGAATGACACATTCCTATCTTGGATTATACAATGATATCATGTGACATAAGAATCAGATAAGGAAATACTATAATTTCTTATGCAGGATTGAGATATTGTAACAATACATTATTTATACGAATTAGGAGTCATAACGTATTGCTAGATACCGCTTATGATTATTGGAAATAAATGACGATTTATTTTTATGGACAACATAGTATAAATCCTCAAAGGGTCACACAAATAAAGTTTTGTCACACATTGTATTATCTATTTATTCGCAACAGTGGGTATTGAGAAAAATATGATAGTTTGACTAATTAATTATATATTGTTATGAACCGTTATAATTATTTGAGTCAAAGGGATCATATAGAAATAGATTAATACATTATTTAATCTAAAAATAGTTATTAATGAATTAATAATTATTTTAGAAACAACACATATTAATATAATTAGTTATATTAATTAATTGGGCCGTCGTTTCATAGCAAATGAATAGTCCAATTGAAGAGCAATGGAAATGGATTTTAATTAAAGGAATTAAAGGCCCAAAAGAGATTAAGAGGTGGGCCTTAGCAGCCCAAAAAGGGTGCGGCTAGGGTGGATGGCATAGTTGTAATTTGGAGAAAGTTCTCCTTAGGGATTGAGCTCTATATAAGGACCCCTTGGAGGCTCAAACCCTAGACTTCTCTCCTCTATTCCTAGCCGCCACCTTCCTCTTCTCTTCTCCCATTTGCTCATATGTTGAGCTCCATTTCTTCTCCACTAATTATTCTTCTCCACTAATTAATAGAATTAAGTTGCAAGAAGGGAGAAAACTAAGGGATTAGACTAGAGCTTTGAGTTGCTAGCACAACTCCTAAACTTGTGACTAAATCTTTTGGTGGACTCGAGGCCGGCGCCATACAAGGAGAAGAAGAGGTGTAGGAGAAGCACGCCACCGACTTCCATTGATTTGGAATTCCTCACAAGAACAATTTGTAAGAGGTAAAAATAATTCTCCTATCTTTTCTCATGACATTGCGTGTGAATGACCTTAAGCCTAGATTTCTATATGCTTGATTGTTGTTTTATGTTAATTGTTGATTCTAAAATGAAAGTTGAGCACTTCCTAACATGAACAACTATGATGGAAGAGAACACTACCCAACAAGAAACAGCAACAGAATTGTTCTATAAATACACAGGAGATCGCCGGTTATATGTGGATGTGATATACGTGCAAAATGATACAATATATTGAAAATATTGTGGTGCTTTGAGGTTAATTATGGATAGAGGAGTATTTCCATTGTTATCTGTATTTCAGAGCTAACAACACTACAAAGTTTGATGAACATTGACCTTCAAAAAAAAGTTTGATGAACATTAATTATCACATCTAACCTTGCGTAAGAAATTAAAAGCTTAAATTATTCATATAAGTAATAATGTCTCTAATGTAAAAGGTTGCAACGTTGTGTACCACTGATATGTATTAATACTACAAAGAAAAATTTTGAATTGTTAATTCTCAAAATTAACACAATTGAAATCAAATTCAAAATTGCTTAAAATCAAACCATGTTCAAGGCTTTCCAGTATGTTGCTCCAAAATTGAAAACCATTTAGCTCCCTCATGACAATAATTGCTCTTTATGCATGGTTCTTAATTTGTCAATTTAACCTAAAGGAGACCATATCAAGTGAAAGAGAAATGGGGCCATTCGTTTAAAAATTGTCAGATTGTTGTACTTCTCACCGAGAATGGGGCCATTCGTTCAAAAATTGTACCTTGAACATTTATGAATATCTTGTATTTGCTTTCTTCTCATCTTTAATTGTTTATGCAATTTTTGACGTGGTTCTTTACCAATCAATGAAAATTATTTTGAGAAACTTGCTCAATAATCAAGGGTGCCAAATAATTATTGGTGAACTTTCTTATCTCCGTTATTTGGCAACAAAAGAGGTAGAGAAAAACACAGATAGAAGACAGAATGAGGGAGAGAGAATATAAGTATGTACTGATTTACGTACTCAAAGCAAAATCGATTTGGAGGAGAGAGAGAAGAGGGAGGGAAAGAAGGAGGGAAAAAAGAACTCTTTTCATAACAATTTGGAAAGAGTAAGGCAAAATTGCTATTTTGGGAACATGAATCGCTAGAGGAGAGACAAAGCCGTGGAAAATAAATTGTCGCTGTCCAGTTACAGTATGTGCACGTTAGGGTATAATAGTCTTAAAAAATTATTTTTATTTTTTTTAATTTAAAATTTGATTAAAACTAATGAAAAGTGTCTACGTCCAAACAAAATAGAATTAGAGGGATTTATATTCGATTTGAATATTAAAGGGGTTTATGTCCGAATAGGAAGGATTAGAGGGGTTTATATCCGAATTTGCCTTTTTTTTTCAAAATTTAGCATGTGAATATTTTTTTAACAATTTTAATAATATTTTTAATTTGTTACATTTTCAATATATGAGTGCGTTACTGAAGATGAAGCACTATCAGAATCTATTTTAGATCTTCAAAAACGACTCATGTGTATTTTAAATGGATAAAATACGGACTCGGATCCTCTGGTCGGCAGAAATGTGTGGACCACCTGGTCGGCGCGTGATCCGAGCCGTCTGATTTAATCTCAACGATTCATTTTTTTGGGGCCAATATTTTTTTTCAGGAGTGGTGGAATTCACGGGGCTCCCTTTTAGCCGTTGAGATTAAATCAGATGGTCCGGATCCTCTGCCGACCAGAGGATCTGAATCCGATAAAATAAACTCATGTGTACAGATCGTTCCTGCACACATGAGTCGTTTTTCCAAATCAAAAATTCAAACGGTCAATCCGAACCGTTCAATTTGTTCTCCATATTGAAAAACCCTTGGAGACCGAATTTTACATTTTTTCGATTTTTTTATTATATATTATGATATTTACAGATTGGAGGGCCTGAAATACTCCAATTGTAGTGTTTTTTAAAAATATCATAATATATAGTAAAATAAATTTGAAAAATATAAAATTTGGTCTCCAAGGATTTTTCAATATGGAGAACAACTTGAATGGTTCGGATTGACCGTTTGAATTTTGGATCTCAAAAAACGACTCATGTATACGGGGACGATCCGTACACATTAGCATTCTATATCTATTCTCTCTCTATATATATAAATATATATATATATATATAGAGAGAGAGAGAGAGAGAATATCTATTGCGAACCATGGTTCATTTAGACCTCCGTGAACCATGATCGTTTGATCGGTGATTTTGTAAATTGACAAATTTAAATTAACCAATCCAATCTATATATTGAAATCTCATAGAAAACCAAATTTTACAATTTTTAAAACTTTTTTATTATTTTTAAAATTTTTTAAAGCTTGTTATTTTTTGACGATAATTCACTAATTATTGTCAAAAAGGGCAAGTTTTAAAAATTCGAAAAAAATAGTAAAAAAATTTGAAAATTTGTAAAATTTGATTTGCTATGAGATTTCAATATATAGATTTGATTGGTTAATTTAGATTTGTCAATTTACAAAATCACCAATCAGACGATCATGATTCGCGGAGGCCTAAATGAACCATGGTTCCCAATAGATATTCTCTCTCTCTCTCTCTCTCTCTCTATATATATATATATATATATATATATATATATATATATATATATTAAATAGATAAAATACACTAATGTGTACGGATCGTCCCCGTACATATGAGCTATTTTTCGAGATCCAAAATTCAAACTGCCAATCCGAACCGTTCAAGTTGTTCTCCATATTGAAAAACCCTCGGAGACCAAATTTTATATTTTTTTCGAATTTTTTTCTATATATTATGATATTTTCAAATTGGAGGGCCTGAAATATTCTAATTGTAGTATTTTTTGAAAATATCATAATATATAGTAAAAAAATGTAAAGTTTGGTCTCCAAGGGTTTTTCAATATGGAGAACAACTTGAACGGTTCGAATCGGCCGTTTGAATTTTGGATCTCGAAAAACGACTCATGTGTACGGGGATGGTCCGTGCACACTAGTGTTCTATATCCATTCTCTCTCTCTATATATATATAAAATATCAAATTTAATATAAGTTCGTTCCCTCATTTCCCCTTGAAAAGAAAATCCTATTTATGAAAGAAATGTTTCAATTAGTTGTTTCAACTAGAGCTTTCGAATTTAAGTATTTCTTTTTATATTTTTCACGTTCGGTGTCAAGAAAAATGAAATTTTTGGGGATATTCATAAAAAACATGACGCTGGAGGCTAGGAACTAATCAACACTCGCATGGCCTTAGAATAAAAGAATTATTGCTAATTAAAGTGCTTCTTATGTTGAACCAGTAACATTTACACCTAGACTCAAAAAACTAAGAAAAATGATTTATGAATTAAAAAAAAAATGAAATTGGAACATGTTGACTTGGCCATGATTCCAATTCCTCCCAGCAAAAAGGCATTGCCGCGTTGGAGATGTAGCACCTTCAGTTATAAACCCACTAATCACTTGACCTGGTACTCGAAGGAAGGAGGCTGGCCTGACTGGAAGAATAGAATAGATAAGATAAAACACAAATCCGGATTTTTCGACCGTGTAATCGTGTGTAGCGGTCTACTACTAACATCTGGTCCCCAAGATAAGATTTAACAAGTGCGTTTCATTCAGGACTTGGGTTGCAGCAGGATGTTTCATTCTGGTAGGCGCCGCAGAGACATCCCACTCAAAAGAGAGTTGAACAAGTAATAAAAAGGATCGCAAAAAGAAAACTCAAAACTCAAAAGAAACAAATAAAAAAAAAGAGAAGGAAACAAAGAAAGACAATCGAGTCAGTGATAATTAATATGATGGCGTAATAGCTTGAGGCGTCGGATCTTCCCTCTCTCTCTCTCTCCCTTCTAGTAGACAGTAGTAAACTAACACTCACACAAGACTCAAGAGAGAGAGAAAATAGCTAGATCAAGAGCTGTAAGAGAGGGAGTATCAGTCGCCACTCTCAAATCAATCAAGCTGAGAGTGAATAAGAGAGAAAGAGAGATCTTGCGAGCTTGAGCTCTGACAAGTTCAAGCTCTTGGTTTTGTACTTGACAAGAAAGGGAATTAATTAACGGGGGGGTACCTCGACAAAGAAAGGGAAGATTGACGGGTTAGATGTTAGATCTTCTCCGGTGCTATAGAAATGGATTCGGGGAGTGGGTTCTTCACCACGGATGCTCTGCGAATCGACCCCAAGTGGCTGATCGACCCCAAACTCCTCTTCGTGGGACCCCGGATCGGTGAAGGAGCTCATGCCAAGGTCTATGAGGGCAAGTAGGTTCTCTGTTTTTTTTTTATGATCTCTTTTCCTAATCTGGATCTCGAAGTTCAGTTTTCTGGTTCCTGTTTCATTAGTGCTGTTTTTATTTTGTTAGGTATAAGAATCAGAATGTAGCTATTAAGATTGTGCAAAAGGGAGAAACACCTGAAGAGATTGCAAAGAGGGAAGGAAGGTTTTTGAGGGAGGTGAGCATGCTCTCCCGGGTCCAGCACAAAAACTTAGTTAAGGTTAGTTACTAATATTTAGTTTTATTCTATTTTTGGAATTTGTGTTTGACATGGATAAATTCATGAACGGCTAGTGATCCGCCTCGATTCAAGGAAAGCACCCAGTGGAACTGTAAAACTGGTCAATAATAGGTACACTATATATGGTGATAGATTAAATGAGGTATGCTAGACTAAAAATAAGGAAGAGCCAATCCAGAACTGCTGGTATACTTGGTGCAATTTGTTGATGCTAACTTCTGGTGGCCGGAATCAATTCCACGTATCATTGTGTTTGAGCTGATGTGGTAGTTGTCAATTTTAGTTTATCGGGGCATGCAAGGAGCCTGTAATGGTGGTGGTTACTGAGCTTCTGACAGGAGGGTCACTGAGAAAGTATCTAGTGAATATGAGGCCGAGGTGCTTGGAGCCGCGTGTCGCCGTTGGATTTGCACTGGACATTGCCCGCGCCATGGATTGCCTCCACTCTCATGGAATCATTCATCGAGATCTGAAACCAGGTATTCTGCTTGTTATTACTAAAATAGTATCTTAAATTGGGGAATATAAGCAGTTTTAGAGCTTTCCCAAGTCCCAACTCAAGTCAATTTATGACAAACTCAATTAGAATTATAGTAGTGAGTTGGTAGCTCCAAACCTGAAATAATATTTCATATCAACTGGAGAGTGCTGTAGAATATTACCCAAACAATCTACCCACCACCTGTAACATTTAGGATTTAGTCCTGCTTTCTCTGCCCAGTCAAATGTTTGCCATAGTTACTCATGTTGAGGTTTTCCCATCTACAATAGTCAATAAGCTTAAAATGTGGTTTGTGTGAATCATGCATGCATATGCAAATTGAGAAATTTGATAAAAAAAAACATGGAGATATCACTTATAAGCTCACTCTTAGAATTCTTGGACAATTCCCTATTTCATTCTTCTTGGTTCTTGCTTCTTGTGTAAAATAGAATAAATTGACATATATGATACATCAGTCTAAGCTAATAATGCCATTTTATTGTGAGGGACTGAGGGTATTATCATTTTCAGTTCACATACTGTACTGAATATTACATGATATGTAGTTATGTACCATAGTATCAAGTTCTTATTATATTTCTCATTCAAGAGAGTATTATCCATCCTTTTCTGATCTTGAACAGGCCATATGTTTATATAATATTCATCGTCTTTGGTAACATTATTATGTCCTGGTCCACATGCCTGCTCTCATGTTTGTATATAAACAATTATGGCACTTTCTCCCCCTTCAACTTGGTTCATTTTAAATTAACTGATTATAAACTTTGACTTGGTCTTGTCCTAACTTCTATTTATGTCACTTTCAGTCCCTTTTTGAGGTCACTGCACATTTTTTCCCACTTTCTTATCATTTGTTATCATCAGCTATTGAATTTGATTTGTGTAAATATGACACGTTTGTCTTTTGCATTGCAGAGAACATGCTGTTGACTGGAGACCAGAGAACAGTCAAACTCGTAGACCTTGGTTTGGCCAGGGAGGAGACATTGACTGAGATGATGACTGCTGAGACTGGGACCTATCGCTGGATGGCTCCTGAGGTGTTTTTTTTTTTTTTTTTTCCTTTTTATTTAAGCTACTGAACACTATACAAATTTTGGGCATGATTCCTTATGGTTACCTTTGCAAATGAAGGGATATGTCCTTGTGGAGAATCCTATAAAACAAGGAATATGTACTGTATATATCTAGGAAGTGAAATGTTTATTGTTTATATCGTGGGGAAAAAAGAAGTTTCTTCGTAATTGAGAGGGGTAATTTGGGCATTTGGTGGTACACAATAAGAGGAGAAGCAGTTTGTGAGGAATTTCATAGTATATTTAAGGGCAAGTTGTGATCTTTAATTGTTTCTGTTTTTGCATAATTGCCTGCATGTTACATGGAATATACATTAATGTTTAGTCTGCGTAGCTGAATACTGGCAAGTTCAAAATAACACCGACTGGGATAAAAAACAGCATTTATTTAAGAACCAAAGCTGTTCAACAGTTGTGTGTAGCTTCATCACTTCTAACGTGTGAGGTTCTCATGTTATTTATTATATAGGATGATTTACGGGTGTGTTTGGTTGGACAATAATAAGGAATAGGGTATAACTCAAGGGATAGGCCATTTTATACCCTATTCCTTATACCATGTATTTGTAGGTAAGGAATAAGGTATAAAATGGCACATCTTGTGAGTTGTACCTTGTTTGGTTGTGTCCTATACCACATTCCTTATTCTTGTCCAACCAAACACACCATAAAGTATAGATCCACTGTTATTGTGTTGGTTTACACTTGTATCAGAGTTCAAGATTTAGATTTTTTGTTTCTATCAAAGACCTAGAGCATTATTTTGTTTTTTTTTCATGTTTACTGACATTGCAAAATCTTTAAAAGCTATACAGCACAGTCACACTCAGACATGGAGAAAAGAAGCATTACAATCACAAAGTTGATGTCTATAGTTTTGCAATAGTGTTATGGGAGCTGTTGCATAACCGGCTTCCTTTTGAAGGCATGTCGAATCTGCAAGCTGCTTATGCTGCTGCTTTTAAGGCAAGTTTGTCTAAGTGTCCAGCTAGTACAATATCACTGTACCAACGCCTCTATTAAGCAGTGTCATTTACTGTGCATCTGTACTGTATTTATCCACTACAGTTGCTCCACAGCGAGCCTAAATGATATGTATTGAATTATTGATATATAGAGTACTTGTATGAGTGATTAGTTCTAAGCTTACAATAAACTATTTTCAAGACAGAAATGTAGAAATGGAAAGAAATGATAAAATCTGATGTCAATATGAATTGAGTGATTGGTTTACTGTGTAGTGATTTTATTCAAGACCCATAAACAAATACTTTGTGCAAGGTGGAGTTCCCTTGTTTAAACACAATTTAGATTTATATGTAAAACCAGTAATGTGTCACTACAAAAACATTACGACAGTTTCCTTAATTCATTTTGATTGAAGTGCTGTATGGGCAATTTGGTGAATTTAATTTTCATTTTGGCTGCCTGACCCATCAAATCAGTAGTGTGGTTTTAATTCTGAACAGTGCCTTTCTGAGGGGCATGTAACTGATTGCTGGTCCTGACTTATGTAATGCCTGTGACAAAAGTCTGGTTGTACCCACCAATGAACACTTTTCCTCCTACTGAGGAATAAACTAGATACAAGGCATTATCATCTAATCCCTAAACACTACTTTGAATTTTAGCATATCCACCCATTTTTCCTTCACTGGGGAAAAGAAAACAACTGACAAATAACTCCTCTGTTTCTTCCAGAATGTCAGACCTAGCGCAGAAGAGCTACCAGATGAGCTGGCACACATCCTGACGTCCTGCTGGAAGGAGGACCCAAACGACCGGCCAAACTTCAGCCAGATCGTGCAGATGCTTCTTCAATACCTCTCAACCTTGTCTGCCTCAGAGGCCTCGGCAATCCCTCCCCGCTTGTTCTCCTCAGAGAATGCAATCCTCCCACCGGAATCTCCTGGCACGAGCTCTTTGATGGCTGCCCGGGGTGACCTTGGCGACACGCCAAAGTCAAGATCCGATGATGGGTCTAGAGGGTTTTTCTTCTGCTTTAGCCAGTGCTACTGAGTTCAAGACTGCTGTATTCTATGTGCACCATGTTGAGAGGTATCAATGTATAGCATATTCCTTTTGGAATGAGAAATATCTTGGTAAAAGAAGCAGACAATATCACATGTGCATCTACCAAAATAGAATGATGCATTTTGTTAACTAATATGCTCCATTGTTTTCCCCTTTTGTTTTTCAAAAGATACTTGAGCTGTACTTATGATTTCTCTAAATGGGATGGAGAAAGGACAGTCAGTTTAAGTTAAAGAACAATGGGATGGGTTTACTTGGATAACTTAGCATATTATTGAGGTATATTTGGTATTTCTTATTTCTTTGGGTATATGCATGATATTTCCAGGATTCTAGTAAAACTTGTTTAAATGTCATCTAAATTAAGCATGTTCTTGACTAGTAAAGACAAAATCTTCACCCTTAGAAGGGGATTAATGTTTGTAATGTTGATATCAGAGGGTAGAGCACACTGCGGATTGCAGTAGTCCAGTTGCTTGATCATGGTATGAGAAAGGTGCACATAGGGATAGAGAAGTTTCCTTTGCGGATGTTCTTCTGGTATTGTTGTAATGGAGGAATTTCACTAGTTTAATTGGTATAGTTCAGCACTTGAGATGATCAGTGTAATTACTTTATATGAGTGCGCATTTTGTTTGATATTCTTATTTTCTATACTGCATTTGTTTAACAAGAAGAAAACTAAAAATTGCTCAAATATATATGTTTTGAGTGGCAAAAAAACTGAAACGATTGGGACCATCTGATCAATATTAAGTTTGATGTCTTCAACTTTTACTAGGAACTCATTAAATTTTATTTTTGGGCCATTCAATTAGTATTGTTGAAAGCACGCGTTGAAAGTTGGACATAATATTAGTGTTATTTCTTCAAAAAATGCGGAACAGACAGACAGTACATATATGAAGTTAGAAGTAAAATAGTTTTGATTGGATAACGTGGTCTCAGGGGCCGTGGCTCTCTATCCTGGTGTGGGTTATATTGGGCCCATCACAGATGAACACTAGACTGTGTCAGTGTTTGGCAAAAGGCGAAAAATTAACTGCAAACTAGGCTGTGCCTTTTCTTATTGGATCAATAAATGACGCAGCAAGATGGGGCCGGTATGATTCAGGTCAACGCAAACTAACAAACTTAGGCTTATTTCACAAACACCATTTACTTACTCCACAGACTCATTTTGAAAAGCGTTCTCCTATTTGTTTCTTATTTTTGTTTCTTTTTGGCATCACTAGGACACCCAAGTACAATTTCTTACGAATTTCAAGATTAAAAAATCATTAAAATTATGTATGTCCGTTTATTAAACAGTCTAGAGACCGTCTACAGCAGTCAGATATATGAGAAGATGTGAACTCGTATGTTAGAGAGCTGAAACATACATAAGCTAGGGGATAGTTTGCAAAGGTAAAATTCAATGTACTCAGAAATTCAGACGTATTAGTATATATTAGTACTCACTACTGCCCAAAACTAACGATTGTCTTAATCCAACTTTTATTAAATTATATAAGATATTCACTGTGGTTCCAAACCTGAAAAGGAAAAATAAAAATTAAAACAATAGCACGTCAGTCAAGAACCACATAATATATTAATAACCCCATGGAAATAATGTATGTTTGGTCAATAGCATTTACCCAACTCGCCAGCTGCGCCAATCACACATGTGGCTTTTGCTTTTCTTTCTTTCTTTCATACATTTATTTAATTTTGTGAACAGGAAGGGGCACGAGAGACATGAGCGTCATCTCTGGAGGGATTAGAAATTGGGTACAGAGAGGGACAAAGAAAGAGAGATCCTTGTGCCGTATCACACCCCTGTAATAGGCAAAGCCCACGTCTTAGCATGCCTTGATTTGACATTTATTTTCCAATCTTTTATTTCCTCTCCCGACAATGTTTTCTTCTTGTCATGTCATTACTTGCCATTGCCAACCCCTTCCATTTGAACTTAACTTTGTACATGTTTTCCCTCGAAATTTAAGAAACGAAAATGTCAAATATTTTGTAAAATAAAAATGAAAATTAGTAGTGAAAAAGATGTCGGGCTAGACCCGCATTTTTTATTCAAAAAAAAAATGAAAATTAGCAATGCGAAATATGAAAGTTTCAAAGATAGAATGGAATGGGCGGATTTGTTTACTCAACTTCCTACTCGGAACAAATGAAGTACAACACCGGCCGGTAACAAATAAAAAAAATAAATATTCAGGTCTTCTTTCTTTTCCCATCCCAATTTCAAGATGTATTTGGTCATGGAAGGAAAAATAGAGAATCATTCATTATATAATGTTTTTTACGAATATGAAATAAGTTTTATATCACAATTTATCCCTTATTTACTTATGACGTATTTTATATTATTTATTAATATTTTCCATTATTTTGCAAACAAAAAACCCCTGTAGTATATAAATTTCTCACGACTTGGCGCTTGTGCATTATAACTAGAACCTAGGAACGGAGCCACAGGGGTAACAACTTTTCAGGACCTTCCACATAATATATTGATCTTATTTATAGTAAACTGTAAACATAATTTTATACAAAAAACAAAAAAGAATAACACTTAATACAAATTGAATTAATATTTACAAGTGACCCAGCACATGTTTAATTTACTGTTAGCGAGCTTAAGTTTTGAAGAAATCAATTTTTACATTTTTCGAATTTTTTTATTATTTATTTGATATTTTATAAAATTATTGTTATTGGATGGTCCAGAACTTTTATATCATCAATTTTCTAAAATACCAAAAAATAAGTAAAAAATTTCAAAAAATTCTAAAAATTAGTTTCTTACAAGTTTCCAATATAAAGAACACATTGAACAGCTCGGACCGGTCGTTTGAAATTTAAAAATATAAAAACGATCGTATTGGACGGACCCATCCGTCCAATATATTGAACACTAGTATTTTTCTTGGGTATTAGAATTTTATACATTCGTTTTAAAAAGACAACAACGTGTATAATCCTTGGCTTTTATTATTAATATTTCACGTTATATTACTGGAACAACAGTTATTTTAAAAAAAAAAAATTGGCCAAACATAAAATCTACGACTATGAACTGTAAACAGATGGGGTGTGTGCAAAAGACTGCAAGTCCCTTTTTTGTTTGTTTCTTTCACTTTGTATAATCGGGTACTGATGAGGTTTCGAAGGTAAATAATATTGGCGCAGAAGCGGTACTAATTACATTTTTTTTTTAAAAAAAAAGGCTTGTTCGCTGATCATCTAAATGTGACAGGTCACAACAAAAATATTGTATCTACAGCTAACATTGAAAAAAGTCATAAAGCTAGGCAGTGACAACTGTAACAATGTCTAAACAAAGAAAATAAAAGAAAAACGCTCATGTTGAATCAAAAGGGCAAAAGGTTTACAGTATTTTTGACAAAGCCCCCGATCCCAATGCTTGAAAAGAAATAAAGTACAAAGAAAATATGTCCTGAATTTTGGTTGAAACAGCAGAATCTTTTTTCTGTTCGCAAGAGATCTCAGTTCTTACGGCCCACGAGAAACTCGCTCCTTTGTCTGCTATCAGCCGCCACGTATTTATATATCATGTTCTTTCATTACTAAGCCTAACGAAAAAAAAATATTAACTATTTTTTTCTTCAACAAAAGAACCTCACAAAATTGCCAAAGTTATCGAAATTACTGTAAATGAAAAATGATATTTGGGATGACAATTTTAGATGTACTTTAAGAGATATTAAGGAAGGATTGTTTATTATTTTTATTATTTAGTTTAAACAAGGGAAAACAAATACTTTTTTACTGAAATAATACTATAATTACTGTCTTATACTTACTATTCTCGGTGTTTACTATTCTACAAATATACACAGAACTATATTAAATTATATATATATTTTTGAAAATCATCAGATGCGCTTTATTTAAAATATTATTCATACTCATCTTAAATTTCCAAACTTATTTAAGCTCTTACAAAACACATCCGTAATTTAGTCAGAAGAAACAATTATTTCAATTTGGATATAGAAAATGAATGTATCTTACTAACTATATATGCATCATGTTGCAAATATTATACCCACTTTAACATTCGTGCGAACAAATGATTCTTTTTTTTTTTTAAGGAAATAAGCTCATGAGCATTAAAATTAAAGTTTAGTACAGGCCAGCCATTCATTACAATGCACCCACCCACTGACCCACGAATTCGCATCCTCGGCAGCGCAGCGGTCAGCTGCAGTTTCATCACAACCGTCCGATGGATGATGGGTGGCCCGTGAAAAACCCCAGATTGATAGGCCCGAAAAAAATAAACCGTCGAGATCAGATCGGACGGCTCGGAAGAAACTGCTGCTGGCAGCACTGCTGCCGAGGATTTTGGTCCACTGACCCACAACCCAAACTCCACTTCCCGACATGCAAAGTAAAGGAAAATTAAAAAATACACTAGGACCTAAAAGAAAATTAAAGAAAACTTTCCAAATAGAACCGCATTCTTTACCCATCTCTCTACCCATCTCTGAACGTGAGCCGTCTGATCTAATCTCAACGGCTAAAGGAGCCCCGTGCATTCCACCACTCCCCAAAAAAATTATTGGCCCGAAAAAAATGAACCGTCCAGATTAGATCAGACGGTCGTGATGAGATGGGCACCCTACCCATATCTTAGGGTACGTTTGGCATGAGAGTTTAGAGGGGTTAGAGGGGTTTTTGGGGTTAGTTGGAGCTACCTCGAAAATCTCATTCCCTCACTATTCTATCTCGAAATTCCAAAAAGTACCTCGAAAATTCCAAAAAGTACTAACCTTACACCGCTAAATCCACTAACCTCACCCATGCCAAAAGTGCCCTTAGAGATGGATAGAGGAGGCGGATCCCAACCATCTACCCCAATTAATGCATCTCCTTCAACCGACTTACCCAAAGCTCGCCCGGAAGGCAGTAAGCGATTTTTACCAAGGCCATCTAGATTCCATTCCCAGTACATCTCATTCGGGCAAGATCTCTAGCTGAGGGGTACCCTCTGAAAGAGAGAAGTTGAGAGCGAGCTCCGATTGCTAACTCATTCGCCAATTTGATGTGATCCCTACCCAGATGAGTAATTTTTATCTTCTGTCTGCAATTCCTCCAGTGATGCGCTAAGGTTATCAGGTCAGGTATCAGTTCACTTGTCTCAATCCATTCAAAATCAAGCTTAGTAACTGCGTCTACAAGAAGTTTACAATCTGACCAAATTTTCCAATTAGTTTTGGAAGCTTGAGGTATGTGACGGGCCAAGGAGAAAGCTTCCTGTAACGCCAGCATTTCCATGTGAAAAGAATTGGCCCCTGATTTCTTTTCTGCCAGTAAGTATTCTATTTTGCCATCAAAATTTAAGATGTGACAGAATCAATCCAGGAACCATCAACCATAATTATTTTGTCAGGGGATAAAGAAACAATCTTTGAAGGGGTTCAGTTGAAGCAAAAGATTTTTTCCAAATTCTGTCAAATACTGAAATGTAATTGGGAACTGGATCCTGCAATAGCCAAGATTTGGCTATCTGTCATTGTTTGTTCATTATGCACCCTTTTGTTTCTATTATCATATATACAGCTGAGAATATTGGAAAAAAGGCACAGATCATAACTATTCAATTTGAGCAGGATTTTATTTAAATCACAGGATGAATTTGGGGGGAAAAGTAATTCTTTGAATTTGGTTTTGTGCCAAAGCTGTGATATACTATGGCAATTTAAAAAAAGATGATTCGAATTCTCATTTGCTGTATTACATCGGGTACACACATTGTTAACATTTGGTATTCTTCTGTGTAAGTTTCCAGCAGTGGGCAATATATCTAAAATAATTCTCCAAAGCAAAATTTTTAATTTAGGAGTGAGGAATTCGCTCTTCCAAATTTTAGCCCAGTTAAACTTACAATTTGTTTGCAAACCTGATTTTTCAATCTTGAATAACCATGAGTATCCCTCTTTGACTGTATATCTGTTGTGTCTTGAAGGTAACCAGATCAAGCAATCTTGGGAATGGGATTGTGGCAAAGGAACGTTGAGAATGTGGGAGAGTGCTGCGGAGGAAAATTTTTTTGAATCAGTTCAGATCTCCACTGCTGGTTTGAATAATCAAAAATTTCTGAAATTGGGAAAGCGACTGTGGTTTAACGTGTATATATCGTCCCCATTCTCCTTATTTAAGAAAGAATAAACATATTCACTGCAACTAAAAATACACATTCATTTGGACACAAGTCATACTACTTAATAAATAATTTTCTTGCATACGGGCTCTGGTCTTTGATAAACAAAATCTGAAAAAATTGATTAAGTGTATATAACAAATGTTATTTACAAAATAGAATATACATAGAGGGACAAGTCCATGATGTATTCGTTAGAAAAGAAAAAAAAAAGTTCATGATGTATTTGTAAGAAATCTTGATTAAAATGATACTTAGAGAATGAGAACGCAGCTAGAATATTCCTTCTAATGTACACTTGAATGCATGGCTAGTACTCTATATACGGCTATACGATCATAATATAGAGGGACAAGTCCACGTGACAAGTCTTGATTCTCAAACCCTAACCCACCTCCAACCCAAAGCCAATTGCCAGGGGCCAGAATTAAATGTTTTACCTGATAACAACAAGCATTACTCCGTATACCTTGCAAATTAATACACCTACTATCTATGACAGGATACCATACAATACATATTTCTCTCCTTGATTACTGTGTAGCACTTTTCAGGTCCCTGACGTGGACACTCTCTTCAATTTAATTATATATTTTTGACGTAGTTAAGTGAGCTTATGTTGGATGCTTGCCATTATTCAAAATCAGAACCTCGGAGTTATACTGGCCCTTCCCTTTTATTTTATTTTGATATAGCTAGAATTTGTTAATAATTGTTTGAAATTACGGGATGGATTTTTCAATGAAGAATAGATCAAGAAGAGACACAAAGAAATATAAGTTCCCAACAAATTAAAATCAGAGTGTCTATCCTTACAAGATTCATCAATGCATCCTATTCCTAAAGCAATTCAAATCACAGTATAGTAATAGTTTTTCTAGAGTTTTGTCACTCAAGTTCATATAGTCCGGATGTGTTATCGGATGAGGAACGTTTTTTTGCACTAGTTCAATCATTATCCGGTAACGAAATAGAGATGAAAATCGGAATAAAAGAATTACAACTATTTTATCATAAAAAGCATTATCTCATCCTAACAGAGAAGAATAAAGTGCAAAAAGAAATAATATTTGACCAAAAATATTCAACCATAAATTATTATTTTGTATATACTTTTACTGAATTTTAGTTCTGCACCAGTTCTATATGATATACAATTATTCTGTTTCCCACATCAAGTCCTAGCTACTAATTAAGAACGACGAAATTAGTCGAGAACAATATTAAAAATTCTGTTTAAAATCTTTCTCTCGCACTGTGTTTAACAGTAGAGTCCAATAAAAAAAATTATCGAGGCATACTTGTGGCATTTTTCCTAATTACTCGTCGACTTTTACAAGACCAAGACTCTATAACCCACACACATACACCGACGCATATTGGACCGAAACAGAAGATCTCAATGCCCAAAAAGAGTAAGAAGCCAGGGAACAATTTCTGACGGCCGCCAGAGGCACAGAGTAATCATTCCGAATGATTTTTTGTTGGTGCAATCCCTCGTCATTTTTTTGTTCACATATAAATCCCTCTTATTTATTCATTGGTTTCTCCATTCTCACAAGCAACCCTTGATAGGTTGATGGATGGTTTGATGGTGCAAGGCTGATCAGACTCAAATAAACGACAAAATTGAAAGTTGGTAATTCTAATTTTTCTTCGCCACAGCACAGCACACGGCTTGCACATACAAAGAGGCTCAGCCGTCAATCAAGGTCTTATTTAATTGACTGAGGTGAGAAAGGGGCAGACGGCGAATCGGAGATGAATATATTCAAGTATCATTATGCTTCGTCGGGAAATAGCTCGCGATTATTTCTCCATTTATTATTTTATTTACTATGACGTGAAAGATCTTAGCTGGCTTCCATCATCCTTAAAGTGCCTTTTTAAATGTCCTGAAAAAGTTCATTTACAAATCTAAAATTAAATTTTATTTTATACGATTTAGAAAGGTTTTTCTAAACTCTGAAAAATGCTGCAAGCAGAAAGGATGGCAAAAACTTCTGATAAATAATCATTTTAAGATTTAACAACTAGCGAATAAAATAATAATAATTGAGGTGTACTGATGTATAGAATTTTTCTACAATGCAAAAAAAAAAACATTTTTTTTATAGATTGAAAGCAATCAAAGAAATAATGTAACTTCTTGCCCTGAAAAATATATAAGTGTATAAGTGAATAGATGGTTAAAACCCTATTTTCTTGACAAGTTAACATTAAATTATTTTAGTGTGCTTCAAACCATATCGACCCGATGTATAAATAGAGATTTTATTTATGAAGTTAATACACAAATGTATAGAGATTTTATTTATGAACTTAATACAAATTAAGATGCATGGTACTAATGTTATTTTGTACTGCCTCCTCAAAAAATCACCAGTAAAAAAATTATATAGCATGTTTACAAAAGCTAATTTTAAGAACGATCAAGCAACAAATTCATACATGTAAGTTTCATTTCACTGTTGTTTGAAAATTTTATGTATTGAGCTTGTTCGAATTACAAGAAATTCACCCATGCATTATCCATCTGTGATAAAAGCTGATTTCTCAAACTACTGAGGAGTGAGGAGTGATTTTAAATGTCATGACAATGCATTAATCCAACGATGATAAAGCTCTCTATTAACTTATCTCTATTAAGATAATATATAATTTATTATAGAAATTCTAAATCATCACACGTGAATTGATCGATTCTGCTCTGGATATATATATAGTTCATTTTGTTGTGATTTTGTAATGACCTAAATTGGCTCTGTTGTGCATATATAGTTGATTTTCTGGAGTTAATTTTAAGGGCCTGGAGGGAAGGGCTTGTGCGCCAGTTTAGAAAGAAAAAATATTATAATAAGCGGAGGACAATATTGGACACAAGCTGAGAAAAAAAGTTTGTGTTTATAGTTAGAGGTCGTTTAATACGTTACAATAATGGCAGAAGTTAGAAATTGGTTGGTAGCTAGCGAAGGAGGGGAATGTTTAAGAGTTTTAAGAGTTTTGATCCTTTTTCTTATTAAAAAAATACAATATGTATTATAAAAAGATAAATTAATAAAGTCATTATTCGATGAATAAATGCTTACTTCTCCGCATCGAACAACATACATTAATATATAGATTAAAAATAATATATATGTTTGCTATAATTAATTAATAGGATGAGAACTATCTATGACAATCAAATTCTTTCTATTATTTAAGAACCTCTAATGGACAATGGTAGACGACAAGACGAGACAGTTGCTAGTCATAACTCATAAGTCATAACAGTTTCAGTCAGTGTTAAGTCAACATTACTGATTACACACGTGCATATTAATATGCTTATTCATCGAAAAAAAATATTAATTTTCTTATTTTGGGCTCTCTTAGTGTCTAATTAATTTTGTCCAAAAGCCCACTAATTGTTTGGTTACGTCTACATCGTGCTTGTTAACGGGTACGGGTAATTTCTTAGCTGACGTGGATAAATCAAAGCTTAGTGTCCAATCAATATAACAGATCGTTAATCGTGGGAAAAATTGTACTGGTTTGTATAAATGGTACGAATTTCTTGATAAAGAAAAGAGGATAGCTCCTAGCTGTGCTAAAAGTTTGTTTCTTTTTATTACCATACATACAACTGAGACTACGGTTGTTGTGACTGATCATGGGTACTTAATTTTACATTACATGCGCGCGCAGTCCAACCACGTAGTGCTTTCTCTCCACGTACAAGCATGCACAGCTAAACCCTAACTTTGGCAGGAGAGGAGATAGGGTTTTGGTTTTTGAGTTTTTAAAGGTCAAACCTTCTCACCTAGGAGGTATATTAGAGTAGAATTCTACGCTACAAGCGTAGATAGCATAGCTACACCAGCGTGCGTGGAGGATTTAAGAGGTCTTCAGTTCCTGTCGCTACTAATAAATGAGGCTTAATTTGGAGGCTTCTCCTTGTTGTTACATGGAATGAGAAGTAGGAAATGAGAGAGAGCGCGAGAGCTATATTGGGAAACTCAAAGAGGAGACAACGAGATCACCCCCCGTGACCCCACCTACACACTTGCACTGTATCTTTGCGTGTGCCACTCTCCGTTTCAGGGGAATGAAGGATTCAACAGTAGCATAAATAGAATATAAAACATAGGAAAGTTCTCTAATGAGTGGATGTTGGGTCCAAGTTGTGTAGGTTAAGTCGCGTTAATTAATAGTTACCACTTCTATAATAAGTACTTAATTAATAATTATATAACAAAAATGTGCTCCTTTTGTGGCACTTTAGGGCTTTAGGTCATGCTGATAAGTGATAACCAACGAGAGTATTATAAGTACCAGCCCGGTTGTTCTTAATTAGATCGATCCTTTACAATGTACGGGTAATGTATTTATTGGATGATGTTTAAAGCTAATTTATACCAGTTATTTTGGCTTATACGAGCTTATATATATGAACGGATAAAATACACTGATGTGTACGGATCGTCCCCCGTACACATGAGTCGTTTTTCGAGATCCAAAATTCAAACGGCCAATCCGAACCGTTCAAGTTGTTCTCCATATTGAAAAATCCTCGGAGACCAAATTTTACATTTTTTCAAATTTTTTTACTATATATTATGATCTTTTTAAATTGGAGGGTCAGAAATACTCCAACTGTAGTGTTTTTTTTAAAATATCATAATATATAGTAAAAAAATTCGAAAAAATGTAAAATTTGGTTTCTAAGGATTTTTCAATATGGAAAACAACTTGAACGGTTCGGATCGGCTGTTTGAATTTTGAATCTCGAAAAACGACTCATATTTACGGAGACGATCCGTACACATCAGTTCTATATCCATCCTCTATATATATATATCTAGTTTAAGTCTGAAAGCAATGCAAGGGAGTCAGATATTGCAAGCTCAGATCAATTCTTCTTTATTTGTCCCACATATATACTGTGTCATTCATTTATCCTTATTATTTCTTTATTTGACTCAATGTGGATATAATTATGGCAGCTGCCGTATAAAAACAAATCAAGGATAACATTGGATCAGAACAGTTATATTCATCCAAATCAGAGCTCAAATGAAGTTGTCAAAATTTTGATCACGAAGATATGGCTGCTGTAAATTACCAGATGGAGAAATTGAAAAGAAAGTGTAGCTGTTGCTGCTGGCCAGCACGCAATATATAAATTTCTATCATCAGCTTCCAAGAGTAATAATGTAACGGCAACTTCATATAATTTTCTTAAGGTTTTCGAAGCTAGATATTTTGGAAATAATTTAAACATCGATCAAATCATGCCTCTCTCAAATACAACTTTATAAAGTTACATCTTGTAGAATTTTGAAATAAAACTGTCTTTTAGTCAAGCTTTTTAACTCCCCCAAAATTTACAAATAAATATCATGCCGACTAAATTACTACAAGAACTTGATAAAATAAATTGACCCCTGGAAGAAAACAAAAGGGCAAATACGATTATCTTTTAATTTTTTAAATAGCGAACAATAATTGACAACTAGCAGGGAGTAAATAAAATATTAATGAAGCTAGCACAATGATTTTCACAACTGACAGTCACTAATTAATTAATTAATTAATTAATTAATTAGTAATTACTGACCATTTCTCCAACTACCATTACGCAATTACTTATTATTGGCTATAACGGCAAATTCCTTGGTATTACGTGGAGCTAGCCATCTTTATTTCCCATGAAAAATTGGAAAAGAGCCTAAATGCAACGAGAGACACAAGTGTAACAAAATTGGCTTTTAATTAATGCACGCATGTCATAATTCCTTGTATAGAGGCGCAGTCTACTCTATTTATGTAGGGGCTTCCTTTTAACTTAATTAGAGAACATATCACTTGCACATATATAACTGCTCTAAATGAAAATGGAACATTTTTCTTGGAAAAAGAAAAACTTCCTAACCGTTAGAAATCCCCACTCTTCCATTTCCCACATATGGCGCATGAGGGTATCAATTAATGAAAGCTCCTCATTTACACTCAATTAAAAACTAATTAAAAGACCCAGCAAGCTCCAACCCCTCCTCTTCTTTCTCTATATATATACTTGTAAACCACCTTCCACTCCTCAAACTTGTTCTCTGCTATCTTCCACTACCTCTTAGAAAGAAATAGATCAAATAAATGGAGAAGAGATCACACAGCAACATGGGTACTAACAACAGCGGTAAAAAGGCGACGGCTTCAGCGCCTGGTTCCACAAACAAGGATGGCACCATGCGGTACCGTGGTGTTAGACGCAGGCCGTGGGGCCGGTATGCCGCTGAGATCAGAGATCCACAGTCTAAGGAGAGGCGGTGGCTCGGAACCTTCGACACAGCTGAACAAGCCGCGTGTGCATATGACATAGCTGCACGTGCCATGCGGGGCCACAAAGCGCGCACCAACTTCCCTTCTCCTACCACCATGCCTCATGGTCACGGGGCAGCCGCTGATTGGTCATGGTCGGTTCTGCCAACCGGAACACCTCCATTGAACCCACTGATCTTGCACTCACTGTTTAGTGCCCCGTCACAAACCTGCAATGCCAGTAACTGTGCTTGTTGCACCGCCATTCCATTGTTAAATCATGGAGGGGCAAATATTCCTACTGCCATTCCCATTCCAACTGGTGCAGCTTTTGATTGTGCCTATGATGGTTGCACTGGCACTGAGTCTCTCCTCTATCCTGGACCACAACAACCGCAAGTGCAACAGTACCAGTCATGTTGCAACGTTTCAAATGCATCCAATATAGCACCTCTCCAATCTGACACAACAAGCGCTGAACCTGGAAACAACAACGTGGATTTCTTTCGCACAGAGCCTCCGGAGGCGGGCCTGCTACAAGAGATCATACAAGGCTTCTACCCGCATTACCAGTGCAGCAAGGGTACCGACATTTGTAACGGCACAGGCTTCTCAGTTGATCAGGAAATGGTGATCAAGCAGGAGGTGCTAGGTCTTAACTCATCAGATCGTTTCTGTGACGATGCCGGTAACGGTTTTCCGAAGGTCCCTGAGGGATTGCTTGAAGATGTTATGCAGTATCCCGGCTTCTTTGAGTTCATTTCCTCTAATTTGCGCAAGGCCTGATTTTAATCTTTCCATTGTTCGGATTCTCTCGATATAATTAGTTAGACTGCGCATGCATGCATGGTACCATATATGGTATTTTGATTAGTCTTTTGTTTCACCTAGTTGCTTGTCATATCATGTGTTACTGACCTAGACAAGTAAAACTTATATATTAGTAAGTTTTAAGAGAGCAGGCTTTTAATTAGGAATGATGTAGTGATGTGATATATTCCATGGGTTATATTTATCTTGTTATTTAGTAATTAGTATCCAATTTATGTTTTTCTTTTATTTTTTTTATTTTTGTTTGTGTAAAGGTATGACCCTCGTTTTCATGGAGTTAGCCAATCATTTACTTTCACTGATCCTTCTACTTGACATAAATACCTTGATTTAAGCTTTAAAGCATCAAATTCTGAATTCAATTTGAAACCAAGTAAAGCAAAGGAACTTTTAATTAATTTAGAATGGGCTACTTAAAACTCTTATTTTTGTATATAAAAAAAAATGGAGATAGTACGTGTGATATATATATTTCATGGAACAAGCTCGAAGAGAGTTCACTATGAAATTCACTGTACCTCTTTTGAGAATGTAACATTAGTACATATTTACATAACAACTGTAGCTCGAGTGGAAAGAACATCTCCAGTTTCCTCAGCGCAAGGAACAACTGAATCTCTCCAGTTTACTCGTTAACTAGACCCAGGCAATAAACCACGCACGCTAGTTTCCAAGAAGGCATTTTTGCCAAAAGGGAACCAGCACCCGTATCTCGGTTAGTACTTGTTGGTGGGATCGCTGTCGCCACTGGACAATTAAATGAAATGAGAGGCCAACAGTTGATTTATGAAGGTGAAAGGGAATAGTTACATGTAGTTCTATTTCAGAAAGAATTTAAAAGGAGAAGGTACAGAGATAAATGCAATGAAATTAAAAAAACCAAAGAGGTCATTTTCTCTGGCTGGGATGGTGAAGTTGTCGCGGCGGCTGCACAGTGATGTGTTCGTACGGATTGGAAGGAGATACTAGAATTAATTAATTTGTAGCTATATCGTAACACTGTTTCGTTTTTTACTATTGCAATTACAGAGATTTTGTGTTGAAAGCAAAAAAAAAAAAAATACAAAGGCTAATGCTTGCGGCCACCCTGCCACCCTGGTTTGGCCCCAGCAAAGATCAAATTACGTTCAATACACATTTTCTCCATTACTTTCTTTCAAAAAGGCATACATTTTTATCTTAAAAAAATATACATTTTCTAGACATTTTGCATTTGTTGATACCATGTATATGCATCTTGTAAATAGAATACTTTAATTAGATGTTCCAAATTATGGAGGAAAACTTATGTGATATTTTACTCGTATAATATGTTCTTTTCTGTGTTGTCACTACTCCTATTGTTTTCTTATTAAAATTTCTTGGTCCAAAAACGGATCTATGTTTATTCCAGCTTTCGTTAGATAGGGCTAATGATAAATTAGCACATAAAATTTATAAGAGCTTTTAATTTATTATTATTTTTTTTGGAAATTTTACAAAAAGGAGTTCTGTAAACTCAGAACAAAATCTTGGGTTTGAATTAAGTACCTAATTTAATGCAATGGTAGACAAATAAATCCGTAAATACATTAATAAATTAGCAGACAATTTTGAAAACTAAAGTAAATTACTAAATTGTATAATTTACTAATAATTGTCCAAGGTAGACTCTGCAATTGGTGGCACATCTTAAATTAATTAGTCCGGTGCCAAGCACCAACTCGAATCATGTATGATGTTGTTCCATACTGAATACCCGAAAGCTTCTGCAAATTTTGGTAATCTTTGGAATGCATGATTTGGAGGTACCTTTTTTTTTACCCCCTAGATTCGCTTTCTGTGGTGTTTATACTACTTTGAAAAATATGATTCTGGTCCTATTTAAATTTTTTTTTTTTTGTTTGGTTGAAAATTACAATCAGACTGTTCACTTTGCCAAAATAAATCAGTCACAAAACAAACCTGATTCAATGTAAAGATACCGATTAAATCAGTGACTATAACAACGAATTCAATCAAGTACGAAGTAGAAAAGGCCATTCACTCAATAGCTGGCCAGTGAAGTTGTAATAATGTGAAGAATAGTGAGAGGAAATGCGACTTCTGGTCTGACTTCTGAGAAAAGGGAAAAACAGTTGAGAAACCAAGACATGCGTACGGAGAGTCCACATCCCGCGAGGTTTGCCTGGTTCGCTTGTTCTTTCTTTCCAATGCGTTATTTAATTTAACACAAAAAGCCTGTCCACTGTCGGGCCTCTTTACCCTTTACAAAAGCCTGACATTAAGGGTCCGCTCCAGAGGAAGGGACTCGGGAGAGAAGTAAAGGGACTCGGTACATCTCAAATCGAAGAGTAACCGATCTCTCCCTCTCACTGTCTCTCTAGTACTCTTCGTTTCCGTCGATTTCTTCCTCTGAAGCAGGGTACTCGTGCTCTCTCTCCCTTCCCTTCGCTCCGAGTGCTCCCTTCTGGAGCGGAGTCTAAATTCATCTGGATATTTCCTTTCCATTCCTTTCTAGCTAGTCTCTTTCTTTTTTGTTTTTTCAATTGAAAATTTGAAACCAACATAACGTAACATGTGGTTCTGCGGCCTAGTTATTATATAGATGAAATCATGAAATCGATTTCTGTGTGATAAGCGAATCACCCCAAAACATTTCCAATGAGGTTGACAAGATCTACTGATACTTTGGAGTATAACAATATTATTATATGCGTCGGGTATTATTATTATTTTTTTTACCGACGTTATTCATAGAGACTAGTAGGAAAAAAAATATACATAGCTTGGACCCTTTGATATTTTTTTACTTTCTGCATCAGATTCTATGGCATAGTCTTAATATGGCCGAATAAGCTCATTAGCTGCCATATGAATGAAATTCTATGACATGTGATCACGACCATCCCATTTGAATGGAAATGCATATGAGATGTAGTTTCTAAAGGGGCTTTCTTGAGATTCATTCAAGATGTACAATGGACAGTTGAGATCAGATTATATATCACAGTTCTATAGTATAGAAATTATAACGATGTGAATTTTGGAAGCTGCAATATATAATCTGTCCTCTTCACGAAGTGGTGCAGCTTCTGTTATAAATATTGCATCAAGGAAAAGGCACTGTACAAGTCACAATACAGGGAACTAAATGGTATTTACAATCTCCCCATTTGCTTTCTTCTATACATTTTTTTTTTTCATATATAAAAAACCTATTGACTGATGAACAGTCATATATGGTATCGCAATATTTTTCACTGCACACCACCAGAACTGTAAGAAGGAAAGAAAGAAAGCATTAGTGATTTATCAAAGTCAAATCACATTTGACACGACCAACAGTAGTATGCATTAACTAGCATGTAATGTACATTATGGACAGTATGGCAGTATCTTATATCACCTTTGATATAAATCTATTACTTGACTTCCATATCCTAGGTTATCCCAAATTTTAGCAATTTAAAACCGTTTGGAAAATTTAAAAAGGTCACTAAATTTCAAACAGTTGATTAAAAAATAATATAGCACATAGTTGATTCAAACATGTGCAAGTTCTTTAACAATGCAAAAATAATATAGCACATAGGTGATTCAAAACTAGAAGATTTTCAACATCAAACTTCATTTTTCACAAACTCAATTTCCTATGGATCTATAAACCATTGAGTAGATTTCATTTGGTGCTCACTCCTGTTTTCTAAATTAAGAATATATAATGAATATTTGATACTGTTGATCCTTTATTTTAATTTGAAAAGGGAATTCCTATGGCAAACAACCGAAGGTTTCCAGGTAGGGTGAAACTCAGGCACTGGTATCCATCTGTATAAATCACCAAGTAGCAAGTATCAGTACCACACCTTTCATGTCAGATCAGTATTAGACAGTACTAATGTTCGACACATCTCTAATCAGAGCATCATATGAATACCAATTTGTTTTTAAACAACCATTAAGGCATGAAAGAGGAAAAAATATAGTATATTAAAAGAACTAACAGAAAAATGTTACAACTCCAAATGTGGAGTTTGGCAACTCTGAACTTATATTCACAACCAATGTTTTGAAAACTGACCGGACCAGCCAGTTCGACTGGTTTTAATTGGACTGCTGTCCGGTCCATTTAGGCCAGAAAACCACTGATTTTTTAATTGAAAATTCACAACAAAATCTGAGCAAAAGAGGCAATCATGGAGGGATCTTTTTTAAATGAAAATTCACAAACAGTACTGTGATTTCCACAGTACTATACTAGTAGCATTGCAACTGGACCAAGGAGGGCTTTATGTTCAAAATTACATCCAAATATATAAATACTAATTTAAAAAGTCCGGTTTTGTCACCAATTCAAACCGGACGAACCGGTTATACCGTTGAACCGATGGCTTTGCCAGCTCGACGGCCAGTCCGTTTTTCAAAACATTGTTCACAAGTCATTTGTACACTTGCGTTTCTTTGGATATAATAATTCAACATCTGATTTCTAATGAATAATGAAATCTGATCGTTTTCAAAATCACGACTGATGCACTCATATAGAAATTTATAAAATTTTGAGTTTCTTCTCTATGAGATTAAGAAACACCAAATACAGTGAAACCAATAATATTTTTGGTACTCCATGTTTGTATAAATGAATAGCAAATTTTATTATAAATTTGATATGCATGCATCATTTGAACCATTGAACAAAATCAAAAGCTTGAATTTGCCAGTTGGAAATTCTGATTTGGAATTATTATGTACAAAAAAAAAGTGAGTTAAAAAATGATGGGTTTTTAACCTGAGACCACTGTATCTAGAATAAACAAATACATAGGTAAACAAAACTAGATTTTGTTACGATAAATATTATCACACAGACTGCACTGTATAGTTAGGACTCAGAAGCATGATTGGATGAGCAAGTAGCAGGTAAAAAGGAATTAAAAATGTCAAGAGTTGGGAATAATTGTTTGTACCTGATCCAATGAAAGAGATCTACCTGAAATAGAGGAAAAAATAAAATATCAGGTTTTAATAGGTTATAAAGCGGTGTGCATTGTGGCACAATCTTGTATGGTGAAGTTACCAATTAACCTTACTAAAAAAAAGGATTTGTGAAATAGTATACACCAGGTAGAATTTTTATTTGTTGATAATACTTGGTGCCAACAGAATTAACACCACAATCACCCCACCAAAAAATAAATAAATAAATCAGTACCAGTATTTATTTGTAAGGCTGAATCTAGAATCTAGTCATGTTTCGCCACTTGTCTTTCAGATCAACCTGCTCATAGACATTTAACAGCTTCAAATTAAGGGGGAATTTTATGCATAGAGTTTCAGAAAGAGAAAGATTAATCTTTTCCCACAAAAAATAGACCATATCAAGTATAACCCCTCTAAATCAAGCAAAAATATCTTAGCAAAAATGTACATCATATTATTTAAGAGAGCTTAAAACTACCTTACCTCTTTTTTTATTTCCACCTAAACTAAGGGGGAAATAAGAGACAATTTGGAAACTTTTCAATAAATTGGGGTAAGCATATGCGGCAACTGCTAGGTTTTAAAGGAAGATGTGATATCTGTAGTTTAATTCAGGGGTATATACTTGAAAACTTAAAGATTTTGTTGATTGGCCTTGTTGGGACCCTGATCTGGTGTAGCGCACCCACGAGCCGTTCGATTTTGATCGGGCGGTTCATTTTTTTCGGGCCTAGGAATCTAGTTACTTTCACGGGGCTCCCTTATCAGATCAAAATCGGACGGCCCGTGTGTGCGCTACACCGTGTGTAGCGCAACACACGATTTGAATTCGCCTTGTTGTAGCACTATAACACAATACATAATTTATGCTAGAGATAAAACATCTAAAGGTTAAAACAATATATATCAAAGCAAGAACAACTGTTACCTCTGTTCTCTCTTCAAATATGTACCGGTAGTTATACAACATTTTCTTCCAATTTCCTCTTCCATATCTATAGAATGTGAAACAGAAATGTAAAAGTTTGCAAGTGCAAAGAAACTCAGGTAACTCAATCAAAGAATAAAGAAGTGTACTAATAGAGCAAGTCACTTACTCCTCCACAGCTTTTCTAAGAGTATCTTCCTCTAGCACACTCCATCTCTTGACCTTTCTCCTTATACCACCAAAGTTTCTATCTGCCTCTTTTCTCAAAGGAGATACTGGAATTCTCCTAGGGGTAGCCAACCGAAACCTTCTCGAACCTCCCTCTGAGCTATCTGACGTCTCGCTCCACTACAAATACCAAAAGACAATAGTATTATTAGCTGATGCCTGAAGTTATTATATTGAATTTGTTATCGAAAGTAATTTTAATGCTTGGTGTGGCACATCGATAGATTCTATATATATCCTGGAATTAACAACATAGCTCAAGTAGGAGAAAGCATCAAGTCTAGCTATCTAAATAGTGACAACATTCTTTCTAGTATTCACTTTGTCCGTGAATCAAAGGGGTTGCTATTAAATGTCTTGTACGTGAGCTATCATAATTAGTAAGGTGCATAGTTGCTGAGGAATTCTCACTTACCCTTTATTTATCTATTTCACACTTTATTTTTTATTTTTAGGACAATTTCACGTGCACCTTCCAAAACTCTTAAAATGTCACACCTATCCAATCAAAACAAGAAATATCATTTTAAACAGCAGCTCCAATGTTGGGGTCCTTAACCATGCAGTTAAAATAATGGAAGTATAGATTGATATAAAATTACCTCATAATGGAAAGCTGTTGGGTTGTGATCCATGAGACTTCGCTTTGGTAATCCAGTACTAGTTCCATTCCCGCCAGCATCTCTAGCATTTTGATCGACAGGCATATCTTGGATGTCTTCTCCCACCTTTCCACACAAATTTTCAGCCACTTCATTAGCAAACTTGATTGCCTCAGGAAGTGGGTCCTCAACCACGTTCAAAAGTTCTGCACAGCTCGACCGAAGATCTTCCACCTGTTTCTTCACTTCAGGTGATGATATGGTCTTCGGAATAGAAGCTGGTTTTCCTTTTGCTGCTGCTGCACAAGTTTAAAAGGATGAACACAGAAGGATTGTAGATGTCTTAAATCTTATTATCATAAGAGTGCATGTGTAACTTCCAAAGTTCCAATTAAAAATCAACAACTAATTTTTTTTACTTTTAAGTATCTAACATGGCAATGTTGGTAAAGAAATGACAGTGTATCCAATGGACACTGGCTGGCTGTAATACAGGTACAAAGACAAAAAAAATTTCAAAACACCCATTTGCAGCAAAGTAAAGCACTACAGAATTATACGAATTAGGAAAGTAAAACATTCAACAAACTAGTTACATGGCAAAATTAGATGTTGAATGTAACCTTAAAAAACAAGTTTATCTTCAAATAACAACAACAGAAAATAATTCAACAAGTAAGCAATTACACTCCATTTAGAGACCAACTAGTTATCCAATTGCCCAACCTTTATTCCGAATTACTAGTATTTCTGTAGAATTATTACTAGAATTGAAACAATGGTGGCCAAAAGACTAACATTCTGATGAATTAACAGTAATCTGGTATGTAAGATAAAGCATTTTCAAAGTTACAAATTTACCAAACAGAAAAATATAATAAAAAAAAAGAAAGCTGAAGGAAACACTGACTTTGTTGAGCAACAGTCTCGAGATAACACGGTTGCCACTCCTTCTCCAAAAACACCTCGATCGACTCCATTGCTTCCTTCAAATCGTTTCTCGAAACCACCTCTGCTTTCAAATCAGAATCAGTCAGAGCCTTCTCCATTTCCTCAGCAGCTGCCTTCATCCGATCAGATGCCAGACCGGATGCATCAGGCGATCTCATAATAGCGCCAATCCGATGCAATATCGATACAACTGCTGAGTCAAAGTCGGGAGCTGAGGTCACAAGGTACCTGGCCACCGAGACATAGGCATCAGAGGCGAAGGGATTAGGGCGAGGGTCGAGAGACTGTAGTAATTCGATGAGTCGGAGTGAGCGAGGAGTGAAGTGGCGGTTGGAGAGGTCGGAGGAGAGGCGCCGGAAGAGGATGGCGCGACGGAGGGAGAGAGGCGCAGACGAGGCTGCGCCGGAGGAGGAGGGCCAAAGGGCGAGGAAAAGAGCGTTGGTTAAGGCATCGGGAAGAGTTCGCTGGCGGAGGATGAACTCCAGCGTCCAGTAGGCAGTGGTTGAATCCGCCATTGCTAGGGTTTTCCGACCTTGTTTGAGCGGGAGAGGGAGATGGGAATGAATTCGAGTTTGGTTTTGTTGTGGAATGTTGGGCTGTTTTGTGCTGAGTGCTTGGGCTGGACTAACGTATTTGGTTTTTGTTTAGTTTCGAATGTACTTTCGGCGCAGATCAGATCGCATTTGAATATTAATGGGCTTAAGAAGAATAAAGGCCCAGTATATTATCAGCCCATACAAATTGCGTAATTTTTTGTAGCCGAACTGAAATTGATTGTTTATTTAAAATTGTAAATGAAAAAATAAGCAGGATTTGAGACTGGTTTAAAATGTCTGTCCACTCTAGAATCATCCATTTCGGAATGAGTTTCTATGCTATTTTGTGGCTAATTTTAGGGTTTTCTATTTCTAAATTTGGTGGTGAAATTGTTTAAGTTCTTGGTGGAACTTATAGTGCAAAAGAAATTGTACAAACGTTATAGATATTTTAATTCTAATTACAAATAAATGTACGTGTTAAACATGATGATGCTAATTCTAAGTATCAACCGTGCACATTTAAACACCTAGGCTTTTGTTCAAAATGGGTTTATTTATGTAAGATTAATTTCAATTGAATTGATTTCTCAAAATTTTGTTAGGTCTAATAACATAGAAATTCCAATCAAATGATATGAAATCCATTCATTTTGATCAAAATTTTTATCTAAATGAAATAAAATGAAATCTTGTGCTAAAAAGAAGAGATTTTCATTAGTGCCATAGTGTTGATCGCTAATATGAACACGACTCTAACGATTTGAACACCTAATTGCTCCTCCACTTCCTCCCATCTGACTAAAGAAATACTCGCCTTATCACAACAGTAGTCCATCAACTGCTGATTTGACCATTTTTAGTTTTTGTATTAGGTTGATTTTGTAAATTTAATTTGATTGTAATTTCTTTTTATTTTTTAATAAAATTTGTTGTTTGGTTGTGATACCCAATATTTTAGAATTTTAATTTTTGCATGCTTATTTTGGTTATTAAATAAAGTCATTTTAAAAAATTTCATGTTGAGTATGAATTTTGTATGATTAATTTGGGTCAAACATATTGAAATTGTGCACAAATTTTCAAATGTTCTTTGGGCCTTTGTAGGGACAAGTTGGATACGCTGTGCACAAATTGTTCTTGCAAAATCACTTGACATGCCCAAACAATATCGAATAAACTTTATTTGAAATTTATATACGTACTTTCAATTTATAATGCAACACTTTGAATATGAAAGATCTAAATTATATTCGAGACTACATAAAGAATGCAAATATGAATTATTGTGATCAAATAACTTAGAATGAAAACAAAATTGCTTCAAATGATCAAATGATACTCAGAATTTGCCTTGTTTGCACATTATATGCGTAATTACTATGAATTAATTACTATGAATAATCCATTCTTTTATAATAAATAAGATTAGAGACATATTTTAGACTATATATACCGTGATTAAATGACTTAAAATAAATGTGAATTCGTTTAAAATGTTCAAATGATACTCAACATTTACATTACTTGCACATTATATGCGTAACTACAATGTATAATCCAATCATTTTGAATAAGTAAGATCAGAAATAAATTTTAAACTATAAAAAAAGCTTAAATATAGATTATTGCAATCAAACAACTTAAAATGAATGCAACACTTTGAATGAGTAAGATCAGAAACATATTATTAAATTGGAAGCACAATTGCTCGAAAAGCTCTAATATACTCGGAATTTGATAAATCTGCACATTATATGCGTAATTATAGTGTATAATCCAATCATTTTGAATAAGTGAGTATATAAACATATTCCGGACAATATGAAGATCGTAAATATAGATTACTGTGAGCAAATGACTTAAAATGAATGCACCATCGCGCGAAATACTCTAATATATACCCAGAATTTGCATAATTTGAACATTATATGCTTAATTACATTGTCTAATCCAATCATTTTGAATAAATTAGTTCATTAACATATTCGATACTATATATGAAGAGCTTAAATATAGATCACTGTGAACAAATGACTTAAAATTAATACACAATAGCTCGAAATGTCCTAATATATCAAGAATCTGCATAATCTGCACATTATATGCATAATTACTGTGCATAATCCAATCAGGTTGAATAAGTGAGTTATATATAATCTAGACTATATGAAGAGTTTAGATATAAATTATTGTGATCAAATGTCCTAAAACAAATGCACAATCGCTCAAAATTTTCTAATATAACCAGAATCTGCATAATATGCATATTATATGCATCATTACAATGTATAATCCAATCATTTTGAATAAGTAAATTCATAAATATATTCTAGACTAAATTAAGAGCTTAAATATAGATTATTGTGATCAAATGAATTAAAATGAATGCAGAATCGATGGAAATGCTAAAATAAATCCAGAATCTGCATAATCTGAAAATTACATGCATAATGTTAGCAGTATCATGCAATCATTTTGAATGAGTTAATAAAAATATTCTAGACTATAATAAGAGCTCAAATATAGATTATTGTGATCAATTGACTTAAAATAAATACACAGTCGCTCGAAATGCTCGAATATACCCAGAATCTACATAATCTGCACATTATATGCGTAATTATAGTGTACAATCAAATCATTATGAATAAATAATTCATAAACACATTATATTTTATATGAAGAGCTTAATATAGATTATTGTGATCAAATAAATTAAAATGAATACACAATCGCTCGAAATGCTCTCTGATATACACAGAATCTGCATAATCTGCACATTATATGCGTAATTACAGTGTATAATACAATCATTTTGAACAAGTGAGTTCATAAAAATATTCTAGACTATATGAAGAGCTAGCATATAGATTATTGTGATCAATTGACTTAAAATAAATACACAGTCGCTCGAAATGCTTGAATATACCCAGAATCTGCATAATCTGCACATTATATGCGTAATTATAGTGTACAATCCAATCATTATGAATAAATAAATTATAAACATATTATATTTTATACGAAGAGCTTAATATAGATTATTGTGATCAAATAAACTAAAATGAATACACAATCTCTCAAAATGCTCTGATATACACAGAATCTGCATAATCTGCACATTATATGCGTAATTACAGTGTATACAATCATTTTGAAAAAGTGAGTTCATAAAAATATTCTAGACTATATGAAGAGCTAACATATAGATTATTGTGATCAAATGAGTTAAAATGAATGCACAGTCCCTCGAAATGCTGTAATATACCCAGAATCAGCATACTGCACATTATATGCATAATTACAGTGTGTAATCTATTCATTTTGAATAAATGAGTTCATAAACATATTCTAGACTATATGAAGAGCTTAGATATAGATTATTGTGATAAAATGAATTACAATTAAAGCACAATCGATGGAAATGCTCTAATATGCACAGAATCTGCATAATCCAGACATTATATGCGTATTACAGTGTATAATCCATTCATGTTGAATAAATAAATTCATAAATATATTCTAGATAATATGATTGTGATCAAATGAATTAAAATGAATGCACAATCGATGGAAATGCTCTAATATACACAGAATCTGCATAATCTGCTTATTATATGCGTAATTACAGTGTATAATCCAATCATTTCGAATAAGTAAATTAATAAACATATTCTAAACTATATTGAGAGCTTAAATATGGATTGTTGTGATCAAACGACTTAAGATAAATACACACTCGATCAAAATGCTCCAATATAACCAGATTCTGAATAATGTGCAGATTATATGCGTAATAACAGTGTATAATCCAATCATTTTGAATAAGTAAATTCATACACATATTCTAAAAAAAAATTAAGAGCTTAAATATAGATTATTGTGATCAATAGAATTAAAACGAATGCAGAATCGATGGAAATGCTAAAATATACCAAGAATCTGCATAATCTGCATATTACATGCATAATTATAGTGTATCATGCCATCATTTTGAATAAGTGAGTTCATTAACATATTCTAGACTATATTAAGAGCTCAAATATAGATTATTGTTATCCATTGACTTAAAATAAATGAACAGTCGCTCGAAATGCTCGAATATACTCAGAATCTGCATAATCTGCAGATTATATGCGTAATAACAAGTGTATAATCCAATCATTTTGTGTAAATAAATTCATAAACATATTCTAGATTATATGAAGAGCTTAAATATAGATTATTGTGATCAAATAAATTAAACTAAATGCACAATCGCTCGAAATGATCTAATATACACAGAATCTGCATAATCTGCACATTATATGCGTATATTACTGTGTATAATCCAATGACTTTGAATAAATAAATTCATAAACATATTGTGATCAAATGAGTTAAAATAAATGCACAATCGCTCGAAATGCTCTAATATACACAGAATCTGCATAATCTGCAAATTATATGCATAATTACGGTGTATAATCCAATCATTTTGAATAAATGAGTTCATAAATATATTCTATACTATATGAAGAGCTTAAATGCAGATTATTTCGATCAAATAAATTAAAATGAATGCACAATCGGTCGAAATGCTCTAATATACACAGAATCTGCATAATCTGCAAATTATATGCGTAATTACAGTGTATAATCCAATCATTTTGAATAAATGAGTTTATAAACATATTCTAGACTATATGAAGAGCTTAAATATAGATTATTTCGATCAAATAAATTAAAATGAATGCACAATCAGTCAAAATGCTCTAATATACACAGAATCGGCAGAATCTGCCCATTATATGCGTAATTACAGTGTATAAGGAAATCATTTTGAATAAGTGAGTTAATAAACATATTCTAAACTATATGAAGAGCTTACGTATAGATTATTGTGATCAAATGAGTTACAATGAATGCACAGTGGCTCGAAATGCTCTAAAATACTTAGAATCTGCATAATCTGCACTTTATAAGCGTAATTACAGTGTATAATCCAATCATTTTGAATAAAAGAGTTCATAAAGATATTCTAGACTACATGAGAGCTTGAATATAGATTATTGTGATCAGATAAATTAAAATAAATGCACAGTCGCTTGAAATGCGAATATAACCAGAATCTGCATAATTTTTTACATGCGTAATTACAGTGTATAATCCAGTCATTTTGAATAAGAGAGTTCGTAAAGATATTCTAGACTACAGAAAGAGCTTAAATATATATTATTGTGATCAATGAAATTAAAATAAATGCAGAATTGATGGAAATACTCTATTATACACTGAATATGCATAATCTGCACGCTATCTGCGTAATTACAGTGTATAATCCAATCATTTTGAATAAATAAATTGATAAACATATTTTAGATTATATGAAGAGCTTAAATTAAGATTATTGTGATCAAATGAATTAAAATGAATGCACAATCGCTCAAAATGCTCTAATATACACAGAATCTGCATAATCTGCATAATCTGCACATTGTATTCGTAATTACAGTGTATAATCCAATTATTTTTAATAATTGAGTTCATAAACAAATATAGACTATATTAAGAGCTCAAATATAGATTATTGTGATAAATTGATATAAAAAAAATGCACAGTCGCTCGAAATGCTCAAATATATCCAGAATCTGCATTATCTGCGCATTATATGTGTAATTACAGTGTATAATCCAATCATTTTGAATGAGTTCATAAAAATACTCAAGATTATATGAAGAGCTTAAATATAGATTATTGAGATCAAATGACTTAAAAATTAATGCACAGTCGCTCGAAATGCTATAATATACAAAAAATCCGCATAATCTGCACATAATATGCGTAATTACAGAGGTTAATCCAACCATTTCGAATAATTGAGTTCATAAATATATTCAAAATTATATGAAGAGCCTAAATATAGATTATTGAGATCACATGTCTTAAAATGAATGCACATTCGATCGAAATGGTCAAATATACCCAGAATCTGCATAATCTGCACATTATATGTGTAATTACAGTATATAATCCAATCATTTTGAATAAGTGAGTTTATAAGGATATTATAAACCATATTAAGAGCTTAAATATATATTAATGTGATCAAATGAATTAAAATAAATGCACAATCGCACGTAATGATCTAATATACACAGAATCTGCATAATCTGCTCATTATATGCATAATTACAGTGTATAATCAAATCATTTTGTACAAGTGAGCTCATAAACATATTCTAGACTATACGAAGAGCTCATATATAGATAATTGTGCTCAATTGAGTTAAAATTAATGCACGATCACTCAAAATGGCCTAATATACCAATAATCTGCATAATCTGCACATTATATGCATAATTACTGTGCATAATCCAATCATTTAGAATAAGTGAATTCTTATAGATATTCTAGACTATATGAAAAGTTTAGATATAAATTATTGTGATCAAATGTCTTAAATCAAATGCACAATCGCTCGAAATTTTACCTAGAATCTGCATAGTCTGCACATTATATGGAACATTACATTGTATAATCCAATAATTTTGAATGAGTAAATTCATAAACATATTCTAGACTATATTAAGAGCTTAAATATAGATTATTGTGCTCAAATGAATGAAAATCAATGCAGAATCGATGGAAATACAAAAACATACCCAGAATCTGCATAATCTGCATATTACATGCGTAATTATAGTGTATCATGCAATCATTTTGAATAAGTGAGTTCATAAACATATTCTAGACTATATGAAGAGCTTACATATATTATTGTGATCAAATGATTTAAAATGAATACACTTTCGCTCGAAATGCACTAATATACCCAGAATCTGCATAATCTGAACATTACATGCGTAATTACGGTGTATAATCCTATCATTTTGAATAAGAGAATTCATAAGGATATTCTAGACTATATAAAGAGTAGAGCATAAATACTTATTATTGTGATCAAATAAATTATAATAAATGCACTGTAGATGGAAATGCTCTAATATACCCAGAATCTGCATAATCTGCTCATTATAATCCAATTATTTTGAATAATTAAATTCATAAACATATTATAGACTATATTAAAAGCTTAAATAAGGTTATTGCGATCAAATGACTTAAAATGAATGCAAAATCGGTCGAAATGCTCTAATATAGCCAGAATCTGCATTATCTGCACATTATATGCCTAATTACAGTGTATAATCCAATCATTTTTAATAAATATATTCATAGACATATTCAAGATTATATGAAGAGCTTAAATAAAGATTATTGAGATCAAATGATTTAAAATGAATGCACGGTCGCTCGAAATGCTCGATTATACAGAATCTGCATAATCTGCACATTATATGCGTAATTAATACACATCTAATGATTTTGAATAAATAAATTTATAAGCATATTCTATATTACTAGCAGCCGTGCCCGCTCAATGTGCGGGCAACTTTTTTATTTGATATATTTTGAAAAATTAAATAATTTTAGTATATAGTAAGATCTCCCATCCAACGTGTGGACAAACTTAAAAAATATAAGAAAAAATGTGTTCTAACATATGATTAAGTTCCTAGCATTCATTGTTAAATTGCAATTAATCAGTAAGATGGCCAACCTTCTGGTATTTATGTATTTGTTGTTACTTCAAATGATCCGTATATGAGATGTTAGTAAACATCATCATTTGTTCTCATCTTTCATTTTTTCAGTCTTAATTAATGCTGACATACAGATAATTTTTTGTTCTTAACAGATATTTCATTGAATTGCATAGTTCTATTTCAGCCATGAAACGGGTTTTTGAGCATGTTTTTTTTCAAAAATAAATAAATAAATAAATAAGAATAAAGCACGCATGAACTATATTTTCTTCTTTTAAAGCAATGAGAGATGTGTTGTACAGGCAGCTATTAAACCAGTAAATCCGACAGAATTTTGAAATTTGTACTTTGGACCGTTACTTATAGTAATGCATCATGACTTCGTACATACTTCTTTTTATTAAGTACGGAGAATCCTTTGTCGTTCCAAGTTTTCAAACATGTCTATCATACACTTCCAAGTCGATTTTCAAAAAACAAACTTCCAAGTCCTGGCAAAATTTGTATAATTAGGTATTTGAGAAGAAATGAAGAGAGCAAGTTTTAAACAATGCTATATAATTGGATACAATACTACTGATCAATTCTTCTTCTTCTTCAAGTAGCATCTGCCAGATGAATGAATGTTGTTGTTCAGGCCTCCAAAATCTTGTTAATATCTTTCTACAAAAAGTTACTTGTGTTAGAACCCAATAATTATTTCATAGCTACATTTAAAAACAAAACAAAAAAAAATTGCGTAGTCAGGTGCAGTGCCAGTATGGCAGCTGAATTTGCAATCCTCAATACACATACTAATAGATTATATTGCGGCTTTATTATGCCTTGCAAAACTCGATCCATAGAATTTCAATGCTAAAAAATAAAGAGGGGCAAACCTGCATTTCGTTGCATTGTCTATTTATTTGCTCGTGTCTTTTAAATCCATGTAGACATCAAACAGAAAATAGAGAACTTCCAAAAGACATTTGAAAAAGAAATATTTGCCTTGACAGTTTACAAAAACGTACATGAATAAAAAACTGTCGGTTGTTCTTTATCATTAACTTGATTCAGATTGAACTTTGAAATTCTAGAGCTTACCTGAGAGGATTATCGGGCTGGCAAAAACATTTCTCACTTTTCATCAATTCTACAAATTTTTGGTTAAAGCCTTGCATGGCATCTGAAAATTCAGAAAGGAAATGTCAATTAAGAAATAACATTCCCAGAAAAGAAGCATGCAAATATGAAGGTTTTTCAGCATGACTTGCAAAATGGACCTTATCTATAAATTCATAAAGGAAAATTAAGAAATATAATTCCCAGAAAAGAAGCATGCAAATTTGAAGTCTCTTCAAGCATGATTTGCAAAATAGACCTTAAAGGTCTTGTTATCTAATCTAAAGCTTATGCCTGGAATACACTTCAACCTCACTGGAAACCCTCTACAAAAGTAGGACAAAATTGGAAAAAGATGAATAGTTAATAGAAGAGTAAAAGATGAAAATAATAATACAAATGTAGGTTCTAGAAAGGGAATTGATTAGAAAAAATATCCGAAACCTATCCAAAATTCCATTCTCTACAAATGTAGGGCCTGATGTACATACATTCCAGCTTTTTGTACAGTTTCTACGAATCTCACCAAATCATAGCTCCTTCAAAATTATACTGAAAGTTAAGATAATACAAAAGCTAGTCATTAAAAAACAAGCCCCCAGTGCCAGAGAGAAGCATTTCACAAAAAAAAAAAAGTAGGGAAAAATGAACAAACTTTACATACAATGTGATTGTATAAGTTCGCCTAAAATGCCAATCAAGCTTGAATTAAGCCTCACATGTACAAATGCTTTTGTGCTGACTAAGCCACAGTTGGAAATATTGCCTGATTAGGTCTCGTTGAATCTCGAATTACCATAAATAACTCCACACATCTCAAAAGGTTCACTTATGCTTTGCAGTTGCAGACCCTTCTTGCTTTTGGCTCCGTGTAGATTAATTTAACTACAATACACAAAGGATAATAAGGCACAGAAGGTTAAGTTTTAAAAATACCATCATCACTAATCACTTAATAAGGACAAACTGTGGATTTATTGACTGTTGGGAAAACTGTACCAGCATGAGATATGATAAAAAGCAATATGATTCATACCTGAATCTTGATGTCAATTATTTCGAGAGACAGTACACATTCTCTTAATCAAGATAGCACGTAATTAGTCAATTAGTTATCTATTGAAGAGGCTCTCTTTGTCTGTCTCGACACAAGTCCATTCTTCAACAAAACTTGCACTGTACAGAAAAATACAAAAGTTTTTATAAACATTATCTAAAAGTGAATTTGCATAATGTTTATATTAAATGTTAAGATTAAAATTTGGATAACCCTTACAGCAAAAGGCATTTCCGGCAGTCCACGAAATATTTTTTATTTTACGAATGGTTAAGCAAAATTAAACAAAATTTTTAATGTAAATAAATCATGGTCCGACACACCTACTGTAAATTTTTCATAATTTTTGGACATATGGATTAAGAGTTAATTATAATAAAATCTTGAAATCGAACATAAATAAAAAAACCAGCAAACCGTGCCAGCAAATGTGTCTGAAAGTTCATACCTGAAAACCTTTGAAATAAATACCAAAAAATCTTGTAAAAATTACACAAAGTACCTCTTTATGTCTATTTCCAAATCTGAAAGTTTCAAATCCAAATTCAAAACAAAGCAAATGAAAATTCAATACTGTAAAAAGGAGTAAATTCTGAAACATAGAGTGATGTAAAAAGGAGTCAATACTGTAGGTCCTGTAGAACACGAGCATATATAGTGATAAGCTCGTCAGTGACATTGATCCCAAACTCTTTGGCATACTTGGATTATTGTAGTCATTGTGATGAACCATCTGTAATTAACAAGGCAAACAAAAAAACGAAAATGATTAAGCATCCTTAATTTCATGGGTTTCATGAGAAACTAAGATTAAAAATTCATACATTAGCAATTAGCTCTCTCTATAATTGGGTCTCTAATATATGGCCCCCAGTAGCCTTGTAATTTTTATGTGTCATTAAGCTTTTTGAAGAATTTCTTCCCTTCAACAATGTTGCAGACATACCTACAATTTCATTAAAATTAAAGAAGCATCATATGATGAATGAGAAAAAGGATTTTAATAAAAGAGAGATAGAAATTAACATTGACAATCTTTAATTGCAGATATAAAAAACATATTTGCGAGGATAAAAAGAGAAAGAAGGACATGGATGCAACATCAAGTTATTTCCCAACGTCCCTTTCTTCATAGGAGGAAGTAAAATAAAATAATTAATTTGAAAATGGAGCAACCAAATGCATGAAGACTCTCATCAGTTGTTGGTATAGGACATATTTGTATGTTAACTCCTGTTATCACTGTTGGTATAGGACAGATAATTAATTTTAATCTTACCATTAATTGTGTAAAACTGCAGATTCTAAGATCAAAACTAAATAGCCTTCTTTTATTGTAGAAACTGCAGATCTGCCAATTGTTCTTTCATTTAGATTGGCATAACTGTCTAAAACCTTTGAACCATGGACATGAAACAAAGAAAAGCAAAACAAAAGAAAAAAAGAAATTCATGCGATTACCACCGATCAGGTTCATGTATGCACAACCTCTCACAGTCTCCACATCCCTCAATAAAAGGGGGTCCAGCCATGACTCTATGGAGTAAGTAAAACTTCAGGGAAGAGACCGGCAATCAATAATCTGGCGACGACCAATCATCTGAATTTTGGGATTCGTCTCCACTGATACACTGTACGGGAGTTGGGGTGGGGTAGGGGTGACATCGAGAGGGTTCGGGGAAGGACATGGGAATGGATCGGCGGGTTAAGAGGCTTCTCGCCGCCGGCTGAACGACGTCCTAGGCGAGCGGGCGTCGGGGATGAAATTTCGAATTTCCAATTTGGTGTAGGGAAAAGGAATAAATAAAGGGGGTCGGTGAAGGAATTTTTCATCTAATTTCGAATTTCGAATGAGGAGAGGCGAGGCGGTGACTGAACGGTGTTGAGTGTTGAGTGTTCTGATCTAGCGAAAGTTTAAAACGTAAAAACCTCTTTAGTCCGAGATAACATCTGAACCGCTCATCAATTTAATATTTTACGATCAACGGTTCAGATTATGAAATAAAAGATAATGAACGGTGCAGATTGTCAGACCAAGATTGTATCCTTAGTTCTCACACTCTTGCATTGGTACATTTATAAGTAGTAAAGATATGAAGGGCATAAATATAAATTATTGTGCTCAAATGAATTAAAATGAATGCACATCGCTTGATATGCTCTAATAATATACAAAGAGTCTGCATAATCTGCATATTATATGCGTAATTACAGTGTATAATCCAATGATTTTGAATAAATAAATTAATAAACATATTGTAGATTATATGAAGAGCTTAAATATAGATTATTGTGATAAAATGAATTAAAATGAATGCACAATCGCACGATATGCTCTAATATACACAGAATCTGCATAATCTGCACATTATATGCGTAATTACAGTATATAATCAAATAATTTTGTATAAGTGAGCTCATAAACATATTCTAGACTATATGAAGAGTTTACATATAGATAATTGTGATCAATTGAGTTAAAATTAATGCACAGTCGCTCGAAATGCTATAAAATACCTAGAATGTGCATAATCTGCTTAATTACAGTGTATAATCCAATCATTTTAATTGAAAGAGTTCATAAAGATATTCTAGACTACATGAAGAGCTTAAATATAGATTATTGTGATCAAATATGTTAAAATAAATGCACAATCGATGGAAATGCTCTAATATACACAGAATCTGAATAATCTACACATTAGATGCGTAATTACAGTGTATAATCTAATCATTTTGAATAAATAAATTGATAAATATATTCTCGATTATATGATGATCTTAAATATAGATTATTGTTATCAAATGAATTAAAATGAATACACAATCGCTTGAAATGCTGTAATACACACATAATCTGCATAATCTGAACATTACATGCATAATAGCAGTGTATAATCCAATCATTTTGAATAAGTAAATACATATATAAATTGTAGACTAAACTAAGAGCTTAAACATGGATTATTGTGATCGAATAACAGAATAGATGGAAATACTAAAATATACCCATAATCTGCTTAATCTGCATATTACATGCGTAATTATCATGCAATCATTTTGAATAAGAGACTGCATAAAGATATTCAAGACTATATTAAGAGCTTAAATAAAGATTATTGTAATCAAATAAATTAAAATAAATTCACTATCGATGGAAATCCTCCAATATATCCAGAATCTCCATAATCTGCACATTATATGCATTATGTGTATAATCCAATCATTTTGAATAAGTAAATTGATAAATATATCTAGACTATATTAGGAGCTTAAACAAGCTTATTGCGATCAAATGACTTAAAATGAATGCACAATCTATCGAAATGCTCTAATATACTCAGAATTTTCATAATCTGCACAATAATGCGTAATTACGGTGTATAATGCAATCATTTTGAATAAATATGTTCATAGACATATTCAAGATTATATGAAGAGCTTAAATAAAAATTATTGAGATCAAATAACTTAAAATAAATGCACAGCCGCTCGAAATGCTCAAATATACACAGAATCTGCATAATCAGCACATTATATGCGTAATTACAGTTTGAATCAAATGATTTTGAATAAATAAACTCATAAACATATTCTATATTATATGAAGAGCTGAAATATAGATTATTGTGATCAAAAGAATTAAAATGAATGCACAATCGGTCGAAATACTCTAATATACAAAGAATCTGCATAATCTTCACATTATATGCGTAATTACAGTGTATAATCCAATGATTTTGAAGAAATAAATATATAAACATATTGTAGATTATATGACGAGCTTAAACATAGATTATTTTGATCAAATGAATTAAAATGAATGCACAATCGCTCGAAATGCTCTAATATACACAGAATCTGCATAATCTGCACATTATATGCGTTATTAAAGTGTATAATCAAATCATTTTGAATAAGTGAGTTAATAAACATATTATAAACTATATGAAGAGCTTACATATAGATTATTGTGATCAAATAAGTTAAAATGAATGCACAGTCACTCAAAAAGCTTTAAAATACCTAGAATATGAATAATCTGCACATTATATGCGTAATTATATGAATTAAAATGCACTACATTAAAATGCTAGACTACATGAAGAGCTTAAATATAGATTATTGTGATTAAATGAATTAAAATGAATGCACAATCGCTCGAAATGCTCCAATATACACAGAATCTGCATAATCTACACATTATATGCGTAATTACAGTGTATAATCCGATAATTTTGAATAAGTGAGTTCATAAACATATTATAGACTATTTGAAGAGTTTACATATAGATTATTATGATTAAATGAGTTAAAATGGATGCACAGCCTCTCGAAATGCTGTATTATATCCAGAATCAGCATAATCTGCACATTATATGTGTAATTACAGTATATAATCCATTCATTTTGAATAAGTGAGCTCATAAACATATTATAGACTATATGAAGATCTTAGATATAGATTATTGTAATCAAATGACTTACAATTAAAGCACAATGGATGGAAATGCTCTAATATACACAGAATATGCATAATCTGCACATTATATGCGTAATTAAAGGGTATAATCCAATTATTTTGAATAAGTAAATTCTGATCAAATAAGATTATTCTAGACTATATGAAGAGCTTACATATGGATTATTCTGATCAAATAAGTTAAAATGAATTCACAGTAATTCGAATAGCTCTAAAATACCTAGAATATGAATAATCTGCACATTATCTACGTAATTACAGTGTATAATCCAATCATTTTGAATAAAAGAGTTCATAAAGATATGCTAGATTAGATGAAGAGCTTGAATATAGATTACTGTGATCAAATAAATTGAAATAAGTTTACAATCGATGGAAATTTAAATTCTCTAATATATACAGAATCTGCTTAATCTACACTTTAGATGCATATTTAAAGTGTATAATCCTATTATTTTGAAAAATTAATTCATAAACATATTTTCGATTGAAGAGCATAAATATAGATTATTGTGATGAAATTAATTAAAATGAATGCACAATCGCTCGAAATGCTCCAGTATACGCAGAATCTGCATAATCTCCACATTATATGCGTAATTACAGTGTATAATCCGATCATTTTGAATAAGTGAGTTCATAAATATATTCTAGACTATTTGAAGAGCTTACATATTGATTATTTGTGATTATATGAGTTAAAATGAATGCACAGTCTCTCGAAATGCTGTAATATATCCATAATCAGCATAATCTGCACATTATATGCGTAATTACAGTGTATAATCCATTCATTTTGAATAAGTGAGCTCATAAACATGTTCTAGACTATATGAAGATCTTAGATATAGATTATTGTAATTAAATGACTTACAATTAAAGCACAATCGATGGAAATGCTCTAATATACACAGAATATGCATAACCTGCATATTATATGCGTAATTAAAGTGTATAATCCAATCATTTCGAATAAGTAAATTCATAAACATATTCTAGAATATATTAAGAGCTTAAATATAGATTTTTGTGATCAAATGACTTAAAATGAATGCACACTCAATTAAAATTATCCAATATTACCACATTTTGATTACTGTGCATATTATATGCGTAATAACAGTGTATAATCCAATCATTTTGAATAAGTAAATTCATAAACATATTTGATACTAAATTAAGAGCTTAAATATAGATTATTGTGATCAAATGAATAAAAATGAATGAAGAATCGATGGAAATGCTAAAATATGCCTGGAATCTGCATGATCTGCATACTATATGCATAATTATATTGTACCATGCAATAATTTTAAATAAGTGAGTTCCTAAACATATTTTAACTATATTAAGAACTGAAATATAGATTATTGTGATCAATTGACTTAAAATAAATGCACAGTCGCTCGAAATGCTCGAATATACCCAGAATTTGCATAATATGCACAATATATTCATAATTATAGTGTGTAATCCAATCATTTTTAATAAAGAAATTCATAAACATATTCTTGATTATATGAAGAGCTTAGATATAGATTATTGTGATCAAATGAATTAAATTGAATGCACAATCCCTCGAAATGCTCTAATATACACAGAATCTGCACAATTTGCACATTGTATGTGTAATTACAGTGTATAATCCAATCATTTTTAATAAGTGCTTTAATAAACATATTCTAGACTATATTAAGAATTTAAATATAGATTTTTGTTATCTGTTGACATAAAATAAATGCACAGTCGCTCAAAATGCTCGAGTATACCCAGAATCTGCATATTCTGCACAATATATTCATAATTAATGTGTATAATCCAATCATTTTTAATAAATAAATTCATAAACATATTCTCAATTATATGAAGATCTTAAATATAGATTATTGTGATCAAATGAATTAAAATGAATGCACAATCGCTCGAATGCTCTTATATACACAGAATCTGTATAATTTGCACATTATGTGCGTAATTACAGTGTACAATCAAATCATTTTGAATAATTGAGTTCATAAACATAATATAGACTATATGAAGAGCCTACATATATATTATTGCGATCAAATGAGTTAAAATGAATGCACAGTCGCTCGAAATGCTCTAATATACCCAGAATCTGTATAATCTGAACATTACATCCGTAATTGCAGTAAATAATCCAATCATTTTGAATAAGAGAGTTCATAAAGATATTTTATACTATATCAAGAGCTTAAATATAGATTATTGTGATGAAATTAATTAAAATAAATGCAGTATCGATGGAAATGCTCTAATATACCCAGAATCTTCATAATCTGCACATTATATGAATAATAACAGTGTATAATCGAATCATTTTGAATAAGTAAATTGATAAACATATTCTAGACTTCATTAAGAGCTTAAATAAGGTTATTGCGATCAAATGACTTAAAATGAATGCACAATCGTTCGAAATGCTCTAATATACCGAGAATCTGCATAATCTGCACATTATATGCCTAATTACAGTGTATAATCCAATCATTTTGAATAAATGTGTTCATAGACATATTCAAGATTATACGAAGAGCTTAAATGAAGATTATTGAGATCAAATGACTTAAAATGAATGCACGGTCGCTCGAAATGCTCGAATATACACAGAATCTGCTTAATCTGCATATTTTATGCGTAATTACAGTGTATAATCCAATGATTTTGAAAAAAATAATTCATAAACATATTCTAGATTTTATGAAATGATTAAATATAGATTATTGTGATCAAATGACTTAAAATGAATGCACAATTGTTCAAAATGCTCTAATATGCAAAGAATCTGCATAATCTGCACATTATATGCGTAATTACAGTGTATAATCCAATTATTTTGAATAAATAAATTCATAAACATATTGTAGATTATATGAAGAGAGCTTAAATATAGATTATTGAGATCAAATGAATTAAAATGAATGCACAATCGCTCGAAATGCCCTAATATACACAGAATCTGCATAATCTGCACATTATATGAGTAATTACAGTGTATAATCCAATCATTTTGAATAAGTGAGTTTATAAAGATATTCTATACCATATTAAGAGCTTAAATATAGATTATTGTGATCAAATTGTAGTATTCTGTCAGTTAGAACGAAATAGATACAGTGCACTTAGACAGAATACTGTGAACATCGCACCCTTTCGTGAAACGTTGTAATTTGCATCTTCTGAGCGATTTGAACCCTTATATATACTCTTCTGTGATGGCAGAGAGTATAAGAGAGTGTCTCTTTCAGATCTAAACAGAATTTAGACAAGAAAGAAATAGAGCATAAGGATTTTTTTGAGGGAACGAGTCAAGGCCGACTAACTCCTGTCAAACACCATCAGTTGGGGTTGCGATATCGGCTTTGTAGTGATTCTCTCACTGCAGGATATGGAGAAGATCAGAGACTAAGGAGACGCGCTTGGTTTGCGGGTTTCAAGTTCATCAGCTCAACACTCGATTTCAATTAGCGATGACACGAGGTACTTTATGATTCTGGGTTATTTTCGCATTCTAGAATTATTGTAGCACTTACAGTTGGTATCAGAGCGGGTTATGCCGCTGGATTGCCTTTATTGAAATGGAATTTCATAACGGTTTGTCAGAAATTATGTTGTAAGTGTTGAGTGGATTGAGTTTTGTCTGATTTTATTAATTGTCTGAATTCGGGGAGTATTATCTCAAGATCTGTTTGTCCAATTTGAGTGAGGTTTTCGGGCATGGAAAGATCTCTGAGTCTACTTTCCAACGAGACCAACATCTTGAAAATTAAGTGGGTATCCAGTGAGATAATCAAGTCGCAACCAGTAGAGTTCAGACAGTCAGGGTTCTGAATTTTCTGATCTTTCAGTATTACGGGCCAGATTTCTCTCAACTGTTAATTCGGTTTTGCATGAAATTTTACTGGGATGTAGATATTTAAGATATCTTTCCATAGAGTGTAAATTTGCAAAATTCCGATAAAGTATGAGTGAGAAATGCTGTCTGTAAGATAGGTCATCCTGACAGTTTGTCCTGTTTTGTCTGTGATAGTCTGTCTTTCGAGGGGCATAGCTTTTGATCTGTAAACTTGTTTTTGATGAAACTTGTGTCATAAGAAAGACCTTTGAATCTAGTTTCTGTAATGACCAAGAACACAGAAAATAAATAAGTATAGAAAAAGTTATTGTCAGTTTACCAGAAAGTGTTCAGGCTGTCAGAAAGTTTCTGGATGGAACTTTGGACGCACCCTTTCGTGTGGGGCGACCCTTTTGGAGTTAGAACGACCGTTCCAACAGAGTTTAGTCCAGAAATGAATTTTAAGATGAAAATTAAGGTATAATCAGACATATGATGGTTCTCCATTGTTAATTAAAGCTTGTAGATTACATAACTATTATGGAATTCTATAAAATAGTCACGGTTTGTCATAAAAAATAATTTTGTAAAGATGGTTGGCATTTTTGGTTAAGATTGATTAGTCAATGATGATATGCTTGAATATACTATAGTAATAAAGTATTGATGTAGTCCACAGACCATCATACTATCTGATATTCTATTAGTATTAGCGTTACAAGCATTACATTGATTAAACAAACTTGAAGAACTATACATGTGGTATAGTAATACACAAATTGTATTTATAAAGGATATGGCGGTAATTGTGCATATGGTAATTATTCAGATATAGATAATTATAATAAGATAATCTATGTTCTGGTTAAGTCTTTGAATGCAGACATTTTAAATGGACCGCTTGAGTCTTTAACGGGCCGCTAGGTAATATGTTTGCTTTAAGATTTATTTCGTTTAGATCATTCGGTTAGTGTTTAAACGTATCTGTCGGTAACAGTGAAGGAAATAGACGATTATCTATTGAAATGAATAGTTACATATGGATTCATTTGTTGAAACCCATAGTATGTTCATGATGGATTGTTGTGTGTCTAGGCGAACCGCTTAAAGGTTTAACGGGCCGCTGAAGTATCAAGCGAACCACTTGTGATTTTAGTGGACCTCTATAACTAGTGATAGATAACAAAGTTATATGTCTTGTGATTAATATATGATAATTGATTGAAGTGTAGCCACAGCAGCTTCAATTATATTAAGGTATATATATTATATAGTGTATCTATAAATCAATTAGGAAGAAAGGACATAGCTTGTGTCTAGTGATGAATATATATATTAATATATTAAGGAGTAGCCACAGCATCCTTAGTTGGATTAAAGTTATGTATATATAAAGTTTATAAAATCACATTTGGATTAAACGGACACAATATTGTAATAGATTAAGTTAACGAAGTTAGTATCGTCCCACAGGACTATTGACTTAGTTAACTTAATATATTAGGATATAATAGTTAAATTATGAATACTTAATTTGCCCACAGGGATTAAGGATAAGAATATAATTGACTAGTTATATCATAAAGTATGAAGAATCAAATCATAGTATTTAGACTGTGTAAGAAATTGATTCATAAAATTATAATGTTTAATTACATAAAGAGTTATAGCATGATATTTAGCCCACAGGTAATATTATGCAGGAATTGACTCATAAAGATAAATCACTTAGTTTGCATTGGTAAATTAAAGTATAAAGTTAAGTCTCAATATAAAGATAAGCATGTATCGGTTCTACTTTCATAAGGATAGCAGATTCCCTTTAGAAATGATAAGTATCAAAGTTTCTGAGTTGAGGATAATAGTTATAAGGTCTAGAAGGATACTGTTCTCCTTCATTAAAGTTGTAAGAATATTAAATTTATCAACCAGTAGGATCCACTTTTGAGGTTGAACTTATGAACATAAGTTATAATGAACAGTGGGAGCAGTTTAACTGCTTATGTTTCATGTTTATAAAGAATAAGTTCTTTCAATGTATAGTGATTTGGTTGATATGCATATTAATGTAAAGTTCTTACATAAGACATTAGATGAGTAGTTGGCCTCTTAGGTTAAGGCTAATGTAATAATACTCATCATAAAAGTTTATCTTTTAGGCTTATTACCATTATAGGTGCGAGAGCACATAATGAAAATGAGGAATATAGTTGTTCAACAAAAGAGTCTATATAATATTTCTGAGTCATTACTTGTATATTTTATTTTGAATACTTGTCCAGTTTAATATAGTCTTATCAAGATTACCTATAAGGTTATAACACATATAAAGATAAATGGTTAGTTTGGTGTTTTTGACCATATGTGTTTAATAGGAGAATAGACATATTATGGATAAAGTTGAGAGTGTTCATATGGTTGAGATATGATTAACAAGTAAGAAAATGACTAGCTGGCATCAAGCGTATAGCTTGCATTCATCTCTTTAATTGATGATTACTCACAATATATGTATCTCTACATACTTATAAGGTTTTAAGGTGGAAATAGAGAAACAATACAGTAAGCAAATAAAAGATTGTGAGATCAGAAAATGGTAAAGAGATTAGAAATATGAAATATGACTAGGATATGAATCTAGAAATATTAAGTTCTAGAGAATGTTCAGATTAGTGGGAGTGATCAGTTTTAGGTCGTACAAAAACTCCCTCTAATTCATAATTGGATATATTATTAAGGATCAACAAATATTGATAATCCAATTATTGACATTCGTTAACCGACATATAATACAATAATAGATTAAGTTGAATATTTAATATTCAATATCAAGGTGATCTAATAAAGGATTAGGTCGGTTATCCTAGTAATAATATGTAGTTTATCTACGAGACTCTTATAAAAGTATTATTGTTGAATAAGATTCTGATATTTTCTAAGATAATGAATTGCAATGAGTCCATATTATAGTATAATGCCAAGTAAAATCGGTAAGAGTCAATGGTGTGCAATGAAGTCTGAAATTTGGTTAAGTTACTTATGGTTTAAGCCTATTGGTTGTAATGGATTTCTTAAAACCAAAAGGATTCATAAGTAAACATAAAGTAATACCAAATTAGTCTTGTCACCAATTGGTTCATTTAGAAGAAGTAGTGAATTACATGAAGGTTTTCTCACATGTATTAAAGAAGATTCACTTAACATGATTATGGGCATTAGTAGCTCATTCTGGTTTGGAGTTACATTAAATGGATATAAATGTTGCAATTCTTAATGGTGATCTAGAGGAGAAGGTTATATTAAATAACCATAAAAGTTTCTTCTTTAGAGGAAATAAGTATTTAGTTAACAAGTTAAAGTATTCTATATAAGAATTAAAACAAGTATTTCACTAATGATATTAATAGTTTCATAAGGTTATTTCTTCATACGTTTTGATGAAATATAAGATGAACTATTGCATATATCAGAAGATCAGTGGGAGTTGATTTTATCTATTTGTTTTATATATAGATAATATTCTACTTGTAACTAATGATAAAAGATGATTATATAAGGTGAATAATAGGTGAATAATTTCTTTCTAAAATATTGATATGAAGGATATGGGTGAAGTTTTGTTTGTGATAGAAATAAAAGCCGATGTAGATAGGAATCAAGATATTCTTGATCTATCTCAACAAGCATATATCAATAAGATATTAGAAAGATTCTAAAAGGAATGATATTCACCGCGTCCAGTACCTATTAATATAGGTGATAGATTCATTTTGAATCAGTATCCTCAGTATAACTCAGAAAGGGAACAAATAGTAAATACTTCAAGTATTTAGGCAATTTGAAAGCATAAAGTATGATCAGGTTTGTGCACAAGAACTGACATAGCTTTTGCCAATTAAATATTTGGACTGATATCATAATAATTAGGGAATAGACCACAGTTAAATTGCTAAGAAAGTAATGATATATCTTTAAGGTACTAAAGATATTGTGCTTATGTCTCAACTGACTGGAAAGTTGAAGTTATTTTGGTAACTGGTTGTTGCAATTTCAGTAAATCGAATCCAGGATACATGTTAGCCAGTGGAAATTGTGTTATCAAGAAGTGTTTAACTGACATTGTCTATTACTTCAATATAAAGTCTAGTTTGTTGTGTGTTTTGAGATTACCCTTGATGGTGTTTGAAGAGTTTTATTGTGAGACTTAGAGTCATGGATTTTATATCTAAGTCATTAAGGATTCTGTATGATAATTTTGTCACAGTCTTTCTAGTCAAGAATAATGAAGGTAAAAGTCAAGTATTTACATTAAGTTTTTGGCTTTGAAAGAGCGCATTAAGAAGAATTAAGTGGTCATTAGATGTGTTCATACAGAATTGAAGCTGACCGATTCTTTGAATAAATACTGCAGCTAAAGGAATTCAAAGATCATGTAGCGGGTATATATAGGAATTGATTCTATGGTTAAAATTAATCGTACGATTGTGTATAAACTCTTCATAAAAGTATAGGTGTTTTCTCGCGTTGATTGTGCGCACATATATGCAATATATTTGATCATAAGGTTGAGAATTACATCATAAAGATTGACTTGGAATAGACGTTGGGTTTATTCATAAAGGAATTCAAGATCGCATAAAAGGTTGAATTATTAGTTGTGTAGCATCTTGTAATTGTAGAAAGTAATATTCGCAATTACTAGTAGTTCAAAACGCTAGTAACGATAAGATGACTTACTGCTACAGTTCATGTGTTATATTTCTAATATTTAACATAAAGTAAACAGAAGGTATTTAATATGCAAAGGATGCAAGTTCAAGTGGGAGAATGTAGTATTCTGTCAGTTAGAACGAAATAGATACAGTGCACTTAGACAGAATACTGTGAACATCGCACCCTTTCGTGAAACGTTGCAATTTGCATCTTCTGAGCGATTTGAACCCTTATATATACTCTTCTGTGATGGCAGAGAGTATAAGGGAGTGTCTCTTTCAGATCTAAACAGAATTTAGACAAGAAAGAAATAGAGCATAAGGATTTTCTTGAGGGAACGAGTCAAGGCCGACTAACTCCTGTCAAACACCATCAGTTGGGGTTGCGATATCGGCTTTGTAGTGATTCTCTCACTGCAGGATATGGAGAAGATCAGAGACTAAGGAGACGCGCTTGGTTTGCGGGTTTCAAGTTCATCAGCTCAACACTCGATTTCAATTAGCGATGACACGAGGTACTTTATGATTCTGGGTTATTTTCGCATTCTAGAATTATTGTAGCACTTACACAAATAAATTAAAGTTAATGCACAATCGTTGGAAATGATCTAATATACACAGAATCTGCATAATCTGCACTATATATATGAGTAATTACAGTGTATAATCATTTTTTATAAGTTAGTTCATAAATATATTCTATACTATATGATAAGCTTGAAGATAGATTTTTACGATCAAATGACTTGACAGCACAATCGATCGAAATGCTCTGATATACCCAGAATCTGCATAATCTGCACATTATATGCTTAATGACAGTGTATAATCCAATCATTTTTAATATATTAGTTCATAAATATATTCTAGACTATATTAAGATTTGAAATATAGATTATGGTGAACAAATAACTTAATGAATGGACAATTGCTCGAAATGCCCTAATGTACCCAGAATCTGCATAATCTGCACATTATATGCGTAATTACAGTGTATAATCCAATCATTTTGAATACGTGAGTTTATGGACATATTCTAGACTATACGAAGATCTTAAATATAGATTATTGTGATCAAATGACTTAAAATGAATGCATAATCTCTCGAAATGCTCTAATATATCAGGAATCAGCATAATCTGCAAATTATATGAGTAATTATTGTGCATAATCAAATTATTTTGAATAAGTGAGTTCGAAAACATATTTCAAACCTAATGAAGAGCTTAGATATATATTATTATCATCAAATATCTTAAAATAGATTCACAATCGCTCGAAATGCTCTAATATACATTGAATCTTCATAATCTGCACATTATATGTGTATTCACAGTGTATAATCCAATCATTTTGAATAAATTAGTTCATAAACATATTTCAGACTATATGAAGAGCCTATATATAAATTTTTGTGATCAAATGACTTTTAATTAATACACAATCGATCGAAATGCTTTAAAATAACCATAATCAACATAATTGGCACGTTATATGCGTAATTACATTGTCTAATCTAATTATTTTGAATAAGGGAGTTCATAAACATATTATAAACTGTATGAAAATCTAAAATATATATTATTGCGATCAAATAACTTAAAATAAATGCACGATCGCTCAAAATGCTCTAATGTACCCAGAATCTGCATAATCTGCACATTATATGCATAATTACAATGTATAATCCAATCATTTTGAATAAGTGAGTTCATGAACATATTATAGACTTTATGAAGAGCTTACATATAGATTATTGTGATCAAATAAGTTAAAATGAATGCACAGTGGCTCAAAATGCTCTAATATACCCAGAATCTGCATAATCTGAACATTACATGCGTAATTACAGTGTATAATACAATAATTTTGAATAAGTAAATTTATAAACATATTCTATAATTTATTAATAGCTTAAATATAGATTATTGTGATCAAATGAATTAAAATCAAGATTTTAAAATGCGATTTATGCGGTTTAGTGGTTGAGTGATGATTTGTGATAAAACGGTGATAAAACGGTAATAAAACGATTATGCGGTGATAAAACGGTGATAAACGGTCATGCGGAATGGCTAAAAACATAGATAATTCAGTTTAATCGGTGATAAAACAGAGTATTTTTAAAACCTTGCTTAAAATGAATGCACAATTGATGGAAAAGCTCTAATATACACATAATCTGCATAATCTGCACATTATATTCGTAATTACAGTGTATAACCCAATTATTTTGTATAAGTCAGTTCATAAACATATTCTAGACTATATGATAAGCTTAAATATAGATTATTGGGATCAAATGACTTAAAATGAATGCACAATCAATAGAAATGCTCTAATATACCCAGAATCTTCATAATTTGCACATTATATGCTTAATCATAGTGTATAATCTAATCATTTTGAATATTAATTCATAAACATATTTTAGACTAAATGAAGAGTTTAAATATAGATCATTATGAACAAATGACTTAAAATTAATGCACAATCACTCGAAATGCTCTAATATACCAGGAATCTGCATAATTTGCACATTATATACGTAATTACTGTGCATAATCCAATCATTTTGAATAAGTGAGTTCATAAAGATATTCTAGACTATATGAAGAGCTTAGATATAGATTACTGCGATCGAATGTCTCAAAATAAATGCAAAGTTTCTCGAAATGCTCTAATATACCCAAAATCTGCATAATCTGCACATTATATGCGTAATTACAGTGTATAATCCAATCATTTTTAATAAGCGAGTTTATAAACATATTTGGAGACAACATGAAGAGCTTAAGTATAGATTATTGTGATCAAATGACTTAAAATGAGTGCACAATTGATTGAAATGCTCTAATATACCCATAATCTGCATAATCTGCACATTATATACGTAATTACAGTGTAGAATCTAATCATTTTAAATAAGTGAGTTCATAAACATATCATAGACTATATGAAGAGCTTAAATATAGATTATTGGGATCAAATTACTTAAAATGAATGCACAATCGTTTGATATGCTCTAATATACCTAGAATCTGCATAATCTTCACATTATATGATTAATTACAATGTTTAATTTAATCATTTTGAATAAGTGAGTTCATAATAAACATATTATATAATATATGAAGATCTTAAATATAGATTATTGTGATTAATTGACTTAAAATAAATGCACAATCGCTATAAATACTCTAATATAACAGGAATCTGCATAATCTTCACATTATATGCGTAATTACAGTGTATAATCTAATCATTTTGAATAAACAAGTTCATAAATAAATTCTAAACTATACGAGGACATTAAATTTGGTGTGTTGATTAACAAAATTATGTAAAAGCGAGATCTTTTATATTTTTTTATTTTTTTAAAAGCAAGATCTTTTATTTATCTTTACTACTTATAAATGCACATAGAGAAATGTGTTAAACATTCAGATTAAATGAGTAACATGTCAAATAAACAATTGTGTAAACAATTCTTATATCGATTATGGGCCGTTGATTTGTGTAATTTTGATCTGACGAGTGGTCTAGATCAAGGTAAGATGTTTTTATTAGAAAAGATTAAGTTACTACCAAATTAGCTATTTATTTAAAATAAAACTAAGGCTGCGCTCCAGAAGGTGGGAACGGAGATGATGGAATGGAAGCGCAAGCATTGTACCCTGCTCCAGACTCCCTTTTAGGGTGAGACGATGGGAAAGGGGGTCACGAAAGTGGAGTTTGCGGAAATAAATTGTGACCCCCGTTTTTGGGGTGTACGCGATGGTAACCAGGAAACCCTATTCTTCTTCCAAAACTACCCTTTAATTCTGCTCCCTATGACATCGGGTCCCACCATGAATTTCATTTTCCTCCCTTTTTTTCCCAAATTCCCGCCATATTGAGCATTGTCAATTGATATATATGTCTCCAGATTTGCCTCTCTCTCTCATCCTTCACCTTTGCTGGTCTAGTCCCCACCACATCACCTCTTTAATTACGTAAGAGCTATAATATCCAAATTTAATTGTACTCAATTTACTTAGATTGATTTTGTAAAATCTACTCAATTTACTTGGATTGATTTGGTCTATTTTAGAACTATGAGAAAATTGATATACTGGTACTCGAGATCTCAGGATTGGCTAATTCTAAGTTGATTTATCATGAAGCTTTTACCTTTCCTTTTTTATTCTTAATTAGCTTCTTTTTTTAAGAAGTTAGCACCTTCAGTACAAGAGTGGTATTGAGAGAAGCTCCAAAAAGAATTGGTTAAGTTCGGATGGGTTCCAGGGGTTGGTTGATTTTGATATGGTTCCAGGGAATGTATTTGGCTTACTTGTTCTACGATATTCATCAATTGTCAAAAATAATACATTACTTTCTACTGAGATCATGGGACACATGAAATTAAACTCTTAAGTGGTTGTGCAAATCATGCTATGCAATTACAAGTTACATGTGGGTCAATTGATCCCAAAATTTATCGACCAGAGAAGCACATAAAGTCCATATTATGCTTTGCATTTTTGGCGTTGGTTATGCACTTCACAAATTAATTTGGTAGTTCTGCTCCCATATGCCATTGAGCTTTCTAGTAAAGTTTAAAAGTTTTATAGGGAGATGGCATGAGTCATAGTGAAAAGAAGGTTCTCATTGGGATTGGTTAGGTACAGGGATATAAAAAGAACTGGTACATACCAGTGAGTATTACAGGGACGGATGTGTATATAGAGGGTTTAATGCTAAATCCATATTATCCTGCCTTATTTACATTCAGGATTCTCACGCTAATAGATGTTAATAATTTGGTGTGAGGAACATTTGAATAAAGGGTAATACAGTCATTTCGCATATTAGAAGTGAGGTGACAAATTTTAACCTCCGTGTACATTTTCTAAGTTCCGGAGCAAGTTACAATCTTATTCCTATCCTTCCTTCATCTTCTATTCTATTCCATCCCATTCCATTACATCCCATCAAAATCCTGGAGCAGACCCTAAATCGTTGATTTTACTATATCTTTATTGTCTGCATGTAAAGTTTTATACGAAACAAAAATAATATCGATATTTTATTTTCTTCCACATATTGAGGGCATCTTTTGCTAGTACAGACATAATTTACTTTCTGAACTCTGAAATACAATTTATTTCTCACCCGCGAAATTGAAAAAATTGCCTGTAAAATAACAATGAAGTCAATGTCCATCTACGCTGAACTCTCATAATCCTTCGTAGTTCTTACTTGGTTAAATAAACTAAAATAATAACTCTTAACACTTTCAAATACTCTTTGGTGTGCATGACTCAATTAAAAGCCTCAACGTTTTTTTTTTATCAATTTATAAAAGAAGTTGAAAATAGACGACAAGAGAATTACAAGACCGTTCACCTACATATTAAAAACTATGCAAAAACTATGCATTATTTCTTGTCTAGCTTATAAATAATTTACAAGGGTCTCGGTAAAGTTTAAAACCAGTCTTACAAACGTGTAAAAGAAAAGAAAATTACAAAATTGAATTAAGAGTTAACTCTAGCAAAATGGTTAATCTTTTGGGATAAAAAAAAAAACATAGAATCAACCCGAACTTACCCTTCTTGACCAGGACTTACGAAGTAATTTCCTAAAACTATTACTACTCTCCCTTCCTCTCTTAGTCCGTGATTCCGCCCGACTCGCGAAAGGCACCGGTGGGACATGCTCTAACAGTAGCCCCGTCTCTAGCCTTTTCGACACGGCCACAATTTCGTAAGGGTCCCACAGCGAGTGCGAAAAATTCCAGGCAGACTGTGCCTCTTTTTCTCGTTGCTTGCTCAACTTCACCGCCTCAAGCCAGAATCGAGAGGGCCGTCGCATGAAGGTGTCTTTGCGCATTTCAGATTCTTTTGAGCCTGATTTCGGATTTGCAGCATGAGCCAACCAGGCCTGTGCCGCCGCTTTCACAATCTCGAGGGTTGGATCTTCACAGTTGGTTTTTTCAGGTACTTGCTGCTTCATTGCCTTAGAGAAATGTGTGCAGGAGTTTCCATTTCGGTATAATTTTTGTATTTTGGGGATGGTATGATATCAGCCTCTAGTTTTTGACTGGCTGGAGATAAGACATGTCCGAAGCTCCTGTGCACAGGAAAAGGAAATACGCGTTGTTAATCAGGCTATCAACTCGACTCTTCTATTTGACGGTTGTGTTGAGATTCGTGGTTCTTTTCATCAAAATCGCCAATTAGATAGTTACAAATACCTCAAGTCACCACCTCTAATAATAATTCAATAATTCAGAGCTTTCAAACAAATAATAATTAATGCAAAAGTGAGAGGGACGGACAAACGGTCAAACTTTGTTAGAAATAAAAGTTAAAAAAGAAAGTGATGTTTTATTTGAAGGCCCAAAAATGGCCCATAATAGTTGTTTATGGGCTCTATAAAGGCCATAAAAGAGAGAGAAATAAAAAAATGCAACGTGTACACCAGAGTGGTTTGACTTGTTGACCCTGACTTCTCTTGTCAGTTGTCGCTCTCGCTATCCCGCTCTTGCGCGAGGGAAATGCACCTCGAATCATTTTGAAATCTTTTGTAGTAGAACTCACTCTCCCAGTCTCCCTCCCTTTTTCTCTTTCGAATTCGTGACTGATTCGAGGAGAAACCATGAGCGCTCCAATGGAGGTTTCTCTTCCCAACGGATCTGACCTCGCGCGACCCGAGGCTATCGCTGAACCCGTCGCAGTTGCCTGTTGCGCTCCCGCTCCCGTCGATGAGAAGATCTTGGTTTCAGGTTCGAATTCTCTCCAAATCTCGCTATTTAAGCTTCATTGTTGATTTGGTACTGGTTTGATCTGATTCGTACAAGATTCATCTGGTAGATTGAACCCTATGCTAACTCCTGCCTCGTAAACAACAACAAAACGAAGTTACTATAAGCTCAGTGCATATGACGAGGAAACTCTTAAAAATTAGTCAAAATTTCATGAGATTATTTGCTAATGGATACACTCAAGCGTCTCAGTTTGCCCTTTTATGGCAAATTTTCTGAATTTTAATCTGTCAATTAAATTTTAGTTGAGGTCCTGATGAATCCTTCTAGTACTGCTCGTGTTGAAGAAGTTCGGGCAGCTGTAGAAAGGTTCTTTCTTTTCCATTTTTAATCTTCTCATTTTTCATACAATCTCTGCCCTTATTGTTTCTGTCGGCCACAAAGAGATGACCTTAAACGACAAAAACTTTTACAAACAAAAAAGGATAAGTCGGTTTTAGTCTAAACATCTCGAAAGGGGCTTAGACAATTTGTGCAGTTGTAATTTAACCAAATGTATTATAGTTTGTCCTTAACAATTTTGTATATCAGGATGCTACAAAAGAGAAGCCTTAGCTATAGTGATGGTCCAGTTCCTGTACCTGTTGATGACACATTTCTCCATGGGAACGTCCAGAGAATTTTTATATGTGACACAGGTAAAGCAACATCTTAAATTGACCTTCATTACATGTTTTTTGTTATTTAGGGTTTGATGAATATTTATGTTTGCAGCTGAGTGGGTTGACAAGCATAATGTTCTCTTGTTCTGGCAAGTCAAACCTGTTATTCATGTGTTTCAGGTATGCTTTGTTTCCTGTTCTATATGATCCAACTGTTCTGGTATGGTGGTATTTTCTACTGATTCAAGTGGGTCTTTGGATTTACATAATAGAGGGTATAAGTACTATTATGATATGGACTGCTGGACTAGTATTTGGTACCATACTGGTTTTTATTGAACTAATATCTTTTTTTTTTAATTATTAATCCATTGTGTTTCATTGCTATGGTTCTATTGTGAGAAATTGGAATCTTATACAGTGTCTCTGGATAACAATCAGTTTATTACTTTGTTTTAAAACATGCCTTTTAAAATTATCTGCTAATAGCTACCAATACCATTGCATGTGGTATAAACCCTTCAACTTTGTGAACTACAGCTTAATGAAGATGGTCCAGGTGAAGAGCCAAGTGAAGATGACACTCTCTCTAGCTTCAATGAGTGGGCTCTACCAGCCAAAGAATTCGATGGGCTTTGGGAAAGGTTTGTTATATCTGCTTTATATGCATTACTTAACATTTGGAAAATATGTTATTAATTAGTTATTAGTAACAACGTGCAGCTTAATTTACGAAAGTGGTCTCAAGCAGAGGTTGTTGAGATATGCGGCTAGCGCGCTGTTGTTTACAGAGAAAGGCGTGAATACTTACCTTGTTTCTTGGAATCGGTGAGATTCGTAAAGTATCTACCATTTTCGTTTTCTATCTTTTTCTTGCTTCCTGTTAATCTTAATTTTTAATCTTAAGGTGCTGGTTCCAGTATCCTTTATTATATAATTTTTAATCTTGAGATATAGTTTTCGTTATGCACTTTTTGCGAGTATTTACTACTCTGAAAAGAATATTTACATTGTTTCTTGTTATAACAGCGTAAAACATTTATATTCAGAAATACTTCCTTTTTTTGACATTATTCTTGTGTGGTTACCTCTACATTTCCTGCAGTAGTTAACTTATCTATGTCTGATTGCAGGATAATTCTATTGCATGGGCCACCAGGAACAGGGAAAACATCCTTGTGCAAAGCACTTGCTCAGAAACTTTCTATTCGTTTCAACTCAAGGTTTCACATTGGTTGCACTTGATTTTTGTTTGTTGACTTGTATCAGATTATAATAACTAATCTATACCTATAACAACAGCTATCACTGGTTGGTCCTGCAGTTTTTATTATAGACGAATCTGAAATGAATAAAAAAAAAAAAAAAATCGAACTCGGGGACCATGTTTTAGTTTAAACTTGGGATGGAACCTTTCCTACTGGTATTATGGTACTTATTTGCTTGACATTATCTCATACAATTCTTAACACCTATTAATATCTTACTAGGTACACGATGTGTCAATTGGTGGAAGTTAATGCTCATTCATTGTTTAGCAAATGGTTTTCTGAAAGTGGCAAATTGGTATGTCAATATAATTTCATTTTATACTTTACTGGGAAATTTATAATTGAAATGTAATTTGAAAGTTCTGAAATTTGTCAAAAGGACTCCCAATATTTTCCAATTTCTTGAGTTAGTTATATGTCTCATCTAAACTCTCAGTACAGTCTTTTATGAGTTATCAATCAAACAGGAGGTACAAGAATCAAGTTCATAACCGAACTATGCACAGTCACTATAAATGTCCATTTGTTTATTATTTTATTACTTCTTCAGGTGGCAAAGCTTTTTCAGAAAATTCAGGAGATGGTGGAAGAAGAAAGTAATCTGGTTTTTGTTCTTATTGGTCAGCTCTTCCTTCCTTGCAGTGTTAACATTTTGTTTGCTCTTTCGTGAAATGTACTACTATTTTGGTCATTACAACATAATTATTGCTGTACTTTTGTTTTTTTTAATGATTTTCTCTACTTGAAACTTTCAGATGAAGTGGAAAGCCTTGCTGCTGCCCGACAGGCTGCCTTGTCTGGATCCGAGCCGTCAGATTCTATAAGGGTAATGATTATGCATTTTTCTTTGACCCATCTATGATCACGGCATTATCAAGATAACAATAAGATGGGTTTACTAATGTGTTGCTATTATGTGGTCCAAATATGTCAACATTTAGGTCGTGAATGCACTACTAACTCAGATGGACAAATTGAAGTCTTGGCCAAATGTTATCATTCTGACTACATCAAATATAACTACTGCTATTGGTACTTGCACTTTCTTTTTGCTATAATGAGACATTTAAAATATACATTTTATTAATATTTTTAATATGACCCAACACATCCATGTAACTGATGTCGTGGAGTCTTTTTTTTTTTCCTTTAAAGTATTCCGAATATATTTGGTTATTTTGGATCGTCTAAGACTTAAGTCAATGCAGATATTGCTTTTGTTGACAGAGCTGACATCAAGGCATATGTGGGTCCACCCACCCTTGAAGCACGGTATGAGATACTGAGATCTTGTCTACATGAACTTCTACGTGTTGGAATTCTTACACATAATCAGGTATGCAGTACATTTAGTAAGTCTGATGAGTTGGTCAACCATGTTGCATTATCCCCGCAACATATCATTCCTTGTGTTATATTTGCATAAAATGTCGAACAAAACTTAGGTTGTCTACATATATAGAGTTATGACTTGGTAACAATTAACAGGTACAGGTACTAAAAAATCTGTACCAGTTAATTACTCACATGAATTGGTAGCATTTTTTGTGCCTCCTATTTTTGGTTATAGTGTTCTCTTGCATATGTAAAGCTATTATTACATAAGTGGAGCAACTTTGGAAAATGGAAACCCAATGAAGAATCATATTGCTGAGGAGAATATTTATACACTGCACCACCTTTTTAAATCAGCAGGGCATATTCACCTGCTCAAATTTTCCAATTTTTTATTCTAGGAATGTTGCAGTTATTACACTGTATCCAATATAAGACAGAAAATATTGCCAACAACATCTTTTTTCTCAATGATCCAGCCTTGCCGTATCAGCTAAGTGCAAACATATTACACTATGCTAATTAAGAGAGTGTACTGTGGGTATTTCCTGTAGGATTTAGGAGAGGGGCTTTTGCTGGTATTTCCATATCTTATGGGGATCCTTGCGAGATTCTTGATTTGCATTGATATTCCTGATATTTTTGGGTTTCTAGGATACCTTTGAATCTTCTATAATACAAATCACGTGCTATTGTAGGATGAAGATCAATTTCCGCTCCCAAGCTACTCAACCTTAAAGGAAAAAATGCATTTGTCAGAATCAATGGAATTGCAGGGGTCTCTTCTTCTTGCCAAGCTTCTTTTTGAAGCTGCAGAAGCCTGCCAGGTTAAAACACATTAATAATTCCTTTTGCAAGAGGAAAGGTTTGCAAGATTACTTTTAAAAAAGAAAAAAATAAAAGGAGATTGCTTGTAAATGTAGTGTCAGATTGGTCTCTTCTCAGAAAGGCATCTAAGTTTATTTCGTGGTCTTTTATTGTTGGAAGGCATGCAAAATAGATGTTTTTCTCTTTGCATGTACTCCAGTAAACTTCACTATTTTTCGTTGGTTCATCATTGGTTGTAAACTGCCACATTTGGTTTGGTATAACCATATTCCAAAGCAAACTTGTCTCTTCTGTTATTTGAAAGCATAAAAGGAGAACCTTCTTAGGAAAGGAGCAAAGAGCAATTACAAAAATTTCGACAGAAAATAGTTCATGGGGTAACTTCTGCAGCAATTAGAAAAGAAGTAAAACTGATTACTAAATAAAAATAAAATATATTATATGTTTGTAAAATCACAACAGAGTTCTAAAAGTTCGGATGCTCCAAAATCTGAGACATGGTCATTGTTAAAGCTTTTCCTTTAAGTTACATTTCCTAATATAATCTTCATTCTTTTTCAGGGACTGAGCGGTAGGTCATTGAGAAAGCTTCCCTTTCTGACACATGCGGCTCTCACCAATCCATCTAGCTGTGATGCCTCTACCTTCCTACGCACACTTGTACAGACAGCTCGACGGGAGATCACCGAAGCTCGTGGTTGAGATTAGTATCTGTTTGGTCATGACACCCCCTTCATAGCTTATTTTCCCTTCTATTTGAGAATTCCCAACGCTGATAACTAACTACAGAAAGTTCAGAAAAACAATTCGGTCTGTACTTGCTACTCTACTAGGATTAGTTTTTGTGCGAAGTTTATATTTTTGTATAATCTGTTCTGTAATAATATTGTTTCGCTAGTCCGATAGTAAAAGACATCATCAGATGCCGCTCAGAACTAAGAAATGGTGCATAGTGTGAAAGATTTGGTACTCCCGAGGTTGCTTTTGGGTAGGTTAGAGCTTTAGCAGTTAGAAGTTGGAATTAAAGCTCGGTAGGTCCGTGAATTGTTTCTTTTATTTTTAGTTCCTTTTCTTTTTCTTTCGGTACATACTTGGTGCCGTACTATATGACCTGCTCTTTTTAATGGCACTTGGAGAATTATTCGATACTTGCAGTGGAAGGGTTTGGACTTTGGGCGGAGAAGTTGAGAATTATTAGTTTCTAACAGTTTAATGACAGTTTCTAGCGGCAAGTTTTTGGTTAAAGCATCTGGATGTACCCCTACGTCTACGTGATACTTCTGCCTCTGCAACGCAAGGACATTATTTTCAGTCTGGCACCAGAGATAGAAATTAACAAAAATACACTGTAATTAATACAGTAAGGATTAATTTTAATTAAAAGCTACAACAAGAAGCTAGCTTACTCTGGCAATGAATTAACTAAACAAGAAGGCCAAAAGTCGAAAAAAAAAATCTAGCAAGAATGCCTATAAAAGAAATAATTAAGCACTATAATAGTGTTACAAACGCTCTGTGAGTTATCAAAGCTACTCCATTATAATCTCTTATCCTTGCTTACCAGCACCTGATGCATTGGCCTCACCAGATGGATCATAGTAAGTCATACCACCACCATATTGGACAGGTACAGTGTACCCAGCAGGAGTTGAACTAGCATAATGGTTTGCAACAGTTGTTCCATCAGTAGCCATAACACCAGCTGCTGGGTTTTGAGGTGGGGCATAAGGATTTTGATAGACTGCTGGGCCTGCTTGGCTGTATGGAGGAACTGAGTAACTGTAAACTCCACTGTGAGGATATGCAACTGGTTGTCCATACCCTTGGTTTCCATATGCACCTGCCTGAACTGGTGGCTGTTGGTATGTTGCTGGTGGCTGGTGGTACATGGGGGCAGGATTCTGGTACTGAGCATTCTGGGTTGCTGTTAAAAAACATGTTTAAAACAAAGCTTTTTAATGCTGATGATTTTGAACATAGCAAAAGTTTTAGGTGATAAATAAAAAGAGAGGAATACCTTGTTGTATTCTTTTTTCGGCATTAGCAATATCAGCACGCAACTTCTCTACTTCTTTCGCCATGGACATGAGATTCTTCTCCATGCCTTGCATTTGTTCCACTTGCCTAATATTTGTCCCTTTCTCATACTCAAACGTGGACCTGTACTCAAAACATAGGAAAAGGGCAATTCAGAGAAGCTATGACAACAAATAAAATCTCCATAGAATTTTATAAGATGAAGTATGAAACTTCGACGCACCAAAAAAGAAATTGAATTGCCACACCAATGACCTCAACAGAACTGAATACAAGAAAATTGTTCTCTCTACTCTTTAATAACATGAGATAAAAAATAAAAAAGAATTTAAACATGAGTTTGTATAAAGCAAACTTACTGATCAACAAGCCGAAACAGTTAATAAAAGCTCGTTTTATTATTGCAATTTATTATCCTAAAGAAGCAACAGAAACTTAGTTAAGGCTCTATCACGTCTATCAGAATTATTCTGGCATTCTGCAATGGCAGAAAACTCATAACACCGGGACAACTTTTTCAGATGACAGATCAGACAATAACACTTTATATTTACAAACAAACTTTTCTCTGTAAGTAGGGTAAGCAATAAATCCGATAAGGCCCAGTGCATTGAAACCCTATCTGAGGGCGATGTTAACTCCCCCTATATTATTTTTTTATTTGCCAGTGATCAAAGGCTACACCAACTTGTTTGGGACAAAGGCTTTGAATTTTGAACTTCTGATCAGCTCTCATCTCACAATAACTCCTCTCAGCCTCCCCTTCTCTTCCACATCCCTCACCTAACCACTGGTCACCACAATTCTGATCCTTAGATCAATTCCAATACCACCGTGTCTAGATATACATATCTAAGATACATTTGACTAGTAGGACATGATTTCAACTGTAATTTGCCAGCTCTTAACTGCAGTAAGAACTGCTCTTCAAAAATGTATTTAACTGTGCTAAGCAAGGCTAGAGTAAAATAATTCTCATATTTTATTTCATATGAAGATGTTATTGTTTCTTTACTATAGCATCTATAAAGTCTACTTAGTTTTTAGCTTTTGTTTGCAGATCGGTATGGTATGCTTTTCAGCATGATTGCCATTCATTATGTTAAGAATTGACTTATGCTTTATTGACCATGCCGATATTTTGCTGTATCATTATAGTCTGAGCAGTAATATTTATAAAACAAGTAGATTTTGTGGTATATCGACTGTTTTTATCACTGCTAAATCGCTAAACGGAAAATACCACAAAGTGGTATTTAAACCTTATTTCTTGAAGAAATCAACTGGATACTAAGAAATTTTGATGTAGACAAAAGATTATAATCAAGCACAAAAGGGTCAGATCTACTCTAATACTGAAGTTTCTCACACTTCCCACTCATAATTATTTGCAACTGATAACTATGATTTATTAGTTATTTGTAAATATCAGGTCAATTAAAAGCACCTGAGTTGCAACCAACTGTTTTCTTAATAACCCTAACCAAATTAACTAATAATTAAGAAAACATATGAGGGGTTCATGGGAGTAAGAGTAATAATGTCAACCATGGAGTAGGCCTTTCATCAAAGTAATCTAAAATTCAACAGTTGTTGGAATTATCTCCAAATTGACGGTTCTTAGTTGCACCATGTGATTTATATGTTATTATTTGCTAAAAATGATCGAAATATAATAACGGTACGGGCTAATAAACAAGAGAGACCAGTATGCATATAAACCGACCGGAGTTTTTGATGCTCCTGTCTCAAGCCATCGAGCTCCTTGTACATATCTTGCAACTTCCTGTTATCAGTACTGCACCTCTCGAGTTCCTCACCCAATTGCCGCATCTCAGCCCCCAGTTCCTCTCTAGCTGCAGTAAGTGCTTGTGCTTCCACCTGCGCCCGATGCAACTCAACTTGCATTGTTTCACCCATTCTTATTTCAGCTTCGAAGTTCTTTATTTTCTCGAAAACGCCCATGATTTGAATATCAATCTCTGACCGCACCCCAGCCAGGTGGGCCTGGATGGCGTCAATTTCTTTCTGGGAGGCGGCAATCTCCTGCCGCATGGCCGTGTGGCTATCTGCAAGGCGCGCATTTTCCCTTGCTAGCCTCTCCATCTCATCAAATTGAAAAGAAACCTTTCTTTCGAGGAGTTCACGGTGGGGAGGAAGTGTGGGGTCTGCCTGATGGCGATGAAGGGAAGGAACAGGTCGAGATAATGGGTCATGTCGGAGTAGACCAGGGGATTCCATCTGGCGACCGTCTAATCTGGCTGGCACATGCCTCTCTAACCTAGCTGGTATGTGCCCACGAAGAGACATCTGTCCTGTAGAAGTGGAGGTTTCAGTTTTAGAGTCCGGAGTCAACAGAAGGAAACAAATTTTTACAATTTCAAGCTTTTGTAGTCAAGAGAAAATACTTTATATCTTTAATAATGATGCACAGCACATTTTCAGCTCAGGGAACTCCCCAAAGAGAATATCAAGAAGAACACCAATTAGAGAATGGTCATTCATAAATTGAGCTGATAAAATTATCACAGGTTTGGATCCCCATCTAGACTATGTAAGGGTAGCACTGAACTGTGATGCCAAGAATTTATGGTTCTCCAGTTAATCTGAGCTTAGGGAAACAAATCATTGGCCTTGGATTGCCTATCTACAACGGGTGGGTAGTTCTGAATTTATGGGTCTGAGGTCGACTTGATGGTAATTGGGGTATCAGATACGAAATGGACAAGTATTTGATGAATACTGTCCATTTATGAATAAGCACCGAGAAACTAAAATATCGCCCAATAGAAAAAGCAATGCTGCTAATATTAGCTTCTTTTGATAATTTGGTCGAGTCTAGAGGAGTTTAAAGTTAAAAACCTCTTACTCTACCTCCATTTATTAACCTCATGTTCCAATAATGTTGACCGTAGATTCAAAAGAAAATTTATTTAAGTGTGTTTCAAGAATGATTGAAAACAAACAAAACTAACACAATAGCAACAAATTCCTAGGGTTTTAGTCTTGGGTCAGAAAGCTGTTAGCTTTTCAAACTAACAACTAATTACTGTCCGATTTCTAAGCCTAATTATAAGAAACATTTGTTTTCCATAAAGTTTTTTCCCCCCAAGTAGTTGAGTGTTTCTTTTTAAGTTATAACAAGCACTGTAATCAGATAATAAAGTGCATAGAGTCTATAGAGGACAGGAGAAGAGAAGAGCTCACAACAAAAACATAATTTTATAGCTATCACCATCAATCCGAATATATCAATCTCAACATAACTATACCATCAACCAAATTAGTATTATCTACTAAATAGCGAAAAATCGTTTATATCTTAGGGATAAATTGTATCCTTTGATTCCCAAAATGATCAAATTAAGAACCAAACAGACTGACATCAAATAACTGTTGCACGGTCAATAACTAACAAGTAACAGCCAATTTAACTTGCAAAATGTTAACTAAGATCAGATCACCTACATATGCATGTCACTTTGTTACCCGTATAGTAGTTATAATTCGACTTCCTCAAGAACATCACTTTATTTATATTTTTACCAGACACTTTGATCCTCTATATAAACAAAAGAGTTTATAAGTAGTCATAAAATTAATGGAATTCACAAAGCTAACATATGGAGATGCACGTCATATGTGTTAATGCAAAATGCAAATATGCAGCTAAATTATGTGGATGCACATCTATTTTTGCATATTTGGGACAATGCATCCAGTTTACAAAATGCAGCCATGTATTAAATTTGCATATAAGATGAGCATATTTTATACTTTATTTTTATTGTTTCACAAGTCGATTTAGACACTCAACTTACCTGACCAACCATCACAATCAGTGTCCAAGTTTGTCCAAACTAAAAATCAGACAAAATTGGTGTTCATTATGACATAGGTAATGTATAAGGATTGGTGGAGTTTGGGATTTGATTGGATACTCCATGATTCAGTTTTAGTAGCTTATAATGGATGATTAAGTGACTTTAAAATTTCTGGAAATTTTGGTGGAGAATGCACCTATACTGTTAGTTTAAAATTTTGATAAGTTGTAATGCCATTGTTGCCGTTGTCAAGAAAGTTTCCTTTTTTTCTTGAAAATAAGACAGGGTTCAGGCCCTAACTTATAAATCTATTCTCAAAAGAGTCGGGTGTCAAAATATATTCTATCCCGATCTGAAAAAACATATGAACTGTATAGCAGCCGTATGCGTCCATAACAGCATACTGCTTCTAAACTAACAATTCTAACCAACTAAAGTTCTGATATCCTAGTTGCTATTATAGGGGATAATTGTTATATATATATACATAATTTGCTCAGCCAGCACAATTTATGGACAACTTGCTATATTAATTTCGAAGTTCAACAATATTATAATACAATCAAAATACCGCATACGCAAGAATACACCATACAGAACCAGGAATTAATTCTTAATTTAATCTCAGGCAAGCAAGACTAATCGAAATTCGAAAGCGACTAAATATTGCGTAGTTCTTCACGTACCTTAATCTGATTCCGATCGATCGAATTCGGGGCGAAGCGCTCGGAGAGTACCACTAGAAGAGAAATAGGGTTTAATCGAGGCGAATTTTGCACCAATTTTTGCGATTTCCCAAGTGTTTTCGAAGCGAGATGAAAGAGGTAGGAAAAGGACCGCAAATCAGTCGCAATTTACGCGAGGTTGGGGCGATGTAGCACGTAGGTTATCGGATTTTAATCCCAGCCGTCCATTTTGATCAACCGGAACTGCGTAAATGTGATCGGACGGATGAAATTAAATACAAGATAGATTCTTCTTCTCTCAAATATGGTAGCTGACGTGGAGAGCTGAGTGGGGCCCACGTTACAGAATATTTTGCATTCTTGCATTACAGTACAGATGAACTAACCATACACCATACTCGATAGAATATCGGGCCGGAGACATTATTAACCTAATTAATGGGCCATATAAAGAGGCCCAATAAATTCATCATAAGTGATGAGGTTGAAATAATAAAAATGAAAAAAAATGCAACAAACCCCTTCTTCTCAAATCCCAATTTTATGTGCTTTTGAAAACAGAGAAATTCAGACCGAGTGAGAGAGAGAGAGAGAGAGAGAGAGATGCAGAAGCCGAGCAAGGCAGGGAGCAACTCCGTAACTCCGGCGAAGCGTGGCAGGCCGTTCGGGAGCACCACCGGAAGTGGAGGCAGCGGAGGCGGCGCCTCCTCCTCTGCGGCCGCCGGAGATCCTGGATCTGCTGCTTCTCTTTTCGGACCCTCTCTCCAAGTTTACTCCAACCTCGTCGGTAGCTCTCTTGCTCTTCTGCTTTATTTCCTGCTTCAATTTTTTATTAGCAAGTAAAGAAGAAGTGAGTATTATTTGTAACTTTGAGCTGGAAAGATTTAATTTTGTGGAAAATTTGAAGGATTAGGAGCTGAATAGGATTAATATTATTGTTATGAACCTCTGTTTTATTGTTTTAAAAAACAAATTAGGCCTCTTTAATATATTCCCGAAGTATTGTTTACAAGCTGGCTACATTGTACACTGTCTATCATTATAGCTTTTGGACACTAACTGTTGTAAGAGAAACCTAATTCAAGTGATACTGATGTTTAATTTGAATTGCAACTCAAACAAGTCATATTAGGAAGAGCAATCTAGTACTTGTTTCTTTTTTGGAGCAAAACTGGGCAATATGTTGTTGAATTTAGACAATCCTCACCACCACTAGGTGACACAATTTATCCAGGTAAATTAGAAACAGAATTAACACAACAGCATCCCTTTCAGTAAAAATAAAAAGGAATCATAAATAAACTGTGAGCTGTTATTTCTGTAATATGTGCTGCAATGTGATTCATGATGGTCTTTTTTTTTTTTGAGAAAATTATTACAGTGAGTTACAATTTTTTCTTCTTTACACGCTGACTGATGCACTGAAGTTCTTTTCTTTGTCATTGTCAGATGAGAATAGCAAGAGAATTGTTCTTGCTTTGCAAAGTGGGCTGAAGAGTGAACTCACATGGGCCTTGAATGCAATTACTGTACTTTCTTTCAAAGAAAAAGATGACCTTCGCAGGGACTCCGTGCCACTTTGCAAGATACCAGGATTATTAGATGCTATTCTCCAAGTTGTATGTTCCAATACCTGTTTTCTTATCATTTGAAAATGATTAAAAGTTCGAAATTAGATTTCATTTTCACATATACATGGTGACGGGACAAGAACATATGCATAATAGTTGTCAATAAATGGTTTTCATTTTTTTTTTTTTTTTTTTTTTTTGACTTTGTGCAAGATAGGCTCGATATTCGACAATGTATCAGACAAAATTTCCTCCAAGTACAATGGTTGTCAAAACATACTTCATCATAACCTTCTTATACTTAAATTTAATTGGCTTAGTTTCGGACTTTTAGTAGGTTGGGGTTATGTTAATGTGAACTAATGTTGGATGATAATTGTGAAGTGCGAACACAAGCATCATTTAGAAAACACATGTCTAATTTGATCTTTATCAGAAAATTACCTTACTTATGGAATACTACTACTATTGCATGTTGTATACTATATACATAGGTTGATGATTGGCGTGATATAGCTATACCCAGAGATTATAGAAAGCCAGAGAGATTAAGATCACTAGGTACAAGTGTGCTACTCAGTGGTTTCGGCAATGAAGATGCTGCAATACCATCATCTGATGCTCTTGCTTCTCCTGGGTATGCTTTTGTTAGGCAACTTAGCAAAAATATTACATTGCCATGAAGTTGCAGAAATGCTGTTTGTTCTCAATCTCTGTTAAAAAAAAAAAATTGGTCAGTTCGATCTTTGATAGTGCTGACATCCTGGCACCATTTGTCACCACAACAGTTCACTTTCTTACATAATCTTTGATGTTCTTGATTTTTGAGAATGTGTATACTGTATAGTGTACTAGGTTAAAGGTGTTTTTTTCTTTTTCGAAAAGGTGCATCCTTCTTTATTTTGTTGGGGAAACATGTTCAAATTGGAATGCAGCAACCATTTTAAACACCTAACTAACAGCAGTGATGTTCACTTTAGCTTCCTGTTGAAGAATTCTTTTGCAATAACCATAAAAAAATGTTCAGTGTGTTGAAAATAATGTTTGTGTGTGTTCTCGTGTATTGAGAACTTTGCTTACATTATTGGTGTCATACTGAAGATGGATTAGTGATGGTCTACTATTCTAATCTGAAAAGGAAGGACTCTTTAGTTAGGTATAAGCCCTCTAGGCTGTGACCTTTACATTTAACTTAGCCATAATACCCTTAGCAATTTGAGAAAACTTCTACACTCAATGCTTCAATTGTCTTGGCACTATGAGATAGTGACAAAATCGTCAATGGTGGTTTGCTATCTGCGCATTTCTAGGGAAAGTATTTTTGTTAACTTTAAGTATGAGAAGGATGCATGTTATATAGAAGTCGCTTAAACAGCCAGGCATATCATGTTAAAGCCTCATGTAAGATATTTATTGCTCTGCAGTGGTTCAACTAGGGCAGCAGAGGATCCTGTTAGTTTGAAAAGAAAACGCCCGGTTGGATGGTGGTTTGACGAAGATGGCTTATTCAATCTAGATGAAGAAGGTCGTGCTGAGAAACAACTGTGCGCCATTGCAGCTTCTAATATCATTCGTAATTTCTCTTTCATGCCAGAGAATGAGACCATAATGGTGCAACACAGACACTGCTTGGAAACCATCTTTCAGTGCCTCGAGGATCAAAACACAGGTACTAAATTATTCTTTATGTTGCAAATCGCTCTCAGTATTTATGACGATTGCAATGCACACCAACCAGGATTAGCGTAATTGAATCGGCAAGCACTGTATTTTTGAGAACCGTACTGCCATTTCTGATGATCCCTTTAGCTCTCTAAGTCCAGTTTAAGTTAAATTAAATTTTCTTAGTTATATTAAAAAGAGATGGGCACAATCGTAGGCTATATATACTGGTTTTTGGTTCTTTTAATGGTTGGGTGTTGTCTATTAGTTAAAAATTATGACAATCATTGATTTTATTTGCCAAATGGGGAAGTGTATCCTTTCATAACCTGTTTATCTGTTCTTGTTTTTCTTTTTTCATCCACAAGCAGAAGATGATGAGCTCATAACAAACATGCTTGAGACACTAGTTAATCTGGCTCCTGTGCTAGACCTTCGCATATTAAGCTCCCCAAAGCCATCTTTCATCAAAATGAAGTCAGTTCAATTTCATATATATATATACTATTTTTCATCTATACCCTTTTTGGTTTATTGACTTCTGACCGTGCTATTTTCTGTGCTCTATAGCGAGAAGCGTGCAGTTGAGGCTATAATGGGCATGCTTGGGTCATCTATAAAGGCTTGGCACTGTGCAGCAGCTGAACTTATTGGGAGATTGATAATAAATCCTGACAATGAGTCCTTTCTTCTCCCTTTTATTCCACAGGTATCTTTTGTTGTCACAAAGCATTAATTTGTACTAATATAGTAAGATGATAATTAGAATGTAATAATGAACTCAAATTTGATAAATATATGGTTGAAGATACAAAAAGGATTGTATTTTATAAATTCGCTAACTGTTGTGAAACAATTGCTCCTGACATAAACTTCTTTTTGGTAAAAAATAGGTTTCACTCAGCTTTAATAATATTTGGTTGGATACTTTTTGCGAGCTCTTTTGTGTATCAAAATTTGCTATTATTTTTGTAGATACACAAGCGGTTAGTTGATCTAATGAGCTTGCAAGCAATAGATGCACAAGCTGCTGCAGTTGGAGCTCTCTACAATCTGACTGAAGTGAACATGGATTGCCGGTTGAAGTTGGCCACTGAACGATGGTAAGGCCGTATGGGGTTACCAATTGGTTACTCAAATAACTAATCTAACAGGGCTGATCCATGGTTGGGATGTTTTTAATTAAGTTGTTTGTTAGGATTTAAAGTAGTTATTTTGATAATGCAAAGTGAACAGGATACAAGAACAGGGCCCATAATTTGATTGGGAACATATTGGAACCGGTCTTATTGTTACATATTGGTTACGGTGAGAGCTGATTTTAGCAGATCCCTGAGCAGGAATCTAATAGTTACATTTGTGAGTTACCGTCCGATCACAATTTTTATTCTTTGGTTTTGTCCAGGGCTGTCGATAGACTAATAAAGATTGTGAGAGTACATACAGTGCCTGAGGTGTGCAGAAAGGCTGCTATGATACTCGAGAGCCTTGTTTCGGAGTCTCAAAACCGGCAGATGCTTATGGCTCATGAGACCACATTTGTCGAGATTCTTATGGCAGATGGGAAGTACTCTGAAACATTCGCCAGGATACTGTATGAATTAACTGCCAAGCCGAATAGTAAAATGTCATCAGCAAGGGCAGTGTGGGGTAATGTAAGCTAACTAATTATTTACATCAGGGTACCTATTTTTGTAAACTATTCGACTTCTTTTGTATTTGAGTAGATTTAGTAATCTGGGAGCATATTTGATATGATGTGGGAAATGCTTTTGAGGTGTTTGCCGGGTTCTGTATTTACTGACTGGTGACCTGTAAGTCAAGTAGTGAAGAACGTAGAGTTAGTTTGTAGGGGAATAGCTTCCATTGCTGTAACATAGTGTTTGATTTCCGTGAAACATTCGTAGTAGCTGAAAAACAAAGTTGTGTGCATAAGCTAATCTAGTCCTAGCTGTGCTGCCTAAAAGGCCTTTTGCTTTGTTTGTTTTTATTTTTTCCCTTTGTTTTTTTAGGTAACAAGATACAATTAGAGTTGCATGCAAATGAGCTTTTTTGAGCCTTACCGATGTTATTTCAGTTCGTGGTTCGACTTCAAAACTTTGCGATTTGGTTTATTGAATGATTAGAACAAACAAGATATTTTTGTTCCTTACTGTATTGTTGCACAGACATACTTAAATGGGGAAGTCCGAACATGTTTGCCTAAAGTGAACGAACAAATTACCTTCAATAGGAAACTTTATTGATTCATCAAAAAACTCAATTTTTTTGTTTCCGAAAAAAATGGTTTTTTTTTTTTTTTTTTTTTTTTTTCTGTCAGAGGAACTTTACTTTGTCCCAGAGAAACAAATTACCTTCTTGCTACTTGAGTCGTCTCTTGTACTTTGCTATAAAAGAGAAGAATTAACAAAAGGTATTGAAAATTTGAATAAGACTTTTATAAATACCTTATATTTAGCAAATCTTGTAAACACAATTTCCTTTAGAAACGTAAAAATCCTATACATAGAATAGGATGTTAAGTTGAAGGTTCATGTAAAGGAACACACAATGAGTTGTAAGAGTTTAAGACTTCTATTCTATTTTACATACATCATACATCATACACAATCCAATTATCCAACGGAAAAAAACTAGGGAAAAAGCAATGTCCGATGGTAGGGGAGATAGGGTGAGGTGGTAATGGTATGATTAAGAGGCTTGGAAATTTTAAACCTCTTTTTTTTTTTTTTTTTTTTTTTTTTTTTTTTTTTTGTAATTAGTCCTTCACAAACCCAAAGAGAGGAGTCTTAAAGGTTTGAGGACCTGATCCAGTGTTAGTATTGCATATGGATATTGGACATCGAACGAACGCCATTATTTCCTTCCAAAAGTAGTGTGCCATTATTCTTCGGGGATGATAACCGTCATCCAACCAAAAATCATCCGCGCCATCCAACTCTCCCCTCCCCTCCCCTCCCCTCCATCTTTCGCTTTTTTTTTCTGCACGCCTGGGTGAAGCGCCCCTCCCTCTCTCACGCACCCTTCCGCCCTCACGCATCTTTCCTCCCTAACGCTCCTTCCTTTCCCGCTAGCCACCCTTCTTCCCTCGCGCTCCTTTCCGTCCTTCCCTCCTCCTTGGCGATCTATTTCTCCTTCATATCCATCACACTTTATCTTGCCTTCTTAAAATGAACATATACAATAATAAATTGAACAGATACGAAAGATAATATAAACATATAATCAAAGTATATATACACTAAACAGATATAACAACTAATTGAACATAAATAGCAAATAAACTGAACAGATCTAACAAACAAGCTGAACTTATACAAAAAGTAAAAGGGAGCAAATAAATTGAACAGAAAGGATAAATAAATTGAACAGTAAGAATAAATAAATTGAACAAATATAACAAATAATGTACACTTTAACAAAAAGATATAAGTGAACATATATAAAACACATGTAACAAATAAATTCAACAGTTATAACAAATAAATTAAACATATATATAAATAAATTGAACAGTCATAACAAATAAACTGAACATATATAAAACACATGTAACAAATAAATTCAACTGTTATAACAAATAAACTGAACATATATACAAATAAATTGAACAGTTATAACAAATAAACTGAACATATATAACAAAAATTATGGAAAATAATAATAAGATGTGAACATTAATAAATTGAACATATATTACAATAAATTGAACAAATATTACAAATCATTTGAACTAGATGCAAAAAATAAAGAAATAGAACATATATAGCAAATGAAATGAACAAAGAACAAGAAATGATGGATCAGTAAGAAAGAGAAGGAAAAAAATAGAGAGAATAGAAGAGAACGAAGAAAAATGAAAAGGGGAAGGAAGAAGAGAAGAGAAACTCGCGAAAGAAGAGAGGGAAGAGAGCGGGAGACGCACCTGGAGCGAAGGATGGAAGGAGAACTCGAGGGAAGAGAGAAGGGAGGGGGAGCCGCCCTGGAAACGGAGGGAGGAAAGGTAGCGAAGGGAAGGTGTGCGCGGGTGAGAGATGCGCTCGAATCAGAAGGTGTGCTCGAATCGGATCATTGAGTCGGATGCGGAAGGAGACGAGAGCGTTGAGTCTGGATGGCGTGGATGACAAAAGAGTGGATGGTGAATAGTAATTACCTAATTGCAATTATTCAGTGAAAATCAAATGGTTCAAATTGTCTCTGTTATATAAACATGGCAATTTGGACCTCAAAACAGAATTATAGCACCTGCTGCCGCGAGAAAGGACAATAAAAGTCGTGACTAGATGCATGTAACAAAAACTAGTACAATAATAAGATTTAAGGCTACAGAGTTGGTTGTTTTGGTAAAATTTTCTGATTAATTTAACGAACATATGCTTGTTACAACATATCCGATGGCTTAAATCACATCCAAAGGCAATTCATATATAAGTTGCTTGTGATATCAGAACTGAGAAACATCTTACTCCCTACTCATGTTGGTGCTCAAAAGTACTGTGAAGTGTCTGTGTAAAAACGATCAATTCTAAGGTAAATTTTTTGGAGGAAGAAAAGAAAAGTTTTAGTGCAGTCGATGAACTGGAGTCTGTTTGTTAGGTTATTCTTGTGTCTCATTTCTACCACATAAAGTCGAATGAAATGGAGTCTATTTGCGCTTAGAGCTAATTGTTGCTTTTTCTTGCAGTTCGAATTATCGGTTTATTTCGAAAATAAAATTTATGTGTCAGATAAAATGACAATTGGACTAGCAATGTTCCACTAATTTGACCTAGAAAAGGAATTACATTGTTTTAAAGTTAACATTGTTCGTGCTCTTCCGACTCTTTATACTATGCTTATTGCTAGATGTTAGGTTGCTTCCGACTCTCCCAACAAAGATTGGGACTAAAAGTCTAAAAGCTTTGTTGTTGCTATTGTTACTGTTTTTGTTGGACTAAGATTGGGACAATCGACAGTGATGTATTAAACCACTTAATTAACTAAATATAGTTTTGTATTATGTATTGTGAATGTTATTATGGTTCCCGAATCCAGATGTACAATAAATCCTGAAAAAAAAAATATAAGTTGCACTAAAATATCGATTTTTTGTTCATGTAAGTAAATCGGAGTGGCAGTCAAAACTTATTCGATAAGACTAGCTCGATTTTGAAAATACCGGTGCTTAAAATATCAAGGCGGTTTAACATATTTTGATATCGATTAGTATCATTTTTAGAAGCTTTTTGAGATATTGAGGAGGTTTATGATATAATTCCAAATACTAGTCATTGAAACTTAACTCAAGTTCGTTGAAAAAAAATATTTTAATAATTTATTTCATATTATTTTAAATACACAATTCGAATAAACAATAATTTCTAAAATAGCATAAGGTTAAAACTATTGAAATAAATTTTTTCATAGTTATCAAAAGCACACAAAATGACATTATTTTAAAAATATTTGTTGAGATTGCACTTCTTAAGATCCTTACCATAACCTACATAAAAAATCTAGTCTCAATTTCTTTCTCAAAATCTCAAGCTCCGCGTGAAGCCGTGAAGACTCGAAAATCCATATATTTTTTTCTTTTTCTATCTTTCATTATTTACAATAGGCTATATGTATTCTTATTATCACCGAGAAACACTCGTTGATACAGATACTCAAAGAGCCGAGACAAGTCACCACACGTCAACTCACATCGTACCATTAGTCACTCGAATTCACGTCCACCCCTATTATTTCCCTCTTTCTCAAGACCAACAATACATATTCCCTTATGATATCTGATTAAGTATTATTTTTCTTATCAATTGGTGTTTTTCTCATCAATTAGGCTTGTCTATTAGATCCAATATTAAATATACACACTATAACTTATTTGTACTGACTTGAATGATGATATTATTCGATTTTATCATTAGTCTAATCAATCAATTAAACTAGTTAAACTATGAAACTCACCGTTGCCATGTGTCTGAGTTTGTTTTAAATATACTAGCGGGTAGTTAATCAATTTCTTCCAACATCGTAAATTATCATAATTTAATTTGAACTTGCAAACAACTTATGATGGATATTAATAAATTTATAGTTAAAGGCAAAAACCATATGATATCGTTTGTATGTATATGTATTTCGAATGTATATAAACGAAGCTAAACGTATGTTGTTTGAAACACGTTTATACCTGGGTTCACATCAAGTAGATGACCTATAACAACAAAAATGTGCAAGAAAACGTGTCAGTTTTGGGTCGGGCTATGACCAAATATGCAAAATTTGCACAATTTTAATAGAATTGAAAAATAAAACATCAAGATCCAACAGTAGTGTTGATAAATGATGAAAGAAATTTAATAGAAGCCGCAAAAGATTTATTTTTTCGATTGTCAATTTAATTTCCATTTTACTGTTGTAATACACTCCTTTTTTTTATGATAAGATGAGAGTCCTCCCAACTTATATGTAAATTAAATGAATTTTGGTTTCATCCATTCTAAATATGAAGTTAATCGAAACTTGTGTATCTTAGTGGCATATGTAATGATCAATCACCGTATGCATAAAAGTAAGAGCAAATAAATATTATAAAGCAAATCTGATTATGTAAAAATTCTTACTATTTTTTTTAGAAGTAATAGTTTGTGTGGCTTGCTAGTTGCTATATAGTATCTGTGTGCCACAATTACCTCGAAAGCTAACTGAACTTGTCTGATTTGGGTAGAAATAGGATCAGTTTGGATCTATTTTAATATGGATAAAGCGAATTTTGTTGAGCGATAAATTTTGAAGAAGAGAAGTTTGCCAAACCGGCAGAGCTAACTGTCCAAAATAAATTTAATTTCAAAGAAATATTTCTAAATTCTTATTTCCTAAATACTCCAACCATATTTTGCCTCTTCCCAAAAGAAAATTGAACAAATTTGCGTACGTCGACCGGTCGACGTATATATTGAAGTGCACATGGACAAAATTAATAAGTACATAATTTTAAGGGTTTCAAAAATTCGAAAGATCAAAACAGTCATTGGATAACAGTCAAAATGTATTTTGACTTGATAAAACCGCATAATATATATCAGCGACTCTGTTTTAAGTTAATTACACAATAAGTATGCATTACAGAATAAACAATTGTGCACTAAGATACGTCAAAACTTGGTGAAAGATATATTAATTAAGAGATGAATTTATCAGATGATTATCATAAGGTTATTAAATTCAAGTATAACCGAGTTGGAACATCATCCATGATCCATATTCCAAGTACGATCGATAAATAACACCATATGATCATATTGATCGGTGGATTTTAAATATAATGAAATAAACCTTCATTATATATAGCCATCCGATTTATTGTGAGTGGTCCACTGTAAAATTTTCGATGTCCATTATTTTGCTTGACGGGAAATGGAAACATGACAGGATTAAAGTCTTTGTTTTTACAGTCATGTAATAAAAAGTTTTAAAAAGTTACACAAAGTTGATCATATATAATTTCAGTCTACATAATGCTCCAAAAGCCCGAGTAACTAAATATTGACCATTTAACTTGAGGGGTGATATCAAGATCTTGGGAAAAAAAAATAATATATATTAACTTCTGCAACTTATTTCCCCTTAGTTTACATTTTTTTTTTTTTTGTGTTGAACATCGATTTTGAAGTAATTTACCTTAATTTTATTGAAAGTTGGTTTGATGTCTACAATTTTGTTATAAGAAATTTGAAAATAAATACTCTCTATGAATCGAACTAAAAATTACTTGGTTGACGTAATAGAATCAAATCACTAGATCAAACAATCCAGCTCAATTTACCTTAATTACTCTGTATCTAATCCTTTTTCGGCTTGGAAAAAGATTGATCTTTTTACATGTCCATCAGCTACCTTCTTTGAAATCTCTTTTTGTGCAGAGATATGAAAGTTGCAAACCTTTGGGGTGGCCGCTCCACGCCTTCTCTGAGTTCCCTAGTCGAATTTACCCTTGGGTTGGATTGCAAATGCAAGTATGCAACTTGTTGTCTTTTTTACTGTTGGTTGGGTCCGTGGAGTGGTGCCCCACCTGCATGCCTTATCTGACCACCGCTTGCTTGTGCCTTTTTTGTTTTCACAAAGAAGAAAAAGAAAAGGAGACCTTCCTTTGCATGCGCGCGCTTTGGGTGCTTGCCTGCCTCTCCTTAACTCGCACTACAGTCTCTGCATGCGTGCAACACAATGCACCCCAGTTCCCGGCAGTTGAATATAAAAGATGCCTTTAATCTTCTTCTATGTCCCCGCAAAATCTCAAAATTAATTCAAACTAGATTTTGGGAAATCGACCAAACGTTCATCTGGTGTATGTTCACTTCTATTTGCAATAAAAAAAATTATTAAGCATTATCCTCGTTTTTATACATTAAGCCCCAACATTCAAATATAAACAGGTTGAATTAAATTTAACATGGCATTTTTCTGTAAACAAATAACCAGAGGTAATTGTTAAAGCCTAATTGTCACCGGTATAAAAGATACAGATAAAGCCATGACATTTTTAACTTTTCATTTATGAAATATTAGTTGCCGTGCAAATTTTTATTCGTGACAATTTGCACTCTTGAATTTTCCTAGCTATGATAACTACCCCCTCTGATTTCTTACCTTGCTATAAGTAATGTTGAATGTAAAAATAATGTCCCAATATTTTTTTTACTTCTATTGTTTTAAATTATTTTATTATGAAAACTCTGTTATTCATTAAAAAACTCTTGCAATAAAATAATTTCAAGCATACAATTCGAATATAAATTAAAAATATGAAACTAAATATTTGATGATTTGGGACATGCCACTCCATTTCTATTATTTTTTAGATTAGTATATTTTATCTAAATTAGATGAAATATAATTTTTAGTTAATTAAATTATAAATATTATAGAGAATTCATACAAAGTAGTATAATTAAAGTCAGATCGATATTTGGAAGATCATTGTCTCAGATTAAGTAACTCAAGAGATTATCAAATTGAAACGTTCTGAATGTAACTGGTTGACAACTGAAAATTTATGGGGGTCTCGTAATATCATCTCAATACAAAAATATTGTGGGACTTTGTGGGGTTTCACGCGAAAACTTTTCCATAAAAAGAAACTTTTGAACAGTCGCTTTCCCTTTCCGGCCTCCCTTTCATCACCTTCTTATTACATGCTTCAACGCTATATATATCATCACCACCTTCTTTTCATTAAGTTTTTTCATTAAAGCTCACTAGTGTTTTATCTTGTCTCCTTCCCTCATTTCTTTTGGCTGAACTAGCACTCTAGAAGCATGTTCAAATTTGATAAGTGGTTTCAATTAGTGCTGACATGTATGGGGTGTCGACGACTCGATGGATTGTCGATTTTCTCAGGCCTTGAAGACGAAGGTTGAAGTTTTCTTCTTTGCTTCCTGTTGAAGAATCGCAGGAGGGGAATAGAGCTATTTGGTCCGAGGAGTTGTTTGATACCTCGCTCTGTTTTTTCTTTTCTTTTCCTTTTCTACTTTTAGTTTTTGTTTTATTTTTTGCCTTTCTTACTGGTTTTTGGAGCGACTATTGTTTACTTTATGTTAGAGTGAGCTAGGCTACACTGTTTCTTAAGTATGTTTTGATTGATTGGATAGATCTCTAATGAATTAGCATAGTATGATAAGATAACTTTGTGCCTTATTATATTTTTGAAGTGCGTGTTAATGTGCACTTGTGCAGAGCTTTGCAATACCGGATACCTAATACCAAGAAGGAGATGGAGTCAGTTTTCCTTAGATCTGAATGATTAGAATCGTCTAACTAATTAATTATTAATGTGATATTGAAAGTTTGAAACGTCGAATGATGAATTTCTTCCTAGATTATTTTACAGAAATACTCATCATAGTATCAGTTATTTAACATATTTAATCTTTAATTTTAAATAATCATTTTAGTTCAAAATTTTTTATTTTTTCTATCATTAGCACCTATCAACTAAATGGAGATAACATTATTAACATTCATGCCATAACGATATTCCTAGTGAATGCATATAAATGTTTTTATAAATATATGATCCAGACGAACATTAGCTTTCACACTTCCTTACAATGCTAGAATGATGCCGCAAAAGATGAAAATATTATTTTGTTTCTAATAGATTTTAAGCTATGATCAATTTGGTTTTAATTGAAAACTTTAGATAACAAAATAAATTTTTAAATCTTTAATATTCAAAACGCTAATTGAGTTATATTCAAGGACCATTTTGCCTATTACTCAATTAAAATTTTAAAATATTACTTGGATGTTTTTTGAATCAATTTCTTAACATTGAAATAGGAATGCTGAATATCTAGCGTACATAAAAAACTTAACAGTTATATAATATATTGGTTTGATATTTCCAATAGTATTGACAATCTAAATAGAATTAAAATATCGTTATTTTCTTCATAATTTATCCTAATTTCGCTCAAATTTGAAACTTTCCCAATGTAAAATATTAAAAAGACATTTACAATTTTAATTGGGAAGTTCTTTATTTTTCTCAACGAATTTCATCGACTATTATGTTTTCTCAAGGTCTTCAACTTTTGCTTATCAGCTCAAACGACCCAGCACTTTATGGGAATTGATGTACAGACTACAGGGGGACCTTACAATTTTGCTTATCCATAACTAGAAACTAATTACATTCTCCTTGGATCCACAATACATCCTTAGATGTATAATAATGACCATGTCAGTTTGTCACAGAAATTGTATTAGCCCTGTTACAGAGGAACAGCAAGAAAAGTTGCACTAGTTTTTGGGTACACTTTTGGTAGCCTTTTCAATTACCTCAGCTTTTAATCATCTCACATCAATTTATTAGCTAGTCTAGTATACGTCTTCTTTTTTATCTCAGCTTTACACATGCCAAATTACTGATCATTGAGTGATCTTTAGCAAGCAAGAAAAGGGTTGATAGAACTACAGTTATGAGTTGACAAATTGCTTTTTTTGTTATAGGCTTATAGCACGCTTGAAAAGTAAAACAATAAATTTATCTTACATTCATTATTTCATTCCCTGTTACGACCTAAGAAAATGTGCAGATAAAAAGTTCCTTGCAACGAATGTCCTGGGCCTGAGCACTTGAGAGATTTTATAATATAATAGGCAAATATAATAATTTTAAACTTTTTTTTTTTGAAGGACTAATAATTTTAAACTTGCCCGAGTTAGGGGAAAAATTGAAAGATATATAATTTCAAGTTTTGTTTAATTTGAAATAACTTTTGTCATGTAAAATTCATTATCTAGATTTGAAAGTCAAATTCTAATGCTCCTTGTAAGAAAGAAGAACATGTTTTGCAAAAAATATATTAATTTAATTGGCATTTGAATGTAGTGCATACTTATTTCATTTCTCATCTATTATACTTTTGAGAAAACGAAGATTGATGGTCAATCACTTAACCATTAGTACAACAATGATAGTAGTTAGCTAATACTTAATTAACTTCTTAATCTATTTGTAGAGGATGTCAGTTTCTGTGCCTCATTAACCCACCACTCAATACTCAAATCAGACTAATTATGGGTCTATCAAAATTTCATTTGTTTACCAGAAAGCAAGAAAGAACATAGCATGGTACTGTTTGAGAGACCCAAGAATTAGTTTTCTTAAATGCAATTTACATCATGCGCCCATCACCAAAACTTTAATTTAACAACAGTACCATAAAAGGTGTTCCATTACAGGTATACAATAAATAAAATATACCTGTTGAAGAAACAGTGGACGATAAAGTGCACACCTTTGGGGTGGTAAGCTCTATCCAGCCAATTAAAGGCCACGCAGTCTCTTTTACACAAAGAAAAGGAGACCTTATTTTACGAAAGATAAAAGATTCAAACGATCAATAAGTCAATCGGTATAATTATGCCACATTATAACATAGCCCTCCAAATTTATTCCTTGACAGTTAGAAAGAAAATTAAAATAGACAATAATAAGAATTATAAATTTCCAAAAGTTCTCAATGAATAACAGAAAACTAATCAAGTAATCATCTTACATTATTATTATTATTTGGATTTTCCCAAATTGTATCAAAGTTACCACACGACATTCTAAATAACAAAATACTGGACTTTGCAGATCTTGACTCCATTCGGACTTAAATTTACTTCAAAAATTGTTGACGTTAAATTGATTTGATTGGATCGTGTACAAATTTTATTTGATTTTGAGACCATTTGAAAATGGACGACAAATCCCGAACCCAAAGAACCAAAATCTAAGATAACTTGAGACGGAGCCTTAAATATAGCCAAATGGAAACTAGATATATGACATGAACCCGAGATGATCTGAACTTGAGATGACCAAATTAAATTCAATCGAACTACTACTACCTTAGAACCAAACTGAACTTATCTCCACCCGATTGGAGACGATTTGTATGTATATATAAACACCAAGCCTAAACCTCAGTAGATCTAAACCAAAAACGATTCAAAATATACTATTCTGAAAATATTCAATTGCCACTTCTACAGAAAATATAATGTATATTTTAAGTTTTTAATCATTTCATTTTGACAAAGCGTTCATACCAATTGTATGGATGATAAGTATATTATCAAGCGAGCAACAAGGTATGGAGAAAATTAACATGAGAAGAAAATCGAGGAGGCAACACAGGAAAATAAATTTTTTTATATTTTTATTTTTTTCTGTCTGTCATGCTAATTATAAAAAGCTGCAACAATTTCATTATTAGAGTAGTCAGATCTGAATGCATGCATTTAAAACTATTGTCTGGACATATATATATTTAAAACTATGATATAAACATTTTTAGATTGTTGTTTCTCTGAGATATACTCTTAAATGTACGTCCTTATCAAGAACTTTGAAACACTACGTGTTCAAATTTCATATATATAATTTTAAAAGTAGAAAACGATTTTTTACTTTCTGATTAAATATTAAAATAAGCGAGATAAACAGAGAAATAAAATTGTGTTGAGTATCTTCTGCAGCATTCTTTTTTTTAAATACAGTTCAAGTTGGGTGTGAAATGGGAGAATAGCAGGGGCCGAGCCAGGATTTCAACTTAGGGGGAGGGGGGGGCGAAAATTTTGATTAGATAGACTAAAATTTGAAAGTTAAAAAAATATAATAAATTGATAAAAAAAAATAATATTTCATCATTTTTATAGTAGTAAATTTTTAAACATGAATTGTATCAAATACAATAAATAAATAATTTTTTTTTAAAAATAATAAGGAAGGATTTTTCATATTTGAGTAATGTTATATTTTTTATTTTTCATCTTCTAAATTTGTTCTAAAGGAAAATTATAATTAAACTAGTTTGAACAAACAATAAACTTAACTAGATTGTATTTGAACTCTTTTATTAGGGGTGCAATATGTTATGTATTAATAAAATTTAGCATATAATCGAAAAGCTCTTCATATAAAATTAAAATCTTAGGGGGGGCCAGGCCCCCCTTTGCCCCCCTACTGGCTCCGCCACTGGAGAATAGGATGCGTGCAGTCCAATGCGACATGGAGCACCCTTCTTCTTTTTTTTCCCTGAATTACTGCCTGATTTTTATACATGACTTAAGCACCTAAATATTTTCACATTTGGTTTAACAAGGGCGGTTTGACGCGAGCAGCGGCTTTTTAAATAGAGTAAGAGACCGACCAGCTGGCCAGCCATACAATAAAGCCCATGCTGTGTGGAAATTGATGAGAAATAGTACAATTAAGGACGAAATGGTTCATCCAGCCCTTTAAAGATATTCTAGGGATATTCTACTAAAATTATTCTAGATGAGTCTGATCCATGTCTAGCAATTTATTATCATCATGAGGTTTTGTAATTTGTCATTTGGTTTATGATGGTCCGCAATATATTGGACGCATGTGTGCTATTGAAGTATAATTATATAATTTTTGTAGTCTTGAAAGGAAGACATGCGTCCACAAAGGTTTCGGCTTTGATTTGAATTCATAAATTACTCACAGTCCAGTGGGAAGCTGCAACTGAAAGAGAATTTACACGACAAAAGAAGTTGCATGACTTTATATACTTTTACTGTTTTACATGTTTACAACCCCAAAAGCTTAAAAAAAAATTTTGCGCAATTTTTATGCAAAATTATTTATAGCTAATTTTGTTAAACAGTACTGTATAGTACGTACCGAGATATTCTGACAAGCATAGGACACGGCAGCAGACTCAACACCTTTGCATCATAGCATGCACAAGCTTTGGGGTTGCCTGCCGCAGAATATTAATGAGACCAAGTACAAGTAACAGATTGAGAAGGAAAAAAAAAATACATTAGCTGCATGAAGGAAAAATAAATAAATAAACACTGCTCTGATAAACTTATCAGTATGATGTCAGATTTTCGTCACTCAACTAGGAGCTCTCTACAAACTATACCCTTGTACTTTTAAAAGAAATTTACTTATGATCTTTTACCTTGGGAATTTCCAGAGAGAACAACAATACTAGCTACTGAGGTAAATGTGCTTGCACAAGGCACGCTACAATACCAAAATATATACTTCCTCCATAATGACCTTATCACAAGATCATTTAAAAATCGTATGTTCCATTCCCGGTATACACAAAAGCATACAAATTTATCCTAGGAACAAAAGTTGCATTGCTTTGAGGTAGCCAAGCATAAAAAAGTTCTGAGAAAGACCTATTCAAACTTGGTGTGGGGTCTCATTGGCTGACACAAATGCCATTTCCACTGCCTTTAGAGAAAAGGCAAGAAGACACCTTAGCATGCGCAAGCTTTGGGGTTCTCAACATGCTTGCATTGCAATGCAACACATTCACAATGGACAGAATAAAAGTTAGACTTTGGACCAATCTCCTCCCCTTTTTTGAGTTTTTCTCTTTCCCTAAGCTTTTCATGCCTCAGTACTATATATTCTCTCCACTCAGACCCTTTCACACGGCCAATTTGTTTTTTTGTATTAGACCGTTGTAATTCTCTTAGTGCACTTTAGCCATGGGAGAAGGAGGTTTCTCTATACGCCGGCAAAACATTCGAAGGGCGACTCTATCACAACAAGGAGAAAGCAGAGCAAAGCCCTAGCATAGTTTGTTCAAAGGGTTTGAATAAAATGTAGCCCCTACATCTAAAGACTTAATCAACCGTTGGAAATGAGTTTTACTTCAGTTTGATCTGAAAATCATCTCAATCCGACGGTTGATTCGGTCTTTGGACAGAAATGGCAGCTACTAGAAGCCCTTTGAACATGAACTAGTTTTGGTCGAGTGATTGTTAGAATGGGGATTGAGCAAAATGGTCCGAAGATGTACTCTGTTCTTTCTTTCTTTCTTTCTTTTATCTTTCTCTTTTCCTTTTTCTTTTCTTTTTGTCTTTTTCTCATTTGCTGTTTGGGCATGATTGTAGTTTGATCTCCTACAGTGTATGATGAGGAACTAAAACGTCTTGTCTATTATATTATACCATTCTAAAGCTGGCAATGAATGATAAAATACCTTTTTTTTTTTTTTTTTTTTTTTGTGATGCTGCTAATGATGTAAAACTAGTTGAATTCATTTCTTTATTATTAGTGCTTTTCTTTTGATTTAGTTTGGATAGCAACATTGGCCATTGGCCAATTTTGTTTTCCAGATAGCACTACATATGACATCAGCCAGTCGACGAGATTTTAGTATATAATTGCTTAAATTTAAACAGTTGGGGATTAATAAATCCAGATGTCATATTGTGCATATACTCCCACTTTCTAAGAGAAAAGGGAAGTCTGCAGGCTGTAGTTATAGTCATTCAATCTTGATTTAAAATAAGCTAGCCAGAAATGTTGGATGCTTGTCAGTAGAACACAATATCAAGTACCTCAAAGTTACCAGTAGAACATTGCTCCACAGTAACTGAGCTCTTCAATAACTAAGTTTACCAGATAACATTAAATGCTCAGCAGAACTGAGCTTCCAAGTACCATGGTACACCTGTGGATTTTGCATTTTTCTTTACAAGCAATCCAAGTGAAACCAAACGATCAGTGAAATCCATGGGCCTTTGCCTACAGAAACCCAGCACAAAACTAAAATAAGCCTACATTACAACTCTTGGGGAGTGTAGAGCATTACAGACCTCATGGTCTGAGGCTCTGAGCAAGAACAATCCTGCTAGAATCTGAATTTGTAAAAGAGGGGCACTATTCAAATGCTAAAATATCAGAGTTTGTACCAGATAATTTGGCTAACGCAGTCATGTTTAGTTTACAAAAGTCACCTCATGAGGTCCTCATTGAATTAACTTCAGGATCGACATGTTATTGGTCAATGAATCTGCTTAGTACTTCTGGTCATGACAAGTTGCCAACAGTAAGCACTCGACATAAGATTGTGATGCTCTCCCCACGTTGATATTTTATTTTCTTTCTAAGCTTCTTTTCTTATGTTTCTCATTTCATAGGAGTAATATGGTTTTCAACACAAATTATTCAACCATCAATATCAAACTTGTGCCTCAACTATGAATCTGTGTTGCAACCAGTACACCTCTGCACTCAGGACTACTTTCCCATGAATCTGGATGCCCCACAATCTGATTAAATTATGTTTAAGTAAATATTCAATGGGCTCACCATAACGCTTGGATTTTATTTTACATTTAAAAAAAAATCCACAAAATGGGGAAAAAAAAAACAGTTCATACATCCTATAGTTCCAATTCTATAGCTGCCAGTATCCCTCCTAGCTATCAGTGACATGTAACAGAACATCATACAATCTACACATCTTAAACTTAACAGTAACATACTAACTAACATATAATACCTTTCTAAAAAAACAGTAACATATTATCATTTTTGGTGAATAAACTAGGATCTTCAGTAACAAATATCCAAAACTTACCTCATACAACTTAACTTCATCGAAATAGAGTATCACATTAGTTAACACACTACCACATACTAAAACAAATGCAAGTAAGCCAATAACATCTCACTGCTATATGCTAGTACAATAACCTCAAAATTGGACAAAAAATTGCACAAAATCAGAAAGGCAAAAAAATGTAAACAGACTAAACTATAATTTCTTTGCTCTTATTCTTCTTACCACCAGAGAGAACATCATCAGGCACAAACCTGAGCAGCTTCTTATCCCTTGACTTGGCAATCTTTTTCAGAGTCTTCGGATTGGTGATCTTTTGCACTTTAGTCCCTGATTTTAAAATATTCTCCTTTTTCTTCTTCTCCCTCTCCTCCCTCTTCTGCCTCTTCTCCACCTTATTCTTCCTGATCTCTTCCTTCAACTCAGTTATTCTCTCCTTGTACAACTGCTTGTCTTTCTTCTCCTTCGCTCGGAGCTCAAACGACTTTGGACGGAGCGACACCGCCTTCGCCGATGCACGCTTCGTTCGGGGCTGCTTCCACTTGCGCCCCGAAACTTTCCCAGCGATGACGCCGTCGTAACTCGGGCGACCGAAGGCGGGTTTGTTCGGATCGTCGGAGGGGATAGCTGCCACCTTCGCCGGGCGCTCGGCGGCTGTGGGGTCCACTTCGTCGACATCCATCGACTCGGAAGCATCGGAAAGAGCGCGCTTACGCTTCTTGCTCTTCTCTCCACCTAAACCCTCGTCAAGGAATCGGAAATCAAGCGTAGACGCCATGGCGGAGGCGAATTGAGCTCTAGGATTAGGGTTTTACGAAATGGGAGAATGAAAGACTCCGCCGCTTGTGCAATTTCAAGCGCATTTTGTACAAGTTAGAAAAAAAAATGCAGATTATTGAAATATTGGGCCCACATTTATTAGGCCTCTTAACTTATGGACCCATATTTGGGCCCACATTTACGATTATATCTACTTCTGGATCCGGCCTATAATCTGTTTAATATTTATCCTTTAGCTGGTTTGTTAGTTAAATCAATTGATCCGATAGCACTGCACTGAACCCGACAAGGATCTGAAAACCCCAAATCGGATTTGTTGGGGCACCATTTCTTCCCGAATTCAAATTTTTGCAAAACCCCAAAAATGGCGGTGACCTCCGACGGAGATGGATCCGCCGAGTGGGGAGAGCTCTGCGACGACGATGGGTTCGTCTACAGGAGGCGGCGCCAGGCTGGAGGTCAGGCCTCCGCCGCGTCTGAAGGGGTTGGGGAGGCGCCGGAGTCGACGGAGGAAAGAGAGGCGGAGTTCCGGCGACGGCGTCGGGAGAAGACGCTGAGCTGTTTGAGAGGTTTGAGAGAGAAGTATAGAAGAGAGTTGGAGAAGTGGGAACGGCTCTCTTCTACTGTCAATGAGCTCTCTCAGCAAGTGACTGAGCGACCTAGTGTGGAGTTGAGGTCTAGAAATGTCAGTGCGTCTCAATCCATGAGTCAGTTGGAGGATCTAGGTCGCGATTGCTCAGTTGATGAGCTCTTGATCCAGGTATGGCTTCTCTGGCATGAGAAATAACGATTCTTTTACTGGAAATGAGGGTTAGGGTTTCTCTCTAGGGCATTTTTCTGGTGAGAATGAGAATTTGGTTGGGTGTGAGCTCTTGGAATTTTGGCAATTCTTGGTCACTAATTATGTTCATGTATAGTTGTTGGAGTTAATTTCATGTATAGTTGGCAATTCTTGGTCACTAATTAGGTAGATTGCCTAGATATACATTAAGAATGGTTTAATGAAGAATTATTTCCTTAACTAAAATTTTCTGGAAACCTTTATGCAAAGTTAAGCATATGTCAAGCAGTCAAGGCATCAATCTCGATGGTGTAAGTGTAAATTATTGGCTAAAAACATGAAATTATGAAAATTCTGATCGTGTAAGTATCATAATAATGCTAATTAGCAAGGTAAAACAGTAGAAGAACTCAAAACAAGCTAATTTTGTCTAGGGCTGCTAGGAATTAAGGCATTACATATTACTTTCTGATCTACACTGCATAATTGTTTGATGTAGCACGACACAAGACCTGTTGAACTAACTACATTTTGGAGTGTTTATGCATCAGAAAACCATGGAAGAGATAGGTTATATAGAAAAGACTAATGATTGAGTTTTATGAAAATGCAGGTGGACTGCCAAGAGGCTATTTTTAGGAAGATAGAAGAAATATGTTCTGATGTTGATGCACTTTGTGAAGAAAAAGAAGAAAAATTGGCAAATATGCTAATTGAGCTGCCAATTTGGTCCAGCCCCAGGACTTTACTTAAGTCACTGTCAGACTAGGTGTGCCTTTTCTTTTCTAATTTATATTGTAATGTAATTGACATTGCTTTAGTAGATTGAGTTTTGTGCATGTGCTATATGGAGTCCGTGTTGAGGGAGAATATGTGGATTTGGCATCCAGCCACTAGATTTGGGTAGTGAGTTGTTATTCATTGTACATTTTGTGGCACTTGGAAGAGCTTATGTGGGTCAGATTACTGCATGTAGTTATTTTCAAGCAAATTTACAAAGCTATCCCTCTGTTAAAATAGTTCAGGCAATGCTCCCTTCCCTTTAAAGTCTTTGGCAGAATGCATTCTTTGGCCCCTCAAACCACACGGCAAATTCTGTCCCTGACTTATCTTTGCTAACCTATTTGGTGAAACAAATGGAGCTGACTTGCTGCTGAGAGAGACAGAGATGGACATGGAGATATGTGAGAAGGACAACCAACTGTAGATGAAATTGGATATGGGGTATATAAATGGAGATGACTTGAGAATGGAGAAAAGGAGGTTTGGCCCGGTTTAGTTCTGATGATCTATCTGGTGAAACATTTTTAATAGAGGTCATATGATCTCTGTAGAAGAGAGGGCCGCCTTATAAATTTCCAATGTATTTTGTACCATGCAAAATTTACCCTGATTTGAAGCTTGAAAATGTATTTAGTCGCTATTATCATGCAATTTTAATAAGTGGAATCTTTATGTGTGCCAATCTATGGGGAAGCCTGTTTTTACTTGTGGACGGTGGCGGTTTTCCTTTTTTATTGTTTTACATATTGGGTTTTGCTGGTATATTCTGTCGCACCGTTGCCATTAAACTACAAAAATTACGTTGATTGCAAATATGAACGGGACAAAAAAAAAAAAAACAAAAAGGATTATTAATGTATATTTGTTGTCAGGTTGATATACTAACTATTAATTTAGCTTTCTTGAATAACTTTTTGCACTGCAGCAAAGAACTATGTCCTTTCGTAGTGCATCGGAGGTGGAATAAACCAATAGCTATTGTTTAATGTATGAGTGACCAGCACAATAGCTATTCTTTCAAAAGCTATTGTACATCTGTCCTATTCATTGTTATTGTTTCCGTTGATTAGATATATAAAAACTGGAATGAAAAATGATAACTTTGTAAAAGAGACGCATTTTCACAGAAAGGCGCGTATCTCGAATACTTATCTTACTCCTTTGTTTTGATTGGTCCAAAGATAAGTTAATAATTAAATCGGTGTTTGTTCAAAGTTCAAAGGCGCCAATTTTACCTTTTTGGATTTCCGATTCATTCTCCCTGACAATATATCTCTTATATTTGTTTTCTAGTCGCTACTGCCTATTTCCACTCTCTATTTTATTCCCTTCACTTTGGATTGAAGTTAGAACAGGATTTTACTTTCTGTTTGTGTGGTACATCCATTTACTCTTTCTTTTAATCTTTTTGTCGTTACTATTTGATAACGGCATCACTTTTGACCCTCTTAATTTTTACTGTTTGCCTATGTTACTCTTTTGTATTTTTTTTTAAAAAAGTTCAGTTTGACTTTAATTCCTATTTTAAAATATTAATTAGATTTTATAATCGTACAACCCTTTATATATGCTCATTATCTTTTCGATTCATGAGTTGAATTTGTTTGTGGGTATAACTATATATATCTTTAGTAATTAGATTGTGGAATAATATTACATTATTAGCGGATAAAGTGTGATGTATTATTTTATCATTTTTAATTGTCAAACTTTTTCATAAATTGGCATTGAAATTCTACATTTTTTTGTCAAGTAGATATAGTAAATATTATATATTCCTAGTGATATATCTCATTTACATATATAGTATTTGGCCAGACTTTACATCAAAATCATAACTCGAACTCTTGAATATGTGTATTTTAAATTATTTTTGTTTAGAATTTGATATTGCTTCTGTTTATTTTGTTTTGCAAAAACTTAAAGAGTAAAAACCATATGAGTCATGCCTCAGACGACCTAGTATACACACCGAACTACCTCAGTATGGAGTACGACCAAAGCAAGCTAGATAGCTCATTCGAGTACTAAAGTGAGTTCTATATATTGTACCTTGGGTCTTGGGGTGCTACAATTTAATAGTTGAAGTGATGATATTAAAAATATCTTTTCATAAAATTATAGACGATATGAGTACGCACAATGTAAAACAAGACCTGTAAGTCTTTTCCCAAAGTTACAATAATCAATAAAAAGATAAACATTAATAAAAGGTAGATGATATATTGTAATCACCGTTAGTTATCAGGTGTCATTTGGATGGGTTAGGAATTAGGTAGGAATAGCATAAATTTAGGGAAAAATACTATTCACAGGAATTGTGGGAATTGGCTATTCCTAGGAATTGGAAATGTTGTTTGGATGGTGAGTTTAGAAATAGCGTTGGGAAGTGTGAAAAGTAAAGAGAAAAGTGTTATTGGGAAGAGTGTTATTGAAAATTGTGTTAGGAATGAAATTGGCTATTCCAAAATAGTTTGGATGAAAAATGTAGGAATGGAATTGTCAATTCTTAGGAATTGGCCAATTCCATCCCATCCAAACGAGCCCACAGATCATTGGTTTTAACTCTAAAAACATAAAAAAATTATAAGGAACTAAAAGATTACATACAACATTAACAACGAAGCCTGTAGTCCCAAACAAGTTGGAGTAGGCTAGAAAATAATTGTAATTAACTAATTATAAACCATAACTACGGATAACTATCGGACGTCATTGTTCAAGAAATGATGAAAGGCTAAAAATTATATATATACAAAATGAAATAAAATCAATGCATAGGTTACAATGAAATATATCAGATTGATTATTTAAAATCTCAAAACAGAAGATATGAAGTCATTAGCGTCAGTCGACTTGAGTTATATATGCACTGTTATCTTTTCTTTGGATAAACTAGTAGAGTTCGACGTAGTCAGAGTTATGCACTGTTATCGTGGCCGGCATTTGCGTGTTTATTAGGCGAACAAGTGATTGCTCCACAAAGATATACATCATCACCAATTCAGATGGAGGTAGGGGTGGGATGAAAACGACAATATAAAAAGGTCAAAATAGAAAATATGCAGGGAATAAATAATTCAAAACGGAAAATATGGAACAGAAGTGTAATGAACGAGAAAAAAGTGAAAATAAAAAAAAAATTATGGACTGTTTAAATTCAACAGTAATTAAAAATTCAAAGCATGAGCATTATCATAATAACATATGGTATACTAGAATAGAAATTAAAGAAAAATATAAACGTTGTATAAAACATAGATGATATGCCGATATACATCTAATCTAGATGGCTTATGAATTCTGGAATATCTTTATAATTAAATAGGACATTCATAGGAAGCGATGACGTCCTTGATAGCTAGCTAGGTTGCAAATGTGTATATTCAATTGCTGTTATTGTTTTTCTATAAATTAGAAGCATAAGGGTTATTTCAAACAAAAGTTTGCAGTGCTGATAACTGCAATCAAGCCTTAAGGCAATCACGCAATCAGCGGCTAAAAACGGAAACCGCGCGCTTCCGGAAATGGAAAAGCATTCATTAGGGCGCTGGAATCCCAATCCGCGTGAAAATAACGTCAGACGCGCTTTCCGCGCCCCTTCGGAGTCAAACCACGCGCTTTCCGCGCGCCTTCCGCGTGAAGCTGAGGTTACGTGCGCCTTCCGCTTAAGGATTTCGTTGCGTCCAGAAGGATTGATGTTAAGTTACTTTAGGGAGTAACTAAATTAACAAAATAGATATGGAAAATAGCAATACTAATTGCACTTAAGGGAGTAACTAAGTTAACAAAACTTATTGAAATTTTTTACATTTTTAACATAAGGGAGTAATTAAATCAAGGGAGTATGTAATTCTCAAGATCGTAATAATAGCCTTCTGCGTGAGATGTTAATTGCCTTCAGAAGGATTGATATTAATCGACTGTAGGGAGTAAATAGATATGCAAAATAGCAACACTAATTCTACTTAAGGGAATAACTAAATTAACAAAACATATTGAAATTTGTAACATAATTAACATAATTCTACTAACAAGTACCTGTTTCCACATTACAAACCACAACATAACAAAACATAACTAAACAAAGTAGCCAATCCAATTGTATAACAACACAACCATAATACAGAGTTTATATAACCCATGTTACACTGCAGGTAATTCAACCAACACCTCATTAGTGCTGTCAAACATCAAGTTGTATGCAACCACAAACTTGTCACCATCAATCTGAATCTGAAACAAAAAAGAACAAGCAATTAGAAAACTTATTCCTCTGGTTAATATACTCCCTCTGTGAAGCTAATATTCTCCCCTGTAAGAAATAACTTACTACATTAGTTACTAGCACATCCATAAAATATTCCCTTACAGTTTATAATAATCTTCCTTGTTCAAACAAAGGTACTCCCTTGTTATAAATTTAATACTCCATAATTGACTTACATTGCGTTCTGGCAAAGGAATTTTCTTCAACTTGCAAACAAGCATCCTCAGGATAACTAATCCACTGTCTTCTGCTTTGACTTGATAGGGAAGGCCATAGACCCATTGCCACTTCATTTGTTTGAATTTTTTGTCCCCACAAGACCGCCACATCAAGAATTCCTTGACGACACTGAAGTCGCCCTGCATCCTGCTCATGAACTCAGCTGAATTTGTGGCAGGAAAATATACGTCAAAAGTATTTGCTTTCTTATCCACAATATACATCCACCACTGAAAACCATCGTTGGAGACAATGAAAAGGAAGTTTGATTCCACATATACTGAATTAAGGAGATCAGGATTCGACCTTTTCATCTCACCAACCACACCAGAAGACAATGCAAGTGAAGGATTTCATGATGCTAATCGGGTAATTTTTAAAATTTTATTAACCGATAACATCTAGGATCGTTCTTACTATTGCTAACTTTCTTTATTTATTTGCATCGCAATCAAATATATTCCTATAAGAAGGATTGTAGAACCATACCTATGGTCTTTAACGAAGCTCTGTTCCTCTTCGGTTCACCTTGAATCCGAAACAAAATGACAGTCGAATCCGTGCTAGCGAATTCCCCGTCAACACCTAGCTCCGTCGCCCGTATCTTAATCGATTTCTTAATCGATAGAATATTTTAACAAGTATTTAGAAGAAAAGAAGAACAAAGCTTCAACACATGAAGACTTACTTGTTACACAAAGTTTCTGATCTGCTTTACCTTTAAAACACAAGAAGAAACCTTTCAATTTCATATAGCATTTAAAGCCACTAACTAGAAATTAAAAACAGCACTTTAATTTCTGACGTTGCAGCACTAAAACCTTGATAACTCTCTGTAGAAAACTCCAAACGCCCTGAAACTTGGACCATTGGATTCTACACTTCAAGGGCTACAATTTTCATATATCATTTGCCCAAAATGGTTATCGTTTGCTATACTATTTTTCTGTTTAAAGTTGGCTCAAATTCTGACCCGAATTTAAAGCCTTCTTTCTTCTTCATTTGTTAAAATAATTGGGCTTGGGCTTCAAATAAATTTATACATTTCATAATAATATTCATATATTATTATAATATGTGAAACTTATATTATCCTCATAATATACACATATTAATAAATTTATTCTTTGCTAGTTATTCACGTCATGTGATATAATTTTCTATTTGCACTTTATTTCATGCAACATGAAACTTTGTACATAGAAAATATATTTCTTGTTTCCCATTCAGTTGGTGTGACCTATGTTGAGGATCCATATTATGTTGGCAATGGAATAATTATTTTATTCCATAAACTGTAAGCGGTACTCTAGCATACATTACAGCTACCCAAATAATATAGATGTTTAGCAAATCCTTTTACGAAACACGATCCTTCTAGTAATGTTATTTACATTACTTGTGTCTATTCCTTGCCATATGATATTATGACTATTATACAAAGTAGGGCTGTGTCATCTTTGTATTATAATCTTTTCTTGATCTCTAACAAGTAGGATTATATAATTATAACTGCACTTCAGTTATATTGGATCCATTTATAATCTCACTTTACCAAGGGGCCCTTTATAATATCATTCCTCAATTAATGAGTGGCAATTAGCTATTGACATATATATTTTCCTCCTACACAAGTTACATACAAAGAACTATTACTTTTATCACCACTTGCTTCAAATGGCTTTTAATAATAATTACGTTGCATATTCCTTATGTGAAAAATATATCATATCAATCTTAGAATTAACGACACGATAAAAATATTAATGACACAAACACAATCCATATAATAATATTTTTATCAATTAGGTCTGTTCAATATATGAATCTTTTCATATACTCGTGTTATTAAATGATAATCATTTATCAACGTTTACAGAACTACAACGTACTTTTAATCAACACGACAGTCTTATATGACATATTAGTGTTCCTGCTAATATTCAAGACCTGTGAACATTTTAGAGATATATATTCATTTTATTTAGAGTTCTGCGGTTCAAGACCAAGAGCATCTTCTTGAACACTTCTAAATATGAATATAAACTCATGGAACAAAATGTAATAACATCCAATTCATAAATATAACATATAAAAGTAATCACTATAAGATAACTTTTAGAACACAATTCCAACAATCTCCCACTTGTTCTTAAAGTTACTTCTTATACATACTTATGTATTAACTCTAAGACTAGGGTTGCCTTTTGACTCATTTTGTTATCTCTATCCATTTTCCATGCATCTTCAAACACGTGGAATCAAAGTGGACTTTGCCATTGGCTTGAGAGTAAGGCTTTGTTGGTGGATATGTTGTGTTATTATCCGTGTTCACCTTTAATAATTTTAATCTATCTTCTTTAATGAAGTATTGAATGACAAATTATTTTTCTATCCATATGTTTGATCTTGTGGTGTAAACCACATCAAGTTCTTCAATGAACTCCTTGATCAAACATTTACTTTGTTGGCTTTAGCAACAACCATCACTTCTGATTGGATGCTTGAGTCAGTTGTTTGCTAATTGTTTGAACCTTTTCAAACTAACAACACATCCATTCAGACTAAATACATATCCAAATTGCGACCTTTTATCATAATAGGTTGCAAAACTCGCATCGGTGTAGTCTTCTACAACGAGTTCCCGTTTCCCTCCATACACAAGAAATTTATCTTTAGTTCTATTATGATACTTAAGGATATTCTTGACCGCACTCCAATGTGCAGGACCTGCATGGGCTTGATGACGACTTGTCATACTTAGAGCATACGTGACATCAGGTCGTGTACACACCATAGCATACATGATAGAACCAATTGCAGAAGCATATTCTACATTCTTCATGATTTCAATGTCTTTACGTGTCACAACACGTTGAGACTTGCTAAGTGTTATACCTTGACTCATTGGTACATTTTCTTTCTTAAAATTTTTGCATGTCGAATCGTTTCAACATTTTGCCAATGTATGTACATTGACTTTAGCCAATGAGTCTACGTGACCTGTCTCTACATATCTTGATTCCCAAGATATATTGGGCTTCACCCAAGTCTTTCATTGAGAAAATCTCTTTCAATGAAATTTTTGTTTGCTCCATTAAGGGAATAAAGTTGCCTATCAATAATATGTCATCAACATACAAAACCAAGAAAAGTATATAGCTCCCACTGACCATCTTGTATACACAAGTATCTTCCTTACTTTGAATAAATCCAAGGCGTTTAACCTCTTCATCAAAGCGCTTATTCCAACTCCTGGATGCTTGCTTCAGTCCATAAATAGACCTTTGAAGTTTGCATACTTTACTACCATTATTTGGATCTTCAAAACCTGAAGGTTGTACCATGTACACATCCTCTTCCAAATTCCCATTCAGGAATGCTGTTTTGACATCCATTTGCCATATTTCATAATCATAAAATGCGGCAATGGCTAGTAATATCCGAATTGACTTAAACATTGCAACAGGCGAGAAAGTTTCGTCATAATCAATTCCTTGAACTTGACTAAACCCTTTCGCTACAAGCCTTGCCTTGTATGTTGTCATGTTTCCATCCATGTCCATCTTTCTCTTGAAAACCCATTTGTTTTGAACAGCTTTCTTTCCTTGAGGAAGATCTACCAAGTTCCATACTTGGTTATCATACATGGATTGCATTTCAGATTTCATGGCTTCATACCATGATTTTGAGTCTTCTCTTTTCATTGCTTCTTCAAAGGTCTTTGGATCATCTGTATCCATTACCAAGATCTCATGAAGCCCTAGATATATATCAGGTTTCTTTCTAGATCTTGTTGACCTTCTTAGTTCTTGTGGCTCTTCATGTTCATTATGAGTATCTTGAACCTCTTGCACAATTTCTTGTGGAATTAGTTCAATACTCGATTGAACACTATGTGGTGATGCGTGAACCTCTTCCTCAATAGGCTGAGGAACTTGTACACTAATGCTCCCACTAGCCGTCGGAACTATGGTTGGGTTATTTCGATCTACATGGGTGTCATCCATGACCTGATCGAGGTCTTGTAATGTTTCTTGAGTTTCCTCAAGCGTTACACTACTCCCATTACTTTTGATTCTTTCGAGAAACTCTTTCTCTAAGAAAATTGCACCTCTTTCAACTAATATTCTATTTGTTGACTTGTGCCAAAAGTAGTATCCTTTTGTTTCTTTCGGATAACCTATAAAGAAGCATTTTTCCGCTTGGGGTTCTAGTTTGGTTGACATCAATCGTTTGATGTAAGCCTCACATCCCCAAATTTTGAGAAAAGATAATTCAGGAGTTTTTCCTGTCCACAACTCGTATGGAGTTTTCTCGACAGATTTGGATGGAACAATATTCAGTGTGTAAGCCGCAGTTAGCAATGCATGTCCCCAAAAATAAAGAGGCAATTTTGTTTGGCACATCATTGACCGAACCATATCAAGCAATGTTCTGTTTCTCCTCTCAGATACACCATTCCACTGAGGTGTTCCTGGTGGAGTCAATTGTGGTATGATACCACACTCCTTCAGATATGTACCAAATTCATTACTCAAGTATTCTCCTCCACGATCAGTTCGCAAAATCTTAATTCTCTTATTAAGTTGATTTTCGACTTCATTCTTGAATTCTTTGAACTTGTCAAAAGATTCACTCTTGTTCTTCATTAGATAAACATAGCCAAAACGACTATAGTCATCTATGAACGTAATGAAATATCTAAAACCATCTCGTGCACTTGTTCTCATTGGACCACATACATCAGAATGTATCAATTCCAACAAGTCTTTTGCTCTTGAACCTTTCTTCTTGAAAGGTTTCTTAGTCATTTTACCAACTAAACAAGATTCACATGTCTCTATTGCATCGCAATCCATGAGACCAAGAAGATTACTATCTTGTAATTTCTTAATGCGTTTCTCGTTTATATGACCAAGACGATAGTGCCATAAGAGAGTGTTGTTTTCATGAGATACTTTGAGTCTTTTATTATTGACATTTAGAACATGTTTATCATTCACTTCTAGCAAATATAAACCATCATGAATAGTAGCATTTGCATAGAAAATTCCATCTTGTGCAATACTCATACACGAGTTTGAAATAGTAAATACATAACCATCTTTGTCCAAACACGACACAGATATAATGTTCTTACATATAGACGGAACATAATAAACATTATTCAAATTAATTATTAAACCACTAGATAAATGAAGGTTTATTGAACCAATGGCCATCGCCGAGATACTAACACCATTGCCCACCTTCAAAATAACTTCTCCTCTCTTGAGATGTCTTCTATTCATTAGTGCCTGCATATTTACACAAATATGAGCACACGATCTAGTATCAGTTACTCAATCGTGAATAGATGTGGTTAAATTAATTTCAATAACATAGATACCGTTTGGAACCTTGGGACGCTTCCGCTCTATTATGCCCGAGTCTAAGTCAGCCTTGTACTTTGGACAATTCACCTTGAAACGTCCTTACTCATGACAATCTCAGTTTGCGGAGTTAGCAAGTTTTTTTTTTTTCTTGCTTTTGGAGGTGCTCGCTTGAGCTTCTCCTTTCCCCTTGTTCCCTTTAGGCATCTTCTTTTTGCCTTTCTTTTGAACTTTCTTGCTATTGCAAGAACATCTTGAATGAAGTTCCATTATCTCTTTTGGAGTATGGTTTATGAACTTTCTAGTAAATTCAATTACTATACTTGCCAACATGAGACCTTGAACATCCAGTTCATTCTGCAATACTTTCACGCCAAACATTATTCTTCATCAGAGGGTTCCGTACTTAGTATTGGTGCATCGTGCTCCAATACATTTACAAGATCCTCCTATCTGATGATACGTTGGAGTTTTACTTTCTAATCTAGAAAATTGGAACTAACATTTTCCAACAAGCACTTTTCGAGTTATGGATTGGATAAGTACGTTGTTTGTCATTCTATAGAAATAAAATTAAAGGATTTCATGTTAATATTTATGTAACATTTCATACTACATATTTAAATTTGTCCATTATGCAGCATATTCAAGATCCTATCATAAATAAAGCGAACTCATCCGAATTATAAAATCAAGGTAAGTAATCTTTTACTAATCATAACCTTTTAGAAAAACTTTTGCAATCGTTTGCAATTTTCTAAACTTTATGACTCTTGTTGTTTATTAAGAACCTTTTCTTACTAAACGATTTTCCCGGGACTTCAAGCCTAGATCTTGACTTCCCTTTAAGCAAACTTATTTTATTGGTCAATATGTTCGGCTAATTATCTCCATAAAATAAATGTACCAAATGCCTCACATTTAATCCATTTATCAATGGCCAGATAATATGTCCTAACACATTCCACGATTTCTAAAGATTAGAAATTACACTCATGCATCTTAATAATCTCTAGCTTAAAGTGGATAAAATAAGAAGGAAAAATACTTAATTTTTCATTGGACATTTCAAATGTGACTATAGTTTGGTAGGTCCTGTTTCCATACACCCATACCTATCCTAACATATCATTCACATATAATCATAAAGCACATAACATAAAACAATCACAAAACATTTGCGAGTTTGTATGCCTCTTGCGCTTCTCTTCATCCACCGCTTTGTCTTCTTGCACCATTGGATGAAAAATTGCATAAAAATAAATATGTTGTCCCAAACTTTATTATGAATCCTTTCAAAAATAAAATTTGCTAAGTGCAAGTATTAGGAACCCATCTCATTCTCACAATGCATATGATGTAATAATAAATAAAGGCATCCTATACATAAATTGCCTTTTGTGCCTAATTAATAAACGCTTATTAAAATTGCTTACAATCAAACATGCACATCACATAAAATTTACATCACACAAGGCATTGGAATGAGACATACAAACTCAGTTCCCTGCAAAACAAAATTATAATAGGAATTGCATACCGATGCACTATTTTGTACCTTTTAGTTAATTTCCATTTCTTAAGTAATTGCGGTTCTCTAAATCATTTAAATCCCTAACATGATTTATAATTCTCTGTTACAATTTGCACCATAGTTTGAAAAATAATCTTTTAATCATTTAAAAGAAAATACAAACCGTTATTGTGTTTTGTCACAGAAAAACTGCGCACTGTTGCTGTTTTGCCTTTGTGACGAAATTCTATAAAACTTTTGTTATAGAAAAGTTTTATTATGTCAAAACTAGACTTCGATATCTAAATTTAGAAACTGGTTTCATCAAAATATGTTAATCCATTTGAGAGAAATCGTTATTTTGATTTCAGCAAAAACTGCTACTGCTGCTGAAAAATTCCAGCAGCGCACTATTTTCTTTATTTTTGTTTAATCTCATAGATCTGTCCAAAAACCTTGATCTATATAATTATCCTATTCTAAACTTCTTCTAATATAGTAAGAATTTTAGAAAATACAAAAATAATTAACCAGTTATCATATTACAATATTGCAAAACGTGTAACAAAAATTCAGCACGAATTTAGAACCGCAAAACAAAAGAACAATTAACTAAGCACTTATGTAATTAAAATTACATAATAAAATAGTCTAATTAGCAATAATAAAGAACCTATGCTCTGATACCAATTGAAGGATTTCATGATGCTAATCGGGTAATTTTTAAAATTTTATTAACCGATAACATCTAGGATCGTTCTTACTATTGTTAACTTTCTTTATTTATTTGCATCGCAATCAAATATATTCCTATAAGAAGGATTGTAGAACCATACCTATGGTCTTTAACGAAGCTCTGTTCCTCTTCGGTTCACCTTGAATCCGAAACAAAATGACAGTCGAATCCGTGCTAGCGAATTCCCCGTCAACACCTAGCTCCGTCGCCCGTATCTTAATCGATTTCTTAATCGATAGAATATTTTAACAAGTATTTAGAAGAAAAGAAGAACAAAGCTTCAACACATGAAGACTTACTTGTTACACAAAGTTTCTGATCTGCTTTACCTTTAAAACACAAGAAGAAACCTTTCAATTTCATATAGCATTTAAAGCCACTAACCAGAAATTAAAAACAGCACTTTAATTTCTGACGTTGCAGCACTAAAATCTTGATAACTCTCTGTAGAAAACTCCAAACGCCCTAAAACTTGGACCATTGGATTCTACACTTCAAGGGCTACAATTTTCATATATCATTTGCCCAAAATGGTTATCGTTTGCTATACTATTTTTCTGTTTAAAGTTGGCTCAAATTCTGACCCGAATTTAAAGCCTTCTTTCTTCTTCATTTGTTAAAATAATTGGGCTTGGGCTTCAAATAAATTTATACATTTCATAATAATATTCATATATTATTATAATATGTGAAACTTATATTATCCTCATAATATACACATATTAATAAATTTATTCTTTGCTAGTTATTCACGTCATGTGATATAATTTTCTATTTGCACTTTATTTCATGCAACATGAAACTTTGTACATAGAAAATATATTTCTTGTTTCCCATTCAGTTGGTGTGACCTATGTTGAGGATCCATATTATGTTGGCAATGGAATAATTATTTTATTCCATAAACTGTAAGCGGTACTCTAGCATACATTACAGCTACCCAAATAATATAGATGTTTAGCAAATCCTTTTACGAAACACGATCCTTCTAGTAATGTTATTTACATTACTTGTGTCTATTCCTTGCCATATGATATTATGACTATTATACAAAGTAGGGCTGTGTCATCTTTGTATTATAATCTTTTCTTGATCTCTAACAAGTAGGATTATATAATTATAACTGCACTTCAGTTATATTGGATCCATTTATAATCTCACTTTACCAAGGGGCCCTTTATAATATCATTCCTCAATTAATGAGTGGCAATTAGCTATTGACATATATATTTTCCTCCTACACAAGTTACATACAAAGAACTATTACTTTTATCACCACTTGCTTCAAATGGCTTTTAATAATAATTACGTTGCATATTCCTTATGTGAAAAATATATCATATCAATCTTAGAATTAACGACACGATAAAAATATTAATGACACAAACACAATCCATATAATAATATTTTTATCAATTAGGTCTGTTCAATATATGAATCTTTTCATATACTCGTGTTATTAAATGATAATCATTTATCAACGTTTACAGAACTACAACGTACTTTTAATCAACACGACAGTCTTATATGACATATTAGTGTTCCTGCTAATATTCAAGACCTGTGAACATTTTAGAGATATATATTCATTTTATTTAGAGTTCTGCGGTTCAAGACCAAGAGCATCTTCTTGAACACTTCTAAATATGAATATAAACTCATGGAACAAAATGTAATAACATCCAATTCATAAATATAACATATAAAAGTAATCACTATAAGATAACTTTTAGAACACAATTCCAACAGCAAGCTGCAGCAAAAAATCAGTGATAATTAAAACACAAGTCAAAGATATGTCTCATGTGACAGTTATATACTCCCTTAAAGTATACAATTTACTCCCTTAGAATATACAATTTACTCACTTAAAGTATACAAGTTACTCCTTTCAAGTAAACAAGTTACTCCTTTCAAGTGTACAATTTACTCCCTTAAAGTATACAATTTACTCCCTTAGAATATACAATTTACTCACTTAAAGTATACAAGTTACTCCTTTCAAGTAAACAAGTTACTCCTTTCAAGTGTACAATTTACTCCCTTCTGATTATATAGAAACGATAAATTCAACGCTACTTACCAAATCAAACGAGTCAACTGGCAACCACTTCAACTCTGTGCTGACTTCTCTCTTAATAAGATATATCAGAGCAGACATGACCTGAGGAAAACAAATATATATAAGCATAATGCATTGATGTATTGAATTTCTAATGTGATACAAGAATAGTATAACTTACACATGGTGGTACGCCCTTATCACTCAATAAAATCAGCATGTCAGATGAAGTTACAGAAAGATTGTCATGCCTATACACATCTACGGGTGCAGCTTCAGTTCCAATTGTCGATGTAAACATAATCATTCGAAGAGTCAACTCTTCAGAGATCCTTGAATTCTCAGTTATATGAAATGAATCCCAAAAATTAACAGACGTTCCCTTCATTTTCTTGTCCCCTCTAACTAATTTATCACTGTAAATGAATGGGTCTGCATATGGACTACCATGAAAGGTTGTCTTTTTTAATGCACGACCCTTGGAACTTCTTTTGATAGTAGGGGATGACTTCTTCCAGTCTATAAAACTAGTATAATATCCTGGATCTGCTGGAAGATTTGTTTGCGCAACAGGATAAGCATAAACAATAGAAGAAATATATTCATTCAATCCTGATACTGGGATAGAAAAAAATAAAACGAATAAAAATAAAATTCTTTTGATATGCTATTACTGTAATAAAATGCATATAGTTTTATAGCCAAATTCCAAACAGTTACAAGAAATCTGCTGCATTTAAAATGAAAACAAAAAATTACAGTTACTATATGAACTCTAAACTACCTAACATAGTACTACTCCTAATACATTTACTATATAAACTCTAAACTATGGAAAGAAGTCGCCGGAATCTCTAAAAGCTTGGATGATATCACACACATCACCAGCCAACTCAAAAAATTCAGGAGGGAAATCTAAGCTAACAGTATCTTCTTCCTTAACAGGGTTTGTATTAATAGGAGGAACTTGTTCATTAACAGGATGTATATCAGCAGGGTGATATTCTTCCTTAACAGGGTGTATATTGTTGACATTAGGTTCTTCCTCTTTCTCACTCTCAGAAGAAAACCCTAAACTAAAGGAAGGGATTGATTTTGGATCCCAGTCACAATTTGGAACAGGTTTTTGAATAGAAAGGTTAGATGGTCCTGCAAAAAAAGGAGGTATAATATATTTGTATTACATCTACGGGGACAAAAATTTTGATAAAATTTCTTGCAATTAATGATGGACATATGCAGTATATCTACACACTGATTATTTAACACATACCAGCATTTGTCTCCTTCCCTCGAATGTAAGTCTTTTTCGGAGACTGAAACGCTACAATATGCCTTGGCCTCTTGTGTGCTCCACCATCCTCTTCTGTTTCCTCTGTAAGTTCTTCCTCTGACAAAAAATAAAGAAATGCATATAAGGTACTCCCCTTATGATATGAATGTACAACCTTATTCAAATAAATTACTCCCTTATGACAAACAAGTATTGATGTTTATGAGACTAATATACAGAATACAAACAACATAATAAGTTTCCTGTTTTATCAAGTTACTCCCTACTTAACAATTATATAAACCCTACATAACAATAATATACATCCTTGACAGAAAATATGGACAAGACAAAGCATGAACTTACCAATTTCATCCCAGTTCACTTCTCTATCTTCTCCACTGTGAGGGGGGACATCCTTTGTCCTCTCTTTTTCCTTACTGCCCTCCTCTTCTGGTCCCTTTGAAGGTTCTCTCTCTGCAAAAAAACAAAAGAACAAATATAAGTTACACCCTAATTAACAACAATATAAACACTTGTGCACACAATTTACTCCCTATCAAAGAAATGACAGAAACTGTGAACCAGACAAGTAATGAACTTACCATTTCCATCCCGGTTCTCATCTTCATCGTCTCCAGTGTGAGGGGGGGCATCATTTCTCTTCTCTGTTTCTTTTTCTTTACTGCCCTCCTCTTCTGGTCCCTTTGAAGGTTCTGTCTCTGCAAAAAAACAAAAGAACAAATGTAAGTTATTCCCTAATTAACAACAATATAAACACTTGTGCACACAATTTACTCCCTATCAAAGAAATGACAGAAACTGTGAACCAGACAAGTAATGAACATACCAGTTTCATCCCGGTTCTCATCTTCATCGTCTCCAGTGTGAGGGGGGACATCATTTCTCTTCTCAGTTTCTTTTTCTTTACTGCCCTCCTCTTCTGGTCCCTTTGAGCGTTCTCTCTCTGCACAAAAACAAAAGAACAAATATAAGTTACTCCCTACTTAACAACAATATAAACCCTTGTGCAAACAAGTTACTCCCTATCAAAGAAATGACAGAAACTGTGAACCAGACAAGTAATGAACTTACCAGTTTCATCCTGGTTCTCATCTTGATCTTCTCCAGTGTGAGGGGGTACATCATCTCTGTCATGCTCATCCTCGTCGTCTTCATCATCCCGATCATCATTGTTGTTCCCTTCACTGTCATCATGGTTCTCTTCATCTTCCTCACTTACATTCTCATCAACTGTTTCAGCTACTCGGGCCCTTTTATGCCTAGGACGAGGAGGAGGATGAGGACGACGAGGAATAGGCGAAACGTACTTCAACAGGAAGGTATCTTTGCAACCATTTTGCAAAATTATCACCTCAGGGCGACTCCAAGCCAGTGGCACAATTTCTTTCCCATCCTTTGTTAACTGCTCGAATTTCAACTCCACAATTTGCAAAAGTTTGTCCGCTGCAACTTCAGAGAATCTTTTGTTCAAATCCCAGTTATAGTAACGTGGGATACCACCCTTCAGTACCTTGTTATTTTCAACACGAGAATGCTCCAAAAAACAGATCTGCAGGAATAAAAATTGTGTCAACTAAACAAGATACTCCTTAAGTTATATTAAATTACTCCTTAACATGAAACAATATACTCCCTTATAAGTTCAATATGTAACCTAATTAAGAACAGCAAGAAGATGTAACCTAATTAAATAAAAATTATGTCAACTAAACAAGATACTCCTCAAGTTATATTAAATTACTCCTTAACATGAAACAATATACTCCCTTATAAGTTCAATATGTAACCTAATTAAGAACAGCAAGAAGATGTAACCTAATTAAATAAAAATTGTGTCAACTAAACAAGATACTCCTCAAGTTATATTAAATTACTCCTTAACATGAAACAATATACTCCCTTATAAGTTCAATATGTAACCTAATTAAGAACAGCAAGAAGATGTAACCTAATTAAATAAACATTGGTATTTTAAGTTACTCCCTTAAACTAAACTATAAACACCCTTATGGCTTAAACAAGCATCCTCAGGATAAACAAAAAAAGGTTGTTGTCATCCAGAATAGAAATCAAAATTTAATAAAAGCTAAAACAAAAAAAAACTTACTATTGCAGCATGAGCACACCCTCGAATGCAAATCTTACTATTGTTGCCATCTTTATCTCTTAGCTTGTCCAGTGCTTCCTTCATTTGCCTTACAATGAGCGCATGTACAACATGCGCCCAATTGTACTCAGACAATTTGTCAACATTCTCGATAAACTTTATCATCCCCACAGGAACTCGGCCATTTGACGGAGGAAGAAGAAAAACGGTCAAGATGTGAAGAATCAACAGAGACACAAAATCTTCAACCTTCTCATCATTTCCTGCGATCTCAATGATTTGTTCCTCCAGATCCACATAGCTGACCTTCGATTCTCCTTTCAAATAATCTAGCTGAAGACGGCTCTTAGTAAAACCATGCTTCTTCTGCCTCCCATCTTCATCTTGAAACTTGATGAGAATACCATTGTCACGCAACCCTAACAATAAAAGATAGTTTCTGTTTAGAAATAATAATAAAAATATAAATATTTTTTACTTATCTAATTACTCCCTTAATTTAAACAATTTACTCCCTTGATCTGAAGAAGTTACTTCCTACATCAAACTGCTATCATATAACTATATATCATATATATAACAATTACTGCCTTGGTTGGAACAATTTAGTCCTTTGATTTGAACAAGTTACTCCCTTGATTCAAACAAGATACTCCCTTGAAGGGAACAAGTTATTTCTAACATCAAACTGCTATCATATATAACTAGATATCATATATAACAATTTACTCCCTTACTTTGAACAATTTATTCCCTTGAATAGCACAATTTATTCCCTTGATTTGAACAATTCACTTCCTCCATCAAACAGCTCATATATAACAGAAAACAAATTATCTAAACCAATTGTAAATTATAATCTCCCTTCAATCAAATATGTAGAATATGGATGAAAGATTAAATACCGAGTACAACGCCAACGTCTTCAGATCTGAATGGAAGTGAAACACCATGAATCTTGAAAGTCTCATCTTCTGGATCAAAAATTTCGACCACCTTTCTCAGTAGAGTTGGCGACAGCAATGCTTCAGGCATTTCAAAGAGGTGAGCAAATGGAGTTTCCATCAGCCTCTCCTTTTGCAAGGCAGACATCTTCGGTAAAATATCCCTCTCATAGAAAACCAAGACGTGACCTGGCTTGCAACGTGTTATGAACTTCTTAACACCTGTTGTTCACAAAAAAATCACACTATAATAGAGATATCAAACAAAATACTCCCTGATTAATTACTCCCTGACTAATTACTCCCTGACTTAAAATAAAATACTCCCTTGCAACTACTAAGTACTCCCAAATTGCAAATAAAATACTCCATTGAATAAATTAAGTATATACTTCCATAACAGCACATGAATCACATTAAAACCAATTATATCCTTCCATAACAGAACATGAATCACATCAACTGGTGCTTCACGTATAACTAATTAAAAAAAAAACTATGGAGTTAAAAAACTTACCAGATGGAGCACGTGCTGTACCAGTTGGTTTCCGACGTCCTTGAGACGTAGACGCCTTTTGAGAGGAGGAACCACTCCGTTTTTTTCCAGCGCCTTTTGAAGAAGGCTTCACTGTAATGATAAAAACCTGGTTTCAGTGGCGACAAGATTGAAAAATTAAATAAAAAGCCAAGTAGAAAGGAAAAGGATGTAAACAAACCTGGTTTCAGTGGCGATTTGGGACGTCCTTTTTCTTTGGCCGAGATTGTCGACCCCTTTTTCACCATTGTCGCCGAATAGAACAAAGGGCGAGTCGGAGATCCGAGATCGAGGATGGAAAGAGTAACCCTAGGAGAGAGCGAGTGGAGAGGATGTGAGTGGTAAACCTAAGATAACCCTAGGAGAGAGAGTGAGAAACGAGAGAGAAAGGACGGATCCTTCGGAGGGAGCGAGAGTCGAGGGAACTAGAGAGTGAGGTTGTCGTCACTCGTCAGTCCCTGAGTTTGATTTGAAATATTAAATAATTCGATAAAGTTTATAAAGTAAATGAAAGGGTGCATTCCAGCGGAAAATCGCGATGATTCATACATTTTTTTAAAAAAAAAGTAATTTATAACGATAAAATTGACGTCCCTGTGTCTAATAATTTGTATAAAATGTTTACATTACTTTAATAAAATTAACGTTCATCCATAATGATATATTTTAATATTACTATAATGCATAAAGGATATGTACCCTGTTTAAAAGTAATCTCCTCCCTAGTTTTCCACAATATACTCCCTTGTGTTGTGTGTGCCAATAGGTGCTCCCTTGTGTTTGCCAATAGGTGCTTCCTTGTGTTATTTTAATAAAATAGTACTGTAATGCATACAAGGCATACTTTCTTGTTATAATTTATTTCCTCCCTTGTTTACTACTATCTACTCCCTGGTGTTATTAATTTCCTTCTTGTTTACAAATAGGTATTCCCTTGAGTTATTAATTTAATACATGGTTTTGTATTATATACTCCCTTGTTTCATTAATTTCCTCCCGTGTTTTGTACTATCTACATCCTGACGTTGTTAATTTGACTAAATTTTACTTAAATTATTACAAGTATATATAGCATTAATCTCGTGTTACGTTTATTTACTCCCTTGTCACGTATTATATACTCCAGTGGAACACAATAAGTCGAATGCTGTATTTTATAGAAAATATATTTCGACATATATCATATCAATATGGTATCAACTATTACAAAACAATTATATGCTATAATTCAAAAAAAAATATATCAAATCCCACATGCAACAAAGTATTGTTCTCTGTTTGAAAAAAATATAAATTTCTACTTTTTGCTCCTCTTGACTTTTGAACAACCTGCTCCACCATTAACATTTCCCTCCAACTGAGTCAACTTCTTCATCTTCTGTTTCTTCTTATCACGTATGATTTCTTCATGTGACTTCCATCTTTGGTTTGGGTTCCGACCTCTCTTTCTCCTCTTGATTGGATCTTTCACAGCTTGGTTAGAGTCACCATCTGCACCAACCACACTACAACCAGTTTCACTCTCTCCTACATTACTTCCAACATTTCCAACACCATCTCCTCTACTCTCTCTACTGTTACACAATGACATCCTCAGATCATTCATACCATCCACCATAGTTTTGAGAGTGTGTTCATCAAGTAGTGCATAATCTATTAAGTCAAGGAAAACACCATGAAGCAAAGAATAGAGGTTGTTGTAGGTCTCCCGCCTATCATTCACTCTCATAGCTATGGATTTGGCATCCAAATGATTCCTCTTACAGTGTGTGCTCCATCTATCCAAAACATAAATAGATGGAACAAATTCTTGGTCTTCTTGTTTGTAGACCAAGAGAGCATGTCTACAAACAATACCAACTGTTTGAAATAGGGAACAGTCACAAGAATAGGTCTGATCTTCAGCATTATAATCTACCTTATACTCCAGATTCATACCCATCTTCTTTTCAACAATAGTGTACACCCTTCTTCCTCCAAGTCTCTCACATGGGTTGAATTTTAATCCAATAACAGCAAACAATTCTTTCTGGAATTTGTAGAACATTTTGTGAGTATATGCTCCAGCAAACTGATCCTCGACATCCTCTTCTGTAAATGTTTTAGGGAATCCATCAACACACTGAAAGTCCAGCTCTATCTCAGTCCTTCTCTGTTTCCCTAGTGCCTCTTCGAATTGCTTAACAAATTGACTGGTACAACAATGAAATCAGAAAATTAATTAGTGTGACTATTTTACTGAAATCAACAACTGGTATAGCAAGGAACTCCCTTATGTAAGTTAATACACTCCCCTCCTGAATAATACACACCCCTGTAACAATTTTACAAAAAATTCTACTGGATTGCACAAATAAAATATTTATTTACTATGAAAAGGTATTCCCTTCTGTAAGTTAATATACTCCCTTCTTAAATAATAAATACTCTCTATAACTATTTTACAAAAAAAATTCCTACTCAATTGCACAAATAAAAAATTTAATTACTATGTCAAGGTACTCCCTTCTGTAAGTTATATATACTACCTTCCTAACTAAGGAACACTCCCTGTAACTATTTCACACAAAAATATTCTACTCCATTGCATGAATACAATGTTGTGATAGTACTGCATCAATGAATAGTACTAAAGACATGATTTGAGAGGAAAAATTGTACCTCAGAGTAGTTTTGGAGTTCACAAACTTGTCCAAAAACGAGTTCATACTCTCACTCCTTTGAGTTGTTGACATCCCTGCCCAGAAATGATTCTTAAAGTAGGCTGGTATCCATGTTGACCTTTTCTCGTATATCTCACTGAGCCAAGGATGTTCTGATTTAAATGTTGAAAACGAATTAGACATGGCACTAATATAAGGACTACAAATTAGAAAACTGCTGCAACTTTTAACAGATTGACGATAGTACTACAGCCATACAATAACAAGATACTCCCTCTGTATCAATAATATAGTACCTACAACAAATAAATTACTCCCTTGTTTACAAGAAGGAACTACCTTGAAGAGAGGATTTCGTAATGACATTTTGCCAACTGGACTCGAATTGATCGATGGTTAAAGAGTTGTACACTGCACTCTTAATCTCTTTTATAACCGTCTCGTCATGCGGAACCTTATTTGGCACCTTATTCATAATGTGCCAGAGGCAAAACCGGTGAACAGTGTTTGGCAAACATTTTTCAATGGCAAGCGTCATGGCCTTTGATTGATCAGTGATAATGGTCGATGGAGCCTTGCCACGCATGCATTGTAAAAATGTGCTCATGATCCACATGTAGGAATCTGCATCCTCACATGTCATCATGGCGCAGCCAAACACTGTGGTTTTCCCATGATGATTAACACCCACAAAGGGGGCAACAGGTAGATCAAATCTGAAATAAAGTACAAAAATTTTTTAGAAAAACATATAAAATCCCAGAAGAACATAATATATACATCCTCTACCAATTTAGGAACACCCTTATTGTTGAATATATGAATCAGAAACTGGGTTGAATTAGTAGATTGCAGAAATAAAATGCCAAAAGTACAGAATAGCTACACCCTCTGAAACATTAAAGAGTATCCCTCTTTCATGTTAAGATACTCCCCACTTCAGAATAACTAACACTCTTAGTTACCTAAATCAGAACAACATAACTTCAATATGTAAATCAGAAATTGGTTTCTGTAACTCACTTGTTTACAAGATAGGTTGCATCAAATGACAAGGCATCCCCGAAGTACTGGTACGCAGCTCGCGACACCGAATCTGACCAGAACACCAATTCCAGACGGTTCTCTTCGTCAAATTTGCATTGGTAAAAGAAATTTGGATCAACAGCTTGTTTCTCACGGAAATAGCTCATCATTGCAGCTGCATCCCCGTTTTTCAAGTTATACCTCCTAACTTTCCCCACGTAGTTCCTCGCATCCCTCTCTGAATATCCACACAACTCTGCACCTCCACCCATTTGCATTACTGCATTTATGTTCCCAATAAGAGGAAGGCCAGAATGCTCATTAATCTCCAGAAGTTTCTTGACATAATATGGCAGATTTCTGTGGCTTGTGAGCTTATAAGAGTATTCTGGACACAGTTCATGGTTATGACCAAGCACGACATTATGGATGAACCAAACTTCTTTTGCTGGGTTGAAACGCAACAGTATACGAGCTTGACAGCCCAACTTCTTCACTGCACGCCTTCGCTCGCTCACTGGTTTGTCAGTTTTGCCCCTTGTTTCTCCTCCTTTGTGGCACCTGATGGTTTCCCGAACGGTCTTTCCATTCTTAGATGATCCCCCGTTTCTGCTCGCACCAAAACCCACTGAGTACGCATATCTACTATAAAATTCCCAAGCTTCTTCTTTTGAAACAAATTCCATCCCAATTACTGGAGCAGGAATGCCAGGAATTGGATCAGGAATGATACAGATGCTTGAAGAGGCAGGGTCAGTTTCATTACTTGTCTCAGTACTCTTCTGATCAACTACATCTTCAGTGTTGGTGGAGTGACTAAAGGAAGCCTCAGTAGAATCCCAAGTCTCGGCAGCAATGGCGGTTTGGGGAGACGTGCACATCGAAGCCAATATTCAAGTCAAAGCCTGGTCAAACAAAATTTAGAAAACAATCACTTACAACGAATAATATAATTTAATAAGAACAACTAACCATATAAGTTATATAAAAAAAAAACATTAATTACAACAGAGGTAACAATATAACAGGTGTGCTTGGTTTTTTACTCATTACGTACAGGAAATTTACTCCCTACGTAAATATAATGTACTCCCTTTAAGCATATAATATACTCCCTTGTTGTAACATGTACATTTATTCTCTTATCTGGTGCATGTCAATTACTAGCTTCATACAAATAGTTTAATCCCTTCGCAAATACAATTTACTCCCTATTTCTAATTGAAATCTAAATTAGTAATAATGCAAACTAATTGGCTAACAAGCCAAACAAAATAAAGGTACCTGTTAGCGACATTGCTAAATGATATGCAAATTTCCTGAAAGAAAAAGGAACCAGTCTTAACATCAGAATATAAACAACTCAATTCAACATATAGAACGTGTAAACGAAACAACAAAACTATATTAGCAATGTTAAAAAAACGCAACCTAACATATAGAACTTGTTACTCACTTGTGAGAAATAGTGAACACCCTACTGAATAAATAAGACTCCCTTATTTTATACTAGTTACACCCTTATGAGAAATAAAAAACACACTGAATGAATTACAACAACCACAGATCTAGAGATAATTGACTAATTGATATAAATGAAAGTACAAATCCAGATTAAAATCAGTTGTTCCAGCACAGAAAAAACATTAATAAGTAAAAATCAAAGCAAAAAGGAAGTGGAATTACCTAAACTTCGGAGAAATGATGAATTAAGAGCACGCACTTCAATATATCGCAGGAAATCGTCTTAGCAATTCTCGATCTGTTTAAAAATCGCACAAAATCATCACTCCCTTATTTTATACTAGTTACACCCTTATATGAAATAGTAAACACACTTAATGAATTACAACAAACACAGATCTAGAGAAATAATTGACTAATTCATACAAATGAAAGTACAAATCCTGATTAAAATCAGTTGTTCCAGCACAGAAAAAAACATTAATAAGTAAAAATCAAAGAAAAAAGGAAGTGGAATTACCTAAACTTCCGACAAATGATGAATTAAGAGCACGCACTTCAATATATCGCAGGAAATCGTCTTAGCAATTCTCCATCTGTTTAAAATCGCACAAAATCATCGATTAAAGTAAATAAAAACGATGCAGGGATAGCATCTGGAGCAAGCAAGAGAGATCAGAGAGAGAGAGTGCGAGATTGTTGAGAGGATATGGAGCAATCAAGAGAGATCGATTGTTGAGAGAGAAAGGTTACCTGGAGCAAGCAAGAGATCTGGAGCAAGCAAGCAAGAGACGCCGATGAAGGTGTTTCGTAGAGAGAGAAACCACAACGGAGGTTGATCGCGACTCGCGAGAGGATTTTCGGAGAGGGAGAGAGAAAGAGGGATTTATACGGAGGTTTTCGATTCAATTTGAAAATGCGCGTGATTGGCACGTGATAGACGGGGATGGAATTAAAAGAACGTGACAAAAAAGGAAGGCGCCAGCGCCTGATTGCTTGATTGTCTGAAAGATTGATTGTCTTAAGCATTTTCCTAAATCAATAAATAAAATAAAAGGTTATTTGGGCTTTTGTTGTGTTGATGAATTCCGTCTTTTCAAAGAATAAAAGTAGGCCCTTAAAAGTAATACCTTGAAAGGTGAAAAGGTATATAATGGTCAAATTCTATAAAATGAAAAAAAAAAAATTTGAATTTCAATACCTCTCAACATTATTCTCAAACATTAGATTTATGTCACGATACATGCATGTATATGGTATTAATTGAATGGTTATAATTCATCTTTTTATTAGCTGGAAGATCTATGCGTTCGTTGTATGCTACAGACAGTAATGGAATGATAAATAATGAAGTTGTTAATATCTATTGCAAATTTGCAATACAAAATACACAGAAAATCGACATGCTTATTCTTCCATATACACCGTGGAATCCGTGTATACCGTCTTTTGTGAGTTTGAGTTCTCTTCAATTTTTAAAATTTCGTTATACTCTAGAAGATAATAAATTTTCAATTTTCAATCCATACTTGTAAACCATTGTGTGCCTGTGTCATACAAACTAGGTTTATATGATAAGCTCATTAATTACCAAAATAATTTCATTAATGTTTCCTTATTTAATTCAGGTAAATTTATAAATAATCAAAACCTCTAGCATAATTTTAACATTTTGGATGCATGTATTCTCAATTTCAGTGTTTTTTTTTTTGTTTTTTTTTAGCTAAAGCACCCCAAACAGAGGGCCAAATTCATTAAACTAATAAAACCAGGTTCAACAGTAACAATAGTAGAAAAGCAAACAACAGAGTGCCCAGAAGGAAACGACTCTTAGCAGTAGCAAAGAACAACAACAAAAACCAAAACAGTATCTAAGACAACAAAGCAGCGGGAACTAGTTGTGAGTAAAGGAATCATTGGTGGTGTTGGTGGTGCTACCATCATTGTTCCTCCCTTGATCTGCTGCCTTCTGATAATTAGCTGCCATATTCTCAATTTCAGTTTTTAATTTAAATATTTTTTTATTAAAACGTTTGTTCAATCTTTAAGAGCTAAAACAAAAAAAAAATGAAATATGCAATGATATGTTCATAATTTAATTGTTTTTTTTTCCGAAAATATAATTTTGCTCCGGTAATATCAGTGTCCCAATCACTCAAGTATCATAGAAAAACCAATATCAAATTAAAATTATATTCCAACCTTCTTGGGTACATTCATTGGAAAGACATTAATGAATTAAACAATTGACACACCTGGTCAACTAAATGAAAAAATACTACTAGTCATCCCCTCTAAACGAATACGCTACTGACAACACCAAGAGAGGGTCGTACTCATGTAGTCATCTTTATTATTGTATAAAAGGCGGGATAGTCTTAACTCTTAAGATTTAGTAACTAGGAAAGGCAAGAGCTCTCTCTAGTTTCACAACATCTTTATAAGAGTGAGAGCTTCCGCGCGATCATATCCCAGGTCTGAATGATTAGCATTTGTTCAGAATATTTTCATTCAAGCTAACTGCATGCTCTCTCTAGTTTAAGAGATCAGATTTCAGATCATATATCTTTGAAATCCTGATCTCTTATAACAAGATTATTGCTTGGTTCAGTAATTAATGGTGACCTTACTGACATGCCCGGCCCGATGAAGGTCACTTCACAGGGACTGTGGCAAGGCGATGACCTGCTTCATTTCGCACTGCCGCTTCTCATACTACAAACATGCATTGTGATTGGTTTCACAAGATCCTTGCATGTTGCCATCTTCAAGCCCCTTAGACAGCCTCGTGTCATCGCTGAACTTATTGTGAGCTCATTTATATTCAGATTTCAGACATTCAAACTGCTATTAAAAATTACATGCATAGGATCGTATAGATTTATATTCTGAGTTTCCGACATCCTTTTTTCTCAGAATTAGTAGAGTTTGTTAGACTCTCATGAAAATTTATATTTTGTTTGTGTGAGCTGAGAACTTGCTATTAGTATTATTATTTTTTGACTACTTTGTCTTGTCCATTAGACTTTTGAATGTGCAACGAATAGGCGCCTAAATTAATGAAACTATAAGCAGGGCGGAGCCAGAAATAATTCATTAGGGGGACAATTCAATAATTTCTAATTAAAGGACAAATTATATAATTTTTCTAAAGACAAGAAAATACATGGAAAAATCAAACAATTTTTGGAGCATAGGAGGGACAATACCCCTTCTAGCCCCCCATGTGGCTCCGCCCCTGACTATAAGCAATACATCTCGTATTAACTTAGGATTGATCAACACTTATATATAGGAACAAAACTATCCTTTAATGCTATGTTACCCTGGTACTTCAAAACATCAGCCATACTCGTACCGGGTACGAACCGGGTACTGGTACCGTACCCGATACGTACCGTACGGTCAATGGTCAAAAGTCAATGGTCAACGTGTTGATATTAGTTTTATGTCATTTATTTGTGCAAATTCCAAGTTTATGTCATTTATTTGTACAAACTCTAAGTCTTAGCTAAACAAAATTATGTTATACATATTATATTTTGTAATATAATATAATTATAGATCAATAACATATTCAAATAATATATATATATCGTCGTACCCGTACCGGAGATTTTTAAAAATTTTCGTACTACCGTACCCGTACCAATGCAACATAGCTTTAATGTAGTGTGGCTGGTGAATCAACGATAAAAAGACCAATTAATTTTTGAACTGAAAAGCGGTCAGCAAGCACTCTTTCAATTTCTCGACAGAAGAGAACCAATGATCGTCGGTCGTAGTCTACAAATTGTATTTCGGATTTTTTTTTTTCTGAATGTCAGTGCACCCTCTTGGCTGTAACGGATCGTTTAGTCAGTTGATTTTCAACCAGCTGTTACACGAATAATCACCCATGTATAACGCAACTGATCAAGCTAGGCACTAAACCTCTCCTTTCACCATCAATGTGGCATGGGGATGGCCGGATGGGGGTCCTATACAATTTTCATTTTGAGTTGCATATGTTGCACAGATGGGGTTTATTTGAACCAAGTCGAGTACTTGGGGTTTGTTACGAAATAAAGAAATCTATCTTATTTTGAGTTTGGAATTTGCACGGATGGGGTTTATTTGAAGAGTTGGGAACTTGGAGTTTGTTACGAATTTAATACGAAATAAAGAAATCAATCCAATTTTGAGTTTGGACGTTGCACAGACGGCATTTATTTGAACTGAGTTAGGGGCTTGAGGTTTGTTACGAAATAAAGGAATCCATCCAATTTTTAGTTTGAAAGTTGCATAGACAGGTTTATTTGAACCAGAGTTGGGACTTGGGGTTTGTTACGAAATAAAGAAATTCATTCAATTTTGAGTTTAGACGTTGCACCGGAGTTTATTTGAACCGATTTGGGGTTCTGGGGTTTGTTTCGAAATTAAAAAAAAAAAAAAACCATCTAATTTTGAGTTTGGACGTTGCACAGACGGGGTTTATTTGAAGCGAGTTGGGGACTTGGGGTTTGTTACGAAAGAAAGAAATCCATCCAATTTTGAGTTTGAACGTGCCTTTTTAAACATTTTTGCAATTTTTGAAAAATATTATTTTTAAATATTTGGTTGTTTGAAGGCGTTCCTAAATTTATTTTTTATAAAATTTTATATGCATACTCACGAAATAAATAATTAGTGATATCAAAATTTTTATTTCAACTTTTAAAAAATTTACATAGTTTTAACATTTAAGAAATTCCACGAAAATTATATTTGTGCTTTTTAATTGTTTGAGTGATGTCCTAAATGTATTTTGCATCAAATTTTACGTGGATACTCAAAATAGTATAAGAATATATTGATTGTAATTTTTTATATTTTTCGATATTCAAAATATTTTAGTTATTTTTTAAAATCATATTCTATTTTACTGGTAAAAATTATAATTTTTTCATTACAAAAATTAAACTTTATTTATTATAGACAATCAAAAGAAATAAAAATTGATGAGATAACGCGCTGTTTTCTTACCAGTTTAAACTCATTTGTTCAAGTTAAAGATATGATCCAGTGTAATGTGTTTCAATAAAATGATATAGGTTTTTTCTTTTTTAGAAACAAGTGAGCAAAAGCTCACCACTTTTCCATTAAACGAAAAGCGTAAAGTTCACAAAAGAGGAGTTTAGCTATGGTGAATCGCGATCAAAATATCTAGATCTAGTTCAAAATGACCGATCCAAACCGTCTAATATGATCTTCCTATTGAAATCTCCATGCATACCAAATTTTTCATTTTTTCAAAATTTTTAAGTATTTTTTTGAAATTTTAGAAAATCGTTAATCTAATTAGTTCTGAACCATTCAAAAACAACAGTTTTTAAAAATCGGGAAAAAGATATTTAAAAATTTTGAAAAAAATGAAAAATTTGGTTTCCATGGAGCTTTCAATAGGGAGATCATATTGGACTGTTTGGATCGGTCATTTTGAACTAGATCTAGGAGTTTTGATCTCGACTCACCGTAGCTAAACTCCACAAAAAAGACCAGGACACCATCGCTGCCTCCTCTACAACAACTCATTATCCTTTATTCTAGCGCACTGGTACCACCCAATTGATCGGTACCAGTGCTCCTACTATATATATCCCTCCTTATTCTAATATTATTTAATTGCCTAACACTCCATACAGCACAAAAACAAGCCACATATTTATTATCATAATACCTAATAAATTGACCTCCACTTAGAGAAACAAACACTGACACAAAAAACCAGCATATAGCACCATCCAAAATCCTTTTTCCCATCTCGCCAGTAGCTCAGTTTGCATCGACTATAATGAGTTATGCAAATTTCAAAAAAAAAATTTAACTCTTTACAGGTTGGTGAGTACTCCACATTTTTTTTTTTTTCCAAAAAAACAGGAAGTATCCATTCTCATTAGTTGCATAATAGTGCTCTGCACAGTCTTTTTGTTCAGTTGTCTATATAACTATTCAGTGTGCAAGAAACTTGTACAAATTTTCATAACTTCGTTGCGTCATACTGACTTCATTCACTTATACGTATAAATTTTATAATTATATTTAACCAGGAAGATAAATGTCTCATCTCTAGTTAGGAAAACAACAGAGAGAGTTTCATTGTATATTAATTTTTTAAAAAAAAATAGAGAGTGAATATATTATAACAGTGGGACTTGGAATTGGAAGCTGTAGTTTTTAAATTATTAGATGTCGATATTATAAACTACAACTTAAATATCTACATCTAACAATTTAAAACTACAACATTCAATTCCAAGTCCCAACTAATAATAAAATAAGGACAATTTTTCTCTAGATACAAATTCTAAATCGGGCTTTGATTTCATTGTTCTTTTAAATTTTGAACGGTTATGATCAAAATCCAGTTCAAAATTTGTATCTACGGAAGAATTTTCCATATAATAAGATACATTAACTTGCGGAGCACAACAGATAACAATGGTTTCTCGTGTTCAAATAAAATTTTTTATACAGGGAGGAATTCTGCTAGGACCGTCAGCTATAGGCCGGAACACCAATTGTACCTCAAAACCATATTCCCTAAACAAAGCCTCACGACATTCGAGACCGTTGCCAATATTGGGCTCCTCTTCTTCGTCTTTCTAGTCGGACTCGAGCTCAATCTGAAGGCATCAGGCCGGGGTACTGCCCGAAAAGGCATTATAATTGCCACTGCTTGCATCGCGCTTCCATTTGCACTTGGCGCGAGCACCTCTCTCTTCGTTCATGCAACCATCTCTAAGGGTGCTCATTTATCTGCCCTTCTTGTTTTCATGGGTGCCTCTTTCTCCATTACCGCAATTCCGATTGTGGCGCGCATCCTTGCAGAGTTTAAATTGCTGGAAACCGAAATGGGCCGCATGGCATTGTCGGTAGCGGCAATAAATGATATCACAGCTTGGATCCTTTTGGCACTGGCTATTGCGCTTTCGGGCTCACGGTCACCACTTGTGTCTGTTTGGATTCTTTTAACGGCTGTTTCCTACGGGGCATTGTTGTTTGTGTTCCTACAGCCAATTCTTGCTTGGATGGGCCGCCGCACAGTAGAAGGAAGTCCGGTCAAGGAATTGTATGTGGTCACTATTTTAGTTATTACTCTTGCATCTGCATTTGTAACAGACATGATCGGCATACATGGCCTCTTTGGAGCCTTTATTGTGGGTTTCTTGGTACCCAAGGAGGGACCATTAGCAGGAGCGATAACAGAGAAAGTAGAGGATTTCACTTGGTATATTCCTTCCTCTATTTTTCGCCATGAGCGGTCTCAAGACTGATGTGACCACAATACGTGGGTTAAGGTCATGGGGTTTACTTCTTCTAGTGATCATTGCTGCCACAATCGGCAAGGTCGGTGGTACCATGATTGCGGCCATCTATTGCAATTTACCTCTCCGTGATGCTGTTACGTTTGGCTTTCTGATGAACACAAAAGGCCTCATCGAGCTTATTGTACTAAACATAGGTAAAGAGCGCAAAGTTCTTAATGATCAAACATTTGCTATCATAATTCTCATGGCCCTCTTCACTACCTTTCTTACCACACCGATTATTATGGCCATCTATCCACGCCGACGTACCACTGCTGCTCCAAAGCAACGAACCATTGAACAGGCTGGTATCAAGCCTGAGTTTCGCATCTTGGCTTGTTACCACAGCACTCGAAGCATCCCGTCGATACTTAACCTTATAGAATCCTCACGTGGAACTTGCCACCAATCTCTCATTGCATACACATTGCATCTATTAGAGCTATCAGACAGCTCATCAGCTGTATCTTTGGTGCAGAGGGCACAAGGTAGGATTGTTCCCTTCTGGACCAGAAGAGACAAGACTGACGAGATAGTGGTTGCATTTGAGTCTTACCAGAAACTCAGTGCTGTCTCGATACGACCCTTGGCAGCAATCTCAGATTTCAACACAATCCATGAGGACATCATAAAAGAAGCAACGAGTAAACGTACCGCACTCATAGTCATTCCATTTCACAAGATACTGCAAGCAGACGGCTCTTTTGAGTCACTTGGACATAAACACCAACAAATCAACCAGCGGCTACTGGATTATGCACCTTGTTCTGTGGGTATCCTTGTAGACCGTGGATTTGGTGGCACGGCTCATATTTCAGCGAGCAATGTTGCTTATTTTGTTCATGTCTTCTTCTTTGGTGGTCCCGATGACCGTGAAGTTCTCACATATGCATCCCAAATGGCCGAACACCCGGGTATCTCAGTTACTATTATTCGCTTTCTCCCTAGATCAGGTGATTGCACAGAAGACAACATAGCCATTGACACATTTAAGGAAAAGGTGGTTGCAAGAGAAGGTGGAGCTGCAAAGTATGAGGAAGTATTGGCAGAAGGAAAGGAAGCATTATGTGAAAGTATTAAGATGGTGAAAAGATGTAACATTTTCTTGGTGGGACATTCACCTCCTGTCAATGCACTAGTTGATAGAACTGATTGTACTGAGCTCGGGCATATTGGTAGTTACCTAGCATCGTCAGAGTTCTCAACAATGGCATCAGTGCTGGTCATCAAGAGGCATGCCCCCCAGGGATATTCTTCACCGCTGTCTGACACATTAGTTGAGGAGGCTGACATGTAGACAACTAAGGTCATACCTGCGGACAACAAAAGAATTGGAGCTGAATAGCTAAAAGGAAACTAATTTGGAAGTTTCACCGTGTACTAAGAATAATTTCAGTAAGACAGAGAGATAATTACAGTGTTTCCATATAACTAAGCTACTTTGTAACATCTAAAATGTAAACAACCAGATATCAATGAAATTGTCATTCGAACATTTTATCAAACAGCTTGTGTGTACCAAATGTAGTACAATGGATGTAGAAGAAAGATAAAAAATAGTGTCTATCCTTGGTCAACGAGAAAATAGGAAATTGAGAGGTTTAACAATACTCCCAATGCTGCCTATCTTATCACCCCCGCAATAGTAAAATCATGCACACAAAGTTGCTAATCGCTGGAGTGCATAGGCAGATATACTCTCGTTAAATCATTAGCTGACATCATAATTTGTAGAAGCATTTGAGTACAGAGATGTGTAAAGTAACTGAATTATTAGTTTTCTTATTTCATAGTTGTAGCATATTTTCACAATTAATTTATATTATTGCATCGTAAGACGTCTTACTTAGTGAACACTCGCGCATTCAAAGGACTTAACATCTAGCCTTTGTCGAAGTTTGAAAAATGAAAGTCATAATTAGAGTTCTTATCATTTTACCTTTTGAATTGGAACATAATGAATAAATGATATTCAATGCTCAAGTAAAATTTGAAGTTTTGAACTATTAACTATATACTTTTTTAATTACAATTATTACTGTATTCTTAATTTATAGATGGAGATTTTTTCCACCAAAGTCGCTTTCTGTATAAATAGAGAAATAGGCAGTACTGCAGTAGCCCAACAAATGCCTACTCAAACAGAAAGCGACTGGGAAAAAAATTAACTTGTTGTGCTTTCTCCTCCCCGTGATTTGAACTTGAGTTAAAAAATCTACAATTAATTGAGTTGAGTCGTTTATAAGGTATAAGGTATTCTTTTCAAGAAAATTGTTTTTGCCACCGCATCCGCAATTAATAAAGATGAAAGCCCATGCCTTAATTCTGTCCCACTCTCACGTTAAGCCCAAAGGTAAACAAAGGGATAAAAAAAATATTTCTGAATCTGTATCGCACAAAGTGAAGACAACATTTGTGAATCAATTGCCAAAAGGTGGTATTATCTCAATGTTTTTAGTTCCCTCAATATATTTATTTGATCGGTCGATTGAAGAAGTACATGTAATGTTTCACAAGTCTATTATGTTAATTTGCTCACATCTCTTTCAATGTGAAGTCCATAGACAAATGGGTTGCCATTGTTTTGAAGCAACTGAAATTGTAATATCAATTGAAAGAAAATAATTAAAAAAGTCATCATTCAAAACTTAATTCCATTTTTACAAAAAAATAATAAAATAATGTTAATCCCTTTGTATTATTTTTTGCAATTTTTTGAAATTCCATGTGCTGCCTATTTTTCCTATAATACCTGATATCAAAATATTTCCTTCAAAACAGATGAAAGTCACTATTCGTTCCAAAAGAAATTACATGCATGCAACATAATTACCAACAACATATTTATCCATCGATCAATACCTCTAGTACTTTCATCATATGTTGAACTATGTTTGTAAAAAAAAATTATTTCTTGTATAATTAATTAACAATTTTTTTATGTTAAAAATTAATATTGTTTTTTATTATATTATTAATTTTCTATTTTCTTGTTATGCCCTTTTGAACCTTTCGCCCCTCAAGTCAAAGTTCTAGCTCCACCCCTGAGTTGAAGTGATGATATTAAAAATAACTTCTTTTAAATTATTGACGATATGAGTACGCACAATATAAAACAAGACCGGCCGGTAAGGAACTAAATGTTTAGACATGCGTTAAAAAAATTTTACTATCTTTTTGGAAAAATAAATTACTTATTTTAATTATAACCATATACAATGACTAGGGATAACTGTGGTATTGTTACTATTCAAGAAATGATGAAAGGTTAAAAAAAATATAAAAATATATTGTTCTGGTTTATTAAATAGATTATAGATTAATGTATAGATTACAATGAAATATAATCAGTCGACTTGAGTCAAGCACTGTTATCTTTTCTGTAGATAAACTAGATAGAGTTCTACCTAGTTAGAGTTATGCAGTTATGCATTGTTATCGTGGCCGGCATTTGCGTACAAGGGATTAATTGCTCCACAAATATTTGCATCATATTCATCACCAATTCAAATGAAGGTGGGGTGGGATGAAAACGACACTAAAAAAAGGTCAAAATCGAAAATATGCAGAAGAAACAATTCGAAACGGAAAATATGGAACAGAATTGTAATAAACGGCAAAAAAGAGAAAATCAAATATATAAAAAAAATTATAGACAGTGTTTAAATTCAACAGTAAAAATTCAAAGCATTAGCATTATCATAATAACATATGGTAGACCGCAATAGAAATTAAAGCAAAATATGAACATTGTATTAATAAAATAGATGATATGCCGCTGCATCCACTAATCTAGATGGCTTATGAATTCTGGAATATCGTTGTAATTAAATTAGGCCATTCATAGGAAGCAATTTCCTTGATAGCTAGCTAGGTTGCAAATGTGTATACTCAATTGATGTTATTGCTTCTCTATAGAGAGGCAGAAGTGTTATGTCAAACAAAAGTTTGACATGCAATTCATTTCTTTTTTTTCTTTTACAACAGCATATCTGAAGAATAACATTGAAACCAAAACAAAAGTTAAAAGGTTATTTAAGCTTTCGTTGTGTTGATGAATTTTGTATTTTGAGAACAAAAATATATAGACCCTTAAAAAGAAGTCATTGAAAGGTGAAAAGGTAGATAATGATTCAAATTTTTATAAAATAAAAAGAGCAAAAAATATTGTAAACTTTTCAACACCTCTCAAGTCATTCTCAACCGTTAGATTTGTGTCATGTATATGATGCATGATACTAAAAGTGAATTGTTATACTTCATCTTTTTGTTAGCTGGAACATCTATGCATGAGCGCGTTCTATGCTACAGACGAGGCCGGATAGAATGATAAATTAAAAAAAATATATAGTCATAGTATATATTGCGATAAAAAAATGCAGAGAAAAAAAATGAAAAATGACATTAATCCTTCCATATACTGTGGAATCCATGCATCAATTAATACCATCTTTAGTGAGTTAATTGAGTTCTCTTCAATTTTTAAAATATTGTCATATATATATACTGCGGAAGATGTTAATTTTTCACTTTTCATTCCATGCTTGTAAACCACTATGTCATACAAACTAGTTAGGATAAGTTTATTAATTACCCAAAAATTCTTCAATATTTTCATATTTTGTTCCTGTAAATTTTATAAACCATCAAGATCTCTTGCATAACTTTATTTTTTTGAATGTACGCTTATGTATTCTCAATTTCAAATTTTAATATTTAAATAATTGTTCATCTTTTAAGAGCCTAAAAATTTGAAATGTTCAAACATGTTAATAATTTTTATTATAAAATAAAAAATAATAAAAAGCTTCTGTAACTAATGAATAATACTTTGATTGTTTTTTTTCGAAAATATAATTTTGGTCTGTGAGGATCGATGTCCCAACCAGTCAAGTATCATAGTACATTCCGAGCTTCTTGGCTACATTCATTGAAAAGGCATTAATGAATTAAACAATTGACACTGTTCAACTAAATGAAATAATTAATACAATCTAATTAGTCGTCCCCTCTAACCGAATACGCTTCTTAGTTCTCACAACACCACAAGAGGGTCACGCGTACTCATCTTTATTATATATAAAAGACGGGATAGTATACTTCAAGATTTAACTTGAAAGACGAGATCGAGGAACTTAATCTAGTTTCACAGCATCTTTATAAGAGCAAGAGATTCCAATTATATCCCAGGTCTGAATGATAAACATTTGTTCAAAAAATTTTCATTCATGCTAACTGCTCTAGCATCCTCTGTCTAGCTTGACAGATGACAGATCAGTTTTTTTTTTTTTTCCAGTTCATATATCTTTTCTCTCTTATAACAAGTTTATCGCTTGATTCAGAAATGGTGACTTCACCGACATGCCCGGCCCCGATGAAAGTCACTTCACAGGGACTGTGGCAAGGCGATGACCCGCTTCATTTCGCACTGCCGCTTCTCATACTTCAAACATGCATTGTGATTGTTTTCACAAGAACCTTGCATGTTCTCATCTTCAAGCCCCTTAAACAGCCTCGTGTCATCGCCGAAATTATTGTGAGCCGATTTTATATAATCTGCCATATATTCAAAATTTTATGAATATGGATCATGTATACAGATTTATTTTTTTTTGACATCTTTGTTCTCAGAGTTAGTAGAATTGTTCGACTTCTCTTGAAAACCTATATTATGTTTCTGTGAGGTGAGAACTTGTCTTTTGGATGTGCAAAGGATAGGCGCCTAAATGTAACTATAGGCAAAAACATTTAGTGTGTATGAATCGCTTGATAATAAAGGAAGAATTAGTTATTTAAAATAAAGTTTTTTTATTCCTAACGGTCAAGAATAATTTTTAAAATTTAAAGTGTTGTTTTCTAAGTGGTAAAAAATTAAAGATAAACTTATATTCCTAGTGTGTTGGAATAATCATCTTAATATGAATTAAAAGATGGTCCCAATAATCTTTTAATTCAGGTTAACGAGATGATCCAAACATACTAGATATAAAAGTTTGTTCCGAATTTAGGACTACTTAAAAATAATACTATTAATCCAAAAAATATATATTATTGACCGACTGTCTAGGAATAATATTTTCATTCCAAATAACTAATGTTAAATTTATTCTCAAGCGATCCAAACGTATTGTTAAGCTCATTTGTTCAAGTTTACTATGATCCATTGTAATGTGATTCAATAAAATTGAAAGAAATTTAAGTCTAGAGTTCAGAAATTAACTAAATAGACTAGAATTAGACTTCATAAGAAATTTAAGTCTAGAATTCAAAAACTAAATAAACTAGAATTAGAGTTCATAAAATACAATGGAAGTTCTTGTGTCGATCTTCTTTCATAAATATTGCATCACAGGTCTTTGCTCAATTTTATCGTATTCTTCTCACTCCAATCATTGATATATAGATCTCTATTAGAAAGATCACATGATTGATCATTCACAATCCAAATACTCACTTGACTGCATAAATCAAATTCTCTTTAACTCGGTGTGGGATTCTCACTCTTCGCACAAATTATGCCTGGTACTTTTTAGAGAAGAAGCACAAGTGCACAAGTGCAGTGAAGTTTTACTCTCTTCGATCTCAGCTTATCAACCAGTGCCAAATGACTTGATATAGTCTATTTAAAATAGAAATCATACCCTTTCCTAATTAAAAGGTGCAGGTGACTAGATACTTATCCAGTCATCACAAAGTTTGTACTCGTAGTCCGCAGCCGTAAGCTATGATCCACAACAAAGTTCTTGCGGTCCGCAATTGGACCGGCGATCTCCACATTTCCCACAAATGTTGAAACAGGTTGTGCTTAATTCACATTTAAAAAAAAAAGGATTATTAATTCACATTAGTTGCATAACTTATGAGAGTGTTCTGCAGTCTTTTTGTTCGGTGGACTATACTAATCAATTGCGTAACTATTCCAGTGTGCAAGAAATTTTATACTAATCAATTCCAGTGTGCAAGAAACTTAAATAAAGTTTCAAATTCGTTGCGTCAAACTGACCCCATTCACTTATTATTAATAATTATATTTAACATACTTCAGGAAGATAATTGTCGCATCTCTAGTTCGGAAAACAACGGAGAGAGTTTCATTAAATAAAAATAATTTTTTTTTTGAGAATTATAATATCTACATCTAACAATTTAAAAATAACAACTTCGAAGTCCAAGTCCCACTTTCTGAAGAAAAGAAAAACAATAATATAATAAGGAATACTTTTATCTCAATACAAATTTTGAACTAGCTTTGATCTCAGTCATTCATCTTAAAGAGAGAGAAATTCATTATAAATTATATACGAACGGTTGCGATCAAAGTCCGTTCTAGGATTTTTCATATAATAAAATACATTAGCTTTGCGGAACACAACAGCTAACCATGATTTTTCATGTTCAAATAAAATTTTTGTTGCAGGGAGGAATTCTGTTAGGCCCGTCAGCTATAGGCCGGAACACCGACTACCTCAACACCATATTCCCTAAACAGAGCCTCACAACATTTGAGACTGTTGCCAATGTCGGGCTCCTCTTCTTCGTCTTTCTAGTCGGGCTTGAGCTCAACCTGAATGCATCAGGCCGGGGTACCGCCCGAAAAGCCATTATAATTGCAATTGCTGGCATTGCGCTTCCATTTGCACTTGGCGCGAGCACCTCTCTTGTTGTTCATGCAACTATCTGTAAGGGTGCTCGTTTATCTGCCTTTTTTGTTTTCATGGGTGCCTCTTTCTCCATTACTGCAATTCCGATCGTGGCGCGCATTCTTGCAGAGTTTAAATTGTTGGAAACCGAAGTGGGCCGCATGGCATTGTCAGCAGCGGCAATAAATGACATCACAGCTTGGATCCTTTTGGCACTGGCTATTGCTCTATCAGGCTCACGCTCTCCACTTGTGTCTGTTTGGATTCTTTTAACGGCTGTTGCATATGCGGCATTGCTCTTTGTGTTCCTACGGCCAATTCTTGCTTGGATGGGCCGCCGCACGGTAGATGGAAGTCCAGTCAAGGAATTGTATGTGGTCACTATTTTAGTTATTACTCTTGCATCTGCATTTGTAACAGACATGATAGGTATACATGGCCTCTTTGGAGCTTTTATTGTGGGTTTCCTGGTTCCTAAGGAAGGACTACTAGCTGGAGCAATAGCCGAAAAAGTAGAGGATTTCACCATTGGTATATTCCTTCCTCTATTTTTCGCCACAAGCGGTCTTAAGACTGATGTGACCACAATACGTGGGTTAAGGTCATGGGGTTTATTTCTTCTAGCAATCACTGCTGCCACAGTCGGCAAGGTTGGTGGTACCATGATTGCAGCAAGCTGTTGCCGTTTACCTCTTCGTGATGCTGTTACATTAGGCTTTCTTATGAACACGAAAGGCCTCATCGAGCTTATTGTACTAAACATAGGCAAAGAGCGCAAAGTTCTTAATGATCAGACCTTTGCTATCATGATTCTCATGGCCCTCTTCACTACATTTCTTACCACACCAGTTATTATGGCCATCAATCCACGCCGACGTATTGCTACTGCTCCAAAGCAACGTACCATTGAACAGGCTGGCATGAAGGCTGAGTTTCGCATCTTGGCTTGTTACCACAGCACTCGAAGCATCCCACCGATACTTAACCTAATAGAATCCTCACGTGGAACTCGCCACCAATCCCTCATTGTATACACATTGCATCTATTAGAGCTATCAGACAGCTCATCAGCTGTATCTTTGGTGCAAAGGGCACAAGATAGGATTGTTTCCTTCTGGACCAGGAGGGACAGGACCGACGAGATAGAGGTTGCATTTGAGTCTTACCAGAAACTCAGTGCTGTCTCGATACGACCCTTGACAGCAATCTCAAACTTTGACACAATCCATGAGGACATCATAAAAAACGCAATAAACAAACGTGCCGCACTCATAGTAATTCCATTTCACAAGATGTTGCAAGCAGATGGCTCTTTTGAGTCACTTGGACATAAACACCAACAAATCAACCAGCGGGCACTGGATTTTGCACCTTGTTCCGTGGGTATCCTTGTAGACCGTGGATTTGGTGGCACGGCTCACATTTCAGCGAGCAATGTTGCTTATTTTGTGCATGTCTTCTTCTTTGGTGGTCCCGATGACCGTGAAGTTCTCACATATGCAGCCCAAATGGCTGAACACCCTGGTATCTCAGTAACTCTCATTCGCATTCTCCCTACATCAGGTTATTGCAGAGAAGACAACATTGCCATCGACACATTTAAGGAAAAGGTGGTTGCAAGAAAAGGTGGAGCTGCAAAGTATGAGGAAGTATTGGCAGAAGGAAAGGAGGCATTATGTGAAAGTATTAAGATGGTGAAAAGATGTAACATTTTCTTGGTGGGACATTCACCTCCTGTCAATCCACTGATTGATAGAACCGATTGTACAGAGCTCGGGCCGATTGGTAGTTACCTAGCATCATCAGAGTCCTCGACAATGGCATCAGTGCTGGTCATTAAGAGACATGCCCCCCAAGGAGATTCTTTACCGCTGTCTGAGAAATTAGTTGAGGAGGCTGCCTATGTAGACAACTAAGGTCATACCTGTGTACAACAAAACAATTGGAGCTGATTAGCTACAATGAAACTATATTGGATGTATCACCATGTAGTAAGAATAATTTCAGTAAGATGGAGTAATAATTACAGTGTTCCATCCAGTTAAGCTACTTTGTAACCTCTAAAATGCAAACAACCTGGATATGGATGGAAGTGTCATTCGAACATTTTATCAAACAGCTTGTGTGTATCAAATGTAGTACAATAGATGTCAAAGAAAAATAAAAAACAGTGTATAACCTTGGTCAACGAGAAAATGGGAAATTGAGAGGTTTCACAATACTCCCAATGCTGCCATCTTAGCACCCCTGCGATAGAAAAATCATGCACACGAAGATGCTGATTGCTGGAGTGCATAGGTAGATGTGCTCTCAGTTGTAAATCATTACCTGACGTCTTAATTTGTAGAAGCTTTTAGTTTTAGGTATGGAAATGAGTAAGTAGCTGAACTATTAGTTTTCCTAGCTCATAGTTGTAGCATATCTTAACAACTAATTTATTATTATTGCATTGTAAGACGTCTTACTTTAGTGAAGACTCGCACATTCTAAGGACTTCAACATTGGCCTTTGTCGAAGTTTGAAAAATGAAAGTTATAATTAGTGTTCTTATCATTTTCCTTTTGAATTGGAACATAATGAATCAATGATATTCAATGCTCAAGTAAAATAATAACTATAAGTATATACTTTTTTTTAAATTACAATTATTACTATATTCAGAGCGATATTAATACTTCGTTGGATGGAAGATCATGGCAAGGGCTGTCAAGTTCTCACTCTCTCTACTTTTTTCATGTGCTAATTATATAACCTAAAACAAAGAAAGAATTAGTAAAAAGGGAAAAAAAAAAAAACACAAAAAAACAAAAAGCAAAGTCATTTTATATCAGTTGTTTGTCCTAAATAATGCAAAACGAAAGTGATATAAATTAGTTATGGCACAATCTTCTATTCTTCATTTAGATACTATAAGAGAACTCTCATCAGTTGTTTTTAGTCCTACAAAATTGTTACCTCAACAAACTATAAAAAAAGAATTACTAAATTACAACCAGTCAAGATTAGCAATAACAGCATCGACAACTTGTTGGGTGGTGCTATCGCCGCCCAAATCTTTCGTCTTGAACTTTCCTTCAGAAACCACATGCTTGACAGCAGTTTCCAATCTATCGGCGAATGCCGGGAACTGCAAGTGCCGCAGCATCATGGCAGATGATAGGAGAAGGGCTATGGGATTTGCCTTTCTCTGTTTAATTATTTTCTCATTTCCGACATTTCCGGCAGAAGTACCTTGTTCAAATATGGCATAGTCTTCTCCTACATTGCCTGCAAAGTTAAATTTTTTCCAATTAAGTAGTCGAATCTCCATCATTCATTCAGAAAGGGGGGGTAATGCCAATCCTCAATCGAAAAATGATTATCGATCTTAGCATATTAAATAACAATCTTGAACTGAAAACTACTTCGATACCATGCTAATTATCACATCAAATTCTTCTTTTTAAATAATTAAGCACCAATAAGCCAAAGCCAACACAAAACATATGTAATTTATGTTGCAAACGATGATATTGCAATTTTCAGAAAGTTCAAAAGTATACCTCCAGGCATGACACCGGTGCCTCCTACAAGGCCTGCAGCAGTGTTAGCCACCAAATTTCCATAAAGATTTGGTGTTACCTGCCAACTCAGCAGCAACGTTATCAGATTCCATATTAATTGAAGTAATAAATCAATATCCAATTAAGATCGCTCTGAGTTTAAAAGCATTCATACCATGACATCAAATTGCTCTGGCCTTGAAACAAGTTGCATGCAACAGTTATCTACAATAATTTCATTGTAAGCTATGCTCGGATACATAGATGCAACATCACGGCAGGATTCTAAGAATAGACCATCAGCAAGCTTCATAATGTTAGCTTTATGCACAGCCGTGACTTTACGTCTGTTATTGAGATAAGCATACTCAAAGGCATACTTAGCAATCCGGTCAGAGCAGAACTTTGTTATCACCTAAAAATTTTGATTCAGTTGTAGAAGAATGAATTACCACCAAATTGTTCTCTTGCCGGAATTCTTACAAAATGAATAAATGGTAAAGTGAAGGTACCTTTAGGCTCTCAACAACCCCTGGGGAAACCTCATGCTCCAATCCAGAATATTCTCCTTCGGTATTTTCTCGGATGACAACAATATCGACATTATCATGCCGTGTAGGAACTCCGGGCAAATTTAAACAATGAACTAGGGACGCATAAAGATCTAGCTCCTTCCTGAGCTGCACGTTGAGTGAGCTCACACCTCCACCAACTGGCGTGACAAGGCCACCTTTCAGACAGACCTTGTTACGTTGGATTGACTTGATGACCTCTGCTGGGACAGAATCCATGTGGCCATGCACCTCATATGTCTCAAAGGAGACTGGAGCATGCATTGCTTCCATGACCTGGCAAACAGCATCTGTGACAATTGGTCCGATACCATCACCTGGGATAAGAGTTACAACACGTGGCGTGTCATCGCCAGGACGTGGCATGTAGGTCACAGTTCGGTGCAAAGGAAGAGGGGAAGCTGATGAAGGGATGAGCTGACGCATATGACGGAGAGATTGCCGAAACATGATTGATAATCGGGTTTTGGTTAGCTAATTAAGATTTGGAGACCTGTGAGAAAAACAATTATTAGCAAAGTATATGCAGGGAGAATGGTCAGGTTTTAATGGTTTATGTTTGATTTATATGCTGAAACACCAGGATCAAAAGGTCGAGGCAAATGATAATAATAGCGTCCAAAATAATATATACTTCTAATTATAGTGCCTCGTTCTCGTGTCTTCTTTTCAGTGGATCTCTGCCTTCAGTCACTTGAGATAACATCTATTATTAGCAGAAACCCATTAGAAATTTGAAGGTCATAACCAGTACACTAGTACAGATATTAGTAAGTAAAGATATACCTTATCATGTTTTTAGCACATTTATCAATGTTGGACAATTATATAGATCCCAGTTGGATTTACAAAAATTTATTGTGAGGATTCTCTTGAATAATAATAATTTTGACCATTATAAAAAAATAAGTAGCACGAAGTTATTGAGCTCAAACATTTGCTAGGAATAATGTGGTTCATAAAAGCATCTGTCCCTCTTCTAAACTTGAATAAAAAAAATAATAATAACAATAATAGAACAGATAAATCGGTGGCATTCACTGTAATTAGTTAGACACAAATGAAAATACAGAACAGGAATAGAATCAGGACAGCTCCTCAATTATTAAAAGAAAAAAATGCTGCCGAAATTGGCAAGCAATATGACAAAAAATATATATATAGATTAAATAAATTCGGCCTACTCCTTCAGCCAAAAATTGTTTCCGCTTCCAAAAATAAAAATCAAACTTAACATCAGTCAAGATTAGCGATTACAGCATCTACAACCTCCTGAGTGGTGCTACTCCCACCCAAATCCTTGGTCCTACACTTGCCTTCAGCAATCACTCGCTTGACAGACGTCTCAAGTCGATCAGCAAAGGAAGGGAACTGCAAGTGCCTCAGCATCATTGCTGATGATAGGAGAAGTGCAACAGGGTTAGCCTTCTGCTGCTCAACCAATTTATCAGTCCCCGTGTTTCCTGCTGATGCACCTTGCTCAAAAATAGCATGGTCTTGACCAACATTACCTGGTTGTAGACAAGTTATATCAGAGAATTAGAATACCAATGGCAGAAGAAAAAAAGAATAGAATATTTTCAGAATGAAGAGGACAAGTACCTCCAGGCATTACTCCAGTGCCCCCCGCGATACCAGCAGCTGTGTTAGCCACCAGGTTTCCATAGAGATTCGGTGTCACCTATCAAAAGTATCAACATTAAATTAATGCCAAAGCTAAAAAAAAGTCTACAGCAGGATTAAAAATTGAGAACTGGCAGATAGCATGCTATAAATGTCATGACTTTTGCATGTCTTTTTCTTTGTTTATTATTTTGGCTTTTACTGTCTGGTCTTCACATTTGTACAGACTAAATCTTCATGTACAATGTTATAAACCATTAAAGTAATTTTATAAACCAAAAAATTGAAAGGAAAAGACAAGAATCACAGACCATAACATCAAATTGCTCTGGCTTAGAAACAAGTTGCATGCAACAATTGTCAACAATTATCTCATTATACTTTATGCTCGGATACTTGGTTGCCACCTCACGGCATGATTCCAAGAACAAACCATCAGCAAGTTTCATTATATTGGCCTTGTGCACAGCCGTGACCTTCTTTCTATTGTTCAGATAAGCATATTCAAAAGCATATTTCGCCACCCGCTCAGAACAGAACTTTGTGATCACCTATGAAAGATAATAAAGGTTGACCAAAAAGTTCTACAATAATTATGCGTTTGAAAACATTCATTTTTAGTATGTGAACTAACTTCTCTAAGTTCCTGTGCTCATATACCATGCACAAACAAATTAAATTGTTAGTAATTTTTAGTAACAAGTGTAGGAAGGACGAGCACCGAATGTTTAAATTAGTTCTCTCTTAAAGGTCTAACTTGTGAAAGTAAATTAAGATATAATAAGACCAATGGAAATACATTAGCACAAAATGCACAAACAAAGGATTTGACTTATCACTCCTAAAATGCCAAATTGCCAATTATAATTCTAATAATTACTCAAATGGCAGATAATAAGCATTGTATGCAGCATTTTTTAAGTACCAATTCCATTGATGTAATGTAATCTCAAATATGCTTATAGTGTGTAAAAAAATGAAACAAAAGACCCACAAAACCAAAAATAGGAAAAGAGTGAATCAACCTTTAAGCTTTCCACAACACCAGGCACCACTTCATGCTCCAATCCGGAATACTCCCCCTCTGTATTCTCCCTGATCACCACAATATCCACATTCTCATGCCGGGTTGGCAAGCCCGGCAGATTGAAACAATTCACAAGGGATGCAAACAAATCAAGCTCCTTTCTCAGTTGCATGTTCAGAGAATGGACCCCACCACCGACAGGTGTTGCAAGACCTCCTTTCAGACAAACCTTGTTGCGCCTGATCGACTCGATCACCTCAGGAGGCACAGTCGCCATGTCACCGTGCACCTCGTACGTCTCGAAGTAGACGGGAGCGTGCATCGCCTCCATTACCTGGAGCACTGCGCCTGTGACTAGAGGTCCGATCCCATCGCCAGGGATCAGGGTTACGGCGCGTGGCGACCCGTCGCCTGGTCTTGGCATGTAGGTCACAGAGCGCCGACCAAGTGGGAGAGAAGAGGTGGTGCTGGTGGTGGTGGAGAGAAAGTCACGGAGCTTGAGAAGAGATCGGCGCGACATGGCTGAACTCTAGCAGCAAACACAGCGAAGTTTCCTTTTGGAGAGAGGAAAAGGAGAAACAGTATTGAAATGGAAGGGAATTGTAAAATGACCAGAGTGTCCTTGAAATTTATGCCCTCTTAGTATGAGTTGGGGGTATAAGTGGAATTCAAATAAATTAAAGTCGTGCTGCGCGTAATGAGCTGAGAGAATCGTAATTGCGAATTTGAGAGCAAAATGTTCTTTTCAATGATAATTGAGATTTGAGAGCAGGTGTTGGAACTCCATAATTAAGAAAAGAAAATTGGAATGGTGGAATGAATATTGACTTTTTGTGGTTTTTGTTATACCTCTTTACATGTATAAGTTTAAAACCATGGGAAAGTATATATAGAGTACTGATACACGATACACTTTCTTGTTTTAGTCGAACCACAGAAGAACTGTACCACGTGGAGAGAATCTTGACCGGCGCAATCATAAAGGAAATATTATTTATTCTACAAACTACAAAGTTTTTTTTTTTAATATATACGTGCGAATGAAATTTGTCCAACCTTGATGGGACGATGAAGATAGATACAATACATTATTAGAATTTCAATATAATTTAACAAGACTGGAAGTTTATTTCTTTTCCCCTTTCTTTAGGACTTTTAAATGTTCTCTGTACTTAGCTGTCTTTTTCTCTTTGACAAAAAGTCAATCTGTTGATCTTTAAATTAGTAAAAAAAACAAGGACCACCGAACTATTAAAGTTAGAATAAAACCTTCTTATAATAATAATGTATAAAAGAGTAACAGCCCAATCTTGCTTCTTTTCTCAAATTATTTTTTATTGGACTGTTTATTGCTATTACATTTTTTTCCTCATCTATAGAATTTCATGATTTATTTAATATTTGACAAAATGTTAAAGTAAATCAATTTATTTATATTCCTCCATGTGAATTTGCATGTGACTTACGGTATGTTATTTTTTTTAAATCTTGAGGACTTAAGTGTGAGGCAAGAAATAAATAAAAAAAAAAGAACATTTTGGATGAAGAGAGTGTGCCTTCTTTTCTTTAAAGAGATGTTTTCGCAATTGTTTTTTATAATCCTCATTTTGCATTGCACTCATGGCTGACTAAAATATTCTTCGTTTAATTTCTCTCTCTACCCACCGATTTTTAAAAGCATAATTTCAAGAATACTTTTGTCGTTTATAAAAATTTGGGAATGTTGGAAAAATGAGGAGGGTCTAAAGCAGTTTTCGTTCAACTTGCATAAAGCTCTGTTCTTATTTTATTCATTTATTTATTTTAGTTTCTACAGCTAAAACAACCTCTGCAAAGCCCAAATTCCAATTCACTTGAAAAAAAGAAAATTTAAACAGAATTGGTATTGATCATCCATGGTTTTTCCATCCAGCGCCATCTAAACTCAGATTTTTCGCGTGCTGACATCAGCATGAAGCGTGTTGACGTCAGCAAGAATTTTTTTATAAATTTTCGAAATTGGTGCTGACGTCATCAAATATGCTGATTTAAGAGTTCAGTTAAATATTTTAAGTGTTAAATTAAAGTGTGTAAGTGTTCAGTTAGATGTAACAATAATTTATTTCACTTTGTAAGTTGAATATGATCATTTATTTCTTACTCAGGAAATTTGTATATTTGTTCAGTTTATTGTTGTAAATGGTCATATTGTTATTGTAAATGTTCGCTATGTTTTTTGTATATGTTCATTTTGTTTTTTTATTTAACTAGTTTAATTGAACACAAAAACTACGAAATCAAATTTCTGCTACAACTAACTGAACATATAGATACTTTAAGTTCATTCCTTAACGTATTTAACCGAACACAAAACACTAAAATTTCAAATTATTGGTGCATCTAACTGAACACTTATACATTTTAATTCAACCCTTAAAACATTTAACTGAACTCTTAAATCAGCATATTTGATGACGTCAGCACCAAAAAAATTTCGAAAATTGGTAAAAAAATTTGCTGACATCAGCACGCGGAAAAAAAATGCTATTTTGGTCTGTCCAGGCCTGTTGGATGGAAAAACCTTGGATGGTGTATATCACCCTGAAAATTAAATTCTAAATTCTCAGATCCTTGGGCTTCCGGCCCAAATATCAACGCAATCAAGCCCATAATTCAACAAACAGAGCCGCAATTCTCCATTCGAACCATTCCATTCCAATCTTTGTGGCACCTCTTCATCCACGGACAATCCGAAACATCCAGAAAAATATAAAACACCATTCCCAATTTTCCATTCCACAAATAAACCCTCAGCCCAAAAATGGCACCACTACAGTACTAAACTGTAAAGCGTAAACCCTTCTCAACTCTCAAACAAGCAGCAGTTGGTTGAGTTGGGCATTTTGTCGTGAATCGCTCGTAGTGTTGAAACGAAACCCTTCTCGGAGCCTCAGGATTTCGCCATCCTCAAATCCTGAGGCCCTCCTTATCCATCCCTCCTTCCCCCAAACAAATCTCACTTCCTCTCCTCTCCACTATTAGATAAGGCATTAAGGCTTTCTCCATCTCTCCCACTTCCCTCTCCTCTCCTCTGAGTCCTCTCTACTCTCACACTCTCACCACACCAAAGTCGCCTTCTTTCTCTCTCTCTCCATCTCATCTCCTATGGCTTCTATCACCTCTCTGACCTCCTCCAAGGTCCTCCTCCCCTCTTACTCTTCCAACTACAGGTGCGCTCCTAAAGCCTCTCTCTCCATCGCCTCTCCCTCGTCCCTCTCTCTCTCTTCCTTCTCTGCCCAGCCTCACCCATCTACCCGCTTTCAAATCCGCTCCCGTCGCGGCCGGCTTGTAATTCGTGCTGCCCGTGGCAAATTCGAGAGGAAGAAGCCCCATTTGAACATCGGCACAATCGGCCACGTCGACCATGGGAAGACCACTCTCACTGCTGCCTTGACCATGGCTCTTGCGAACGTTGGCGGAAGTGCGCCGAAGAAGTATGACGAGATTGATGCTGCGCCTGAGGAACGGGCCCGTGGTATTACAATTAACACTGCCACTGTGGAGTATGAGACCGAGGCGAGGCACTATGCTCATGTTGACTGCCCTGGACATGCTGATTATGTGAAGAACATGATTACTGGTGCCGCACAGATGGATGGTGCTATTTTGGTGGTGTCAGGAGCTGATGGGCCCATGCCGCAGACCAAGGAGCACATTCTTCTTGCTAAGCAGGTGCATATCAGAGATTTCAGTGTTTTCTGGTTTGGTTGTTAATTAGTGGAATTTGTTTGGTTAGATGCTTTATTAAGAAACTAGGGTTTTAATTTGTGTTAAAATTTTTTAATTTTAGCTACTTGTAGAAAGCATACCTAAAAAAATTTTCTCTAGCATCTGGGCAATTAGCAAATTTAAACAATTACTACAGAAATGTAGAAAACTTATGGTATATGGATTATACTGAATTGAGGACTCTATGTTCAAGCCCCATATAGTTATCATTTTTTGTCTGTGGAGGATATCACAATTGTCTGCGAAAAGGGGTGATTATCTTGACAATACTGGTTATCTAACTAGTTACAATATTGAAAAACTTCAAAACTAGTGAATGGTAAAATAAGCAGCTAAACAGCTAGTTCTGGCGTTTTTGTTGTCACTTAAGAAGTAATTGGCAAGTGGCTTCTTGGACTACTAGACTTTTCTTTTGGAATTTGTATAAAAAATTTCAAGCCCTCGAATCCTACTAGTGCCCCTTGAGGGGCAATTGAAAAAAATGTCTCATTGTACATGTATTATTTCTGTAAAGGAGAGTTTATTTATTTATTTATTTATTGCAAACAGGTTGGTGTGCCAAATATGGTTGTATTCCTCAACAAGCAAGACCAGGTTGATGACGAGGAGCTGCTCCAGCTGGTCGAGCTTGAGGTCCGGGAGTTATTATCTTCATATGAGTTCCCTGGTGACGACATCCCGATCATCTCAGGCTCGGCTCTTCTTGCACTTGAGGCGCTTATGGCCAATCCTGCCATCAAGCGTGGTGAGAACCAGTGGGTCGATAAAATCTTCGATCTCATGGATGCTGTTGACAACTACATCCCTATCCCCCAGCGCAATGTCGACCTTCCCTTTTTATTGGCTATTGAAGACGTCTTCTCCATCACTGGTCGTGGTACTGTCGCCACCGGCCGTATTGAGCGTGGTACCATAAAGATTGGTGACAACGTTGACATTGTTGGTCTCAGGGAGACCCGCAACACTACTGTAACTGGTGTGGAAATGTTTCAGAAGACCTTGGATGATGCCATGGCTGGAGACAATGTCGGGTTGCTCCTTCGTGGTATCCAGAAGATCGATATCCAGAGAGGGATGGTGCTTGCCAAACCTGGCAGCATCACCCCACACAGTAAATTCAGCGCAATTGTGTACGTCTTGAAAAAGGAGGAGGGTGGCCGACACTCACCATTTTTCGCAGGCTACAGGCCTCAGTTCTACATGCGTACCACCGATGTGACAGGAAAGGTGACTGCCATCATGAATGAAAAGGATGAGGAGACCAAGATGGTTATGCCAGGAGATAGAGTTAAGATGGATGTTGAATTGATCATGCCAATTGCTTGTGAACCGGGTATGCGGTTTGCTATCAGAGAGGGTGGTAAGACTGTGGGAGCCGGTGTTATCGGGTCTATTGTTGCAGAGAAGCCTACTGCTTAATTTTTTCTGTAATTTTTTGTGTTTTGATATTTTCTTGTTCATTAGAGGGAGTTGCTAAATTTAGGGGGTTTGCACTTGAAAAGACAGGCTCTAGGCTAATAATTGTCATATATGTGATTTTGGTTCCCTTCCTTTTTTTTTTGCTTTCTGGTGTTGTTATCTCTGTATTTTACAGAAGGGGAACGAACAGCCTAAAACTTCGGATTTATTCTCTGTAATTGGGACCTTTTTTGTGTCTGTTACTAAATTCATTTAGGTTTCACCTGTATTTTGTAACTCGTTACTCATCATGCATTTCTTCTCACCCCCAATACAAATGCAGCATACAAGTGTTGAATATCTTTTGTTGAAGTAATTCCATTTTATACACTGATTCTAGATTGCAGAATGAAAATAATGAGCTATGAAAATGTTGGTTTATAGGGAGTTAGAGGTGTTCATAAGGTTAATTATTTGCCTCATATAAAATCAATTATTGGTGTAAAGGATTACTTAAATTAATCTCGAGCAGAAACGAATTAATTGGTAGCATATATCACAAAAATAAAATAATACCATTGTTCAAGAGGTGGTATAAATGTTGTTCGAACCTCCCAGTTATTTAAGCTCATCTAGTGTTCTCCAAAATGACACGACACGAACGTGTTGGTATGACACGCACGCATGTTGACACGACGCAACACGAAACGTTTATAGAATTAGCACGACACGAGTTGACACGTGACACGACACGCCGACACGAATTGACACGACAAAAATTAATATTATTTAGAATTTATTAAATTATATTGAGCTTATATTAGAAATTTAATAAGTTTTGATTTATAATCTTTTTATTCAATCATTTTTTTATTTTAATATATGAAATTTCAACAATTTATTATATTTTTTTTAAAAAAATTATTTAAATATTTTTTAATGAATTTTTAGTGAATAAATTAAAATAAATTATAATATGGCTTGACATGTTTAACACGTCGTGTCATCACGCGTGTCGTGTTAACCAATTCTTTCATTTGACACGACACGACACGTTGAAAATATTAACTCGTGTCAACACGACACGATACGAGCTCTAACAGGCGCGTGTTTGACACGACACGGCACGACACGACACGTTTGCAATGCACTAAGCTCATCTAGCATGGTTCTCTTTTCCTGTTTCCATTATTATCCATCCATAATCCATTCATGTCAAATGAGAACTTCTAATTGGGCCTTGGACCCATTTTTATTGTATACCTACATTGGGCCTTCTTTTGTTACAAATCCCTCTCCTCTGGAGTCCGGAGGTCTCTTCGCCATTCCTCGACCTTCTTCCCTCCCAATTGTGCTGTCGTCGCCTTTTGCACAAGAGGTCAGAAATCGAGACAAGGTACTTCTTTTCTAAATCTTTTCTATGTTATCAGTTTGTGTCTAGGCCCCTTTTTTTTGTTGAAAGAGAACTTGATTTAAAGATAAACTAGGTCCTTGGCTATTAATGCAAGATATTTCACAGTGATATCCACCTTAGAGGACCAAAATCTTGATTAGTTAGATTTGAGTTGATCATCAGTGTTTAGGTTAATCAATCAGTAATACTGATTATTGGTTGCCTAGCAATAGAAAACAATAATATCAGTTAAAACTTAAGAGAAAAGTTAAGGGTTCTGTATATTAGTAAAATTCTACTGTATTGCTTAGCTTAATTTGATATTGGTCCAATTTCTGGCTATTATTATCTATTACTGTACTTAAATGTAAAGTAACAAACTGCCCTTAAAGATTTTGGTATTTCCTTTTGGTTGGACTTGAGGTTTATGCCTCGTCTGTGACCTGACCTCTATCTTTTAAATTGAGCTTTCTGAGGTTAAAAGCCATTAATTATCAGAAGGCCCTTAATGGCTGTCTGCTTCTTGTTTTTTCTAAAGCTTCCAACTCTCCTTTTGTTTGTAAAACACTTTAATTTGTATCAGTTTGTCCCCTACTGTCATTTTCAATCTAAAAGTGAATGCCAGTCTTTATGACTTCTGACATGAAATGGGTAATTCTTTTATTGAAATATATCTGTCAAAATTGCTCATTTTATAATAGAATTGACTAACCATTTGTTTGTTGAAATGATAGTGGGGGACCGAAGTGGTTTGATTTTAAACCTTCAAAAACCAATCAGGACCATTTGTGCAATTTATCATCAATAACAGTAGAGATGTGAAAGCTTCTGATTTACCTTCTAAGCATTTGTATGGTCTTTTTTTATTTTCCCCCTTATATACTGGCATATGTTCTTCTGGTACTATTCATGAGTCCTGACTGGTGTGTTATCAAGATCAAGAACTTACAATGCATATCATAGTTTACAACAGTATAACATGATTTATATTGTGAATTTTTGTCTTGCAACTTTGTAACACTCTTTCAGTATACATAATTTAATATCTTCTTTCCTTTTTAGCTATCAGTGGGCTTCTCAATAAAATAAAAAATGGTGAATGCAATAAAAGGCATTTTCATCTCCTGGTAATTACTCAACCGCCCCCCCCTCCAAAACAAACTTTTTCACTTTTGTTTCACCCTCTTTGCCTCTGTCTCTGACATCCTTTTCGCATGCTTAACTTAATGCAGTGATGTTCCCATGGCGCAATTCATTGTAAATTTAAACAATGCAATGCCAGCTAATGAGAAGTTTATTGTTCACATGCTCGATAGCACACACATGTTTGTGCAACCTCATGTAGCCGGGATGATTAGAAGTAAAATTACAGAGTTCAGAGACCAGAATAGCTATGAAAAGCCGCAATGAAAATTGCATATGTTCTTATATATTGTATCTGTGTGTGGGAAAATGAAATTTGAATTAGCTGTCGATTTGAAATGACAAGAGCACAAGAATATTACTTTCTCTTTCTTGAGTCGTTTTGAAGGAAAAGAAATGATTATTATTATTTTTATTCTCTTGAGAAGTTACTATGTGGCAAATTTCCATTCAACACAAAAACCTGGTGTCTCTCAATAAAATCAGGTGCCAGAAAGGTAATCACATTCATGTTAACCCAAAACAAGTCTCCTACCTTATCTGAAATTTGCATTACGTATATCAGCAGTGAAAAGTGTAACATATTTGTGTAAAGATCTCTGAACACATTTGCATCCCAGAGGCAAGGCACCCTTGGATGAGGTCTGGGGTCTGTAGTGTATAATATTGTACACTTACCATAACTTGAATAACCACTGCTGTGGTAGTCGCAGACTCAGTATTTTTAAGGAGCAAAAACACCAGATGTTGCAATTTTCAAGCAATTTCAAAAAAGAAGCAATCCCTTGCATATTTAAAACCGGAATGCCTGATATGTGGCTACTTCTTTTCAAGAATAAAATTTTAAAAGAAACCAATTGAAGGGGAGAGGAGGGAAATAGAGCAACACAGGAATGCATCATGGAGGGTGTAGTGTATACATGGTAAGATACCATACGTATTTGTGGATTGGTACAGCGCCAGAGCACATTGCTGATCTGGAACCTTAGAAGATTATTTTCGTATCTACTAACTTTCAATTTTTCTGAGTTTTTTTTGTTATATGAAGGTTTCATTTATATTGGATTTTTTTTAATTAAGATCATTTATTTAGAGAGCCAAATACATGTATCGGACTCTCGCGTTCTCAATTCTATTGAATTTGATTAGCTTTTTTGTTTTGTCTCGACGAATAACTACAAACAGAGACAGTAAAATAAGATTTGAATGAGAATTAACCTATTACATCACAGAACTAGTATTTTTGCTTCTCATATTGTAAAAATGGGTACATTGAAATCAAATTTTTGCTGATGGTTTAAATGCTGCCGGCCTGCTGCTAACATTTCACGGGAATGTATATTTTTGTTTCCTCCTTTTTTTTTTTTTAATCTACTCGGTTATATAACTTTCGACTGAATAGAGCTTAAATAAACCTCGTAGTCGTAGCTTTTGAAAGACGCAGATATTGAAATTTCAGCCTTTGATACGTTCCCTGTTTAATAAAATTGCATAAATTACTCGTATTTGCATTTCAAATCAGAAAAGTGAAAAGATGGTTGGTTGAAGTGACTATTTCTCATAAATACATACTCCCCTATCAAAATGATTTTTACGCCGGATTTGATTTGATTTCTTTGAAATTGATTTTTCGAGAATTCGTTGGGTCGTATTTTTCAAGAACTACATTGTAATCGTAATAAATTTACTATTTTAGTATCTTTTCTCTGTAATTGAATTTAATATCTCGAAAACCAAATATAGCACCTCTTTTTTTTTTTTTGTCAAAATCAATAAATTAACGTTACTCATCAGTCATCAATCATCAATCATCATACACGTTATTTTGGTAAGTCGGAGATTATTATTTCCTGATATTTATTCAAAACTCACAAATCCGAAACCAAAGCAGAACGCATAAACACAAAAGAAAGAATAAATCGATATTTTCTCCCGACGCATTTCATATTTTCATTTCCTCTCTCTTCTCTTTCTCTTTCTCTTTCTCTCACCCACCCAATCCAAATCGCATCTTTCTCTCTCCCAAGTTCGCCGAAACCCTAGTCCGAAGAAATCTCTTCTCCAATCTCCCATGTCAACCACCAAGCCCGCCTGGGGCGGGGCCGGCGCTTGGGCTCTCGAAGCCGAGCGCGCCGAGGAGGAGGAGCGCCACCAGATCCCCATCCCCGCCGCCGCTACTACTCCCGACTCTTCCTCCTCCACTCAGAACTTCCCTTCCCTTAAAGAGGCCGCCGCCACCGCCGGAAAGTCCAAGAAGAAGAAGCAACAAACTCTTTCCCTAGCCGAGTTCACCAGTGCCTCCTACAATAAGGGACTCACGCATGACGAACTTGTCAGGCTTCCAACTGGGCCCCGCGAGCGCTCTGCTGAGGAACTTGATAGGTCCCGCCTCGGTGGTGGGTTTAGAAACTATGGTGGAGGTGATGGATTTAGGAGGAGGGATGGATCAGATGATGAGCCTCGCCGAAGGCAATCTAGGGAACCTGAGTTTGATCAGCCGTCCCGGGCTGATGAGGTTGACAATTGGGCGCGGGATAAGAAATCATTGACGCCTTCCATGTCGGACTCTGGCAGGCGGGATCGGTATGGGGCACTTGGTGCAGGTTCTGGTGGTGCTGGTAGTGGTGGTGGTTTTTCTCGGGCGGATGAGAATGATGATTGGTCCCGTGGTAAGAAGCCCATTTCGTCGTCTTCTTCTTCTACTTCTAGGTATGGAGGATTTGGTTCTGGATTTAGGGAGTCAGCTGGTTCATCAGATTCTGATCGGTGGGTTAGGGGTGTTAGTCTGCCACAGAATGGGGATAGAGAGAGGCCGAGGCTTGTTCTTGATCCACCAAAGAGAGCAGAAGGGTCCGCACCAGGTGCTGAGGTGATGCGGTCCCGACCCAGCCCATTTGGCACTGCCCGTCCTAGGGAAGAGGTTTTGAAGGAAAAAGGATTGGACTGGAGGAAAATTGATACTGAGATTGAACAGAAGGGCAGTCGGCCAACTAGCTCGCACTCCAGCCGGCCTTCTAGTGCTCAGTCTAGCCGACCCGGCAGTCCTGGTTCAGTGACTGGTGAGGCAGCCACAAGGGCCAGGCCAAAGGTGAATCCATTTGGAGATGCTAAGCCAAGGGAGGTTGTCCTTGAGGAGAAAGGTAAGGATTGGAGGAAGATTGATCTAGAACTGGAGCACAAGAGAGTTGACAGGTACTAATCCCTTCCTCCCAATCTGCATTATTGGTTAAAATGTGTGCCATTTTGATTATAAAGTACATTTATATTTCCGTAATGTTACCTTATGATATTGTTTTTGCGGCTGAAAAGTGGAACTCCTTTTCACAACTGAAAGTGGAAACTGATTTTAGGAAACTTCCCTCTTTTGTTGCAAAGGATTGTGCCCTTGTCTGTGTTCAAAGCTATCAAATGTGATAACTAATGAACCTGGATGTTCTGTATTAATTAGGTTTTTAATCGATTTTTTATAGTTTATTAAATGAAGTAGTTAGTTAAAACCACTGTATCCCCCTATGAACTGTTTTATTACTGGGGATTTTTGAGAAAGTTTTTGACATGGTTTTATACGTCAAGGGATTTAGGAATTATTTTGGGTTCATTAAAGAATGTACTTTCATGGTTCTCTGCATTGACTGATGGATAGTCACTCTTATATCATGGTTGTGTTTCTTCTGCATTGGGTAGCCTATCGCTGCTGATAATAAAATTTAAGCTTGTATTCTAAGAAATTAAGGGTGTGTTTGGTAAAACGAACAAAGGACAAGGGATAAGGACAAGGTACAGCCCTGTCCTTGTTCGTTGTTCCTTATTCGCCCAAAAAGATGGAATTGGGAACAAGGGGCTTGTTCCTTATTCGTAATTTTTGATAGCTCGTTTGGTTCGCACGAACAAGGAATTGTTCGCGATGTTCCTCTCCCCTCCCAAACACGCCCTAAATATTTTTCTGTTTGGGCTTAAATGATGGGTCTTATTGTGTGAGGCCAAACATTATGCTGCTTGTGAACAAGGTTTCAGAACATGATCTATTTATTGTTGAATTAGTAAGCAACAAGGCCTACTATTTAGTGGCCTTTGACGATAAAGGTGGGTTTAGCATCATCTATATGGCAGCTAAGTCTAGTGGTATTTATCGTCTGCTAGATTTGATATGAGAGTAGTTGTAGGTATGTTGAATCATGCTAGTACGTGATTAGTTAAGTTGTAACATGTTTTGATTTTTTTGAACTATTCAATTACTTAATTAGTTGAAGATACAATAACCTATGCTATGGTAGTATTTATTTTGTATAGTGTCTGGAGTACAAATTATATATAATATTTTATAATTGCAGAAATGTTGTATTATTATGTTTTCATGCTTACAAATGTGTAAGTAACAGCGGGGATTTTTGTAAAGTGAGAAAAGATTTGTTTCAGAAAACATATGGGTGCATGGTATGCAACTCTGCTTTGTACGTTAAAACTCTTGAAGCACTAAACACTGAATTATCCCTGGGTCGCGTAAGACCCGATAAAAGTTATTTAGAGCCTTCTGAATGAAAACTTTACAAGATTTTGCATAAATGAGAAGTAGAATATAGAAAAAAATAAAAAGGAAAAAAAATAGATAGATGGCCCACAGTGCAGATTAAAAGGGTAAATTTCAATCTGCAAGAAATCTGTTGAGATCATCTCCAGTTTAGAGCTCACTTTTTCATCCAGATGAACCTTTGTAATATGAAGTTTACTGCACAGAAGGTCCACTGTCTGGCATTGACTTACTCTAGCTATGCAGGGATAAAAAAAAGGGAGAGCTCTGCACAGGAAACCCAGTGTTAATGACCTGCCACGTCATATCACATGTAACAAAGTAATCAGTTGGCCACATGAGATGTGGCCAATGCATTGTCATAAAAACTCAGTTTAGTGGAAAAAGGATGAGTCAGATATGGGAGGGGAGGGTGACTGTTAGGAAGAGAGGAGGAGGGATTGGGAAGATCTGAGAATGAGACTGGTAAAACGTAGAAGATGGAAGCCAGTTTGACGATCCAGTGACAAGGGACGATCTTTTGTTTTCCAGGAGAGAAGGGAGGGAAGAAAGTGATGGGAACAGAAAAGAACAAAAGGGGCCTGAACATATTTAATTATTTTGAAAAAAATTGCAGTGCTTCATGGTGTGCAGAAGCCAAGTGGAGCTTGGAACATGATATATATACTTTATTCCTTTTGTTTCTCCTGTAGGTTAAATTTTTTTTCCCCCTCGTGCTGATGTGAAATTATTAAAACCTTAAATTTACACGATGTGTATTGAATTATTGTTCAATCTTAGGTCAGTATGGATCAAATTATCTTTTCTCTGTTTCTTACCTTATACCTTTTCCTTTTCCAGGCCTGAGTCAGCTGAAGAGAAGACTCTCAAAGAAGAGATCATCTCTCTGAAGGCTGAGCTTACTGAAACTGAGCAGAAAGACCCAGAAGAAGTAAAAGATATTGAAAAAAGAATCCTTCAAATGGAAAACGATCTGGAGCGGCTCATAGTTGAGTTGGATAATAAGGTTCGGTTTGGGCAAAGAAGCTCTGCTGACACCAGACCAGGTTCAGGCTCCGGTCGTGTCCCTGTTTATCCGCATCCTGGTGCATCAGAGGAGCTAAGAGCTGGTGAGAGTGTGGAGAGGCCTCCCTCTGGGGGAAGCAGCAGAGGGGATTCCTGGGCTCGGCCTGTGGAAGAGAATAAATGGGGGTTTCAGGGTTCCCGCAACAGAGGTTCTTTTGGTGGCAGCTCTGACAGGTAAGCTAACTGGATTGTTGATCTCCAATAAAACAAATTTTATTACTTTTGTGAGGTAAGGGGGTACATCTTTCTAGATGCTACCTTGCTGCCTCCATTTTACTTGATAAGATGATGGCTTAAATATGGTGAAAAAAGTCAAAAAACACTTTTTTTGCATGCTGAACTTTTGTCAGTTAACTTGGTCCGTGGTATACTACAAACCTGTCCTCCAGATTAGGCACAGTTGTCAACACTTCTAAAATCAGAAGTAGAAGGACATACAAACTTGCAGCGCATGAAAGTTTCCTCTTGTTTTACTTGGTCAAAAGTATTATATTGGTGCAACAAGTGTTTTGTCTCCACAATTTTGCACTTTCCATCCTCCTGATATTGGTGTAAAGTAGACCTGATGTTTGGGAGTGTATGTCATTTGTAGCATATGCATTTTCAGATTGTAGTCTATTCTCCTTCTTTTGAGGGGAATTGTTTATTTGTGGATGTTGCAAGGGGTAAAAAAGCAGGATTGTGCTATATTTCTGAGTCTGTGATACTAAAAGATGCATCAAATTTCTTAGAGACATTGGTGCAACTCATATGATGATCCAAAAAAACTTGTACTGGTTACTAAGGATTTCAGATGCTATTTTGGTTCATCTTTCTAGTTACAGGGATTCAAGTGCAAATTTGGCATTAATCTCTTTTGTTATGCTCTTTTGTGGTATTAATATCTTTGCATGTAAATAACTGTTAGTTCTTTGTGTTTGTTTCAGACTAAGCACGAAGGACAGATGGTGAAAGCTGGTGGTGTGCACCTTGCTTCCTGCTTTTTGGAAACTAAAATGAAAATAAGTTATGCTTGTCTTCTATATAATGTTTTAGTAGAGTTTATCTTTTTTTTTTTATTTATTTTAGAATACCATTTGAGACCTGCAGAAAATGGAGGCTTTTTATGCCAATGAAACCATTCATTTGTAACCTTGATATGGTTTATTTAATACTTTTTCCATGTCAAGCCAAGAGCTTTTGCCTTTGGGAAGTGTGTAATCAGGAATTATTTTATCTGAGTAGGTAGCGTACGAGCGTTGTGTTTACTTTTGGAATTTGGACTAACATTGTAATCTCTTTCATGTTTATCTTTCATCTGTTTGTTCTTTTGATTTAAGTTGTATGTGCTAGTTCTATGTGGGTTAGATATATTGAGAATAACATGACAACTACTGCAAATCGGCATAAATTTGTTTAACTTGATTGTAGTTGATAATTTTATTTTATTCCCTATCAATCCTGTATAAGATTTTGTGTATTCTGAAAGCAGGTTGTTGAATTGAAGATTTAAATGAGTTCACAAAAATTTGTGCTAGCGGCGGAAAAAAAAAAGACTTGTAAAGAAACTTAATTCTTCGGTCTATGTAGAACTATCCGCGAGGAAAACGCATTAACATAAACTTCATGATTAGAACATGTGAAAATTCCGATTTGACTCACCCAACCACCACCTTTACTTTGTAGGAAGAGAACGACGTGGCGCGAGAGCGAGAGCACTTAAAACAAAAAAAAAATAATAATAATTTAGTCGTACCAACTTTAATTTTTTTTTTTTTTCTTGCCTAACGCGTCAACGATTTGAATACCCTTTTCGGCCTTGGGAAAGATCAATACACTTCCCATATAAAACCCACAGTAACCCAGACAGCTAATACAAGAGTCATATTTAATGGTAATTTTAATCCGATGAGAATTAGAGATGATTTGATAAGCGATATGAATTTTAACTAAACAGAGCAAAGTTTAAAAAAAAAAAAAAAAAATAACGAAACAACTAAATAAAACAAAAGCTCCAAGCCACTTCAAAAGAAGCTTTTTCCCCAACAGCAACAAGAAGTTGACAGAAATAATGCGGTTTTCCATTTATCTCATTGTGTAGTCACGCTCTTAGCTAGGTTCCTTGGCTGATCCACGTTATATCCCCTTAGGACAGTGAGGTGATAGGCCAGCAACTGCATCAAATTAATTTTATACTTATATATAACTTCATACGAGGGATGGATCACCATAAAAGATGTCTACCAATAGTTCCAGACTTCCAGTTTACTCAAACCACCAACAAAGTAAGATATGATCATAAGAAAGAACGTATGCAAATTTATATATTAATAGGTGCTAAAAATATATGTATAAAATTGTATGTATTACACCATAAGCTACTGTGACTAGACTGTGCAAGTTATACTGGCTTAAGAGAGGTATGCCTGCTGGTGATCCTAGGAAAACATATTGATTGCTTGTGAAAGATATGATAATTTTTCGTGCACGGTAGAATCATCTCCAGAACTAACATGTATTACTCGATTTATTCATATCAATTTCTAAAGCCCCTGCTTAGTTCAGAAGTATCACTACTAGTTGTAATACGCATTAAGTATTCTGACTGGCCAAGCTATAACCACAACAACTCATAGTCTAATATATTGAACAAGAAATACATGAGATAGAATGTATATACCTGCAGAGGAATAATGTTAATGATAGGTTGGAGACAATCAACGACCTGAGGGACCTCAATAACCCTAGAACGACCATCAGGACAAACCAAGGATGCATCGCCCTTAGAGCACATCACTATCAGCCGTCCCTTGCGTGCATGCAGTTGTTGAATAACTGATTGTTGCTTGCTGTAAATGAACAAAAATATAATGCAACTTGAGACTAAGAAAAAGAAACAATAAAATAAATGGCTATTGTTGTCTCTCACATTACATAACCTGAAAGTATCGTCCCGCGTGGCAATAACAATAATAGGAAGATATTCATCCACCAGTGCTAAGGGTCCGTGTTTCATCTCTCCAGCAAGCATACCTTCACTATGCATCAGTGCCACTTCCTTCACCTTTAACGCACCTTCAAGGGCAGTTGCATAATTGTTCCCTCTTCCAAACATCAGCAGAGACTGCTCATCAATCAGTGACTCGGCCAGAGATTTCATTTCACCATCAAGTTCGAGGACATCGTGCACCTGCTCTGATAAATAATTTGAAGTATTTTAGATGCCTCAGACTATTATGCAATTTTCATTGACCGGTACATACTTTATTCACAGCTAGCAAAATTTTTATTTCCATATATATGACAATTATGTAAATATGCAAATGCCACACAATTTTTATTTTATTTTTTTTCTTTTATTTGTCCTTTTTCTTAGATGACACAGAAAGAAAACAAAACCTCAAAAGCAAAAAAACCCATTTAAAAGATATTCTGGTGCTTTGAAAAACTACCTGGTAATTTAGTCAGACCAGCAATAATGTCTTCCCTCTTAGCTAGGGTGGACAATTTGTCAGATCCTATAGCTAATGCTATCATAACCATCACTACAATTTGGCAAGTGTATGCCTGAAAATAAAAAAAAAAAGACATCATAAGAAAAAGCAAACAATAAATGAGATTAAAAAGAGGAACATGATTACCAACATTCGACAGGAACAATTAAAAATAAAATTATAACACTGTATCAGTACTGGATCTAGTCAATATTTAACTGAGTGTGCATATTGTTTGATGGTCAGGAAAGAGATAGTTTAAAAGTGTTTTTGGGCCATGAAAACGATCCAAAAGGATAAAACGATGTTTTATGTTGTCTTTTACAGGTATTTGTTTCAAAAAATTCAACCATTGGTCAAGATAGAGAAATTCTCCATGCTAGTTAGTATATCTCAACTCTTAAAAGTTGACAAAATTCACAGATCACTTTACAAGGGACCTGTGAATACAGTAAAAAAAAATCCAACAGCACTATTTCTGCAGAACATTACAACCGCATGTGGCTAGGCAGTAAGTTCAGTCAGGGTTAGTGATTATTAAGTTTTATAAAGTTCATCGGTTGGATTTAATCATCATGCCAACCTGCTACTGGGTCAAGAATAAGGACAAATATCTGAATCACAAACCTAGCAGGTTAGGCCCAATGACTTAGATCCAAATTTGTTTAGTGATTTGTTCTATTTTACTACATTGTTCCTTCAAAACTATTGGGCTAGTCGGAAGGTAGAGCTTGACTTCAACAGAACTAAATTAAGCACTCAAATAGGTCCATTAGACCTTACACAACCGGCCTGACAAACAAGTCAAAGCCCTGACTTGAGCCCTTAATCAATAAACTGGTTTAAGTAGACTCCATTGTATCAATAAAACAGCCTGTCCATGGCTGAACTTCCAGGAACAAGTTCCAATTAGCAAAAAGCAGACTGACCTTTGTACTAGCAACACCAATCTCACAACCAGCATTGATATGGACCCCACAGTGTGTTTTGCGGGCCAATGTGCTACCAACAGTATTGGTCACACCCAAACATAGTGCCCCATTCTCTAGGGCATATTCGAGTGCGAGCAGAGTATCAGCCGTCTCTCCTGACTGGCTCACAAAAACTGCTGTATCCTCCTTGAATATAAGGGCTTTCCTGTCCAGCATGTCACTTGCAATTTCCATTGTAACAGGAATATCTTTGCAAGATGACATATTTTAATTAAATTAGTTCATGCTGTGTGATTTATAGAGGGTAACAACTTTGGTTATATTCCTATGTATATATTTTTTATTTAATAAAAATTTGCCGGTGTGGTACTTTGCCACCAACCCTCAAAAAACAAAAAAAAAAAAAAACTTTGGTTATATGTATAAAACTAGTTAACATTGCAACTTAACAAATGCAAATTTGACAATGGTATCTTCAGAGGTTGGGGTTTGGATGACTGCTTATGTGAAGAAATGCAGGGCCTGGTTAGAGTACCACAACTTCCCCCCCTTAAATTAATCATTACTGTTCAAACAAAACTCAACTTCAGTAATTTGAACCAATAATAAAAAGGTTTGTTTATAAGGATTGAAAACAAGAATTACAACTGAACAGATAGTAGTAATATCCAAGAGTCTGACATCCAAATTAAATTCTAAAGTTGAATCCACTCAAACATCCAATGTTACATGTAACTATAAGTGGCCATTTGCAATATGAAAAAAAAAAAAAGATCAAGAGTTGCAAGTATTATAAAAGTTAAAGACAATAAGAAAGGAAAATTGCACGATACTATACAAATTATGAGCATAGCTCACCAGTTAGCTCCTCCATAATGGGCCTAGCAGCAAGTGCGGCATGGAAACTGGTGCCACAGCCAATGAAGATGATCCTACGGCTACGACGGATCGTTCTCATGTGATCCTTTAGGCCGCCCAACCCAACAATACCATCCTTCAGCCTGCCCCTCATGGATGTCGTCAGAGAACCAGGCTGTTCATGGATCTCCTTCTTCATGAAGTGGTCAAAGTCCCCTTTCTTTATCTGTTCAACCTCCATATTCAATACTGACAGGGCTCGCTGCACTGAAGCTGGCATCTCTTTTTCGTAGTCAAACCTCAGGATTGACACACTGCCGTCCTTTTAAAAGAACAATTCAATAATTACACAAATCGCAAAAAAATGTCGGGATTATGCACCCTTTGAATATTATCTCAGAGTGATCTGTTAAAATGAGCTACACCATTTTAGCAGAAAGTTAGTACAACAGATATTAGAAAGGAGAGGTAATGGAGTAGTTAATTTTGTTTTCCACGTATTTACCTAGTCTAAACGGTTGTTCAATTCCTCCTTTCAGTTCCTTCCGTTTTCTTTAGTTGCACCAATTGGGGGTAGTATATATAATACATTTGGGAGGTTAAAGGAGGTTACTAGGTCAATTCCAATGAACCATTACATTATTCTAGTTTATGAACAAAGATAATTTAATTTATTTCCCTCCCCTTCTATGTTCCCAGTGCTGTCTGATTAACATTAATGTTTAAGACATGTTCTGAAGAAAACTTCAACGAAGAAAAAAAAAAGAAGGGAGAGAGAGATTGAAAAAAATAATAATAAATTTGGGTGAAAACAACCCATAGAAAAAAAATTACCTTTATATGAACTATCTCATTATCTTCAATGGCTGCATAATTTTTGGTATGTTCAACAATAGCACACAAATCACTGGAGAAGAAAAGTTCCTTTGGCTTTTCATTTGCAGTAAGGGCTTTCACATCATGGAATAGATGCCTGCTAGTTTCGCCACCTAATTCCTGTTATAGTAAAGACTCAAGAGCACATTAAAATTTAACCACATGTGAACTTAATGAGACCAATTCATAAACTATATTATACATTCATTGAAGTCTGACATATTTGTTTTTCATACATGTGACAAATAAACAAGGATAATATAACTTACATTGACACCTAAAATAAGGGTACTGCCTCTCTTGCATGCAATCAACTCATTTGGGTAGTGAGGACTTTTAAAGATAAGAGCATATGCACCTTCCAGCTGTCTCATGACCTCCATTACCACTTGGCTGAAGGTGACACCACCTTTAAAAATTAATTAAAGATATTGTAGAAAATTGGCAATGTCAACTTATATAGCTTGAAACAGCTTTAACAAGCACAAGTACAAAAAGCTAGGTAGATACATAATGATGAAGTACTGAGAATTAAAGACATGATGGGATGAGTAATAAAAAAATAGCAGGAACAGCTGGATCAGAGGAAGCTACAAAACCCAAAATAGGCAACCTTTTGCCTGGTATGGCTTAATATGCTCTAATTTGTATTAGACTATCAAATTTCTATATGCATCGAATAAAAGGAATTTCTTCCTCAGTACTAATTTAACCTGCTCAAATAGAAAGACAAAAAGAAAAAAAATTAGAAATTAGTACTGAGGAATGACATACCTTTTCCATCACGGGCTTGGTCAAATACCTTCTGCACACAAGAAATTAGTACTAAATTTCTTTTGTAAGTTCTTTTTTGAAAATGACATACCTTCTCCATCACGGGCCTGGTCAAATACGAATTTGGCAAGCTTTGGGATCACTTCAGTATCTGTATCAGACTCAAATGTAAAACCCTGGCGAATTAATGTTTGCTTCAAAACCTGAAAGGAAAAATCACAGTTAAGAGCCTTAAAAAGATTTATTCCGTAATGGCCCCTTGCTACACATGTGTCAATTTTTAATTTCAATCTGGTTTCCTAACAAGTAGTCATCAACAGACAAAATCATAACATCCATTTTGGATTATTTCTGTATGGGTTCAGTCAACATATTATTATTACAAGGAAGAAACCCATACATATTCAATAATAATATTACATAAAAATGAAAGATCTCTGTAGTATGTGCCAATGTGGTAAAATGCACATTCTTTCCCAGAGTCTATAATAAATCACTACTTCTGATCCACACACACAGAGTTGATAAAGTTAGCCTAGCCTGTCAAAGAAATTGACAATGAAGGCCATATTCCTTGTATGCGTGACACAGAAGCTCAAGGTATGCTGTTAATAAACTGTACTACAGTTGTTTTATTTTTTTCCAAAAATGGAACTGGGTGGCAATTCCACCTTTTTTCCCACAAAAAAAAAATGTGCTACAGAATTAAATAATAGAATTGGATCCATATTTAATTATATATCAATACTTAATACATATAAACAGTTTGTTAAGCATGGCACTGTAATTACTCAATAAAATTATGAGATTGTCAAATAGAAAGAAAATTAATATCATCATTCAAATATGTTAAGAATTAAATTAAAAGAATGAAGTAATGCACTGCTACCACTGTGCCCACTACCTCCCAAACACACACACACTCAACAACCCCCAACCCCATCCCCCTCCCCCAATTCCTCTCCAGACCATCCCAAACATATAAAGAGAAATTCATCCAGAAATTTACTTTGGTCTCTCATGGAAAAAAACCTGATCTACAAAATGCAAACAGCCAAACACTGTGTGCAGCCAGGAAAGAAAAAGATGAACCTCGTAATTGGTGATAATACCATTGTGAACCACCAAAAACTCGTCAAATTGACCTGATGACTGGGGATGGCTATTCTTTGGAGCTGGCACACCGTGTGTGGCCCACCTTGTATGTGCAATCCCAGCATGCACCAAAAACAGCTTTTCAAGATCCAAGTCCAATTTGTCAACAGCTATTGAACAAAAAAAATTATGTTTTAGCGAAAGAGAAAATTAATTTCATGTATACATTATCTATCACCTAATAATTTGATGACCTTGTAAATCTGATTGGTTCCCTGATTTAATCCAGAAAAAAAATATATTCAACTCTACCTTTCACTTCCAAAATTTAAATTTAGTACTTCACCAAAATTAGGGAGTGTTTATACAGGGGTCCATTGCAAGTTTGCAATTATGGTGTAGCTATCTCTTTGTTTAATTTCTTAATTTAACACCTTTAAATGTAGTAGACTCCTGAATTGGTTATCAGATCATAGTAATAGAATAAGTTAACCCTCAGCCTATTCCATGCCACTTTGCCTGACATAAATATATTGCAGAAAAGACAACAAAATAAGCTGGCCCCTGCCCCATAGAGTATTCTTTAAACAGACCGTGTTTTTCCTAAATTTATTTTTAAAGATGGGTTTTCACAGTATGTTGATTGGTGGCAATGTGGATGTGCTTTAAGTTATATTAGCGATGAATGACATGTATACAAATGTTTTTCTTATTAATATAAAAATAAAATCGGGTTTTTCTCAATTTTATGAGGAAATCCCTTAAGAGATATGTTAATGAAAACAGTTTATATAATCTATCACAACAACCATAGACAACAGATGTTGCAAAAATTTCAAATAAGAACAAAATGAATGGGTAATAATTTATAAGGAATGTCATATTTTTTGATAGTTGGCTGCATTAAACAACTACTAGCTGATTCCACTTCCAGCATTTTATATTACCCCTCTAGTAGCACCTATGCTGCAATTGTACTTAGATGCTTAATAACAATTTTACATTATGGTCCTTAGGATGATATCGTGCCTCTCTTCCTAATTAGCTAACTAAACAAAGCCAAGAAATATTGAGCAGTTCTGAATAATGATATTTCAAAAATTAAGGTTACTGCATTTGACAAGACCAAAACAGAAGCATCTATTCAGCTCAAAAATGAAAGAATTTAGTGCTTCCATGCATGCTGAAACCAGCCAGAAATTCAATCTCTTGCTTCACTTTTTGCAAACTACATTTAACTTTCTTGTTTTATGAATCAAGCTTTTGTTGGCATCTAAGTAATGCTTAATCAATCTAGATCAACTTTGGGAATCAGGAAAGCCAGAACGTCAAATGATATTCTTAGAATTGCAAAACAAATTTCTTCCTAAGTGACCCTGCAGTGGGCAGTGGACAATACAATCCTGAATTTCAAAATTAACAACATCAAAATGATCAAACTTTCTTAGTACAGTTACACAAAGAAAAAATGAAAAGAGAAATAACTAAGCAAAAGGGATTGAAACAAACCTGAGTAGACCGATGTGACCAGCGATTCAATCTTTCCTTCCTGACGAAACACCAGAGGCGATGCAGAATCATAGGGTTTGCACTTGCCATTCTCGTTTTGTACCTCCAAGCTGAGATCAGAATCAATGGCGATTCCAGCTGAGTCATACCCTCGGTACTCCAATCGTCTGAGACCATTGAGCAACACCTCCAATATGTACCTCCTTTCTCTCCCCACGTTATAGTTCAAGTACGCGAAAATCCCACACATTGTTGCGTTTATTTTCCCTCTTTTTGATTTTGAATTGAATGTTTCTCGATTGAAGCACCGGAATTGAATTGATGGTGTGATCAAGACGAGGAAAGAATTGGGATTTGGGATGGATTTTTTTTTGACCCAGTCAATGCTTGTTTTGAAAGAGAAATGTGGAATTGGGCTTGCGAGGAAGTATTGAAGGCCCAAGAAGAGAATGAAGGTCGACTAGGTCTAGTCTGATTGGTAAATGGCAAGACAAGTTGCATGAAATTTGTAGACAGAAGTTTTGTGTTCATAATTACTTAGTAACCACGGGAGTAACGTGACGTAATATTTGAAGATATATAAAGAGAAGAACAATGTAATACTTGAGTAGTTGAATAATATATGAGTTCATCCCATTGTTATTATTGTTCTTCCTGCCTCCTTTATTCATGTTCTTCCCAATGCTCCGTTGTTAACATTTTTCTTAAAAAATGTTACACATTATCACATAAATTACAACAAAAGAAGAAACTAAGATTGTGCGTTCGTGATGAACTAATCAAAGAAAAATGTTACACATTATGAAAGCACTGATCAAATAACAAATAAGGAGTACAAACATAAACGTGATAATAATTGTTACGGTTAACCAAACTAACTAATGGAATCTTAACATTAACATTATATGGACAAACTAAAAAAATTATAACTTAAGTGAATGTATTTGTCATAAAAATAATAATATTGAGAGAAATGCTAGAGTCCGATATATTGGACGGATGGGGTCCGTCCAATACGATAGTTTTCACATTTTTAAATTTCAAATGACCGATCCGAACCTAGGTTCTTATAAGAAATCAATTTTTACATTCTTTTTTTACTATTTTTTGGAATTTTAAAAAATCTTTGTTATTGGACGATCCAAAATTTTTATATCATGAATTTTCTAAAATACCAAAAAATAAGTAAAAAAATTCAAAAAATAAGTAAAAATTGGTTTCTTATAAGTTTCCAATATGAAGAACATATTGAACGGTTTGGATCGGTCGTTTGAAATTTAAAAATGTGAAAACGATCGTATTGGACGGATCCATCCGTCCAATATATTGGACACTAGCATTTCTCTAATAATATTGATGGTTTTGGTTTGATGTTTCATGTTTGATTTCAAAATTTTGGAATTTCAAATGAAATAGCGAGGTTGCAACATTCGTAGTGCCAAGAAAATATGTGATACTGAAATTCGTCTGATTTTGAAAGTGTTATATGTAAGAATAATTAATAAAATGTAACATTAAAAACAACATGACACGTTAAAAGTGAATTGAATAATGTGTAGTTGCAGTTGCTATGTGCATTTGGTTGATGTCTTTACAATTAAAATATATCAATGTGAAAAGAAAACAAAAAGACTTTTACTATTTAAAATCTATCGCTCTAGCTTCTAAATTCTAAACATTTATCATTTTTTTAAATATTTTCTTTTCTTTGGTAGTTCCTCCTCTTGGAGTTCTCTAATTTTTTTGCTCTCCTAATGTTGGAAATTGGAGAATGGAGACGTTTCTGTGGACCACAGAGAATCTGTTGTGGACCGCAGAGATTCTGTCGTGGACCACAGACTGACAGCCTCTATTTGCATCTCCTGATGAATAGATGCATGTGGCTCTATATATACACTAGTCTCTGATCTTTTAATAAGTCTATTCAGTAGAACACAAAAGAGAGACAGAAGTGTAAGACATAGAGAGACCATATACTCCAAGATTTGTTCTTCTCCTTGAGGATCAAATACCATTAAAGAGAGAGATCTTCTCATCTAGTCGGATTAAGGATTCCGATGTTGAGAAGAAGTCGAGTCTGGCACTTGTACTGTGAATAGTGTGAGATTGTTGTCAATCTCCACTGGCGATAATAGAAGACGGGGCTATGGCGCAGCGAGAGCAAGCGGCGATGGCTTGGTGCGGAGGAAACCCAAATAAAGAGGAGATCCTAACACGTTTCCGCATTCGGTATGATTTATCGATTTTCTTACATTGGTATCAGAGACCTATTCCTCTTTTTCAGTTTTAATGCACCATTAAAGCCTTGAGATTAGTATCTGGTTATTTTCTCTGTGATTTGTGTGCTTTATCTCGTGGTTTTTGTGAAGAAACTCCATGAAAACTCGAATCTGGTTCAGTCCAGAAATTGCCTGTGAGATAGTCTGACTTGACGAGGGTATAACTTGAGATCTGCTACTCCGTTTCGAGTGACGTTCGTTCCATTGGAAAGTGCTTCGAGTCTACTTTCCGGAATGTCCAAGAACTCGAAAAACGGATAAGTGTACAGAAAGTTATCGCCGATTTACCGAAAGTGTGCGAGTCAGAATTCTCGTCACTGTACTGTCTGTGGACCGCAAAGGTGCTTCTGTGGACCACGACAGAACAGGTGTTCACGGGATAGATTGTCTGTGGACCGCAGAGGTTCTTCTGTGGACCACGACAGAACAATTGAATTTCGGATAGATTGTCTGTGGACCGCAGAGGTTCTTCTGTGGTCCACGACAGAACATGTGTATTTCGGACAAGATTGTCTGGGGTCCAAAGAGGCAGTCCGCAGTATAGTCTGTGGACCGCAGAGATTCTTCTGTGGACCGCAGAAAAGGTCTGAAATGTAGTTTTTCACGAAATAAAGACACATACTCACTTGTTATGGTTAGTAACCTCAACCAAATGCTATAGGTAATACCAGTAAGCCCCAATTAACTATTAGTTCTGGTTTAGAGAGTTCTAATGCTTTGTTTTGTGACTATTTGCAATATAGAACCCTAGAGACTATGTGGATTAGTTTCGGGTTGTGATTTCTCTTCAACGTGTGAATGAGAAAGTTGCAAAATATACCATATGCCGTGGTGGTATTTGGTAGAGATGAATACTTGTATGGTCTAATTGATTTTGAGGTTTGTCTAATTGCCAAAATCAAATTCCCAACGTGATAGACTGGTTGTGAACCATAACACGTTGGTTGTGGATCGCATCAGTTTTGTGTGGGAAACAGAGACTGAGTTCTTTGTAACTATGGATCGCAACATTTGGTTGCAGACCATGATAGTGGGTTATGAACCGCAGACAAGGTTTTGTGGACTGCATAATGCCACACAGACATACAAGAAAGTCACAATTAAAGATAGAATTCGGCCAAAATTGGTAACATTAGATTGTTTACATAACCAATGGTTAAAGAGGTTATCTTGATGATAATCTCCGATAGTTTGGTAATTGGTTTGCCAAATTGTGAATATGATAACACATGTGGTGTTGTCATCGGTTTGATGGTGCAAGTAGGTACCGTCTTGCCAATTACATGTGAGTGTACATGTTGGGTGAATTTGGATTGGTAGACAAGATTTTGTCTCATCCATATTCTGGAAATTTTGCATCAATTGAATTAATTGAAATCAATATTTTTTTGTTTGCAAGCGATGTTTGTTTCCCTAGGTTCTTTCTCACTTGCTGCAAATATAGTATTGATTTCAGATTAATTCTAGATTGGATGTCAAAATTAGTGGTAGTACCAACCCATACTGTGTGTGTCTCTATTGTTAATTGGATTTGGCTTGATTTATAAGTCATCGCTGATCTCTATTGAAATAGAAATTGATGGATATGTGTGATGTGTGAAATTATAATATCTCAATGTCTTATAGAGCATTAGGACGTACTTGTGACCGTAATAATTCATATTTAGAATTCTTAGTAAATTAGTTGACATGCTTAGAAAAGAAGTACTATACTGTTAGCATTGTGTTGCTGAATGGTATGAGTTAGATTATTCTTGTTATAATTTGAGTTTCGGTAACACTAATACCATGAGGTATATCTCAAAGTTCGGTAAAACTAATTGACAATAAACTTATGCAAACTCAATCGATTTTATGGGTTCAAGAAGCACCGTAGGGTGACATCTTATAATCATGTCAAAATGATTTGGAGTTGCATGAAGTATGTCATGTATGAACTAATAAGCAACAAGTGAATATTTCTCACTTTCTATGTGAGAAATGGTTTCTTTGTGAAATTCATTGTTTTGGGATAATTCGTTTTTAAACGAATGTTGCTTGTTATGTTGGAATTCATGATTATTGTCAAGTATTAGTATATACTGAAGAGATTGTAGTGTTGACTCAAATGTATGAAATGATATCTGATTCTAAGCATATTGAAAGTACTAGAAATCTGATTTTGCATATGTATGTATGTGTTCTTACTTGTGATTAAGAAACATAACATTTGCTTAAGAAATCAGATTATATCTATGATTATTGTCAATTTCATAAGAAACAATTTATCTAGATGGAGGATGTCAAGTGAAATGTGCAGTCTTAGGGACTGGCACATGTTTCTGTTACGACCCACAGCATTCGGCTGCGAACCGTAATAGAATTGATTGCTCCATGATATTTTGTGTCTCTTTAATTGATAAAATCTAGTACTTGTCATTAATTCTTTGGTGAGGGATTGCTAAATTGAATTGATATATGGTTATATTTTTCTTGCATGTTACTTAGTCTCTTAGTTTGTGATTGTTATGGCATGCTAGACTATTAGAGTTGGACATTGACATAAGTTGGCATCCGAGGACTTGTACCAAGCTTATTTGTTAACTTGTGAATATAGTTAGCTGAAGTTTATTACTTGAAAGTTTTGTGGATATACTGTTCAAGTTTTAGAGATATATTTGGATGTTGTATTCCAATATGAGGGCTGAACTTGGTGTCTTATGATTCATCACATTAAGACTATATCGGAAATAGTCTCATTATAAATGATAGCCATAATTCGAAAAAAAAAATTGATTGTAGATCAATAATTTTCTGAATATGGGTGAATCAATTTATAATGAAGTCTCTATGATAAATCACGGAGTTGATTATGTGATTATGGAGACATTGCAATTCTTGTTGAGGATTGCAACATAGAGTTATTGTGGACTGTGGCATATTGGCTGCGGACCGCAGCAAATTGTGATGAATTAGACATTGTAAGATATGGTTAGAACAATATAAATGCGGTCTATGTTCTAAGCCTTGCGCCTCTAATCTCTAAGTTCTACTATTTTGTGAACTATAGACTATTATAGATCCAAGTGTGGATGTTTAAGTAGTCATAAGTTCAGTTGCATTTGGAGTGCACCTTCTCATAATGTTCGAGGAACTTTATTGGAGAAGAAATAGTAGAAATGCCATATAATTAGATCACAATACTAAATTAATTTCCTGTTGAGAGGGAGTTATTTTTTTGAGTAACTTAGAGTTGTTTGGAATCGTTCTTGTGTTTGACATGTACTTGTCTGAGTATTGAGGAACAGGAGGGGAATAAAATGGTATTCCTTAACCTCATAGGACATGTAACATAGAATAAGAACAGGTTCAACAAGCCAGAGAAGTAACTCAAACTTATTTGCTAGATGCAAAATGAGATAAGTAAATGAAGAAACAATGAGATATGGACTTTTAAAATTGATTTATTGAAAGTATAAGACTCGGTTGTGATAGGCTATATATTAGAATAGAGGGAGTCTTATAAAATAGTCTTATTTGAGCAATATCGACCAATATAGATTAGAACTATTCTTTATGAAGTATTAACAGATTTTAGACAATGTGATGTTGAATCTTCTGCCTAGTTTGTGGACATGTAACATAGAATAAGAACAGGTTCAACAAGCCAGAGAAGTAACTCAAACTTATTTGCTAGATGCAAAATGAGATAAGTAAATGAAGAAACAATGAGATATGGACTTTTAAAATTGATTTATTGAAAGTATAAGACTCGGTTGTGATAGGCTATATATTAGAATAAAGGGAGTCTTATAAAATAGTCTTATTTGAGCAATATCGACCAATATAGATTAGAACTATTCTTTATGAAGTATTAACAGATTTTAGACAATGTGATGTTGAATCTTCTGCCTAGTTTGTGGCGGAATTATGGTAAAGTATGCAGTGTATGCAAACTTAGCCGATTCAGTAAGTCTAAAATTAAATCATGTCAATAGAATTTGGAGATTCTTTTGAGCATGAATGCTAAACTGTCTAAGAATATGTTGCTAATTATATGGTACACTATTTGCTGAATAGAATAAGTCTATGTGACTCTTTGTCTAATGTAGTTGTTAAGCCTTAAATATGTTTTTATGTCAACACTTGAGAGATTGTTCCGGCATGTTTCTTGTTGTTATACGAGAGACTAGAACATATCTGTATGATATTTGGTTGCATGGTACGCAATCCAAATGACACGTGTGAAGAACATAAGTGTGAGTCTTGATACATGTTCTAAGTCCATAAGATCTGTTATGTAAGAGGGTTCATGAAGTGCTACTGGAAATTCCAGATTGTTGCGAGTGGCAATGATCTGCTATGGACCATAGGAATAACAGTTCTTTGTAAGTAACATCGATCTGTTATGGTCTGTAGATGGATGTAGTCTATTATGACAGAATATCCAGGATGTAGTGCAGATATTATGAAAAATGTGTTGTAATATATTTGAGTATTTTACGAACATTTTTCAGCATGTTATAGATCGCAACATGATTGTGTTGCAGACCACAGTAAGTTTCTGTGGATGGCAGCATCTTTCAGTATGATTGCAGATTGTAACATGAGTATACTGTGGACCACAACAAGGTAGTTGTGGACCACAAAGAGTTAGTTGTGGATCGCAGCAAGATGGTTGTGGACCACAACAGTACCCTATGACAGATGTAAGCCAATTCTATACTTATTTGAGAAAAGTCCGAGGGACTTGAGATATCTGAATGGTACATACATGCTATCTTATCAAGGCAATATACTTGTGTTTGGTTTGCCTATTGAGAGGAAATCTTGAAAAACCCAAGTTTACATTTGAGATGTAAATTGCTTGATAATACTATTTTTTGATGTAGCAAGAAATACAGACTTTACTCACTCGTTGTATAGTTGGAGTAAATGTAGAGTCATTCTCATTTTGGATATGAGAAGTCAGCATGTTTAGTAGTACCGGCCCACTCATGTGAGAGTGGAGCATATAGCATGATTGGATATCATGGCTACAAGGAGTTTGGTTGAGTATAATTCTATATACAATTGGAGATTGTTATGACATAGAGGGAGTCGATAACAACTCATTGTAATTGTATGGCTATTGAAGCATACTATGGATTATGAGAAGAACCAAACATATTCAGATATGAAATTAGAGACATGAATTTATGATAACACAGTTAGAGTTGATCGTGGATCAAGTACATACCTAGTGTGCATAGGTTGTGATTGTACTTGAGAGTGATACTCTTTGGTTAACTTGAACATGAAAGATGGATATAGTAAAATTGTATTTTACTGTTGTTCGAGTTGAGGCTGGTACTTATGGTAGAATGTCAATAGGCTGAGATTGGCTCTCTCACACGAGCAATCGTCTCTGACGTCTGGGGCGGGCAGAGATAAGACTTATCAAGCTAATTATGCTTAGTCTAGGACTAAGATGCCATTTGGAGCAAATAAAGCTTGATGTCGCCTTAGTTAAGGACTAAGATGAGACCACGATGTGGTGGTCGGCATGAATTGTTTCCCCACAATTCATGTAGCCTATTATTAGCCGAGGTGAGTGGCCTTGCAAGACACTCCGGGAGTGTAGTTGCGAAGGCACTCAGGGTTAGTTACAATGAATGCGATCTAGACCATAGATGCATAGTTTGTGACTAGACCTAGACTCGTACAGTGTTTTTAAATTGTTTGACATGCGTCTGCTCATGGCAGAATAACACTGTAGCATGCGTTTCATACTGCATGTGCTTAGCGACACGTGGGAAATGAGTTAAGTGACTTAGATGGTCATCCCTGTCTTCTCGTTGTGTGAGACCCACAACTACGTACCCTTATCACTCTTGACTATGTCATGAGAAAGAGAGCTGATGTATGCTACTTCCTTATGTTACCAATGGCGAAGCATTGATACCGTCTGTCGGGACATTTGTCAGAAAGCAATCAGTTTCTAATCGAGTGACATGAGTGCAAAAGGAAGGTAATTGTGATTACACCATTTGACTTACTTGTGATTCGCCGCGGCCAATTATGTCATTTGGGACATTGATTGGGAATACATGTGAGTAATATGGACTAAGCATTGTCCAAGAGGGAGTGTGAAATGCTTAGTCAGGTGTATATCTAATTGACCTAGGGTATGAGATACTGCTTTAATTAATAGTTTGTTAAATGTCCTAGATAGCTTTAACCGGCTTCCTCTAGGATACAGGTTTGCAGATATCGCTAGTCGCACGGTCCATTTGCCAGTATGAAGACTTGACTGTATGTTGATCAACGTCTCCAAGAGGGAGATGTTGGAAATTGGAGAATGGAGACGTTTCTGTGGACCACAGAGAATCTGTTGTGGACCGCAGAGATTCTGTCGTGGACCACAGACTGACAGCCTCTATTTGCATCTCCTGATGAATAGATGCATGTGGCTCTATATATACACTAGTCTCTGATCTTTTAATAAGTCTATTCAGTAGAACACAAAAGAGAGACAGAAGTGTAAGACATAGAGAGACCATATACTCCAAGATTTGTTCTTCTCCTTGAGGATCAAATACCATTAAAGAGAGAGATCTTCTCATCTAGTCGGATTAAGGATTCCGATGTTGAGAAGAAGTCGAGTCTGGCACTTGTACTGTGAATAGTGTGAGATTGTTGTCAATCTCCACTGGCGATAATAGAAGACGGGGCTATGGCGCAGCGAGAGCAAGCGGCGATGGCTTGGTGCGGAGGAAACCCAAATAAAGAGGAGATCCTAACACGTTTCCGCATTCGGTATGATTTATCGATTTTCTTACACCTAAGCTTTTCTCGCTCGGTATATGTTCATGTACCCAATTATGGAGGAGTGTAATCACACTTTAAAAGCTTTCTATCATCGCATGCCATGTATACATGATGCATTTTTTTCATTCAAATGAAGAAATAAAGAGAATTAAATCTTTGAAAATCTTAACGAATTCAATTTGTATTTCACAATTAGAAAATGGTAAAAATGTGTTGTGTTGATTTGTAGGTGAAACATGAGATTGGAATGAGAATGGCAATTAACAAGGAATGCAATCTATATATACTTGTCATTAATTTGTCAATCATCCAGATGAACAATGTGTGAGCCATGAGATTACAGTGCGCAACTTAACTTATAATATAAAAATCTATAAATGTGGAAGTAACTTACAAATAAAAAAATATATATATATCTACAATAAAAAAACAAAATTAAAATGTAAAAAAAAAAAGATAAATTTGCAATCTTAAGACATTGGAGGTAACTAACCACCTTTTAAGTACGAGAAAAGGAAATAAAAGCAAGTATTAGGCAACAGCAATGCATATCGGACAACAGGGTTACAATATAAGCATCAGGGAGAGAGAAATTTCTGACCTTTAAAACCCAGAGAAGTGGGAGCACAAGGGGATGGCTGAGATGGAGGTTGGATAAAATAGCCGATTCAAGTCTTCAGATTTCAGAAAAAGAGAAGCCACAAACAACAGCACGATCATACTCAACAACATTTGTTAATCGACAAAACATCCTAAGGGTACATTGCATTACCGATAACTATAAATTATTGAATTTATATATATCAAACTTTGTGATTTATTTTTAATGTATGTGGAAGGGTTTTTACCTTCGAATGTACATGTTTCTATTTGTTTGTTGAATATCTCGTAATTGTCTTATATACATATATATATCTTCCTCATGTACGTTGCACCTAAATAGATGATATATACATGGAGCGAACACAGCTTTTACTAATCGCGTCAAATTTGCACAAACCTAGTTTTAAATTACTGGAAGATGGATCAATATTGTGGCTCATGTTGCATCAATTAGGGTTAATTGAACCTTGCTACAAATTAAATTGGGATGACTGGTACCATTTAGCTTGCTCCTTTAACCATATTGAGGAGATTTTGGCTTGGCTAACCGTCTCTCTCTCTCTCTCTCGTAATCCGCCTCAAAGTGGTTATCCCTCTCAAATTGGCTTGATTTTGATTTGGCTATGAAAAATCTTAGAATTTACTGTTTCATTTAATCCATTTTCTCAATAGGTTTAATCAATTATCTGACCAGCTACATCCACTCGGCTGCTTTTGCTAATGATTTACAGGTAGAGAGTTTTCGATATACTAGTTTAAATCGGTATTTATATTCCAAAATTTAATCCAATACCTAGTAGGTCCAAATTGACAATTGAACATTCATGAAAGGAACAAACATAAGTTGGTACAAAAGTTCATCCTCTAAAACTGTCGAATTTGTGGCAATTACAGTCAGTAAATTATATTTTGGTCAAATAAACCCAAACGAAAACTTAATCTGGTACCATATCATAGTAGGGAAGCCTAACTGACCTAGTTAAAATTACCACTTAAGAACTTTCTTGCACCGACCCTCTTCCTTGAAATTGATATTGCAGATCGAATTGAATTTTTTAAAAAATAGAGAATTTCACGTTTTTTTTTTTATCCTAGAATGGCTTCTCTTCATATTGAATTTTGGCTTGTAGGAAATAATTCAACAAAAGTGTGGTCCATTAAAAGAAAAATTGAAAACAAGCTATACAGATTTTGAGGAGTTCAATGGCATAAACATACACAGCCTGGGAGCATTAATTAATAATTACGAAACTTGTACATTTTCTCTCAATCTTGTAATTCAGATTGGTCAATTTTTGTTATCTTGTAAATATGTTGTTTCTCTGCTTCAAGGCAAGCTAAAAATCTCATTTAGTTGTTTCAATACATCAAACGGTGTATGAAACTGTACTGATGCTACCAAATGTCCAAATTTGTGCAAATATCTATATTATGTTCTGTAATGCTGTGTATATATACTGTTTACAATTTAACCGATGGTGCCAAATTTGTCAATCAGATTTTTGTTTTCTTTTTTTAAGAAATGTAACAGAGCTGGGTTTATTTTCGTACTAGCACAATACATACGATACCATATTTTCTAGATAAATTAATTAAGAATTAATGTATGCACCATTACAATAAGCAAAATTACATAATACGATACAATCTTTCATAAAAAAAAGGGTGACATTAACTTCCAACATAATAAAATAAAATCCGACAAATAAATCATGACAGGAACAATTGTCCTTTAACACAGTTCCCCTACTTGTACATAGTGATAATAGTAACAGTAACAATATTTTGATGAAAAAAATAAAAAAACATAGAAGTAAAAACAACAATATTGATTGCATAAATGATAACAAATATAGTAAGTAATACATGACCAAAATAGCAAATATAGAGATTATCCAAACGTGTATTACAACTATAATCAATTATATTACAAAGTAATAAGTAATGATTAAGTTCTTCCAACAAACAAAACAATGTCCTTTCCAAGCTGCACTAGCATACACCATAAATTTTGGATATGTCTTCCCATCCTCTTGTCTCAGCCATACCACCGCAAGGTTATTTAACATCAAAATAAAGAACAATTTTTGCAACCTTGGGCCTCGTTTGAAGAATTTTGTCAAATTAATTTGAGAAGATAAATCATAGTGTAAGATCGGAAACAACCATTTATCATGTGCTTAAACTTATTTAGAACTAAAACCATTCTCACATACATTGCTTAATCTTGAAACCGCCTTGCAACTATTTATTTGCCTATTTGGTACAGAGCTGGAGTCTCATTCAAGAGGGTACCGGTACACCTAGCTGCAAACACACGAGCGGATGCAATTAGCAAATTAAGTTCAGGTAGAGCCGTAGAGATGGAGGGAGCGAGAAAAAGAGAGCATGTTCCAGGCACTCAGGGCACCAGTTAACTCACATCCTCTGCCGTGCTGCAAATGGCAGCACTTTCATCACGACCGTCCGATCTATGATGGGTGCCCTGTGATTGATACCAGGCCCGTCGAGATTCGTGCGGCCCGTAAAAATCTGTCTGTCGAGATTAAATCGGACGGACTGAATTTGTTCCAGCGATTTCCAGCGATTTTGATCTGTGGTAGAGGATATTGGTCCGGGCACCAGCAGCCTGACGGGAGAGAGGTTACAAACATTCTTCATTCTCACAAAAATTCCGGAAAAGAAATTGAGATTGTGAAATCATGACAAGTTGGTAAGAAAGCGCTGGTCAAACCGTCAAAGAGCTGGATTAGTTTGAGGTATAACTCCTTGCAGGATATATTAGAATTTATTTTATAATAAATACAAATTAAATATGAACGTTATAAACAATCATCACAACTAACTAGATTTATTTAATTTATTAAATCTTAATTTTATTTGGACAAACTAAAAAAAGAAGTTTACGTCAAACGTATTTCACATAAAAAATAAAAAAGATTGATGGTTCGGATTTGATGATTGATTTTTTTTTTTAATTTAAATGCAAGGGAGAGGTTGCCACATTTGATGTGCAAAAAATTATGTGATACTGATTTATTTCCTCATTTTGAAAGTGTTATATGTAAGAATAATAAATAAGATGTAATATTGAAAAAACGTGAAACGATAAAAGGAAGTTAAATGATGTGTAATCGCATTGTTATGTGAAGTCGGAAGACATCAACGCTTGGCTTACACTTTTAATGAATTAAACACATAAACTATATCAATGTGCTTAAAAAGAAAAAAATCATCACAGAACTATTTAAAATTCATCGCTCTTCCAAATTTTAACATTTTATCATCCGCTTATATATTTTGTTTTTGTGGTTCGTCATGGAGTCCTCTAATATTTGCTCTCCTCATTTTTGTCTCGCTTGACGTATTTTCATGAACCCAATTATGGGGTATTGAGCTCACACCTTAACTGCTTTCTATCGTGTACTGTACAGATATGGATTTCTCCAATTGAATGAAGAAACAAATCGATTAAATCTTTGGAATTTTGACAAATGCAATTAGTATTTCAGCAATTAGAAAATGGTTAAAATGTAGTTAGTAATAATCTATACAGTAGGCGAACCATCAGATTAGAATGAGAATGACCGTTAACAAGAAATGCAATCTATTCGTGTATCATAAAGATGAAAGATGTGTGAGCCATGAGATTCCAATGACCGACATACAACTAATAAAATCTAAAATTCTATAAATGCTGGAGAACTTTTTATTAAAATTAGCGTTATTCATGTATACAATAAAAAAAATACAAAAATAAGAAAATTTAAAAAGGAAAAATATGCAACGTAAAATATTGGAGAAAACTAACCACATTTAAATTACATAAAAATGAAGGTCGATATTGTCCTAGGCGAAAACAAGGCATATCAGCTAACACGGTCACAATGGAGGTGGCACGAAGGTTGAAAACCACGGCCTCTATATATAGCTCAGAGGACATGTAGAACATGGGAAACGCTAAGAGGGCGGTTGGGTCAAAAGGCCCGGAGAATTAAATATACAAACAAAAACACGATCGTGCTCAAGCCCATTAAGATGGGATTAAGATACTTCTACTTGTACGTAGATTTCACAAAAATGGTTCCATTAAGAAGTTATTTTCCTGCTTCTCATAATAATGCAGAAATCCCACAAAAGTCAGGAATATCGAAGAAATGTTTAAATACATATTTCTCCTTTATATTCCTACATATATGTATTGTCCTAGGTACAAGCAAATGCCAAGAATTGATTTTACAACATGTATTTTTTTGTTTATTGAAATTCTCATAATTGAATATGTGCTTCAATTCACATTTACTCTTTGTGCTGTCAAAACCATGCCGTTTCAGACGTTTACGTTCCGTTCCGTCCGAAACGGCACGGAAATGGAACGGTTTTGTCTGACGTTGAGAAGTGCGGAACGGAAACGAAATTGAAAACCGTTTCGCGTATTTGAACGGAACGCAAACGGAACGGCCCACTTTCGTTACGTTTTGTAACGTTATTACGTTTAACCCAAAAAAATTTCTGCAGCCCATTCTCAGGTGAAGTCGCAAAGATATAGAGGTGCTCGTGACCTAAGCGCCTCTCTTGTGACGACCTCGTCTCTCTCGCCGCCTCACTCATGCCCCATCCAGATCCAAGCTCGTCTCCCTCCTCTCCGATGACAACCCTCACCACAAGCTGTCTCTCTCTCTCCGTCGCCTCCCCTCTCATCCGATCGAGCACAACAATAATAACACCACTGCCTCTCATCTCCTCTCTCTCTAACCGAGCCCTCTAGCCACTCACGGCCACTCCTCTCCTCTCTCCCCCGCAGCCACTTGCAGCCCTCCACCCACTCCCAGCCACTCCTCTCCTTTCTCTCATCACAGCCACTCATAGCCCAACTGTCAATGTCGAGGGTCTCTGGTCGATGGTGCCTGAGGAGGTGAAGTCAAGGCCAATGGCAATGCGGCGTCGCCGATGCTGGATGTGACTCAGTTCAGATACTTCAAGGTGCTAGGCAATGGGATGTTGCCATCTCAGCCTATGGTGGTGCCTGATTACGGTGGCAAGCCAGGCCAATCTGATCACCGAACCAATCATTTTATAGCTAGGTATTGGCCATTGAGCTTAATATCATTTTTGATCAGTGGTTGTTGCTTAATTTCAGTTCTATAGCTGGTGGCTAATTTCGGTTTGCTTTCCCTTTGGTTTTTCTCGTTTTTATGGACAGATTTAAATTGATGTAATTTTTGGTTCAATGAATTTCAACTGGTTTTTGCTGGTTTTGAGACAGTAACAATGGGGTATTTTCAATGAATTTCAACTAGTTTTTGCTGGCTTTGAGACTATATCAATGGGAAAAGATTTGAATTGATGTTTTGTTTTTTAAAAGTTCCTTTTATTAAGTTACTGGTACGACCAGATATTGAGTAAGATTATTTTCTTAAGTAAGCTTACTGGTAACAAAGTTACTAATACGACCAGCAATCTCAAACAGTAACAAAGTTTACTGGTAAGCTTACTGAGTTACTGATATGTAATACACAGTGCCAAGCTGAGTTATTAATATTCTCAACTTTTTTATAACGTTACTAACGTTATTCCGTTAAAAAATTACGGAACATAAACATAAGAAATTTCATTTACACTTTAAATACGGAACGTTAGGCGGAAGTAAAATGTGTAACGTGTTTTTATACGGAACGTTAACGAAACTACCTATTTCCGTGCCGTTTATTAACGTTTGACAGCGCTATTTACTCTAATATACTTCAAATGTTGTTACATTCATGTTGTGCTCCTTGTCTTGTCATATGGTGCATGAGAGAACTATATTTTAAAACCGATGCCAGCAGGGAAAAAAAAATTTCCTAGAAGCACAAGCAATAATAATCTCAATTTTCCTTCAAAAAGCATCGGATTTATTTAAAAGCTTCTTCCACATATATGCTCACGTTGCTCCAGCCATCTTGACGGTACTCTCTATCATATTGAAATTCACATTATTTTCATAGTTTATCTAAAACAAAAGTTGAAAGGTTATGACATTCAGAAAATGAATGGCCTTTATTGAAATATCTTCGGAGAAAGATAAAGATAAAAAGAATGATTTACAACTCACAGCATGATATTTCACTAGTGGGTTTTCGCGCGTTGCGCGATCTATATTTTTTTTATCGACTATTCATTTGTGCAAAATATTTGTGACAATATATAAATATTATAAAACAATAATATAGGGTTAAAAGAAAATTAATGAAAGGCTAAAAGGTATTGTGGTAAAAATAAATTTCTTTTTTAGAAAACTAAAAATTTAGGCTTTCATTAGATTTTGTTTATATAGTTTTCTATACATGAATTTTATTTTTTCATGCAAAAACAAATATGGGAAGCAATCAAAATAATTGAAAGGCCAAAAGATATTTTTACGTAAATAAAATTAATATGAATAAAAAACACCGTAATTATTTAAAAAAAAAAGTTTGGTACCACTGAATTTAATTTGATGAAAAAAATATCACCTAGAAAATTCTTCAAGAACAAAAAAAAGTATTAACTTCTTAAAAATTTTAAAATTATTTTGGAAGTCGAAAGTAAAAAAATGAAAGACCATTAAATTTTATGTAATTTTGTGAGCATGCACAGAAAAACGATTGTAGAAATATAATTGAAAAGGCCTCAAAATATTTTAAAATTTAATATAATTTTGTAAATCACAAACATAAAATATTATGAGGTTAGAAAAAATATTTAAATTATTTGAGAAGTCTATAATTGAAAATATTTATGGCACAAAATTATGCATATTTTTGTGAGCATCCATATAAAATTTGATGAGAAAAAAAATAAATATAGGAAGGCATTCAAACAACAAAACATAAAATTTATACAATTTTAAAATTTTGTAAAAGGGAAAAAAATCCACAGAATAATAGAAAATTTTGATATGATTATATTTGCTATGAGTGCACACAGAAAATTTCCTAGAACTTTTAAAAAAGGAAATATATTTTTTCAAATTGTAGAAATAAAATATAATAAAGTTTAGAGAAATTTAAAAATATTACAAATACGGAATCTTGTATCACCAGTTTTTTTATATTTGTGCAAGATTTCGTATTTATATCTTGTATAATTTTTACAAAAAAAATAGAGGGGCAAAAAAAATTCTTTATATATTTTAAACAATAATTTCTATTATTTAATAAAACAATAAATAAGTATTGTACGAAATTAAAAAAAATAGAGGGGCAAACAGCCAAAAATGCCTCATCTTCTTATTTCATTTAATTGTATTTTTATTCTATATTTGTGCAAGATTTCGTATTATATTCTGTATAAAATATTTTTACAAAAAAATAGAGGGGAAAAATTCTTTTTATATTTAAACAATTATTTTCTATTTTTTTAATAAAACAATACATAAGTACTGTACGTAATAAAAAAAAATAGAGGTGCAAACAGCCGAAAGCTCCTCACCTTCTTATTTCATTTAATTGTATGTTTATCCTATGCACAGATTTTCGTGTTGCAAGTAATACAAATAGTTATAAGTGACATATTTACATATAATATAATATTGAGTTTGCCACAAACAATCATCAACGATTGCACATGGGCAGCCTTGACTTTTTATATTTTTTTTGCTTTAATGTCCGGTGCGTGAGCTTTCGTATAGGGGATCCAACCAGAATGTTTCTCCTCTATATTTAATTGAAGCGGACCCCACCTGTCAGCCTCACTGGTCATCAACAGTGCGAGGAATAGTGTTTGGATCTGGATCCGATAGACGCCCTTTTATATATGTTCTGATTATGCATGACAAAGCTAAGCACAAAAGCTTCTTGGTTCTAATTTCTAAATAAACCTGAGGACATTGAGATTGAGACAAACAATAATAATGTATTTAGTCATATTTTTCTTTTTTAACATCGGTGCGATTTAGTAACTAGCAACAGAAACACTTCCCACGAAAATTTGCACTGGCCAACTTTCTTTGGAAGTCAAGCACATTACCATCAGAATTCAGAACCAGGGCGAAGTTATGTAAGTTTTGGTGGATACGGGGACTCACCTGAAAAAAAATAATTTATATGAGATAATCATAATTTGAAAATAAAAAACAATGTACAAGAAGGTCGGGACCCATCTAAAAAATTTAAAGGACCCAGGTGAGCAGATTGTATTTGCTTTGAATCATATAATGACTTGTGAAAATTGTATAGGGACCCAAATCATATTTGTTCCTCGTGAATCATCTTCTCCATTCTAGCTGTCAACTCCTCTAAAAAAAGAATCATCTTCTCCATTTCTCTGCAATGAAACTTATTAAGGCAAAATTTAGAACATAATAGGAGATGCTTGGATGAATAAGTCTTGTAGTATATTTAGAGAGGTGTTTAAAGAGATTTCTAATGAATTTATTATGCAAAATTATCCTAAAACAGAAATTGGGAATTGTTGTGTTGTTTTTTTTTAATGCCTTGAATTATTATTTTGGATATTGGTATTTTTTTTGGATTTTGTGTTATTATAGATATATATAATTTATCATAATTTTTTATGTTATATTATTTTATAATTATTTATTTGAAAATTATTGTTATACTATGTTTACATTCACGTTATGTCGTTACATATATTTTCAGCAAAAAAAAATTATGTTCAGAACTATCCTTCTTTGTTGATATTAGCATTTAATTCTTACATTTTTGCAATTTGTTTAACTGAACTTCAAATAGAACTTTAGTAAAAGATTATATGCTGCCATTTTTTACCTCGCCCATGGGCTCGTATATGGATGAGACAGAACAAAAGGAAAAAAGCAATATTGTAACTTAGTAATGAAAAACGTTGAAATGATGTCATGGAAAACTGTCTCCAACGGAAAATAATGTGGAGGTGATGATCCACTCCATGTAATAGCTCTAACAATTCCTGAAGCTGTGATAATGAATTGAATTCAAAGCAGAGAGAGACGGAGAACAATCTGAGTTTCATTTCATTTGTTACAAGTACATTATACCAGCATATATACATATTTAATTTGAGTTTAGAAGTTTCTACACAGCTGAATTACAAAACATGGTTGCAGTTAGGACTTTGGTCAAACTGAGCTACAAGGGAGCTAGTTGCTAGGTACAATACTTGCTAGATTGCTGGTGCCTGTCCTGGTGAATTAAACTCTGTTGCAACTACAAAGAGAGATGTTAGATATCTACAGTAGGACAAATGTTAACCCAAGAAAAGAAAAGCCGAAAGACTTTATCCAGGAATACTTGGTGCTAGAAACTAATTGGAGTCTGATCATTAAAGCTCCTAATTCCCTAAAACTATGTACGTTTGAACTCTGAATATACTGTAATTAGAGCAGCTATATATATCCTTCATAAGTTTGTAAGGCATCTTAATTACAATTCCCAAGTATAATTTTTCTGCCAATTACTAATTTAAGAGCATGCATGATCAGTTTAGAGTTGATTAAAAGCCTATCGTAGCAGTTATGTAGGTCTCTCTGTTTCTTTCAACTGGGACTAACTAGTCCTAACCTTTCTTTTTTCCTTTTTTATTTCTTTTTATTTTTATTCATGATAGGTTCGATTTATTTTCTCCAAAAAAAGATAAATAAAAACCGTAATATGTGAAGTACACCATTCATGATATAAAAAAAGCAAGTACAGGGCCATCTAAGACTGCCGATGCTTGGGTCACTCATAAATTAACCGTAAATAGATAAAACAAATCATAATATGGCATTCTTTGTTCATCATTCCACTCGGAAATTAAAGAGTGCGCAAGTATGTTTCCTAGAATTGAACATTGCTATAATTAAATTATTCATCAGGAAAAATGAATCATGAAAATTAGGGCGCCAACTTAATCTATAACAAAGATGTAACGGGACCCAAAAAATGATAAATTTTGAGCTAAGGAAAAGTGCTAAATGCTAATTGTGCCGATGGATAAAGCCAGACCCAGTTAGAGGTTTTAGAAAATTTTCATTTTTTTTTTTGGCTTAACTCAACAATTTGGGCACAAAATCAATTGTGAACGAATAATTGGCTCTGCGGTGGAGTTAATCTATAATTCATGACTGCTCAACTATATATGGTTGCTTGAACTATTGGCAGCTAATTTTCAATTGGGGTTCCTTTTGTTAAAAAGCTTTAATCATCCCCTTCTTATAAATAATGAGACTTTGCCGCATGAGAATTGTTAACATGTTATATTATTTATGTTGTGTATGTTAATAGGCCGTTATAAAATTGAAACATTTTATTGAAAAAAAAAAAGACAATGAGACATCATCAACTTTGTCTCAACTTCACTCATTCATTCTTAAAAGAAAAGACGTATATATTAAACAGGACATGCTTCCGAACTTAATTAATAAGTGATTACTAACTAAACAACCACCAAACCTACAAGAAATTTTAAAACCACTCCAAGAACATAATAAAGGTTTCGTCAGAGCTTCAGGAGACCTCATTGCACCACATATCAAATATTTGAAAGCAAACAAATCTTTGTATTTGTATCTTACTTCTTCTTCTTGTTCTCAACCACATAGAAGAATGCCAACGCTACCCCCGAAAATGCTGAGAAGACGATAGCAGAAACAAAAATCCCTGTAGTGCGACCAGTGATGCCAACTATGTCGAAAATATTGGCCGTCTTGTTTGCATCTGTTGTCTGACCAAATGCCACCTGATTGATACGAGTATGCAAAAGTTAATCACAGTTCCACTAGTTAATTAAACTTCAACTGTTGACCTGATTGATACGAGTGTGCACAAATTAATTATAGTTCCACTGGTTTAATTAAACTTCACCTGTTGGTTAGATGGGGTTATGAAATTATAACTGGGGAAAGGCAATGACTTGGTGTTTAAATAAAGCCTATTATGAGTATTTCTTTATAAATATAAAGTTAGAATGTTTGATAATTAAATTAGCTTAATTAGTTCTGAACCTGTGTGCCAGAAGCATCAAGTGCATATGCGCGCACGAAGTAGGAGGCAGTGGGAATATCACGGGCGACCGTGTACTCATGCTTTCCAGTGGCAGTGTAGTCCTGCTTGACGACGGTGAATTGGCATGTCTTATCCTTCTTCAAAAAATTGTTTGTCTTGCGCCATTTGCGGTCGTGCTGGCTAATAGGCGCATAGCATAAAAGCACCTTCACGGTTTTATAGTTGGCATCAGCGCCTGCCGGGAGGCTGTTGTTTAGTGCCCATGTTACCGTGAATTTATCCTCGCCAGCATGTAGAACTGATCAAGTGAACAAGTAAATAAATATAAGTGGATTATTATAAGGAAGTTGGAAATTAATTAATCAACAGCAATTTTTTTGGAAAATAAATCAGGCAAGTGGTGGACAGTTTGGTTGTTTATTGAATCAATAGATGAAGTCAAACAGAGGAACCGTGTTTTGGAGGGCAATTATTCACAATTGTAAATGATTAGGTGTAATTTCTATCTATATCAGAATAAAATATGCACGTCAAAAACGGAGTTCATTTAAGACAATTAAATCCAAAATTAAGCGAACATAGTTGTAAGTTGTAACATCTTTTATCAGTTGTAATTATAATCTCGACGGTTGCTATCACGCGCATGCATATAGGCTAGTTAATTAGCTAGGACGTCATCCTTTTCAGAATTTTATTTTTCAAAAAAGAAAGCTAGCTTGTTTACATCTGTCTTTGAAAATATCATAAGAATATATAAAAAGGATAAGAAAATATGCTTGACTGGGTCTATTGTCCTTAGTCAAAAACTATTTTTAATAGGAGATAGATCATATTAACGACAAATTTAACTAAGTGAAACCGTAACAAGTGACTAAACAGTTATCAAAATTTATATATAGTTTACGTATGTTGTATATCAATTTGCAGCAATCTAAAAATCAGTTCATCACTTATCCAATTACTTTAAAAGTTAATGGTTCCGTTTAAAATGGCACCTCATTAATAGCCAAATAGTTTTAAAATTATATCAAAATTTTATAAACAACTATCTAACTATAAAGCATATTTACAATTTTTTCCAATAATAATTTTACCGATTGTCCTAGTAATTAACAAAAACTGTTGTTAATTGCCTTTGTATTTTTTATTTTTCTTTTATCCTCTATCTAAAATCTGTACAAACTTTTTTTTCAATATAAAAAGATGAGGGCTAGACCCCCATTTTTCAAAAAAAAAAAAAAGAAAAACTGTTGTTAATTAATAAATTCATTTTCCTTTTTAGGATGGGATCATATATATATATAATTATATATATATGAGTAATTAAATTTACGCCTAAGAGAGAATAAAATCATTGCAAGCAACAAGTTCATTTTTTTTTTTCATCTCTAAATATTATTATGCAATCAGTATCAAATCGGGAACTTTTGTGTTGTTATGTGACACGAGTTGATGTTAAGTACTTTGGAAGGTTTAAATTTTATAAAAGGTATAATCTTACTCTAAAATTACGTTATCACATTTTTTCTAGCTTCTAGAACGCAAAAGACATTCATATTTACTATTTCATAATATAAAACCTACATATTCTGCGCTTCAAAGTTATAAATATTATACTCATGTTTTAAAAGATAAAATTATAATTTTTAAGAACATCGAAATAATTTTTTTGTAGTTTCGTATATAAAATAATAAAGTATGAGAATTTATCTTTTGTAAGGATAAATATGAATTGCAAGTTTGAAGGCATGCAAAAATATGTAATTCCGTAGTTTTAATAGGATTAGTGACAAAAGTTCACTAGTGGACAAATATATTTTCAAAGGCAAAGATAGCATACAACAACAAAAGTCGCCAAAAGTTTACTAGTGGACAAATATAAAGGGAAAATAATGACGCACACTGGCAGTATTTAAATGAAAATGAAAATGAGAAAATCAAGATAAAGTTTTGTCAAAAAAAGAGAGAAGAAATTAAGGGAGGAGTTACATACCATCGCCTGACTTGGTTGTAGCTGTGACAATCAGGGTCTTGGGAAGCTGACTGAAAAGCACTGCAATGGAAGGGCCCACGTGGCAGACAATGAGAAGAAGAAGAGCAATGGTAGTCTTTGACAACCTCAAACCAGCCATGAGTGCTAACTTTCAAATGCCTTCAATTGATCGAGTTCGTGAAAGAAAAGTTAGAATGGCTTGGGCTCTTTCCTTTTCAGTTTTCCTCTTTCTTTTCCTTTTGTAGTACACAACACAAGAAGCTCTTTGGATGGATGTGAGGAGGAGACTTAGCTTTATATAGACTACAGCTTGCGGGGAGCATTGACTTACAACTGGAGGGACCCACAAAAAGTTTACAGTGACAATTAAAAGCATCAAAGAATATTTATTCGCTGATATTGCTTGGGATGGCAAGTGTGAAGTGTCTATGGTTGCATTGTTAATTGGACCATCAATCTTAGATAGCTGAGCCATACCGAAGACTAAGAGTAATGGTTGTCTCTTTAGGGCCCTTTTGGAGTTTGGACTTTGGAATGGCTCAAAGAACATGGCTGATTATTTCTTATTTTCATTTAAGATTCAAGGATACAATTAAATACACAGGAGTTAATGAAAATTAATTTTATTTTTTAATAACAGTCATTTTTACGACACAAGAAATTAGCGAATTGTCATTTTCTCCATTTATTTTGAACGCACCATTCAATATCAAGTTTAATTTCGATAATGGATTTGGCTTTTATAAAATCAGATTCTCGCTGTTTAATAAAGATTGTTCTTGAGTCTATTCTTATTCTATTCACATGTATCTAAACACGCAATCATCAGAACTACATTTGACAGAAAAATTAGTATTTGTAAATAAAATATTATTCTTATTTTCACTGTTATTATTCTATTCACATGCATCTAAACACATAATCATCAGAACTACATTTGACAGATAAATTAGTTTATTCTTTTTTTTTTATTCCCACTTCAAATATAAAGAGAGAAAAATAAAATAACTGTTATCCAGTATGAAATTAATGCTAAGAGCAATTCCTTTATCTCTTTTTTTTTTTTTTATCGATCCTACCAATTTCAGCCATCTGGTTATTACATATTTTTTATAACCATGTTAACAGTTGCATCAAAACCTATGCAAGAAGAAAAAAAATAAATATATTTTTCACAAATATAAACTTCTAATTAAATATCTAGAAATATAAATTAATTAATATAAGAAAAGGATATATCGCCTTCAAAGCAATAAGATTTCAATTTTTTGCTCTTTTATGCACCATTTTAACAAAACTCAAATTTAAGTTTGAAGTAATCAATACAAGTTTTTTAGAAGCGATAATTTGGTTGTCAGTCGCATTGGTTTATAGAATGATCTTATAAAAAGTGAATTTAGGTTAGTTAAATTGAAAGTTACATAAGTATTTACTATTTAATTAGAGGTCAGCATACTTTTCTTCACTGATCCAATTATTTCTTATTTGATAAGAAAGATAATGTTTAAATTTACCGATTGATAAACGATCCCTAATCCTCATTTATATTAAAGTACATAAAATGTATATATTTCATGAGTATTATATTTTGTGTCAAAGAAAATGTAGTTGTTCGTTTTTTTCCCAAAATTCCTATCTTTTTATCAATCTTTCCAAGAAGAGTAAAAAGTAAAAACAAAAAACAAAAAATACATCCAATATTGGAGCTTCTTATCATATTCCAACCGCAAAATTTGACCAAGACTTAATATATGTGCGTCCTTATAAGGGGTAGGATCGGCAGGGACCTCTTTGGGGCCACAAAGGTTATTTTTTTTTATGAGATGAGGCGATCAGGCTATTGCAAACGCTGATGTAATTTTCCTATTTGTATTTATTCATATCAGGTCAGATTTTGAAGGTTTTTGAGACTTTTTGGACAAAAGGATATCCCAATAACTTTTTTCCAATTATGGAACAGCTATTTATGGCTTTTAGAATCACTCAAAGGTTAGAAGAACTAGTTCATTCATTGATTATTAAGTTCTGACTTTTTGTTCTTTAATGTTTAAATTGATGAGGTACAGGCACAGGTGATCTTGTTATTATTTTATAAAACGCCAATAGCATTGTGATATTTGTACGGTACAAACTACCTTTAGACTTTTTCCAAAAATTTCTTGCTTCATGAAAAGGATTTTTCGGAGTTTTCATCAAAAAATATAAATGCTGCGCGTGATACTTTTCCCCTATTGTCAACTCCAATTCCATAACTGGAGGCCTCCTTCTCTAGCAGAAAGTTTTTTTTTTCTTTAACGATGCTCATCAATCACACTTGTCTCATATTATATTTAGTATTTAAGCAGTAAATACAATTAACCTAAGTGGTGCGTCGGACATAATTGTTGATTTAAACTTTGAGTTGATACAAAGTTTCAATTCTTAAATCTTAACACAACGTGGTAATTATCATTTTTTTTTTCGTAAAGCCTGACAAACGGTGAGTGTCGGTGCTACAGGCTTACAGCTTAGACTGGAGAAGACCAAAGTAGGCATACAAAATTATATAATAAATAGCAGTAGATGTTTAAAGTTTGCGTGGCATTCGTCTAGCGAGACAAAATAAAATGTCTTTGATAAGTATCCCATGTATATTTGTATGAGACATTGAGGTCGGCTAGGGAATTTTTTTTTTCTTTTCTTTTCCCTTCAAGAGGGACTCTCATTATTGTATTTATTGGCTTTTATTAATTAGTTGTCTTTGTTATGTACGGCGAATTCTTCAGTCAAGTTGTAGTATAAGATGCTGTCGATTCGCATAATCATAAAGTTGCTGCCATCAAGTAATTAATCTCACAAGCGTCGCATTTTTTCTAAGATGCCTTTTGGAGCTAATAATATTATAATAGTGATTCTCTACTACAGCTTTCAAAATTTTATTTTATTTTCCATTTTATGGAGTCACCTGCAATAATTTAAATTTAAAATAAGCGATACATGCACATGAGTTATCACAGAATGTTAAAATTTGTTTTTTAAGTTTAAATTAGTGATTTAATTAAAATTAGCGTGCTTATTATTTTCTTAATCTGGTACGGAAATTTTCTTATCTTATATTTATTTTGACTAGCGTCCATCAATTCTTGCTTTTTTTTTCAGAACATCAATTTTGCAAGTACGAACATCCATGAGTGCAAGGATCCAAATGTCAATTAAAAAAAAAAAAAGATAATGAGCATGAGCACGTCAGAAAATCTTGCAACGCATTTACAAAAAATAAATAAGAAGATTAAAAGAGGAGTTGTAAAGAGAACTCAAAAAAAAAAAAAAAAATTATGAAATCAAGATTCTCATGAGGAACGATATATAGATCAAATAAATGTGTGGTTTGTCTTATATTTTTGTACGTTTAACTTTTCTTTTGTAATCATCTTTTAAAATGTGATTATCTTATCCTTTTTTTTTAATTTAAGCTGTAACAAAGGGTACACAAAACTGGTTGATGGTGTCTGGATATGTTAACTGCATCTTTTAACTCTATTTTCATATATCAAAAGGATTTTGATATATGTTAACTGAATTTAAACCTTTCCATTCCCTTTTGTAACTGGATATGTTAACTCTGTTTTCATATATCAAAAGGATTTTGCCATTTTGATAACTACTTTCATACATCTTTCCTCGCTGTTTTGTCTCATGACTTAATTAAAAAAGTCTTAAACAATATACTAATCTGGAATGGAAAGTCTATATTTATTATTGAAAACTGTCCACATTCCCCTCGAAAATTTATTTTTCTCTCAAATTTCTTTATCACCTGTTATCTTTAGTTTCGACATAGAACATAACTGGTTAAGTCAGAACAGATTATTACAAATATCCAGTGAAAATTTTATATTAGAAAAAAATTTAAACAAAATTATTACCATGTTGATCTCCTTCTAATTATTTCCTACAATGTTTCTTTAAATAATAAATTTATTTTAAGAATTAAAAGTTAATTTTAAATTCACTTGATAACTCAGCAAACTTTTGCAACAAAATAATTTACTCTAGGGCCACCAAAAAAAAATGGAACGATAGTAACAAAATTAAGTATAACTTACAAAAATTACATGTGATTACTAACTACATGACAACAAGACCTATTCCAATAATTAAAAACCATTCCAAAAACTACATATAATAAGGGCCTCGTCAGAGCTTTAGAAGCCTCATTGCACCACTGTTCAAATACCAAGCAAACAAATCTTCGTTTTTGTATCTTACTTCTTCTTCTTGTTCTCTACCACATAGAAGAATGCCAACGCCACTCCAGAAAATGCCGAGAAGACAATCGCAGATATGAAAATCCCTGTAGTGCGACCAGTGATGCCGACTACTTCGAAAATATTGGTCGTCTTGTTTGCATCTGTTGTCTGACCAAATGCCACCTGATTGATAAGATTATGTACAAGTCAATTATGGTTCTACTGGTTTAATTAAACTTAAACTGGTTCGTTAGACGGGTTATCAATTAATTGGGCAAAAAACCTGATTTGAAATTAAAGCTCATTATAAGCTTTCTCCATAAAACATAATTTTTATTTTTTTGAAGGTTGGTTTGAACCTGTGTGCCAGCTTATTTAGTTGAAGGTTTCTTCAAAAAATATAATTATCCCAGCTTAATTAGTTCAGAACCTGTGTGCCAGAAGCATCAAGTGCATATGCGCGCACGAAGTAGGAGGCGGTGGGAATATCGCGGGCGACCGTGTACTCATGCTTTCCAGTGGCAGAGTAGTCCTGCTTGACGACAGTAAATTGGCATGTCTTGTCCTTCTTCAAATCATTGTTCGACTTGCGCCACTTGCGGTCGTGCTGACTAATAGGTGCATAGCACAAGAGCACCTTCACGGTTTTATAGTTGGCATCGGCGCCTGCCGGGAGGCTGGTGTTTAGTGCCCATGTTACAGTGAATTTATCCTCACCGGCATGTAGAACTGATCATCAGATACATGTAAATAAATATAAGTGGATTAATTATAAATGTTGAACTTCATAAACAACAATAGTTTTGTTTGGAAAAGAAACCATGAAAGTGGTGAAAAAGTTTGATTGTTTAATGTTTATTAAATCAAGTGATGAAATTCAACAGACGTACCGTATATTATGGGAAAAGCCATCATTCACCGCTTGGTGATTAGGTGTAATATATAATCGATTTTCAAACTTATTAATTTTCAAAACAAAAAATGCACGTCACTTAAAAAAAATAATATTAATGTATGAAGTTCACATTAAATAACTTAAATCCAAAAATAAAAGCATAGTTGTCACATATCACATAGGCTAGTTAACAAGGTCATCCTTTTCAGAAAATACAAAAAAATAATAATAATAATAATAATAATAAAACTAGCTTATTTACATCTGTCTTTAAAAATATTATTAGAATAATTAACAGGATAAGAAAGTATTCTTGAGCGGGTCTTTGTCCTTTGCCAAGAACTGTTTTCTGTAGGAGATAATATTATATTTGACAACTAATTAACAACAACCCGATTATTAAAAAAAATAGAATTATAGATAAACATTTTTCATAGTTTAGATAGACTGAGTTAATTTATTGTAATCTAAACATCATTTTGTCACCCTTTAAAAAAAATTAATAACAGTACAGCTTTTTGCGCCAATCGCATTGATAGCCAGACAATTTTTCCTATTGCATAAAATTTGTATACATATAAATAATCTAACCTAAATTATATAAAGCATTATATATTTTTTTATAAGAATTTTAGCAATTAACGTAATTATTAAATAAAAGAATAGTTATCAATATATTCTTTCACTTAAGATGGGACTATATACTTGAGCAATCGAATTTATGCCTCTTTGACGGGGAATAAAATCAGTGTTAGCAACTAAGTTTACTTTGTTTTTCTTTCCCCTTTTGCCTCTCTAATAATTACTACGCCATCACTATCGAATTGAGAACTCTTGTCTTGTTATGTGACGCACATAGTTGGTCAAATTCGACTATTCGAGTGCTTCGGTAGGTTTGGAAACAAACAAATCCCAAAAATCTGGCTAAGTTTATGTTTATTTATCAAAAAATAACATATTTCCCCTATAAAATTATAAAATATTATATCCCCCCCCAAAAAAAAAAAAAAAGACGGAAAGCATTCATAGTTACTTCTAGCAAAAATCAGAACTACACATTTGTCCCTTCAAAATTATATATATTGTATATATACTCACTTAAACCGTAAAATTTTCTCTAGTTTAATTTAACTAAACCTAAAAATTACTTATTTTTGAAGTTACACATATATTCTAAATAATTTAATATGAGAAGTTATCATTTATACAAGGATAAATATGTATTTGAAAGTTTGCAGGGAAAAATATGTAATTCCGTAGTTTTAAAGGAATTGTAATATATAATATTTAATTATTTAGAAAATGTTGTAATTTAGATATTTAAAGGATATAATGTATAAAATATTAAAATATTAAAATACGTAAAAGAATCAAGAATTATAATACTTCCATTCTCAGGTTTCCTAGTACTCCAAATTTGGTCAAAACATGCTTTGACTTTTTGGTTTTTGCATTAAATTGGCCTCCTAGTCCTAGGCTCCTACTTTGGGCTGTCAATCCTACCGTTTACCACGTTCTGCCGTTTCGCATAACCGAAACGAAACGAATAATGGCATCAGTTTTCATTCCGTTCCAACAACGAAACAACAAATAAAATCTGAAATCTTACCGTTTCGACCGTTTCAGCCTCATTCTAAACAGTTTCATGTGTATTTTATGAAGTGGAACGGTTAATGGCACAGTTTTTTGTTTCATTTTCAAAACGAAACGGTTTGCGAAATGAAATATGATACCGTTTCGGCAAACGGAACAGGCTGTTCCGAGCCCGTTGGCCACGTTTGACAGGTATACAGTCCTACTATGTACTTAACCGCGAGATATATCTTTCGTGGTCCAGATTAATGTCGTTAATTCAACTTGCCCCACTTCAATTTCCAATGCATTCATAAATACAGCACGCAACAATTGAAAAGTCGCACAAATTTTACTAGTAGACGAATGAAAGGGAAAATAAAGACAAACAATGACTTAGCATAAGTGCATAACCATGTTCTTTAGCAAGTAATGAAGTAAAGCATTCCAACAAAATAAAATTTGGTCAGCAAAGGAAAGAGAAGAGGATTGCTTCTTCATTCTTATTATCATGAAATATATGGATATTTACATAGAGAGAGAAAGAAACGTACCATCGCCTGACTTTGTTGTAGCTGTGACGATAAGGGTCTTGGGAAGCTGATTGAAAAGCACTGCCTTGGAAGGGCCCACATGGTAGACAATGAGAAGAAGAGCGATGGTAATCTTCGACAATCTCAAACCAGCCATGAGTGTTACCTTTCAAATCCCTTGATCGATTGATGGAGCTTTTACGGAGAAGTAAGAAACAAAGGATTGGTTGTTTCCCTTTTCCTTCTCGTTTCTCCTTTTGTAATTGTAGTACAAGCTCTTTGGATGGATGTGAGACCACCGAAGGAGGAGGAGACTTCGCTTATATAGACCGCAGCTTGCGCTAGGAGAGAGCATTGACTTACAACTCTTAGTGGGACCTACAATTATTATAATAATACAATCGCTGATAAGACAATGTAAAGAGGAAGATCTTTGCGGCTCCTATTTTGTTTCCTCAAAAAGTTCCTCTTTGGTTAGTAATGCTTGGTAGTTGGGATATATCATTACCAGGTTTATGTGGTTGCATTTTGACAAATTGGCCCATAAAATTAAGTGGCAGAGCTAGAACTAAAAGCAATAATTGTACCATAGTCAGTAGGAGTAAGGAGTTTAGGCTATAATTGATGGAAACAAAATTTTGTTAAGTAAAGAAATAAGAGTTGTGTTTTTAATCCTCAGTTATAAATATAAAATTATAAATACATAAAAAAAATTCTTATCTATTGTAAGAGTTATGTTGAAATATTTTGTTTAAACCATGTGCATTAGCAATTAAAGAGGAAAAATTAAGTCTTATCTGAAACTATAAAAAAAAAAATAAAGCCTCTAAAGCAATAGAAAAAAAAAAAAAGATTTCAAATTTGGCTGTTTCATGCACCATATTAACAGAACTTTGATTGTAAGTTTTAAATAATCGATAATAAGTTCTTCATGCAGCGGTATTTTGGTTCATGCAGCGGTATTTTGGTTGTCGCTCGCATTGGTTTCATATAGACGCTTTAACAAAAATTAAATTTTGGTATATAAAACGTGGAATTTATATATAACTAGACGCCTGCATATTTTGCTTTACTGATCAAAATTTCTATTATTTGGAAAAATATTGATTAAAAATTCTTAATTAAATTATTAATTGAATTTTTTTTCTCCTCCATCTCAAAGTACGTAATAGTTTATATCTTTCCAAAAATATTTGTATTCCCTTCATTTTTCCAAAATCTATTCCTTTCAACTTTCCGCAAAAAAAAAAAAAAAAGAATGAAATAACAAAATGGATCCAATTTTGTATCTTGTTATCGTTTCCAAACGCAAGTTTTGACCATGACTAATGTATATATATTGCGCTAAGAGGTAGGTCCCTTTGGGGCCACAAAGGTTAATGCTCAGTTGCGATGAGGCGGGATGCAAACGGTGATATAATTTATTTATCCTATTATATTGCCTAAGGCTTCACTGGCGAAAAAAGAAAAACAAACAACAAAAAAATAAAATAAAAAATCGTCCTATTACACGTTAGTAATCCAGTCAGGCTTAGAAGTTTATTAGACTTTTTGGAGAAAAGGATACTCCCCTTTTGTTTTTCTGTTTATGGAACGGCTAGTTATGGCTTCTAGCATCACCCAAAGGTTAGAAGAGTTCATTAATTATTTAGTTTTTGACTTTTTGCTCTTTAATGTTTAATTTGATGAGGCAAAAACTCAGGTTATCTCATTATTATTATTATATAAAATAGCCAATAGCATTGTGATGGTTGTACGGTACAAAACCGTTTAGAATTGTTCCAAAGATTTCTCGCTATGAAAAGGATCAGAGAGTGTTATTTTTAACTACAATTCCTCAAAACTGATGACTTCTGCCGGTAAGGATATTATCAGGAAATTTTTTATAATGATTACTAATTAAATTTAGTAGGGGACAAAGCTAGGATTTCAAAACAGAGGACGAGATATCTTATTTTGTTGTTTTTTTTTTTTCTTTTTGAATTTGTAAGGGAGGGAATATAACAAAACGAGAAGAAAATATGTGATTCTTCTGTTTTCGAGGGGCCAATTTGAAAATATAGAAGGGCTAAGTTCCTTTTAGCCTTTTACCTTTTGGTAAAGCATAGCTCTGTCCTGATTATTGCATGACGCCATGAGTACGTATTTTAAAGGAAAAATTGGGCTTATACCCCTGTAATCGTCTCTAACTAGAAAGATACCCTTCTAACCTTTGAATTTGGATATTTACCCTTCAAAATCATGTTAATTATGGACATTTACCCTTATCAATATTTTTGCCAATTTTTTAAATACGAAAAATCATTTTTAAAATATTCAGACGAAAATACCCTTATCTCTCTCTGACCTTTCTTGTTCTAGCGTACGTCTTTTTTTTTTTCAACTCCATTGCGAGTTTAATTTATAAAATCTAATTTGTTCCTTTGTGTTAGGAGGTAGCAATCATGATTTGTTCTTGGATTTGATTTATTGGGCTCGAAAACCAATTAGTGGTATACAAGCTTGTCAATTTTGCAGTATAGTATTTTGGCGAAAGAAAAGGATTCTAAAAATTAATGGACTTGGTAAAAGTACCACTCAAATTTTTAATGGGGCCTGTATCTGGATGCACTATTAAGGGACCAGTATCCTCTACTCACCTTTTTAAGGTGAGCAGGGTGCAAATTTCGATCCAGACCGTTCGATTTAATTTCGACGGTTAAATTTTTTTTCGGGCCAATCAATCTGGAATAATTCACGGGGCACCCATCTTGAATCGGACAGCTTAGTGAGCAAAGGATTTTTTTTTTTCCCACTATTTAAGCACCATGAATATATTGACGATCGATATTAGGTACAAACTCAAAAATACTACTTACGATTTCATCCAATTCATGCTTTCTTCATAGAGCTAACGAGATTAGGGATTTGATAGGTGGATACTAGACAATAGAAAAGAAAAGGCACATACGCCTAGAAAATGAAAGGTCGGAGAGAGATAAAGACATATTTGTCTGATTTTTTTTTTTTTAAAAAGAAATTTTCGCATTTAAAAAATTAGCAAAAAGATTGATAAGGGCAAATATAATCAATATGATTTGAGGGGTAAATATTTAAATTCAAAGATTGAAGGGGTATATTTACAATAAGAGAAAATTAGAGGGGTATAAGCCCAATTTTCCCAATTTGTAGAAGATGCAAAATTTCATTAAAATCCTAACAAAAGGAGAGGATCCGTGTTACTAGTACAATGGACAATACCGAAATACGTATATAATAAATAGCAGCAGATGTTTAAAGTTTGCGTGGCATTCTCCTAACGGGACAAAGAAAATTAAATTGTCTTTGATAAGCATGTCATGTATTAATGTATAATTATCTACGAACCTATGAGGTCGGCTAGGGACCAAAAAATAATTATTTTTTTTCCTGCTAGAAGGGCTCTAGTAATTATGTATATGTTTTTCTTTAATTAATTAGTTGGCTATGTTATATACGGCGAATTATTGGGTCAATTTTTTGTATAAGATGATGTCGATTCGCATAATGATAGAGTTGCTTCCTTCAAGGAACTAAGTTCAAGCGTCGCATTTTTTTTTCTAAGATGCCTTTTGGAGCTAATAATACTACAGCTCTTACATATACATATGTATATATGTGTGTATGTATGTATGTATATATATTTTCTTTTCTTTTTTGTGGAGTCACCTGCTACAAACGTTGAGCTGTTTTTCTATTCCATAATTTTAAATAAGCGACACATGAGCATGAAGATATCACAAAAAAATTGTCTTACATAAGTTTAAATTAGTGATTTAATTAAATTTGGCACGCTGCTTATTTTAATTTGGTACGTAAACACTTCTTTTTTCTACTTATTTTGACTAGCGTGCATCAATTCTTGCTTTCCTTGTTCAGCAACATCAAAATTTTGCAAGTACAAAACTTCGAGGGTGCAAGATCCCACAAATGAATTTGATATAAACAAAAAAGTATGAAGATAAGAACGTCAGAAATTTTACAACATTTACAAAAATTTATTTAAGATGAATTATGCGTTAGTTAAAAAAAAAAACCCAAAAAACTTATCTCCTTTATGAAAATCAAGAGTTTGATGAGGATTTGTAGAAACAAAAGTCTTGGTTTGGTGTCTTATATTTTTATACGTTTAACTTTTCTTTTTCTAATTATGTATATATATTTTTTGGGTGTGTTTTGGTTGCACAAAGGAGACCATAAGTTTTTTTTTTTCTCTCTCATTTTATTCTCTGTTTGGTTAGTGGCTCTCCCGTGTTCTTTCCACAGCCAAATTTTAAGAAACAATAAGATCAAACCTCATTTTGAAATTTAATTATCCATTAAAAAAAAAAAACTTGTCTAGTTATACACATGTTGCCTCCACTCTACTAATCAACATTTTATTGGGATAAGTTTAACGAATTTAATGACGAACTTATTGTGCAATATATTTTTAAATTGCTTTTTATTTGTTTATTTACCAATATTTGCATCTTTATTCCTATACCCCTCTAGTTTCTTTAAAACTGGGCGAAATGGATTTAGAAGCATAATCTTTCAAACAATTAGATAATTTTGGTTCAAATCAACACAGAATTTGTCACAAGTCATAAGCCATAACTCTTACTCTCCTAGCATTACATGCTTTACATAATCAGACATGCATCAATTACCTCACGGACTCGAACTAATGGTTTAATAATTTTGTTTTAGTTTAAAATACCGACACATAAATTAAGTATAACCAAAATGTCGACACCAAAAATAAAGCTGTAATATTAAATTGGCGATGGAGACGGGAGCAGAATATAAAATAACCTAGTAAATACGTGATTTGACGACTCTGTTTTGTTAAGAATGGAGAGGAACAATCTTTTTTATTGTTTTTTTTTTTTTCTTTTTGAATATTGATCAGTTATATCTGAATTCTGAAGTGATCAAGAGAGCGAATTGGAAGAAAATATAAGCTAGGAAGGGGCAGGCCGCAGGCTGCAGAGCGGATCAAAGAGAAAACAACATTGAAGCCCAGGGGACTATCCGACCTAACCTAAGAACTTTAAGCCTAGATCCAAGTCTCGAGTCTTCACCTCATAAAAGCACTATTTGGACTTGGGCTTTGATAAAAATTAATTTTCAATTTCATTTGATTAGAATTGATGTTTTCAGAATTTTATTGGATCTAATTACATGGGAGTTCTTATCAAATAAAATAAAACCGTTTATTTTGATCGAAAAAATAACTAATGAAATGAAATAAAATAAAGTCCTGCGAGGGAAAAAAAAAAGTGATTTTATTCAGGGCCTTAATTTTCAGATACTAAAATACGTTCCAATATCGTTTTTGGAAACGGTACCTGCTACCAGACACGTAAAGTTGTTCCACATGCCATTAGTATCATAATTTACATTGTATATTTTATTTTTGTAGTAATTTATTATACTTTTTTTAAAAATAAAGAAAGAGATCTAATTTATTTTTTAACTTTTAAGAAGCCTCAGCCAAAGTCATATATGGACTTGCGTCCCCACACGAAAATGATGCCTAATACTAGCTTTTAGTTATGTAGTAACAAAATTCTTAAAACAATGCAACTTATTTTGAGTTCCTCTACATTAGCTCACACGTGACTTATCGTTCTAAGATTTACTAAATTTGGTTTGTACTAAAAAAATATGTTATTAATTTATTATAAATTTGATTTTTTTTTTCAATGTTAATAAATCCTTAGAAACGGGTAAATAATAAAACATTGTAGATACAAACCACGTGATGATATTTAGGATAAACACAAAATGTGTGCAGTCTTTCAAATTTTAAATTTTTTTCTCGAATATATAACATAAAAAATATGTTAGCTGATTACAAACTATATAACTTTAACCCAAAAGCTTACAACCACGTTTGCAGAGGGAACCACTCCGCGCACATTCTTGCAAACTCTCTTCCCTTTTTTATTTTTTGCAAACGGAAAACTTATTTAAAGACCAAAATAATAAGGAAATTGATTACTGTCATCTGCAATTTTGTCATCAATTTCCATCACTTGAATAAAGTTAACACACAAAATAGATAAGATGAACATATAAGTGATGAAAGTGAACACTTACAAACAAATAAGTTCAATAAAAATAAGTTGAACATGCATATAAAAATCTGAATAAGAATGACAAAATTTATTTGCTTGTATGTGTTCACTTTAATTATTTATATGTTCAACTTGTTTTTTTATGTGTTTACCTTTTGTTTAAGCGATGACAATGGATGACAAAACTGCAGAGGACAGTTATCATTCTTGAAATAATAATCCTATTAAGTTATGAAGCGATTATAATCTTAACAAACTAAACAAAATCTAAAGTATAAACTAGGTTCACGAAGAGAAAATGACTTGCGCATTTAATCTTATCGACATAGGTTTTCAAATCTCCGCTTGTTGAAATTCTTGTTTGTGTAATTTTGATTTTCGCTGTCCTCTAGCTCAAACTAAGTGCTTGATTTTTGGCTTTTCCCCTTTGTTCCGACATTCTTCGATTCTATTAAAATTTTAAAATTAGGGTCGAGAATCTATCTCTAACTATTATAATAGCCAAAACATGAGTTAGATCTACAGTTTCTACGTTGGTTTTTCGTCGGATCAGTATCAGTATTCAAAAAAATAAAAAAATGTATTCGTGGGATCTACTGTACAATTAGACGAATGTGTGGCGGGTCGAAATGGATTGCAGTGCAAATATTACTCGCTTCATGAAATACCGCAATGTTTCATCCCCAGAAACACAAGTTATCAACAGAAAAAAAAAAAGAAAAGAAAAATTGCCCGCGGATCTAGGGACAGAGGCCATATAGTGCGATTTTTTTTTTTTTTTTTTGAAACTAAGAACCCCAAGAAGGGGAATCCAGATCCTGTGTCGCGCGGCACGCGTACAGCGCGGGCTGTGGGCCGTCTGATCTGAATCTGATGGCTATGGGGGCCCCGTGAATAATACCAGATTGATAGGCCCGAAAAAAATGAACCGCCCGATCAAAATCGAACGGCTCGTGGAGATGCGCTCCACGCGTGCCGCGCGACACAGGAACGGAGTCCCAAGAAGGGGTGCCATATAGTGCGAATTAATTTTGTACTTTGTAGATTGTTTGGTGTTAATGGATCTTCTCAAATAAGTTACCGGAAATTTTCCATTTGGATCTATAACTATAGTGTTGGATAATACTGAAATAGAGATATATAAAAATTGTATCATGTTGTGTTGTAATGTAAGGAAAATTGTTTTTCTCATGTTTGTTATTAATCCAAATAGCTTGATGTGATACACATATCGAAATTTGTTGGATATAAAAAAAACGTTTTTTTTGGACAGAAAGAAAATTAGTATTATTGGTCATTGAGAAATTTTCATATCAATGAAAATTGTAAAGCAATAAGTAATAGCAAAGAAAAACAAAGAATTTGTAAACGTGGATATCTAGCAAAATTTAAATTCCGCAATCACATTGAACAGTTCACAATATTTATTTAAATAGATCAGATACACGAACGTACACACAAAATCGCGGCACAGACGATCATCGCGTAGCGATCGGAGCTTGTGTTTGTCTTAAAAAAGCGTAGATCTAGTTCCCTCCCCAGTAAAAAAATTTGCCTCCAGATTTCATTGTTCAGTTTTCCCTCAACACTAAAATTAGCGATTCATCCATTATCAAAGGTCTAACGGTTTTTCAGTGAAAGGAGGCGATTGAAGAAATTTCATTGTACTTGGTTTGTACGATAATTTCGATTACATTTCAATCGATTTTGCTTCTCTTCTACACAATTCGGTGCTCTAATCACCACTCAAAAGGTGAAATTGGAGAAACTTCGGTTTAATGTTTCAAAATTTGATATTGGGTTTGCTAATTTAGAGGCGATGAAGCTTTTATCCTGTTAGATTTTGAACTAATTTAGATGTTTGTAATCCTTTTACCTCAAAACTATGACAATAGATTCACCTAGAAATCAAAACGGCGCAGTTGGGGTGCGCCGTACAGTTACATCGATTCTCATCTCTGTAGGTTCTCTTGTTCTATCTCTTGTAGTGGTTTCTCTTTTCGCATTCTCTTCTCCTTCCACTAATTCTCAATTTGGGTACCTTATTTCTGCTGATAAATTAGTGGTTCCTGTGGTTGTTTCTGATAAATCTGACAATGATACTCAAAAGGAGATTCCAAATTTGTCGAATGAAGGGACCCCGTCAGAAAATGTTATACAAGAAGTTGTGATTCCGAATTCGACTGAAAAGAGTGAACCGGGTTTAAATGATTCCTTAAATGAAATCAAGGACCCGTTAACGAAGAACGAGGAATCTGGTTCTGATGAAACTTTGAATGAATCAGGTTCGGATAGTAAAGAAACATCATCGGAAGGCGAGCTTTCGGGAAAAGATGAGTTAGGTGAGGTTCCTTTTTCTCATTATATCCTATTTACATGAGCATAGTATATAAAATTTGAATAAATTTGGTTCATTTTTATCCTATTTTATCCTATTTGCGGGTGTGTGTTGGGTGGGGGTACCAGACCTGAAGGTGAGAAATAAGATCAGAAACCAATTCGTCAGTGATTTCTTTAAATGTTTGATATGGTGATCATAATCAAATAATCGAGTACTATTAAAAATATGGTAACTCACAGAGGAGAACTCTACAAGTTGTACTTTTTATTTTTGTTGTAGAAATTTTATTGTTTCTAGAATTAGAAATCAAGAGAAATGTAATAGCTCTTTTTCTTTCTGGGATTTTTTTTTGCTGTTATTTAATTTAATTTTAAGTTAGAATTTACTTAATTCTATAGATATTCTTAATTTATAAAAATTTGGGCACTGCTTTGAATCGGTTTTAAATTCCATCACTGCATACCAGATAGTTTGTATTACAAATTTACAATCCAAATAAACGATGTAAATAAAAAAATAAGATATGAGAGTCTAAGTCAGTTCACAAACATTCAGCTAGATACATCTTATTACCAAAAGCCATTGGTATAGCAACAGAAAAGACAAATAGCCTCAGATTTTCTCTAATATATTCTTCTCAGCTAAACTGAATATAAGCAACTCATCCTTTCCCTCCCTTTTTTTCATTTGGTTGGTTTAAAGGTACATGTGATTTGTATCATGGAAAATGGGTGTACGATGAGATGGGCCCACTATACACAAACAACTCGTGCCCAGTAATAACACAAATGCAGAACTGCCAGGGTAATGGACGGCCTGATAAGGGCTATGAAAACTGGAGGTGGCAACCCAGTGAGTGTCAATTGCCACGTTTCGACCCACGTAGATTTCTAGAGCTCATGAGAGGAAAAACCCTAGCCTTTGTTGGGGACTCTGTCGCGAGAAACCAAATGGAGTCTCTTCTTTGCATTCTTTGGCAGGTATGCTTTTGTATGTACTGTATTTGGATGGAGTTTCATTAATTGTGCAACTTGAGGCTTGGTTGAACTTGTTTAAGTTTCAGCTGTGCTTGTAATTAATTCGTGTGGGCAAATCTGAACCCTCTATAAACCTGATCGTGATTGTAATTAGACAGTCCGGATCAAGTGAGCTGACCAATTCACACCTTGTATTACCCCAGTGGATATGGACTTGTGCAGGCCAATTTAACCAAACTGAATCCTTGATTTATTTAATGTGAAGTGCTGTTCAACTTCAAATGGTTAATTAGATTCCAATTTAAGCCAGCGGAGTGTTTGATTGTCTGGTTACTTTCCAAATTAGGATCAAACCTAGAAGAAGCTTTAACCTTTAATTTAACCCGATTATCTTGAATTAAACCTCAAGGTGCTGCTTTACATCAGTTAATCTATTTAACCCAAATTAATCCCTCAATTGAGAAGCTGATCCCCAAATAAATTTTCAAGTATCCAACCAAGCCTCTTGAGAAATTCACTAGCACTTGGTTTAGCCCAAATGAATCTAAATATTTTTCTCCATTGTGCATATCATAGAAGCGTCAGTCAATAGGTTTTGCTCCTTGGTCGAGCAGGCATTCAATACCACACCAGCTTTGTACATAGCAGTGATGTACTAGACCAAAACCACATGGATCTTATTTTACCTGCAATCGGCTGTATGGAATCTTAATTTACCTGGAATCAGCTGTATGCTCAGTTACTACAAAAACAGAAAAAAAAATGTATTATAAAATAAAGTTTCAAGTGAAGAAAAAACAAAATGTGACTAATTCTGCACACAGGTAGAGGTACCAAAGAACAGAGGGAACAAGCGCATGCAGAAATGGTACTTTCGATCTACATCTACCAGCATTGTTCGCATTTGGTCATCATGGCTGGTCCATCACACACCTGACCCAATTGGTCCTGCACCTCAGGGGGTCGACAAGGTGTTCCTAGATGTACCAGATGAGACCTTCATGGAGTTCATACCAGCTTTTAGTGTACTGGTGTTGTCTTCTGGTCATTGGTTTGCCAAAAAGTCTGCATATGTGATTAATGGTACGGTGGTGGGGGGCCAATTGTGGTGGCCCAAAGATGCCGGCGAGATGAGTGTCAATAATATTGAAGCATTCGGTATGTTTCATGCCAGTTCTATTCTTCCATTTAAAACCTAAAATTGCGGAGGAAAAGAAATGTAGGGATGGACATTATGCTACTGGTACTTGACAATACCCCTGCTACATGTCCATGAAAGTTGAATGCTGTAAGCACCTTTGAACAAAACGAAGAAAATATTTGTCTGAATGATATTGTACTGGTAGATGTACTGATTGAAGCCATTTTTAACAACATAACTGAACAATAACTAAGAAAACGTTGCTCTCTAGCCGATAATAACTTGCTACAATTCAATATAAGCTGTTGCACATTATGCACAATTTAGTATTTCTTTTTACAAGGTTTCTGATGCTCTGAACAGGTATATCAGTGGAAACAATCCTAACTGCGATAGCTAACGACCCTAAATTCACTGGCTTAGCCATTGTTCGATCCTACTCACCTGACCACTATGAAGGGGGTGCATGGAACACTGGTGGGTCTTGTACAGGTAAGGTCGAACCTGTTACTGAGGTGGTACGAAGTGGGTTCACAGATACCATGTACTTGAAACAAATCGGAGGGTTTCAAAAGGCAGTTGAAAAGGTAAATGGTACAGCCAGGTTAAAATTCATGGATATAACTGAGCCATTCGGCCTTAGGCCCGATGGACACCCAGGCCCTTATAGGAGCCTTGATCCGAACAAGAAAACTAAGCGGGGCCCAAATGGAGAGCCACCACCACAGGATTGTTTACACTGGTGCATGCCAGGCCCGATTGATACTTGGAATGAGATGTTGTTTGAGGAAATTCGAAGAGAAATTGAAACGGGAAAGAGCTAGTGATTTATTCATTTGTAAATTATCAGTTTTGTTGTTGTAAACTATGGCCTATGTCGTATCTATCAGTTAGTTAGATTGATAGAATCCATAATTTCTTGTTATAGATTTTTGGATAGGAGAGAGTTTGGGGATATATAAGATGCTAATCTTTTTCATTTATTTATTAACAATCCAACATGTAACCCGGGACTTGAAAAGCTGGATTTTGCTTGTACTCATTTAATTATAATTTGGTTAAGTGAACAAGAATAAACTGAAGGATAGACTGAAACTTGACTACTAAATTCAAATTTTGTAGCTACAAATATCGAACAAATTGTTATTAACTGGCTGTTTATCACCAACATTATCCGTTACTAAAATAAAATGGGTCCTATTTTCATTTTTCTATCTCAGGTATCCAGATTGTTCATCGTGTCATAACATCCAAGTCTAGTGCGCTTTCTACATCCGTACGTCTGGCTGGTTGCCAGACACAAAGATCGACAGAAGAACTTGAAAAGCACCTCAGATTCCTAAACACCAAGAGAAGCAAAACAACTCAATTCCTACAGGCCCAAGGGCTTAAAAAAAAAAAAACCTCAAATTCCTAGAATTCAAGAGAAACCCTCCTCTCTCCATCTGCATTTAATTATTTAGTTTTTCCCGTTCTAGTATGTAACACGGTTTTGGCATGCCAAGGACTAAGCATGTGATGCACCTATTTATTAAAGAAAAAAAAGTTGTTGTCCAAAAAACCGAAAGAACACGGTTTTCGGCAGCTCCCTTTGCCTTTTCCAGAGGTTATACTCTATTAGCGTACAATGCAACCTTCTGTGTAACGATTAAAATATCATTTTTACCTTTTTACTGAATAACACTCAGATTTTATATGGTTAGAGTTGGGGCATGCAGTATTGGTGCGGTTGCTTCCAAATGAAAATGGAAATGGAAGCCGTTATTTTATCCAAAAAAAAAAACAAACAATTTTATCAAGTTTATTTATATTGATTTCAAACCAATATTATACGCTCAACAAACCATTTATTTTGATACTATTTATCAGTAACTACAATTAAAAGAAAATAATATGAAGAACATATTAAATTATTTTTGAGTTATACTTGATTGTTAGAATAATTTTGGAAGCAGAAAACTTTTGCAATTTTTTTAACACTTTCTTATTTTGTTTATTTGCAATAGTATTTTTGTATTCAAACTGACCAATTTTTTGCTAGGGAGGAAAAAGTCTGAATTGGGCCGGTATTTCTGTAGTTAGTAAATAGTAAATAACATAATCCGCCTTCTAATCGAGAAAGCAAAGCACATCCGGTTTTTAGCGCTTCCTTTGTCCCACAAATACCAAAACAACAGAGAGGAAGCGGTGGGGAGCTTATGAAACAGGCTAGATGTGCAACCTTATAAAGCACTTACCTGGACGGGGTCGATGAGCGATCATGAAGGCTCATGGCTTAGATCAGTGGCCCACATTGCACTTGGTGGGAGCGCTGGCCTACCATCTGCCCAAGTGGCAGAGTGGACGTCGTAATTTGTGGTCGAGGGGGTACGCGTTCGCGCGGCCCCTGCCATTCTTATTTCCAAATCTTTTGTAATTTCTGCAGCGTTTATTAATTAATTAATGCAATATATTTTGTGCTTGATTGCTTCTGAACCTGAGTTTAATTTAAAGGGGACTTTTTAGGGATTAAAAAAATTGGGATATTTGAAACTTAATTGATTTATTATTATTTTCTTTTAACGAAACAGTAGTATTTGATCTTCCTTTTTAGATAAGAATATATTAGTTTGCTTACGGATTCTAATTGTTTTATTTTCTGTTTCCAGAACAAGATTAATTTGTAATTGTTGCATTTTTGAACTTAAATTTTAGGAAATTTTAACTTTGTAGACAGAAAACATTAAAATGAATTTTATGACCAGAAAAAATAAAAATTAAGAGCTCTCTCAAATAATTCGCCCAGAAAATTTTTTTTTTTTGAAGAAAACTAGCCCCTACCTTTGTATAATATATAATAATAAGAAAAGTTATATATTTACAAATTTTGCCAGTAGCTAAAATAACAGTGGATTCGCTCAGAATTAAAGTACAATCATCAATCACAGATTCATAGAAGAATCATATGAACAGAACATGATGTAAAGGGACCGGGTCGTGACTATAGCACTAGCTCCCATAACATTCAATAACGAAAAAAATGATAATCGTCTTCGAAGTTTATGGAGGACACCAGAACACTGGTTTCTTTCTACGTTGCGACCCTTGGGACTTGCTTTCATTATTAGAAAGTTGAGGAACACCATGATCAGTGGGTCGCTCATTGTTGGTGTTTCTCGAACTTGTAGCAACCTGTTGCTCTTGGGATCGTTTGGTATTTAGTAATGAGGACACCTCTTCCAAAGTTTCGAAATATGGAATATACTCTCCGCATAACAATAACAGTTCAGGATGGACCTGTAAATTAATAATGGTCATTAGTACCATTTATCTATACGGACCATCTCAAATTCTCCACTTTTTGGTAATATTTGTCGGACTCCAAGCTACCCATTTTAAGATAAGAAAATGAATTAGAGAAATATGAAGAATTCTTACTATGAATAAAACATATCCCAAACAATGAAGCAAGAGAGTAAGTAAAATGCTGAATCTATCATGTGCCATAACATACCTCCATACTATTCACATAGTCGTCCCTTAGGCGAACAATTTTCTTTTCACGATCCCAATCGATAATTGGGGAACATTTCCCTGCAAGTAGCGAGTACAATTGCAAATAATCACGCAAGCGCGCTCGTAAGAAGTCAATTTGGAAATTGCAATTCATTGATCCATTGAGGCTGTTCTTGATCCACAGCCATGCCTCATCAGTCATATTGCCTCCTTTCATATCACCAGCTTGACAACACCTTAGAACCAAATTCAGTAATTTTACACCGTGCTCTTCTCCCCATCCAAAATTGGATGGGTCAGCACAACGAATGTCACTTTTCTCAGGTCTTAGCGGAGGCCTTTCTATTCTGCAGGAGAGCGTGGATAAGAAGCATATTCAGATAATAATAGAAAGAATAAATTAAGATACTGAATTAGTGACAAGTTTTGGCCAATGCAAAATTATGACTGAGATTGCATGATATGAACATCAGAATGTTAAGCATCCACTTTTTCAATGGTAATTATATCAGAACAAAATATATATTCCCATCGATCTGAATTAATTCATCCAATGCTTATTTAGGTTGTCACTTCATCAAGCATTTCGACAAATAATTAAGTTCAAGAGAACTGCTCTGAGTTGTAAATTATATTTAGTTTTCCTATCTAATACATTTTTCCATTAGACATAATTAACAATACGCATTTGTGATCAAACCTAGCATATGATCTTTGAGTTGCAAGGATTTTATTGATCTGAAAGAAAGAAGAATTACTTACTCTCCTGGACCGCAACCTTTTAATCGGTAGACAATATGAATCGTGCATTCATTGTGGATGCTATAGTCAGCCAGAGTCTTGTAGTCTTCCAATTGTTGGCCTCTAAAAATAAGTCTCTGCAAGTCAGGTGGTTTACCTTCTACATCGTGTACCTTATCTTTAATATGGTGAATGGTGTCTGTGGAATCGCATTCCAAAATTATAGCATTCCCAATTATATCCCTTATAAAAATCTTCATATTACTCCGTAAGCCTTCGATACTGATACAAACAATTCAAGAAAAATGCACATGTTATTTTTGCTGATTTGCAACTAACTCTAGTCGATAAAATTCTGGCAACAGTGTCTACGTTGTCTTTCCTATTTATCTGCCAAAATGATCTTAATTGAAAGTTACAGTGCCTAGTTAGTGCAGAAAATTAACTTTAATTACAGGAACAACTGAACAAATTAACTTTTATGCTCTTTTAAATAAAAAAGCAGGCAGTGATGCAGCTCTTAAATTAGAGAATATAAAAAAAAAATGGCCAAAGGAAGAAAGACAGCAGATCGAACCAAATCTACCCAGAAACTATTTCACAAAGTTATACAGAAATGAAGAACTCACAATTTTTAGGAGACCACCAGCGGTATTGCCAATTAATTTGTAATGCAAGCTTCAACTATTTAATTACATGGGAAGCGTGTGCCTTTATAGAACGGCCTGTATAATTTATTTGCACAGCCTTATCTTTTGGGCATGAGATCAGTCAAAGTCCGCAAATTATCTCCCAAGGCACGCATATTGGTAAACAACTAGACATAATATGGCACTACTTGTGACTTATTCATAGGAAAATATTATATTTATCAACGCGGTTTTTAATATCTGTAAAAATGAAACATTTTTGTTTATAGAAAAACAGTATACCTATTGCCATTTACTTTGCGAAAACGATAAAAGATTTAACTGATTTTTCTATGAGGATTATATTTTTGAGACTTGTGAACATATAGTAGGGTGGTCTCTTTATATCAAAAACATGGGAAAAATACCAAATTAGTGACCGAATTGTGACTAAGAATATAATAAAGCAATACCAAATAGGTCCAAAGAACCAAATTTTCATACGGTACACAATTTGGTTTCAGATATATAGGATTCCGTAGATCGAATATGCAGCTTGGATTGGCAGTTTGATTCAAAGGTTGGCTCTTTTTTCGTTTCGGCCGTTTGCAATTTCATTAAAGCAAAACGATATTAAAATGATATCCCGGAGCATACTATATAAGTATATATCATGAGAGTTCAATCATGTTAATTGGGAACGGATAACAATAATGCATACCTATCCTTATGTGTATATAATTTAAACTAAAATTATTTAGAGACAATGATGGAATTTATTTTATTGACAAGAAGTTAACAGGAAAGTGCTTCTCCAAGACTTTGACTTTTTTTTTTTGGTTCGAGATCTTAGCAGCTTCTCCAAGACATTGACTTAATTTATAATTATTAGAGAGTTTTAATTTCAGGATCTAAACCAAATAATTAACCACAACACACCTGAGATGAAAAATAAGATTTTTCCCCACGATATTACTTGATCATCTGAATTATTGGATATGGATGCTGCTGATGAGTCGACAATGTACATAAACATCAATGATAGGTTGGCACATGAAATCCAACAAAATCTTCAGGAGTTACCTGCCAAAGTGAAGGAGACTGAGGAGTTCACCATTTTTCGAGTTCCAGATCATATCAGGCAGAAGAACAAGCAGCTATACGAGCCAAGGATGGTTTCGATTGGTCCATACTACCATGGAAATGCTACTTTTCAAGCTATGGAAAAGCACAAATGGTGCTATCTCCGAGACTACCTCTCTAGAAATACCAGAAACAATATCGAGCACTGTATCACCGAATTAAGGGGATTGGAATCTCGGGCACGGAGATGCTATTTTGAGGAAGTGAAGCTTCAGAGTGATGAATTTCTGAAGATGATGCTTCTTGATGGGTGCTTCATAATTGAATTCCTGATGAAATGGTATTCTGGTGTTCCAGATGATGAGATATTTAATGTCAGGTGGGTTTTGCCCATCATTAGGAACGATCTTCTCCTACTGGAGAATCAGATTCCTTTCTTTGTTATTCAGAAGCTGTTTAATCTCCTTATTTTCTCTGATCCTGCTCTTAATCCGGCCGAAGAGAACAATTCTGTAGTAAGTAATCAAGTTCCCAAAGTACCCCTTGTTAAAATGCTTTTAAAATATCTATCAGAAGGGAAGGAGGTAGGACGTCCTGTCCTCATACTTATTGAGATTAAACACATTTTACACCTGTATCACCTCTGTTATGTGCCATCACGGACTGTTAACAAACTCTCAACAAAATCATTCCACATAAAAGAATGGTTAAACCCCATAAAGCTTATTTTTGTTGTTCTATCTATTCTTGTGAAGCTCACCTTAAGACGAAAACCATATCCAGCTAATGGAAGGGTCCCTCGGACAATTCCATCGGCTAGTCAGCTACAAGAGGCCGGCATAATATTTAAGAGCAAAAAGTCGGAAAATATTTTGGATATTGAATTTAAAAATGGCACCCTTGAAATCCCTTTTGTCTCAATAGAAGACACACGGCGATCCCGACTGTTGAACCTGGTGTCCTTTGAGCAGTGCAATAACAAGCTCGGCATGGACCTAACGAGTTATGCATGCTTCATGGGTGCACTGTTTAAAACAACTAGAGATGTCACCCTACTTCAAGAGAAGGGAATCATAGACAATCTTTTAGCAACAAATGAAGAACTGGTTTCCTTCTTCAACTGGCTAACCGAGTGCACTTATTTGGATTACGAAGCACACTACCTCAAAGATCTGTTTATAGATGTCAACAGGTACTATAATTCTGATTGGCATAAATGGAGGGCAACACTGAAGAGAGATTATTTTACAAATCCATGGTCGATTATATCAGTTACTGCTGCATTTGCTCTTCTGGCACTTACTCTCCTGCAGACTCTGTATACTATCCTTACATACTATCACACAATTTAGTTCCTATTCTGTAAGTAGGAATGTGATATGAAAGTGCTTTCTTGTTTGGAAGTCGTTGAATTTGCAATGTTATGCATAGTTTTTCGTTTTCATTTTCTGGTCAGCAATTCAAACCACTGATTGTATGCTTCTGTGCTTTGCCATGTTTGTAAAATATATGGTTTTCTGTGATTATTGTAACAGTTTTGATGGAAAAATAGCGAAGTCTAGTAGCCAAATCCATGTTTAAAAGTTGGAAATATTTTGTTAATCCATCTAACAGCCAATAATCAATTTAAGCAACTCATTTGGTATTTAGACAATATCATTCTTGTTTATAATTCAAACTATATTATGATTACTATACATATTATACAGTCAATAAATGATAAAGAGAATTCAACCTGAATTCAGTATAATAATCATATTCATACAGAATTTAGCAGGCTTGTGATGACTTCAATCAGGCCGAATAAACTAAGGCCCAAATGTCTAATACAAAATAAAGTCCGAATTAAACGACCCACAAATATCTAAAAAGGCCCACCGTTTGCACACCCAAAGAAAAAGAAAACGAAAATCGGTGCGGATAAAATTTCCCAGCTCTAAAACGGCCCTCAAACTCAAAGTGAAACTAAGCTTCACGTGCAGCTCACGTGAGCGTCCCCAAGTTTACAACCCGACCGTCATCTCCATTACGCACTCTTTCGCTCGTCACAAAATTTCCTCTCATTTCTCTCTTTAAAATAAAAACGAAAAAAAAAATAAAAGCGAGCAACCCGCAAATCTTCAAATCGTCGATCGGAAGGCCCAGATTCGCTCCATCAGTCCATCAAATCGGTTCTGACCGTCGGATCTCTTCGCAGCGCCTCTTCCCGCCCATGTCAGAGGGCGGGGAGATGGCTCCCAACGGCGGGGCTGAGCCTTCTCGCGAGCTCTACACCATCCCTTTCTCCTCCAGTACTTTCCTCTCTCTTTCTCTCCTTCTCTCCTCTAGGGTTTTAACTACTTGAGTAATTTTTTGCCTTTTTTTTTGTCTAATTGGAACGGAATTGAGGGAGAAAAATTACCAATTGTTTAATGGCGGGCCCTAGCCCCTAGGGTTGGCGTGGAGAGAGAATTGAGTGGTGGGTGGAGGGATTTGTCTCTTCTTACATTGAATTTTTTCCCTTTTTGCTGAGTTTCAATTTTTTGAATGAGTAGATAATTGGAGAAAGTTTTTCCTTTTTTTTTTTTTTACCTAACTTGGAATTAATTGTGCATAGTGTGGTCGTTAGTTACATTCTAGTTCCTGTTGATTGGTACTGTCTAAAATGTTTTTTTTTTTTTTTTGTAGAATAAGATTAATTTTCTAATTTTACATTTTGAACTTAAATTTTTAGGGAATTTTAATTTGCAAACAGGCAACATAAATATGAATTTTTTGAGCAGAAAATTTACAACAACTCTGCCAAATAATTAGCGCAGAGCTAGAATACAATCATCAATTACATATGAATCATATGATTCAGATTTACGTTCATCTAACAGAAAGCAACCATAGCACTACCTCGCTTAAGTGCTTAACATTCTCAAATGGAAATATAATATTCGTTTTCATAGTTTATGTATTGTAAAACACCCGAAGAACCGTTTGAATCTACCTCGTGACCTTGGAGCAGCCTGTTGCTGTTGCTCTGGGGATCGTCTGGTATTTAGTAACAAGCATACCTCTTCCAAAGTTTCGAAATATGGAATATACTCTCCGCATACCAATAGCAGTTCAGGATGGACCTGTAAATTAATAACTCTCATTAGTATTTATTTATCGACACGGACCATCTCAACTTCTTCGTCTTTTGCCCCTATGTTATCGGAAGTTAGTTTAATTACATTATTTGTTATAAATATGGACTTAGACGAATTAGCGAGTGCAACATACCTCCATGGTATCCACCGAATTGTCCCTTAGACGAATAATTTTCTTTTCACGATCCCAATCAATAATTGGTGAATTTTGCTCTGCAAGTAGCAAGTATAAATGCAAGTAATCACGCAAGCGTGCTCGTAAAAAATCAATTTGGAAATTGCTATTCATTGCATCATTGAGGTCGTCCTGGATCGACAGCCATGCCCCGTCAGTCATACTGCCTTCTGTTATATCACCAGCTTGACAACGCCTGAGAACCAGATTCAGTAATTTTACACCGTGCTCTTCACCCCATCCAAACTTGGATAGGTCAGCACAACAAACCTCACTGTTCTCAGGTCTTAGCGGAGGCCTTTCAATTCTTCAGGCGAGCATGGATAAAAAGCATATTCAGATAACATATAATAAAAATAATAAATCAAGATATTGAATAATGACAGGTTTTGTCCCATGCAAACTTCTGACTACAATTACATGACATGAAAATCAGAATGTGGAGCATCCGCTTTTTCAATGGTAATATTATATCAGAACAATATATATATTCCGTGGATCTCAGTTAATTCTTCCAATGCTTATTTAGGTTTTGACTTCATGATAAAGCATTTCGACAAAAAATTATGTTGAAGAACTGCCTTGAGTTCTAACTTATACTTAGTTTTCCTTTATCTAACGCATTTCCATTGGACATAATAACAATAAGCATTTGTGATCAAACGTAGCATATGATCTTTGAGTTCCAAGGATTTTATTGATATGAAAGAAAGAAGGATTACTCACTCTCCTGCATGGCGACGTATTAAAAGATGAATTGTGTATTCATTGTGGATGCTATAGTCAGCCAGAGTCTTGTTGCCTTCCAATTGACGGCCACATAAAACTAAACTTTGCTGATTAGGTAGTATACCTTCTATACCGTGCAACATATCTTTAATATGGTCAATGGTGTCTGTGGGATCACATTCCATAGTTATAACCCTCCCACTCCCAGTTAGGTCCTTTATAAAAATCTTCATTGAACTCCGTAAGTCTTTGATACTAATACAAAAAATTCAAGAAACATACACATGTTATTTTTGCTGATTTGACACTAACTCTGGTCAACAAAAATTCTGGGAAAAATGCCTACGTAGTCTTTCCGGTTTATCTGCGAAAATGATCTTAATTGGAAGCTACAGCTAGATAATGCCGAACATTAAGTCATTAACACTGTAATTACAGAATAACTAAACAAATCTTTTATGTTTTTTTTTAAAAAAAAAAAACTAGGAAAATGTACCCACTCAATGGGTGGGGAAATTACATATGAGAAAATTTAATATAGATGTTCTATTTCTAAAATGAAAAAATTATTATTTTAATAAAAATTTTCATATGTGTTGTGTTCGCTTTCCAAACACATAGCATAACTAATCATGCGTTAAATTTTTTTCGAGTACATAATCAATCCGACCAATATTATATAGACTAAATAATTATTTACACCCTTCGCTTAACTTCTTTAGCCCTTGCATATGTGCTTTTATAAGTAGCAGAGATATATTCTCATGGATCCGTGTTAATTCATCCAATGCTTATTTAGGTTCCGCCTTCCACAAGCATTTCAACAAAAAATTATGTTGAAGAACTGCCTTGAGCTCTATCTTATACTTAGTTTTCCTTTATCGAACGCATTTTCCATTAGACATAATTAACAATATTAAGCATTTGTGATCAAACGTAGCATATGATCTTTGACTTCAAAGGATTTTATTGATATGAAAGAAAGAAGAATTACTCACATCCCTGTACCGTCTCCACTCTGCTTTAAGAAAATATGAAACATTCTTCCATTGAGGATGCCACAGTCAGCCAGAGTCTTGTTGCCTTCCAAGCCTTCCAATTTACGGTCGCCACAAAAAATTAATCTTTGATGATCAGGTAGTGTACCTTCTACATCGTGCAACTTATCTTTAATATGGTCAATGGTGTCTGTGGGATCACATTCCAAAGTTATAATCCTTCTCTCTAGGCCACCGGTCTTTATAAAAATCTTCATTACTGAGGATAGCATGGTATTTAGTAACAAGCATAACTCTTCCAAAGTTTCGAAATATGGAATATACTCTCCGCATACCAATTGCAGTTCAGGATGGACCTGTAAATTAATAACGCTCATTAGTATTTATTAGCATAAAATGCCCTCATATATGGGTAAATAAAAAACAAAATAATGTTAGACAATAAAAATATGTTGCTTAATTTATCAGCCATACAAATAGATGTGTTATTCAATTTGTTTCTATATTAGATGGAAAATCAAATAATAGTGTTGCTTCGTCTAGCGATTCACATCCAACCACAGATCACGTCGATCTAATGGCGGAAACACTTATTTACTATTTAGGTCTAGAGTGTAATATATTTTTCCATACGTGCATTTATAAGTAGTACATATTTATCGGACCATCTCAACTTCTTCATTTCCCCCCCCTATATTATCGGAAGTTAGTTTACATTGTTTTAAATATCCCTCCTGTTAGTAGAATGCTGTATCTATCGTATATATCGAATTAGCGAGTGCAAACATACCTCCATGGTACCCACTGAGTTGTTCCTTAGGCGAATAATTTTCTTTTCACGATCCCAATCAATAATTGGTGAATTTTTCTCTGCAAGTAGTGAGTATAATTGCAAGTAATCATGCAAGCGTGCTCGTAAAAAATCAATTTGGAAATTGCCAAACGTTGCAATATTAAGGCTGTTCTGGATCGACAGCCATGCGCTGTCAGTCATACTGCCTTCTGTTATATCACCAGCTTGACAACGCCAGAGAACCAAATTCAGTAATATTTCACCATGTATTTCTCTCCATCCAAAATTGGATGGAGGCCTTTCAATTCTTCAGGCAAGCGAAGATAAGAAGCATATTCAGATAATAATAGAAATAATAATTCAGGATATTGAATATGACCCATGCAAAATTATGACTGCAATTACATGATATGAAAATTAGAGTGTTAAGCATCCGTTTTTTCAATGGTAATTATATCAGAATAAAACATATTCCCATCGATCTAAATTAATTCATCCATGCTTATTTAGGTTGTGACTTCATCAAGCATTTCGGCAAAACATTAAGTTGAAGAGAACTGCTTTGAGCCCTTTATCTAATGCATTTTTCTATTAGACATAATTAACAATAAGCATTTGTGATCAGACAGTAGCATATGATCTTTGAGTTCCATGGATTTTATTGATATGAAAGAAATAAGTATTACTTACTCTCCTGAACCGCCACCTCTTAAATAAACGCTAAGAGAAATCGTGCATTCAGTGCAGATGCTATAGTCAGCCAGAGTCTTGTTGTCTTCCAATTGTTGGCCTCTAAAAATAAGTGTTTGCTGATCTGGTGGTATACCTTCTACATCGTCCACCTTATGTTTAATATGGTCAATGGTGTCCGTAAAATTGCATTCCAAAGTTATAACATTGCCACTTTGCAAGGTAAACAAGGCCTTTATAAAAATCTTCATTGAACTCCGTAGGCCTTACTACTACAAACAATTCAAGAAAAATACACATGTTATTTTTCTGATTTACCACTAAGTCAATAAAAATTCTCGCCAGTGGCGACTGTGCCTACATTGTCCTTCTGATTTATCTGCAAAAATGTTCTTAATTGGAAGCGACAGCTGCTAATTAGTCAACTAGATATATAGTCACTATCTAGCCTTGTCTTAAAAAAAAAAAAAATAGACAGCTGCTAATTAGTGCACAACATTAACTGTAGGAACAATTAAATAAACATTTATTTATTAATTTTGAAAAAAAAGGGCTGTGATGATGCTCTTAAATTAGAAAATAAATAAATAAAAGGGCCAAAGGAAGAAACTCAGCAGATCGAAGGCTAAATCTAACAGAAACTACTATATGGAGTTATGTAGAATAAAAGAACTTACAAATATTAGGAGTATGTTTGTTCCACACCGTCGGCTGTAAGATTTGATTCCTGAGAGGCTGAGACCACTGGCGGTATTGCCAATTAAATTGTCATGCAAGGTTCGGCTATTTAATTGATTACATGGGAAGAGTATGCCTTTATAGAACGACATGTATAATTCATTTGCACAGCCAACGCGGTTTTAATTTTCTGAGCTCCGATTTTCGTTAGTTTTTCTGTTTTCTTTTCTTTTCTTTTTGTTTTACTTTTTCTCTTTGACAGTCCCTTGTCAATGTCTATAAAAAAGGAAACGCGGTTTTAATTTCTGTAAAAGGAAAACTTTTTTTTTTATAGAAAAACAGTATACCTATTGCTTTCACTTTGCGAAAACAATAAAAGATTTAGCTGATTTTTCTATAAAGGTTATACTTTTTAGACTTATGAACTGTTAACAAGAGTGTCTGTTTATATCGGAACATGGGTTTAAAATACCAAATTTGTCTCCGAATTGTGACTACGAATATTGTTGGAAATATATTTGGAAAACTCAAAATTTCTGTTGATATTTTCTTATTGCTTTGAATTCCTTCGAATTAATATCTCATCACTTTGATTAACACATCAATGCCTTTCATTTTCTTCTGACCGTTTCTAAATTACAATGAACTAATTGCTAGTAATCTCATATCAGTTTTGATTTCATATTAAATTTATTTTTCCATTACCTATTTAGATTTTTGTGTTGTTTTTATAGATATAAATATTTTTCATAAATTTTTTATGTTATATTGTTTTAGAATTGTTTATTTGAAAATTATTATTATACTTTGTCTATATTACACATTATATCATACATGTTTTCAGCAAAAAAAAAAAAAATTATGAACCCAGCTGATATGAATTTCTAGTTAGGCCCTGTTTGATGTAATGAATTTTCAATACAGCTATATACAAATACTTTATTTTTCTAACACCTAAGGAACATGCCATTGTTCTTTTCCCAGGAAGTGATCCCAATTAAAATTGAACCCACCTTTATGCTTTATGCATAATAACTTGCAGCCACATAAGTCATAAAGATTTGAGAAATTCAGTTTGCTTTTTCAAACTTGCAATAGACCCAGCCCGAAGGTGCGACGGAAGTTATAACTTGCAGCCACGGAGAAATTAAATGTGTTTTTTCAAACTTGAGAGAGCCAGAAGTTGCCACGCGCTGTTCTACTAGAACAAGCAAAAAGTCATAAGCGCTGTGTTTTTTCAATTGAACCCACGCGCTGTGTTTTTTCAAAGATCCCTATACTAATAACTTGCAGCCACTTATTTCCACTTTCTATCATCTTTATTGTTTTTTCAAACACGGCATTAACTCGGTGTCCGTTTACCATCATAGTCATAGAGAAATTAAATTGCAAAATAGAAAGCGACAAAGAGCCAGAGACCTGCGACGAGGAGAGGAGGAGATGCAGTGCGAAGGCCATGGGAAGGCGAATAGGTGATTATGTCATTGTCGACGACTCAGCGCGCCTCGCTAGAAACTTCCCATCGAAGAAGCGAAAAACTGAATAGACTCTTCGCCAGGAAGTGTCTTAGATGGGTCTATTTTTATTTACATCTCGGTCCTTTTCCAAGTAAAAAACTTTTTCAGGTAGGTCCCTGGACAAACCATTGAGACTGTATGTATATTTTTTTAAACTAATATTATTTTCGAGACAATATAAGATTTTTGCCCACAACAATATAACTGCATCTGAATCGAGAGTTCTGAAAGGATATGGATACTGCTGATGAGTCGTCGGTGTACATAAACATCAATGATAGGTTGGCACATGAAATCCACCAAAATCTTAAGGAGTTACCTGCCAACGCTAAGGACGCTGAGGAGTCTACGGTGTGCATAAACATCAATGATAGGTTGGCACATGAAATCCACCAAAATCTTCAGGAGTTACATGCCAAAGAGACGGAGGCTGAGGAGTTCACCATTTTTCGAGTTCCAGATCATATCAGGCAGAAGAACAAGCAGCTATACGAGCCAAGGATGGTTTCGATTGGCCCATACTACCATGGAAATGTTGCTTTTCAAGCTATGGAAAAGCACAAATGGCGCTATCTCCGAGACTACCTCTCTAGAAATACCAGAAACAACATCGAGCACTGTATCACCGAATTAAGGGGATTGGATCCTCGGGCACGGAGATGCTATTTTGAGGAAGTGAAGCTTCAGAGTGATGAATTTCTGAAGATGATGCTTCTTGATGGGTGCTTCATAATTGAATTCCTGATGAAATGGTATTCTGGTGTTCCAGATGATGCGATATTTAATGTCGGGTGGGTTTTGCCCATCATTAGGAATGATCTTCTCCTATTGGAGAATCAGATTCCTTTCTTTGTGATTCAGAAACTGTTTAATCTCCTTATTTTCTCTGATCCTGCTCTTAATCCAGCCGAAGATAACAATTCTGTAGTAAGTAGTCAAGTTCCAAAAGTACCCCTTGTTAAAATGCTTTTAAAATATTTATCAGAAGGGAAGGAGGTAGGACGTCCTGTCATCATACTTATTGAGATTAAGCACATTTTACACCTGTATCACCTCTGTTATGTGCCATCACGGACTGTTAACAAACTCTCAACAAAATCATTCCGCATAAAAGAATGGTTAAACCCCATAAAGCTTATTTTTGTTGTTCTAACTTTTCTTGGGAAGCTCACCTTAAGACGAAAACCAAATCCAGCTAATGGAAGGGTGCCTCGGACAATTCCATCGGCTAGTCAGCTACAAGAGGCCGGCATAATATTTAAGAGTAGGAAGTCAGAAAACATTTTGGATGTAAAATTTCAAAATGGTACCCTCGAAATCCCTTTCGTCTCAATAGAAGACACACGACGATCCCGACTGTTGAACCTGGTGTCCTTCGAGCAGTGTAATACCAAGCTCGGTATGGACCTAACGAGTTATGCATGCTTCATGGGTGCACTGTTTAAAACAACTAGAGATGTCACCCTTCTTCAAGAGAAGGGAATCGTAGACAATCTATTAGCAACAAATGAAGAGCTGGTTTCCTTTTTCAATTGGCTAACTGAGTGCTCTTATTTGGACTACGAAGAACACTACCTCAAGGATCTGTTTATAGATGTCAACAGGTACTACAATTCTGATTGGCATAAGTGGAGAGCAACACTGAAGAGAGATTATTTTACACATCCATGGTCGGTCATATCAGTTACTGCTGCATTTGTTCTTCTGGCATTTGCCCTGCTGCAAACTCTGTATAGTATCCTTTCTTACTATCGCACAAATTAGTTCCTTTGGTGTATTCTGTAGGTGGCAATTAATGTGACATGAATGTGCTTTCTAGTTTGGTAACTTGGATGAGGCCGAATTTGTAATGTTTTGTATATTTTCGTTTTTTTGGTCTGCACTTCAAATTACTAATTGTATGCTTCTGTATTTGCCATGTACATATGTGGTTTGTTGTGATTCTTGTAACAGTTTTGAACTTTTGATGGAATAAATCGCGACATCTGGTGGCCAAATCCATGTTTAAAGTTAGAAATATTTTGTTAATCTATCTCTAACTGCCAATAATTAATTTAAGCAGCTCATTTGGTATTTAGAACATATTATTCTTGTTTATAATTCAAAGTATATTATGCATATTTTACAGTTAATAAACGAATAAGGAAATTCATCCGGAATTCAGCATAATAATCGTACGGAATTTAGCTTGCTCGTGATGACTCGAATCAGGCCCAAATTCGACTCAAGGCCCATCCCATAACAATAAATGAGATCCGAATTAAACTACCCACAAATATCTTATGGGCCCCATCTTTGTCCCCAAAAAAAAAAATTGAAAAGTGGTGCTGATCTGCTGATTAGAAAACGGCGCTCAAAGTGAAACTAAGCTTCACGTGCATCTCACGTGAGCGTCCCCAAGTTTACAACCCGACCGTCATCTCCATTACGCACTCTTTCGCTCGTCACAAAATTTCCTCTCATTTCTCTCTTTAAAAAAAAACGAAAAAAAATAAATAAAAGCGAGCAACCCGCAAATCTTCAAATCGTCGATCGGAAGGCCCAGATCTCTCAACGAGCCCATCAAATCGCTTTCTGACCGTCGGATCTGTACGCAGCGCCTCTTCCCGCCCATGTCAGAGGGCGGGGAGATGGTTCCCAACGGCGGGGCTGAGCCTTCTCGCGAGCTCTACACCATCCCTTTCTCCTCCAGTACTTTCCTCTCTCTTTCTCTCCTTTTCTCTCCTCTAGGGTTTTATTACTTTAACCATTTTTGCCTTTTTTGTCTAATTGGGAACGGAATTGAGGGAGGAAACTTACCAATTGTTTTATGGCGGGTACTAGGGTTGGTTTGAAGAGAATTGAGTGGTGGGTGGAGGGATTTGTCTCTTCCTACCGAGGATTTTGTGTTTTGTTGAGTTCTAATTTTTTGAATGAGTAGACAATTGGAGAAAGTTTTTCCCTTTTTTAACCTAAATTGGTTGTGCATATGGTGGTCATTATTTACATTCTAGTTCCTGTTGATTGGTACTGTCCAGCTTATTGTTTTCTGGCCAGAAGTTGAGATACAGCCTCGTTAATGTCTTTTGTACCAATTATTTCATGCGAATACTAGGCCTGGCTGTTACTATGTCCTAGACTAGATTAATTTTTTTTTTTTTTTTATTGGGGTTTTGGCTTTGATGTACTTGCCCGTCTTTTCCATGCCTTAGGTTTGTTTCAGTGGAATGAGATACATGAGACTGAGAAACAGGCCCTACCAGAGTTCTTTGAGGGAGTTTCAACTACCAAAAATCCAAGGATTTACAAAGATTACCGAGATTTCATGATTAACAAGTACAGAGAAGATACTTGGCAAATGCTTAATTTTACTGAGGTCAGAATGGCTTTGATAGGAGATGTGTCGTTGCTTCACAAGTTATTTCGATTTTTGGAGAAGTGGGGCTTGATTAATTTCTCTGCTGCTGATAAGCCTGATCAAAAAAGGTCAGGCTGCACAGACGAGGGTGTTGGTGGAGGAGGGGCCCCCAGTTGGGTTGCGTGTTTTAACAGTACCAATACCAGGTTTGCCGCCGCAAGGTAAAGCCCTTGATGAAAAGAAATTAATTGGTGGAGAGAATGGTTTAAAGTTACCACCATTAACTTCTTACTCTGATATATATGGGGAGTGGGACCTTCGGACAGGGTCTCTCTGTGGATTTTGTGGAGATTGATGCCTTGCCAGGCATTACATAAAGATGGAGGTACTTGTCATTATTTATTTATTTATTTATTGTATTTGTCATTTTTTTCTTTGGAGTACTGGCTGTCTTAAGTTATTGAACAATATGACTAAAATTGCAGATTTTATGCACTTTTCTTTCTACAGATTTGATGAAATATGGCCTTAACTTGCTTTTATTTCAGGATGGACTCAAAGTTTGCTTAAAATGTTCGAAAAGCAAGAATGGTGATAAAGACGAGACAACAGAGGTAAAGACGGCAGCAACACCATCACTAGCACCAGCTCCGGTAACAGTACCAGCACCAGGTGGCAGAGTGGACATCATAATTTGTGGTCGAGGGCGTACGCGTTTGCAAGGCCCCTGCCATTTCTTATCTCCAAAATTTTTACAATTTCTGCAATGTTCATTTAAAGGGGATTTTTAGGGATTAAAAAAATTGGGGTATTTGCTACTCTGTTTATTTATTTATTTTTTAACAAAACAGTAGTATCTGCTCTTCCTTTTTAAATAATAAATTAATAATAGATTAGTTTGCTTACGGGTTTTAAATATTTTATTTTCTGTTTCCAGAAAAAAATAATTTGTAATTGTTGCAGTTTGAACTTAAATTTTAGCAAATTTTAATTTTGTAAACAGAAAACATTAAAAAGAATTTTATGACCAGGAAAAAAAAATTAAGAGCTCTCCCAAATAATTCGCCCAGAACTCTTTTTTTTCTTAAGAAAACAAGCCCTTATCTTTATATAAGAATTAGAAAAGTTAATTTACAATATAGCCAGTAGCTAAAATAACAGTGCATTCGCTCAGAATTAAAATACAATTATCAATCACAGAAAGAATCATATGAACAGAACAGGATTTAAGCTCCCATGATTTTATGGACACTGGTTTCTTTCTACGTTGCGATCTTGGACTTTTTTTTTTAGAGAATTTGACAGCGGCTTTGAACTTGAAACAACCCTTGGGACTTATCATCGTTATTAGAAAGTTGAGGAACACCATTATCAGTGGGTTGCTCGTTGCTGGTATTGTTTAAACTTGCCGCAATCTGTTGCTCTTGGGATCGTCTGCTATTTAGCAATAAGAATACTTGTTCCAAAGTTTCGAAATATGGAATATACGGCTTTCCCCATAACAATAACAGTTCAGGATGGACCTGTAAATTAATAATAGTCATTATATTAGTATCCATTTATCTTCGGACAAACTTTTTGGTAATATTGTGGAAGGACTTTAAAGCAACACCATTTAAAAAAAATGAATTAGAGAAATAGGGAGAATTCTTTTTTTTAGAAGGACTAGGTAGTAGCTACCTAGGTACAGCAAGTAAAAAAAGAAGAAAATAAGTAAGAAAAAAAGAAAGAAAGAAAGAAAAAAACTAAAAATCCTATTAGCAGTATTTTAAGCAATCCCTTGCAAGTACTGACACATCGTGAGTGACCTTCTGGACTGAACTCTTATCGCCTGTAAAGATCCTCGCATTTCTCTCCTTCCACAACCACCAAGCCCCACAAGATAAGTAAACAATGGTCTGCATTCTTCTGCTTCCAGTCGCAAGGTCAACAGTCCGCCAAAAAGTTGAATAGCAATCTTCATGTATTACTGGGAGTGGTGTACCAGTAAGTCGATGTAGCCCCTGCCAGAGTTCCTGCGCAAAGCAACAAGTAAAAAACAGATGTAAAGGGGTTTCAGTTAATGTTGAGTCGCAGAGGGAGCATCCAGAAGCTACAGTAAAATTCCATCTTAAAAGGCGATCTTGCGTTAACAGTCGGTTTCGAAACCAGAAATAAGTGAATAGCCGTATAGAAGGGGTTAGCTTGAAATTCCAAACCGACATTAGATGACAGTTTACTTTTCCTGCATTGGCCAACATTTTATAAGCGGAGTTTGTAGTGAAATGACCATTTTTATTCCACTTCCAAAGCAAGGAATCTACAGAGCTTGTAAAAGAAAAGTTAGTGATAGCATTCACTAAATTGTACTGAGTAAACGAGTAAGGCTGTGGAAAGAGAGAATTTAAGTCACGCAAAGCTTGAGCCAAAGTGTAGGTAAAGTGAGCAGGAGATTGAATTCTTTTGAAATTTAGGAGGGAAAGCAAATTGCCTTGTCCCCAATTATCGAACCAGAGCAATGCTCTCGAGCCATCTCCTATCTGCCAGTATGTAGAGAATTGAAAGATATAGCGGATTGAGAGAAGGTAGTGCCAAAAGAAAGAGCCTTGTTGTACCCAAAGGAGAGGCGGGATGCTTCGATCTTGCCTTGAAAAAAGCAAGGTAGCAGTAAATTTCCAAATAGAATCATCTTGAGAGTAGAGGCGCCACCACCAACGTAGAAGCATGGCTACATTCTTGAGCTTTAAATCGGGAAGTCCTAATCCTCCAAGATGCTTAGAACTACATACAAGATTCCAGTTAACTAAAGAGATTCCTCTCCTGTTACTGTTTCCCAAAGACCAGAGAAAGGAGCGTGTGACTTTATCAATAGATTTTAGCAGCCAAGAAGGGAGTTTGAAACAGGACATGAAATAAATAGGGATGGAAGAAATGACAGATTTACACAATTGCAGTCTTCCTGCCCTAGAGAGTAACCGACCCTTCCATCCATCTAATCTTCGTTTAATCTTGTCGAGTAGAGGCATGAGAGATGCTTTATTAGGGCTACATGTCGTGAGAGGCATTTGAAGATATGTAATCGGCAATTCAGTGGGCATAAATCCTAAAGTTTGTTGCACAAAATCAACAGCCATTGGTGTAAGGTTTATAGGAACAAAGGCGCTTTTTTCGGTGTTAGTTTGTAGTCCAGAGGTCTGTGAAAACAATTTGAGAACTAGAGCAAGAGTTTGAAGAGAGGACTGCTTAACAGTAGCAAAGATCAAAGTATCATCCGCATATTGAAGTATTTGAAAAGGGAACGATAATTTGTTTGAGAGAGAGACATTTAGAGATGTTGCAGCAGCCTGACACATCTTTGTGAGTACATCTGCTGCCAGTATAAATAAATAAGGCGAAATTGGGTCGCCTTGACGAAGGCCACGTTCATGCTTGAACACCGGGCTTTGAATACCATCAATAAGGATAGTCGATGAGGCAGTGGTAACAATCATTTTCAACCAAGATATAAATCTTTGAGGAAAACCTCTGCTTGAAAGTAGTAGGAAGAGAAAGCTCCAATCAATCGTATCGAAGGCCTTTGCAAAATCCAATTTTAACAAGATTGCCGGTTCTCCAGAGTGAGTCAGATGTCGCAGCATCTCTCTAGCCGAAATGAAATTTTCAGCAATGAATCGATTTTTCAGAAAGCCGGTTTGGTTCGAGGAGATCAGGTCCGGTATGAATTTCTGTAGTCGAACAGTGAGAACCTTAGAGATCAGCTTGGGTATGTAGGAGATAATGCTGATTGGACGAAAATCAGTAGGGCAGAGAGATTGTTCTTTCTTCGGTATTAGAACGATATTTGCTTGATTGAAATCGTACAAATTCAAAGAACAGTGGTAAAAGTTTTCAAAAACTTGAAGAAGATTGTTGGATAAAGAATTCCAAAAAAGTTTTGCAAACTCATTTGGTAAACCATCTGGTCCACTCGCCTTACCATCCGAGAGAGACATGACTGCATTCTTAATTTCTATTAAGGAGAAGGGTTCATCTAAAGAGTGCAGGTCTACGTCAGACGAGTATAAAGTTTCTGGCCGAAAGTTAAGTCGTTTAGAAGAAGTGCCAAGAAGAGATTTATAGTAGTCTGCGAAGGAGGAGAGGATAGCACTTGGGTCTCGTAAAGTCTGTCCCTGAACGATTAATTCTGTGATTTTCTTCTTTGCTGCACGGGAGGAAGCAAAAGAATGAAAGAAAGCCGTGTTGCGATCACCAAGTTTAATCCAATTGCAGCTGGAACGTTGCTGCCATTTTATCTCAGCAATTCTAGATAACTCGTAGGCTCGTTCACGTAATTGAATTCTTACACAAAATTCAAGAGGAGTCAGGGGGCGGTTTTCCTCTACTTTGTCAAAAAGGGAAATAAATAACTTTGCATTTTGCAGCTGAGAATGGGCAGAGGAGAAGTTTGTGCGATGCCAGTTTCTTGAGTGTTCATGTAGAGAGTGCAGACGAGAATGAAAAGAGGCAAGTGGCGCTAGAGATGTATCAGGTAGTGCCCAGATGTGGTCAGTTAGCGATTGAAAGAAGTGATAATTAAACCAAAATTTTTCTAAACGGGGTGAAGCCGGTTTAGTGGTAAGATTTCTGCAATGAAGAAGAATGGGACAGTGATCCGAAACAACCATAGACAAAGGTTCCAGAGTTATTAGCGGAAAAAGACTCAACCAGTGCGTTGTTAAGAAGATACGATCAAGCCTAGAGAGAGTAGAGATAGGTTGTTTGTTAGTCCATGTGAAGCGTTTATTTTTTAGAGGGATGTCGACCAACTGCAGGTTAGAAATGAGTTCGTTAAAAATATCCATGATGGAGAAGTCATGCGAAGTGTTTGAGCGATCGACCATCCAACGTACCACATTAAAGTCTCCAAGAAGGAAGTAAGGGCAATCAACTAGAGAGGCATTGAAGCGGAGCTGATCAAAGAAAACCCGTCGCTGAGCATCAATATGTGGGCCATAGACGTTAGTTATCAAGAAAGTTGAGTTAGTTCTTGTATCGCAAAGTAAGGCCGAGCAAGAATAAGATGTAACCCAAGAAGAGATTAGAGTAAAGTAACGTTTCCAAGCAATGCAACATCCTCCTCTGGTACTAATAGCATCTAAAGTGACCAAAGGGAAATGAAAATAAGTAGGTGAAAAAAGAGAAGCATGATTAAAGTTAATACAATCAAGTTTCGTCTCTTGAAGACAAAATATATCACAACGTGATGATCGAATGGTTTCCCTAACAACTAAACATTTAGAAGCATCTCCTAAACCTCTTACATTCCAACTAAGGATCTTAATTTTTTTAAAACCTTGTAAATCCATTAAAAACCAAAAAGTACGTCTAAAATAACAAGAAAGGAGGCAGCAAATTGAGCATCAGCTCAGGTGGAGCCCGAGCCCACTTCATCAGAAGTTGCGGGGTCAAAGATGAGACCATAATCACCAACAGGGCCAGCATATTGCTTAGTTCCAGCAGGGCCCAAACGCTTGAAGATAGAGGAGGCGGACGGGCCATCTTTAACACGTTGAATTTTGGTGGATTCATGGGCCGAGCTGCTGGTGCCTACATGATTCACTAATCCTTTACCCAAGTCTCTTGCTGTTATTCTTTGCTTTTTGTTGAAGGTTGTTTCCTGGCCCTGGCCCAAAATTGGATCCAAAATTGATTTAGGAATATTAAAAGCAGGGATACCTATGAGGTCAGCTAGAACCAGACTTTCAGCGTACATAAGAGGGACATCAAAAAAATCAGAGGGGTCTGCTGAGGCAATAGGTGTACAGTTACTAACGTGCTGTGCTTTTTTGTTTTTACCTTTTTGAATTTTTTGAGGTGGAAGAGGGGGCAAAGCTTGGGCAGAAGTCAAAGATTCTAAATGCAACCTAGAAGAAGAAGGTGCAGTGTTTGGAATTGAGGCATGCGTGGTTGTGGTATGGTCAAATTGGGGAATGTGTGTCAGTACAGGGGGCATCATTGGAGAATCATGGTCAACAGTTACAATGGTCCCAACATTTTCATGTGGCAAAATACAGGTTTCAGTAGGTCCACACAGTAAAGCATTTTCCAAACTAGTGATAGGCAAAGACCGAGGTACTGTTTCTGGAAAAAGCAATGCAGTCTCTAGTACTCTATCACAACCAAACGAATTTGAACGAATAGGAGAGAAAGTTGTTACCTGTACCATATCACGTGGGCGCTTTTCTGTGCTTCCTGAGATGGGTTTTGAGGAGGCAGTGAAGTCAGCAAGCTGGATAGGGACGTCAGCAGTTAAAGTTTGCTTTCCACGTGCCACATGAACGGTTCTTTGTTCTGCATTATTTCGTCTTACTGCTTCCTTGTCTCCGGCCATTGCCGCAGCCATGCCAGGTGGAATGTGCGCAAGATTGACGCCACGTAGTATCTCTCTTAAGGCAGGAAGCGTGATAGTTACATTTTCACCATCAATTAACCAGTTGGACTCAGAATTTAGAGAGTCAGAGGAGGAGGGGGACGGCGTTGGAGGTGGACGACGTTCAGAGGGTCTAACAATGGATTTTGGAAGAGTGGGGAGGTCGGCAGTAGCATAAATGGGACGATGAACCCATTTCCTAGGGATAACCCGTACCCAAGTTTCAGTGCCGCCAACAACCAAAGCAATGTACCTGGGTATCTTTTTGAGATCAGTGGTGGCAACGGCTACCCCCCAAATGTCTAAATTTTGCACTTGATCGGATTGAATTGTTCCTAAGTAAAGGCCAAAGGAACTAACAGCTTTAACAATGTTTGATTCGAGCCAAAGTTCTGGCGGTACGCCAATAAGATCAAGCCAAATGGTAAAGGAGGGAATGGTAATTTCTTTATCATAAAGAGGAGACCATAGCTGAACCTGAAAACCTAATTCCCAAAAATTATCATTGAAAGCCATGCAAAGATCAAGGTTGCTAACAGTTGGTGGTGGCATCAGTAAGTATTTGTGACCTGGTAGTTCAGCTACAGATAAGTCAGTAGCCGAGACAAGCCCGGTGGCAGCTACTCGTTCCGCAATCTGATCCAGAGATAGATTGACATCGAAATCACTTGGAAGGCTTAAAATGATTGCTTTTGAAAGCTTATCGAATTCAGCAAAATAGGTCTCATCTCGTGGAATAAAACAAGTGATTACATCAGGTCGCTCAGAGTCGGGTGGCATAATTGGGTCGAGGAGGGGATAGGGGCCATCGAGAAGGTACTGAAAATCAGGCTCCCCTCGAAGTCGGGCATTAGGGCGTGTGGCATGAGGTGGTGGTGGTGGTTGGACGGTTGGGGGAGGGCGTGGGGCTGTCAAAGGCTGCACAGGAGCAGCTCGTTGCCGTCGTGGCCGAATGGGAGGCCGATGTAGCCGGTTTGGAATGATAGTAATGTCTTCTTTGCACTTATAGAAAGTATGCCCATTGTCACCACACTTAGCACAGGCAAAGGGGTTTGTACATTTTGCAATGACATGGCCTGTTTGAAAACAGCGAAAGCAGCGGCCCTTCCACTCCGGAAAGTCCGGAGAAGGGGGGAAGTGCAAAGGTGTCTGACTATGAGGAGAGATGAAAGTGAAGCGCACTGTAGCAGTGGTGCCGATGTTACTGGTAAAGTGGTTAAGGGGGTTGGATGTTCTAGCTGCACCGCTAGCACGAGGTGCAGGCCTAGCAGGGAGAGGGAGCATGGTAGTTGGGTGCGGTAGAGGTAGCAGAGGTGGATTGGAGGGTGCAACAGAAGCGTGCAAAGGAGGGTTAGGGGGAGAGCGTGGCAGAACGGAAGAAGAGGGGGGCACGACAGGGGGAGGAGAGGAATGAGCAACCGGAGGAGAGGCAGAGAGAGCAACAGGAATGACAGGTGTGGGAGGAGAGGCAACAACCTGAGCAAAAGTGAGGTGAGAGGTGTAGGGTTGGTAGAGCTTAGCTTGTTGTGGAGGAGAGGCAAGGTAGGGTCGGCGTGGGCCGGAGCGACGGCTTGGTTGAACAGTTTGCCATCCTTCACTATCCATCCGTGCAATCGCCAAGGAATCGCCTTGTGAAGAGCTCTCCGTACAGTGAGAGAAAATTGTTTGTCTGCTTATTTATAGGGAGAATTCTTACTAGTAGGAATTAAACATACACAACCAAAAGTGTAAGCTAAAGTAGAATGCTGAATCTATCATGTGCAATAACATACCTCTATGCTTTTCTCAAAGTTGTCACTTAGGCGAATAATTTTCTTTTCACGATCCCAATCGATAATTGGGGAACATTTCTCTGTAAGTAGCGAGTACAATTGCAAATAATCATGCAACCGTGCTTGTAAAAAATCAATTTGAAAATTCCAAATAACAGAATGATTGCGGCTGCTCTTGCTGGAATAGTTGATGCTGTTCTTGATCCACAGCCAGGCCTCGTCAGTCATATCACCATCTTGACAACACCTGAGAACTAAAGTCAGTAATTTCACACCGTGCTCTTCTTCCCAATTAAAAAGAGCGTGACTTATCTCTGGTCTTCGCGAAGGCCTTTCAATTCTTCAGGCGAGTATGGATAAGAAGCATATTCAGATAATAATAGAAATAATAAATCAGGATATTGAATTCATGATAGTTTTGGCCAATTCAAAATTATGACTGCAATTACATGATATGAAAATCAGAATGTAAAGCATCTGCTTTTTTAATGGTAATTGTATCAGAACAAAATATATATTGGCGTCAATCTGAGTGGATTCTTACATTGCTTATTTAGGTTCTTGACTTCATCAAGCATTTCAACAAAAAAAATTGAGTTGAAGAGAACTGCTTTGAGTTCTAACTTATACTAACTATGGCAGCCGCAGCTTCGCTGCACTTTGTATAATATAAAAATTTCTAGTGTAAAAAATAAAAAATATATTGTAAAAAAAATTATTAAAATTTATAGACAAAAATTTGTAAGTTCAAAATTAATAATTTCTTCCATAGAAAGTTGTTATATAAACTTGACATAAATTTTTTGCCCAAAAAATTTTGGTAATATTAACAATTGATACGACTATTTTTAATTTATTTTAAACAAATTATATAAAAAAATTATAAATAAAAATCTATTTGTGGCCGCTTTTCATATGGACCACGATTTTTAATATATACTTTAGATTTAGTTTTCCTTTATCTAACGCATTTTTCCATTAGACAAATTAACAATAAGCATTTGTGATCAAACATAGCATATGATCTTTGAGTTGCAAGGATTTTATTGATCTGCAAGAAAGAAGGACGACTTACTCTCCCGAACCGCCACCTTCTAAGTCTTTATTAACAAGATAAATCGTGGATTCATTGCAGATGCTGTAGTGAGCCAGAGTCTTGTAGTTTTCCAATTCTCGGCCTCTTAAAATAAGTCTTTGCGCACTAGCTGGTATACAATCTACATCGTACACCTTATGTTTAATATAACGAATGGTGTCTGTAGAATTGCATTCCAAAGTAAAAACATTTGAATGTAGGTCCCTTACAAAAATCTTCATTGAACTCCGCAGGCCTTTGATACTAATACAAATAATTCAAGGAAAATACACATGTTATTTTTGCTGATTCACCACTAACTCTAGTCAATAAAAATTCTGGCGAGCGGCGACAGTGCCTACATCGTCCTTCCTATTTATCTGCAAAAATGTTCTTAATTGGAAGCGACAGCTACTAATTAGTGCACAACATTAACTTTAAATCTGTAATTACAGGAACAATCGAAGAAACCTTTATTTATTTATTTTGAAAAAAAGGCTGTGATGATGCTCTTAAATTAGAAAAAAATAAATAAAAGGGCCAAAGGAAGAAAGTCAGCAGATCGAAGCTAAATCTAACAGAAACTACTATATGGAGTTATGTAGAAATGAAGAACTTACAAATCTTAGGAGTATGTTTATTCCACACCGTCGGCTGTAGGATTTGATTCCTGAGACCACTGGCGGTATTGTCACGCAATGTTCAGCTATTTAATTGATTACATGGGAAGACTATGCCTTTATAGAACGACTTCTATAATTCATTTGCACAGCCAACGCGGATTTAATTTTTCTGAGCTCCGATTTTCCTTTTTTTTTTTTTTCTGTTTTCTTTTCTTTTCTTTTTGTTTTACTTTTCTCTTTGACAACCCCTTGTCAATGTCTATTAAAAAAAAAACGCGGTTTTAATTTCTGTAAAAGGAAAACTTTTTTTTATATAGAAAAACAGTATATATACCTATGAACAAATAAAAGATTTAGCAGATTTTTCTGTAAGGGTTATATTTTTGAGACTTATGAACAGATAACTAGAGTGTCTGTTTATATCAGAACATGGGTTTAAAGTTTAAACTACCAAATTTGTCACCGAATTGTGACTACGAATATTGTTGGTAATATATTTGGAAAACTCGAAATTTCTGTTGATACTTTCTTATTGCTTTAAATTCCTTCGAATTAATTTCCCATCACTTTGATTAACACATCAATGCCTTTCATTTTCTTCTGAACGTTTCTAAATTACAATCAATGCTTTTCATTTTCTTCTGACCGTTTCTAAATTACAATGAACTAATTGCTAAATAATCTCATATCAGTTTTGATTTCATATTAAATTTATTTTTTCATTACCAATTTAGATTTTTGTAGTGTTTTTATAGATATATTTAATTTTTCATAAATTTTTAATGTTATATTGTTTTAGAATTGTTTATTTGAAAATTATTATTATACTTTGTCTATATTACACATTATATCATACATGTTTTCAGCAAAAAAAAAAAAAATTATGAACCCAGCTGATATGAATTTCTAGTTAGGCCCTGTTTGATGTAATGAATTTTCAATACAGCTATATACAAATACTTTATTTTTCTAACACCTAAGGAACATGCCATTGTTCTTTTCCCAGGAAGTGATCCCAATTAAAATTGAACCCACCTTTATGCTTTATGCATAATAACTTGCAGCCACATAAGTCATAAAGATTTGAGAAATTCAGTTTGCTTTTTCAAACTTGCAATAGACCCAGCCCGAAGGTGCGACGGAAGTTATAACTTGCAGCCACGGAGAAATTAAATGTGTTTTTTCAAACTTGAGAGAGCCAGAAGTTGCCACGCGCTGTTCTACTAGAACAAGCAAAAAGTCATAAGCGCTGTGTTTTTTCAATTGAACCCACGCGCTGTGTTTTTTCAAAGATCCCTATACTAATAACTTGCAGCCACTTATTTCCACTTTCTATCATCTTTATTGTTTTTTCAAACACGGCATTAACTCGGTGTCCGTTTACCATCATAGTCATAGAGAAATTAAATTGCAAAATAGAAAGCGACAAAGAGCCAGAGACCTGCGACGAGGAGAGGAGGAGATGCAGTGCGAAGGCCATGGGAAGGCGAATAGGTGATTATGTCATTGTCGACGACTCAGCGCGCCTCGCTAGAAACTTCCCATCGAAGAAGCGAAAAACTGAATAGACTCTTCGCCAGGAAGTGTCTTAGATGGGTCTATTTTTATTTACATCTCGGTCCTTTTCCAAGTAAAAAACTTTTTCAGGTAGGTCCCTGGACAAACCATTGAGACTGTATGTATATTTTTTTAAACTAATATTATTTTCGAGACAATATAAGATTTTTGCCCACAACAATATAACTGCATCTGAATCGAGAGTTCTGAAAGGATATGGATACTGCTGATGAGTCGTCGGTGTACATAAACATCAATGATAGGTTGGCACATGAAATCCACCAAAATCTTAAGGAGTTACCTGCCAACGCTAAGGACGCTGAGGAGTCTACGGTGTGCATAAACATCAATGATAGGTTGGCACATGAAATCCACCAAAATCTTCAGGAGTTACATGCCAAAGAGACGGAGGCTGAGGAGTTCACCATTTTTCGAGTTCCAGATCATATCAGGCAGAAGAACAAGCAGCTATACGAGCCAAGGATGGTTTCGATTGGCCCATACTACCATGGAAATGTTGCTTTTCAAGCTATGGAAAAGCACAAATGGCGCTATCTCCGAGACTACCTCTCTAGAAATACCAGAAACAACATCGAGCACTGTATCACCGAGATTGGATCCTCAGGCACGGAGATGCTATTTTGTGGAAGTGAAGCTTCAGAGTGATGAATTTCTGAAGATGATGCTTCTTGATGGGTGCTTCATAATTGAATTCCTGATGAAATGGTATTCTGGTGTTCCAGATGATGCGATATTTAATGTCGGGTGGGTTTTGCCCATCATTAGGAATGATTTTCTCCTACTGGAGAATCAGATTCCTTTCTTTGTGATTCAGAAACTGTTTAATCTCCTTATTTTCTCTGATCCTGCTCTTAATCCAGCCGAAGAGAACAATTCTGTAGTAAGTAGTCAAGTTCCAAAAATACCCCTTGTTAAAATGCTTTTAAAATATTTATCAGAAGGGAAGGAGGTAGGACGTCCTGTCGTCATACTTATTGAGATTAAGCACATTTTACACCTGTATCACCTCTGTTATGTGCCATCACGGACTGTTAACAAACTCTCAACAAAATCATTCCACATAAAAGAATGGTTAAACCCCATAAAGCTTATTTTTGTTGTTCTAACTTTTCTTGGGGAAGCTCACCTTAAGACGAAAACCAAATCCAGCTAATGGAAGGGTGCCTCGGACAATTCCATCGGCTTGTCAGCTACAAGAGGCCGGCATAATATTTAAGAGTAGGAAGTCAGAAAACATTTTGGATATAAAATTTCAAAATGGTACCCTCGAAATCCCTTTCGTCTCAATAGAAGACACACGACGATCCCGACTGTTGAACCTGGTGTCCTTCGAGCAGTGTAATACCAAGCTCGGTATGGACCTAACGAGTTATGCATGCTTCATGGGTGCACTGTTTAAAACAACTAGAGATGTCACCCTTCTTCAAGAGAAGGGAATCGTAGACAATCTATTAGCAACAAATGAAGAGCTGGTTTCCTTTTTCAATTGGCTAACTGAGTGCTCTTATTTGGACTACGAAGAACACTACCTCAAGGATCTGTTTATAGATGTCAACAGGTACTACAATTCTGATTGGCATAAGTGGAGAGTGTAACGTTCCTGAACTTCAATCGAGCTCAGAAACCTTGATTCTCAGTCAAATACCAGCAAATCAGCAAGTCGACAGGGCCCTTTGTCAGACCAGCCGATAAAGATGCTCAAAATTGGATACAAAGTACAGCAATAGATCCAAATTGCTGTTAAGAACTTAAATGAATAACAATAACGATAATAATAGAACTGAATTCGGCTATTGAGCCTTACAAATAAGGAAGATACATGGATCTAAGCAATAGAAAGGAAATACTGGAAATTGAGAAATAAAGCATAGAAATGTGTTTTGGTTCAGATTTCAGATTCACGATAAAGCTAAATCTCTGAGTCTCTAGCTTATATAGACAAGCAGCTCGTAAAAGTAAAAGAAAGATTTTACTGCAGCCTCGGATTCTTCTCTTTTCTGTTTCACCTCAGTGGTCTCTCTGTACTGACTCAACTAACGATGAGTAATTCCATCATCTGGGCTTATGAAATGCTTCATATCTTCAGTGGGCTTGTTGGGCCTTTTTCTTTTGTTTGCACAACGACTACTTTTCTTTAATGTTACTATTTCTTTCTGTATTGGCCAGCTATCCTCAGCTGGGTCCCATTGCCCAGAGACTCGCTCCTTGTCTTGTAATCCCCTTTTGTATATTTTAACTGAGTCAAACTCTTTTAGGCTAGAAATCAACCTCTGATCAACTGAGGATCGTGACAATCGCCCCCCCTTGAAAACATCCTTGTCCTCAAGGATTATCTTTATAGAACTCCCTTTTTGTGTAAGTTCATATTTTGATAACTGTCTCTCAACTTTCTCTCCAATTTTTCCTTTATGCCCCTTCAAAGGGTCATCACAAACTCTTCTTATCAGTTTCAATAAGGGTCCAATGCATGTTCTAATCTGATATCTACTCAATATAGATTTCCATTGAAATTCATGAAGCAGTTCTGGTACCTTCAATCTCTTATGAGCAAATATTTTCATTCTCTTTCTCTCATGTTCCAACAACTTCCTGTATTCAAATTTGTTCTGTGGATGATGATAAGCACATGATATGGCATTATGGTATGCAAATCTCTTTATATTTGGCCAACAGAAATGAGCCTTAAGCTTTTTATAAGTAGCCACAATACCAGAACAATCTCTTGTACTAGTGTCATGAATCTCTTTAACTAATTTGACACTTCCATGTTGGTCATTGCCAATACAACTGTTACTTCTATATTTCCAGATTCCCATTTGCTTCCTAAATTCACCATCGGCCCTTCCTTTATTCCTTCTCTCTTTCATTTTCAGATGCCCTGTATCATGTTCACAAGTGATCTTGATCTCCTCTGGCCAATGATTTATGATCTCTACCTTCACAACTTCTTTCTTGAAATGCAATGTTGCCTCCTTGTTCAGTTCACTGACCACACGAGCTAAATGAACAGCTCTTTCTTTTGATAGCACGATTTGACCATTTTGCCCTTTAACCATGATCCCTAAATCTGCTATTATGGTTTCTACTACTTTCTTCTTTTTATTTTTTATTCCAAAAATGATTGTGCACAATTTCACTTTAGCATACTTCTCACTGCACCCCATCTTGATCGTGTCACTGCTACACATAGAATTTATGGTCTCATCTTCCCAAAACACCAGCATGCGTCTCAAAAATAAGTGTATAAAAATACCTGAGACCTTGTAGTGTTGTTGATTCCCTTGCTTGATATCTGGTATGCATGTTTCTTTATCGCTAACACCTCTCAGAAATGGCAGTGTCTTGAGTTCCTCAAAATTAGATGGTAATTTCTGTAATCTAGGTGGCCGTACAAGTTTCACCATAGTTGCAAGTTGCTCTGACTGACATGTACACCCCATTGGCAAGTATGTAGGTTGCTTTTCAGTTTGCATCTTGCCCTTTTTAGACCACTGTACTCGTTGTCTTTGCCCATCATCCATTGCTAGGAGTGCTCTTACCTTCTCTTTTTCCTCAATCACATGACATGTGTATGCAAAATCCTGTGCTTCACCAATTCTCACAACAATCCAGGCTACAAGAGCAATGTGCAGGGGCAAAAGTAATAAATGCATCCCTTGTTGGCTTTGTGACTGCATCCTTAAGGGCACATAAATTTCTCCTTCCTCTTCATCATCCTTCACAGTGTAAATTGGTGCTGATTGCTTTGATTTAGAAGCTGCATTATTCACAATATGATTTGTTTGCTGCATGAACTGGGCTCTAAGTGGCATTTCAGTGTGTTTCTCAGATCGCAGGTCTGATCTCTTCCCTATCTTTTTCAATCTGTTTCTTGCATCTTTCCTTTCTTCTCTTGTGATGTTACCTTGATGCGTTTCTCTCAAATGCCAACCTTTATGCTTCATGTTTTCTTCATATAGCATACTTCTCTCAGCCATCAGTACCTTCGGGTGTATTTGCTTGATTGAAGGAAACACGTATGAGAATTCCAGTTCTTTCTCCTTTTCTTTCTTTTTCTCTTCTTCGCTATCAGTCACTTCTCTCTCTTTCACACTTCTTATTCCCTTCAAAAGTTGATTTTCTGGAAACTTCTCTTTGCTACACTTATGATAAGAACAGAATGTTTTTCTTAACTCAGAAGTGGAACTTTTGATTGTGTCGTCAGATTGACATTTGTTGTACTGCCAGAGACTATGATTTGGGCAGTACTTTCCTCCTCCTCCATCCTCTACCTTCTTCTTTACCATCAGTTGCACCTCTTTAGAGAAAGTGTGATTATGAAATCTCATGCTAAATGTTTTTTGCTTTTCAAACATAATCTTGAATTTAGGTAATACTGGCTGATTCCTTGACTTAGGATGTTGCTCTTTCTTTTTCACTACCACATATGATTCGAGATCCTTCTGTCCTCTGGTGCTTAAACCTTCATTTATTGGTTGCATTATGCAGTTGAGATTGTACTGCATTGTTGGAGGCTTTACCAGAATTACATGTGCAATATTGCTGGCTAACTGATATACTTCAGGGGTATGTTGCACCAACTGAGATGCCAATTGCAATTTAAGAAACACTCCTCTTATCCTCACCTTGGTGCCTCCTTTTTCTTCACAGTTATCAACCCCACCATGATTTGGCCACATCCAGAATTGATGCCTCATGTGGCATCCTCCTGGATCATCATCATCAGGGTAAGAAAAATAAATTTTCTGCCGTTTACCATTATACCCTTCTCTCCCTGGCCCAATACTATGCTTCTTCTTTTCTTCATCTTGCATACTTCTCCCACCCCACAATTGTTCTGTCACACTAGTAGGATAATTTTGGAAAATTATTTGCACTGGCCAGCAAGAATTATGTGATAACTGCAGTTCAGAGTGTATCATTTCTGGCACGTGGTGTGCTATTTGTGATGCCACAAGCAGTTCTAGTTCATGTTGCATAGGATTTGGGTCAGAATCCACAGATTGTGATCCTTCAAGTTGCACTGAACATGATGCTACAATTTGTACAGGCTTCACTACATGTTTCACTAATTGAGCTTCAAGTTGCTCAATTCTTTGCTCAAGGTCAGCAAGATGTGATATATCAAGTTGCATCTGTTGAGGTTCAGAATGCTCTAGCAGGTATACAAACTGCTCTAGCTGGGGTGTAGGTTGCTGACCTTGTAGTGCCACAGTTGGCACAGATTGAGATATAGGCTTCACGGGTAGACCTGCATAATTCACAGGTTGTGCACCAGTGTGTACTAGTTGAGGTGCCACAGGTTGTCCTTCAGAGTGATGGGTAGCTTGAGTTGGAGTTTTAGTCTCAATTAACTTCTCAAAACAACTATTTACTTTCTTCACCTTAATTTGCCTATTCAGGATGTCACCACCTCCCCCTTTATCCTTAACTTTTTCTTGCACAGTCTTCTCAACCCTTAACTGCTCATCCACATTGATGGGATGGTTTTGGAAAGAAGCATGTATTGGTTGATCTACAATTTGCATTTTAGAATGTGTCTCAATTGACACCCCTGACACCTTCATTGTTATCTCCTCTTCTCCAACTGCAATCACACACTCTTCAACAGCCAACTCCTCCACACTCGGCTTCACTTCACTAACCTCGTCCACTGGAGCTATTGAAAGCACATCATATTGCTTTAACTCATCCCGAGCTTCTTTCATGATATAGCCTTCAGAGCCCATCTTCTTCTCACATAGTTGCATGGCTTGTCTCTCTTCCTTCGCAATAAATGGTCCCACCCATAATTTCTTCCCATGTCTAACAGTTCCATTCAAGCAACTAATAGCTTCTATGGCTGATTTCACAGAATCAAATTGAACGAAAGCATACCCTTTTGATTGGTAATTAGCTTCCCTTGCAACTTTACAATGGAGAATCAATCCATAAGGTACAAACCATTCAAACAAATCTAGACTAGTGACTGAACAGTCCAAATTTCTAACAAAGAGATTACCACTGTTTACCTCCATCGTTTCTTCTGACAAACTTTGCAACTCAATATAAAAACCTGGAATAATTTCTTTCAACTCAATTTTCTATTGCCAGAAACTGTTGCTTTACAATTAACTTGCGCACCTTTTATGTGCCTCTGTACAACATGGAAATAGCGCCCCCTCTCCTAAACATGGAAACCAAAATATTTACATTCCATCTAAAAATAATATCTTTCCTAAATCTATACAATTGTTACTAAATTATTTAGACCGACATCTTCCAACTAAATCTTTTCAATCCTCTTTGAATCTTCTGATCCGATATCTTGACATCCCCCCTCAAATTGATGATGGTAATTAACCAACATCAATTTGCCAATTAGAAAGTTATGTCGTGCCACAGTAAGCGCCTTTGTAAAAATATCAGCAGTCTGAAGGTTAGAAGGGACATGAGGTAGTGTGATAATGCATTGTTCAACAGCATCGCGAATATAGTGGCAGTCAACCTCGATGTGCTTTGTGCGCTCATGAAAAACTGGATCATGAGAAATCTGAATAGCACTAATATTGTCAGCATGGAGTGATGTAGGACCTGGTTGAGGAAAAGTAAGATCCGCAAGTAGTCGTCGGAGCCAAACAATTTCAGAAGAAGCAGAAGACATTGCTCGATATTCAGCTTCTGTAGAGGACTTAGAAACACGGTCTTGCTTTTTGCACTTCCATGATATGAGAGCCTTACCAAGAAACACACACCAACCAGTCGTAGATTTCCTTGTATTAGGACAACCGGCCCAATCTGCATCGGCATAGGCTGATAATGTGAGATCATTTTCAGCTGGAAAGAATAAACCAAGATCCGGTGTCCCTTTGAGGTATCTTATAATACGATGGACAGCTGCCAAATGCAAATGTCGAGGAGCAGTCATGAACTGACTAACCACATTGACTGCAAAAGAAATATCTGGCCTTGAGATAGTGAGATATATCAAATTACCAACTAAGCTGCGATACAGTGAAGGGTTGTCCAGTAAGTCACCATCATCTTTGCGAAGTTTGAGATTAACTTCCATAGGAGAATTGGCCGGATTGGAGAATTGAAGATTCGCCCGATCAATAATCTCGGTCAAATACTTATGCTGATTTACAAACATCCCTTGTGGCTTGTGATGAATCTCAAGACCCAAAAAATATTGAGCTTCGCCAAGATCCTTCATCTGAAACGAAGTTGTTAATGCATTTCTAAGCCGATGTATACTTTGCAAGTCACTACCGGTGATTAGTATATCATCAACATATACAAGAGCCAAAGCTACTCCATTTGAAGATTTGGAAATAAATAAAGAAGGGTCGTCTTTACTCTGATTGAAACCGGCAGACAACACTGTACTTTTAAAAGTACGAAACCACTCACGTGGTGCTTGTTTCAGCCCATACAAGGAACGCTTCAATTTACAAACCTCATTTGGATTAGTAGACATACCAGGTGGAGGTTTCATGTAAATTGTCTCATGCAGCTCACCATGAAGAAAAGCATTCTTTACATCCATTTGCTTGATTGACCATCGATGTGCAGCAGCTAAAGCAAGAATAACACGCACTGTAGTCATTTTAGCAACCGGTGCAAAAGTTTGAAGATAATCAATCCCATAGTCCTGACGACAACCAAGAGCCACAAGTCTAGCTTTATACCGATCTAGAGTGCCATCTGATTTCAATTTAACTGTGTATACCCATTTACACCCTAGGGGTTTCACATCTTTAGGACACAACACCAAATCCCAAGTGTCATTTTGAAGTAATGCATCCAACTCAGTTTGCATTGCAGATTTCCAACATTCATGTTTCACTGCATCTTTGAATGAGGTAGGGACTGACATAGAGGACAGTGTAGTCATAAAGCCATACCGAGTTGGAGGCCGATGTTGTCTCGTTGATCTTCTAAGGCCTGAACTGCTCTCAGGTAAATCCATGGAAAGACCAGGAAAGATGTCACTAGAGGCAGCGTGATCAGAATCAGAAGAAGGATCGGGTATAACCAAGGGTTGCGCTGGAGCTGATAGATCCCCTTGCGCAAAGGCAGAATCATCAGCATTTGCCAAATCGGGCGCAGTACCCGAATTTTGATCAAGAGCAATCTCATGTGTTGGAGGTGGAGACAGAACCTGGACCTGAGATGATTGTTCAGAATGAGGCAAAAGAATAGCACCTTTTTTTCGTTGTCTGGTATAAACAAGTCCGGGCTTAAAACGGCCTGAAGAAGAAAGATCTGATTGTTCTGTGGTAGGTTGAAAGAGTGGCAAAATAGAACAAGAAACAGTAGGAGATAAACTAGGACAATGATGATAATAAAAAATGGACTCACGAAACAGAACATTTCTAGAAATACGAAATTTTTTAGACTTAGGATCATAACACCGAAAACCTTTTTGACCAACTGCATAACCTAAAAAAACACACTCAACAGATTGAGAAGATAATTTCGTGCGTTCAGAAGAAGGAAGATGGACATAACAAACGCAACCAAAAGTATGTAACATGTCATAATTTGGTTGCTTGTTATACAAAAGAAAATATGAAGACTGATTCTGTAAACTCTTTAAAATTTGACGATTAATTAAATGCACAGAAGTACGAATGGCTTCATCCCAAAATGTGGAAGGAACAGCAGCATCCAAAAGAAGAGATCGGCAAGTGTCAAGAAGGTGTCGATTTTTGCGTTCAGCGACTCCGTTTTGTTGGGGCGTGCCCGGACAAGATTTTTCATGAAAAATACCCTTTTCTAATAAAAATTGCTGAAATTCATGAGAAGTATATTCTCCACCAGAATCTGATCGAAAAGTTTGAACATTCATTTTAAACTGAGTTTCAACCATAGCAACAAAATATTTAAAGAACTGAAAGACTTCTGATTTTTTCTTTAACAAATAGATCCAAGTAAATCTAGTAAAATCATCAATAAAGAGTACAAAATACTTATAACCCGAAGCAGAAATAATTGGCGATGGACCCCATACATCTGAATGAACAAGCTGAAAAGGAGCAGTAGTCTTTGTAGTACTAACAGGAAAAGGAAGAACTTTACTTTTACTCAAAGAACACGTAGAACAATAACTAGGAGAAACATTTTTATTAGGAACTAATCCTTTCTCAAACATAAAAGACAAACAATGAGAATTCAAATGACCTAATCTACGATGCCACAACAACCAGGAATTAGTATTGCAAGAGGTAGCTAGTGCAGAGCCAAATAAGCCACGATTGATTTGTTTAGCCTCAACAGGAAAAAGGCGACCATCTTTATGAGCCATCTTGATTTTCTTCCCAGTTACCTGATCCTGTACCACACAACCAGATGATGTAAAAAGCACATGACAATTATTATCCACAAGTTGTCCAACCGATATTAAGTTTGTTGACAATTTTGGAACTAACAGAACATCGGTCAATATTGTATTATGGACAGGAACCTCTCCAACACCAGTAATTTGTAAAGTAGTGCCATCAGCAGTAGCAATAGAATCAGTACCAATATAAGGAACAACACGCAAAAAATTATTTGGTGTGCCAGACATATGATGAGAAGCCCCAGAATCTATATACCACTTTGAGAAACGTGTACCTGAAATTCCCATTGCAGACAAGGCAGATTGAATCATTTGGTGGACAAGTTCGGGAGTGATTGCAGCAGAGGACTGAGAAGCTGGAACAGCGTGTACGGTGGGAAGCTGAGTACCAGATCTAGCGTGCTGCTGATCTGATGAAGTAGCGGTGAGGAACACACTTGCTGGAGCACCCGTATGTGCACCCTGCACTGCAGATGCTGTGCCATATGACGCACCAGAGACTGCACCATGTGTAGCACTAGAGATAGCACCACCTGAGGCTCTGTTCTGTGGGCGACGACGGCATTCTGTAATAATATGCCCATCCTTTTTACAATACTTGCAAAATTTCTTTGTGCAATTTTTAGCAATATGGCCAAATTCATTGCATGAGTAGCACTTGATATTTGAAGATGTCTTGGAGTTCTGACCACGAGCCACAAAAGCCATAGAATTGGACTCAACAGTAGTTTCAAAAGCAGACCTTGTGGACATAGTTTGTTCCTCTCTCACAAGATCTCTAAAACACTCGGTTAAAGATGGCACAGGAGAACGAGCCATAAGCTGCCTCCTCAATGACTCAAATTCAGGACGAAGCTTCATGAGAAATTGATCCCTCATATTCTTTTCTTGCAACTCTTGAACTGCAATCAAAGCTGCAACTGGAACTTTGGAATACACAATAGAATTATATTCAAGCCAGAGTGTCATAAAACCAGAATAATACTCTTGAATACCCTTTGTGCCCTGTGAGTATTCATGGATTTCTAAATTAAGTTGGAACTTTCTAGCATCACTTTCATGATGGTACAAAGTTTGTAGATAATTCCACATATCGACAGCAGTCAAATAAGGTCTCAAATTAATTCCAATCTGTGGTTCAACAGAACCAATGATCCAACTCATGACACGTGAGTTTTCCTTGATCCACTTCTTTAATGGAGTTCTGTCTTCATTACCATTGGCATCCTTCACAACAACAGGCTTCTTTTCACTACCATCAATATAACCCCATAATTCTTGACCTTGGATAAAACAACGAAGATTGAATTCCCATAAACCATAATTCTTTCCATTCAAACAGACAGAAATAACAGCGCTCTTTGAACCAAACTCCATCAGAAAGAACAATAAAAAACAGAAGAGAAACTTAGAGAGAATAGAGGAAGATCACCACAATTGTGCTTAGAGAACGTTAATCAGAAACGCAGGGGCTCTGATACCATGACAAACTTTGCAACTCAATATAAAAACCTGGAATAATTTCTTTCAACTCAATTTTCTATTGCCAGAAACTGTTGCTTTACAATTAACTTGCGCACCTTTTATGTGCCTCTGTACAACATGGAAATAGCGCCCCCTCTCCTAAACATGGAAACCAAAATATTTACATTCCATCTAAAAATAATATCTTTCCTAAATCTATACAATTGTTACTAAATTATTTAGACCGACATCTTCCAACTAAATCTTTTCAATCCTCTTTGAATCTTCTGATCCGATATCTTGACATCTTCCTCCTTGACTCTCTGGCTGCACTTTTCTTCAATTCTTCTCAACACCGCTTCCAATCGATCATGCCTCGATCTCCAATCTTCAATCACCATTTCAACAACACTGGCCCTTAATAACCTGGCTCTGATACCACTTGTAACGTTCCTGAACTTCAATCGAGCTCAGAAACCTTGATTCTCAGTCAAATACCAGCAAATCAGCAAGTCGACAGGGCCCTTTGTCAGACCAGCCGATAAAGATGCTCAAAATTGGATACAAAGTACAGCAATAGATCCAAATTGTTGTTAAGAACTTAAATGAATAACAATAACGATAATAATAGAACTGAATTCGGCTATTGAGCCTTACAAATAAGGAAGATACATGGATCTAAGCAATAGAAAGGAAATACTGGAAATTGAGAAATAAATCATAGAAATGTGTTTTGGTTCAGATTTCAGATTCACGATAAAGCTAAATCTCTGAGTCTCTAGCTTATATAGACAAGCAGCTAGTAAAAGTAAAAGAAAGATTTTACTGCAGCCTCGGATTCTTTTCTTTTCTGTTTCACCTCAGTGGTCTCTCTGTACTGACTCAACTAACGATGAGTAATTCCATCATCTGGGCTTATGAAATGCTTCATATCTTCAGTGGGCTTGTTGGGCCTTTTTCTTTTGTTTGCACAACGACTACTTTTCTTTAATGTTACTATTTCTTTCTGTATTGGCCAGCTATCCTCAGCTGGGTCCCATTGCCCAGAGACTCGCTCCTTGTCTTGTAATCCCCTTTTGTATATTTTAACTGAGTCAAACTCTTTTAGGCTAGAAATCAACCTCTGATCAACTGAGGATCGTGACAGAGAGCAACACTGAAGAGAGATTATTTTACACATCCATGGTCGGTCATATCAGTTACTGCTGCATTTGTTCTTCTGGCACTTGCCCTGCTGCAAACTCTGTATAGTATCCTTTCTTACTAGCACAAATTAGTTCCTTTAGTAGGTGGCAATTAATGTGACATGAATGTGCTTTCTAGTTTGGTAACTTGGATGAGGCCGAATTTGTAATGTTATGTATATTTTCGTTTTTTTGGTCTGCACTTCAAATTACTAATTGTATGCTTCTGTATTTGCCATGTACATATGTGGTTTGTTGTTATTCTTGTAACAGTTTTGAACTTTTGATGGAATAAATCGCGACATCTGGTGGCCAAATCCATGTTTAAAGTTAGAAATATTTTGTTAATCTATCTCTAACTGCCAATAATTAATTTAAGCAGCTCATTTGGTATTTAGAACATATTATTCTTGTTTATAATTCAAACTATATTATGCATATTTTACAGTTAATATATGAATAAGGAAATTCATCCGGAATTCAGCATAATAATCGTACGGAATTTAGCTTGCTCATGATGACTTGAATCAGGCCCAAATTCGACTCAAGGCCCATCCCATAACAATAAATGAGATCCGAATTAAACTACCCACAAATATCTTATGGGCCCCATCTTTGTCCCCCAAAAAAAATGAAAAGTGGTGCTGATCTGCTGATTAGAAAACGGCGCTCAAAGTGAAACTAAGCTTCACGTGCATCTCACGTGAGCGTCCCCAAGTTTACAACCCGACCGTCATCTCCATTACGCACTCTTTCGCTCGTCACAAAATTTCCTCTCATTTCTCTCTTTAAAATAAAAACGAAAAAAAAAAAAATAAAAGCGAGCAACCCGCAAATCTTCAAATCGTCGATCGGAAGGCCCAGATCTCTCAACGAGCCCATCAAATCGCTTTCTGACCGTCGGATCTGTACGCAGCGCCTCTTCCCGCCCATGTCAGAGGGCGGGGAGATGGCTCCCAACGGCGGGGCTGAGCCTTCTCGCGAGCTCTACACCATCCCTTTCTCCTCCAGTACTTTCCCCTCTCTTTCTCTCCTTTTCTCTCCTCTAGGGTTTTACCACTTTAACCATTTTTGCCTTTTTTGTCTAATTGGGAACGGAATTGAGGGAGGAAACTTACCAATTGTTTAATGGCGGGTACTAGGGTTGGTTTGAAGAGAGAATTGAGTGGTGGGTGGAGGGATTTGTCTCTTCCTACCGAGGATTTTGTGTTTTGCTGAGTTTCAATTTTTTGAATGAGTAGACAATTGGAGAAAGTTTTTCCCATTTTTAACCTAAATTGGTTGTGCATATGGTGGTCATTATTTACATTCTAGTTCCTGTTGATTGGTACTGTGCAGCTTATTGTTTTCTGGTCAGAAGTTGAGTTACAGCCTTCTTTTGTACCAATTATTTCATGCCAATACTAGGTCTGGCTGTTACCATGTCCTAGACTAGATTACTTTTTCTTTTTTCTTTTTTAAATTTATTTATTGGGGTTTTGGCCTTCATCTACTTGCCTGTCTTTTCCATGCCTCAGGTTGGTTTCAGTGGAATGAGATCCATGAGACTGAGAAGCAGGCCCTACCTGAGTTTTTTGAGGGAGTTTCAACAACCAAAAATCCAAGGATTTACAAAGATTACCGAGATTTTATTATTAATAAGTACAGAGAAGATACCAGCAAACGGCTTACTTTTACTGAGGTCAGAAAGGCTTTGATAGGAGATGTTTCGTTGCTTCACAAGCTATTTAGATTTTTGGAGAAGTGGGGCTTGATTAATTTCTCTGCTGCTGATAAGCCTGATGAAAAGGAAGGTCAGGCAGTACAGACGAGAGTGTTGGTGGAGGAGGGGCCCCCAGTTGGGTTGCGTGTTTTATCAGCACCAATACCAGGTTTGCCGCTGCAAGGTAAAGCCCTTGATGAAAAGAAATTAATTGGTGGTGAGAATAGTTTAAGGTTACCACCATTAACTTCTTACTCTGATATATATGGGGAATGGGATCCTCGCACGGGGTCTCTCTGTGGATTTTGTGGGGATCGATGTCTTGCCGGGCAGTACATAAAGATGGAGGTACTTGTCATTATATATTTATTTATTGTATTTATAGGGGTTTGATGAAATATGGACTTAACTTGCTTTTATTTCAGGATGGACTAAAAGTTTGCTTAAAATGTTCAAAAAGCAAGAATGGTGTTAAAGAAGAGACAACAGAGGTAAAGCCGGCAGCAGCACCAGCACCAGGTCCTGCACCAGAACCAGCTCCAGCAGCAGCACCAGCATTAGCATCATCAACAGCAATAGCAGCAGAAGCACCAGCAACAGCACCAACTCCAGCACCAGCACCAACACCAACACCAGCACCAGCTCCAGCTCCAAAACCAGCAGTAATACCAGTACCAATTCCAACACCAACACCAGTACCTAGTCTTGCATGGACAGATTCAGAGATGTTACTCCTTCTAGAAGGTGTTTTGAAGCATGGTGATGATTGGGATTTGATAGCGCAACATGTTCGCACCAGGAATAAAACTGAGTGCATAGCAAGGCTAATACAGCTTCCCTTTGGGGAGCAAATTGTGAGCCCCACGAATGGAAAATCTGTCAGTAGATTTCCAGTTACACAAAGTAAACCTGTTGAGGTTGAGGTATCAAAAGAACCAGTAGAAATTAATGGTGAGGTCAATGGACTAGAGAGAACAAGTGAAGAGCCTCCTTCAAAGAAAAGCCGAATAGCATCTTATGGCTCCGCTACAGATTCATTAATTAAACAAGTAATACATTTTGTTAGCTATTTGTTCTGTTCATTGCATCCGACACTATTCTGTATTTGCAATTAGAACCAAATTTTTTGTTCTTTCTAATTGAAAATAAGTTTGTGCTTCCAACAATTATTTTGATTCAGTTAAAATGAAAAGTTCAGCGCCAGCTAGCCATCTTTTACTCGATCTAATTTTGATTTAACTGATTTGGTGTGGCCTGAAAATAACCCAGATAAGCGTTCATTGGTTATCTTGCAAGTATGGGAAATATTGATTTTATTTGTCATCATGGCAAACTTTAATGTTGATTTCATAATACTTAATAGTGAAGCTCTGATTTATAATTTTTAATTTAATAACTTCGGTTCCATCGTTACAGTAAATGACTAATGCTACTACAATTGATCCGCTTTTGTATTTTCTCTTTCCTGTTTGAATAGGTGGCTCTTCTGTCTACGATTTCTGGTCCACATATCAGTGCAGCTGCAGCTGATGCTGCTATTATTGAATTATGCAATGAAAGTGTTCACGCCAGAGAAGTATTTGATAAAAACAAGTTTGATGCTGAAACAAAGTCTAATTTGTCAAATCAGGAGCCGCGGAGGTCAGTGCCTTTTTTTTGGTTTTGGCTTTTTGATAATAGACCTGAAATTTTATCATATTGTGTTATGTGTTATTTACAGATATTAAACAAGTTGCAAATCTATTTTGAGTATGAGAAAAATATATAGCATTTCTTTATTTTTGCTTCTTTTTTATCTTTTTCCCTGTTGTTACCCTCCGTGGATTGTGTCGTGACAGACACATACTAGATAAGTATATCATGATCCTTTATCAATTTGAGCTAGAAAAGGAGAAGCCTAACTAAAGCTTGAGTCATATTGTCTATATGTAACCCAACATATTTTAATCAACTAGTCTAGCCTTGGATGCTGATTCAAATGCAAATGCAGAACTGTATCTAGAATGCAAATATTACTATTTTCTTTTGTTTTTAGTCACAGTATATTAAGTGATTTACTTTTCCATAAGGGCTTTCTTTCCAGTTTTCCTTGCGACTTTTTATATGTCTAGTACTTTTTCTTTACTAACTTGTGCTGCTTATAGTGATCTGGATGTTGAGGGTGAGCAGCCTACAATACTTCCCCAAGAGACAGGTATTCTATTTTTTTTTTTCATTTTTTCTTCTTTCTTAAACCCACACTTAGTTTTTAATTTGTGAACTTCTCATTTCATGCAATTGCTGTGATTAAGTACTGGATCTTCAGGGAGAGGGGTGGGAAGAAGAGATAAGGAATGAACATTTTAGGTCTGCCTTTTTTTAAAGTTAAAGAAAAAGAACTATGGTATTTGCCTGATCTAAGGTTACTTTGAAAAGGATAGTATTGATTGACCTGCATTCCAATTTTAATCTCTATCATCGTGTCTTTTTTTTATCAAACCATGTTAATGCTACAGCAGTAGTAACAAGCTTTATTTGCTTTTCCTTCAAACAGAAACACCGTCTAATGAGTCAGAGGAGAAATTTACAACCACAGCATATCGAATTAGAGCTTCTGTGGCAACAGCAATTGGGGCAACTGCAGCTCGTGCCAAGCTGCTCGCGGACCATGAAGAGAGAGAAATGGAACACCTCATGGCAACCATTATAGAAGCTCAGGTTCATTTCTCATTTTTACTTAACATCTTATGCTCTATATTTGCAGGTTAAAATTAAGTCGGTCAAGAAATGATTAAATTGAATCTTATGTTTCATGGTTAAGTTGCTATAGAAGTTGGGATGTATAGTGAGACCCAAGTTACCCAAAATTGTGGATGTAAGTTTGAAAATCTCATTTGATATTAAGCAAAATTTGTTCATCAATTCTCTGGCTGTTATTGCATTCACAAATGAATTCTGTGGATAGTCTATTGCAATTGGTGCAAATGTTAGTTTTAATCGAAAAGGCTGCTGATCAGATAAGAACCATTTTATATATTTGAATATTCATTTTCTTTTCTTTGATCTTTTCTTTCTTCTTCACACAGATGAGGAAACTCCAGTTCAAGATGAACCATTTTGCAGAGCTGGAGGCCATGATGGACCAGGAGTATGACCTACTCCAACAACAAAAGAGATATCTTGTCAGAGAATGGGTCAGTTTGCTTCGGCAAGCCTTTGATACTGGTGTACCAAGATGGAAGGAAAATGCAGTCCCGAAGCCATCAATAATTAGAAGTACGCCATAGTTGATGGAAGATGCGGAATTAGTTCTATTGTGTGTTTATGTAAATGTACAATGCTTTATGTAGGCTAGTCTATTTCCCTTAATTCTAGGCGCAACCTTTAGTTAGAAACAATCTGTATTTCTTTGTTTCCACTAATTAGATAGTCTTCTTTTGGAGTTAGATATAGGGTACTGTTGGCATTGTATTCTTGCTCTCTTTGCGTTCAATTGGCTGTTATAATTTTTCAAAAGCTTAGAAATAGAGACTTCTAGGTTCTATTGTATGGAATATCGTTGCAATTAATCTGTTTCAGTTTAGGATCTAAGCATTCTTGTCTGATTACAAGATGTTTACAGACTTACAGTGGCATGTGAACGCTAGAATTACTTGTGGCAATTCTTAGACGATATTCTGTAACTTCTATTCTGCATAAAAATCCCAAGTTTAGACTATATTCAATTTAGACATTTTTCCTAACAAAACGTAGAATTATTTATGAAACGGTAATTTTTTAATCCAAACCACTCCTTTTTTTAAAAAAATAAATAAATAACAGCACGCAATGGCATTATCCATTTCATGATCAGATAAAATATTACTTAACAAAAGAACCCTCAATATAGGAATTCATATCTTGTGTCGCACGGCACAGCGTGTAGCACGGGCTGTGGGCCGTCTGGCTTGAATCTGATGGATATGGGAGCCCCGTGCATGTAACCAGATTGATAGGCCCGAAAAAATAAACCGCTCGATCAAAATCGAATGGCTAGTGAGGTGCGCTCATGTGCGTTGACACAGGATCAGGATCCTCAAAATAGCTAAAATATCAAGTCAACCTATGCAAGAACCCCAAAACTATCTTCCGGCACCATCCGGTCTCACTTGTTACCAAGCCACTTACCATCATGACTCACACCCCATGGTACACACAACATCGGAAAAATGTATCGCCAGAGTAATACAGCCGTCCCTGAACACAGTACATACAAAGCCTCGAAAATTATGGTCCTGACAAACTACTGCAATTTTACAGAACAGACCCTACAAACGAAGATAATAACTTTTTTATGGCAATCAAGCAATGCGTTATAAATTATAATGCAGCAGCAGAGCCCTTCAAAAACATACCACCAAATTTCACTTCACATCACACACGCAAAAGAAATAGTATAAAGCAAATAAACTGAGAATGTTACGCAATTTCACTCCTGTTTTATTAGTAGGCCCTTGCAATTTTTATCCTAAGTTGCAGTTCTTGATAATTTACCACCAAACCCCCTAGCAGTAGTAAAGAACCAAATAAAATCTATTCTCAAACAAACCGCAAATTACAAATCTATCTGCTTCGCGCTTCTGTAAAAATAATCAAAACTCAATGTTAAGGAAACTGACACTTCCTCACATAAATGTTCCCGAATTCAAATTCAGAGTCTTATTGACAAGTTCAGAAGGATTTTTTATGTTTTTTCTTTGTCAGCCACTCCATGTCATGTTTTTCACCTTGAAGGCTTGAAGTGAGTAAGCTACACGTTGCAAGCATTTAAAGGATTAATCTGAAATAACACTCTAATTCCTTGCACGAAGTGTAAACATCTTTGCTAGAAGTTCTGTTATTGAGGAACCATTAATTTTGGTTAAAACTCATTAGACTGTTACTTTATGTGACTAATCTAACGAGCATTGAATCAATTTTCCAACAGAGAGTAGATTCATAACTCTTTAAACTTTTATATTCTTTGCTGGTAAAATTGAAGCGCAATAAATCCAAGAAGAAATAGTATATAATATGAAAGAACTCCATGAAACTTTACATTAGATTAGAAACGCTAACATAAATGTTCTCTTCTCTGACACTCATCTGACTAGTCAAATCCCAAAAATAAAAGAGGAAAATTAAAGAAAGTAATGCCTAGTCAAGAATCCTAGCTACTATAGCTCAACTCTCCTGTATCCCGAAAATTATCCCAGCATGTGTTGCCTCAATGCCACTTCTGAAGAAACTTGCTTTCATACTCCTAAATGTGTCCCACGTCAGCAAGCTATCAGATCCCTGCTGCCCTTTGCACATCTAGTATGCCTCCAACCTTTTCCAAACCTCAACTTGCATAAGTATTTAATATCATAGACCCTACTTCCAAAATACCACTTGACAAGTTTGAGAAATGCCTCCATCGAGTCAGAAGCTCTCTGCCGGTCAGAACCTTCATTAGGTATGCAATATCATAGGCCATGTGAAAGCCTATCCAAGTCTTCAACGGGTTGCAAACTAATCCTGACGACCACAACAGAACTGCAAATCTTTGCGGGTCGACACCATAGTGGTAATTTGCCCTCAAATCGAGACCTTGTGATTTTAAGAGCTCAATTGAACTTGGAGCATTCAAGTCTTGTAGGGGGTTAAACCCTCAAAAATGAATTCCCAGGTAATGAAGATCCCATCATCGCTGTCAGAGGTCGACAGTGTGAGCCCCAACTGGATCAACTTGAGGCTGCCGACATTTTTCATGACAAGTTGGCAGTGTCGCTCAGATGACAGGTTGCGAGGGTGCGTTGGTGCCTCAAACACGACACCTGGGTACTCGGTGTCGATCGTGATCGATGTACGGGCAGTATCTTGCGAAATCTCTGATTACTGCAAACTCATGCTCGAGGTTGTGATTCCAAACTTGCCTAACACCCAGCATCTTCAGTGTTTACTCCGGTTTCGACTTTCCACAAAACAGTCAATTATATGTTCTGTCAATTAAAACTAAAAAGACAGGTATGTTGCTAAATAACAGATGCAAACAAAAAGGTTGGAGTTTAGTTCCTTTTTTTAAAACTTCAACGTTGATTTAAGGCTAAAGAAGGCACTTTAACGTTATATAGAAAGGAACACATCCAATGATTGCAGTTGGAAGGAAAGTTATTAATTACCTAAACAGATCACATGAACCAGAAAGTACGGATGCAAGATGTGGGGCCATATGATCTTAATAAACCAAAGACAAAAACAAAAAAGTAAAGAAAGTTCAATAGTTTATCAGGGGATGATGTATGTACCATGTTCGAAAATGAAGGAGATGGAAGCAAACCAAGAGAGACAAGCCTTCGGCAACCGAGCTCTGATGAAATACAGTTGTATGGATACCAGAAAGAAGATGATGGATGTTTAGCACAAATTGCCTTGCCTATCCCTCTTCAAGAATTTCGAACAAAGGATTAATGAAATCCAATCAGACAAAGAATACGTTGAGAAAGCGCTACTTATTCGAAAAGAGGAATTGGTAAGCACGGAGAAAATTGAGAAATAAAGTTCCGATGGAGGAGACGTTGGAGGTTTTTTAAAGTTTAAACCAGAGAATAAGAGCAGAATATAGAAAGTCGGTATTCCACTTAATTTTGGCAATGATTTTGGGAAATAAGGGCTTAAGAACGTCGGGATAATAAAATTCACCTGTAAGTAAAATAATAACACCGTTAAAAAGGGAAGGAAATAAAACTGGGTCCCCTTGTCAGACTATCAAAATAGAAAAGGTTACAAAAAAGGAAATGCTATGTTGAGAGAGCGCTCTATTAAAAGTGAAGCCAGAAATTTTGCCCGTTATTTCTCTACACTGGTTTAGGTTTTTCGCTATAATAACCAAATGAACTCAATTTCTCCCCAAAAATCACCGGTGCATGAAACCGTACCAATTTTGTAATAATGTTTATTTTAAAAATTGTCTCAAATTCTTTATTATTGTCGATAACAATTTTTTCCAAGGAATGCACACAACAAGTTGGTCGTACCGACCGACGTATCGATCGTATAATTTTTCAATACAGTCGATTCATAATAATTATTACTTTAATTTAAAATAATTAGATTGCGACTTGCAACACTTGTTATCCGTGACTAACCACAATAATGTGAAAAATCAAACAAGTTCTTTTTACGGAATGTAAAAGGTTCCGTTGGTTTTCTTGCCAATAGATGGTGTTTTAAGAAGTTCGAAAATAACATTTTTACTTGATGCCAAAAAAATTTAACATTTTTACTAAAATAACGCTATACTATGCGGTGTGTGAAGTAGAGTGCTTTTTGGAGAGAATATATTTCAGTTAGAATTATCTCGTGGGGTCAAGTTGGGTTTTTGAGTGATATCGACATATTTAAATTCATGACAATATTACTTAGTCGGATTAGCTAAAATTTAATTCCTACGTAATAATAAACAATGAAAAATTTGGGCCCAGTTTGGTTCTAATCATTTATTCACGGTCGTTTATCTTTCGTTCTATGATCTAATCATTTCATTCAGTCTTTTACTCTTTTATCATTCAGAATAAATGGTCTATATTCCAATCCATATAAAAACCACGACTTAGATCATATGGCCCTAAAAACCACGACTAAGGCCCATGGTATGCCAAAACGAAATCCGAAAACACGTATTATTAGAGTAACGCAGCCATTCCCTTAACACAGTTCGTACAGGGAATTGATCTAGACAATTCTTTAAATTATCATCCCATATCATCCTTCTTTTTTTCCTCCCTTCAGATACTTTCCTCCAATTCCAGCACCATTACTCTCTTCCTCTCTCACTCCCTCCTCCACCTCTCCTTCTCCCCCTCTCCTCCTCCGACCTCTCCTCATCTGCCTCTGTCTTTCCTCCGACGACCTCTGACCTCTCCTCCTCCAATCTCCGACGCCTCTCCTCCTCCGACCTCCGACCTCTCCTCCTCTACCTCAGCCTCTCCTCCTCCGATCTGTGACCTCTCCTTCTCCGCCTCAGCCTCTCCTCCTCTGCCTCTCCTCCTTCGACCTCTTACCTCCATCCAACCTCCTCCCACCACCGCCTTCCTCCCTTCGACCTCCGACCTCCCTTCCTCCGAACTCCCTCCAGCCATCCTTCCTCCGATCTTCCTCCCTCAGACCTCTCTTCCTCCCTCAAGCCTTCTCCTAACCTTTCTTCATCTCTCCCGCCCTAAAGATGTTGTAATAAGCTAGTGATCAACCAATATACGGAAATGATCAGAGTATTATATTAAGGGATGATCTTATAAATATAAATGATCAGATTATATTGTTATAATAAGGAATCATCTTAATAATATAAATAATCAGATTGTTAAAATATGAAATTATCTTCTAAATATAAATGATCAGATCATATTGTTCCTACGAGGTATCATCTTAAAATCATAATTGATCAGATTGTATAATAAGGAATCGAATTGCTATAATAAGTGATCAGATTGTATAATAAGTGATTGGATTGTTATAATAAAAGATCAGATTGTATAATAAGAGATCAGATTGTTTTAATAAGAGATCAGATTGGATAATACGGGATTAGATTGTTACAATAAGATATCAGATTGTATAATAAAGGATTAGATTGTTATTATAAAAGATCAGATTGTATAATAAAAAATCAGATTATTTTAATAAGGGATCATCTTATAAATATAAATGAGCAGATTGTTACCATAAGAGATCAGTTTGGGAAGTGGAGCGACACATAGAGGTGGAGAGGGTAGCGATCCTCTAGGAGAAGAGGGAGCGCTCAAAATGGAAAGGATGCTTCCAGCGCCCTTTTCATTTTTGATGGGAATGATAAAGATTGCAAATTAGAGATTACACTTATCACTCCCATTCATACAAAACGTCCAACTTATATTTCAGAACAAACCCTACAAACAAGCAATGTATGACTAAACAGAAGTCATTATCAGAGGTCGAGAGCCCTTCATTCCTTGTAAATAGCAGAATCTAAAAAGATATCACCAGAAATTATATTTCAGATCACACATAAAAAAAAAAAAACTGAAAATATGATGCACTCTTGTCCTTGCTGCAGGTACTCGTCCTTTTTTTTTTTTTTTTTTTTTTTTTTTTTGTAAACTAGAGGAGCATCTCTCCACCTCTTTTCAGTACTCGTCCTTTCCATCTCAAGCAAGCAGCTGTTCTTGATAATTTACCACTATAGCCCCTCAACTCTAATATATAGCGGAAGTAAAGAGCTAAAAAACTATTCTCAAGCAGCTGGCTGCAAATTGCTCATCTATTTGATCAGTGCCTCAGTAAAATGCTAAGCAAAACTCAATGTAGAAGGAAACTAACACTTCCTCACATACATGTTCACAGAGGTCAAATTCAGTAGTCTTATTGACAAGTTCAGTATTTGTATGTTTTGTTTTCAGTATAGTTCACTATATGTTGTGTCTGTAACTTAAATTTTGAAGGATTATATTGGAATAACTTTCTAACATTTTCGCAAAAACAAAATGAAATGCCAACGAAATGTAAATGAAACAACATACTTTGCTGAAGTTCTGTTATAGGAGAACCGTTAATTTTAGTTATAGCTCAAGAGGCTGCTACTCTATTCAATTATTGTCATGAGCAATGAACCAATTTTACTTCTAGTATTCTTAATTTGTTAGTAAAATTGAACCACAATAAATCCAAAAGGAAATAATATATAACATGAAAGAACTCCAGTAAACTTTATTGCTTTAGAATAGCTAAGTTGCATGTCCTCTCATCTCTGACACTTACCTCCTAGTCTAATGTCAAAAATAAAAGAGAAACAAAAAAAAAATAAAATGAAAAAGAACAAAAAGGAAGTAACGCCTAGTCAGAATCCTAGCTACTATAACTCAACTTTCCTGAATCCCAAAAATAATCCCAGCATGCGTCGCCTCAATGCCACTTCTGAAGAAATTTGCCTTCATACTCCTAAATGTGTCCCATGTCAGCAAGCTATCAGATCCTGCATGGTGAGCATGCCCTGCTGCCCTTTGCACATCTAGTATGCCTCCAACCTTTTCCAAACCTCCATAGATACCACACAACTTGCACAAATATTTAATATCATAAACCCTACTTCCAAAACAACACCTGACATGTTTGAGAAATGCCTCCATCGAGTCAGGAAGCTCTCTCCCGGTCAGAAGCTTCATCAGGTATGCAATATCATAGGCCATGTGAAAGCCAATCCAAGTTTTCGACGGGTTGCAAACCAATCCTGACGACCACAACAGAACTGCAAATCTTTGCGGGTCGACACCGTAGTGGTAATTTGCCCAGAAATCGAGACCTTGTGATTTTAAGAGCTCAATTGAACTTGGAGCATTCAAGTCTTGTAGGGGGTTAAACCCTCTGAAATTGAATTCCCAGGTAATCGAGATCCCATCATGGCTGTCAGAGGTCGACAGTGTGAGCCCCAACTGGATCAACTTGAGGCTGCTGACATTTTTCAAGACAAGTTGGCAGCGTTGCTCAGCTGACAGGTTGCGAGGGTGGGTTGGTGCCTCAAACACGACACCTGGGTACTCAGTGTCGATCGTGATGTACATGCAGTATCTGGCAAAATCTCTGATTACTGCAAACTCATGCTCGAGGTTGTGTTTCCAAACTTGCCTAACACCCTGCATCTTCAGTGTTACTCCGGTTTCGACTTTCCACAAAACTATCAATTATATATTATATTAATTAAAACTAGAAGGACAGCTATGTTACTAAATAACAAATTAATGTAAACAAAAAGGTTGGAGTTTAGTTCCTTTTTTTAACTTGAAGGCTGATTTAAGGCTAAAGAAGGCACCTTAACCTTAGAAAGGAATATCACATCCAATGATTGCAGTTGGAAGGAAAGTTATTACCTTAAACAGATCACACGAACCAGAAAGTTCTGTTCTTTCTTATTGGGTGAAAGATGTGGCGACCAATGATCTTAATAAACCAAAATCCAAAAACAAAAAAAAAAAATAAAGAAAGTTCATCAGGGAATGATGTATGTACCAGTTCGAAAATGAAGGAGATGGAAGCGAAACAGAGAGACAAGCCTTCCTCTGGCAACCGAGCTCTGATGAAATACAGTTGTATGGATACCAGAAGATGATAGATGTTTAGCAGAAATTGCCTCGCTTCTCCCTCTTCAATAATTTCGAACAAAGGATTAATGAAATCAAATCAGACAAAGAATACGTTTAGAAAGCGCTACTTGTTGGAAAAGAGGATAGTATGCACGGAGAAAAATTAGAAATAAAGTTCCGATGGAGGAGGCATTGGATGTTCTTTAAAGTTTAAACCAGAGAATAAGAGCAGAAAATAGAAAGTCGGTATTACAGTTAATTTTCGCAATGATTTATGGAAATAAAGACTTAGGAACTTCGGGATGGTAAAATTCACCAGTAAGTAAAGTAATAGCACCGTTATAAAAGGAATGAAATAAAACTGGGGCCCCTTGTCAGACTATCAAAATAGAAAAGGTTATAAAAAAGGAAATGACGTGTGGAGAGAGTGCTCTATTAACAGTGAAGGGAGTAATTTGCCCGTTACTACACTGGTTTAGGTTTTTCGCTATAATAACCAAATTAACTCAATTTCTCCCCAAAAATCACCGGTTCTTGAAACATACCGTACCAATTTTGTAATAATTTTATTTTAAAAAATTGTCTCAAAATTCTTTATTATCATCAATAACAATTTTTTCCAAGGAATGCACACAACAAGTTGGTCGTACCGACCTGATTGGATCGTATAACTGTTCGATACAGTCGATAATAATTATATTATTTTAATTTGAAATAATTAGATTGCGACTTGCAACACTTGTGTAATCCGTGACTAACGACAATATAATAATGTGAAAAATCAAACCAGTTCTTTTTATAGATTGTAAAAGGTTCCGTTGGTTTTGTTGCCAATAGATGGTGTTTTAAGAAGTTCGAAAATAACATTTTTACTAAATTCACGCTATACTATGCGGTGCGTGAAATAAAGTTATTTTTGGAGAGAATATATTTCAGTTAGAATTATCTCGTGCGGTCAAGTTGGATTTTTAAGTGATATCTACATATTTAAATTCGTGACAATATTTCTTAGTCGGATTAGCTAAAATTTAATTCGTACCTAATAAAAAACAATGGAAATTTTGGGCCCAGTTTGATTCTAATCATTTCATTCATAGTCGTTTATCTTCAATTCTATCTAATCATTTCATTAACAGTCTTTTGTCATTTAGAATAAATGGTCTATATTCCAATCCATAAAAAAAAAAAAAAAACTTTTTGTCTAAAAATTAAAAAAAAATATACTCTTTAATTTTACATCGGGTAAAGTAAGTGCTTGGATTAGAGGAGTTTGTTGTCGCACCCCTATAATGATTCTCAAGCATATACTAAATTCATGAAGGCTTGTTAATTTTAAAAAATATTTCTAATAAAAGAATAAAATTAGTTTTATGTCAATGTAAAGATGCCAATTTGCAACACAGTTACACAATTAATTAGATTTATCACTATAAAATTGTTACATTTAATTTCATTTCATTATTTTTAGAACATAGACAATTCTAGAAATGTCATCCTTAAATGAGTCATTGACTTGTTGTTTTAAAAAATTCCTAAATTACCCTTTATTAGAATTTTATTAGAAGAAAATAAATAAATCAAACGATTACTTATTTGAAGAAAATAAATCTTCAGTGTTTACTCCGGTTTTGACTTTCCACAAAACTGTCAATTATATATTCTGTTAATTAAAAGTAAAAGGACAGGTATGTTACTACATAACAAATGTAAACAAAAAGGTTGGAGTTTATTTCCTTTTTTAAACTTGAACGCTGATTTAAGGCTAAAGAAGGAACCTTAACCTTAGAAAGGATCACATCCAATGATTGCAGTTGGAAGGAAAAGTTATTACCTAAACAGATCACATGAACTAGAAAGTACGGGTGCAAGATGTGGGGCCATATGATCTTAATAAACCAAAGACAAAATCGAAAAATATAAAGAAAGTTCATCAGGGGATGATGTATGTACCAGTTCGAAAATGAAGGTGATGGAAGCGGAACAGAGAGACAGGCCTTCCCCTGGCAGCCGAGCTCTAATGAAATAGAGTTGTATGGGACACCAGAAAGACGATGATGGATGCTTAGCAGAAATTGCGTCGCTTTTCCCTCTTCAAGAATTTCGATCAAAGGATTAATAAAATCCAATCAGACAAAGAATATGTTTAGAAAGCGCTACTTGTTGGAAAAGAGGATAGTAAGCACGGAGAAAAATTAGAAATAAAGTTCCGATGGAGGAGGCATCGGATGTTCTTTAAAGTTTAAATCAGAGAATAAGAGCAGAAAATAGAAAGTCGGTATTACAGTTAATTTTAGCAATGATTTATGGAAATAAAGACTTAGGAACTTCGGGATGGTAAAATTCACCAGTAAGTAAAGTAATAGCACCGTTATAAAAGGAATGAAATAAAACTGGGGCCCCTTGTCAGACTATCAAAATAGAAAAGGTTATAAAAAAGGAAATGACGTGTGGAGAGAGCGCTCTATTAATAGTGAACGGAGAAATTTGCCCGTTACTACACTGGTTTAGTTTTTTCGCTATATTAACCAAATTAACTCGATTTCTCCACAAAATTCACCGGTTCGTGAAACATACGGTACCAATTTTGTAATAATGTTATTTTAAAAAATTGTCTCAAATTATTTATTATTGTTGATAACAAATTTTTCCAAGGAATGCACACAACAAGTTGGTCGTACCGACCGACATATTCTATAACTTTTCAATACAGTCGATAATTAATAATTATATTACTTTAATTTAAAATAATTAGATTGCGACTTGCAACACTTGTAATGCATGACTAACCACAGTAATTTGAAAAATCAAACCAGTTCTTTTTACGGAATGTAAAAGGTTCCGTTGGTTTTTGTTGCCAAGAGATGGTGTTTTAAGAAGTTCGAAAATAACATTTTTACTTGATGCAAAAAAGATTTAATTTTTTACTAAAATGACGCTATACAATGCGGTGCGTGAAATAAAGTGTTTTTTGGAGAGAATATATTTCAGTTAGAATTATCTTGTGCGGTCAAGTTGGGTTTTTAAGTGATATCTACATATTTAAATTCGTGACAATACTTGGTCCTATTAGCTAAAAATTAATTCCTTGGGTGCAAGATGTGGGGGCATCTGATCTTAATAAACCAAAGAAAAAAACAAAAAAATATAGAAAGTTCGTCAGGGGATGATGTATGTACCAGTTCGAAAATGATGGAGATGGAAGCGAAACACAGAGACAAGCCTTCCTCTGGCAACCGAGTTCTGATGAAATACAGTTGTATGGAACTATGGATACCAGAAAGAAGATGATGGATGTTTAACAGAAATTGCCTCGCTTCTCCCTCTTCAAGAATTTCGAACAAAGATTAATGAAATCCAATCAGAAAAAGAATACGTTGAGAAAGCGCTACTTGATCGAAAAGAGGAATTAGTAAGCACGGAGAAAAATGAGAAATAAAGTTGCGATGGAGGAGGCGTTGGAGGTTCTTTAAAGTTTAAACCAGAGAATAAGAGCAGAATATAGAAAGTCGGTATAGTAAAATTCACCATTAAGTAAATAATAGCACCGTTAAAAAAGGAAGGAAATAAAACAGGGGCCCTTTATCAGACTATCAAAATAGAAAAGGAAGTGCCACACTGCCATGTTAAGAGAGCGCTCTATTAATAGTGAAGAAATTTGCCCGTTACTGCACTGGTTTAGGTTTTACGTTATAATAACCAAATTAACTCGATTTCTCGTCAAAACTCACCGGTTCATAAAACATACGGTACCAATTTTGTAAATGTTATTTTAAAAATTGTCTGAAATTCTTTATTATTGTCGAGAACAAATTAATCCAAAGAATTATATTTCTTTAATTTAAAATAATTAGACTGCGACTTACAACACTTGTAATCCGTGACTAATTACAATAATGTGAAAAATCAAACCAGTTCTTTTAACAGAATGTAAAAGGTTCCGTTGGTTTTGTTGCCAATAGATGGTGTTTTAAGAAGTTCGAAAATAGCATTTTTACTTGATGCCAAAAAAATTTGATTTTTTTTTTTTAAGAAAATGACGCTATACTATCACTATGCGGTGCGTGAAAGAAAGTGCTTTTTGGAGAGAATATATTTCAGTTAGAATTATCTTGTGCGGTCAAGTTGGGTTTTTAAGTGATATCTACATATTTAAATTCCTGACAATATTACTTAGTCGTATTAGCTAAAATTTAATTCTTACTTAATAAAAAACAATGGAAAATTTGCCCAGTTTGATTCTAATCATTTTTATTCACAATCGTTTATCTTTCATTCTATCTAATCATTTCATTCACAGTCTTTTATCATTTAGAATAAATGGTCTAGATTCTAATAATAATTATATTATATTATACATATATAAAGATGCACCAGCGTGATATGCACGTGGGATGTAAAATTACTGTAGTTAGCACAGTAATTAATCTTGACCGTTAATTTTTCATTCGTTCCATCTGAGCCCTAGATTTTTCAGATGTCAAATTATACATTTATGAAAAGTGGCCACTTTTATGTCGCAGTTCGTTTACTGATTCAGTGTGGCGGATCATTCCAGAATTAAATTTGACCCGTTCCATGCAACTAAAAAAATGAAAGCCTCAAAGGTCCAGGCATTTCACTCCCCTCTAAAGCCCATGGTTGACGAGGGTCCCACAAAGCATTTTGGCGCATAGTGCATATTCATTGTTTTGTAAGTTCTTACTGGTCAGTCTGGTCTCACACAGTTACTTTACTACTCTTTATTTCTCACTTTGTGGGTGTATCTCATGAATTTGTGTCTTTTCAGAATAAATATATACAAATGTTAAAGATATGAGGAGGTGAAAGAGTCTTGATTATATCACCATATGACAACTAATTAAGTATCACCAGCTTTTTGTCAAAATTTTCATAAGTAATATTTCAATTTTTATGTTCTCGTAATTTATAATCGGTTTTGATCAACTTTGTAAGAAAAAAAAAGTCTAATATTGGTCAACTTAATGTTTGTGTTATTAGGTAAGGTAAGTTGTTATTGGTGCAGTAGAAAAGTATGCATCCACAGTAAACAAGTGTGTATTTCCGACTGAAAAAAGTGCGTATTTGTAGGGTTCAAAAAATAAATTTTGAGCATCCAGATAGTTATTTAACAGTTTTCAAAGAGCGTCTCTACCCGGTTTATCCAAAAAAAAAAAACAGTTTTCAAAGAGCGTCTTGATTTGATAAAAAATGAGTAGCAACTATTAAAGTATGTCCTTAAATAGGATATATATCGTGCATTGGTAAAGTAAACAAGTAGGCATATAAACAAAATGTAATTATGCATTTTATGATATAGATGCTGTCATATTTTATATTTTACTTATTACTTATATTTTTTAACTTTTTACATGAATCTAAATTTGTATATATATTAAATAGAATCGGTATATACTTAAATGACAGAAGACATGTCCCTTTTTTTGATAAGTATTTGCGTTTTTCTTATTGGACGGGAAAAAGAAGACTTAATGAATTACATGACAAAGAGGGCATTATCAAATATAAATTTGGGCACGAATGGTTCTCACGTGAGGTATTGTAGTTAGCACAGTAACTCAAGTAAATCTTCTGTGGTCATTCGATTGGAATTTTTGTGGAGCATGATTTTATGTGACAGCTTTCGTAAAATATTTCAATAGTATTTTTATTCTGTATGGAAATTTTTTATATAGTGTTTTGAATTTCGTAAAAAAAATTATATGCGCGATGTTCACTATATATTTATATATCTTGACCACACGGTTGCTCATTTCATTAAGAAATTATTTAATAACGTATTCGTATAGGAATGAATCGCGCAACGCGCGAGATTAGCACTAGTAATAATAATAATACACTTTTGTCTAAAAATGTGATCGTCAAATCTGTCATTGACTTGTTGTTTTTAAAAATTCCTAAATTACCCTTTATTAGATTTTTTTGGAACAAAATAAATAAATCCAACGATGATAAGAAACTTACTTATATATAATGACATGAAATTAACTATTTTTAAGATGATTTATCTCAAATTTTATTATTCCCAACGATATATTCAAAAGAGTGGAATTGTCCTATCAATTGATGAAAGCACATAATTTATGTAATCTTTTATATTGCAAAATTTTTTTTATGGCATCTTATGTAATAAGTACGTAGTGCCTTACTAGTCACTACTCACTAGTTGTGAATCTCTATTTCACGATTTTAAACTTAGTGCCTAGTAGATAGTACCTGGATACTCTTGTCTGCAGACCAGTGTCGATCTGGTGGTCGGTATTTGATCCGAACCGTCCGATTTAATTTCCATGATTAATTTTTCAAACTTATCAATTTCGTATAATTCACGAGACATTTTTTATCCGTTGGGATTAAATCAGACGGCCGAATCAGTGCCGACCAGAGGATCTCGTTTATAGTAGATAGTGGAGAGTGTAGGAAGCAATTCCCTAGATAGTGACTCGGTGACTAATGTTGTTTTATGGCTAAAATAGATAAGGCGTAGTTGGGCACTTGGGCTCAAGTCCTTTGAGCCATTTGAGCCAATTCATAAATCCGTGTGACGAGAAAAAGTTTTGAAAGTTACTGTTCGGCATTTTGCGAGAATTGCAAATAGAAACTCGAAAAGAGAACCCAAAACCCTAACTCAAAGGCGACACCTCATCCATAAACCCTAGCTGAAAAAAACGTGAGATGGGGAAGAACGAGCAGGGAAAGGAAGGAAGCTTCCTTCTCGGAGACCCGACATTCGTTGAGATCGGCGGCGGACGGTGGAGATGCGTCGAGACGGGGCAAGAGATGCCAGAGAAGGAGAAGGAGTCGTATTCTAAGAGCCGAGCTTGTCGGGTTGGGTTGATTGATGCGGCTGTTGCGAAGAAGAAGCCTCCTCTCAATGCGTTTGATCCCCATCCAGTTTCCAAGTGAGACGATTAATTGTTTAAGTTGTAGGTTATTTTCTTTGTTATAAGTTAAAGTTCAAGTAGATCTTTTGGTGAAGTGGTCAAATGAAATTGTTTGTTAGGGGACAAAAAACGATCTAATTGGCTGAATAGTTTGGAACTTTGGATGACCAGAGTTTTGCAGTTTAGATTGGATTTGTAGTAATGTAGAAGATGGATTTAGGCAAATTGTACTTCTATTTGTCTTCTTTTAGTAGACGCCAATCCATTATGTGGTATAATATCATATGTTTAAATTCCTATGATCTGCATGATTTAAATTAGAGGAAACAATGTGTGGAAATTACAGATTTTGTACTATTGGCTCCTAGTAGATGTGAAAAATGCTAATCCCTGTACCATTTGTAACTACGGCGTGCATAATTAACTGATGCTTTTATAATTGTTGAAAGTTGTTCTTCACCATCTTTCTTTTGGTTGAATTAACATACAACACAAGTAATCACAATTGAACTTTCAAACAAGTCCAAATGAGTTGTGTTATGTTAATCTTTTCAATATTAAAATCTAGGTCACAGTTAATATGTAAGATGACGGGAGATACTGTGAACAAAACAGAGGAGCAGATCTGGAAGCATATAAATGGGAGGAGGTTTCAGAACAAATTAGGTAGCTATCATTTATTTAATTTATGTCTTTTTTTAAATTGGTTGCATATGCATGGATTTTTGTATTTTTTGTAGACTGGATTCTAATAAAGAATAATTATCTCAATTAAATAGAAAAGATGGAGCTAGAAGCAAATACATCACCAGCAGCGGAGGCCAAGAAAGAGAAAAAGAAATCTAAAGAGCTGCTTGAGTCGAAGAAGTCTGATGCAAAAAACCAAAAGAAGGATAAAAAGAAAAAGAATAAAGAAACATATAGTAAAGATAATATGGATATTATTAACGGTGGTGATAAAGAAGAGGAATCTGATTTTTGGATGCCCCCAGTTGGTGAGCGTTGGGATTTTGATGATGGAAAGGATAGGTGGGAATCTTGTGAAAGTACACATCTCACTGATGACTCTGACAATGACTCTGGTAAGATCAATTATGTGAGTACTTATTTGTGTGCATTTCCCTGCTGGTATGATAATAAACTCAAGTTCATTCTGAAATCTAGCATTAGAATTCAAAGAAAATTGAAAGGCCATGTAGAACTGAAATTGAACCTGCTCCAAAATATAACACACAAGCACAAGACAGGAAACACTGTTAACGAGACTATAAGATTTTTTAAATTATTTCAATATCAGTCCATTAGAAAAACTCTATTTGAAAAATATGTTTAATTAAAGCATTAAGGAATTTTTTTTTTTCAAATTTTTCTGCAGCTAAAAGTGCAGATGACAAGGAAGATTTCGAATCAAATGAACTTACAACAAGGTTTATTCTATTCCCGGCTAACTATCTTATATTTTTTATGTTGAAACAGTTTCATTTGTGCTAAAAGAACATGCAACCACTTTGCATACCATGTCATACAACAAATTCCGTATGCCCCTCTCTAAAGCATATTGTATACATCACTTGGACCCACTTGGTTTCTTTAATCAGTATGTCTAAATTAACTTTAAAACTTTAATCATGAGGTAGAGTTCTATTCTTCCCAGGAAAATGGAAGCAGGGTAAATTGTGCATCTTTAGGATGATGTAAAGACAGGAAAGGCTCTCTAGAAATTGATTCTGTTATATCTGAAGATTATGAAGTGAAGACAAAGTAGGCAACGAGACCAAAAGGATCTGCAAAAACAGACCCCCAAGAGATTGATTCAATCAAGGAAGCAGCAACCAAATTTATCTTTTCAGGAAAGGCTTCACAATTAAAAGTCTGCTGGGTGCTTTATTTTGCAGATCCTTTTGGTCTCATTGCCTTATTTATCTTCACTTCATCATCTTCGTATTTCTTAGAATCAATTTCTAGAGAGCCCTTCTTGGAAGAATCATTTGGTCTTCTTTTCTTCTGTCATCACATCATCCTCTTCAGATTCCTTAATTGGATTCTCTATAACTGGGTGAATTAGGTCTGTTTTGCACATCAAGTTGGGCTGGGTCATGACAAATGATTGGTCTTTATGTTATTTCCAATCAGTATTTCCAAATTACTCCTAGTTCTTGATCATGTTTTGTACTACCTTCAAATGGTAGCAAGGTAATTCTGCATCTTTAAGTTGTGAGAGATGGTTATCCATGTTATGTTGCATACTTCGTAGGCCAGTACAATTTTCCTATATCTTGGTTGTGAATGACATCAGTTCATGTTGTGAGTATAGCTGATGCTTTTACCTCTTTCGTGGGACCTTGGCCATTTGATTTTTCACTCGAACTGAAGATTGTTTGTATTTCTCATTTTGATTATTATGACAGAACAAAACGCCTAGCAATTGCTGTTGGACCAAGTAGTTTTGCTTCAAGGAAGAAAAAGGCAAAGAAGGCATCCCAAGCTGAGCAATGCGAAAGTTCTTGAAAATGGGTTAATTGTGCAGTTGGGTTTCATTTCTAGCCAACCCTTACTAGTTTAGGACTAATAGGCTGTCGTTGTTGTTGAAGGAAAAGATGAAAGGCATAACAAGATAACTTGTGATGCAATTTATCTTTTGTCCAATTTTGGCACAAAATCATTTCATGTATTTATTTGTTTACTACCTATAGTTATGAATGCTGTTTAATACTCAATTATTGTCTTTGTTTACTCCTGTTCTGATTCTGTATGTTCCTTTTCTTTTTATCTAAAAAAAAAATCAAATCATTCTGTTGTGCTTAATTATCTGGCCGCATTTTCCTAGGTTAGTCCTAGTTCTGCGTTTTTGTCATAGTCCTTCTATTCTTTTATGGTTGCCTACGTTTTGATCCTCTGAGAATACCTTAAGATTTGAATATTTAAAAGATCAGTAAGAAGCGTTATATTTTAATGATTAAGAGTAACACTCGTTTAGATCAAATTATTGTTACATGTTCTGTAATTTTAATAAAGTTTTTTTTCATTTAATGCACTTGTTCTAAGCTTCGTAAAATAGTAAAATGCATCCTTGTTTTGCCCTCGACCATAGAACGTCAAATGAAAAACTAGTCAGCTCAAAGTCTTGCTGAGGCTGACAGTCGAATATAGTAATAACTATTCAATCTTACCTTTGAAATTATATAACTTACTTATTTGCAGAAAATATATCGAGACATAAAAGTTGAGTTGAAGATCTTTCCAACCATATATTTAACTCAATTATCATACAAATTGTTTTACAGAACAGAAGATCTAGCTCCCGAGCATAACAGATTTGGTCAACCCCATATGCATATTTACATCAATTAGTGACAGAACTAAACAACACAGGAGCCTAGTAGGAAAGCAGAAAACCCAAAAGACAGACGAGATGCTAACAATAAGTAGCATCAAACCAGGAAAAGAAAGAATTCAGTCAAAAGAAGTTAGACACAGCAGCTTGACACTGCAGCATTCTCCAGGGTTATGACCTATCGTTGTATATCCCAGTAAAGAAAGGATGGTGCAGAGCCTCATGGGCCGAAAGCCTATCTGATGGATCATATCTTAAAAGCCCATTAAGCAGGTCAATCAGATCACCAGCTGAGTGGTCTACATTCTCCATCACCAAATTCTATCAAATAGAAATTAACCCAAATATTATAAGTAACCACACTACAGCCAATATTAAACATCAAAAGTTGAAATATGATAATAAAGTGCATAAATGTGACTTGCATTACCTGGAGGCGAGAGAGTTTCGATACAGCTTTCATGCTTTCCCTTGACATGCAACCTTCAGGCCAATTCAACCTCCCTCTTCTAATGTACTTCTCAGCATGTCGACTGCAATTAGGTAAAATCAACACATCAAACCTCAAGCTTCAGATCGATTAGCAAAATAAGCCACAAAAAAGAGGCAAAGATCCTTACTCTGCTCTCCTGAGCATATGCCCTGGCAAAGGTCCCAAGACCCTCTCCATCATTGCCAAGTGCTCTAAATTTTCATGAGTTTGAAATAACGCATCACCCTGCAAAATATCATCACTATGCTTAGAAGTTGCTATCAAGTCAGCAATCTAACAGATCAAAAGGTTTAAAATTAAAGAAAGTACCGAGCAAAGTTCCACGATAATGCACCCCACACTCCAAATATCACATGGATAGCCCCAGCCGAGCCCTAAGGGAAAAGAAAGAAACCCCACAGGTTTAAAAAATAATGAAAGCGGCATTACAATAAATAAGATAAGGTCAGCAACAATAACAAGGATGCTCACCAAGAATAACCTCAGGCGCTCGATAATGGCGTGTAGATACAACATAAGTATTTTGTTGGCTGTCGTTTGTAGTTGTGCTACCAAAATCAATCACTTTGATAGCACTCGACTTTGGGAGGCGCTTGTAGTAAGAGCCTTCCTTTGGTGACCTTGATGTAACCTACAAGAGTACAATAGATGTTAGACACCTCATTGTGGAACTACAGAGCAACAACATGCAACAGAAAAGAAAAATGTTGCAATACTTTGTAGTCGGGTACTTTAATGTACTCTGGCGAAACTAGTAGTATGTTCTCAGGCTTTAAATCAGTGTGAATGAGACGCAAGTCATGCATGACTGCAAGGAAGCAAATAGCATAAACATAATGAATAAAAGTGAAAACCTAGTTATCATCTTCAGCTTTCATATGCTTTTCATTAGATTGTACTTGATTTCTTCATAAATATTTAATATATTCTATAACTACCAAGAGAATTGTTCTGTCAACTAAGTTATTGTCCATAAAAAGATTGATAAACATCACTGTAAGTAGGTAGGAATAATGTCTACACACATGCTACGCTTTCCAAGAGTTGTCTGGCAAATTCGCGAACTAGATCAATAGGAAACGCGCGGTAATTATTTTTTCGAAGAAAATCGAACAAACTGGGGCCCAACTTCTCAAAGACCTGTTAAACCATCCATGTTGAATTTCAATTTGTCATCTAAAACCCCGAACTTTGAAAATGGGGTTAACAGTCATAATTTATCAAGTACTTACAATACAGATATGGTTACGATAGTCGAACCAGTTCCTTATTTGCACACAACTGCAAAACACAGCATCTAATCCATAACACAAAACAAAAAAAAGCTAAAATTAACCAAAGGTAGAGATAATTGCAGGCAGTGGGAAACATACCGTGATCCAACTGAGTCATACTTGCCAAGCTGTTGAAGGACATCAATCTCAATCATCGCAGCATCTCTGTACTTCTTTATGCCACGAATTATCTTGATAGCAACCATCTCTTTTCTTTCTCTGTCCCAACATTCCAGCACCTGACCAAAGGTACCTAATACACATCCAGCAAAATAAAAACTATATCAAACATACAGTCACCGGCTTATCTCTGCATTAATTTGATTAAAGGTACAATCAAAACTCACCTTCACCCATCTTGCTGTGAATTTTGTCTGCAAAATGGAAAGAACAAAAAAGTTAGAGAAAGTAATCAAATCTACACAAGCAAGTCAACAATTAAGGTCCTCCAATTTTAGATTTCAAACTATTGGAAAGCTAGGGTAATCATAATAATAAAGAGGTTGCGCTAAGCAATTATTTTGCTAATAGCAAGGATCACTGACAAATTAATGAAAAACAGTTGGTAACAAATTTTGAGAAGTATAATTACAGCGTAAGGTTAGGTTATCGCCGACAGCAAAAACATAATGCCCATCTTTATCATCCTCTCTCCAAGGAGGTGAAGAGGAACGAACAATTTCCTTGACAGAATGATGATCTGGCACAGCACCAGCTTCTTGTGCACAAAATAAACCTAATTGAGCCTACATAGAACCATATATTTTACTTCTTCTGCCGTAAAGGGTGGTATTTGCCATAACAGGGGTGCAACTCTTAACTTTGGTGATTTTAAACTTTATTTTGGTTAGATCTAACCTCACCCTTTCCTTCAAATTATTTCTTGTGTTTTAACAACCCAAATTAATATAGCTTAGATTTAGATCTACAATGCACACCCATATTTTTGTGTAAAAATAAGAAAAACTATTTAATCCAGGCAGATGAACAAAAACAACCAATTCATGGACTTATCTAACAATTTTTCCCCAGCTAATACAAACCTAATAAACACTGAACAAGAAAAAAGATTGTTTCATATTAGAAAAAAACAATAAAATTTACTCCTACGAACTAGATCTAGCCTATCCCCTGTCCGACAGAGTAAAATTTTCTCAGATCAAAACCTAAGATCTTATTTGTCACCAGATATCAAATCAGATAGGAAATTTTAAACCAAACCTACGACACGAAGCACCAAACCTTCAAGACGCACTAGATCTGTCGATAAAACACCCGATTAAGTAGAAATAATCAAAGAAAAACAGGAAAAAAGAAGTATACCGCGGGATTTTCAGGCAACACGTCCCATCCAAGTCTCTGGCGCTTCCTGGGACGGCGATCGATGATGCCCTGAGGTAATTCCATCAAACACTCCATTGTTGATTCGATCAAGGTAAGGCGGCGCTCGAAAGAGGAAAGGTGAGATTAGGGTTTTCTTGAGGTGAGAGAAAACGAAAGGCGACTTGATAAGCTTGCAATGAGAAAAGATAATAATCGTGAACAGCACGACTCCTCTCTTTATTCGCTGTTTTTTAGATTAAATTTTAGTTAGACCCGGCTTATATAAGCTGTTATACTTACATGTGGGGTCACAGCGCTGGCCTTTGAGACTCGGTCAGTTGTCCAAGCTATTGTGTGGTCTTCAGCTTATGTAGCTTGCACCATGGTTTATTGAGAGCGTTATGTGGGACCCAAATGTCATTCAGTTGATATATTGTACAAGGTGCAGCGAAAAATTCGTAAGCAAACCCGACTTCCTAACCAGAGTTTGTACCTAACAACTATAGTTAGAGGGAATCTTCTTTTGTACGGCGAATAATCTTCTTTACCTATTTTGTTTGGAAAGGGGCATAACGCGGATTGGGCCTCGTAGTCTTAGTCAAAATAAAATTATAATGAGAAATCATTTTTAACGTGTTATTGACACAAATTTTTGTGTTAGAAGAAACTGGTATTTCATGTCTTTTTGCTAATTAAGTTGGTTGCTCAGACACCTGAAAACACTTTTAACGTGTTATTGGTTGCTCAGACAATTAAGTTGTATTTCATGTCTTTTAACTATTTAAAACATTTTTGTATTTTTTTTTTTTCGAGCTTCTACCCTTCAATTTTCTTTGCTTATCAACATAATTATGATACACCGGTCAAATCCAAAAGCCGATTTGATTTTGGCAAAGATACTTTCAGTAAAGACCCCTACAAAATTTTTATTTCATTATCTTTTAATTTTATGTTGACGGCAAACTATTAGGTGACGCTTCGGAAGTTGAAGCATTGTAGCACAATCATTCATGACATTTCGACTGCAAAACTATTACAAAAACAGCCATGATTTCCATGCTTTCAGAATATCAACTCTAATAATTCTTCATTACTTGTGCATGTCTATTCGGTACAAGCTGATTACAGTTGCCTATGGTGTCGATTGGATGGATTAGGAATAGGTAGGAATAGCATAAATTTAGGGAAAAATATTATTTATAGGAATTGTGGGAATTAGCTATTCTGGGAATTGAAAATGTTGTTTGGATGGTGAGTTTAGGAATTGCGTTGGAAAGTGTGAAAAGTAGAGAGAAAAGTGTTATTGGGAAGAGTGTTATTGAAAATTGTGTTAGGAATGAAATTGACTATTCCAAAACCGTTTGGATGAAAAATTGGAGAATAGAATTGCCAATTCTGGGAATTGATCAATTCTCATGCATCCCAAACGACACCTATGAAATCACAGTGCATGCAAAATTTGCAAACTAACAAATTATGGGGCATACAAATCTAATCTCTCAAAATACAGCATGCAGGTAAAATAACAAACTAACAAGAAATGAAGCATACAAAACTAAATTCTCAAAATACAGTAAGCGATGCAAGAAAAGTAAAAAGTTTATTCACAAAATTATATGTAGCTGAATACAAAAAATGCGCCGGGGTCTTCATGTCAGTGAGAGGATATTTCCTGAAGTAGCGGGCCCAGCCTCTGAGCACCAAGATACAGTGCGTCTACTAAAACAATAAGTCCAACCTGCATATTCAGAATGCAGATTGCTCAACTTAACATCTATGTAGTTTGCTTAAAGAATAAGCGTTTGCTTATCTTTTTTCTTATTGTTTCATTTATAATGTCAGAATCAACTTACCAATCGGCCAGTAAATTTCAAACGGTAGCCCCATCCCTCCTTGGCAGCCCATGCACGTTGCTGATCAGTCCATCTGTCGAAATGGTGGAAGTAACAGATAAATTAAAATTCTCATTGCAGGTTTGACAGGGCGATGGTACCAAAGATGCCCCATACTGGTACCCCATACTAGCACCCGAGTATATGTATCTATATTTTCCCTTTACATATTTGAAGCCTATAAATCCTACTTTGCCTTAATCTTTCTTTTCTATTAATACAAATCATCCTCATAACAAATAAAGATGAATAACTGTTTCTATTCTACTTGCAGTACCAGGGTCATGGGATACTAGCAAAGCAGCAAGAGTTTTATTTTTAATTAGAAAGTAAATTACCCAAAAAATTCTGAAACACCACCGACACCAGCAAGTTTGAACGGTTGTGTGCCCTCACGCTGGAAGTCCTGCTTATGATGGGCATTTAAGTAAAAAATCTTTTTAACTAAACTAGGAGACCATAAGATAACAAACGCAGTTATTTGGTAGCACCACTGTGACCAACGACCAAAATGCCAGACAAAAGAAAAAAAAAATTCTTCTAAGAAAGATAAACAATAATCAAGGGTAAGTACAGCAAACAAAGAGGGCAAGTACAGTAACAACACAACAAAAGAAAATAAAAAATTAAGTTGCAGCCATCAGGAAAGTTTGTACCGGTTATTAGAAAGCCGATAATAATATTATACATTGCTGCATAAGGATAACAATATCCCTAACTGAAAGGACTTCTCTATGTACAGACCAAATGCCAAAGCCTTAAAAGAACACTAAAAGATACTTGTAAAAATTAAAACAAAAACTGAACACAGTCTGTGTCAATTCGCTATTTTGTACTGTTTGTTATGGACCCATGCTTGACTAGTTAAAATTTATTTTCACATACCTCCTCTTCAGCAGCTTCTAAACCTCCTTGCACCCAAAAAAGGTTCTGAAAACCAGCATTATATAGCTGCTCACAAGCTGCAAGAGATCTACACATTTCAAAAGATACAGGTCAAGGACATGAGGTTGTGAATAAGTTGAAACATCACAGCAGATTAAAATTGAATCCTCTTTAACAGGAATATTTTATATGATTGGTCAAGTATAATAACATTTCAATGGGGATAAAGTTTAGAAAACAATATTTCTGGTTCATTTGCTTTCTATGAGAGGTCATCCTTTGTTTTATTTATTTATTCTTTTTTCAGGTCATACAGTTATATTAGTGTTTTGTAGCTATAATATCAGGTCTGGCATAAAACAATTAGGTACTGCCGGTGGCATGTTTCACTTGGTTCTGGAGTGGTATATGTGCATTAACGGATTCATCTTTGCTTATACTTCTACCTTTTCTCATTCATTGATTTTTTGAGGATTATATTCCAATTTGGACATATGTGGGCAAAAGTTTGGACTTGGGAGTATATTAGCTTCTAATTAAAACAATTATGAAGATAGTTAGATGAGCCAACCTCAGTCCTTTCTGACAGACTACGATGATATCAGCGTCTTTTGGAAATTTCTCCTCAACCTTCGATACGAAATCCCTACCAGATAACTTTTCAGTAAAATAGATGAGTATTAAGTTACTTGAGTTTCAACATTGGTAATCATAAGTAATACATACTTGTTGTAAACCAGTGTCGGGCTGCCACTCCACCAGCCTCCTACTCGTCATTTAAAGAAAACATTCTTTAGAAACGGAGGTCAGAGAAAATTTCTAAAGTAAATGCACATGATACAAGAACAAGCTGTTAGTATTACAAAGAATATTTTCTTTATCCTGAGTTCCTCTTTTACATATTCAGAGTTCTGAAATCTAACAAAGGAAAAACCATAAAAAATCTCTTGAAAAGCTTTTGTGCTTCGGTTTTAAAATTTTTTTTTTAATCAAATCTGACTACGAGCTGGTGACTAGGATCAATCCCTCTTACAGACAAAACGAACAGAATAGCATACATCAATAGTCTCATGCACAACCAATATCTAAAAAACATAATTGCAAAAAAAGTGTTTGTCAGAATTACCCATAGCAAAATTTGTGACTTTCTTTGAAATGGTTCCAAGGTCAAGAGCATTATCTACATCAAAGATTGGTATCCATGTAGAGCCTTTAACCCATGCCTGTTACAGAAAGTAAAATCTAATAAAGCTCCAAAATAAGCTCATACAAACACACAAATAGAAACACACGTGTGAGCGCAGGCAAACATACAGTCATATACCAAGAAAAGGGTGTACCTTGTTGCGCTCACTTGGGGGACGAACATCAAGCAGGACTTTGTTTGAAAGTTGAGTTGCATATCCAGCTTCTCTTGGTGTAAGGACCTTAATTTTCTGCTCCCTGATCTTTCAGTTATAAGACTCACATTTAGTATGTTTACACACTAGACAATTATTCAAACTGGAAGGCTTTATCTACTCCTAATTTAAAAGCCATCAGAGCAGGTGTAGTAGTATGGATTAGATTGAAAATGCCGCAATGCAACAAGGGGTGAGAAGGTGGAAAACTAGCTTGGAAAATGTAGACAAAATAGAAGTTGTCAGGTCTCTCTGCTCTTTCTGGTCTTGTCTCACTTCTGCTTTTCTTTTGGAAGGAGAGGAGAGGGGGCAGGGGCAGGCTAGTACTAACCATTTAAACAACCTACCAGCACATACTACCTCCGATGACAGGTGCATTCAGCTATATGGCACTCATTGTACAGGAGAGAAATGATACTTGGTCTAGTTGCAAACTGCTAAGGTTTTAAGTACCTTCAATTCCTTCACAGCTTGCTTCTTTCTTATTGTCTGCTTAATGTCTTTTTTTTTTCATGCTTCTACTTTTTATTTCTTAAAATTTTGGCCACTGGTAGGTTAAGTATAGCTTTGAGTAACTGAGTTGCAGTAACAAACATACATCTCTCCATGGCATAGACTGGTAAACTGATACCTTAGCAGTCGTCAACCATTTTGATGCACACTATTCTGCTAGAGACTTCACTACCAATTTTCTCTTTCCTTGTTTTCCTGGTTTCTACTTAATGGGTTCGCCTTTTTCTCTACTTAATGGGTTCACCTTTTTCTCTGATGTTCATTTCCTAGTCTGGTACAAGGAGACAATTGAAGGCCATCCTTTGCTTATAGGGTTTATACTCTTATTTCTGTTCTTAGTATTTGTAATTTCTAAAATTTCACCCATCCCTATTAGAATAAGGAATAAGGAATACACCCATCCCTATTCAAATTCCCTATTCTACTCCCATCCAAGCACACCCTCAGTGTACAAGGATAAAAGTGTTTGCACAGTAACAATATTCAACACAGTTTACCAAAAAAAGTAAAAAATTAGAAACCAAAAGCAATACAAACATATTACCAGAGCATCCCATCTTTTCTTAGCAGCAGCCATCTCTTTGGCTTGCCTCGTCTCCTCTTCTTCCCCTTCAACTACAGCTGCCTTCACCACCAATCGACCACATTTCTACTAAAAATGAAAACATAATTGCATTTACACTTACCCACAAAGAACCAAACACAGAAACGAAATTGAAATCCGAGAAAAGAGATGAATACCCTGAAACTGCACGCCAAGCGAGGATCGATAGCACTGGTACTACTCCCAACTTTACGAAATCGCCCCCTTGGAGAGGCAAAAGAGGCGGCGGTCGTGACGTGGTGCGTCAAAGCTTGCATCTTTGTCAATAATGCAAAGAATTTCACGCTGGGATGGTTCACAGGAAAAGCTGGAGAGGGTCACTAGACTCGATAGTAGAGAGACTGAGAGAGAGTACTATATGTTTCTTTGCGTTATCTTCTCGGAAAAGAGGTGTTTAATGGGCTGTATTTATCTATTTACATTATTACATACAGTATTTGGTAGAATTAAAAAGCCCAAGTCTAAATCAGGTTTTATATATAATGGGCTTTTTGTTCCAAGTATTAGAGTTTTTGTAGCACGATTTATTGATGAAAATTGTCCATCAATTATCCTTTTCTTTCTTTATTTATTTATTTATTTATTTTTGGACTAGTTAGCCGTAGGGATGTCCTTTTCATTATCAGTCCGATACATTACAACAGATACTGAGATAGTGAGATACCTGAAGTAAAGGGCATGGAGGAGAAAAATGAAGCCAAACTGCCAAGCAAAGAACTACAAAAAATCTGGACTGAAAATAATTGAAAACCACCCCGACGAAAATGAACAAAAGAAATGGCATACGCATAATGCCAGGACTCTTGCAAAAAGTAAGTTGCACGAGATAATCATAACATTATAGATGCGATAAAACAAAAATACAAGCAAGTTTTTATGACCAGGAAGTTTAGACATGCAGATTATTTTAGTCTTTACTTTTTTATCGTGGTAACTACACATTTCCCTGAAAAAGTTTAGGTACCAAAACAAGAGGATTTTTCTTGTGCACAGTTATCCCAAGTTCCTCCTCCAGATCCATCTCTTGACCGGTCGGTAACTCCCAATCAAAACAATACAAAAGGTTAGCCAAAACAAGCTCAACCACTGGCAATGCGAAATTGATTCCTGGGCAGCTCCTTCTGCCAACACCAAATGGCACAAAACGAAAATCTTGGCCTCTAAAATCTGCGTTGCTATCGATAAATCTCTCGGGTCGAAACTCTTCTGGATTTTCCCAAGTATTTGGGTCGAGAGAAATTGCTCTTGCATTGATGATAATCCTAGTTTTTGGAGGTACCTGACGACCTTGGATTACACACGTCTCAGTTGTTTCACGAGGAATTAGCAAAGGAGCAGGAGGGTGCAATCTCATCGTCTCTTTAATAACTAGCTTCAGGTAGGTGAGGTCTTGGAGATCGTGTTCTTCGACCTTTCCCTTTTTGCCTGCTACCTTTCGAACTTCGTCTCTGGCTTTGGCCATGGCTCGTGGATTTATTATAAGTTCGGTCATGCTCCATGTTAGAGTTGCGTAGGAAGTATCAGTTCCAGCAGCAAACATATCCTATAAAAGAAAGGAAGACCATCATGTACAGTCGATAGTTTGCGTCATTTTGTTTTCTTATTTAATTCTTCTTTTTCTTATTTAATTCTTTTCTTTTTGCATTTTGAGAGCATATAGGAGATTACTGCCTACTGCAATGCGCTAAAATTGGATAAAACGTAAATATAACAAGTAGAAGATACTAGCTAGAAAGAACTGTGGATCAAGTTGATTACCATGCCAGTAAAATATGTTCTGTTTTTTTCACCTAGAAGAATGGTTGAACAATAAGGCCATACCATCGGAAAGGTAATTGACTAGATGCCAGCCAAATTGGGTTATTGTTTGTCTTACATACATAAATCAATAAGTTAGAGACCAACAAGATGCACATTTGAAGTTGATTGGCTGTGCTTATTCTTTCATGTATCTAACACTATAAATATTCTTTGCATGTAGATCAATTGATTGAGCAATTGCGGGAAAAGGCACCTATAGGTTGCCTAATTATAAATGGAGTTTTACCTTGAGAAACTGCCCTGATATAATTCATATAACAAAGAACATTTAACTTTTCAATAATCAAGTCAAAATGTTATATGTTCAAAAAATATGATTTTAGTTCTACAAATTATATATAACAAAATAAACAAAACCGGACGGATTAATACACTAACCAGACAAATAGAAAATCAAACCATTAATTATAATCTAATTAAAGAAAAAAGCATACCACTATGATCCCCTTAATATGGCTCACTGAACTAAAAGTCGTACCATAAGCCGGATCCTTGTGCAGCTGGAGCAACACGTGCACCAAATCACAGGGTTCATGATTGCTAGAGCCACCTCTCATATGTTCCTCTATAACGTGATTAAAGAACTCATCTAACTCTTTAAAGTTTATCTCCAGCCTCTTCCTTAATCCGGTCAATGCATCAATCCACCCAAACCATGGCAAGTAATCCACCACCCAAAACTCGCCCAAAAGGCGTTGGTTCTCCTCTAAAATTTGTCCATTTGCTTGAGCAGCAATTCTGTCTCCAAATGTCACCCGTGTAACAATCATGTTACTTGTATCTTGCAATACCTTACTTAGATTCACCGGGTTTGAAGAAAAACATGCCTTTCTTATACCAGAAATCAAGTTAGCTACCTCTTCTTCCCTTATTTTGCCAAAGGATTGGACCCTTTTCACGCTTAGTAGTTCTGAGATGCATACTTTTCGTGCCTGTCGCCAGTATTCCCCATAAGGAGCAAAAGAAATGCTGAGATAACCATATGAGTATCTTTTGGCGGCGTATAAAGATGGTCGGTTCAAGAAATCATTTGTTTTAAGTACTTCTCGTAGAGCATCTGCAGTAGAGATGACAAGTGTTGGTACCGAGCCAAGCTGGAGAAGCATGAGGGGGCCATGTTTGACAGATAACTTGTGGAGAGAACGGTGTGGAAGTGCACCAATTTGGTGTAGATTTCCTATAATTGGCAATTTTCTTGGACAAGCAAAAAGATGGTTCCTTTGGTTTTTTCGGAGTTTTGTATGGAGGAAGAACATAGGAAGAAGCAATAGGAGAAGACACAGAAGCAACATTTTCTTATTAGGCTAAGTTTTTGAAGCTATGGCTAGAGCCAGTAAGGAATATTTATAGTATAGGAGAAGATAGAATGAAGAGTTTACACAAGAGATTTTTTGGTTTCGAGAGTTGTTTGTCTGAAAGCTACACGTTCGGATTGGAAGAAAACTTATTTTCATTTGACATTATTTATAAAATAAATGAATTTTTGTTGGGTTCCTATATATCCCTTAATCAGTAGTCAACTCAAATTTCTTTCATGGGCCATTTGGCAGTTCAATCAAAATAACTGGTTTTCTGTATTACTTTTGTGCTCAATCAATAAACTGCAGACTAGTTTTCCAAGCTTATGCTCTCTACTTTATCCTCAGTTTTTTTTTCTTGTATATATGACAAAGGGATCCAATATACTTTTTTTTTTCGCACATATTTTGCAATGAAAAGTGAACCTTTTTTGTTTTCAATGAAAATAGGGAGATCAAATGAATAGACTATTATTGGCAACAAAAAAGAAATGATTTAGAGCCCGTATCCTCTTGTCAGATCTACATGGTAGTGAATTAAGTCAAGGGGCCTGCCAATCATGCCAAAGATTAACTAAGTAGACTTGAACAATGTCTAAATTGTTGATCGCATGAATGTCTTTCGTGTAGAAGATCCATACGTAGATTCCAAGTTCATTAACTAGATGGTTTCGGCTTAGTATTGAAGATGGGGTCTGACTACTATTGTTAGATTAACGAGTCGGCCCAATGGGCCCTCCGTCCTTCAAAAAAAAAAAAAAAAAAAGATTAACAATTAACAAGAGATTAATTATATAAATAGAAGGAAATGAAACGTTTCTCTAAATTTGTTCAACGTTAGATTAAAAAAAATAATAAAACAGCAGCAATAGTAGTTTTTTCGTCCATCCTGTTTCCTTCAAAATAATTTTTTAAAGTCACTTTAAAAAGGAGATATCTTCATTCTTTAGCACAAGACAATGAACTTTCAATCAAGGCACTTCCTTTCACGTCATACATCTCTTAAGGACCAAAGAAAATGAGACAATGAAAGCACTCCGGTTTCATTGATTTTTTATTTTAAAGGGGAATTCGAGACCTTTGTCCAAAATTGTTCAAGGTTAGATTTAAAAAGAAAGAATAGCTTTCCTGTTCATCTTAATGCACTTACTTTCAAAAATGATCTTTTTTCTTTAAAATAAATTAGAGGTCAAGCCTCCTAATTTATTTTTAAATTAAATGTCTATAAAAGATCCAAGCTGGGTTTCGAAGTCCAATGATCTTGGAATCATTTCGGAGAGGTACATGCCTTCATTCAGCGTAAGATACTCAACTCCAAATTAATGCGCTTAATTTCACATCATAGAAATATCTGCCAATAAAATCTCTTAATGACCAATGAAAATGAAGTCAACGAAAGGCACCCAAGTTTTCATTGATGTGGTCCCGGATTGAAGCAGCCGCCACCCTACCAAAATATGTGATCCTCATATACATATATGAGTTCCTTTTTTTTTTTTTGTATGATGATATGAGTTCTAATTAAGGCGCATATAATCTCATATCCAGACACGTAAAGCAAGTACGTTATCGCCAGATCTAAGAGAAATGGAGAAATCAAAATGAAAGTAAAAAAAAGTGCAAGAGCTAGGAATTTTTTATTTAAAAAAAAATAACAAACAGGGATTAAGTTTTAACTAGCTTCCATGATACTGGCAAAGAGGTAACAAAAGTAACCTACCTTTTATTCTTTGCTTGTCAAACGGCTCATAACTCACACTTGCAACAAATGCAACGATTTACACGTGATATGATAACGAAAATAGCTGCCAATCTAATCCATAACCAACTTATAAGTTACTAGCAAAAGATACCTTCAAGATATGGGCAAATAAGAAAATAAAATATTGATATTATTTTTGTTTCATATAGAACTTTACATGTTATAGACAATAAAGATATTGTAAAATCAATAATTTATTAGTCATTTCTTTTAAATAAATAGCTAATTTGGTAGTAACTTAATCTTTTCTAATAAAAAATCTTGACCTTTTGATTTAAAATTAAGATCTAGACCACTGATCAAATCAAATTACACAAAGCAATGGTCCATAATTGATATAAGAACACCCTTTTATATGACATGTTTACTCCTTTTATATGAAATGTTTACTCTTTTTGTTAGGTGCATTTATAAGTAGTAGAGATTAACACATGATAGGAATAGACTTACTTTTTTTAATAATAATGCTCAGGGGCATAACCCTTTTACCCAGGTCTTGGCAGCTTTCATCTCTTTCATTTGTGGAAAGGTAATAGACTGCCTAGAACATAGAATTAGAAGGGATGAAATGATCAAAACTGGCTCTGGCAACCAAATGGGCCCCATTGCAAACTCTGGACAAGGGAGCAGGAAAGATGATATGGGAAATTCTTTGAATGATACTTCTGATGTTGGTGTTGGAAACCAGATGAGAGAGTAATTTGCTGGTAGCTCTGATGCTGTTTCTGGGGGGTTTTATTTTTTTCTCTTTTGTTTTAGTAGTCATTTGTAGTAGGAGGGGGATTGGATGTAATCTCTTTGACTCTTTTAAATCTTTTTCTTGCCTACTTTTGCTTGGTTTATCACCTCTGGCGATCATACTTGATTTTTCTTTTGTTTTTTTTGAGAATAGAGAGATTAAAGAGTCATTAGCCTCAGAAAAAGTATCATCATAGGCTAGATTAGGAATAAGGAGCATCACTTTTTGTTTACCAAATTTAGACACTCAACTTTTCCTATTTTTAGTAAGTTACCGTTAGGTACACATGGTACCAACGTAACATTTTCTTACCGTTGTAATATTGCCTATATAAGGCTTTGTTGTACAACATTTCAAAGAATAATAGAAATTATTCAACCAAACTTTCACTGTCTCAAAAATCAACATGGTATCAGAGCGTATATGATCAAACAAAGCTTCTGCAACCAACAACTCTATCAGAATGTCTGATTCAGAGAGTGATCAACCAAATCCGAGTGGTTCCCACATCAACCAAGAATCCACAATAAATCAAATAACAACCATGAGGCAATATGCCGAATTCAACTCTTCTCAGAAATTAACCAACGTGCCATTAAATGGCAAAAACTATCTTCCCTGGGCTAAAGCAGCAAGAATAACCCTTAGAGCAAAAGGAATGCTAGGGTTTGCTGATGGCACCAAGGTCAGACCAGCTGACGGCACTGAGGCCGCAGAATTTTGGGATATGGGGGACAGTCAAGTGATGACCCTCATTTCCAACTCAATCGAGCCACAATTGGCCGAGAGTTTCTGTTATTGCGAGACAGCCGCAGAAATGTGGAAATCAATCGAAAAGCAATTCAGCAATGCAAAAAACCATGCCCAAATTTATAAACTCAAAAGAGAATTGGATCAAATCACACAAGAAAATCGAGAAATGCCAGAATATATCGGCCTTGTCAGAACCAAATATGAAGAGCTCAAGGTGTATATGCCACCAACCACTGACCTGGAAGTGCTCAAAGAGAGGGCTGAAACAGACATGGTTTTCACCTTCTTGGCTGGGCTTGACTCCAGCTACGACGCCATCCGAGCACAGATTCTTCTGTCAACAGGGAGGCTGACTTTCGATGAGGTAACTGCTCAGATCAGGCAGGAGGCGACTAGAAGGGTTGCTATAGGAGGCTCCAGCGCGAGTAGCAAGCCAGAAGCCCATGCCTTCGCCGTCCGTCACCCCAACACCGACAGAGGCAGGCCACAGGGGGAGAAAGATTGGTGCAGTCACTGCCAGAGAGAAGGCCACCCTAATGACAAGTGCTGGGTGCTCCATCCTCACCTCCGACCCAAACGAGGGGATCGAAATCAGTCGGAGGGAGCGAGGAAGAGAAACGGCGGAAAAACCCTAAGCGTGAAAGAGGAGAAGAAAGGGATGGCCTCTGCGAGAACTGACTCAAGCGGAGAGAATAAGACAGGGGAGACGAATGTGGCTGAACCAGGTCGCGGAGACTCAGACCGACTCGACCGTCTCGAGGCCATGCTCTCCACACTTTTGGGCCAGCGAGCAGGCCAAGGTCCATTTAATTTCTCTACTTTAAATTTGGTCCAAAAATCAATAGGCCCAATGAACATATCTGATGGTATTATAACCCGAGACAGTGACAAAAATGTGATTGGTGAGAAAAAATGTCTTAGCACTGGTTTTACCATTAAAATTGCACAAAAAAATGATTCCAAATGGGTTCTTGATTCCGGAGCAACGGACCATATGACTGGAAACAAATTACTATTGAGTAATTACAATACCATCAAGGATGACCAATACTTTACCGTGGCCAATAATGAAAAAATTAAGATTAATGGTTGGGGAATTATTAGTATCCTTCCAAAAAAATTCTTGCAAGATGTCTTTTTTGTTGAAAATTATTCCGTTAATCTTTTGTCTATTAGTAAACTTACTAAAGATTTGAATTGCGAAATTATTTTTAAAGAAAAAACCGTTATTTTTCAGGATCTTCTCACCAAGGAGAAGATTGGTGAAGGTCACTTAGAAAACGGTCTTTATTTTTTGGATAGCAACAAGAGTATTTTCAATACAAAAAAGGTTGAAGATTTAAGTTTGCTTTGGCACAAGCGTGTGGGACATCCTTCCGACAAGATTTTAAATTCTATGTTTAATTTTTCTAGTGATTGTTGTAGGAGTTGTGAAGTTTGTAAACTTGCTAAACATGCAAAATTTCCTTTTTGTAACTCTATTTCCAAAAGTAATGAAATGTTTGATCTTGTTCATTCCGATGTGTGGGGTCCCGCTCCCATAGATTCTTATGATGGTTTTAAATATTATGTAATTTTTATTGATGATTTTTCAAAAACTACTTGGATATATTTGATGAAAAACAAGAGTGAAGTTTTTTCTCATTTTCAAACCTTCGTCAACTTGATTGAAACTCAATTTGAAAAAAGGATCAAGATCCTTCGGACGGACAACGGGACCGAATTTGTCAATCAAAATTTTTCAAATTTTGCAAAGCAAAAAGGATTTATTCTGTTAGAAAGTGTTTAATTCTATTTTTGTGCCATCAAATAGCAAGAAATCACAACTAAACACCATAGATCTAGTGCTAGAAGCATTCACACATCAAAAACAATGAGAACAAGTAGGAGAAAGTTATACCTCTCATGAAATCGCATTCATGAGGCTCGAATCCAAGGCATGGGAGTCGATGGGGTGCGTGCTCCACCACCTCCACCATCTAAGGCGCCTCAAGCCCACCAAGGAGCTAACCACGAGCTCCATGAAAGTGCTAGCTTTCATGAGCTCCTAGCTAATCCCCTCTATGAACCTCTTCATCCTATTAACTATTTTAATGGAGGAGAAGAAGGAATGGTGCTCAACACATGAGCAAGAGAAGGGAGGAAGATGGGTGGCGGCTAGGAAGAGAGGAGAGAGAAAGTGGATGGAGGCTAGGGCTTTCCCAAGAGGTGACCCCTTTATATAGCCAACAACTCTCATCCTCTCTTTGAACTATTTACAAGTATGCCACTAGGGCTCTAGCTGAAATTAATAGGGCCATTTTGGGCTACATCAAATGTTGCAATGGCCCAATAAACCATCCCATTAATTACTCCTTCATCCTTCCTCAAATCGGGCCTTTAATTAATTAAATAACTAGAAGCCCAAATAACTCAAACTATTTAAAGTGTGTTGAACATAATTAATTATTAACTCATTAATAATTAATTTAGGATTAGCTAATGCATTAAATTGTTTCCATATGATCCTTTTGACTTAATTAATTATAACGGTTCATAACGGTATATAATTAATTAATCAACTTATCATATTTCACAATACTAACTGTTGCGAATAAACAATTAATGCACCGTGTGGTTAGGGTCCTATTTGTGCGACCCTATTGAGGATTTATGCTATGTTGGCCATGAAAATAAATCGTTATTTATTTCCAATAATCATAAGCGGTATCTAGCAACACGTTATAATTCCCAATTCGCATAAATAATGTACCGTTACAATATCTTAATCCTGCACAAGAAATATAAGTATTTCCTTGTCTGATTCTTATGTCACATGATATCATTGTATAATCCAAGATAGGAGTGTGTCATTCTTGCAAATTATACATTTCTTGATCTAGAGTTGATCGTCTAGTTTGCATGCATACGATCCAACTCCATCAAGGGGCCCAAACATATATCATCACTCACTAGATATACTAATGAGGGACATACAGTTTTCTTGATGAACAACTTTTTCCCGCACAATTCAAGAGAACATAAATAAAGTCCTTATAGCAGCCTTTATCGGGAATCAACGTTAGACGATATTTATTGAACCTATCATCATGTGGAAAAGGTGAACATCTCAAACTTAGAATCAAACTTATATGAAATAAACAATGACACTTAACACAATCCATATGTTTATTTCATTGGGTCAAGTCCTGTACTATGTTCCAATAACATACACATATGCAATTAAGTTGGTAACTCCTTACCTATGATTTGTAGAACTTAATCATCACTTAACTTGCATACTAATCTTTTATGATAATTAATGTTCCTTGTTAATTATCAAGATTATGGACGATTTAGATTTATTATTGTCATTCTAATGAATGATCCACAGAGATCTACAATTCAGATCCTCAACCTGAATGATCTGTCAATAATTAACTCTAGGAACAAATGATCAAATATCATCATTAACATAAACTAAGAAAATAAGTCATTAAATATTGACTTATAGGACATAACTCCAACAATCTCCCACTTGGCCTAGAGTCAATCAATAGTGACTTCTAGCCAGTGAAAAATTTAGAACAATGTCATATATCCATATATATACATGTCTCGAACCTCAAAAGATATAATACACTTAAAGCAAGTTACTCATACGTCCATCACGCATGGATGCACAATTGCATCTCGTATATTGCTTAAGGTAGAGGTTAAGTTAGAGTGTTCGCTGTGTCCGCGAACCTATTCAATTTTGTTTGACCCTATATACATATATACTCCTATATATGTGTTCTTGATCATCATCATGTGAGATCAAGTGCCATCGTCATAGATCTTAGTTGGATCACCAATTTAATATTGGGTTCTTCAAGTTTAAGTTATGGTTCGAGATGCATAGAACCATATTAGCTTGACTGAGAACTTCTCGATCCATACTACCTTCTTTCATTGCTTCACAAGTTGCTATATATATTTTGTTTTTGGTGACGGAAACGGTTGTAATATCCCATTTAGAACACCTTCTAAATTTACAACACCACATTTAAACAAAATACGTAGCTCAATTGTATTCATATCAATCTTTCGAAAACTAGCATCAATATATCAATTTATATGAGCTTTCTTTCATCAGATGAAATATATCATTCTTTCTCATAAGATACTCGAAGATATTCTCGATTATTGTCCAAACGTGTTTTTCTTTGTATCCAGTTGACAACTGCTTGTCATACTCCTTGGGTACAACACATAGGGGCATGTGCATAAGTATGGCGTACGTAATGAAACTCATAACAGAAGGATGCTCGAATTGTATCGTGCACTCTTCTCGAATTGAGTTGCAACACACCGAGTCGAACTCAAGTGTATGCCATACAACGTGGTTAGACATCCTTTTTAGGAGTCTATCTTTTCGTGTAACTATAACACCTTGTCATTATATGCACATTTTGCTCAAACCTAACATCCATCATAATCTATCTCCATAGATTTTGTTTCCTTGGATTAGGTGACTTGCCCAAATTCTCTATTGAGAAAAACATTCTCTAATGAGATCTTGACAATAATCATTTCCTTAATTTTATTCCCAATTAATGTCTTGTATCTTGTACAATACATGTAACATATTAATGCTCCCACTGAATATCTTGTCTATACAAGATACTTTTGACGAAGTTCAACTCCTTGACTTTCTTGTCAAAATGTTTATTCCAATTTCCACAATACTTGCTTCAATCCATTAATGGATCATTGAAGCATATATATGTTTCTAACAATACAACAAATCCTCGGTTTGTGTCAAATACACAACAACTTCCTTCATTCAATCGAAGAAGGCGGTTTTGATGTATCTTTCCATATATCTATATATACAAAATTTAACTATTGTTAGAATGATCTTTATTGACTTATACACAGCTACAAGCGAGAAGCCGTTCTTTGTACATGGTCAACTTGTTATCGACTTACACATAGCATCAATCATGAAATTGTGCTTTGCACATAGTCGACTTGCTATCCATATCTATCTTTCCTTTAAAGATCCAAATGCTCTAGATGGATCGCTCCTTCTTGAACATTAATTAAGGTCTATACCTTGTTGTTATATATATGGATTTTACTTAAAGATCATATTGATTCAAACCATACTAGTGGAATCGGGTCTTTCCATCGCTTCTGTATTTATCAACGGATCCTCATATGTCAAGTACGAGGATGTTGTGAAGCCTATGTACTTTTCAGTTTAGGCAATTCACTCTCGTTGATCTTTGTAGGATTGGTGCTTGAGGTCAATAAACTACTTCTACAACAACTTGTAGAGTAAGTTCTTGATCCTAATATATTGCACGAGTTTCTCGAACATCATCCATTTGTGAGATGTTTGAGTACTCTTTAGAAGCGAGCGTGCTTATAAACTTCTTCCTTTCACAACTGCTTGTGAATTAAGTTCCGCTCAACTCCCACTAAGCACCATGTATGGAGTGACAAGTTTTCTATAAAGGTACTTCTTGTAGTGACGTATAAACTCCTTTAATGCTCACTTTACTCCCACTACTTCTTCTTGAGAATATCATTCTTCAAGATTACGTTATGATGAGCAACAACTACTTTGTTCTTATCATGTTCGTCGAAGTAGTACCTTTCGGTTAGTTCAAGATATCCTACATAATATTAAGTGTCTTATTTGGGTCCAAGCTTATAAATCAATCGTACCTTGAAATAAGCTTCTCAACACCAAATCTTGAGAAACAATATACCTAGAGATCGAATCTTGTAAGATATCTTTCTCAATAGACTTCGATGGAATTTTTATTCAGTGTAAACAATATTGTCCTCAAACACAAATCCCTTACATGAGTCGAACAAGTCAATTTGATTTATTACCGATCGAACTATATCAAACAATGTTCGATACCTTCATCCTTGGATACATTTTTCAATGTTCCTCATGGAGCGAGTAGTGAAACGTATTTCATACTCTTTAGGTAATATATCAAACTATATGACTTAACTATTTACCATAATCCATCTTAAGACTTTTGCTTTTATTAAATAGTTTTTCAACTTTACTCTTGAAATCATTTTGATCTTGTCAAAAGATTCATACTTATACCATATCAAATAGATACGTTAATATCTACAATGATCGTTGGTCAAGCGGTAAAGTGTCAACAAACTTTCAATTGCACAAGTACCTAAATTGATGTATAAGTCTTAATAAGGTTACTTGTCCTTTAAACCTTTGTAGTTCAAAGGCGCTTTTGTCTTTTAACAAACACGATTCGCATGAATTTCAATTGATTTGCAATCGAATTGATTTACGAGCTCCACGTTACGTAGACTCTCATAATGCGATTCTTGTTTATATTCGACTAAGCGACTATTTTACATAAATGTCAAATACTTTATGTGAAGTCTTACACATTTGTCATTCAAAATTTGTTTATCTATTTCAAGCAAATTCAATCAAGATGCATGAAAGAATACACAAATTCATAACAATAAGAGAATAACATTTCTCTATTACAAAACATGATCATCCATCATCAAATATGAAACGGAGATAAGGTTTTATGAGATGTTTGGAATAAGGTATACAACCTTAAATTCCTAAACAAACTCTTTATTTAGTAAAGATAACTCTATGTATTCAATGGTAGCGGCTTAGACGTATAAACCATTTCCAAAACGGAGTTTACTTTACTTATCTCGAACTTTCTCTTATTCATCATTGCCTACACATTTCGTTAAATGCGAGCACATGAACTAGCACCTAATTACTAGTGTGAATTAGAGATAGTGAGATAATTTGAACGACAAATATCTTAAGGTTTAGAACATCATGGTATTTCGGACAACCTTTCAAATGCCTCCCATAAATGGCAAATGAAACATCTCATGTGACACACGGTTGCTAGTGAGGGTCTCAAAGTTTCAACTCATATTTTGGTGAAGTATTCCTTTAATACTTAACTAATTACTTTTAGCACTAACAAGTGTGCGAACAATATATCCTTTATCCATAGAAAGAGATTGTATGACAATATCAACAATCCTTGATATTGGAGATCTTAATATCTCTAGTTGTCAATTAGCTACTCAAACCTTTCGGTTCGCAAGCTAATGAAATATTTATCTTCTTATAAGAAGAGTCTCTTGGTTAACTCACACTCCATTACTCGATCATAAATGATTGAGTCTATTTTTACTTTCTCTAAGAACGTCTTCTTGAGTAAGTGGATGAGAGTGTAGAAGTCTAGTCTAGTCCTTATGAATTCTCCAATTCAAAGGTCTAGAACTTCTAAAAGGATATAAGCATTCGCTTTATTGAATAATTTTCGTCGAAACTAATCAATCATTGCGAAGCTATGTTCGGGAAGTCGAGGAACCTTTTTGGGATTAAACTTGCTCAAGTTTCTCATTTCCAAGAACATGTCTTAGGAATCGATATTACTTCTCCAAGTAAATACCTTAGAAACGAGCTTGTCGTTTTCCAAAGATTGATCGCAACGAAATTAACATATTTAATATCTATAACAATTTCAATTTAAGGTCATTTAGTTTATGCAATGTTTTGTTTATGGAATGATAAACAAAAACTCCCACTACATTTATTTAATGTCCCTAATGTAGTCAGTTTCCAAGATCCTCATTTTCGTTAAAATAGGGGACAGCGTCGGCATGACACCTAAAACAATTAGATAAGGTAGGTTCTCCAACCAATCATATCTTGTCCATATGATTCTTGGTTTGTGAGATATCATAAGTATATCCACAAACTTCGTCCCAACGTCCAATCCGAGTGGGTCCGTTGTAAAGCAACTTCTCTCTATTTGCTCCTAGTAAATCCGATTTACACCCCGACTACAATGATGGACTACGATGTCCGCGTCGGCAGGAATGCATCAATAGACAATCAATTGTATTGAAGGGGATAGAGAGAAGGAGGACGATTTTGCTAAATCAAATTAATTTGGGATATAAGCAATTACGTGACTTTGTTCGGTGGTCGTGTAAGCATACACCCATACCTACCTATGACAATTCAAGGCATTCACAAACAATCACATAATAATAAGCATCTCAAGCATTGTCGTGGGTTTGTATGGCTCCCGCTTGCATATTAGTCTTCGTCGCATCTCCATGTAACGAAACTAATCTAATCAAACTCTCCCACTAATTACTAAGATCCTATCTAATAATTAAGGGAAATAAATACATGTGATAAAATCCTAAAACCCGCCTAGGCCTTAGGGGCATGCAAGCCTCACAAGTTACATCAAGAATTAATCAATTATTAATTATCAAGGCACCTTAGACCACATTACAAGCAATCACATGCATTCACAATATTTTACAACACACAAGGCATTGAAATCTTGAGCCATATCAAACTCACATCCTCCTACAAAAACAAGTTAGCACAATATACAAATATATGTCTAAGTTGTTCATAACTAGTGAGCTCTTAAGTGTCTTTGCGTATTGTTTGCTAATTTGTGTTTTTCCATGCAAAGAGAGTTTAACATTCAAACAACTAATTGCTTAAACTCTTTGATAAAATCAACATTCAAAAATCCAATGGATGACAGCAAGGAGAGTTTTAATCAACTTATCAACTAATTGATTAATTAGAACGAACACCTTTCATTTAACGGGATCCGAAAAAATCAAGAAATTTTTCGGTCTCCAAAAAAATCCAGAAAAAATCATGAGCAATCCTTATCAAGAGACAAACTACCTGTTCAAATTTCAGGAAGAAATCATTTACCAATCGGGAGAACCAAAATTATCAAACTTCAGGTTGTGTATTAAAACACCGGTTTGAAGTTTCAGGTTTTGGCCTCAACCTTTTGGACTGTTTGACCATCTTCCAAAAACTTTTAATGCAAAACAATTTTACAGTAAACAATCACAAGTACAAGGCTAGTAACCATGAACGATTTACAATTTTACTCATTCAAAATCATCAAGTTTAAGGAGTTTGAATACAAGTCCCCTGTTCTGGAACAGCACGTCGACGAAATTGATTTTGAGCGTTTGAGGTACCAAAACTGGTCCGATTTACATGAAATCAATTTTCATGGATTCAGAACTTCAAAAGGAAGTTTTCTATTTAAACACTTTTTCTATAAAAAGTCTCAATCAATACCAGTTTTCAAAATAATCCAATCGGTACAGAAAACCAACAGGACCGTTCTTGTCTTTCATCAATTCAAAAAAAATAGAAAGACTTCTATCCATACCATCAAATTGGTATGGAAGGAAGTACACCAAGTCTACTTCATTCCTAGCCAATAAAATTAGGGTCTCTTTATCAAGATAACTAAGATAATGCCTACAAGACCAGATCTGGTCGTACAGGAACCAGTCCTGCGCACCGTCACGGAAAAATTCATTAAAAATCTATAGTAACTCGGATTAAAATGAAACCAGTGGGAAAATTCTCACAATTCATCCCTCTTTCAACTCCATCAAAAGGAAAAATCGAAATAAAATCTTTGCTATGCGAAAAATACAGAAAACCTAGGAAAAAACAGAGTTCCAGAGTGCAAACAAAGGCAGCAACTTAATTACTCAACTAATTACACATTTCTCATCTAATTAATGTGCAAAATAGCTTAAGCACGACCTTGTGCTCTGATACCACTGTTAGAAAGTGTTTAATTCTATTTTTGTGCCATCAAATAGCAAGAAATCACAACTAAACACCATAGATCTAGTGCTAGAAGCATTCACACATCAAAAACAATGAGAACAAGTAGGAGAAAGTTATACATCTCATGAAATCGCATTCATGAGGCTCGAATCCAAGGCATGGGAGTCGATGGGGTGCGTGCTCCACCACCTCCACTATCTAAGGCGTCTCAAGCCCACCAAGGAGCTAACCACGAGCTCCATGAAAGTGCTAGCTTTCATGAGCTCCTAGCTAATCCCCTCTATGAACCTCTTCATCCTATTAACTATTTTAATGGAGGAGAAGAAGGAATGGTGCTCAACACATGAGCAAGAGAAGGGAGGAAGATGGGTGGCGGCTAGGAAGAGAGGAGAGAGAAAGTGGATGGAGGTTAAGACTTTCCCAAGAGGTGACCCCTTTATATAGCCAACAACTCTCATCCTCTCTTTGAACTATTTAGAAGTATGCCACTAGGGCTCTAGCTGAAATTAATAGGGCCATTTTGGGCTACATCAAATGTTGCAATGGCCCAATAAACCATCCCATTAATTACTCCTTCATCCTTCCTCAAATCGGGCCTTTAATTAATTAAATAACTAGAAGCCCAAATAACTCAAACTATTTAAAGTGTGTTGAACATAATTAATTATTAACTCATTAATAATTAATTTAGGATTAGCTAATGCATTAAATTGTTTCCATATGATCCTTTTGACTTAATTAATTATAACGGTTCATAACGGTATATAATTAATTAATCAACTTATCATATTTCACAATACTAACTGTTGCGAATAAACAATTAATGCACCGTGTGGTTAGGGTCCTATTTGTGCGACCCTATTGAGGATTTATGCTATGTTGGCCATGAAAATAAATCGTTATTTATTTCCAATAATCATAAGCGGTATCTAGCAACACGTTATAATTCCCAATTCGCATAAATAATGTACCGTTACAATATCTTAATCCTGCACAAGAAATATAAGTATTTCCTTGTCTGATTCTTATGTCACATGATATCATTGTATGATCCAAGATAGGAGTGTGTCATTCTTGCAGATTATACATTTCTTGATCTAGAGTTGATCGTCTAGTTTGCATGCATACGATCCAACTCCATCAAGGGGCCCAAACAGATATCATTACTCACTAGATATACTAATGAGGGACATACGGTTTTCTTGATGAACAACTTTTTCCCGCACAATTCAAGAGAACACAAATAAAGTCCTTATAGCAGCCTTTATCAGGAATCAACGTTAGACGATATTTATTGAACCTATCATCATGTGGAAAAGGTGAACATCTCAAACTTAGAATCAAACTTATATGAAATAAACAATGACACTTAACACAATCCATATGTTTATTTCATTGGGTCAAGTCCTGTACTATGTTCCAATAACATACACATATGCAATTAAGTTGGTAACTCCTTATCTATGATTTGTAGAACTTAATCATCACTTAACTTGCATACTAATCTTTTATGATAATTAATGTTCCTTGTTAATTATCAAGATTATGGACGATTTAGATTTATTATTGTCATTCTAATGAATGATCCACAGAGATCTACAATTCAGATCCTCAACCTGAATGATCTGTCAATAATTAACTCTAGGAACAAATGATCAAATATCATCATTAACATAAACTAAGAAAATAAGTCATTAAATATTGACTTCTAGGACATAACTCCAACATATTCATCAAACGACTTGTGTTTACACTCCTCAACAAAATGGTATTTCCGAACGGAAAAATCGCCATCTCCTTGAAATGACTAGGACTCTTCTTTTTCAAAATAGTGTTCCAAAACGTTTTTGGTCGGATGTCGTTCTCACCGCAACCTATTTGATAAATAGATTGCCAAGTGCCATCTTGAATTTTAAAAGTCCTCTAGAAATTCTTTATGGAAGAAAAATCAATCTTGAGCATTTAAAAGTTTTTGGATGTGTTGCTTTTGTTCATAAAAACAAGATTGATAAATTAGATTTTGCTTCAATAAAAACTATTTTCCTAGGTTATTCTACTTTCAAAAAGGGTTATAAGTGCTATGACCCTAAAACAAAAAAGTTTTTTATTTCTAGAGATGTTTCCTTTTTTGAAAATGAATCTTTTTACAATGATATTGAAAAAAAATAATTCTAGTGATTTTTTGCAAAATGAGGTAGTTCTTCCTTGTGTTACTAACCTAGAAAAAAGGCAAGTTGTTATTGAGAATAATGATGTAGGAAATCAATTTGAAGACGAAATTGAGGAATCGGAAGAGGAAATTGAAGGTTGTCAAACTAATCAAGAGGATGTAATCTTGAGAAGGTCAAATCGACAAACCAAACCATCCTCAAAATTAAGAGACTTCATTACATATTCGGTACAATATCCTATCCAAAATTATGTTTCCTATGACAATATTGTGTGGACTTTTTCGTCATTTCTCGAAGAATGATTGGGTTTCCTCAAGAACGAGAACAAGTCTTAGATTCACCCCTCACGAGCCTGGGTTCAAGTGATGATGCCTCTTAACGACCAGAGAACATCGACTAGAATCCGTTCTCATGAGGGTTTATTAATTTGTGGATCCTTTCTTTCCAATAGGCGCAAGCCCCTATTGTTAATTACCCCGTGGTTTCCCACGAGAACTTCTGATTAAGAGATTTGAGAAATTAAATGTAATAGGCTAGAAAATCGTTGTTTGAATGATTTTTGGTTTAGACAGGGCTCAATTGATGGCACCAAACCTAATTAGACGGGACGTAATTGAGGGTATAAATAATTTATTTCTTTTGGGCTTAGACCGGATTCAATTGATGGCACCAGACTTAATTGACGGGGCCCAATTGAGAATGTCTAAAACTATTTATTTGAAATTTTCTTTATTGGGGTTTTAAATTTTGATTTGGTTTATGATTTGATTTTGATTGGAAGAGAAATATTACAACTCTCGAGGCCTTTGATGGCCTTCTTGTAAGAGTTGGTTCCTGGGACCATGACATGTCTTCTTGTAGGAGAAACTTGATCTTGGATTTGATTTCTTTTACTTTGACTTGAATTTGATTTGAACTTAACTTGATTTGATTTGGTTTCGTTTGTTTCGCTTTGATTTGATTCAATTTAATTTAATTTGATTTAATTTTTATTTAACTTGATTTAATCCAATTTTATTTAATTTTATTTGATTTATTTTGATTTGAAGGTACTTTAGGCTTAATATTATTTATTTGTTATTTGTTTATTATTTATTTGTTATTTATTGATTTACTTATCACCTTAGGATTTATTTACGATTTATGATTTAATTAAAAGTTATGGTTTTTATTTATTATTTGATGCTTTATTTATGTTTTATTATAATTATTCTTTTTAGAAACCTTATTAAAGTAAAAGGAAACTTCTAAATATTGCCAAACTTATTTTTAATTTTGATTATAAAGTGATAAAATTACTTAGAAAATTTATTAAAGTATTTGACCATTTTTCTAGAATTTATAAAATTGAGTTTTCATAATAAAAATACTTTCAAGATAAGAAACTACTTATTTTGACAAAATATCATATGAAAATAATATTGGACCTGATTTATTTGGATTTTTAGAAATTTTCAGATATTTTATTTGGAATTTTATTAGATTTTACTATTTTTAATGAGTTTTGAAAGTTTATGCTGATTTGAAAAATTTTTATTGGGCCACGTGAACAAAAGGAGCTGATCAGACTTGATGAAGTGGCAATGAAGGCTTGGATTTCAGGTGCTGGATTTTTTTTTTTTTTTGGTTTGGGCCTATTTTCATTTTGGATTATAATCTTTCCATTTTTATTCAATTTCCTTCAAATCCGGGCGGGTTTCGTATAGTGAGTAATTGACAGACCACATGATTTATTTGCCACAGACAATCAAGAGCGTTTTAGGCGCTGAATAATGATCGAAGAAGACGGGTCTCATTATTTTGCTTGACGGGCTCGCACGATAACGGGTTTAGATCCGCTAACGGTTCTGATCATCGCAACTCAAAAGAAGAGGCTCGTTAGCATCGTGACGCCGAGTAGAAGGTGGTGGTGACCTCGGTTTGCAGTGTGTCGGCTCTATTTAGTAGGGGAACCACTAGTTGGTAAGGTGAGGCAAAGGTTTGGTACCGACATGGTTTAAAAGGGTCAAGTCATACTAGAAATGGAGTTTTTGGCACTACGGAAAAGAAGAGAAGATATTTCATTGACTAATTTGTGATGTGTCCCATTGATTTGGTGGGGAGCCGAGAGGTGGTACTGTGAGAAAAGAAAAAAAAAAAGGCTTTAGTACTGATTGATACGATGGAATGGTAAAAAATGGTTTTGAAGGGACTGACTTGGTTACATAGTCTAATTGAAGCCATATTATACAACAATGAGATACCCGTGGGTCAATTTAAAACAATTCTATATGTATTTCATTAATTTGAGCCGTGACCATTTCTATTCATATTGGTTCTGATGTATTAGGCATTGCATATCTGTATCCTATGTTCTTGTAAACATATGATTTTCTGTACACTTCAACAAGACTTCAAATAAACTTGGGCGTACTCACTAACTAACACAACTCCTATGGCCTTACATTCTCCTATGACAATCATGACTCAACTTCATTTTTTATTTACAATTGGAGTTAGGTTCCGTGAACTGATTATAGTAGAGATTATTTTGGTATTGCAAATTAACAATGCATGATCTTATGTACAAACAACATTTATGCTTATACATGTCCCTATGACATGAACGTTGATGGCACCAAAGACAATAAGCAATGCAAGCACAGGTACCATTTACAAGTTTTTGCTACTGGCCAGGTAATGTTTAATTACTAGCCTTGAAACATCTAGACTTCAACAAGTTGTTACAAACCTTTAGACTTTGACAAACAGCAATTAAGTAAACATTGACATTTTAAATAAAGCATTCATAACCAGATTCAAAGAGCTTTTGCATATGCCCCACACATTTTATATAATTACAGAATTTTTATTTACAAGCAAGGTCAAGCATCAGTCAATACCATGCATCAAAATTGATCAAAGACGCTACCTGCTGCCATCATTTTAGATTGTAGTCCATCATTCTTTTCGCAATTACAGCTAAACTCAATCAGATATGCTTCATGCTTTTTTTTATTTGACAACACACTTTCTAGCTGGTCTCGTTGTTTTTATTTATAAACTAGCGTAATATTGTTCTAAGAGATATATTACAGTGGTACAGGTCTGACAAAGCTAACATCTATTTACACAAGGATTCTTTTGTCTTTCTTTATTATATAATTGCAAGAAACGAAATAGAAATAACTTCATCAAATCAACCTGAATAGCAAAAAAAAATTTATTGAAACTGAACTTATGCAAGTATATCCTAAAGAGAATCTAGATTGAACATTTTTCTGGAAAGTTGTCAGAGATTGATGGAGAGTAGATTATAGGTCACGGCTCACTGTTATATCTCCATGGCTATGAATTTAGTCACAATTTCTTTAACTAAATTCTCTTGTCCTGCCATAGAGAGATCCCAATACAAACTAAATCAATGCCAAGCTTTGAATTTAGTTAGATTAGGCTAAGAGCTCTTCCATGGAGACTGATGCTGCGCTTCAGACCTCCATGGAATTGCTTTCTGTAAAATATAATGTAACAGTAAGGAAAACTAGATGAACTAAGAGAAAGGTTTTAATGCTTTTGATTCATTATTTCTGAATGATCTTTGTTACAGCCGCACATTCCTTTATATAATAAAGTAGGATCTAAAACCCTAATTTTTTTTTTTAGAGAATGACTTGATAGTGGTTAACAGTAGTGATCTAAAACCCTAATTGCTGCTCAATTCCTATTGGTTCCTAATACATCACTGAGCTAATTCTATTGGTTATAGAAGCATCAGTCATTAGGACCACATGATGCGCTGTCCACTGTGTGCTGTACATAGAGACAAAGTTACTGAAATAAACGTTATGTAGCTGAATCTTCTACGACACTTGTGCCATCAATTTCTCCATTTGCAGTGTCAACAGTAGAGTCCAGTGATACACTAACAGCCCCCCCACAAGCTGAAGGAGCTGAAAGAACCTGAAGCTTGTCTCGTAGGATGAGAAACCTAGGAGTGGTTAAGGGTTTAGTGAGAAGATCAGCAAGTTGGTCCTTTGAGCAAACAAATTGAACCAGTAACTGCCCTTGTTGAACCTGTTCTCGAATAAAATGGTAATCAATCTCGACATGTTTGGTGCGAGCATGAAACATGGGGTTAGAGGCTAGAAAGGTAGCACCAATGTTGTCACACCAAAGGATTGGTGATGAGGGGCAGATGACATGAAGCTCTTGGAGAAGGTATTGAAGCCAAATCAACTCGGCACTTGCAAGAGCTAAAGCACGGTATTCGGCTTCCGTACTTGATCGAGAAACGGTGACTTGTTTCTTAGCACTCCATGAGATCAAATTGGGTCCAAGAAAGATGCAAAAACCTGAGGTTGAGCGGCGATCGTCGGGACAACCCGCCCAATCGACGTCACTATATGCATGAAGTTGGAGAGGTGCTTTGGAATGAAGATGAAGGCCGAGAGAGATTGTACCATTTAAATAACGAAGAATACGCTTAACCGCTGCCCAATGGGTTGTAGTGGGGGAATGCATGAATTGAGAAACCTTATTGACCGCGAAAGCAATGTCGGGTCGGGTAATAGTGGCATATTGAAGAGCTCCCACAATCATTCGGTACAAAGAGGGATTATCCATTGGATCACCATCATGAAGGGATAAAGAAAGGTTGGCAACCATAGGGGATGGGCAAGGTTTAGCATCATGCATATTTGCTCTGTGGAGAAGATCACGCAAGTATTTGGCTTGTGAGAGATGAAGACCGGTATTGGTTTGTGCAACTTCAATTCCAAGAAAAAAACGAAGTGTCCCTAAATCTTTGAGTGCAAACCGAGTTTGAAGCTGTTGAATCACACCCGAAACCAAGGCTGGATGACTGCCCGTGATGATAATATCATCTACATAGACAAGTACAACTACGGTGGAACCGGCCTCATGATACACAAAAAGTGAGGGGTCGTAGTTGGAAGCACAAAAACCAATGTCAAGAAGGGCCGAGCTTAAGGTATGAAACCAAGCCCGAGGGGACTGTTTGAGACCGTATAGTGCTTTGGAGAGGCAGCAAACATAATCCGGGTGAGTAGAATCAATAAAACCGGGTGGTTGCATCATATAAACCGTCTCATGCAAATCCCCATGTAAGAAGGCATTCTCAACGTCTAGTTGCCTAGTTGTCCAACCAAGAGTAATAGCAATGGATAGGACAAGACGAATTGTAGTAGGCCTAATAACGGGACTAAATGTGTCAAAGAAATCTACACCCTCTTCTTGAGTAAAGCCTTTTGCTACTAAACGAGCCTTATAGCACTCAATTGACCCGTCAGCGTGTCTCTTGATTTTAAACACCCACTTGCAGCCGATGACATTTTGATTGGATGGTAATGGAACTAATGTCCAGGTTTTATTGAGCGCTAAAGCGTCGATTTCTTTAGCCATGGCAGCACGCCAATGAGGGGAGAGGTTGGCTTGTCGGAAGGTAGTTGGTTCAGTTTCTTGAAGTGTGGTGGAGAGATAGGCGACATGATCTTGAAAGACTCTGGGCTTGCGAGTATTGTCCCGAGTTCGGGTGGTCATGTGGTGGGTAGAGACAGAGGTAGGCGGAACAGAGGAAGCGGGAGTGTCAGCACAGACCTGAGGAGTTGTTGTTGAGGGAGAAGCTTGCTCTGGGTCAGCACGGTCAGAAGGGACCATATCGGAAGGAGGTCGGGCAGGCGCGGGAGAGATAATCGGGGCAGCAACATTTAAAGGGATCTGGTCAGGTGCGCGGGCAGGAGAAGATGGCGATCGGGCAGCGCCAGTTGAAGTTTGAGCTGCACCAGGTGAATGTTGGGCTGCGCCATTTGAAGTGTGAGCTGCTGTGCGAGAAGGCCCAACAAAAGGAATAGCCCAAAGTTGTTGTTGCAGTGAGGTTGAGTCTGTATCTGAAGCAAGCTAAGCGTCTGTTGTTGAGCTAAAAGGAAATCGAGACTCATCAAAAATAACATGTCTAGATACATAAACTTTGTTAGTTGATATATGAAGACATTTGTAGCCCTTTTGAGAGTGAGCATAGCCAATGAACACACATGGAAATGACCGGTTTTGTAATTTGTGGGTGTTATATGGTCGAGTATAAGGGAAGCATAAGCAACCAAGAACACGTAAGAAAATAAAGTCGGGAGTTTTGTGGAACAATTTTGTATAAGGAATAGAGTGATGAGAAGAAGAAGGTAAGCGATTAATAAGAAAAACAACACTTTCAAAGATGTCATCCCAAAAGGATAAAGGAATGGAAGCATGTGTCATAGTGGCAAGAGAGAGCTCGATAATGTGACGATGCTTGCGTTCGGCAACCCCATTTTGTTGAGGTGTGTAGGGGCAAGTTATTTGAAAATTTATTTGTAGAAAATGACGAGAAAGAGGTTTGTATTCCGTACCTCCATCGGTACGAAGAGTTTTAATTGTGGTATTAAGAAGATTCTCAACTTGTAATTTGAATAAAGAGAAGACATGGAGTAATTCATCTTTTGTATGCAAGAAATATATCCATGTATAATTGGTAAAATCATCCACAAAAATAACATAATAACGAAACCCATCTTTTGACATAATAGGGGAGGGACCCCAAAGATCCGAATGAACAATCTCAAGTGGAGCATTAGAAAAAGATGAACTAGAAGTAAAAGGCAATTTATGAGATTTTGCCATACAACAATCACTACAAATTGATAGTTTTTGCAAAGTACAAGGTAAATGAAATTGATGAAGAAGATGAAGAGTAGTAGAAGATGAGGGGTGGCCTAAACGAGCATGCCAACAATCGGCCGAGACTCTCTCGCCTAGATGAGCTTGAGGAGAAGATGGAGAGGAGGGGAGACGAAGAAGGTATAGACCATTAATTAGTGGAGCTTGAAGAAGGAGTGTCTTGGTTTGACGATCCTTGAGAAGACAAAAATGAGACGAAAATTCAATAAGTAAAGAGTTATCGAGAAGTAACTTTGATAAACTCAAAAGATTTTTGGTAAAAGACGGTACATGAAGAATGTCATTAAGATGAAGAGAAAAAGAAGAAATAGTAAAAGAAGAACTTCCAATGTGTGTGATGGCCATACCTACTCCATTACCAATTTGCAAGGTGTCATGACCCGCATAAGGAAGAAAGGATGAAAGATTGTTGAGGTCGGACGTGACATGATGCGTAGCACCCGAGTCGATACACCACTCATGAGGTGCCGGGAGAGTCGACGGTTGAGCAACAAAGGCTTGATAGGGAGGTGAAGTATGCGTGGGGGCCATCGGCAGAGGTTCCAGGTACCGATTTTCAAACCGATGGTAGCATTGCCTAGCTTGATGATTAAACCTTCCACAAATTTGACAAGGGTCAGAGTAAACCTGAGAACCAAGAGGAGCTGGCGTGGGTTGATTGGGATAGGGTGGTTTGTATGTGGTGGGCTGAGAAGGCCTGGAATTAAATTGTGGAGCTGGAGGTCTTGGGCGATAAGCAGGCCGAGGAGGAAAATTCTGAGGTGGGTAATTGGGCCTGGGAAATGGAGGTCTGGGCTGATAAGGTTGAAAACCACGTGGCCTGTTGGGGTTAGGATAAGCAGTGTTGGGACGTGGATTAGGATTAGGAGCTCGGGGATTGGTGAAAAATACGGATGGATCCAGTGTGGCAGGAGTAGAGGAGACTAGGTGTTGTGAGTTAATCCGATTCTCATGAGTGAGCAAAAGCGAATGAAGATCAGAGAGAAGTATCGGATCTGACCTGGTGGTGACAGCAAGAAACAGTGAGTTGAACTCCGAACCAAGGCCACGAAGTGTATAATTCACGAGCTGCGCGTCAGAGACCGGAGAGCCAATGAAAGCGAGCTCATCAGTTAAGGATCGGATTTTCTGAATGTATTCCGCACAGCTTGAGCCTCCTTTAGTCAGACATTGAAGTTGTTGTTGTAGATCTAGCAGACGAGCTTGAGAAGTTGCTGAGAAGGTCTGATGAAGCATTGACCACAGACTGGCTGCCGTCGTGCATGAAACCACAAATGCTTGCTAAGAAAGCCTAGCTAGCCGCCTTTCTCCTCTCCCCACTTTTCTTCTCTAATTTGAGGTCCTTTTTATAGACAGAGATTAGGGCAACCATCCAAAGCTGTGGTATCATCCATGCCCTTTAATTTTGATCCAACTACTGTTATCAATCCAGTCCTCTGATGCCAGCGGGAGAGAGCCTGAGATGCCACGCAAGGGGGGGACCATGGCCAGAGAGGAGGCCACGTTGATGGTCTCTGCTTTTCTACACACACTTCTTTTTTTACCCGACCTCCGTGGTAAGAAATCGCAAACCTCACCTTTCTACCAGGGAGGAAGAAGGTCTCTTCGCTCACGGGTCCCAGCAACCAGCGATTGTAAAGGTAATGGGGGCCACCTATCTGGTTTAATGAGGCACATAGAGATGGATGAGTCTGTTCCGCCGTGAAACGACAAGAGTTTGAAGCACTCGGTGCATGAATCATGTGTATTCAACAATTTTATGAAGATGGTAATTTTATATGGCAGCGCCCTCTTCCTTTCATCTTGGATCCTCTACAATTAGATGCATGCGCCCAATACTTCCCTTTTTTTCTGGAATTTTCTTGATATTTCACTTAAATTTTCATTAATTATTTGCTACCAGCTGAAAATAAATTATTTGAGGGCCTCCCCTTGGGTATTTTTAGATAAAATTTTATGGGTACACTCAGAAAAATATGAGAAATTTAATGGTTCAAAGTATTTGGTGAAATTCATCATATATTTATTTTGGTAATTTTGTGGAATTTTGGGGTTTCTTTGCAAAATGGAGGGTTTCTGTTGACATTTTTGGCATTTTGAAACTATGATAATTCATCATAATTCTTAAGGAATTTTTGGATATTTTTGGGGAATTTTTGGAGTTTGTTTGGTATTTTTCGTGGATTTTTAAACTTTCTTGTATTTATTTACCATAAAATGGGTTATTTATTTCATGCAATTTGGCACAATATTTTTGGGTCAAACAAATATCTCTCATGATCATCTTGCTTTCTTAAATAATTTGTCCAAAAATGAAGAACCAACTCGCTATGAAATAGCTAAGAGTGATTCAAATTAGTGTAAGGCAATGGAAGAGGAACTTCATGCCTTGGAAAAAAACCAAACTTGGGTGTTATGTGAATTACCAAAAAAGAAAAAATCGGTGGGTTGTAAATGGGTTTATAAAATTAAGTACCATAGTGATGGTACTATAGAACGGTACAAGACTAGATTAGTTGCCAAAGGTTATACCCAAACCCAAGGTATTGATTACCATGAAACCTTCGCACCCGTTGCAAAAATGAACACCGTTAGGATACTTTTTTCTATAGCGGTAAATAAAAATTGGACTTTACATCAAATGGATGTGAAGAATACGTTCCTTCAAGGAACACTTGAAGAAGAAGTGTATATGTCCATTCCCCCCCGGTCACAAAAAGGAAGGTACTCCAAATCTTGTTTGTAAGCTAAGAAAATCTATTTATGGATTGAAGCAATCTCCTCGTGCATGGTATGGCAAACTTAGTAATTTTCTCTTATCTTGCAACTTTAAAGTAAGTGGAGCCGATTATTCTCTCTTTGTTAGACATAATACCAATGGTACAACCGTAGTACTTGTTTATGTCGATGACATAATAATAACCGGTGATAATCCTATCGAGATTGACCTTGTGAAAAGAAACCTAAAGCAAAAATTTGAAATTAAAGACTTAGGCAAATTAAAATACTTTCTTGGAATAGAAATAGCTCATTCTTCAAAAGGGTTATTTATATCCCAAAGAAAGTATGTTCTTGATTTGCTTAGGGAAACCGGTAAACTAGGATGTAAGCCGGCCAAAATCCCAATTGACACAAATGAAAAACTTGATTACGAGAAAGGTGAACCTTTAAAAGACATTAACCTTTTTCAAAGACTCGTAGGCAAATTAATTTATCTAACCGTTACTAGACCGGACCTTTCTTTTGCGGTTAGTCAAATAAGTAAATTTATGCATTCCCCAAGGACACCTCATTTAGATGCCATTAATCGAATATTAAGGTATCTAAAGGGTTCTCCCGGGAAAGGCATATGGATGAGAAAAAATGGAACTAATGCTATATGTGGCTATTCTGATGCAGATTGGGCCGGAAGCTTTGATAAAAAATCAACTACCGGTTTTTGTACATTTGTAGGCGGAAACTTAGTCACATGGAAAAGCAAGAAATAAAATGTCGTAGCACGATCAAGCGCGGAGGCGGAGTATCGAGCTATGGCATCCACCGCAAGTGAATTGATGTGGATTAAACAATTGTTAGCCGAGTTGAACATCAAGCAAGAAGCACCCATGAAGATGTTTTGTGACAATCAAGCGGCACGACATATTGCGGCAAATCCCGTCTTCCACGAGCGGACCAAACACATAGAAGTGGATTGCCACTTCATTAGAGAAAAAGTTCAATCAAAGAAAATTGAAACTCCTTTTGTTAAGAGCGAAGATCAATTGGCGGATATCTTTACAAAAGGATTGAGTATTAAAACCTTTGACAATATTTCGGACAAGCTAGGATTGTTTGATATTTACAATCCAAGCTTGAGGGGGAGTGTTGAGAATAGAGAGATTAAAGAGTCATTAGCCTCAGAAAAAGTATCATCATAGGCTAGATTAGGAATAAGGAGCATCACTTTTTGTTTACCAAATTTAGACACTCAACTTTTCCTATTTTTAGTAAGTTACCGTTAGGTACACATGGTACCAACGTAACATTTTCTTACCGTTGTAATTTTGCCTATATAAGATTTTGTTGTACAACATTTCAGAGAATAATAGAAATTATTCAACCAAACTTTCACTGTCTCAAAAATCAACAGTTTTTGTAGTACTCTTTATTTTGCCATCAGTAAAATACGCTGGCTACACCGTTTTGGGTAGCTTTCATCCAAAAAAAAAAAAAAAAAAGAAAACATAGCGTTTCAGTGGAGTAAAACATATGACAGAGAATTGGGCCTCGTGATTGAACTTTTGTGGACAGAACTCGGCCTAAAACTTGGCCCAGGTCCAATAAAATAAATAAACATCGTCCTATCTGAGTTTCCAGCGCTTCCAATAGGCTCGATCTTGATCTGTTCGTCAAAATCCCTTATCCTAGTATTAATCTCAACTCTCAACTGATGTCCGTAACGTAATTACCTTTAAAATTTTAATATAAATTATTTTTATTTGTAGCACGATTTATTGTTGAACATTATGTCCATCGATTAGTTCTTTTTATTTAAACATTTTTTTTTTTTGACTAGTTACCGATAGGTATGTCCTTTTCATTATTAAAATCTGATTCATTACAGGAGACGCATGAAGTCAACAGCATGGAGGAGAAAAACGAAGACAAACTGCCAAGCTGATAACATGGAATCTTAGAATCAGCGACGCAACTTTTTTCTTCGGTTCCAACACGCAACGACATCGGAAATTAGGCCTGACGACTCAACTGTTGCTGGTGGCTGCTTTCGGGACCCTGAATAGAACAGACGTCACCAGAGGAAAATGTACTTGGGACAACATTTGCAAGATTACAAATTAGAAAATCTTCCAAAGCGAGAATTCGACCTTGGATGAGGCAGAATTTCCCTTCAAAAATTTGGGACGCAACATGAAAATGGATCACGACAGCCTAGTGAATAGTACAAGTATGTTTAGGATAGGATTTTCATTCTATAAATTTTTGTTTTGTTTGGTGGCTTTTGTATCATTTTTTGGAAGGCAGGAGGTCGATACCCATCAATTCTATTAATAAAAAGAAAAATAAAATTTACAAGATTAATAGAAAGAAAGGAAGGGAAATTATAGAAAAACGAAAAAAATAAATAATAAAAAAATAATTACAGCAGGTTAAAAAGAAAAAAAATAATTTCAAAGCTCTGAAAGCTTTGAAAGCTTCCAGTGTTCTCTGCTTCTTTTAACTTTATTTTTCTTTAATTGCTTTTAGTTTCTTTTTCCTTTTATTATTTTTTTTCCTTTTACTAGATAGTCGCTGTCTTGTTTGTCCAAAAAAAAAAGGAAAAAAAAACAAGAAGGTAAACTAAAGCTTCTATCTCATTTTACTTGTGAATATGCTTTTGTGAACTTTTTTTTATCTTAATTTAAAATTGCCAGGTTGCACTTCGCCACCATGCATCCATGTCTTCAAAAAATAACTATAAAAACTAGACTGAAACTAATTGAAAACAACACGGATAGAAATAGACAAAAGAAATGATGCCAGAACTCAGACTTAATACAAATCGATAATTATAACAGTAAAATTGTGAAAAAAAAAATACTAGCAAGTTTTTATGACCAATAAGTTTGCACCCATGAAGATTTTTTCAACGGTTAATTACTTCTTTATCATGTTAACTACACATTTCCCTGAAAAAGTCTAGGTACCAAAACAAGAGGAATTTTCTTGTGCATAGTTATCCCCAATTCCTCCTCCAGATCCATCTCTTCTTTGGTCATACCGGCTGGCAACTCCCAATCAAAACAATACAAAAGGTTAGCCAAAACAAGCTCAACCACTGGTAATGCGAAATTGATTCCTGGGCAGCTCCTTCTGCCAACTCCAAATGGCACAAGACGAAAATCTTGGCCTCTAAAATCTGCATTGCTATCGATAAATCTCTCAGGTCGAAACTCTTCTGGATTGTCCCATGTATTTGGGTCGAGAGAAATAGCCCTTGCATTGATGATAATCCTAGTTTTTGGAGGAACCTTGCTACCTTGGATTACACACGTCTCAGTTGTTTCACGAGGAATTAGCAAAGGAGCAGGAGGGTGCAGTCTCATCGTCTCTTTAATAACTAGCTTCAGGTAGGTGAGGTCTTGGAGATCGTGCTCTTCTACCTTTCCCTTTTTGCCTGCTATTTTTCTGACTTCATCTCTGGCCTTGGCCATGGCTCGTGGATTTATTATGAGTTCGGTCATGATCCATGTTAGAGTGGCAGAGGATGTATCAGTTCCAGCAGAGAACATATCCTATAAAAAAAAAAAAAGGAAAATCGTCACTTACAGTGAATAGTTGTTTACCTCAATATATATATTTCATCTTTGTTCTTCTTGTTTTTTTTTTTACATTTTGAGAACCCATAGGCGATTACTGCCTACTGCAATGCGCTAAAACTAGGCACAGTCATGTACATATATATACCAAGTAGTACGATACCACCTAGAAAGAACTGTGGATCAAGTTGATCACCATGCCAGTAAATTATGTTCCGGCCTATTATTTTTAACCTAGAGGGATGGCCGAACATTAAATCCATACCATTGGAAAGGTAATTAAATAATACATGCAAGCCGCATCAGGTTATCATTTGTCTTACATGCATAAACAATAAGTTTGAGAACAGCAAGATTCACATTTGATGTTGATTTGGCGCAACTTAATTATTTTATCATATATCCAACCACATAACACTATATAAATCTATAGATGCATGTAAACAAATTGATTGAGCAATTGTGGGAAAAAGGCACCAATATATGGTTGCCTAATTATAAACTGTGAGTTTTACCTTGAGAAACTGCCCATATATAATTCCTGCAACAAAGCACATTTAACTTTGCAATAATCAAGCCATTTATGTTAGCAAATCTGATTAAGGTTCTACAAATTGTAACCATGTAAGAAAAATTGGATGGATTAATTCCTAATCAGACTTATAGAAAAACAAACCGTTAATTATAATTTAATTAAAGAAAAAACGTACCATTATGATCCCCTTAATGTGGCTCATCGAACTAAACGTTGTACCATAAGCTGGATCCTTGTGCAGCTGAAGCAACACATGCACCAAATCACAGGGTTCATGATCCGCAGAGCCACCTCTCATATGCTCCTCTATGACGTGATTATAGAACTCATCTAACTCTTTAAAGTTCTTCTCCAGCCTCTTCCTTAATCCGGTCAATGCATCGATCCACCCCAGCCATGGCAAATAATCCACCACCCAAAACTCGCCCAGAAGCCGTTGACTCTCCTCCAAAATGTTACCATATCCTCGAGCAGCAATCCCGTCTCCAAATGTCACTCTTGTAACAATCCTGTTACTTAAATCTTGCAATACCTTACTTAGATTCACTGATTTTGAAGAAAAACATGTATCTTTTATACCAGAAATTAAGTTAGCTACCTCTTCTTCCCTGATTTTGCTAAAGGATTGAACCCTTTTCACACTTAGTAATTCTAAGATGCATACTTTTCGTGCCTGTCGCCAGTACTCTCCATAAGGAGAGAAAGAAATGCTGAGAAAACCATACGAGTATCTTTTGGCAGCGTATAAAGATGGTCGGTTCGAGAAATCATTTGTTTTAAGTACTTCTCTTAGAGCATCTGCAGTAGAGATGACAAGTGTTGGTACCGAGCCAAGCTGGAGAAGCATGAGGGGGCCATGTTTTAGAGATAGCTTGTGGAGAGAATGGTGTGGATGTGCACCAAGTTGGTGCAGATTTCCTATAATTGGCAATTTTCTTGGACATGGAAATACATGATTCCTTTGGCTTTTTCGGAGTTTTGCGAGCAAGAAAATAGGAAGGAGCAATAGGAGACACAGGAGCAACATTTTTTATTGGGCTAATTTTTTGAAGGCATGGTTATAGAGCGCCAGTAAGGAATATTTTTATATATATATAGTACAGGAGAGAAGAGAGTGGAGAGTTTTTAGAAGAGATTATTTGATTTTGAGAGTAGTTAGGTCTGAAAGCTACACATTCGGATTGGAAGAAAACTTGTTTACAGTTTCCATTAAATCAGCAGTCAACTCCATCTCTTTTATGGACCTGGGTTTTTGTATTATCTTTGTGGTCAATCAAAATACTGTTGACAAATTTTCCCACCGTATGCTATCCTCTCAACATGAACATGCTATCAGTGTTTATTTTATTTTATTTTATTTTTCCTCCACATAGTTTAGTATGAAAATGTGAACCTTTTCGGCCTTCAATTAATAAGGAGTGGACTCTTGGGCAACAAAAAAAAAAAAAAAAAAAAAAAAAGGAAAAAAATAAAGAAAGAAAATGTTTAGAATGAAAAAAATCCCAAATCCTGTTGTCAGGTCTACATGGCAGTGAATTAAGTCAAGGGGCCTACGAATCATGCCAAAGGTTAACTAAGTGGACTTGAGTAACATAAGACTAAAAATTTGAGAACAACATCTAAATTGTTGATTTACAAAAATGTCTATTATGTATAAGATCGATATGTAGAATCCAAACTTTATTAATTAGCTGGTTTTGACTAAGTATTGGAGATGGAACCTGACTTCTTATGTTAAATCAACAAGAGGTTAAATATATATTTAAAATTTAAAATACAAAGAAAATGAGACGTTTCTTTAGTTTTGCTCAAGGTTAGATTAGGAGGAAAAAAAAAACAAGAAGTTTTTCGTTCATGTTTCCTACAAAATAAATTTGAAATTCACTTTTAATTTAAGAGGAGATATCTTAATTCTCTAGCATAAGACTATGAGCTTCCCGTTTGAGGCATTTACTTTCACATCACACACACATCTCCTGAGGACCAATATAAATAAAGACAATGAAAGCACTCCGGTTTCATTGGAACATTTATTTTTATTTTTTTAAAAGGGAATTAGAGATGTTAGTCTCCAATGCCTTTTTTTAGCAAAGTTGGTAGGATAGCTAAAATTACGGATGAGTCTTCTGTGGCTCTGGATGGATAATAAAGAAGAATCCATCATACATGATGTAGTTTCGAGTATTGACGATCTAAGGTGTGGTCCAATTGTAAACACCTGTCACCCCTACAGAAAATTGAGGTGTGTATGGTCTCATTAGAAAGCGGTCCATGCACGTAAGTACATATTTTCCAGATCTACAATTCTACATCTGATAATAAGAACAAAAGCTATGCGGGAGAGATGACAACGACGGCCACATAATTGTCTTTTTTCGATATAAGAATTGGTAACATCTAGTTACAGGATAGGGCCGGACCGAAGCTAACAAAGGGAACTTATCTTTTTATTCTCTGAGGAATTTCATCAAACGTCTCAAGCCTGCTTACACGTGCAATGCAAGTAAAAACAGTTTGGCACGTGACATGATAGCAGAAGGTGATGCCTCAGCCTATAAGTAGAGTTTTTTTTAGAGGAGTACTTGACAGTGGCTACCAATTGAAGCCTATTAAGTAGAGTTATGCTTGAGTTTTTTTTTTTTTTGAAATTCGGTATGCATGGTTTTTGTCTCCCCAAAGGCAACAAGTACAATACAAGCTCGACTTTAGTGAGTACTGAGTAGTGTGCGTGACAGTGAGTTTGGCCAGATGACCGCAGCATAGCAAAGGGGTTCTAGTGTCTGAAGATTTTTACCCCTAGAGGTGACTAGTTCCTTTGGTTTTTTTCCTTTCTTTTTCTTTTGGATTTTGTTTCCATCTCGTTGCCTTAATCTAATCGAGTACTATACATTCAAATTTAAAAGATAATGATAAACCATGTGGCCGATGCTCTGATTAGGCAAATTAAAATGTTCCTGGAAAGAAAGATGATGGCTATGTGAACCGTTGGAGACAGAGGTTTTTGTTTGTTCGGACAGATCTTTGTTTGAAAGTTGAATTATATTTCCAGCTTCTCTTTTTTTTTTTTTTTTTTTTTTTTTTTTTTTTTTTTTTTTGAGGAAAATTTCCAGCTTCTCTTTGTGCAAGGACCTCGATTTTCTGATCTTCAAATCAATTTAAAGAGTCAAAGTTTAGTATGGTTACAAACTTACAATTATCCAAACTGTCAGGCTCTTATATAATCCTAATTTAGAAGCCATCAAAGCAAGTTTTGTATAATATATTAATTAGATTCAAAGGGCTGGAAAGGGATATTTGCATGCAATTCAAACAAAGGGTGGAAAGATGGATATCTGGCTTGGAACGAGTTGCCAAAATACATAAGTTGACAGGTCTCTCTCTATCTTTCTGGTCTTTTCTCTTTCACACATTCCTTTTGGTAGGTACTACCCTTTTAACAACTACCCAACATATAATACCTCCATTCACGAGTGTATTCATGCTACAGGACAGGAACGTATGACACTTGGTTCAATTGCAAGCTGCTATGGTTAAGTAGCTTTACTTTCTTGTCAGCCTATTTCTTTTACATTGTTGGCTGTTCAATTTTTTTGTCATGCTTCTACATATTTTTCTCTGAATTTTTGTTAATGGAAAGTTCAGTATGGCTCTGATTAACTGGGTTGTAGAAACAACCTCTCTCCCTCTTTTGTATATATAGACCAGGAGATACTTTAGCTGTTGTGAACCCTTGTGATGCACAAACTATATTACTATAGCATTTACTTCATTGCTTCTTTTCCTTGTTTGCTCGGTTTCTACTTCATGGGTTCACCCCAAGCTCTATTGTTCATTTCCTGGCATGGATTGATGCACTGGTACATGGACCAAGAAAGGGAAACACATTTACAAAAGAATAAAAATAAAAAATAATGAAGAGGAAGTAGAAATCAAAAGCATATGAAGATATTGCCAGAGCATCCCATCTTCTCTTAGCTGCAGCCATCTCTTTGGCGTACCTTGTATCCTCCTCTTCCCCTTCATCGACAGCTGCCTTCACCATCAACGGACATCATTTCTAGTAAAAATGAAACAGAATTGTACTTACAAAAATAGAACCAAAGAAAGAGTGAAAATTAAAAAGCTCAAAAATAGATGGCCTGAAATTGCAAAGTACGTGAGGAGTGATAACACTGTATTGTGCCCAATCTTACAAAAAATACCCCTTGGAGAGGCAAAAGAGCCGCATTGGTGAGGTGTTTCCAAAGCTTGAAAAGTTTTCAATTGTACAAAGAATTTCATGCTGCAATGGTTCACAGGAAAAGTTGGAGGCCATTACTTATTAGTTTAGTACTAGTATACTACTATGTTCAGGGAAGAGTGATCAGTGAAGTTTGTGTGCAGCCACACTGCCACAGTATTCGACAACTTGAGCTAACACTGTAGCACTCTGTCATACTGGGTACTGGTACAGTTTCGGTACAAAGTTTTGCATTCTTTACATATCTGTTTGGAGGCTATGGTTTGAAATAGGAATGTACCAGAATGATATTTGTAATATGTTTAGCTGGAAATCTGTACTGTAATGCCACTTCCGTAGTAATGACATAAAAGCCAGTTTCTGTTTAACATATTTGCTGGTGTGGCAATTTGTAAACCAGCCTTTATAAAATTCTTCTGGTAGAAGAGGGTTTCAATTGAGTGTGCCAATCTATTTAAATACAGTTTTTGGTAAGTCAAAAGCTCAAATCTACTACATTTAACTAATATAATGGTCTGGGCAATTTTAATAAATAACGAGCTTTTTATTTTTTCCAAATAGCATGTGCTTATTGATGAAAATTATGCCCATCGACTAATCTTTAGTTAAACTGATAATCATATAATAAATGTGAAAAAGAAAATACAAGTATCTTTCTATTAGCAGGAACTCTTCACATGCAGATTTATCTTCTTAGCTACAAATTTTTATTGCTAGCTCAAATCAGTCTGCCACTCCTTGAAAAAGTCTAGGCATTAAAACAAGAGGATTTTTCTTGTGCACAGCTAACCCCAATTCCTCCTCCACATCCAACTCTTCTTTCGTCATATCAGCTGGTAATTCCCAATCAAAACAATACAAGAGGTTTGCCAAAACAAGCTCAACCACCGGTAATGCGAAATTGATTCCTGGACAGCTCCGCCTGCCAACTCCAAATGGCACAAGACTAAAATCTTGGCTTATAAAATCAACATTGCTGTCAACAAATCTCTCGGGCCGAAACTCTTCTGGATTTTCCCATGTATTTTGATCGAGACAAATAGCTCTTGCATTGATGATAACCCTACTTTTTGGAGGAAGCTCATGACCTTGGATTACACACGTTTCAGTTGTTTCACGTGGAACTAGAGGAACAGGAGTGCGCAGCCTCATTGTCTCTTTTACAACTAGCTTCAAGTATGTGAGGTCTTGGAGGTCGTCTTCTTCGACCTTTCCCTTGTTGCCTGCTTTTTTTCGGACTTCGTCTCTGGCTTTGGCCATGACTCGTGGATTTCTCATGAGCTCAGTCATGATCCATGTTAGAGTGGCGGAGGATGTATCAGTTCCATTAATGAACATATCCTGAAACCAAATAAAAAAAAAGAAAAATAAAAAGATGCGCAACAGTCAATAGTGTGCATTATATAAAACGATTTTTGCCCAGACAAACTGCCCCACGGAATTCCCTACAACAAATTAACAACATTCTTTGCAAAAATCCAGTCATCGTATTATATGTCATCAAAATCTGATTAAAATTGTGCAAATTGTAACCAGAAATGCAAAATTTAATGGATTTAGTGATCAGATAAACAGATTACCAATTATAATCTAATTAAAGAAAATACTTACCGTTATAATGCCCTTAACATGGTTCATAGAATTGAATGTCATACCATAAACCGGATCCTTATGTAGCTGAAGTAACACATGCACCAAATCACTGGGCTCATGTTTCTGAGCGTCACCTCTCATATGCTCCTTTATGACGTGATTATAAAACTCATCTAATTCTGTAAAATTTTTCTCCAGCCTCTTCCTTAACCCGGTCAATGCATCAATCCAACTCAACCATGGCAAGTAATCTACCCAAAGCCCACCCAAAATCCGTTGTGTCTCCTCCAAAATTTGGCCATATCCTCGGGCAACGATCCCGTCTCCAAATGTCACCCGTGTAATAATCTTGTTACTTAAAGCTTGCAACTCCATACTCATATTCACTGGGTTTGACAAAGAGCATGCCTTTTTTATATCAGAAATTAAGTTAGCTACCTCTTCTTTCCTGATTTCATGAAAGGATTGGACTCTTTTCCCACTTAGTAGTTCTGAGATGGATACTTTTCGTGCATGTCGCCAGTACTCCCCATAAGGCGAAAAAGATATGCTGAGGAGACCATATGAGTATCTTTTGACGGCGTACAAAGATGGCCGGTTAGAGAAAGTAACATCGTTACTTTTAAATACTTCTCTTAGAGCATCTGCAGTAGAAATAACCAGTGTTGGTACTGAGCCAAGCTGGAGAAGCATGAGGGGACCATATTCAAGAGAGAACTTGTGGAGGGAGTGGTGTGGATGTGCACCTAGTTGGTGCAGATTTCCTATAATTGGCAATTTTCTTGGGCATGGAAATGGATGATTCCTTTGGCTCTTTTGGAGATTTGCAAGAAGGAAGATAAAAGGAAAGAATAACAGGAGAATAAAAAAGGGGAACATCCTTTTACGAGTCTAATGTTGTGGAGCTATGCCTAGAAATTAAGAAAGGAGTATTATAGTAAATGAGAAGAGAGAATGGAGGATTTCTTGTAAGAGATTATTTGGTATTGGGATCTATTATCAATGCTCGGTGTATTAAGGTCATATAGTTTTAATTCACCATCGGTCCACTACTATAATTTGGAGCATTGGTTGGGGACAGTTTTGGTCTTTTATCTAGTGCTGTCAGGTCTACGAAGGTGTGAAATCCAAGTCTTTAAGGAGCCAATTTTTTGGTTAAGATTTAGACAAAGCTCAACTAAGTGGACTTGACTAACATAGCTTTAAATATGAGAACTACATTAACTTTGACTAAAGCAATGTCCTTTATATTGAAGATATATGTAGATTCGATACTTCTTACATGGGTTCCGGGTTCGGCTGTGCATAATTAAGAGCAGGGGCCTGAGCATTATTCTTAGATCAATAAGGGATTAAAAATAAACAAATATACAAATAAACTTGTAATTGTCTAAATGAAAGTATGAGACGTTTCTCCAAAATTGTTTAAAGTTAGATTTAAAAAGAAAGAAAAGCTTTCCTGTTCATTTGTTTTCCTTCAAAATAAACCTTGGAAGTCAATTATTGAGAGGACATCTTTTTATTCTCTAGCGTAAGATACTCAACTTCAAATTAATGCACTTATTTTCACATCAAAGAAATATCTCCCGATGAAATCTCTCAATGACCAATGAAAATAAAGTCAACGAAGGCACCCAAGTTGTCGTTCTCGTTCATGTGGTGAGACTGAAGCAGCTAAGCCGCCACCCTGCCAAAATTTCAAATTAGCCTGCGCTTGATGTGTATGAGTTCTAATATATATTGTTTATTATAATATATGAGTTTCAATTAAGGCGCGTGTGGTGTCATATTCAGACACGCAAACGCAAATACATTATTGGCCAGATCTAGGAGAAGTGGAGAACTGTAGAATTAAATAAAAATGAAAGGAATCCAAGACGACAACAGTCGCACATGATTGTTTTCTTTTTCTATTCTCATTTGGTTGTACTCACTAAAAACTGAGAATTATTTCTTCAGAAAAAAAGAATTGGAAATTAACTTTTAACTAGTTCCATGGTATATGAACAAAAGATAGCAAATGTAACTTACCTTCTTATTCTTTGAGACAATTTGTCAAACGGTTCATGCCGCCTTACATTTGCAACGAATGCAAAACCATTTTACACATGATAGTGATGATATGATAACAAAAGCAGCTTTCAATCTAATCCGTAAGACCCTAATCAACAATTATAACCATATTTTTCAGTTGAGCCACACTGGATAGAAGGAGAAACAGGTCAGGCATTTTGTCAAACATGTGTCATGCATGACTATTATTTAGGTAAAATGCCATTAATACACTCGATATTGATAAACCCCGACGGATAGATGTTTGGAGTATCTCTAGTATGTATAGAGCTGTATCTAGCCTCCAAACCGAGTGTCAGACACACACCTCAGCCTGTAGGTAGTGGTATCCATGGTTTTATCCTTCCAAAAACCAAACATACAGCGCACATACTCGACTCTAGTGAACAATAATAATTATTATTAATATTTTTAATGCCCTAGTGAACAATATGGCCTATCTAAACAAGCATTAGACAATAGATTTTTAGAAGATTTAGAATGGTCAACCGTTTGGTCGATGTTCTGATCAGACTGTATTATTCCAGAAAAGAAAGACGATGGTTATGGGAACCGTTGAAGAAATGTGTATGTTAGTTCAGGAGGTGTTTCACTGAATTACTATCTATTAACAATTAACTATGATAAAATCTTGAGTGCTTTTGGTTTAGCTCTTGCGCTATTTCAATTTTTTGTATATGAAGATTTTGAAAGTCGTCGGTGATATTGTTTAATGATTTTTTTTTTAAATTAATAACAGCACCTTATTTATACTAGAATATTTGCTGACCACTAAACGATAATGTCTTTTACTGTTACATATAAACTATAAATGGCGGTCTTTAATTTTGTTTATAAAATGATGAGTATAACTACAAGAAATAATAATTCCTTAGAAACGGCATATGTAAAAATTTTCTTATTCTGAATTAGCCAATTTATAAAGGATTCTGCGCATGTAATTTTTTATGAAACTTAATTATATTTCATAAAACTAGAATAACTTTATCTTAAATAAAAGAAAATAAAATAAACAATTTTCTATTTTGGAATTCATACTTTGAGCTGGAAAAAAACTGCTGATAACTGATAAGCCAACTCGTTAGATACTTAGATTTGCGAGCTGAGTCTGAGTCAGCCTCAACTCGAACCCGAAAACGTGCACACTGCACAGGAATGGCCGAATGGGGAAGGCGTGGTAATTGAACTTTGTTGGACAGAAGGGCCCAAAACTCGGCCCAGGTCGAAAAAATAAACATTTATTTCCTCCAAAGTCCAAATCCATCTGATCTGATTTTTGAACAGTCATCTGATCTGCGTGAGACTGCGTCTGCCTAATATAGTCCGACCGCCTCTGCCGTGCGTACTGCGTACGCTGCACGCACGCCGGGTCGCTCGCCTGCACTGAACAGTGCTTCTTCTTACCATATTAGAACAAACTAAATTGAAAATAGTTGCATTCTCATTCTCTCCCACTATATTTGGCACGCCTCTCCTTTCCTCTCTTCTTAGAGCATTACTTCCTCCCTTCGTCACCGTCTACTCAAGCATCTCTCACCCGTCTACAGCTACTCAATTGGAGGTAATAACCTCTTCAAAATTTTATATTCTTATTTCTTCTAGAATTTTATTTGATTTTGGGTTTTCATATCAGGCCCTAGATTTTTCTTAAAATAATTTACTTCTTAGACAAACATGTAATATAATTGGAATTCTAATCGTTGTGCTATATGATTTCCCACTTTCCCTTGCGTGTATGTACTTTATTAGATGAAAGCAACAGACAACAATGTTTGGTTTTATAAGTAATTTAAATTGAATTTGATGTTATGAACGAATGTTTGCTTTGCTATACTTTTGTATTGACATATTGGATATGTGCAGGGTCAAACTAGGAATTCTGCTTCAGAATTCTAAAGCGAAGCCTACCTGAGAAATATATTGTCCTGTTTGATTCCAGAACCATTTACTTCAATTTTGCTACATTTGATGCATATGGGGTTTTCTGAAAAAACTTCTCCTAAAATGTAAGTCTTACTGTTGCTTCTTTTCTAACTGATCAAGAGGCTTTTTAATTTTCCTAAGCTAGTTTCTCTATCTTCTACTTAGCAATGGTAAAAGCACCTGTCCAGTGAAAATTTTATAGAATATCAGTAACCTTAACCTATATGTGGTCCTAGTTTGAATTCGAGACTTTGTGCTGGTACTGTAAATTTTTTTATCTTGACTTGACTTTAGTTTAGTCTGGTACTTTATTGATACCAAAATTGGGCGTTACAATGCTTTCCTAACTGTGAGGTTAATAATTAATGTCTCGTCTCTTTCAGGGATTCTCTCCACCTGGATCTCAATTTTCCCAAGAAATCACCTTCAGGTCCTTCACTGGATCCTGAACCTAATTGGGATCTTAACAGCCTCACTAAAGAACTTAATTCATTGGAGATGCGGCACGAGGCTACTTCATATTCTACACCTATTCGTGGATGGTACTTCTAACTCTGGTTTTAGTTTTAACTTTAAGTTCTATTGGATCGGGATTTGTAAAGCTGAGCTATATGTTTGTTGTAATTGCTCATAGAACCTAATTTTGCACTTTAAATTAAAGTCTCTAGTTCGCCCCAAGTTTCTTGTACTTATTTTTCACTACCAATTGATTTATTCTAGTCCACATAGATATATTTGATCATTTGAATGACTTCATCTAGTTGAATTTGGACAAATGGAAATATTAGCACTGTTAGGAAAACACTATAATATGTTAAAACATACCTCAAGCAATGGAAAATACATTTATATCAGACTGACCAACTCATGGGCAGAGGTAGACATGGCTGGAAGAGGCATTTGCATCCCCTGATTCAAAAAAAAAAAAAAAAAAAAAAAATGTAACATATGATTACTTTTCCTATGTTTTTTCACAACATGTTAATTTACTTGCTATTCAAAATAGTTGTAAGATTATGGCCTACCCTTCATTGTCGTCCTATGCTATGGTAGTTTTTAGATATCACTCACCTAACCTAAAGTTGATTTTTGTCGTTCCCTACATTACTCAGATAATGCTAGGTGTGTTAGTTGTGGACATGAGAAATGTTGGTTGCAATTTGTGATTTTTGTCAATTTTTCACCTTTTTTTTCTGTTCCTTGTCCAGGAACCTTCCTACTGGTAGAAGGAAAGATAAGAGGGGAATAAAGAAGAACATTAACCACATGGCTTGGTATAATTCTGAGGAATCTGAGAGCACCAGTGAAGGGGAAAACACAGTTACTATGCCAGTCTCACAAAACCGGTTTTCTTGCAATGATTTATCCTTGAGGTAAAAAACATTAGGTCATAATATTCTAATATTTCATTTTTGTTCTTGGTATATTTTACACAGACTTTTCTTCTTCTTTATTTTCCCTCGTGTCTCTCTCTTTAAAAATACACTTTTAGTGATTCTGATGAAGAGTTGATTCAAGAGTTGCCCCAAGAAGAAAATGTCTTGTCGAACAAACCTTGGGTCAAGGAGCTTCGTCTTTTGAACCTGAACCAAGAGCATCTACTGGAAGTACAAGTGAGTGTAGGTTGTAACTAAAGTAACTATTTTCCCTTTTCGTTTTGACTGGTCAATTTCTATTTTGGTTCTCTTGCTTGAATGTTTTTTCTTTCATTACCTTAGCTAAATTATTTAACCTAATTTCCCAAACCATTTAGCTCTCAGCCTGGAAAGTCTAATTATCCAAATAAATGGTATGAGTAGATTTTAATAATCTCTAAATTTAGGGCGCTGTTAGGAGCATATTAAAGGAATTGTACATGAACCATGCTGAAGAAATGGACCGGCTAACTCTCCGGATTAGTCAGATTGTTAAAAGTGTCGAAGCAAGAAAAGATGTTGATCGGAGACAACAGATGGAATATCAAAGAAATGTGTATGTTCTCATTCCTTTTTATTTGTTTGGTCTTCATTTCTATGCATCTTTGCACCGTCCAATTATTAATCTTCACTATGCAGTGCGGAGATTGTTGATAGACATATGTCAGCTATCCAGTGGGACCATGAACAGAGGTCCCGCATCATGGAGAGAAAATTAAGGGATGATGCAGCTGCTCTTGAGGAGGCGAAGAGATTGGAGAGGGCTCGTATTGAAGAAAAAATAAGAAAAGAGAGAGCACAGAAAGAAGCAGAGGTTTGTTCCCAAGTAGTTTGGATTCTTACAAACCACATTCATTTTATTAGATCAGACATATTACTACTACTGTTCAGCTGTTAGAATTTACAGCCTAAATTAGTCATTAAAAGTTAATTGACTGCCTTGACTTGTTTATTGATCCAATGGCTTTACATATCTGATAAAAAACTGTAATCTGAAAATCTAAATTATCTTGCTGGCTTAGAAGAATTTAATTATTTAAAGTAGTCATTAAGTTGTCAATATTTGGAAATGGTTGCATCCAATTCTGTGTGTGATTTTAAGTACCGCATTTGGGTTTAATTTGTAGAAAAACTGAAACCAGGGTGTATTTTAGCGCTCCACAAAATTTTTGTTAGCACCTAGAAACCTGAAATAATATATATGCGTTGCAGGCTCGACAAAAGGCAGCACAAGAAGCTGCAAAAAAAGAAGCTGAGAGAAAAAGGGCAGAAGAACTTGAGGCTGCTAAAAAAAGAGAAGAGGAAGCTAGGACTCAGGTTCATCGAAACCAAGGAAGCAATGAGCGAGAACAGGAGAGCCAAGTCACTAACCAACCTCAAAATCTTGATAGAGAAACAAATATTCATCTTCCAGGTATGCCACTTCTTCCATGTCAGCTAAAGCATTTTTATTTGATAACTAGTCATAAGTCAACTAACTCTCTAACAACACAAACTTGTTATGGTAGGTGTCAGCGTGCTTGCTGCTCCTGCGGCTTTAGAGGCTGAGGCAAAGAGGTTGAAATTGCGGAGTGAAATACCTGAGATGCCTCTTGTTGCTAAGGTATGGAAACTGATACTTACTTTTTCAATGTACATTTTTTAAGTTTGAAAATTCAAAGATAATATAAAGTTATTCTGAATAAACAATGAAATAGTAAGAACTAAGAAGGCCTAAAAATCCTTGTGCAGTTGGCACACGGTTGTCTTTCAGGCTTGTACTTTGTGGTACCATTATTGATCAAGTGATATCTGTTACTAAAAAGCTAGATTTGAAAAATGCAGGAATTAGGTAAGTATGATAGGCGTATTGCCAAGTGCATAAGCAAGCTACTCCCGACTATAGATAATGTTAGGTATGCAATTTTTCTGGCTATAAGGGTTCAATGAAATGAATTAATATTCTGATTTTTTAAATTTTCATGGCCCATTTGTTTGTTGCTGCAACTTTTCCAACTTAATCAAATTTCTTTTTTCTCGCTTTTGTTCAGATCACGGGCACAAGAATTAATAGCTGCTATAAATGACCCTCAATGCCCTCGTCCCATTACTTTTTGCATGCTTGCCAACAAGGTTGTAAATTATTTTTAGGATTTTGTGTGATCTATTTGTCTTTGTTTTCTTTTTCATGTGAATTTAATGGGGCTTCTCGTCTTCTGTAGGTAGTTTCCCTCTGCAGAGATAGAAATAGCAAAGACAAAACTTTTGAGGGTACTGCGTTTGCTTGTGGTTATCTCATTCTTCTTGTCACATCACAGGTATTGAGTTGTTGTTTCATATTAATTATAAAATTGTGATCTATCTTCTTTTGTTAATATCAGTGTGGTAAGAAATTGCAAAAGTAATTAGTGATATGATTTTTTTGTTGCTGTTGTATCTGTCACCTTATCTCTAGCTTACCACAACATGTTTGGGACTAAAGGCTTTGTTTTTGTTGTTAAAACATTTTCCTTCTTAAGATTATGTTTATGGATACAGAAAATAAATTTTCAATATGGAAATTCCGATCAACGCATATAATTTTTATCTGAGTCTGCAGTGAACCCATTAACACATTTAATTCTTAAGGGGACCAAGGTCATTGTCTTTTGTTGTTGTGTGGATACCTGTGTTCATATAATTTACTGAAGCAATTTACCTTTGCAGTACCCAGATGCAATGGATTATATTTTGGCTGAGTTCAATAAAGTATGCATCTATACAGTCCCAAAGTATCTGCGACCTTCTGATGTAAGTTGGGTGGTAACCTTTCAGTAGTTTTGATTTTCTTTCCTGTTGGTCCTTAGTATGTTGTGTTTGTTGTTGCTTAGGCATCTGCTAAATCAAAAGAATATTACAAGATGATAGGCTACCAGGAAGAAGATGGGAAACTGGAGAGCACTGAGTCTTACTTGACATATGTTTCTGCTTATGTGAAGCTATATGCTGCAATTATTCAGGTTGTTTTCCTCTCTTAACTTGAAGTGAACAGATTTGGTTTGTTTTGCTGGGTAACAGGTTGATTTCTGGTCTAATTACCTTGGATTTTACCTTCAGGATGATTCAATTTTTCTTGCTGTTCAGTTCTTTGTTGGCTCTTAGATTTGGGTCTTGGGTCAGCTTCCAGCCTTCCATTACTCGATGACTTTGGTGGTACCAATTGACTATTTTCAACTTAGATTGGGTTATATAATAACTGAACTGATTTGGTTCACGACTGTTTGGTACTGGATTTTTTTGTTATGGTCAATTTGTTCTGATTCTATTGCGTTCATTTTCATGTCGCTCAGGTTTAGGTCAGATTATGATGGGATTTCATATTTCACTTTTGGGTTAATTCAGTTTTCAGTTGAGTTAGATATGGGTTTTGGGTCAGTTTTTCAGTTAATGAACAAGGGCATTGCAGTTACAAGTGAGGTTTTTACATGTTACATCAGGTTATGTCAAGTTCTGCTGAGTTTTGGTTCATTTTGTAGTCGGTTCTTAAATTTGCTTTAAATTTCACAGTATTTGGGTTTGATCTGGTTGGACATAGTTGTTATCTTAAGTTTGTTATGATAGAAGGACCAACTCTATTGCATTGTGTAAAACCAAGTATGCTGATGAGGTGGCTTTATTTACTGTATACTTGTGTATTCTTTCAATATTTGCAGGCTGAGATTGATGGAGTGAACAAGCCCTATGGATTGAAAGAGGGGTGGAGATGGATTGCCATGTGCCTCAATCATCTACCAGCTACCTCTTCAACTGTTGTTGCATTAGAAGCCTTTCTCAAGGTTTGTTATTATTCATCGCAAACAACCACTTGTGATCTAGCAGTTTTGTACTTGGTGAGGATTGTGGTGCAAACAGGCACCACTGCTTGGTTCTTTGCATGTCAGTTAGATCTCAATCCATGTACTACTTGGTCATGCTGAAACAAAAAGTGAATACGGATTGAATAGTGCTCAAGCCAAAGTTCCCATAGTTTCTCTTAGATGCAGATATAGACTCAGATACAAATGTGGTTCAGATGTTAGATGTGTGAAATGAATATTACCTAATATCAGTCAAAGTAAAAATATTGTTTGAATATTGAAACAGATGCCATTATGTTCTTTTTGTAACTATTTGAAATGCTTTCGGACCAAACTAAAAGAAGTAATCTGCAAGACGTTGTTTAAGGTGCCCTCAATTGTGAAATTAGTATATATACAGCATTTGCGTGGGACAGATAGATCATTAGTTGTTTCTGTTGGCAAGAGCACTTACACTCCACTATTAGGGTTTAAACCTTCTGCAAATCTTTCCTTGCACGGTTTGCTACTGCCTTCTGGGTTGAATAGATGCCTCTATTCGGATGATCCTAATTTCTCTGCTGGAAAATGTAGATATTATTCATATCCAGATTTGTACCCACAACTGCAACGAGAGACATTTCTCATGTCTTCAACTGTACCATATTTGATCCATTATCTTAAATGATCCAGTTAGCAACATCTAAATCTGGATTTACTGAATGGATGCAGATCGAGTGAGATAATACTTGATTCGTTTGCGGCCCTAGTACTGGGCAGTTTGTAGTGAGAAGATTTTATTGGGAATTTCTATGATCAACCCCAATATTAGTTGATTACTAAAAATTCTGATATGTGGGCTCTGAGTGTTGGCGACTTATTTCATTTCTCTCTGCTAACATCTTTCTCTCCTCTTTTTTTTTTTTTTTTTTTTTGCTGGCTTACAGATGGCCGGTTTTGCACTTTATACAAGATATGGAGTCCAGTTTAAGAAAATATTGGATGTGATTTCTGGCAGCTTTTTGCCCCCTTTGAAGCAGCGAGGTACAAAAGTAAAGACAGATGCTCTTACAAATCTTGAGTACTATATAACTGGACAGTTGTACCTTAAAGAGCCTGAAGGGAGGCACCTTGCAACAGGCTTGCTGTCAAGAGACTGCGCTTAATAAACCTCGAGGTACATAATGTCTCATTCTGTTTCCTTTTTTTTTTTTTTAACTTTGTCTTTAAATAGATTTTAGCAGTTATTTAACATTGGGTAGGTATATACAGACGTCCAAACTTATTAAACATGGCAACTTCTGAAGGCGGTTATCAAAATTGAAAATGTAAATTTGTAGGCCTGACTAGTTGTTTCCTTGCTGGAGGGACCTGATTTTCTAATGCATGCAAATGTGCCGGGGATTTGAAGGATAGTGGGGTCAGGCCAAGCTGAGCCAACCTTGAAGTTGAAGAGCCTGAAGAAATTATGGAACGTTGAAATGGAACAACACTGGGGAGTTTAGGCAGTTAGGTTGTTATCTCATTGTGCTTACACTGAATCTTGTAAAAATTGTTATTGGATATTAGCCAATTTTCACGTCATGCATCTATAATTTATCCCATATGGAATACGCAATTAAATGCTGTTCAATCTTTCTTTTGTTGTTTGGAATAATTTCATACTAGCTAAGGTGAATTTCAGATGGTGACAAAAGGACTGGTACCAGATGTATGGACCTATTGTCATCTAAACAATCTTTCTCGTCTCTTGGTATCAATTTATTTTCAAGTATTCTTTGAAGAATTAACATGGGTTCTTTATTATTATAAAAGTGATGCATATTGAAGTTTTAGAACTTAATATTATAATGATGGTGATGATAAGTTGATAACACAATCATCACGTAAATAATAAACATTTGGATATAACATAGCAGAGATGGCATTGTGACTGTTTACTAATTATAAGAAATTATATATCTATGATGTATTAAGAATATACTGACTGTTTCAAATTTGGACCCGAAGAAGTAAACATTCCTGGACTAATCCAGATAAGGTTATCTCGAACGATAAAGAATTCCCGACTTATCTTCCTCGAGTAATTATTATTGCTATATATTTGATTAAGTTATGGATTTATTTATTAGTCGGAGGCAACAAAAAATGAAACAACAATTATATTTTTAGGGAGTTCGATCATATATTTTCTTGATTAAATTACTTGTATAATACTAAAAATAGGTAAATTCTAGAACAATTTTTTTTAATAATATGGATCTTATAAAAAAAAAATTAGATTACTCGTTTAATAAAACAATTAATAATGCTTAAATGGGATTAGAAAAAAAAAACAGATCCTTGGTGTGTCCCCTAAGATAATAGTATTTAATTAATTAATTAAAACGATGTGGATGATTGGTGTGTCCCCTAAGATAATAGTATGTAATTAATTAATTTAAACGATGTGGATGATCTATTGATCTCTCATGTACGTAAATCCAGCAGCGACACAATCAATAACCAACCACCTAACTTGGCGTGTGCTCCTCCACCTCAATGTCGAAGCGTGAACTCCTCCACTCCACTCTCTCTCTCTCTTTTTTTAGTAATTCCACTACTCCCTTTTCTGTTCTTATCCAGTTTTACTAATGTCTCCACTATTCCTTCCCCTATTCCTCTTATCCCTCCTAACCCCTTCCTATTCCATCTCACCTCCGTCCTTCCCCTTATCCACAAATTCAAGATGGATCGTGGATTCCACCGGGCAGCGGGTCAAGCTGGCATGTGTCAATTGGGCAGCTCACCTCGAGCCGGTTGCGGCTGAGGGTTTAAGCAAGCAGCCGGTTGATTATGTGGCGAAGATGGTGGCTGATTTGGGGTTTAATTGTGTACGGTTCACTTGGGCTGTGCAGATGGTCACTAATGCCTCGGTCGGGTCGATTACTTTGCGCCAGTCGCTGGAGCAGCTTGGGCTGAATGAGTCGGTTGCCGGTGTTGGTGTTAACAATCCTCAACTTCTTGATTTGAGCCTTGTTCAGGTTTTTCAGGTGGGTTTATGTTTCTGAAAAGATAAAAGGCATACCAGCACACCTATATCATATAAGATTCTTAGAATAGAGAAGTAAATGGCAGTATAGCATAGTTATTGCTGAATATAATGCTGATCAGAAAATAAAGTAATTGACCATAGTGTGATCTTGCAATCACAGGATATTAACTATGGGAACTTCAGTTATTGATCAACGTACTTGAGATAATTAAATAAATACCATCTTTCTTCTAGCCTTAACCCAAACAAAATTATAGTCATCCAAAGTTGGAGATAAGATAGCAATACTAGCACAAATAGTTGGAGAGCCAATTTAATAGATTTGATGTGTACTTACCTAAGGAGTAAATTTTGATGGTTGTATAGGTTCCCAAAAAAATTAAGTTATTGTAGTTATGGTCTCTGCTGATTATTAATTGTCTGGACTAACAGCCTAGTGTGATGATATATCTAATATAAATTCATTTAGTTTATCGAGTTACTAAAATTTGTATCAGGAAGTGGTGTCTGCTCTGGCCAGACAGAACCTAATGGTTATACTCGACAACCAATTAAGCAAGCCTGGTTGGTGCTGTAGCCGGTATGATGGAGATGGCTTTTTCGGAGACAAGTATTTTGATATTGAAGAATGGCTTACCGGTCTCAAATTTATGGCCACTATGTTTAATAGTACACCCAATGTGGTCGGAATGAGCCTTAGAAATGAGCTTCGGGGGCCAAACCAAAATCTTACTTTGTGGTACAGGTAGTGTCTGATATCTACATTTCTAGAATCTCAGATATAAAATTTGGGAGAATTTTCCAAAATAAACTTTATAGTTTACACTTTACAATCACGTCCAAATGAGATCCAATGTGGTACTGATAATAACACCTAATCCATGAAAAATCAATTTTAAGCCAAGAATGAATGACCAAATTGCCCATGGAATTTTCGTATAATCTTGAATGTTCGATTCCTAACCAATTTGTGTTCAACTTGGTACCAAACTGCAAATCACATGGCTACTTTCATTCGAACTGGGCACAAGGAAAGAAGTGACACAATTTCTCCTATTATCCAAATTAGGTACATGCAGGAAGGTGCAGAACTTCTGCATTCGACAAACCCTAGTCTTCTTGTGATCCTATCGGGCTTAAACTATGACAAGGACCTAAGTTTCCTTCTACTAAAGCAACCTACTCTGACATTTACAAATAAATTAGTCTATGAGTTACATTGGTATGGGTTCTCTGATGGTGGTGACTGGGAGAATGGAAATCCAAACAATGTTTGCGCATCAGTGGTAAAATCAACATTATTGAGAGGTGGCTTCTTGCTTCAACAAGGGTGGCCATTGTTTCTTTCAGAGTTTGGGTTCGACCAATCTGGGACTCATTTGGCTGATAACCGATACCTTACTTGCTTTTTGAGTGTCGCTGCGGAGTGGGATCTTGACTGGGCTTTGTGGGCCCTACAGGGGAGTTATTATCTCAGAGAAGGGCAGGTTGCTTATGATGAATCATATGGTTTGTTAACCTGGGACTGGTGCAAGGCCAGAAACCCTAGTTTTGTGAAGAGAATTTCTGCTCTTCAATCTCCACTACAAGGTTTGAAATTTAACTTCCTTAAGAGTGATTACAGTAGTACTCCTGTTTAAGCCTCCTAATATTGTAAGATTCCCACTTTGGTCCTGCTTTCAAATTCACAAGTTGGTCTAATTGTTACCTTCAATCCAAACAAGTGGATGGAAATTCATCTCAACATCCTAGTCAGTATGGACGTCAATGTGATGATGTGTTTTGGCTGGATACTAATAAACAATCGAGTTTTATCCCTTGAAATTTTATGCTTACATTCTAATGTGATCCATTAATATTTTAGCCTTTTGCATATGTTGGTGTGCATGCAGACAACTTTTTGATGGAAGAAAACAAGGCTATATACGGTAGTGTGTCAATACCATTGAGTCTGTGGTCGATGGGTTTCAATTTACTATTTAAAATTCAAATTCAAAGTCCCATTGGACTTACCAAATTCCCATAATATGCAGATTTGAATCTTCGGGGTGTAGTCATAAAACATTGATATGGTTATAGTAGTAAAACCCTGTGGTATTTTAACGACTACTTTTCTAAATTTTGCAATATTTTTAACCATAGTAATTGTTTGTGTGCAGGACCCGGTCTATCCAACAAGAAGCCATATAATCTAATTTTTCATCCCTTAACGGGTCTCTGCATTTTAATGGATTCTCCATCTAAGCCGCTCAAATTGGGTTCATGTGCTGACTCGAGAGCTTGGAATTATACATCAGATGGTAAATTGATGGTTAAAGGCACAGGCTACTGCTTACAATCAGTCAGTGTGGGGAAGAATGCAAAAATTGGTACAAATTGCTCTAAACCTAATTCTAAGTGGGAGTTCGTGGCCAACTCGAGCATGCACATCTCATCTAGACTCCACAATAATGGTACCGCAGTGTGTTTGGATGTTGATTCTGATGGAACCATACTTACAAATGGGTGCAAGTGTTTAACTGAAAATGGGACATGTAGTCCTGAGAGCCAATGGTTTAAGATTATTGTGAGCAGCAGAGATTTTACAAGAGGTGATTCCAATCTAGAATTACCTCTTGTTGAAAGCTGGCTGTCAAAATTCCTTCCTGTAGGAAAGTGGAGAGGACATCATTATGTGGAATGGAAGAAAGGTCATCGGATTTGAATTTTTTTTTTTTTTTGTGTTATTTCAATTGGTGGTTGTATATAAGTCTTCATTTCTTGCGCATAATTAATTTGTAGTACAATGACTTGATTGAGGCTCCATGTATATGTTTTTTTCATCATAGCAGCGGGGATCGGTTCTTTGGTGCAATAAGTTCTCTGGCGAGCAGAATTATCCTGCTAGTTCACTTCCTTTCCTGAAAAAAAATTATATCTCCTTACTTTGTTTACTCTTTCACTATTTACCTAGATAACCATTGTGATAGAACTTAAAAGGTCTGCTTAGTGTGTAATTTCACTTGAATCAGAAATCGTCCAAAAAGCAAGTTTTTAATTGGATATTTTACTTTTAATAAAATATTTCGTTTTGATTATTTTTTACTTCCAGCAGGAAAACATCTTTGGATATGCACGCAAGATAACTCCCTTCTACTAAAATTACTACCCTGAGAAATTTCTGTCGACTCGTACTTAGCAATAAATTGAAAATAAAGCAATTTGAACTTTTCTTAGCTGGACTACTAAACTCCTTTTTTTCTTCAAAGAGTTTAATTAAATATATGGTAATTTATCAGCTAAAGCACTATGAGACGCGGCTTTTTTCAAACATTCATTGATTGAACGGAAATCAATTCAGGGCTGAGTTTTTGTGCTAAGTACAATATGTATACATGACCTATTAGTCCTTGATATTTTTAAAAAGTAATTCGATTAACTTCTGTGTTCCACATGATAATGGACCGTTACATCATATCCTTGTCATTGCTTGAACCCCTCACCAACCAAACATTCGTTCCCACAAAATGTGAAGTAGGAGCACAGCATCGATCTCATGACCTTAATTTACCTTCAGAAACAAAGCATCATGTCTGGGTGTTACCATTACTCAATTTCCAAAACTGAAATTTTAGAAAACTTTTAAGCTCCAATCTCCTCAAAATGAAGCAAACTTTTAAGCTCAAATCTCCATTACAGCATTGAGATAAATCCCCTATCAGCTGTTCGCATTCTTCCTACAGTGTACAACCGAAATTGCGAACATGAAGCCTTCCTATACATTTCTATGACGTCATGACGACCACACAACTGTCATCTAATTCACGATGGATCGTCGACGTGTCAGGTTTGTGTCAGGTCGTCTTGCGTTAGTGGGCCGTTCCACCTCGAGCCAATGTTTGCTGAAATGTGGGTAAATAAAAAAATTGAAAAAATATACTTCAAAAAAACAAAAAAGTAAATTGAACCTATGAACGTGAAAAAATAATTAATTTAATAAAAGTATATATATTTCTTTATAAATAAGATTATTTAAGATATGCATGCAAGAACGCTTGCTAACCTAATATTGTAACGGTGCCAAATGAATGTTTGATCGGCAAACGAATCGTTTGACTGGGGACAAATCTGGACTGGGGACGAATCTGGACAGAACACTTCTGATCTCAGCGCCTATTTTCGTGGTAACATTGAATATCACACCCTCTACTCTATATCTTTCCCTTTTTATTATTATTATTTTGGTTTTTGAAGGTTCCCTGGTACCAGTGGCAATTTTCATTGAACAAAAAGATATTTATAAGGTATATCTTTCCCTGCATAACAGGAGGACATGGGTAAGACATTTTCTATCACTCATGGAGAATACAAGGGAGACTCGTCTAGGCTATAATATTCTGAAGTTAGTAATCAAATTGAGGGAAGCAATCCAGCTAAATAGATGTCTCTCACAATTTTTCCAGGAAAAGAAATCGTTTTGAGTCTTCATCCAGTCAACAATTAAGTCATACCAATGACTAGAGGTATCCCATAAAATTAATACTTATAGTAACATCGGAAATCTTGTAAATAAATATATAAAATTTTCCTAGAATAAAAAAAGTTTCTGTTTTAATTATCTTCATCTTCTAGGTAAATTGCCTTTTTAAACTTTCAGCTCTGTTATCTTAAAAAAGAGAGAATGAAAAGGATAACGTACAAAAAATTTCTTTGAAAACTTTGGCACTCCGAGATAATTTTAAAATTGAAATACCTGAAATTTTTATGCTCAAGAAAATAACCTCTTTTATATAAAAAAAATCAATTATTTAATTTTGTCTCTTGTAATCAATGTGTCCTCCTCAATCCTTCCCGATCTAAAACATTTTGTCTTTCTTGAGCAATAGAGTAATAAGAGGGGTCACGTAAAATTGGATTGTTCTATTGCTAGAGGAAGATGAAACATTGTTGGCAGGGATAGATGATAATTTGGCATAAAACTTTGCATAAGATACGAGACTTGTGATAGAGAAGCAATGATTAAATCTCTCTATTCCTCTAGGTAAGTCTCTCTCTCATGCTAAAATTTGTGAGTTCTATCGTTTGAAAAATTATGCATGTCTAATGTTTGACAAATTGATTGTCTATGTGAAGAAGGATCAACAAGCAATGATTAATGAAGAGTTGCAAAAAAAGAGCACCCAAAATGACGAGGGAAAAAGATTGGATCCATCAACTCCCCAAAGGGATTCTCATCCACATCCTCTCCTTCCTTGGCATATTGAAAGCAGTGAACACTTGTGTGGTGGCCAAACGATGGACCAACTTGTGGGCTCATGTGCCCTCTCTCACCTTCAAATTTCTGATTTCATCCCACCGAGCACCTACAATTATGAGCAAGTCCAGTATTATTATGAAAGATTTGAGAATTTCATTACATCTATCTTGAATTTAATTCAAGACGGATGCAATAAATTCAAGATAGATGCAAGAAAATTCTCAAACCTATCATAATAATATCGGAATTGTTTTTTAATCGAATGCACCTGTCGGGATGAAATCATTGAAGGTGAGAGAGGTCGCATGGGTCTACAACTTGGTCCTACGCTTTGTCACCAACAAGAATGTTCACGGCTCTTTGTCACCAAATTAAACAATAGTTAATTGATCCACTTCAAAGCTCATTTTTTGCAACTACTCGTTGGTCCTTCATACAACCAATTTGTCAAATATTATGCATGAATAATTTTTTTCAAAAGATAAAACTCATATATTTCAACACCAGAGAGAGAGAGATTACCTAAAGGATGGAGAGACGCAAGGGCGAGGCAGCGAAACGACTTAAATGGGTGGTCGTGAGTCGTGACTCGTGACGGATGTTGAAATTTTTAGAGGAGGAACTGAAGGGAGGAAGAGTAAATTTTCTCATCTTATTCGGTTTTATTTGGTTTCCGCATTTCTGGGCTGGCTGGGGTTGATAATATATAATACCAAGGCTTGGCTTGTGGAACAAATAAAGATCTTGAATGAAAAGAAAGAAAGAAGGGAAAGGATTGATATTGAAGATCTCGAATCACTGCTAATTAATGCAATAACCCGACCAATATGATTCATACAAATCACAGATCTCGACCGGATTTCTCTTTCTTTCTTTGTCAAATAAAGATTGCGTTTCAGGATTACATGACAAATAAATCAAAGTTAATTAATTATTATTAATAATAATCTCTGCTACTTATAAATGCATCCATCAAAAAGGCGTAAACTTAAGATAAAAAGGAGTTATGCCCCCCTAACATCAAATCTAGATCATTGATTTTGTTAAACTAACATGAGTGTTCAGATTTAAAAAATCAGATAAAAAGTCGACTATTTATCTAGAAATTGTCTGGACGCTGGGTAAGTCTTTAATTAATATACTATAATAATATTTTTTGAATCTGGTAGATTGTTTATATGAATATATAAAAGGAAACATATAAATGATAAAAATCTTGATATTTGTTATCGAGAATGACGTAACAAATATAATAATAATAAAAGGAATTGAAGGAGACAGCACACTGATTTCCTTATCTGCCCCTTATGAAATATTCCAATTAAGATAAATACGATTTATTAATCAAAATCAAAATAATAATAACTTATTAGATTTGTTAATCAAATAATAATAATAATAATTTTTGGCACTGACATAAATAGAAACAGTACTCATATCAGATTAGATAGTCTATGTCCCAATTAACGGACTTAACGAGCAAAATATAAACCTTTATGAACTATTTATTATCTAATATAAAATCTTCAAAATAGAATTAATAAGCATGGAAGGGTTTGAAGGTGGGTATAGCATGGCCAGCGAGTAACTAAAAAAATCAAGAAAGGTGCTATATATGATGAAAAGGATTACATATAACATTTTATGAAAAGTAACTTCTTATTTTAATTTTTTTAGACTTAAAATAACAAAGTAACTTCATTTAGTCTGTCACTTTTTTTTTAACCAAAATAATAAAGTAACTTCCACTGGTTTGTTCATTTTCTTTTATTTTATAAAACAACAAAGTAAATTCTGCTGGTTTGTTACTTTTCTTTTTTTAAACCAAAATAACAAAGTAACTTCAGCTTGTTTATTCATTTTTATTTCTTTGTTTCCCCCAAAAAATCAAAGTAACTTTAGCTGGTCCATTATTTTTCTTTTTTTAACCAAAATAAAACATAATTTCAGTTGGTATGTTCATTTTTTTTTTACCAAATAATAAAGTAACTTCAGTTCGTCTTTTGTCATGTTGTATTATTTTTTTAATTTTAACTTGTCAATTAATATTTATTGTTCTTATATCACACTCACACATGCACTCAAGATATAAAATTATCTTAATTTTTTTCATTTTAATTTATGTATTATTTCTTTTTTACAAAACTCTCTGTCTTAAGTATGGCCATTGTTCATAACAACAGTAGAGGAAGTGTGATTCAAGAATTATGTCATGTCGTAATTTTTTTTTGATATGCTATACTTTTATGTGGAATTTTTTATTAAAAATATATTTATTTTTTATCGAATTATTTTTTTGAGTTGTTCACATTTCTACTTTTATTAATTTCATTTGTTTAAATCGGTGAAATTGCTACTACCTTTAGCGGGCAGCGCAGATCAATACAATGTTGGCCTTTAAATTTAAATATTTAAAATAGACAACATAACCATGTAAAATAATATTTTTCATGTGTTAAAAGGTCGTCCGCACATTGAGCGGGCACTGTTGCTAGTATAAAAGCAATGTCGACTACATCCCAGATCCCACCTTAATAGAAACACATTAATTTTTTCAGCTCAATCTCCTCGTAAATGTTTATACAAGTGTTATATATTATTACAGTGTTTTCACAGAAACTATATATAAATTATTTTTTATCTTGAGTTGTTTTAATTTTGAATTTACTTTATATTATTTTTAATTACCCTTATGATAATGATATTTATATTATTTCAAATTTTTAATTATATTATTATACTATATACATTTTTGTTACAAAATCCGATCACTAAAAACATACAGTTCGGATTGTTCCCCTTCTGTAGTTTGCTCGTCTTGAGTAGTTGAATTAGTATCAAAATGAAAATTTTGATAGAATCTTTTCAAACAAAACTAGCAAATACGCCCACCGATGTGTGGGAAAAATTCTAACAAACTCAAAAATCATCAAAACAGACTTTATAACAATAATTTTGCAAAGCACTTAATGAAAAGATTTTGTAAAGCATCTAATTTTGCAAATCCATTGTCTCTCTTTTTTTTATATATTTTCTTATTTTGTATTTTTCACATTAATTCCAATTGACTATGAAAAAAGGAATTATATTAGTTGGATAAAATAAGGCTTAATTATTGAAACAATTGAAAAAAATTTGTCGCCATAGCTTCCTAACATTCCATTTCCAGCCAAAATAGAAATCAAGTGAGATAGGTTAGGATTGGAAAAGTAGCGAATCAAATTTCAAATAGGAAAATAATATAGGTTGACAAGCAGGAAAATGTTTGACGTGAAAAGTCTCTCTTATAAGAATCCAAAATAAAAATGTTTCTCTTTTATATCACATATGGTTCACAAATAATTGCCATTACACCTGTCAATGCAATATGAACTTGATTAATTATGTGTCACCTCCATGGTAGGAAAGAAAATATCAATCAACTATTGTATTATTTTTATACCGGAATTCCAGAAAAAACATATATCACTATCATTTGTGAATTCTAATTGACATAACGCCACGATTATTTTATTTCTCTCAAAAGGAGAGAAGATGGAAATTGGAAACTTTATGTTGTGTATCATTGATTAGAATTTGTTGATTTGTTAACTCGATCTGCTCTAATTCATTATCATTTTTTCATTAATACTAACAATTAATATAGAATGAAATTCTACCTTCTAAAATAACAAATAGAGAATGATTAAAGGCCTGATTAATTTTCAATGTTCACTCCTAATATGTTGCTTTTTTTTATAACTCCCGATCTTTAGGAGAAACATGCGCAATTGTAAATAATATGAGAATTAAAATTTCAAATAACACATGAACCTAATATTAAATTTCTACTAAATTAATGAAATATACTTCCTTTTAAAAAAAACAATCACTATCAGAGACTGAGAGTATTAGCTGGAGACTTGATTTCAAAATCGTACATGCATATATCTTCGGCACCATCTATTTTATTAATTAATGATTAATTATGCATGATTGTAAAGTATTTATATTCTAGATGGACTAGATAGATGTAAACTAAAAGTAATACTTTCCTGGTTGTATTAAAATATTTCAAGTTTATTGAACCTAACTTTGGCACCATTTATATTATTTCATTTTATTTTTTTTAATAAGTAAAGATGGATACATGTCTTGATTAAGGAAATTATTTCATTTTGTTTTTAGTAATAAATAATGATTGTTGTAAGAGAATACGCATATTTAACTCAAAATTTAAGCTCAAGGTAAATTAACCATTCTATAAATTCATTTGTTGCTCTTTTCTTTACTGCAAAAAGGGAATAGTTTAAGCAAATCTAAAATATCATTTTCTTCTTTATTGTTCCCCATTTATATTTTCAATTCTATTTGTATTTTTTAAAATATAATAATTTTTTTTTCAAAATATGATTTGATAATTTTTTTTTCCAAAATACAGCTTATTTATTTGTACACATGTCTACTTTTATTAATTCTATTTGTTTAAATCGGTGAATATCACTGTTACTTTCATTAACCGATCAATACAAAGTGAACCTAAATATTGAAAACGGATAACACATCCATGTAAAATAATATTTTCATAAAAGTCCGCCCGCACATTGAGCGGAGACTGCTGCTAGTATGAATAATATATATAATGATGGCGACGAGGACGCAATTGTCGCGTAAACAATAAACCTTTGTATAGAACATAAAATATGACGTTATTACTGTTTGCTAAATGTAAGAAAACAATTGCCTACAGATAATCCGAGGACCAATTCGAATTTGGGCTAATGGTCGAACTAATTGAAGTAAGAAAATTCAAACAATAAACATATCCAAGACTAATCCAGATAAGGCGCCTCAATCGACAAAGAGAAGGACTTATTTTTGTGTTTAATTATTGTTATAGATTTGGTTAATTATGAAACTTATTTATCTGTGGAGGACCGGAGGTTAACTTTTTCGTTTTCGGAATGAGCAGAGGTGCGCTATTATTATTTCATTATTTAAAAAAATAATTAGATATATGCCAGGATGAATAATTGATGATTAGATTTCACTCATTCTTAAATTGTAAAAGTTCAAAATTAGTAATTTCTACCATAGAAAGTCATCATATAAACTTAACATAAATTAAAAGGTAACTTAAAAAAGAATAGGTTTCTATAATTAAAAGTCGTGACCGTATTTCTAATAATTATAAAATAAAAATATTTATTTTTTTTTTAGAAGGGTAATTATAAGAATTATAACAAGGGTACAAGGGTAACTTCTTGCATAAATTCAAATCGATCGATCAACGAAAATTGGAGGGCTCAGATCACATGTTGTAGGAGGGGATAAACTATTTAATTTTAAATTATAAAACATTTGGTATGACTATTATTAATATATTTAATTAAAAGGAAATGCGGTCAAGACTTCTAATTAAGAACATTAGACTTTTGGCATATATTCGATTGATCAATCAACGAAAATTAGAGGGTTCAGATCGCAAGTCGTATGAGAAGATAATTTTTTTCTATAAATTAATTTAAAACAATTATTTTTTTCTATAGATGATGCGTCATTAACGATATTAGTATATCAATCCCTTTTATTAGAAGTCCTTTTATGCTTGTTGTTCTAAATATGTTTCTTTAAAAATAAATTTGTACCAAAGTAAAATATCTAAGATGTGACCGCATTAACAGGCAATGCAATGCAGTCACGAGATTTAATATATATCTTAGATTTAGTTTTATGCGACCATAAATTGGTTAAAATTAATTTTATACCATTACTTTCTGTCAAAAATAGAGATATACTAGAAATAGCACTTTAACTTTTAAAAAAGTCCAAAATACCCTCACTAGATTAAATAATCAATAAATGATTAAAAATCTTATTAACATGAAATAAATTTTGAAAATTTGAAAATTCAAATATTGAATTTTTAGAATTCTAAAGTTTTAAAATTTGAAATTTTGGATTTAAAAATTATAAATTTTTAATTTCACATTCAATTTTAACAGATTGAATTTCAAAATTTTGAAATTTTAAACTTTTGAATTCTGAAATTTTAAATTTTCATTTCTTTTGATAATGACGCAAAATCAAATATTTACTTTACCATGACATATTTCTAGTTTTAATGTTTTACAATTGCATATTTCTAATTCAATATTTTATAGTGGCGTATTTAAAAAGTTGAATGGTCAAATTAATTAACTGATGGTATAAATCTAATTTTGTCATTTTGTAATAGCATAAAAATAATTTGTAATTTAGCGTGTCATTTCTCTAATTTCTTATTTTTACTTGGCATAAACCTAAATCAATTTGCCTATTCAAATATCTATAAAAGTGACTTATCTTCCTAAATAAATTACTGTTATAGTGTTATAGGTATGGTTGCATTATGGAACTTATTTATTAACCGGAGGTTGACTTGTCTTTCTGAACAATTATTGCTAGATTGCTACAGAATTGGTTGAGTTATGGAAGTAATTTATTAGTGGAGATCATAAATGAAACAGCAATTATATTTTTATGGAGTTTGATGTGTATTTTCTCAGATAAACTACATATAATACTTGGAAGTGTAGTGAAAGAGAACAAGAATAAAAACAAGGATTGCTATTGTTTTTGTTCTAGTTTCATGTTTTTGTTGGAAAAAAAAATTAGCTCATTTGAGTCTAAATAAGTTTTATTAGACCAAATCAAACATACAATATTTTTTTTGTTCTCGTTCTTACTTACCGCAATTCCATACATCCCTAAAAATATTACATAAATATATTTATTTTTAAGAAAAATATATTTAATTAAAAAAAGGGACAATGTCTCGTGTACGTAAAGTCGTAAATACGCCACCTATTCAGTATCAATTACCAACCACCTGGCTAGTCACGTGCTCCTCCACTCCGCTGTCTCCACGACTCCACCAGTCGGGTTTTTTTCTTAAACAGCTATACACTAAATAATATCTCAACAAAGTACCAAGCACTAAGTGATAGTAACTTGATAAAAGCCAAGAGCAGATGCTTCTGCGCCTTACCCATTTTTTCTATTTCGGCGCACATGAAACCTGCACCTTACATGCGTTAAAAATAAAGGAAATTAAAAAAAATAATAGCAAGGTGAAGATTATGCGTGGCCTTACTTTACGTTCATCTGTGCGAAAAAAAGTTCTGTAACCTACGCAAGCACTCTATATATTTTTGTGTTTTTTTGTCTTATTTGATTTTAAAAAGATTACACACCTCTATCTCTTTCCCACACGCACCCACTACCAAATCCTCATGTTTCATTTGAGTTGCATTATAAGGAAAAAATCAAGGATATTTGACATGACAAAAACAATAACGCATTTTAGATAAAAAGGCATAAAACAAAAATAATATATTTTTATAAAATAATAATATATAATATATTTATAGAGAAATGTTATGGTGCATTGCGAATCTGCGATGTATTGAGGGTTCGGTACATCACGATCATATCCGTCGATAGTTTTGCAAATCGACAAATCTAATTTTATCAATTCAATCTGCATATTAAAAATCCAAATTTTAGATTTTTTTTAAAATTTTTTTACTATTTTTTTAGACTTACCATTTTTAGAAATTTCTTATAATTGTATATATCCATAAAAGGAAAGTTTTAAAAAAATTCAGAAAATTAGTAAAAAAATTTAAAAAAATGTAAAAATGTGGTTTGTTATGAGATTTCAATATGTAGATTGAATTGGTAAAATTAAATTTGTTGATTTGTAAAACTATTGATGGATATGATTGTGATGTACCGAACCCTCAATACTACATTGCGATGCACCATAACATTTCTCTATATTTATAATATATTTAATATTTTAAATTGGGTGAACATACATTATAATAGTCTATAATTTTTACATAATCAATGTAAACGTGTGCATGGCTTTGAAAATTAATGCTCATACTATTTTGACGTTATAACATTAAAATGAAAAAAAAAGTTAATAAACTTAAAGTTAAAATCTGCTAGAATTTCCAAAAATACTTGAATGTACGTCATGACAAATGTATATATGTGGACCTTAGAATTTCTGTGATAATTTTTTTTCCAAACTTTTTAATCTTCTGACTTATAATTTGATCTAGTATATATAGTAGTTTGTTAGATTGTAATGGACAGAGGATAATGCATAATACAAAGAATTGATTGCAATTTACATTTACAAATGCGTCCCTTGTTATAACAACCTATGAGCACTATCTAAAAACAATTATTTAAAACAAATCATATTTATACATAATTATTTTAACTATGTAAAATTGAAAATTATTTTAACTATGTAAAATAGGAGTAGTTGCGTACTTTGGTTGGGGTGGGATTGTGGGAAAGACACAATTCAACGACTCAATGGGAATAGGCCTGTCAACCGAAAAAAAAACATGTTATGCCGAAACGGAACAAATAACAATAGTAGAATTTGTTTTGTTTCCTTAACGAAACGGCAAACGACACAGGAATTGGAACATCTTAACCTGTTTTAACGTACTTTTTACATGTCGTTTAGCGAAATCATTTCGTTTATTAAGTGGAATGGTTAACGGTAGCGAAATTCATTTCGTTTTCTTACGAGCAAGCCAAACGAAACGGTCCATTCCGTTGTCACTTACCACGTTTGAAAAGACTAAATTAGAAGGTGGTGAGTGGTGACCTAGTTTTTCTTTTCTTTTTTCCCCTCCCAGTGTGGGGTCCGAAGAGAATGACTTCAACGCGTAGGTATTTAAATGGGAGGTTGGACGCAAGAGATGGGATGCAATAGGGTCCGCAGAAAATGAGGGTTTAGGTGCACTTTCAGTTGGAGCCATATATTGTAGGGCGTTGGAGCTAGGGGTGGGCGCGGTATACCGTTTATACGCGAAACCGTTCCGTTCCGTCCATACGGAACATATTATGGAATGAAATTTCATTCCGTTTCGTAAACGGAACGGTAAACGGAATGTGTTTCATGATTCATTTGTGTGAAATACAGTGTAAATATAGCCGTTCCGCGGAATTTCGTTGAAACGGAACGAATACGAATCATTTCGGTCATACCGTTTACTGAAACGGAACGGAAAACGGAACGGCCCATTCCGCTTCCGTTATCCACGTTACCCACCTCTAGTTGGAGCACCTTGCGCCTTACTTCAGGGTCAAAATAAGGCGTACAAGCACCTTGCGCCTTGGCTCTTTAAGTAAATAGCACATAGTGCGGTGCTTTGCCGAGCTATTATTTTCGTCAGAGCCGGCCACCCACATTTCGGTGATTTCACCCAAATAAAAAAAAGTGTGCACGCTGCAATATTCAAATGGTAACCTTCCACGAACCAACATTTCACTAATTGTTAAAAGTGGATCACAAGCCATACTTTTACTAATGGTAACCTTCCACGATCACAAGTCATAGTTTTACTAACGAAATAATTTCACTAACGCGCGATGGTTAACGAGAGATATTTTTATTTCGTTTTCTTAAACGAAACAATAGACAGAAGTCAAATTGTACCGTTTCAGCCTCATTTCAAACCGTTTTATATGTTATTTCTGAAGTGGAAAGGTAAACGAAATGGAATTCTGTGTTATTTCGTTTAAGAAACGGTTAACAAAATGGGTTGGTGTTCTGTTTCCTTATACGAAATGTAAACGGTTTGGGCCCATTCCGTGGTTTTCTGACACGTTTGTCATGCCTATCTAAATGTATCAAATGGGGTGCAATGTCACTCATTTTTTTTCCAATCATGTATATATATATAGAGAGAGAGTAGGATTCTAGTGCCCACATTTTCAATGCCCCCAAATGCCCCAAAACTCACTTTTTGATTACTTTTTTAAAATATAAAATTTAAATTTCGAATCCAAACCGTTGATCTTATTTGATATAACAAGCGATGCTTCATAAAAGTTTTATAAATTTTGAAGTTTATTTGATACTCGATCAAGAGGCTATAATATGAACAGATTAGAATTAATCTATCAAATTTAACTAGATTCGTTCAATATTCAATATCTTGATCGAGTATCAAATAAACTTCAAAATTTATAAAACTTGTATGAAAATGCATCGCTCGTTATATCAAATAAGATCAACGGTTTGGATTCGAAGTTTGAATTTTATATTTTAAAAAAGTAATCAAAAAGTGAGTTTTGGGGCATTTGGAGCATCCAAAATGTGGGCACTAGAACCCTGCTCATATATATATATTGTTAATTATATGGAAAAATTTTTAAGAAAATCACTATTTGAACCCATAAAAATGCAAATATAATCCTATTCGTGACCCCATAGTTAAATATTTAACTTTTTTGACAACGATAATTCATAAAAATTAATTATTCATCTTTATTTATTTGAGTCAACCCATCTAAAACTTTTCTGGCCTCGCCACTCACACAAGGTGCCTGAAAATCTGGTGGTGTGCAATACTTTGGGTGATATGCATGGTTAACCAGGAATGCAACTTGTTTTCAAAATCAGCAAATATTAATGCCCTAATTTCATATTGGACAGCTCTGTGAAACTCTGACATGAAGGGACAGGTGCTGACTCTGATGCCTCCACGAACCATAAATACATGAATTAATTTACAATCATTGTTAGAAGAAGTGACACATCCTTGATGAGCGATGACTGAAAACGAACGGTGCTTCTTCGGGCATGACTAAGGGCTAACTTAAGGTGAAATTTGTGACGTGCTTTAGGGGTTCTTTTTTGTGATTTTGTTTAAGATTTCATATTCCAAGTCAATGGAGGATTTGTTGAGTATGTCTCTCATTTCACCACCGATTGATAACATATTTTATTTGTCAAGTTATCAGATATATATAGCAAGTGATTATTGATAGGCTATATTAAGAATATATTTTTGGAACTTATGGTGTATTGAAAAGTTTTTATTTATTTAGTATTAGTTTTTAAAAATTGTGACTGTTAATAATAAACTACTTATATTATGTATAAAAAAGTAATGTAATTGAAGTTTCTCAATTATATTTGACTCTCTTTATTTAAGTTGTGCCTCTCTTTCGATTTCACAACAACTCCATAGCAACTCTTTTTAATAATTTCTTCAGGTTTGTGCTTTTCCCTTATCGGTGTTATTAGTAATATTATTATTTTATCTTATCTGTTTCCAACTTTCCATTCATATTCTGGAGCAAAGAAACAATGATTAGTGACCTAAGCAAAACTTCTTAAATAAAACTATTTAGTAGAAAGTCCAACGACTCCTATCCAAATCTTATATTGTAATGTCATAAATCTTGAAAATATATTTTAGAAGCATTTCTTATTATAAAATTAATATTTCAAAATCATCTTGGATTTAGTTTTAAGGTTAATAATTTCTCGAATGATAATAGCGAGTTTAAAAAAGTTGACAGGTTCTTATATACACATATTAATCAGAAAAGCTTACTGTCCTCTTTAATTATCTAAAAAAAAAAGTTGCATTTTCAGACTCTACCTGATAGTTCTCTAATCTTATGCCATACATCTATTCAAATATATCTAATTAAACACTAGCTAGGCAACTTACGAGCAAAAAAACTCGTGTTACGTGAGTTATTCGATCTCGAGCTCAATTGTAATTGTAATTCGAGTTGCACCAACTCAGTTATTTTACGAGTCGAGTTAGAGTTTGGCTCAACTCAACTCATCAACTTATGAGCCGACTCGTGACATAATAAATTTCAATTTTAAATAAAATTATCAACATAATTTATGAGTATTAAAAAACTCATAAAATAATTACAAGAATTTTTATTTTAGATAATTATTACCTAAAATCATATTGAGTTTCAAGACATATTTTGCTTCAAATAAATAAAAGATTAAAAATGACAATAATTTTTATTGTTTATAATAATATTGTATATATCAATTACTTTTAAATTAATATATAAATTAAATGAAGAAAATTTTAGTACATGTGCTTATTTCAAGCTGCCTTGTGACTCACGTGCCAGTTTGAGTTGGAGACAAATTGAATTTGAGCTATATTAAATATATATATATATATATATATATATATATATATATATATTTCTAACTCGACTCGAGCCAACTCGAGTTACAACTGAGAGCCAAATTTGAACTATTTCAACTTTCTTCGAACTCCACTTGTATATAACCCTAACTAGGGCTGTAAGACGTAAGAAACGGCACAAAAATGGAGTGTTTCGCTAACCGTTTCGTTTCGGTGACGAAACAAATTTGATCTTTTGTTAATCGTTTCGCAACGCTGAAACAGTCAAAACGAACGAAAATTACGTAATTTACACAGGAAAGAAACAGATTTTAATTTCGTTAATTGTTTCGCTAAACCAGACGAAATAGAATTTTATTTCGTTAATCGTTTCGCGAGGGCGAAACGAAACGAAAAAACGGTGCGAAACAAAAAACTTGCAGCCCTAACCCTAACTATGTACGATATGACCACAAGGATTTATCCCAGTTTCACTGATCGTTAATCGTCTATCACTAATCCACTAATCCAAAAAGTATTACAACCAAACCAAACGCACGCTATGAATCTTGTATGATACATCTAGAGCCTTGAGTTTATCTGACCCAATTTCGTTTTAACCTCGCAGTATGTAACCCTTACAAGTATTAATATTAACATTAATTAAGTAATTGTTTAGAAAATTTTGGTGAATTAATGTTTACCAAATCATTTAATCAGTTCAATAGCTCCGTTAATTCAAAAAACTAACCGTTAGAAAATACAGGCAAGTACTTTCCTATATAATAAAGAAAATGAAGTCAAACAAATGCCTCCTAACCTTGTTGCTATTTAAATTTGCCGTAGGCTAAACCACTTAATTTCACGGCGAAGCGAAAACACCTTGGCTCCACTGTCTGTTCTTCCTGCGCTTATCCAGTACCACTAATGTCTCCACTATTCCTTCATCTATTTCTTCTACTCTCCCTCCTATCCCCCACCTATTCCATCTCACCTCCTTCCTTCCCCCTCTCCACAAATTCACGATGGATCGTGGATTCCACCGGGCAGCGGGTCAAGCTGGCATGTGTCAACTGGGCAGCTCACCTCGAACCAGTTGCGGCCGAGGGTTTGAGCAAGCAGCCAGTTGATTTTTTGGTCGAGAAAGTGGCTGATTTTGGGTATAACTGTGTACGTTTCACCTGGGCTGTACAGATGGTGACTAATGCCTCCGTCGGGTCGATTACTTTGCGCCAGTCATTAGAGCAGCTTGGATTGTATGAATCGGTTGCCGGTGTCGGCGTCAACAACCCCCAACTTCTTGATTTGAGCCTTGTTCAGGTTTATAAGGTCAGTTTGTTGTTTATGGAAAGATAATTCATATCAACAGCTAGAGCAGTTCTTAATTGTGACAACATGATAGTCACAAGATTATACCGGCAAGATAATACCAGCACAGCAATAGTATAACTATATACTATATAATGTTCTTAGAATAGAGACAAGTAAATGCCAGTTTAGGATATATATATAATTAATGGTGTCGGTCATCGTCATGTGAGCTTTGTCAAGTAAATGCCAGTTTAGGATATATAGTTATAAGATCTCGGTCAATATGATCACACAAAGATCACCAAGGAGTTGACCATCGTACGAGCTAATTAGATATGGATATATATAATTAATGAATAATGATCAAGCTTTGTCGGGCGGAGCCTATATGGGGGCGAAGGGCTTGATCATTATTCATTAATTATAGGCTTCGTAGGGCTTGGCCGCTTGGCAATATTTGAGTTGTTTGCTAGATGATGTTAGATACTTGGTTGACTTCAACGTGCATTGGGGATCTGGGGTGCATTGCGCCATTGCCCAGTTGCCCCCTTAATTTAATAATTTTGACCCAAATGAAGACTTGTATTTTTGTGTAACGAATCGTAACAACATCTATATCCACTGGCTACACTGAAGTAAGTCTAATATAGCTTTTGAAGATCACTTGCAAACACAGCCCCTCATTTTCACTTCTGACGCATTCCTAATTTGCTACTTTTCTTAAATGAAATATTAAATACCCCAGATGTTCTCAATTATTATAATGATACCCTCTCAAATTATCAAATATGTATGCTATTGTTTTTCAATTATCGAGCTTTATTTTTATTATTTTCTATGGAATAATTAGATTTATGCCACTACAAAAAGTAGTCAATTTGATAAATGTAAATTGATAATTAGATTTATGCTATTAAAAAATTGTTAAAATTAATTATATGCCATTTTCTTCAAAAACATAATAAATTCTAAAAATGCCACCCTCAAATATGTCATTTCTTTTACAAATTCCCAAATTACCCTAATTAAAATAAATCCTAAAAAAAGACGGCGCTGTAATACTTTATTTCAAATGTCACCAGCAAATAAATTTTTGTTAAATATATAGACGAGGGTATGATGGCTTGTATTATCCAATGTTCAAACCTCCTTGATGACTCTTGATGTTGTTTGCTCTCTAATGCTTGCCTGCTTGGGACCTTCCAATGGGCATTTGCATCGGCTTCCGTTCTTCTCTTTTTATTATTTATTACAGGTGTTAAGCCTTTTTTTTTCCATTTCTTTTGTTTTCTTTTTTTTTTTAATTATTATTTTTTTTGCCTGTTCGTTTAAGCAAGTCTCATCCTTTCTATATATGTTTGACATTTTATTCTCAAATTTAGAGATGATATTTTTCTAATTCAAATTTTTAATGATATATAAAAGGGTAAAATTGTCATATCAATAGGCCGATGACATAAAACTAATTTTTACTATTTTGTAGTGGCATAAAAATAATTTGTCATTTAGTAATGACATTTTTCTAATTTCAATGTTTCGCGGTGGCATAAATCTAATTAACCCATTTTCTATTGAGCAAAAGATCTAATTAACTAATAGTTAATACAATAGAAAACCATCTTTATAACTGCACACCATTGTCCCCCTATAATAAAATTCCGACTCCACCCCTCAAGAGAGACGCACTAGACGGAATTTCTTTTTCTTTCCCTAATTTTCTCGTCGAAGACATGATGGTCTATCCTGATTTTAAATAATATTTTTTTTTTCAATTTCTGAATCTGGTTAACAATGGGAAAATTAGGAAGAGAAGTGATTTTGATGAGGGTAAAGCCAATTTTGAAGATTCGACGTGTATTTATTTAGCTAGTTTTGAAATAATATTACAAAAGAAGTAATAGTAACGGCTTATTACTACAGTTGATTTATTTCTTATATTTAAATATCCTGTAAAATGTGTCCATAATATATGGGTAAATAAGAAAAATAAAATATTAATATTCCAACCAGAGTGTGTTAACTCCTTGGATATTAAATCGAATGTATCCTTTACTTAAGTGATGAAGGGGTATTTAGGAACCCTAAGTATCAAATAAAATTTGTACCTAGAACCTAACTTCACTAGTCGTTTTAGTTAAGCTTTAGAGTCGAACCCAAGGGACGGATTAATGATTACCGGACTTATTGGTTTTCAAAAGCTAGACAGGAAAATAAGAGTGATTGGAAGCAAACAAAGATAAAAATGCAAGAAATAGATGTTTTTGGTATTTTGGACTCTAAAATAATTCTAAATAAAAGCATGACTAAAAAGACAGGTTTTTTGGTGGTTTTTATGATAAATAAGAGCGTCCTAAGGATCGGAAATGACTTAGGCTTAGCACCGGAAACTCCAGAGTCGATTGCTTTCGCAAAAAACCCCGAGATGCCGGCTTCCAAGGCTCTGTCCAACCCGAACTGACGGCAGTTCGACCTGGACAGAGCGTCTGGAAGTGAGTTGTGTTTTCAGGCTTTTGTCCAACCCGGACAAGACTTGTACGGGTCGAACAGAAGGTCTGGAAATGAGTTCAAGGCTTGACTCGGACAAGGTTCAGGGCCCGGACCGGCTGTAACACGAGTTCTAACCCTCAACTTTCGCCTTTTGGATTAAAACCCAGCACAGGACTCTACCTAGCCCTCTTAAGTTCACTAACCTAACTTCGTGTCGGAAATTAGTTCACTTAGGTTTGTCTAATTGTGTTCTTGAGGATATCTAAATGTTCTCTCAAACTATTTAGAAGTAACAACTTTCGCTGCTAACTAGTCTCCCCTTTCAGATCTACAACTTATCCCATGTACATTGTTTAACTCCAATTGATTAACTTAACCTTGTAACTTAACTAAATGTGGCCATTCATTTAGAAGTAAATCAGTTCAAGCAATAGGATTAAACAAGCATCAAAATAATACTAAGTAGACAAATAACAAAGTCAAATATCAAGCTAATCATTCATCACAACAACATACTAAACATACATCATAATCCTACCCTAAGACATAAAAGAACTAGTAAATAATAGAAATAACAGTAGAGATACAAGCCATCGAGAATAAAGAGTAAAACATCAAAGGAATAAACTGAAATACTCCCTTGAAAGCTTGTACTTCGTCCTCAAGGGCAGTGGAAGAGTGGAGACGTGGGAGATCTGAACTGCTCGCTGCCGTCGCCTCAGATTAGTGGAGAAATCACAAGTACCGGTGAAGAAATCAAGGTGGAATGGTGGAAAATGGGGCTGGAAAGGTGAAGGAGGCCATGGAGGCCGCCTCCTCCGAGATGGAGGCTAGGGTAACCCCCAGATCCAGGTAGAACGTGGAAGGAAGAAGTTTTTCCTCTACTGGGCAGAGAAATACCTTTTGTAGAAGCCCTCCAACTTGAGGAACAAGCCAGAGGCGTCCAGGGCTTCAATCAGGGGCCAACTGGGCAGTCATCAATGCAAAATCACCTTCCCAAGCGAGCAGTTCGACCCAGGCACGAGCTGGTCCAGGTTGGAGCCAGGTTGGAGCCAGGCTGGAGGACTGGAGAGGCTTCTGTTCGACCTGGACAGAATCTGTCCAACCTGGACAGAGCGGCGAGGTGGAATGGCTTTGTTCGACCTGGACAAAAATCTGTCCAATCTGGAGGCACTCAGTTCGGGTTGGAGAGTGGTCAGTTCGACCTGGAGAGAAATCTGTCCAACCTGGACAGAGCAGTGACTTGGACTTGGAGTGGAATGGGAGCTACGGCTCGGATTTCGACCCGAACAGGAGTTTGTCCAGGTCGAATTGAGCATAGAAAGCCCGAAATCAAGGTCTGAATTGAGCGGATCGTGGCATGTGGCCCGCATGTCGGTCTGGAATGTGCCCCAAGCGCCAGGAATGAGTCGTCTGGCGTGCAAACAAGCGTGGAGAAGCTTCTTTGGGTCTGTTTTTCTTGAATCTTCATCAAAACCTGTGTCAAAAACAAATAGAAGCGACGGCAAAGCCAAATTCTGGGGAAACACAGCAAAACGTCAAATATTAACAAGTTTTGGGTCATAATTGGGTGCCAAGTACGGTCAAAATACTAACAAATAAAAGCGATATCATTAAGCTAAAAAGAAAACCTTTATTAAGAAAAAAAATCAACGATTATTTTTTTCATTTAAAACAAAGAGTCAATAACCTTTCATGCGAGGTTACCTTCTACACCACATTTTACGTCAGATTGTAAAAATTCAATGGTTAATATTTGATATTAAGGATTGACCTTTATACGAAATTATTTATTTATTTATTTATTTTTAGAGAAATATTAGTGTCCAATATATTGGACTGGTGGGGTCCGTCCAATACGATCGTTTTCATATTTTTAAATTTCAAACAACCGATCCGAACCATTCAATATATTCTCCATATTGAAAACTTATAAAAAACCAATTTTTATATTTTTTTCAAAATTTTTTACTATTTTTTTGGTATTTTAGAAAATCGTTGTTATTGGATGATCCAGAACTTTTATATCATGAATTTTCTAAAATACCAAAAAATAAGTAAAAAAATTTGAAAAAAATATAAAATTTGGTTTCATATAAGTTTTCAATACGAAGAACATATTGAACGGTTTGCATCGGTCATTTGAAATTTAAAAATGTGAAAACGATCGTATTGGACGGACCCATCCGTCCAATACGTTGGACACTAGCATTTCTCTTATTAAATAATAGAGAAGTAGGGATGAGTATTTCCTCTTTGTTGCTAATAACGATGATCTGTGATGAGAACAAAATATATTTATTTTTCTCCCTCCCCTTCAAATTAAGATTGCAGATGTCGAAAACCTAAGTTGCTTGTAGAAACTGACCACTCAAATTTTTTTTTCCCTTGCCCGATGGTTTTTCTAATTGGATTTTTCTTGGTCTATTTTCTTTACCAATATATTCAGTGTTTTAACCCGGTTCATTTTGTCCAATATTTTGTTCGAGCATTTGGTTTTGCATCAGACTTTTGTTGGATTTTTTTTCTAGCCTACCCAACTTATTTGGGATAAAAGACTTAGTTGTTGTATTTAGTTTTGCATCAAGGTGCATAGTTACGAGCATTCGGGTTTGATTCGCATTATGTTGCGACTGTCAATCTTTCTTTATCGGTCTCTTCATATTTATTCAGTTCAATGGTCTTTTTTTTTATTTTTTTTTACAAAAACTGTTTTCAACTTTAAAAAAAACTTGATGAAAAAAAAATTGTACCTATAAGATTACTATCATGATTTTACTTTCTGGTTTCAAAAATCAAAATACATCTTTTTGGAAAGATAAATGAATTGGACTCAAAATCTTCTTGAACCTATTCTTAAATAAAAAAAAAAAACTCTAAAAATTAAATGGACTGAAAATCTTGTTGGGCTTCAGTCACTGGACCTGATTTTACTCGCCATCAGAGGATAAAAATGCTCTGTAGGCTGTAGCGGAACCGAGCCGCTCGACGGGGCCTGATGTTCACTGGGCACCCATCGTCGATCAATGATCGGACGGATCATATACGGTCTGCATCGTTTGATGATCGGACGGCTCATATACGGCTGATATACGGCTCAGAGACGGCACCCATCGTCGATTGGTGATCGATGATCGTACCGCTGCCTCGCTTCTCTCTCACCTTTTCTTTAAACCTTTGTCCTTTCCTGCTCCTCTTTTTCTCTCCTTTTTTTTCGACCTCCTTTCCTCTCGTAACATCGCCTCTTTCTCCCCCGGTCTCAGAGATCGAAATGTTTGTAAGAATTACCATGAACATGATGATGGTTCCTTTCAATTTCCTCGTGCCTGTACCCGAACGTTCTATTCTTGTGTTCAGCCATCGCACCCATATTTTTTCATACACACCTGATATCAGCTATTTTTGCTCATGATTTGGTTGTATCGCTTTGTCACCACTCACCCATGGTCCATGGACAAGGACGCTATCTATGCTCATGATTGGTGGTTTCTCTCGATTTTTGTGCAAGTACGATAATAGGGGTAAATGAGGGTAAATGGGGTAATTGGTATGTTGTTGTTGTTGTTTTTTTTTTTTTTTTTTTTTTTTTTTTTTTTTTTTTTTTAATTCGTAGTAAACAGGATTTTAGAGTTCTGGTATTATTTGGATGGGTGTAGAGTGACCTGCTCTGACACCATTGTGAATTTTTGAAAGAGAATGATTTCTATTATTTTCTGATATCTCAATACAACGGTATCTAATAGCCATTTCTCACTTTCCTATTTTACATATATTTGTAATCTTTTTAAAAAAAAATAGTAACAGATTACGCTAATAAAATTGATTTTTTTTTTTCCAATTCTCTAGATAACGCCTATCATCTCTTACCTGGTTAATGAAGACATGTGATGAGAAAATAATATTTCTTCTTTTCCTCTTTTATTTTTCAACATATGGGTACATGAGTAAGTCTCCAAAAAGAAGTTACTATAGTTATGATCTTACTGGTTATTACATTGTGGTACAGCTTAGTGGGATGCTATATCTGATATGAATACTGTGTAGTTTGCTGAGTTACTAAAAATTTGTATCAGGAAGTGGTGTCTGCTCTGGCTAGACAGAACCTAATGGTGATACTTGACAACCATATAAGCAAGCCTGGATGGTGCTGTAACAATAATGATGGAAATGGCTTTTTTGGAGACAAGTATTTTGATCCTGATGAATGGCTCAGTGGTCTCAGAATTATAGCCACAATGTTTAACAGTACACCCAATGTGATTGCAATGAGCCTTAGAAATGAGCTCCGGGGCCCAAATGAAAATCTTACTTTGTGGTCCAGGTACTGTATCTGATACTTAATGTTTCTAAAATATTGGTCATAAAATTTTGGGGAATTGTCCAAAATAAACTTTATAGTTCACAATCATCTAAATGAGATCTGATGTTTCTTATTCTTAAATTAATGCAAAACAGTTTGTGGATACTGATAATAACATTCAAACCATGAAAAATCAATCTCAAACCAAGCATCAAGGACTAAATTGCCCATCAATTTTTTGTGAAACCTTGGCTGTTAGATTCGAGTCTGGTCTGATTGCGTTTCATTTCTAGCCTACCTCGACTTGTTTGAGATTAAAGGCTTTGTTGTTTTTATTGTTGTTGCTTGACTGTTTGATACCTTACCATCTGTGTAAATTTGTTACGAAACTGCAAATCACATGGTAACTTTTGTTCCATGTGGGCACAAGAAAAAGCAAGGTCACACCCTTTCTCTTATTAGGTACATGCAGGAAGGTGCAGAACTTGTGCATTCGGCAAACCCTAATCTCCTTGTGATCATATCAGGCCTGGACTTTGACACTAACCTAAGTTTCATTCTACAAAAGCAACCCACTGTTACCTTTAAAAATAAATTAGTCTATGAGTTACATTGGTATTCATGGTCTGATAGTGTTAACTGGGGAAATGGAAACCTAAATGATGTTTGTGCATCAGTGGTGGAATCTAAATTATTGAGAGGCGGCTTCTTGCTTAAACAAGGATGGCCTTTGTTTCTTTCGGAGTTTGGGTTCTACCAAATTGGGACTCATTTGACTGATAACCGCTACCTTACTTGCTTTTTGAGTGTTGCTGCTGAGTGGGATCTTGACTGGGCTTTGTGGGCCCTGCAGGGTAGTTATTATATCAGAGAAGGGATAGTTGGTTATGATGAATCATTTGGTCTTTTAACTTGGGACTGGTACAAGGCCAGAAACCCTAGTTTTGTGAAGAGAATTTCTGCTCTTCAATCTCCACTTCAAGGTTTTAAAATTTTGCTTACTTGCTTAAAGTAATTACATATTGAGATATTTCTATTGGCCCATTTTTAAGCTTTCAAATTCATTTGTTGGTCTAATTGCTATCTTCCATTTAAGGAGCGGACGGAAATTTATGTCACCATCCTTGTTAGCATGGATATCAATATCTCAAAATTGTGGCCTTTTACATATGATGTGCATGCAGACAATTTCCCTATGGAAGATGACAGGACTGTATATTGTAGAGTGTCAATACCATTGAGTCTGTGGTCAATGGGGCACCAAATTACTACTTGAGATTCAAATTCATAATCTTGGGACTTACCGAAATTCCCATACTAATGATACTATGCTGATCTGCATATATGGAAATTTTTAACAACACTCTGAAGGAAATATGTAGTACTAGTAGCAACACTGTGCTATTTTTAACAGCTTCTTTTCTAAATTTTGGAATATTTATTAACCATAGTAATTGATTCTCTGCAGGACCCGGACTATCTAACAACAAGCCATACAATCTAATATTTCATCCCTTAACTGGTCTCTGTGTTTTAATGGAATCTCCATCTAAGCCACTCCAATTGGGTTCATGTGCTGACTCGAGAGCCTGGAATTACACATCTGATGGTAAATTGATGGTTAATGGCACAGGTTACTGCTTACAATCAGTCGGTGTGGGGAAGAATGCAACAATTGGTACGAGCTGCTCTAAATCTAATTCCAAGTGGGAGCTCATATCCAAATCCACCATGCACATTTCATCTAAACTCCATATATTTGGTGCCATGGTGTGTTTGGATGTTGGTTCTGATGGAACCATAATTACAAACGAGTGCAAGTGTTTGAGTAGAAATGGGACGTGTAGTCCTGAGAGTCAATGGTTTAAGATCATTGTGAGTAACAGAGATTTGCCAAGAGGTGATTCTAACCTAGAAGTACCTCTTTTTGGAAGCTGGCTGTCAAAATTACTTCATGTAGGAAAGTGGAGAAGATATTTTTATGTGGAAGAGATGAATGGTATTTAGGTTTTGAAATTTGTTTTAATATTTGCTTATGTTGTTTCAATCGGTGGTTGTTTATTGTATTACAACGTTTATTCCTCAAGTATATTTGTAATACAATGACTTCTATTAATTGAGCATATTTGCATACAATGACTTGATTGAGGCACTATGTGTATGTTTTTTCATCATAGCAGCAGGGTTCGGAACACCTCTTTGGTGTCAATAAGTCCCTGGCAAACAGAATTATCTGGTTAGTTCACTTCATTTCTAAAAGAAAATATATCTCCATACTTTTTACTCTTTCACCAGTGACCTAGATAAACATTGTCATACTTAATTTTTTACTCTTTCACCAGCTACCAAGATATCCATTGCGAAAGAACTTCAAGTTCTGCATAGTGAACTTTCACGAATAAGTCGGCAATCGTCCAAATTAAAAATTTGTAATTGGAGAGTACTACTGAATACAATCACACTTCAAAAGACAATTTGTTTCTCTTTGAAATTGCATCTGAGATAATAATTGGCTTCCGTATTAAAAGAAAATAATTTTCTTTTTTTTATTACTTACTTTCAAGTTTCAACAGGGAAAAGCTTTGGATATGCTCAATTTCACTCCCTTCTACTTGAATTACCACACTTAGAAAATTCTGGGCTGGTTTTAGAAAGAAAACTCAAAATAAAGCAATCCAAAAGTTTTCTTCGGTGGACCTCAAAACGTCATTTCTTCCGAATATTCAATTAGATATGGTAATTTACTAATTTATCAGCGAGAATAACTATAACATACTGTTTTTATTTTTTTTAAACATTCAGTAATTGAAAGGAAATTAATTTAGGCCAGGGTCAAGTTTTCTTTTGTAATTATACCGAGTAAAATTTGAATGAATGATAACCTATTCTCCAAAAACCCATGCCATCAAGGTAACGAGGCAGTAGAAATTAATCTTCTCTTCTTTAAGAGAATTTGATATTGTTGAAACTTGAATTTAATGCCACTTCTGAATTCCTAAGAAGGATGGAGCGCTAGATCATATTCTTGTCATTTATCTTGAACCCCTCACCAACCAAACATTCGTTCCCACAAAATGTGAAGTAGGAGCACGGCATTGATCTCATTACCTTTACCTTCAATAACAAAGCATCATCTGGGTGTTACCATTACTCCAATCCCAAAACTGACATGTTAGAAAACTTCTAAGCTCCAATCTCTTCAAACTGAAGCAAACTGATAATGACAGCATTCAGAATAAATCCACTATCAACTATTCGCATTCTTCCTACAGTGCACAACAGATATTGCAAACATGAAGCCTCTCTCCCCCCTACTTCCCTTGATGCTCATCCTATGCATTTCTGTTGCGACCGCACAATTGTCAACTAATTCACGATGGATAGTTGACGGATCAGGTAAACGGGTTAAGTTAGCATGTGTCAATTGGCCATCCCACCTTGAGCCGATGTTAGCTGAAGGCTTAAGCAAGCAGCCGGTGGATGTGATCTCCAAAAGCATAATTTCCATGGGTTTCAATTGTGTTAGGCTCACATGGGCTACTTTCATGGTTACAAATAGTTCCTTTGCATCTCTCACTGTTAGGCAGTCGTTCCAGTCTTTGAACCTTATCGAATCGATTGGAGGTATCAGAGCAAATAACCCGTCATTCTTGAATCTCACACTCATAGATGCATTTAAGGTGATTTTCATTTCATTACAAAATATTTTTATCTATATTTTTCAAAGCTGGGAACCAAAAGAAATTTTATGTTCATAGGCAGTGGTTTCAAACCTAGGAGCCAACAATATAATGGTGATATTGGATAACCACATAAGCAAACCGGGATGGTGCTGCAGCAGTTCTGACGGAAGCGGTTTCTTTGGAGATAAGTATTTTGACCCCGATTTGTGGATTGCTGGCCTAACCAAAATGGCAACTCTGTTCAATGGTGTCTCTAATGTAGTCGGTATGAGTCTCAGAAATGAACTGCGAGGAGCTAAGCAAAATGTTGACGATTGGTACAAGTATGTGCTTCTACCGTATTTTCCTGAAACATAAATGTACTAATTCAATTAACCTTTCTACAACAGTTAGATTTCCCTGGTTATTTTAGTACCAAATAGGCCACAAACTGAAGTAGACTATTTAGGCCGTAAGCCCGTTATGTCTTTCTAGTCTGGATTTTGGACTCATATTAGGCCCATTTATCTCTACCGAAATGCATTGCTCACAGTCACAGGTTAGGCTAACCTCGAACAAAATTTATTCTAAAATTTAACACTAATATACACGCATATAATTAAAAATTCATATATGATGAAGGAACATGCAGAGGGGTGCTGAGGCAGTCCATGCGGCAAATCCGGATGTCTTAGTAGTTCTCTCTGGACTTAGCTTCGACAATGACCTAAGCTTTCTGGCAAGAAAACAAGTGAACCTAAGTTACACCGGCAAGCAAGTTTTTGAGCTACACTGGTACGGTTTCTCCGACGGCCAAGCCTGGCGCACCGGCAACCAGAATCAAGTATGTGGCCGTGTCGTATCCAATGTTATGCGAAAAGCAGGTTTCCTGCTAGACCAAGGCTGGCCTGTCTTCTTGAGTGAATGGGGACTTGATTTTCGCGGCACGAATGAGAATGACAACAGGTACTTTGGATGCGTGTTGGGTGCACTCGCTGAAATGGACTTGGACTGGGCTTTGTGGGGCCTCCAAGGCAGCTACTACTTGAGAGAAGGTCTGTACTCGCCGGACGAGACATATGGGTTGCTAGCCTGGGACTGGTGCAAGGTTAGGAATCAAAGCATTGTAGAGAGGATCAAAGCATTGCAAAAACCACTTCGAGGTATGTCATCTTTTACCACAGAATGATGATAAACAACATGACAATATATATTTGAGTATTTACCAATATATCGATCAGATCGGGAAATTATTCTGTCATACACATCCGTGAGCATAATTTTAAATCTTGGAACTTTCATATTAGGTCCTGTAATTGAAAATGTCAAATCCAATTAGAGAATTTCATACTATCGATCAATGACTATTCGTATTCAACTAATTATTCAGGTCCAGGATTTTCAGACGTGTCAACCTACAAACTACTGTTCCATCCATTAACTGGACTGTGTGTCTTACAAAAATCCCTAATAGAACCGCTGAAGTTAGGGCCATGCACTGAATCTCCAACATGGATTTACACACAAGACAACACCATTGCACTCAAAGATAACTTGCTCTGTCTGAAAGCCGACGGCACTGGGAAACAAGCGAAACTTGGGATTATTTGCACCAACTCCAATTCAAGGTGGCTGTTCATATCCGATTCAAAGATGCATCTTGCGACTAACATTTCGCAAAATGATAATTCTCTCTGCTTAGACGTTGGTGATGATGGCCAGAGAATTGTGACCAATCCTTGCAAGTGCTTGAGCAATGACCAAGATTGCGATCCGAAGAGCCAGTGGTTCAAGCTTGTTGATAGCACCAGAAATTTTGAAAAGTGTGGGAGACGATTCAGCTTAGTTCCATACAGGTTGGAGAATTGGAAGGTCTTATAGACTACTGCTTTTGTAAATTTAGATACATGTATTCCAATTGAATTCTAAATTGCTTTTATCATATAACTATAAAAATTCAATTGGTGTGGATATATCTCCAACAAATTCTCCCTGCTATTTAGGCGTACATTAATTGCATTGGAGTAAGTGAGTTCTTTAATTTCAAACTGTAGGCATGTATAGGGTACTTTTTTTCAGACTCTCAGTGTTCAGTAGTCAGTTCATGTAGTTGGAGCTAATTATGACTGTGTAGACTTGTACAGGCGAACCGCCGGTTCCCTTTCAGACTCTCAGATTATGTGCTTGGTAACAGCTACCAACTATAGCGTCACAAAATATTACAACTTCATTTTTATTTATATTTCAAAATTGAAAATATTGAATTCACACACAATTAATATTTTTTTTCATAAAAGATGTCTCGACATATAAATTTATAATTAATTTTTAATAAAAATAATTTTAATACGGCATTCTGTAATGTTAATATTAATTTTATTGGAAACCCCACTCTCTCCAAAAATAGTATTTCCAAAGACGAACAAAAGAGGCATGTCCTTACCGCGGGATTGCATGAGAGAAATATAAATGCACTGAAACCCATTTAAGGCCATGTGCGACCAAACACGGATTTGGTCCAAGTTTTAAATTAATGCACATTCAAGCGGCCCATAATAAGGGAAGGCGCGCAGTCCCAAGTCTGAACCGTACCAGATCCGACAACAGTCGGTAAACATTAATTAAACTCTGGAACTGTGGAAAGAATTCACAAAAATATGTATTAATCAAGGTGGTGTGAATCTCTATCTCACCCATGCGCATTAAACAATAGGCTGTTGAATTCTGTCTTTCTGATCAAAATAAAGCACAATTTTTAGTCTCCTTCAAACATTTCCGTTTTGCACTTCTTATCATTTACCACTAATTTGTTTAAGGAGATCACTTTGTAGACATGTATCGGCAAACTTTCTCAGACTTCTGGGTTTCAAATCTCTTGGCTTGTTAAAGGAATTAGTACAATGCTTATTCCAGTGGTTGAGGTTTCCATTAACTAAGCATTTTTGTTAATTAAATTTTTACTCGATCAAATAGGATTTATTTCAATAACGTTCATTCTAGGATTTACCAGAAGTGGCATGTGGCCTAGTAGCTCAATAATATTGCTATACTATATACTAAAATTTAAGAGATCAAGGATTCAACTCCATATACGTTAAATTTACAAATTATGAATTTTTGTTCGAAGTTAATTGAGAATGTATTTTTGTGGTCTTAAGATAAATAATAATTTAGGTTATCTAGGTTCCAGCATTATAGAAATGACAAGTCTTATGATATGTCATGTGTCTTGTAAACAATAGAAATATTTATAAATAGAATAATAAGAGGATTTAAATATATTTGGTATGTAAAATTAGTAAAATATAAAGATATACGTATATTATACACTACAAAACAACAGCCAATTATTAAACTAATATAAAAAGTAAATTCCACAGATTCTAAAAATTGAAGTAAAATCAAATAGATACTAAATACTATAGCCTACTATATTTATCAAGACTAAATAAGCAAGTGTGATTTTCTAACACATCCATTGCTCCCTGTTGATGTATAACTCCCAATGCTAATAATAGAAAAATATGTTGCCAGTCACCTTAAACATGTTCCATCTAAACTTCCCATTTATATAATTGCAATTCAAACAAAAACAATACCTATATTAATTAATTTACAACAGTAGAGAACATGATAACGATCGATCTAGTCATAGCTTCTTGACTAAAACAACAAACTTCCAACAAACAGAATTTTAGCTTTCAAGGACCTGAGGTAACACAGACGAAAAGCACTCACCTTCCAGTGTCAGAAAGTGCATAGCAATGAAGTCATCATCTCTCTTTCTAGCCTTCTTGATTCTCTCTATAGTCACTCTCAGCCTATACACACCTGTGGCTGCAGTCCTCTCAACAAAATCGCGTTGGATAATTGACGAGTCAGGCAAACGAGTCAAGTTAGCATGCGTTAATTGGCCTTCACACCTCCAGCCAATGCTTGCCGAGGGCTTACACAAACAGCCTGTTGATGCAATATCTAAGAGCATTGTGTCTAGGGGTTTTAACTGCGTCAGGCTAACATATGCTACCTTCATGCTCACAAATGAGTCGTTAGCTTCACTTACTGTCAAGAGCTCGTTTGAATCTCTTAACCTCACCAATGCACTTCAAGGAATTGGTGTGCACAATCCATCCCTGCTGAATCTCACATTGATTCAAGCTTACCAGGTATGCCTTTTTTTCTTTTCTTTTATTTGGTTTTCCTTTTCACAGTTTCACTTGAACAAAACACATATTTATCACTGTAATTTATTCAAACTGTAGGCTGTCATGTCCAATCTAGGAGAAAACAAGGTCATGGTCATCTTGGATAACCACCTAACAGTACCAGGATGGTGCTGTGGTTATTCAGATGGCAACGGTTTCTTTGGTGACACATACTTCGATCCTGATGTGTGGATTCAAGGCCTACAAAAGATGGCCACTTTATTCCATGGCGTGTCAAATGTGGTCGGCATGAGCCTGAGAAATGAGCTAAGAGGACCCCGCCAAAATGTCACTAATTGGTACAGGTAGCTGGTATATTATGTGCATATATCTTTCTAATTTTTAGTTGGATTGAAATGAATGTCAATACTAATTCTACAATCTTAAAGTTTTACTGGCCCGGTACATTAATATACACTGAACTAATTAAGTAATCTAATAAAACATTCATACAGATACATGCAACAAGGGTCAGAGGCAATCCATACAGCTAATCCAAATGTACTTGTCATTCTCTCTGGGCTATCCTTCGACAATGACTTGAGCTTCCTATCAAGCAGACAGGTCCAGCTGAGCTTTACTGGAAAGCTTATCTTTGAAGTACATTGGTACAGTTTTTCAGACAGCAAGCCGTGGAGCACCCTTAATACCAATCAGGCATGTGCCAAAACAAGTGGAGATTTTATGGGACATGCCGGGTTTCTCCTGGCGAAAGAGTGGCCTCTATTCATGAGTGAATTCGGGGTCGATAACAGAGGTGTGAATGACAATGATAATCGGTATCTTGGATGCATCTTAGCCAAGTTGGCTGAGCTAGATTTGGACTGGGCACTGTGGGCTCTTCAAGGGAACTATTACTTGAGGGAAGGTATAGTAGATCATGGCGAGACATATGGTGTGCTAAGTGCCGACTGGAGCACCAGCCAAAATTCTACGGTATTGAAGAGGATCCAAGCATTGCAAAAGCCATTCCAAGGTGCAGTTGATTAACTAATTTTTTTTGCTCAAATATATGATCGAAATCAAGGATTTCACTTGTTAACAACTGAAAATTAATTACACTAAATCGCAGGACCTGGATCTAATAGTCCGCTTCACCAGAAAATATTCCACCCAGCAACTGCATTGTGCGTGACACAAAAGTCGACACATCTCCTCCAGCTAGGACCATGTGACAAATCTACGGCTTGGAGATACACTGAAGAAGGGAACATCAAATTGAGAATAGGCTTTAGTTGCATTAAAGTCGAACGTGCTGGGGAACCAGTGCAGCTTGGGATTGACTGTTCCCAAGAGAAGTGGGAACTAGTGTCAGAATCAAAGATGCACGTTGCAAGCATGAACATGAGTGATGGCAATCGGCTCTGTCTGGATGTCGATCGTGACGACAAGACAATTGTGGCCAACCCTTGCAACTGTCTGAGCGATAACCATAATTGTGACCCGATCAGTCAGTGGTTCAAGTTAGTAAATAGCACGAATAATTTTCATTGAAAATTCTTACATTGTAATAGGTGTATCAAATTACCAAAATCGTTAGAATATATCTCATCTTCTTCCTTTTTTTGAGATAAAGAAATAATCCATTTGTATTACATCTTTGATCAATGAAACACGAATTAGGTTGTTATGATCATTAATCTTATTGAGTTCACATTTTGATTGCGTACAAATAATTGAGTTGTGCATTAGCAAAATTCTTATTGCATTAGTAAAATTTAGTGCAAATCCTACTAAATTGTTTCTATGATTTGGATGTATTGCTTAAATACACATGTCGGCATCCCATGCACTGTGCACGGGATTTACATAATTTGGAATACAAATAATCACGGATATATATAATTAAAATCAACTACAAAGCAGGTCCCCAAAAGTAATTAATAAGTTAAGAACTTACGATACAAGAAGACGAAAATACCTGAATCTTGGACCATCCGATTTTTTTCTGATATACGTAAGGGAAGCTTTAGTAATATTACTTCGTACGTCGATGGAGAAGGATTGGAACGCTATTTGAAGTTTATTCGGTATGCAGCTAAGGTGTTTGTTGCAACGCCTGAACGGCAAAAGAAAAATTAACTTGACACAGACATTTTCAAATGAGTTGTCAATAAGCAGACAACAAAATACAAGATAATATCATCGCAATAATAATAAAAAAAAAAAGATAGATGAAAAAGACAAAAAAAAAGGAGAAAATGGTCCCATAAATACAAACTAAATTTAGCCAGGTATGAGTATGACCAATGTGATGTCCAAGTAATTCTTTGTGTAAGCTGAAAATAGAAAGACGCATTTATGGTTAGATATTGTACCAATTTTCTCCTGCCCAACGATTCTTCGAAAACACTAATTAATGATCCTACGGCCTACGGAATACCTGTTAATAGGTCCAACTCTTCAACAACAACAGTATCACTCTCTGTAGATAAATTTATTTATGAAGGCTTTATTTATTTATTTATTTTAGAGAATTTATGATTCTATAAATAAAGTTAATTGTGCACTGCATAATACAAATAAGAAATATAATTACGTTTTCTCATAGAGATGTTATATCCGCACGCACGCTCCTATATAAATATAAGCTTATTATAATTCAAAATAATTGTACAATTATATTCCAAATTAAATTTTCCATTCTATAAGCTCAGTCATTCGTGCTTTAACATGCTTTAGTCTAGTTCAAATTTCGTCTCGTACAAGTTGGTTGGTCTACACATCTATAAGAGTTTTATTTAATTTTTGTAGAAATTTCTTAGTATGTTTTGCAAATAAATCTATTCGACTCGAAATCTCTCCAGATATCTGGGCAAATGGTACCTGTGGCCACCACCTATATATCACTGTTAAAAATCTGGTCCTGAATCGTCCACCAATCCCTTCTAAATTCTAATAACTAAAACCACTAACAACACCCCTCTTAGTTAGTACTTTGCTTCCCTAATAAAAAAGAGAGTTAAAAAATAACAAACATAAAGAAGGGAAGCAACGGAAAAGCTTTTTACATCTTATCTCTGCTTAGTGCTTACTCATGCTTTACACCAACCAAGCCACAAAACCATGGCCAAGCCTTCCCTCACTCTCTATCCATCCCTCCAAACCGCAACACCTCTCTAAACTGCTAGCCTCCTCCTCATCTCAGCCTGACACGTCGGCTGGGAACATAAAGCGCCTTGTACTGAGTCCAGAGGGTCGGGTAAAACTCAACCCTTCACCCGACCGAGACTTCTACTCCTTCCCTCGGTTTGTAACCCATGTCGATGACAGCTTCATCTCAACTCTTACTGATTTGTACAGAGAACGGCTGCAGCCTGACTATGAAATTCTTGACCTGATGAGCTCCTGGGTTAGCCACTTGCCGCCTGAGGTGAAGTACAAGCGGGTCGTCGGTCATGGGCTCAATGCGCAAGAACTGGCCAGAAACCCCAGACTTGATTATTTCTTTGTCAAGGACTTGAATCAAGACCAGAAGTTGGAGTTTGAGGATGAGAGCTTTGATGCTGTGCTTTGTACTGTCAGTGTGCAATATCTTCAGTGGCCCGAGAAGGTATGAGAAAATAATTTTTTTGGAAAAAAGTTGATATGTTAGGTTGCAGTATACTGATGGAACAATCTTGGACATTTCATCGAACACCACATATACACTACAAAAATTACAAAAAGAGAATTGCTTTCCAGAAAATCCACATATTTGTTACACATCAGGAATAGATTAGCCTTAATGTATGAAATGACAGGTTAATAGTTTTTTGATTTTCCAATGTAAATCCTCAGACGTGGTGCAAGGAATTTCGCTCTTTTTACCACTGTTTTTTTGGTCTACTGTTGACAGGTATTTGCCGAGGTGTTTCGAATCCTAAAGCCGGGAGGTGTGTTTATTGTAAGCTTTAGCAACAGGATGTTCTATGAGAAGGCTATCAGTGCTTGGAGAGACGGGACCGGATACAGCCGGGTCCAGTTGGTTGTTCAGTATTTCCTCTCAGTTGATGGATTCACACAGCCAGAGGTGGTTAAGAAATTGCCTGTGAAGTCTGATAATTCACCCCTTGATGGCATCATGAGACTTTTTGGATTGTCACAATCGGATCCATTCTATGCAGTGATTTCGTACAGAAACTTCAAACCTCTAAATTAAATTAAGAAATGCACTGCAGCTCGAAGTAACAATGTCTAATCGTGAGGAAGAGCAGCAATTAATTGTATAATTGAGATCAAAGAACAGCTTACACATATGCACATCAAAAAACAGCTTATTACAAATGCACATCATTTTCGCACGTTGTAAAACTTGTGTTTCAAATTCTTGTCCTCAAAGTATATACTTTCGGCAATATTACAACGGAATGTTAAAGACATGAAAATGTGTCAAGTGGTACCAATGATTTATTTGCTAAGCAAACTGAGTTTTAGATTTTCATTACAGTTCTATACTGGTATAGAACCGTGATCAATCGCGTACTCCTCAGAAAACAATTCCTTGATCGCCTATATCAATGGAATACGTTTATAATTATTGTTTCTCCATTGAAAGCTTACCTTATTCAACTTTCCACGTTGAACCTAGGCAGAGCATTGTGACAGCTACCCCTCAAGCCAGGCAAGAATTCATAGAGAAAAAGTAAACAGTGACAGTTATTAAACAATAAATATGCACAAGGGAGCAATTTCTAGCCTGATAAGACATCTCAAGGAAATCAAACATCATTATGTCAAGTGTAACTGTTTTTCTGGTATAATAGAAAGTAATATTGGATAAAAATGAATTTTTTTTCTTAACTATTCCAAATTAAAATTATTCTCACCGTCTTGCAAGGAAACATGTAACCAAAGGTAAAACTCTGAAAATTTGGTCAAAGGATCAACTGCACAAAAATATATACAAAACAAACTATATACAAACTATAGAGAGCAAAAAAGAAGAGTGCCACCCTGGACAGACTTAAAAGTATTTCGCGCAACTAACAAAATTATGTAGCCACAGTACACGGCCTCAATAGTTCTGCAGCTGGTTCGATCTGCTGGTTAATGGCACATAACGAACACCAGTCTCATTTCGGGATACAATGGAGCCGTCCAACTTCTTGTCAACAACTTGCAAATCCTGAAATAAGTGCCCAACTGGAATGACCATTCTACCCCCAGGCTTCAATTGATCAAGCAGAGCTTTGGGTATCTCAGGTGCAGCGGCTCCTACATGGATAGCATCATATGGAGCTGCTTCATGCCACCCATATCTCCCATCTGCAATGCATTACAAGATTAGTTGTAGAAAAGAGGGAATGTACACAAATAATTCGGTATGGTCCTCAGAAAAATTCATTAATTCTACTACCTGATGACATATCATATAAAACTATAATAAAGTGAGATATAGACTGAGAGATCACTCGATAAATTCAAAATTCAACATCTTTAACACTATACATTAAGATCAAATTGTGCTTTTCTTAATTCCAAGGCAAAAATTACAGTACAGACATGGACTTGTCAATTGTTCAAAGTAGAACAATAAAATCTTAAAAGAATAAGCTTGAAGAACATAAACCCTAATCATGTCAACAGAAACTAGTTTTAACCAAATAATCGTTTAATTTTGGAAGGATAGACAGAAGGCATATGCAATCAACAAATGACTCTAAAAGAGATCATTTTTGAAGTCGAGCAGGTGGCAATGCGAGCTGGCCTTACAAATATAATTTAACTATAATTGGAAATCAATTATAATATATAAAAAAAAAAGTCTATGAAATTGCCTTACCAGCAACATGTAAAGAGAGGGATCCTTTCTCTAGCAAAGGTGCTGCAGCACTTCTTTTGACATTCTCAATTGAAGCGGAAACAAGCTCAGGGATATGCTCGATCCCAACAGCCTGACCTTCTGGACCCACCATCATTGCAAAGCATGCTGTCAGGTACCCACTCCCTGTACAAATTTTCAAAATATATGCTAAGCGACAAATTAACATCAAGAACTTGAGTTGAAATAACACCACTAATGCAATTTTATAAAGGATAACCATCGTATTAGGAAGCTTGTTGAGAAAGTAGAACTACCATTATAGTTCAAGCCTTTACCATAGGAGACCTCACAGAATTTTTAAAACTCCCACAGAACTTTTTAATCATCTCGCTACATCAAATCATGTTAGTACAGTGAGCTTTGCTGGAAACTAATCTTGGAAGTGTGTTAATTATTAAGAATGAAGCTTTCTTTTGAAACAACAAAGTTCTCTGTCAGAAGAAACTTTTTACATTTCTCAATAAAGTTTTCCCTTTTTCTTTTCTTTTCATAAGATTTTTTTTATTTTCTAAAAATACTTCACCTGAACCAACATCTAAAGCACCCATGCCAGGTTGGAGATGATCCTTGAGCAACTCCAGACAGAGAGCATGCATGTGAGGTGCAGATATTGTTGCATTATACCCTATAGGCATTGGGCTATCCAGATAAGGGGGGTTCCCTCTCGGCACAAAAAGTGCTCTGTCAATCGTCTCCATTACTCCGGCCACTCTGTCAGATCTTAGTACTCCATGTTGTTGCAAGTACTCAACCAGAGCTTTGTTTTTGTCCATTGAACCGCTTGTACAAAACTGCTGATTGAAAAACAACAAAACAGATAGACAAATTATTATGTTGGTAAAATGAAGAACTGTATGCAGTTAATTACTTAACTGACAATCTTCCAATACTGATAATTTCATGTAACTTCTAATTTAATTTCCTAACAGGAAATCATAAACAGTATACCAGGCAAAGAAAGAATCCTAGAAACCAGATTCCCTGTGCAAATGGAAAGAAATAGAATTCATTATTGACATACGATGAGACCTAAACTGAAATTGGATTAAAGAAGTATCTCAAATTGAAATGGCAACTTATGTACACTGAACTGCTTGCTGCCTGTATTGAACCCACTTAAATAAAGTACTGGTAAATTTTTACGTCTTTTTCTTTCTTTTTCCTTTTTTTTTTTAAAGTTCTTGCCTTTTTTTCTTTCTGTAACATCTAATTTGGTCTGATAATCTTATCCAGTACATCAAAGTTCCCAGCAGTGTAACTATCCGTCTATACTCGATGTAAACATGCCGAAGACTGCAGTGAACCAACATTTGCTACATTTGCAGAACTGATGAGTATATACAAGGATCAAAGCTCTGATTCACATAAGAAACTTCCAAGATAACATAAAAATCAACCTTCCAAATGCAGTTATGCATAAAATAGTCTATCAGGGTACACAATTACAGAGCAAAGTGAAGAACTCATAAAAATTAACGAAAACCACATCAAGTACCAATCTTTGTAAACTAAAATTATCAATTCTCCCTTCAAACTGTAAACCACCAAAACACTAGAATTTTAAACTTACACGAGAGAAAAGCCTAGGCGAAAGAGAGCGGAGCAATACCTCCATTTTGAGAAACAACTGGACACGCCGACAGCCGCGCTGAAGCTTCTCAATCTCACCAGGGTAGCAGGAGGGAAGGAAGCGAGAGAAACGGGAGGAGAAGAAACGACGAGAAGAGTGGAGAAGAGATGTGCGTGGCGCGCTCAGAGGCAAGCTCAAACGAAGGGTAGACATAGCTTTTTCTTTTTTGTTGTGCGCGCCTCTTCAGAGTTCAGTGCGCTGTCTCATTTAAGACAGGTGTAGCACTGTTCGGTTCACACGTGTGAGTAACATAACAGCTATGCGGAGACCGGAGAGAGGTGTAGAAGTTAAATGCGTTTCCAGTGTCCAGTGCCATTCTTGGTCCTAGATCTCCTTACTATAAACCTTTCATTTACTGGGCAGTTGCGTTCGTTCAAAATGGAGAGGATTGGGAACTACAGTCCGTTCCTCTCTGGACGTCGTCCAGAGTGTCCGTCGGGCTTCATAACCGTCCGATCATAAATGGGTGCTCCGTGATAAATATCGGATTGATAGGTCTGAAAAAATTAACCGTCGAAATTAGATCGGACGGACGCGATGAAATGGGCAGGATGCCCATCTATTACGGTCCCATATCCGATTGTGTATTAAAATATCAGAGGGATAAGATGTCCCTGGTCTAGTAGCATCCAACGGCATTAAATTTCAGCAATTTATTTTATCACGTATATTAACTTCCGACAGTCTAAAATAGAAGTGTTTCCATTACCATACCGGATACCAGAAAATCAGGTAATACCGGAACCATAACAGTAACCGAAACGACAGTATCCTATATCATAAGACAAAATACCGGAAAATTTTGGAAAATACCAGATTTCGGCCACCTTGCCGGTAGGGGTTCCTGTACTGTATTAAAAGCACTGAAAATAGAAAGAAAGAAATGGAAAGGTGTAACGGTCTTTGGTTATTTTCTCAACAGCAATTGGTTGCTAACGGCAACAAAACTTCAAGGTATCTAAGCTTGATTCTAATTTGAAAAAAAAAAAAAAAAAAAAAAAAAGAAACTAACTTTTAAAGGGATTAATCAGTTAGATGAACAACTGAAGCTTTTTATTTCGGAAAGTGCAGTTTATTTGCTTCGCTCAAAGAAAAAAAAAAATGCAGTTATTTGCCTGTGAACAACAGCCAGGAAATGCAACCCTTCTGATAATCCAAACAAGTTGGGCCAGAAGAAAATACCAATTGAAAGTTTTGTGGCATCCACGCTAAGAAGAAACAGAGAAGAGAGGACTAGTCCGGCAAAAGAAAAAAGTATCCGAGAAGAGATTTACAATTACATGGTGCGATGAAGAGAATTGATCAAACTGGACGTAATGTGAAAATCGAATTAAAAACTGACATGGAAATCAACATGGACAATACCAAAAAATGAACAAGATATTTACATGCTGAACGATACTAAAATTAAAAATAGACGTAATGTGAAAAGAGAATGAAAATTCTATATGACAAAGACTTAATGTCGAGGTTAAAGGCAATTAGTAACTTCATAATTTATTCTTTACATATAAAATGTTGAGATGTTTGAAGGAAGTATCAAATCAAAGTTGCATCTTTTTCTTTGCAAAGTAACTTTTGAAAAACCCAAATTATCCTTTTGCACATTTTATCCAATTTGAGCTCTTTAATTTTAAACATTTTACACCCACTTTATTGTATATTTTAACACAATCATCATATATAAATATAAACATTATGGCACGCCACAGCAACGTGAGGCAGCTATCTAGTAACATATAAGAATAAATTAAACTTTTATATCCTCTCTAGATACTTTTTCATAGACTGACGTTTTTCTACTAAATGATCACACCAAACAGCCAACCCCAATAATACGATATCCTGCTAGAATTCCACGAGAAAAAGTTGTATATCCAAGTAGAAAACGTATAACATGGTATTGACCAGGGGTCAAACTTCCACAAAGAAGTAAACGCACCAAGTCTCCTCCAAAACATAAACCACACTAACTTTCTTTACCCTCAAAAACTGCATATGAGGTTCCTGTGGAAAACCTTGACCCGCAACAATGGCCAGTCTCCCATTCGCTCTCCTTCTCCCCTTGCTCTTTCTCCTTGCTCCTTCCACCTCTGCCAGCCCAATCCAACTCAGCAGTACAGACGCAACTGAAAATCAAATTGCATCAAGACGCGTTCTCCTAAATGATGTCACTGCTGCCTCAGCTGTACACTTCATGTCGCATCCATTTTGGGTTGGTGCCATTGTATCCTTCGCTGCCGGATTTTTCCTTGGGACCATCTTTTATGCAATATACCGACTTTTCGGTACCTGCAACCTCAGAGCCTTTATCAAAAAACGCCTTCATCCTGAACCAGCCTACGCTCCTACCATATTCACTCCTCTCCTCCTTTCTCCAGATAATCTCACCTTTGTTGATGACTTATGCCATGGACACCTCCCAGCACCTCTTCAAGTGATTGGACGTGGCGGCTGCGGTGAAGTCTACCGTGCTGACCTCATCTCTACTGACCGCACTGTCCCCGTTGCCATCAAGAAGGTTGTGTACCCACCATCGCTTGGTGTCACCCAGCTCTATGCTGAAGAAAGCAATTTTTTGGACCACCGCATGCGCCAGATTCGATCTGAGATTAAGACAGTCGGCCGTATGCGACACCCCAACCTAGTACGGCTATTGGCCCATGTGCCACAGCCAGGAAGCCACTACCTCATCTATGAGTACATGCCACATGGCTCACTACACGATGTGTTAATACATGGAAGCCCTGAATTAGACTGGCCTCGCCGGTACAAGATTGCACTTGGAATAGCTGCTGGTCTCGAGTACCTCCACATGACACACCGACCTAAGGTAATACACCGTGACTTAAAACCAGGTAATATTCTCCTAGACAAAGAACTGAATGCCAGAATTGGAGATTTCGGGCTTGCGAAGCTGGTCCAACTTGACACCGTCAGTGGGGCAATCAGTTCCAACCATGTTGCTGGGACACTTGGATACATTGCACCTGAGTACTATCAGACACTCTCCTGCACAGAGAAGTGTGATATATATTCATTTGGTGTGCTTTTGCTCGTGTTGGTTACTGGGAAGTTTCCCAGCGATGAGTTTTTTCAGATGACAGATCAAATGTGCATTATTGGATGGGTGAGAGCAGTCATGCAGTCAGACAACCCAATGGTGGTAATTGATCCAAAGTTGTTTGGTAAAGGTTTTGAGGAGAAGATGCTGTTGGTAACAAAAATAGCTTGCTTTTGCACATATGATGATCCCAATGAGAGGCCTAACAGTAGAGATTTACGCTATATGTTGGCTCAAATTGGGTTGTAACTATTTTTACACAAGGAAGCACTTCTACTATCACTTCATGTTTTCAATTAATGTTGGAGCTACAAAGTCGGCCTAAAAGCAGCATTACTTGTATCAACTGTAAGATAAATTGTCTTCAAATAGACTTATCCAAAGCATATCTGATTTGAATTTATATTTATTTGAGTTTGAAATCTCTTAGTAAGGTTCAAATTCCATGTGTTATCTACAAAATATATTATTTGTACCACAAATTATTAATTAAAATTGAATAAATTATGAAGATTTAAAAAGAAGAACGTTCATATCTTTTTTTCTGTAAATTTCATATGTACTTTGTTCCTACAACAATTGCACGGTAATATCTGTGAAGTCATTGTCATCTGACTGGTCATCCAATAGGAAATCATTTTCCAAAAATAAACAGTCAAGCCTCTAAATAGACTTGCAATTATTATACTTTCTACTTTTCAATAGGAGTCATTTTCAATGTTCAACCAGTAGTCCACCCTCCCCCGAGAGGAACTAATTTGTAATTACAACATACCTTCTACTGACTAAAATCCAGTCTACACAAAAATTTTAGATGCTGACTGTTAGCTACTCGTAAACAAATGGTTAAATGCAGAGGCATACAACTGATATAAGTAATCCGAAATGCAGAAAAGATAAATAAAGAATTGAGAAAAAGGAATTATGAACAATTTTAACTTCAAAAACTTTCAAATTGAAATTCTGATCTCAAAATCACGATCTCAATACCTATAAAAATAATAAATTTATCATCTCTTAATATCCAAAGAACAGTATTTTGGAACTTTCATAGAACCTACCTACAACTGGGGCATTCATTGCGAAAGTCTTAAAAGTCCAAAAGAAGTTGAGGAAGCACTCGCTCCAAATGAGTAGGCTCAATTATGTCAATTCCTTCAGCTTCAGCAATTAAACCAGCACGCTGAATAGCCTCTGTGATCATATTAATACATTTAATGTATGGTCATATATTCTGTTAAGCAACCTTTATTCCTTATTGAGCTAAATAATGAAAGAATGAGCACCTGCAACAAAAAGCCTCAGAAGCTCACAGCTTACTTTCAGTGCACTGGCATTAGCTGTGATCATGAAAAGTTTGTAAGTAAAACTAATCAAAAATAAATTTCCAACTTGTATTTTGCAATAAGATGCAGGTTCAAGTTGATGTATCATGCCTCACTGGAACTGTTGGTCTTAACAGTATAATAGAAGTATATATAATAATGAAGTACCTGTTGTCGCTCGGGTCTTCTTGGAAGTGCTTGCGCCCCCCTGCTATTTATCAAAAGAATACATTAGTGTACATCCAAATTTAGAGAAACAAATCCAAAATCTCAGTACAAATTGCTCCTATTTAAATGAATGCGGGAAAAGTTCAGTTATCAGGTGGCTTTTCAAAAGATTGCTCAACGAAGATACATTCTTCACTCTCAATCAAATGCTGACAACTTCAGTCCAGTTTAAATTGAAAATTGGTCACTAATTGATTTGAATTGCTAGAACAACTGCGAATTACTTTTACTCTAGTTTATAGGGAGTACTTAGGTCATCTCATTCTTCTTAAATAAACAACCAGAACAGAAATTAAAAAATAATGCCTAACAAATTGGGTATCTGGATTTAAACTCGAAAATTTAACACCTTACCTCCAGATCGATGCCTTCGTTTCCTTCGACTCTTTTGCTTCTCCTGCTCCAAACCAGCTTGAAAATCGCGTGGATGAGGTCCTGGTCAAATCAGCACATTCAACAATCGACTTCTACAAATGATTTTTAGAAATTATTACGGAAACGAAGCAAGACTGCAAGAGTAACTCACTGGATCAAAATTCTCTTCCATTTTGAAAGAAATCGAGTCCAAGCAAATTTGGCGGAGGCGCGGTTTTGATTTCTCTTTTTATGTAAATCGAAAGAACTCAGAACGAACTCAGAATATGGGCTTCAAAATTTTTAGGGCTCCTACTTTTGATAATAGAAGCCTAATCTGTTATCTCCATTAATATTACTTTCAGGCCCAAGACAACATCGATACCAAAGACTAATAATAAAGGATACTTTCAGGCCCAATTTAATGTTTACCAATTACCATCTCCGAAAAAATTATAACTAACCTTAATTAATTACGAAATTATAAAATAATCCGATTTTAATAAAAAATTTAAAACTGACTTCGCAGTTTCGGAATCTGGGATTCCGAAACTAATTCTGCTTAGTTTCGGAATCTGAGATTCCGAAACTAGCTAGTTTCGGAATCTGAGTTTCCGAAAGTAGCTAGTTTCGGAATCAGAGATTCCGAAACTAAACCTACCGATTCCGAAACAAATTCTGTCTAGTTTCGGAATCTCAGATTCCGAAACTAGCTATCTCAATTTCAATCGGAAAATCTGCAGTTTTTTTTATCTTCATTCGAAAAGTCAAAAGTGAAAAGCGGTTGGAAAATTAAAAAAGATGGTAGTAACCAATAGGTGTTACGCACGCACTCTAAACTGCGCCAGTGCCCAAATTTCCCTCCACACCTTCACGTGTTGCATGACAATGCACTCAGAAAAAAGATGTTAATAAACCAAAAGTGTCCAAGTCACTGCCTCACAGGGGATGCCTCTCCCCAGGCCATCATGCCATGTGCTATATGGAAAGTACAATGATCACTAATGGTTGGCAGCTATTTATATAAAAAATGTCGTATTAATTTAATGAAAAAGACAAATCTGCAAACTTTTCACCAAATCTTAGAAGTTGGCGTGTTTTTTTTAAATAACGTTTTTTAATATAATTGATATCACCTTTTGCAGATATTTATATATTTATATTCTCATAGTCTTACAGAATAAAAGTTAATTATAAAATTTAATTTACTTACAATGAAATCCATAATATTAATATTTAAAAATATGAAGGTTTAATATAAAATAATTATAATTATAATTACGGATTGTTTTTTCACCCTGCATATCAATAATCATGTTATATACTTTAAATATACTTTTTGAACTTTTAATTGTAAATTTTACATTTATTATAAATTCCTATATATATAAACTAAATTGAACTTACTAAACTTTACATTTATTACAAACTCAACATAAAATAATACTTAACAAACAATAAATATAAACAATATATAAAATTATTCTAATCATAAAAGAAAAATTACACATTAATTTTTACAAATATTTACATTTCAGCTGAAAAAAGAGTCTAAATATTGTACCTGGAAATATTTACATTTCAACTGAAAATATTGTACCTTATATTTTTTTAACACGTAAGTCATTCAATCAAGATAAAAAAAGAAGAAGAAGAAGAAATAAATCGGATAACTAAAATACAAATTATGCGACATATCTAAAAAAAATTGATAACTTAATTATATATTTGTGTTATTTAAACTTAAATATTCCATACTCAAAATACCATCTAAAATAGCTGTAACCAGACCAACTTCACAACTTTAATTTCAGTAACCCAAAGAAAAAAGGGGGTTGGGGGGGCATCCTTAGTACTTCAGTGGTTGCATAATACACTTCTTCTCAGTGCACGCAAAAAATTACACTCAATTCCTCAAAGTTGACCTTGTCTACTCATATAGATAATAAAATAAAATAAAACCCATAAAGGAAACAACCAAATAAAATAACAAAAAAAAATTGAGATGCTAGTTTCGGATTTTGAAAATCCGAAACTAGCATCCAATTTTTTTATTAATTAAAGAATGATGTGATGGTTGATTTAATGGAAGTAGCAGCCTTTTGTATGCTTTAAATCTGTTTATTATTTTTTTTTTTGTTTTTTTTTATACTGGGACTGAAAAAGCGTAATAATTATACAGGGGGAGATTCAAGGGATACAGTCGAAATTCTTGATGAAAGATGTTTTACTTTTTAGTGGCTGTTTAAGTTTAACTATGTGATTGCAGGAATCCTACTAAAAAATGCCCCTTCATAGATTCAGATACCGAATATAAAAATCAACAATTAGAACAGTACTAATGTAAACAAGAATATTAGAGGAAACAGACTTTTGCCATAATTTATTTTTTCAACTATTCATATAAAATGAGAGTGTCTAAGTTAGTCCCATCTAATACCACTACTAGATTATTTTTTTTCCTAGAAAATGTTTTTATTTAAAGTATTACAATATTTTTCATAGAAATAAAAAACTTTTATCTCATGTAAAGCGGATCAAAAAGTTTGTTATCTTTCCATTTTATATTTTGCAAACATTATCTAAGGTCAACACATGAATAACGTTCATGTTAGAGTAGAAACTAGAAAGTAATTGTTATCACCGACAAAATATCTTCACATGTCCACTGTTTATTCTCTTATTATAAAACAAAAAGTGAGGAAATTTTTTTAGCTAGCAAGTGTAAAATATGATATCATTTAATATTTACTCCCAATGGAGTGGGTACGACCTTATACGGCTACATGTACTATTTATACTAACTTTGTGACTTTACAAATGCGGTCCAAAACCTCCCACGTGCTTTGAATGGCAGTGTACTTGTGAAGATATTGTTGTTACCGTGTGACTGAGATATATAAAGATGTAGATACGGCATAGTAGCATCCAAAGATATATACAAAAAGCTGCTACTTCCATTAAATCAACCATCACATCATTCTTTAATTAAAAAAAAAATTGGATGCTAGTTTCGGATTTTGAAAATCCGAAACAAAGCATAATAGACAAAATAAAAAGTTTTTTAATCGTTAAAATTTGAGATTGTTAGTTTCGGAATCTCAGATTTCGAAACTAGCTAGTTTCGGAATCTGAGATTCCGAAATTAGCTAATTTCCCGCTCAAATGTCGGCAGGTTTAGTTTCGGAATCTCAGATTCCGAAACTAAGCAGAATTAGTTTCGGAATCTGGGATTCCGAAACTGCGCAGTCAGTTTTAAAAATTTGATTAAAAATAGATTATTTTATAATTTCGTAATTAATTAAAGTTATTTATAATTTTTTCGGTTACCATCTCAGCTTCAACAAACTTATTTGATGACAATGATAACTGCTTTATCAAGAAAGAAAAAAAAATAAAAATGTACTCGAATATCGAGAGTAATTTGCATCAAATTTAAATTAATTTGAAAACAATATTAATAATACAAATACAAATACAATAAATGGTTGTCATGTTAAAATTTAAATTAATCAGTATTTGATCAATAATTGAAAATTTCTTAATACGTTAAATTTGATAAATTATTTAGCCACATTTGACACATAATTTATGTACGACATGAATTTTTTATTTGACAAATCTGACTGCAATTGTTACTGTAGTAAATAAATTTTTGGGTGTTAATAAAACGTCTAATAAAAAAAAGTAAAGCAAATATTTAAATTGAGAAAATTAAAAACTTGAGTTTCTCCCAATGACTGATTCGAAATCTGGGTGAATAATCTCCTGTTATTTTTAAATTGAAGAAAAAAAAAAAGATAGAAGATTTGACTCTCATCTTTTTTGAATTAAAAAAAATCAGGAAAATCATTCTCTTGTCTATTCAAACATTCTACAGAATTCATCAAGTCAAACACAATAAAAATTAGCTGTACTGACTCCAGTATTTTCAATTTAGAGAAGGCTCCAGAAGCATCCTGCCATTCATTCTTCAATTGTCAACTCCAGGAAAACAAGAGAGTTGGCAGAAAATGGCGGCTGTCTGCCAATTGGGCAACTTGTACCCACTCCTTATCACGTAACATATTTTCTATCCACATTTATTTCATTGCAATTTTTTTCATATCACGTTGATTAATTATTCTACTTATATTTTTTATCTTGTGTCTGATTTGTGGCTGAGTCTAAAGTTGGATAAAAACAAGAAATAAATAAACACATCAAGAGGCCAATTGGTTCAAAAGTTCTATGAGTAAGTCATGGGCCACACTCAGAAGATTGGGAGATGATTTTCCTTTCTTTTTTTTACTAGTTAATCAAAGATTGTCTGATCACTGATTTTGTCTTTTTCTTTGAGTTGTTATGTCATTCGCTTAATTAACACGGGACCTGTTCGGGTGGAGTACGATTTCTTAAAAAGTATTTTTCTAAGAGTATATTTGAATGCATATATTAATTGATGGCACTATTCATCAGAAAAGAGTAATATTATATATTTATATTTGTTTTGAAGTAATTCTGAACATATCTTTGAGGACAATATTGAATTAGCACTATTTACTGATACTAACATTTTATAGAATATGACAAGATAAATATTTCAATCGTGTAATTTAAAAAATATTTTTAATATTCTGAACAGTACAAACTTGAATTTTGATACTCAATTCGTATTAGTTTTTCTAATATTATTTACGTTTAATCCGAATAGTGGCATTTTTGTACTATTTCGTTGACAATTTAAACACAAAATTAGCTATTTAAAGAAAGTTCTCACACACTCTGATTATCTTTACAAAAATAATAGAACTATAATAATTGGGCATAGATATTTGATATTTTACAGAAATGCTATCTTTATATTTTAGACGACATATTGAAGAAGTAAATTTAGAAACATCCTTTAAATTTAAATTTTTCTTTGAAGATCAGCTAAGTAGCACAACATAAGCAAAAAGAGAAAAGCTTCAAGTGAAACTGGACAGAATGGATAATAGATGAACTAACAAAAACTAAAAAGTTATCTTATGTTTTCAATGTATCTTAAGTAATTAAAATAATGGTTCTGTACTTTGTCTCGTTGAATTACATTGGCTGTGAATTGCTGTAGTATATATGCGTATGTGTTTTCAAAAAATTTACCGTACTGCTTTATGAATTTATATATTTCATCAACACATATACCATAAGTACCCTAAATTCTTAATTTTTTTTCTTTTAGATAGAGATGAGGATCAAATTTTGCAACTTTAAATATCTAACAGAGATTCTTTTGATGGCGTTGAATGTATATTCTCAATTCAAGGAACATTGTCGTCAGCCATTTGACCACAGACTAATTTGTTTGGTTAAAAAGAAACGCTGAATCGTGACATTAAATTGGTTCCTTTTTAAACATGCTACTTATACTTATGTCCAAAAATCTTTCCAAACAACATTTTTTTTCCATAATTGTCCTCCTTAATTTAGTATAAAAGAAACAAAAATATCTCCTTCTTAGACTTACGCTCAATCTTTCGTACCTGGAGGGAATGCATGTCAAAATGGCATTATTATTTTAATCTATTAACTTTAAGCTACTTTCGGTACATGCCTATCCAATTATAACTGTTTGTTGTCTTTATTGTCTTTTGAGTTTTCATTGACACTTTCTTACTAGAATTGTGGCCAGGTGAAAATCATGTAGCGAAGATAAATTACTCACAGATTCAACAATGCAAGAGGGAAACCCCACTGAACCTTGGATACATGTGCCACAGATGATCCTAACTAGTTTGGCCAGTCAAATTTGTCAGACGCTGTTGCGCGTTGACCTGAAATTGTAAAGGTGCAATGCATACATACATACATGAATCATGATTTCATGATACATGGCTAGTTGGCAACTGTGGATATGGCCTTGCCAAATGCCAACTGGACAAGCCCAACTTGCGCTGCATGTCTACTCGACCTACGTAAATCTCATCTCCTTTTTCAAATTTTCCTCGTGTTCATTCTCATCATGCATGTTTTGATAAAATATGTACGCCATTATAATAACTAATCTGTTAGAGCAAAAGGGATAGGGACGAATGAACTGAACTTGATTAGACCAGTACGTATTATATTAATTGGTTGATTATTTGTCATGAGCTTAAAAGGTTTAATTATTTGGTGGAACTAAATCTCGATCCGCAGATGATAATCTTTTCTTTTAGCAAAGGTTAATTAGGGTAGAGGGAGTAATTAAATTCCCCTAATTCTCACACACACACACTCGTAACTAATTAGTGGAAATAAATTCTCATTTGTTGCTTTGTTGTATAACACATTCTTTTTATATAAAAAATGAGAAAGGCTGTCAATATTCATAATAAAAAATAAATATAATATTATATCGACAACAAACAAACATACAACATCAAGATCCCTGACAAACAAATATCAGCCACAAACGAAGTAGCAAAACAAATAATAAACAACAACAAACCAACATACCATTGCAACATCAAATTCGCCATCCAAATCAAACTAGAAAAAACCAACAAGCAATAAAGACAAGTCCTATTCAATGAGCATCAAGTCTTACCCTAATAGCAACCATCTTCCAAACACAGTACTTGCTCAACGCAATCAATGAACCCCGCAAATCACTATGATCCAAAATATCCAGACACCAAACTCACATGAAGCTAAGGGTCTGCTCCAGAAAGGCTTTCCAGAGGAAGCGAAAGGAAGGTAGCGGAAACCATTAAAAGTTTACTCTACCCGAATCAGTACCCTGGTCTACAACGAATAGAAGAAGAGGGAAAGGAACGGAAACATAAAAAGGATTTTCCAAACACTTAACATTCCAGCCTTACCCTTCAATTATGGGGTACACAACCGGGGAACCATTCCATCCCCTCCTTGATCTCCGTTCCATTAAAAAAAAATTTCAATAAATACATCATCATATTTTTTTATGTTTTTAAGAAATATTATTATTGAATTATCCCTCTGACTTAATTCTTATATCTAAACTTTAATACCCGAATTTTTTTTTTACAAAATAATCAAGTGTGGATTTTGCAATAATTTAACGTGCATTAATTCGACAATATTCAAATGTGCATTAATTGGAAAATATATGAATATATCTTTAATGGGTGTTTCGAACACTAGTGATGAAATTCAAGACAACATGTGTGCATCGGACAAAAGATAGTTATGGACTATAGAAATACAATATTGTGCATTTGGAGAGTCCGCAAGATTTTGTTCGGGCAGCTCTAAAAGTTATTAAAAACTATTGATAGTCAAAACATGTGATTAACTAAAATATATATTTAATTTTGATTAACTAAAATATTTAAGTGCGTTTCGTATATATGAACATGCAGATAATTCAATCATGTGCAAATGACGACAGAAAATGTTATAGTCTGTTTTGTAATTTTTTAAAAAATCAATTATAAATATTCGATGGGTGAATTTATGGGCAATTATCTGTCTGTTATATAACATATAATGATTGCATATTCGGAGATAGATATTCATCTTATCCATAATTCCACACGATCATTAGAGATATTATTTTGAGAGGTCATCAAGACCCAATTAGTGCGCTTAAATAAAAGGCCAGTCAATTTTGGAATTGTCCCTTAAAAGCGTTTCATTTAATGCAACATACCTATTGCGCGGTTCGGAAACAGACTGATGCAAAGTTGAAAACCAAGTGGAAGAGCTCGATTGACGTTTGACATTGAGAGGAAACGAAAAGTTGAATGGAAATAGCTCCATAATGTATTGGTACGTAACATTTTACCAGTAACTCACTGTGATTGACTTTTTAGTAAAAGCAAATCTTATCTCAATTATGTACGAATTTTTTATTTTTAAGTGCGGTGTTTCGTCAGTTTTATAAAAGAGGCTCCGATAGTACTTGGATAATGACTGTAATATTTTATGTCAAATGTTACTAGAAAGAAACAAATTTCTGCGTATAGCATATTTAAGACAATAAATATAGTTTATGTGCGGTGTTTCGTCAGTTATATCAAAGAGGCTCCCTGATAAAACTTGGATAATTACATGTAATATTTTATGTCAAATGTTACTAGAAAGAAACAAATTTCTGCGTGTAGCATATTTAAGACATATATAGTCGATGCGTAACGATTTGATTTGTCTTAGATACAGCATAGTGAGAGATGTATTAACAATTAATTATAACTATATAATTAATTTAACTAACCGTATATAATAAGTCAAATGTAAAAATTTGGTGAATTCTAAAAGTAGAAATTAATAGAGTATATATGTTTTGATAATTTATAGGTATTTTTAAAAGTAATTATAAAATTGTTTAGTTTTCAACTTCTCTTTTTTTCTTTTTGAAAAAAGAACGTCTCAAGAAGAGACATTCCTGTTCATTAATTAAGCAATAAACAAAAAATACAACTAAAAGTTCGAAAACCAAAACAAGTAAACTAAGCATCGAATCCCACCATCCAAACATACGAAATAAAGGGTTTCGAAACACTTAAGCTGCACAAAAACTAAAGCAAAGAGTAGTTTTCAACCTCTCAATTGATAAAGTCAACAAAATGATCTGTTAAATAAATAAATAGCTTAATTTATAAATAAGTAAAGTGTCAAATTATATCAAATTTAATACACAGTATCCTTACATATATATCATAAAGAACTTATCTAAATTTCTTTAGCACTCTCTTAATAATAAATATTGTGTGTCGGTTTGAGATTCGTCAAATATATATCCTATATTAATGTGGAACTTTTTAGTTTTTACATTAATTTTTCACCAACGGGCATAGCGGGTGTGGATCTGAATTCTGGAGGGGCGACATCAATTTTCAGATTTTACCTCAATCTTTCACCAAATAACAAACCAGTGATCGTTACATATATTGTATATATTTTTGTTCAAGTAAACGAACAACAAACCTAAGAAAAAACTCCTTTCATGGTTAATAAAATGTATATCAGTAGAAAAATCCGAGTGACAATTTTTTTTTCTAGTTCAAAAAAGAGATTATACTATCTTGGAGATGGTAAAACCATTTTGAATTTGTGATTTTATCAGGGACCATACTAATGCTATTTATACTAAATATATTTTTAACATACTTTCATTAATTATGCTCTCCTCGAGCCAAGTACTATTAAGATAATTAATTATCCTCATCATATTCTGTTGACGCAGACTCGCAGAGCTAGCTAGGTTGCAGTGTAGGCATCAGGTAGTCTTAACAATCAATTAATCTAACATTATCCTATCAAATCAATACTGGGGCTAACAGTATTTTACACGTATTCCTCCCACAGTATTGCATTACCAAGATTTCTACTTTCAAGTCCCGCTAGCGGTTTGGCGCGTCCCGTTTCAAGTTTCAACTAATCGATAAATTATGCATGCATCTGTTAATACATGCTTGATGAATTATTATCCTGCGTATTATTTTACTTCATAATTAAATAAATAATGTAGGAGAGAGGTTTGGCATGTGGGATCGTGATGTCCGCCAGCACAGTGTCAAACGTGCTCCAACACTGTTGGATATTTTTAAGAATTGAAACACAAATCATGATGCAACACGAATCTTAATGAAACAATGCTTGACAAATTTGCAGTTCTTTATCTTTTTTCCATTATTATTATTTTTTGGGTCTGTTTTTCAGTAGAAGAACAATAAAATTAAGGCCTTTAATTGCGAGGCAGTCAGGTACTAATTGCAACTTCTTCCAGCAGCAGTCAGGTGTTTTGTAACCAAAATGTTAAATCACAATTCCACCATATATCTGTTCATATCTTATTTATTAACAAAAAAAAAGTCTATCTTTTTCAAGTGAAATATAAAATTTAACCTTCAGATATCACCTAATCGAAACAATATATACAACTCATGTTAATTGGTGACAAATTTGGAATTAATATTTAATTACTTTTATTTAACAGATTAAAAGTTCGTTGTTAATAAAGAAGGGTTAGAGCACAAGGGAATTGCTTTTTGCACTCAATTTTTTTAACAATTACACTCCAAACTAGATTCTAAAGTCATGGCAGAGCCGCAACATACATTGTGGAACATTTATTTTCAGATTTTTCCTATTGTTTATTAAAATTATTTATTTATTTTTATTGTGACTGATTTTCTATTTGATACATTGTCGAATATTTATTTTCAAATTTTTGTCTAATGTTTATTAAAATTATTTCATTATTATTAGGTTTTGTAGTGTAGCTAATTTTAATTTTATGCAAGTAGTTGGAAGGCTGAGTACATTTTATTTGGAACGTCATTCTAAGATTGTTCCAACTAAAATTGTTTCCTTACAAAACCATTCTGGTTAGATTATTCGTACATTTTAATTTGGAACACCATGTTTATAAACACAAGAAGTAGGTCATTGGAAACAATTGTTTCCTTAGCAGTTTGAGAACATATACAACTTAGTTAACGGTCTCGGTTTATTGGACATAACAAGAAACATATCCAACAATAAGCTACATATACAAGGGAAGTCTATACTCTAAAGCACATTACATACCCCTTTTTATTTCATATTTTTCTTTTTTATTTTTTTCTGTAATTTTTTGGTGGACAAAATCTTAAAATCGATTTTGAATCATAATTTATTGTTTATATATGTTCTTAATTTTGAATGAACGATATGAATTTAAACCCGATTAAATGACCAAATATGATTCTTAATTGAAGGAAATTATGTAGTTGTGAATATAATATTTTTTCTTTGTATGTTATCGCTTGTATTATATTTTTATTTAACTTAGGTATCATAATATAATTTAATAAGATTAATTCTAACGAAGTTTCATGATTAATTATTTTATGTTACACACTGATTGTTATATGTCACAAAGTTTTAAAATTAGTTTGATCACCTCTAAACTTCATTATAATAATAAACACAAATAAAGAAAATATAAGATGAGCTGCATTATACATGACATCATTATTAAACTATTGCAAAATACATAAAAATGTTGTCAACTTATACACATTCATTTGTCAACAAAGTATATATTGGACGCAAAAAAATTCTTCTCACCTACCATCTATACACATGTGCCATACGCCTATGCCATAGAGGATCAACGACATCCACACATGGTAACATTATTCAGCTTATGCCATAGCAGATCAACGATGACACTATTCATTGTGTCATTATAAATTCAAGTATAGTTAATTTCATGAATCACGATTAAGGGTCCATTACGCTCCAAAATTTACGATTAGGACTAAAATATCTTTAATCGTTTAGTGAATGAATATAAGATAAAGATCTTTATCTGAAATTGAAGGTATTTGGTCACAAAGATAAAATTTGGAGTGTATCTCTAAATTTTATAATGCATATAGCCTCCATCCGCTCAATATATTGGATTTTAATATTTCTCGTTCCAAAATTACCCCATCAAGTTTGTTAAAATAATATGATCCGTTTTGATCGGTTGTGAAGCTAATGTTGTTAATTAATAAGAGGTCCCACGAAGGAAGAGACAAAAGAAATGATTCCTACTTGAACTTGCTCGTATTTATAATGACAAATTAGATGCAATAGGCATCTCAAGATGTAAATAATTAGGGAATCTTGTGCCCGTAATCTCCGTGATTTATATCAGCTGTTAGTTTAGGGATCTCGATCTTCGTTTGTTTCCCCTTTTTATTTCCTTTCATGGATAACAAATAGTAAACGTGCATTTATCCATTCATTAGAGTGGATCGTCGAGCTTCGCTCGATACATGAATTTTTATTGTATTAATATTATAAATGATAGAAAAATTCTAATGAAGTAATAAACTTTAATTTAAGCCGAAAGGAAAAATAAGATTGCACATAAACTAAAATTTTAACTGAGATATTACCAAGGAACAATGAGATGGCACACCATTATAATCATTGATCAGCAACAAAATATATAATATATAGAGAGAAGGCATGGAAAAAAAATATTATCCTAAAAAAATCATGTATGTTTCAAAAGAAAAATACAATATTTTCTAAATATACTATGTTTTAAAAGGAAACATTTACAGTTTATATATGAGAAAAAAAGCTAACCCAATTATAAATTATAAATATCAATCAATCAACATCAGCATATCAACATAAAAAAATAAAAGAGAAAAATATGATTGCAACATGGTATCTTTTAAGAAATGATATTTGGCGACAAAACAAAGCACCATATATATATATATGTACTCTTAGTCCAAAATTTATGTTGGACATATTATTTTGAATAAATATCACAATCATATCAATAAGATATGAATATATTAAAATAATATGTCCAACAATATTATCTCATAGAATGAATTTTGAGTCTTCCAAATATATGTCCAACATAATTTACAATATTTTTAGCTTAACTATTAAAAATTGACAATGAAAATGAAAATAGGAAGGGGTCAAAAAAATCAGAAACAAAACAATGTACTGCCATATTATTGTCTGCCTGTGAAACGGGTCAATTTTATGAGGAATAATACCCAGTACACAAATAGTTATAGATTATCATGTTACAAAAATAGGAAAAATGCTCTTTCCCAATACTTGGAGTGTCGAACACATTTAACTAAACGATCTCGACAGCCACACATCTTTATTTATAATATTGATACCTACCGGTATCAATTTTAAGCTATTGCCTGATAAGTGATAACTATATCATATTCTATTAATCATTTTAGATAACAATTCTGTTTTAACTAATTAGAGTTGTTCCGTTTCAAAAAAAAATTGCATTTATTTAATAATAAGATAAGATGACTTATGTACCACAATTTTGTATTATGTATATTTTAAGCATTAAAGACACGCATAAATAGAATATACTATAATTAAGTTGCATAACATTTAATTTATAAGAACACAAAAAGAGTTCTATTTTTTGGGAGTTTATTGCATCTTAGGCATATCATAACCATCTGTTTTGATTTAGGAAAGAAGCATGAAGCCAAGAATATACTTGAACCGTCCGATCATGGTTAATCAAGTGAGAAAAGCAATATCGAATGGATTATTGATAGAAAACTTGTTTGTTTATAACCCTACTAAATACTATCTTCAAAAAAAAAAAAACCCTACTAAATACGAAGTATTATATATGCTTCACTAAATCAAGCAATGATATTTACAATGATAGCGGGATTGATTTATGCCACTCAATATAGGCGCAGTTAAATTAATTCGTATAATTTTTCTAATAATACAACTAAAAGTATATATATTTTTATTACATTGGAATAATTTGATTTATGCCATTGGAAAATACTTCAATTTTAAATATAAAATCACAAAACAACTAATTTGAAATACTCCATCATAAAACTGCATAAATTCAATATATACCATTATTTATAATAATAACACATTTATTTTGATATTTGTTACTTCAATTTTAATCAATTATTTTTTAAAATACCCAAAGTACCCCTTGGAACTATACTGCCACGACGTGATTGAAAAATAAAACGAGAGATTCTTCATCTCTCCGCCACCCTTTCCTGGCGTTGTCGTCCATTATAAATACAAGACAAAAAGAAAATCAAGTAATCAAGCTGTCCTTATTGAATAAATTGGAAAAGAAATTCCAGGCATAGGAAAAGGAGGAAAAAAAGAATGCTTCTAATTATACTGTCACCTGATTTAAGTCTCCAGACGCATCTCATCAGAAGATTTCTTTTAAAACAAATTATTAAAAATAATTTAAAAGGATAGGATGGTCATTTTAATTGGCTAATGGCATAAAATTAATTTTTATTGTTTTGTGATGGCATATCTCAAATTTCAAACTTATCGAATGGCATAAAAAAATGCCCCTATTTGTAAAAGTAGTATAATTTAATAATTTTAAAAGTAGTTACAATTATGATATTATATTTATGCTGTAATTTATTGATAATAAATTTACTAATTTACTATTATATAACTTCTTCTTTTTTTCCCTACGATACTTGTTTGTCATATTTGCTAAAAAAAATTATTTTTCTAAGTAAAAGATATAATTGTAACTAATCTTCAATAGATCACAATAATTTAAACATACCAATCCTATCTATATCATACCGTTTTCCTTCGTTCGCATCCCTAGCTACCCTCGAAGTCGAAAGAACTGATTCTTATTTGTTAGAAAACTCAAATTTGCTAACTGGCGGCTATCCCAGTGGCAACTAATTATTTCGAGTATATATAAATTGATAACATCAACCACAAAATATTCTAAAATGATCCGAATTTGATTGGGTAAAAAAATTCATTGTTTTAGTACACCCATTTTGGTACGCAAAGTCCAACACTTTTAATTGTGTTAATATTGGTATATTTCAGAAAGAAAGAGAGAGAGAGAGAGAGAGAGAGAGAGAAAAAAAAAAAAACTTAGTTAGAGAAATTAGTTTCTGCATTTGTTGACTTAAAGGATATCGTTAATTTTTTTTTTTTTTTGGATAAAAAATGTTTGACTACATGCTTGTTTCATAATCATAGTTTGAGTAGATACTTCATCCGGAAAACATCGGAGTCTTGATCTATCCTATCAATAATGTTTTGTGGACAACCTCTATAATATTTCCTATGATTTATGAAGAAGCTAAGAGTCATCAATAATATATATGTATGTCTTATCTTTATCTAATTATACGATTCTGGTTATAATCTAACTAAATGGATGTGATCAGGATTATGTAATAGTTGGAGCAAGATCTGGACCATGCATGCATTTACAAACAAAGTGTGGATATCTAACCAAATTGAACTATTAAATCGGTCCGAAGGGTCCACGGTTAGACATGGTATCCGAATCTGAATTCGCCGTGGTCTAAAAAAAAAAATAGGGTATAAAATTCTGAATTTAGATATGACTAAGTTAAAGATAAGAGTCTTTATCCAGATCCAATTTGTCCTGATAACATGCATCTCTAGTCTTTGTATTATATATTCAATTAATATTGTATTAGACATGTAATTACGTATTGATAAAATTTTTAGAAAAATATTATAGTAGCTCAAATAGTAATTGAAGTTTTAGTATGAATCTGAAAAGAAATGAATTCGATATATATATATATATATATATATATATATATATATATAGATAGATAGATAGATAGATGTAAACGTGCATATAGTGCTGGCATTTTTTTTTTGGGGTATATATGTGAGCCCGAATGATTAAAAAAAATATATTATACATAGAGTCATTTTTTATATTTTCATTCTTATGAATAATATGTTTGTACATGCATACATTTATTGGAGTTTGATATATGAATGATATATATGAAACTAGTGTGCGCATTAAGAAATTCTCATAATGACTAAACTAAAATGTTTCAAATTTTGAGTTTGATATATGCTACTTCGATTTTAAGATATAAAAGATAACATATAGAACTTGAGAGACTTTCAGCTTGATAAGCAACAATAAAATTTTTCATTTTATTAGCTTACTACTTAATAGAAATAAACAATTTTAAGTACTTTATCAGGTGAGAATGAAACTTTTGATAAGCATCAATGATCGATACTCTAATAGTTATATATATACATAATATTTTTTGAGAAAGTTTAATATGCACCATAGTGCATAGAGCATTCTATGTACCACGGACTTTTTCGATGATATTTTTATAAATTGACAAATCTAATTTAACCAATCTAATCTACGTATTGAAATCTTATAGGATACCAAATTTTACAATTTTTTAGATTTTATTACTATTTTTTTCGAAATTTTTATAACTTGTCATTTTTGGAATGTTGTAAATAGTAGTTTGTTTCCAAAAATGGCAAGTTAAAAAAATTCGAAAAAATAGTAATAAAATCTCAAAAATTGTAAAATTTGGTTTCCTATGAGATTTCGATATTTAGATTAGATTGGTGAAATTAGATTTGTCAATTAACAAAAATATTCCCGAAAATGTCCGTGGTGCATAGAATGCTCTATGCACTAGGTGCATATTAAACTTTCTCATAATTTTTTATATTATATTTTAGCATTTTATAAAACTTAAATTTAATAGTTTTATCAGTAAGAGTACATGCATAATAGTTATCTATAAATAAAAAATTTGGATGGTTAAGAAAATAACAAATTTAAACGGGTACATCAGGAAGAAATCCATAATATTAAATGCTGTATATTGGACCTTCAAAGAACCGCGGCACTTATGGATCCCAATCTATTTGGTTACTAACACGAAACCTGTGTGCCACAGTTGTATGCCAAATAATACTGTTAGTTAGATTTTGGTGCTAGATCTACTGATCTCCATATCTTTTAATATTAAACTTTAATATATCTGTAATACATATATATACTATTGTTGTTTGTTATCATTAAAAATTAATGGTTCGAATCTGAGCCAACCTTAATTTGATGTCTCGATCTTTGAAATTTAAAATTTTTGCCCCAAAAGTTTTCAATTTTCAAATTTTGAAATTTAAAAGTTCTAAATTTATAAATTTCAATTTTTATATTTTAAAATTTAAAATTTTCATTCAAAATTTTCAAATATTGAAATTTAGAAATTAGGGATATTCTTAACTTTTAGAATTTTGACGTGTTATAGATCTGATTTTCTCTTTTCTTTTTCCTTTTCTTACTGATTCAATCACCATAAGGCTAATTTGAATTTTTTTTTAAAAAATAAATAGTATGATAGATTTTGGAGTATTATATCTCTAATTAGTTATGTTTTTAGAGAAATAAATGATATTGATTTTAAAGTGACATATTTCGAATTAGCAATTTAGGAATGACATATTTCAAATTGACAAAAGTTGTAGTGGTATAAAATTAATATTTCCAAATATAAAAGATAAGTACTTGACACTTATATATCTTTTTCCTTACAAAAAATTAAGGACATTGAAACGTTCAATTGAAAAATGCAAACTATGTCGAGAACATAAATTAAAGATTAAGATTCAGCTGATGATAAACAAAGGGAAAGAAATCTTATGTGATGACGACACAGTATCCAATTTAAACCAGGTTAGGTACGTATAAAGTAAGTCTCCAATTGCAATATAACCTATCAATACCAAACCTAGTTCAGGCGTGTCATAACCCAACACGCATTAAATTTAATATATGAAACTTTTGCGTTACAATTAATGTTTGTTGTGTTAGCATATATGCATCATTAAACAAAACAGAAATTAAAAACGAACTAGAGATTTTTGGAATATTATTACCTTGGAATGAATGATCACCTCACATGCAATGGCATGAGAAGCATCAATAAAAACAGTGGAAAGTCCATAATTAGATCGCACTTTTCACTTTTTTGTAATTTAGGAATCATTAGTTAAGATGAGATGGCAGCTTTTTGGTTGAGCTGAGCTTAATAGGACCCTCCAAACTCTGTGTTATGTTGCTTATGATTTGTTTAATTTTATGTTTAAATTAAACTAATGTAACTTAGTAAAATTTGCTCCTTTTTTATGCAATGATATTTTTTTAAACAGTTTTTAATTTGTAAATGATTGGCAGCGGCTGCCAACAAGAAAATAAAGTAAATAAATAACTAGAGAAAAAAAAGCAAAAATGACTAAGATGCAATGCAATTGTTGGTGTGCGTTTGGCCAACTTACACTCCTCCCAACCCCCCCCCCCCCCCCCCAAAAAAAAAAAAAATAAATAAATAAATAAAATAAAACAAGGAAATAGAAAGAAAGAAAAACAAATATGTAATTATAGTATAGGACGATCCAATGAAAAAAAATCTCATGTAAAGTAAAATTCTCTATTTAACCTTAGAGATGATTAAAACAATCGCTCACTCAGTAAAACAAAAGTTTGCAAGCTACGTGATTGGTATTATTAATTTTCTTTGTATTTCGTTTTGCTTTTTATCACTCTGTTTTCTAGTCTACTTTATTTTTCAGAATTTTGATTAAATATACTTTTTTATTATAAAATATTATTGTTTGATTAATGAAGAATAAAAAAAAGATTCAGTTTTAAACCTTTTTACTAATAGGTTGAATTGTGGAAATCGACGATTAAAAGAGTTCAGGAGTTCTAGCCTATATTATATTTAGAGATTCGATGGAATAAATCTTTAATATATTATTTTGTTGTATAGAATCTCTTGATAAAATGTCTTTATACTTTTATCTATATATAGATCTGAACGGATCAGCATAAAGTATATTTATAATGTTTTTATGTACTAGATTCCAATTTGTTTTAGATAGAAATGGAAATTAAGCATCTAAGTTTTACTAATCACAAGAAAAGGTCAATCTAATTCTCAATTTATACTCTCTAATCATTAGTGTGCATTTAGTTACCAGTCCAAATGCCCATTTTCAAACACGGTTACCTATCAGAAACGTTAATTTTCAAACATGATTACAAACTTACAAGATAAAGTATACCAACGCAATATCATGGATATATATTATGCGGAGAAGTAGGATATTTAGCCTTTGTCCCGTTCCCCATTTCCAACCGACGTAATTGATGATTCATTGCTGGCACATATTATTATACCTTTGTTAATTCATTTTATAAATACGAAGATTGTCATGTTAGGTGCAAGTAAAATCATTCAGCAATCAAAATCATGACTTTGTCATTTTCTATTACAAATGTTACCATCTTCATGCTTATCCAATAGCTATCCCTGGTCTTTTTGGGATATGTTGACCATTAAGTATGTTTTTATTAATGTCCTGAGGTGAACTAAATTATTGGAAATGAGATAAAACATCACTTTAAATTTAACAAAGAAACAAAAATAAAAATAAAAACACTTCACTCTCACTTATTGAATGCTTAACCAGAAAAGAGAAGAAGCAAAAATGAAGCAGCACATGCATGTTTCCACAAAGATGGTGGTGATCATGACACCACCAACTTAAAATGTATCAGCACTTCCAATTTAACATAATTTCAAATTTTCCGAATTTCCAAACAGCACATTACAATCCTCTAACCCAAGTACACATCTAATGTCAACTCTAGGAAAAACACCAAACCAGTGGGGACTCATAACTCATCCCATTTAAACCAACAGAATAACATAACATGGAGCATGGCTCACACCTTGCAATATTTTGGGGAAAAGCGAGATCAGTTGCAACTCCTCAAGGACCACCCACCAATTCTTTTCTCCTTCCAGCGAGAATCTTTGTCTCCAAGAAAGTTCATCACTACAAACACCGCAAACAGTTGGTTCATTTGCACGGCTCTGTTTTATCTCTGATTTATTTGTTAAAATATTTCCACGCATTCTAGTTGTTATTATTTTTTTAAAAACAAAACTAGGCATGCATCTTTTAAATTTTGGAACATGTTATATTTACAACATCTTATTGACAACAGTAAAAAATTATTAAAAATTATAAAAATAAAAAGTAAAAAAATTATTTAAGATGTCTTATGTATTGATTAAATAAATTGCGCATTATAAAAGTGTAATTTGAAAACCAAATACTGGTCATATTATTTAGCAGTCTAAAATTTTAAAGGATTCAGTTTTATCGTTGCTTGATCATTCGCCAAATAACATATAAAAAAAAAATATTTAATACACAGTTTACATAAAATACAAAAAAAAATGTATTTATAACTTTACTTTATTTATTATAATAAATGTAGCATCAACTTTACAAATAAATTATCGTTATCAATATACACCTCTCTAGGCTCTCTCTTATCATGACGGCTATAAAGCCTGTTGCCGTGTGCAATCCATCGCGTGCTGTAAGTTTCTTGTTTACAGCTTCCGCAGGTTTAATACATGTAGATACACGCATTCATGCAGCACAGCTACAGTTGGAATTCTAGTTCAATAGATATTTTCATAAGATTTTTTTTTCCGGATGGACGTGTTTTTAGAGGTCAGACACAGGAAAAGAAATGATGTTACTTTTGTTTTTGTTCTTTTTTTACTTTTTCTGATTACTAGAGGTGCGGTAGTTTGTATAGCTAGGAGTTTTTGTAGATTAATTATTTGCAATTTCAATTCTTCGAGTTGGAATAATAAAAAAAAAAGTCTAACAATTACACGTCAGAGATCAAATCAGGATCTTCTGTGGCCACATGATAGGTGACAAGAAGCACCCAAATAAGACAATCAAAAACAAAAACATACAAGTCCTCTTTATCAACCCAAATGCCTGATACGTGATACCAGGAATTTGCCACAATATAACCAGCAGAGTTAAACATCACAATAACTACAAATACTACAATCTAGCAACAACACCAACCAGAGCTCTCTGTGTAGCCTTATGTGTGGCGTATTCGCATTGTTTGACGTGACTTGAACTCAATAAAATTCACCAGATGGAGAAATCTATTCTCTGGTCCTTTTGTCTAACGAGTGCCGAGTGGCGACCCTACTATTGTAAAGATAACACTAAATAATACTGGAGCACAACACTACAAAAATTATGCTTCAGTCCAGTGACTGTGATTGTGAACCTAACACCAGGTTCATCGAACAAAACCAAGCGTCACACTCTCCGCGTGAGACACAAATAAGCCCACGAAGATCTGCTGCACTTCTCATGTAACCACCCGTGTGGCCAACACGAGCAATGAAGATTTTAACTGTCAAGTATTTCTGATCATGAGATTTTAACTGCCAAGTATATATTTCAGGTCATGACAGACCCGAAATCCGAACATTCCAGACCCGGACCTCCCCGTCAAAGCTCCCGCTACAGACCCGGTACTCCTCTTCACTTTCTCCTGTCCCCGACTTCTCTTTCGGCATTTGAACTGCTACAATCGAACGAACTACACTAACATGACCGGCCATCACGGCTAGGCAGCTATACTCCCTTCCTTCAGTCCCTCTCCGCCAAATCCTGACCGTCCGATCGCTAGACCCGCTGAAAAGCATGTCACCTACAGATGCTAAACAAAGGATAGCCTTTGTGTGGCCTCTCAATGCACCGACAACCACCAAGTGATTAGCGCTCTCTTCCCTCTCCCAGACGATGATTGACCGATCATTTGCCCCCGAATAAAGGACCGACCCGTCACTACTAATAGCCAATGCATTTACAGCTGATCGATGCCGGTCGAAAGTTGCAATGAGTGCATGTTTCTTTTCGCCTGGAGCACGTAACCACGCGCGAATTTTTGTATCGGCTGACCCGGTGTAAACCGTCCCATCTGGTGCGATAGCCAATGCATTGATCGCATCATCATGTGCTATGATCGATTGGACACACCGCAAGTCACTCGTGCGCCAAATCTTGAGCGTCTTATCCCAAGAGACAGAGTAGATGTACTCTCCTGCTGTCGCGAGTGCAGATACGGTGTCGGCATGTTGGATCCATAACCGCTTGTGATGTCGCCTAATGAGAGTGTAATTCTTTGGAAAAGGAAGGCGAAGGAGCCTGTCTGAAAGTGTGGGAAGGGAACCGGCGAGACGAAGATCGCCAGAGCGAGAAGAATGGCGCCAGAGACGCAAGAGGGTGTCCTGATGGGCTGAAAGGAGACCATGTGATTTCGGAAGAATGACGATAGATTTGACTGCGCCTGCTGATGGAGCCAATGGATGCGAGCTGACGAGGTCGAGAGATGTGAGATCGTATGTGGAGAGAGTGGAAGGAGTGGCAGTATAGAGAAGGAGCGAAGACTGAGAGATGGTTAAGGCAGGTGGAGAAGTATTGGATGAGGCAGAGGAGAGAGGTTTGAGAGAGGTAAGGTGGAGAAAGGAGGTGGAGATGGGGGAGGTAGAAGATGGAAGGAGGCATTGGAGAGAGGGAAGGGAAGGGAAGGTGAGAACAGAAGTAGCGTCGTCTGACATGGCAATGGTGACTGGAGAAGAAGAGGAAGAGAAGGAGGTGAGAGAACGGGAACTTGTAGATGGAGTACTACTCAAGGCATTCGGTTTTGGGTTTGGATTTGAATCGGGTTTGGTGTTGGTGGAGAGGTTTTGAAGAGGTGTGGAGGTGTTGCAAGGGAATAACTTGGGAAGAGAGAAAGGCATTGAAAGGAGAAGAGAGGAGAAGATGGGGGGCTGGAGGAGAGTGGAATTGGAGAGGTTGGCATGTGGTTTTATAGGAGACAAATTTGCAAAATGGCCATTGGAAAAAGGCTACTGAGTTTTATAATTGTTGAGGTCTGAAATTGCAAGATTCTTTTTGGATTGTGTTAAGGTTTTTGCTGGATTGGAACAACAGTTGATTGTTTAACGTCTCTGGCAAAATAGTCATCAGTGATTCGGCAGATGGTTGAACAGTTGAACTTTTACGAGGTAATATTTGAAACTTTTGAATGAGTCTGATGTTTAAACAATAATTTGCACAATTATAAAGAAAACAGTGAGTTCAATTATTATTATTATTATTATTTTGGTGTAAAGGAAGTAAAAACTCCTCTATAGTACGTTTAGAAATTTTGATTCAATTGTTCTTTAACGTACCCTAAGAAATTTATTAAAGTTGTACGGTACTATACCAAAACAGAGGACGAAAAAACAAAGAAAAAATATCTACAACCATCAAAGTTTTATATAATTTATAGTATGTGACAGGACCAATATCAGAAGATTCAGAACGGAACTTCATAAGTCTGATTAATTTTATATCAGTTAGAAAATCTGCCAGCAAAGTCCTATTTCTCATTCTCGACTTAATTAACAGCCGCTGTTAAGCTCTCTGAAAAAAAAAAAGCTCTATTTCTCATTCTTTTTATTTATAGAAAAAAATATATATTTAACTGGTACTGTGAATTTATTAAAGGTAGTGATTATTGGCGGGAATAGGGACTCTTTAATTGTTGATTAGCACTTGCTTTGGGACTCGTAATTGTAGATTCAACGATCAGTGAATCAGATCATGTGCATTGCACGTGAATGAATGAATTAATTGGAGAATTATATTATCATGTAATGTTTGCTTATTTGTATTGAGATATGGAGTCAATAATAATAAAATAAAAAACAAAAAAGATGCGGAATCAATTAATTTCTGATGTGTAAATGACAGGTTCATATTTTATGGGAGTTACGTCTCTTTTTGGATTAAAGTCATTTAACTAATAATCATACAAATACAAATGAAGTTTAAATCATGCTGTACTACACAGATGGAGACATGAACTGATAAACCTCGGACGAAATGTATGGTACAGAGAAATAAAATTTGCTTAATTTTCAAGTCAAGTTGTACTATTAATTTGACGTCTTAATTTATATATATTTTTTTTAAATGATGATTTTGCCCCTGTAGTCCCTGAATACATAAAGCTGCAGAAGCTCAAGTGGAGCAGAATTGTGATACACAATGTTGTTTTCTGAACTTTGTATTCACCAAAAAAAAAATTATTGGAATAATTGTGGAACAAAATTTCTATTATTTTTTTCTATTTATCAAAGAATATTTTATGTACAAATAAATATTGTTTAATGCAAAAATACATGCATAATGGGAACAACACAATGCCAAGAAACTAAATAAACTTATATTATTTGCATCTTATGCACATAACCAAGTATTCTTAATGAGGAAAATAAAATATGACATATATAGATCATTCAAAAAAACAAAATTCTAAAAAAATATACCCCGACCTATGAAAACCAAAAAAGTTGTACAATGTAAAAAAATAAATAGAAAACTTACATGCTTTATTTTTATTAACTCTATACTAGCAGTCTGATATTATTTTGTTATATTAGAGAAATTTAACCATCTTAGAATCTAATTTGGATTCTTGAACTGAAACAACTCTTTTGTTGGAGTCAATAATCTCAGAAAAAAAAATGCGGAGCCAATTAATTTCTGATGTGTAAATGAAAGGTTCATATGTTTTGGCAAATGCGTCTCTTTTTTTTAGAGTAAAGTCATTCAACTAATATTCGTACAAATACAAATGAAGTTTAAATCATGCTGTACTACACAGATGGAGACATGAGCTGATGATAAGCCTCGGACGAAATTTGTGGCACAAAGGAAAAAAATTTGCTTAATTTTCAAGTCACGTCGTAATATTAATTTGACGACTTAAATGTTTTTTTTTTAAAAAAAATAAAAATACATATCGTCCCTATAGTCCCTGAATACATAAAGCTAGCTGTAGAGGCTCAAGGGGAGCACATGAGTATTAAATCAATAAATTGGGATACACAATGTTGTTTTCTGAACTTCATGTTCACCAAAAAAAAAAATATATAGGAAGAATTGTGGAACAAATTTTCGACAAATTTTGTTTTTCTATTTAGCAATGAATATTTTATGTACAAATAAATATTGTCTATATTGCTAAAATACATGCATAATGGGAACAACACAATGACAAGAAACTTAACAAACTTATATTATTTGCATCTTACGCACATAAACAAGTATTCTTAATGAGGAAAAAAATATGACATATATAGATCATCCAAATAAACAAAATTTTTAAAGATATACCCTGAACTATGAAAAAGAAAAAAAGTTGTAAAATGTCAACAACAAAAAAAAAAAAACTTACATGCTTTATTTTTATGAACTCTATACTAGCAGTCTGATATTATTTTGTTGCATTAGAAAAATTCATCCATCTTAGAATCTAATTTAGATTCTTGAACTGAAACAACTCTTTTGTTGGCCCTGGAATCGAAGGATTAGATATTTAGATTTTACAATGTATGGTCAGTACACGTCGAATTGTTTAGGGTATTGTTGTCTTCGGAACCCATATTAATAATACAATCTTATATAAATTTGATAAAATTAAATTAATATTAGGGTTAGAGTGATATATGTGAAGATAACACCTGTTTTGGAAAGAAAAGTCATAAGGCAGGATCTATATATATGGTAAATAATAGTTTAAAGACTCATCGCAATCTATAACTAGTCAGTTAAAAGAGAAAATTCTAGCCCCTGTATATCTACGGCTTTTCAAGTCATTCTCCACATTCTTTATTATAAGCTATCGGAAAAGGGCGGAAAAAAAAAATACAATTTTCTACGTTTCACACTCACTCACAAGTCACAACTGCGTTTAGCCAAATTCTATACTAACTAGCTTTGTACTCGCGCTTCGCGCGATGAAGGCGAGTCTTAATATTTGCATGTAATTATTAGAAGTGCTAGAATTATAAATTAAATTATTTAAATAAATATAAAACTACCTTTCAATTTATTTATACGATTTAGTTAAGTCACATTTTTTTGTTTTGGAGTGTTCTTGCCTCGACTCTAATCGAATATGTAATTATTTATTTACTATTAACAATAATATTTTTTACCAAGTTTAGTATGAAAAAAAATCATGAAACAATAAAGGTTGCAAATTTAAATTTAAACAAAACTTATAGAATTGGACGTGTACTATTTTATTTTTATTTTTCTAAAATAGAGATCACATTTGATTTCATTTGCAATAAACAATCAACATATAACAGAAGTATGATTAATAATAATAATAATAATAAAACAAATGACATGTGTAAAAAAAATGACAGATTTCAAAATCAATGTCGGGATTATCAAAATAGAAATGAAATTTGACTCTACTTGCAATATACCATCAACACCTAAAGAAAAAATTGGTAATTAGATATATTTTACTTGGTCCTATTTACTATCATGGATTATATATATGATAAAACATACGTTGCATACTAATGTACGGAAATTTCGGTGCATACTGATCCAAACTTTTTGATATGCTTCAAATTGACCGATCCAAACCGTCCAATACATTCTCCCTATTGTAATCTCCTTGCATACCAAATTTTATATATATTTTTAATTTTTTACTATTTTTTTGAAATTTTAGAAAATCTCTAATCTAATTTTTTCTGAACCATTCAAAAATAGCAGTTTTCAAAAATCTGAAAAAAAAATACTTAAAAATTTTGAAAAAATGTAAAATTTGGTCGGCAAGAAGATTTCAATAGGGACATCATATTAGACGGTTTGGATCGGTCATTTTGAAGCAGATTGAATAGCTTGGATCAGTATGCACCGAAGCTCTCGTACATTTGTATGCACCATAGGTTTTCTCTCTCTATATATATATTTAAATTTTTAATGTTATTAATTATTTAAAAAAATATATATCATTAATATATGAGTGTGGAATTTCTAATTGTCGAGAAATCTAAGATGCTAAAATAATATGCCATTAAAAGACATTTTTAATATAATTACAATTATCATCATTCTTATATAAACATATTAACTAATATGATATTTATTTATGATTATTTCTAATATAATGTAATAAACTCATTAAATCAGTATAGTAACAAATAAGATTATAATGTATGAAATTATGAAAATAATACATCAAGGATGTAGTTGATCAACATAATACATTTATCAATCAATATTATTTAAATTATGTAAATATCGATGGATACATTGATATATTAAAACTCCATTAATTTATTTTCGTAATTTTTTAAGATAATCCACAAAATTTAATACAAAAAATCCAGAAAAATCTTATAAACAACTAAACAAAAGTGAAAAGAAATCTATAAAAGAAAAACCTACATCACTTTGATTCCATATAATTTATGTTGATTCATATAATATCATAAAAATATATTATTATAACATTATTATAATTACTAATAGTCATATTAAAATATTTCAAGAAAAATATTGTGATAAAATAATTTGTGTCTCGAAATATAAAAAAAAATAAAATATTTACAATTTAAATGAAAAAAATACATCACTGGATTTATTTTATGTTGTGATAAAAAAAGCTGCCCCATTTCCTTATTTTTTTTGACCTTATGTATGTTCCTAGAAATAACTTTTCATGTTGCAATTGAAAAAATTATTGTATGAAAATTGTTACATTGAATAACATGGGATGTGCAATAAACAATCTGAAAAGAATGCACATGAGGCAGTTGTTTCATCATTTATTTTATGTAGAGAATTCTAAATGATTTTCATGTTGCATCATAAATATAAAACTTAGATAGACCCTTTATACAAAAGACCACATAAATATGTTTTTGAAAATACCAAAGAGGTACTTTAGAAAAGCTACCTCAAATTGGAGTATTGTTTGAGTTTGATAGGACATAATATGTCGTAATGAACTATAGTATTAGTTTTGTCCGTATGTATTTTGCTCTTGAAAAGAACAATTTTGGTGCGATAGGCCACCAACAAAAAAGGAGAAAACAATAAATGTTTTGTATTATCTTTTGGCGTCTAAAGAATGATGATATCGATTTAATTAATTCACTTAATTTGTTTAAAGTATGCTTGCTTTCATTATAATGAAACCCTGCTTTTCAATATTAAAATAATTTCAATCACACGTTTTTAGTTGTTTATATTTAACATATTACATTCGATACTTTGTGCCTGATTTTGAGTACATAATATGTATGAATTTAGAAAAACTTGGAATGCGCTGATTAATTATGTTGTTGCTATGCCATATATTACAGAAAAATAGTTTGAATGTTTCAACATAGATATAAGAAAGTTACGAGAAAAGAAATCACCTTAAATATTCTTTATCCTTTTTTTAAGAAATATCTAAAGATTGTAAAAAGTATAAAATACAAATTTCACCTTAGGTGTTTGTTGATTTGCTACATGGCTATAATTCAGTAGCTTTGTCGATTACATAAATTTACATCTCATAGTTAGTAATACGAGTTTCTGTTGTCCTAACATAATTGGTCAGTCTATTGATTTTATTTTGTTTACAATCGAAGTATTCATTTTTACAATCTAATATGCTGCATTAATTATATTTAATTTCCGTCCAACTAATTGGTTTCATTTTTCAAGCAGAGTTCCTTGAGTGGCAAGTTCAGCACATAGTATGGAAAAAAAGAGTTTTTAGAAAACAATAACAATTACAGGGACCATTCTAAAACTTAATAAGAAAAATATATGATTAGCTACTAATTAAAATGTGATCTGATCCAACAGAGCACTTTCAACTACTGGCAAGTTGGCGTAAAGTACAATTAATTACTTCCATAGAGATATATCCCCATCAACATGAAGACAAGGAATAAACTCCCAAAGTGTTCTTTGACAAAAAAAAATAATATATTTCGTTATTGCCACTAATCAGTGACCATGCACTTAACCTTGGCAAAAAGTTAGGATTACTACTTCCCCTAAAAAAGGCCATCTTGGAGAAAGAACAAAATTACCTTTGTAATTTGGTGTTTAAAAATGGTTAGTTGATTCTATAAAGTCGTGTTAATATCATGTTCAAGAAAAAGATAGGCTTAATCTCACAGTAAACTTGTTTATATCTTGATAAAATTATTTTTTAAAGTTCTTGAAGTGGCGGAGCATAACGCTGCTTTAGTGCTTAATGCCTCTCTTTATGAAACCAGAGATTTGGCTACTTTACCTTTGGACACCCACCCACCCACAAACACACATACACAACGAGACACGTTAAGCATGTACGTACATCTAAACATGGCGGATTTATTGCGAGAAATAATAGAAATTAATTTATCTCAATCTTTCTAAAAAAAGTTCTTTGAAATTTCACTATGTTTTTTCATACATTTTAAATAAATATATCAAACATGGCGGATTCATGTCAGAGAAATAATAGAGGTTAATTGATCTCAATCTTTCTAATAAAGATCTTTGGAATTAATCATACAATATGTTTTTGGGTAAATTCTAATGGCTGACTTCCATATATTGTCATGTCATCGAAAAAAAGTAGCAAAGTATAGCCTTGTGTGTGTGTGTGTGTATATGTTGACCTTTGTAAATAATAATGCTGTCTCGGCGCTCTACCTAACACCCTTTGCATCCATTAGCAATTTTAAAAAAAATTCATAGGTACATAGCACATATGTACAAAACCAAATTAAAAAAAATTAGTATTAGGACAAAGTAGATTCTCATTTTTAATCCTTCATAGGCAATTGGCCTTCAAAAAATCCTCCATAAGCAATTATGGGTAATAACAAACCGAATGTTGTTAATAAAGTATCTCAAGGAAGATATTTGTTCTTGTAACATACTAGTTCTTGTTGGTCCTTCTATTCTTAATTTTAGCAAAAAGTTGTACTTTGCTTAATACTAGGTGATGGTACACATACAATAATATGATGTCGTATGCTGCTACTATATTGGTAATAGTACCAACATGGTATTGTTGCTACATGAAATACACTTATTAAATAGCTAATAGTGATTTTGTGGACACGGCATGTCTAAAATAATTGATGTCTGTTTCTATCTCAATTAATTAACCGATGATATTTGGGGATGCCAATTTGCCATATATGAATTGCGTAGCAAAGATGTAAATGCATACTTGTTTGTGCACATCAAAGAGTCATATTAGTCAATTATTGAGTTAGCGTTCTGCCTTAGTGGTGTGTTGATCTCTATAGTAGGGAGTATATATAACTCTTGACAATGTTAAAATACAAATCGTTACACATAGGAGATAAAGCCATACTTGTTTGTGCACATCATTTTCAGAACAAAAGGAAAGCATTTTGTTCTTAAGCTTTGAGATACTTTTTCATCTTTCAAATATAAAAAGTAGAGTGCAATGCGGTTTTTGCTTTCTTTCATTTTTTTGGGGTTTTTTCCCCATTTTGTATAATGTTAATGAAACAAAAATGGGGTGTTGGGCCAGAACAGCACAAAATTGGTGGGCCCAGATTGGTGATTTATTTCATTTACAAAATCAATCAGCAAGTCACCGCCTCACCTTTTCATAAAAAAGGTAAAAAGAAAAAGAAAAAAATTTCAAAGTAGTAATTGAGCATCAAGAGCAAAGTATCCTATCGCTTTTAAAAAGAGAGGGTCAACATTTAAAGAAAAAAAAACTAAAGATCTTTTTAATTATTTCGCAATAAAAAATGTTTTTGTAATAAAAGCAATAAGTTTGCAATAAGCAACATCAATTTTGTATCTTGGAAGAAAATGAAGGGATCATCTCTATTCTCTTTTACTTTTAATACTTTTCTGGCTTATGTTAATTACGCTAAGCTAAGGATATTCGGTTTAAAGTAAATCAGTTTTGACATGATGATTTAAAGCTAATTACTAACAAAATACAATAATAAAAATTGGTGGTCATCTGACATAATTTAATAACAAAGCATCCAAAATGAAACAAGTTACCAGAAAAGGGAGCCCAATAAAACTCTTGGTAGTATGTCCAATCAACAACTTTGACGTATTAAATTTGTAGTACGGTATAAAAACACAATTGTCACGGAATTGACAGCAATCCAGTCTCAGCTCCAACATTGGGCCTAATTTCGAAATAAAACTGGATCTGATATAAATACATATAAACAATAAGATAATTTATGGACCAAATGGATCCATTTAAAATATGGCCCATTAGTGCATTTTCCACTGTATCACGAGGAGATCAGTGCCAAATTAAAATGTTTCAATGGGCATATATGAAAAATTTGTGGAATTAGGGAAAGAACAAAGAGATCCATCATCCGATTTGCAATTTGGAGAAAAGGAGAAGAAGAGAAAAAGAAAAGAAAAAAAGAGCAGAGAACGATGGTGAGAGTTGCGACCTTCTTCGCGATGAGTTTCGGCGCGTTTCTCTTCTGGCAATCCATGGATAAACTCCATGTCTGGATCGCTCTTCACCAAGACGAGAAGGTATCTCTCACTCCTCCCCTTCCCCCCCCCCCCCCCCCCCCCCCCGTAAAATGTCGACGATTTTGAGGTAAAACCTGGTTTATTTTGCTCCGATTTGGAATTTCACCTTGAATTAGTTCGATCTATCTGGATTTCTAGTATTGCTAGTTAACTGATTTCGGTTAGTGGGTTTTACTCATTAATCTCTAATTGTACAGTGAGCGATCTTAGTAATGTCTTGAGCTGAGAAATTTGAAGCTGTTTAATTGGTTACGTTCAGCTGTTAGGTAAAGTAGGGATAAGTCTTGGGTTGATATTTGATTGAAAGTTTAGCTAGTGAATAATCTAGCTTAAAGTTATTTATTCCTTTTTCAGATCTTCCTTGTTATATAGATTATTTTAAGACATACTCTAGCTAAAATTCAAGATAACCGTAAAATTATAGTGTGTAATTTTGGCATGGAAATTTAGAACTCATGTTTTCCTAGCTTATTATCATAATCTAAAATGTTTTAGATCCAACAAGCAAGCCCATTGATTGAAATCTATAAATCCTAGCATCCTTTTCCTTGCTTATTTTTTTTTCCTTTTTTGTTTACTTTTTGTTTTTGTGACTTGTCATAACCAGCTTATTTTTTTCATGGGATGAACAATACAAGTGATTCTGAGCAATGGAACAACATCATTTTTAAAATGTCAAAATATCAAAGCATCTCCCTAGAGAAGTCTCAAAATGGGTTGTACCATCCATAACCCCTTTATGTGTTAACAAGTTCTTTGTCCACCCCCAACCTCATAGTATTTCATTTTTCATGCAACACTAAGGTAAGAGAAAAATGAATAAAGGGTAGGAACTTTGGCGTGATTTTTGAGATGAGTTACTGACATTTAGTTTTTGAACGAGGAAGAATAGAAGTGACAGAGAAGAGATCGTGTTATGCTCTTTTCGAGGGCCATATGAACTTTCCCTTTTTCAGAGGATACAATGTGTGCTATTTTGATTATAAAGTACATTTATTTGTAGGTAATGTTACCTTATGATATTGTTTTTGTGGCTGAAAGTGGAAATACTTTATGTCGGACAGACTTGAATCGGCTTTTGAGTCGTACAGATTTCATTTGATCAGAATTTCCATGTTATAGACCCAATGAAATCCAGAAAAATCAATTCTAATGAAATGAAATCCAACGTGAAAATCAATTTGATTGAAGCCATGTGCATCTACCAGTAACCTAATCTCTTTTCCCTACTAATTGTGATATATGATAAGTTATAACAAAATATCCATTTAATTTACTCACTGTATTCTGAACATGTTGGTATTTTGTCTCCCAATATACATTCTAGCACAAAGAATAGAAATCCTTTATTTTTTCCTCTAAGTACATGCTAATGTAACAGCTGATCTTTTTCCATGAAACTTTGAAGAGTTAAGCTTAGATGTGAATAATTGTTATTATCTCTATAATTTTTGGGAACCCCAATCTAACCATTTTGTTTTATATCTAATTTCAGAGAGAGAGACTCGAGAGGGAGAAGGAAATTCAGAGGGTTAGACAAGAACTTTTGGCGCAAGCTAAACAAAATGATTCTCTTGCATGATTTCCTTGATATTATGTGCTTTCTTAATTTTTTTCGATTTGCTTCCAAATGAATGATGAGGAATGCTTGTTGCTAATAAGCTGACAATAGTTGTTCTTGATACTTTTTTATAATGTCTAAAAATGCTTGCTCTGCCTTGCATTGACATTGAATTGTTTGGTGTAATTTCGATCCAGTTTTGTCTTAAGAAGTGTTTATGGACTTGCATTTTCCTCGGCATACGGCTGTTGTGAAAATTTTGTGAAAGAATTACCATATCTCTTTAATAATATTTGCAAATTATTAAATATATGAAGTCGATCTCTAAAGGAGATAATTCTAGTATAGTAGCTCTGTTGAAACATCACGACACTGGCATACAGCTATTTGGCTTGTGTCGCTTGACCAAATTTCCGAAAGAAACATAATCTTTTGTCATGCATATTGAAAAACTGCGAAGAAGAATGACAATGTAAATCATTAACTGGTTGCCTCTGAGGCCAATACAGGAGCAAATTCAAACTTTGATCTACAATTACACCGTGAAAAAAAAAATAATAAAAAGGAAGAAGATCAAAGGAGCTTTACAATTGACAACGATTCCCACAAAATCTCAGGCATACAAAAGTGAAAACTCACCACAAAAGATATAAATCTAATAAACAGTACTTTGAAACCACGGTGAAACAGAAAATTTAAAGCACATTTTCTTTAATCTCGGTATATATAACATTTGATTACACGAGAAAACCAAGAAATAAATAGGAAAGACGTCTGAATTTCGTTCGTGGATACTTTACAAAAGTTTCAAGATCAATTATTTCTCGTCTCATGTTCCTTCTTCTTCAAGCTGGCAGGGGCTCTTCCAAGACTGTAAATTCACGAACTGAACATGGTCAACAATCCACAAAGAAAATTCTGCCATTAACTTTTCATAGTTGATTGGCCATATTCAGCTCCCAAACAACTAAAATGCCCAAACATTTAGCAGGTTATTAAAATGTAAGCGAGCATAAATAGAGAAATGAGCTAAATGTTGCCAAACAAAATTAATTTCAGTAAATTAGTGGTTGGATTGAAAGTGCCATCCCTTATACATCAATTGCACTGTGATTATAAATTACATATTGAAGAAATTTCACATTTTTCAGTAAACTTTTATTACTTTGCCAATTACATTAATGTTAAGATGGGCCCTTATTTCTTTCCCTAGTTCCTCAGCCATTCCATGTATGATTAAAAACCAAGTTAGATTATGTGTGGTTTTGAGTGTGTGTGAGGGAAGGTGAAGGTTGGAGAGAGAGAGAGAGGACCTTTTTCTCTTTCAGATGTAGAACTCTGACCAGCGACCTGTACTGGGGTTTTGGGTACGTCAGGAAGTACAATCTCGTCAACCTTTTCAATTATCTGAAATGCAAAATATATATCAGCATTAATATGGAACTAGCAATACTCGTACATTTTAAAGTGAGAGGATGAATAAAAACAAAGGCAGAAGCTTCATGCATCAGACCTCATCCTTCTTGTCCACTGTAACAGGCTCCACTGGAGCTTCAGGTAGATCTTCAACAAACATCTAAAAATACAAGGAAATATTTTATCATAAACCTATTTGACAGGGAAGAATATTCTAATCTAAATACACTAAAAAGTGGCAAACCAAACCTCTTCTTCCAATTTCTCAAATTCATCCATGACTTCTTGCTCTTCTTCAGCAGATAGTTGTAATACCGCATTAATTTCCTACATTCAAGAAAAACATGAGTTGATACTTGTAAAACACCTAAAAATGCAGAGAGAAGGATCTACATATGCAAGTACTCCACATTAAGTCATTATTAGTTGCACTTTACGGAAAGGCCATATTAATCAGCCAAAATTTGGTTATTTGTTTATACATGTATCTATATTATTAAATATACTAATATCTTACATTAATAAATGAAAAATGAGTTACAATAGAATGAGTGTATGAGAGTGGAGGTGAAAAAGTAAGAAAGAACAGTAAAAATGAGAATAGTAACACAAAAGGCTACAATTTCACTACAAAGATATCCCTAATCCTGAAGTTCAAAAACTCCCAGCAGCAAGGATGGTATGAGAAAGATAAGTGCCACAAAATTTCTTATGGTGCGAGGAAACAGCATTCTATCTTGCATAGGGTTTTTTGGGGAATATTTGTGCAAGGAAATCAAGTTGTCTAGTTTGAAGGGCTGAATACTTTGTTCCAAAATAAAATGGGTAAAATTTTTGTCATAATATCACAAGCTTGGACAAGACCAAAGTGAGAGAAATGCAAATAACAAGAAAAAACCAAATTTTCACAATGATAGAAACCAAAATATTAAAAATAATAACTTATTTTTAAGAAGAAGGGTCAATAAAATGCTTCCTAAACCTTCCACATTTTGCCCAACATGTTTCCTAGAACTTCTTAAGTTAGATTGGCCGCCAGAATATTCATTCGAGACATGGTTATGAGGAACTATATGAGATCACCCATGGAGGAATTGATGCTATAAATTGAACAGGAATAAGGAAATGAAATAAAGCAACAAGTTTACCTCCTGATAGGCCTTGGCCTCAGCTGTATCATCCATTAACTTTTGAACATCATCTATGTTAATCTCACTTTGTATGGCTTTAATTGCATTACTTCCAGCCTTTAAGCTGTCAAATACAGCTTTTTGTTTACTAGCTAACTCAATATCTGCCAACTGAATAAAAAAACATATTAAAGGTTCGCACATGGTAATTGCTTCAAATCCAGACTGACCGGAATTTATTGTGATACCACATCCAGACACCTAGTAAGTAGATTGAAAAACCCTATAACCCAAACGCACACTCAAATTACAACTGATTGAGTTGAATTGAACTCTGCATTCAACTTCTGACCATTAAATCATTTTCCAATAGGAAAAACAGAAAATTAAGCAAACAACAGTTATCGGTTATTCATTTTGTCAATTACAATCTATTTATTTGGAAGGATAAAATAACTGATCAAGTAATACTTCAACATTTCCGTTTCTAAGTATTAACTTAATTCGAAAATGTCTCAGCCATACCTGTTGCTCAACATTCATTAGCCATCCATCAACAGTTTTAAGTAGTTCTTCTTGAGTTTTCTTCTTCTTTAGCGCAATCAAAGCCCGGTCTTTTCTCTTTTGCGCAATAAGTTCTTTTGCTGCTTTTACTTCCGCCTCAATAACTGCTTCAAGCTGAATAATACAAAGACACAGACCAACACAATTAAAGGTCTGGAATCAGATTTGGATACCCTTAAGGATGCAGTATTTCTACTAGTAAATGCATTACATATTCAGAAAAGTCGCCAGAAGTCTTCTTAAAGAAACACATAGATCAATTTACATCAATTTAAACTTTACCATTGATGGCTTACAGATCAACAATTACTTCAACTAAATAATACTACTTACAGAACTCAATTGCATTTGATTTCTATTCGGTCAGAACTGTTCAAACTAGCACAATTTTCCTTCCTTCTAAATTGAGCAAACAACAAAACCCACAAAAATTAAACTAAATCGGGAGAATATAAAAGCGAATTGATTAAATTCACCTGTTGTTGGTATTGACCCAGCTTTCGGCGCTGCGTTTTGAGCGTGAGAATAGCACGATCGACCTCCGTGACCTTGGGTTTCTTCACGAAAATATTCCCCATCTCTGTACCTCCTCTTCTCTTCCTCTCTTGATTCTCTCGAAAACAATCTGGTTTGTGCGTACATCTAACAGCTGTAGCAAAACCTTTTGATTAAATTTGAATATTGAATAAAAATAAAAAGCTCTGCTTAACTAATAGCTGGCTTTCCGGCGGTTGAAGCAAGAAAAAGAGCTGGAGATGAATTAAGACGTGTAAAACGGGAAGACTGCTTTGGGCACGTTTCAAATTAGCGATACACTCCAAATTATTTTAAATGACCAAAATATCCTCATCGAAGTTTTTTTTTTTTTTTTTTTTTTTTTTTTTTTTTTTATAAGAATGTATTAGTTCCAGACTCCACTAGGTTTGGGGCTGGTTACAAAATATGATTTTATGAATTTTTTTTTCTTCGTGAAATATTTATTTCTTTTTTTCTTTTTAGGTGATTTAGATTTATGCTATAAAAAAATAAAAATTAGAGATGTATGTGTCATCACTAAATGACAAATTATGATTATGCCATTACTAGATGACAAAATTAACGTTTGTCATCGATCAATTAATATGACCATTGCAACCTTTTAAATATGTCACTAAAAAAAATTAAAATTAGAAATATGCCACTGTAAAATATTAAAATTAAAAATATGCCACCGCAAAAAAAAATAATTTGCTTTATACCACTATTAAATAATTAAAATTTGGTTTATGCCACTATAATTTGCAAAATTGATAACGCGTTATTAGAATATTTAATTTTATCAAAATATGTACGTAATTCTCAAAAATATATTTCCAAAAAAAAATCATGGAATCAGTTATTTGAGTATTTGAAAAAAAAAATACACGAAACATTATCTGATTATTCATTACTATGATACCTGATTATTATAAAAAATAATATGATGGAAATATTTTATCAAAGAACTAACAGAGAAAGATAATGGACTATGGCAGAACATGTGAACTGCATCCTCAATTTGATTTCTTGCACATTCCTCCTTAGCAATTGCTGTTGAGTAAGAATACAATCATTGTGGAGGATTAACAGGAAGAATTTAATTAATAGAAGGGGTACTCTCAACTTCCAAAGCAAAAAAGAAAGGTGAAACAGTTTTACCAGTTGTTGCCAGAGCCTTGTAAAGTGAGGAAACTGAGAAATTACCAGAACTACACCATTTCCAGACCGGTGTCCCCACAAATTTCTGTTGCTTAGAACGTGATGTGCATGAAAATTGCAAGGTTGCTGCATTAAATGTGGCAAGAGTAAAAAGCCATCTCTAAAGGAAATCTCTTACTCCTCATTTAAGCAAAAAAGCAAAGGAAGACTTCCCCAATTATCAAAAGAGAAAAAGGAAGGCTTCCCCAATTATCATCTGAATTATAATTCAAAATCGCTTTAAATTCTCAAATGATGCCTAGAATAATCAAGGCGGAACCAAGTACACACCAAAGTGTACTTGGCATATGCCAATTTTCTTAAAAGTCCCTTATAAGTTTGAAAATTTTATATTAATCCTTCTAAAATTTTTATTTGGCATACTCTTAAAACCTAAAAAGATCTATGCTATAAATTTTCGCCCACTCTATTTCAAGATCCTGGTTCCGCCCTTGAGAATAATCATTATTGCACAATAAATAAATATTTCTTATGTATAATCCAATATTTTTTTTAATAAGTAAGATCTGAAATACATACTGGACCATATTATAGATGAAAATTTTTTGTGTAAATTACAATATTTTTTAATAACTGGGATTTGCGTTATATTATAGACCAAATAAAGAGCTTAAACAGACATTATTGTGATAAAATGACTTAAAACTAATTCAGAAACGCTTATAATGCTCAAATAATTATTATTTGCACATTAGATGCATATCTTATGTGCAAAATATCATATTTTTTAATAGCAAAGATCTGAATAATATTGTACACAAAATAAAGATGTTAGACAAAGATTATTGTGAATAAATGACTTGGAATGAATTCAAAATCGCTTAGATTGTTCAAATAACGCACAAAAAAAATCATTATTTGCACATTAGATGCTTGTTTACTGTGTATTATAAAATATTATGTAAAAACAAAGATCTGAATTATATTGTAGACCATATTAAGAGCATAAACATGGATTATTTTGATCAAATGACATAGAATTAATTCAAAATCCATTATAATGCTCAATTGATGCTCAGAATAATCATTATTTGCACATTAGATGCATATTTTCTGCCTATAATCTATGATGAAGGCTTAAAACCTAGGTCAAATAAATTTATAACCTAAGACTTTTCCTCACTAGTCGTTCTGGTAAAGCTTAGGGTCGAACCCACAGGGACGGATTAAATTGAATACCGGACTTTACTTCCTCACGAAAGCTAGACAAGACAATTTTTTGGGGTTTTGTAGTTTAAAAAGACAAATAAATAAAATACAAATAAATATTTTTGGTTATTTTTGGTGATTTAAGGACTCAAACAGATGCAAATGAATGTCCTAAGGATAAGTGTTCAATTAGTTTAGCTTTTAAGACAACTCTATCACGATTTTCACCAAGACAGAGGGTCATTTCGGGGAGAAACAGATCCATTTCGGGGAGAAATGGGTACTGTTCAACACTAAAACTTGCCTTAAACCTATTGTTTCGACTTGATAATTTTACTGGATGTTTTGTGAAGGTTACTAAGCGACCAGACCCTAACCCTAACCTCAACTTTCGCTTCTTGGTTCTGGTTTGGATTTGATGTCGGGTTTTACCACAAAAACAACTAATCCTATACTCACGTAATTAGACCAGATTGTTTAGGAATACTTAGTTGGATTTCTAGAGATATCTAAAGTCCTGTCGGTGCAATAGAAGTTAGTCCTTTCGGTCGTTAACTAACCTACTCTTTCGAGCGTTGGTTTATCTCATGTACTTTAATCAAATCAATTATTTGGTCGAGTTATATCCTATTAATGCTGCGCATCATCAATAAGTTAACGTTCAAGCAATTAACCAATTCAATCAAGCAAACAATTATTTCACAACTAAATAAACCACAAAATATCATATAAATCCATCAAGTCATCACAAAATACTAAACTAATCTACTAACTACCCTTAAGACATAATAAACTAGCCTAACATGCAAGAAATATAAGATACAAGCTCCATCATCGATACAAACAAAGAGAGAAGAAGAGATATAACCAAATAATCCCGCTAAACTCTTGTTTGCAAGGCTACAGAGTCGTGGTTGGATTGGTTCTGCCGCTGTCGCGTGTCAAGAATCGCTCCAAGTTGCTGTCAAGGTCGTGCTCAATGAAGAATGGTGAAAACCCGCGCCTTTCGGCGCGAGAACGGAGGTGGAAAAGGTGGAATTTGGTGTATGGAGGTTTCGATCCCCTTTCTGGAGGCAGAAACGTGCATATAAAGTCATCCCATGCGGCCAGGAGGCGGCTAGGGCAAAGGGGAGGCGGTTTGCACTTTCCTTCTTCGAAAATTACCAAAAACACACTTTCCAGAAGTGCATTTCGCACCGAAATGGAGTCATTTCGCACCGAAATCCGTACATTTCGGACCAAAATTTCAGAACAGCGCACCGATAGTATTTGGGCCATAATTTCTTCATCCGGACTCCGATTTAGGTGATTCAAAGATCGTTGGAAAGCTTAGGATGAGCTCTACAATTCTATGGACCCATTTAGTCATTTTGCTTCTCCAAAATTCTTCCTTTTATGCAATTATTATGTCTAATCCACCAAGTTCCTACAAAACAAATGAAACGCCACGGCAGTACCAAAATCTAGGAAAACATAACAATTTATGAGACAAATTGTAATGGTTTGATCAATAATTAAGGGCTAAGTACGGTCAAAACATGTATAAAATAAGAGACATCAAATCCCCGGCAACGGCGCCAATTTGATGAAGGCTTAAAACCTAGGTCAAATAAATTTATAACCTAAGACTTTTCCTCACTAGTCGTTCTGGTAAAGCTTAGGGTCGAACCCACAGGGACGGATTAAATTGAATACCGGACTTTACTTCCTCACGAAAGCTAGACAAGACAATTTTTTGGGGTTTTGTAGTTTAAAAAGACAAATAAATAAAATACAAATAAATATTTTTGGTTATTTTTGGTGATTTAAGGACTCAAACAGATGCAAATGAATGTCCTAAGGATAAGTGTTCAATTAGTTTAGCTTTTAAGACAACTCTATCACGATTTTCACCAAGACAGAGGGTCATTTCGGGGAGAAACAGATCCATTTCGGGGAGAAATGGGTACTGTTCAATACTAAAACTTGCCTTAAACCTATTGTTTCGACTTGATAATTTTACTGGATGTTTTGTGAAGGTTACTAAGCGACCAGACCCTAACCCTAACCTCAACTTTCGCTTCTTGGTTCTGGTTTGGATTTGATGTCGGGTTTTACCACAAAAACAACTAATCCTATACTCACGTAATTAGACCAGATTGTTTAGGAATACTTAGTTGGATTTCCAGAGATATCTAAAGTCCTGTCGGTGCAATAGAAGTTAGTCCTTTCGGTCGTTAACTAACCTACTCTTTCGAGCGTTGGTTTATCTCATGTACTTTAATCAAATCAATTATTTGGTCGAGTTATATCCTATTAATGCTGCGCATCATCAATAAGTTAACGTTCAAGCAATTAACCAATTCAATCAAGCAAACAATTATTTCACAACTAAATAAACCACAAAATATCATATAAATCCATCAAGTCATCACAAAATACTAAACTAATCTACTAACTACCCTTAAGACATAATAAACTAGCCTAACATGCAAGAAATATAAGATACAAGCTCCATCATCGATACAAACAAAGAGAGAAGAAGAGATATAACCAAATAATCTCGCTAAACTCTTGTTTGCAAGGCTACAGAGTCGTGGTTGGATTGGTTCTGCCGCTGTCGCGTGTCAAGAATCGCTCCAAGTTGCTGTCAAGGTCGTGCTCAATGAAGAATGGTGAAAACCCGCGCCTTTCGGCGCGAGAACGGAGGTGGAAAAGGTGGAATTTGGTGTATGGAGGTTTCGATCCCCTTTCTGGAGGCAGAAACGTGCATATAAAGTCATCCCATGCGGCCAGGAGGCGGCTAGGGCAAAGGGGAGGCGGTTTGCACTTTCCTTCTTCGAAAATTACCAAAAACACACTTTCCAGAAGTGCATTTCGCACCGAAATGGAGTCATTTCGCACCGAAATCCGTACATTTCGGACCAAAATTTCAGAACAACGCACCGATAGTATTTGGGCCATAATTTCTTCATCCGGACTCCGATTTAGGTGATTCAAAGATCGTTGGAAAGCTTAGGATGAGCTCTACAATTCTATGGACCCATTTAGTCATTTTGCTTCTCCAAAATTCTTCCTTTTATGCAATTATTATGTCTAATCCACCAAGTTCCTACAAAACAAATGAAACGCCACGGCAGTACCAAAATCTAGGAAAACATAACAATTTATGGGACAAATTGTAATGGTTTGATCAATAATTAAGGGCTAAGTACGGTCAAAACATGTATAAAATAAGAGACATCAAATCCCCCCAAACTTGAATCTTTGTTTGTCCTCAAACAATAACCTAAGCTTAAAGGGTAAAACTGTACTTAGACCTACAAATGAAGTATCTCAAACCAATGATGCAATGAAAAATTTATTAATCAGGTTTATTCAAAATTTCACATGTCAAAAATAAAGCCAAATAAAATTATTTCCAAGGACAAGGGTTTAGTTCTCTTTTTGATTTATTTGTGCAACTCTTAGTTCTCATGAAATCTCAAAATCAAGTCAAGGACCCTAGCTTCACTCCATCAAACCAAATGCAATCTCAATTTCAAATGCCCGTTCTTTTCCGTACGTTGCAAACATTTGCAAAGAAAGTTTTATCAAAATTAAAAATTCTATAATGAGTCTAATTTTCAATTTCTCACCAATTTGAATTTGTGCAAGTCGAGTCGTGGTGATTTACATCACTTAAGGTTTTACGCTATTGGGACTTATAAATAAGCTACCAGCACATGCCGCACTGGGGAGATCTAACTTTTATGTCACACGACTAAGGCCACGGTACACTTGGGCCAGAGCTCCTAGCAACATAGAATTTTCATTTCTCCAATATTTGTGGAATTTTATTTGGATTGCAAGTCCCTTCGCACCTTCATTTTCACAACTATTTAGATTTATTCAATTTAAGTTTGCTTGTTGGTGATTCAAGCGTTCAAGAACAAATTAGACTCATTTTAAAATTTTCAAAGTTGATAAAACATCCTTTAAACAAAAATCCACAAAATACAAAATCGTTCACTCGGCGAAAACTTGTGAGAATTGACTTAAAATGTTTTGACAATTACAAGCATCCAAATTCAGGTCCTATTCTTTCAAACAATTTCTCAATTCGATCTATTGGTGCACAAACCAACCTAAAATTTCCTAAACAAACGTTTATCCTTAAGAAATAATTTTAAAATCACTTTGAAAATTCAAACCAGTGTGAAACAGTGAATAATATATCAATACAAACCTCTCAGTGATAATGCATGCATCAGAAAAAATCAATTTCAAAAGTTCAAAAATTCAACGAAAAAATCCAGAGCCTGATTTCGGTCCGAAATGGACCCATTTCGGTCCGAAATGAAAGTAAAAAATTTCAAAAATGGCCAAAAAGATGCAATTTTGTCTCATATTTCACATTTTCCTCTTATTTTCCTCCCCCCAAATTGAATCAAACACTGTCCCAGTGCTGCACATCACAAAGAAAAGTAAATAGAAGGGAAATGAGAAACGCACCAAATTAATGATTGGCATGATAATTGGCATAAATTTGGCGTGATTCGGCACTATTAGGCGTGGGGCAATATTGAGAGCAACGTGGTAGCAAATTGGCAACAGCGTAGTTGGTTTATTGTGGCATGCAACTCGCATGAGGTCGTGCGTGAGTCGTATGTGACCCATGGTGCTCTAGCGCGGGTTGCAAGTAGGACATCCACAATCAATCAAACCTGCATATCAAACAACAAAATCCAAACCAACCATAAGAGATTTTTTGTTTTTGTTTTTTTTTTTTTTGAAAGAAAATTGAAATAAATAAATAACTAAAAATTTTAAGACTTGGGTTGCCTCCCAAGAAGCGCTTGTTTTAGGTCACGAGCTTGACCACCTCTCATGTTCATCTTATCTTCACTTTACGCCCATTTAACGCATCATAATTCACCCAAAAGTACTTGAGAAAAACTCTTGAAATATGCTTGGCGCTTCCTTGTTTGGATGTCAACTTCCTTCGCTCGATTGTGATGTGATACTTGATTTGTGGTTTGTTGTCTTCCATCGCATCACAATTCGTCAAGCATTTTCCAAGTTGAGGGCTCAAGTCGATTTTGGTGATCTTTTCTTTCGTCACGCCGGATGCCTCGACTTTGAGAGGATTACCACCATCTTCCTTCTTCTCAAATTCATCAATAATAGAGACTATTGGAGGATCCTTCAATTCCAACTCATTAGATTTTTCAATATAAGTTAATCTAAGTGGAATGAAAATTGGGAGGATATTAGGTTGAGGTGCTACAACTTTTGGTTTTTCTATTTTCTCTTGTTCTTCATTTGTTTCAAATTGTGTGTCCTCATCACTGTTAGTCTCATAACAATTTGCAATTTCTTTCAAACAACTAAAACTTTCTAATTCTTCACTACTTTGCAATGTTACTTTATCAATTTTCTCATCTTGTGATCTATATGAGGAACACGTTTCTTGAAGAATTATGGTCTCAAACATCTTTTCTAGTTTTGTGATACAAGTCTTGAACTCAGATGATAGAGAGTTGAATTTTTCAAGAGTTTCCTCATTTTGTTTTCTTTGCTTGTCCATAAAATCTGATTCATCATTTGACATTTGCAAAGGTAATGGAGAATCATAAGTTTCATAAAAGAAAGTCGATCTAGAGTCGGGTTGAGACATTGAACAATGATTATACCAAGAAAAACAAGAGTTGTTAGCCAAACCAGAGTTGTATGCATCGTGTGAGTTCTTTGCATCATGTTCTCCTTCCCCACATGCTCTCCTTATCGTGTTGTTCACCACATTGAGTTGATGCTTGACTCGATCCATGCGATATGAATTTTGCACGTCGGTTGTTGCCTCAGGTTTTCTCCAGACGAATCTTCCATGATCCACATGGTGGTCTTGTGGGCCATAGAAGCCAGTGAGATTGCTAAAGTTCTCGAACTCTTCGTGCCTTTTCTCGCATGATGCCCTTATGGTATTGTTAACAACATTGAGTTGGTGATATATTTGTTGCATGCATGTGTCTTTTGGATCTCCTTGTCGCCTCCAATTGTTCTCAACTTCATGTTCACAATCCTGAAAAGAATAAAACATGGTGATACAAGTGATTTTTTTTTTTTTAACAAAAATAATAATAAGAAGAAAATAAAAGATACAATGTCTAGTCTCCCGTTACTAAAGTAAATTCTAATATCAACACCGTCCCCGGCAACGGCGCCAATTTGATGAAGGCTTAAAACCTAGGTCAAATAAATTTATAACCTAAGACTTTTCCTCACTAGTCGTTCTAGTAAAGCTTAGGGTCGAACCCACAGGGACGGATTAAATTGAATACCGGACTTTACTTCCTCACGAAAGCTAGACAAGACAATTTTTTGGGGTTTTGTAGTTTAAAAAGACAAATAAATAAAATACAAATAAATATTTTTGGTTATTTTTGGTGATTTAAGGACTCAAACAGATGCAAATGAATGTCCTAAGGATAAGTGTTCAATTAGTTTAGCTTTTAAGACAACTCTATCACGATTTTCACCAAGACAGAGGGTCATTTCGGGGAGAAACAGATCCATTTCGGGGAGAAATGGGTACTGTTCAATACTAAAACTTGCCTTAAACCTATTGTTTCGACTTGATAATTTTACTGGATGTTTTGTGAAGGTTACTAAGCGACCAGACCCTAACCCTAACCTCAACTTTCGCTTCTTGGTTCTGGTTTGGATTTGATGTCGGGTTTTACCACAAAAACAACTAATCCTATACTCACGTAATTAGACCAGATTGTTTAGGAATACTTAGTTGGATTTCCAGAGATATCTAAAGTCCTGTCGGTGCAATAGAAGTTAGTCCTTTCGGTCGTTAACTAACCTACTCTTTCGAGCGTTGGTTTATCTCATGTACTTTAATCAAATCAATTATTTGGTCGAGTTATATCCTATTAATGCTGCGCATCATCAATAAGTTAACGTTCAAGCAATTAACCAATTCAATCAAGCAAACAATTATTTCACAACTAAATAAACCACAAAATATCATATAAATCCATCAAGTCATCACAAAATACTAAACTAATCTACTAACTACCCTTAAGACATAATAAACTAGCCTAACATGCAAGAAATATAAGATACAAGCTCCATCATCGATACAAACAAAGAGAGAAGAAGAGATATAACCAAATAATCTCGCTAAACTCTTGTTTGCAAGGCTACAGAGTCGTGGTTGGATTGGTTCTGCCGCTGTCGCGTGTCAAGAATCGCTCCAAGTTGCTGTCAAGGTCGTGCTCAATGAAGAATGGTGAAAACCCGCGCCTTTCGGCGCGAGAACGGAGGTGGAAAAGGTGGAATTTGGTGTATGGAGGTTTCGATCCCCTTTCTGGAGGCAGAAACGTGCATATAAAGTCATCCCATGCGGCCAGGAGGCGGCTAGGGCAAAGGGGAGGCGGTTTGCACTTTCCTTCTTCGAAAATTACCAAAAACACACTTTCCAGAAGTGCATTTCGCACCGAAATGGAGTCATTTCGCACCGAAATCCGTACATTTCGGACCAAAATTTCAGAACAGCGCACCGATAGTATTTGGGCCATAATTTCTTCATCCGGACTCCGATTTAGGTGATTCAAAGATCGTTGGAAAGCTTAGGATGAGCTCTACAATTCTATGGACCCATTTAGTCATTTTGCTTCTCCAAAATTCTTCCTTTTATGCAATTATTATGTCTAATCCACCAAGTTCCTACAAAACAAATGAAACGCCACGGCAGTACCAAAATCTAGGAAAACATAACAATTTATGGGACAAATTGTAATGGTTTGATCAATAATTAAGGGCTAAGTACGGTCAAAACATGTATAAAATAAGAGACATCAATCTAATAGTTCTAAATTACAGAGATCTGAGTTATATTCTAGACCAATAAAGAACTTAAACAATGATTATTGTGATCAATTGACTTAGAATGAACTCAAAATCTCTTCAATTGCTCAAATAACGCTCAGAATAATCATTATTTGAACATGAGATGCATATTTTATGTGTATAATAAATATTTCTAAATAACAAAGATCTGAATTATATTCTAGACTATATAAAGTGCTTAAACATAGATTATTGTGATAAAATGACATATAATTAGTTCAAAATCGCTTATAAAGCTCAAATGATACTCATAATAATCATTACTTGCACATGAGATATATTTTTTTTCTGCGTACAATTCAATATTTTTAAATAACAGAGTTCCGAGTTATATTATAGACCAAAAAAGAGCTTAGATGAAGATTATTGTGAACAAATGACTTAGAATGAATTCAAAATCGCTTAAATTGCTCAAGTAACACTCAGCATAATTATTATTTGCAGATTAGATGCATATTTTCTGTGAATAATACAATATTTCGAAATAAGAAAGATCTGAATTATATTCTAGACCATATAAATAAACATTAATTATTGTGATCAAATGACTTAGAAATAATTCAAAATCGCTTATAAAGCTCAAATAATGCTCAGAATAACCATTACTTGCACATTAGATGCATATTTTTTTCCTGTGTAAAATTCAATATTTCTAAATAACAGAGTTTTGAGTTATATTCTAGACCAATAAATAGCTTAAATATAGGTTATTGCGAACAAATGACTTAAGAATGAATTCGAAATTGCTTAAATTGCACAAATAATGCTCAGGATAATCATTATTTGAACATTAGGTGCATATGTTCTTTGTATAATACAATATTTTTTAATAACTGAGAGCTGAATTATATTATAGATCAAATAAAGAGCTTAAACAAACATTATTGTGATGAAATTACTTAAAATTAATTCAGAAACGCTTATAATGCTCAAATAATCATTAATTGCATATAAGGTGCATATTTTCTGTGTACAATCCAATATTTCTTAATAATAGAGATCTGAATTATATTCTAGACCAATAAAGAGCTTAAACAATGATATTGTGAACAAATGACTTAGAATGAATTCAAAATCGCTTAAATTGTTCAAATAACGCTCAGAATAATCATTGTTTGCACATTAGATGCGTATTTCTGTGTATTGTAAAATATTTTTGAATGACAAAGATCTGAATTATATTCTAGACCATATAAAGAGCATAAACATAGATTATTGTGATCAAATGATATAAAATTAATTCGAAATCTCTTATAATGCTCAATTGATGCCCAGAATAATCATTATTTGCCCATTAGATGCATATTTTCTGTGTACAATCCAATATTTTTTAATAACAGATATCTGAATTATATTCTAGACCAACAAAGAGCTTAGACAAAGATTATTTTGAACATATGACTTAGAATGTATTCAAAATCGCTTAGATTGTTCAAATAACGCACAGAATAATCATTAAATGCACATTAGAGGCGTATTTTCTGCGTATTATAAAATATTATCGAAAAATAAAGATCTGAATTATATTCTAGACCATATTATGAGCATTAACAAAGATCTGAATATTGTGATCAAAGGACATAGAAATATAGAATTAATACGAAATTGCTTATAATGCGCAATTGATGCTCAGAATAATCATTATTAGCAAATTAGATGCATATTTTCTGTGTACAATCCAATATTTCTTAATAACAGAGATCTGAATTATACTCTAGACCTATTAAGAGCTTAAACAAATATTATTGTGTTCAAATGACTTAGAATGAATTCTAAATTGCTTAAATTGTTGAATTAACGGTCAGAATAATCGTTATTTGAACACGAGATGCATATTTTTGGTGCATAATACAATATTTCTGAATAACAAATATCATAATTATATTATTGACCATATAAGGTGCCTAAACATAGATTATTATGATCAAATAACTTATAATTTATTCAAAATCGCTTATAATGCTCAGACTAATTATTAGATGCATATTTTCTGTGTACAATCCAATATTTCAAAATTACAGATATCTGAATTATATTCTAGACGAATAAAGAGTTTAAAAAAAGATTATTGTGATTAAATGACTTGGAATGAATTCAAAATAACTTAAAATACTCAAATAACGCTTAGAGTAATCATTATTTGCACCATAGATGCATGTTTTCTGTATGTAATACATTATTTCTGAATAACAAAGATCAGAATTATATTCTAGACCAAATGAAAAGCTTAAACATAGATTTTTGTGATCAAATGACTTAGGATAAATTCAAAAACGCTTATAATGCTAAAATGAAGCTCAGAGTAATTTTTATTTACACATTAGATGCATATTTCCTGTATATAGTACGATATTTCTGAATAACAAAGATCGAAATTATTTTCTAGACCATATAAAGAGCTTAAACATAGATTATTATGATAAAATGACATAGAATTAATTAAAAATCGCTTCTAATGCTCAACTGATGCCAAGAATAATCATTATTATGCACATTTTCTCTGTACAATCCAATATTTCTCAATAACAGAGATCTGAATTATACTCTAAACCGATAAAGAGCTTAAACAAACAGTATTGTGATCAAATGTCTAAATCGCTTAAATTGTTCAAATAACGGTTAGAATTATCGTTATTTGAACACGAGATGCATCTTTTCTTTCTATAATACAATATTTCTGAATAACAAAGATCAGAATTATATTATAGACCATATAAAGAGCATAAACATAGATACTTATGGTCAAATAACTTATAATTAATTCAAAATCGCTTATAATGCTCAGAATAATTATTAGATGCATATTTTCTGTGTACAATCTAATATTAAAAAAATAACAGATATCTGAATTATATTCTAGACGAATAAAGAGAGTTTAAACAAATATTATTGTGATGAAATGACTCAAAATGAATTCAAAATTGCTTAAAATACTAAAATAACGCTCAGAATAATCTTTATTTGCACGTTAGATGCATTTTTCTGTATATAATACAATATTTCTGAATAACAAAGATCTAAATTATACTCAACACCATATAAAGAGCTTTAACATAGATTATTGTGATCAATTGACATAGAATTAATTCAAAATCGCTTATGATGCTCAACTGCTCAGATTAATCATTATTTGCACATTAGATGCATATTTTATGCGTACAATCCAATATTTCTTAATAAAAGAGATCTGAATTATACTCTAGACCAATAAAGAGCTTAAACAAACATTATTGTGATCAAATGACTTACAATGAATAAATGAATTCTAAATTGCTTAAATTGTTCAATTACTGGTCAGAAGAATCGTTATTTGAACACGAGATGCATATTTTTTATTTATAATACAATATTTCTGAATAAAAAACATCAGAATTATATTATAGACCATATAAAGTGCTTAAACATACATTATTATGGTCAAATAGCTTATAATTAATTCAAATAGCTTATAATGCTCAAAATAATTATTAGATGCATTTTCTGTGTACAATCTAATATTTCAAACTAACAGATATCTGAATTATATTCTAGACGAATAAAGAGTTTAAACAAAGATTATTGTGATCAAATGACTTGGAATGAATTCAAAATCGCTGAAAATAGTCAAATAACGCTCAGAATAATCATTATTTGCACCTATGATGCATGTTTTTCTGTGTATAATGCAATATTTCTGAATAACAAAGATCAGAATTATATTCTAGACCATAAAAAGCTTAAACATAGATTATTGCGATCAAACGATATAAAATTAATTCGAAAACGCTTATAATGCTCAATTGATGCTCAGAATAATCATTATTAGCCCATTAGATGCATATTTTCTGTGTACAATCCAATATTTAGTAATAACAGATATCTGAATTATATTCTAGACCAACAAAGAGCTTAAACAAAAATTATTGTGATCAAATGACTTAGGATGATTTCAAAATCATTTAAATTGCTCAATTAACGATCAGAATAATCTTTATTTGCATGCTAGATGCATTTTTTTGGTGGATCATACAATATTTCTGAATAACAAAGATCTGAATTATATTCTAGACCATATAAGCAGATCAAACATAGATTATTTTAATTAAATGACTTAGATTTATTTCAAAGTCATTTATAATGCTGAAAGAATGCTCAGAATATTCACTATTTTTATATTAGAGCATATTTTTAGGGTATAATAGAATATTTTTAAAAAACAAAGATCTGGATTACATACTAGACTATATAAAAAAGTTTAAACAGAGATTATTGTGATCAAATGAGTTAGAATTAATTAAAAATTGCTTATAATGCTCTCATGATGCATAAATAATCATTATTTGCACATTAGATGCATATTTTCGGAATTATTTTGTGAATTACAAAGATCTCGATTAAATTTGAGACCATATATAGAGCTTAAAAATAGATAAGTGTGATCAAATGACTTAGAATTAATTCAAAATCGCTTATAATTCTGAAATAATGCTCAGAATATTCATTTTTTGCACATTAGATGCATATTTTCTGTTTACAATCCAATATTTCTAACTAACAGAGATCTGAGTTATATTCTAGACCAATAAAGAGCTTAAACAAAATCTATTGTTAACAAATTACTTAGAATGAATTCAAAATTATTTAAATTGATCAAATAACGCAAAGGATAATCCTTATTGCACATTTGATGAAAATTTTCTTTGTAAATTACAATATTTTTTAATAACTGGGATTTGCGTTATATTATAGACCAAATAAAGAGCTTAAAAAACATTATTGTGATAAAATGACTTAAAACTAATTCAGAAGCTCAAATAATTATTATTTGCACATTAGATGCATATTTTCAGTGCAAAATATCATATTTTCTAATAGCAAAGACCTGAATTATATTGTAGACAAAATAAAGATGTTAAACAATGATTACTGCGAATAAATGACTTGGAATGAATTCAAAATCGCTTAGATTGTTCAAATAACGCACAAAATAATACAATATTTCTAAACAAGAAAGATCTGAATTATATTCTAGACCATATAAATAAACATTAGTTATTGTGATCAAATGACTTAGAAATAATTCAAAATCGCTTATAAAGCTCAAATAATGCTCAGAATAATCATTACTTGCACATGAGATGCATTATTTTTTCTGTGTAAAATTCAATATTTCTTAATAACAGAGTTCTGAGTTATATTCTAGACCAATAAATAGCTTAAACATAGGATATTGTGAACAAATGACTTAGAAATTAGAATGAATTCGAAATCGCTTAAATTGAACAAATAACGCTCAGGATAATTATTATTTGCAAATTAGGTGCATGTGTTCTGTGTATAATACAATATTTTTTAATTATTGAGAGCTGAATTATATTATGGACCAAATAAAGAGCTTAAACAAATATTATTGTGATGAAATGACTTATTAATTCAGAAACGCTTATAAAGCTCAAATAATCATTAATTGCACATTAGGTGCATATTTTCTGTGTACAATCCAATATTTCTTAATAATAGAGACCTGAATTATATTCTAGACAAATAAAGAGCTTAAACAATGATTATTGTGAACAAATGACTTAGAATGAATTCAAAATCGCTTAAATTGTTCAAATAACGCTCAGAATAATCATTGCTTGCACATAGATGCGTATTTTCTGTGTATTGTAAAATATTTTTGAATGACAAAGATCTGAATTGTATTCTAGACCATATAAAGAGCATAAACATAGATTATTGTGATCAAATGATATAAAATTAATTCCAAATCTCTTATAATGCTCAATTGATGCTCAGAATAATCATTATTTTCCCATTAGATGCATATTTTCTGTGTACAATCCAATAAATTTTAATAACAGGTATCTGAATTATATTCTAGAACAACAAAGAGCTTAAACAAAGATTATTGTGATCAAATGACTTAGAATGAATTCAAAATCTCTTAAATTGCTCAAGGAACGCTCAGGATAATCATTATTTGCACATTAGATGCATATGTTCTGTGAATAATACAATATTTTTTAATAACTGAGAGATGAATTATATTATAGACCAAATAAACAGCTTAAACAAACATTATTTTGATGAAATGACTTAAAATTAATTCAGAAACGCTTATAATGCTCAAATAATCATTATTTGCACATTAGATGCATATTTTCTGTGTACAATACAATATTTCTTAATAATAGAGATCTGAATTATACTCTAGACCGATGAAGAGCTTAAAGAAAGATTATTGTGATCAAATGACTTAGAATGAATTCTAAATTGCTTGAATTGTTCAAATAACGGTCTGAATAATCATTATTTGAACACGAGATGCATATTTTCTTTCTATTATACAATATTTCTGAATAACAAAGATCAGAATTATATTATAGACCATGTAAAGAGCTTAAACATAGATAATTATGGTGAAATAACTTATAATTAATTTCAAAATTGCTTATAATGCTCAGAATAATTATTAGATGCATATTTTCTGTGTACAATTCAATATTTGAAAATAACAGACATCTGAATAATGTTCTAGACGAATAAAGAGAGTTTTAACAAAGATTATTGTGATCAAATGATTTGGAATGAATTAAAAATCGCTTAAAATACTCAAATAACGCTCAGAATAATCATTATTTGCACCTTAGATGCATGTTTTCTGTGAATAATACAATATTTCTCAATAAAAAAGATCCGAACTATATTCTGAACCATATAAAGATCTTAAACAAAGATTATTGTGAACAAATGACTTAGAATGTATTCAAAATCGCTTAGATTGTTCCAATAACGCACAGAATAATCATTAAATGCACATTAGAAGCGTATTTTCTGTGTATTATATAATCTTATTGAAAAACAAAGATCTTAGTTATATTCTAGACCATATGAAGACCATAAACATGGATTATTCTGATCAAATGGCGAAGAATTAATTCAAAATCCCTTATAATGCTCAATTGATGCTCAGAATAATCATTATTTGCATATTTGATGCATATTTTCTGCCTATAATCTAATAGTTCTAAATAACAGAGATCTGAAGTATATTCTAGACCAATGAAGAGCTTAAATAAAGATTATTGTGATCAATTGACTTAGAATGAACTCAAAATCGCTTAAATTGCGCAAATAACGCTCAGAATAATAATTATTTGAACATGAGATGCATATTTTCTTTGTATAATAAATATTTTTAAATAACAAAGATCTGAATTATATTCCAGACTATATAAAGTGCTTAAACATAGATTATTATGATAAAATGACATATAATTTGATCAAAATCGTTTATAAAGCTCAAATGATACTCAGAATAATCATTACTTGCACATTAGATGTATTTTCTTTTCAGCGTACAATTCAATATTTCTAAATAACAGAGTTCTGAGTTATATTATACGCCAAAAAAGAGCTAAAATGAATATTATTGTGAACAAATGAATTAGAATGAATTCAAAATCGCTTAAATTGCTCAAGTAATGCTCAGGATAATCATTATTTGTACATTAGACGCATATTTTCTGTGAATAATACAATATTTCTAAATAAGAAAGATCTGAATTATATTCTAGACCATATAAATAGCATAAACATTAATTATTGTGATCAAATGACTTCGAAATAATTCAAAATCGCTTGTAAAGCTCAAATAATGCTCAGAATAATCATTACTTGCACATCAGATGCATATTTTTTCTGTGTAAAATTCAATATTTCTAAATAACAGAGTTCTGAGTTATATTCTAGACCAATAAATAGCTTAAACATATTGTGAACAAATGCTTAGAATGAATTCGAAATCGCTTAAATTGCACAAATAATGCTCAGGATAATCATTATTTGCACATTAGGTGCATTAGTGCATATGTTCTGTGTGTAATACAATATTTTTAATAACTGAGAGCTGAATTATATTATAGACTAAATAAAGAGCTTAAACAAACATTATTTTGATAAAATGATTTAAATTTAACTCAGAAACGCTTATAATGCTCAAATAATCATTATTTGCAAATTAGATTCATATTTTCTTTGTACAATCCAATATTTTTTAATAATAGAGATCTGAATTATATTCTAGACCAATAAAGAGCTTAAACAATGATTAGTGTGAACAAATGACTTAGAATGAATTCAAAATATCTTAAATTGTTCAAATAACGCTCAGAATAATCATTGCTTGCACATTAGATGCATATTTTCTGTGTATTGTACAATATTTTTGAATGACAAAGATCTGAGTTATATTCTAGACTATATAAAGAGCATAAACAAATATTATTGTGATCAAATGATATTAAATTAATTCCAAATCGCTTATAATGCTCAATTGATGCTCAGAATAATCATTATTTGGCCATAAGATTCATATTTTCTTAGTACAATCCAGTATTTTTTAATAACAGATATCTGAATTATATTCTAGACCAACAAAGAACTTTAAAAAAAAATTATTGTGATCAAATGACTTAGAATGATTTCAAAAAATCGCTTAAATTGCTCAACTAACGATCAGAATAATCTTTTTTTGCACGCTAGATGCATATTTTCGGTGCATAATACAATATCTGTGAATAACAAAGATCTGAATTATGTTCTAGACCATATAAAGAGATCAAACATAGATTATTTTAATTAAATGACTTAGATTTATTTCAAAGTCATTTATAATGCTGAAATAATGCTCAGAATAATCAATATTTTTACATTAGATGCATAATTTTAGGGTATAATACAATATTTTTGAATAACAAAGATCTGGATTATATTCTAGACTATATAAAAAGTTTAAACATAGATTATTGTGATCAAATGACTTAGAATTAATTCAAAATTGCTTATAATGCTCTGATGATGCATATTTTCGGTGTATAATACAATATTTCTGAATTATAAATGCTCAAATACTCAATTAACGCTCAGAATAATCATTATTTGCACCTTAGATGCTTGTTTTCTGTGTATAATACAATATTTCTGAATAACAAAGATCAGAATTATATTCTGGACCATATAAAGATCATAAACATAGATTATAGTGATCAAATGACTTATAATAAATTCAAAATCGCTTATAATGCTAAAATGATGCTCAGAATAATTATTATTTGCACATTAGATGCATATTTCCTGTATATAGTACGATATTTCTGAATAACAAAGATCGAAATTATATTCTAGACCATATAAAGAGCTTAGACATAGATTATTGTGATCAAATGACATAGAATTAATTTAAAATCACTTCTAATTCTCGACTGATGCTCAGAATGCTCTAATGATGCATAAAATAATCAAATTTTGCACATTGGATGCATATTTTCTGTGTATAATACAATATTTCTGAATTACAAAGATCTGAATTATATTCTAGACCATATAAAGAGCTCAAACATAGAGATAAGTATGATCAAATGACTTAGAATTATTTCAATATCGCTTATAATTCTCAAATAATGCTCATAATAATCATTTTTTGTACATTAGATGCATATTTTCAGTGTACAATCCAATATTTCTAAATAACAGAGATCTGATTTATATTCTAGACCAAATAAAGAGCTTAAACAAAGATTATTCTGAACAAATGACCTACAATGAATTCAAAATCATATAAATTGCACAAATAACGCTCAGGATAATCATTATTTTCACATAAGATGCATATTTGCTTGGTATAATACAATATTTTTTTAAAAAAATTTGGATTGTACATAGAAAAGATGCATCTCATGTGCAAATAATGATTATTCTGAGCTTCATTTGTGCATTATAAGCGATTTTGAATTAATTCTAAGTCATATGATCACAATAGTATATGTTTAAGCTCTTTATAATGTTTAGAATATAATTCAGATCTTTGCTATTAAGGAATATTTTATTATACCTAGAAAATATGCTTCTAATATGCAAATAATGATTATTATCATTTGAACATTATAAGCGCTTTTGAATTAATTCTAAGTCATTTGATCACAATAATCTTTGTTCATGCTCTTTATTGGTCTAGAATATAATTCAGGTCTCTCTTATTTAGAAATATTGGATTGTACACAGAAAATATGCATCTAATAATTATTCTGAGCATTATAAGCGATTTTGAAGTAATTATAAGCCTTTTCATCAGAATAATCTCTGTTTACGATCTTTCTATGATCTAGAAAATAATTCAGATCTTTTTTATTCAGAAATATTATATTAGACACAGAAAATATGTATCTAATGTGCAAATAATGATTATTCTGAGCTTTAGTTGAGCATTATAAGCGATTTTGAATTAATTCTAAGTCATTTGATCACTATGATCTATGTTTAAGCTCTTTATATGGTCTAGAATATAATTCAGATCTCTGTTATTTGGAAATATTGTTATACACAGATAATATGCATGCATCTAATTTCAAATAATGATTATTCTGAGCATTATTTGTGTAATTTAAGAAATTTTGAATTCATTCTAAGTCATTTCATCACAATAATCTTTGTTTACGCTCTTTACATGGTATACAATATAATTCAGATTTATGTTATTATGAAATATTGTATTATATCCAGAAAATATGCATCTAATGTGCAAATATAAATTATTCGTAGCATAATTTGAGCATTATATGCGACTTTGAATTAAATCTAAGTCATTTGATCAGAATAATCTATGTTTAAGTTCTTTATATGGTCTAGAATATAATTCAGATCTTTGTTATTCAGAAATATTGTATTATACAAAGAAAATATGCATCTAATGTGCAATCAATAATTATCCTGAGTGTTATTTAAGAAATTTAAGCTATATTGAATTTATTGTTACTGAATTGTTCGTAATAATCTTTGTTTAAGCTCTTTATTGGTCTAGAATATAACTCAGATCTATGTTATATAGAAGTATTGGATTGTACACAGAAGATATGCATCTAGTGTGCAAATAATGATTATTCTGAGCATTATTTAAGCATTGTAAGCTATTTTGATTTAATTCTTTGTCATTTGATCACAATAATCTATATTTATGCTCTTTATATGGTCTAGAACTAGAATATAATTCAGATCTTTTTTATTAAAAAATATTGTATTATACACAAAAAATACGCATCTAATGTGCAAATAATGGTTATCCAGAGCTTTATTAGAGCAATTTAAGCGATTTAGAATTCAATCAATTCATTTTAAGTCATTTAATCAGAATAATCTTTGTTTAAGCTCTTTAATTCTGTCTACTATATAATTTAGATCTTTGTTATTAAAAATATTATTTACATAGAAAATATGCATCTAATGTGCAAATAATGATTATTCTGAGCATTATTTGAGCAATTTAAGCGATTTTGAATTCATTCTAAGTCATTTGTTCACAATAATCTTTGTTTAAGCTCTTTTTTGGTCTATAATCTATGTTATTCAGAAAAAAAATATTATACACAGAGGTATGCATCTAATGTAAATAATGATTATTCGGAGCGTTATTTGAGCAGTTTAAGTGATTTTGAATTTATTCTAAGTCATTTGATCACAATAATATTTTTTTAAGCTCTTTATTGGTCTAGAATATAATTCAGATATCTGTTATTTAGATATATTAGATTGTACACAGATAATATGCATCTAATAATTAATCTGAGCATTATAAGAGATTTTGAATTAATTATAAATCATTAGATCACAATAATATATGTTTACACTCTTTATATGGTCTAGAATATAATTCAGATCTTAGTTATTCAGAAATATTGTATTATACACAGAAAATATGCATCTAATTTGCAAATAACGATTTTTTTTAGCGTTATCTGAGCAATTTAAACTATATTGAATTTATTCTAAGTCATTTGATCACAATAATCTTTGTTTAAACTCTTTATAGGTCTAGAATATAATTCAGATCTCTGTTGTTGAGAAATATCGGATTGTACACAGAAAATATGCATCTATTGTGCAAATAGTGATTATTCTGAGCATTATTAGCGATTTTAAATTAATTCTATCAATGTCATTTGATCACAACAGTAATCTATGTTTGAGCTCTTTATATATTCTAGAATATAATTCAGATCTTTGTTATTCAAAAATATTGTATAATACATAGAAAATAAACTTCTAATATGCAAATAATGATGATTCTGAGCATTATTTGAACAATTTAAGCGATTTAGAATTCATTCTAAGTCATTTGCCCACAGTAATCTTTGTTTAAGCTCTTTATTGGTCTAGAATATAATTCATATCTCTGTTATGAAAAAATATTGGATTGTACACAAAAAATATGCATCTAATGTGCAATTTTTTTTTTTTATAATGCTTCTCTCATGTTCAGCAATTTTTTTTTTTAATTTTAAAACAAATTTTCATATCTTTTGGTTTTCAAATAGACCAAGAAACAGTGGCTAAAGCAGTTGAGAAATCAAATTGTCAATGTTATGTTGCAAATAAAAATCAGTGGGTAAATAGTGGCTAGCCAAATTGTTAAAACAGTGGCTAAACCAAATTGAGAAACCAATTCAGAGACCTACCCGAATTGAGTCAAATAAAAATCTTCGAATTAATAAAACTAAATCAAGTCCAAATAGAAACTAGAGATGTGAAAGTAACAACCAAATTAATCAAATAGTTGCAAAGGTTTATCGATTAAGTATAGAAGTTTATTAAAAATTCAAATTAATCAAATGATATCATTATATTCAATCCACCAAATAAATAGAGAAACCCTACGTCAAATAGAGTAAAGAATGGAAGAGAGACAAAATCATTTACCTTGATCCTCCGATGGCTCAAACGGAAGGTGAACCTAGTGTATGAAGGATAGGTTTAGAGAGGAAATGTGAGAAGACGGTGGACGAAGAGATGATGTGCGAGTGAGAGAGATTGGGTTCTATCGGAGTCGGTTTACTTCGCCTGGACTCTTGGTGCGTGCGAGAGAAGATGAATCTATCGGAGTTGAGAGAGATCAATTTTGTATTAGTGTTCATATTGTGATAGAGAGAGAACACTTGGTTCCATCAGATGTTAATCTATTGGGTATTTGGGTCCAATTCGATCAGGGTAAAAGGGTCACAAATTTTTAGTTTTATTATTAAACTGTTATTTATATTATTAAATATGTCAAAGTGGCAAATACATAACAAATTTGAACTTTTGAGTGATACAAATAAAAAATTTTCGGATGACAATTTTTCAATTTCGCCAGTTTTGAATGGCATAGAAAAAATGTTCTCTGTAGATTATTATGCATGCCTAATTGCCTATAGAATTAGATTAGAGATACTTTCAACTTTTCAGAGAAACATTGTACAGTAGCATGGTCATATCTGCCTAATTCACAATTGCCATGCAAAAATTATTACCTTTGGGATCCATCCTAGGTTCCGGAAGAAGAAAAAATAATTCTTCGGATGTTTACTAGCTGGGCCGGCAGAATCTAAAAAACTGGTCGATCTGAACTTAGCTTAAAATTTTTCTTTTTGCATGTTGCGGCCTGTGTGAATAGAACAATTAACCTCTTCAGTAGTTTCTAAAGTATGAAATGGGTTCATTATGAATAATGCATCATATAAACCACTTTTTTACGGTCCCCAATGCTCTGTTAATTCTTTATTTTCTTTAACACTAATCTCCTATCTTTTAGTGGTAAAAGTAAATAACTGACAAGAGATATTTATACATATTTTGTAAACTGACTGGTATCTCCGAGCTTACTAAGTATTTCATCAGTAGATAAAAAAAAAAAACTTGTTAACAAATGAGTGGATAGTAGAAGTGGTGAACGCTTATTATTTTTCCTTTACAATGAATCATCTCGATTATCCATAGTCAATAAAACAATAGGCTCGCAAAAAAAGTTCCAAGCAAGTTTCGTACTACAATAATTCAAAAAAAAAGCAACAGCAAGAAGAAAATAAAATAATATATGTGTTATCCAACTAGACCTTTTAATAGGCTTATAACCCCCAGGAGAAGTAATTCTAAGCACTAAATTTGTCTGATCAGAGAACCAAAACAGGAGTAGTTTTTGTTACTACATTACAGAATAATACAGCGCTACTACACACTCTCAAATGATGTCTGCTGATCGTTTAATTAAGTAATGTCATGGATTAACAAGAATTGATAACTTCAGTACAAGAAAACTAAATAGAATTACTACATAGCAGATATATCTTGCTAGAAGAAGTTTATTTAAATAACCAATAATACAATAGAAAACGAGACCAAACTGAACATGAGGCATATGCGGGATAACAATTCCCCTTTACTTCAAATATCTTATCTGATATTTGGGTACGACAAATCACATCAGCCATAGCATCGAATCGGGTCGTTGCATCCTTTCCTTGCAGATTGCTTGTTGCCATTGCTCCCACCTTTCTCGAGGTATTGCTGATGGTACTCTTCAGCGGGATAAAACTTTCTTGCTGGTAAAATTTCAGTAACTATCTTTGCTGTGATTTCCTTCTGTTTTGCTTCTAACGACTCCTTGGCAACTTTGGCTTGCTCTTCATTGTAGTAGTAGATTCCAGAACGGTACTGTGTACCTACATCATTTCCCTGGAAAGAACGAAATATAAATATAATACTTATTGAAGTAAGCAATAGATAATTAATATCAAGTCAGATAATTTTATGCTTCACTGCCATACAGAAGAAGCATCATGGTCTTTAGTTTTTATTTTTATTTTTTTATTATTTTTTTTTTAAGAAAGGGGGAAGAGACCAAAAAAAAAAGTCAATACAAGGGGTGAACATGATGTGGGGGTGGGGTGGGGAGACCAAAAAAATAAATAAATAAATACAATGCAAGGGGTGAACATGATAATATTATAAGATAACCACATGTTAATTAAAAATGGCCAAAAACCAAGTAAATAGCATATCTTACTTTCAAGTTCCAGCAAAAGTGCAAAACATAGAGGGCAAACAAAATTACAAATTAGAAACTTTATCATATTCAGCAGCCATTTCATGTTGCTTAGACTTTTACTGTGTAAATCAACACATCACTTATTATCATATTATTCTTATTAGTTAACTTTGTTTATTTGATCATCCGCAGTCAGCATAGCAAAAAAATGCGAACTTCTTTAATTTCTCACATTTGGTATATGCAGCAAAATGCTGACTTCCTTCCATTTACAAAACGCACCAAGTAAACAACATTCGTACAACTCACTCAGCACCTGTATCTACTACACGCATGGTAATTGTGGCACTAAATTTGTCAAACTCAGAGCCAATACTGACACAAAACTTCTTTATGAATTGATCTACTATTCAGGAGTTCAGTTTATCCAATTTTTAGACTAAACAGTAAATGTATAAATCTTCACATTAATTAATATCTAGAAACATAGTATATCTTTCTTATCTATCAAATCAAATATATAATTTGATAAACCCTTAAGCCGCTCCAAAACAAACAAAATTTCACTAATTCACACAGAAGAAAAGATACACAAGGCCTCTAGAGCAATTATCACAAGCAATTAACACAAATCCCATCAGCATAACCCAACATATCACAAATTCAATTGAAATCACAGATTTGAGTGCACCTACCTGGCGGTCGACCGTGGTGGGGTCATGTTTGCCCCAGAAAACCGCGAGAAGGTTCGAATAACTACACACTGCCGGGTCAAAGTGCACACGCACAACCTCAGCGTGACCCGTTTGACCAGAGCACACAACTTTGTAGGTAGGGTTTGGGAGATGCCCCTGAGTGTACCCCACCTCGGTCTTCACCACGCCTTCGACGCGCTGGAACGCGAGCTCCACGCTCCAGAAACACCCGGCGGCAAACTGCGCCAGCTGGTTTCCGGCGCCGCCATACGGCGAGTCGAGGTCGGGGCCCAGCGCTGGGTTTGTCTCCGCCATTTTTGGATTTCCTTTTTGTTTGTTTTTCAGGGAATTTTGTTTGGGTTTGTTTGAGACTGAGGAATGAATGATGGATCAATGGAGCGGGGTTGATTATTTAAAGGGGTTTTGCATTGGAACTGGTAAGGGATGAAGTGCTTAATCGTCTCCATTTGTTTACTGGAGGTGTCTACTGTGGAGAGGAGATTATTATTTGACTTGGTGATTGAATTATTTGTGATAAGATATTTATGTTCTTTATTAGAAAATACTGAGTCTTAGCGTCCTTTTTATTTGGTACAGGTGCATTGGATTCCCCAATCCCCAGTCTTTATGAAAACTATTTCAAAGTAATGCTTTGAACTGTACTGTACATGTATCTCCTTATTTGGCTACGATTCATTAAAAAATTTTAAAGTTTTAATATTTTTTAGTTATCAATTAAAAAATTTGTTAATACAAGAAGTTCTTTCGCAGTACTCGGTTTAAAATTTGAATAATGTTAAAGAGAATATGCATCTATCAACATTATTTTACTCCACTGGATTAAAATTCTTGTGCTTTTCACTTCTCTTCTCTTTTCTTCTTCAAAAAACAAAAACAAAAATCTTGTGCATTTAGCCAATGAACATTCTCTGAATGGTGTCCAGGTGCATACAAATGAATTAGAAAGTAACATCAGATAAAAATCTCTCCATGTGTTTTACACCAAATCACACAACTAATTTTCTGCAAAACCACAACCGTATATTTTGTAGGGAGACTGTTCTTTGAGAATGTTAAGAAGCGTACAAAAATCTCAACGAAGACTACACCTTCAGATCTGCACTGTAATCGTCACAAAACTACAAGATAGCGTTTAATGTAGCTACGGAAACGGTTCTTTGAAAAAAAAAAAAAAAAAAAAAAAAAACTAAGAACATGATTAAAAAAATGGTGCATATATAGTTGGATACTGCTTCCTGAAATTTGTAAAGTAAGATGAGTTTAAATTAACCATTGAATACTTAAAATGGGAACAATTAGTCAATTATTGATGTATATTTTTTCTAATGTAGTTTCAAAGTTGCAAGGTGAGCTGACGAGAAGGAGCAAACCTTCGTGGAAATGATACATCTGTTTTGCAAATGATTTTAATCTAATACATAAATATTATATATACTAATTACTTACAATTGCAATTGGAAATATATTTAATAAGTCTGACCTCATCATGATTAACACGTTATATTGACTTTGTCATAAATATTCCAATACAATTAAAAAGTTATTCTAAATCAATCCGTTGACATTACTCTATTTGCAGTTGTGGGATTATATATGTATATATCCTAGATTGTTGCATAAAATTTTGCAGGTTGTGTTGCCATATCCACTTCCAATTTTTAGTTGGAGATCAAAACGAAGGATCTGAATTTATCTGATGTGAGCTGAGCATTAGAATCTTACATAATATATATGAAATAATTTCAAGTTCACGATACAGAGGTCACTTCAAATGAGAACCACTTTGAATCTGTGGCTTAAAAAAAACGTCTTAGAGTAAATAGAGTGGTGATGAAAATAAGGAGAAATTAGGGGCTAACTAGCTTCAATTTATATTTCATCATTAGCTAATATTAGAAAAAGGAGACCAAATTTTTTTTCCAGAAATTGATCTTCTATTTTTCCTATTTTTAGAAAGTAACCGTTGTAAAGAAAGTATACGTTAGGAACCGTTAGGAGCAACATGTATATAAACAGACTTGTACATCGCTGTAAAGGCTAAGAGAGCTCAGAAATAATAACAATCTTATTTCATCATCGCTAATCTCAACATGGTATCAGAGCATTAAGCTCTTGGGCAACAAATCAAAAATTCCCTTTCTCAGTCAAAAAGGCATCAAAAAATTCCTTCAAAATTCTCCAAAATTTCTGTTCTTGATCAGTTTAATTTCCTCTCCAAAATTTCAACCAAAAAGAAGAAAAAGAGAAAGCTTCTGTTCAATTCAAAAATTTCCAGAATCCAAATCACAACCAACATAAACCTCTCTCGAAAACTTCTAGCAAAAATCAGAGCTCTCAAACGACAAAATGAGTCAAGAAATCAACAAACTCACCTCAGAATTGCTCAATGAAAAAAACTATATGTCATGGGCAAAATCGATCACCTTTGCTCTCAGTGGCAGGGGTAAGCTGGGCCATATTACAGGCACCAAGACAAAGCCTGTACCAGCAAATGCCGCAGCTCCAACAGACGACGAAAAATAAAAAATTGACGAGTGGCAAATGTCAGATCACTGCGTCATGTCTTGGATCTTAGCCTCCATTGAATCCAGGCTCTCAAGAATGTTCCTGTACACCAAGAGTGCAAAGGAGCTGTGGAAAAAAATCAAAGGGATGTATGGTCAGCGCAATAATTACAGTTACATATATCAATTGAAGCAAGGGATTTATCAGGCCAAAAAGGGCACAAGGAGTCATACCGAGTATCTGGTCGAGCTGACAGCGAAGTTCGATGAACTAGAGGAATATCTTCCTCCAACCACAGACCCCACGGAGTTACGAAAGCGAGAGGAGCATGAAAAAATCTATCTCTACCTTGGCGGGCTGGATTCCAGTTATGATGCCGTCCGTTCACAAATCTTGCTCAGTACCGAGCTGCCATCATTCACGGCAGTGGTAGCCATGGTGCAGAGGGAAGATGCAAGACGGGCAGCCATGGGTGTAGAAGCTCAAGAGTCACGCCAGGTAGTCGAGAACCAGGCATATGCGGCTGCTCGCTCAAACCCTAACTCCGAAAGGGGGAGAAGCAAAGGCAACAGAGAAGACAAATACTGCACTCATTGCAAACGCAATGGACACACCATTGATGACTGTTGGGTTCTCCATCCGCACCTCAAGCCAAAATGGAGAGGAAACAGAGGAGGAGCTCGTGGACAGGGGGAGGCGGCGAGAAATTTCGAAAAACCTAGAGTCGGAGAAGAAGGGATTCTGTGTGAGAGGGAAAGAAGAAGGCGAAGTGATCGAGTCTGCTAAATCGGCTCGAGCGGAACCGACAGATGCCTCTCGTCTCGACCGACTCGAATCGCAACTAAACAGGCTGACTTCGCTTCTGGGCCAAAAACTGGGCCAAGAAGGTTTAATTAAAGCCCCCTCCTTTATTTCGCAGCCCATAAATGAAAATGAATCAGATAGTTTAAATGACCAAACTGCATTAGACTGTTTTTTTGAGAATAAATGTTTAACTATAGGATTTAGCACCAAAAGTGGTACCAATAATTATTTCAAGTGGATTCTTGATTCTGGTGCTACCGATCATATGACGGGTAATCCCAATTTAATTAAGAACCTTCAACCAATTAGTGGGGACCATTTTTTTACCGTGGCCAATGATGAGAAAATTAAAATTAAGGGTTGGGGAATTGTTAGTTTTTTTGAAAAAGGATTTCTTCAAGATGTTTTTCTTGTAGAAAATAGTAATTTTAACTTACTTTCTATTAGTAAGCTTTCGAAAGATTTGAATTGTGAAGTAGTTTTTAAATCAAATAATGTTATTTTTCAGGACACTCTCACCAAAGAGAAGATTGGTGAAGGTTTTCTAGAAAATGGACTTTATTTTTTGAGTAGCAACAAATCTATTTTGAATGTAAGAAGAAGAAGTGAGGACTTAGGTGATCTATGGCATAAGAGAATAGGCCATCCCTCCCATAGGATTTTGAAATCTTTGTTTGATTTACCAAAAATTGATTGTAGTAGTTGTGAGACTTGCAAATTTGCTAAATAAACTAGGATTCCTTTTTGTATTTCAAATTCTAAGCGTAATGAAATTCTTGAACTTATTCATTCCGATGTGTGGGGACCTGCTCCCATTACCTCTTATAATGGTTTTAAATATTTTGTTATTTTTATTGATGATTTCTCAAAAAATACATGGATGTATTTAATGAGAAATAAAAGTGAGGTTTTTTCTCATTTCCAAAATTTTGCAAATCTTGTTGAAAACCAATTTAATAAAAAAATCAAGATTTTAAGGACCGACAATGGTACGGAGTTTGTCAACGAAGCTTTTTCAAATTTTTTGAAACAAAAAGGAATTTTGCATCAAACCTCTTGTGTTTATACTCCGCAACAAAATGGTGTTTCGGAAAGAAAAAATCGTCATCTTCTTGAAGTTACTCGAGCTCTCTTGTTTCAAAATAATGTCCCTAAAATTTTTTGGTCTGAAGCCGTTCTCACGGCAACCTATTTAATCAATAGATTGCCGAGTGCCAACCTAGATTTTAAGAGTCCTCTACAAATTCTTCTTGGAAGAAAAGTTAATTTTGATCATTTAAAAATATTCGGTTGCACTTGCTTTGTTTACAAAAATCGTTTGCACAAATTTGATTCTACTTCTATTAAAACTATTTTCCTTGGATATTCTTTTCAAAAAAAGGAGTACAAATGTTATGATCCTAAAAATAGGAAACTTTATATTTCTAGGGATGTTGTCTTTTTGGAAAATGAACCTTTTTACAAGGAAAAACAAGTAGAAAATTTAGAAACCAATTCGCTAAATGATTTTGTACTTCCTTATGTTACTAACCTTGAAACAAGAGAGATCCAAGAAGGATCAAGTAATGATGTAGGTGAAGCACCACAAGAAACAATTAATGATGAAGAAGAAATTTTGGAGCATATTGAAGAAAGCAATGAAGAAGATGATCAACCAAGGCGCTCAAGTCGCCAACCACAACCATCTACACAACTTCGAGATTACATAACATATTCGGTAAAATATCCCATTCAAGATTACTTATCTTATGATAATGTTTCTAGTAGTCATTATGTTTTTTTGTCCAATTTGTCAAAAAATGAAGAACCAACTTTGTTTGAAGATGCCAAGAAGGATCCAAATTGGTGTATGGCCATGAAAGAATAATTAAAAGCTTTAGAAAAAAATGAAACTTGGGAATTATGCCAATTACCTAAGGAAAAAAAACCCGTAGGATGTAAATGGGTGTATAAAATTAAGTATAAATGTGTTGGTACAATTGAAAGGTACAAGGCAAGATTAGTGGCCAAGGGATATACCCAAACTCAAGGAATTGATTACCACGAAACTTTTGCACCGGTTGCAAAAATAAAAACCGTTAGGATACTTTTTTCTATAGCGGTAAATAATAATTGGGACTTGCAACAAATGGATGTAAAAAATGTATTCCTTCAAGGAACGCTTGAGGAAGAAGTTTACATGAAACTTCCACCCGGTCACAAAATGGAAAGTGTACCTAATGTCGTGTGCAAATTGAAGAAGTCAATTTATGGGCTAAAGCAATCACCAAGAGCTTGGTATGGTAAACTTAGTCAATTCTTGATATCGTGCGGGTTCAAGGTTAGTCAACCCGATACTTCTTTATTTACAAAATATTCAAATAACATTATTGTTATTATCTTGATCTATGTGGATGACATAATTATTTCGGGAAATGATCATTTAGCAATTAATAAGGTAAAAATGGATCTTAAAGAAAAATTTGACATCAAGGATCTTGGTAAATTAAAATATTTTCTTGGAATAGAAATAGCTCACTCCTCAAAAGGGCTATTCATATGTCAAAGAAAGTATGTGCTTGATTTACTTAAGGAAACGGGTAAGTTAGGATGTAAGCCGGCAAAAACGCCCATCGATGTAAATGTCAAACTAAATAGTGAGGATGGTAAGCCATTGAGTGACATTAACCAATACCAAAGGTTAGTAGGAAAATTGATTTATTTAACGGTAACTAGACCGGACCTAGCCTTTGCGGTAAGCTTGGTAAGCCAATTTATGCATGCTCCACGGACCACACACTTAGAGGCTATACATAGGATCTTGAGATACTTGAAAGGTTGTCCCGGCAAGGGAATATGGATGAAGCGTAATGAAACTAATATACCATGTGGCTATTCCGATGCAGATTGGGCCGGAAGCTTTGATAGAAGATCTACTACCGGCTTGTGCATATTTGTAGGCGGAAATTTGGTCACATGGAAAAGCAAGAAGCAAAGTGTTGTGGCACGATCAAGCGCGGAAGCGGAGTACTGATCGAGGTATAAACCAGGGTCAAAAGAAAACCTTGTTTACCTGACTAGTCGTTTGAGTAAAGCAAAGGTGTCGAACCCACAGAGATGGTGATGAATACTAATCTTATCCTTTTACTAAAGCTAGATGATAAATTTTTATGGTGTTTTGGTATTAATGAAACAATTGAAGAAATGATGCAATTGACTAAAACAAATAAAATAAATATTTTTGTTGTTTTCTGGAGTAAAATATGCAATAAAAGATGCCTTAGGGTTCGATTTCACTTAGGATTGGTCATAGGGTTGTGAATCATAGCACTTTCGTGTTCTGACCCACCAATACGGTCCGTATTGTGTCCAATTCGGTCCGTATTCCACTGTGTAAACTCTATGCTCTGCTTGTTGATTTGATTAGTTTGTGCTAAAGGTCCATCTAGCCATACCTAAACTCCCTAGTCCTCCGCTTTCGCCTATTGGACACGGTATTTGGTATAGAACCTAGTGTTAACCCTCATCAAGTGTATTGTACCTCAACTTTCGTGATGTTGGTAGACTTACTCGAGTTTACTTGTTGTTTTCTACGAGACATCTATTATAAACTTTCGTTCTAATAGAAACCTTCACCTTTCAGTTACAAGTTGATTGACTTTCGCCTTTTAACCTATCTCGAACTACTTGTGCAAGTTTCAACTATCAATTGATGTTTTAGTCCTAATAAGATGTGGCCATTCATCCATTAAGAAACACAATTAAATAATCAATTCTAAACATAAGCATAACACATCAAACTCCAACAAGTAAATAGCATAACCAATCAACAACAAGTATCACATAACGAACCAAACCTCTACATCTACCCCTAAGACAACAAAAGTCTACCCTAACATAGTCTCAAACAGCACATAAATAATAATAAAACAAGATACAAACTTCATGACAACAATAAATAAGAGAAAAGAAAGAGATACAACAATATCCTGCTTTACTCCTATTTGAACCGAAGTCTGAAGTCGTGGTTGGATTGAAACTGCCGCCGTCGCGTCTAGAATCTCTCCAAAGTCGCTGCCATGGTCGAGTGCTGCTAGAGTGGTGGAAATCTCACGCCTTTCGGCGTGAGAACGGTGGTGGGAGGTGGTAGAATGGTCAATAATGGTGGATACCTCCTCTACAAGAAAAGGGTATGCATTTATATCAATAATCTGCCTCTATAGACGTCCTAGAAGCCTTCCATAACTTGCAAACCGACCTAGGGACGTTTCCATAAGAGAAAACACGTTTCCAATCATGACAGACTTTCTTTGTATGGAATACGGACCGTATTCAAGGGAATTCGGACCGTATTGAGAAAACAGAGAATTTCCAGCATGGCAATTCGGTCCGAATTGGTAGTAATGCGGTCCGAATTCATGTGCATCTAGCATTGCGCAGTGTTTGGGGCATAACTTCTTCATCCGGAACCCGATTGAGTTGATTCAAAGCTCGTTGGAAAGCTTAGAACGAGCTTCACAATGCTATGAATTCCTTTTGATCATTCCCTTCTTGTAGATTCTCCATTTGTTACAATTAATGTGGCCTATCCACCAAGTTCCTGCAAAGCAAAACAAATTCCACGACAGTATCCAATCTTGACAAATGTAGGACAAAACACGATGGATTTAATGGTTTCAGTCACAATTTCGATGTAAAGTCTGGCCAAAATAATAGTATAAATATGAGATATCAAATCCCCCCAAACTTAAAACTTGCTTGTCCTCAAGCAAAATCCTAAAGTTAGAAGAATAAACTGGACCTAGACTTAATATCGAAATTAAAATGTAAGTCAGAAATTTAATTAATTGTACCAAATTGCAAGTTAATCACGCTTTCAAGATTGTTCAATCGATTTTCTCAAACAAGGGTTAAGTTCGTTTCATGCCAATTGGTGTGGCTCTTGGTCCTTAGAATTTTAATTGCAAGTCATGGATTCTAGCTTCCCTTTGTTGAACAAAATGCAAACCTAATTTTATTCGCCCGTTCTTTTCCACGCCTCACAAAAATTTGTAAAGAAGATTTACCAAAGTCCGAAATTTTATAATGAATCTAACTCAAAACTTTTTGTTTTCACCAATTTATTTCGTGCAAGTCGAGTCGCGGTGATTTACATCACTTAAGGTTTTACGCTATTGGAACTTGGATTGAGCTACCAGCACATGACGCACTGGGGAGGTCGGACCGGTTTTTACGCCTTACCGCCACGGTCCACTATGGAATTTTTTTGTTCCACCCTCCAATATTTGTGGAATTTTTATTTGGAATTGCAAGTCCCTTCGCACCTTCATTTTCGCAACTATTTAGATTTATTCAATTTAAGTTTGCTTATTGGTGATTCAAGCGATTAAAAACGATTTCCAAAAGTCTAGACCATCTTATAATTTTCGAAGTCGATAAAAATTCTTTTTGAACAAAAGTTTGTAAAACACAAATCAGTTCACTCGGCGAAAGCTTGTAGTTTTGACTAACTCATGTTTAAACAAATCAAGCAACCAATTTTCAAATCCAATCAAATGCAATTTTAAATATTTTCGGTCCATTGGCACACAAACTAGCTTGAAACTTCTTAACAAACAAGAATTTTTGAAATTTAAATTGAACTTTAATGGATTTTGAAGAATTTCAAGGACTTTAGCGTGAATTTTCTCAAAAACAAATCATTGGTACACTTAATTATATTTCTAACTTATTTCAAAATAATTAAAAGGCATTTGTGACTTTTCAGAAATTTCAACAAGGAATTCAGACCGAATTGAGATGAATTCGGACCGAATTGGAGTGTAAAATCAGTGCTGTTTTGAACTGACAGAGGAATACGGTCCGTATTCATAAGAATTCGGTCCGTAATGAGAAGTGAAAACTGTTCTGTAAAATTTTCAGAGACGAATTCGGTCCGTATTGGCTGGAATACGGTCCAAATTGAGATGACAGAAATCAAAATTTTCGTGTTTGTTTCATTTTTCCTTGCTTCCCCCCCCAAACTTAATTCAAGGCATTGTCCCCAATGCAATCACAGGAAAAAATAAAAAAGGAGGAAAAATGAAACTCACAGGATCATGGCATGGATTTCAACATCAATTCAACTCTATTTGGCGTGGGGTAGTAGCACTTCGGCGTGAGTACATCGTGGCAACAACGTGGCAGCATTGTGGCTATTTTCTTGTGGCATGAAACTCGCATGAGGTCGTGCGTGGGTCGTGCGCTTTATTTTACTTGACCCGTGGTGCTTAGCGCGAGTTGCAAGTAGGACATCCACAACGAATCAAAACCTGCATATCCAACAATGAAGTTCAAACCAACCAAGAGAGATATTTTTTTTGTTTTTTTTTTGATAGAAAATCTAAAGGAATAAATAAATGAAAATTTTAGAACTTGGGTTGCCTCCCAAGAAGCGCTTGTTTTAGGTCACGAGCTTGACCACCTCTCGTGTTAATCTTATCTTCACTTTACGGCCGGTTAACGCATCATAATTCACCCAAAAGTACTTGAGATAGACTTTTGAAACATGCTTGGTGCTTCCTTGTTTAGATGTCATCTTTCTTTGCTCGATTGTGATGTGATAATTAATTCGTGATTCATTGCCTTCCATCGCATCACAATTCTTCAAGCATTTTGCAAGTTGAGAGCTCAAGTCGAATTTGGTGAACTTGTCATTTGTTGCGTCGGATGCCTCGACTTCGAGAGGGTTATCACCATCTTTCTTCTTGTCAAATTCATCAATAATGGAAACTATTGGAGGATCCTTCAATTACAACTCATTAGATTTATCAATATAAGTTAATCTAAGTGGAATGAAAATTGGGAGAGAAATAGACAGAGGTGCTACATACTTTGGTTCTTCATTTTTCTCTTGTTTTTCATTTGTTTCAAATAGAGTATCATCATCGCTATCAGTCTCATAACAAATTGCAATTTCTTTGAGAGAACTAAAACTTTCTAATTCTTCATTACCTCGCAATGTCATTTTATCATTTTGTTTATCTTGCGATCTATACGAGGAACATGTTTCTTGGACAATATCATTCTCAAGCATCTTTTCTACTTGTGTGGCATATTTGTCAAGATTGTTAAACTTTGATGATAGAGAATTCAATCTTCCAAGAATTTTCTCATTTTTCTTTATTTGATTGACCATGAAATCTTCAAATTTTAATTCATCATTTGACATTTGCAAAGGTAATTGAGAATTATAAGTTTCAGAAAAGAAAGTCGACCTAGAGTCATGTCGAGACATTGAGCTTTCATTATAGCAAGAGAAACAAGAGTTATTAGTCAAACCAAGGTTGCATGCATTGTGTGCGGGTCTTGCACCAAGGCGTTCGGCATGCCATGTGGTCGAGTGAGAGGCCAAGTGCATGCTCAAATTCCTTTTTCGTGCAGCTCGTGATGTGCTAGTGCCTGCATGTCGCATGTCATTGTGTCTTTCCTCACGTATTGCCCTTATTATATTGTTCACCGCATCAACTTGATGTTTTAGTTGAGCCATGGGAAGAATGGGTCCCATCATGTAATGTGGTGCATGCTCCGTTTGGTAAGTACAAGGGTCATGGTGCTCACTCCAATTGTCCTCCATATCTTGATCAAATTCCTGAAAAGAGTGAAACATGGTGATACCAGTGAGATTATTTTTTTTTCTTTTTTTTTTATGATAAAATAAATAAATAAATAAATCTAGTCTTTAGCTACTAAAATAAGGAATTAATATCATGCTACCATCCCCGGCAACGGCGCCATTTTGATCGAGGTATAAACCAGGGTCAAAAGAAAACCTTGTTTACCTGACTAGTCGTTTGAGTAAAGCAAAGGTGTCGAACCCACAGAGATGGTGATGAATACTAATCTTATCCTTTTACTAAAGCTAGATGATAAATTTTTATGGTGTTTTGGTATTAATGAAACAATTGAAGAAATGATGCAATTGACTAAAACAAATAAAATAAATATTTTTGTTGTTTTCTGGAGTAAAATATGCAATAAAAGATGCCTTAGGGTTCGATTTCACTTAGGATTGGTCATAGGGTTGTGAATCATAGCACTTTCGTGTTCTGACCCACCAATACGGTCCGTATTGTGTCCAATTCGGTCCGTATTCCACTGTGTAAACTCTATGCTCTGCTTGTTGATTTGATTAGTTTGTGCTAAAGGTCCATCTAGCCATACCTAAACTCCCTAGTCCTCCGCTTTCGCCTATTGGACACGGTATTTGGTATAGAACCTAGTGTTAACCCTCATCAAGTGTATTGTACCTCAACTTTCGTGATGTTGGTAGACTTACTCGAGTTTACTTGTTGTTTTCTACGAGACATCTATTATAAACTTTCGTTCTAATAGAAACCTTCACCTTTCAGTTACAAGTTGATTGACTTTCGCCTTTTAACCTATCTCGAACTACTTGTGCAAGTTTCAACTATCAATTGATGTTTTAGTCCTAATAAGATGTGGCCATTCATCCATTAAGAAACACAATTAAATAATCAATTCTAAACATAAGCATAACACATCAAACTCCAACAAGTAAATAGCATAACCAATCAACAACAAGTATCACATAACGAACCAAACCTCTACATCTACCCCTAAGACAACAAAAGTCTACCCTAACATAGTCTCAAACAGCACATAAATAATAATAAAACAAGATACAAACTTCATGACAACAATAAATAAGAGAAAAGAAAGAGATACAACAATATCCTGCTTTACTCCTATTTGAACCGAAGTCTGAAGTCGTGGTTGGATTGAAACTGCCGCCGTCGCGTCTAGAATCTCTCCAAAGTCGCTGCCATGGTCGAGTGCTGCTAGAGTGGTGGAAATCTCACGCCTTTCGGCGTGAGAACGGTGGTGGGAGGTGGTAGAATGGTCAATAATGGTGGATACCTCCTCTACAAGAAAAGGGTATGCATTTATATCAATAATCTGCCTCTATAGACGTCCTAGAAGCCTTCCATAACTTGCAAACCGACCTAGGGACGTTTCCATAAGAGAAAACACGTTTCCAATCATGACAGACTTTCTTTGTATGGAATACGGACCGTATTCAAGGGAATTCGGACCGTATTGAGAAAACAGAGAATTTCCAGCATGGCAATTCGGTCCGAATTGGTAGTAATGCGGTCCGAATTCATGTGCATCTAGCATTGCGCAGTGTTTGGGGCATAACTTCTTCATCCGGAACCCGATTGAGTTGATTCAAAGCTCGTTGGAAAGCTTAGAACGAGCTTCACAATGCTATGAATTCCTTTTGATCATTCCCTTCTTGTAGATTCTCCATTTGTTACAATTAATGTGGCCTATCCACCAAGTTCCTGCAAAGCAAAACAAATTCCACGACAGTATCCAATCTTGACAAATGTAGGACAAAACACGATGGATTTAATGGTTTCAGTCACAATTTCGATGTAAAGTCTGGCCAAAATAATAGTATAAATATGAGATATCAAGTACCGTGCCATGGCATCCACCGCAAGTGAGCTAACTTGGGTCAAACAATTGTTAACCGCTCTCAATATGAACGTTACGGAACTAATGAAGATGTTTTGCGATAACCAAGCAGCAAGACATATTGCGGCTAATCCGGTGTTTCACGAGCGTACCAAACACATTGAAGTTGATTGTCACTTCATACGAGAAAGAGTTCAATCCAAAGAAATTGAAACTCTGTTCGTAAGAAGCAAAGATCAACTAGCGGATATTTTTACAAAGGGTCTAACCATTGAAAGATTTGAAGACATCAATTGCAAGCTAGGATTATTTGACATTTTCAATCCTAGCTTGAGGGGGAGTGATGAAAATAAGGAGAAATTAGGGGCTAATTAGCTTCAGTTTATATTTCATCATTAGCTAATATTAGAAAAAGAAGACCAAATTTCTTTTCCAGAAATTGATCTTCTACTTTTCCTATTTTTAGAAAGTAACCGTTGTAAAGAAAGTATACGTTAAGTATACGTTAGGAACCGTTAGGAGCAACATGTATATAAACAGACTTATACATCGCTGTAAAGGCTAAGAGAGCTCAGAAATAATAACAATCTTATTTCATCATCGCTAATCTCAACAAGTGGATCTGAAATCTAACTGAAATATCTTTGGAAAATTATTAAATTTTAAAAATCATTTGGAAGACTTAATATCTATCTTATTGTAAAGTAGTTAAATAGTATCTTTTGTCGTTACAACTTAACATGGCTTGGAGGGGACGGGTATTGTGGGTGTCGTACTCATAGCTCTTTTTCTATTTGACTTGACTTAAAATTAGTTAAATATTTATATTAATTATTTCCAACTAGGATTATTTTTTTTGTGGGAATTTTCTTTGAAAAAAGAAAACGCTGTGTTGACTTATTCTCGTCGAGAAACGAACAAATAAAATATCTTTTTGGTACCATGCTGTTAGCGAATCTGAGATGAAAGTCCCGAACAAAACGGATACAGTGCAAGTCCAATCTCTAAAATACCATGTCTCATCATGTGGGTAAGTGGGTTTGTGGTACTTTTTTCTTTTTATACGGATTATATCCATTTGAAGAGGCCAGATTCAATGGAGAAAATATTGGTTATATTTTAGTTTATATCGGCCAGATTTATACCTCCTAGTATTCATGTTGAGAATATTGTTTATATTTTAGCGAGTATCATTGAGACGAAATCCATGACTAAGACTTGTTGATCTTTCAGTACAATCGAAAAATATTACCTCAAAAAAAAAAATAATGAAAATTTAGATTAACGACACAGAAAATAAAGCACAGCAGGAATCTTAATCAATTATTACTAACTCACCAAAAAAAATTAACTGTTAAAAAAATTTTGAGGTTCGTGCAATTTCGTAGATATGCAAAAGCCGAAAGGAAAACCGAAAACCCCTACAATAAGAGCACATTAAGGATCAGGATTCAGGACTCAGACCAACGAAGCTTTGTGAACCGTCCGATTTCAGTATGACGATATGGGTCTAGAAATCTGGAGCCGTTGCGATCCGAAAGCTTGGAGATCCGAAACCCGAACGAAAACACCCAGTTACCGGGGAATTGCTCAGGTCACGCCTCAGTTGCTCAAACACTCCAATTTTTTTTGAAAATGACCAAAATACTCTCTTCTCCCTACCTTGTTTTTCTCCGGACTAGCTCTATCTAATAAGGGTATTTTGGTAATTTTAAAAAATTGGAGTGTTTTAGCAACTGGGGTGTGTCCTGAGCAATTCCCCATCTCACTTCGTTTCTCTTTGAATTGAAACGGTGCTTACTACTCGCAGTTAAAGACTAAACAGTAGGTACCGAACAATATTATTGATTACTTTACTGTATTTGATTTTCTTGTCGAGCATTTACGACCTTCCGACCTAGCTTGTTCGTTTAAGGTTGCTAGAAATTGAACTTTTCTCAATTTATTTTTGGGTAATTGGCCGAAATCCTAGATCATACTGCCACCGTTTACAAATATCAACTTTTGCCCCTCCTGCTGTATTCTTAATTAGAAGTTTACTGAAATTTTTTCAGAAATGCCTCTGAAAGTCTGAATCCAATTGATAAATGCGTCTTATCAGAATTACAGGGAGTGCTTTTAAATTTTTGAAATCAGAGGTCAGGTGACCAAATTGTTGTGTGTAAACAGGGAGGGGATTTTTCTTATAGCTTGCTCACTATGAGCATTACTTGTGTAAAATAACGTTAGTTGTTGTGCTGAATTGTGGTACTGATTTACTCTTTTGAATTTCTGAGACCTTAATTAGATTTTCCCTTAGCATATTTATGGGTTGCTCACTTCTGACTTGATGTCATGTAAAGCACCAGCAGCAGTCTTCGATATATGTATTGTTCCAATTTTGATGTGGTATTGGGATTTAGGGTTTAGGATTTAGATGTGTTTCAAAAAATTTGTTCTTTTACTGGCATGGTACAAAGCTAATCAGGTCCAGCACCATTATTCTAGGGGTTGACCACTTTGGTCTTTGCTGATGTTGGTACCAGTTAGTTCCATTATCAGCTGGTTCATTGTTTCATAAGTGTCTTACTGAAAATTTGAATTGTACAGTACAGCACCAATTATGTAGTACTCGGTCATATTGTTTTATTGAATAGAAAAAGTGCTTTATCATTGTTAATACTGAAATTCCTTTTTCTTTTGTAGAGCAATTTCATCTGATATGGCAGCTGTTGACCCAAAAGATGTTCTTAAAAATGTGTCTTGGAAAACTGTTGGGGAAACTGATACCGCGGCTACTTCCACAAGTTCGAGCACACCAATTGTAAAAAAACGGTTTCCGAAAAAAATGAGACAGGTACCGGAGTACTACTTTATGCCACGCCTGTCTCGGCCAAAGGCTATTGCTATTTATGGCACCTCCATTGCAGCCGGTATTGGTGTGGCAATGCTAGGAGAGATCTGGATAAAGCAAAAGATCAAAGGTGAGTTAGAGTGTTATAGTACTGTACCTTGTTTAGATGAGAATGAAATCATCTTCTCTTATCTTTTGATGAACACTGGCTAATATATAATGTTTATCGCTTGGTCTTTGGTGTCAATCTGCATCTCCTGTACCTTATATTAGAGGACTTGTATTGGAAACATGGAGTTGCAAAAGGACTATTTTTTTTTTTAAATTCAGGGGACTTATTGTCACTGTTTAAATAGAAAAAAAAATCAGTAGGTTGTTTCCATAAGGGTGGGGAAATTTCAAGTATAAGAAAATGAAATAATTTTAATTACCCCAGGCAATGCAGAATGGCACACCACTCATGTAAAATGCATGTCATTTCCAATTCCTTTTTTCTTTTGTTTATAAGTCCAACAGTATGTTGTTTTTGGTAAATTGTAGAGGATGGTGGAGTTATCTGGGAAATGAAATGAATAATGAAGAGCACCACATGTTTCAGAGCAAAGACTGCTTATTGATGATAGATTTTTCCAGTGTTACTTTCCTTTACACAAGGTACCTCAGTTGTGTGCTTCATCTGCTGAAATTAAGGGTTTAGCTAGATATCATTGTTTAGAAGGGTTTCAATTTTTCTGGCAGAACTGTATTCAGAGATGTAGAGAATTTTTGTTATTACGAAGTGCCTTATGTACCTTCATACAAGTAATTTTGATAAAATCTTAATTTGGTGTTTCATTTTTCTTTTCCCCCCTAAAAGGCTGCTCGCCTCTCTCTCTTTTCTTGTCATAATTGTTTTCTATGCACATCCTTTTTATTTATTTATACTTAATTTATTTTCTTGGGGGGGGTGGGTGGGTGGAGGGGGGGGGGGGGGGGTCGGGGGTTAGAACTGGATTAATTTAACAAATTTGAGCAATTTGGTAATTTAACCTGCTTGGGTTATGGGTTATTGTATCTTTTTCATGGTAGCTATTTTATGCAAACAACTCCAAGATTGTTTGGAAGTGGTGACAGTCAAATATAATCTTTCACAGCATGAAACTAATTGTCTGTTAAAAAAATAAATCAATAAAATAAACTTTGATTCTTGCTTTATGTAGTATGTTAGCTTTGCTACTATTAAGGATAAGGAGAAGGGAAGTCAGGTTTTAACTAACCTAACATTTTCTTATTGTTTGCATCACGAATACAAGAATACTGTTACCACTATTCTCAACATATTAGGACATATACCTGATTACAGCTTAATCCAGAGATTGCTATAATGTTACACATTTAAGCAATATTTGTTGTTATTTAATTTGAATAGAATGGGGGGGGGGGGGGGGGGGGGGGGTTTATCTCCATTTGAAACCCTGAAACTAGGAGCTTGCTTGAGACTTGGGAAAAAAATATTGAAAGAGCGTGGCATTGTGGTGAAATATTTGAATGAAAGTGAAATTGAACAAAATTAACGAAATTCGATTAGTTGGGTTTGTATTTTTATTTTATTTTTTTGCATTTTACTTTTACATATTTAAGATGGAATATATTGTATTTTATGGAGGGTATGGAATAGATTGTCTTGTGAATAATATTGGAAGTATATATATAATTATATATAGAAGATGATGGTTCAGACGACATGTTGAACACCTAGGTAAGTCAAACTATGAAAGAAATCGCTTAAGATTCTAGAAAAACCTTCCAATGCAGCATTGTTATGACTTCTGATTTCTTACGTAAAGAAAATTAACAAATTAATTAACATATAACAAAATATTTAATTAAAACAGACCAGATAATATTTATTATTTATTAGCCATCCAACGTAATGCATATCACTATGCCAAATCACCAAGTCACACAAATAATATTACAAAAATTGAAGTTCAGGACTCAAACTAATGATAAGTGAGTTTCAGACACTCAAGTCATATACAAAAAAAATTATTGAAATTTCAAGATAATTAAATTATGTATGCAGATTATGTGTCTGCTCAGAGTTGTTTGTTTGTTGTATCTTCTGCGGTAAAATCCTGCAAACTTGCAACTCTCTTCCATTGATATCGTAGATCAGAGTTTGATTATCATTTTGCAACACAAGGCTAATGTAAGTGTGACTCTTAAACACAATCTTGCCAACGATTGGTGTCCCTCCGGGCTGTATATGGACTGTGTCTATGCAGTCTCCCCACTTCCTGCAAGTATTTTAAACCTATTTCAATAAATCACATTTTCCATCACAACTCTAGCCCATTATTTAGTTTTATAAATTATAGTGTTCTATGAATTATAGTTGGGCTGTATCGGATTACTACTAGTTTTTGACACAAAAATGATGGTCAAGTCAAGCCCCATTTTTCATTAATTAATAATTAATACATTCTACGAATTTAGCAAGTAGCTAAAGGAAAGGAAATAATTGCAAAAAAAAAAATGAAAATTTAAATAATTTGAGAATAAAGTAATTAAAAGGCTCTGAAGAAATCAATCTGGCAAGCGAAATCCAGAATAGACGGCTGCGCATTCTGACATAGTTAGTAATACCATATCTCCAGGTCAGAGTTTCCAATATTAAATGATTGCTTTTAAATACTGCTACAAAATAATTAATTGTTCAGAGAAAGATATTTTTGAAAAAGAAAAAAAATATAACCTTTTCATATTAAACAAAAAAATTAGAAAATGAAACAAATTTGATAAAAAGAAGGAAATAAAGATTAGGAGATTCTTCTAATGAGAATTAATTGAGAACAATTATATTTAAAATGGATATAACATATAACAATATAAAAATGGACATGCCAACCCAACGAAATGATAAAAAACATAATTAAATTTTTTTCACGAGTTAAAATTTCTGCTTACCGAGTAAAGTGCTGAACTATTTCATCCCTTTCAATTGGGAATTCCTTATCGAAAGTAATAAACATGCTCCTTATCTGCTCAGGCAATAGCCAGGTCATTGCAGGAGCATATAACTTAGCTAATGCAATGGGCACTTCTGGAATGACTGCACCCAACCATCCTCCTGCTGCTAACTCCTCGGAATATTCATATGAGCAGAGCAGTTCATACATATGCTCATTAAATACATAACTCCCGATCCCATCTATTACGACTACCAATCCCCTTATGATCATGTCCTTGTGAATATTAAAAAAACTGGGGTGTATGCAATTCTTGGCTAGTGAAGTTATCAGAGGAATCTCAGGATAGCTAGTCTGACCATCATTTTGTTGGAGACAACGTAAAATTGCTTCAGCTTCGGCAATTAGTGTAGATATAATGGTAGTATTATTGATAATATTCGTATCTGGAGTAATCTTGCCTACTTGCTTTAACCATATGAAAAGAGCAACTGCTTTGCGAGCTGTACCAAGCTCCATCCCTTGAGCAACAAACATGTCGTATAGCATTCGATCGGTCTTGTGGAATGTTAAGACATCTTTCACAGTAATAGATTCCATACTGTGAGAGAATGTTTTGAAAGAATTATATGAGGGAAGACTTCAATAGAATAAAAAAAATGGTGATAAATAGGAGGGAAGAGAATATGAGAAATAACGTAAAACTAAATTCCGTTTCTATTGCCGATATTTATTAAGAGCAAAAAAAGATCACAATAGGTCCTGCCATTAAATGCTCGACAATTAGAAATATTTTCGGTAGAATTCCTTTGGTCCGTATAAGATAGCTATAAGATAGCTTTGGTGATTATGTCCATCTTAGCAGCTAGTACCAAAATTTCTGTAGCAGCTAGGTAATATTTTAATAAAAAATGTATAATGGATTACAACCCTTCGGTTTCCAATTTTATTTGGGTTGATACTTAATAATAACGTTTTAATAATTAATAAAATTTAGTCACTGTTCATGTTTTCTGTTTCCAAAAGAAAAAGAAAAAGAAAATGTTTCATTAAACATTGAATATGAGGAAATTACGCCATAAATAGGAAATTAGCGGTAAAGATCGGTAGAAAATTAACTTTGGTAATGATCGGTAATTATTGAGAAAACTTTTGAACGTTCTGACCTGCTGTAATAAATTACCATTCTTTACCAATCATTTATGGAAAATATTTTTAATTTATAACCTGCTATAATTATTTGGAATAGAAAAACGATAGTGCTCTCATTAATGCGAATATTTTAAAATTTAACGGTGAGGGTCCTTTTTTTAAAGATATATATATATATATTAAATAAAGATCCGTGGCCGCTATGGGTTTGGGTTGTGGCTGTTTTTTTTTTCCTTTTTTATATTTTTTAAAATAAATTTAAAATAATCGTGCCAATTAAAAATAGGCGTACCAATCATTAATATTAGCAATATTTTTTTAGCAGAAAATTTATGCAAAGTTTATATGGCAATTTTTATGGAATACTAATTTTGAACTTATAAATTTTTGTCTATAAGTTTTGACAAAGTTTTTTACGCAGATTGTTATATTATACGTTACAAATTTTGACAAGTTTGACGAAATAGATTAAATTATTCTTCAATCTAAAAAACATAGCATAGCGAATCTGCGACTATCATATCTAGTAATCATTATCTTGAGAAAAAGTTTATTTGCTTGTAATTGTAATTATTTTTATTATTTCTGATGCAATTTAATTAAAGCCGTATGTATCATCTTTATCATTTTACCGTTGAACTTAATCGTATATGTATTTGATCCTTACTAGCAGCAGAGTCCACCTAATGTGTGGGCGAAATTTATTATGTGATATGTGAAAATGAAAATTTATTTGACATGAATATGTTGTCCATTTTAATATTTAAGGTCAACTTTGTCTTAATCGAATCTAAAGGTAATCGTGAAAAGACCAACTGAAGTTAGTTTGTTATTTTATTTTTAATTTTTGAAAAAAATAGACCAACGGAAGTTAAATTGTTAATTTGGTTAAACAAAAAAGAAAATGAATAAACAGGCTGAAATGAGTTGTTATTTTGGTTAAGAAAAAAATAAGAACAAAATGGCTGAAGTTAGATTAATTGTTATTTTGATTTAAAAAACAGAAAATGAACCGACCAATTAAAGTTACTATATTATTTTAGTTTAAAAAATAAACAAACCAGGTGAAATTACTTTGTTAATTTGGTAAAAAAAATGAACAGACCAGCTGAAATAATTTTTTTGTTAAAAAAAGAAAATAAACAGACCAGATCTTCTTTGTTTAATTATTTTGGTGTAAAAAAATGAACAGACCAATTGAGATTATTTTATTATTTCCTTTTTTTTTGAAAAAAAAGAACGAACAAGTTAATTTGTTATTTCGGCTAAAAAATGAACAGGCCGACTAAAATTAGTTTGTTATTTTGGTTAAAAAATAAAAAATAAATAAATAAACCTACTGAAATTATTTTGTTATTTTGGGAAAAAAATAAAGAAAATCAACAGATCAGTATTTCTTTTTTCTTCTTTTTTTCTTTTTCTAATACTTGTCAAATATAGAATAATTATATGGTACTTTTGATTAAAATCGTCTCAATCTTTCACGTAATAAGTTCTATAAATTAAGAACAAAGAGCATGAGCAATACAATTACCCTATGAGAGCATGTTATTTTAGCAAGTACACAGCAGATTCAAACATCTTTTTTATATAAAGATGCAAATTTTTCATAAATAGAAAATAGTGCTAGCGATTGAAACGAATCTGCTCATCATGCAAAAATAGAAAATGGCTCAGTTGCGGATCATATCGTACTTCTTGAAACCAAAGAGGGATTTTCATTTTTGAAGATTATTTGCCTAATTGCAATGATAAGAATACTTCTTCAAACTAATATCTATGAAGATTTCTTGCCGTCAATATGGTGCCTGTCAATAAAGATAAAGAATACAGAAATATATAAAAAAGATTATGTTGATGTATATGGCAAGCTATAATGACATAGATATCAAATTGCTCTAATTTAATAGGAACTTACGAATCAAGGCAAGTTATAAATATATATATGTTTTCCTGAATTTATTGACCATGCAAAATAAATTATCAAATTGCTATAATTTATAATAGGAAAGAGAAGCAATTCTTAATTACAAAATGTCACAAGTTCGACAATTAAAGGGGTAAATTCAGGCTGGACCAGTTATTACAAAATGACACCTTTTATTTTAACAGCATGATACACAAAAAGATTTAAAAAAATTGAACCAGCAACCCATGTCTTAACTCTTAACATTCAGAGGGATTAGAAACGAAACAGTAGCAAAAAAAAAAGAAAAAAAAAGAAAAAAAGACAGCCTCTCCTCCCTGTCAAACAGACCCCTGAAACTAACCCGAAAAAACCAGCAACCCATATGCGCTCGGCCCACGACAGATTCTCATCAGAGACATTTTGCTTCATATCACTTCGCCTTTGTAGCTCTGAAATTTGATCTTGCCATTTTCTTTTCCATTCTTCTTTAGCCTCCATTTCCTGTCAGACAATAATTAAATTATTCTTTTTATTTCTGACCACGTAGTGGAATAAAAAAAAATGGTATGCAGATGAACAAAATCGTATATGTATCATCTTTATCATTTTACCGTTGAACTTAATCGTATATGTATTTGATCCTTATTAAGCCATTTGAAAATTAATTAAATGAGATATTAATTGGGTTGCTCTAGCTGTTCCTTAAATGCCTATATAAAACAACCTTTTTGAAAAAAAATTTCTAAAAATCTAGCCATCTAGCCTGATCCAAAAATTCTTGCCTGCTTATCTGGTTACTTTTATTATTCTTGTGAAAAATTTACTGTACTGTTATTGCCATAATTGTTTAATATATTGGTTCTGAAAAAAACTTTTGGATCTCTTTTACTATTCTGTTTTGTTATTACTTTTAAATCTACATAAAATTTGCTATACTGTTATTTCCATATATTATATATATATATGATAATCATCGGTGTCATTTTGCAAATATAGTAACGATTGCATAGGAAGAACCAGAGAAGAATGTGTAAAAACAAGATGAAATCTAAGATTAAACCTCAATCTGTCTCACCTGATAACTGTACGGAAGGGAGATCGGAAACAGAGAACCAACGGAGATGAGAGCGAGAGAGAGAGACGAAGGGGGCAGAGAAGAAGAATCGTTGCTGCATTTGATTCAAATCTCAAAGTTTGTACCCAATTCAATCAATTAGACGGGATTGGATGGAATTTTAAAGAGTGACTAAAATTGGACAAAATCAAAGTTTAGTGGTTATGGGAGAACAAATTAAACTTCACTGACTAAATTTGGATTATGCATGAACTTTAGTCACCTCTGAAAAAATTTACTCATACAAATGCTATGTCTTCCAAGTTACAAATTTTTAACTTGTATCGTAATTTATTGAAAAAAAAATTACCAATAACATTTTTATCCTGTGAATGTTTATATCTATATGTTCTTTCTATAAACGTTATTATTCTCATCAAATGCTGATATTTACCAAATGCAGAGAGAATGAAACATCAGGCATAAAACCCTTAATTCTGTAGGGTATTTAACTATTTTAATAAGTAATTAATGGAAAGCCTTCAAAATTAAATAAATGTAATTATTATGATTTCTTTGGTTTCTACAGATGGAAACGTATGCGTTTTTGTTTCATCTATTCTTTGCAAAAACAAAAAAATTTGGGTACTATGTTATTATTCATGAAAGGAATGCCGCATGAATTTTTTATTTTTTTCCCTTATTTTTTTAGAAATATTAGATAGTGACTATCTAGGATGATTTTTCTGCTCTTAAATCCTATTCGGCGGGAACGAAGTGAAACATCGGTGAGTAAACAAGGAAATAAAGCGGAAAGAGTGAAGGAAAGGAAACTCGGAGATATCGGTGATGAATTAAACAAAATAATAGTCAGATTTTTTTAGTGCCCTGTTTGTGACCAACATAATCAGAAGGAAATCCATGCAAAATTTAATTGAAAGCAAATGAAAGAAATTATACAAGTCGATATCCTTACTGACCAAACTATAAACAGAATAAAAATCTTTCCAAAAGCAAATAAATCGCTTGGTTATCATTCATTATAGATATCAAATACGGAAGGGAATCAACCATCCCCCAGCGTCACAACAAAATATACATATACATACATGCTAAACCTTAGCTGAAAATTATCATCTTTTTGTATTTGTATGTATTGATTGAAATTGAAATTGAAATATTCTCCCATTCTCCATTCACGCTACTATGGCACCTTCTTGCACTGTCAAGTATTTCTTAACAATCCACAAGCCTACCCGGACACTATATGAAATGTTTGTTACTCGAGGGATGGAGGACGACACAGCTTGCAAAGTTGTCGCTCTTTTAATCTTGTTAAACCAATTCGGCATAGATATCGCTACTTCAGTTATGAATATTATCAATGATGGTACCAGGATATCCAAAATAATTGCCGAAACAAAAGAAGTTTTGTGCTGTCTCCAACAAAATGATGGTCAGCATAGCTACTCTGAGATTCCTTTGATAACCTCGATGGCTGAGAACAAAATCGACATCAATTTCTTCAACTTTCACAAGGACTTTACCGTGAGGAGGCTGACAATTATAATAGATGAAATCGGGAGCTATGTGTTTAATGATCAATTGTATGAACTGCTCCGTTTATATGAATCGAAGGGGAGTGCAGAAGTGCCCATATCCAATGCATTGGCTAAGTTATACGATCCTGCAGTGACGACCATGCTATTGCCTGAGCAGGAAAGGAGCATGCTTATTACTTTCTACTGGGAAAGAATTGAAAGTGATGAGATAGTGAAGTACTTTACTCAGTAAGTAGTACAAGCAAATTATTATTTCCTGCAGAAATGCTTAATTCCATCATTTTTCTGGGTCGACCCATCCTTTTTTTTTTTTTTTTTAATAGTCGTTATCATTGAATTCATTCCAATTCTTTTGATCAAATTTGTTTTATAATATGCAAGAGGTTCTTTTTTCTTTTGCAGTACTATCCTTCTATTAGCTCCATTTTTATTTCGTGCAGAAACATGTTTAATTCCATCATTTTTCTGGGTCGTCTATCAACTTTTATTTTTTTTTTTAATAGTTGTTAGTTAGGAATGATAATTGTAATTTATAGTTTTGTTATCCTCTGTCATCACTTGAACAAAGTGAACATATGAACAAACAAGCTGAATATATAGGTAATCAAAATGAACACATGCAAACAAATAAGTTTTGTCATCTTTGTTCATATTTTTATATGTATATTCAACTTATTTTTATTGAACTTATTTGTTTGTAAGTGTTCACTTTGATCATTTATATGTTCATCTTTTTTTGTTTATATGTTCACTTTGTTCAAACGATGGCAATGGATAACAAAATTATAGATAACAGTAATCAATTTCTATTGTTAGTTATCAATTATCATTACAAAGAACACTCCCAAAATTTATTTCCATTTCTTTTGATCAATTTTGTTTATAATATGCTGGAGCTTTTTTTTTTGCAGCACTGCTAACCTTCTTCTGTGAACAATTAATTACATTTGGAAACATGGATAAATTAGAAAAATAACCTGATAACTTATTTTATGTCTTTCATGAACTAAATTAATAGCTAATGGTAATTAAAGATACATATATATTATATATTTATATACCAATAATAATAGAAGTGATAAATTATCAGTCAAAAAGATAACGGTCTAGCTAGCTAGAGTTCTAATGGATATGTAAATAAATTATTGACATGTACATGAATATATAATCATAGGATTTTAAATATTTTCCAGGAAGTGGGGAAATTGCGTAGACAGAGTCGATATACCTCCAGGAAGGACTCCCATCTTTGGGTTGATAGTATTTAGGAGTCAGACTTACCTTAATCTTGTATTTAAAGATGGCAATCAAGAGCTGATTTACAATATCAACGGAAAGAAATTGAAGGCTCGTAGGTTTGCAGCAGAGATGATATACGAAGAACCAGAGCAACATAATTTGCCAAAAAAAATTTAACTCTCAGGAAAATTAGAATAAAATTTTTGAGCATATGCCCAGTCGAGTGGTGCACTGAAACTCATTTATGATTAGTTTGAATCCTGAACTAATTTATTTTGCAGTGATATTAATTTGTTGGGAAATATAAGATGTTGAAATGTTATTTTTTATTTTGATTTGTCTTTTTAACTCTTTGTTATGTGTTTGCTTAGTATTTATTACTAAATTTTTGTATTTTCTTGCACTTTGCATAAATATCTGGTTCGTTTTGCGATTAGAACAAAGGAGCTGCCGAGTCGAAACCCACGCGTCTTCCCCGTCCTTACGACTTCTCAACACCTCATTCTCCGTTCAAGAACGCCATTAATATTTGTTTTTAATGATTTCAACCCGAATCCGTTCCAAACCCATGAAATTCGGCTCGCCCAGTGGCCCTCCTCCGTATACTCAGATCCAAATCCTCTGCGGAGGTTTTTCTTTAGAAATTTTGTCGCCAGCCGTTCGATTGATCGAGAATCCGATGGATCAGATTGAAGGCGCTCAATCTGAAAGGAATGCCAACCCTTCGTCGCGTCTCGTTCGTCTCCAGCGCTCTTCTCTGACAATAACTGTTCCGGCGAACCACCGCACTATTTTCGGAGCTTGGCCTGCCGCTGAAAAGCCGGCGGCAAGAGGAATCTAATGAAACAAACATCGCCTCCTCGCGTTCCCTAATTCACATCCAATTCGAATATTAAAATAATCGAACCAAACGAAAGAAATTTTCTGTTTAATCGGAGAGATCTAAGCATTGCTCAAGTATCTCCGATGAAATGAATCAAAAGATGTGGAATATTCGGGAAGTTGAGTCCACGGTAGAATAGAATTGGAGAAATTAACAATACTTGAACTGAATTTGGAATGGGTGATGAACACAACGAATAGTTGGAAGAAACATCGAGAAAGAAAGAACCATCAATTGTCTGACGTGGTTTTGCACCAGTCATGATGCTCTTTGAAGGATGGATTGGAGATACCTTGTCTGAGACAGGTGCAAACTATGCTAATGATGCTGAACTTCAATTCCTAGAAAATAATTCAAGTTTCTCAGATTTTTGATGGAGAAAGTATCATCTAGCATTGTCATCAGTTTCTGAACAGTGTGCTCACTGTTGCCAGTAATAACTATATCATCCACATAGACCACTAAATAAATGATTGTATCATTTTCTTGGAAGATGAACAGTGAATGAGCTGAGCACTTTTGAACTGATGTGCTAGTAGAAATTTTTTCAGCTTGTGGAACCATGCCCTGGGAGCCTGTTTGAGGCCATATAATGCCTTTTTGAATTTACACACATGATGGGATGAATATGATCCACAAAGCCAGGTGGATGCTCCATAAAGATAGTTTCTTCCAACTCACCATGTAAAAACGCATTATTAACATCCAATTGCTCCATAAAGACAGTTTCTTCCAACTCAACATGTAAAAACGCATTATTAACATCCAATTGACTACTAGACTAAATGTTTCCCAGTAATCAATGTCCTCTTTTTGTGTGCATCCCTTAGCCACAAGTCTGGCCTTATATCTCTCCACGGACCCATCAGCTTTATATTTAATTCTATACAACCATTTGGCCCCAATTACATGTGCATTTGAGGGACATTGCACAAGTTCCCAGGTGGAATTCTTTGCCAATGCAGTTAATTCACTAGCCATAGCTTCTCTCCAGCAGGCAAATTTAGAAGCTTGAGTATAACAAGTTGGTTTAGTGATATCATGACCAGTGTGGTCAGATGAGTACACCTGATGTTGTGAGAATTATTTTGGTTTAAGCTTATTTGTCTTTGACCTGGTCATCATGGAGTGTACATGGGCATATTTGGCATTTGTGGGCGCTGGTGTGGGTAATGGTGGTTGTTGTGAGACAAGTTGAACTGGGGAAGGTGTAGCTAGATGATTTATGTTTGAAGGAGGTGTAATGAGTTGTGTAGGTGGGTCTGGTACTAGTTGCTGCTGATTTGATGGTAGCACAGTGAGAATATTGTTTGCATTTGAAGGGCTTGGCTAAGAGGAGAGATGAATTTCCTCCAATTGAAAAGGCATAGTATGCTCATCAAATTTGACATGTCTGGATATGTACACTTTTCCAGAAGGTCTGTGAAGATAGTAATAGCCTTCCTGAGTAGTTGAATACCCCAAAAACACACACATTTCTGATTTGGGCTCAAGTTTGTGCTTATTGTATGGTCTGAGTAGAGGAAAACATGAGCACCCAAGCACATGTAGCATTTTATAGTCAGGTTTTTGGTTGAACAAAGTTTCAAATGGTGTGGTGAGACCATTTGATGTTGATGGTTGTCTATTGATTACAAATGCCACACTCTCAAAGATATAGTTCCAAAACTGCAAAGAAATAGTAGCTTGAAACATGTTTGCTAGACTGAGTTCAACTATGTGCTTGAGCTTCTTTTCAGCCAGGTCATTTTGCTTTGGTGTATAGGGGCATGATAATTGAAAAGTTATAGATGGGTGCTGTTGCATCAGTGCTTGAATTCAGTGCCTTCATCACACTGAAAAGTCTTAATTTTTGTAGATAGGAGATTTTCAACTCTAGTTCTGAATTTGGCAAATATAGTAGAGACATCTGATTTGGTGGTGCAAGAATATATCCAAGTGAATTTGCTGAACTCATCAGTAAATAACACATAGCATCTGCAACCATTTATTGAAGACACTAGGGCTGGGCCCCACAAGTCAGAATGTATTACTTCTAGTGGCTTGGAAGCCTGGTTCACAGATGGCACAAAAGGCAATTATGAGCCTTGGCCTTATTACATCCATAACAAATAGAATTACATTTTGAGGAACTAGAATGAATCAATCTAGCCTTTTTCAATTTTTCTAAAATTTGAAAATTATAGGGGCCAAGTCTGTAATGCCACAAATCAATTTGCTGTTCAAATAACGAGACCAATAAAGAGCTTAAACAATGCTCTTTATATGGTCTGAATTATATTCTAGACCAATAAAGAGCTTAAACAATGATTATTGTGAACAAATGACTTAGAATGAATTCAAAATCGCTTAAATTGTTCAAATAACGCTCAGAATAATCATTGTTTGCACATTAGATGCGTATTTCTGTGTATTGTAAAATATTTTAGAATGACAAAGATCTGAATTATATTCTAGACCATATAAAGAGCATAAACATAGATTATTGTGATCAAATGATATAAAATTAATTCGAAATCTCTTATAATGCTCAATTGATGCCCAGAATAATCATTATTTGCCCATTAGATGCATATTTTCTGTGTACAATCCAATATTTTTTTTTTTTTAGAAATACTTGCCAGCGGCTGACAAGGAAACAATCCAATATTTTTTAATAACAGATATCTGAATTATATTCTAGACCAACAAAGAGCTTAGACAAAGATTATTTTGAACATATGACTTAGAATGTATTCAAAATCGCTTAGATTGTTCAAATAACGCACAGAATAATCATTAAATGCACATTAGAGGCGTATTTTCTGCGTATTATAAAATATTATTGATGAAGGCTTAAAACCTAGGTCAAATAAATTTATACCTATGATTTACCTCACTAGTCGTTCTGGTAAAGCTTAGGGTCGAACCCACAGGGACGGATTAAATTGAATACTGGACTTTACTTCCTCACGAAAGCTAGACAAGACAATTGTTTTTGGGGTTTTATGAGTTAAAAAGACAAATAAATAAAGAACAAGTAAAAGAAATATTTTTGGTTATTTTTGGTGATTTATGGACTCAAACAGATGCAAGAAAATATCCTAAGGGTGTGCGTTCAATTAGTTTAGCTCTAAGGCACCTCTGTCCACGATTTTCACCAAGACAGAGGGTCATTTCAGACCGAAATGGTTCCATTTTGGACCGAAATGAGTACTGCTCGGGTCAAAAACTCGCCTTAGAACTCTTGTTTCGACTTGATATTTTTACAGGATACTATGTGAAGGTTACTAAGCGACCAGACCTTAATCCTAACCTCAGCCGTCGCGTTTTGGTTCTGATTTAGGTTTGATGTCGGGTTTTACCACGTAAATAACTAAGCCTCAGCTGTCGCATTTTGGTTCTTAGAAATTTAAGAATATTTAGTTGGATTTCCAGAGGTATTTAAAGTCTTTTCAGATCAATAAAAGTTACACCTTTCGGTCGTTAAACTAACCTCCTCTTTCGAGCGATTGGCTTACCTCAAATACTTAATCAATTAAAGGTTTGGTCGAGTTTGTGTCTTATTAACGCTGCAGACATTAACAAGTAAACTTTCAAGCAAACAATCAATTAAACTAAGCGTAAATAATAATTCACAACTAAATAAATCACATAATATATCATAAATCCATCAAGTCATCACAAAATACTAAACTAATCTACTAACTAGCCCTAAGACATAATAAACTAGCCTAACATGCAAGAAAAATAAGATACAAGCTCCATCAAATCAAATATCAAGAGAAAAAGAAGGAATAAACCAAATATCGCTTCTAACTCGAGATACCGAACGTCCAGAGCCGTGGTTGGATTGTTTCTACCGCTGTCGCACCTAGAAATCACTTCAAAGTTGCTGGTGAGGTCGTGCTCTGCTGGAAATGGTGAAAACCCGCGCCTTTCGGCGCGAGAACGGAGGTGGAAAAGGTGAAATTTGGTGTATGGAGGCTTGGATTCCCTTTCTGGAGGCAGAAACGTGCATATAAAGTCATCCCAGGCGGCCAGGAGGCGGCTAGGGCAAAGGGGAGGCGGTTTGCACTTTCCTTCTCCGAAAATTACCAAAAACGCACTTTCCAGAAGTGCATTTCGCACCGAAATCCGTACATTTCGGTCCGAAATGGCAGCACAGCGCACCAATAGTATTTGGACCGTAATTTCTTCATCCGGACTCCGATTTAGGTGATTCAAAATTCGTTGGAAAGCTTAGGATGAGCTCTACAGTGCTATGGATCCATTTAATCATTTTTGTTCTCCAAAATTCTCCCTTTTGTGCAATTATTATGTCCAATCCACCAACTTCCTACAAAACAAATGAAATGCCACGGCAGTACCAAAATCTAGGAAAATATAACAATTTATGAGACAATTTGTAATGGTTTGATCAATAATTAAGGACTAAGTACGGTCAAAACATGTATATAAATATGAGATATCAATTATCTAAAAATAAAGATCTGAATTATATTCTAGACCATATTATGAGCATTAACAAAGATCTGAATATTGTGATCAAAGGACATAGAAATATAGAATTAATACAAAATTGCTTATAATGCGCAATTGATGCTCAGAATAATCATTATTAGCAAATTAGATGCATATTTTCTGTGTACAATCCAATATTTCTTAATAACAGAGATCTGAATTATACTCTAGACCTATTAAGAGCTTAAACAAATATTATTGTGATCAAATGACTTAGAATGAATTCTAAATTGCTTAAATTGTTGAATTAACGGTCAGAATAATCGTTATTTGAACACGAGATGCATATTTTTGGTGCATAATACAATATTTCTGAATAACAAATATCAGAATTATATTATTGACCATATAAGGTGCCTAAACATAGATTATTATGATCAAATAACTTATAATTTATTCAAAATCGCTTATAATGCTCAGACTAATTATTAGATGCATATTTTCTGTGTACAATCCAATATTTCAAAATAACAGAGATCTGAATTATATTCTAGACGAATAAAGAGTTTAAACAAAGATTATTGTGATTAAATGACTTGGAATGAATTCAAAATAACTTAAAATACTCAAATAACGCTTAGAGTAATCATTATTTGCACCATAGATGCATGTTTTCTGTATGTAATACATTATTTCTGAATAACAAAGATCAGAATTATATTCTAGACCAAATGAAAGCTTAAACATAGATTTTTGTGATCAAATGACTTAGGATAAATTCAAAAACGCTTATAATGCTAAAATGAAGCTCAGAGTAATTTTTATTTACACATTAGATGCATATTTCCTGTATATAGTACGATATTTCTGAATAACAAAGATCGAAATTATTTTCTAGACCATATAAAGAGCTTAAACATAGATTATTATGATAAAATGACATAGAATTAATTAAAAATCGCTTCTAATGCTCAACTGATGCCAAGAATAATCATTATTATGCACATTTGATGTCTCTTATTTTATACATGTTTTGACCGTACTTAGCCCTTAATTATTGATCAAACCATTACAATTTGTCCCATAAATTGTTATGTTTTCCTAGATTTTGGTACTGCCGTGGCGTTTCATTTGTTTTGTAGGAACTTGGTGGATTAGACATAATAATTGCATAAAAAGAAGAATTTTGGAGAAGCAAAATGACTAAATGGGTCCATAGAATTGTAGAGCTCATCCTAAGCTTTCCAACGATCTTTGAATCACCTAAATCGGAGTCCGGATGAAGAAATTATGGCCCAAATACTATCGGTGCGCTGTTCTGAAATTTTGGTCCGAAATGTACGAATTTCGGTGCGAAATGACTCCATTTCGGTGCGAAATGCACTTCTGGAAAGTGCGTTTTTGGTAATTTTCGAAGAAGGAAAGTGCAAACCGCCTCCCCTTTGCCCTAGCCGCCTCCTGGCCGCCTAGGATGACTTTATATGCACGTTTCTGCCTCCAGAAAGCGTATCCCACCTTCTACCATTCATTTTCCACCTCAAGTTCTTGCGGTTTTGGCACTTTTCCACGGATTTCGAGGCAGACCAGCGGTGTTGGAGGCGACAGCAGCAACACAGCAGATCTACATCGATTCCTTTGCCTTGGACCAGCGAGTATTTGCGTAAAGGGACACTTCGGTTACTCTTTTATGCTTTTATCTTGTTATTCTATGGCTTGTATCTTTGTTTCTTGCATGTTGATTGTTGTTATTGTTGTCATGACGATTAGTGAGTAGTCTTTTTATGTCTTATGGATAGTTAGTAGATTAGTTTAGGATATTGTTATGACTTGATAGCTTTATTATGATATTTTGTGATTTATTTGGTTGTGAATTAATTTGTTTGCTTGATTGAATTGGTTAATTGCTTGAACGTTAACTTATTGATGATGCGCAACATTAATAGGATATAACTCGACCAAATAATTGATTTGATTAAAGTACTTGAGATAAACCCAGATTCGAAAGGATAGGTTAGTTAACGACCGAAAGGACTAACTTCTATTGCACCGACAGGACTTTAGATATCTCTAGAAATCCAACCAAATATTCCTAAATAAACTAGTCTAATTACGCAAGTATAGGATTAGTTATTTATGTGGTAAAACCCGACATCAAACCTAAACCAGAACCAAGAAGCGAAAGTTGAGGTTAGGGTTAAGGTCTGGTCGCTTAGTAACCTTCGCAAAGTATCCTGTAAAATTGCCAAGTCGAAACAACAGGTTTAAGGCAAGTTTTGGTGCTAGACAGAACTCATTTCGCACCGAAATGGTTCTGTTTCGCCCCGAAATGACTCTCTACCTCGATGAAAATCGTTGTAGAGTTGTCTTAAAGCTAAACTAATTGAACACTTATCCCTAGGACATTTTATTGCATCTGTTTGAGTCCCGAAAATATAAAAAATAATCCCAAAAATATTTTATTATATATTACTTGTTTAATTGCCTATTTTTCTATTTATTATTACCCTTTTAAATTTCTAAAAAAGACAAAAACTCATCCTCTAGCTTTTAAGAAAGATTAAGTCTGGTATTCAACCGTCCCTGTGGGTTCGACCCTAGAACTTTACTCGAACGACTAGTGAGGAAAAGTCTTAGGTTATAAATTTATTTGACCTAGGTTTTAAGCCTTCATCAACATTAGATGCATATTTTCTCTGTACAATCCAATATTTCTCAATAACAGAGATCTGAATTATACTCTAAACCGATAAAGAGCTTAAACAAACAGTATTGTGATCAAATGTCTAAATCGCTTAAATTGTTCAAATAACGGTTAGAATTATCGTTATTTGAACACGAGATGCATCTTTTCTTTCTATAATACAATATTTCTGAATAACAAAGATCAGAATTATATTATAGACCATATAAAGAGCGTAAACATAGATACTTATGGTCAAATAACTTATAATTAATTCAAAATCGCTTATAATGCTCAGAATAATTATTAGATGCATATTTTCTGTGTACAATCTAATATTAAAAAAATAACAGATATCTGAATTATATTCTAGACGAATAAAGAGAGTTTAAACAAATATTATTGTGATGAAATGACTCAAAATGAATTCAAAATTGCTTAAAATACTAAAATAACGCTCAGAATAATCTTTATTTGCACGTTAGATGCATTTTTCTGTATATAATACAATATTTCTGAATAACAAAGATCTAAATTATACTCAACACCATATAAAGAGCTTTAACATAGATTATTGTGATCAATTGACATAGAATTAATTCAAAATCGCTTATGATGCTCAACTGCTCAGATTAATCATTATTTGCACATTAGATGCATATATTATGTGTACAATCCAATATTTCTTAATAAAAGAGATCTGAATTATACTCTAGACCAATAAAGAGCTTAAACAAACATTATTGTGATCAAATGACTTAGAATGAATAAATGAATTCTAAATTGCTTAAATTGTTCAATTACTGGTCAGAAGAATCGTTATTTGAACACGAGATGCATATTTTTTATTTATAATACAATATTTCTGAATAAAAAACATCAGAATTATATTATAGACCATATAAAGTGCTTAAACATACATTATTATGGTCAAATTGCTTATAATTAATTCAAATAGCTTATAATGCTCAAAATAATTATTAGATGCATTTTCTGTCTACAATCTAATATTTCAAACTAACAGATATCTGAATTATATTCTAGACGAATAAAGAGTTTAAACAAAGATTATTGTGATCAAATGACTTGGAATGAATTCAAAATCGCTGAAAATAGTCAAATAACGCTCAGAATAATCATTATTTGCACCTATGATGCATGTTTTTCTGTGTATAATGCAATATTTCTGAATAACAAAGATCAGAATTATATTCTAGACCATAAAAAGCTTAAACATAGATTATTGCGATCAAACGATATAAAATTAATTCGAAAACGCTTATAATGCTCAATTGATGCTCAGAATAATCATTATTAGCCCATTAGATGCATATTTTCTGTGTACAATCCAATATTTAGTAATAACAGATATCTGAATTATATTCTAGACCAACAAAGAGCTTAAACAAAAATTATTGTGATCAAATGACTTAGGATGATTTCAAAATCGTTTAAATTGCTCAATTAACGATCAGAATAATCTTTATTTGCATGCTAGATGCATTTTTTTGGCGGATAATACAATATTTCTGAATAAAAAAGATCTGAATTATATTCTAGACCATATAAGCAGATCAAACATAGATTATTTTAATTAAATGACTTAGATTTATTTCAAAGTCATTTATAATGCTGAAAGAATGCTCAGAATATTCACTATTTTTATATTAGAGAATATTTTTAGGGTATAATAGAATATTTTTAAATAACAAAGATCTGGATTACATACTAGACTATATAAAAAAGTTTAAACAGAGATTATTGTGATCAAATGAGTTAGAATTAATTAAAAATTGCTTATAATGCCCTCATGATGCATAAATAATCATTATTTGCACATTAGATGTATATTTTCGGAATTATTTTGTGAATTACAAAGATCTCGATTAAATTTGAGACCATATATAGAGCTTAAAAATAGATAAGTGTGATCAAATGACTTAGAATTAATTCAAAATCGCTTATAATTCTGAAATAATGCTCAGAATATTCATTTTTTGCACATTAGATGCATATTTTCTGTTTACAATCCAATATTTCTAACTAACAGAGATCTGAGTTATATTCTAGACCAATAAAGAGCTTAAACAAAATCTATTGTTAACAAATTACTTAGAATGAATTCAAAATGATTTAAATTGATCAAATAACGCAAAGGATAATCCTTATTGCACATTTGATGAAAATTTTCTTTGTAAATTACAATATTTTTTAATAACTGGGATTTGCGTTATATTATAGACCAAATAAAGAGCTTAAACAAACATTATTGTGATAAAATGACTTAAAAGTAATTCAGAAGCTCAAATAATTATTATTTGCACATTAGATGCATATTTTCAGTGCAAAATATCATATTTTCTAATAGCAAAGACCTGAATTATATTGTAGACAAAATAAAGATGTTAAACAAAGATTACTGCGAATAAATGACTTGGAATGAATTCAAAATCGCTTAGATTGTTCAAATAACGCACAAAATAATACAATATTTCTAAACAAGAAAGATCTGAATTATATTCTAGACCATATAAATAAACATTAGTTATTGTGATCAAATGACTTAGAAATAATTCAAAATCGCTTATAAAGCTCAAATAATGCTCAGAATAATCATTACTTGCACATGAGATGCATTATTTTTTCTGTGTAAAATTCAATATTTCTTAATAACAGAGTTCTGAGTTATATTCTAGACCAATAAATAGCTTAAACATAGGATATTGTGAACAAATGACTTAGAAATTAGAATGAATTCGAAATCGCTTAAATTGAACAAATAACGCTCAGGATAATTATTATTTGCAAATTAGGTGCATGTGTTCTGTGTATAATACAATATTTTTTAATTATTGAGAGCTGAATTATATTATGGACCAAATAAAGAGCTTAAACAAATATTATTGTGATGAAATGACTTATTAATTCAGAAACGCTTATAAAGCTCAAATAATCATTAATTGCACATTAGGTGCATATTTTCTGTGTACAATCCAATATTTCTTAATAATAGAGACCTGAATTATATTCTAGACAAATAAAGAGCTTAAACAATGATTATTGTGAACAAATGACTTAGAATGAATTCAAAATCGCTTAAATTGTTCAAATAACGCTCAGAATAATCATTTCTTGCACATAGATGCGTATTTTCTGTGTATTGTAAAATATTTTTGAATGACAAAGATCTGAATTGTATTCTAGACCATATAAAGAGCATAAACATAGATTATTGTGATCAAATGATATAAAATTAATTCCAAATCGCTTATAATGCTCAATTGATGCTCAGAATAATCATTATTTTCCCATTAGATGCATATTTTCTGTGTACAATCCAATAAATTTTAATAACAGGTATCTGAATTATATTCTAGAACAACAAAGAGCTTAAACAAAGATTATTGTGATCAAATGACTTAGAATGAATTCAAAATCTCTTAAATTGCTCAAGGAACGCTCAGGATAATCATTATTTGCACATTAGATGCATATGTTCTGTGAATAATACAATATTTTTTAATAACTGAGAGATGAATTATATTATAGACCAAATAAACAGCTTAAACAAACATTATTTTGATGAAATGACTTAAAATTAATTCAGAAACGCTTATAATGCTCAAATAATCATTATTTGCACATTAGATGCATATTTTCTGTGTACAATACAATATTTCTTAATAATAGAGATCTGAATTATACTCTAGACCGATGAAGAGCTTAAACAAAGATTATTGTGATCAAATGACTTAGAATGAATTCTAAATTGCTTGAATTGTTCAAATAACGGTCTGAATAATCATTATTTGAACACGAGATGCATATTTTCTTTCTATTATACAATATTTCTGAATAACAAAGATCAGAATTATATTATAGACCATGTAAAGAGCTTAAACATAGATAATTATGGTGAAATAACTTATAATTAATTTCAAAATGGCTTATAATGCTCAGAATAATTATTAGATGCATATTTTCTGTGTACAATTCAATATTTGAAAATAACAGACATCTGAATAATGTTCTAGACGAATAAAGAGAGTTTTAACAAAGATTATTGTGATCAAATGATTTGGAATGAATTAAAAATCGCTTAAAATACTCAAATAACGCTCAGAATAATCATTATTTGCACCTTAGATGCATGTTTTCTGTGAATAATACAATATTTCTCAATAAAAAAGATCCGAATTATATTCTGAACCATATAAAGATCTTAAACAAAGATTATTGTGAACAAATGACTTAGAATGTATTCAAAATCGCTTAGATTGTTCCAATAACGCACAGAATAATCATTAAATGCACATTAGAAGCGTATTTTCTGTGTATTATAAAATCTTATTGAAAAACAAAGATCTTAGTTATATTCTAGACCATATGAAGACCATAAACATGGATTATTCTGATCAAATGACGAAGAATTAATTCAAAATCCCTTATAATGCTCAATTGATGCTCAGAATAATCATTATTTGCATATTTGATGCATATTTTCTGCCTATAATCTAATAGTTCTAAATAACAGAGATCTGAAGTATATTCTAGACCAATGAAGAGCTTAAACAAAGATTATTGTGATCAATTGACTTAGAATGAACTCAAAATCGCTTAAATTGCTCAAATAACGCTCAGAATAATAATTATTTGAACATGAGATGCATATTTTCTTTGTATAATAAATATTTCTAAATAACAAAGATCTGAATTATATTCCAGACTATATAAAGTGCTTAAACATAGATTATTATGATAAAATGACATATAATTTGATCAAAATCGCTTATAAAGCTCAAATGATACTCAGAATAATCATTACTTGCACATTAGATGTATTTTCTTTTCAGCGTACAATTCAATATTTCTAAATAACAGAGTTCTGAGTTATATTATACGCCAAAAAAGAGCTAAAATGAATATTATTGTGAACAAATGAATTAGAATGAATTCAAAATCGCTTAAATTGCTCAAGTAATGCTCAGGATAATCATTATTTGTACATTAGACGCATATTTTCTGTGAATAATATAATATTTTTAAATAAGAAAGATCTGAATTATATTCTAGACCATATAAATAGCATAAACATTAATTATTGTGATCAAATGACTTCGAAATAATTCAAAATCGCTTGTAAAGCTCAAATAATGCTCAGAATAATCATTACTTGCACATCAGATGCATAATTTTTCTGTGTAAAATTCAATATTTCTAAATAACAGAGTTCTGAGTTATATTCTAGACCAATAAATAGCTTAAACATATTGTGAACAAATGACTTAGAATGAATTCGAAATCGCTTAAATTGCACAAATAATGCTCAGGATAATCATTATTTGCACATTAGGCGCATTAGTGCATATGTTCTGTGTGTAATACAATATTTTTAATAACTGAGTGCTGAATTATATTATAGACTAAATAAAGAGCTTAAACAAACATTATTTTGATAAAATAATTTAAAATTAACTCAGAAACGCTTATAATGCTCAAATAATCATTATTTGCAAATTAGATTCATATTTCTTGTGTACAATCCAATATTTTTTAATAATAGAGATCTGAATTATATTCTAGACCAATAAAGAGCTTAAACAATGATTAGTGTGAACAAATGACTTAGAATGAATTCAAAATATCTTAAATTGTTCAAATAACGCTCAGAATAATCATTGCTTGCACATTAGATGCGTATTTTCTGTGTATTGTACAATATTTTTGAATGACAAAGATCTGAGTTATATTCTAGACCATATAAAGAGCATAAACAAATATTATTGTGATCAAATGATATAAAATTAATTCCAAATCGCTTATAATGCTCAATTGATGCTCAGAATAATCATTATTTGGCCATAAGATTCATATTTTCTTAGTACAATCCAGTATTTTTTAATAACAGATATCTGAATTATATTCTAGACCAACAAAGAACTTTAAAAAAAATTATTGTGATCAAATGACTTAGAATGATTTCAAAAAATCGCTTAAATTGCTCAACTAACGATCAGAATAATCTTTTTTTGCACGCTAGATGCATATTTTCGGTGCATAATACAATATCTGTGAATAACAAAGATCTGAATTATGTTCTAGACCATATAAAGAGATCAAACATAGATTATTTTAATTAAATGACTTAGATTTATTTCAAAGTCATTTCTAATGCTGAAATAATGCTCAGAATAATCAATATTTTTACATTAGATGCATAATTTTAGGGTATAATACAATATTTTTGAATAACAAAGATCTGGATTATATTCTAGACTATATAAAAAGTTTAAACATAGATTATTGTGATCAAATGACTTAGAATTAATTCAAAATTGCTTATAATGCTCTGATGATACATATTTTCGGTGTATAATACAATATTTCTGAATTATAAATGCTCAAATACTCAATTAACGCTCAGAATAATCATTATTTGCACCTTAGATGCTTGTTTTCTGTGTATAATACAATATTTCTGAATAACAAAGATCAGAATTATATTCTGGACCATATAAAGATCATAAACATAGATTATAGTGATCAAATGACTTATAATAAATTCAAAATCGCTTATAATGCTAAAATGATGCTCAGAATAATTATTATTTGCACATTAGATGCATATTTCCTGTATATAGTACGATATTTCTGAATAACAAAGATCGAAATTATATTCTAGACCATATAAAGAGCTTAGACATAGATTATTGTGATCAAATGACATAGAATTAATTTAAAATCACTTCTAATTCTCGACTGATGCTCAGAATGCTCTAATGATGCATAAAATAATCAAATTTTGCACATTGGATGCATATTTTCTGTGTATAATACAATATTTCTGAATTACAAAGATCTGAATTATATTCTAGACCATATAAAGAGCTCAAACATAGAGATAAGTATGATCAAATGACTTAGAATTATTTCAATATCGCTTATAATTCTCAAATAATGCTCATGATAATCATTTTTTGTACATTAGATGCATATTTTCAGTGTACAATCCAATATTTCTAAATAACAGAGATCTGATTTATATTCTAGACCAAATAAAGAGCTTAAACAAAGATTATTCTGAACAAATGACCTACAATGAATTCAAAATCATATAAATTGCACAAATAACGCTCAGGATAATCATTATTTTCACATAAGATGCATATTTGCTTGGAATAATACAATATTTTTTAAAAAAAATTTGGATTGTACATAGAAAAGATGCATCTCATGTGCAAATAATGATTATTCTGAGCTTCATTTGTGCATTATAAGCGATTTTGAATTAATTCTAAGTCATATGATCACAATAGTATATGTTTAAGCTCTTTATAATGTTTAGAATATAATTCAGATCTTTGCTATTAAGGAATATTTTATTATACCTAGAAAATATGCTTCTAATATGCAAATAATGATTATTATGAGAATCATTTGAACATTATAAGCGCTTTTGAATTAATTCTGAGTCATTTGATCACAATAATCTTTGTTCATGCTCTTTATTGGTCTAGAATATAATTCAGGTCTCTCTTATTTAGAAATATTGGATTGTACAAAGAAAATATGCATCTAATAATTATTCTGAGCATTATAAGCGATTTTGAAGTAATTATAAGCCTTTTCATCAGAATAATCTCTGTTTACGATCTTTCTATGATCTAGAAAATAATTCAGATCTTTTTTATTCAGAACTATTATATTAGACACAGAAAATATGTATCTAATGTGCAAATAATGATTATTCTGAGCGTTAGTTGAGCATTATAAGCGATTTTGAATTAATTCTAAGTCATTTGATCACTATGATCTATGTTTAAGCTCTTTATATGGTCTAGAATATAATTCAGATCTCTGTTATTTGGAAATATTGTTATACACAGATAATATGCATGCATCTAATTTCAAATAATGATTATTCTGAGCATTATTTGTGTAATTTAAGAAATTTTGAATTCATTCTAAATCATTTCATCACAATAATCTTTGTTTACGCTCTTTACATGGTATACAATATAATTCAGATTTATGTTATTATGAAATATTGTATTATATCCAGAAAATATGCATCTAATGTGCAAATATAAATTATTCGTAGCATAATTTGAGCATTATATGCGACTTTGAATTAAATCTAAGTCATTTGATCAGAATAATCTATGTTTAAGCTCTTTATATGGTCTAGAATATAATTCAGATCTTTGTTATTCAGAAATATTGTATTATACAAAGAAAATATGCATCTACTGTGCAATCAATAATTATCCTGAGTGTTATTTAAGAAATTTAAGCTATATTGAATTTATTGTTACTGAATTGTTCGTAATTATCTTTGTTTAAGCTCTTTATTGGTCTAGAATATAACTCAGATCTATGTTATATAGAAGTATTGGATTGTACACAGAAGATATGCATCTAGTGTGCAAATAATGATTATTCTGAGCATCATTTAAGCATTGTAAGCTATTTTGATTTAATTCTTTGTCATTTGATCACAATAATCTATATTTATGCTCTTTATATGGTCTAGAACTAGAATATAATTCAGATCTTTTTTATTAAAAAATATTGTATTATACACAAAAAATACGCATCTAATGTGCAAATAATGGTTATCCAGAGCTTTATTAGAGCAATTTAAGCGATTTAGAATTCAATCAATTCATTTTAAGTCATTTAATCAAAATAATCTTTGTTTAAGCTCTTTAATTCTGTCTACGATATAATTTAGATCTTTGTTATTAAAAATATTATATTTTACATAGAAAATATGCATCTAATGTGCAAATAATGATTATTCTGAGCATTATTTGAGCAATTTAAGCGATTTTGAATTCATTCTAAGTTATTTGTTCACAATAATCTTTGTTTAAGCTCTTTATTGGTCTATAATCTATGTTATTCAGAAAAAAATATTATACACAGAGGTATGCATCTAATGTAAATAATGATTATTCTGAGTGTTATTTGAGCCGTTTAAGCGATTTTGAATTTATTCTAAGTCATTTGATCACAATAATATTTTTTTAAGCTCTTTATTGGTCTAGAATATAATTCAGATATCTGTTATTTAGATATATTAGATTGTACACAGATAATATGCATCTAATAATTAATCTGAGCATTATAAGAGATTTTGAATTAATTATAAATCATTAGATCACAATAATATATGTTTACACTCTTTATATGGTCTAGAATATAATTCAGATCTTAGTTATTCAGAAATATTGTATTATACACAGAAAATATGCATCTAATTTGCAAATAACGATTTTTTTTAGCGTTATCTGAGCAATTTAAACTATATTGAATTTATTCTAAGTCATCTGATCACAATAATCTTTGTTTAATCTCTTTATAGGTCTAGAATATAATTCAGATCTCTGTTGTTGAGAAATATCGGATTGTACACAGAAAATATGCATCTATTGTGCAAATAGTGATTATTCTGAGCATTATTAGCGATTTTAAATTAATTCTATCAATGTCATTTGATCACAGTAATCTATGTTTGAGCTCTTTATATATTCTAGAATATAATTCAGATCTTTGTTATTCAAAAATATTGTATAATACATAGAAAATAAACTTCTAATGTGCAAATAATGATGATTCTGAGCATTATTTGAACAATTTAAGCGATTTAGAATTCATTCTAAGTCATTTGCCCACAGTAATCTTTGTTTAAGCTCTTTATTGGTCTAGAATATAATTCATATCTCTGTTATTAAAAAATATTGGATTGTACACAAAAAATATGCATCTAATGTGCAATTTTTTTTTTTTAATGCTTCTCTCATGTTCAGCAAATTTTTTTTTTTATTTTAAAACAAATTTTCATATCTTTTGGTTTTCAAATAGACCAAGAAACAGTGGCTAAAGCAGTTGAGAAATCTGTTGTCCCTAGGAAGGTAGGCGGCTTAACCAATTTCAAGTTTTGCGGAAGCGTTTAGTTGGTTTTAGACCGGTTTTGATATGAACTACCTAGCACAAGTCAATTGGTACCCAAAACTATCAAGCACACACAAGCAATTCAAATATGCAAGAAAATAGAGAAAGAAAGAGAGGAATCGAACACAAGGTATGATTACGGAGTTCCAACCCGCTAGAGAAAAGCTAGCCTTAGTCGTACGTCTCCGGGAGTTTAGCAACCACCAAACGGGTGCCCTCCGTTCAATTCCAATAAGAACGGGACTACAACTTCGAACCGAATCGCCTCGTCACAATGACTTCGAGGTGGATCGGCCTAACTCGAATGGCACTACGGCCTACACAAGGTGATGGCACTACGGCCTAGCTCGAGCGGCTCAACGGCCTCGCTATTCAAGGGAGAGGAGCACTCAAATGGCTACAATATCTCTCAAGGTGATCTAGCTATGAAAAGCTCAAGTGGGAAAATATCCCTTTGCTCAAAGGCTCTATTCTGGTCTAATTTTGCAAGGTAAGCAACTCTTATGAGAGAGAACAAGGGGTGGAGATAAATAGAGCTCGTCTGGAGCTGTTTACCAGTAAAAACAGCACCAAACGTTAAGTAACGCTCCGAAGCGTTATATAACGCTTCAATATAGCCGTTATAATAAGACAAAACTGACATATCCGTTGGAGGTTGTCTGAAGCGTTAAGTAACGCTACGAAGCGTTATACAACGCTTGAGACAGAAAATTCCAACGGTCAAAATATTGTCAGAAACGTTATACAACGCTATGAAGCGTTATACAACGTAACAGGCTAAGGAAACGTTAAGTGACGTTACATAACGTTAAGGAAAAAGGAAACGTTACTGACTTATCACAAACGTTACTGATCTTTCAGAAGAGTCAGTGGATCAAGCGTTACATAACGCTACAAAACGTTATACGACGATTCAAAGAACAATCGTTCTAGAACGTTATAAAGCGTTATACAACGTTTGAGCCAGAAAACGAAACTGACTAACTGTCTGGGCTGAGTGTTCAAGCGTTATACAACGCTATGAAGCGTTATACAACGCTTGAACCAGAAAACTGGATTTTACTTAGTTTCTTGAGCTTTTCTGCTATCTAGACCATTTCAAGGATAATTGAGGACTAAAGTATACCTTCTATCCTAGTCTAAGCTAGCCTACAAGCTCCCTAAAGACTTGATCTTGATCTTGCAATAATCTTTATCCAAGTCTTCATAAATTGCATCTTCTTCATATAAATTCCTATAAAACTCAAAGAAGATTGTTAAATGCCAAATGATATTGTTTTGTAATCGACAAACCGAGAGTAGTTGAGTACAACAATCTCCCCCTTTTGACGATTTGCAAAACAATATCATAAGTAAAGCGATTAAATTTTGGCATTGCACGAGCTTTACTAACAATTCTCCCCCTTTTTGTAAATCGACAAAAGGTGAAAAATATAGAAGCTCCCCCTAAATTCATGGCTCCCCCTTAATTGTGGAGAAAGGGAATTGGAGAACCAATTTAGGGCACTACACAAAGTAGTGTGACCAATTTAATCTCAAGTAAAACATAATCAAATAAATAAAGGAGACTCCCCCTAGAAATTTGGCTTAAAGGACCGGGGGTAAAAATGGTACTAGGCCATATTTGGTACCATACCATTAGTTGTACCACTTGAGGTACTAACTTTTGGAACCCATTTACCTTTGGAATTACCATTTGGTTTCCTAAGGTTGCAATCCAAAGAAATATGCCCTTTTTGACAACAATAAGTACAAAAGGCATTGGTTGGCTTAGGTATGGTAGAACCCTTGACAAAATGAGATTGGTAGTGGGCTCTAAGGTATTCGGCCTTCTTTTTAGGATCATTGGATGAGGCTATGAAATTCTTTTTGTGATCCTTGCGAAAATGTTGGGAAACTTTTCTTTTTGGCTCATTGAATTGAGCATTGTGGTTTTGAGAGTGGTGTTGCTCTTTAAATTCATAAAACCATCCATCGGGTCCTCTAAAATAAATTTTATTGGACGCCTTTGGAACAAAAACCTCTTGATTTTGAACATTCATTTTGTTTTGCACTCTAGTGTCTCTAGGTTTCCTTTGGTACATATGTGCATGACCACGTGGATTCGTAGGTTTTTGAAAATGAGTGTGTTGTGCATTTTGTTTCCCATTTTTGTTTGACAAGTTTTTCTTGGTTTGATATGGCTTTTTGTAACCAAGACCGGACTTGTCATGAGGCTTTTGGCCCTTGAAAAGGTTTTTCAAATCCATTTTAGGGGCTTGAGCTAAAATCGGTTTTTCAAATTGTTTTTCAAGCTCCTTAAATTTAGCCTCATACTCACCCAATTTTGAAGTAAGCTCATCTACCTTGGTTTTGAGGGTCTCAATCATGTCGGCTTTCCTAACTAAGGCACCATGGGTGGTATCAACAATTGAGTTCAACCTATCACAATTCACACAAGTGGTTGAACAAGTTGGTTCTTCATCACTCTCACTATCACTAGTAAGGAAATCATTGAGAGGTAGATATACCTTAGTAGAGCTTGGCTTTGGTGAGGCCAGTGGAGAGGATGGTGGAGAGGATGATGGAGAGGATGATGAAGATTGAGGAGGTGCTTGTCTCGCTTGAAGTAGAGGATGGACATATCTTGTCCCATTGTTGAATTCGGCGAAGACTTCCCGCACCAAGTCATCTTCAACATCATCCGTTGAGAACATTGGCTTGTCCTCAATGCCCATCAAGGCAAAGACCTTGGGGGAATCCGAGTCGGATGAGCTAGTGTCGACTTCGGATTCGGCTTCCCACACGGCATGAAATGCATGAGCCTTTGCCCTTTCTCTCTTGTGCTTATGGTGTTTGCACTTGAGGAGAAAGCTTGGGGCATTTGTGCATGGAGTGTCCCTCTCGATTGCACACAAAACACAACTCCCGTTCATTGTTGGCTTTTCTCTCCTTGTTGAACTTCTTCTCATGCTTGATAAGCCCACGAAACATCTGTTGGATCATCTCCTCTTGCTCCATGTCATCGAGCTCATAGAGGTTGACCGGTGGTTGATGTGGGTGTCGACAATGAGGTGAGTAAGAAGAGGAAGTGGAGTCGGGATCGCTTGTGGAGGTCATGGCTAGGGTTCTTGATGTCTTCCCTAGTTTGCCGAGTTGCTTGAGCTTCTCCTCAACACATCGTAGCTCGGTGTACATTTGATCCGGTGTGTACTCTTGGTCCATCCGAATCAAGGTCTCAAGCGTGTCGACATGAGCCTCCCATTCACGCCTTCCACTTAGCGCTTGTAACATTTTCCCTACAATCTTGCAATTTGTTAGGGACTCACCTCCATTGGCAAATTTATTTTGGATTTGTATAAGTCGTGTGTACATATCCGAAATGGATTCACCATCCTCTATGTGGAAATTCGCAAACTTAGTATACAACTCATACAATTTTGAGTGCCTAATTTGCGAATTGCCCTCATAGCAGTTGAGGAGAGCCATCCACATATCGTGTGCTAAGTCAAAAGAAGTAAGGGTCACACCAATGGACTCATGGACCGAGGCTAGTATGGCATTAACAGCACAATCATTGGCCCTTCGGTTATGTCGGGATTCCTTGGTCAAGTCGGTAGAGTTAGGCTTTGTCACACCCCGACCGACTGGACGTGACATCCCTTCCGCCACGAGAGCGACGAATCGTTCCCGTAAGGCTACAGATAGATAGTGTAAATTTTTTTTTTTATATTCCATTTTCTTGATTTTGGCCCAAGGAATGCACAACTAACGGATAAATTAAATTACCTGGTTGCGAGTGCGCAGGATCGTAGCAGTACATTTTAAGCTGGGAATCTCGTCTTTCAGTTGAAAGCATCCTTCCGTTCTTAAAGATTTAGATCTTCCTATATCTCACTCACCTGGAACCCCCAACCGTTGAGGAACACATGCAAAACAAATATACGGATGAGAATAAATCTCAGTGCGGGTTTTAGTTCCAGTACGCGGATCTTGGTACGAACCGGTAACGGAATTAATACCCTTGTATTAAAAATTTCTTTGAGTGTTCAGTTTTCTTAATGCACATACGTTCTTTTATAAAGGTTTCATATTGCGGAAAACCCTTTTTAATTAAATGAACATAAATCATTTTCCAAGATTTTACAGACATTCATTTTAAAATTCCAGATGAACTTTAATACAAAAATAATTTGAAATCCAATGAATTCCAGTACCGTAAGCATCAAGCAAACAGTTCGATTTTAGACATTTCTCACTATGCCATTATGCAACAGATTCAAAAGCATAACCATCAGTGGTTCAATACACTCAGGTTCTTACGGCCTTTCAGAATCAGAATCAGAACAGAAAGAACCCTTCCCATGTGAAACCCGCCAAGCCCCGCTGCCAAGGCATGGCAGATTCCCGCCGTGACTGCACGCGCCGCATGCAGCCACAAGGCTTAACAACCAACAGTTACTAAGTATTAGGCAGCGCTCTAGGCCCAGGACCAACACATGTGCTTGCACATCATATAAAAAGGAAATTTGAACAGCATCTCCCCTGTAATTACTTGCATCCAGCCATTAAGGCACCCAAAACCCATAAATCCCAAGTGGTTCCCAACATATAAGCAAAGCAGAACGATCAAAGCAAACAAGCATGAGGTTTTACATAACATACAAGCACAGTTTACTTAGCAAAAGTCTTTACAACAGCAACTAAACACGGCAAAACAAGGCACACATCGGCTTGGCTTATCCTTTCCAGCACTTGGCCCGCTCCAACCTGGAACCCATGCAAACACGGAAACGTGAGAAACGCAAGACATTTCCCAGTGCGGTATTTAGTTCCAGCCACACACACAAGCCCAAAGCTTAATGCTGCGGAACTAAACACGCAATGGAAATACTTTAGAACATAGCTTATCAAGACATGAGTTGCAACAAATATAAGCATAAAAACATTATGCAATGCATCGGCCAGCCAATCAATGAACAAGGCAGTCAAATAACATAAGGGCATACAAAAGCTGGCCATGGTTGGACACCTAACCATGCAAGCTACTATAGGGCTGGTCCAATGCCAATCAACTCAATCAATCTTCTGCAACAACATAGGCCGCGATTACCCATGACAAGGTTTGCCAACGGCCTTACCAACCGATCCAATCAACCATCTGTACTAATGCTGAGGACAATTACCCCCTCAATCAATGAGTCCCGGAACATAAGCGCTTATCTCACGGCCCTTGGAACAACGGTTCATGACGCCGCTTTCCAAAGATGCAATTGCCATTCATCACACATATAGCACAGCAACACCACACTTACCAATCAATCCAGCCATCCAACAAGATAACCATCCAATATGACAGTCATGTGCTTACCAAAATCCATCCTAAAATCTGTCATATAGCATAACAATTCATATATGCAACACTACATGCAAATCATGCACCAACAGCAATACAACATGCATACATATAATAGTATTTAGTTCCCAAAACATAAACTTGAGGGCTCAGGTGGAATCCGCACCTTTACACCTATTTACCGATCCCAACGTCGCTCAGGCGTTGTCGTTGCCTCACTGCTCGGGTCCCCTTCCTCTTGTTCAGCGATGTCTGGTTCACAAGCACAACACTTGTGGGTTACAACATGCACAACCAATCCAAAAACTAAGTCAGTTCTATGGGCAACTCACCAGACTGGCCAATGGTCAAGGCTGGTTTGTGGTGAAAGCACCATTTCAACCATCGCACAAGCACAAGTTGCTCACTGCAACCACACCGTTGCTTGGCCAAGCTACTATCCTACCATGCTCATGCAATTTACATGCAACTGGCCTGTTAAGGCATGGTCACAAGACCACGGTTTGCCCAGCAGCAGCGCTGCCTTGCACTGCCCAAATGGCTACGGTCAGGTTCTGGGTTGGCAACCATGAACCATACTTGGCAGCAGCCCCTGCCACAACTTACTTGGCCTGGTTTGGGTCGTTTGTAAGCAAAACCATGCACCGTACCTTGCTCTCGACTGCCCCAGCTATCCAACTATGGTCTCAGCTAGCAAAATCGTACACTACCACTCTCAAGTCTTACTTTGGCTGGTCAGTTTTGGGCTGGTCCATGGCCATACGAAATTGGCTTAGGAGGTGGCTTATGGCTGGGAGAGACAGCCTTAAGAGGTGGCCTAACAGGTGTCAACAGGCCCTGGTTCTCCCTGGTCCAGCAGCTGCTTGTGCTGCCCCAATTCTATTGGCTGGTCACAAGTCAAGTTGGACTGTCCCACTGGACAACTCCAGTGACTTACCCACAGGACTGGTCCATTGGTCCTACTCATTGGACAACTCCAGTACAAGCTGCCCCAGACTACTAAGTCCCAAACACACCACTGGGCAAGTGGTCGATCCACCGCTCAGGCTTACGGTCCAAACTGATCGGCCGATACAACTTACTTTGGCTTATCTATTGGCCAAGTTTTGGGTCACCGCTCCAAGTCAATTTATCCAGCTATGGGCCTATTTTCATGATGCAATAGATGATGCACAACACAAAAGGGACGGTTTTGTTGGCAACCGATGCAACAGCGGGACAAGCACCGCTAAGGACCATGATTTACATGGCCAAAACTATGTCTGGACGCTGGCTGGTCACTGCTTGGACTAGGTCATATGGCCAGAGATCTCTCAAATATCACCACCCCCTAATAGGGATGATGCAGTTTTTACCAACACCTAGTACAAGACTAGCCTGCCTGGCCGAAACCCCTAGCCTGTGGACTGGTTGCCTGGTTTACATGACTGTCCCTCAAGGGCCAAAACTGCCGGGTGTTACATCCCACACCTAGGTCCAACCCTAGGTACAGATCTTCAGAGGGAAATCCAGTAATTAAAGCGCTAATAATTCTGGCCGGACGGGTAGATCAGTCCCACTCCGGTGAGTGCCACAATTTATCATATTGTTATGCTATGCAGACTGAATAAGAATGGTCCGATTTAATTCAAGTCTGATTCTTCTTATCACAAAAGAAGATCATGCTGTTGGAGTTATGTCCTAGAAGCCAATCACTATGGCTACTTCTGTGGTTTATGTTATTGATGATATTTTATCATTTGTTCCTTGATTTATTTATTGATAGATCATTCAGGTTGAGGATCTGAATTGTAGATCTCTATTATTCATTTGTTCATAAATGACAATAATAAATCTAAAGATGTCCATAATCTTGATAATTAACAAGGAGCATTAATTATCAGATAAGATTAGTATGCAAGTTAAGCGATGATTAAGTTCTACAAATCATGGGTAAGGAGTTACCAACTTAATTGCATATGTATATGTTGTAGAACATAGTACAGGACTTGACCCAAATGAAATAAACATATGGATTGTGTTATATGTGTCATTGTTTATTTCATATGTTGTTGATTCTAAGTTTGAGATGCTCAGCTTTTCCACATGAGGATAGGTTCAATAAATATCGTCTAACGCTGATTCCTGATAAAGGCTGCTATACGGACTTTATTTATGTTCTCTTGAATTGTGCGGGGAAAAGTTGTTCATCAAGAAAATCGTATGTCCCTCATTAGTTTACCTAGTGAGCGATGATATCTGTTTGGGCCCCTTGATGGAGATGGATTGTTTGCTAGCAACTTGTACAATCATCTCTATATCAAGAAATGTATAATCTGCAAGAGTGACACATTCCTATCTTGGATTATACAAGGATATCATGTGACATAAGAATCAGACAAGGAAATACTGATATTTCTTATGCAGGATTGACATATTGTAGCAGTACATTATTTATGCGAATTAGGAATCATAACGTGTTGCTAGATACCGCTTATGATTATTGGAATTAAATAAGTGATTTAATTCCATGGCTAACATAGCATAAATCCTCAAAGGGTCACACAAAATAGAGTTTTAACCAAACAGTGCATTATTTATTTATTCGCAGCAGTGAGTATTGCGAAAATATGATGTGTTGATTAATTAATTATATACCGTTATGAACCGTTATAATTAATTAAATCAAATTGATCATATAGAAATAAATTAGTGCATTTGCTAATCCTAGATTAAATATTAATATGTTAATATTTAATCATGTGCAACACATTTAATTAAATGAACTAATTGGGCTTCTAAATTAAATGGTTATTTAAAGGCCCGATTTGAGGTGTATGAAAGGAGCAACATGAGAGATGGATTAATGGGCTTTGGAGCCCATAAATCCTCCACCTAATTTCGGCATGGAGAGGGGCATTTCTGTCCAAGGTTTGTTGGATGAGAGATCTAGGTTTGGAGCACTATAAATAGGGGTGTCTCTTGGGAGAAAACCCTAGCCGTCACATTGCTCCCTTCCCTTCTCTCTCTCCTAGCCGAAATCAACCCAAGGAGAAGAAATTTCAGAATTTCTTCATCCCTTCCTCTCATCTCCACCTCTCAAAGTTCATGTGTTGAACGATTTTCCCTCAAATAATTAACTAGTTAATTGCTTTGGAAGAGGGAAAACCTTTGGATTAGCTTTGCTCTCTTTGAATCGCTAGCACGAATCTTCTAGAGCTTGGTTAATCTCTTGGTGGACTCGAGGCGGCCGGCCGGCGACATAGGAGGAGTGGAGAGCACGCCACCGACTCCCACGCCGTGGAAAAACCTCACAAGGACGATTTGTGAGAGGTATAATCCTCCTACACCCTTTCTCTCTTGTGTGTGAATGCCTTGCACTAGATCTTGTGTTTTGCTTGTTTTTGATGGGATTAATTAGTTGTAATTAGTCTAAAATTAAAATAATAGCATTTCCTAACAGTGGTATCAGAGCCAGGTTGTGCTTAAGGTTTTTCACACTTAATTAGTTGAGAAATTCGTAATTAATTAAGTTAATTAGTGATGTGCATGCTTGCTGGCCCTGGAATGGCTGTTTTCTGTCTTGTTGCTTGTTTTTCGTGGTGTAAAGCTCTCTGAAATTTTTTCCTTCTTATTGGAGGTTGTAGCCTTTTGAGGTGTGGTTGTTTTCTCACTGGAATCATTGAAATTCGATGTAAAATGAATTTTTAGTGATTTAAACGGTAACGGTGCGCAGATCTGTTATTCTGCTGCACAGTTCTGTTGTTGTGGTTGGTAACAAATAAGTTTGTATACAAAGTACCTGTATCTTTTAGATAGGATTAATCTAAACTTGATGCTCTTTCTGGATATGTAAATTTTGTTGCATATTTCGGATCTTATGTGGGCGTTCAAGGATGAAAAGTGATGAAGTTGTCAGATCTGTTTTTTCAAACAAACTGATTGTTTTGAAAAACTGTACTTATTGAGAAACTTTTATGGAAAAGTGTTTAAATGGAAATGTTCTCCTTTAAGTCTGGAATCTGTGAAAATTAATTTCATAGATTTTCATTGAGATTTGATACCTCAACCGAGTGAAACCTTTTTGGTCGACGGTCAGTTCCAGAACAGGATACCTTGCTTAAATGCTTGTTATCTCATTGATCTTGAATATAACTTGTGGATTTTCTTTTCATGGAATGATAGCCTATTGTATGTAGTATTTTTCTATGTAAATTGTTTGCTGGAAAAATATCAAGGGGATGATCATACAGATCAAAAGGTTGAGACCCATAACAGAATTTTCTCTAACGGTGCTTCGCGCACAATCTGAGGATTTGTCTTTTTTGGTTCTCCCTGATGGTAATTGATCTCTCCTTGAGATTTTTACAGGTAACCACATCTTTTGTAAGGAGTTCTCTGGATTTATTTCGGATTTTTTGGAGACCGAATTATTTTGAATTTTTTCGGGCCCCGAATTTCGTATTTTAATTAGTTAAAATAGTTTCTAATTAATCAATGTGATGAAAGGTTAATTAGAAGACTCCTTAAATACCCTCCTTTCTGTTTTGATGGTTGGATTTAATTTAAAAGGGCTTAAACAATTAGTTGTTAAGGTTGAGCCTTCTTTGCATTCGAAAAACTTGAGCAACAAGTATGCACAAAGATTCTAATTAATGAAATTAATTAAGGACAAGTGTATCATGTATATTGTATATGTGCTAACTTTGTTTTGTAGGAGGATGTGGGTTTGATATGGCTCAAGATGTCAATGCCTTGTGTGTTGTAATATGTTGTGAATGCATGTGATTGCTTGTAAAGTGGCCTAAGGTGCCTTGATCATTAATTGGTTAATTTTGATGTAACTTGTGAGGCTTGCATGCCCCTAAGGCCTAGGCGGGGTTTTAGGAATTTATCACATGTATTTATTTCCCTTAATTATTAGATAGGATCTTAGTAATTAGTGGGAGGGCTTGATTAGATTAGTCTCGTTACATGGAGATGCGACGAAGATTAATGCAAGCGGGAGCCATACAAACCCACGGCAATGTTTGAGATGCATATGATTATGTGATTGTTTGAGAATGCCTTGAATTGTCATAGGTAGGTATGGGTGTATGCTTACACGACCACCAAACAAGAGTCACATAAATTGTTTTGTCCCAAATTTCGATTAAGTTAATTCGTCCTCCTTCTCTCTATCCCCTTCAAGACAATTGATTGTTTATTGATGCATTCCGCCGACGCGGACATCGTACTCCATCATTGTAGTCGGGGTGTAAATCGGATTTGCAAGGAGCAAATAGAGAGAAGTTACTTTTCAATGGATCCTAATCAGATTGGACATTGGGACGAAGTTCGCGATGCGAACCAAGGATCATAAAGTTGTATGATCGGTTAAAGAGAACCTACCCTATATTAGTTGGCTTGATGTTGTGCCGACGCCATCATCATTTCAACGAAAGTAGGGGACTTGGAAATCCATTACATTTAGGGACATTAATTTAATGTAGTGGAAGTTTTACTTTATGGAAGTTAAAACAAAAACATAAACTAAATGACCTTAAATTTTGATATTGTTGTAGATGTCTTCCTCGTCTTTTACGCTACGTTCTCTTCTTGAAAAAGAGAAACTTGCCTTCAATGGTGCCAATTTTTTGGATTGACACCGCAACCTTAGGCTTGCCCTTAGGTTTGAGAAGAAGGAGTATCTCTTGACCACTCCCTTACCTCCTCTTCCTGAAGAGAAGGCTCCCAAAGAGGACCATGAGAACTATGAAAAGCATCATGGAGACGACATAGAGATGTCGGTCTTGATTGTTGCAGTCATGGACAATGAGCTCCAAAAGGAGTACATTGATAGTGGTCTTGGAGTGTTTGAAATCATCTCTCGTCTCTCAAGGACATTTAAGACCAAAGCTCGCACCGAAAGGGGCAAACTCATCAAGGCCGTCGCCAACACTCGTTTGGCGGAAGGTCATGAAGTTGGCCCACACGTCATGAGGATGGCGGGGTTGTTTCGGCAGCTTGAAAGCCTTGACACGCCCTTCCCACCGGAGGCTGTCCAGGACTTTATTCTCAACTCTCTTCCTCAGAGTTACTCGGGGTTCGTTGTGAACTACCGTATGAATGGCATGGATAAAAGTTTGGAGGATCTCCAAAACATGCTCATGGAAACCGAGGAGAGTCTCAAGAAAGAGAAAGGGTCTAAGGATGTTCTTGCTGTGAATGACAAGGGAAGAAAGATCAAGAAGAAAGCCCGAAGAAACAAGAGAGGCAAAGGCCCGGTGACGCCCCAAGGCTCGTCCAAGGGAGCTCCCGTGGGTTCAAGGAAGAAGAAGAACCCGGCCACTTCCGATACCGTGTGCTACTATTGTAGTGACAAGGGCCATTGGAAGAGGAACTGCCCCAAGTACCTTGCTGATAAGAAGGCTGGAACCGTCCGTCCTTCTACTTCAGGTATATTTGTCATTGAAACCCTTCTCGCTACCTCAAGCAATGACTGGATATTTGATACTGGTTCATGCGCTCACATTTGTCGAAATGTGCAGGCACTAAAGAGTAGGAGGCGGCTCGAGAGAGGCGAAGTTCAACTCCGCGTCGGTAACGGCACGTGCATATCCGCTATGGCCGTTGGGAATGTGGAATTATCTTTGCCTTCTGGTTTTGTGTTGGAACTCAAGGATGTTTATGTAGTTCCATGTATCACTCGAAACATTATCTCTATCTCATGTTTGGACTTGGATGGTTTTGATGTTGTAATAAAGAACAAGTGTTTGACTTTGTTTCGTGATGAAGTTCGTTATTGTGTTGCGCATTTATCGAATGGTCTTTATATGCTTGATTGTAATGAACTTGTTTTGAGTGTTGAGAATGACAATAGGAAACGTAAGATTTCTCAAGAGAATGCTACTTTGATGTGGCATTGCCGCTTAGGTCACATCAATGAGAAGCGCATCAAGAGATTGCAAACTGTTGGTCTCTTGGATCAATTCGCTTTCGAGCCAATTGACACATGCGAGTCTTGTTTGATGGGAAAGATGACCAAAGCGCCTTTTCCCAATAAAGGGACGAGGGCAAGTGGCTTATTGGACCTTGTACATACCGATGTATGTGGACCTATGAGCATTTGCGCACGTGGTGGTTATTCATACTTCATCACTTTCACCGATGATCATAGTAGATACGGGTATATCTACTTGATGCGGCACAAGTCCGAATCCTTTGACAAGTTCAAAGAGTTCAAGAATGAAGTTGAAAACCAACTTGGTCGTAAGATCAAAGTTTTACGTTCCGATCGTGGAGGAGAGTACTTGAGTCATGAGTTTGGTGATTATCTAAAGGAGTGTGGAATAGTTCCACAACTCACTCCGCCGGGAACACCACAATGGAATGGTGTACCCGAAAGGAGGAATCGAACTTTGCTAGACATGGTTCGATCGATGATGAGCCAAACCGATTTGCCTAAATCGTTTTGGGGTTATGCATTAGAGACCGCAGCTTTTACACTAAACCGTGTTCCGTCTAAGTCCGTTGAGAAAACACCTTATGAGATTTGGTTTGGTAAGAAACCAAGCATGATGTTTCTCAAGATTTGGGGTTGTGAAGCTTATGTGAAAAAGCTAGTGAGCGATAAGCTTGGACCCAAATCGGACAAATGTCATTTCGTAGGATACCCTAAGGAAACAAAGGGATACTACTTCTATAACCGTGTCGAGAACAAGATAGTTGTTGCTCGTCATGCCGAGTTCTTGGAGAAGGAATTTCTCGCAAGAAGAAGTAGTGGGAGTAATGTGGTTATTGAAGAAATTCAAGAACCACCACAAGACATGCCTCAAGTAGGTAATGTAGTTATTCCCAATGAGGTTCCAAATGAGGTTGTAGCCGAACCCGTTCCACAAGCCGTTGTGGAAGAGGTTCAAGAGAATGCTCCCTCAAATGAGGACTCGAACATATCGCGAGTCGATTATGTTCAAGAAACTCAAAGTTTCGAGGATCAAGAACCAACTCCACAAACCGTTGTGGAACAAGTTCAAGAACCTCAAGAACCTCAAGCACCAATTCTACGAAGGTCTACAAGGGAAAGTCATCCACTCGAAAGGTACTTGGGTTTGCATGATGCCCTCGTCATTGCGAATGACGAACCTTTGACCATTGATGACATGATGAAGAAATCCGACTCCAAGGAATGGCTCAAAGCCATGGAATCCGAAATGCAATCCATGTATGACAACAAGGTTTGGACCTTGGTTGACCTTCCCAACGGAGTAAAACCCGTTGAGAACAAGTGGATCTTTAAAAGAAAGGTCGACATGGATGGCAACTTGACCATTTACAAGGCACGACTTGTTGCGAAAGGTTACAAGCAAATTCATGGTATTGACTATGAAGAAACCTTCTCGCCCGTCGTCATGTTCAAGTCAATTCGGATCTTGTTAGCAATTGCCGCATTTTATGACTATGAGATATGGCAAATGGATGTCAAAACCGCCTTCCTAAATGGAAATTTGGAAGAGGATGTGTACATGACACAACCCGAGTGTTTTGTGGATCCTAAGAATGCTAACAAGGTTTGCAAGCTTCAAAGGTCCATTTATGGATTGAAGCAAGCATCGAGGAGTTGGAACAAGCGCTTTGATGAAGAGGTCAAGAAGTTGAACTTCATTCAAAGCGAAAAGGAACCTTGTGTTTACAAGAGGATTAGTGGGAGCGTGGTCGTATTTCTTGTTCTATATGTTGATGATATACTCTTGATCGGGAATGATATTCCCGAATTGAATGATGTCAAGGATTCATTGAAGAAAGTGTTCTCAATGAAAGACTTGGGCGAAGCCGCCTACATCCTAGGAATCAAAATCTATAGAGATAGATCTAGGAAGATGTTAGGCTTGAGCCAAGATGCATACATTGGCAAGGTGTTGGAAAAACACAAAATGGCTAGTTCCAAAAAGGGTTACTTGCCTATGTCACATGGCATATTCTTGAGCAAGACTCAATGTCCGACGGAAGATGCAGATAGGAAATTCATGAACAAGTTTCAATATCCATCTGTGGTCGGATCAATCATGTATGCCATGCTATGCACTCGCCCCGATGTGGCACATCCGATTAGTGTGACTAGTCGATACCAAGCTAACCCTGGTATGCCACACTGGATCGCAGTCAAGAATATCCTCAAGTATTTGAAGAGAACACAAGATAGCATCCTCGTGTACGGTGGAGACCAAGAGCTCGTTGTAAGTGGTTACACCGATGCTAGTTTCCAAACCGATCGAGATGATGCTAAGTCACAGTCCGGCTATGTATTCCTGCTCAATGGTGGTGCCGTAAGTTGGAAAAGTTCCAAGCAAGAAACTACGGCCGATTCCGTCACCGAAGCGGAATACTTAGCGGCTGGTGAAGCGGCGAAAGAAGGCGTTTGGATCAAGGAGTTCTTGACCGAGCTGGAGGTGGTTCCAAGCATCTCAGGTCCAGTGGATCTCTACTGCGACAACACGGGAGCCATAGCTCAGTCCAAAGAGCCTAGGTCTCACCAAAAGACCAAGCACATTCTACGACGATTCCATCTTATCCGTCAGTTTGTGAATGACGGGTGGATCAAGGTCAAGAAGGTGGACGGTGCCGCGAACACAGCGGACCCTCTGACAAAGCCTTTGTCTCGAGCCGCACATGAGTTGCATGTTGCATCCATGGGGATTAGGCGTATGCCTGAGTGGCTTTGAGTTGTATCTTTTACTTTGAGGCTTTAGTATGAGACATGTATATTTTGGATATTACATTGAGTACTATGCACTTGCTAGAAGTCATTGTTGATTGACTCTAGGCCAAGTGGGAGATTGTTGGAGTTATGTCCTAGAAGCCAATCACTATGGCTACTTCTGTGGTTTATGTTATTGATGATATTTTATCATTTGTTCCTTGATTTATTTATTGATAGATCATTCAGGTTGAGGATCTGAATTGTAGATCTCTATTATTCATTTGTTCATAAATGACAATAATAAATCTAAAGATGTCCATAATCTTGATAATTAACAAGGAGCATTAATTATCAGATAAGATTAGTATGCAAGTTAAGCGATGATTAAGTTCTACAAATCATGGGTAAGGAGTTACCAACTTAATTGCATATGTATATGTTGTAGAACATAGTACAGGACTTGACCCAAATGAAATAAACATATGGATTGTGTTATATGTGTCATTGTTTATTTCATATGTTGTTGATTCTAAGTTTGAGATGCTCAGCTTTTCCACATGAGGATAGGTTCAATAAATATCGTCTAACGCTGATTCCTGATAAAGGCTGCTATACGGACTTTATTTATGTTCTCTTGAATTGTGCGGGGAAAAGTTGTTCATCAAGAAAATCGTATGTCCCTCATTAGTTTACCTAGTGAGCGATGATATCTGTTTGGGCCCCTTGATGGAGATGGATTGTTTGCTAGCAACTTGTACAATCATCTCTATATCAAGAAATGTATAATCTGCAAGAGTGACACATTCCTATCTTGGATTATACAAGGATATCATGTGACATAAGAATCAGACAAGGAAATACTGATATTTCTTATGCAGGATTGACATATTGTAGCAGTACATTATTTATGCGAATTAGGAATCATAACGTGTTGCTAGATACCGCTTATGATTATTGGAATTAAATAAGTGATTTAATTCCATGGCTAACATAGCATAAATCCTCAAAGGGTCACACAAAATAGAGTTTTAACCAAACAGTGCATTATTTATTTATTCGCAGCAGTGAGTATTGCGAAAATATGATGTGTTGATTAATTAATTATATACCGTTATGAACCGTTATAATTAATTAAATCAAATTGATCATATAGAAATAAATTAGTGCATTTGCTAATCCTAGATTAAATATTAATATGTTAATATTTAATCATGTGCAACACATTTAATTAAATGAACTAATTGGGCTTCTAAATTAAATGGTTATTTAAAGGCCCGATTTGAGGTGTATGAAAGGAGCAACATGAGAGATGGATTAATGGGCTTTGGAGCCCATAAATCCTCCACCTAATTTCGGCATGGAGAGGGGCATTTCTGTCCAAGGTTTGTTGGATGAGAGATCTAGGTTTGGAGCACTATAAATAGGGGTGTCTCTTGGGAGAAAACCCTAGCCGTCACATTGCTCCCTTCCCTTCTCTCTCTCCTAGCCGAAATCAACCCAAGGAGAAGAAATTTCAGAATTTCTTCATCCCTTCCTCTCATCTCCACCTCTCAAAGTTCATGTGTTGAACGATTTTCCCTCAAATAATTAACTAGTTAATTGCTTTGGAAGAGGGAAAACCTTTGGATTAGCTTTGCTCTCTTTGAATCGCTAGCACGAATCTTCTAGAGCTTGGTTAATCTCTTGGTGGACTCGAGGCGGCCGGCCGGCGACATAGGAGGAGTGGAGAGCACGCCACCGACTCCCACGCCGTGGAAAAACCTCACAAGGACGATTTGTGAGAGGTATAATCCTCCTACACCCTTTCTCTCTTGTGTGTGAATGCCTTGCACTAGATCTTGTGTTTTGCTTGTTTTTGATGGGATTAATTAGTTGTAATTAGTCTAAAATTAAAATAATAGCATTTCCTAACACATGCAATTAAGTCAGTTTACGGAAACCATTCCAGTCCTTTGATAAGTCTGACGGTCCAAATCAATTAACAAACGGATGTCAATGTCAGACTTATTATATTTAACTGGTCAAAACGGACAGTTTGATTCAACATGCAGTTTATTATTTATTCAGGGCTTCTATTGCCTATATGCACAAGAGAATGCATTTTCAATGATTGATCAACATGCTATGCATAAATTTAAAAATACCGAAATCCGTGTTCTAACAAAGAAACCGCGTATCCGCACCTTCAGTCGTTACCCGCTCGCTCCGAATCCGTTCCTGTTTATAATTCATAGATCAAGTACCGTTAATATTTATTTAACGGGTTCCTTTAATCTGACGGTAAACCGTAACTAACAAGGTCTGGTAATGTAACGGTAACTAGACTGTTCAGTTTGGTTCCAAGTCCCATATTTAATTATTGTGTGATAATATCTAGTTAATTATATTTAGTTACTTCTCCAATCATCAGAATTAATATTGAATTACGTTTCCTAATATCGAAATCAGAATCAGAATCAGAAATCAGAAATAGCAGACAGAAAATCAGGAAACGTTTAAACTCAATAAAATACATCAGAAATATCAAAATATAAATCAGAAAATTATTTGTTTATTTTGCGGGATCAGAAAGTCTGAATTAATTGCCACAATATCCGTTCTTTATAATGATCAGACTCAGAATCATCATTTCCCTGAAATCCGTCAATCGAATGTTAAGCTAATTACATTGTTTCCAAGTCATTTAGCCTAACTAGTTATCAAGCTCAACAGAATCTGAATTGCCCACTTAATTATTTTGATTAAACTCTAATCCGAGAGCTTAATTATTAATAAAGCCAAAATATTAGTCTGCATTTTTATTTCAGCTTACCGAAATTTAATTTAGCATCAAATCATTAAACATAACCCAACAGAAATTCCACATGAGCTATCTTAGCCCACAACTTTTGTTTGAACATCCAAACAAAGCCCAGCGACAACAAAGCCCACAACAAAAATCAACCCAGCGCCAAAAACAAAATCCAACGCCAACTAACCAGACTCCGCCAAACGGGTCCGACATCAGTTCAATCGGATCCGATAAGCCCAAGAAAATTACATCAAAGCCCACCAGATGTTCAAAACCCTCCGATCTTTCAATTAAGCCCACAACTATTTATATAACACCCTCAGGTTACAAATAAACCCTTCCATTTATTCATTCAGGCCCTCAGAAACTTGATTTTATTGCGTTTTCACCCCTGAGCCTATCAAACCCTCAACAGAAGCATGCCAGATCGCAACTTAGCGTACCAAAAGCTGGTACAAGGTCTCCATTCACCTTATAATGCATGCTTCATAATATCTGAGCATAAAATTTTATCAGAATACATCATATATGCACGGTCTAACAAGGAACATGTATTTGAAGGTCAGATTTAACCTAAATTAGCATGTATATAGAACAATTATATATGCCCACCTTTCAACAGACTTAAGTACTATAATTGTACATGCACTATTTCATATCAGTCATGTTGAGAATACACCTTTATACCATCAGTCCTTCTAATATATATATCATAATATATATAGCTTACAGAAAATAAAGGATGCTCAATTAAATGCATATAAACATTACCTACAGACCTAGAGTATTCATATGACAGTATTACCCATGTATTCATATTTATCTCACTCTATGACCCAATTTTAATATGCTTTGACTGTCAAAATAATATCAAAGTACTCAACTGTGGTTCTGAAATCATTTAGCAATCAATATAATCATAATTATATATCACTTATACTTAGTAACATAATATAACTCAATTGAGCTCATGATCTCCTCTCTTCTGTATTTATATAAGCCTGGACAGATTAATAATAAGTATAAAGCTAGCATGATATAAACCATGTTACCTTTGTAGCATAACCCCTGTTAGACTTAGAAACCATATAATTATTTATATATGTATAAACACTAACATGGTTATTCCCCACTGTCTAATCTTCTCTATATAGCTTTGTATAATATTAGCTATATTTTAAATACATGTAATTTATAACCTCTGACACAGACCATGCCTTATTTACCACCAGAATCCATACAGTTATAGTTATACTATCAGATAGGTATATATGCAGAGATTTGCCTTTTCACTTAGAACCTACCAAGTTCATATCTCAGTATTTCCTAAATATTCCCTCACAGTCCTCATTACAGTAAACCATAACCTCATATCAAAGCACATATATATACTTACTGTTATATCTCATAATACCATATGCAATCCTATACTCATGCCTCCTTTATTCAGAATTCATTTGCCAGATTATTATTCAGTTAGACAAGTATATACCCATAGTTGATTACCCACTGTTCCAGAAACTGACACACAACAGAAACCAATTCTAAGGTTAACATTATTTTATAATTGCACATAGATATTAAGACTTACCTCTGGAATCAATTGCTAATATCAATAAACATTCCTCAGACCTATAAACCCTTAATATGCTTTAACCATCTACTAATTTAAAGACAGAAAATGATATACCTCTTCTCTTGATTCTTCCTAAATCGCCTCAAGAGCTTAGATCAAAGTCAACCCAAAGCAAGGCTCATCAGGAATCAGAACAGCACCAACCTCGACTGCTCCACTGCCCCGTTTTCCCTTTCCTCTTCCTTCTCCACTGGTTGTCTTCGCCAAACCCTAAATCGCCGTATCCCCATTTATATAAAATTACCTGACTTGGGGAAGAGGAAAAGAGAGGGGGATAACGTGGGAGTGGAGAAGGCTGGGCCACGTCGCCAATTGCGGCGTGTAGATGGAGCCAAAGTACTCGAACAGAGAGAAGGAACCCATCTCCTCGTGCTACAGACACAACTAAGAATGAGGTGCATCGCTGCTAGTGGCTAGCTCGACGGCAGCCGCAACCTCAACCAATTACAGAGTGACAGAGAGATTGAAAGTGTTCGAAAGAAATTCAAAGAAAAATCGGAAAAGAGGAAAGAGACGACACCAGCTCGGCGAAAGAGACGAAGTCTCTCTCTTCCTCTGTATTAACTTTATTAAATGAACCCTTGATCTTCTGTGGCGCCAACCGTGTAGCTAACTAAGTAATGAGCTACTGACAAGTTATTTGCAAATGAACTATTTCACTATTTAATCAAATCAGAATTATTCAGAAGTCAGATTAAAGTGGCAATTATACAGAAAAATTCTATAAATTATGAGGAACGTTTCTATGCCCTCAAATCAGAAATTTTCGCAAAATTCACTGTTGTAATTATTTATTTCCTTTATTTATTGACCATACCGTTAATATAGTTTTATTAAAATTATTATCAGACACACAGGGACTTGGTTTACCCTACGACAGTCACAGTTGTTACATTCCACCCCCCTTAAAATAATCGTTCAGTCCCCTGAACGATGCTTACCTGAACGACTCAGAATAATGCTCACATACCGTACTTTCAGAAACTCAAGTTGCTTTTCAGTAGAGCGACAATTCCACAGAGCCAATGGCAGAAATATCGCCTTAACTTATATTTATTACCTCTCACCTTCCAGAACTTACTCGGACCGCTCTGACTAACACTCCCGTATCGTATTCTTGTTAATTCTCAAGTTATTCTGCTACGAGAATAACATTCTCCTTGAATTCTCATCGATGGTATAGTTTATGTTCCCAGTTACTTCATCCTATAATCCCTAATTCTCTTTGACTCTTCTTAATACGTCAACTCAGACTCTACTCAGAAATTTGAAAAGTCATGTTAATGGTTTAGAAGGCTAAATATATCCGTGATGATTTATCAAACAGGTCCAATATGTCATAAGCCAAAATTTCCAATTACCATGAATAGCTTGGATTCTTTTCATATCATAATACCTTGACCAGTACTTGGTTTCCTGGATTATAATGAACATATCTCCGTTTCATTTCTAAATACCTTTTTGTATCAACCATGTGCAGCTTTTAACCGTTTGGAAATGACTCAAGTCCTTCCTGCACACTCGGACACCAACTGAGGTCCAATTAGGTCCACCACCCTTAAAATTCCCGTCAAGGTAGAATTTGACAAGTTTATTACACAAAGCTTTATAAGAGGCAATTCTAAATTATACAAGAGTCGTGGTCATCGCTACATTCTGCCAAAGGACAAGTGTTGTATCCAGAATTTATACAGATGCAAACCCTGAACATACCTCCAGGAGTTTGCTTCATTTGTTTTGTCTATCTATCTTATTTGAGAGTGACAAGCAAAACTGAATGTCACTCAGATTTCCATAATCGTTTGGAAATGGTTTCAACTTAGATGTGAATCGGTATTCCTATATTTTCAAAAGAGCATCCATAATACTCGAATCAGAATCTCGTACTTAATTTTGCCAATTCGGCCCGGCATAAATCATCCTTAATAAAGTAAGCAGTCTTAGCTGAACAGCTAATTATATCCATAATGAGTCGTAGTTGTCAGGTATACATGGTAATCCCATAATTCCATCCATAGTTGTTGACTCGAATTTATGGTCAAGTTTCCAAGGTAGTTGTACAAGTCCAGTTGAAGGTTATCTATCCGTCTTTCCTTGATGATCTTATTGATAAATGGAGCATCGATGAATAGAGTAGGTTACTTCCCTGATTAACCGAGGCCATTGACAACTCAACCGTAGATCAGGGTAGATTTACTTCTTCAGAATGAATTGAGTAATCAGAATTGCAAACTTCCAACAAAATTTCCTTCTTCCTTTTAAATTATCGAGAAATACACGCCTTTCCCTGAAGTCTTTAAATTCCCACATTAACTATGGAAATAAAGAATCTGGAATTGGTTTGTGCATTTCCCCAAATTACTATTATAGGTAACTTCTCTCTCCCATTTTGCTGTTATCTTTTCGATGAATCCGTTTGTAGTTCTATGGCGTCCATTACCATAGTAATTGTTTTCCATAGGTTCAGTAGTTTCGGTTCTACTAACATGATGTCAACCATATTTGCGTACTCCTTTTTATTTGATGCCTTAATTACCACTTGAGCTCTTCTGGCATATGATTGAGTGTCCAGGTCACTATCCTCGACCATTCTTAACCACCTTCGTTGTCGGAGTTTTGTTATTTCTTTTGAGTGAAAATGTACTTAGGTTTTCATGATCTGTGTGGATTGTACATTCACTCCAACACTCGAGAGTAGATATCACCATCGTCAACTCTTGCTCATGAGTTGATAACTTTTCCTCATATAATCCGGTCTGTCGAGATCCAAGAGAAATGACATAACGATCTTGAGTCATGACACAACTCACTCTTAGTTTACAATTATCATGTAGGCGATATCGTCTTTCCCCATAAAATAGGAACCGAAATTAATCGATCCTGTAATTCTTGCAAAATTAATTCCTGAAGTTCTTCTCGCTGGATTTGGATTTCTTGTAGTAGTGGTGTAAGGAACAGCTAACCAAGTATAGTTAGGAGCAAATCGTTGATAGTATTTGATCAATCCCGGAAACTTCTTACTTCAGTCTTCTTTGCAGGGGGTGTCCATTTTAACTCAACTTTAATCTTGTTTGAATCAATTACGAAGCCATCTGGTGGAATAGTGTGACCGAAGATTGAGAGTTTAATTCAATCAAGAGTTGCACTCAGATCGTCTGGTATATGGCTGGCATTCCTATGATCTTCTCGGTATCCTTCTGAAGTTATCGGCATATTCTTTTAGATTTCGGGAATAAATCAGGATACTGTCTATAAAGATTATTTCACCACTATGTAACATATCTCGGAATATGCTGCTTAGTAGATTCATAAGACAGCTCGAGCATTAGCCCGAACCAAAGGCATAACCGGATACTCCGAATACTAACAACGGCTTCTAATAAACCTCATGTGCTATCACAGTGGATGTTAATTTCGATTGATGACAATCAGTTATCAAATCCATGTTGAAGTAAACTGAGGATCCTGGTCATTGATTAGGCAAGTCATTGATCCGAGGTAAAGAATTCTTGGCTTCTTATAAGGACCTTATTCAACTTCTGATAATCCATGCATAATTGAAGTGTCCCATCTTCTTCTCTGATAGCTAATACCGATGTCCCTCAAAATGAAATGCTTGACATATTATTTTTAAATTCTTTCATCCGAACTTTCTCTAACTGCCCCTCCAATTCATTAGTTTTGTAGATGTCTTCTGGCACAACTTATAAAGATTATTCCTCAGTTAGATGACAAATTCCGGAACACTCTACTTAGTAGATTCATATGGCAGCTGGAGCATTAGTCCAACCAAATGGCCTAACTGGATACTCCGAGTGCCAATAACAACTTCTAGCATCATCGGGTTTTATCTTTGGTCTCTGCTGATACTAATCGGTTGTCACATCCATGTTAAGTTAAACTGAGAACCCTTGCAATTTATTTAGCAGATTATTGACCCGATATAGAGGATTATTTGTTCCTATAATGACCCTGTTTGCATCTCAATTAATTAATGTGTAGACAAAGTGTTTCGCCTTTCTTGCTGTCAGATAGTACCGATGATTCTCAAGGTAAAGTGTTCGACAAAGTAAATCTGAATTTTTCCATCAGAAATTTCTCCTATTGCATCTCCAGTTTCCTCAGTTTCATAGGCGTCTTCTGATGTGGCTCCTTGAGATAGAATTTGTTCCATGCTCAAGGTTTATTTAAACTCCCATTTATTTGAGAATAGATCCAGATATTCCATAACAGTTGGTCTCTCGGTTAATTCGGAAGTTTTAGGTATGACACTATCGACCGCTATCAGATAAGCTTTGCCTCCAACCTCGATTGACTGCTTCATTTCCATTGCAGAGGTATAGTAGATAATATCACCCTCTTTCATACCATGAAATGCTCTAATTGAAGAAACCAAGCGTACCTCTTTTCTTGGACAATTAATAGTTGCCGAATGTCTGGTCAACAAATCAATTCCCAACAAAATATCGTACGGGGTTATATTCATGACCAACAGGTCAATTTCTGAATCCATATCTATCATTCAAATTCCTCAGAGTCATTTTGTCTTTAGAGAGTCTGAACCTTCATTGTATCTCAATTTGTTGTGTCCTTTGCCTAGACCGCCAGTTTACCTTTGAATATTTTCCTGGGCTTAAACCCCTATCGGTGCCTTCTGACCAGAATCGGAGATCACCCTTCAGTAGGTGTAAGTTTCAGAAATCGATTCACAAGTTGTCCATTAAACCATTCCTCGAAGAATCCATGCAGCATTGCTTAAAATCTCAGATTCGCAGCGTTGACTGAAGAATATAAAACCAATTTTTCTTACCGTTTAGGTTAGGCCCGACACACCGTTAGACGAGATTTAATGACTGCTAACCCTTCATTTGCAGCTCATTATCCTTCGTCTTTACGGAATAACGGTGGTCTAAGACGATCAGATAGGTCTGACTGACATCAGAATTCATCCTTCTTCATGTCCGTTGCATGCAGCTATTCGTCAACCACATTCATAGCCGTCATCATACGACTATTTTCATAATCCAGAAGCTCCATTGGAATGTATTTTTCAGAACTAGATCGGTAGTGAGTCATTTTGATTTAACTTCCATAGAAGTCTAGCATTTCAATGTCAGATTAAGTCAGATACCGAAATTCTTAGACGCTTTCTCACTAAGACGTTTCTAACCCAAATTTTACCCAGATTCCAGCAGATTAAACTGTCATGCTACGATTTTTATCAGAAAGTTGTGCATTTGCTCTGATACCACCCCAGAAGAGACTGTCACACCCCGACCGACTGGACGTGACATCCCTTCCGCCACGAGAGCGACGAATCGTTCCCGTAAGGCTACAGACAGATAGTGTAAATTTTTTTTTTTTATATTCCATTTTCTTGATTTTGGCCCAAGGAATGCACAACTAACGGATAAATTAAATTACCTGGTTGCGAGTGCGCAGGATCGTAGCAGTACATTTTAAGCTGGGAATCTCGTCTTTCAGTTGAAAGCATCCTTCCGTTCTTAAAGATTTAGATCTTCCTATATCTCACTCACCTGGAACCCCCAACCGTTGAGGAACACATGCAAAACAAATATACGGATGAGAATAAATCTCAGTGCGGGTTTTAGTTCCAGTACGCGGATCTTGGTACGAACCGGTAACGGAATTAATACCCTCGTATTAAAAATTTCTTTGAGTGTTCAGTTTTCTTAATGCACATACGTTCTTTTATAAAGGTTTCATATTGCGGAAAACCCTTTTTAATTAAATGAACATAAATCATTTTCCAAGATTTTACAGACATTCATTTTAAAATTCCAGATGAACTTTAATACAAAAATAATTTGAAATCCAATGAATTCCAGTACCGTAAGCATCAAGCAAACAGTTCGATTTTAGACATTTCTCACTATGCCATTATGCAACAGATTCAAAAGCATAACCATCAGTGGTTCAATACACTCAGGTTCTTACGGCCTTTCAGAATCAGAATCAGAACAGAAAGAACCCTTCCCACACCTAGGTCCAACCCTAGGTACAGATCTTCAGAGGGAAATCCAGTAATTAAAGCGCTAATAATTCTGGCCGGACGGGTAGATCAGTCCCACTCCGGTGAGTGCCACAATTTATCATATTGTTATGCTATGCAGACTGAATAAGAATGGTCCGATTTAATTCAAGTCTGATTCTTCTTATCACAAAAGAAGATCATGCAATTAAGTCAGTTTACGGAAACCATTTCAGTCCTTTGATAAGTCTGACGGTCCAAATCAATTAACAAACGGATGTCAATGTCAGACTTATTATATTTAACTGGTCAAAACGGACAGTTTGATTCAACATGCAATTTATTATTTATTCAGGGCTTCTATTGCCTATATGCACAAGAGAATGCATTTTCAATGATTGATCAACATGCTATGCATAAATTTAAAAATACCGAAATCCGTGTTCTAACAAAGAAACCGCGTATCCGCACCTTCAGTCGTTACCCGCTCGCTCCGAATCCGTTCCTGTTTATAATTCATAGATCAAGTACCGTTAATATTTATTTAACGGGTTCCTTTAATCTGACGGTAAACCGTAACTAACAAGGTCTGGTAATGTAACGGTAACTAGACTGTTCAGTTTGGTTCCAAGTCCCATATTTAATTATTGTGTGATAATATCTAGTTAATTATATTTAGTTACTTCTCCAATCATCAGAATTAATATTGAATTACGTTTCCTAATATCGAAATCAGAATCAGAATCAGAAATCAGAAATAGCAGACAGAAAATCAGGAAACGTTTAAACTCAATAAAATACATCAGAAATATCAAAATATAAATCAGAAAATTATTTGTTTATTTTGCGGGATCAGAAAGTCTGAATTAATTGCCACAATATCCGTTCTTTATAATGATCAGACTCAGAATCATCATTTCCCTGAAATCCGTCAATCGAATGTTAAGCTAATTACATTGTTTCCAAGTCATTTAGCCTAACTAGTTATCAAGCTCAACAGAATCTGAATTGCCCACTTAATTATTTTGATTAAACTCTAATCCGAGAGCTTAATTATTAATAAAGCCAAAATATTAGTCTGCATTTTTATTTCAGCTTACCGAAATTTAATTTAGCATCAAATCATTAAACATAACCCAACAGAAATTCCACATGAGCTATCTTAGCCCACAACTTTTGTTTGAACATCCAAACAAAGCCCAGCGACAACAAAGCCCACAACAAAAATCAACCCAGCGCCAAAAACAAAATCCAACGCCAACTAACCAGACTCCGCCAAACGGGTCCGACATCAGTTCAATCGGATCCGATAAGCCCAAGAAAATTACATCAAAGCCCACCAGATGTTCAAAACCCTCTGATCTTTCAATTAAGCCCACAACTATTTATATAACACCCTCAGGTTACAAATAAACCCTTCCATTTATTCATTCAGGCCCTCAGAAACTTGATTTTATTGCGTTTTCACCCCTGAGCCTATCAAACCCTCAACAGAAGCATGCCAGATCGCAACTTAGCGTACCAAAAGCTGGTACAAGGTCTCCATTCACCTTATAATGCATGCTTCATAATATCTGAGCATAAAATTTTATCAGAATACATCATATATGCACGGTCTAACAAGGAACATGTATTTGAAGGTCAGATTTAACCTAAATTAGCATGTATATAGAACAATTATATATGCCCACCTTTCAACAGACTTAAGTACTATAATTGTACATGCACTATTTCATATCAGTCATGTTGAGAATACACCTTTATACCATCAGTCCTTCTAATATATATATCATAATATATATAGCTTACAGAAAATAAAGGATGCTCAATTAAATGCATATAAACATTACCTACAGACCTAGAGTATTCATATGACAGTATTACCCATGTATTCATATTTATCTCACTCTATGACCCAATTTTAATATGCTTTGACTGTCAAAATAATATCAAAGTACTCAACTGTGGTTCTGAAATCATTTAGCAATCAATATAATCATAATTATATATCACTTATACTTAGTAACATAATATAACTCAATTGAGCTCATGATCTCCTCTCTTCTGTATTTATATAAGCCTGGACAGATTAATAATAAGTATAAAGCTAGCATGATATAAACCATGTTACCTTTGTAGCATAACCCCTGTTAGACTTAGAAACCATATAATTATTTATATATGTATAAACACTAACATGGTTATTCCCCACTGTCTAATCTTCTCTATATAGCTTTGTATAATATTAGCTATATTTTAAATACATGTAATTTATAACCTCTGACACAGACCATGCCTTATTTACCACCAGAATCCATACAGTTATAGTTATACTATCAGATAGGTATATATGCAGAGATTTGCCTTTTCACTTAGAACCTACCAAGTTCATATCTCAGTATTTCCTAAATATTCCCTCACAGTCCTCATTACAGTAAACCATAACCTCATATCAAAGCACATATATATACTTACTGTTATATCTCATAATACCATATGCAATCCTATACTCATGCCTCCTTTATTCAGAATTCATTTGCCAGATTATTATTCAGTTAGACAAGTATATACCCATAGTTGATTACCCACTGTTCCAGAAACTGACACACAACAGAAACCAATTCTAAGGTTAACATTATTTCATAATTGCACATAGATATTAAGACTTACCTCTGGAATCAATTGCTAATATCAATAAACATTCCTCAGACCTATAAACCCTTAATATGCTTTAACCATCTACTAATTTAAAGACAGAAAATGATATACCTCTTCTCTTGATTCTTCCTAAATCGCCTCAAGAGCTTAGATCAAAGTCAACCCAAAGCAAGGCTCATCAGGAATCAGAACAGCACCAACCTCGACTGCTCCACTGCCCCGTTTTCCCTTTCCTCTTCCTTCTCCACTGGTTGTCTTCGCCAAACCCTAAATCGCCGTATCCCCATTTATATAAAATTACCTGACTTGGGGAAGAGGAAAAGAGAGGGGGATAACGTGGGAGTGGAGAAGGCTGGGCCACGTCGCCAATTGCGGCGTGTAGATGGAGCCAAAGTACTCGAACAGAGAGAAGGAACCCATCTCCTCGTGCTACAGACACAACTAAGAATGAGGTGCATCGCTGCTAGTGGCTAGCTCGACGGCAGCCGCAACCTCAACCAATTACAGAGTGACAGAGAGATTGAAAGTGTTCGAAAGAAATTCAAAGAAAAATCGGAAAAGAGGAAAGAGACGACACCAGCTCGGCGAAAGAGACGAAGTCTCTCTCTTCCTCTGTATTAACTTTATTAAATGAACCCTTGATCTTCTGTGGCGCCAACCGTGTAGCTAACTAAGTAATGAGCTACTGACAAGTTATTTGCAAATGAACTATTTCACTATTTAATCAAATCAGAATTATTCAGAAGTCAGATTAAAGTGGCAATTATACAGAAAAATTCTATAAATTATGAGGAACGTTTCTATGCCCTCAAATCAGAAATTTCCGCAAAATTCACTGTTGTAATTATTTATTTCCTTTATTTATTGACCATACCGTTAATATAGTTTTATTAAAATTATTATCAGACACACAGGGACTTGGTTTACCCTACGACAGTCACAGTTGTTACAGGCTTATACTCGGGGGTATACCTATTTTCTACCATATGCCAATATCCTAAGATATTGAGGTAGTTCACCATACATCTCTTCCAAAAAGAAAAGTTTTTACAATCTAATCCTAGCTTGGCCGGTCTCTCTACAAAGTTAGCCGCCATTGGACCAAAAACCGATGATTAAGAGGACTTAATCGAGGTTTCCCGCTCTGATACCACTTTGTTGTCCCTAGGAAGGTAGGCGGCTTAACCAATTTCAAGTTTTGCGGAAGCGTTTAGTTGGTTTTAGACCGGTTTTGGTATGAACTACCTAGCACAAGTCAATTGGTACCCAAAACTATCAAGCACACACAAGCAATTCAAATATGCAAGAAAATAGAGAAAGAAAAAGAGGAATCGAACACAAGGTATGATTACGGAGTTCCAACCCGCTAGAGAAAAGCTAGCCTTAGTCGTACATCTACGGGAGTTTAGCAACCACCAAACGGGTGCCCTCCGTTCAATTCCAATAAGAACGGGACTACAACTTCGAACCGAATCGCCTCGTCACAATGACTTCGAGGTGGATCGGCCTAACTCGAATGGCACTACGGCCTACACAAGGTGATGGCACTACGGCCTAGCTCGAGCGGCTCAACGGCCTCGCTATTCAAGGGAGAGGAGCACTCAAATGGCTACAATATCTCTCAAGGTGATCTAGCTATGAAAAGCTCAAGTGGGAAAATATCCCTTTGCTCAAAGGCTCTATTCTGGTCTAATTTTGCAAGGTAAGCAACTCTTATGAGAGAGAACAAGGGGTGGAGATAAATAGAGCTCGTCTGGAGCTGTTTACCAGTAAAAACAGCACCAAACGTTAAGTAACGCTCCGAAGCGTTATATAACGCTTCAATATAGCCGTTATAATAAGACAAAACTGACATATCCGTTGGAGGTTGTCTGAAGCGTTAAGTAACGCTACGAAGCGTTATACAACGCTTGAGACAGAAAATTCCAACGGTCAAAATATTGTCAGAAACGTTATACAACGCTATGAAGCGTTATACAACTGTTTGACCCAATTTTATGGTGTCAAATTCACGAATTAATTGAATAATTCTCATGGAGCAATAAATACGAGGGGATTAGAAAATTATGGAAAATACCAAATGAACTCCAAAAATTATGAAAAATTATTCAAAAATACAGTGGAGCATGGAGAAAATTATGGTGCCCCTATAAAGATCAAAGATGCTGCAAAAGACCCATTCTATGCAAAGAAACCCCCAAAACTCGTAAAATTACAAAGAAATAAACCATGAAGAATTTTACAAAACTACTTGAACCATTAAATTCCTCATATTTTTATGAATCCACCCATGAAATTTCATCGAAAAATACCCTTGGGAAGACCCTCAAATGATTTTTTTTCCATTTTGAAGCCAAACAAATGAATTATTTTTAAAGAAATTGAATGGAAACCCCACAAAATTCCGAAACCTTGGAGCGTCCGGCCCATTGCAGGGGATCCGGAGGGTGAAGGATGTCGCTGGATTTGAAATCTCTTCTCCCGCCTCGCGTTCGCTTGGACCTGGCGCGTGAACGGAAAGCAGTAAATTCTTTGATCTGTCGTTGGCTCACTGTAAACCGACTCCACACAAAATCAAGGAAGGGGAGTGTCGCTGGAGGTGTATTCATCTGACCCCTTCACGAAGAGAAAGTCAGATACGCCCGGATTAGGTAAACCAAGAGAGAAGATAGCTGCTGGACCCACGAGAGGAAGAGTTGGTGTACTATATGCCGAGATTAACCAAAATAAAGAAAGAAGGAAGAGGATGTCTCCAACAGAAAATGGTTGAGGCAATTCTGTTACGCGAAAACCGCCGGGCTCGAGAGGTGGATTCATCGAACCTGGACGAAAAATGGAAGAGGTGCTTCGTCTATAAAAGGAGAAGCTCAAGGGGACCTCTTGGCAAGGCAGAGATCACCTCTCCCACACACGCTCACCATTGAATAGAGGAAGCTTTAGGTTAGACATTAAGACAAGCACGTGTTGTGCATAGGTAGAAAGAGAGAAAAGAGAGGAAAAGAGAGAAATTGAAGAGCAAATTCTTGTAATCAAGAAGTTAAACAGGTGAAGATTGAAGATTAAAGCGTCAATTTGTAAGAATTCGGATCTTTGAATGAAATGTAAAAGTTTTCTTTGAAAACCGTGATTGCATCTTTCCTTTCTCTCCTTTCTCCATTTCTCAGTTCAGTGCTTCGATTCCTAGCTCTAATCTGAAGCGCAGCATCAGTTAGAGATTTCTTTTGTCGATTGTTAAGCTCAATTCTCTGTTGATTCCCTTAATTCACTTGTTTTCTAATTTCAAATCGGTTAGTTCAGCTAAGGTCTAATGTCAATCGATTTTCTCTTGATAATCTCCATGATCTTGATCTGAAGCGCAGCATCAGTCGAGATCTGGAGTTGTTCACGTACTCTTCCTTCTTTTGAGTCTAATTTCGTCTTTAATTGGAGTAAAACGCTGATTTGAGTAAGGTTCCTTGATTTAAGTTTAGTTTTTCTCAAAATCTGATCGATGTCGCTAATTCTTAAGTCTTAAGTGATGAATTAGGAATTGGTTTCGATTTGAAGCGCAGCATCAATCGAGACCATAACGTAAGCACTAATCTTAGTATAGGGTTGATTAAATTGACTAATTCTTGCATTCAGCTATTGGATTTCAGTTACTGTGTAATGTGTGTCACCTTCTCTCCTTTTCTTTCTTACTTGATTGGAAGCAATGGTATCTCTAATGCCATGATCTGAAGCGCAGCATCAATCGTGGTGTTATGAGAGTGTGTCGTCTAGCTGTCTCATGAAAGTTTGAAGCGCAGCATCAGCTTTCATGAGATGGTGATGCCTACTGGCAAGAAAAAGTGATTCCATTGAGATCTGAAGTGCAGCATCAGTCTCATGGAAGAGCTACTACCCTGAACCAGCTAAGGTCAAAGCGCAGCATTGACTTTGCTGGAATCAGGACTCTCTTATGACATGGAAAAGCTTAACCGAGCTACTGAGTCACTCCATGTTTATGAAGAGATTGCTAGTTAAGCATCAATTTGTAATTCCTCGTTTACCCCTGCATGTCAATTCTTTATCTTGAATTCTTATGTAGTTCTCATTTAGTTCAATTACAGAATCAAATGAAGCTTTCTGCCTATGTGAATTTTCTTGCTATTCAGGTTTATTTGCTGAAATCATTTTTATTTCGTTTCTTGCAAATATACAATAAAGAAAGGTAAGAGGACTCTTGTGTAAATAGGTATTAATCTTGTCAGACTGGTACCACTGTGATTTATTTCTTAGAACAATGTTGAACTAGTTTATAAATAAAAGCAACGAGACCAGTTAGCTAGTAAAATGTGTTGTCAAATAAAAAAAAATAAAAAATAAAAAATAAAAAAAAAAAAGCATGAAGCATATCTGATTGATCTTAGTTGTAATTGCGAAAAGAATGGTGGACAACAATCTAAAATGATGGCCTCAGGTGGTATTTTTGACCAATCTCGATGTGTGACTTTGACTGTTGCTTGATTTTGTTTGTAAATAAGAATTCAGTTATTCTATAAAATATGTGGACCTTTGCATAAAGTTCTTTGAGTTGACTTATTTAAAATGAAAATGTCCACTGGACCGTAATTAGTCAAAAATCTAAGGTTGTAACAGTCTGTTAGGATTCAATTGCTAAGATGTAATTAGTCTAAGTGCTACCCAACCAATAATTATGGATGATTGATTGGAACAAGTAATAGTAATAAAGTTCTGAAATTGCTATCTTTTTAAGCAATGGTATTAGTGAATTTGTAAAGGGTGCATATGGTTGCACATTTCTGGACCCTGGGTGTCATCAGTTTTAGTTTTTAGAAAGACATGAAGCCACACATGACCAAGTAGTAGCGCACAAATATATTTGAAAACTTTGATGAAAGCCATATGTACATAGAGCACGTGTAGTTAGTTTGCAATACCAAGTGACCTTTTAGGTATAACCAGACCACCAATATCGTATTTGACTCGTTTTGTAAATTAGACATGAAGTGAATTATGTTGTCACATAGAGTTACATTAATCAGCCTAAGTACAAACCAACTTGACCAAACCACCACTAGTTCTCTATTGTGCCTCTCTCGTACCAATTCACTTCACTGACCAAACTTGCTATTTCACTGTACCTATATCCATCATTTGACTTCCCCATTAAATTGTACAAATGCAAGGTAAGTTAAATCCATAAACCTTCTCTCCCTATTGCCTTAACGCCATAAGAACCGTTTCTGGTAGAATACTAGTCCCAAACGACATCGGTACCAGGCCTCCGCATCCACTGTGCCGGCTCTTGGCCCTCCCGTCAAACCAGGTCGACGCAATGAAAACGGAGCACGCCATCGTGTTCCTCTGACTCTCACGGCGCTAACGAGCCTACATCGACGACTTGCGATGGCCGGAATCATTAGCGGATCCAAACCCGATACCATGCGAGCCTGTTAAGGAAAGAAATGAAGTCCGCTTTCATTTTCGTTTAAAACCAGCGCCGAGACCTCCTCGATATTCTGTGGCAAACGAGTCATGAAATCTATAAGTCACTCACTAAGTAAAACTCGTTCAGATTGGAGGAGATGTAATGAAAAGAAATAAATAAAATAAAAGCCCAAAAATCGCTAAGGCCTAATATTTGCTTTCATCAAATCACGCAACTAACTCAGCACGAGCTCATGTCATTGCCATGTCAGTCCCTTCTCGTATACATAGACTAGACAGAAAAATTACAAATCAATTGAAATTTAGAAAATTCATTAAAAATAGAAAGAAACTCAGAAAAATTCAAATAAACTGTCTACAAAATCCTAAAAATCTGTAGAATCTAGATTTACTGATATTTTCATATCAAAATCTTTCAAAATATTAGCCTTTTATATTTTTGAAGTATTTTCGTTATAAAAAATGAATTTCATAAAAATAATAAACACAACAAAACTTAAATAAATCTTCTATAGGGTTTTGAAACAAAATTTAAGTAACTTCAATATCAAAACAAAATCTTCAAGTGACTATTTTCAAATAAGTACTTCAAAATAAGTATTTTCAAAAATGTTAAAATGAATTTGAAACCTTTAAATTTCTAAAATCAAAATAAAGGAAAATAATAAAAATTACTAAAACTCAAAGAGAAATATTAGAAAATTAAAAGTCAAAACGCGATACCCAAAGTCAAAGTCGGAACCTCTTTAGGTAAAGGAAAGTCACTCCCCGAGTTCAAGATCAAAGTTGACATAAAGTCAAAATCGTCTTTCCTACAGCGGCCCAACATAGCCCTTGGAATCTACACCTCCTTTGTTCCTATAGCGACCCACATAGTCCCTGGAACCGATTCCTACAGCGGCCCAACATAGCCCTTGGAATCCAAATATCTTTTGTTCCTATAGCGACCCACACCGTCCCAGGAACCAATTCCTATAGCGACCCACACAGTCCCAGGAATTAAATTCTCTTTTGTTCCTATAGCGACCCACACCGTCCCAGGAGCCAATTCCTACAGCGACCCACACAGTCCCAGGAATTAAATCCTTCCTTGTTCCTATAGCGACCCACACAGTCCTAGGAACTAATTCCTACAGCGACCCACACAGTCCCAGGAATTAAACATTTTTCTTGTTCCTACAGCGACCCACACAGTCCCAGGAATTAAACATTTTTCTTGTTCTTACAGCGACCCACACCGTCCCAGGAACTAATTCCTAGAGCGACTCACACCGTCCCAGGAATAAAATCCAAAATCTTTTGTCCTCACAAGCCATGAAACAATCAGAAACCAATTCCTATAGCGACTCACACCGTCCCAGGAATAAAATCCAAAATCTTTTGTCCTTACAAGTCATGAAACGATTAGAAACCAATTCCTACAAATCACCAAAACCAAGCTACCATCCAAAACCTACTTAATAAAACGTTTCGATATCCTCAATTAGGTCCCGTTAAATAGGTTTGGTACCGTTAATTGAGTCGATTTAAACCAAAAGAAATAAATCATCTATTTTCTCAATTGTGCCCCGTCAATTAAATTTGGTAACATCAATTGAGTTTAGTTTAAGCCAAAAATAAATTGAGATAACAACCTTTCTAGCCTACGACATATAATTCCTTGAATCCCTTAATCAGAGGTTCTTGTGATTCGTCACGAGGTAATTAACAATAGGGGCTTGCGCCTATTGGAAGGAAAGAATCCACGAAATTAATAAACCCTCATGAGAATAGATTCTCGTTAATGTTTTCTTGTTGTTAAGAAGCATTTTTAACTTGAATTTAAGCTCGTGAGGGGTGAATCTAAGGCTTATTCACATTCTTGAGGAAAACCAATCATTCTTCGAGAAATGACGAAAAAGTCCACCCAACAACGTAACAGGCTAAGGAAACGTTAAGTGACGTTACATAACGTTAAGGAAAAAGGAAACGTTACTGACTTATCACAAACGTTACTGATCTTTCAGAAGAGTCAGTGGATCAAGCGTTACATAACGCTACAAAACGTTATACGACGATTCAAAGAACAATCGTTCTAGAACGTTATAAAGCGTTATACAACGTTTGAGCCAGAAAACGAAACTGACTAACTGTCTGGGCTGAGTGTTCAAGCGTTATACAACGCTATGAAGCGTTATACAACGCTTGAACCAGAAAACTGGATTTTACTTAGTTTCTTGAGCTTTTCTGCTATCTAGACCATTTCAAGGATAATTGAGGACTAAAGTATACCTTCTATCCTAGTCTAAGCTAGCCTACAAGCTCCCTAAAGACTTGATCTTGATCTTGCAATAATCTTTATCCAAGTCTTCATAAATTGCATCTTCTTCATATAAATTCCTATAAAACTCAAAGAAGATTGTTAAATGCCAAATGATATTGTTTTGTAATCGACAAACCGAGAGTAGTTGAGTACAACAAAATCAAATTGTCAATGTTATGTTGCAAATAAAAATCAGTGGGTAAACAGTGGCTAGCCAAATTGTTAAAACAGTGGCTAAACCAAATTGAGAAACCAATTCAGAGACCTACCCGAATTGAGTCAAATAAAAATCTTCGAATTAATAAAACTAAATCAAGTCCAAATAGAAACTAGAGATGTGAAAGTAACAACCAAATTAATCAAATAGTTGCAAAGGTTAGATTAAGTATAGAAGTTTATTAAAAATTCAAATTAATCAAATGATATCATTATATTCAATCCACCAAATAAATAGAGAAACCCTACGTCAAATAGAGTAAAGAATGGAAGAGAGACAAAATCATTTACCTTGATCCTCCGATGGCTCAAACGGAAGGTGAACCTAGTGTATGAAGGATAGGTTTAGAGAGGAAATGTGAGAAGACGGTGGACGAAGAGATGATGTGCGAGTGAGAGAGATTGGGTTCTATCGGAGTGCGAGAGAGGAATTTGTCGGTTTACTTCGCCTGGACTCTTGGTGCGTGCGAGAGAAGATGAATCTATCGGAGTTGAGAGAGATCAATTTTGTATTAGTGTTCATATTGTGATAGAGAGAGAACACTTGGTTCCATCAGATGTTAATCTATTGGGTATTTGGGTCCAATTCGATCAGGGTAAAAGGGTCACAAATTTTTAGTTTTATTATTAAACTGTTATTTATATTATTAAATATGTCAAAGTGGCAAATACATAACAAATTTGAACTTTTGAGTGATACAAATAAAAAAATTTCGGATGACAATTTTTCAATTTCGCCACTTTTGAATGGCACAGAAAAAATGTTCTCTGTAGATTATTATGCATGCCTAATTGCCTATAGAATTAGATTAGAGATACTTTCAACTTTTCAGAGAAACATTGTACAGTAGCATGGTCATATCTGCCTAATTCACAATTGCCATGCAAAAATTATTACCTTTGGGATCCATCCTAGGTTCCGGAAGAAGAAAAAATAATTCTTCGGATGTTTACTAGCTGGGCCGGCAGAATCTAAAAAACTGGTCGATCTGAACTTAGCTTAAAATTTTTCTTTTTGTATGTTGCGGCCTGTGTGAATAGAACAATTAACCTCTTCACTAGTTTCTAAAGTATGAAATGGGTTCATTATGAATAACTAGCAAAAGAGGCCCTCAATATGCGGGCAAATAAAAAAAATAAAATTTTGATATTATTTTTGTTTTATATAAAATTTTACATGTTAGACAATAAAGATTCGGTAAAATCAATAATTTAGTCTTTCCTTTTAAAATAAATAGCTAATTTAGTAGTAACTTAATTTTTTCTATAAAAAGTTTGACCTTAATCTAGACCACTGATCAAATCAAATTACACAAATCAATGGTCCATAATTGATATAAGAATTATTTAACACCCTTTTATATGATATGTTTACTCCTTTTATATGAATTGTTTACACCCTTTGTATGCGTGCATTTATAAGTAGTAGAGATAGAGATGCATCATATAAACCACTTTTTTACGGTCCCCAATGCTCTGTTAATTCTTTATTTTCTTTAACACTAATCTCCTATCTTTTAGTGGTAAAAGTAAATAACTGACAAGAGATATTTATACATATTTTGTAAACTGACTGGTATCTCCGAGCTTACTAAGTATTTCATCAGTAGATAGAAAAAAAAAAACTTGTTAACAAATGAGTGGATAGTAGAAGTGGTGAACGCTTATTATTTTTCCTTTACAATGAATCATCTCGATTATCCATAGCCAATAAAACAATAGGCTCGCAAAAAAAGTTCCAAGCAAGTTTCGTACTACAATAATTCAAAAAAAAAGCAACAGCAAGAAGAAAATAAAATAATATATGTGTTATCCAACTAGACCTTTTAATAGGCTTATAACCCCCAGGAGAAGTAATTCTAAGCACTAAATTTGTCTGATCAGAGAACCAAAACAGGACTAGTTTTTGTTACTACATTACAGAATAATACAGCGCTACTACACACTCTCAAATGATATCTGCTGATCGTTTAATTAAGTAATGTCATGGATTAACAAGAATTGATAACTTCAGTACAAGAAAACTAAATAAAATTACTACATAGCAGATATATCTTGCTAGAAGAAGTTTATTTAAATAACCAATAATACAATAGAAAACGAGACCAAACTGAACATGAGGTATATGCGGGATAACAATTCCACTTTACTTCAAATATCTTATCTGATATTTGGGTACGACAAATCACATCAGCCATAGCATCGAATCGGGTCGTTGCATCCTTTCCTTGCAGATTGCTTGTTGCCATTGCTCCCACCTTTCTCGAGGTATTGCTGATGGTACTCTTCAGCAGGATAAAACTTTCTTGCTGGTAAAATTTCAGTAACTATCTTTGCTGTGATTTCCTTCTGTTTTGCTTCTAACGACTCCTTGGCAACTTTGGCTTGCTCTTCATTGTAGTAGTAGATTCCAGAACGGTACTGTGTACCTACATCATTTCCCTGGAAAGAACGAAATATAAATATAATACTTATTGAAGTAAGCAACAGATAATTAACATCAAGTAGATTCCAGAACGGTACTGTGTACCTACATCATTTCCCTGGAAAGAACGAAATATAAATATAATACTTATCAAAGTAAGCAACAGATAATTAATATCAAGTCAGATAATTTTATGCTTCACTGCCATACAGAAGAAGCATCATGGTCTTTAGTTCTTTTTTTTTTTTTTTTTTTTTTTAAGAAAGGGGGAAGAGACCAAAAAAAAAGTCAATACAAGGGGTGAACATGATGTGGGGGTGGGGTGGGGAGACCAAAAAAAAATATATATACAATGCAAGGGGTGAACATGATAATATTATAAGATAACAACATGTTAATTAAAAATGGCCAAGAACCAAGTAAATAGCATATCTTACTTTCAAGTTCCAGCAAAAGTGCAAAACATAGAGGGCAAACAAAAAGACAAATTAGAAACTTTACCATTTCACTTATTATCATATTATTCCTATTAGTTAACTTTGTTTATTTGATCATCCGCAGTCAGCATAGCAAAAAAATGCGAACTTCTTTAATTTCTCACATTTGGTATATGCAGCAAAATGCTGAGTTCCTTCCACTAACAAAACACACCAAGTAAACAACATTCGTACAACTCAACTCAGCACCTGTATCTACTACACGCATGGTAATTGTGGCACTGAATTTGTCAAACTCAGAGCCAATACTGACAGAAAACTTCTTTATGAATTGATCTACTATTCAAGGAGTTCAGTTTATCCAATTTTTAGACTAAACAGTAAATGTATAAATCTTCACATTAATTAATATCTAGAAACATAGTATATCTTTCTTATCTATCAAATCAAATATATAATTTGATAAACCCCCCTTAAGCCGCTCCAAAACAAACAAAATTTCACTAATTCACACAGAAGAAAAGATACACAAGGCCTCTAGAGCAATTATCACAAGCAATTAACACAAATCCCAACAGCATAACAACCCAATACATCACAAATTCAATTAAAATCACAGATTTGAGTGCACCTACCTGGCGGTCGACTGTGGTCGGGTCATGTTTGCCCCAGAAAACCGCGAGAAGGTTCGAATAACTACACACTGCCGGGTCAAAGTGCACACGCACAACCTCAGCGTGACCCGTTTGACCAGAGCACACAACTTTGTAGGTAGGGTTTGGGAGATGCCCCTGAGTGTACCCCACCTCGGTCTTCACCACGCCTTCGACGCGCTGGAATGCGAGCTCCACGCTCCAGAAACACCCGGCGGCAAACTGCGCCAGCTGGTTTCCGGCGCCGCCGTACGGCGAGTCGAGGTCGGGGCCCAGCGCTGGGTTTGTCTCCGCCATTTTTGGATTTCCTTTTTGTTTGATTTTCAGGGAATTTTGTTTGGGTTTGTGAATGATGGATCAATGGAGCGGGGTTGGTTGATTATTTAAAGGGGTTTCGCATTGGAGCTGGGAAGGGATGAAGTGCTTAATCGTCTCCATTTACCGTTACTGGAGGTGTCTTTAAAGGAGAGGAGATTATTATTTGACTTGCTGATTGAGTTATTTTGTGATAAGATATTTATGTTCTTTATTAGAAAATACTGAGTCATAGAATCCTTTTATATGTTTGTATGGTACAGGTGCATTGGATTCCCCAGTCCCCAGTCTTTATGAAAACTATTTTTCAAAGTAATGCTTTGAACTGTACATCAATGTTTTAAATACCGTACCGGATGTCAAACCGGCCGAGCTACTGGTACGGGGTTTACGGGTATTATCGGTTGAACCGGTTCGAAAAACCGGATGACGTTATATAATTATTTGAATATATAAAAATTTAATTAATAAAACATTTAGAAAATATGTATATATAATTTTTAAAATCATGAAACATATCGTTGATTCATTGAAGATGCGAAAAATGTTAAATGGCAATTTATTTATTGCTTTCCATTCAAAATGGAATTTATTAATGTTGATTTTTTTTTTTAAGGAAATGTATTAATGTTGTTGGTTCCCAATGAATTCCTAGACACCTGCACTAGATTAAGAAATCTTATCTTCTCCATTTGTCAACACATTTGTAATTCATTGCTGTGCGGCCCATCAACTAATAATTGTTATCATAGGATAAATGGACATGTTCTTTTATCAGAATAAATGGAGATACTTGAAAAAGAAAAGGTAAGCTTGTCCTTTTCCCTTTCCCTTCACGTGGCCTGAGGGGCTGAGACGCGTCGTGAGGTTCGCTTTGAATGGATTGAAGGCTCGAAGCCATTAAAACTCAAAAAGAGAGATAATTAACCGGCCGGTCCGATACACATATTTACCCGGTTTTACCGTTTTTCATCCGGTTTTTTCCGGTTTTTCAACTTCCCGGTTTTTATACTTAACCCTACCGGTCCAGGGTCCGGTTCCCGGTTTACCCGGTTGAACCGACCGGTCCGGTAGGGTATTTTAATCATTGCTGTACATGTCTCTCCTCATTTGGCTACGATTCATTCAAAATTTTAAAGTTTTAATATTTTTTAGTTATCAATTAAAAAATTTGTTAATATACTTGGTTCTTTTACAGTACTCGGTTTAAAATTTTAATAATAATGTTAAAGAGAATATGGATCTATCAACATTATTTTACTCCACTGGATTAAAATTCTTGTGCAATTCACTTCTCTTCTCTTCTCTTCACAAAAAAAAATAATAATAATAAAAAAAATAAATAAAATAAAATAAATCATGTGCATTTAGCCAGTGAACATTCTCTGAATGGTGTCCAGGTGCATACACTTGAATTAGAAAGTAACATCAGATAAAAATCTCTCCATGAGTTTTACACCAAAGCACATCACACAACTAATTTTCTACAAAACCACAACCGTATATTTTGTAGGGAGACTGTTCTTTGAGAATGTTAAGAAGCGCACAAAAATCTTAACGAAGATTACACCTTTCAGATCTACACTGTAATCGTCACAAAACTACAAGATAGCGTTTAGATATGTAGCTACGAAAACGGTTCTTTAAAAAAAAAAAAAAAACTAAGAACATGATTAAAAAAATGGTGCATATATAGTTGGATACTGCTTCCTCAAAAAATTTGTAAAGCAAGATGAGTTTAAATTAACATTGAATACTTAAAATGGGAACAATTAGTCAATTATTGATGTATATTTTTTCTAATGTAGTTTCAAAGTTGCAAGGTGAGCTGACGAGAAGGAGCAAACCTTCGTGGAAATGTTATATATACTAATTACTTAAAATTGCAATTGGAAATATATTTAATAAGTCTGACCTCATCATGATTAACATGTTATATTGACTTTGTCATAAATATTCCAATACAATTAAAAAGGTTATTCTAAATCAATCCGTTGACATTACTCTATTTGCACTTGTGGGATTATATATGTATATATATCCTAGATTGTTGCATAAAATTTTGCAGCTTGTTTTGGCATATGCACTTCCAATTTTTAGTTGGAGATCAAAACGAAGGATCTGAATTTATCTGATGTGAGCTGAGCATTAGAATCTTACATAATATATATGAAATAATTTCAAGTTCACAATACAGAGGTCACTTCAAATGAGAACCACTTTGAATCTGTGGCTTTAAAAAAAACGTCTTAGAGTAAATAGAGTGGATCTGAAATCTAACTGAAATATCTTTGGAAAATATTTAAATTTTAAAAATCATTTGGAAGACTTAATATCCATCTCATTGTAAAAAAAAGTTAAATATTATCTTTTGTCGTTACAACTTAAAACATGGTTTGGACTTTGGAGGGGAGGGCTATTGTGTGTGACGTTACTCATAGCTCTTTTTTCTATCTGACTAGACTTAAAATTAGTTAAAAATTTATATTAACTATTTCCAACTAGGATTATTTTTTTTTTTGGGAATTTTCTTTAGAAAAAGAAAACGCTGTGTTGACTCATTCTCATCCAGCAACGAACAAAATAAAATATATGTTTAATATCATACTGTTAGCGAATCTGAGATGAAAGTCCCGAATAAAACGGATGTAGTGCAAGTCAAATTTCTAAAACACCACGTTTCGTCATGACATGTGGGTTGTGTTATTTTTTTATAATTACAGGTTATATCCATTTGAAGAGGCCAGATCCAATGGAGACACTCACTCTGGGATTAATTTAGATTGGGCCACATTTATACCTCCTTTCATATATGTTAATAAGAAAATGTTGTCTAAATTTTAGTGATGTATCTTGGGGTCGAAAATATTACCTCAAAAATTAATGAAAAATTCAGATTAACGACACAGAAAATCAAGCACAGCAGCTATCTCAAACCAATTATTACTTAAAAAAAATTTAGGTTTCGTGCAATTTCGTAGATGAGAAAAAGACGAAAGGTAAACCAAAAACCCCTAAAATAAGAGCGCACTGAGGATCAGGATTCAGGACTCAGACCAACGAAGCTTTGTGAACCGTCCGATTTCAGTATGACGAGTATGCGTCTAGAGATCTGGAGCCGTTGCGATCCGGAAGCTTGGAGATCCGAAACCCGAACCAAAACACCCAGTTACTGACCGAGAGCCCAGACAGGTTCCTTCTCTCCTCTCTACTGGTGAGAAGTTACCATCCGGCCATCCCTCTTCGTTTCTCTATGAAACGGTGCTTCCTGCTCGTAGGTAAAGACTATAAAAAATAGGTACCGAACAATATTATTGATTAGTTTACTGTATTTGATTTTCTTGTTGAGCTTTTACGGATTCCCGACCGTAGTTTATTCGTTTGAGGTTGCTACAAATTGATCTTCTCCCAATTTATTTTCTGGTAATTGGCCGAAATCCTAGATCATACTGGCACCGTTTACAAATATCAACTGTTGCCCCTCCTGCTGTATTCTTAATTAGAAGTCACTGAAATGTTTTCAGAAATGCCAATTGAGAAACTATCTTATCAGATTACAGTTACAGGGAGTGCTTTTAAATTTCTGAAATCAGAGGTGACCAAATTGTTATGTGTAAACAGGGAGGGGATTTTTCTTGTAGCTTGCTCTCTATGAGGAATACTTGTGTAAGAAATTAACATTAGTTATTATGCTGAATTGCGGTACTGATTTACTTTTTGGACTTTCTGACCTTAATTACATTTTGCCTTAGCAGTTTTATAGATAGCTCTCTTCTGACATCGATGTTATGTAGCGCACCAGTGCCAGTCTTGGGTATACGTATTGTTCCATTTCAGATGTGGTATTGGGGTTTAGGGTTAGGATTTAGATGTGTTTCAAAACAATTGTTCTTTTACTGGCATGGTACAAAGCTAATCAGGTCCAGCACCATTATTATAGGGGCTGACCAATTTGGTCTTTGCTTAGGTTGGTACCTGTTAGTTCCCATTATCAACTGGTAAATTGTTTCATAAGTGTCTTACGGAAAATTTGAATTGTACAGTACAACACCAATTATGTAGTGCTCAATCATTGTTTTATTTAATAGAAAAAGTGCTTTATCATTGTTAATACTGAAATTCCTTTTTCTTTTGTAGAGTAATTTCATCTGATATGGCAACTGATGACCCAAAAGATGTGCTTAAAAATGTGGATTGGAAAACTGTTGGGGAAACTGATGCCTCGACTACTTCCACAAGTTTGAGAACACCAATTGTAAAAAAACGGTTGCCGAAAAAAATGAGACAGGTACCGGAGTACTACTTTATGCCGCGCCTGTCTCGCCCAAAGGCTATTGCTATTTATGGCACCTGCATTGCAGCCGGTATTGGTGTGGCAATGCTAGGAGAGATTTGGATAAAGCAAAAGATCGAAGGTGAGTTACAGTGTTATAGACTTATAGTACTGTACCTTGTTTAGATGAGGATGAAATCATCTTCCCTTATCTTTTGAGTTTTGACGAAAAGTGGCTGATGTAAAATGTTTATCACTTTGTCTTTGGTGTCAATCTGCATCTCCAATACCTTATATTAGTAGAGTTGTATTGGAAACATGGAGTTGCAAAACGACTAATTTTTTTTTAATTAATTCACGGGACTTATATGGCGCTGTTCAAATAGAAAAAACTCAGTAGGTTGTTTCCATAAGAGTGGGGCAATTTCAAGTATAACCTAAAAAACTCCAACATAACAGAGAGAAATAATTTTAATACACCAGCCATTTCCAATTCCATTAATTTTTCTTTTTTTTTTTTCATTAGTCCAACAATATGTTGTTTTTGGTAAATTGTAGAGGACGGTGGAGTTATCTGGGAAATGAAATGAATAATAAAGAGCACATGTTTCAGAGCAAAGACTGTTTATTGGTGATAGTTTTTTCCAGTGTTACTTTCCTTTACTCAAAGTACCTCAGTTGATGCAATGACATTAAGGGTTTGGCGAGAAACCATGGTTTAGAAAGGTTTCAATTTTTGTGCCAGTACTGTATTCAGAGATGTAGAGAATTTTGTTATTACTAAGTACCTTAATTATGTACTTTCATTTAAGTAAATTTGATGTTAATTTGGTGCTTCTTTTTTTTCCTCAAAGGCTGCTCGCCTCTCTCTTTTGTCGTCATAATTTGTTTTCTATGTATGCTCTGCACACCCTTTATTTGTTGTTATTGAATTTGAATAGAGTGTGCGGTTTATCTCCATTTGAAACCCTGAGACTAGGAGCTTGCTTGGGACTTGGGAGAAAATTATTGAAAGAGCGTGGCATTGTGGTGAAATATTTGAACGAAAGTGAAATTGAACAAAGTTAACGAAATAATAACGAAATTTGTATAGTCGGATGGTTTTTTTTTTTTTTTTTTTTTTTTTTTTTTTTGCATTCTACTTTCCAACACATTATATTAAGATGGAATAGATTGTATTTCATGGAGGGTATGGAATAGTGTAATTTTTGTTCATAGACATTGTTTGCGAGGTATTAGAGTCCTCACTTAGCTAGCCGTCACCTGAGTAGCCTGAGAGGCTGAGACTGATCTTGTATTTTGGTGACATCACCTGAGCAGCTGAGACTGATCTTATATTTTGGTGACATCAGCATATGAACACTGTTCTCTTGGTTGCTGTCTGATTGATATCGTGCGGTCAGACTTATGCCGTAGTGTTTTTACTGCTTTGTTCGTTTGATCGGATATGAGGCGGGTTACTGGTGTATTTCAAACTGGTTAACTGGTATTCAACGTTTATTTTATGTTGCCAGCACGGTGCTGTGACAAATTCCTGTCAAGAGGTTCTTCCTCGTATATTCCATGCCTACTCATGGTCCATCCATTAAGGCCTTGATCGGAAAGGCATAAATATTAAGGTGGGATTTGGAATTGAAATTTCAATTCCATTCTAATCCGTTGATCGGAAGCGAAAAAAATTAATCGTGAGAATTCAATTGATGAGAGTTCACTCCCCTCAAATCTCATCTTGAAATCCCGTCTAAAAAGAAGAAATTTGGCGAGAGTTGATTTAGAGTGTCCAATCATCCGTCTCTATGGTTATCGATGAATTTCTATCAAAATGAGAACTGGTTCATTAGTTTGTATTGTCTTGTGCAGATGGTTGGTTCACGATATTCAATTGTAACATGTAAGCTAGTTCCTCTACTTTACTTTAGTATACCTTTTTTTATTAGACAAAAAAAAAAAAAAACCGGCAGAAGAAAGTCAGCGTAGGCCTCTGACCCGCCCGGCCCTACAAATTGTATTGGTCAATTAAGTTGCCCATGGCCATGGTATTACATATTTACATGTCAGTAGATTGGGGTTTTTGATCTGTGATCTTTTGGTCTCATAAGCAGTCAAAGAACATTTTCTGTACATGACTTCTTTTTTTTTTTTTGTATATTTATGCTCTCACCTAAATGAAATTACTCCGTACTTTACCTTAATAATTAATTTGTACATTTTCTCTGTTAATTTTGTTTGTTACATTTATCTTATGTTATACATCCTGCATCTATTGATCAAAGATGTGTTAGACGTGTTTAGACGTTTACAAAGTATTGGATATAGCCATATAGGCAGCCATTTTGTGGTGCAATTTTCTGGCATCCACAGAGATGTGTTAAGACTTTTACAAAATTTAATGTGGAGTGTAATCCTTGTAGATAAGGAAGAGTTGAGCTCCCTTTTCTCGAAGTGTACTTCATCCGTATTGTAGTAGTTGCTCACTTCGAACAATTCAAACGCATTTGACGTTAAATGTGATTCTAGACTCGTTGAAATTTAAAATTATTTATCCGAACCGTTCAATATGATTTTCATATTGAAATATTCTTAGAAACTAAATATTATATTTATTTTTTCAAAATTTTTAGCTTTTTTTTTTCAGATTTTTTTTTTAATTGAAGGGTCCAAAATTAATTAGACTGAAGATTTTCTAAAATTCAAAATAAATAGTAAAAAAAATACAAAATTTTGTCTTCAAGGACATTTCATTATGGAGAACAAATTGAGTGGTTCATATCAGCCATTGTAATCTCAAAAATTGAGATCCATTCGTGTTTGACGGGTCATTACTTGAACTTACTTGCGTGTACGATTTAATGTTTTATTCTATTTCGCTCGAGTTGTAAAATCAATTATTTTATCAGTGATAATTTTTTGAGAACTCTCTTCGGTGATAATTTTGTGTCTTAAGTTTTTATCGGATAAATAGATTTCAAATATATATTTTTTTAAAAAATAGTCTGTTTTAAATTTTATTTTCAATATAATATATGTAGAGTCGCACAAAGAAGATATATATATGAAAATTTTACCACAGATCTAACACCAAAAAAAAAAAAGAGAGAAAAATTTGAGCATCAACAAATTTATAAAATCCACTATGTTGTTGTGGTGTTTGTCATGCTGTCTTCAACAAACAAAAAATATTTCAAAATTTAAAGTTCAAAATTCAAAGTAACGATACTTGTAACAACAACATTTTGTGTGTTACTCTTTTACATGTGTTTTCGCATACTAAGAGGTCAAAACCAGTGACGTGCCAATTTTTACAAATTATTGCTCTATCTTTTGTAGCTTCTCAATGTTATCGAATTTTTTTTGGAGAAAATATTATTAATAGTTGTTTATTTTTATTATTTTCTATTTTAATAGTTATTTTTTTATGTAATCTTTTTACTTCACTTTCATAGTATTATAATAGTTGTTTTTTACAAATAACTTCACTTTCATGGTATTTTTCAAGTGTTTATTTTCCCAAAAATTAAGATTAATGGCCCTGTTTGGTAGGAACTTAAATTGAATGGTAAGTTAAGAATTTGTAATTAGATAAGCCACCTTACTACTCCAAAATTAAGTTGTGTTTGGTATGTAATTTAAGATTTTTAAGGCTTAGTAGTAGCGTCCATTAAGTTGTAAATTGTTAAAAGACCAAATTACCCATTGAGAGTTCATGGATCTGTTTACTTCGGTACGGAAGTGTCCTCCGTTCCTTATCACCCATGCTTCAAATAAATAAATGTAGAATAAATGAATGTAGTGACTAGCGAGTACAATTCACTACTTATTTCACGAAAGTAGGGGCAAATAAATGAATCATATTATTTTCGTTAAATTTATTCTATTCGATCTAGCCCAATAGAAAAAGGGATAATGGTTCCCCATGTATGCCAGCATTGGTGCATGTACGTACTGGTACGCTAGCAGCTTATTTTTGGTTGCTTCATAAATTTGTTATACTATATATCATCTTGTTTAAATTAAGGAGTTTCATGAACAATTTGAGAACCAAGATATTCACACAAATTGTAAGAATAATTTCTTATTAATTATAGAATCACAAGGTGAATATCAAATACTTGTAACAAAACCTGAAACAAAAATAAGTTTTAAACACAATTGGTAACCCACATATTGAACATATATCCTGTAAAAAATAAACCAAATCGCAAAAAACCAATAGAAACTAAACAAACATTGACCCAATTAACATCTACCCGATCCACACTCCACAGAAAGGAAGTTATTCATTTTTGCCCCCACAGTTTTACTGTTACTATATCAGCCCTTCAGATTTACAAACAAGCTATTTTTTTTCTTTACGAACAAGCCCCAATAATTTATATAATGGTCAATGGGACTTCACAAATCAGTCCCTGACCTAGGGTTCATACCAGTGGGGTTACGGACAGTACTAGTTTGGTACAAGGATCGTACTAGATAGGTTTAAAAAGTAAACAGGCAATTGTTAGTAGTTCATATCTTGGCGCTAGCAAGAGTTGATTAACAGGAAGAACAATTAAATCTTAAGCAAATGTAGATAGCAAATAAAATAAAACAAGCTAAATGACATACAATAATTCTTGTACTGATGCAAGTAGCCCCAACAAGATAGGAAATTAACTAAGACTGTCTGACAACTTTAATCTAACAAACATAATATGAAAACTAAAAGATGTACCAAGTCTGAAATACATATTTATGAAATAAAAACACTACAATTTAATTCCAAACAAATCTTCAAAGTATAGAAAGGAAAACTAATTTTCATTGCTGTCATTTGGTACCGTCACATTTCTCAATCTGACTCACTATATTGAAATATTCAAAGGGTTTCGTCTTGTACCTATATAACTTTGAATTTTTCTGTAAATTAAAAAAAACAATTTATTAATAAATTAATTAACAGAAGCAATACAAATGTAATTGTATATAAATTAATAAATAAATTTGCATTACCTCCTTTAATTCCTCCCATTCGTTTTCAGGACCACATGCCACATGGTTAATAGGATCCCAACACCATCCTGTCTTCTTGACACATCTCTTATAATCGTAAAAATCATACTTAATTGTTTTTCAGCGTGTTTGTAATTCTTGGCCTTCGCATTCTGGTACCGATTGTGAATTCACAACAATAGCTAATCTTTCCCACATTTGTATGGTGAATGTTCCTGGACCAGCGACTCGAAATGCAAGTTGCTCTTCTCGTATCAAATTCAACACGAGTGTTGTTTGCTTATTACTCCATTTTGGTGCCCTGCTTACCATTCTTCTTATTTCCTTTATTTTTGTTCCTTCCTGATTGATCCATTCTTATTTCTTCCCTTTTTTTTTTGTCCAGTTCATGTCAAAGAATACATATAGACAAAATATTAGGGAACTGCTATGTCCATCACAAGACGACAATAGTGATACAGACTGATACACAAGCTATTTGTAAACATTGAAATGAGATAACATTTCCATTTGCTAGGATGTTAATTTCTGATATTCAATTAAATAAGCAAAATAATCGGAATAGTTGAGCAATAGTGATATTCAATTAAGTCTAAGGCCATTTAACCATTAAATAAAAAAAGAAATTAGCTGATTTAGTGGAGAGATGGGAGATGATTAATTTGACCAGAAAAGCTTGAGCACTAATTTAGCGGAAAGAAATCATTTGAGAAATAAACAATCAAACCTAAAATCACGTAAATACATACCTGATTTGACCAGAGTGTTATTCTGTGAGCGCAATCAATAGATAGAAGAGTCGGCTAGGTTTGTGATCAGAAAGGAATGATAAGTTTTTATAGGGGTTTGTGCTCTATTTTTATCAACTATTCATCTGCGATTTGTTAAAGTTAGGAGCTTTCTTATCGGAATAGGAAACTTCCTTCTCGGAAGAGAAAAGTATTCATCGGCGATTTTAGAAAGACGAAGCAATTTTCTTTTTTCAGATGAGCGGTGGCGAAACTTACGACTTCTTTAGGACGAGGGGATGAGGACATGAGCGTAAAATTCACTTATCCTTCCGCTTTTCTTAAATTAAGACGCCTCTAGAGACGTCATAGTTTAAGATGCCATGTCATCTATTTTTTTCTTAACTCCAAATTCCAGTCAACACTTAAGTAATCTTACTAATTCAATTTTAAGACATGTTTGGCTTCTTAAGTCATTCTTAACTCATTTAAGAAAGACTTAAGTCGCTACCAAACAGGGCCAATACTCTTTGATTAACAATTTTATATAATTTGTGAGAGAAAATAGTTTCTTCCAATATCCAAAATTTGAATGCATAAAGATAAATAAGCGATAAGATGAATTCATAAGCACTCGTGCTAAATTTTTGTAGCAAATTAGCAAGTTATAACATATATAAGATACTTATGATTTAGCGATGACAAATACAAAAAATGAAGAACTACCGGATTATTTTGTTTACGAGCGAACCAAAGTTGTCTTCACGCCTAAAACGTTTTGCTGTCACGGCATCCACCTGTTAGGATACTGGATACAGACAGTTTGTGGTTACAAAGGGAAGCATGACTGCATGAGTGGTATTGGGCCGAAACCTCTCCAAAGGGGCTAGGTGATGGGCCCAAAAAAGCCTTCCTTTTCTCCTAAGTTTTTAAATCCCTGCTCCGTCAAGGAGGTTCTGTCGGAACCAGATCCTGGCCATCCAGTGGACGTTTTTGGGATCTGGACCGTCTGATTTAATCTCAACGGCTAAAAGGAGCCCCGTAAATTCTAACACTCCCGAAAAAAATAATTGGCCCGAAAAAATGAACCGTCGAGATTCGGACGGCCCCGATCAAAAACTACCACTGGACGTTTCAAAAAAAACGTCCAGAGGATCCTGGTCCGGTTCTGTCGTTTTAGCTTAGTTGTGTAAATTTTTTGAAAGTGTTCGGCAAATGACATATTGACATGGTTAGACCACATTGTATTTTTATATATGTTTTAACTTTTAACCATGCCACCCGTCGATACTCGATACACAAAAAAAATGTAATTATTAACACGCTTGTATTTTTGTAAGTAAAAATAAAATATCATATTTCTAATTTTATTTAATCTAGTTGTTCAGTTAACTAGACACTATAAATCGTGGTTGCCTAGATAGTCTGTGTCTATAATTTTCCAAAAAAAGTAAAAATAAAATATTACAAAACAAAACAAAACAAATTGACATTCTAGTTTTTAGTCTTGTCATCTTGTGGTAAACTAGGATTTGAATCATTAATGCATCGAATCCATAACCCTTTTAAAAATAGTTCGCAAGGTCATCGGATTTTCATTACATTTTTACTACATGTATTTGTTATGCCTAATATATTCCATCATGTTTAAAGTTCGAATCAGAATTGAAACAGAATTTCCAACGACCTAGTTCGAACCAAAACATAAAACTAACAAATATATAAATATGAAAAAAAATATCACATTTCATATTTTATTGCTCAAATAAATTTAAAACATTTAAAAAATTTGAGAAAGAATGGTTAACAAAATAAAAAATACATTGCGTAACCTGACCTTAGCAATCCAAACGCGCGCAGCGAGTTGAAACTCCTTCCTTTCAATTCACACAAACAAACCCTAGAAAGAAAGAAGCAACCCAACCTTCCGCTTCTAGAGATACTAGCACCACCTGTCAGAGCCAACGAGACAGAGAGCGAAGGCGAGCATGGCCCATGGCGGCTATGGTCGACGCCGCTCGGAGGAGCGGCGGCCACAACACGCGCGCCGCGCCAAAGGGTTAGGTCCTGACAAAAGAGGAAAGAAGGCTAAATCGGTGTCGATCAAGAACCAGATTCGAGCTGCTGAGAGGTTTCTCCGAAAGGTATGGTTAGATTAGATTTCACTAGGGCTGTGGACCAAAGCCTGTGGCTTTCTGTTAATTGACTGGATGCTTGGCAGGGTTTGAGGAAGCCAGTGTTACTAGAATATAGAGGGGAAAACTAATAAGTGTGATATTCTGTGTGTGCGAACATTTTGTAATTTTTTTAGTTGCTATGGAAGTTAGATACTGTCAGGTATTGAGGTGTGAAATTGTGAAACGTTTCAAATTTCATGGGTAATGTGAGTGATTTGAGAATTCGGTATTATTCATTATGAAAATAAATTTATGTGCTAGGGAGACGCACAATTAACAGGTGATTTTAGATAAATAACTAACAATTGCACGGTAATGATCGCAAAGAAAATCATATGATTGATTTCATTTAGAGGCTCCCTGAGAGAGCATTTGGGGATGGAGGAGCAGTATTTGAAATTACATGCTCTGATAATTTTGTTGCTTGTTGCATTTATTGAATAAATATATTAATATCTCAGTGATGGGAGGTACTAGAAAAGGCGAAGGGTGGAAGTGAACAGAATCTGAAATTGCAAGTGGACTGGGAATTAAATGACTCGTAGATTTTGTAAAAAAAAAAATTGGTTGAGTTTTGGTTGAAAATTCATAGCTTGTTACACCTACTATGAGAAAGCAGTAATGGTCCTCTTTTATGGTGAAAATGGAAGATGTTAAAGTTAGAAAATCTTTTCATTTTAATGTCTCCATAATTGAAGGTTCAATGTGGGTGAGTTTGATATGTGTTTATTTCCATGACTTTTTGCATCTTTTACAAAATAAGGAAGCAGAAATGTTTTAAGGTAAATAATGTTATAATAGGAAATCACGTGTGCCTTTAGCTACATAGCTTGTCATTTTTCACTGGGAAGAATGGAAAATGTGCGATTCTTTTTTTTTTTGTCAAAACCATAGGTATGTATTTGTGAAGGGTATTTTACAAAATAAGTCAGTTCAAGTCAGAGACTTGAGAATAAAAGATTAAAAGTTTTTGTGCATCAAAAAATTATCCATCTGTGAACTAGCTTTCCTTGTTGTCCTATCAAAATATGTGTTTTCTTGGCTTGGTTGTATATTATTGTTTTGTTGCAGCTTAATTGAAACTTAAATATCAAGCTTACTCTGTGACTTCATGTATTTATTTGTTTATACAGGAACTTCCTAAAGAAGTGAGAGAAGCTCAGCAAAAGAAATTGGAAGAATTAAAAAAGCAAGTTGAGATTCACAATAGACTAGTAGTCGAGCGCAAGTTACAAATGAGAGATAGAAAGATCAAGTTCTTTGGTACTTATTTTTCCCTGCGTTTCTGCAACAAATGTTCAACTGCCCCTAAAAAGTGCAAAAGGTTCGTGAGGTGTGGAGGGAGTGGGTTCTGAGAGTTGGGACGAAATAGGGATATGGCAATAAGCCAATAATGACAGGAGAAACATGAACGAGTGGAACAGACCGACAAAGATCTTCAACTAATGAGTAATGAATAAATTATGGGAAGAGTGAGCCGGGATATTTATGGATCCCGTTTGTCCCTTTCTTGTGAACGAATTGAAGAACTAAATTTGTTCAAATTCGAAGTTTGCAAATCATGGTGATTCTAGTAAAAGATCAGTGAGCAGTTTGGTTTCTAGTTCAGGGATTTTCGATCTCAAATTTTATTTATTTATTTTTTGTTTTGATAAAAGATCCAGTAGTAGAAAGGTGCAGTTGAACATCACTTTGTTTGTTAGGGGATATGTCATATTCATGAAATTTTCTCACTTATGTAAACAAAGGCAAATTTCCTACTCATGATCTTCTCCCTTTATTGCTGACAAGATGTTTTTTCCATCTTCTTCGATAGAGAGGAGAAAGATTGAGAGAATGATAAGGCGACTTGAGAAGCAACTCCGTACCTCTTCAGATCATGCCACTGAGGCACAAATATCAAGCCAGCTGTCAAAATTAAAAGAGGATCTTGAGTATGTCAGGGTATGTTATTCTCATGCTAACTCATTTTTGTAAAATAATTTCTATATCGTCTCTAATTGAAAGAGCTTACGTTGATTTATGATCAACTTCATGTATAAGATTGGAAGTAAGTAAACCAGCAGCACATTTATTGTTGTTTACTGGTCTTTTTATATTATATGCTCATGTGAAACCCCTTGTTGATCATCCTTTTTGTTAACCAGGCCTTTTCATAGGAACTGTATTCCTTGTATCTGTTTGCAGTTTGAGCTCAAGAAGTACATCTTAAGATGACATAAATGTTCTGCAATATCATTGTGAATTCAGAAAGGGGTGGATTCAATGCATGGATGAATTAAAAGTTCTCTGACGATTTAGTATATTGCTTTGATTTACAATATTGTGCATTGTATTTAGGTGAATAAGAATGTCATAATAAATGGTGTACTAACCAAAGAATTGTCCTTTCTTTGCAGTTCTTTCCAAAGAACGAGAAGTATGTTTCTTTGTTTACGGGAGGTGAAAACCCTGATTCCATTGAGAAGAGAAATAAGTGGCGCAAGCAGATCAAAGATAATTTGATGGAAGCAGCTGCTAGTGGCAAAGAATTAGAAGGTCAGTTTCTTTAAATTATTTATTTTCTTTTTTTTCTGCAAATTACACCTAATAATTCAGCTTTATCTATGACTCCAGCTCTCTTCTTCTTTTCTTTTCTTTCTTTTTTTTTTTTTCACTTAACCTGAGTGATTTGTTGGACCTCTTTGCAACTAAAACTTCCTTGATGAAACTTAAAAGGAATGTCAACTCAAGCAAGAAACATTTTTTTGTAATACCAACACAACCTTATGTCATTTGATCTGAAATAATTATATTACTGGTCTCATGGGCCAGTTTTATTTCCTTACCGGCACACTGGTTCTGTCTGCAACTAAAAAAAAAGAGTGTTGTTGGTAACAAGAACCATAATTAAATAAAATTAATTATTAATTAGAAGTGGGGATAGTTTTTATCACTTTGCTCGTCTCACGGGTGAGTTTTATTTCCCAAAAGCCTGCTGGTTCTATCTGCAACTACAAAATAATGTGTTGTTGGTAACAAGGATCCATTTTATTAAATGTGAGATAATGTTGTTTGTTGTGAGCAGAAACTGGGAGTGATGATGATGCATTGGATATAACTGATGATGACTTCTTTATGTCGGCGAGCTCTAGTGATGATGAAGCTGATGATGAATGGACTGACAAAAGCACCAAGTAATATTTTTATTCTCTTTCATGCTGCATGCATGAGTCTGTGCTACGTATATTAATATTAATGACTGTTTAATCTCTGTTTTGTCCATTCTGTCGGGTATTCTTGGGATGGTCTGGGGACTGGGGGATAATTTTGTTTGAGGCCCGCCTCTGGTCATTTGGCACATGTAGGCTAGATGGCATGCTCTCATTGATGGGTAACCCAGAGGCAAATTGACTGTATATTATTATTATTGTTATTGTTATTGTTATTGTTATTGTTATGGTTATTGAAAACAAGACAGGGCTAAGCCCTAACTTGTATTGTAGCCAGTGGTGAAATTGTCATCAGCTGTAAAAATCATTTCCCTTTGTTTTATAAGCACAAGTTATTTTCAGATTCTACCAGATTAGAATAGTATCCTACCTATCAGATCGGATGTCAAAAAGTGTACTAAACAAAGTTTGGTCAGAATGGCAAAGAAATTGAGATTTATTTCTATGGGTACAGTTGATATCAGGTACTGTGCAATAATGATTTGGTTGTTCCCATGCAGAGAACCAGCTTCAAGTGCTTCAGGCAAAGCTGCGTCTGGCATGTCAAGCGATGAAAAATATGAGGTTTTATTTTTTTGTAAGGGACCACAATATTTTTAAGAAGTCTTTTTAGGTTTAGATGAACTTGTGAATAAGAAGATTGAGTGGCATTATTTGCACTGTTAAATATGGCCAGATGTGGTCTGTCCAGAGAAATAATGTATGAAGTAAATATGCCGATATTCTAAAACAGGATCTGTCCGTTGACTCCATTTATTGCTATCAGAAGTGCAGGGAGTTTTCTTGGGGGAAGTATTCATTTGTTCATATGTGCCCTCAAATTGATTGAAATGCCACCCTTGCATATTCCTGTCTGCACCTTTCCACACTCAATCCTCCAAAAACACAAAAAAAAAAGACTAAAAGAAAATGAATCCTTTTGCATGGAGTGGAGAGAAGAAATGAAAGTCAGATGTGTGACACGTGCTTTATATTTATTCATTCATTTGCACAAGATCATTACAAAAGTAATGATACCTATACATTTATTTTTGTATTGAAGTCATGAATTATTTGGGTTCACAGAGACAGAGATCAGCTCGAGTACTGATGCCGCCACCTCGAGTACTTCCACCAAGCAGAGCCAGGTCCAGTGGAAAGCATGCCATATCTACCTCTGACACTAATACTTCTTCAAGTAGCGGCCCTTCCACCTCTAAAAAGAACTGGAGGCCTCCACCTTATGTGCGTGCTGGAGGAGACAACAACAGCAACCTGAGCTCCAATTCTGATGTGCAAAAACCGCGCCGCAAGAGGAGACATCGTAAGAAGAAGAAGCAGGTAATTCTGTATAAGCAAATAAGTTTTACATATTTATGTTACATGCATTGATGTACACCAATGATACATTCTTAACTATGCTGTGCAGCCACATTTAGCAAGTTCTAATTAATTATAAGTATGCCATTACGCCATGGTTAATTGTATTTGACCTTCTGTTCAAGAAAATCCCTCTTTTCATCTTTAATTTGTTGTTACTTATTTTATTTGAAAATTTTCATTTTCTGAAACTGTCCTTGACCAGGCCTCCTCATGGTTGGAATTGTAGTTAGTGTAGCTTAGCTTTTTATGGTACCGAAAATAAATATCTGCTACTAATGCAATGATCTATATATACATCGATTACTTAATTTTTGTGTGTGCCTTGTCTGGACTCTGGACTAAATGCACAAAGTTATTTTCTGCAGGATAACTAGGGTCAACGGACTCATGGGCTAGCAACATTATAGACAACTATTAAAGTCTCCATGCATTTAGCGATGCAACTATTTTTTGTCGGTTTGTAATGGATATAGTTGATATATTTGGTTGGAGTAAAGGTTTTCCCGGGTGGAGGTTTCCTTGACAATTTGATTCAAGCATGAAAGTAACAAGCTTTCATTTGTCTTTATGGTACTTTTTGCTAATATATAAGCCTAAGTTGCACCGTATTTTGCCCTTTCACAGTACATGTTGTATCTGGTCAGTTATTAGTGGTACGGTCAGAAGACTGGGTATATGCAGTTGGACAGGTGTGGCCGTATCTAATCAGGATTCTAGGTGTACCCTCATGTGAATTGTTTGGGGCTGATACATAAATGTTTTTTCAGAAGCTCCTGTTTCTAGTCTAAACGCTGCCTACGCCGTCAAGGAAGTATGTAAAAGTGAAGTAGTTGCTGCAGCCAAACAGTTTTAATAAAGATAGATTTATTCAGTATAATGTGGTTGTTGCGAATGAGAGAGTATGTTAGAGTCAGATGCATAGGTTCCTCTCAGATACATATATTATAGAGGGTTTCAATGCTATCAATTTTTTTGTGCCACTAAATATCACAACTAAATCTTTTTATTTATATTCTAAATTTTAAAATTCAAACTCCAAAGTCAACAAGTTGATTTTGTTCAATTTTTAGATGTATTGCCATTTTTTTTTTTTTGTGAGCATTAAAGTTTATTTGATATTCGAATTGAGAGATCAAAACACAAGCACACAAAAACAAGGCATTGGAACCTCATAATAGAATTTGGAACAATATGCAAGAAGTACAGAGGGTTTTGGACAAAAGGGATAGCTTTGATTATGAATTTAATTGTATGTGGTATTAGTCACTAGTTGTGACTTGTGATTTTGTTGAAAACTTGGTAGAAGTCTCCCTTAAGGAGCATCCTTTAGTCACTAGTTGTGACTTGTGATTTTTTTGTAAACTTTTGCATGTGGTTAAATCTAATGCAAGGCGCTTCTGTTTGGGGTTCTGTTCTTCAAAAAAAAAAAAAAAAAAAAAAAAATTGTATGTGGTATTAAAACTGCGTCGGTCCAATGGTATTCCTTCTCCATAGTTTCATTGTAAAAGAGGGCTACGACTTAAGACAGAGAGGGAAATATTCGGTATCTTTGCGTGGTTTAGGTTCTAAAATCGGATTAGTTAAAAGAATTGGAGAATTCATAGTGGGATTAGTGTAGGTTAGGCCTTGGTTTATGTCTGCCTTTGTGATATTAAGATGGTGAGGTCTTTCTATCTTAAGGGATATTTAATATGAACAAGTTCTAAAAGTTCGTGAATAATTTGCAAGTTACTCTAAGCATTTTGTCAATATTTTAAAAAAATTTTGTAGTCATTAAAAATGTGTTGATAAAAGTATTCCGGATATTATTTCATAATTTTGTTTTTTTAGATACACTGGCCAGAGGCTGACAAGTTATTATTTCATAATTTTGTTAATATGCCGGACCCAGGTGTGTGAGATACTGAAATAGACGTAGAGGAAGAGGATCCAAGGCAATGTGATTGTGCAAGCACTGTCTTCTATTTTGGACTTGTTTAACAACACAATGACAGGTGAGCCTGCTTCAAATTTATCCAATGGAATTAAACTTACACGAGTTTAGAATAGACAAATTTGAACAACTGATAGCTCTGAAATCTTCATAGTCAAATTCAGATTTCTCAGAGATATCAACGACCACCATTTGAAAGTTTGTGGATTTAGAACAAAAGTTCAAAATTCGTCTTCTGAATTTCTAAATATTATCAAATTCAAATCAGATATGATCAATCTGCTTAAATTAATATTAATATGTTGAAATGCAAAATATGTTTTAGTTAATTTGAGGAATAAGATATGTATTGTTGTACAACAACTGACCTCATCTACATAAATGATTTTTTTTTTTTCGGCTTTACCTATGTGCGCTATTTTGACTTAGCAAAGAATAAAAATTGGTACAAATATTAGAATAAACCACATATTTCAACATAAAAATAAGCGACGAGACCGGATTTTTTTTTTTTTTCTGTTTCGACCAACGGTTTATCTTTAGTTTTAATTCACACTTTTCTATTGATGGATAAGTATGTTCCATCTATTATTCAAAATATATATTTGTAAAAAAAATTGTAACAAACATAAGTATAGTAACTAAAAATTCGTTCATTTCAATTTTTTTTTTAAAATTACATCTTGCAAAAATGTTGTACTTTTTCATCCCTAAGGCCGTAACTTTACCGAACCACAAACAACGCAAGTAACATTATATAGATCAATTGAAATTCACAAATCATCATCAATAACACAACTACGCCAAACATAATAAAAAACTATACATTACATAATGATTACATAATAAGAATTTTTTTGAAATTAGATATCACACATTATATTATAACTATATAAATTTGCTGCGTCGTGACTTCCGCGTGAGAGGGATTTGTTACTGTAGTTAGTACAGTAACAGATCCGAACCGTTAATTCTGATCGGTACAATCTCATCTGTTGGATAAGCATATTCTTGATCCCTTAGCATATTCTCCTCCTCTCTCCTCTCAAGATCTCTCTCTGCTGTCAGAGTTTGCACCGAGTACCAGGAAAAAAGGCAGAACACTTGATTCTTCTCCCTACCACCACACCAGGCACAGGAAGGAGAGCCGGAGAGAGAGAGAGTTTGCACCGAGTACCAACCTCTGCTCTTCCTGCCGATCACACGTGCCTGCTTCCATTTGCTTGCAAGTTCAGAGCTTGAGCATCTGGAAAGCTGTCTACCCAGAGAGGCTTTAGGGGGCGCTAATGCTATGGGTTCGTACGGACTGTGTGTTTGAGTTCCCATCTTCTATCCTCTTTATGGTTCAGGTATTACTTCTCGCTGTGCAACTCTGCCTGTTTCTTCTTTTCTTTTCAATTTTTCCGTCCATTTGAATTTTCTATCAGATTCAGGATTGGTGTCTTCTCCTTCTGCCTACTTTGTAGCTTTCAGATCAATTTAGGTGCTGGATTGGTATAGTGCAAGGTAATTTTTCCCCCTCTTCTGTTGCACAGCTGATATGAGCTTTTATTGCTCTAGATCATTGATTGTGGGATATTACTCTCTTAAAACAACGAATGTAGTTTCTATAAGTGTTTTTATTACGATATTTTTCTGGTAGGGGTTATTCTAACTTAGAGTTCACTTTCACGTGTTTGGACTGTTTTAAGTGGTTTTATCAATTGGACAATTCGAAAGGGTTTTAGATTGTTTAGTAGTTTGTTTCTTAAACCTTAATTTCTCCTACTTTTGGCATCCTCGAGTCAAAAATAATATTTTACCGCTTCTCAGTTTTTACTTCGTCTCAACTAGACAGATTAGGGGCTAAAAAATGTGACACTCTGGGCACTCACAATACTTAGTTTTGAGTTTTGACTAATTGCTTATTTCCAGCCATCATAAATGGAAGAGCGAGAAAATAGCGCCTTGGTGTTCAGTGGATGCATCAAGAGCATTCAGCTAAGCCTAGCCAGTCATAAAGAAATTGCAATACTTTTTTTTCCCATTTTTTTTAAGGTAGAACTATACAACAAGAGTTTAGGTTTCAACCGATATAGCATCTTTTCATGTTGCTAAATTAGGCCTTTAGTTGAAATTACCATTGTTTGGTACAGAGAAAGCAGCCGTGCATGCATTGATACTATTCGCATCAGCTATTGTTGCAGTAGATAGCACTGTATTGATTACATTCCACCTATTTTGGTTGTACTTGGCAGTGGTGCTTATAACTGGATTTGTTCTATTTGCAGTAAAAATGATTACCACATATTAAACGCATCTTATGGAAGGTCATCATAATCAGGAAGGTGTATCTAAGAGATGGGAATATCTACTGTATGAAGCAAGAATTCCAAATCTGCATGAATGCTCAGAGTATTGGCTTTATACAGACTCAGAGAATTTATGAAAAAAAGGCTTAGATTTTCAGAGTTTATCTGCAGGTAATAATTTAAGTCCTCATCTCAACCTAATAAACTTTGTTACTTCTATACCATTTTTTGTTTATATTTATTGCATATCAAAATGCTATTGAATCAAATGTTACTCATCGTTTCATGTTTAATGGCATTAATATACAAGCCAAAATGAATTCTGATGACATTCGTGCATTTTCCATATCGAACTTCTAAATAATGAGTGGCTCGGTCTTAGCCTCGCTGAAAATGTATGAATCCAAACTCCTTTTGTATTTTCTTTTTTTGATATTTTCTCTGTTTTATTTTAAGAAATTGGCTTAGTTCACCTTCCCTTTTCAACTTTTTTCCTTCTCCCTGAGACGAACTATTATCCCTTTGTTTCAATGAGAAAGAGCACTGATGGTTTCTCCTGATTTTAGGAGCGAACGTACAATAACAAAAAAAAGTTGCAGCTTTTGATTGTTCAAACCTCAGCCTCTTCTAATTCTTATTTGTAATTACTAATTTCATTTTTGTTGATTTCTTATCTAGGGGGTGTTTCTAATGTGGAGGTTGGGAATGAGGACTCTGGACCTATCGGGGTATTTAACAATCTAGCGTCAAGCCGAGTTGTCATTGAACTACTATTGGACAACTCAGTTATGTATTTCATCCTTTGTTTTACAAGATTTTGAATTTTTTATTTTTGTATGTTTCCGTATTTGCATATTTTCTAAGTGAACCATGTTAGTAAAATTGAAAGATTGGTCAATTAAGTTATTGTTTTGATTAGTAATTACATAAAAATTATATTGTTGCTTTTATGTTTGTTATTGGTGCGATCATGTAGATACTAACTACGAACAATTGGAAGATTGGTCAATTAAGTTATTGTTTTCATGAGCAGTAATTACATGAAAATAGGAAGTTTGTCATAACAATTGTTGGTGCAACGAGCCTGTTACAAATGTCAGTAACAATCTTCATTATATCTATACATTTGTTTATGCGTTTATAATATCTCCAATTCTCCAGAGAATATTCTGAATTTTATTTTAGTATAAGGTTTGGTTTTCTAACTTTTCTCTTATCTTAAACATTGCTTGCATATAGAAAATATGTTATTTTGGAGACTGGACACTACAGCACGGTGGAAATAATAATGTTGACTTAGGCTATTTGAAGAAACTTGCATCAGCCTCAATCTACCATTTGTAAGGAGCTCCAAAGTGTGAGGTAACTTATAATACAAAAAATTATAATGACTGAAGTAATACTTAGTTGTTCTCAATAAAAATAAACAATAGTCCAATGGAGTCAATTGCTCTCTTGCAAAAGGGGCTTCAGATTAATCATTTGTTGCGTTAACCAATTTCCTTTTGAGTATAATATGTTGTGTGAGCCAATTTTTATTTTATTTTATTTTGAGGCAGTATTGTACTGATTAATGAGAAGGGTGATATTACAATTCTTACTGTAGTGGATGAGACGATGATAATTTTGGTAGAAGCTAGATTATATGTGAGATATTTTAATTTTTATTGTGCCCTGTGTTGTGTTAAGAGTGATATTGGATATTTTGCTGTGTAGAAGCTAGATGTAGTGCTGCCAAATTTAGCCCAAGATCACAGCTTATGTTTTTAAGCCAGTCTCATCCTTGCGATAAGTTCTCAAATTATGCAGTCTTATTTTTTAAATTTCTCAATGATTAGTTCACAAATTATGGAACATATATATGTAGATATTAGTTCACAAATAATCATCTACTATTAGTAGATATTAGTTCACAAATTTTGACATATTTCTTCCGATAATATCATAATATCGTGAATGTTTTACTTTATTTGGAAAAAAAAAATCCTACTTAATCCATTTGCATTGCTTATTAGTTATGAAAATCTTTTCTTTTAAATGACATGTGGATATGGAACAGTTAACGACAGCAGCATTCTCAAAACAATCGATTAAAATTTGTTGCGGAAGGTAGTGTACTAAGTAAATCTATGTAGCCTCAGTAAACTTAGAGAGAATTATATTGTCGTATAAACAGAATGATATCCTCCAGCTGTTGTGGTATCATTGATTTCACCTTCCTATTTAAATTCTCTTCATCGTATTTGCAACTTCAAATTGGACAACAAAATGGCGAGTAGTAGAGATTTCTTTCAGGGATAAATATTATTATGATGACTACACTGTATATGCCTAATTAATTTTAAAGATACTATATACTGCTAAGTAAATCCACGCATGCTGTGAGGTGAAATCTCGCTGGTATTTTATTTGGTCCATGATCAAGCATTCATTATTGAAGTGATAAAGCCTTCTGTATTCTTTTTAAATATTAAAAAATAATAATCATCGTAATTCAATAGAAAAAATGGTACAGTATAATTATGCCACTTAGTTGATAATTCTAGCTAATTTGATAAAAAGCTCCTAAAATATTTGGGCAAAAAAAATAAAAAAAACAATTTCTGCCATCAAATACGAATAAGATGAATAAGATGAGATCGCGCAACGCGCGATAATAACACTAGTAATTATCTATTTGGGTCCAAAACCCTGTTATGTAGCTTTATAATGATGTTACCTTAAATTAGCCACGACTTCCATATGAGAATTTGGAGATATGCAAATCTTGCCAAACTAATTTTATGCATCTCATAAAGCCAACACATACAAAAGTATCTCTTCTCACCAAGTATACTACCAACCAACCAACGTTGTCCTTTTTCCTCCTTTCTTTGATTTCGGTGATGATAAGGACAACAAGGATTAATCACCTTTACACATTAATTGCTCGTGATCATACAATCTATGATTTGCCTTGATCATAGATTTTTATTTGCCTACTTTAACTTGGCCAAATGAAATTATTATTGGCTGTATAACTAATAAAATTTTTTTTGTTGATACTCTCAAAAAAAGCCTTTAAGGGATGTTTGGATTTTAAATTTAGTTGTCAAAATTAGCGCGCTAACTCAGGTTTCAGATAATTGTTCACCTAATTTAATAATTTTCATTAAATTAATTAGCGGAACAATGTTGTTTTTTCCCCTTTTTATATTAACAGCGAACAACGTTGTTACCAACTATTCTCAACAACTACGTACGCACTAAAATGCGAATAATATTCCAGGAGAGTCGCTTATCTATGTAAGCCTTATTTTCTTGTGAATCCAAACAGATCCTAAAAATATATGACTATCGTATTTTTGTCATTTGAGTTATATACTTACAAGTTACATGACATCACTGTATAGTTTTCTTTTGATTTCAATTGTAAATAGCAAAATATATCTTGTATAATATATTTTCCAATTGAGAACAACATTTCCAATAAAATCTCCAAAAAGGAAAAAAAAAACATTTCCAATAACATATGCATCTAAAATATTATCACTATAGAAGAGTTAAATTTGATGACTAGTTACCAGTACCATTTACCACTATACATTGATAACTATATAAGGTCATATAATATTATACTCTTGTCTATCATGAAATCAGATATGGTGTTATGCTACGACTTCTTTTGAACCAAGTAAATTTTATATTTACTTTCTAAAAGCGGTGGGGATGGATTTATAAAATCCTTACATATGCAAAAGTAAACGTCAGGTTTTTCACGGGCCATGAATTTATAATTGTTTATTCCTGGTTCACTCTCTCTCCTTGTTGGCTCAATACCAACTTGTTTGAATATCTATCGTTTATTCCTTTTTCTGCCTACGGGCAGATCCTCAAAAAAAAAAAAAAAAATCGTTTATTCCTTTTCTGATCTCTATCCTTGTTGGCATAGTACCGACTTGTTCATACCCATTTGTCATTCCATACTCATCTTTAGCTCTTCGCCTTGCGGGTTGTGGCTTTCATACTTGATCACTTGTAAGGCTGTATGGGGGCTCTGATGGATTATTATATATAAAAAAGGCCGTATGGGGCTCTCGGATGGATTATTGTACCCAAAAAAAAAAAAGACAAAAATGTCTTATTCAATTCATTCATTCACCATAAACTTTTGTATCGACCAAAGTTTTATAACGCCAATAACAAGTGTCAATAATATATTCTTTTGAAAGAGCGAGGTAAGTACAACGGTACAAATTTTGTTGTCTTTTTTTTGAAAGACTAGGTAGCGACTACAAATTTTGTTGTCACCTCTTACATAATGTAGTACCACGAGTTAAATATATATTTTTCAAAAAATGGCATATATGATATATCTTTATCACAAAATTTGTTAAATGATTAAGAATCAGTGTAGATCAATTTTGGTTTGTAAGTAAGCAATCAATCATAGTTATCTAAAAATAATTGAAAGTTTTGTTCAAATTATGCTTCATTATGATAAAACGAAGCAAGAGATTTTTAAACATGGAAGGCTGTAAATTAAATACGCACAATATGTTTAAGGCAAAAATTAGAGAAGCACTACAAGTATTTGCATACTAGAATCATTAGTCATTAAGGTATGCTAAACAAATATAGGTACAAATTAATTTTTTTTTTCATGTAATAGTAAGTAATGCGTAAAATTTCATGAATGGGAACTAACTTTCAGAGTTGAGCATTCTTATTGAATCATTATTTTATAGATAAAAAAAAGTCACATTTCTCAACTTTAAATATCAATAAATAATTTGTAATTGGATATCAATTAATATCCCTTATTTAAAAAGCATTGTTTGGTAGCGGACATTCTTACAGAATTTTAGAAAATTTGGCCTGTTTGAATGTATAAGAAAATAAGGTGTAGCGGGTCACATGAAAGATGGCTATTTAGTGAGCGCCATAAAATGTTTTCGCCTTAGAATAGGTGGATCTGACATGGAAGAAACATGGACCAGCTTAGACACCAGAAATTTATTCTCAATTAAAATATGATTTTGGGACCATTGAACAGGTTCCTTCTTAGAAACCAGTCATGACTTAATCATGTGCCCTTAATGCGGTCCTGATTTGATAAAAATATGTTGGTCCCAATACCGTGTATTCTAGCTACCTTATTTAATTAATGATCATACATAGATTATTATGTATGTTTGAGGAAGCAATATTTGCGTTCTCAACCACACGATACGCAATGCAAACTATCAAGAAAATTAAGTCATCGAAGTACCTATCATAGAATAATTAATCAACTATAAGTACATATTTTAGGGAGATAATCAAGGGACCATAGCTTAAAAAATGTATACAAGGGACTACTAATCGAACGGATAAGTGGTTCTCATAGCTTTATTTATTTATATTTTGAAAAATAATCTTGTGCCATTTTTCAACCAAAGAGACTTTTCCTTTCTACATAAAAAAGTTCTTCAAAATATATCAAATTATATTGAAAACGAACTATATTATATGATCAATTTTTAATTTATGGTTTTCTAGTGGTTAGCATGTCAGATAAATTTCAACGTGTTCTTTTGAAAAAAATAAAATAAAATTAATTATACGATGCCAATACAAAGTATGAACCAATCAAAATAACAAAAATGGAACGCGTATACAACCGTACACGAGCCACACGCGTATACATTTTTAGATTTTCGGATATCTCCCAAAAATCTCTTAATTTATCTATTACAGCGGAAAATTATCAACAATCCTATCCGTTAAATATTTACAAAAACCTGTAAAACCACCAACACTAACTAAGCACTCAACTAATAAATCCACGTGTCATGCATCCAACGATGGATCAAGTCAACTAATTGAATTATCTCGGCGCCATCTCCGCACTAGGCTGTTTCTCAAACGGCTTCTCAATTGCCACGTCATTTATTGAAAAGATTTACCTTCAAAAACTTAAAATTGTAGCTAATCTTTTTTTTTTCAATAAATAAATATTCTTGCAATAATGTCGCTGTCACCTTGAAAAGTTGTACTGACCTCTCATCCAATTTCTTTATATAAACAAAGCTCAGTTGAGAAGGTCTCCTCTCTCTTCCATTTCTCTTCTCTGTATTCTCTTTCGTTATCTCCTTTCTCTCGTATCAACACGAGATTTTTCAATTGCTTCGATCGCTTTGTTTGGGATTTAGAAGGATTTAACCACAAATTAAGGCGCTAGTTATACAAATTAATACTCAGATTGTAGTGTAAATTTGAGGTTAATTTGAGAAAAAAAATGCGAGTTAAAAGCTCTAATAATTGCAATCCCGATTTGCACAAGGCTGGTACGGATATGGTACCACCAACTGATGTACAAATCGTGACCTCTGATGGAAACACCATTGCTGCTCATTCCAGCGTTCTGGTAATTGGGCAAACAAGAAATTGATTTTATTTCATTTTGAAACGTATATTCATTCAATTGTTACTTGGTTTATGAACATGTGGGTTGATTCTGTTTAATGATTTGTTGTTGTAGTCATCGGCATCGCCGGTTTTAGAGAGGATGATTGATCGTGCCAGAAAAGGCTGGAATACTGACAGTACAATTAGAATACTTGGTGTACCATCTGATGCTGTTATTGCCTTTGTTCAGCTCCTCTATTCATCCAGGTATTTAATTGTTTCAGGAGTTGATTTTTTATTATAGATATCAATTAAGACCAGCAAAACTATTAGTCATATCAATTTTATGAAATCTTTCATAAATAATAACCTTACAATCCCTCATTAATTGTTCAGGACGGTCCCACTTTCCACCCGAGAAATTGTGGATGTACTGGACCAGCACTGCCTCCAGCTGCTTGCGATGTCCCACAAATACCGTGTTCCATCACTCAAGAGAAGCTGTGAGGAAGCGGTGGCAGTGCAATTGACAGCTGAGAATGCAGTCGATGTATTGAAGCTTGCCAAATTATGCGACGCACCGAGACTGTACCAGCGATGTGTGCAGCTGGTGGCGAAGGATTTCTTGGCTGTGCAGGAATCAGATGGTTGGAAGTTTGTGCAGAGACACGACATGATGCTTGAGCTGGAGATTCTCCAATTCTTGGAGGATCGTGACGAGGTTTGTTGCATTCTTAATTTTTTTTTATTTGTATTTGTTTTTAAATTTTCTTCCCACATAAAGCCTGTAGATATTATAAGTTGTATTAGAATTGGCAACTCTTAATTTTATGCTTGGTCTTACCTAATTGGGGCTCCATATTGTTAGATATGAAAGCCTTTTTAGATTTTAGTGATTAGTGATGTAATTAAAGTTTTGATATAGCTTAGTGGAGAGCATTTTTATGGTGAAATTATAATAAGGGGAAAAAAATGAGATGCTAATACTTGATCTTTGTTGCAACTTGTTAAACGTATAAATATCTTGGGTTTTGGCTGTATTTGAAAGGCAGCAATCGAAAGAATCTGGGACAAAAATCTGTTAGATTAAATAGATCCAATGAACCACACTGGTAGCGCTTTAGGGTCACTAGATCTAGAAACAAAATAATTTCTCTCTGTGAAACAATGTTGATCTCTTGAGTTAAATTTGATTTATCTATAAAAGTGTAGTTTCTAGGTAACTTCAGTAAAGTTTGAGGAAATTAGAATAAATCGTCAATCACTTCTGTAAGTTAGTCCACAAAATCCATCACCATGTGAAATGTATCCGGAAACCTATGCCATAAAAATAATTTAGAAATCATCATTGTCGTAATAAAGTTAGAATATATAAGATAAGCAATATGACAACTTGTGTATCATATCTTATTCATGAAAAGAGGGATTGGTCATGTCGCTTTCAGTGTGCTTCTCATGGTAAAAAAAATCATTAGGTACTTCAGCTGCTTCCTTTGAAAGCAAAAGGGAACCGTCCCTGTTGCTTTCATAGGTACTGGTCAAAAAACAAACATAAGTTGTTTTCCAGCTGTTGTCTAGTGACTTGTGGCTGTCCTTAACCTTGTTTTCTCCACGTGAATTGTATCTACCTATTTAATATCTCATACATTAGTTAAACTGTGATAAAAAAAAGTTGTTGAACTTTGCACTTTCATTTTTGGAACTCATGAATAATTTTCCTTAATTATACAATCATCTGAGTATAATACTCTTCTCCAAATTTATGACAACTTCATTAAAGAAAAAAAATCCCTAGATTTTATATACTGTATTGAATTTTCAGTAGTAAGTCTCTTATCTGGTGAATTCAAATATACAGAGGAAAAAAAGGTGGAAGCAACAGAGAGAAGCTCAGAAGGTCTACCAAGAGCTGAGTGAAGCCATGAATTGTCTCCACCATATCTTTGCTGATGGGTGCTCAGAAATGAGAGAACCGTGCACACAGTTTGATAGTTGCCAGGGGCTGAAACTATTGATGCAGCACTTTGCAACATGTGACAAGAAACTGGCAAGGGGAGGAGGCTGCCTCCGTTGCAAGAGAATGTGGCAGATTTTTCGCCTCCATTCCTCCACATGCAATGAATCAAAAAGTTGCAAAGTTCCTTTCTGCAGGTAACTAACAAAGATTCAATCTATACTTGCAAGTGGTTTTGATTGTAGGTTTTGCATAATTTGTTTTGTTTCATGGACAATTAACCCAAAAGTACTGATGTAATCTAAAGAATTAACATCTAAGAAAGCACAAAAAATTATGCTTACAGTATTCTTCCAGTAGTTTTGTTAGATTAATGAAACTAATGTCTTATTTCCTTTGTCTAATGAACAGTCACTTCAAGATGAAAACACAAGCAGAGAAGCTAGACAAAACATGGAGACTACTAGCAAAGAAGGTGGCCACTGCCAAGGTGATGTCTTCTTTGGCTAATAGGAAGAGACCTGAAGAGGTAGACCAGTCATGGGCAAAGTACATGAAAAGAAAGTAGATTGAGATAAAACGTCAATACTTATACTCATAGTTGATATTAGAATTAGAAAAGTCTAGGTATAGAAAGGTTTGTTTACACGATGATGATATTTATTTATTGGTTCAGGTAGTGTGAACTATTGATTGTATTATAGTGAGTTAGCCTATGATTAGCATTCATATTTCAGTTCCCAATTTTTTTGGTTTCATTTTTTCGTCTTGTTAAGATGACCTCGTTCATAAGAAATTGGAGCCCTTGATCTTAACTAAAATATTTGATTAGATACAAAACAGGAGGTTTGCTTCTTTTTTTTTAAAAAAAAATTTTTTTTCCCCTGCTGAAAACATCACCTTGTACAGGAAAAGAGGAGAAAAATAGAATAAAAATATACCAGAAAAAACTACCTTCGTTACAGAAAGAGCACCTGGAACCCAATAAATACCACCAATCCATTTCTTCTAAAACAGAACATTAATACCAGGACCACAGTTGGACAAAAGTTAGAAGCAGAAAACGAGAGAAAAGAAATAGTTAACCACCCAAAACAGTTTGGATCAAGAGCTAAATTCGTGTGAAATTAAAAAGGAAAGAAAAGAATAACAAACACAGGAACAAAAACATTATTACTCCCTCACTGACAGCATCCGTTCAAAAACTAATTAATTCTAAGAAAAAAATAATAATGGAAAAAAAAGAACTCCAATCCGTATGAACCAGCATAAATTGAGTTTTACATTTCACCACCGTTGGATACCTTGTGAGCATTGGTCCATTTCCTGGTCAATATGTAAGATGCTAGTACTGTATCGACATTTTAGAATTTAACCAAATAACAGTATCTTACATATTGCCTGCCTTGAGACCCCTTATTCTTTGGTGCCCAGATAAGACCTTGTGAGCATTGTTTGCAATTCAGTAAGAGGCACGTCTCTTTTCCTATTTTCATTCCCTCTCACTTTGAGCAAAGCAAGCAAGCTTTGTTTTGTAAGTTTTGATGACATTTTCTGAGTGTACATAATGGTTTTGTTTACACAAGTTGCATATCAGGATAAATAAATTTGGTCAGAACGTCTATTAATTTTAAAAGAGATGGTATATTTTGAAAAGGAATACTGCACAACCTTTTTATCCGTTGGTGCTCCTAATTTGGGGATACAAATAAGTTGTTATTTGAGATCTTAAATTTTAGAGATAAAACTTCCAAGTTTCATTCAAGCTTAGCATGAATTGGTTTAATTGTAATTGGATGACCAAAAAGAAAATGAAAAAGAAAAATAGGAACCGTTGGTCACGAGGGGATCGTTCATGTCCAGGGATTCGTACAAAGATGCAGCTGTGATTTTCATCTTTGTGTGTGTCAAATCTTATTCATGTCAAGAGGGATCGTTCATGTCGCTTTCACTGGTTTTTCTCATAGTCAAAAAAAGTTAAAGGTAGTGCAGCGGTTTCCTTTTGATAGCTAAAGGAGACCATACCTGTTGCTGTCATCTTTCCTAATTTCTGAGCTCCTACACAAGACAACAAAAGTGGTTTTCCAGCTATCGTCTATTAACTGGCGGCTGTCCTTACAAGGTAAATTATCTACCAGTAATTTAGTAACTCTTACAATGTTAAAGCTAATAATATCTTTGCAAAAATATCTCAAACAATGTTTTACTTTGCAAAATATCTCAAACAATAATTTACTTGTGATAAGAAATCGTTGAAAAGAAAAATCTGAATTTTCTTACTAGAGGAGGCATATAAATAATTGGCATAATTATCCTCTCTTTTGAGAACAATTAATATCCTTTTCTTAATCATGCACATTGTTGAATTTTAATGTTATGGTTTCGATACTAGCAATTTTTAAATCATGCACATTATTGAAATTTTAGCGTTATGGTTTCTAACTTACTATATAAGCAAGTTGCAAGTTGTTCTGGTTAAAGGTGTTGTACAATTTATTTTGCTTCATAACCATTACCTGAAAGTACAACTTTAAATGAAGATAATTAGATAATGAATTTAAATATAATACATTGTGAGGTCATATCAGTATCGAAGAATAATTAAGCCCATACCATAGATTCTAGCCGTTACAAATTTTGTCATTTATATATATATATATATATTAAAATCTAAATATTAGCCTTTCATCGTCATCATCATTTCTTTTTCCTAAGATAACAATGATTAGAAAAATAAAAATAAAAAATCAAGACACAGATATGTATTTACCAAGTGCAGCATTCACTAAATAATTTTACTAGATCAAAAGCCGAAGGGCCGAATTATACTTGATTTTTGTTTGTTGATTGAACAATCAGCAAAGATGAGAACAAAAGCATATAAATTGACAAGACATGAAGGCTACAAGCTAAGCAAAGATGGCGACCACTGTCGAAATGATATTTTCTTTGGCTAGAAGAGGCTAGAAGATAGGCCTGCATAACGTTAGAAACACAACGAAAATAGAGTGTTTCGCTAACCGTTTCGTTTCGATAACGAAACAGATTTGATCTTTCGTTAATCGTTTCACAACGCTGAAACGATCAAAATGAACGAAAATTACGTAATTTACACAGTGAAGAAACAGGTTTTAATTTCGTTAATCGTTTCGCTAAACCAGACGAAATAGAATTTTGTTTCGTTAACCGTTTCGCCCAGAACGAAAAAACGATGCGAAACGAAAAACTTGCATCCTGCTAGAAGAGGTAACCAAATTACGGGCAATGTGCATAAGAAGAAAGTAGATTGAGACATATACATATACTCATGGTAGCTGGTACCAGCAATAGATATATACATAGGCATAGAAAGAATGGGCTTACACCATGGTAATATTTATCTTCACTGCATTACAAAAAGATATAGCAATACATTTCCCACAAAAAGAAGGAGAAACATACAAAACTAAACCAACAAAATTATTTTCTTTTCAGAAAGAGCCTGGACCCGGCAGAATACCCATTAAACCATTCTCTTCTCAAAAAGGACATCAGTACCATAATCAAGGTTGACAGAAATTACAAAAAGGAAATAAAAACTCAGTCAATCAATTCTATTCAAGAGCTAAATAGCCAAAAAAAAAAAAGTAATAATATAAATGCATTACTCCTTTGGCTGATGGCTATACCTAGATCCCAATTTCTTACTCCGCAATCAGCATCTATTTTTTATTCTTCTCCAGTTTAAGGAAAACAAAGGAAACATAATAAAAAAAACAAATTTAAGAACTGCCCTGGCAAAAGCTAAGCTTTACGTTTCATCACACTCGGTGACCGATATCCTGCTTTAGTGGGCTTCCCCCAAGGTGAAACCGAAGGTCTACCTCCTTTGGTACGCCCCTCACCTCCACCATGGGGATGATCCACTGGATTCATGGCAACACCACGGACAACTGGGCGTCTCCCTAACCATCGGCTTTGCCCAGCTTTTCTGAGCTTTTGTGCTCCATGGCTGGGATTAGAGACTATACCAATGGTAGCACGGCACCGTGAATCAACAGTCTTCTCATTACCCGAAGGAAGACGCAGAACACACTGTGCTCCCGGCTCCTTCACAACTTTAGCATAAGTACCTGCTGCTCGTACCAGCTTCCCACCCTGACCGGGACGGCATTCGATATCATGCACCCATGTTCCAATTCGTACATTGGCTAGAGGTATACAATTCCCAACTTTTGAATTGAGATCAAGTATGTCGTACTGTCTAGCCACAGAACGTGGCGAAGGGGCACCAGATTGACTCTTTCCATGTAAAATCACTCTGCTTTTAGAAGGTTTTGAGGAATCACAGTTCATCACTGTAGTACCAGGTACACATTCATGACTGGCCAATATGTAAGATACTGGTACACAATCCAATTTCTTCTTTGGACCTTGAATTGTATTAGCAGATTTAGCAGCCAAGCTACTAAACCCGCTAGCTTGTGCCGAAAGCAACGACTTGTGCCTCAGATCATTCTGCCAAGAGAGAGCAGCCTGACGCTTCATCCTCTGCGCCCACAGAACACCGTCCGCGGCCCATTTCTGAATCTCCGAAAGAGAAAACGTCTCTTTTCCCTCCTCATTTCCTCTCACTTCAGGCGCAAAAAAACTCGGCTTGGCACCCGCCAAAGCAATCCTAGGTAAACTCAAAGACCCACCAGACTGAATAGACGGAATCTCTCCTTTACCCAAAGAAGAATACAACACAGAAGAAGCTACCTTTTCTTGACCCACTCCACCCGACAACGCCGCAAATGAGAATCTCCCCGAAACATCAGCCGTGGTAGATTCTAAAATCTCAGACTTCGTACAGCTCTCCGTTACCTTCTGAAGATTCTTTTGACGACGGAGCTGTACGCCTTGGATCCATCGCACGAGGGCGATCCTAGAGGAGCGATTGGGGTCGTACTCGATCCGCTCGACAACGCCCACAGATGCAGTGCTCCGTTTCACATCGACTTTCCTCTGCAGTCTCTTGGCTCCCCCTCCGCGGTGGTAGGAAGTGATGCGGCCCGCGTGGTTCCTCCCTGCCGTCTTTGAGGAGCTTAAAGTCAGACGCTTTAATGCTCCTACTTTCACTCGGTCTTTCATCGCTGAGAGAGCAGCTTGGCTTGACATTTTTTGTTACTATTGATTGGGGCAGTCGCCGCCGGAGAGATCGGAGGTAACAAGGGTTTTAGTTTTGTTTATTTATTTTTGTTTTCTTTTTTTCTTTTCGACGCCAGTGATGCCACTCGTTATGTTAACGGATTTTTTGATCCGGTAACAGGGAAATCCGGATTCGAATTACTATTTTAGTGATGTTGATAAGATTTGAAACGGGTCGGATATTAAACATCTTAACATCCGGATCCGTATGAGAATTTTTTCGATATGATTATCTGGGGATGCATACATTGGTACAGGTTTCGTTATTAATTCTGGAAGCTGATAATAATATAAATAATATTCGTTTAATTATAATATAATATATATATATTGTTATTGAAGTTTGTAGAGGAAAAGTCATGTTATTCAATATATAATATATGTAATCGGATGTATTATGTAACTGTTACTTTATTCCTTGGATGCTCTGTAATTGCAATTTTGTTTTACAATTGTAATTGTATAAGATTTGTGTAAAGTGTTTTGTTTTGATAAACAAATCAGTTACCTTTGTTGTTCTAATCCTGAATTGTTGTAGGGTGATGGTAACTAAATAAATAAGCTTAACAAAACTTATATGAAAAAACTTTAAATTAAAAAGTTCCTGGTGTGAGGGTGGATTTAGTGGTAGGTTTCTGGCAACTCAATTGTTGCATTTACTTTATATTTTCTTCCGTTCTTAAAAATCCCACAGTCAGCATTTAGAACATGCTCGATTTTAAACTGAACTTTGTTGTAACTAATCTGTAGTTATAAGTAAAATTATAAAGGCAAAAATATAAAAAAACTTTAATTTCTGAACTAATTATCTTTTTTTTTTCAAAAGAAACAAAAACAAACTATAAACATGAGCAGATCTAAAGAATATATCCAGTCCTCCGTAATATCCACATTTAAAACTTGTTTTTTAAGATAAATTGGAGGTCAAGCCTTCCAACTTATTTTTAAATCAAATGTCTATGGAAGACCCCCGGCCAGATTTCGAACGACCTACTTTTAAAACTTATTATTAAACAAACCGTCAAGAGAACATATGCATTTAATGAATGATTAATGCCATCCAAGTAAAATAGTTTCATGTCCTTTGCTAAAAAATTGCACATTAAGTAGAGAACTAGAGATGTTGCGAGTAAAACTTAATATTATTCATAATTTATTATTTTTTATTGATTTAAATATATAAAAATAAAAAAGATGAAATTGATGTACTTTTGTCTATCCTTTTATTGCTGGACTTTCAGAATAAGAATTTTAATTGGAGGGCCAAAATTTTCTCCAGAAATAATTTTTCTGAACTCTGGATTATTATAATTCATATAATTAGAGGACTGTTTTATTGCATATACAACAAATTTCAATGATGTTGTGAGTACATTAGTACAACCAATTCAGCGTTAATTCATTCTATATTCTTTTCAAAATTGCATGTTAATCATACTAATAACTATAATATAATAAAAATATTTTAAAAACAAAGTATAAATCAATGCGATTCTGATTTTTGCCTCCTTCTAAATTATAATTATTTTAAACTAATAAAATTCATTATATGTCTTTTTACAAATATATGAAAGTCCGATGATTCTCTCACTTAAAACATCTATTAATATTTTCGAGTTAGAAACTACAAGAATGCATACATTCTTTTTTGCTCGGAGTTAAAGGATGATCTCGTAGAGGTGGATCTTGGTGATGATTCTATTGAGATGGAGCTACATTGTGAAATTGACTAAATTGAGCCTAATGAGGATTCAAAAAAGAATCTCATAGAATTGAAGCCTGAGGTTGAGGTTAGCATGATTGGGTCAAAGGAGGATTCAGATGAAGATGCAATGCCATAAGAGGATTTCATGTGAGGATAAGTTGTCCATGAGGTTTAGACAGAGAATGCTATCCCCACTTTAGTCAATCTTGAAGGACATATAATCCATGTAGATAATGGCCTTAACGATGATGCTATAATTGATGCATAAAGCTTCATAAAGGTAATGCTCACATTTACTGATTTCCTCTGATATCTCGCTAGAAACTTCATAAATACATAAAAACACGAATACGATAATTATAGATGTGTAATAAAAAAAAACATGGAAACAATTACTAAAGATATATTCTATCAAAATTACACTATATTGAGAAAGATAAAGATAACTATTTTATTTAATCTTTTTATATACACCAATTGTAATCGGTACTATTAACGTGATTTTGAAAACACTAACAATAAGGATTAAGTGAGATGTTCATGATAGATCATACAGATTCTCTCCCACATGCATAACTTTTTTTTATATTAAATTTCAATGAGAATATGTAAAAGATTCCTCAATATTTAATTCTAACCGCGCAGTTGTTTAAGATTTAGAAAAAAAATATGTGGCCTAATAACTCAGTGGTAAGAGTACCAGAATGACATCTAAGAGATCAAAAATTCAAACTTCGCATGCATCTTTAATTTAGAAAAGTTTACCCTTCAAAAAAAATTAGAAAAATTTAGATGGCAAAGAACCTTCCTCTTTCTATCTAGTGGTTTCTTCAACAATAATAACGATATAACATTTGAGCCGATTTTTAGAAAAAGATTATTAATAGATTTATTTTTTTAATTTGAATTAATAATTTTTCATGACAACAACAAACCTATATGAATCGACCTGAATATAATGGATTTAAAATTTGTAGTAGGTACGAATTAAATTTCAATTTTAGCTATCCGACTACTTAATATTGCTGCGAATCTTAAAAACCCAATTAACTGCACAATATAATTTCTCCCCATCAAGCACTCTATTTGGCGAGGCCACACCCACACGTGATGTTAACGGTTTTTTTGATCCGGAAACAGGAAAATCCGGATTTGAAATAATATTTTACTAATGTTGATGAGATTTAAAACGGGTCGAATGTTAACCATCCGGATCCGTATGAGAATTTTTTCGATGTGATTATCCGGGGATGCATACATTGGTACAGGTTTCGTTATTAATTATGGAAGCTGATAATAATATAAATATTCGTTTAATAATACATATATTTTGTTATTGAAGTTTGTAGAGGAAAAGTCATGTTATTCACTATATAATTTATATAATCAGATGTATTATAACTGTTACTTTATTCCTAATACAGATAATATTTAGGGATAGTTTATAATGAATTTCGTAATTGTATAAGATTTGTGTAAAGTGTTTTGTTTTGTAAAGTACAAATCAGCTACCTTGCTCTTCTGAGTCTGAATTGTTGTAGGATGCTTGAAACTAAATAAATAAGTTTAACAAAACTTATATGAAACTAGTTAAACAAAACTTTAAATAAATAAGTTATTAGTGTGAGGGGGTGGATTTAGTGGTAGGTTGCTGGTAACTCATGGTCCAAAATTGTTGCATTTACTTGTATATTTTCTTCCGTTCGTAAAAAATCCATACTCAGCTTTTAGAACATGCTCGATTTTAAACTGAACTTTGCTGCAACTAATTTGTAGTTATAAGTAAAATTATAAAGGCAAAGATAAAAAAAAACTTTAATTTCTGGACTAATTATCTCTTACAAAAGAAACAAAAGCAAAATGTAAACATGAGCAGGCCGAAGGACTCAGGAGGATTTAATAGAGTTAAAGTTTGAGGTTGAGGTTAGCATGACCGAGTCGGCGGAAGATCATGAGGAAGATGCTAGTCAGAAGAGGATTTCCTGTGAGGAGGAGTTGTCCAGGAGGTTTAGGCAGAGGATGTTATCCCTGTGCGAGTTATTCTTGAGAGACATATAGTCCACGTAGATATTGGCTTTAATGATGATGATATACTTGATGCATAAATGTTGATGCATGTAATGTTTAGATTTATTGATTTCCTCTGGTATTTTATTATAACTTTCATAAGCACAGATGGCACATGAATGCAATTAGTATAGAATATATATGTGTAAAAAAAAATGTATAAAAAATCCCATGAAAACAATTACTAAAGAAATGTTTTATCAAAATTTCCACTAGATTGAGAAAGATAAAGATAAACTATTTTATAACAATACTTTTACCCTTTTATATACAAATAATTATAATCAGTACTATTAACATGATTTGAAAACACTAACAATAAGGATTAAGTGAGACGTGCGTGATAGATCACAAAAATTCTTTCCCGCATGCAAAATTTTTTTATGTTAAATTTCAATGAGAATGTATAAAAGATTCCTCAATATTTAATAATAACAGCACAGTTGTTTTAAAATTTAGAAAAAGATATGTTTTATCCAGTGGAAGGTTTCTTCAACAATAATAACCTTTGGGCCGACTTTTAGAGAAGTAAAATTAAAAGATTTAGATTTTTTTTAATTTGAATTAATAATTTTTCATGACGACAACCAACCTATATGAATCGACCTGAATATAATGAATTTAAAATTTTTAGTAGATACGAATTAAATTTCAATTTTAGCTATCCGACTACTTAATATTGCTGCGAATTTTTAAAAACCCAATAAACTGGACAATATAATTCTAACTAAAATATTTTCTACCTATCAAGCACTCTACACTGTCCATCCCCCCCCCCCCCCCCCCCCCCCCTTTAGTTTATTATTATTGTACTAGTTTTTCTTATTGTTTTTCTCTCTCAAGTATTTTAGTTCCTTTCTTTTTTGTTCTTTCCTTTTTTACTGCTTATCTTAGATCAGGGGTTCAGGTTCTTAGTTGGGGGCTTTTTTTCAAGTTTGTTTACCCAAGCTGAAACTGTTTTTCTGTAACTGCTTTATTTTAATGGAAAACCTACGGGCAGTTTGTCAAAAAAAAAAAAAAAAAAAAAAAAAAAATACAGTGTTATATATGTTGTAGGAGGTTGTTTTCGAACATCATTAAGCACCACTTTCGGTCAACAAAACCAACGAAACCCCCAAATGGGCCAAATTCTGACCTAGTCGGACTGATGTGAAAGAGGCTTGGTCCAAAAGAGGCCTAATTCCGTTCCGACCAAAGTCCGACTGCTGTTAAAGAGGCCCGGTTGACTGTGATTAGTCACTGGCTCACTGCATTAAAAAAATTCGACCAACTTGAGAAAAATTTGCTCTCAACAATAATAAAGAATCTAAGCCTAAATTTCAAAAAGAATATCATTGCAAATAGCAATTACTCATTTGAATAAAAAAATTGTAAATAGAACATTCTCCCTGTCCCTGGTTAGAAGTACAGTAGCAGCACAAATTCGCACCTTTAGAGTCACAACTCACAAATAGGGCTTGTTTGGGTTTTGAGAATTTTTAGAATTTTCCAAGGGACATTTTACATTTTTCATTTGAATTTCATGAGATGACAATGAATAAAAAAAAGTAACAAATATCAAATTCAATCAATAATTTGAACGTTTTGGCATTTAATAAATGATCGGTGAAAATGAATTATTTGAGGAGACGACATTTTAATGTATTTTTTTGTATTTAGTTTTTCTTTGCTACTTTTTTGTGATTAATGTTTTCATTGTTTTGTCAGAATAATTGCACCTGCTTAGTGTGCCCAAATTTTCTAAAGTGATTTTTTTTTTTAATTAAGATGCTAAAGAGTATTGATATTCGATTTGGAGGTACTCGAAATATTTTCAAGTTATATATAAAATGAACAACAAAAAATTTAAAAGCACTTCATTAGAATATTTGTAGATTAACAAATAACAAATTCTTTCGGAAGAGATTTTAAATTTCACTTTTAGGTTATCATATGTAAATATTTTGCACATGGCGACATCCTAACCGTGAGAGAAGTAACATTTTAATTGATGATGCTTGTTTTATGCTTGTGCCACTCGGCCACTCCTACTGTTGGAAAGGAAGGGGGGGGGGGGGGGGGGGGGGGGGGGGGGTGCTTTGAATCCGAATCCTCTGCTGCACTTATCATGGCCCTTCGATAGAAACCGATTGCTAAGATTGAAGGCGCTGAGTTAATCGCTCAAAAAATAAAAATAAAAGAAATCCGGAAAGAGCTGTCCTCGCTGGTCGACTCTCCATTCATAGCTTTTAGATTAAACTTTCTTGCAGATTCTCATTTAAATTGAGCAAAATAGATGCACAATTAACTACATGTCAGACTAAAACATGGAAGCATAATAGCAGTAATGAAACTTGTAGCAATTGTGTCTGACTGAAATGTATTAGAGTTCCCATTCAGTTTAATTACTCTCTCTCCCCTTCTCCGAGGCGTATTTAATTAATTGCATTACAGTGTTAACCTTATTTTCAGAGGAGGTTTTTTTTTTTATTCTTGTCTGTTTTGTTCTGTACAATTGAATCTCTTGTATATTTTATGACGACTTATTATCAGTAACTAACTAAGTTAATTTTATATTTCTTGATTCTTTTCTGGTGGGCACATATAGGAGGTGTAGCTGTAATCATATTACCATGGTATATAGAATGAAAGTTTATTTTTAGGACCCTGTGACATTCATAGTTATAATTATAAAATTAGTGTTTGCAGAAATGGAAATCTCCTATAAATTGAGCACAATAAACCATCACCTTTCTTTGCCATTTTGTTGCCGGTGCCAATGTTTAGTGGAAAAGCACAGTTTTTATTCTAAATCCAATAGAGTGGACCCAAACTGACAAGCCAAATCTGTTGTATAAGTTTGGTTTGGTTGCCAAGTGCTTGCAAGTAAGGACCAAAGGAACATGGTCAGAACCCACTGTTCATGAGCTCCCGAAACAATGACCAGAAAAGCAAAGCCGACATGAACACCCTACCAATACTGTTCTTTCCTATTTACTTGACAGTGTAAAAAACCTATTCCGCCAATGGTACATTGACCAGTCCAATTCTCTGATTAATCTATAAGTTCATACCTCTCAGCTGTCACCCGACCTGTCTACTTGCCATTGTAATACTTCCCCATGGTTGTTAGTTTTTCTGGTAACATGGAGATAGACCTGTGAAAAGACTACCGCCCTACCAAACTATACCAGAAAGCCATCTGTCACTCTTTCCCTATCTCTCAGTGGTTTATTAAATGTATTATGGTGGTGGGATTCTTTCTTAGAAAGTTACTATTATTTTTTTCTGTCCCTCTGTTCTGTAAGATTGAGTCCTTTATTATATATACTGTCCATACTTTTCTTTTTGGATTTCTAATGATATAATAAATTTTTGGTACAAAACAGAAAATTAAATGTGATTTATGTGACTGTTGTAAATTTATTCATATATATTTAGGGAACAAGATAAGACTTCATGGCTTGCCATTGTTATATTGTATAGTTACAGAAAGTCTAAGATTATTATTTTAATTTGAGTACCCGTAAATGAATAAAAAAAATAAAAACCTTTCAATGTTCAATTCAGTCCTATAGTATATATATACAAATGATAGGAAGAGAATGTACAATGGATTAGAGCAACACACCAATCAAACTTTCTTCTTTTCTTTGCAATTATGTCTCTCTTTTATTCAGTGATTTTAGGACAGTCAAAGGCTGAAATCTGTTGGCTCTGCTGCTTTTTTAAACTTATTTTTCCCTTGATTTGTAGTTCGACTGTAGCATTATTAATTAAAAAAAAAAACATGTCCTTTTTCATTTGAAATTAATTAACTGAGCAAAATTAGATAACTGTAGCACTCTTGACTCACGCTATAGCCTATAGCGGATTTTACGATCACGCTATAAGGGTGAGCGCTATAGCGCATTTTGAATCACGTAGCTGTACAACGACAGAGTTTGTAATTTTTTTTTATCAAAATTTCAACCCAAACTAATTATACCAGGTTTAAAAAAAATTAGTTGATCCACCCATTACCCCAACCCAACCCATATAAATTTTTAACTACGGATTTTTATGGATTTTCATATTAAACGGATTATGATTGGTATGATACATAAATAAAATTGACAATATTAATTAAATAAAAATAACTTAAAAATAATATTTTTGACAAAAATATAAGAATAGAACATTAAAAAATAGATCAGCCATGGTCATTTCAAAGATTACTTGCGTATTAGGGGTATTAGAAATAAACTATTAGTTATCATCGGTTAAAAATAAACACATTTTTAGTGGGGGCAATTTCAAAGGTTAGTTGCTGTAACAGTGATTTTTTTTTTTTTTTTTTGAGGGTAGGGTGGCGATTGCCATGATCCTACAGAAAATTTTAGTAAAACGAAATCAAAATACAAAAGTTTGATAATTTACATCAAGGTTGAGAAAGAAAAGTAAGAGACCTATAACAAATCTACAATGTTATACATGAATTTCCCATAGCGCCACATCCTGAACAATTCTCATAGCAACCTGAACAGCTGTCTGGTTCTTTCCTTCAAAGATACGACTATTTCTCGCTTTCCAAATATTCCACATCATAGCTGCCCAAGTTGAATCATTCCAATAGGAGTCTGTTTTGTGATGTTGTAGCTAGAATTTGGCGATATCATCTGTTGAAAATGGTGGAGGAGCAGCTGACGTTACTCTTTGCCAAACAGAGATCAAGAAAGAACAATGCATGAAAAGGTGTGTAGTTGATTCTCTAGCCGAGCCATTACAGAGAACACACCCTTGAATTGTGGGTCACCCTCTTTTTTCTAGGTTTTCCTGCGTGAGCAACCTATATAAAAGGATAAGCCATATAAAGATTTTGACCTTGGGCGGCGCCTTGATTTTCCAAAGACGTTTTTGGTAAAGAGATTTAAATCCCGGGTCTCTTAGTTTTTCATAAGTGCTTTTAGTCGTGAATAAACCATCAGATGTCCATCCCCATTGTAAAGTAATAATATCCTGGTTTTGAATGATAGAGCAATTGAAGAACTCCTGAAGTTGTAGGATGTCCTTGAGGCTATAGGAAATCAGATTACAATCTACCAGTCCCACTATATTTGTTGTACCATAAAGTCTAAGTACACTATCCGTCCAAACTGATTGTGGTTCCAATTTTAATTTCCACAACCATTTAAGAAGAAGAACATCATTTTGCGTTGGTAAGTGTAAGATCCCAAACCACCATTTCTTTTAGGCAAACAACATTTCTCCCAATTTACCAAGCACTGTCCACCGAGACAAGATTTTTTACCCTTCGAAAGAAAGTTTCGCCTTATCTGGTCAATTTGCTTATAAAGCCATTTAGGTAATTTGAAGGTCTGCATAAAATACAACGGCAATGCAGAGAAGACCGATTTAACCAAGACTAGTCTCCCTGCTAGCGATAGAAACTTCGCCTTCCAACCTTGTAGCCTATCTTGCATGGCATGAATTAGGGGAAGGAAATGTATTTTCCTCGATCTTTTAACTGACAAGGGTAATCCTAAGTATTTGATCGGAAACTGTTGTATATTACACCGTAGTATTCGTTGTGTGTAATGGTCTGAGCCTCCAGGTTCAAGTTAATCAGTACAATTGCCAACTTTTTATCATTTATTCGGAGCCCCGTCAGAGCTGCAAAGTTATTTAGCACCTGTGCCACAACCATAAGGTTTCTTGGGTGAGCTTCCATCAAAATGACAGTATCATCGGCAAATTGCAGTGCTCTTGGTGCCAAAATAATTAGACCAACTAGTAAAGTGTTCGCATTATTCATGAAGGATTGTAAAGCATCCGCCACTAGTATGAAAAGCATCGGAGAAAGAGAGTCTCCTTGTCTAAGTCCCTTGGTATGCACGAAACTTTCAGATAGCACCCCATTGATCTTCAACGACGAAGATGAGGACTTAAGCAAGTTTAAGATCCAAGTTATCCATAACGGAGGGAAACCTCTCTCAATCATAAGGTTTGTAAGGAAATTCTAAGAAACTGAATCAAAAGCTTTGGAAAAGTCCACCTTATAAAGGATTGCTGGCACCTTGCTCCTCTTATAGTAGTTAACAAATTCACGCGCGACTATGAACAATTCTGTGATAGATCTTCCTTTAGTGAATGTTGTCTGTAACGGACTCACCAAATCGGCCATATACGGTTGTAGCCTATCTGCTAGTAATTTAGAGATTATTTTTACAATTGTATTAATGACACTTATCGGTCTAAACTGATCAATTTCACATGCATCTTTTCTTTTTGGTATCAAAGTTATAGATGCTTTATTAATTCGCCAGATATCCAGGGAGTTGTTGGTAAAAGCTAACACCAAATTAAAAACGTCATTAGCAATTATATTCCAAAATTTTGTGAAAAATTCAATTAGAAGGCCGTCAGGACCCGATGCTTTGTTGTGCGTTAAGTCGAAAACCACTCTCCGGACCTCATCCATCGTGATTGGATTTTGCAGGTTCTGTAGAGATAGTCTTGGACCTAGTTTGCCAAAAAGATCATATGGAGGATGTCGCATCGTGGGACCACCCAGTGTTTGCTTATAATAAGCAAGAAAGACCTCCAATATATCGGAAGTGTTGTGTAATATGCCACTTGGACCATTCAAAGAATGAATGGAATTGGTAGCTCTCCTAGAGCTTGCCAATCTGTGAAAGAAACTCGAATTGCAGTCTCCTTTTTTTAACCAGGTCACACTCGTTCTTTGTCTCCATTTTTCTGTTTGCACTTGTACTGCTGCAAATTGTGCACTTTTTAAGGAAATTCTCAACAGAAATTCTCCTTGAGTTAGAGGCCTTGATTCCTCCACGATATCTAACAACCTGATAAATTAACCATTTAATTCTTTCTGAGATTTTATTAAAACCTTTAAATTTGTTATTAGACCAAGATCGTAGGTTATTTTTCAAAGCTGTTAATTTCTTTAGGAAGTTCACCGCCGGGTTTGCATTAGTTGGAACCGAGTTCCAAGCTGTTGCAACAATAGTTTCAATTTCTGGGAACTGCAACCAAAAAGTTTCGAACTTAAAAGTTCTTTTTCTTAAATCTCTAATTTTAGAAATGTTAAGAAGAAGAGGAGCATGATCTGAGGCAATGGCCGATAAGTCGGTTACAGTGATTCTTTGTTCAAGTTGAAACCAATTGTTTGAAACTAGAGCTCTGTCTAATTTCGACATGGTTGGCAATGGTCTTTTATTCGACCAAGTGTAGTTTCTACTCAACAAAGAGACTTCATGCAGCTGTAGGTCATTAATAAATTGATTGAAATCAATCATGGAACCCAAAGGCCTATTAACAGAGGTGGTTTCATTAATATCACGCACCAAATTAAAATCCCCCACTAATATCCATGGCAAATTAATTTCGTTTGGTTTCATTAGCTTTTTGTTTTTTGTTGGCACGTAACTACCTAATGAATTGAGAAATAAAAACAAATATTTGAATGTCCATGGCAAATTATTGAATTGAATGCATTGCCTCATTAGGTAGTTACGTGCCAATAAAAAACAAAATAACAACTTTGTTTATATTATTTTTATTGATATTTGAATGTCCTTTACTAAACAAATATAATACATTCTAGCAAATTAAGAGGAGAAACTAGAAACGTGCTCAACGCTTCGAATTTCCAACACCTTTTTATGTATTCTTACTTCGTAGTTCTCGATCGGTTCCTGAAAGTTAGACCGACCTCTTGATGATTAACTAAGATTAATTTGATTAATCCTCCGTAACCAGGTAGACGATCTGTCATCTTTGATGGCTAATCAACATTTGATCAATGGACTTATAAATAAAATAGTCCAGCAAAAGAATAAATGTAATATTTGGGATGATGGGATTTCGATTTACAAAAATTTAATTAATTAACCGGATCAGGTGCAAACCGGGTTATCAAGAGTAAAAATATAATCCAACCCACTACAACCGGATTAATAAAATTAAAACTAGGTCCAACCTGGATAAGTTTGAACATGTTAGAATACGGATTGGGTTGGACAGGTTCAACGGATCGGACGGATTTCATTTTTTTTCTTGTACAACCCTAGAATCACGCTATAACATGGTTTGTATTAAAAAAAATTAATGGTTCCGTTTAAAAGTTTTTAATATAAAATTGTTTATACTAAAAAATCGGACAGATTTAAGATACGACATTTTAATCTATTTTCTTTGTAGAGAAGAGAAAGAACTGAGACTGAGAGGCGCCATGGGTAAAGAAGGAGAGGACGCGGAGAGAGAGGAAGGAAAGCACACTTCCTAAAAAAAAATTAGATGGCGCTAAATAACAAATCCGTCATCCACGGGACGGGGATCCTCGGCAGTCAGCAGTCTTTTTGTTTTTTTTTAATATTTAAAAATTTTAAAATTTAATTGTTGAATCCAAACCATTGATTTTGTTCAATTTTACTGGCGATATGTTTTCATATAAGTTTTATAAAATTTGGAGTTGATTTGATACTTGATTAAGTGCTCAAATTATGAACGTATTAGAATTAATCAAACCAGGTTCGTTCATTTGTTGAGCAATTAATCAAGTATTAAATCAACTCCAAATTTTATAAACTTATATAAAAACTCATCGCCCGTAAAATTGAACAAAATCAATAGTTTGGATTCAACAATTCAATTTTAAAATTTTTAAATATTAAAAAAAAACAAAAGGACTGCTCGACAGCCAAATTTTCTAAAAGAATATTATTGTAAATAGATAATTTTCATTTAATAAAAGAAATTTGTGAATTAGACATTCTCCTGCCGAGGACTACATATAAAGCAGCAGCACAAATTCGCACTCTCGGAGTCACATCTCACAAATAGGTCTTGTTTCGGTTTTCAGAATTTTTAGAATTTTCAAGGACCTTTTACATTTTTCATTTGAATTTCATGAGAGGATACTAAATAAAAGAAGTAACAAAATTTAATTTTGATCAGTATTTTGACCGTTTTGGAATCAAATAAATGATCGGTGAAAATAAATTATTAGAGGAGATAACATTTTAATGCTATTTTGTATTTAGTTTTTATTTGCTAAGTTTCTATGAATAATTTATTCATTATTTTGTGAGAATAATTTCACCTTCTTAGTGTGCCAAATTTAGAAGTACTTTTAGAATATTTATGTAATAACAAATAACAAATTATTTTGGAAGAGATTTCTTATTTCAATTTTAGATTATCATATGTAAATATTTTGCACATGGCGACATCCTAGCCGTGAGCGGAGTAACATTTTAATTGATGGTGCTTATATTATGCCACTCGTACTGTCCGACACGTTGGTATACATTTTGGTTTCCAATTACATTCGAGTTCCCGTTCAATCTTATACAGGTAATTATTAGGCCTTAATAGAGTTTCTATAATCAATCTAGAAAAAAAAAATGATATTTATTAAAAAAAAAAAAGAATACTTAAATTGGAAACTCCACGCTCCACAGTTTGATTTCCCATTTATTTGGTTCTGTTATTTATGGTAGAATTAAAAAAGGCATATGATAAGACTTGCACCGCAGGTTTTTCCATTTTTAGAGCAAAGCTATTAGTTTTTCCATTTCAAAATTCAAGGCGGTTATGCTGAATTTATAAATACCCCTCTCGGCTTTGATCAAACCGACACCCAACATTAACAACTCGACGATTTAATCTCTCGCTAAACCCTAACTCTTTCTCTCTCCCATGGCGATTAACAAAGCGAAAACAGTGTTGTATTGGAACAAAATACGGGTCGGGTGCAAGAGGAGCGCTCCCAATCGAGAGAACGCTCCTCCTGTGAAGAAGACGAAGTTGCATCAGGTACCTTCTTGTCTAATCACACTGTTTAATTTTCACACTAATTAAGGCCGTATACGATTCTGTGCTTTAATTTAAAGGGTTTACAGGAGTCGTCAACAATACGATTCCGTTTTCTTTAATCCTTCACGGTAATTAAGGTATTATGCAATACCTTACATAATAGTAGACTTAGTAGTAATGAAATCTCTTTTAATTAATTACTACGGTCGTTACCTTATTTTCTTAGGAGGTTATTTTTTTATTCTTGTCTGTTTTGTTATGTACAATGGAATTTCTTTTATATTCTATGGGGACTTACTGTCAGTAACTAACTTAGTTAATTTCGTAGTTCTCTATTATAGCTATAAAAGAATTACTATTTGCAGAAATGGAAATCTCATATAAATTAGGCACAATAAACGATCACCTTTCTTTGCCATTTTGTTGCTCATACCAATGTCTAGTACAAATGTACAATAGCATGGTTTTTTTTTTTTTTTTTTTTCCTAAACCCAATAGAGAGGACCCAAACTGACAAGCCAAATCGGTTGTATAGGTTTGGTTTGGTTGCCAAGTGCTGGCAAGTAAGGACCAAAGGTACATGGTCTGAACCCACTGTTCATGAGCTCCCGAAACAATGACCAGAAAAGCAACTGTACCCTAGCCGACATGAACACCCTACCAAAATTGCATGGTTGTACATAATTTGCAGAAATTAAACTTTTAATTTGATAAAAAAAACTTTTAGTGTTTGTACAAGGATGGGTTTTTTTTTTGAGGGTCAGGTGGCAATCACCACTCCGACTACAAGGATGGGTTGATGTTTTGATTAAATATGATGGGTATTGCACTTAACAGATGATTTAATCATGGTGAATCCTTTATTGTTGAAAAATCAGGAGGAGATTATACCTGACTGGGAGGAGCCAGAGAAGGAGGTCACAGCTGACAACACCTTATCAGTTTCAGCTGATGAAAACAGGAGCAAGGATGTCCCATATGACACCAGCGAGACCCATTTCTCGGAAAATGGTTCCCAATTCTCAGCTGAAGGTGTTGAAGAGGGCTCTAATGAAGGAAGCAATTTAGACCACTTAGAATCACTCCCCTGTTACAACACTAATGGAACCCACTTGTCAGCCAAGGGTGTCAATCCTTATCTTCCAGACTCGCATTCCCGGTACAACACCAATGGGTCCCACTTCTCAGCTGAAGGAAGCTGTTCTAATCTTCCAGACTTGCACCCCCAAAACAAAGCCACTAAAGGAAGCACAAAGAATGAAGAGTCCACTGAAGCCGAATCACAGGTGGACAGGTGGGTCTGCCGTGTCTGCAAGGAATCAGAGGTGTCAATTGTGGTGTTACCTTGTAGCCACCTCTGCATGTGTTGGGTATGCCATCTAGAGACCTACAGCTGTCCCATTTGTGGGAAGGATATGACTGCTGCTTTCTACGTAAGGACTGACTGAATCCTGCAGTTATGTTCATGTTAATAAGTTACAATTTTTCGGCTGGAAAGTAGCTATGAGTTAAATGAAGTAAAATGATATTATGATTGTGAGTAGTTCAGGCAACGAATGGTCGAAGGGCAACTGCGACTGTGGGAGATTGGGAGAACATTTAGTTTTCTTCTTACTTCTGGAGTTTCTGATATTGAATGCAAAGATGGATAATTTGGCTTTGCTAATATATGTTATATTTTTTTGATAGTTAAAAATATCCGGTGTAACGATTAATTATTCACTTTGCATTTTATTTAGAAAAAAAAAAATTAGACGCCGGGCTAATACTATGCCTATTGATTTTTTGTTCCGGACTTTGCAGTCACAGCAGATACACGGTGTGTTATTATCCTGTACGTCTTTCAAAGCCTCATTGGTAGTGGACCGACATCTAAATGTCACCTGCTATTTGAATGTGATAGGCTAGCTCTTATATTGTAGTACACGACAACATATTAAAAATCATACTGTCAGAAATTGAGCTGTTTAATTTGATTATTCGATTATTCGATATAAGAATTTTTTTTATTTTGCGTTCTGAGAAAATTAAACAAACGGAACAAAAATAATAAAGTGAGAATAACAAAAAACATCAGATAAGATATTATACTTCATTCACATAAACTCAAATTGTAAGTATTTGTATAAGAAGTGTTGATCCCCCCACCCCCCCCACCCCCCCCCCCCCCCCCCGGTAATTCGAATAAAATAAATTGAGCAAATTGAAATTTGATTTGAAACGATCCTAAAAAGAAAAATAAAAAATTGATTTGAAACCTTCCAATGCACAATCATCACTACCATGGAGCGTCTTGTAAAGAAACATATATAGTGCTTTAATACAAAAATACTTTACTGATAAGAGCACAGAAAAATCTCATACTCCACAAATTGTCCCTATTTATTTATTTTTTTTTTCTTTTGAGAAAAAAGTCTCTACGGATGCAGCGCTAGGGAAGGAAATGTTGAAATCCTAGAGCTGAGAATTAAGCAAATTAAATACAGTACTTGTTTTAAAACTATCGATCTACAATAGAAGCACTCCATTAAATATTTATACTAATTCTACGCATTTAAGATATTTAAAATCAAATTATTAAAAGGACTTATTACATTCCCACATGATCATCTGTTATCCTACTCATATACTATCCTTTTTGCAATTAGCTAGGCCGGACTTCAGGTTGAATGTGACCTTATACATCCATTTTTAAAACCACATCTTAAAACATGTGAAAACCTAATAGATAGTAAATGTGAAATCTAATGAAGTAAATGTTCTATAGTATTTGGTCTTAATTAAACTGTTCATAATTACATAGATACTTCTTAGGAGTAAGTTGAGGTATCGTTACAACTGAAAATAAGAAAATTATGAAATTCCTAACGATGCCGACCTGTAGATTAAGTCAAACATGCATGGGAAATTGCTATGCTTATGAGCCCAAACTTATTGAAAAATTTTTGTTAGACCGGCATTAAAAATTATTATATCGGTTTCAATTGAAGAATCTAAATTGATCCGCTTAACGAGACGAGCATTCATATGCCAAATAATTTTAAATTTCTTCTAATTCTTTTTTTGTTTAAGATAAAGATGTCAACCACACAAAAAAAAACTTTATTTTTATCATTTTGATCTTATACTAAATAAATATGCAAAAATTAAAACTTAAAAAGTATAGACAGTTGACCAATCATCAGATGAAATCACTGGACTTTTCCTTTTTCTTTTTTCTTTTTTTGGGAGCAAATTGAACACTCCGACCAGATTCACATCAGATCCAGGTGTTCTCACTTGAGCTTGATTAACCCACTGGGGAAAGAAAAAACATTAAGCTAACTAAGAAGTACTACGTAGCAAGTGGATTTGAAAATCGAATACTAAATTGACTCAAGATCTTTGAGCAAATACTTCAAAATAAGTTGTCCTTGTTGGCCGTCACCATGTTCTTCTCATCTTTGTGTGGCAAGCAAATTCGTTCTAAATTACATTTTGGATATTCAAATTTGTTTGGCAGTACAAATTAAAAGCTTTCTTATCACAATATTTCTCAACGGAGAGCAAAATCAAAGCCATCATCTATATATCTTGAGATGCAAATTTGGAGATAGCATCTCTTCAATTTTGTACACATCTGCTGCAGCTATGTTTAAGTCTTCCAAAAGTCCATAAATTTTGTTCTAAATTATCAATCACTTTTGAAGTTAAACTATAATAATTACCTAAAAGAACAGAGGACAGCTCAACAAACGTTGCAAGAAAACAGAGTACACGACACAAGTAGGTACAACGAAGGATATAGGAAATTTCCATTCTATTTAATAAATAGAAATACTTGGGGAGTGGTTTGAATTAATTGCTAAAGAACTAAAGACAAGCAACAAAGGTGGAATTTTTCGTATAAAGCCAAGAAACATGGGTCACCTGCTGACCTCTAATAAGGTACGATCAGCTAAGTTCAATATGTTCTCACCTTATTTGAGGTATCACTTCTCAAACGTCCGATCACAATCTAACAACTTGAATTCATTAGCAACACCTTACTGTTAATCCATACAGAAACAATACTGAAACATAACATTCCTCTCCCGCTGTCCCTATATATTTTGCTGCTTCTTAGTTCAAACATATTTTCTTATCAAACAACTTCAGCTTGTTGCATCAATATCTTGCTACTTTTCTGCAAGTCATACTTCATACATTCAAACATCAGAGCACTCGAGTTATTGCTGTTTTCCATCCATTATTCCCTTCTCTCTCAATCTATATAGACCACCACTCAAACTCTCTCTCCAAAAAATCTTTGCTAATTTTCTCTTTCTTTCCCCCAGCCGTTTTTTTTTTTTTTTTTTTTTTTTTTTCCAATACCCTTTGGTCTTTTGTTTCGCTACTGTAATCCAAACAGTAATACCCTTGCAAATCAAAAACCTGAAACCTAATTCCTCATCAACTTGATGGAGTTTCTAGACAAAACCGTCACCTCAAAATCATCCAATCTTGAATCAGCACTTCATTGTATAAAAAATGATATGCACAATAATATCATTGGCATTGGGGGCAAGGGTGGTGCCGGAAAGACATATCTATTGAAGCAAATCAACAACGAGCTCATCAAAGATCCGAGATTCGAAGTTGTGGTTTTCATCACATGTTCCAAAGGGATTTCAGAAGAAAGGATTCAAAAAAAAATAATCGGTAACCTTCACCTCAGTAATAATATTTCTTATATAGAAAGACAGCAAACTATATACCACTTCTTAAAGGAAAGGAGCTTTGTGATCCTTTTGGATGATCTCTGGTGTTGTGTTGATTTGAAAACAATAGGGATACCTAACCCAATGAAAGCAGTTGGTACGTGCAAAAGAAAAGTTGTTCTGACAACAAGATTAATAAAGGTATTTGAACAAATGAAGGTGAAGAAAAGAATTGAGGTGGATGTTCTAAACTGGGATGATGCTTTGTGTCTCTTTAAGAAGAAGGTGACTGAGGAAATAATCAATTCAGATCCACTGATACAAAAGTATGCAGAGGATGTTGTGAAGGAACTCGGTGGGTTGCCGTTGGCTCTTATTATCATTGGGAGGGCTATGCATGATAAGCTGGATCCCAGGGAATGGGAGCAAGCTGTTAAACTGCTTAAGCAGGCACGACTCAATGATCTTCAATTCTCAGATGAGAATCGATCAGTATTTCATGTATTGAAATTCAGTTATGATAACTTGAAAACCAATACTCTTAGACAATGCTTTCTGCATTGCTCGTTATGGCCTGAGAATTATGAGATCCAGAAAGATGACCTTGTTAAGTTTTGGATGGGGTTAGGTTTGATTGATGAGCCAAAGATACAAGAAGCATACGATGTTGGATACTGTTACATTAAAACACTACAAACTATTTGTCTCTTGGAAATGTGTGATGGTGCTATTAAAATGCATGATGTGATCCATGATATGGCACTATGGATCGCAAATAACCAAGGAGAAGATGCAAACAAATGGATTGTTCAGGTAGGTATGAAGACGAGGCGACCAAATAATGAGATAGATGTCTCAGGTGACACTGAAATTTTATCCTTGATGAAAATTCATGCATGTAAGGTATCTATTTTTGCCACGTGTTCCTCTACCAAGCTCTCTACTCTATTGCTAAACAAAAACTATATTGAGGATTCAAAAACCCTTCAGCTTGAGTTGTTTCCAAAACTAACCTTCCTAGATTTGTCATCGAATGATTTAGAATCTTTTCCGATTGAGATTTGCAAATTAGTACATCTTCGTTTTCTTAACCTGTCAAATAACATTCATCTTAATTCATTATTGCCGGAGGAATTAGGAGCCCTTACCAATTTGAAATATCTGTTTTTACAGTATACAGAATGTACCTTCCCACGTAAAGTCCTATCCAACATGAAAGCTTTGAGAGTCTTAGACTTACGTTATTATTCTATGGTTGAAAGCTTACAAACCTTTTTAGGGCTACAGGAAGACTTACAGTGCCTTCCTGACTTCAAAGCATTAGGATTTTCATTTTCTAATTCTAGCACTCATGATTTTCAAGAATTCTCTCAAAAAGTGAGTGTGCCCATAAGATGGTTAAAACTTAGAAATTGTGATGGAAAAACCTTATCTTTTTCAAGTTTCTTTTTAGGGAATTCCCATTTGCAAAGCAACTTAATTTCCATTGATATAAGTTATATGCATGATGTGAAGTTTGTAAAGTTTGAGGGCATAAAAAAAAATCCAAATGTTTGTTACCTTGGGGAATTAGAAACTCTAAGTTTTGATGATATGTTCGATATGAAAGAAGTAATATGGAAGCGTCTGAATCCAAAAGATGTTTTTCCCAAACTTCAGTTTCTGAGATTTTGGAACTGCATTGAGCTGACAAGCATATCATGGGTGGTTGATCTCCCATGCATTCGAGAACTCTATGTAGCGAGATGCGATAATATAAAACAATTGATCCGAGTTCATGAGCTGAAAAATAGTGGAGTTAAAGTGAGTCCACATTTATTTCCATTCTTGAAGACAATGTCCGTAGAATATAATAGTAAGCTGAAAAGAATTTCCGATCCCACAATTACTTTCCCAGCCTTGGAATTTCTAACCGTTTTTCATTGTAAGCTGAAGAAACTACCTTTTAATTCTAGCAACATCCCCAAAAAATTGAAGTTGATAAGTGGCGACGAAGAATGGTGGAATAATGTTGAAATGGAAGATGGTGGTAACAAATCTTCACTCCAACCCATTTTCGAGAAGTTGTGGTGAACAATATTCAGTTTGGTGTTCTTATTTTAAACTATGAATAACTAATGTCTTATTTGGACATGGACATGAATGTGACACCGATCAAAATGCCATGTCAGATGCAGAATCAACAAAGAACAGTCAAAGGCTTTTAATAAGTTAGTTGGAAGTTATGTTTAGTCTTAATTAGTCAAAAAGTTTGTTGTATTTTGTGTTGTCTTTTGTGGTCTTCTAGGAAGGATATTAATGTGTTTTGGTATTAGAAAAAGTGGTTGAGATGTTGTAATAATAGGTAGTGGCTTTTAATAGTAGTAGAATGTTATTTAAGCTGAAAATCAGAATGTAATAGAAAGATTATTGAATGAATATGAATTTATGAGTTTTATCTCTATTTCTTCCTCTTGAGAGCTGAGTGTTACTTCTCTTTGAGTGAATGTATCGTTACGCTCGTTGGTTTCTCTAAGCCTCCCGATTCGAACGGCATCAGAATGCTTTGTTTCTTTTTTAAGCTTATGTACTTCAGTGGTCGAGACAATTTTTTTTTTTTCTCAGTTATTTTATAAGTCAATCTTCTGTGTTCTTATGCCAATATTCTCTGTACTTGAGAAATAATTGTATATGTTTTTATCTTGAGTGAAGATAAACATTATTTATTGTGTGGAGTTCATATAATTTACGTCCATTTGCAATTTTCTTTTTGGATACGATTTAAACTTAATCTTAAATTTTGGAATTTTAGTAATTGGCGGGATGGAGAAGAAATACTAATGTTTGAACACCTGGCGGTAGTGAATTTACAAAATCTGTGATAATACATTTATCTTTCTAATTGTATTTCTTTTGTTTTTTTTTATACTCTGCAAACAAAACAAAGAAATGCAAATTTCTCATTTTGAAACTTGAATTCACAGAAAACATCCCACAAATTAAAATGTTTTGTGTCGCATGATCGTATGATGACAAAATGTGTCGGAAAAGGATTAGAAATTTTACAAATAGTATATGTACGTATTTAATTAAGTTAAAAATTCTTCAAAACTTTCAATCTATCTAGTTAAATGGTACTGGCATGTTTAACTTATTCAGCTGGTTGAGGTGTGTTAATATGGTGTCTATTCTATAGACCCAAGTTCCATATCAGCAGCAGCTGGATTGGGCATGTCCTACTTCAAAAAGATAATTTGATAGAATCTATAAACAAATTAATCCACTTATATAAAAGGATGATTTGCCTCTAAAAATTTGAAAAAAAAAATCGTAAATTGAAAGACGGACTAACAAAATTCTCAAAGAAGAAAAATATTTATTATGAGGTGTAGCTAGGAATAAAACTTGAAACTAGACACCTAACTTATTTTTTTGCCGTCCTTTCAACAGAAGTACAAAACATAAAATAACAGTTCAATGGATGTTGAAACTTGAAACCAGAATGAAAATTGAAGATGGCGGCTGTTCGGTTAGTTTGAAAGTGCAACCTTGAGCATGATTTTGCATTAATCAAGCATTTGGGAAAATGCTACACGTTCATCATGATCATATATGTTCCTGCGTTGACTAATAGTCTAATACATTAGCTCGACTCACGTGCAGAGGCAAAAGCAACCCAAGAGGGAACATCCCCCAAAAATTTTCAAAGACCTTAAAATCCAAAAATTACAATTTAAAATAGTAATATATATATTCAACATATTGTAATTGATTTATAACATTAGCTATCCTCAATTTTGGGTCTAAAAAATTCATACTTAAATAATCGGTCCCAAATTCTAAATTTTTGGCAGTTCAACTGCTACGAGACAAGCAAGCTCCAAAGTTCAATCAATCTTTTAAAGTCTCAATGTCTCAACCTCTGGATGAACTAGGTGCTATCATGGCGTCCACCCTTAAAGATTGGCAGCCTTGTTCTGCACCCATCGAAGACAGGGATAAGCTTTCACATAACCTATGATATGAAGTACCTCATAAAGGTTCTGATTAGCAGAGATCATCCTTAATCAATGGGGACATTTCTCAAACTTGTCTGGACGTACTTTGGAATTAATAAAATGACAACAAATTTCTTCCGGAGTGGCATTGAGAAGAGTCATGTTGGAATTCTGTTTGGGATACACGACAATTGAGTTACAGTTGCTATTCTGACTGTCCCTAAATTTATTTTTGCTTTCTTTCTCTTTTATTCTTGGTAATTGAGAGCCATCACTGTACCATTATCGACATCGAATTTTTAGGGGTCATGTACGAGACGGTGCACCCTCATTGCAACGCTACTCTTTTGTCAACAAAACTGATCTACCATCAGGAGCAGACCTAGTACTATCGGGTAATGTGGAATACATTAAGTTTTAGATTTATTAATTTTCTCTTGTATCTCAGATGTGTTTAAGAAACAACAAACATGAATAGAGCTACTAAAGATGTATAATTAATCATTTGAAAGATAAAAATAGATATTGTATTGCCTACTATCGTTTACACTTTTCTATATATAATAACAAATAATAATGAGTATCATTAACATGATTTAACTATCACTTACAACAGGAGTTGAGTACAATTAGTATGATGGATCAAGGATTAAGAATCATACCCAATTTCTCTGTCTCCCCATGCAAAACTTTTCCTGATATTATTTTTCAATGAAAATTGTTGTTGTTTTTTTTTTTAAGAAGATGGATCAAGTCTTCCAAAAATTGTTAGATACCATCGTTGAATTCAAATAGCGAACTTGATAATTTCAAAAAAAATAAAATAAAAAGAACGAACTTGTCATTAAGAAAATAAATCTTCTTTTCTCATATAAAAATAAAATTGATCCACTACAAAATTTAACGAAATGATGTTTTTGGACACCACGTCACTATGTCATTAGACCACCAGCTTCGCTAAAGTGGTTTCGGAAAATCAATTGTCGGCTTGTCGCTTAAACAATAGGTCATAGGTGTAATTTGAAGATTTTTCAAAAACGCCACCTTCAAGACATTGTGGCGTCAATACATTCTGGGCATTATTATAAGGTTTAGACAAATTATTAGAGCATATAATGAGTAAAAGATCTATGGTACTTACTTACCGAAATACGTCAAAAATATTACATAAATACTCCACAGGAGTAAGACGAATATCTTTTCCAACTGAAAAATGCATTGTGAAAAACTAATATAAGCTAAACTAATTGAAGTTGCTGAGCTTGGCCAAAAAATTTATTATATATGTTTCAAAAGAAAATTTTTAATTATCTATATACTTACTTAGTCAAGCATAATGCCAGATTTTAAAATTATTTTAGTTTGTTAATTTTGTATAAGATCAATATGTCAAACATACCACCAAAAAAAAAATCTTTTTAATATTTTGATCGTACACTAGATAAACATTAAAAAAAAATTTCAAAACTCAAAAAGGGAAATGGTTGGCCCGTCAAGTAGATGAATTCAAGTGTCTAAATTCGTCGGTTAAAGCCGCCTTAACCATCTGTTATTTTGGAACTTTCAAACTCGTTAGCCGCCTTAACCATCTGTTATCTTGAAACTTTCAAACTCGTTAGTGCTTATACTAGCTTTCGGTTATTTTCCTTTACATTTTCACTTTTTCTTTCTGTATTCAGTTTTGAAGATACATTATTCTTAATTCTAGCATCGACATAGTAATTATGAAGCATTTAAATAAGACCAGTAGCTAGCGATGAAATATTTGCTAATGTTTTAGTTAAGGTTAGGTAGTCTTAGTTTTCGTTGAGTCTGTAATTTGCTTTCGTTTCATTTACAAAAATGAAACTGGTGGCGCTCCCAACTTCTTTCAAAATAAATAAATAAATAATATTTGCTAATGTATCTTCAAAAAAAAAAAATGAAGCATTTTCCATTGATTATATTCTCTAAAAATTGTTTAGGACGTCATAATACATCAGAAAGTATGACATGTGAATATTGAAAACGAGTATATCGACCTCGACGATTTCTTGTTCTAGCAACAACACTGGACCAAATCAATTTACTATTTTATTTTGTTTAATATTTAAATAAAATATTTCTTGCGAAAAAACCGTTCAAGTAAAAAAATATTTTAATACGAATATATTAAAGGCATGGCATTTATTGTTATCAAACATCATAACGTGTTGTTCATCTCAATTATTTTTAAATCTTTGCACATATAAATATCGTGCTTAATTATTCTTCTTTTTGTATTTTTTTTAAGCAAATTGAACACGCCAACCAAATTCACGTCAGATCCAGGTGTCTTGACTTAGCATCTCAATCTATCGGGGAAAAATCAAAATAAATCATTTGTTGGTGCCATGTTGTGAAATATTTTGGATTACAATTAATGTTATCCAATCACTATGGAGAGAACCAATCTTAATTAATCAAACCATTATTCTTTGTCTGACCTGCTAATATCCAGACGTCATCATCGCTGGATTAATAATGCAATAAATTCACAAAGATGAGATCAAACACGTGTCATTCATCTAGCCAACGAAGAAGTCAACCATTTGTTTGACCTAACTAGTATCTGGTCTCATCTCTTTTAGTTTGCTGACTAGACTGCTTTATCCAGCCACATCATTTTCCAGCTGTCTATTTATCTATGTTGGACGGCAACATCTTTCTTTTTTCTTTTCGTCTTTGTTTCCCAAATTTTTCTCTTTTTATATTATGAAACTTTCAGCAATTATTCTTCACCGCGTCTCACAATCATAAATTATTGTCTGGATATTTTAAGTTCCTCTCTTATCCTTTCATGTTTTCTATAAAATCCCAGCGTAACGAAGCTTCTAGCAGTCTCCATTCATTCATTCATTTCTTGTACAAAACAAACCAAATCAGAGAAAACAAGACCAATAGCAGTTTGTAAGCAGTATTTCAGAAAGTGAAAAAGAAACAATATAGTTTTAAGAAATGGGAGTAAAAACAGAATTCAACTGCAACACACTTTGGTATGAGGCAGGAAAAGATTATGCACTGCCGCCGGCTGATGTCGTTGTCAGGACATCCGACGGGCAGAGCATCTTAGCACATTCTAGCATTCTTGTAATAGCAGATAACTTCAATGCTTAATTTGACAATTTCAAAAGTTTCATTCATTTCACAATATTTTTCCTGATCCTGAAGTTTTTATTTTTATTCTGATTAGGCGTCGACATCTCCGGTATTGGAGAGGAAGCTTGACAGAGCCAGTAGAGGCTGGAACTCTGTTTGTACAATTCGGATTTCAGGTGCCCCTTCGGATGCTGTAATTGCTTTTCTGCAGCTCCTGTATTCTACCAGGTATTGGTTTCATCTTGTTTATCAATTTCTCATAAAATATTTTATTTATTATTCACAAAGTGGAACTAAAGATATGAAACCTCCATTTTTAACGACCTTTTTGTTTGTCCCCTGACATCACGGTGAAAGCAGTTAATCTTGTGAACAAAAAGTAGGAATGATTTATTAAATAAGATACAAAATTGTCCATTCAACTTTTTTCTCCTTAGTATTTCTCTTTTGATTATATTCAAAAATGAAAGGGACAGAACATTAATTACATTTCCTTGGCAATGAACAGGATATCCACGGTCGAAACAATGGTGATTGAAGACATATTGGAGAAGCACGGCATGCAACTCCTGGCACTGTCACATGCATACCAAATCGGATGGCTCAAGAAGCAGTGTGAGATCATCGTAGCAACAGAGCTGACACCAGATAGAGTAATTGACGTGTTAAAAATTGCTAAGCTGTGCGATGCACCAAGATTGTATCAGCAATGCATGAAGATTATTGTCAAAGAGTTTGAGGAAGTGCAGAAGTCTGATGGGTGGCAGTTCCTTAGGCGATGTGACCCTGCACTCGAACTCGAGATCCTAGAATTTCTTGAAGACATTGATCAGGTTTATTACCAATTGATTAGCATTTTAATTGATTGAAGTGGTTGAGAATTTCAAATGAAAAATTAGGCCTTAATTTTGTCATTAAGAGTTTTGGAGCATAAGTGTTTTTTTTTTTTTTTTTTTTGTGTTTTGACAAAGAGGGGCATCGAATTTTGATTTTTGTTATTGTGCACGTTCAGAGGAAAAGAAGGTGGAAACAACAGAGGGCTGCTCAGGAGGCTTATCAGCACCTAAACAATGCAATTGACTGCCTTGAACACATTTTCACCGAAGGCTGCTCAGAGATCGGGCCCCTCAACTGGAACTTGTCAAGGAGGAACAAAGGACCTTGTACTTGGTTTGGCATGTGCCAGAGATTACAACTCCTTTTGCACCACTTCAGCTTGTGTGAAAAGAGGTTGGCACCGGGGAGTTGTATCCACTGCAAGAGAATGTGGCAGCTATTGCAGTTGCATGCTTCGATTTGTGATCATCCCGAGTCGTGCAGAGTTCCCCTTTGCAAGTAAGTTGTGTTCTCCTCATGTATCAATTAAAGAAGTAGAAAAGAAAAACTACTCAATCACATTGCTAATGTTAAATTTTGCTCTTGACTAGTGACAACAGGTTCAAGATGAAGATGCAAAGAGAGGGAAAATCAGACAAGACATGGAGATTGCTAGTGAAGAGAGTTGCCAGGGCTAGAGTCATGTCAGCTTTGGCTAGCAGGAGAATGCCAGAAGTTGTGTTTAGATCATGGGCAAAGTACAGGGTCAAATGAAAAAATAGAAAAAGAGGTTGATAAGGCATTATTGTTGATAGAATAGTTTAATTATTTTGACAGATTAGGAGTAAACCTGGAATCATTCTTTTGTAACTAGTAAAATTGTATTGAGAGATTAGGAGTAAACCTGCAAGCATTCTTTGTAACTAGTAAAATTGTACTCGCTGCGCTGTCAAAGAATTAAGTCAAATTGCTGTTCTTCAAATACTGTACGGAATTTAAAACCTTTTTTAGTTAAAAAAAAAAAAAAACTCTCAAGTAATATAATCCTAATTTCTATTCAACCGAATATAAAAGTGAAACATAAATGGTCAATCACTCTACTCTATTCCATCTAAATGAGACTACAAGACCAAAAATTAATATTGTACCTCTTACATTGTTACAAGTTTAAAACATCACTCAAAACATTAGGCCTATATAGACATCTGGACCTACTGGGCCTTATTTGCTTATATTAAACCAAACTATACGCAGCCCATTACACACTCCTCCATAATTCCGATTCCGAAAATATCTCTCAACTAGTATCATCTACCGCCAGATCAGCACTCCTCCTCATACTCCGGTCTCCAGTATCTCCTCTCATGGCCGTGGCGCCGCTATCCATCCCCACAATCTCTCCCCACCCCACGCTCCCACCTCTCCCCATCCACTCTCACCTCCCCTTCCTCAAACCCTCAAAACCTCTCCTCCCCATTCCCATCCGCGCCTCCACAACCTCCCGCCCCATCCATTTCCCCACGCCAAAACTCGTGCGCTCGCCACACCTAGACAACCACGCGTCCCGCCACAGCCACCTCCGTTTCGCTCGCAAGCTCTCCACTCTCCTCCTCTCAAAATCCCGCCACTTCCTCCCTCTCCGCATTCTCCGCAGATGCCGCCGCTACCTCACTCTCCCTTCCCGTCGTCCTCTTATTCCCATGATCCTTCGCTACCCGTCTCTCTTTCAACTCATTTACGCCCCGTCCGGATCCCCGCTTCACTCTTCCGTTCTCGCCGTCACACTCACTCCCGCTGCGCTCGAGCTATTCGAGGAGTCATCTCTCTTGCGGGCCCGCATGGCGGATTCTCTCGCTGCTAAGTTGCACCGTCTTCTCATGCTTTCGCCTCACCGTAGGATCCTTATTTCCAAGCTGGTGCATCTTGGTCCGGATTTTGGATTCCCTGCTGATTTTCGTAGCAAACTTTGTAACCGACATCCCGACCGGTTTATCACGGTTAATACAACTTATGGCCGTGCGGTACGGTTAGTTTCGTATGATAAGTCGTTGGCTTTGCCAATGCCGCCTCTAAGGTCGTATGGTGATAATCGGATTATGGACCGGCCTAGGCGGTTTGATTTTATCCCGTTGAGACGTGGTTTGAATATTAAAAGGCATCACCGCGAATTCCTTCTCCGGATTCGCAAACTTCCTGAAATATCAGCTTTCGATGACTGTGACTTGGACTCTCTTTCTCCTGAAATGGCAGAGAAAAGGGCTTGTGCGGTTGTCAGAGAAATTTTGGGCATGACAGTTGAGAAAAGGACTCTGATAGATTACTTGACACATTTCAGGAAAGATTTTGGGTTGCCGAATCGGCTGCGGGCCATGTTGGTTCGGCACCCGGAGATGTTCTATGTGAGCATCAAAGGAATACGGCACTCGGTGTATTTAACCGAGGCATACAATGATAAAGGCAAGTTGATTGTTCCAGATGAGTTGTTGATGGAGAAGGAGAGGATGATGGAGCTTGTTAGAGAAGGGAAAAGAATGAGGCGAGCTAGGAGAAAGGGGTTTGACTTGGATTTGGGAGATGGTGATTTAGTAAATAGTGAAGAGGAAGAAAACGAATCTGAAATAGAAGATGGCTTTGAGGATTTGTTTGAGGTAGGAATTGGGGATGATTGGGAGGACATCGGTGATGACTGTGAAGAAGAAGAAGAAGAAGATGAGGTCGAACAGTTTTGGGTGAAGAAAGCAGCTGCTGCTGGGCTTATTGAAAGGTTAAGTGAGGATGGAGATGGTGTGGAGGTATGGTGATTTTGAAGTTGCGCACAAGGTGTTTGTGAATATGCACAGTTGGATGGTTCTTTATTGCCAGTTTATAGCAATTGTGAACATGCTCGGGGGAAAGGCTTACTACCTCAGGTGATTTTGAATATGTGTCTGATCCAGATAATTGCAGCAAGCACTGGCAAAGTGGTTTCATTAATTAAGGCACATAAATGACAAAAACCAGCTACAGCTCCACCTTAGATAATAATGCTGGCACTTGAATATATAATAATATAACCTCTATGAAGCATCTTGTCACTAATATTCTAAATCAGTTGAATTTTATTAGTCTTTGTTCATGGGCCTCCTGACTCCTGTTGCTTTGCCAGGCTTGTTTTTTTTTGTGTGAGAAAGACATAGGGGTGCATATAGAAATTGTAAGTACATAAAATAAATAAATGATAAGACATAGAAATATACTTAATAACAAATTGGTTATGTACAAATTTGTATCGCATGTTCAATTTAGTTTCTTTTTATTAAAGATGATTGGCACTGGTAAGCTGGTTGTGAGCCACTTTGCAATGCTTTGTTTTGAGACTGGCATAACCTACAACAGTGACCGGTCTGGTATATAAAGGTAAGTAAAATTGGAGTACTGACCTTGAGTAGCAGTCAGTACTAGGCACAGCTCCAACATAATTTGAGTTGAAGAAAAGTCCAAATCTGGTATCTAGACTTTTGCATTTTTGTTCGACTAAAGATCTGCAAATTATTTTGCTGAAGCTACCATTAAGTAGCCCTCAATTATTTAACTTGCTCTTTGCTAAATTCCACCGCTTGTATCCTGGGCCATAAAACATCCAGTTAATGAAATTATAATTCTAAGTTATTGCATAACGGTTGATATGTGGAAACTTTGCACCGTTTGGTTGTTAGGATTGTTAAAATAAAATTATTTTATATTGAAATTTTAGTCTTGGTTTACCAAACAAAGGCCTGAAAACTTAGGTCCCAGATTAAGACAGGGACTTAATTGAATAAAACACATTGTTTGATTTTTTAGTATGGACAGCTGAGTTCAGAAATTCAAGACCATTCACAGATTTCATCTTGGTATTGGAAGCTGTTGTTTTGTGAAGTGTGTCACTCGGTGTATTTCAAATTAAACTAAACTATGTGATAAAATATTAGAAACTCTTTGAAGGTTGAAAACTAAATAATTTTCTGTCTTGGCACTGCTTTTGAACTGATCAGTACCATGGAAACTAGTGAGAGCAGGTATTGTACATAAGACATGCATGAAAGACAAAAAGTATATTTAGGAAATAGGGATTTGTTAACACGGACCTCGTGTTAACAACTCAACTGTTGATTGGTTTTTTGCTTTCCCACAGTAACTTTAGAAGTTGGTGTCCACCGGGCTTGTAGGAAAAAAATAATAATATTAATATTAATAAAAGAAAGAAAGAAAAGCTTTAGAAGTTGGGAGCAGTCCGTGGAATTTTTTCACTGGTACCACACTGTTGGTGCCACTTGTACGGACAAGGTTGGATGCTTTGCGGCTTTCACCTTGCGAGTCCATCTACATTTTCAAATATTCATCAAATTTTAAGTAAATTTAAGTGTGAATTTTTTTTAATTAGAAAATGAAGTGGTTACTGAACAGATTTTCATTCATGTGTTGATTGCTTACTTTGGTTTGCTCCCCTTATCCACATCCCGTCCCCCCCCCCCCCCCCCCCCCCCCCCAACCCCCCAACCCCCCAACACACACACACACAAAACCAAAAATGAAATTAAGTTAGACTGTGAATTTATCTTTTTTTTATAGAGGTATGAACCTCTACCACTTTCATTGACTGAAAGCAAATCTTACAACTGTAGCAGCATCTGCTATACAGAAAGAAATAGAATACCAGAACTCAATTACTTTATCTCAACCATCTGCCCTGTGAGATCAGTTGTCTTTTGGTTTCAATTGCTTAATTTGTCTGACAAGGGGCCATTATTTTTAAAATTTTATTTTTTTTCCTTTTCCTCAATATTTTGGTTTTGGAACATACTATAGTTAGTTGAGAAACCATGTTTTTTGTTTCTTCAATTTTTTTTTTTTTTTTTTGGTGAACCATGCTATGTTTACATACCAGTAACAGAAATTAGTAATGGGTTTGAGATGAAATTTTGAAAAATATCTTCCTCTCTTCATTTTTTTTCACTTCAAGACTGCATTACCTTTGAGGTCTGGAGTTTAAATCGAAAAATTAGGTATATGGAAGTTAACAAATAAATGATGAAGTTGGGTGACAGTCTGTAAACTTTACTGGGTTCGAAGAAAGTTACAGTACGCAGGCTGGTAAATGCTAAAATGTGGTACCGATTTTATTTACTTCTTAGTCAATGCCTGATCACTGTTTACTTTGACCACAAACACAGAGACCGAGGTTAATCACATGACTCACTTTATGCGAATCAAAACAACTCCCATTAATTTAAGATGCATATCAAGTGCGGTCCCATGAATTGTCTGCTTGTCAAATGTCCCAAGTGCGTTCGTTAAACTAGTATTGTGATTTATTTGATATTTTCAAAATATTATTTGAATTACAAAATTAAAATTGTATATATATTTTTTATTATTATTTAAAACCATGTATGTATTTTATGTGGATAAAATTAATGTGATTAAGTTAAAGGGTTTACTTTACTAGTAGATAGGGATACTAGGTAAGACACAACAGCGTCGGTAGTTCGTGTTCCATCAAACAATTTGAAATTTGAAGGTTAAATTTTAATGGCTTTTGAGTGGATGAGTTAATCAAATTTTAAATTGATCACTTAACTTTTATCATATTTGTGTGGAGCCTTCCAATCAAATTGTATTCATTTGATTATCATCCTACTGTTTAACTATGAATCAAGGGGGCGTTTGGTTGTGTAGTAAGGGGTTGCATAAGTTAAGGATGCCTAAGTGTTTATGTAGTGTTATGTAATGGATGTTTGGTTATGTAGTAAGGATGAGTAACTTAATGCATGCATATCTTCATGTCAAAAGACTAAAATACTCTTGAATTTCAATTATTTAATTTGAATTAGTATTATATATTAATAAAATATCGTGACCTAATTATTGTTAATTATTAATTATTAATGATAATAATAAATCATTTTTATTATTACGAAATATTAATAATTATTTTTAATTAAATATTATAAACATTATTAATTACCTAACAATAAAAATCATTACTGATTAATTATTTTTAATTAATTATGATTATTTAATTGTTATTATTAATAATTAATATTACTTGTTAAACTTATTAATTACTATTATTTAATTATTAATTATAATAATTAATAATCTTTATTATTAATTATGATTTTTTAATAATTATTGTTACTTATTAATTATTATTATTTATTAGTTATTATTCATTATTTGCTAATTATTAAATATTATTAATTACTAATTATTGTTAATTATTAATTATTATAAAATTAATTATTAATTATATATGATAATAATGAATCATATTTGTTATTATGAAATATTAATTAATTACTTTTAATTAAATAATATTATTATTAAATCGTGATTATTATTTAATTATTAATTATAATAATTAATTTTTATTATTAATTATTATTTTTAATAATTATTGTTACTTATTAAATATCATTAATTATTTGTTAATGATTAAATATTATTATTAATAATTTCTAAAGGGTATTGTTGGAAAAAAAATTAAAGAGGATGGTGCATAACTTATGCAACCTAATGCACCCTTAAGACGTCTTATATAACGGGTGTTTGGCGACTTAAGGATGCATAACTTAAGTTATGCACCCTTTTAAGTCACAAACAAACGGGGCCAAGCTCGGATCATTAAAAAAATAAGAAAATTTGAGAATTAAAATCACTATATAAGTTCTACAATATTGCGCACAAAAGTCCCATCAATTATTATCCATGCTATAAATAACACATTGATCACATTTGATTTGAAAATTTATACTCTATCTATATGACTATGTCGAGTTAAATGTTGCCAAAAAATGTATATCACATCCAATAATTTTATTTTGATACTTTGTTTTAAGCTTTTAAGCGTCAAAGTAGAATTATGTGAAGACAAAAATAAAATAAAAGCATTTCAAACCTCGTACTTTCAACGTACAAATACATGCTAATTTTTTAAAAAAATATATATATATTTGTCTACACTACTAACACGAAGTATATTATCTGTTAACTGTTTCTATCTTTTCATTAAACTATAAATTATGCCATAACCTATATGTGCATGCCTATGAGCTCTCAAGCTATAAATTATGTTTTAAGCAATGCATGCCCCCTTTTTTATATAGAAAGGTAACGCCCGTAGGCAATGCATGCCTATGAACTTAATTAGCATAAAAAAAGAGTCATAAAAAAGAGTCAAAATGACGGCCTAGGCTGTATTTACTATTTGAGCAAATCATCAAAAGTTGCTGGCAAAACAAGTAACATATTTACGAAAGAAACAAATAAAAGGCAACAGATTAGATGGCCTCAAACCGTTAATTACTTAGAAGCCTTGGTTTTGGCTGCTGATTTGGCTGTTGGCTGTTTTTCCAACATTTGATTAATCTAAAACATATTGCCATTCTTGCTTCTTGCAAGTCTAGCGTACGTTAAAAGTTAATTAAGTCTGTTCCTAATGTAACTCTACAAGTATAAATTGGTGTCGGTATATACTTTAGAAGGAGGTGCCGTAATACTGGTTAGGCAGCATCTTTGCTTTACACTTTTACAGTTTGACCCGGATTTGACCGCTCCTGAAACTTGTGTCAATTTCATTAAATTTTTAGGGGAGGATTTTTTACGTAATATAAGTAACACGAATCTCGATTAATCAAAGGTCCAGATCCACGCTGGCATCTATAATTTTATGCTCTTAATATATTAAGTATGAAAAATTGGAAACAGAATGCCAGATAAATATTGAAACTAAATTACATATATATATATAGAAGCCGTGGGAAGTAACAACACAAAGAACACCAGAAATTTACATTGCAAAAATACGCCTCATTATAAGTCATTTTTATCTTACAAGTGCGTCATCTAAACAGGAAATATCATAAAACTAATACTATAAAAGTGCAAAAGGCAGCACTTTGTGGGGAGAACAAAATTGGTATTAGTTGTAAGTTGCAACACAGCTGAACTACTAGCGAGTTAAGGCTAATCTATCTTTCAAAAAGGAAAAAAATTAAAAAAAAAAAGAAATAACAAGAATCTAATTACTCAAGGCTTATAACTGTTATTAACTGGTCTTCGCTTTCTCGCTTGACCGTAATCCGTCTCTAACCAAATTTTCATCTCTTCTTCCTTAGTACTCAAATTTGCATTCCTCTGTCTTTTCTCCAGCAATCTGACAGCATCTTTTTTGGTCCCAAAAAAAAATAAAAAAGGAAAAAATAGATGTTAGGACATAGAAAGAGGCAAAAAGGTATGTATATATGTAATCATAACTGAACTACTTTCTATTTTCTATATCTATGAATATTTCAATCTTGTTGTATTTCGCAACTTTACGTGTTGATAGTTTTATTGCATTTCTTGAACTCAAATGGAATGGAACATTTTATTATCTTGAAACTTAACTTAAAAAAAAAAAAGCTATAAATTTAAATTCTAAATATCATACTAAATGAGAACTAAACCCAACAAAATTTTCATGTCATTTTCAAAACTGTGATTTTTATTAAAGGAAACCTCACAAAAGTACATAAGAGACTTCAACAAAACGAAAGGATGCTTACTAATAGTTTATAGTTGCTAATCTTACCAACACTGGTTTGTTGATGAAGCAAGGAGAAGCCAAAGAGAAAAAGCACAAGCACCAAAACCACCCTTCTAGGAGACCACATATTTCCCTCGTTGATTTCTTTCTCTTAAACCATCAAAGTTGCAACTGTTAGTCAAAGACAGGAAGTAGATTTGGTGCAGCATGAGCCATAAATAGGGTTTTTAAATATCCCTCTTAATTTTAATTACGTGCCTTGGGGAACTAAATCTCTTATTGTACGAGAAGATTCCCATTGTTTGTAGGGCTTTTAATTAGCTAATAATTGCCTTGTCTCTCCTTGGTAAAAAAAAAACATGTTTACAATAGGACCTTTCTCAGTAAACTTTTAGCTAAAATAACCCTCCTTTAAAATGCTCAGCCAAAATAATTTCATTGCCATTTTCATCATTTCCTATTAAATGTTTAATATTGAACAAATGTGTTTGGTAGTTTGACCAATAAAAAATTTGACCCTTTTTTGTTTTTGTTTCTGTACCAACAACTTACAAGTTCCCAAAATAAATTGTGTTTCCACAATTTATTTGGGGAGTACATTTTCACTTAGAAGTTTCATTGAAACAAAAATTTTCACTATGAAGGGGTAGATTGTAAATTTATCCATGGCCTATTGGCCTCTCTGTATAGGGAAACGAGTTGAAATCTTCCGGAAAATGTCTCATGTGAGCTCCACTCGCCAAAGAAGGCGCATGACAGTTTAAAATATTAGCACGTCCAGCAAACCAGACCAGAGGTGTGTACTTGTGTTGATCTTTTGGCGCAAATTATTGTTAAAAGAATGTTATCATATTCTGGTCAAGTGGAAGTCAAAGAGGCAACCCGCTTTTATTTGATCATTCTCGTGCATTATATGAATTTTTTTAATTGTCCGGGCAACAGAAGATAGTAGCAGTCGAATTTAATACAATTAGGATAATGTTTTGTTCATAAAAAAGGATAATGTTGTTTCAATTATATTGAGAAAACAAAATGAAGAACGTAATGAGTAAATAAAAAAAAAAAAAAAACTTTGCAAGACTGAAGTATGAAATTTCCACCGTACTGATGCAAAAGATTAATGCAGATAGTGCAAATTTATGCAGTGTCAGGCTGTCAGCAGTGATAATACCTATCTTCTTTCGATCTAAGAAATTATACTAGTATGTGTACAAGTATCAGACATAGATGTAATCTAAATTACAGTCTACTGAGAGTAATAAGTAAAAACAAGATTCAGTATACTTTTTTTCTCTTTTGTTCGTACCAGTTGGTACTGGTATTAGGCTCATTGGTTGGGGTTGAAGAACTGGTACCGGTTAGGTACTGTACTGAGACAAGCTATGTTTGAAGCTTGTATTGATTTCTGATTTGTTATGAAACCTTTTATAAAACTTTTTTTATTATTATGAAAATTGTCAGCAGTTGTCGGCCCTCAAAAAAAAAAAAAAAATGCAATGTGAAACAAAATGGTAACCCAAACATTGAGGCTATAACACCTATCTTCCTTCAATTATCAAAAACTAGTATTGGTCCTATCATTAGAAAGGAACACATCTTAATTACAGTCCAATGGTAACATAATTTTTAACATCAAAACTCGGAATTAAGCTACACGGAAACTTATTTTTATCATACAAAAATGTGCTAATTGTTAGAATTCCTGAATCCAGTTCGGTTCGAACCAGGGTCAGTTCGACCCGGACAGAACAAAACAAAATTGATCCATGCAAGATTTCGGTGCGAAATGGAACATTTCGGTCCGAAATAGATGGCCGACCTAGCATATTTGGCAGGTTAAAATTGCTATTCTGTCAAATCTTTCGAGATATGGAAGCTGCGTGTATGGTTGGTTTGTTTCTATATCAAGAGGACCTGATCAAACTTCAGAAGGAAAGGATTTTGAAGAATCAAGATGGTATCTAATCAATGTTTCTATTTTGGCATATTGCCGTGTATGATTTTAATATATATGATTCTTCTCCTTCCTCCTCTCTGTAAGAAACCAGAAAATAATCAATAAAAAAACGTGTGTGTGAGTTGTGGAGGACGTAGGTACTAAATTGGTACCGAACCTCGTTAAATTGTGTGTTCTTGTGTTATTTTTGTTGTGTCAAATTGTTACATGGTATCAGAGCCAGGTTCGTTCTGAAAAAGGGAGTAAAAAGAAGAAGTTCTTCAACCTGAAGCCATGACAGACCCCAACAATTCTACCGAGACCAAGACCATACTTGAAAAACTTACCGAGCTTGTTATTACTCAGCAAGCTCAGATGAACCAACTCATTACTCTTCATTCAACAACTCCTCAACCTGTTAGTACTCTAGCTCCGGAGATATCTGCCTCACCAATTTCTATCAAATTTGATGGGTCTAACTACTCAATCTGGGCTGAAGTGGTTAGTATGTATGTCAAAGGAAAAAAAATGATGCAACATCTGACTTGCAACCCACCATCTCCAAAGCCTGATGACACGGGTTTTGATAAATGGAGCGCAGAAGATTCTGTAGTGAAGACATGGCTGATTAATTCTTTGGATCCTTCTCTCATGCCTACCTATTACCGCTACGAAACTGCAGGGGAGATGTGGCAGGCTCTGGCAACAACCTATTATGATGGCAATGATGAGGCGCAGGTATTTGATCTTAATAGGAGGGTGTCTCGGGTAAAGCATACAGGCAAGCTGGCCGATTACTATGGTACTCTACAAGGGTTATGGAAGGAAATTGATTTCAGGCGTCCTAACCCCATGACAAGCTCCGAAGACATTGAGAAGTTTAGAGACTATTTGGAGAAATCTAGAGTTTATACCTTTCTGGATGGACTTGATGATCGTCTGGACAATCTGAGATCTAGTGTTTTGCAAATCACACCTTTCCCAAGCGTTGAGCAAGCATATGGGATTATTCGGCGTGAAGTCAACAGGCAAACTGTCATGATCAAGGGTGAAGAAGGTACTGAACAAAACTCTATGGTTATGTATACTAAAAGTTTTCCTAACTATCATGGTCAGGACAAGTCAAAAGTGAAGTGTACTCATTGTGGGAAGTCGGGTCATCCAAGGGAAAAGTGTTTTGAGATAGTTGGATATCCAGATTGGTACAAAGGCAGGAGAGGAAAGCCACTAGGAAAAACCCAGGCGTATATGCCCACAAACAGGAACCAGGGACATGCTGATCTGGTGCAGACAGACCCGATTTCGGTCCGAAATGAATCGGCTTCGGTCCGAAATGAGCCGGTTTCAGCCCGAAATGAAGAGCAGGCAACTAGGGTTGAGACTTCTGAATCTGGGAAAGTGCAACTCTGCCGTGGCATACAGGCTCCAGTGGGTGAAATAGGTAATTCTTCCAGTCAAGGTATGACTCTCTTTACACATAGAAATTTGAGTGATTGGGTAATTGACTCGGGTGCCACGGACCATATGACCTTTACAAGAGAGGATATTAAGGAATTAAGGGAACCTAGAGTACAGAAAATTTTTAATGCAAATGGTATAGAATGTCCAGTAAGAGGAGCAGGAGAAGTAGAGATATCTCAATCTCTAATTTTGAATAATACCTTATTTGTTCCTTCACTTACGACTAGATTGATTTCTATTGGACAAATCACAGAAGAGTTGAATTGTGCGGTTCTCATGTTTCCTGATTTCTGTATTTTTCAGGACATCCTCACGAAGGAGATCATTGGGCGTGGTACTAAGAAGGGTCGCTTGTATCACTTGGAAGACTTGAATTTTGGGAGAGTGAACTTGACTAGAAGTGCATCAAAAAATGAAGAACTAGTTTGGATATGGCATAGACGTTTGGGTCATCCATCTTTTGGGTACATGAAGAGAATTTTACCTAATTTGTTATGTGGTGTTGATTTGTCTGAATTTAAATGTGAAACTTGTGTTAAGGCTAAGAGTCATCGTGCTACTTATAATATTAGTTTGAATAAAAGTGAGAATCCCTTTGATATTGTTCATTCTGATGTTTGGGGACCTTCCCCGGTAGAATCTGTTTTTGGGTACAAATATTTTGTGTTATTTATAGATGATTGCACTCGTATGACTTGGGTTTCAATGTTAAAAAGGAAAGATGAGGTGCCAATAGTGTTTAAGAATTTTCATGATATGGTACAAACTCAGTTTGGAAAGAAAATAAAGATTTTTAGAAGTGATAATGGTGGTGAGTTTGTGAATAAAACACTAATGGATTATTTCTCACAAAATGGAATTATTCATGAAAGATCATGTGTGGGAACACCTCAACAGAATGGAGTTGCAGAAAGGAAAAATAGACATGTACTTGAGACTGCGAGGGCACTACTCATAGAAAAAAGGGTACCACAAATTTTTTGGGATTGTGCAGTAATGATGGCCGTATATGTGATCAATAGATTGCCTTCAATGATTCATAAGTTTCAAACACCACTGAGCAAACTTGCTACATTCGGTTCCATTCCTTCAGTTCTTAGTCTTCCACCAAAGACGTTTGGGTGTGTAGCCTATGTCCATGTTCAAAAACATCAAAGAACTAAACTAGACCCTTGTGCAATTAAATGTGTGTCTTTAGGGGTTGGAGTAAATCAAAAGGGATATAGGTGTTATGATCCAAAATCAAAGAAATGGTTTGTGACAATGGATGTTACTTTTTTAGAAAGTGAATCTTTTTATCAGGACACCCAGTATGTTCCTCAGGGGGAGACAAATGATAGTAATTGGCATCAACAGATTGAAAACAATGATAACCAAGCCCAATTCGGTCCGAATTGCAGTGATTTCGGTCCGAACAGAGGAGTGGTGAGTGAACAGAACCAAATTCATGGTGAATTCGGTCCGAATAATGGAGATTGCGGTCCGGATGAGGACCATTTCGGTCCGAATCGACTTGATTTCGGTCCGAATCAGACAGAGGATGTTCAAAATGAAGACAATTCTGATGCGGATTTTGAGGAAAATGAAGATGTGATACAAGCAGAACCCGTACCACCTGCTCAAGAGTCTCCTGAGGGTGTCCCAGAGGTAAGTGCTCCTAATCCCAGGTATTTGTTACCACCAAGACATAACAGAGGTATCCCACCAAAAAGGTATGTACCAGAAACTGGTGGAAATGAACGAGTTAGATACCCAATTGTGAATTTTGTGACCACAGTAAATCTATCTGACAAAATAAGAAAGTTTTCTGATGAAGTCCTTAGTATACCAATTCCAAATAATATAGAGGAAGCCTTAAAAGATCCTAAATGGGTTGAGGCTATGAATGTGGAAATGGATGATCTCAAGAAGAACAATACTTGGACTGTTCAAGAATTACCAAACGATAAAATGACTGTGGGCTGCAAGTGGGTTTTCACCATTAAACATGATCCAGATGGTAAAGTAGAAAGATATAAGGCAAGGTTAGTTGCAAAAGGTTATACTCAAACATACGGTATTGATTACAAGAAACTTTTTCTCCAGTTGCTAAGCTAAATACTGTTAGAGTGTTATTATCTGTTGCAGCTAACTTGAATTGGCCCCTTCATCAATTTGATGTGAAGAATGCGTTTCTACATGGCGAATTGGAAGAAGAAGTCTACATGGATTTGCCCCCTGGTTTTTCAAAAGTAGATTCTAAAAGGATGGTCTGCAAGTTGAATAAGGCGTTGTATGGCCTTAAACAGTCACCACGTGTGTGGTTTGGAAGATTTAGTGAAGCAATGAAGGGCTTTGGATATAGTCAAGGAGACTCAGATCATACACTGTTCTACAAGCTAAATATTGATAAAGTAACTGTTTTAATCATTTATGTTGATGATATGATTATTACAGGGGAAGATATTGAAGAGATTGGAAGGCTTGAAGGACAATTGTCAAAGGAATTCGAGATGAAGAATTTGGGAGGACTCAAATATTTCTTTGGAATTGAGGTAGCTCGGTCTAAGGAAGGTATCATTCTATCTCAAAGAAAATATATCTTGGATCTCCTAGCTGAACTTGGTATGATTGATTGCGAACCGGTTGACACTCCAGTAGCTCTACATTTAAAATTTTGTGAAGAACCAAATCAGGTTCCAACTAATAAAGAGAGATACCAGAGATTGGTTGGAAAGTTAATCTATTTGTCACACACGAGACCTGACATTGCTTATGCAGTTAGCTTGATTAGTCAGTTTATGCACAATCCAAGTGAAGAACATATGGAGGCTGCTATGAGGATCGTTAGATATTTGAAGGGATGTCCAGGGAAAGGGATACAATTCAAGAGACATGGTCATCTGGGAGTTGAAGGATATACTGATGCTGATTGGGCTGGAAGTGTAACCGATCGACGCTCAACTTCTGGACACTTTATGTTTGTTGGAGGAAATCTTGTGACCTGGAGGAGTAAGAAACAGAGTGTAGTAGCTCTCTCAAGTGCAGAAGCTGAGTTAATTGCATTGGTCAAAGGTGTATGTGAGATGGTTTGGATTAATAAGATTCTTACAGAAATTGGCAAGGCTCAAAGAGGTGCAATGATCCTTCATGTAGACAACAAGGCAGCAATTGATATGGCTCATAATCCAATACAACATGATAGGACAAAGCACATTGGAGTAAATCGCCATTTTTTGAAGAAGAAAATTGATGACAATGAGATTGAAATTAAGTACATCAAATCAGGGAGTCAACTTGCAGACATAATGACCAAAAGTGTGACTGGAACGGTGTTTAATGAAATGACTGGCAAGTTAGGCATGATTGATATGTACATGCCAACTTGAGGGGGAGTGTTAGAATTCCTGAATCCAGTTCGGTTCGAACCAGGGTCAGTTCGACCCGGACAGAACAAAACAAAATTGATCCATGCAAGATTTCGGTGCGAAATGGAACATTTCGGTCCGAAATAGATGGCCGACCTAGCATATTTGGCAGGTTAAAATTGCTATTCTGTCAAATCTTTCGAGATATGGAAGCTGCGTGTATGGTTGGTTTGTTTCTATATCAAGAGGACCTGATCAAACTTCAGAAGGAAAGGATCTTGAAGAATCAAGATGGTATCTAATCAATGTTTCTATTTTGGCATATTGCCGTGTATGATTTTAATATATATGATTCTTCTCATTCCTCCTCTCTGTAAGAAACCAGAAAATAATCAATAAAAAAACGTGTGTGTGAGTTGTGGAGGACGTAGGTACTAAATTGGTACCGAACCTCGTTAAATTGTGTGTTCTTGTGTTATTTTTGTTGTGTCAAATTGTTACACTAATAAAAATATATTTGTTCATGAATTTTTCTTTAACAAAACAAATAAAGGCATCGAATTTGTATTTAGAAAAAAGAAATAATATGAAAAGAGTTTTTTAAGTTAAAACCCGAAGTTACTCATCCACGGAAGGACGAGGATGGCCATTCAAATCCAGCTCATACACTCGGCCCAAAAATATAAATGGAATCACCCTATCGGCCGGCCCATAATAATGGCCGGAATTGTAAATGCGCGGTAGGGAGCATGTCAGTGTCACTGTCATTTTCTTCGCCGACCATAAAGGCAAAGCGCAGGATGAAAGTACCCTTGGTTGCAGTATTCCCACTCCACAACCGAATCAAAAGCTAATCATGCTTAATTACTCCCCTGGTCCCTATCCTATAAATAAATAATTGATTACTCCTGCTAGCTCTCATTTTTGCTTTCTAGTATCCCAATTTTGTGAGCTTGTTATTTCAGTTTCCAACACCATCATCTTAGTTTTTTTGAAAAAATTGACAACTATTGAAGAGATAATAAGAAATTTTATAAAGCATTTTCTTTTTCATATAGAAAGTCGCTGGTTTGAATCTGATGGCCGTTAAAAAGTTATTTAAGAATTTTGACCTCACTCATGCTATAATAGTATTGAAATTTTTTTGTACTAACCAACAGTACTAAAACCTTCACTTTCTTCCTTTGAAAAAAAAAATAACGGATGCTACTAATATATTTATTAAAATTAATACAAAAGTCACGTCACTCTCACTCAACACAACACCAAACTCATCACAAGAAAACAAAACCTCAACAAACATCATTAAAGTATCAGACCAAACCAATACACAACAAATAACATACATGACCAAAATAATTGGTAAAGAAGAAAATAATCGGGAGCTTTTAAGGATGTCAATGAGAAAATTAATGATACTAGGGACCCATGTCACATCTATCTAAAACAAAATAAAAAAATAATTACAAACAGGATTTAAAAAACATATAAAATAAAAAAAAGGTAAAATAGGAACAGTGCGCACACGCCTTCACACCCTGTCCTGGTCCTTTACCAAGCAAACCACCCAATGACGGACCCCGATCTGGTGTAGCGCTACACGGCTTGTAGCGCATCCAGAGCCATTCGATTTTGATCGGGCGGTTCATTTTTTTCGGGCCTATCAATCTGGTATTATTCACGGGGCTCTCTTATCCATTAGATCAAAATCGGACGGCCAGATCTTTTTCTCTCTCTGCGCTACAACTGGTGTCGCGCGACACCAGATTTGGTTTCCCCAATGACCCATTTCACCCAACAACAATTGTTAACAAGCCCCACAAATCGTCTTCTCGAATCATCCTTTCTGCACATCTGTATTCTCTTTCTGTAGCGCCAATTATTGTCTTTTTCTTCACATATCAATCATGGCGCAATGAGCTGAGCTGAGATGAGATCCAGCTGCTCGTTAAGCCGCCGCTTTCGCTTCCTCTCCACTTCTACTCTCTTCTCCCTTGATTCTGCTTCCATTACTCTTTGCGCAACTAGATATCATGTACGGATGCCTTCAGTGGCGATCTGAATTCAAGCTTCGTTTTCTCCATGGACGCCTCCTCTCGGCCTGCTGTTGTGATCGACAATGGCACTGGGTAGGTTGCTTTTTCCCACTTCTGATCAGCTTTTTGTAGTCACAATGGCAGCTACTTTTAGTGACTTCAAATTGCTTCTTATGGAAAGAACTGAAGAGTGCTTGTTGCGAGCATTGTTAATTTGTGCTATTTTTAGATTCCAATTGACCTCCTGAGGTATTTGGGGGTCAATTTTGGTTAAATTTAGTTTTGTAGACTGTACATTCCAAAGATCTAGATTAACTAATTTTAGAAATTCCTCAATTCAGTGATTAGAAACATGAGAGTGCGAAATTATGAAAATGCACATTTGATTGTACTAGTAGGTCCATTGAATTTGCTCCTGGTTCTTCTTTATATAACAGGCCTTGCAATTTATTGTATCAGGTTCACAAAAATGGGTTTTGCGGGAAATGTGGAGCCTTGCTTCATCATTCCAACAGTAGTGGCAGTGAATGATTCGCTTTCGAATCAATCAAAAAGTACTAATAAAGGAAACTGGCTAGCTCAGCATACTGCTGGTGTAATGGCTGATCTCGACTTCTACATTGGGGAGGAGGCTTTGTCACGGTCTCGTGCTAGTACCAACTATAATCTCAGCTATCCAATCCATAACGGTCAGGTATGTGATATAGCCTAGTAATTGGTAAAAGAAGTTGCAAGGGGGCTTTTTCTAATGTATTGCAATTTGTCTTGGGAATGTTATTCTCCAAATATGCTAAAATCTCAATTTTAATGTCAGTCAAACTCTAAATTGTAGTAATATGTAATACAAACTATTATAGATAAAGGTTATGCGGATAAACGAAAATAAAAACTGATATTAAAGACTAAAAATGGAAACAAGATAGGATGCTCTTTGTTCCTAATATGTCATCCTACGTACTATTAATGCTGGCTATGTATGTAATTCATATTAATAAAATTGGAATAGTTAAATAAAGGAACAATCTCTTCACTGCAGATAGTAAAATCAATGCTCGTATTACTCTTTAGTCAAGGATTTGGTGAGTGGTAGCCTTATTGAGGCTTTTGTAGTATCATTGCTATGTTGGTTAGAAACCCTATTGCATCATGGAGGTACTGTCATTGTCACCCTGATCGTAGACTAGTGGTATCAAAAATTCAAGTGTTGAACTTGATTATTTGTAAGTTACCAATTTTCCCAAATCTATTTTATGTATGTCTCCAATACGCAATTAGCTGCTTTTGAGTTTGAGTTGTATATGCCTCAGTACTCTTCATTTAGCGTGAACAATTAGCAAATAAATATTACAGGAAAAATTGCAAGCTGCATAAAGCTGTATTGTTTGAATGAGTTCCTGTTAACCACTTCATACTTCACTACTTAATGGCATCTTATTCATAAAGTAAAACCATGATGTACCAAAAGAAATGTTGATCATGTCCATATTTTGACTCGGAAGAGAATGAGAGCCAAATTAAAATAAACAATATTCATTAGTGCAATAACTTCTGATTCCAGTCTCTTGTTTTATTTTTATTTAATTTTTTTTACAAAAAAAAAATAAAATAAAAAATAAAAAATTGAAGATCCATATTTTATTGCAGGTAGAGAACTGGGATGCAATGGAAAGATTTTGGCAGCAGTGCATTTTTAATTACTTGCGATGTGACCCAGAAGACCATTACTTTCTTCTGACAGAGAGCCCCCTAACTGCTCCTGAAAATCGAGAATATGCAGGAGAGATCATGTTTGAAACATTTAATATACCCGGTTTATACATTGCCGTACAACCAGTACTTGCCCTTGCCGCTGGTTATACTACCACCAAGGTTTGTTGCAAGAAGTAGTTTACTATAATTCTGTCTCAGTTCCATTTTTCCAAATTTAGAATTGTGTTATTGCTTCTTTGCATAACACCAAAATCTACTGTATATGCTACTAGCACTTAATAAGTTAAAAAAATATTGCAATTACAGAGCATCCAAAGAATGGCCAAAATGACCCTCGGTTATATTTTTTTCAATCACTTGACCATATCCTTCTCAATTAGTTCCTTCTAATCTAAGCTGTCTTAAATTTTTCTTTGGTTTACAAGGTGTTATTTGCAAATTATCTTGTACTTTAGCATTAGATGAATCCTGCTGGTAGGTAAAAAGCCTAATCGTTTTGTTCCCAGTGTGAAATGACGGGTGTGGTTGTTGATGTGGGTGATGGCGCCACACATGTTGTACCAGTAGCTGATGGCTATGTGATAGGAAGCAGTATCAAATCTATTCCAATTACAGGCAAGGATGTTACCTGCTTTGTCCAAAAGCTTTTGAAGGTAACACCTGTGCTTAAACATCATTTTTACTTTTGCTCTATTTTGTCCTTTTTTGTATGCAAATGTTGGTGGTTGGAGTATCACAGTTTCCAGAAGTCAACAAAAGAAGATTTGACTCATGGAATTCTGGAAGATCTGAGTTTTTTAGTTTCTTTTAGGAAAGAGGAGAGTTCATTCCACCTGAAGATTCGTTTGAAGTAGTTAGGAAGATTAAAGAGACGTATTGTTATACTTGCTCTGATATAGTCAAGGTAACTCAAATGTTAACATTTTCTTTCATATTGTTACACTTACTATAGATTATATTATGGTGCTTATAATGATTTAAAAAATAATACATATAATAATTGCAAGTTAGCTCTTCTTTAGAAGCTAAATGAGCTTTTTTAATGTACTCTTCTGTGGATTAGCTCATAAGGAATGCACAATAGAATAGGGGTGGGATGTATATTTGGTATCTGCTACATCCAATTAAAACAGTTGCCAAATTAGAAGATATAAAACTGCTGATATGTTCTTTATTGTTTACATAGGTTGTGTATAAATTTTGATGCAATTTGAGAATTATTTAGCCATAAATCAAGTGGTACTAAAACTGAACCATTATCTTTTTAAACTGCCTGATGGATGATTAATTGATTCTCGAATTGCACCAAACTTGATACACAGTATATTTAAAATATGAAGAAAATATGTTGTTGTTGATGATGATGTTACTTTTGTTTCTTATTTTGATAGCCGTTTGATCAAATGTCATGGATGTCAAATAAATTTGGTGTTAATATAACCTATCAACAGATACAAAACAATTGTTATCTGTCTTTGGAATGTAAAGAGGTGCCAATAATATGGTCATTTTCCTTTTCTTTCAGGAGTTCAATAAACATGATAGAGAACCCTCCAAGTTCATTAAGCACTGGACTGGTGTTAAATCAAAGAGTGGTGCAACATACACATGTGATATTGGATATGAGCGTTTCATGGGTCCCGAGGTGCAGTTCACTTTTTCTTGTCTTATTTTTTTTATTTTCTTTCCTTATAATAATTGTGGTGAGGTTCTTTTAATATTTATTTGTTCACACTCTTCTTTTTTGAGAGTGTAAACAGGGAGCAAAAGTACTTGTGTTGCGCTTGAAGTATAATATTCAATTTAGTATATCTTCCTTAGATTTTTATGTTATTGCACACAGATATTCTTCTCTCCAGAGATTTATGGTAGTGACTTCACCACACCTTTGCCAGCTGTCATTGACAAATGCATTCAATCTTCACCAATTGACACAAGAAGGGCTCTGTATAAGGTATGTCAATCGCCATCATTATTATGTTATGCACAGCCAGACCATTGTAGCCTAATAGTTGTTGCCACAACGAATTAGATCTTTCCTTTCTCCCCCTCGTGGGTTCTTTTATTTTTTGGCCCTTGTCTTGTGAAATTAGTAGTACGTGTGGCTTCAAACACCAACTCTGGTTCTGAAATAAAAAATATTAAAGTCAATATACTGTTAATGCTAACATTGCATTATACTGTGCTTGTCTTGTACTAAAGTTAACTATACCATTTTTATTTGCACCTGTCATCTACTAAAGCCAATATAACATTTTCATTTGCATCTAATATAGCAAATATAGCTGAACTTCACAAGCTTAAGTCAATATCCATATATTTTGTTAATTAGCAGTAATTATTTCAGAATATTGTATTGTCGGGGGGTTCAACCATGTTCAAGGACTTCCACAGAAGATTGCAGCGTGACTTGAAAAAGATAGTAGACACTAGGGTCCGAGCAGCTAGTTCCCGGCTTGGACCTGATGTAAAAGTAAGATTGCTTCCTTTTTCCCTTAACGGTTAGAGGGAAAACTCTCAATTAAACTAGGGATAAGTTTTCCTATTTTTTTTCTGTAGTCTCAACCTATTGAAGTCAATGTGGCGAACCATCCTATTCAGAAATATGCTGTTTGGTTTGGAGGTTCTGTGCTTGCTTCTACTGCTGAATTTTACACGGTAATTCTTTGATCTTTTGGTAGATTATTGACTGGCATTACTACAACACTTACGACATTTTTGGTAGGCAGATAGTATAAATTTTCTGCTATTGTGAAGTTACGGGTGCAAAGGTTCTCGATAAACCCTGACCATATGACACAGACTGAAATGCTAATAAAAATGACGTAGAAGAATAATATGAATAATATAAGATGCTAGAACTCTGTTATCAGCTCAATGAGTGTCCTGATTATACCATAGTTCTTGTCCTGACATGGTTTGCGACATATCTTTTCAGATAGACATTTCTTGTTTTTTTGCTTTTGCTCCTGAAGAACTATTGTTTATTATATTACTAATTTTAATTTCTTCTCGTGTTAGGCGATGATCCATTTCTTCTTTTTTTTCCCTTTGCTCCTGAAGAACTATTGTTTATTATCTTACTAATTTTAATTTCTTCTCTCGTATTAGGCATGTCATACAAAGGCAGAATATGAAGAGTATGGGGCAAGCATTTGTAGAACAAATCCTGTATTTAAGGGTATGTATTAGTTCTAGTTGTAAAAGCAATTGGGGGGTAGATTACAGGAAGAATGCATACAAAACTGGTGATGAGATAAACTTAGATTAGCATTGTACGTGGTGTACAATATTTTTGTAATTGTATTTTCTTTTAGCCCTATAGGTTTCATGCCACGAGGAAAAAGAAATTTAGGTTTAACAAAAAAAACAAAGTGATTCAAAGCATTAAATAGCTGCCATCGATATTAACTCCTAGCTGATTCCCTTCAGAAACTTGAATGTATTCTTTAGATTTTTTTTTTTTCTAATTTACATTTTTTTGTATATTTAATTTTATTTCTGTTGGGCTCTCTTGCAACTTTAACTCTCAGATCGGCAGTTGCTCTCACGCTCTGCACTAGTTCATTATTTTTCCATTATGTTGAATTTGTGTTGAGAAGGGTTATTGTTTAGTTTTTACTGTATTTTCTCAATCAAGCACCAAAAATAAGAATCAAAATATCCTTGCTGCTGTACTGAGCATTTCGTAGCATGTTATTTTTCCTGAACTTGAGCAATAAAAATGCAAAGCAGTGCAAATATCTCAGACAGCAATCGAAGAAAGCAAAACAGTACAAACCCGCTCTATTTAAACCATTGGATAGATAAGCAAAGCCATAAAGTGCCAATGCAGCATCCGAAAACTTGCAATTAATTCCAAGAATTTAGCAATATAATATCCGGTTGACAAATGCCAAACAAACAAAAAATTCTCTTTTTGCTACATCCCTGATGAGGAGCACAACTTGAGAATTATTCACATATTCTCATCCAAAAACCATTCCATTTTGAACAAAATGTAATTCTAAAGCCTAACTATCTTCAGAATTAAAAATCTTATTCAGTGAAAGACGAATAGGCAGACAAAACAAACACATCCTATCCTGCCAAGGAAAAAATGCAGAATAGTGCAATTTAATAACCGCTTTCCTCAAGAAATAAACTATTGTTGAATTAGTTAAGGCAGCACTGATTTAAGGCGCCCTGTCAAAGGGCATTGTGTCATGATAGCAGATGTCCCAAACAGCTTCAATAGCATCTTTAGCAGATTCACCTGGACAGTACGGGTTTTTCTGCACCGACTTCAAGGCGCGCCTCTTCACACATTCCTTTAAAGTACATATTATTAGAGAAACTCAAATCAATGCTAACCAGATGAATTTAAAAGGTCCAAATATTTCTTATTGGGCAAAGCAATTCAAGAAATGAAGAAAAAGAATTCAGCTGTTGCAAAATTAAAAAGGATATATACTATGGTGCAAAATTAAAAAGAAAATATACTATTAATCAGGGTTGGAGCCAGGATTTTAAAATAGGGGAGGCTGAAAGTTCTATTATAAAGTTTTTATACATCTAGGAGGGACCAATATAGTAAATTATATATAAAATATAATAACTATTTCACTACTTGTTTATGGAATTCTTAAACTCTTCCAGGGTCTTTTGAAATGTTGAGGTGGCGCAGAACCCCTTTGGCTAGTACCCTACTATTACTTGACAGAATGCTGGGACTTGGTTCAACAAGAATTTAACTACAGGGCCCAGGTATTGTGCATGAGAGCCTAACACTGTCAAGGTAACACAATAATTGTATTATAACAGCTAGCACTTCGATCAGGTAAATTCCTAATTTGCAAGTTACTACAATAAGTGAATAAACAAGTAGTCTCTTATGCTGCAATTTGAACTTTAAGCATCCACACACTAAATAGGGTCTTCCCAATAAATAAACTTAAATCTATTTCAAACCAACAAACTTAATCTATTTCGAACCAACGCATTATTACTATCATCTTGCTAGCTTCAATTGAGGATTATAAATGAAATTTCCCAAAAATGAAAGTTATTCATTCATGCTCTGATTTTAGGAGATCAACTTACTTGCTCGTGGCCCCTTATTTTCATAAATCCACGGAGCAATTCACGCTTATAGTGGCAATCCCCACTTAGATGATTAGCCCTAATCTGAGAAATATATAAAACGAGTCATGTCAAAAGCAATTGAATAACATGTGCCTTTATGTGTTTGTGTTCTGCCAAGGTTGGAACTATTTTCCCTAATTGTGGATGATTTGTGATTTTGTATATTTGTATATGCCTGTAAACCCTTCAGCTGAACTTTGTGAGATCATACCACCATACCGGTACAAATTGATTCAAGGTATGGTCATTCTGACCAAGATCAGTCATGTACCTCAGAGCAAGCATGATGAGCACAATTTTTCCAGTCCATGTTCTTGCCACGACAGTCGTCATAAGCATGGATAAGCTCGTGAATCATGACTTGATTTATCTCGTCTTGAAGATTCAAATGATTATAGCATATCGTTATCTGTAGAGGAAAAATGGAAAATTGTTCACAAATATAAGTTTACACGATACATGATTTAGCCTAGTAATACAAATGGAACATTGGTTGTTTGTATGCAATAGAATTATCTGCAGTTCTCATTGCTCATAGTAATCAGAGGACAACTTCATTGTTTCTAAGTAGCACGTTTATTAGCTTGTTATGTACACAAATGATAATCTTTAATTTAGAAATTTAAAAAATAAAACTGTTGTAGTGTGGATGCCATTAATATTCAACTTCCACCTAGTTTCTCAAATGTCATCATCCGGAACTAAACGAGTTCTCTAAAACTATAAACCAAATCAGGTATCAGCAAAGTGCCACTGCATTGCTCTAAAACACAAAGAGCTGCTAATTTGAGGGAACAAGAAAAAAATGAATTCAAAAACAAAAACAAATAAAAAAGAGAAATTAAACATACGCCTTGACCACTCATATAGCCACCAGCAGTTTTCTTATTAGTACAATTGACGGCGTTGAATAGCTTCGGCCAGACCGGACACCCCGCCTTCGCCATCTGCTCCCTTAGAAACCTCACAGTTGGGTCTGAATTGGACACAAAACCACACCAATCAACCAATCAAATCAAATTAAATCAAAATTCATGATAGAGGAAAGGCGAAAGAGAATAGAAAGGCGTACGTTTGAGGCCCTTGCGGATGCCCGCTAAGCATTCCTCTTCCGACATTCCCCTGGATTCTGGCGTCCACTCCGCGCTCGTGTTCGACGGCTGCTGATCGTCCGCCATTGCTGAGGCGCACAGTGAGGAGAGACTAGAGAGAGCAGGGTTTTGACTTTTGATTTTCCTTGCGTTCAGGAGTTAATAATTGCATATAGGACCCTACAATACAACTATTATCATTTGTGTTTCTGATGAGGAAGTGTTTGAGCCTGACAAGAGAAATGGAACTAAAACCGGCTAGAGAGAAGAATATGACAATGGAATAAAATAGGCCTTTAGGTTTCAAGTATCACATTTGGACCTGTAAGCAGTTTACATTTATGGTATAAGATAAAAGTATTTTGGATTTAGATAGGATTAGGTTCAATTAGACCCAAATAATAGGATTCCAAACTTTATTGAAAAATAATAGAGAGCACAATTAATTAAATGTTATCCCCTGCATTTGAGTGGGTACGTGACTCGCTTATATAGAAAGTACTTTTCTTCATGTGAGATTAAGTCTCAAAAAATATCATCATTGGGTAATGGGTCTAAAAATATGTGCTATGGCATTGTAATGTTAAAATTTTTAATCAGATCCAACAAGTGCTTCAATATGAATCACTCCCTAGCAACTGGTCAAGAAGCATAGTAAGAAGAGAGAATCCCAGTGGAGCGTACCAGTATCAAGTGGTCAGGTTGGTACAAGGTGTTTCGCTGGTCATGAAACAAAAAAAATGTTACACACCCACAATCGTACTGTTTGAGAAGTAGCTTACTTCAAATTAGGATAAAAAAAAAAGCCTACAGGAAACGAACCCTAGATTTTAATCTTTCCCGATTATTGGACTTAATGCAAGATGGGATGCAAGCGTACCAACGTGACGCAATTACTAGTATAGCGAGGGGTTTTGATGGCGAAAGAATAGAGGAATTTAGTAAAGGCGAGCGCATACCAGGTCTGGTGGGAGGAGCAGATGGAATCAGATCAGATCAGAGGGGCTACACGCGTGCCGAGTAACCGGAGTCAGCTACAAAGCCGAGTAACCTACGTCACAAGAAATAAAAGCAAACGGAGTCAGCTACAAAGCCGAGTAACCGGTTATTTAACGACGCAGCTTCTCTATAACCAATTTATATAACAAAAAAAACTCAATCGATCGGATTAATCCACACATCAATAACAAACAAATTAAATATATTTTACAAAGATCAACGGGTCTAGGTTTTCTCAATTCCACTTTCTCATATCACTTTTCCACTAGCGCGAATCCCTCTTTAGGCGATTCCGCTTCACAATCCATTCCACTATTTCATTTCACTTTTCCACTTCAATTCAAATCACATTAGAGACTCGTTGACTCGCAAAATATATCAATCACAATTCTCATATATCAATTCAATTCAATCAAACAAGCCAAACGATATTTAAATCAATCAATACGAAAATTAAATTATAGAGAAGTCCGGTTACCTTATCAGCGATCTAGAATAATGAAATGATAATAATCTCGATGCAGAACTCAAATTTCTATCGGATGGATGAACATATTTTCAATCGGCACATAAATACAAATTATGGATTAAGGAAGAAGTATAAGCCCTCATTTCTCGGATGGAAAGAATATTAATCAAAAAGAAATAACAATTTAATGAATAAACATGGTAATAACGCCACATACCTATGATGGTAGGAAGAAAATCATCATATTGGCCTAGTAATAATTGGTCGGTTAATGAGAATGGATGTTAAGTTTCATGGAGATTTTATGAAAGGATATTAATTGAAAAGAGAGAGAAACAGCGGTTAATTGATGGAAAATTTAAGGTGTACGGCATGTAAATGATGGTTTTCCATAAAATATTTCGTGAGAGATTAAAGGAAGTTAGCAAATTGGAATTTGAGGCTCTGTGATAGGTTAGAGAAAAAACAATTTGCTTAAATATAGGAGATAGGCACGATTATGAAACGGTTAATGAATGGAAGGTTTTATGAGGACAATAAGGAAATAACTACTTATTTAACCCGCTAGAAAAATCTATTGCTCACTTAATCGGAATTGTTGGACAGAAATTTAATTAAAATAACTAAAAGAAATTGATGAGCCATAAGCGCAAAATGTGACAGTTATAATAACTGAAGGGAGTTGATATTCTGTAATCAAAATAGCGATGGAAAAAAAAAAACGAATTAAATAAATAGCTTATTAAAAGGGGATGGGTACGGTTAAGGAACCCTTTAATTACAATTAAAGGAATTAAAATGAAGCCCAAATAAAGGGAATGTATACACATCAAGAAATATTGGCAGGTGGCAATTGACATTGACATGTAAAAAAAAAAAAAACAAATATTTATCATATATAAAATATTGGACAAAGACAATTTTAAAATATCATTTAAAACTACATACGTTAGAATAAATAAAATACGATAAAAAATAATTAACCAATAATTAGAAAAAAATCTGGGGTGTTACAGTTTATTTGGAAGGGCCGGTTCAATATAAGTTCATAAAATAAAAATGAGTATAAATTTCAGGTCTATATTATTTTAGTGGCTAAAATTTATAATATGCATCAAATTAAATCTTACCTTTAACATCTATATAGAATGATACGTTGGATTTTTTTTTTTTTTGAAATTTTAACAGTGGCAGTACGTTGGAAGTGATTTTGAAGCACGGAACCAGAAAATTGGTGGAACCATTCACAATATTATATGTGATTTTCTAAGTTGAAGGTAATATTTTTACGCATAGTTAATCTAATGTCATCTAAAATGCGTATGTTCTTTAATCATATTTTTTTTTCATTTCTAGGTTCAATGATCCAAGTGCTAGATTTAAGTGTTTTTTTTATTACTTTTTAATTTTATGCTAAAAATTCAAATATATTTTATTTTCATTTATTTTAATTTTTTATTAACATACTAACTAAAAGTAATTTTGTCAGAAAAAATGCTTAAATATTTTCAAGCAATTAACATTTTTTTTTCTGGAACAAAAAATCAAAGTAAAAGTTGGCATATGAGTTCATGATGAATACGAGTCTTGTAAACTTTGGCATCCGCAAAAAAAATTGCTACATTTTTTTGTGTTGATCAAATAATTTCAGTGAACATAAATTTTACTCGTCAAATATTTTTGTTTAGTTACCATGATTATTTGTGCAATATAAAAACTTTTTTACTATGAAACCGAAAGAAAAAGATATTAAAATATATCATATGGAATTCTTTGAGTCCTTTGGATCCGTAAGCCCGGCCATTTAAAAGACCAAGGGCTTACAAGGTCCGGACTACCTATTAAAAAAGATATATATATATATATATACATACTTGACATGGCTAATTTTTTTTTTTTTGATATATTTTGTTGATATGTGTAAAAGTGTAGTTCAAATGCAAGTTAAATAAATGAAAAATCATACACAGAGATCTTTCTGATACGTTAAACTAACATCGATCTAGCACAAAATTCCAATGGTTCTTTTTTTTTCTTACCAATCTGCTTTGACTCATGCACCGTACTAAATAAATGCCATTTAGCTAGTCACAATTAAGGAATACCTTTTGTGCACCAAAAAGGCACGGAAAAAAAAATTAAAATAATAATGAGGAAGATATCATTTCCTAATGACTTGCGTATATATATATATTGAGGCAAACATGCTAATGATTAACACGAAGATATTAGTAATTAATACATATCTCTTAAATTGATTGCTTCATTTATTGATATATACCTTTATAAATTGCCCTCAAATCAATAGGTCGATGGAGTACTACAGTCTTGATGACATTAAAAAAAAAAAACTACGCTTCTTAATACAACAAATCTGTACTCTCCATCTTTACCCATTTTCTCTCAAATTAAAGAAACTAGCTTTTACGTAAATTTTAAAATAACAATGTGAACTTATTTTTCTGCTGGAGTTGATGTACCCCAGACTTCTGCTGTAGAATTGACACTTGCTCATTTTGTACATCCCAAAAATGCAATGGAATGACTTAATTTGAATAAAATTTTAATCAATTTATTTGTCAGAATACATTGAGGTTGAATTACTAGTTTCTGAAATCACTGAAAATTTGTAATTCCTTTCCTAAAAAGCAAAAAAAAAAAAAAAAGAGGCAAACCTTAAGGAATTAATTTCATTCGTGCAGTTTGGACATGATTACTATAATTTTCAAAATGTTAAATACATGTAAATTATTGAAAAATTATGATTAATCGCGTCGTAATTCATGCACAAGTATACAATAAAGTTGCATTATTTAAATGATCCAATTTATCTTAAAGAAGGGATATGCATTAGGTATGAACATATCCTTTTATGTTGCGTGGGAATCATGACACTTTTTTTGTGCCGTTGCAGGCTTGCACCATCTCGTGGCGTTGCTAGTCAAATAATTATATGGTCCTTGGAAAATAATTTGACAATAATAATAAAAAAAATGAATGAAACAAACAACCATATTACATCCTTGATTTCGTCCTTTTTCCTTTTGTCACCATACATATTCCATTTGAATAAAACAAAATTCAAAGTCTTAAGATCGGATTCTCAAAATCCGATCTAAGACATCAAAATTGAATAAAACAAAATTTTTGCCGATTAAAATTTGGGATTGTTAGTATCGGAATCCGAAATTCCGATACAAGCCAGTATCGGAATCCCAGATTCCGATACTAGTGATACTGCGAGGTTATTTTTATATTTTTGATTAAAATTAGATTATTGTAAAATTCCTTAATTAATTAAGGTTAGTTATAATTTTTTCGGTTTTTGCACCCAATGGCGTGCTATAAATGCTTTTTCTGCTCTTTTATAACAGAGGCCTAAATTCTTGGTTCTAAATCTATATATACTCTGTATTAGTGGGGATGGAAAGGAAGGGGCCCACATTTTAGATCCACATCATCACATGTCAACAAGAGAAACAGACAAAGTCAAACGGCTTAAATTGCAGTAGGTGCCTGGATTAAGGGAGCGTAATTAATGCGCAGATAAAAGAATCCTATGAGGTACCAACTCCATTTAATGCAAGCGCACGAGATCTCCTTCTTATTTTATTTCTCTATGGTAATTAGTTTTCTAATGATGTAAGCCGACGACGGCCGAATTCCGATATAAAAATATTTGCATATTGATCAGTGAATTAACAAGTGCACGAGATCTCCCTTGTATCATTTACTTCACCTCTCCTCGGAGTTCGACGGTGCAGTAAGACCATTTTCGTTGTGTCAGAAACAATGGACAATCAACAATTTAATTTACGCCGTTCATTTCACATTTTTCACTACAAATTTATTATATCTTAGTCAAGTCGTTTGAATTTTGATCGCCTCTCCTTTCATATGACATGTTTATCCTTATTGAAAAAGTATATAATGCTCGTAACTAACCATGGTTATTTCATATTTTGAATTCTCCCCAGGAATTTAATCTCGTATTTTAACAAAGCAACGATAAAAGAACTCAAAGTTGATCCAAATTAACTTGCCAAACTCAGTTAGAATTCTGATGATCTATACGTTCAAACCGTTTCTGTTAACATATATAGTAACTTTCTTTGTCACACATTGTTAGGCAGAGGCTACACTGCTCATACACTATTGGGACCTTGTGAGATTATAGATCCGAATAGTTCTGCAATGTGTCTTTGAGTGTAGGAGAATATTGAATTCAAATTATGATTGAAGATTTTTTTTTTTTTTTTTTTTTTTGTAAATTTTAGGAGTTCAGAGTTGTAAATTTCATCTTTTTTTTTTTTAAAAAAAAAGTGTGCTTATGAATCTTTAACAAGACATTATCAAAATGTCATGACTGTATTTAAAAAAAAAAACAGTGTCAACAAATATGTCAACGTGACATTTTAAAAATATCAACAAATATGGTCCAAGTAAAAAAAATTTCCTACGTCAAAGATATATTTTGTCTAATAAATTTCAATAAAGTTATAATGATAATTTAAAAAATTTAAATATAATTAAAATTATTGACGATGATCGTTTTGAAGTAATGACAAATAAGTTTCGAATTTAAATTATAGTTTAAAAGTATCCATGGTGATGTTTTGATGGATATCCACTTTTTTTTTTTTTTCTTATTAGCAACAACCGACTAATGACCCAAATTGGAACAAAGGAGTCGAGTCCTAGAACTACAAATGCCATGCCAAAAGACGAAACAATTGATGTTTCCATTTGGTCACTATCTCGCTCGACTCGCATCCATCCAATCAGACAAACACAAAGCAGCTTTCTACTAACGAACAATGCAACCCTCGTGCTTTAAAAAACTACTTGAATGCCACCACCGCTTCCCAATTCACGAGGCCTTAGTGCGCTCTCTGACTTCATTTCTTCTCTTCACAAGAGAAGTTTACGCTTGTCTACTTGTTAATCGTCATGACTTATGATATAAAATCAATTGTGGGTTTGTGGCTTGATAATGCGGCGCAAAAAGAACTGACAGAGTTGCTTATTTAATAAAAAAAATTATTTCTTTATAATATTGAAATTACTAATTTTATACTTAAATGATGAAAGCATTATTTTGTTAATACCGAAGCTAGACATGATTTTTAGTCAGATCTTTAAACTTTCTATTTTGCCAATAGAACTAAGATAAGTTAGTTTTGAATGTGTCATTTATAAGATCTCTAAACGACTTCTAGTCGAATAATTTTCTTTATATTACTTAAAAATTAAAATTACTCATCTAATGTCACGATCTTCACCGTGACTTTCATGAGTTTGTCTTGAATTATATAGTTGAATCTAATAAAAAAAAATTGGAAAGAAATAGTGAGAAGTTAATTGATTTTTATTTTGAAATAATCAAACTGATGTCTCTTAAAAAAATGGTCTGTAGAAGTGAAGAGTTGCTTAGCTGGTGCGACTTGAGAATGGTACAAGAAGTGCACTTAAAATTTATAAATAATATAGTTGATAGATTGTAGATAGTTAGTTGCTATAATATTATTTCAAAAGCAGTGCTTTTTAATAGTACCAAACAATGATTTTTGGACACATTAAATTAGAACAGTTTTGTCACGTCGCACGTTTTAATATTCATAAATGGTTCTTAAGATTTTGAAGTACTATTTTGGTCCTTCAAACTTATAAATTACAGAAACTGGTGCTACTTTTAACTTCAATTTAAAAATATTAATTTTTTTCATCAATTTTACCATCATATAGTGGTGAAAATAACAGTTTGTTTATCATCACAAAAATAATAAAGATCACGTGAATACTAATGTTACATTCGATAATATCTTATGGGTTTATTCTTGGCAAGACCACATGCTAGATTTATTTTGTTAATTTATTTTGTTAGGATAAAGTGTATAGTAAGTTCGATCATAATGCATCCGTGCTTATGAGTGAATTTGTCTAAATAGGTTAATGCAACTAACATCCTCATTTTATAATTTAATGGTTAAATTTTCTTGAAATGATGATTGCGCGGAGTGGTCAGAGGAAGTTAAGTCACAAGTGGCGGAGTGGCTGCCTTCGCTTGAGAAAATGCCACTGCAGATTACTGGAGAGAGCCCACAGATATAGGTCAAGAGGACGCGTGAATCCATGCGGTGGTATAAGCGCGACTCGATTGTAGAAAGACAACTCGAGAGGCTATGTTGTATTAACTCCTGGGTTGAGGAGGGAACTTATTGTTTACCTTATTTATTTTATGATGTTTGTGTGGTTTATGGTTATTTTTATGAATAAGTCTATGCTTGTAATAAAGAATAATATGAGATAGCGCTGGAGCACTGGTACCTTGCGATTTTGGTACCAGTGCGTCAGGTTTAGGATTTGATGGTTGAGAGAGGTTGTAATAAACTACTTTTTTCATTTTAATGAAAAGAGTGATGAGCAGTTTATGCTCACTTGTTTAAAAAAAAAATGACGATTGCGAAATCAAATATCATAAGCTTTTACTAAAGAATCACTTCAATTACAATAAACAAAAAACAACTATAATGCTCCTTGCTGCATCTTCAGAATAGAAATCTAATTAAGCGATCTATAGTAACTTATAAACAAATTAAATTTCCTTAGTTATAGGGCTAACAAATATAGTATTGTTCATTCATTCATTAGTGGTGTGGGAAGTAGGTTATGAATCCATCACGTTATTGTGTGATCATGTGAGAATCCACAAATATTACATCTTCGTCCATCCAATTAATTTTTATTTTTACATCTTCGTCCTATACATTTGAAGTAGACAGAATTATTAGTTATCAGTAGTTCTTCTAATTAACTATAACGATCAATTTATTTCTTGCGAGTAGAATAGCTTTAATTTCTTTAAAAAAAAGCTTTAACTGATAACACATTTGAAAATGATCGTGTAAAAGGTCGTAAAATCTATATGTTGGAAATGGTTTTCCGATTTCAGAGGTGGCAGAATCCCTTGGAAACCACACTCACTTATCGCTTTCTCCAGTCGAAACAAACTACGAAACAATGGACCCCCTCTTTTGCACCTATTTACGATTCTACCACTCTGTTTTTAACTAGCCTAATCAAAGCATTGCCAATGGCCATGCCCATCTCCTCTGGTTTCAAGCTGAAGTAATTAGGGCTTTTTGATTTGAATGTCACTCTGTGCCATGCTCTTCACTGTTCCTGGTTAGTGCAACTTAGTTTTTCTATTGGTTTTTCTTATTTCTCTTTAGTATTTTATATTTTGTGGGTCAATAAGACCGTTAGTTAGTCCATGCTAGATATGGCGTTTTTTTTACAAATGACAAATGTGCATTTCTTTTAGAACCATTTTTGCTCCCGAACAGAGGTAATGAGGTACGCAAGTAAGAGTTTATTGTTGTACTTGTTGTATTTGGAGTACATTGTGAATGCATTTCATTTTTGTTGCACTTTTTTGCTAAGGTTTTTGTATATGCATTTCCCTTTTACATTCCACAATGAGATGAGCAACTACTCCTCAGTTCTCTGTATTATTGCATTATTAATCCAATTTATTCATAATATTGACGTAGTTCCAATGATTTTGTGTCTTGGGGTTTTGGGGAATTATATTTCTTTTTTCTTTTTGGTTCCCTTCTAGTGTTTTATTAAAAGAGAGAGAAAAAAAATACTTGATGCAGGTAGTAGCCTTTTGCAAACTTGGCCATACATTTCCTTTTGGGTCTCTTTAAACTTTTCGGCTTTTATCGGATTGACCTCAAAGTGACCGGAAAAGGGTTGAAAGGATAGAATAGCATTTGAATATTGAACATATGTTTTCTAACATAGTTTTTTTCCCCCTTAGTAGACTGATAAACTTCCCCATTTATATCCTTTCAAATAATTGACAGATTGTTTTATTCGGGGTTTTTTTTTTTTGTTTTTTTTGGTTTTTTGTTTTTTTGTTCCCCCCTTCTCTCTTTGAAGGCACTGAAAAAAGCTATTCTTTCATGCCACAATACCATCCTTTTATTTATTTATTATTATTATTTTTTTTTTTGTATTCATTTGTTCCTGGTTTTCTGTACTGTTTTAGTTCATGTTTCTCACTGTTTTGGAGCCAAATACATTTGATATGACTCTCATCTCAATGGAGGATGCAATTAAGTACAAATGTATGCTCTAGGGACCAATTTATACGCCACCCTATAGTTCTTTTCAATGAAAATAAAATGCAGCTTTCGCAACATTGGATAATATTTGACATTATTCCTGGTTCTCAAAAAAAAAAAAAAGATTGACATTAATGACATTGTTGTTTTCAGGTCAAACATGGTCAAATAAATAGTTTTACTGCAGTAATTCTTGAGATAAGAGGGACCAATCTGCAAAAATGAGTGACCCAAGGCGCAATTCAGTTGATATTCCTCTCACAAAAACCCTGGTACAACTCAAACGTGTCAGGTCTTTGCGTGACCCATCTACCTATTCATTAAGCAAGTTGGCAGCAACTCTAGAAAATGCAAATTGGGATACCAATTCTATTAATGGCGTCACACTAGATCTAACAAAAGCTTCAAATCATCACATGAATGGAGGGCCTACTGAATGCGAGAACAACAAAACAACTGGTCATAAAACGAGTTACCATAGAAAGGCAAATGTGGTTAAAATCAGGGGTTTAAACCAAAATAGACCGAAATTGGTACACAAGGCACGACCACACAAGTCACTTGACTCGTCTTGCGTTCGTGGTATCAGTAGCAGTGCTGCTAATCAGGTGGAAGAGGTAAACTTGTATGAAAAATTACAACCTGACATACCAGGAAAGTGCCCGAGTGGTAAGGGCACACCTTCTAAAAAGAAATTGAGCTACCCTAATTTTCTCAAGGCATCAGCAGCCATGAGTCGGGTTGGAAGCCCATGCATATCAGTTAGTGAAGCTCGTACCAATGGTACAGATGGTACAAGGGTCAGGTCAAATGATGTAGCAGGTTCAAATTTCAGCGGATGCGGTATAAGTTACTGTTGGTCTGTTGGTTCAAGATACCGTGACTTAAATCCATATTCTGACAGCGAGGACCTAGAGAGGCCTCTGTTAAGTACTGATGGTACTGGAACTGAGGTGACTTTCAAGGACATAACCTCATTTGCTGGAACGCCTCGTAGTTTGAGCCAGAAATTCAGGCCGAAAACATTTAATGATCTAATTGGTCTAAATGTTGTATCTCAATCTCTTTTGTACGCTTCTTGTAAGGGAAAAGTCGCACCAATTTATCTGTTTCATGGGCCTCGTGGTACTGGTAAGACCTCTACTGCTCGAATTTTTGCAGCATCTCTGAATTGTCTCTCTCTAGAAGATCAGAGACCATGTGGTTTTTGTAGAGAGTGTGTTCTCTTGCAATCAGGTAAGTGCCGGGATGTGAAGGAAATCGATGGCACAAAAATAGACCGTTCCAGTAAGGTCAAGGCCCTAGTGGCAAGTGCCTCATTGGTACCATACTCATCACGCTTTAGGGTTTTCATAATTGATGAGTGTCATGTTTTAAGGGACGAGGCATGGTCAGCTATATTGAAGAGTCTTGATGAACCATATCGGCATTCGGTTTATATCATGGTCACCTGTGACATAGAAGCAGTACCAAGGTCATACCTGTCACATTGTCAAAAGTACCACTTTCCTAAAATAAAGCCAGCGGACATAATGTATAGGTTGCAGAGGATATGTGTGGAGGAAGGGTTGGAATTTGAGAATGACGCAATTCAGTTGATTGCTGGGAAGTCAAATGGCTCTCTTAGAGATGCGGAGACAATGCTTGATCAGCTTGGTTTGCTTGGGAAGCACATAACTGTTACTCTTGTGAATGAACTTGTGAGTTCCTTTAATTAAAATTCCAACTGAGACCTTTGTTAGATAAATTACCAGAGATTACAACTAAGTGCAAAACTATTTTTGATTGGCTCTCGATTAGTTCTCGTGGTACTAAAACTTGGTTAGGAAAACCTTTTTTCTTCTTCTAAATTTCCATTAAATTGTCACTCACACATCATACTATGAAAATGATGAAAAAAAAATGTAAATGCAAGGGACCACTAACCTTTCAGTCTCTAGTAAGTATAGTCCTGGTGCTATACCAACAAAGTCATGTCAAATCAATCTGACCTCAAAACTTCTTATTCCTTCTAATCCCAATTGAGCCTAAATGCTCATAACAAGTGATGCCTAAAATTGCAGAGTAAGAATTGAAAGGCAAAAACAAATCATCAGCTGGTCATTTATACATAATATTCATTGATTTCTCCATTTTTTCAGAATGGATCTGTTTCTGATGATGACTTGATTGAGCTGCTTGACCTGGCACTGTCGTCTGACACGACTAACACAGTCCGGAAAGCAAGGGAGCTGATGTCATCATCTGTAGATCCTCTCCAGTTGGTGTCTCAACTGGCCAACCTCATCATGGACATTCTCTCAGGGAGATGCCAGTCTGGCCTTTCTGATATAAGCAAGAATTTTTTCGGGAGATATGCTTGTATGTTTCTCTTATTCATATAGTTCTTCTCGTTGCTATAGAACTCTTCAATAATCTTAGCTAGTCAGTTTTTAGAACGTATATTTTAGATTAAGTGAGCCTTATGCACGTATTATCAACCACGAGAATGAGCCAAAATTCTTTTCAATCACAAGAATAAACAAAAATTCAATATAAGTATGGTTTTTACCTTGCTGTCCAGGAAAAGAAAAATGGCAGTGTCCAGTTCAAATATACTAAAGAAATCTTGCTGTATTAGCCAGTACAAATTGGAAAACTAGAATTTGCTACACTAACCAGTACAATATTTGATCACATACATAACCTAATCCCCGCTAACCACCCCTGTAGTGGCAGAGACAGGAATGAGGAGATTGAGGCATGCACTGAAAATATTATCTGAGGCCGAGAAGCATCTGAGAACATCGAAAAACCAGTCAACATGGGTCACTGTTGCTCTTCTCCAGTTTGGCTCTGCTGAATCCTCACTTCTTGAATCGAATGACACACAATCAAGAGCCGGCTACTGTAGAGGTAAGTTCACAGCATACAGTAACTATTTTAGTTTTGCACTGGCTGATCTATTACTTGAATGCAACAAAAGGATTTACTGCAAAAATGACAAATATGACCTCAATTCAGGTTCTTTTTACCTTTTTTTCTAAATTATGCACCAAGAAAATTAATTAAAATGCCTACTTATATGTTTCCAAATACAAACAATGCTGGTATTATAAATAATCATGTCTATTTCTTTTCATGTTTCAAACTTTAATCTCTAGTTGAAGTGGTGAAGCTTTTATACTCATCATTGTCATAGATAGCTTTACAATAAAGAATGATTTTTTTTTTTTTGTAGATAATCAAATGTATTAGAAAGTTTAGAAACTGTCACCCCCAAAGCCACTATTTACATAATGATATGAAGTACAAGATGTTTATTTTTTTCAGTCACTATAACTGATGTCATAATTAAATTCTGGTTAATTGACAATTAACAAACAGATGAATGGGTGTCAAGGGACAACTTGAGCAGTGCAATATGTTATGCATGTTCACATGACAAATCAAATTGCTCAGAAAGGCGTTGTCGGCGGCTGAAGTTAGAGAATATATGGAGAAGAGCTGTAGGGAAGTGCCAATCGAAGTCGATTAAAAACTTTCTAAGGAAAGAAGGATACTTGTCTTCTGTTCACGTGACTGAAGGTAATTCTATTTAGACAACCTTTAATTTTAAAAGCTATGAGGGTAAACAGGTTAGGTTGGATCCAGTACTGATTTGCATTCATGCATATCTTAAATTCTGTTATTCTATGTAATTTGAGGTCCACACTGTGTTCTGGCATCATTCTGCTTGGGTCATGTCTTGTCGGGTAGTGGTACTTCATGTTAATTCTCAGGATTTGTTCAGCTGTGTGACATTGTCTGGTCATCATTTATTTTTCTAACATTACAAAATGAAGATGCTTAGAGGCACAAGTGATAATTATGACTTCGATATTGACAGAAAACTTTTCATGCATATTTTGAGATTGATAACTTCAAATCTTTTGATATTTCAGAACTGGCTATAGCAGAAGTTGGATTTGGGCACCCTGACCTCCTATCTAAAGCAGAGAAAATACAAAATCTAATCTCAACTTCTCTCCAACATGAGCTTGGCTGTGATGTAGAAGTCAGGTTAAAACTTGTTAGTTCGCTTCCAGCAATTCATGATGCAAAATCTAAGAAGTCATTCAGCCTGTTAAGCTGCTCAGGCCGCCGGCAGGACCTATCAGATTCGGGTCTAACTGACATAGACGACCCAACCAAACTTGTTGAACCTCCATTCATAAAACTGGGCCCTGCTAGTGCAAGTGAGGATGATACTCAGAGGGCAGTTACTATAAAATCTACTCAATCTGAATCTGATGTGATGCCAAAACGATTCATACTGCAAAATGAATATAATCGCAGTAGGTCAAAGGCTATGAGTGAAGATGATCAATATGGCCCCCATATTAAAGAGCCAGATTTCCAGCCGAGCTGTTTTGCAAGAACTCGAAAGCTCTTGAGGTCTGACCATGCAATTTGTCTGAGGATGCAGAATCAGAGTAAGGTGGGGCTGGCAGTATCAAAAAAGGAATACGAGGCGTACTTCTATGCCTATGATCCTACATATACAGATTGCTACGGGTCAAACTCACAAGCCACGCTCAGTTCGAGAGAAGAGAATTTGTAAGTGATTTTAATATTAATATGCAAGGATTTCCACCCTCACATAGGTAGTGAGAATATTAAACAGTTCTTTTACTGTGCCTCTTGAAATGCTAACATACTTTCTTTTCTGTAGATCAATGAAAAACTCCAGACTTGGTTCAATGCTCTGTTGGAGAACTCCCAAATACACCATTTGAAAGGTGGTCTCTCCTCTCTAAAAGTAAACCCTGTCACCTTCCGGTACTTATAATAGTCAAGTTAATTCTGCTTATCCTTTTTCTCTATACAGTTCTCCATTTTCAGCGCTATGGACCACCTTGGATAAATGGATATCCAGCAAGGATGTACTAATTGCATATATATCGACCGATGTGCTAGAGCGAAGCTAATCATAAAGCCAATCGTTGAAAACTGAATAATCCAAAATTTTGATAGCACACCAACTAGTACTGTAATTAAAAGTGTACTTTGTACGATTGTAGCATATACTTTGTAGCTATCCTTGTAACCTCTGGATTTTGAACAACATTTCTTAAGAATAGTAACCTGGGATCACAAGCTAGAATAATTGGTGAAGCTGACTTTGTTCTTTTCACTAGATGTTAAATGTTTAAGTCATTTGATCATTCAATTTTTGAACAATTACATGTGAAAAAGTGAAAGGGTAGAACGGAAGCAAGTACATTTCAATAGTTTCCGTACATTTGAATACGACATTCCACTGCAGGATCAAATCAATATCAGCCACTGAGCCAAAATACTGGTCTCTACCAGGAAGCATTTTTACTAAGCGGCCTGAAAAAATCGCTTGGGTAGCATGCTCAATACAAGTACAAACTGGTTAAATAAACCTTTGTAAGTTACAACTCATCTACTGCACAAAAATATCCAGACCAGTAGCAATGAATCTCCTGACAAAAAAGATGATATAACTGCTATAAAAATACAGAAACTTATTCGATAATTAGAATCATAAATTCAATTAAATAAATAGACAGTTCCCAAAAGGAGGCATCCCAAAACTAACAAAAAGAAAGAAGGGAATATATTTTCTCCAAGACCAATTTACTGAGGCCCCAAAACTACAGATTGGAAATCAAATATCAACAAACAAGCAAAGAAACAAATTCACGCATCAAGTCGCGTCATCTACAATAGCCGGCAAAACCCAATTGTGCTTCAGCGCATACTCCACATACTCTCCATACTTCTCAGCAGCGTTTGGCACATCTAAACTCAAGTCCTCAAGGGACTCCCTAACCCTAGAAAACCCCTTGCTCATCTGGTTAATAGTAATTAACCCCTGGTCAAAACACTCCTCTAACAGATCAAGCATTAGATTATCAATCTTTTTCTCCATTGCCATTACTAGAGCCTTCTTTACCACCTCATGGTTAAAAAACGGCCTAGCTATGTCACGGATGCACCGGCATGCTTCTCTTAACTCACCCCCAGCAGCATACTCTTCTAAAAGCTTTGCCACCTTGTCTTTAGCATCTTCCACTTGCCAACCGGTACCACCACCCCAACACCTCAGAATTCGCTCTCCAGCATGGCGAGCTGATAGCAACACACGCGCCATGTGTGCCGTTTCAGAACCAACACTGTTTGGCCGGAGTTTTTTGCTTATCTCATCCAGGTTTAGAGGAACCAGTACCTCGTCAACGACAGCTCTGGCCAGAAAAAGCGCTAGTTGTTTAGGAGCATCTAATATGTCAAGTGCGGTGTCTTCAACGGACCTTAGCAGCATTACAAATCCCTTCACTACATCCTCAGAGGAGAATAACTCCATGCTTAGAGAGGAAAGAAGCGCTGATGCCATCTCCTTCTCTCTGTCCTTCCTATCCATAGCTATGGTTATGAGCCTCTTGAGAAAAATGGGGTTGTACAGAGGGGCCCGCAATTCTTCCAGGCTTCTAATCAGTTCTGGCACATCGTCAGAGAGGAAATACTCTTTGATTATCTTCACGCACTCTTCTTTGTACCTTTTCAAAGTGATCTTCTCTTCCTTTGAACTCTCATCTGAACTAATAGAGTTAGGGTTAAGGTTTTCGATCCAGCCAGCAGCAAGTGCTTTTTGCAAAAGATGTTCAAAGGTGGTTTTAGCTGAAGGGACATCAAGAGTTAAATCATCGAGATTTTCACTAATACGAGAAAACCCCTTTGCAATTTGACTAGTACTAATCAAACAATCTTGCACTGATTTTTCAAGAAGGTTTAAAATTAGAGCCTCTGTTTGTGGTTTCTCCACAGCTAGGGTCAGGGCTCGTTTCACCACCTCATGGTGATAAAAAGGTACCCCTAATTCCCTCACACATCTGCAAGCTTCTGCCACATCACCACCTTCTGTAAATTCACTTAACAAATCTGAGATTTTCTTCTTCACCTCCTCAACTCCTGTATGGGTGGAGCCACCCCACTTACCAGCAATTACTTCTGCATGATGAGGCACTGACAGGTAACTCTTCTCTGCCACCTGTAAAGCCTCCAAGCCTTTTGAGTGGCCAGAGAGAGAGTCTCTAGCCCGAGCAAGAAAAACAGGAGGGAGAATATCATCAACCACTGCACGTGCAATGAAAATTGCCAGCAAATCAACAGCATTAGGTATATCCACTGAGAGGTCTTCAACTGATTCTAGAAGATTCATGAACCCTAACTTGATGTGGGAGGGAGTTAGTGTGTCATTGTAGAGGGAAGAGAGGAGAACTGAGGCCATCTCTTTCTCCTTGTCACGCCGATCCATTGACATGGAAACCAACTTTTTGACAAAGTAGTGGTGTTGCTCTTCTACCCCAAGGTCAACCAGCTCAGAGGCCGCCAATAGGACATCACCAGTCGAGAAATATTCAGAAATGATTGTTGCCATGTTTTTCCTGTAATCATCGCAGGATGGAGAAGAGTGCATAGCATTTTCAACCTGAGAAAAACATATTTGTTATGAATCAGTATAGATAAATTATTGTCCTTGACTTTTATTTTTACACCAAGAAATAAGGTTTGTACCTCAGTGGCCCCACCCAGAGTTCCATTTATTTGATTAGATACATCTGTCAAAGGAATTGAATAATGTAAGCATCCAAAATTTTAATAGCAAACAGAACATAGTAAGCTATAAATTTCCGCAAACAAAAATAGCGCCACACACGGATCTTTTAATTAATTAATTAAAATTCACACAGACCATATGGAAACATTGTATGGCTACTTAAAAGGAAATCCTTTACTATTATTAAGTTTAAACATACTCAAGAGTATATTGCCTAGAAAATAATCAAAACCCTCTTCATCCTACTCAGACCCCTTGAGCAAAACTGTTGTTTAAGATATTTTTGGGTGATTGGGAATACCAATTACCCCAACAAATTGAATTTGGCATGCATCAGAACATTATTTTATGAGTTGAGGCTGCCAACAGGCCTCAATTTATGGAAAGTAATTGGACCACGAATCCTGTCACTAAGTACTATTTTGGGCTTGTACATTACACAGCAGTCAATACCAAATGCTTGCCAGTTTTGCCCTTTTTGGCTGGGAATTGGTTGATCCAAGCACAGATTTACAAAAAATAAATAACACAACTACTTGGTAAATTAACATGCATGGGAAATTATCGCTGTAACCCTCAGAATGATGGGAGGACCAAAAAAAACATAAAAGCAATAAAAATCTGTTTCTGACCATTGCTTGGCGGGTTGTGCCTGAGAGCAATGCCATTGGTGACAGGCTTCCCTCCAGTAACAATCCTCAGCTGGCCATCCGACAGAATAGCTGACGGGGACCTTGGAAGGGGAGGTAAAATCTCATCTTCTTGCTGAGCCGACATCCCTGCAGTTCAATACTCAGAAATTCAACCTACTATTTCAAATATCAATATTAATTTCTTTCTTTTCTTGGTTATAAAAAATGCCACAACGCAGGCTGCCACTTTTGTTGAGCAGAAACAACAAGATTTCCAAGATTTTCCCTAGTCTCTACTCTATACCAAGTGAGAAAACCCAGGTGCTAAGAAGTGAATTGATGGTTGAAAATAAGCAAACAAAAGCTTATTAGACCATTTCCAATTCCAACAGAGCCTTATGTGTGTGACTGTATAGGTCCTTGGCGCAATCACAGATGTACTAATTTTCAAGACTAGCCCCCAGCCCTTATATTGAATTCATATATATAGTCACAACTTTCACAGTAGTTTTAGTCCCTCTTATTGGACAGTTCAAATCTTTAAAAGCACAATCCAAGCTATTAATGGATTGATATAATTTGCTCAAATTAAAATGATCAGTCCCAATTACCCGTCGCATGTACCAAAGAATCAAATCGTAATAAACTAATTATCATGGTTTACTCCAACCAATTTAAACAGGAACCAACCAGATACGATCTCTGAAAACATCTAAACCAGAAAGTTGTGCGCTTGCATTGAAACATGTAAATCATTCAACACATATCGGATAAAAGTAACAAAAATGAAATATAGACGAACTAAACTATACAACAGTTGACAAAAACTCAACGAAACGAATCAACGCACCTAGGAATCTAGAAATTGGAAGTAGAAAAGGAAAAGCGAGTCTAACCTGGACGGATCGGGAAGAGAATTGGGGAAAGAGAGAGAGAGCGCGAAATCTCCGAAATCCCTGCTCGATCTGAGAGGGAGAGAGAGACGATCGCTTTCTCTCTCTTTCCGCACTAGTCTGTCCCTCCCTTGCGTTTGCGTTGATCTCTTCTCATAAATCTAAAACTAACACTAAAAGAGGAAAAGTTTGTTTTGAGATTTCATAAGTCGGTTTTATCCCTCGACTCGGCTTGTGGGACACGTCACTGTGTCATGTGTCCTGTCCCGTCAGGTGCGGGCTTTGCTTCTCACTGGACACGGTGTTTGGAGTTGACGTCGTTTGAGCCATTACTGGAGGGAGGTGTTTGTGGAACGGGTGTAGGACAGGTTTGGATAGTTAGAGGAGCGCCACATTGGTTACCTCTAACGCACTCCGTTGCATTGGTCATTGGTTGAAGTTGATGCACCCATTGCTTTCAACTTCCAAGGAAAATAAATAAAAAAAAAAGAAGCATGGATCGGACGGCGCGCAAATGAGATTTATGTTATGTTGACTGTCTTTTTAATAAAATCGGACGGTTGTGGATAGAGCGTTGTGAGATTTTGAGGACATTTTTGGACGGCACGAGAAAAATAGAACCAAACTATACTGGTTTCACCAACATGTTATTTTAATTTAAGTAGCTACATAGTAACGGTCGCGGATACTTCGTAGATAATGTCAAGGATTCTTTTATTTTTTTTGGCTTAGTGGAAAATTTTTTTTTGACTGAACCATAATTGCATGATTGCAAATAACGGCTGGGGAAAAGATTTGAGGAAATCTTTTGACGGATCATTAAACCAAATACTATGCATTCACATAATACATCATTTTCTATTTTTTCAACAAACTATCTAAAGAAGTACTTGACTCTACTTCATTGGGTTTCAATTTTAAATTAATTTAAACTAACAAATCCATACCATAAATATATACCGTGTCTCGAGTATGATTTGCTTATTTAAAACTTGGTCTATAACTCTTACTTTACGAAACCGAAAGACATAAACTCTAAATTTCGTTTAATTTATTTTGCCTCCATAATATATATACTCTTTTTTCTAATATAACCTACCATTAACGGCTCTTAATGCAATTTCTGCCATATTACGAATCATTGGATTTTATTTCAACATTAATGTAACGTCAATAAATTTGTTAAAACTTTAATAAAACATCTATAAAAATGAACCTATCACGCACAAATAAAAAAAAAAACCATCAAAGATAATTAAGTATAGATTATGATTACTGATCCATAACTAAGCTTTAAGAAAAATAGAAATAGAATGTTGATTTAGTACCTTTTTGTAGGTGGACAATCACAAGAGATGAATAGCAGATCAAGCTTCTTCTTCAATCAATGAAAGGTGGCAATGTTCTTCAATCAAGCCTCAAAAAAATATCATTCCAATCAGATATCAGAAAATTGTACAGAGAGATGTCGAACAAAAAAAATAACCTCACACCCCTTGCAATGCTGCATCACTTTGTGATGCAGCCATTAAAAATTTTATGGAAAATCAATCAATGCTTTAATGAGATTTTAAAAATTTTAAATTTTTTTTGCACAATTGTGGCTCTCTAGAAGATATCGAATTAGCTTCTATTGACAACACCACAGATACAGACTAATTTTCTAAAATTGTGGCTGGTCTTTGGGTACTTTGTTGTCCGCAAAATTGGTTTGTACAAGTAGGATGCAAGGTTTTATCTAATTTTAAACAAATATAATATTGAATTTTTAGCGGGGTCAACTAAAAAACATTCCTCCTTGAGGCATTATCATGCAGAGAAAATATTCACACCAAGTTACTTAACCAATTGGCGATTTACATTTCTTTCGTTCCCTTTGAAGTCTGAACCCACATTTTTTTTTTGGCGTATTTATCCCTAGTTCCCCTCAACTCAAGTCAAGTACAGACATCAAGGAAAAAAAAAAGGTACAGTCGGCAGGAAATACCTAATTTAGCCCTCACATTGTTGCTTATTTATTTGTACATAAAGGGTAAGGCATATACTCCTAAAAGATTCCACGAGGATAAGAGAAATATTCAGAAACAAAGGTCAACTTCTCTTTCGGTTTGATTTTGACAACCCCGTCAAAAATATTCTAACGGAGTATCCATTGATTTTATTTTTTTTTATTTTATTTTTTTTGAGATTTAAAGCCCGTGGGCATAACGGAGTATCCATTGATGATATCTGAGAAGTGAGAATTTAGCTGACGATAAGTTTCATCACACAATTCGCTGACAACGGACATGCACAGTTTGTATAAAATATAAAAAATTCAATGATTTATCCCATTTATAGAATAATAGTGTCAATATATTACACATTTACACGTGAGAAAAACAATTAAGGTTGACAAAGATATACTTTTACCCATCATACAAATTAAAATTTGTAATAGATTGTGTTTTTACTAATTTTGATGTACCATCAAATAGTATTCAATACCATAAATATTGATGGGTGAGGGGTTTATTATCACTAAAATTTCCCATTGTAGCTATAATGTCTGGTTCATACATAAATATTCTGCCATTATCGTTTAAGGTGTTAAGTTGAACTGATTCATTTTATTAAGGGATCTTAATTAAACCATAGTACAATTCTTCTTCAATTGGCATGACATTTTCTCAAACTTTAATAAATGCCACCTCGGCAGATTCTAGAAAATGATATACTTTATATCTACATTGTGTTTTTTTTTTTTTTTTTTTTTTTTGACAAGTGAGGGTTATGCTTTTAGTTTTATGCTTACATAAAACCATAATTATGGAAAAATAACTAGAAAAAATGATATACTTTATATACTACACTATGTTTTTTTTTTCTTTTTCTTTTTTTTTTTTTTTTGACAAGTGAGGGTTATACTTTTAGATTTGTGCTTATGTAAAACCATACTAGAAATTCCCAATTTGATGACAATGAACTTGCAAAGTAAATTGTTAATTTTTTTTTTTTTTTTTTTTTTTTAGGATGAATTGTTTAATCCCTTTCCATTAAAGTTCAATAAACTCTCTCACTGGAAAGACAAAAAGATAAATAATAAAAAGGAAAGAAATCAATAAAAGTGAAAATTGGGAAAACAAAATAATAAAGTACCTTAATTATGATGCTTGCAGACATAATTTCTCTTACTCATCCAAACCTGACTTTTTATTCCTAAAGAAATGGCACACCGCACAAATTACTAAAGGTTAGAGTTCCCGTTTTATAGGCTTCATAAAGAGAAATTGAAGCACATATATCCAATGTGGGACTAAAAAATACACCGGAACAATGTAACTCTAGAGTACAATTCAGGTGCAATGTACCAAATCTTAATATATTATATTATGATCTCTGTTTCTGTCTCTCTCTCTTACATAGAGAGAATTCAAACCGAAAGTTGTGCGTGATAGAAGGATAATAAATAAATAAATAAAGTGAAGATAACGATAATTCTCATTTTTCATGAGAGTGAAAAAGCTGGATATCGTTTGCATCTACATCTTATCCTTCTACCATAATAATTATGTCTGTCAGAAGGATTGATCTGATTCATATGTCACACAATTTTTTTATTCCCTAAAATGCTCACACTTAATTTCCAAAAAATAAAAAATAAAAATAAAAATAAAAATGCTGAGTCTTTAAATTTAATGTAGTGATTAATTTTATAAAATGTGAATAAATTATGGTGATTGTTCTAACACCATCTTAATTTCTACCGAATAACTTTCAAAGAGCATCCTTTTCACATATTTTAAAAGTATTGGAATCAAATATGATAAATACTGAATTACTGATATAAAAATTTGTACATTAGAGAATTTTGCTTCAAACAAATTATACTACCTAAAAGAATTATCAAGCCCAAATACAGAAGAGAAGAGGCCTTTGTTCAAATTCTAAAGCCCATTACCCAGTTTGTTCTCTGACTTCTCTCTCAGGCGAAGTACAGAGTACAGAAGATTGGTCCGAACTCCGAAGACAAGAGGCCTCCTCCTGTCTCTTCTTCGTCTCTTTCAACCCTGGCCGCTGCTACTGCGCGACACCACTGTCTACGCTCCAACCCTCGTAAGTTCGTAATCTTTCCATGATCTCACTTAATTTTGAAACACTTGCTTGATTATATTATTGCTTCATCTCTTGTTCTCTTATTTGAAAAAATTCCATTCATAAAGACTTGATGTACCGGCTCTAATGTCTCAATGTGATCAATAAATGAATAGATTTTAAATTTTCATTGAATGTTTCTAAGGTTTTCGAATTTGGGTTGTAGTGGATTTTTGTTGTTTTCATGTAACTGAGCTCTTGCATCTCGGGACCAGAATGTAGGTGCAGTGAATTGCTTTTTTACTAATTACTGTTGATCAGAACATGATGAAAAAAGGAACCACAATGCAACAGTCTAAATTAATTTCATACAATATTTGAAATAGTATGCACTTGTCACCTTGCGGTTTGACCTTTACATAGGACGCTGTCATCAGCTTGTGGTTCGACCTTCAAGTGTGTGCAATAATTATTTGTGATTTAGCAATTATAATGTCTTAATTACATTTTTTCCCCTATTAACTATAGGTTCCAATCATGAAAAGAAAAACCATTGAAAGCTTTTTCAAGAAAGCAGATCAACATCCAAGCTCTCAAGAACAATCACAAGTGCAGGATTCTCCAGAGCCAAATGAAATGCCTGCACAAGAACCATCACAACAGCCAAAAATTGAATCTATCACATATGAGAGAGACCCAGAGACAAATGAAATGCCTGCACAAGAATCATCACAACAACCAGAAATGGAATCTGTCAAATATGAGAGAGACCCAGGCAAGCGCCCTCAAATTGATGACTATACTCCTAATAGAAGAGATGAAGTTCGAAGATTTTACATAAGTAAAGGACCATTTCAACCTTATATGGATGAGTATCCATATAGTACGAATGCGATTCATCGTCGACGTTTTCAATATAGTTGGTTCAAAAAGTTTCCTTGGCTAGAATTTTCACCAACCTCAGAACGTGCCTATTGTTTTCCTTGTTTTCTTTTCTCGACAAAACCACAAGGAAGGTGCGGTTCAGACACATTCACGGTTAAGGGGTTCCAAAATTGGAAGAAGGTTAATAATGGAAAAGATTGTGCGTTTTTAACTCACATGGGCCAAGCTTCTACTTCAGCTCATTATTTTGCGATGCTTTGTTATGATAATCTAAAGAATAGCATGGGTCATCCGTTACAATTAGCTTTTATAGCGGCATCGAGGGAGGTACTGTACTACTGTAGAATTGAAGAAACTTTGATAAACTTTGCAAATTTTTTGACTATTTTCTCTTAGCATTTTATAAAACCATACTTATTGTCTCTTTTCTTCCAACAGGTATGTGATGTGCATAATTTCTTTCAGGATGCAATTTATATCATAAATTTTATAAGTGAGTCTGCTGAGTGTAAAGACGAGCTATTAGCAAAGCAAGCTGAAGAAATTTCACGTGAAGTTGATTTGGGAGAGCTTGATACTAGAAAAGGAGCAAATCAGATAGGTGCATTGCAAAGATTTGAATACATTAAATGGAGTTCTCACTACAAATCAATTCGTAGTTTAGCAAAGATGTTTGGTGCTACTGTTTCAGTTTTGCGATTTGTAGCAAGTGATCGTTCGCTCTCATATCATTCTCGAGGAGATGCTAGCGGTTGCCTCAAGAAGCTCCTATCATTTGATTTTGTGTTCATTTTACATTTAATGCAAGAAATCATGATAATAACCGATTTGTTGTGCCAAACTTTGCAACAGAACTCTTTGGATACTCTAAATGCCGCACATCTAGTTTCCAGTACAAAACAGTTACTTCAGAAGCTGAGAGATAATGGTTGGGAACCTCTTATGGAGCAGGTAACTTCATTTTGTTTAGAGCATGGAGTCGAGCTTCCTAATATGAATAGTATGTATGTGGACTTGACGAAATCTCACGATAAGCGTGTTAATACAACAAAGGAGCACCATTATCGAGTCGATATATTTACATCTGCAATAGATCAACAATTGCAAGAATTGAATGCTCGATATAGTACCTGATGTATTTTGGGGTAAACATGGCTTAACAAAAAATTCTAAACCCGAACATGTCAGACCTGCAATGTTGATGTTGGGTGCACCCTGACAGGGTTGGTTTATTTCATGAAGATGAAGGTGAGGTTGCAAGATTCAGGCTAAGGATGCACTCTGAGGATGTAGTGTACAAGTTACAGTTTAAAGAGATGCAGAAACAAAATGTATGTAATTATGTGTTTGAGCTAGGGTCATGACTTCGCGACTTATACTCTTTGCAATCAGTAATGTATTTTGTGAAAGTGGGTCTGACTAAAGAATTCATGACATGTATTTTATTTTATCCTTTTGTGTCTCAACTTATCTACACGTAAAAGTCTGTAAATTTAAGCGGACCATTTGAGACGCTCCTTTTGAATCAAACCAACGACTTGAATTTTAACTATGCTGAAACCGCTGGCAAGCTTGTGTTTTTTTGGAAGCAAATACATAAATAAATAATTAAAATAAAAAGCTTGACCAGCGGTGGAACTAAATGATAAAATTTCAACGGACCCTTAAGACTTCGTACATCGTGGCACTGAAATTGTGCCATCAACAAACCCTATTTTAGTTGCATAGTTGTCCACCGATTAATGGTTTAGAGACCAGCATAGAACAATGTTACTTGTGTCTATTTCAATGGACTTAGTTTTTCTATAATATTTAGTGGATTATTAGTGGATTAGAAGCCAGAACTACCTCTCTTGGTCAACACTAAAAAAAATTCATATTTGGCAGAGATGAAATAGGCACTATTGCTCTGATCATTTTATTTTTTCATAGAATAGAAAAATCTGAAAATCAGTAATACTCGACATTAATGACAATTACATTTTGTTTCTTGCAAGAACAAAATGATAGAGAAATCAGTAATACACAACAATTTCGCATCAGATAGTAAAATTTCATGTTGCAGCAGACGCCAATCCTTCTAGCATGTTAAATCATCTCAGTAAGTGCAAATCTATTGTCTTCTATACAGAAGCTCCTACATTCAATTGCATGCATGAACTGTCGAAATAATAGCAGTACTCACAGTAGGCTCTGACATGCATTTTTTAGTGCTTTAAAGCATGAATCAATATCTGAAAAAAAATTGACTCTCTTTCCCTCATCCAAAAAATGGCAGAGACTTCCCAACATTTTGAAAGAAGAAAGGGAGTTTCTCACACCAGTCAATCGCAAAAGCTGAACAAACAATCAACAACAGAAAACAAGAATAAAGTAGAACACCCAAGTCAGAAATTTTTCAACACAGTTCACAGATCATTGTAGCAAGCTCCTACCAGTAAGAGTCTACCCTGGTAAAACAGCGCTGGATCATCACAGGTTGCAAAACCTTAACCTAACCACAATCCTACTGCTTGAGTTGTTCAAATTGAGCACGACATTAGGCAGCAAGTTAGACAACATTACAGAAACAAAAACTGGAAAACAAGGTTTTAATTGCATTTACTTTAATTTGTCATACAAAAAGTTATGCAACAACTCTCTATAAAACCAACTGCCTCCAAATTTACATACAGTAGTCACTTTACATAGGCTAAAGTTCTCTATGATTTCTCAAGAAGATTTTCTAAATATAGATTTAAAATGTATCTGCCTGTAGACTGTACATCAAGCCTCTTCTCACTTGGTTCATACTTCCCCTTGCGAAGCTGGTACCGATGGGTTACACCTGAAACTGTGTAAGTTTGGCCTTCTATTGTGACACTTTCTCCACAATGAATGTTCTGCTTTGAAAAAAATACACCAATTAAAATTAACAATGTTTAAGTAGTAGCCATAATGTTCACGATATGTGACTCTTTTCTATTTTAGTTCCCTAAAGTTTAAAAAATTCATGGTCCTTACAATGTTTGCAATTGATTTTAGGATCCCTTTAGTAGATATCAATTTGATTTTATGAATCGGTGAGCCTGGTTTAATTGGGGAGTCTGCATTATTATTAATTTTTTTTTTTGGGGTATTTCTGTCCTTGTGACCATTTCCCATTTAAGAATGGAAGAAAAAAAATCTGAATTAGTATGAGTCTGTTTTAAAATGACAGATCAACTAAAAACAAGCAATTTGACAGTTTGATGCAGACTTAATGTCCACAGCAATATGGTCTTTTAGTGGTTGTTCGGAAATGTTAAGGTACCAACCAAACCAGTTCAAGTTGTCTACACACGAATTTAGGAAACATATGGTGATCTGTCTGATAACAAGTGCAATTTGCACAATTCAATTAGACTAACATTCAAAAGTCAAAACCTTCAAAATTTATTATGCTGTATTATTAATTTTAGGTTTATGAAAACAAAATCCTCATTATGGGCACCTCAGACTTTTATTCAACTTACTGCCCAATTCTAGAATTTTCGAGGTAAATTAAATAATAGAGAGTGGTAGACAGTATGATCCTAAATTCCTAATGTACTAACCAACCCGCTTGTCCTCGGTAAATACTTGGTAAAATTTTACCAAACTTAATGCCATGTCAACCAAAGAACAACAAATTAAACCAAGAAACAGGCAAAAGCAACATTCACTAGAACAACACTACTGCATGCTTGGCACTGAACTGGTACTGGTAGTGGTACAACTTAACTAGACCAAAATTACTCCTAAGAAGAAGAAACACCCAGAAAGCTCCAAAATAAAATTAAAGAAAAAAAATAAAATCTTACATTTGGGAAGCAACGAATGCCAAGGTTCTTTGTGGGTGGCGTAACATCAACAACCATAAAAGGGTGAATTTCTCGATCTCTTTCCCTGTCTCTCTTTCTGCATTCTATCCGGTTATATAAACGCGGCTGAAGTTAAAAAAAAAATATTCAATTTTCACTTAGAAATACATAATAAAATAATAAAATAAAATTGTTTTAATTCCCGGATAATAAGTGAAGGGAGATGGGAGGTGTTACCTTGCGATAATATAATTGAGCGGAAGCCATGGCCATTTCTTGGCAGAGAGAGGGAGAGAAGGAAGAGAGATTATTGTTTCAATTTGTGGTGGTTAAGAGTGAAGGGAATCTGTTGGACTACGACCGGACACATGGAAACCCAGTTAGAAAAATAGAAATCTGTGAAGGGTACTATACATCATAATGTGTAGCAAATGGCTGACATCTAATTCCACAATATCCATTCTCTGTTCCAACCGTATGTCTGTCCCACCACTGACTGACAACACCGAAGATACCTTTGAGTACCACACTAAATCTCACTTCAAGGTGTTAATGTTAGATCCATGGCCCAGTGTGTAAGCCCAGAGCAGCCCAGTAATTCCATTTTGTTTATCTCAACAGTTAACAGCCTGACTTATTTTTGACCTCAAGGAGATGATCTATGAAATAACAAAACTGCAAAATATCCACAGCTACCGCTTTACAATTAATTTTATTTTTTTTCGAAGTATTTGAATTTTACAAAATGCAATATTTAATTCACAACTTACCTTTGAATCCTATATTGTTTCCTAACCTATCACACAATCCTGTTTTGTTAATCTAAAATAAAGATACAATACCAATTTACTGACATCATTAAAAATCAATCTCCTGAAAAATCCTAGTAGATTAGTCTGATATATAAATCTAAATCAGACAGTCCGGATGATTCTGTGTTTTGGATCAGAAATGACAGCAGATACATGCACCTTACATTTTTGTTGTATTTTTCTCTGTTTTGCTTATTCCCTTCTGCTATTTTTGGTTCTTCTCCAGTTGGAATTTCATCAACATGGTCAAGTAGATGTAAGAAACATTCATTTACAAGTGCTAAATCCAAACATAGTGTTTGAGAAGTTAGCAAACTCAATTTTTTAGTTAGGTCCGTTATAGATAGATGATTACATCTTTTTGACGGTCCAAAGAGTAATAATAACACTTTTAGTTGAAACGGTTCAACTTCAGCTCAACATTCCCACAGGGCCACAGCCGACCTAATTACTAATTATACAAAGTGCTATGTTCCAAAGTTAACGCAAAGTGGTGCACGAACAGCAAACCAAATCCCTGTTTAGAGCCCCAAATTCCTTTGTTGATACTCAAAACCAAGACCCCACCTCCTCTCTCTTATTATCGCTAAAAAGGAGGCAAGTACAATTCAAGACCAAAACCAACTAATTATTAATTATTAAAAAAAATTAAAGGAAGCCAGTTACTATCCAATTCCATTTGCATTGCATGAAACAACTACGTACCAACCGTGATTATAATAAATCACACATGATTAGCTCTAACCGACCACAAAGCCCATCATGTTGCCTCGTCATCGCCTCTTTTCAATTTTCATAGGTCTCATCCGAATATACACCATCTTGTCGGGTATGGATCCTGTAATAATGGGCTTAAATAATCTATGATATGAGATATCCCTTACAATAAAATTTGTACTTGAGACCCTAAAAAACAACTATGTACATGAACACAGATATGCATACAACAACAACAACAATAATAACTAAGTCTTTTGTCCCCAAGCCTTTTGTCCCAACAGATATGCATACAAAATTACAAATCAATAGTCTTTCACTCTTTCTTCAATAATAAGATATTAAAAGAAAAGGAGACATTCTAGTATTTTTCAGCCTAATTAAAGTCTTGACTAATCACAACCACTCGTAATTTAAAGAAAATGATCGATTCTTGAGTTCATATAAAAAAATTGTTCACAATTTGCCAAAGAAAATTACATAAAAAGTTGATTTCAACAAAATTTAATATGTAGATCAAGTTAAGCAGTTCGGATCAATGATGTAGAACTCTAAAACCGAAATTTTAGCGTTGAAATACAAGAAAATTAGTTGTGTGATTGTGTCCAAGCACTACTCCATATCAAGCCTCCGAATATAGATCCGGGTCAGAGTGATCCAAATCCGATCCGATAGTTTCCCTTCACTTGATGATTCTATCTATATTCTATTATTCTGACTAAAATCACATAACCGACCCTACCATGTGCAGCCTCAAGCTTCCCCTAAAGACGCCACAATAAACTCCACCGGCACCAAGTATTATTTTATTTCCACTCTAGTCCAAGCTCTTTCCCCTCTTTAGCAAACAAAGCTTTTTAAAGCCTTAAACATACCTCTATTCTTTTTAGGGAACTCAACTATAAAAAAATGTTAATTGCACTTAATGCACCATCTAGCTGCCCCTTGTGTATGAATTTAATTTTGCGTTCCTTTGTTAATTTCTTTGCTCTTCTTGGTGTTGTGTTATATGAAGGATCTGTTCAATGTCTAAAAATAAAGTTCAAAACGCAAGTTGTAATATACTTAAAAGAGTATCACAAATAAATCGTTAGTTTATGAACAATCATTAATTATTTTATCATATTTAGAAGGATGAAAGTATACATCAATATTTACTTTTGTATATGTATCAATTTACACGTTTAAATGGGGGACCAAGTCCACCCACATACTTGATTGACCAAAAGCCTCCTATTAGTGTACATTCTCCATCCCTCGCCTGTTTGGGACATTAAAAAGAACCGCATGCTCTTACATGACAAGTTCTCTTTAAACAAGTGCACGCTTCTAAAGCGTGTCCCAACTCTACTTCCATCTATAAATAAACCAACTCAAAGCCCCAAATTAGAACCACCAACTGAAAAAAAGAAAGAGAAAGTGAGAGCAAAAGAACAAAGAACAATGATCAAGCTAAGGTCAAAGAAGCTTTTCAAGAGGAGCTCCAACTCCAAGCAGAATGCAGCATCCAATGGTGCCTGTGGAGGGTATGGTAATGGTACTGCTGCTGGTACGGGTATGCGAACGGGAGAGATTGAGTGGGAAGTACGGCCCGGAGGGATGCTGGTACAGAAGAGGGAGAGTGGTAAAGGGGTTGGAGAAGTGATCACAGTGCGAGTCTCAACTGGCTCGGCTTGGCATGATATCTCCATTGGTGCCACTTCCACTTTTGGTGAGTCGTGAATATATGACACTTTTATTGCATTGTCACTCAGATTTTTTTTTTTATTTATATTAAGAGTATTGCATTTTAGTGTTTGAAAAGTGCCATTTCTTGTATACATTACAGGATCTTTTTGCTAATTAACAGTTTTTTTTCCTCCTTTAGTACATGATAATTTTCATTAACTCATTCAGATCATGTCCAAAATTAACTTTGCTCTTCAAGGGTAGAACTGCCATAGAGATTTGTAAGCCATAGAGATTTTACCATCAAAAGATTTTAATCTTATGAGTTCAATAATATATTTTAAATTTTAGGAGAAAGAGCAAGTAATATTGAATATCTCGTCTCATAATTATAATTACTTTTTCCCAACTGATTGTATGGTTAAACTTAATGTTGAAGTGACTCCTAATGTCTTCTCATTAACTTTAATTGATGATAGACATTTGAGAGTCCCTACTTCTCCATAAAAAACAAATTAAGCATTACACAAGGACTAAAGTAATCGATACAGATACATGCCATTAACTACCCACATTAACTATAAATATAGTATTAACATCAAATCAAACGCCAATGAAATTTGTGTTAGTTGGCTACCTAGTACCGTGTCTGATAGTACAGCACCTATTTGTGTTAATTAAAAAAACATATAGATTCCTTGAGAATAATTATTAATGTGTTACGTAGTTTCTAGGAACTTCACTATACACATGGCTTGATTGTTTTTTAGACAAAATGAAAATAGTTTCTAGGAAATATAAGTGGAAAGGCCAGACCAAAGGTAAATTTTAACACTAGTTCAATGTTACACTGCTACATTAGAATTGATTATAGCAGATTGTCACTGTCAGTCTTTAACTATATTGTAGCATACATATCTAATAAAAAATCAAATTAATAATACTCATACTTATCCCTATATAAAAAAGTCCATCAATAATTATCCTTAAATCTATGATTTCTTAGAGGGTTGATATTTTGCACAACATTTAATATATTATATTTTTTAAATGCAGGGGAGTTGAAAGCAGTGCTGTCAATGGTGACAGGTCTAGAGCCAAAAGAGCAGAGGCTTTTGTTCAAAGGGAAAGAGAGAGAGAATGAAGACTACCTTCACATGGTAGGAGTGAGAGATAGAGACAAGGTTCTATTACTAGAAGATCCAGCACTTAAAGAAAGAAAACTCAGAGCTATGACTGGAGGCCCAAAGCCCATGGGACCAGGCCCATATAACACTCCCATTGAGGTCTAATTACGGCCGTGTTTTGTGTGTTTACTGCTAACACCAAGAGATGGGATGGCCGAAGGTCTCTTTTTATAATTTGCATAATTGGGAAAATGTGCTAATTAATTAATTATGGTGAAGAGTTTGACTGTTTGAATGGAGTGAATATGCTTGGAGTTCCATTCCTTGTTTGTTTTTTGTAAGAGGAATGGAATTGCTTAATGACACTACGTTTATGATCATGCATAACTTGTTGAGTTCTGACTGGTATGATTTTCTCTTCTAAAGGAAAGCGTGTTTTTCTATACATTTTAGTTCAGGTGCGTGACTTTTGACATGTATGAATTTCTATATTAAAGAAAGTGATAACTAAATTTCTTTCTCTGCTTTCGCGTTAGGCATATTTGCCTGCCAAAGAATCAGAACACGTCTTCCGACAATACATAATGTGAGATGAAAAGAGGGGGAAAATGAACATTTAAAACTTCTTAAGTTTTCTTTTCAGAAGAAAAAAAGGGGAAAAACAAAGGGCCTGTAGGCTGTAGAGGTAAGAGAATGTTAATTTTATCGAAGTCAATTAAATTATCGCATAAATTTTCAACTACGAGAGTTACCAATGAAATTGTAGTTACATTCTGATGGGAGCATGGGACATATCACATAATATTTGTCTAGAAAATGATCTATATAATCATAAAAATATATGCAAAGATTTTTTATGGGAAAAATATATTTAGAGAGTTTAGGATTCACGTTTAGATTCGGTTAATTTATATCATGAGGAGCATTATACAATGATCGATTAGAACTTGGAACAACTCGATGATCTCTACAGCAAATCTTGTCGGTAACCAAATATTATATTTTTTTATTTTTTAATTATTTTTCCTAAAAAATCGTTGTTATTGAGGCCCAAAACTAATTAGACAAAAAAAATTTTCTAAAATTGAAAAAATAATAAAAAATTGAAAAAAAAATATAAATTTGTTTTCCGGCTGCAAGAATCAGTATGGAGAAACAAATCGGTCGTTGCAACTACAAAATTTGAGAAAACTATATATACACAATGCATTTGTATTTTAACAATCCTCTTTATATCATCTTTAAAAGTATACTTTTGTTGAACTGAATACATGCAAGTCCAAACTCAGACAAACATGTTATAAAATATTTAAATTTCGAGAAACGGCGCAATTTTTTTTTAAAATGGTGGTTATACATGTGTAGCATGTGCGGTGCAAAGAGTTGAAACCACTTGTATGCACAGTACCACCCAAAAAAAAAATAGTAAAAAAAGAAATAAAGAGATGTCTATATCAGCCAATAGTTTATTTTGTGTCTCTTACCCTTAACACACTAGTGATAGCGTCCTTCGTGCTTCATTTTACTTATGATGTTGTGCTGATGTCAGTTTAATCATCTAAGAATTATTTTACTTTCTCTATTAAATTATTCTTGGAATTGGCTCACTTCGCAGTGATGATATAGAGCAAATAAACTGACATAGTGACATGCAAAGGTTTAAATTAATAATATTACAGAAAGACTATTTCTCTCGAGAGATTCAAGAAAGAGTATTTCCTTTCTTTCTTTTCTTTTTTTTTTGAGGGCCTGTTGGCGATAGCCAACTAGCAAATTTTCATTAAGTAAAAAAAGAGTACAGGGTTACAAGAAAAGGAAAAGAGCAAAGAAGTAAATAATAAAAAAAAAAAACTGTAGTTCTATAGTTCTATTTACACAAGAGAAGGAAAAAAACCAAAACTAAGAACTAAGAACTAGGCATGGAGCTTCCAAGTATCCACACTTGTCATAATTTCCCGCAAAAGGAGGAAAAGGTTTGAAGGTTCCGCAGCGAAGATTCTAGCATTTCGTTCCTTCCATAAGCCCCAACAAATTGCCGCCCAAATAATATCCCACTGTTTGCCAATGATGGTTCTATTCAGTAGCCAAAAGTCCACAAGGTTTGAGTTAAAATGAGGACCGGAAGGTTGTAATAAACTTTTTTCGTTGTCCAAGTACGAGATAAGATGGCAAAAACGTGACTTTTATGTGCAATACAAGGCTCGAAACAACTAGGAACGAAAGAAAAGCACTAGGGAATATCTTTATTAGCTTATTCATTATATTATTCATTGTACATTTGTATCTAGTGTTTATTTATGTGAGAATGGGAGCAGAAGCTTCAATGGAATTTCTAGTCGTTTACTTTTTGAAGCTTTTATTGATTTTTTTTTGAGGGTTTCAAATAGATGTGAAATGTTATTTTAGAATTTTTTATTGTTGAATGGATTAGACTAATTCTAATTGTTTCCAGCCCCCGTTTTTTTTTTTTTAAAAAAAAAATTATACATCGGGTAGGCAATATAAGGCCTCTCATATAATATATACAAGGATATTTTTCAGGGCATTTTTATTTATTAAGCATAAACGTCGGCTAGGGAATATACGGCCTTATAAATTATAATGATTCTGACGTAGAAATCAAAGTTTTAAAATTAAAATTATAAATCACTCTTTTTTGTAAAGTCCGCTATAAATTATTGAATAATCAAATAGTTATATATTAAGCATTCAATGCAAGTTTCCGAGATATTTTGAACCAAACTCTTATGGATTTCCTTGACAGCTTCTGTCAAGCTTTCAAAAAAAAACTCTTATGGATTAATTCACGTGTTGATTTCATTTTCATGGCCCACTTGCTAATATTATACACCACGCAATATAAAATTTCGTGTACCTACTTCGTACATCTACTCGTATAAATAACAACAATTTGTAGTCCATCTAGCTAGTAGCAAATATAATTTTTCAAGATCTCTAATAGCAGCTGTCAAATTATCTAATTTCAGATCATATCACCTCATTTATGCTTGAGGTACTTAAAATGTTGAACAAATCAACTACTTTCATCAACTTTAATTCTATGCAAATATATCTACAATTAGGTTATGAAATTTTCAACTAGATAAGCAGCTGGAGGTTACAATTATTTGTAAGTATATCACATTAATTTATCAAACTGCTTAATAGATGACTCAGAATATTTTCAAACTGCTTAATTAATAGATGACTCAGAATATTTTCAAACTGCTTAATTAATAGATGACTCAGACTATTTTCAAACTGCTTAATAGATTTGTTGTAGATATGTATATTTTAAACATTACAAGAGGAATAACCCATAGCTAGAGAATTATAACTTAGATGCGATGATTTCTAACTAGGCTAGTTTCTTGTACAAAATGATCTATTGACTTGTAATGAAATCAATAATAATCATCTACAAAACTATACGGCACGAAAAGAAAGTACATCCAACTTTAATGTCCGATATTTTAAATTAAAGAAAATTAATTAATGATGCACCTTCATGACTTTATTGCGAGGATACAGCTAATGATGTTAAATAATACCTACGCCAAGCGAAAATATAACAATTGTTCCGAGCCAAAATTATACTTTTAAATACATAACAAATTACAATATTGAAAATGACCAATAAGCCACATCGCATATCCTTGACGGTCCAAATTTTTTATCTACCTTCTGATATTATTTAATTCGGATCACACGTCTTATGTTTTTGTATATTTTTTTCCATTTAATAAAATACTTATAACATGTCTAAGATATAACGGAATTTCAAATGTAAAATAGTTCATATATTCGTGTTCTCTACTTGAATTTTAGTGAAATGTTCTATGCTCTTTTTATTATATAATTTTTTTTATTGGAAAAAATTATTAATAATGCATTTTTTTATAACAATAATTTTTTAAATTGCATTTTGGGCTGCATATATAACTAGATATGGCAGTCGCAGCTTCGCTGCGTTATGTAAAGTATAAAAAAATTCTAATATAAAATAAAAAAAAATCTGTCGTAAAAAACTTGTCAAAATTTATAGACAAAAATTTGTAAGTTCAAATTTAGAAAGTCGCTCAATAAACTTGACATAATTTTTTTTCAGAAAAAATCTTATTTTTATTAATGATTTCTACGACTATTTTTAATCGGTACAACTATTTTGTAAGTTGAAAATTAGAAAGTCGCTAAATAAACTTGACATAAAAAATTTTTTCAAAAAAATCTTGCTATTATTAATTATTGATACGACTATTTTTAATTGGTAGGACTATTTTTAATTTATTTCAAAAAAAGAGGAATGCTGAAATATTTTAAGCAATCATATCTGATCGGACGGCTGAGAATCCGAAAAAAAAAGCGGCATCAAGTTTTATTAATACTATAGATATAGATTAAGCTTTGTTTTGTTATTACTTATTTGTTTTCGCTTTAAAAAAATAAAATAAATAAAAGACTTAGTTTAATGGTAGATCACTCAAAGTCTTTTCCGTGATGGATGCATACGATGATATATATCTCATCTATCTAAATCTTGTACATGCGCCAAAGCTAAGTCCGTGTTGTCTCCGTACTCCGTGTTGAAAAGGTACCGGCACAGATTTAGACGGTTTTGGCATCTCGAGAGTCGTGTCAGCACAGATTTCAGACGAGCCAAAACGGCTGAGATTTATATTGGGAATGATTCCAGTGTTGGGAACAATCGAACTCCCTTTGCGGTTGTTGATGAATTCCACTTTCAATTCTTTTGGCCTCTATTTGATTCAAAACCAAGTCTTGCAGTTTTGGCATGGATGTATTGCTTGAGACGAAATAAAATCAACCCTTGAGAATTGTCCTTCAAACTTGGAACCTCTTTTTTTTCACTGTCACAAAGGCAAAAATTGGAATTAGCAAAGCTCCATTAACTTGTTAGGCAGAAAATATTCTTAGAATAATTTCTCATTTCTTGGAATATTCTCATAATTACGTGAACTAAAGTAAAGATACATATGCCAATTAGTGAAATGACAGGTAGAATTAAAGTTTGAATTTCGTTAATAAAATAAAAAAAGTACCGTTTCCTATGTGGTGGATTCATGCACAACTGTTTACTAACTCCACAGGCGTCAGCATCATTGCAACAAATTAAAGCGACGTGCTTAAATTTGGGAGTTCCAAGGTGGGTTTCAAACAAAACAAGATGTTAAGTGCTACATGCTAATTACATCATAAATAAAGTCCTCATTCTCTGATGGTGTGAATACGGACAAAAAAACAGACTGGGATGGTACCAAGTGGACTTCAACTTGAGGCAAGATTAGTCACATCACAATCACATATTCACATATTAGTTACCTGACAATTTTCCTAACTTATTGGCACAGCATTACAGCGAATCTTAGCATTTAATTTATCTCCTTTTCTGTAAACCAATCTTTCCTCTTTAAAGGAGTTTCAAAGTTTCTACTCTCCTTTTCCTCTCTGTTGCTTTAAAATGCGTATTATGGATAACCTAGATCAGAAAATGGACGGTGTGTTTTTTGTGTTTTTTTAGTTCCATCCAATGAAGTAATCTCACTTTCTGACACACGGTTGTGGTTCTCTGAGACCGACAGCTGTAGCATATCGTGTGTTATAGCACTGACACATGAAATTGAATCATAAATAATTCATTTTTATTGGTCCCCACTCCCCAGGATAAAGGTATTGTGGGCCCCAAAATGTTATTCTTTCCCAATGCAACGTCGTATACGCCATATAAAAACTAGCAACTTGTCGGTCAGAATATAACTACTCAATAAAATAATAAAATAAAAGAAAAAAGAAAAAAAAATGAAAGGCAATGAAAACTAAAACGAAATTGTGACGAAAAGCCTTGTTTCTTCTTTGACGGTTAACTTGAACCCACTACCTATCCAAATCCAAATGGAAATATAAAAGCACCAAAAGATTCAAATCCAAGTTTTATTTTAGTTCACTCCAAAGGAAGCATCCTGTTCTCTGTCTCTTTTCTGAGCTCTTTCTTTTATCAGAATCTAATTCTCCCATCTATTGGCGCCTCTCTGACTCTCTGTTCTGTAAAGAGAGAGGTTCAGTTATTTTCCCAATACACCATTTGGTTGGCACAACCAACAAAAGAGCAGTTTTTTTTACTTGGTAAGAAGTGGGGCCCACTTACTATCTTCCAGTTTTTTTTAGTGGGTTACTGGTGTGCTTGAGTGGAAAAAGAGCAATCTTCTCTTCTCTCCATCCAGGTCTTGCTTGACTATTGGTCAAATAGACGTCGATTCAAAGAGAGAATGTTTTGAAATTGAGTCTGATTTGGTTTCTCCTGCGTTTGTGTTGAGTGAAATCGAGTCCAAATTGACTTCAAATGGAGCCTCCAAGGGGATTCTGGCCTACTCTTTGGAGCTTTCTTCGCTTCTTACCTTTCTTCTTCGCTTTGCTTCTTCTCGGCATCATTAAAGGTTTGTGCTTTTCTCTACTGAGATTTGGTTTGAATTGCATACAGAGTTTATAGTTTTGGATATGTAATTTGTTAATAAGACTGCTTATTTGCTTATTACTTTTGTTTTTTCGTTTCTTATTGCTTGCATTTATTTCAGACTCCTGATATATGATTGCGTGTTATTATTTTACTGGAGTATTTATCCTTTTTTTTTTGTGGGACTAAATAGTATTCGTCAAAGGAAAAAAAGTGGAGTATGATTTTAGTGGGAGACAGTATGGCCATAATAAGTGACTCTTTTATTGATTTTGATGAGTCTTTGTTTATTTATTTTCTTCATTCCAAAGACATTTAGATTTGCTTTCCTAAATCAGTAGAAGTAACCGAATTCCAATTATTGTTTAGTGAATAAATTTTCTGTTTTATGTCATGTCATACAGATACATATTAGTTAATTTTTTGTGAACCCGCCCAACATGTCCTTCTTTAAAAGATACAAATTGGTGCATAATTAATATTCAAATTGTTGTTTGCTTACATTATGAATCTTAATTTTATTCTAACTGTGATCTAATTTGACCAAACTTGACTAAATCGTTGCCTCTGTTCTAGACTTGCATGAGCTTTTCCCACCAACAAAATTGATGCATTTATGTTAAGTATACCATGTGCCCTTTATATGATTTTTAAACATTTAGTACTTCCCTATTATTTCTAATCTGATGGATTTACAATTTAAACAATGTTAAAGGCTTGTTGTCCCAACTTTTTTTAAGTTTTACCATAGTGGTCCCATGAGCATAGCTGGCTGTTTGTAGCATGCTATATTTTATTTATCCTAACTTACTGATTGGAATCAAACTGTTTACTAAAGTCTGAATGTAATATGCTGTAAAATTCACAACTTCTAATGAGCTAAATGTTAGAATATTATGAATGTTAGGATCTATCTAATATATAACTTGTTAATTGCTAGTATTACTTGCCTAATTACTGACAGGATACTGTTACTTTTATCTGAAATGTTATGTTGAATTTTATCAGACAAGTAGCTTGGTTCTCACTATCATCCAAAAATATATAGTGGTTTATAATACAGATAATGTAATCTTATATAGAGTATACGCGTGTAACTTATAATTATAAAGCATTATTTATTCAAAACTGTTATAATATCTAATTCTGTACTATTGAGAGTACATCTGATTTATGCTGCTTTTAAATGTTGGATAGGTCTCTTAATTTTTCCATGGACATGTCTAATTATGGCAATTGGAAATTCAGCACTCATACTTGGCCTTTGGCCAGTGCATGCAGTTTGGACATATTACTGCTTAATAAGGTAAACTTCCGCAATCCCAGATTTCAATTTCATATGAAAACTGGAATTAATAACTGGGAGTTTTATGCATGATACCCTTTTTGTGAAGGCAGAACCAAGCAGCTCGGCCCTGTTCTGAAGCTTGTTCTTTCAATGGGTGTTTGTGTTGCATTGATTGTTTGGCCACTGGCTGGTATATTGGGAAGTATTATGGCCGGTATAGTGTATGGATTTCTGGCACCAGTTATGGCTACTTTTGATGCAGTTGGGGAAGGAAAGTCAAACCAATTTCTCCATTGTTTTGTGGTACGTATTTTCTCATTTTGTTTTACAGTACACCTAGCTAGCAATAGTTTGGTCATGCCAAATAAGCCTCAACACCACAAAGCTAGAGACCTAAATTATCTTGATTACCTTTCCTAAGAAAAAGGTAAATACTTTTAAATACATGCTGAACACATATCTCTTACATATCCCAATTTATGACAGGTAATACTTGTATTTCTTTCCAGAAAATTAAATGACAGAGAGTTTATGCCGATCTGTACAGTTATATAGTTGAGATTGTTAATGAGAGAAGGGGTTTATGAAATTTTTCTACATTGTATTAAAAAATTCTTTTGTTTGTTGTTTGAAATGGAAAGGATGGAACATGGAGCACTATAAAGGGGACATGCACAGTGGTTCGAGACCTTAAGGATCTTTTGTTTCATTCTTACTTCTCAATTATGGATGACCTTCGCCTTCAGAGCCCACCAGCTGGGAAGCCATATGAAATAAGGTATGAATTTTTGCTATTCCAATATTGGTCTCCTGATTTCCCTCGATGGAAAATCTGAAGGTACATAAATCTTTGTATGGTCATGTGGTATGTTTTAATATAATTTTTAGTTTTGTTAAGCTTAATTTGTTCCTTTCATTCTTTTTTTGGCAATGGTTTTTGAAATTTAGAGTTTGGCTTCCCTAATTATTTATTTGAATCCATACCAGTACTTAACCTGAGTTACTGTAAAGTGTCAGGAAACAAAAATTGCGTAATTTAGAATCAGTAGGATTGGCTTTAGGCCAGATCCAATAAAACCTGTACTAAACCAAACTTGAACCTGAACATAACCTAATTTAATTACTTGAGAGAAACAAAAGGTTTTTAATAATGTTTAGGGATATATTGGAAAATTTATGTCGAAGCAATTTATAGCATGTTAGCTTGATAAGTTATAATTTTCCTTGTGGTTTAGAAGCTACTGATACCCTTTATTCTGATAACTTCTTGTCAAAGATCTTATATAATTCTGCTCTGTGTTTAATTGAAATCTGCTGCTGGCCCATCTTTGTCCAAAAGTAAGAATGCAATTTTTATTTCAACCTTGCAGGTTGCTCTGCCTTCCTGGGGCCTTATTTGTTGGTGTAGTGGGAATCGTCATTGATGGATTTATGTTCTCTCTTATTGCACTTTGCAAGAGCCCAATAATGCTTTTCAAGGGGTGGAAGCGGTTGGTTCAGGACCTGATAGGCCGGGAGGGGCCATTTCTGGAAACAGCATGTGTTCCTTTTGCGGGTTTAGCAATCCTTTTGTGGCCCTTAGCTGTTGTGGGTTCGGTCATTGCTTCTATGCTTTCAAGTATTCCTTTAGGTGCATATGGTGCAGTTGTTGCTTATCAGGTACGGAAATATTCTGGAAATTAGGAAGTTGGAAAATCTTTGGTATTTGTGGAAGGAAGGCTCTTTAATTAGAAATTAAAATAAGTTTCCCTCTAGTTTTTCAATAAGAATATAGTTTATATAATGTTGCACGACTTCAATCACAATAAGTTGGTCATTTGTAATCTGGAAAAACTCCTTGAAAAAACTACAATTAGATGGAAATTTGTGATTTTACTTTGTTAAGGTCTATTTCTTCACAGTATAAATATTAAACCACAACGTCAAAGTTGAAATTTAGCAAATGTAAAGACCCAACTATAGGTAGGTGATATTTTTATTTCTTCAAAAATTGGAGTTTTCATGTGTTAGGATTTCTGTCAAAATTCCATTTGCAAGTCCTATATTCCTTTAGCAGGCTGATGAATTTTCCTACCTCATGTTTTTCAATGATAATTTTTTGTATGCATCAGGGATCATCCGTTCGACTGGGGATAAATTATGTACTCTCTTCTCTTTCAATATTTGACGAGTACACAAATGATGTGCTTGACATGCCAGAAGGATCTTGCTTTCCTAGGTACCAATATAGGAAGAAAGAACCATCGCCTAGCAACTCCTTTTCTAGGCCTCCTTCCTTTCAGAGACAGGAGACAAAGAACTTTCCCCGTGCTACGTCGTTTAAGAACAGCATGCAAGATTTGAACCCCTTTAAGGTATAAAAGTTATAAAATATAAACTTGAATTCTAGGATATAAATAGTAGAACAATTTGTTATCACTTCAGCTACCATACTATATCTGGAGTTTGGCTATGCAATTAATAGGAAGAAACTTCATGAGAAGAACAATTTTAGTTGTCAATTAATCCATCTCACTATATTATCTGATTTTCTTGAGTAATTTGAGTTCTCTGTCATATCAATATATTATTACGTTAAATGCAATTAGAAACATCAAGATACAGTGGCTTCATAACTTGCGGAGTGGTACATTGCAGGCATAAATTGTACCTGACTTTTAATATTGTTATGTATTATTATTGTGAAACAACTGATGTCTAGGCCAGTGTCATCTATTATAAATAAGAAAACATATGAAATATACAGCAAGATGTACAGTCAAAGTAAAAATAGCTGAGCCACCATTCCTAGAATTGAGAAGGGAAAAGCGTACAATAATTATTTATTTTTAAAATTTTTGCTGTATTGACATAAAAATTATCTCAACAATGCATTCACGTCAGTTAATTTCTTGCAGCTTCTAGATAACCTTTTCTCAGAGTGTCGACGCCATGGCGAACTTTTGGTTGCCGAAGGGTGCATTACTCGTGAAGATATTGAAGAAGCAAAATTGGGAAAAGTCGGACAAGGAGTACTTAGTGTCGGTTTACCAGCCTATGTAATCCTTAAGGCTCTCCTTCGGTCGGCAAAAGCCAATGCTTCTGGCATAATCTTAAGTAAGTCCTATGCTGCACATTTTTCTGGTTAGTTTTTGTCTAATATCTTGTGATATAGAGTGGCAGACAAGTGCGCAGTTTCACAGATATTATGGTTAGTCTTTGTACCTCAAATCAGTCATGATGCAAAAATTAGCTGCTAATTTATGTGCTGGATAATTGCAGTAAAATTCTCAGCTATTTCCCTGAGCTCTGTTAATTAATCAAAAGGAGTTAAGCATGGATCATTAATATCTTCTAGAACAGGAAATAATATATAAAATGTGTGGAACCAAGCCTATCATTGTTGGTTAGTCCCTTTTGGTGTGTGAGAAATATATCATTAATACCAGCATGCTTTTACCTTTTTCTTTTTTCCCACTTTTGGTGTCTGAGAAATGTTTTATTTATTCAAGAATATTCAACTGATAGATTATTTTTAAATTAATTTATCAGATGATGGCTCTGAGATAACATCTGACAACCGACCTAAGCATAAGATTTTTGACTGGTTTTTTGACCCCCTAATGGTCATAAAAGATCAATTAAAAGCTGAGAACTTTTCAGAAGAGGAAGAAAACTACCTGTGCAAATTGGTGTTGCTGCTTGGTGATTCTGAGCGAGTGAAGACTCTTACGTCTCAAGTGCCACCATTAAATGAGCGTAAACGGGCAGATATTAATGCATTTGCACGAAGGTACTGAGAAGATTTTTTCTTGAATATTTATGATATATTTTTTTGGTAGCCAAATATATTAATTTTTCAGGAATCTATTGGTTGAAAGAGAATTAATTTTTTAAAGAAGGCCATCTTTCATTTTTTTTTTCTTTTTGTTGGGTTTTGCTGAAAGACATTAAAATTCAATTAGTACTTGGGTTTTGCATTTTTAACTCTCGGTCAAAGATTCGTTTTCAAATAAAAATATTTCTGGGTTATGCAGATCTGCTGCCTATGACCTGATAATGTGACTAACTGTTAAAAGTGACTTCCCACTAAAAACAGATGTGTGTCAGTACTTGTCAGTATTAGGCTTTATGTTGTCCGTGCCCCCCTGAAATCCATGGGAAAAAAAAATGTTTTATTTTATCTTTTTGGCAAATTTTAGTCATGCACCTCCCTCTTGTAATTTTTATATCTGCTTTGCATCTTTTCACATGATTTTTGGTGTTACTAGGTTGCAAGGAATCACAAAGTCAATATCAAGATATCCAACAGCCAAGCGTCGTTTTGATGGGCTTGTCAAATCTCTGTCAGAAGAACTTGAAAAGAAAATCGGAATCAGTATGTCTTCCAATGGTTCATCTCATATGCGACGAATAAGGAGTGGAATAGGGAGAATGCTAAGCCAGAAATCTATAGGAAGAACAATAAGCATCCAAAGTGAAGATAGAGGGGAGGAGCCAACAAATGATGTCATTTCCCCTGTTTAAATGTTTTATTTGTTTTATTTTTTGTTAGAATTAGCAGATTAAATAGTGTAAAGTTAGTTTTGCTATGTTGTAAAATTATTTTGCTCTCTTGATTTCTTTTTTTGTTTGGTTCTCTAGCATATAGGTTTTTCCCTTTTTGATGTAGTAGACTGGTAGTAGATGAGAAAAAACTCCTTGTGACGGTTGTTGTAATGGCTAATTATACTAGTTGCTTTATATGTTCTGCAAATATTTTGTGCATTTCCCTTTTTAATAATCTCTAAAAAGGCTTTTACTGTGGCCTGTCAAGGCGGCGAGGAAGATGAGGGGGTCAACGACCGGACCATGCACTCAAGGTCGTTGACATTGCTGACACCTTTCCTCTCCAGGAGCAACCGCCATTTGACAAGAAGCAATTCCTCTCGCACATGAAACGGTATATCAAAAATCTGATGCCTGCAGTTTATCACTAAATTACTACTCTCCATGCTAAAAGATCTGCAGTTTTTCGTTGGCGAGAGCATGCATGATGATGTTGCAATGGTGTTTGCATACTATAAGGATGGTGCTGTCGACCCGACTTTCCTGTACTTGCCATATGGCTTGAAGGAGGTCAAGTGTTAAGGATTGATGATCAGGGATGAAGAGTTAGGATTTTCTTGAATTTGCATTTGATATTAGTTTGATTATTATTCATGCTATTTTTATGTATTAGTGTCACGCCCCGCACCGGCGGGTCGCGGGCACGTGAGGGTGGGGCGGTATTATCTGCATCCATCCGTCGGCTCGTCAACCTACGTCGCAAACACAAGGAAACAAACGGATGTCAGCTACAAAGCTCAGTAACCGGTTATTTAACGACGCAGCTTCTCTATACTAGTTGATATAACAAAAGTAAACAAGACCAAATTAATCCACATAACAAAAAAGTACATTTTACGGAGATAAGCGGGTCTAGATCAGTCAAATCAATCACAAATAAGGTTCCTCCCCATCCCGGGGATCAGAACCCAAATCAGTCACAAATAAGGTTCCTCCCCATACCGGGGATCAGAACCAAACCCCTCCCCATCCCGGGGATCACGATGCAAATCCACATTCACAAACAGATTCAGTAATCCAGTTTCTAAACCCGATATCCCGCAAAACATACCACATACGATCATACACATGCAAACAAAGCCAAGCGATAATCAAATCAAGCAATACGAAACTAAATATAGAGAAGTCCGGTTACCTGACTGAGCGATCCACAAGCACAAGCAAATCGAAACGACTATCCAACAGGACCGCGACGTAGAACTCGAAATCCAAAGCCAAGACAGTATTCAAGAGTGGCTAGGGAGAAAGAGAGTGAGAGAGAATTGACGGAATGAAATGAATAAGGCTAGGGGTTATTTATAGTGGAGGTCACGGCTGAAATGGTAAATATTATATTACTTAGTCACTAAGAAAGTAAATATTTATGGCTTAGGGGCTATTTTTGAAGATAGTTGTGGCTATTTTGAAAAATATTCTTGACTTAGTGGCTAAGAAAGTAAATACTTCTAATATGATATTTTCATGTGGATAAGATCAAATAGATATTTTTAAATGAGATAAGATCAAATGAATATTATATAATATCAAATGGATAAGATCAAATAGATATTTTTAAATGGATAAGATCAAATGGATATTATATAATATCAAATGGATAAGAATGAACATTTTTCAAATATGACCTTAAGATTTGAAGTATTGCAAACATGTCCTAAAATTTAGGGATGTTACAATTAGCAATTATAATGTTAATTTAATGTGATTTATAAAAATTCAGAATATTTCCCTCTTATTTTATTTTTTATTTTATTTTTTTGTTATCTTTTCTGAAAGGAACAGTTTGGAAGCTTAAAACTAGCGACGAATAGATGGTTCATACAACTAGTTTTTAAGAAAGAACCAGCTCTTGGTCTAGTGGCAAAGAGCAATGCACCTTGAGTGAAAGGTCGCAGGTTCGAAACCCGGCTGGGGGTCTTTCATAGACATTTAATTTAAAAATAAGTTGGAAGGCTTTGACCCCAATTTATCTTAAAAAAAAAAAAAAACTAGTTTTTAAGAGATGATCACTATATGCATATTTCGGCCAGTGACGCCAGTTGTTTGATAAATGATAACTTCTTCCTCTCCTTTTTATTGTACGTAAATGTGATAACTTATCGTATTCTATCTTCTTCTCTATTCTGTGGAAATTATTTATTTGCCCTTCTTTGTTTCGGGAGTTATTAGTTTGCCCCAAATTTATATTTTCATGAATATTACATGTTATTACTTTAAGATGGGAGGCAGTTTACTCATAATTTTTGCGGGGACGTCACGCTTATAGTTAAATTGATATGAATCACGCTTCATGATCAATCCAGTCAATGTCTTCATGTTTCATAAATGTAAATACTAATATTAAGTCTCGAAATGTTCACAATCCAGAGAATACGCGCATTATCTAGCGAAAATGTTTCTATTTTTACTTGTACTTTCCTCACATTCTCAAAATCCTGTAAACATTATTTTTTAAAAATAAAGGAAGTACTCATTATCTGTGACAAGAAAATAATAATAATAATAAATTGATAAGCTTCCATGAATACACAATGTCAATAATAAGCATCACTATAGTGCACCATGTGTTTGAAAATCTAAACTAATTTGAGATATTGGGAGAAATCAATTTTTGAATTCAAGCAATCATACAAAATAGCTCATACTTGTTACTCTTTGGCCTCTTTTAACTCGTTGATCATCTGTCTGTAATCGGAGAGAGGGGCGTGCATGACAACAGTGGGTAGCTGTATACAAATACGGCAGAGGTCCTGTCTGCTCAACCTTTTGAGAATAGTATTTAAAGGTTGCACAGAATTTGGTGAAAGAATCACAGAAGTAGAATAGAAGTGACAACCACAGCGGATGAAGAGTTAAAATAGTTAATTGTGAGTACTTTTTGTTTCATGAGTACTAATTATTTTATATTTTCTAACTGCTTTACAAAATTCATTCCTTTTATTAAAAAAAGTCTATTATAAATTTATAATTACAAGCTAACGTACAGCTACTTTTTTAGGATAGTTTAATTTGTAATTTTGGGAAATTAGAAGTTGGTAATAATCCGCATTTAATTTCCATACATCATGAAACTTAAACAGTTGACGAGTCACAGTGAAACATCCAATGTTTCTTCGCAAACTAAAATTAACTCACTATAAAGGGAGAATCAAACACGATATAGTTTTATGAAACTTCATGACATTTTGTACAGAACAACCCAGATAGATTGTGCTTATCTTGGTGTTTTCTCGAATACGAGGAGATTGAACCCGACATTCTTTCAGAAGTCGAAGAAAAGTGGATTGTGCGAGGTGCGATGTATGTAAACATTCAGGTCAATCAGTTTGATTCATTATTAGAATTGAAAGAAGATTAGGAGGCTAATGAAAAAGTAGTCTACATCGAAGATAGTTTGAACACGCAGAAATATAATATATAATTATCATTTCTTGTAACTTTGTTTTTCTATATTATATTGATTGTTTCACCGGATAAAAATTAGTACATTGGTAGTTTGGATGCCAAAAAAAAAAAGGTCAACAAACAGAATAGCTCAATCAAAGAATAGTTCTGACTTCTGAGCCTATGCTTTATGCGGTTAGTAATCTCAGCGGGCTGCCTAATAAAAGACATAGGACGTTATACATTTTTTTTTCAAAATTAAATAAAAAAATTTAGATGAGAGTAAACATTAGTATATGAACATAACAAATTCAATTATATCGTTATTTAAACTATGCTTGAATTACTCTTATCTAATTTATTCTGGCAGAAAGCAGAATCTGATATTGTCACGCCTCGCACCAACGGGTCGCGGGACGCGAGGTGGAACGGTATCTTCTGCATCCATCTAACGGCCAATCAATCTTATTGTGAAATAATCAAATACAAACCTCAATAACTAGTTATTTAACGACACAACTTATTTATACTTAACTATAATATAACAACAATCAATAATATCAAATTAATCCAAATAATGCAATCTATCAATTTAAACCGCGAATCATCTTCTATGAGGGTTACCAACGATTTACTGATACCGCGAATAACTTTCTATGAGGGTTGCCAACGATTTATTGATACCGCAAATCACCTTCTATGAGGGTTGCCAACGGTTCACTTTTATACCGCGAATCACCTTCTATGAGGGTAACCAACGGTTCACTATCATACCGCGAATCACCTTCTACAAGGGTTGCCAACGGTTGATAGCACAATTCATATACCAATCATTATTGCACTAAATAAATTCAATCAAAACCAAATAATAAATCAAATAAGTCAATCAATACGAAATTAAATACAGAAAAATCCGGTGACCTACTGAGCGGTTCAAAAATTAAAAAACGAATCAGAACGATTATTGCAAAGTAAACTTGAATTTCCACTTTGCCGACAAATAAATCTTTCAATTAACATAATCAAAATGTCAATTGAAAACTATTTTGAAATCATATTAACTCATAGCATGAGAGATTCACTTTCTTTCAAGTGGTACCGAATGGAGGATTCGAAAACTTCCCCATTATATGGAGCAACAGACGGTAAATAAAAGGAGGTGATACTGTTTTCAAATACAGGGCATGTGTGTGTCATACAATGAACGTGTCAAAGTTTTGACAAAAATTTTATTCCATTTTTCTTTTATTTCCCGTTCCAACATCAAAAGCGGTTGAAGAGCATATATATTATTTTATTCACAAATAATGGGTCAAAGGTCAAATATCAGTCAACTCTCGGTCAAACTTGGTCAAAATTGGTCAATGTTTAAACAAATAGTTAAATTATTAAATGAAAATTTCGAAATGTCACAGATATAGCCTAGCGTTTCCAGTTTGGACCACAGTCAAGTTTACAATACAGCATAAAGTGCTCCTTTCGGAGATCCAAAGAGGCAGCATAATTGCTGCAAGCAAAATGCCCTTTCTACTGAATAAGAAATTCCAATATCGAACCCATTAATACTCTACTATATTAAGCAAAAATTGCACCCCAACAGACGAGGGATTCACTATATCAATTTAAGAAACCCATCTGGTTGAGTCTCAAAGACCACATCAATCATGTCACGATCCTCAGCTTGTGATTGGGATGCAGAAATTTTTGCTTTTTTGTAGCAGGATGAACTCATCAGAACTGAGCTCAGGTTCACCTTCTTCTTTGGCTTGGTTGGTTCTCTATTTAATAATTAAACAAATAAAAAAAAAATGATTAGCTGTGACAATTCAGACAGTATACTTCTTTAAAAAGACAATTCAGATAGTAGATGCATGGTAAGCTTCTCCTTGTAAGATAATATAACAAGTCTGTTTGAGCACCAACGAAGGTAATTTGGTCACTATTTTGGTTTAAGAAAATTACAAAGTTCTCCTCTCATTTGATGCATTATTAAACAAATATACTCAACTTTCTACTGGAAAATTAGATGATGCAAACGAAGAACACTCGAATTAAAGGGATGACCCAAAATGTTGTACACAAAATCCCAGATTAGTAGTTTAAAAAGACATCCAAGCCAAAGCCATTATAGAAGAAACTAAATGGGTGTTTTGTTTTGTTCAAAGTAGTATGCAACTTGTCATAGAGCCCAGACACTATGAAGTTTTGAACACATTAGGAAAATTTATATGGTAAATATTATCAACTGTTAATTTTATTTGGAACCCTTAACTACAGGTGCTGCTATGTGGAATGCATTACGAGCGAGAACCAACTGGCAGCCTTTTTTGCCTTGAGAGAAAATGAATTATCCGATAATTCATCCCTCTAAGGAACTAATGTGGGAATAAGGTTCATTTTAAAACTTACTGTGACATACGCAAGTCATCTTCAGCAAATCCCTCATCTTTCCATTGAGATCTGGGTGACATCATAGCTGGGGAAAAAGAATTAAGGAATAATCCCAGGAAAATATTACGAATCCAAGATGACAAGTAACATAAGAACAAAAATCAGACTGAACCAGTCATACCAACAATTATGTAAAAGCAAGAATAGCAGATTTTGCCCCTATTTGATTTAGTTTGTCCTTGATTCCTCTTTATGATCAAATCTAAGGTCCATCGACTATATTGGTTGCTGGCAAAAGCTGAATTTATAGGGCTACAGAAAGATATACAGTTATACACTACAAACACTAGTTGGTACAATAATATCAAACAGGGAACCAACGTACCTCTCCCTTTCTTTTTCACACGCATTGGAGAACCCCAATATGCACTCCCACTTTCATCTCTAGTTGAAGCTTCGCTTGCTGAATCATCAAAAATTGCGCCAGAAGAGAACACAGCCGAGTTTTTTCTAGAAGCATCTATTTTCTCATCAAGGCGCTTATTTGACACCTTCCGGACCGCCAACATGGGCCTTGTTTGCCGACTTTTCACCTCTTCATCATCTTCTGTGCTGGCATCACTCATGACAGCCGAATCAGCAACTAAACACTTCATCTTGTCATCTCTTTTTGATACATTATTGCTCAGACTAGTATGGAATTTAGAATTGTCTTTTGAAAAAGAGCTATTTTGAATTTTCTTGTTTACTTCTGTCCCTTTAAGGGGACTAGTTGCATCAGAAGGTTGCTTGGTGGGTTTAGGGAGGGAAAGGTTATCGGAATTTATCTTCCCTGCGGCTGGAGTGCGAAAAATTGTGTGATCCCTGGTTTGGATTCCTTCAGCAAAGGCTTCTTTCCCTTGTTTCTCAACCAAAAAATTATCCACAGATTTTTGCACCTTTTCTGGAGTAGTAGGTGCATTTTGAGTTACTCCTTCAGCTAAAGACGTAACACCATGCTTATCAGTAACTCCTATCTCTTTGGGCTTACCTCTATTTGATTTCTCTTTCCTGGTTTTGACAATGACTCCAGAAACTTGTTCAGCTTTCTGTTGATCCACTGCCACACTAGCAAGGAGTTGCATGGCAGGTGCAGCATCTTCACTAATCTGTGTGTCTGGTGGGATCAAGCTTCTTTCCTTGAGATCAGCTAGAACGCCAGAAACTATTTTGTTCATTGAGTCATCAGGATCAGCGCAGTTTGGTTCAGGAAAATCCACATCACCTGAAATTGCAGACAGGTCTATGTAAATTGTGTCATGTTGTTTTCAAATTTCCACCACATTCAGAAAGCAAATGAAAGATGTGCTTATCTCATTGCTTAAACATATATGACACGATTAAAACCTTAAAAAGTAAATACAAATGCATTTATAAATTTTGCTGGACTGTTATAAAAGATGACAAGATTCAGTGATCATCAGTTGTGACCTATGTAGTGAGACCCATGCTTACCAGCATTTTTTGTAACACGAGCATCTCCGGCCTCAGTGCTTGCTTCTTTCTCTATGAGGAGACTACTCTTTCTCTCTTTAGAAGAATCATTCTTTGTAGAAGACAGTTCCTGGGATGATGCATCTATAGCAGCAGGCTTGGTTTTCTTATGCTTTCTCTTCTCAGTACAAGCAACTACAGGATCTTCAACTGTCACATGGAATTAAAAAAAAGGATCAGAAAGTATCTCAGAAAAAATCCATGCCACCTGAAAGAGTGAAATAGTGTTCTGAGATCAAGTTCGAAGCTGAAACACAATTTAAATCCAAGGAGGCACATGTGGAAGACTACACATGTAGCTTAAACTTACCTAACATGAATACACATACAAATTACAAATATAAATATAGAAAGAAAAATACTGAAGATGCAAAGAGGTAATTCGACTCTGCCATGCAGAAGACAACTATATATCCCAGTATATAATTATTACATTATTACCCAAAGAAAAAATTCTAAAGTGTTTATTCCTTTTTTTCCAGCCCCTGACCAATTCCTATTTTTTTAAGAAATAAAGTCTAGTTACTAGGAGCAAATAAGGATCACTAGTTAGTAGTTACTCATATTGTCAACTACGGTATGAATACATCAATACTTGCTAGTTTCACTAATAAATTACTCCCAATTTTCAGATAGTTGCACAAATTTCTGTGGTTATGCAAGAACAAAACTGTAATTAAACTTATTTTAATTAGATTGAAATCCTGCCAATGCTTGCCTGTGCTGTTTATAGCATCTCCAGCTTCCTTTCTTATTTCCTTCTCCATATTGAGATTACTTTCTATCTCTTTGCAAGATCCATTCTCTTTTGCAGTAGACCGTTTCTTGCCCCTCCCATCAGTGTCAACCTTATTATTCTTAAGCCTTTTCTCTACAGAAAGAACTCCAGGATCTCTTCCTGGCCCATATGATCAGAAAACAGTCAGAGAAAATTATGATAAAGTTTATACCTGCATTTCAGTAGCTTATAAAGTTATCTTTAAGTTTAAAAAAGATTTCAAATGCACAAGATGTAAAAAATCTAAGTCCCATAGCTCCAACATATCTCACTTAATGCACAATTAGATTTGCAATATCCTAGGAAGTCCATTGTAGGAGAAGACCAAAAAATCTGGACATTAAATATTAAGCCCTCATGTGTTTTCTTCTGTGAGATATTAATTCTGCATACAAGACTTTGAAAGCGGCCATTTCTAGTAAGCATAAACAAATAACCTTACTAGACCCTAAAAAGGCATCAGACTTCAGTTGTGGTTTTAGTGCATATGCAGCACAACATTACCAGAATGTATATTACAAGAACATACATTAACTTAAACCAATAATTAGCCAATACGATTACAATGAACATTTCCATTTCGAAGCTTACCTGTAATGTTGACCAAATTTGTATCTACAGCCTCGTTGCTTGTTTTTCCCTCAAAAATGGCATCATTCACTCTCTCTGGACCAGATTTATTGTCTCTAACCTCCTCGACCAACCCTTCAATATTCGCAGCCTTCTTTTTCTTACAGCTTCTCTTCTCTACAGAAACAACTCCATGATCCCCACCTGTTACATGAGCTGCCTCCTTTGAAAACCCTACATCATTTCTCAATTTCTCCTTATCACCCATGGCAGCTTCCTGTCTGAGTTGACTAGGAAATCCTATATCTTCATCAGCTGGTGAACTTATTTCAGGCTGCAGTCTCTCTTTATCAAATTTACATGGTAGTGAATTGTCTGCTTCTGCTCCACCACCTACAGCTACTTAAAAAAAAATTTCAGGAAATTCAGCACTTTAGGTACAGCTGTACTAACTATTCTGATCCAGTGTAGTTCAGAATCTACACCCCCAGCCCCGACCAAACCCCACTACCCACCACCCCAAAACAAAAAAGGAGCTGGTTGACCTATCAGTATGGTAGGAAATAGGAGCCTTATTGGTTCCTTCTTTCCAAGAGCAAATAACTATACCTGATTTGAGTGGTATCTCAGAATTCCTCTCTTTATCTACAAGTTGGTCGCTGCTCTTGTACACTTTATCATCTGCTTTTTCAGACTCATCCCCTCTAATTGGTGGGATCTCACATGAAATGTCTGAAGAGGGACCCTTTATTTTCTTGCGCTTTTTCCTAGATTTCTCCTTCACTACTTCATCCATGCCACTTGTATGAGTATCATGTTTAAGCTCTTCAGCTGCATTATATGCAGTATAGAGTTAAAAAGGATAATCTAAGATTTCAGGAAGTCAGCCTATTCAGGTACAGCTATATTACCCATTCTACCTATTCTAATTTAATGTAGTTCAGAATCTGCGCTCCCACCTTAAAAAAAAATATACTTCCTTGTTTTTTCAAGAGTAAAATAACGATACCTGATTTGAGTGGTAAATCAGAATTTATCTCTTCATCCACAAGTTGGTTGCTCTCGTGCAATTTGTCATCTGCTTTTTCAGACTCATCCCCTCTAATAGGTGGGACCTCACATGGAGTGTCTGAAGAGGGCTTCTTTGGTTTCTTGTGCTTTTTCCTAGATTTCTCCTTTACTACTTCATCCATGCCACTCGTATGAGTCTCTTGTTTAATCTCTTCAGCTGCATTATATGCAGTAAAGGGTTAAGAAAAATTCATTCCTGTTTACAATATCTGGTTTGTTTGGAACTGGTTGACTGAGGAAAATTGAGGCTGACTTGGATGCGATTAATTGCAGTTGTTAAAGCTTAATTGAGGTTTGAGCCAACATTTCAAAATAGGAGACCAGTACTCTAGAAGATATCACCAGTAAAAACTGAAATTAGGAATAAAACAAAATAGGCAATACCAAGACACTACATATGACATTTAACACACAAATTTCATTGAAATATACCAAAACATGAAACCTTGCTAATTTCTGAAAAGACTGCATATCAAATTATCATCAGCTCAGAAAAGCAAATCAACAGCTTAACTTATTAGTACTATTAAGCATCATTACCGCTACTGTTTCGGTACATTTGCCCCAATCAGATTAGGAATAACCCACACACCCGTCCCCCAAGAGCCTCCTAAGAGAGATTTAAAAAAAAAAAGAAAGAATGGCAGAAAAAAGCAAAATACACTGCATCAGGTAGTGAAGTAGTTTTATGATCAGTACAGTAAAGATACAACTTCTGACTGTTCTTTTTTTTTATAAAAAAAAAAGCCCTTGTAATCACCTGGTTTCTCTGCCACTTTGGAATCTTTCTTCTCCAAAACATTAATATTATCTTCTACTTGAGGTTCATTCTCTTTGATTAGTGGGACCTCAGATGTGACATCAGAACAGAACGCTTTTATTTTCTTATGCTTTTTCTTCTCTCGATTAACACCTCCAGAAACTGCATCAATCACTTGAGTCGCCTCTTGTAGAGATTGACCCTTCTTGGCATCATCTCTTCTAGCTTGCTCCTCTCCCAGTTTAGCTACACCATAGTTACTAATACTTTGGTTAGGCTCTTCAGTTGGATCTCCACTTACTTCTCTTCCTTGGTCAGGCATTTGGTTGGCATCAGGTTGATCATAAAAATTAACATCTCCTATGGCCTGAGCATTATGATTTGTCCCACCTGCTTCCCCATTTGGAGACGGGTGGACTGAAGTTGAAGTGATTACTTCAGTTGGTGTATACTTGACTTGATTTGGAATGATTGGCTTCATCAAATTCACAATACCTGCATAAACCATTAAAAAAAATAGCTTTTACACAGTCAACAGACTGACGTTCCACATGAGAGTATCAACTCTGGTTTTCTACATACTTTACAGTTAAACAATTAGATGGCTGCTTCCTATTTTCAGTTAAAACTTGTGATCAGTAGAATAGTTCAAGAAATCACAGCAAAATTAGGTGAAATCAAGCGAGTAAGTTAAGACTTGGAGAAAATTGCAAACTGGTATAAACCAGCACCAACCAATGACATCCATTTTTCATTATAGGGAAGGGCTGAGATCTGGTATACTAAGCATATACAGGCATTCTTTAATGGTTCTCAACACTGTTTCAGATGGGTCCAGATAACTCCTTTTCCTTATTATTTGGCTGGATTTGTGACAAATTGCATGATTAAGCTGAATTGTGTCAGATAAAACTCAAGTGGATCATAATCACGCTTAACTGGTGCTCAAGCAAAATTGGTTTCCATATGCCGAGGAACCATTCAATACTAGTGAGGTCTGTCACTTGCCATAACAAAAATTGATGGGGAATACAAAAATGATATACAGTTGGACAAAGCCTGAGAAAAAGAGAGACAAAGCTCACTACAGAAAAGAACCAACACTCAAGCAATTCTCCAACAGAACAGATATTTACCTGGAATTTCTGGTGAGTCAGAATCTTGTCCCAAATTCTTCCCAGATATATCCTTCTCTTTCTCCCAGCTGGCTTCATGCACTGTTTCCTTCATGCTGAGAGGTTCCCCAACTGATCCATTAGCATCCTTAGATGGATCAGGCACCTTTGCTTTCTTTTGTTTTTTCCTCTTATTAAATTCTTCCCCACTTCCACCTTCAGAAACATTCCAGTCCCCCTTTCTGGATCCGCTCTTGTTAGTTTCACTAGCATGGGCACCACAATGACTATCCTGCAGTTTTTGACCTTCGTCACAAAAATACACATTTAATTTCAGCTTGTTAGCTCGAACATTTACTTATCTTCTGTCTTAAAGTTATGTAACCTCGAAATTGGAAAGAAAAAAAAGGAAAAAATGAAAAAAAAAACAACTCATTAAAACTCAATCACAATTAATCGAACGTTTCTTTTTCTTGTAAACTTATACCTGGTTCCTCTTGAACAGAATCTCCTTGAAATTCATTAGCTTCCTTTTTTCTCGATTCTTCTAATCTTAAAGCAGTATCTTCAGAAGATAAATTCTTCTTGCGTTTTTTCTTCTTAGTTTTATTGAGCAAGTGAGAAGCAGCTTCAGTTGAGTCATGAAGTGGGTCGACCAAAACCTCCTTATCAATGCTAGGTACTTTGCTTACCACCAAATCTTCACTCCTACCTCTAATTAAGACATTTTCTTCCTGATCAACCTTCCCATTTCCTAGTAATCCCTTGTAATTAGTTGTCACTGCTTCTACGTAGAGCTGAAGAGTCCCATTAACCCCACTAAGTAGAACAGAAACTGGCATGGAGTCTGCCAGCTGGTACATAATTCCTTCACGACATGTCTGCAATACCAATTCCAGTGTCTAGTCATACATCAAACAAATGGTGGCAATCACAATTCAAAAGTATATATAGTAAATAATTCGCGAATGTCACCTTAACAGCTTGTACAGTTATCTCTCCAATAACCGGGAAGGAAACTACATGTTCAGCCTCTATCTTTCCTGATAAAAATAACATCATACTTAGTTTGAAAGCAAAGAACCAGATAGATTAAATTCTACCACAACTCAAAAATGATCATAATAAAACAGAAATCGACAATCTAGCATGTTAGAACAGGAAAATAGAAACAAATTCGAGTTGAGAGACTATACTCTTCAAAGAGGCAGCGGTCTCCTCGTAGGAGATGGTCGTAACGAGGCGAGTGTCGAGCGAGGTCTCGAGATAAACAGGGAAGTAATCCCTGTTGGCCATTGTTGAATTTACGTTTTCAAGTAAAGGGGAGATTGGAAGCTCGAAAGCTGCTCAAGCGCCTTCGTTTTCCCTGTAGGGAGAAACGGCGCGAGTGCTTTGAGATTTTGGGGAAGCGCCGAAGCAGCGATGAAACGAAGGCGTTTTCAGGGTTTTTGGTGTACTGAAGCCTCCGTTTCCGGGAATGGCTCCTCTTCGATTATTGATTATTGTATTATTATTTATCATAATGATTTTTATGGAGTAATTCTATGACTATTATTCTTTTGATTAATATTATTATTTATGTTTATTATAATTAATTATTTTTATTATGACTATTATTATCATTGTTTTTTATGACTACCATTTATTATAATTTATTGTTATTAAAAATACAAATACAAATCATTATTATTTTCTTCTATTTATTTTTTAACAAATCACGAACAAAATATTCATTTTAATTCTTATTCACAATTCTTGTTTTCGAAAACAAGCCATTCATCCCTTTTCACCTCACACGCAAGCACACCAAAATATAGAACCCGTTGTTATGGTTGATCTAATGTAGCCAGTATTAGTGTATTACTAGGCTATTCATCCCTTTTCACCTCACATCCAAAACACACCAAAATATAGAACCCATTGTTTATGGTGGATCTAATGTAGCTACTATAACTACTATAGAAGCTTACAGAGCCTTATTTTATGAGAAGAAAGTTTGCTGTGCCATACTTCATTACAAGTTTTCTTTTGCATTAATATAATTGTAGGTCTGCTTACTCTAATTATCACCCTCTTTTATAAAAATTCAAAAATGTGAAAAAAAAATCAACTGAATCTAAAGAAATTCTTAATCTCCTCATCATGCTAAGTTTTGTATTTTTATTGCCCATTTTGTCAAAGAGGAACTATAGATAATTAGATTGTGATGGGTCTCATATTTCTCGCTAAAAGAAGAACACACAAAAAAAAAATCATGTGAACAGAATAACAGATTGATAATAAAAAATAAAATAAAATAACATTAATTAGCGTTCATATCTATTTTTAATAAAGTTAGTTTAAAAATTCATGTAGTATTAGAACTCTCATTTTAATAAATTTTATTTATATTCACTGATTTATGTGGTCATCTCATAGCACACGAATGGTTGCACAGTCATTTTTGTTGGCCCCAGATATGAAGTCTTTCGAGCCATATTAGTTTTTCAAAAAAGAAAGAATGAATATCCAAAATATTTATGCGAGGATAGGCAATACAGAGGCCCTCCTTGCACATGGATAGGCAATACAGAGGCCTCCTTAGCCGGTCTTGATGTTGAACCAGGTTCCTAAGTTATTACATGGCTATTGAGTTGGAGCAGTTTGTTTTAGCATGACAATCTACAATCGAGAAGAACTTTTGTGTTGACAATTATCTGTCCGAGCTGTCTCAAAAACATAAAACATGTTTTTTCCAATATTAATGATTTTGATTTAATTTTACACAATTGAGGATCACATGTCCTATTTCTTATCATGGAGAAAAATATAATTGCAATTATATATATTCATGTACTTTATATCATGCCATGAATAAGGTGTATTGTGTCTTACAAGCTATTTGATATAATTAATACGAGTGATGTTACCTTTCGTTACCATATACGTCTTGTTTCTTCTCCAATTGAAATTTACCTTCAGTTTTTTTTTTATTAAAAAAGTTAAATGCATGACAACATTCTCGCTACAAGAAGAACACAAAAAAAGAACAAAAATTAGTGTTCATATATATTTTTAATAAAGTTAGTTTAAAAAATCATGTAGTATTTAAACTCTCCTTTTAATATACTTTTATTTATATTCACAGATTTATGTGTCCATCCCTTTTGCTTTTGTAAAGCATAATCATGATACCTTTCTAGTGAAAGTCAAAAGGGCTGGGCCGGATTTTAAAGGACCGGACTTGACGGGTTTGATATAAGGGCCGGACCAGACCGGATTCAAGGAAGGGTCTAAGAAGGACCGGGTTTGACGGATTTTTTTTTCTAAATAGGTAGCCCGGACCTTTGAAAATCCGGCCCTTCTAAGTCTTGGTCTTTCAAATGGCCCAAAGGATTTAAAGGATCCATATGATATATTTTGATAATTTTCTCATAATTTCATAGTAAATCTTTTTTTTTATATTGCATAAATGATCATTTTAACTGAACGGACATATTTGACAAATAAAATTTATGTTCACTGGAATTATTTGTCCAACACAAAAGCTCTAGCAATTTTTTTATATCGAATGCCAATGTGTATAAGAACTCGTATTAATTCATCATGAATTTATGGTGTTTATTTTCTTATTATATATATAACCAACATATATAGTATGTCAACGTCTCATAATTTATGTTAGTTTTCAACTTCATAATCGTCATATTTTTCTAAATGTAAGCATTATTGGTGCGTGATTTAAGTTGATTGAGTTGGTGAAAAAAATAATAATAATTAACTTTGAATTTTTGTTCCAGAAAAAAAAACTTACATTGCTTCAAAATATTTAAACATTATTTCTAAAAAATTATTATAACACATTCTTTGATTGAGTGGTGGTGCCTTTTTGAGTTATACTAAACCAGCCCTTCCAAATAAACCGGGTCTGATTGGGCCGGACCTAGTCCTTTGATACCAGTCCCATCTAAATCCGTCTTCGTTGAAAATTAAATCCGGCCCTTTCAAAATCCGACCCTTCTAGGTCCTTGCCCGTTGTAAATCTTTCGAAAGACCGGTCCCGGTCCGGGTTTAAAAACGGTCTTCCCAAGAAGGGGCCAAGGGCCAAGGACTTTTGGCATTTCACTATACCTTTCGCTAACTGAAGAACTCTAAAAATTTATTTTGGGTCTATTCTAGGCCTTAGTACAAACTGAACCGTTTGTAAAATGTGAAAACTAAAATATCTGATCTGGTTGTTCAAATAAATCTGGTCCGCTTCCTATTCTCTCTATCAGAAAAACAAACTTGATGTCTTGATGATCATTGATCAATCAGAATGAGAACCACCGAGTATAAATCAAAGGACCCCGATCTGGTGTAGCGCTACACGGCTTGTAGCGCATCCAGAGCCGTTCGATTTTGATCGGGCGGTTCATTTTTTTCGGGTCTATCAATCTGGTATTATTCACGGGGCTCCCTTATCCATTAGATCAAAATCGGACGGCCAGATCTTTTTCTCTCTCTGCGCTACAACTGGTGTCGCGCGACACCAGATTTGGTTTCTAAATCAAACAGTCCATATCTCTTGACCTAACGGACCCTCGATAAGTCCGCTATCCAGTGGCATTATGGAGAAATCAAGCTCAATCTTGTCTACTTACGACGCTCTCAGAAGTCAGACCTCAGTCGTCAGCTTTAATTAACCCTCATTGAAAAGCCAATAGCACTTTTTAATCTCGCCTCACCTCACCTCCTCTTTGAACTTTGCATTCTTTGCGAAAGGATCCCAAATTCCCAATGGAGGCATATCGGATCGGGTTAGCACAAAACCTGGTTCCCCACATCGGTGTGGTGTACAAGCGCTTGGTGTCCAAGGCGGAGGAGACCGCGCGCCAGGCTCAGGCGGAGGGATTACGTCATGCTCGTCAAATCTGGGCCCTCTATTTTTGAGGAGTTCAGATCAATTCCGTCGCCACATCATCAGTAACAGTAAGTAAACTTACCATAGCTAACTAATTTAGAAAAGTTCTAAGGGCCTATATGTAAATGTTATTTTTGCTCATCAATCTACATCTCACCCGTTATAATTTCAAATTCTCCGCGCAAATTACAGGAATGACAAGGAAACTTAACGAATACAAACACGAATAACCTCAAAATAGGCACAAGTTTCCCTAATTATATCAGCTCTTCCTCCGACAAACCCTAATCCTATTTTCAAATTTTATGTATCCGTTGCCTTATAATCCTCGTCCCAGTTCATAGAGCTCCCTGTCTCTCCTCAAATTCTCTTCCCAATTCAAGCTCTCTTCCAGCTCTCTCTTGCTATTTTGGTGCTAATTTGGTGGTGGGTCTTCCTCCTTTGTGTTTAATTCGCCTGAGAACTTTTAGGTAAGGGTTTCTGGAGGTTTTTTCTTCTCAATTTGAGTTGCAGCGATTTAGGCATCTTAATTAATTTCCCTAATCTGGAATTAATGAAGTAATTGATAATTGATTCGCTTATTCTCTGTTTTGATTGTTAGATTATTCATTAGTTTCTTACTAATCTGAATTGAATCATTAGTTTTAGTTAATTGATCTCTTCTAGGTTTCTTGAACTGTTGTTTTGGTTACTCTGACTCAAATCAATATGCATCTCCTGATCTGACTTGATTTGATTAACTTACTTGTACTGTTGATGATTTATTTATAAGTAGAATATCTGTTTGAGTTATACTTTGCGCATTGATATTGATTTAATTGCTATATACTATTGACAATAATCAGTAATTCTATTCAATTAGCTTTTAAATTACCTCTATAAAAGTAACTGTAGGATCTCTTCTTTTATTAGGTTTTATTGATGGAAAACTCTTCTCTTGATCAAAGTAGCTTTTAAGGGGGATACTATCTGTTTCTGTGTACTACTTTAGGATTATATCTCATATTTATTTTGTCTTTATAATTGTCTCATAAGCACCGCTACATATGATTAGTCATCATGTAAAAGAAATTAATTGGGAATCTTTTCTGGTTTGCACCTTTTTCTTCTTTTGATTTGTTTTTGCAGGTGCTGATTCTACTGACTTTATTTACCATGACGATGGTAATGTTATTATCTCTTGCAGGGAAAGAAGCTTCTTCTTTTTGTTACTTTAATTTGTACAAATGCATTATAATTTCTAAAAGTTGTGTTTTGCATAAATTTGTTTCAGTTATTCTTCCCAACTGACCAGTTTTTAATATAGTAATTCTTGTTTCTCATGTAGTCATCGCCAGGCGATTTCTTCAAATATTTAATAAGCACCTTCTTTTTTGTACACATTGCTAGGTTTCACAGAATCGTGGTGCTGCATCTTCATCACGTCATCCCACTGCTTTTGATGCCAGAAATAAGAAAATCTGCAAAAATAGAAAGGGAAAGCCGGGGCTGAAGAATACAGTACTTCACTTCCACTACACAGATCCTGACGCAACTGATTCTGGTAGTGACTCCGGTGCCGATTCCATTTGCAGACGTCAGCAGAAGACGGTCACAGCAACGATTGTGGTTCCCCATTCAACCTTCAGAAAAAACCAGACCCGAAACCCTGAACCCCAAGAGTTGCCCCAGCGGCGCCAACCTTCGAGCAAGTACCGCGGAGTTCATAAAAAGTCTGGCAAATGGGTCGCTCAGATACGGATATGCGGGGTCCATCGGTGGCTCGGTACCTTCCACTCAGAGGTTGAGGCACATGAGGTGTACCAGGCTGCAGCCCTTCGCTATGGGGAAGAAGTAAAAGAACAGCAGGGTCAGTCGAGTCAGAATGTTGCTGGACCTGACAACCGAGCGATGACACGGAAATGCAAGTTCTGTCAGGAGGCTAATCAGATCTGCCAGTATTGTGAAAAGGTTGCAGCTACTATTGCTGAGGCCAAGAAGGGAAAAGCAAAGGTGGGGACTGTAAGGGGAGAGGAAATGACAGAGACTCTTATCAGCCCTTCTGTGTGCTCCCAGTCTGTTGTCCCTAAAAAGAAAGTCTGTACCAGAAAGACCAAAAGGGACATGAATTTTCAAGCCGACAAGACGTCTGACATTCCAGAAACTCCTGTCGAAGTCGGGGCCGCCTCGTCAGTACATGATGACTCCAGTACGAAGCCCCGAGGATTTTTGGAGGATCTGGCTGCTCAGCTCCGGAAGGTGTTAGAGGAAACACCGGAGACTGGCCTCGAAGAGGATCTGATTGAGCTTAATGAACCACCTGACTGGACCAAAAATTTGGATTGCTGTGATTTCTCATTTTCACATTTTTAAAACTAGTAAAGGCATTTTTGGCCTTTTTGGGAAGATTAGTATTTTTCAGAGTTGCTGGTTTCTAACTTGGCGATACTGATCTCCAGTGTTTGTTCCAACTAGATAGTTATTGTTGGCTATTTTTCTTGAAGAGAATAGTTATAGTCATATAGTGTTCTAACAGGGACATAGTGTCAATCCCTGTTTTATTGGAATGAAGTTATGTCAGTGAGCTCTTATGTAACCTATATCCTCTATTATTGGAATTAGAGAATGCTAAATTTAGAAAATAAATAATCAATGACTAATTAACTTGGTGATGCTTGAGCGCCAGATGTGGTCCTGTCTGATATGCTGTGGCTGGTGTGTGTTCTTAGGTGCAACAAGGATCAGGTTGCTTACTAGTTCCAATCTACGCTTCAAAATAGGGTCTAGAGCAAATACTATAACTATAATTGTATTGGATAATGATTATGAAAATTGGAAAGGAATGGGCCGAAGCTCTGGCTTAGTAGTTCCAACACAGGTCAGGTTAGTTAGTAGTTCCAAATATACACTTCAAAATAGTTTCAAATATATACTTCAAAACAGGTTACTTAGTACTACAATACAAGACCATTGCAAGTACCTATAACTATAATTGGATTGGGTAATGATTACGAAAATTGGAAAGGAATGAATCGAAGCTCTGGCTTAGGTTTAGGAGGAACATAAGTCAGGTTAATTAGTATATCATCAAATACTAAAGTCATTCATGGACATGAAATATGAGGTCCAATGGGATAAGCATAATAAACGAAAACCCATGATATAGATTCTTAATAAAGAGCTAACAAACCAGTCAGCTCATTGCTCGTATGATTTGGGTTTGCTGATTTGAACGAATCTGTATCAAATTAGACAGTTTTGATCAAATTATTTCTCCAATTGATGTTGCGAAACAGAATTACATCACTTGAAACTCTTAAGAAAAGTTGGTCTCTCTCCAATAGATGCACGTTATGCAAAAGCAAAACACATGAGAAAACGGTGTTACAACTTGTGGTGGCTTTTTCGTCATTTCTCGAAGAACGATTGAATTTCCTCAAGAACGAGAATAAGTCTTAGATTCACCCCTCACGAGCTTGGGTTCGAGTGCTGATGCCTCTTAACGACCAGATAACCTCGACTAGAATCCATTCCCGTAAGGGTTTATTAATTTGTGGATCCTTTCTTTCCAATAGGCGCAAGCCCCTATTGTTAATTACCTCGTGGTTTCCCACGAGAACCTCTGATTAAGAGATTCGAGGAACTAAATATATATATAGGCTAGAAGAGTCGTTATTTGAGTGGTTTTGTATTTAAGTTGATTTTAGGGCCAGGGCCGAGTTCAATTGACGGTACCAGACCTAATTGACGGGACCCAATTGAAGATGTTAGTGATTTGTCTCTTTTTGGCTTAGGCTGGACTCAATTGGTGATACCAGACATGATGGACGGGACACAATTGAGAAAAGCTAAGCATATCTAAAACCAAGAATATCTAAAACAATTTATTTGATATTTGTTTATTATTATTGGAAAGTTTTGAATTTTTAATTTGATTTATATGAATTTAATCTTGCATTTATGTTATCTTTATTTTATTTAAATTTCTTTTGAAACTTTGTTTGATTTTTTTTTTATTATTATTTTTTTATTATTTTATTCATATTAGTTTTATTTATTATTATTTAGATTTGTATATTTTTTTTTTAATTTGATGAATTTGGTTTTAAGTTCAACTTAGACTTATCTTAATTTTTAGATTTGATTATTATTTTATTTTTATTTTTATTTATTTGTTTCAAAGATTTAATATTTAAAATTTAAGATATTATTTTTTATGTCTTTTAAGGAAATTCTTGAAATTTAAAATATAATTTTTTTTTTGTTTTGAATTTTGATTTAAATTAAATTATTGATTTATTTATTTGAATTAGATTTCAATTTAATTTTGGTATTAGATTTCAATATATTTTTCAATCTTGACTTTTGATTCATTTTTATTTAGAATTTGAAATAGGTGGTAAGAAAATCAATTTTAGTTATGAAATCATCTTAAAATTTGGTTTAGGAATTTCATAAAGATATTTTACTATTTTTCTAGAGTTTGTACAATTTATTTTTCATAATAAAACACTTCAAAAATATAAAACTCTTAATTTTATCAAAATTAAATAGAAAATAATATTTTATTTGGTTTATATAGATTTTTAGAAATTTTTGGATATTTTATTTTGATTTTTCTGAGATTCCTACTAATTTTGGTGGATTTTTAAAGTTTTAACAATTTATAAAACTAAATTTTAATTAGAAAATACTTTGAAAATACAAAAGAAGCACAAAATGACATAATTTCATACCAAAATATCAGTAAATATAGATTCTACAGATTTTTAGGATTTTATGGATATTTTATTTGAATTTTTCTGAGTTATATACTATTTTTAATTGATTTTTGAAATCTTAGCTGAGGTGGAAAATTGTGATTGGGCCACGTGGACGTTGATTTGGCGCTGACTGAGCGCTGACTGCGTTCTGGCTTTCGTGTAACGAATGACGTGAGCTGCCACACGCAATCTGTCACAGAAAATCCCAAACGACGCGAGTTCAAACTTCCTCTTCTCCGTCAGTTTTGGACATTTTGCAGAACAGCCCCTGGAATCTTCTCCGGCGAAATTACGGCGGCTCAGTCCACTGATTTGGTCGAAAATTAGTGTAATCGAGTCTTTGAAGAGAGAGGAAGCTATTGGTAGGCTCCGTACTCGATATGGTAACCTGTAGTGACGTATGCCACCTGAGAAGGCTCGAGGAGCCCATCAATGGCATCTGAGCTTTCTAGCCGTCTTATTTTGCCAGTAATAGGTTAGTTATGGTAGTGAGTACTCTTTGAAGGTAGTGATGAAGTTTTTTTTTTATTGAAAAGCATGGAAGAGGTCGAATTCGACTGAGACACCTCAGCTTATGACTTGAACTGAGTCGAGCTTTTGCTGTGGGGCTCACAGAGAGCCTCTCTCATGCCAGAAATTGTTTGTAGAGGTTCAGGAGATCGAGTTTACACGATTGGTGAGTTTAATTTCATTCAAATCATGCCAATTTGATGGGAGGATGGCTATGGCAGAAGCGAGTATTTTCATTTGCATTTTTATTGACTTTGATCTTTCATGTAATTCGAGTTACAGTGATTGAGCTAAGTTCAATACCCAATTTGAGTCCATCTGATTCTGTTTTAAATGTTCATACCAATATAATGAGTAAGAACAAGTATTTTACTATTTTTCTCAATTTTCAGATTTTGTTTTTATGCTATTTATTTACTGTTCTTGAGGAATTTTGGTTTTACTTACACAAATGCAGTAGAGTCACTTACAGAGGTCATAATATGCACTTGAAACACAATTGAATGCAATTCTCGATTTTTTTTTTATTTAATACCCTTAATAAATACCAAAGCACATGCAACTTTCTGCCTTTTTGAGAATAATAGGAAATATGCATTCATGTTTAACCAAAAATTATGCAAATTTGCATAGAGCATCTTCAACGATATTAGTAACCTTATGTTTACACAAACTTTCATAAAAGTCCAGAAATCATTAAACAAAATTTTATTTCTCCAAATGCCCTTGCAGCCTTCTAAAATTCATAAAAAATCGTAGAAAAATCAGAAAAGTAGAAAATTTATTCCCTGCTGTTCATGAGATCAAGTACCTGCTGTCCATGCTTATTTTTGTATTTTTGTGCAAATAAAACCCTGTGTTTTCTTATTATTTCATTGCTGGCCAGATTTGTGAATATGCATATATTTTTTTATTTCATGAAAATGCAAAGATAACTTAGAGAATATCTAACACACTTCATCTTATGCATTTAGGTCCAGTATTTTGGGAAAATTATATACCATTAATTTATCATTTCTTTGCTATTTGGAGCTTTAAAGCTAGCACATTGATCATGGCTAGGCCAGTGCTGCGCTCTGGACCTATGCCATGTCAATTTAAGGCTTCTCACATGAGAATTGAGCTAAGCTCCAAATTCTCAAGTGATAGCCACGGCTGCCCTCATGCAACCAACAAGATCATCACATGAGTCGAGGTGCTAGGCTCCAAACACTCATGTGACATCTTCAGAGAACCTACCTCACAGCCATGGCTGATGCTGCGCTTCAGACCATGGCTCATGAGAGCTATGATTTCAAAGGTCAGATCCACCATTGCTTGGTGACTGAACCAAAGGGGAAGGAACAGAAATGTATCCAACTAATGCTTCAAACAAACTTCTTTCATTAATACAAACATGATTACAAGCTAAGATTACCTAATTCTACCTTTCTTTCCCCTTTCACCACTGTTTGATGTAATGCCTTTTCTTTATCTCTACTGCCTACCCTTAATTACAACTTTCTAAGACTAACCCTAACTTGAGGCTCTCTCCTCCTTCTCTCTGGTGGCTCCAATTTGATGTTTAAATAGGCTAGATTCTAGGGTTTCAACCCATAGCCCGAGAGCAAATCATCACCTTCCAATCCTGTCAATGGTGGAGATGTAGAGGCTTCTAGGGCTTGGTTTTGCAATACCATGGGCGGGGCATGGTGGTTTTGGCATTTGTGGTGCTGGGGGAAGCCACGTCGACGACAGGCGTCGATTTCACCCCTCTTACCCGGCTTCAACGCGGTAAGAAATCGCGGTTTTGATTTTACCAGGGAGGGGATGGATCTGACAAACAAGGCCCCGCCTGTAAGGGTTAATGAGGGACAGAGAGATGGGTGAGTTTGGTTTTCATGAGCCAGCGAACCAGCGAATCAGACGACTTCTTTCGGCGTGTGAACCAGGCGCAGCCAAAACAAAGATGCTGCGCGGTAATTTTTGAAGCAGCGACCTCCTCCACACAGCCGGATCCCCTGCAATGGTATGCACGCGCCATTTTGCGCGGAATTTCCTGGGAATTTCTCCTATTTCCTTTAAATATTTCATTTATTTTGCTGCCAAATGAAAATAAATCATTTAAGGACCTTCCCTTGGGTATTTTTGGATGAAATTTTGTGTATAGGCTCAAAAAAATATGAGGGATTTAATAGTTTGAACAATTTTGGATAATTTCTCATGGATTAATTTTGGTAATTTTATGCGTTTTGTGGGGTTTCTTTGCAAAATGGAAGGTTTCTGTTGCTAATTTTTGGATTTTAGGACTATGATAATTCATGATAATTCTTAAGGGATTTTTGGGTATTTTTTGGGAATTTTTGGATTATTGGTCTAATTTTGGTTCATTTTATTGGCAGAAAAATAGGGTTAAACACAACTATCCAACTTGTGTCCTTTTTATACATCATTCTAGGCAAGATTTCCACTGTTGGTGGCATGCATCACATGGCAACCAATTCCTGTGCACGCCTCTGTACTATCCTTCGCCTTTTCCAATTCACGGCACAGGGATGTATATGCTATCACTCTCATTCGTTAATTGGAGGGAGAGCTGTGTAGCAATTTTCAGAGAATCTGACAAAATTTCTGAAGACAGGTTTCTGAAATTCTCAAAGAGTGGATAGTACCCTTGAAGCGTATTAAGTTTTAATTACCATTAGGGCTCTACACTGTACGTTTTTTACCCCCTTAAAGACTTTACCTTCTTGCTAAAAAGACTTGTATTATATAAACATTTAATTAAAAAGATAGGGGCTTTACCCCAATTTTTGTTCAAAAAAAAAGTAATTCACCAATTGAAAGTACAGATACAAATTTTCCACTAGATCATTCTTTAAGAAAATATATGCGGTAGTCATTGGATAACTACATTACTCTCCTAATTTTTTTTTTTTTTTTAAACTTCTAAAATACAAATGTGACTATCGAACAATACATGTTGAACTATCAAGTCAATATGCACCTGACTTTGGCGCTAATGCATGCATATTCGTTTATTTCTTTTAAGAAAAAAATGGTATTCAGGCGATCATATAATAATTTACTTGTGGATATGGTCACTCAAAAGTGTTAAAAAATGATGGCCTTCTGTTGCATTTCGTGATGATTTAGGACGTGTTGATAGGATTAGTATAATGGCGTACCACATCACTGCCACTATCATATGGTATGATGGCGTTATAAATAACTTATGTGAAATAAATCAAATGACGGAGCATTACATAGAAAATTTAACCCTGCAAATATCATATGATCCGGTTGAATTTTGAGTAAAAATTCGAACTAAAATGACTAGATTATATCATTTGCCAATGCAAGCATATACGGGCTATAGATCCCCTCGTTCATTTGACGAAACACTTGAGGTAGTTGCGTCCTGAGTCCTGACTAACATTAGTTATTTTCAATATATTTTAAGGCTAATTTTGCAACATGAAATTCATTAATAATATGTTTTTTTAGAAAATTTCCAACGGCTACCCTTTTCCTTAAATAAAAAATTTTATTTATAATTTAGTACAAGAGAGTTGACTCATTCCTTTTTTTTTTTCTGTTCCTTTTTTTTTTTGTGAAGAACAATTAGACACTTAGGCTTTGCATATTAGTGAAATCTCAAGAATGGGTTATGGACATTGAGATGATAGTGCCCTTAAAATGGTGAAACATCCCCATCTTTACCAAAATATCCGAAATTAATAGATAAAGATAAACATATAATTTCCATTAATTGATATGCTATATCATCCGAATACATATAGCAAAAGAATTATTATGAGAACTAGACAACTAATTAAAAGAAAAGGAAAATAAGGAAAAAATAAAATGGGATTTAAATAACAAATATGTGGAGGTCAGAAATATGATTTCCCTCTATGGCCTTGTAGAAACTTCATCGCTCATCTTCTCCAGCCATAATTTTTTATTTCTTGGCAGCATCCGACCTAGCTACTTGAAAAGAATTATGGGCCCATTGTAAGCCTTAGTACAGACGACTGCAGACTGAACTGGTTGCAAAATGTTTGACAAATATCTGCTAGTCCGGTTGATCAAACAAATCTGGTCCGCTTCGTTCAGATTGGACGGTTTGATTTTTCCTATCCTCTCTATCAGAAACAAACTAGCTTGATGATCAATCAAATCAGAACCATCGAGTATAAATCAAACAGTCCACATCTCTTGACCTTACAGAACCTCAATAAGTCCGCTATCCAGTGGCATTATGGAGAAATTAAGCTCAATTTTGTCTACTTACGACCTTCTCACTCATTCGAAAGCAGCCAATAGCACTTTAATCTCACCTCACCTCCTCTTTGAAGTTCGGATCCCAAATTCCCAATGGAGGCAGAGGGATGTGCATATCGGATCGGGTTAGCGGGCCTGGCTGTGATGGGGGCAAAGCGCAAAACCTGGTTCCCCACATCGGTGTGGTGTACAAGCGCACGGCGTCCAAGGCGGAGGAGACCATGCGCTGGGCTCCGGCGTAGTGATTACGTCATGCTCCTCAAATCTGGGCCCTCTATTTTTGAGGAGCTCAGATAAATTCCGTTCCGTGGCCACAACATCAGTAAGTAAACTTATCAGAATTAACTAATTTGGAAAAGTTCTAAGGGCCTATATGTAAATGTTAGCTCACTAAAAATGTTCATTTTGCTCATCACCCCAACCGTTATAATTTCAAATTCTCCGCGCAAATTACTGGAATGATAAGGAACATAACGAATAAAAACACGAATAAACCTCAAAATAGACAAAAATAAGCTTCCCTAATTATATCAGCTCTTCCTCCGACAAACCCTAATCCTATTTTCAAATTTATGTGTCCGTTGCCTTGTAAACCTCGTTCCAGTTCACAGGCCTCCTTGTCTCTCCTCAAATTCCCAATTCAAGCTCTCTTCCAGCCCTTTCTTGCGATTTTGGTGCTAATTTCGTGGTGGGTCTTCCTCCTTTGTGTTTAATTCGCCTGACAACTTTTAGGTAAGGGTTTCTGGAGGTTTTTTCTTCTCAATTTGAGTTGCAGCGATTTAGGCATCTTAATTTCCCCAATCTTGATACGAATTAATGAAGTAATTGATAATTGATTTGCTTATTCTCTGTTTTGATTGTTAGATTATTCATTAGTTTCTTACTAATCTGAATTGAATCATTAGTTTTAGTTAATTTATCTCTTCTAGGTTTCTTGAACTGTTGTTTTGGTTACTCCGACTCAAATCAATATGCATCTCCTGTTCTGACTTGATTTGATTAACTTAGTTGTACTGTTGATGATTTATTTTTAAGTAGAATATCTGTCTGAGTTATACTTTGCGCATTGATATTGATTTAATTGCTATATACTATTGACAATGATCAGTAATTCTATTCAATTAGCGTTTAAATTACCTCTATAAAAGTAAATGTAGGATCTCTTCTTTTATTAGGTTTTATTGATGGAAAACTCTTGTCTTGATCAAAGTAGCTTTTAAGGGAGATACTATCTGTTTCTGTGTACCACTTTAGGATTATATCTCATATTTATTTTGTCTTTATAATTGTATCATAAGCACCGCTACATATGATTAGTGATCATGTAAAAGAAATTAATTGGTAATCTTTTCTGGTTTGCACCTTTTTCTTCTTTTGATTTGTTTTTGCAGGTGCTGATTCCACTGACTTTATTTACCATGAATATGGTAATGTTATAATCTCTGCAGGGAAAGAAGCTTCTTCCTTTCGTTATTTTAAATTGTGCAAATGCATTATAATTTCTAAAAGTTGTGTTTTGCATAAATTTGTTTCAGTTATTCATCCCAACTGACCAGTTTTTTAATATAGTAATTCTTGTTTCTCATGTAGTCATCCCCACGTGATTTCTTCAAATTTTTAATAAGCACCTTCTTTTTTGTACACGTTGCTAGGTTTCACAGAATGGTGTTGCTGCACCTTCATCACGTCAATCCACTGCTATTGATGCCAGAAATAGGAAAATCTGCAAAAATAGAAAGGCAAAGTCCGGGCTGAAGAATACAGTAATTCGCTTCCACTACACAGATCCTGACGCAACTGATTCTGGTACCGACTCCGATGTCGATTCCGTTTGCAGACCTCAGCAGAAGACGGTCGCAACAACGATTGTGGTTCCCCATTCAATCATCAGAAAAAACCAGACCCAAAACCCTGAACCCCAAGAGTTGCCCCAGCGGCGCCAAACTTCGAGCAAGCACATTGGAGTTCGCAAAAAATATGGCAAATGGGTCGCTGAGATATGGATATGCGGGGGCCATCGCTGGCTCGGTGCCTTCCACTCAGAGGTTGAGGCACATGAGGTGTACCAGGCTGCAGCCCTTCGCTATAGGGAAGAAAAGGAACAGCAGGGTCAGTCGTGTCAGAATGTTGCTGGACCTGACAACCGAGCGATGACACGGAATTGCAAGTTCTGTCAGGAGGCTAACCAGATCTGCAAGTATTGTGACAAGGTTGCAGCGACTATTGCTGAGGCCAAGAAGGGAAAAGCAAAGGTGGGGACTGTAAGGGGAGAGGAAATGACAGAGACTCTTATCAGCCCTTCTGTGTGCTCCCAGTCTGTTGTCCCTGAAAAGAAAGTCCGTACCAAAAAGACCAAAAGGGACATGAATTTTCAAGCCGACAAGTCGTCTGACATTCCAGCAGCTCCTGTCGAAGTCGGGGACGCCTCGTCAGTACATGATGACTCCAGTACGAAGCCCCGAGGATTTTTGGAGGACTTGTCTGCTCAGCTCCGGAAGGTGTTAGAGGCAACACCAGAGGATGGCCTCGAAGACGATCTGATTGAGCTTAATGAACTACCTGACTGGACCAAAAATTTGGATTGCTGTGATTTCTCGTTTTCACATTTTTAAAACTAGTAAAGGCATTTTGGCATTTTTGGGAGTTGCTGGTCTCTAACTTGGCGATGCTGATCTCAGGTGTCTGTTCCAACTAGATAGTTATTGTTGGCTATTTTTCTTGAAGAGAATAGATATAGTCATATAGTGTTCTAACAGGGACATAGTGTCAATCCCTGTTTTAAACTTGCCTTTTTAAACTTCTGTCATGTTTATATTCTCAAAAAAGTTATGGTTTTATACAAGGTTGGTTACTCACTAAATGAAGTAATGTCACTGAGCTCTTATGTAACCTATATCCTGTATTATTGGAATTAACTTACTGTCTTCACTGAATGCTAAATTTAGAAAATAAATAATCAATGACTAATTAACTTGGTGATTCTTGAGCGCCAGATGTGGTCCTGTCTGATATGCTGTGGCTGGTGTGTGTTCTTAGGTGCAACAAGGATCAGGTTGCTTACTAGTTCCAATCTACGCTTCAAAATAGGTTCTAGAGCAAATACTATAGCTATAATTGTATTTGATAATGATTATGAAAATTGGAAAGGTATGGGCCGAAGCTCTTGCTTAGTAGTTCCAACACAGGCCAGGTTAATTAGTAGTTCCAAATATACACTTCAAAATAGTTTCAAATATACACTTTCAAAACAGGTTACTTAGTACTACAATACAAGACTATTGCAAGTACCTATAACTATAATTGGATTGGGTAATGATTGCGAAAATTGGAAAGGAATGAGTCGAAGCTCTGGCTTAGGTTTCGGAGCAACATAAGTCAGGTTAATTAGTAATTCCTCATAGAGCATGTACAGATGTACTATAATACTACAATACAAGACGATTGCAAGTACCAATAACTATAATTGGATTGGATAATCATTCTGATAATTGGAAAAGAATGGAGCGAAGCTCTGGCCTAGGTGTCATGTCATCTAACCAGTACAGCAGAATTTAGTATACTGTTTTTGTTGTAATCTCGGCAGAGAAATTTTTACTGAATACTGATGATCATAAATAGACCAGGCGAACATACATATATATGCTTTTACTTGAGAACTTTTCTTGTGCAAGTTTATAAACTTAAAAATTCAAAAGGATTGGATTATACATGGAAATAACGCACATAAAGTGCAAATAATGAGCGTTCCGGACAGAATTGGAGCATTTCAAGCGATTGTGCATTTATTTTAAGTTATTTTATCACAATAATCTATATTTAAGCTCTTTATACAATAGAGAATTAGTTTACGATCTTAAAAATACAAAATTATTGAATTATATATGGGAGTTATGCCCATAAAGTGCAACTAATGAGCGTTCTGGACAGAATTGGAGCATTTCAAGCGATTGTGCAATTATTTTAAGTCATTTAATCACAATAATATGTATTTAAGCACTTTATACAGTGTATAATAGGGATAGGATTTTAAAAATTCAAAAGGAATGTATTATACATTGCATATTCGCACAAAAAATGCAAATAATGAGCGTTCTGGACAGAATTGGATAATTTAAAGCGATTGTGCATTCATTTTAAGTTATTTTATCACAATAATCTATATTTAAACTCTTTATACAGTGTAGAATAAGTTTATTATAAAAAAATTAAAAAGAATTGGATTATACTTGGCAGATTCGTAAATAAATTGCAAATAATGAGCTTTTTGGACAGAGTTTGAGCATTTCAAGTTATTGTGTATTCTTTTTTAAGTTCTTTGAATACAAAAATCTATAATTTAGCTCTTTATACAGTGGAGAATAAGTTTATGATCTTAAAAATTCATTTTGACGTTATCGTCTAATAAAGAAATAAATTGAGCATTATATCTACCCGTTGGTAGATTGAGCAATATATATTTATCGTCTAATATTTTTTTTGTTTAATTATTTGCTCACGTACGAGGGCATCTTTTTGTTATAAAAGAGCACATATTCTTAAGTGCAATTAGTTAAATAGTACTAAGAAGTGGTAAAATTAAGAAGGTGGGTAATTGAACACGTAGAACCGTAATATCTGATAAAATTAACGAGTAGAAGAAGATAAATGACTAAATGACAAAAACAAACAGTCCATTAATATATAGTAAATAATTAAATATTTGATGGCAAAAATTAAGAAGGTGAATAATTGAACTAGTAGAACGTAATATGTAATGAATTAAACAAGTAGAAGAAGATAAATGACAAAAACAAGCAGTCCATTATATAATAAATAATTAAATAACAGAGATCTCATTAGTTGAACCATAATATTGTGCTTCTTTTAAATCGGATATAGCTTTTTATGAACATGAAAGAAAGGAGAAACTATAAAAATCTGACATGAAACAAACAGTCCTAGACTACTAATTCACTAACTTCAGCTATATAAGAAAGATAAATCAGTACAATCCAAATTTGTAGTCCAGTGAGGTGGGTTATCAAGCTCAATCAGATCGGAATTACCGATCCCAAGCTCACCATCCGGCGTTGCCTCCAACACCTCGCGGAGCTGTTCAGACAATTCATCCAAGAATCCTAGTGGCTTCACATTGAAGTCAATTACTGGCAAGGGGGACCCCATTTCCTTCTTTTCGATCTGGGGAGAAGCTAATGCGGTTGCTTTCTTCGCCACCTTTTCCTTTCTCTTCTTGTCCCGACTAATAACCGCCACAGCCATTTGATGTGTCTTTTTCTCCTCTGTGCAATGGCATGCAGCTGGGTACGCCTCATGATGCACCTCCACCCTCTCTGAGGGGGAGGTACCGAGCTCGAGAGGATGGTTTAGGATCTCCACAGATGTCATGATCAGAAACTTTTTGGGAATATGATGCAACGAGCCAGAAGGATGAAAAAAAAAAAAACTTGCACAAGAAAAGTTCTCAAGTAAAAGCATATATATGTATGTTCGCCTGGTCTATTTATGATCATAAGTATTCAGTAAAAATTGCTCTGCCGAGATTACAACAAAAACAGTATACTAAAATCTGCTGTACATACAAAAATTGTAACTGCTTAAAATATCTATTTTGTTTGCGCATGCATGTAATTATACTTAAAATACCGTGTACTAGCTATAATATTTATACTCAAGGAAAGGAATGCGATAATTATTTATCGTCCTGATCAAATCATATTTAGTAGATTCCAAAATAGAATGCAAATTCTGTCCATACAGTAGTATTAGCAGTTTTGAACAACTTATTAAGCCGAATATATACAGCTCCACTCTGCCGATACAGAACATGTATAGGTCCTTTCGTTAGAAACATAATTAATGTTGTTTGAAATTGCAATCGTCTTAGAATAGGAATTCGTTTTAACAAACTTTAAATAAGAGGTGCAAAAACGCTGCCCACAAAATTGAATTAAAATTGACTGAAATTTTTGTGTATTCTTTGCTCTAGACCGCGTGCGCTGTACTGTACTGGTCAGATGACATTCACCTAAGCTAGAGCTTCGCTCCATTCTTTTCCAATTTTCAGAATGATTATCCAATCCAATTATAGTTATTGGTACTTGCAATCGTCTTGAATTGTAGACTTGTAGTATTATAGTACATCTGTACATGCACTAAGTGGAACTCTTTTTTTTTTTTTTTGAAACTTTAAAGACCCCGTAGGGTCTCTATGTGGAACTACTAATTAACCTGACTTATGTTGCTCCTAAACCTAAGCCAGAGCTTCGATTCATTCCTTTCCAATTTTCGTAATCTTTACCCAATCCAGTTATAGTTATAGGTACTTGCAATGGTCTTGTATTGTAGTACCAAGTAACCTGTTTTGAAGTGTATATTTGAAACTATTTTGAAGTGTATATTTGGAACTACTAATTAACCTGACCAGTGTTGGAACTACTAAGCCAGAGCTTCGGCCCATATCCTTTCCAATTTTCATAATCATTATCCAATGCAATTATAGTTATAGTATTTGCTCTAGACCCTATTTTGAAGCGTAGATTGGAACTAGTAAGCATTCTGTCAAGACAGTAAGTTAATTCCAATAATACAGGATATAGGTTACATAAGAGCTCACTGACAATACTTCATAACCAACCTTGTATAAATCAATAACTTTTTTGAGAATATAAACATGATAGAAGTTTACAAAGGCAAGTTTAATACAGGGATTGACACTATGTCCCTGTTAGAACACTATATGAGTATATCTATTCTCTTCAAGAAAAATAGCCAACAATAACTATCTAGTTGGAACAAACACTGGAGATCAGTATCGCCAAGTTAGAAACCAGCAACTCTCAAAAATACTAATCTTCCCAAAAATGCCTTTACTAGTTTTAAAAATGTGAAAATGAGAAATCACAGCAATCCAAATTTTTGGTCCAGTCAGGTGGCTCATTAAGCTCAATCAGATCCTCTTCGAGGCCAGCCTCCGGTGTTTCCTCTAACACCTTCCGGAGCTGAGCAGACAGGTCCTCCAAAAATCCTCGGGGCTTCGTACTGGAGTCATCATGTACTGACGAGGCGGCCCCGACTTCGACAGGAGCTGCTGGAATGTCAGACGACTTGTCGGCTTGAAAATTCATGTCCCTTTTGGTCTTTTTGGTACGGACTTTCTTTTTAGGGACAACAGACTGGGAGCACACAGAAGGGCTGATAAGAGTCTCTGTCATTTCCTCTCCCCTTACAGTCCCCACCTTTGCTTTTCCCTTCTTGGCCTCAGCAATAGTCGCTGCAACCTTGTCACAATACTTGCAGATCTGGTTAGCCTCCTGACAGAACTTGCAATTCCGTGTCATCGCTCGGTTGTCAGGTCCAGCAACATTCTGACACGACTGACCCTGCTGTTCCTTTTCTTCCCTATAGCGAAGGGCTGCAGCCTGGTACACCTCATGTGCCTCAACCTCTGAGTGGAAGGCACCGAGCCAGCGATGGCCCCCGCATATCCATATCTCAGCAACCCATTTGCCAGATTTTTTGCGAACTCCAACGTGCTTGCTCAAAGTTTGGCGCCGCTGGGGCAACTCTTGGGGTTCAGGGTTTCGGGTCTGGTTTTTTCTGAAGGTTGAATGGGGAACCACAATCGTTGCTGTGACCGTCTTCTGCTGACGTCTGCAAATGGAATCGGCACCGGAGTCGCTACCAGAATCAGTTGCATCAGGATCTGTGTAGTGGAAGTGAAGTACTGTATTCTTCAGCCCCGGCTTTCCCTTTCTATCTTTGCAGATTTTCTTATTTCTGGCATCAAAAGCAGTGGGATGACGTGATGAAGATGCAGCAACACCATTCTGTGAAACCTAGCAATGTGTACAAAAAAGAAGGTGCTTATTAAAAATTTGAAGAAATCGCCTGGGGATGACTACATGAGAAACAAGAATTACTATATTAAAAACTGGTCAGTTGGGAAGAATAACTGAAACAAATTTATGCAAAACACAACTTTTAGAAATTATAATGCATTTGTACAAATTAAAATAACAAAAAGAAGAAGCTTCTTTCCCTGCAAGAGATAATAACATTACCATCTTCATGGTAAATAAAGTCAGTAGAATCAGCACCTGCAAAAAGAAATCAAAAGAAGAAAAAGGTGCAAACCAGAAAAGATTACCAATAAATTTCTTTTACATGATCACAATATGTAGTGGTGCTTATGATACAGTTATTAAGACAAAATAAATATGAGATATAATCCTAAAGTAGTACACAGAAACAGATAGTATCTCCCTTAAAAGCTACTTTGATCAAGAGAAGAGTTTTCCATCAATAAAACCTAATAAAAGAAGAGATCCTACAGTTACTTTTATAGAGGTAATTTAAACGCTAATTGAATAGAATTACTGATTATTGTCAATAGTATATAGCAATTAAATCAATATCAATGTGCAAAGTATAACTCAAACAGATATTCTACTTGTAAATAAATCATCAATAGTACAACTAAGTTAATCAAATCAAGTCAGAACAGGAGATGCATATTGATTTGAGTCAGAGTAACCAAAACAACAGTTCAAGAAACCTAGAAGAGATCAATTAACTAAAACTAATGATTCAATTTAGATTAGTAAGAAACTAATGAATAATCTAACAATCAAAACAGAGAATAAGCAAATCAATTATCAATTACTTCATTAATTCCAGATTAGGGAAATTAATTAAGATGCCTAAATCGCTGCAACTCAAATTGAGAAGAAAAAACCTCCAGAAACCCTTACCTAAAAGTTGTCAGGCGAATTAAACACAAAGGAGGAAGACCCACCACCAAATTAGCACCAAAATCGCAAGAAAGGGCTGGAAGAGAGCTTGAATTGGGAAGAGAATTTGAGGAGAGACAGGGAGCTCTATGAACTGGGACGAGGATTATAAGGCAACGGATACATAAAATTTGAAAATAGGATTAGGGTTTGTCGGTGGAAGAGCTGATATAATAAGGGAAACTTGTGCCTATTTTGAGGTTTATTCGTGTTTGTATTCGTTAGTTTCCTTGTCATTCCTGTAATTTGCGCGGAGAATTTGAAATTATAACGGGTGGATCCTGAGATAATGATTGATGAGCAAAAATAACATTTACATATAGGCCCTTAGAACTTTTCTAAATTAGTTAGCTCTGGTAAGTTTACTTACAGTTACTGATGTTGTGGCGACGGAATTGATCTCAACTCTTCAAAATAGAGGGCCCAGATTTGACGAGCATGACGTAATCCCTCGGCCTGAGCCTGGCGCGCGGTCTCCTCCGCCTTGGACGCCAAGCGCTTGTACACCACACCGATGTGGGGAACCAGGTTTTGTGCTAACCCGATCCGATATGCCTCCATTGGGAATTTGGGATCCTTTCGCAAAGAATGCAAAGTTCAAAGAGGAGGTGAGGTGAGGCGAGATTAAAGTGCTATTGGCTTTTCAATGAGGGGTTAATTAAAGCTGACGACTGAGGTCTGACTTCTGAGAGCGTCGTAAGTAGACAAGATTGAGCTTGATTTCTCCATAATGCCACTCAAGAGATATGGACTGTTTGATTTATACTCGGTGGTTCTCATTCTGATTGATCAATGATCATCAAGACATCAAGTTTGTTTTTCTGATAGAGAGGATATGAAGCGGACCAGATTTATTTGAACAACCAGATCATATATTTTAGTCTAACATTTTAGTATAGGCCCAAAATAAATTTTTGGAGATTTGGACTTCTTCAGCTAGCGAAAGTCCTAATTATGCTTTATGAAAGCAAAAGTGACCACCTTATTATTCAGTAAATATAAATATGTAATCCAAATGCAAAAGTATATTAAAACTAGAGGGGAATATCGAGCTTCGCTCGATGTAGATATGTATAATAACAATATTTTTATTATGTTTCTATAGTTTTATTATGTTCATTTTTGGATATATGGTTAAGATATATTTATCTTTAGAAATATAGTTTAGTTATCGTAGGTAATTTGATTTGATTAAAGTTAAAGAGTTTGATCAATTTAAAGAAAAAAAAAATTATATGTGTGTAAATATAGTTATAGTTATCTGAAATAATGTGGTTTATATTATGTTAATATTATTTATGAAATGTAATATGTTTATAAATGACTTAAATAAAAAAATATATATCGTAAAATATCTGTTTTTTTTTTCTATTCTCAATTGAATGAATTTAATTTATGTTTTGTACACTGAATTTAGAATGGTTATGAAGAGAAATTAAAGTGGAGAGAGACTCTAAGCAACACAAAAGAGATGAAGACATGATGAAAATGAAAATAGGAAGATGTCACAAAAATCAGAAACAAAACAATGTGTTGCCAAATTATTATATGATATTGAACCGAGTCAGCTTTATGAGTAATAACACCCGACACACAATTAATTACAAAGTATCACATTACAGAAATCAGAAAAAATGCTATTGCACAACTATTTAACAATACTTGGAGTGTCGGATGATATTTAACTAAAGGATCCCGACACCCACACATCTTTATTTATAATATTGATGAGAGCTCTAATACTACAAAAGTACAAATTGTTAAAACCTCACTTTGATATCAATATTTTTTAACTAAAACATTTTTTTCAAAATTAAATTGAACACTAATTCTTGTTCTTTTTTTTTTCATTATCGATCTGTTCGCGTAATAACATTTTATTGGGCACTTCTTTTGGCGAGAATAATGAGACCCATCACTAGTTCCTCTTTGTCAAAATGGGCAATAAAAATACAAAATTTTGCACGACGAGAAAATTAAGAATTTTCTAGATTCAGTTCTTTGAACTTTTAACATTTTTTTATTTTTATAAAAGAGGGTGATAATTAGGGTAGAAGACCTACAATTATCTAAATGCAAAGAAAACTTGTATTTAAGTATGGTACACATTCTTTTGCGAAGAATGAAAAATATTTGGAGAAGATGAGCAATGAAGTCTCGGCGATAGCGCAAAGTGATATTTCTGACCACCAGATATCTATTATTTATATTATATTTATTTTTTAAAAGTTTTTTTCTTTTTTTTTACTAGTTCTTAAATAATTATTTTGCTATACGAGCTTTGTATTCGAATGATATAGTATATTAATTAATGAAAATTATATGTTTATATTTTTATTAATTAATTAGGGATATTTTTGTAAAGTTAGGGTTGTTCCACCATTTTAAGGGTACTATCATCTCAATTTCCATAACCAATTCATGAGACTTCACTAATATGCAACAAGTACGACAATTTACACATCAGTATAAGTGTCTAACTGTTCTTCCAAAAAAAAAAATAAAATAAAAAAATAAAAATAAAAATAAAAGAATCAATAAACTCTCTTGTACTAAATTATATATTAATTTTTTTTGTTTAAGGAAACGGGTAGCCGTTGGCAATTTTCTACAAAAAAATATTATTAATGAATTTCATGTTGCAAAATTAGCCTTAAAATATATTGAAAATAAATAATGCTAGTCAGGGCCCAATTAGCTCAAGTGTTTCGTCGAATGAACGAGGGGATATATAGCCCGTATATGCTTGCATTGGCAAATGATATATCTAGCTAGTCATTTCAATTTTTGCTCAAAATTCAACCGGATCATATGATATTTGACATTTGTAGGGTTAATTTTCTACGTAATGGTCCGCTATTTGATTTCTTTCATACAAGTTATTTAAAGCCATGATAATGATATTGGCAGTGATGTAGTACGCCATTAAATTCATTTTTTTATGACTTTTTAGTGACCATATCCACAAAAAAAAAAGTTATTATATATTATCGACCGAATACCAGTTTTCTTTTTTTTAAAAAAAAAAGAATAAACAAATATGCGTGCATTAGCGTAATTCAGGTGTGTATTGACTTAGTAGTTCAATATGTACATTGCTCGATGGTCACAATTGTATTTTTTTTGAGTAATGCTAGAGTCAAACGCGATTGAATCTCAATTTTCTAGATTGCAATGGCCGATACGAACTACTTAATTTGTTCTCCATAATGAAATATCTTTTGAGAGCAAATTTTATATTTTTTCCGATTTTTTTTACTATTTATTTTAAATTTTAGAAAATCTCCAATCTAATTAATTTTGGACCCTTCAATTTTAAAAAAATCTAAAAAAAAGTTAAAATTTTGAAAAAAATAATATAAAATTTGGTCTCTAAGAATATTTCAATATGAAGATCATATTGAGCGGTTCATATCGGATCAGTAATTTGAAATTTCAATAGTTGAGTCTAGAATTGTGTTTGACGTCAAACACGTTTGATTTTAGAAGTACTCTTGTATTTTAGAAATAAAAAAGATTCAGGATAGTAAAGAAAAACCTGGTGAAAATTCGTATATGTACTTTTAATTGGTGAAATTAGTTTTTTGAACAAAAATTGGGTCAAGTCCCTATCTTTTGATTAATTAAAAAAGTTTATATAATACGCCTTTTTAGCAAGAAGCGAAAGTCTTAAAAGGAGGGGGAAATGTACAATGTAATAAAATCTAAATAATTAAGAGAGCCCTATTGTTAAAACTAAATACTCTTCAGGGTATCCACTCCTAAAGAATTTTAGAAACTAAGTCTTCGAAAGTTTTGTCAGATCCTTTGAAAATTGCTACACATTTCTCCCTCCAATGTACAAAGATAGTGATATCATAATCATATACATTCCTATGCCATGAATAAAAAAGCGAAGTATATTACAGAGGAATGCATAGGTATTGGTTGCAATGTGATGCCGCCAACAGTGGAAATCTTGCCTAGAATGATGCATAAAAAGGGCGCAAGTTGATTGGGCTTTCGTTTAATATGCTTATCTCGTTAGACAACATATTTCAATTCCATAAAAAATTTAGTATTTCAATATACAAATTAATCCTGACAATAATATATGGTTCCCTTTTTGATGTCCTATTTATATTAATTTATTGATATATCACAAACTCGATCTTGCTTGTTGAACAATTTTGCAGTTCCAAACAGCACACTACATCTAATAACTAATATCATAGGTGCCAAAGTGAAAATGTCAATTAGAAATTAGTTATGATTCTTAGTATATATATATTTTTTCCATTTTTCTGACAAATTAAAAAAAAAAATGTGTGATTGCAATCAAAATAAGGAGGAAAAACAATGCACGTCTAATTTCCAGAAATTGTGGCATTTCATCATAATTTTGGTGTTCCAGAAATTAATAGGTTGATTGCAATCAGAAGAAAATTCTGTTTTGCAGCTTAAAATATGAAAGTGTGAAAAATAATGTGAATAGCAGTTAGAATTTTCATAGTTATTAAAGAGCACGTCTTCTAAAGTGCGATTAATTAATAGTACTAATAAGTGGTAAAATTAAGAAGGTGAGTAATTGAACACGTAGAACCGTAATATGCGATGAATTGAACAAGTAGAAGAAGATAAATGACAAAAACAAACAGTCCATTAATATATAGTAAATAATTAAATATTTGATGGTAAAAATTAAGAAGGTGAATAATTGAACAAGTAAACCGTAATATGTGATGAATTGAACATGTAGAAGAAGATAAATGACAAAAACAAACAGTCCATTATAAAGTAAATAATTAAATAACAGAGACCTCATTAGTTGAACCGTAATATCGTGCTTTCTTCTAAATCGGATATAACATTGTATTAACATGAAAGAAATGAGCAATTATATAAATCTGACATGAAACAAACACTCCTAATTCACTAACTTCAGCTATATAAGAAGTATAAATCAGTACAATCCAAATTTGTAGTCCAGTGAGGTCGGTTATCAAGCTCAATCAGATCGGAATTACCGATCCCGAGCTCACCATCTGGTGTTGCCTCCAACACCTCGCGGAGCTGATCAGACAATTTATCCAAGAATCCTAGTGGCTTCACATTGAGGTCAATTACTGGCAAGGTGGACCCCATTTTCTTCTTTCTGATCAGGGGAGAAGCTAATGCAGTCGCTTTCTTCGCCACCTTTTCCTTTCTCTTCTTGACTCGACTTATAACCGCCACAGCCATTTGATGTGTCTTTTTTACCTCTGAACAATGGCATGCAGCTGGGTACGCCTCATGCACCTCCACCCTCTCTGAGGGGGAGGTACCGAGCTCGAGAGGGTGGTTTAGGATCTCCACAGATGTCATGATCAGAAACTTTTTTTTGTGAATATGATGAAACGAGCCAGAAGGATAAAAAAAAATTAAACTAGCACAAGAAATTTTTTCAAGTAAAGGCATATATATGTATGTTCGCCTGGTCTATTTATGATCATCAGTATTCAGTAAAACTTTTCTCTGCCCAGATTACAACAAAAACAGTATACTAAATTCTGCTGTACATACAAAAATTGCAACGGCTTAATTAAAACATCTATTCTGTTTGTGCATGCATGTACGTAATTATACTTAAAATACCGTGTACTAGCTATAATATTTGATTATACTCTTAAGGAAAGGAATGCCATAATTATTTATTGTACTGATCAAATGTTTAGTAGATTCCAAAATAGGATGCAAATTTCTGTACATACAGTGGTATTAGCAGTTTTGAACAACTTATTAAGCCGAATATATACAGCTCCACTCTGCAGATACACAACTTGCATAGGTCCTTTCGTTAGAAACATAATTAATGTTGTTTGAAATTGCAATTATCTTAGAATAGGAATTCGTTTTAACAAACTTTATTTTTGAGGGGAAAGAAGTGCAGAAAAAACGCTGTCCACAAAATTAAAATAAAATTGACTAACTTCGTATATGCTTTGCTCTAGACCGCGTGTGCCGTACTGTACTGGTTAGATGACATACACCTAAGCCAGAGCTTCGCTCCATTCCTTTCCAATTTTCATAATGATTATCCAATCCGATTAGTTATTAAAGGTACTTGCAATAGTCTTGTATTGTAATATTATAGTACATCTGTACAGGCTCTATGTGGAACTACTAATTAACCTTACCTATGTTGCTCCTACACCAAAGCCAGAGCTTCGTTCCATTCCTTTCCAATTTTCCTAATCATTGTCCAATCCAATTATAGTTAGAGGAGGATTCAGTGTTTTGTGTGCCTCCAAATGCCCCGAACTCACTTTATTATTACTTTTTAACAAATTAAAGTTCAAACATAGAATCCAAATAATTGATCTTGTTCAATTTTCGAGTTCATTCGATCTTGTTCGATTTTATAAATTTCCATTCCTTCCCAATTTTCTTAATCATTATCCAATCCAATTATCGTTATAGGTCCTTGCAATACTCTTGTATTGTATTTGCTCTAGACCCTATTTTTAAGCGCAGAATTGGAACTAGTAAGCAACCTGATCCTTGTTGCTCCTGAGAAACACCAGCCGCAGCATATCAGACAGGACCACATCTGGCGCTCAAGAATCACCAAGTTAACGAGTCATTGATTATTTATTTTCTAAATTTAGCATTCTGTCAAGACAGTAAGTTAATTCCAATAATACAGGATATAGGTTACATAAGAGCTCACTGACATTACTATATTTAGCGAGTAACCACCCTTGTATAAAACCATAACTTTTTTGAGAATATAAACATGACAGAAGTTTAAAAAGGCAAGTTTAAAACAGGGATTGACACTATGTCCCTGTTAGAACACTATATGACTATATCTATTCTCTTCAAGAAAAATAGCCAACAATAATTATCTAGTTGGAACAAAAACTGGAGATCAGTATCGCGAAGTTAGAAACCAGCAACTCTACAAAATACTAATCTTCCCAAAAAGGCCAAAAATGCCTTTACTAGTTTTAAAAATGTGAAAATGAGAAATCACAGCAATCCAAATTTTTGGTCCAGTCAGGTGGTTCATCAAGCTCAATCAGAACCTCTTCGAGGCCAGCCTCCGGTGTTTCCTCTAACACCTTCTGGAGCTGAGCAGACAGGTCCTCCAAAAATCCTCGGGGCTTCGTACTGGAGACATTATGTACTGACGAGGCGGCCCCGACTTCGACAGGAGCTGCTGGAATGTCAGACGACTTGTCGGCTTCAAAATTCATGTCCCTTTTGGTCTTTTTGGTACAGACTTTCTTTTTAGGGACAACAGACTGGGAGCACACAAAAGGGCTGATAAGAGTCTCTGTCATTTCCTCTCCCCTTACAGTCCCCACTTTTGCTTTTCCCTTCTTGGCCTCAGCAATAGTCGCTGCAACCTTTTCACAATACTGGCAGATCTGATTAGCCTCCTGACAGAACTTGCATTTCTGTGTCGTCGCTTGGTTGCCAGGTCCAGCAACATTCTGACTTGACTGACCCAGCTGTTCTTTTACTTCTTCCCCATAGCGAAGGGCTGCAGCCTGGTACACCTCATGTGCCTCAACCTCTGAGTGGAAGGTACCGAGCCAGCGATGGACCCCGCATATCCATATCTGAGCGACCCATTTGCCAGATTTTTTATGAACTCCGCAGTACTTGCTCGAAGGTTGGCGCCGCTGGGGCAACTCTTGGGGTTCAGGGCTTCGGGTCTGGTATTCTCTGAAGGTTGAATGGGGAACCACAATCGTTGCTGTGACCGTCTTCTGCTGACATCTGCAAAAGGAATCGGCACCGGAGTCGCTACCAGAATCAGTTGCGTCAGGATCTGAGTAGTGGAAGTGAACTACTGTATCCTTCGGCCCCGACTTTGTCTTTCTATTTTTGCAGATTTTCTTATTTCTGGCATCGATAGCAGTGGGATGACGTGATGAAGATGCAGCAACACCATTCTGTGAAACCTAGCAATATGTACAAAAAAGAAGGTGCTTATTAAAAATTGGAAGAAATCGCCTGGGGATGACTATATGAGAAACAAGAATTACTATATTAAAAACTGGTCAGTTGGGATGAATAACTGAAACAAATTTATGCAAAACACAACTTTTAGAAATTATAATGCATTTGTACAAATTAAAATAACAAAAAGAAGAAGCTTCTTTCCCTGCAAGAGATAATAACATTACCATCTTCATGGTAAATAAAGTCAGTAGAATCAGCACCTGCAAAAACAAATCAAAAGAAGAAAAAGGTGCAAACCAGAAAAGATTACCAATTAATTTCTTTTACATGATCACTAATCATATGTAGCGGTGCTTATGATACAATTATAAAGACAAAATAAATATGAGATATAATCCTAAAGTAGTACACAGAAACAGACAGTATCTCCCTTAAAAGCTACTTTGATCAAGAGAAGAGTTTTCCATCAATAAAACCTAATAAAAGAAGAGATCCTACAGTTACTTTTATAGAGGTAATCTAAACGCTAATTGAATAGAATTACTGATTACTGTCAATAGTATATAGCAATTAAATCAATATCAATGCGCAAAGTATAACTCAAACAGATATTCTACTTGTAAATAAATATTTATCAACAGTATAACTAGGTAAATCAAATGAAGTCAGAACAGGAGATGCATATTGATTTTAGTCAGAGTAACTAAAACAACAGTTCAAGAAACCCAGAAGAGATCAATTAACTCAAACTAATGAATTTCAATTCAGATTAGTAAGAAACTAATAAACAATCTAATCTAGCAATCAAAACAGAGAATAAGCAAATCAATTATCAATTACTTCATTAATACGTATCAAGATTGGGGAAATAAGATGCCTAAATCACAGCAATTCAAATTGAGAAGAAAAAACCTCCAGAAACCCTTACCTAAAAGTTCTCAGGCGAATTAAACACAAAGGAGGAAGACCCACCACCAAATTAGCACCAAAATCGCAAGAAAGGGCTGGAAGAGAGCTTGAATTGGGAATTTGAGGAGAGACAAGGAGGTCTGTGAACTGGAACGAGGTTTACAAGGCAACGGATACATAAATTTGAAAATAGGATTAGGGTTTGTCGGAGGAAGAGCTGATATAATTAGGGAAGCTTATTTTTGTCTATTTTGAGGTTTATTCGTGTTTTTATTCGTTATGTTCCTTATCATTCCTGTCATTTGCGCGGAGAATTTGAAATTATAACGGGAAATAATTTTACTATTTTAGTGAACTTATTTACAGATAGACCCTTAGAACTTTTCGAAATTAGTTATTGTAAGTTCACTTACTGATTTTGTGACGCCGAACAAGAAATCTCACACCCGTCGCCACTTGGAGAGATGTAATTTCAAAAGACAGCTGTAGTCGAAGTGAAGTAAAGGAAGCGCCATGAAGGGGAGAATGGCGTCCAAGTTCAAGCTTCATCAGAGGAAGGGATTGAGAAAGAAATGACGAGTCGTAGTTGAGCAAATTACAAATAGCAATTCGGATACTGCGAAGAAATGAAATATTGGAGACAATTATGTCTAGGGAACCACGCGGAGCAATCGACAGTGGAAATGATATTTTTGACCTCCTGACATCTGTTATTATTTTTTCTGGTTCTTTTTTTTTTTATTTTCTTTTAACGAGTTCTCACATTAATAGTTTTTTGCTATATGGGCTTTTGTATTCGGATGATATAGTATATTATTTAATGAATTATATTTTTATATTTATTTATTAGGGATATTTTGGAAAATTTGGGGATGTTCCATCATTTTAAGGGTAATATCAAATCAATTCCCATAACTGATTCTTGAGACTTTAGTAATATGCTACAAGTTCTACAACTTGCAAATCAGTCTAACTGTGTTTCAAAAAAAAAAATACAGAAAAATAAAAACAAAAATAAAGAATCTGTCAAGTGTCAACTCTCTTGTACTGGTTTCTCAAAAAAAAAAAAAAAAAAAACTCTCTTGTACTGAATTTTAAATTAAATTTCTTTTTTAAAGAAACGGGTATCCGTTGGCGATTTTTTTTTTAAGAAAATATTTATTGATAAATTTCATGTTGCAAAATTAGCCTTAAAAATATATTGAAAATAACTAACGTTGTTCAGGGCACAATTAGCTCAAGCGTTTCGTCAAATGAACGAGGGGATCTTTATTCCGTGTATGCTTGCATTGCCAAATGATATAATCTAGTCATTTTATTTCGATTTTTTTGCTCAAAATTTAACCGGATCATACGATATTTCTAGGGTCAATTTTCTATGTAATGCTCCATCATTTGTTTTATTTCATATAAATAAATTTTTACCATCATACCATATGGTACGCCATCAAATTCATCCTCTAAAAGACTAAAAGCATGTCCTAAATCATCACCATTCACCAAAGCCAACGTAAGGAAATCAATTTCATTAGTAAAACTTTTTTAATTAAAAAAAAAGTGCACCCAAGGCCTAACCTCTCTCCTTAATTTTGTGCATGAGACTTTACTGATGCTAGAGTGCCCATTTATTAGTCAAGTCTCAGCAGTGGGTTACGAGGTACATGTGGCAGTAGAGATGGTAAAGCCGACTTAGGGCTGAAAGTTTTTCGTTTCGTTTCGCCCTGGCGAAACGGTTAACGAAGCAAAATTCTATTTCGTCTGATTTAGCGAAACGATTAACGAAATTAGAACCTGTTTCTTCCTGTGTAAATTACGTAATTTTCGTCCGTTTCGACCGTTTCAGCATTGCGAAATGATTAACGAAAGAGCAAATCTGTTTTGTCACCGAAACGAAAAGATTAACGAAACATTTCATTTTCGTTCCGTTTAACGAAAGACCCATTAGCGAAGCACCCCCGCCACTTTTACAATCGTCAACCTTCACATGATGAAAAAAAGTTAGTAAAATGCGAAGGGTCTCTATGTAAACGCCAGTGGATCCGAATATAATTTCTGGAAATATCAAAAGTTGACACATTGGCGGGTACGACATGAAATTTGAACATAGTAAAGCTTGATACCCCCATTCATTTCCTTATCTACAGTAACACTTCTCTTTTTCCAGCGATTTTCCGTCCGAATTATCGCACGGGACCGTCCGATTGCACATCGCGTGGGATGAGATTTTTCATCCAAGCCGTCCGCATCTCTTTTCCTTCTTCCCTCTCTCTCTCTCTCTTTCTCTGCTCTCTCTCCTCCGCTCTCTCTCTCTCACCAAGATGAGCACCAACCTCCACCTCCTTCTCCGCTCAATCCGACAATAGATCCCGTCGTCGCTCCCCCTCATCAGACCTCCTGCATCCTCTCACCCTAGTTGGACTCGCCGCCGATGCCGTTGCCACAGGTGAAGTCGCCACCCTGAGCATTCACCTCCCCCTACATCCCCACTCGAACCCGCAACAGATCCCACCACCGCTCCCTCTCTCTCTCGCCGAGCTGAGCACCCCCGCCTCCTTCTTCTCTTTCTCTGGCCGCGTCAAGAAGCCCGCTGCCGACCGCCGCCGCGGTAGCCACCAGCTCCGCCATGGCGGCAATCCATGGCTAATAAATAACGAGCACATGAGGAGGCAGGTCTGGGAGTTCGATCCGGAATTGGAGTCCGAGGAGGAGGAGGAGGTGGAGAGAGTGCAAGACCTTATGCGCCAACCGATTTCAGATGAAGCACGGCCTCGACCTCCTCATGCGCCTCCAGGTCTCCTCATTTTCATTCTCAATTTCTCTCAAACAATTTAGCCACTCTACACGAACTGAAATTATCATTGTGAAATTCCCTTTTTGATTTATCGTTCTATATGTTACTCCATAATATATATGCATCACGATTGAATTGGGCCAAATTAGACTGCTCTAATTTTTTCCTAGCTTGGTACAATACGTACTTCTATCCTATCATATCATATCCTCTCTTCCTCCTTAAGTTAATTCCAATTTCCTCCTTAACAGGCCCCACCTCGCCTCACTCCTACAAGCCGGAGACATCTCTACAGAATGCATCCGTGAACTCTTTGTGTCCTTCAAACGCACATACCAACTGCTTGAGACTAAAAGGTACTTTTGATTCTTAATTTCACTTTGTATTTCATTTTGGTTTCTACAATTGTATGGGTAGATTATATTTCAACATATATCTGTATAGGCTCCATTCGTGAGTTCGTTTCGTTTCTCCCTGTCCATAGTTTAGTCATTTTATTACCTATTATATTGTCACTTTTCTTAATTTTTCCCTTGAGTTGTCAAGAACTCAGATATACATTAGTTATTTTCTTCAATTTTCTTTCCAATATCGAGATGAACTAGAAGTCCAAACAATTAAGTTCACCTACTCAGTTGTAAACCTTTCTTTTTATGCGACTTTTGAGGTGCTTGAACCCTATTTTTCTACAAATGTTGACTTAACTTTAAATTAACTTGATTTTCATTATATCAATTTATATAGATTGAATCAATCAATTGATTTGTTCTTTTTGGTCCTTCTCAAATGCGCCTGCTTATGGTATTAGATACCAGTACATGGAATTTTATATTTTTTTTATAGAATTGCAAGAAATAACAAAATAACAAGCTTAACATTGAAATAATACATTGGGCTAACTTTGTTTTATACATTGAAGAAGGCTGATGTATATTATAAACAAAAATATTTTCTATTTTTGCCAAAGTTGGAAACATGCTGAAAAGCAAACTTCAATCTACTTTGAATGAAATTATGGGTCTTTTGCAATTCTCTGCTTTCTCTCTTAGAACCATGAACTACATTGCTTCAATCGCTAGCCCTTTTTTTGTCTTCTTCTCGTCATCGCCTCGCCTTTCTCTTGCTGGAGTATATTCTTTACTTATTGGTGATTATTTTTGATATACAACAATAAGCTCAAAGCTTGAGTGTGCCTAGGCTCATCCGTTCATTGAAAGCCCTTGGTGAGAATTAAATTTTGTAAAGTCAAAAAGTTTTATTTCTTATCCTTATTAATCAATCAAACGTCCTATCCTTTTTAATCAATCAAATGATGAAATCAAAGTAAAATTGAGTTCTCCAAGTTAAAATTGCATAATTTGTCACACTATACATTGGTTCATGAGAAATAACCACGAAGAGTCACTGCACCAGCAACACTAGGCAACTAAAGAAAGCAATTGAAGAAGCCCCTTCACTGAAGGCATAATATGTGCATTCTTACCATCAATTTATTGATTGATATTCTATACTAATTTTGCTAGGTTTTTCACGGCATGTATTTCGAAGGGTTCCGGAATCCTCTCTATTATTAGCCCCTTCAATTGCTGTGCAGTCTTGCTCTTGTATGCTCCTCTTTTATCTCATTTAGGTAAGTCATGTTTTTTTTTCTTTGTTTTACTATTTATGTCTATGTATGTCTATGGGTTTCCTCATTGTTGTCGTCTGCATATTTTTTGTTTTAGACTTGGCAACAAAATATTCTATCGTATTCGACCCATTCAGTCTTATGGCAAATATAAATATGTAATGGGCTAACTTTTTTTAATAGTTCAGAAGCATATGTGATTATGTAACAACTTTTCAACTTATTTTCTTTTTATTTTTAATTTGATTGGTTCTTTGTTGGTTTTTTGGAGGCAGGTTAAGACCGTCTTTTCAATTATTGTCACAATATAATGGAACTCCAAACTTCCAAACACCTGTAGAAAAAATAATAATAAATTCACCATTTTTATAGATAAAGTAGTAAAAAAGGATTGGCAGTAAACAACATAATTATAATCAAATGGACTGTTTACTGATAGATTCATACTGGAGAGTATGTGCAGATTTTACTGGGATTCAACGACCTTCAATTGCAGAATTGAAATAATGCGAGATACAAAAGATTTTTTTTTCCTGCAGCAACTGTGAGGCCTGAGGCCCTGGATAATCAAGTAATATGTTGGGCTTTGCTTGGAGAAAATTGTGGTGTGCATAAGGTAGAAAAGTTCTTTTTTTTTTTTGTGGTATTGACACTTTATAACCCTTGATTTTCTTTGCAAATTACTATTGTTCTTTCTTTATGGTACATTGATCTTGTAATTAGCTTCTGCTTCATTGAAGACATGCTCTCTGTTTGCTGGTAGAGTTTCAGTGGATGAGTTCACTATTTCTGGAGCAGTTTCTTCACCTACCTGAGGTTATGCTTCTCATGCTTTGTTTAGTCTTGTACTTTATCTAATCTTGAATGTATGGTGATGCCACTGTGGACTGTAAAAATTTCTTATAATTTGGGGAGCAAAACTGTGGTTAGGTAGCTTCCGTTTCAAAATGCGGTGCTCCAAGTGAGGCATATTCAGTTAGTAGGACCTGAATGTCCTTTTATGTGTATAATCAACTCATTTTTTTTAAAAAAAAGTAAAGTATGATTCCAATTGAACGGAAAAGTGTCGGATATTCAATGGAGAAGTGTCGGATATCAAAACAAAGCCAATAGCATGGAAAAATAATTTAGATATTGAAAAATTGTGGTTAACACAAAACTTCTTTTGTTATGGGAAATTTGTGGATGCATCCTCAAGATAAATTATTTTATTGTGTTATATGGAATAGAACGATTCATTGGACAAAGCAAAGTTATGGCGAAAGTAAATTTGATCCTTCAGCTATATCTCGAGTGACATAGCACGATTCATTGGAATCAGAGGGCTCCAAAAAATGTCCACTATAGAACAGTAATTAGTATTTTATGGGTGCAAGAAAACTTTCATTGACCCTCAGTACTTAAATTATTGTTGCTTAATTGTCATGACTGAAACGCTGTATGCCAAGTGTTGATAAGACCTGCAAGGCTAAAAGAGAGCTTGCATTGCTATTTCTGTTCATGCTATTGGTGGTTTTTTATTATGTTTAAATTTTTTTTTTATAGTACATGAATCCAAGTTCAATCCAAGTGCAAGAGCTTTGTCACCATTAATTGCATAACCCAAACGGTTGACTGATGGTGCCTCCTATTTTAAACTTATACAATGCGCCAAATATAAAAAATGTCGGCACACCTACTCCGAATGGTGCATATAACATTGATCTACCCCATGCTCTTGTCTCAGATAAACCATTGTTGTATAATAACACCTATCCTCTCAAGGGTGGTGTTGAACTTGCTTATTCCCAGCCTGTACATACTTTTTGAAAAAAAAAAATTATGCTGAGTTTACTGTCGAACTATGACAAAGTCTCTTCTTTGATATAGATTCTAGGTTGTCAGGCAACAAATGTGCAAGAGTCAATATCGACCTGTTCAAATTGCACCACCCACTTATATGAATCCAAATACTCCGTTTGTAAGTTCTCTTAATTTTTCCTGATTACTATTTACATCTGCTGCTAATTTTCATGATAATTATTATTTTTTTCTCACCTTGCAATGACAATTAAGACAGTAAGATGTTGACCTCAAGTATTGTCCTAACAAATATTTTTTTAACTTTGCTGAGGTTTTGAATTTAGTGTTAGTTTTTTCACTCCTTTATTCTTTGGATGAAATATAATACTACTGCATGTTTTGATATGTAATAACTGTAAGAACTGGTCCAACTATGTGCATGTATTCGATTCCTCATGAAATCCTCAAAATCAACATTCTTGGAAGCTTTTTAGTTAGTTCTTTTTGGGTTTATTCATATGCTTTAAACTGAAGGTTGAGGTTGGAATTCAAGGAGCACCTATTCCTCAAGCTTGGCCTCGAACAATGTTCAATCCGTACCCACTTAATGTTCCAACTTTCCAAGGTATTTTTTTTGTGCACTTTCCTCTGATATGCGACATAGTATTTGTCGTTTGTTGATTATTGGAAGTTCTTTCAAATTCGAAAGAAACCCTCAATATCAGGCCTTATATTAGATGTGTTATAAGGTTGACATGATGAATGCAATATTAGATGTGTTATAAGGTTGACATGATGAATGCAATATTTTTTATTTTTTTTATTTTCTAGAGGAATTTGTCTTGAATTTTGTTATATTTCTTAAACTGTAACGATGCAGATGGTTAAATTCCTATTTATTTTTCTTACTTAAGACAAATACTGTGTATCTCTTTTTGAACATTGGAAATTGTATGTTTAAATGATCAGTTTGATTTGAATTCTAGGTGTGCCTCCAGTATGTATGACACCACCAGACCACCTCCAATGACGAACATGAGCCCTTCAATCGTCATACCAGGTCCAATGCCAGCTGCACTGACTCTTTGCCCTGTACAGTCAATTCTGGTTCCAACTCTCTTCATAGCTTCTGTCAAGATTTTGAAAAAAAAAAAAAAAATTTATGCTTCCTACTGATGCAGGCACGTTTCCTATATGAAGTTCTTTGCACTCAAAACTTCATGTCTTTCACAATTTTGGAAGAGGTCTTTGGCTTTGGTCTATAAATTCAAATTGGGTGTTAGAGGTGGTGAGGTTTTTATAATTTAGAGGGTTTTTTATAAGCTAAACCGTAGAAATATCATGTAAGTTCTATCCTCTTTTTCCTTGGAAAGGCCTGATGTACACGTGATGCATAATTTAATTCCAATAAAAAGAGAAAATAAGTAAAGGAACATAAGAAAATAAATTAGCAACGATATGGATGCTGTCAGGCACGCATTGATACAATTCCAAATAATACACGAGGTAATCAGTGTACTAGGGCAATGACTAATAAAATATAACATATGGGGTGGTCGCGGCGAAGCCGCGACAACCAAGCCATCTAGTGAGAGCTTGGTAGTTAGTACCCTAATTAGCGGCGGTTTTTGGCACGGACATATACCCAGTCTGTTTTCTTTTAATTTTCTCTACTTCAAAAACTAAACTTCAATTGTGATATTTCCACTTTGCACTTGTGCTTGTTTTCTCACCTTCCAAGTCATTTCTCTTTGTCATAGTACTCTCCAAAAGTGATCTACCAAGAGAAAAATTTAGCGGAAATGTGATCTATATTGTGCTGAATAAGTTTAAATTAAAAAAATTGAACAGTATTTAATATAATTTTTTATATTATTATTATTATCACAAAAATCGAACAGAACGCTATTTTCGTTTCTCGGCACAGTCAAGTATGGTACCTTAACTTTAGCTATTTGGCACAATCTTGCCATCTAATTGAGCAAAAAGGTGTCGACTGAAGTAACAATTATAAAGTTGGAATCCAACCAAAATTCTTGTAATTAGACAGACTTGAGATTCCTATTATCTTGGAATAGTGGGGTCCATTCGTCTATGTAAGATTAGTTGTAAAGAGATTTAAAAAGTCACAAGCATTGGACAAAACAAGGAAGAAGGAAATAGAAAATAATAATGGGCCCAAAAGCAGCCCAAAATATGTTGTCGTTGGCCTCCAGTTTTTAATGTGTTTAAAATAATATGGGTACGACCGTACGATACGTATATTCTACAGGGAGATTTGGAGAACATGGTAAGTAGGATAGAAGAGATTTTCTGTTCCTATTGAATTTTTAAAAGATAATAATACCAATAAACCAATATGAGTTGTTTTTCATTTGTGTTTCGGCAGGATCTTGAACGAGTTCAATAAATCATGAACAGTATTTTTTTTATGTGTCATTTTTCTTGTTATCTCCCTGTCTAAAAGAGTTGTGAACGCTTTGTTATAACTTGTAAAAAAACATAAAATTCTGAGTTAATTTTTTTTTACAGAATTAACAATTAAATATTGATATATAAAAAAAGACGACATTTAAATTCAGTACAAAATATTCATTCTGCACCTGACTAAGAAAAAGAGAAAGGAAGACAGAGACCTGATTTCCACAAGCAAGAGGACATGCATGCCATTTGCATGGTCTCGATGTTCTCTTCATTCATATTTTTTATTTTTGTTCCTAAAAGACATAGAATGTGATATTATATCATGACCTGTTCAAGGATGAAAAAATAAATTTCAGATTCAATATAGAGGCATCGGAGAAAACTTAGAATTATCTTTAGCGGATGCACTTTTAAAAAAAAAAAAAAGGCAACACAATTCAAAATCTTGTTCTAATATATTGAAATTTAACTGTTAATTTTGTACAAGCAAACTTTTACTGATTAAAAATAAAAATAAAAAGAATTTCAACTCAAACACTTAAAAACAATAAATCCTTCTTGATAATATTAGTCAATTTAAGACGATCATTCATTTATTTTAGATCGGATGTATATGATTAAAAAAAAAAAAGAGAATCCATCTGAAGAAAAAGCAGCTATCTACAAGTCTACAACCTACAGACCCATAGCAAGCAGCACTGCAGCAAATCATTGGAAGAAAAATAGAAGAAAAAGTATTCAACAGCCGCCTTGACTAGTTTACAAATGCAATCTGGGTAGGTATACAGAAAAAAAAAAAAGAAAAAGAAAAGATATCGTCATATATTGACAGTTGAGTACTTTGACTCTGCACTGCAAGACTGCAATGTATAAAACTAAAAGAAAAGTGTGGTGCCATTAGTTGCAGGCTTGCAGCCAGATATCCGCATCCCTCGGTTTCATCGCCTCCATTTCCATTCCACTTCTACTTATTCACCTTCTCGCAACTACTCACGAGAGAAAAAAAGAGAGAGAGAGAATGCTGCTTGTAAAGTCGCTTCGCTCTCGCCTACGTCCGCCGACGGCCGGCGTCGGAGCAGCCTTGTCGGCGTTCTCGACCTCCTCCGCTGCGGCCGTGGAGGCGGAGCGAACGATCAAGGAGGGACCAAGATACGACTGGACCCGAGATGAGATCAAAGCTGTCTACGATTCTCCTGTTCTAGATCTCCTTTTTCATGGGGTATAGTTCTGAGCTAACAATTCACATTTTTTTTTGTTGAGTATTGAAGTAATTGAGTGACGTTGTTGGGGGGTAATTAATGAATAATTGTTAGTTTATTGACGAATCTGTTATTTATTCCTTTTTTAAAAAAAAATGGAATATGTTAGTTTATTTGTGTGGAATTTGAAGGGACGTGTTGTGTTTTAATAGGAAAGTCCGTTGTTTTTCACATATATTTAATAGGAAACATGAAAGAAAGTACCTCGCAATTAAGCTTTTTTGGTCCAACTAGTGGATTACACAAGTTGATGCACCAGTTTATGAGCTTTTTTAATTTTTAAAAATGTTATTATAAGTATCAAATGATAATTCGTTAAATTGAGGATGATTATGCTATGATTATTAATCAAAATCAATAGCATCGAACTTGTAAAGTCAAGTTGGGGATCATCATAGGAAATTTTTACATTAGGTTGTTGTGTGTATAGTTATGCATAGACTTCACTTCTATTTTTCAACAAAGTTGGTAGAAAAAATTAACATAAATCGAAATATGTATCTCAGGCACAAGTGCACAGGGCAGCTCAGAATTTCAGAGAAGTGCAACAATGTACTCTACTTTCGATAAAAACAGGAGGGTGTAGCGAAGATTGCTCGTACTGTCCCCAGTCATCTCGGTATGACACCGGTTTGAAGGCTCAACGCTTGATGAATAAGGATGCTGTGATTGAAGCTGCAAAGAAGGTACCCTCCCTACTCTTTCTCTCAGAGTGGCAATAATAAGTTTCCAGCTTATATCTAATTTTTCTCTTTACCATCATGTTTCTACCGGGGCCATTACTAATTTACTGTACATATGCCTGGGAATTAATGCTAATGCTGTACTGGTACAGAAGTACGGTCCTGACTGGTTTCCTACTGGTACAATTCAGCACCAGTTATATTGCAATAAGGGCTGATAATATTGGTATTTAGAGAAATTATGCAATCTCAAATATATCAGTAAAAGTGTACTGTTGATGGAGTTCTGAGTTAATAGGAGTGTTTCTTTCCTTTTTGCAATCAAGCTTACTAAAGGCTCAGATTTACATGCAAGCATTGGTCGACTAAATTTTGCATCAATGAATCCTTGTTTGTGTGATTATGTATCTATTTTGTCTCATTTAAGGACTCTCCACATTTGACCTGAATATATCTTCACATCTTCAGGTAAGTATAAACCAAGTCAAAACAAGGAATGAATTAAGTACCCCTTAATATAATAGGTAAGAGGGAAAATTGTGGTCAAACATATGGCAAGTAAATAATTTATTTGTACAGAACATTGCAGGCATCACCCTATTCCTAGTTGTAATGCTTGATATATTAATTGATGAGTTAAATTTACTTACTTTGACCTTGTATTCATCCTCGATAAAAGTCAGTAATGTGAGTCTTGTTCTGTGAATCTGATAGGCAAAAGAAGCAGGGAGCACACGGTTTTGCATGGGAGCTGCCTGGAGAGATACCATTGGCCGTAAGACAAATTTTAATCAAATCCTTGAATACGTCAAAGAGATTAGGTGAGTATACTGTGTCTATGATTAAATTTCGTGGAAATAAAATTGGAATGCAGTTCATCTCTTACAGAAACACTCTCCCTCAATTTTTGTATTTGAGGATTCCATCTCGTTGTTTCATTTTTTTTGTTGTCTCTTTTCTAATTCCCTAACTTCTTCTTCCCACAAAGTGAGGGGGGGGGGGGGGGGGGGGGGGAAGAGAGAGTATGTTTACGTTTGTCTTTGAGGGTTTACTTCTTAATTATATATATGCTAATCATTAATTACATTGTTTTGATACAGGGGTATGGGAATGGAGGTATGTTGCACTTTGGGCATGATAGAAAAGCAACAAGCAGAAGCACTTAAGAAGGCCGGTCTCACAGCATATAACCATAATCTTGATACATCAAGAGAATATTATCCTAATATAATAACCACAAGATCATATGATGAGAGGCTACAGACTCTCGAGTATGTCCGTGAGGCTGGAATAAATGTCTGTTCAGGTACTCATTGTTTTTCTTGTTATTTCCGCTGATTTTGTTATTCAGTGCTTTTTTATAGGAAAATTTTATATTAGATTGAATTTTACATTGACCTTATGCTTGGTGGAACAATGTACATGCTTACTATTCATGGTTGAAATTAAGAGCCTTTTCAAAATCATGCCCGACATTTTACACTATTTCAAATAAGGATTAATAGTTCTTATTTTTGTGGAGTTTACTGCAAGTTGACAGTGTTTCAATTTTATTTCAAAACTGTAACTTTTTTGTGTTTATGCAAATAATCAGGTTAAGGAGATAATATCTAGGTTTATAATTTATCATGTAATTAGATGGCATGTACCTTTTAACTGGTGGCACTCCGATCAGAAAATACAAAATAGAACCTGTTTTAAAGTGTCTAATTGTAATGATGTATGACTATATACAGGAGGTATTATTGGATTGGGAGAAGCTGAAGAGGATCGAGTGGGGTTATTACATACTCTAGCAACTCTACCAACACACCCAGAGAGTGTCCCAATCAATGCACTGGTTGCTGTAAAAGGCACACCTCTTCAGGATCAGAAGGTACTTATTTTCAACAAATAATGATGGTACTTGGATAGCAGCACTGTTTTGGTATATGCATATCAGTCGTGTTTTCAAAACGATGCAACTGAGGCTCTGATTGTGTAAACTCCAAACTGACAAAATACTACAAGTTGCAGAAATGGTACCATCACCATACCTTATCCAGCTAGGCAAAGTGGGATTATTATGATAATAAACTGTCACTGTATTGTAATTGAATATTTCTTGTCATACTGTCTATAAGGTTCATTACACCTGATTGAAATATATGCACATTGGGTGAAAGAAATTTATAGGGCCAGAAATGATCAAAGGAAAAATTATTGCTGTACAGAGTAGTTGGCTGTGTCTGGTTTAGATAGGTCCAATACTTTCTACCTTTACTGGTACTGGTACTAATTTATATTATTACCACATCAGCCTGTGGAGATATGGGAGATGATTCGTATGATAGCCACGGCACGAATCACAATGCCAAAATCAATGGTACGATTATCAGCCGGCCGTGTGCGGTTTTCGATGCCTGAACAGGCACTGTGTTTCCTTGCTGGAGCAAACTCAATCTTCACTGGAGAGAAGCTACTGACAACAGCAAATAATGATTTTGATGCTGACCAACAAATGTTCAAAATTCTTGGATTAATCCCTAAAGCACCAAGCTTTGATGAGAATGAGTCTGGTACAGACGAAGAGGGTTGCAAGGAGGCAGTCTCTATGTAGACGCAGGCCGGTTTAGAAGGGATTATTGTAATTTTTTAACTGTGATGTTGCTCTTTGGTACTCCATTAAATTACCAGGGGAAGTAGAATTGTTATTGCTAAGGGGTTAGTTTTATCAAAATATGAATACTAGCACTGTATTTTCTGGCAGTGGTTAATTCAGTATTTTTCTATAATAGAGAACTTACCGACGACAGGAAATAATGAATTTTCGACTTGAGTTCAGAAGTCCTTGGATTTATTCAGAAATATGCATCTAGAAACATTTTTTACTTCGCTAGAGATAACATTTCGTGTATTTATATGAAAATTCAGTATTTAAAATGGGTATGGAATTATTGGTGCTCAAGACATCTGAAAACTATTTCCGGTCAATTTTGACATGCCAGATACGACTCTTAAATAATTCCAAACGTCGCCTGTCTGTTTCTGAAAGTGTACAAAATATTATTCGGACTTCCAAAAAATTGTCAAAAATGATCATTTAGGACACGTCACTCTCTATTTATACACCAGATCGGGTGCGTATCGGGTACGGGTACGCTCCCGATAAAGTACCAATGAATATCGGGTACGCCAAGTGGCAAACCTGAATATTTAATCTATTTTTTCTGGGTTATGAACTTTTGTGGAGTTTAAGGGTCTATTCGGAGGGAAGAAAAGTCAAGAGACTTCTTTTTTTCTACGACAAGGTGGGAGAAGAAAAAATATATATCGTTTTTTTTTTTAAAAAAAAAATATACAAAAGAAAAACCTCCCCGAGCACTAGCCAGTCTTCGGCGACTACTTTTAACTATTTAGATGATACCTAAATTTGAATCGATTCTTGTGGAGTTTATGTTGACAGAAACAACAAAAGTTGGAGCTATTATTTTAATATACATCCACGTAGATCTAAAGCTATTGTCATTTTTAAAGTAAAATGACAGTCTTTGAACTAGTGGCATGTCATTAGAAATTTAGGATTATGGACAAAAGAACACAAAAAAAAAATCCAACTAGCTACCACCACTGTCCCTGTTAATGGTTAAGAAATTCATAAGTGGGCCATGTCCAAGAATATAAAATTACTAATCGCAATTATAGTGGTCAGACGAATTCATTATCAAGATATTAATAGCTGGAGAATTGGAGAAAGAAGAGAGGAACAACAAAGAATGGATTCCATTCAATTCATCCTCTCTCAACCCTCATGGTACCTCCTATTTTTCATCTTAGGCATTCTCTCTATCACAAGACTCTCTCTCTTCCTTCTGTGCTCTATCTATACCTTCCTTCTTCGCCCCGGGAAGAACCTTCATGGCTATGGAGAATGGGCCATTGTCACCGGACCCACGTCCGGTATCGGTCAATCATTCGCATTCGAACTTGCCAAAAATGGAATGAACTTGATCTTGGTCGGCCGTAATGCTGAGAAGCTTGACCAAGTCAAGTTGGAGATTTCCGGTCTGCATGAATCAATTAAGATCAAAACTGTGATATTTGATCTCTCTGGCGATTCTGCAGCTGGACTTGAGAGGCTTAGGTACTGCTTTAAATTTTCTAATTTAAAATTCGGCATATATATACAATTTATTACATTCTTTTTCACAATTTTTGTAAGTTATATTTGGAAATCTGGAATTTTTATTGTTGGTCTTACTCTATTGTCTTAAATAAGTTATTCAGAGAAGGCCATGTGAATTTTGTTTTCTTGTGTTGGTGCAATTTTTTTCATCCATTTAATCCATTTCCATTGTTATTGTTGTCCTGAAACAAGTGTTGCACTATGCTTTCGTTGTGAAGCCTAGTCTGTTTGTTCTATTTCTTTCTAATTGTTTAATTTTTGTTTAATTTATAATTTAACCTTTCCGTCATCGAATTTTTTTGCTATTTTGCTGAATTTTCTCGCCAAAAAAGAGACAATAAGGGCGTTCATTATTATATTATTCTCTGTGTTATCCCCTGATCAATGCACTGCAATGCATCTTTTGACTTTTTTACTCAGATGGGCGATAATTGTTATTAATATTGCCAAATAATGCTGAAAGAGTTAACCAAACTAGTTAAAGCGTTTCTTTATTTTGAAATGAAAAGACCCATTTCCTTTATTAATAATAAGGGAAAATCGGATATAAACCCCTCTAATCTCCTCTATTCAGACATAAACCCCTCTAATCTTTGTAATCTGATATAAACCCCTCTAATTTCATTTTGTTTGGACATAACCCCTTTCCATTAGTTTTCATCATATTTTAAACAAAAAAATTAAAATGTCACTGCTATGACTATTATACCCCTAACCTATACATTCTGGGCAACAACGATTCATTTTCCCGCTTTCTCTCTCCTCCAGCGATATTTTAATTTTTTTGTTTAAAATATGATGAAAACTAATGGAAAGGGGTTATGTCCAAACAAAATGAAATTAGAGGGGTTTATATCAGATTACAAAGATTAGAGGGGTTTATGTCTGAATAGAGGAGATTAGAGGGGTTTATATCCGATTTTCCCTAATAATAAATATCTCTTCATTTGTTTATTCATGTACTTTAGTAAATTAAATAATTTTTTCTCGAGATTTGCAAGTAACCATGTGCTTCGGATTGTCAGCCAAAAGTAGAGAACACGTCACATTCCCTAAAACTAAAAAACGTTCATCCTCAAGACGAAAATTATTATTATAAAGGCTACTCAACTTCTACATTTTTCACAAATCACCTTTGCATAATTTTTCTGTATTTCACAAAATTCTATGGATCTTTCTATCATAACAGAATAGCTTAAATATTTCAGGGAAGCTATACATGGATTAGATGTGGGACTGCTGATAAATAATGCCGGTAGAGCCGAGCCCAGCGCAACATACTTCCACGATGCTGACATCGACGCTTGGATTAAGATGATGAGAGTTAACCTCGATGCAGTAGTTGAGATCACACATGCAGTTTTGCCATCAATGCTGAAAAAGAAGAAGGGTGCAATAGTGAATATCGGGTCCGGATCTTCGGTTGTCATCCCTTCTTATCCTCTCTATGCCACTTATGCTGCCACTAAAGCGTACGTCAATTACTTACCTTCTAGAAGTAAATGCACCTCTAATTTTTGTCCTCCCTGAATTGATCCAAATAGGCAGTTCTTTTTTTCCCCTTTTTGAAGCAAGATTATATATAAAGGCAGAAAATTGACATAGTATTGCATAACTAAGTATTGGCAGCCATCAGCCATGATACAGTTCAATCTTTGAAAAGTTTTTATTTTTCCTTAGTTCTGCTTCTATACTTTGTCAATTACTTACATTTTAAATTTTCGATAAGTTACAGAAGTAATTGCACCTCTAATTTTTGTCCTCCCCTTAATTGATCCAAACAGGCAGGTTATTATTATTATTTTTTTTTTGAAGCAAGATTATAAAGGCAGGTAATTGACATATTATTACATAACTAAATATTGGCAGCCATGATTCAGTTCAATATTTGAAAAGTTTTCATTTTTTCCATAGTTCTGCTTTTATACTTTATCAATAGCAGTACTAACAGTATCTAATTTATCAGCTTTGTTGCTCAGTTCTCGCAAAGTCTCTATGTCGAATATAGGAGCAAAGGAATTGACGTTCAATGCCAGGTTAGACAGTTATATCTAATTTAAAAACGTTGAAAATTTCATCAATATCAGCATCACACCCCTCAAAATATGGAATACTGCAACAGTCAAACACGATTAGGATCTCAAATTTAAAACTTCAAATAATTGATCTAAACCACTCATTATATTGTTTATTAAAATCTCATTGGCAGCCAAATTTATATTTTTTTTCTTCAGTTCTTTTCACTATTTGTTCAATTTTAAAATAATAGTCATTATTGGATAGCTCAAAATCCTTTGATCGATTAATCTTTAAGATATCTAAAACATAGTAAAAATATTAGGAAAAAATTAAATTTGATTTTTAATGAGATTTCAATGTGACAATCATAATAGCCCTTTGGATTAATCATTTAGAATTTAAATTTTGAAATCCGATCACATTTATTGTGTACATCAGTCAAACACGTTTGACTCTAGTATTAATCATAATATATATATATATGAATGTATGAATAAAAGGAACATGCATGAAACATATATAGGTTCAAAAAGTTTAACTGGTCTAGGAGTCGGTACCGTTCTCATATATTTCTCACACTACACTTACTATATATATTGGCGCGTAATATGCAGATACCACTATACGTTGTTACAAAGATGACATCTGGAGTTTTCAAAACGAAGCGGTCTTCACTTTTCTTACCAGATTCCGATGCATATGCCCGAGCTGCTATACGATGCATTGGCTATGACCGAATCTCGATGCCTAACATAGGTCATTTCCTTCAATGGTGCTTTGTGAGCTGTTTGCCAGATTTTCTCAACAACATAAATATGCTGAAATCAAATCTCAAGCAAAGAGAGATTTTAAGAAGGCGAAGAGAGAGAAAGAACATCAGTGCCAGTTCTAGCTAGAGAAAAAATTAGTTTCCCTCAAGTGTCTGTGAATTGCATGTTTTCTCATCCAAAATTTGGTCATATCTGTGTACAATGTGCAATTATTAATCTATTTCATTTTCTAGTTGTCTGCTTTGTGATGACTGAAAAGCCCATTTTTAATCACCCAAAAAGAAAGGTAATCGTCGCCTCTTGGAGTATGACATATCAGGATACTGGCCGGGACATAAACCTTTTTTTTTATCATTAATACCAGGACATAATTACATAAACCTCACCTAACTGAGAAAACAGAAACATGAATAATTTCCCTTGCTTCTGTATTCATCAGGGGATGAAAATGTAAAATAACAGTATACAATTTACCTTTATCTTTTTATAGACGTCCTACATTTTTCTTCGAGTCTTGATGGCACTAACAGTACTAAATCACAGCTCTGACCTGTCGTATACAACTTGAACTTAATGCCAATTACATATTTTAAACAAGCACTATATTGTTGGGCAATATCCCAATTCTAATTCAAAAGATGCCGCACTGATCGTTGCATTTTCAATAATGCCTCGCCAACTCAATACGTGCCTCCGAATTCCGATGCTTCCCCACAAACAGTCAAAATTTGTACCCATCACAAAATCAGCTAAACAGGTTAATATCATAAATCCAGTCACCCAATTATAACATTACTACCATCATATATAAAATGAACTTCTATATAACATGGCAACAGTACTGCAACAAAATTAGACACAAAAAGGGAGAACAATTCATATAGGAAGCGGTTGGGCAAAAAGGTAGAAAAAAAGGAGCATCTCATATTCTCATAATTGTTACCATCCCCCATCAGCGCTACTTCCTCCACCCCAACCACCGTCATCAGACTGAGCTGAGACCAGTTTCTGAGACCGTTCTGTCCCTCCCCAGCCACTGCCACTTCCCCCATCTCCCCATGAGCTCCCACCACCCCATGTACTACCACCACTATCTTTCTGAATTCTGACCATGATCATTGCCACTGCTGCCCCATCCAAGCCCACTTCCACCCGGTTCCCCACTTTTCACCATTATTGTTCCTCGAGCCAGAACCCTACCTTGATCATAGTTCCCCTCCATCACTTTGATGATCACAATCCCTTCCACGTCCCTGGTCACGACTCACAACCACGGCTGCTAAAGCCATCTCTGCCATCACTATCCCTCGAATCATTTTTGCCACCTGCTTCCAGCAATTCAACATGCGCACAGTAAATTGCTCATGAAAATGTTAGTAACAGATTGCTGTTCAGCAGGGGCTAACTTAGGTGAGTTGGGAATTCCTAATTCTCCAACTTGAAGGGGATTACAGACAGGTATGGTAAACCTATAAGTGATGTGCTAGAATCTGATAATATATTTGGAATCTTTTAGAAATTTTGTTTTAGTTATGTTGTAATTAGGAATGATATACCAATAGAATTGTGTACAAGGAGGCAGCATGTAAAGTTTAATTTTGTATTATATATGTTGTAAGAAAGACAGAAATAAAAGTAAAATTTAAATTTGTATTATATATTGACAACAAGGTGGGAGAAGAAAAATTGGAAAATATATATCTATATATACACAAAGGAAAGCCTCCCGAGCACTAGCTAGTCTTGGGGGACTACTTTCAATTGAATCTTTAACGGCTCATGTTGACAGAAACAGCAAAAGTTGTAGCTGCTATTATGAATATACGTCCAAATAGAACTAAAGCTGATGTCATCTTAAAGTATAATGACAGTCTCGGGACTAGTTGCATGTCATTAGAAATTTAGGATGAAAGATAAAAAATAAAAATAAAAAATAAAAAAAAAACACAAAAAGAGATCCCACTAGCAACCACCACTGCCCATGTTAAATGGTTAAGAAATTCTTATGAGGGCCATAGTGCGAAAAATACAAAATTACTAATCACAATTTAAGGGGTCAGACATATCCACTACATATCAAGATACTTGAGAACTGAGAAAGAAGAGAGGAACAACAAAGAATGGATTCCATTCAATTCATCCTCTCTCAACCCTCATGGTACCTCCTAATATTCATCTTAGGCCTTCTCTCTATCACAAGACTCTCTCTCTCCCTTTTGTGCTCTATTTACACCTTCCTTCTTCGCCCCAGGAAGAACCTTCATCGCTATGGAGAATGGGCCATTGTCACTGGGCCCACATCTGGTATCGGTCAATCTCTTGCATTCGAACTTGCCAAGACTGGAATGAACTTGATCTTGGTAGGTCGTAATGCTGAGAAGCTTGAACAAGTCAAGTTGGAAATTTCTGTTCTGCGTGAATCAACTGAGGTCAAAACTGTGATATTTGATCTCTCTGGCGATTATGCAACCGGACTTGAGAGGCTTAGGTATTGCTTTATATTTTCTATATTTAAATTTGGGTTAGATATATAATTTATTTTTGAAGATTTAAACTTTTTTTTTTGAAGATTTAGATATATAATTTATTACATTCATTTTCCCAACGCTATTCCTAAACTCACCATCCAAACAACATTTCCAATTCCTAGAATAGTCAATTCCCACAATTCCTGTGAATAGTGTTTTTCCCTAAATTTATGCTATTCCTACCCAATTACTAACCCATCCAAACGACACCTATATCATTTGAAAAACTTGCACAGATCTTCTATCATAACAGAATAGCCTTTTAGGGAAGCTATACATGGATTAGATGTGGGTTTGCTGATAAACAATGCTGGTACATCCGAGCCCGGTGCAACATACTTCCATGATGCCGACATTGACGCCTGGATTAAGATCGTGAGAGTTAACCTCATTGCAGTGGCAGCACATGCAGTTTTGCCATCAATGCTGAAGAAGAAGAAGGGTGCAATAGTGAACATTGGGTCCGGATCTTCCGTTGTCATCCCTTCTTGTCCTCTCTATGCCACTTATGCTGCCACTAAGGCGTACGTGCATTCTAAACTTTCCTTATGTTTTGCATTCTAAATTTTCGAGATAAGCTAGCAGATGTAAAAGCACCTCTATTTTTTGTACTCTCTGAATTGATCCCTACAGGCATTTTTCTTCTTTCTGAAGCAAAATTATAAATACATGGAGTTGCATATTGTTGCATAACTAAGTATTGGCAGCCATAAAACAGTTCAATGTTTGAAATTTTTTTTTATTTTCCATTTTTTTTGTTTTCTATATTTTGTCAATCGCGGTGCTAACAATATCTACTTTATCAGCTTTGTTGCTCAGTTCTCGCAAAGTCTCTACGTCGAATACAGGAGCAAAGGGATTGATGTTCAATGTCAGGTTAGACAGTGATTTAACTTTAAAACCGTTGAAAATTTCACAGCATCACACCTCTCAAAATATGAAGTTATGAAAGAGTTAAACACAATTGGATTTCAAATTTGAAACTTCAAATGATTGATCCAAACCACTCATCTCATTGTTAACCAAAATTTAATTTTTTTTCAGTTTTTTTTTTCAGTATTTGTTTAATTTCAAAAGAACAGTCATTATTGAATAGCTCATATTATTTGGATCACTTAATTTAGATATCTAACGAAATTTGATTTTTCAATGAGATTTCAATGCAAAAACCTTAGTAAGCCGTTCGAATTGATCATTAAAAGTTTAAATTTGAGATCTAATCGCATTTAACATGTACATCAGTCAAACACATATATTTGATTCTAATATTACATATAATATATGAAACATCCATGAAACATAGGTTCAAAAATTCGTTCAAACCAAAGGACAGGGAGTTGACGAGTTTGGAGTCGGTACTGCTCTCATATATTTCTCACACTACACTCACTATATTGTTGCGTAATATGCAGATACCACTGTACGTTGCTACAAAGGTGACATCTGGATTTTTCAAAAAGAAGCGGTCTTCGCTTTTCTTACCAGATTCCGATGCATATGCCAGTGCTGCCATACGATGCATTGGCTATGATCGAATCTCAATGCCTAACATTGGCCATTTCCTTCAATGGTGCTTTGTCAGCTGGTTGCCGGATTTCCTCAACTATTGGAATGTGCTGAAAATAAATGTCAACCAAAGAGAGATTCTAAAAAGACCAAGAGAGAAAAAGAACATCAGTACAACTACTAGCTAGAGAAAATTTTTTATTCTTTTATACTATGTACACGTGGATTGTATGTTTTTGTCATCACAAACTTAATCGTATTTGTGTACTGTGTAAAATGTACAATTATTAATTTCTTTAATTTCCTAGGTGTCTACAACAGTAAACAGCCTGTTATAATTAAAAGCTGAATGAATTAATCGGACGTGTATCAATGAATTTCCAGCAGACTAGTGATAGGCCCTTGTTTATGCTTCGTGATGTCTAAAAAGCCCATTTTTACTCGCCCAGAAAGAAAAGGTACATTTCGACTCCGGTTTCCAGTAAGCATCACATCGTCGCCCCTTGGAACCTACTTATCTGGACTGGACGCAGTAAACATACAACTCAGCTAATTGAAGAAAATAGAAACACGAGAATTTTCACTTCTTGCATTTATCTAGGGGATGCAAATTTAAGACGAGAAATACAACTTATCTTCACCTTGTTACAGACGTCCCACATTTTCATCCAGTTTTGATGGCTCTAACACTAAACCACAGGTTTTACCTGTCATATATATTGAACCTAGCGTTAACTACATATTTTTAGACAAAGCTCTATAATGTTTTTTTCCCCCGGAAAACTTGACAGAGCTGTCAAGAGGCACAAAACACTATGATTAAGTTTGTGTTTGGTTTGTAGTGGAATAAGGCTTATTCGGAACAAGGATATAGGCGTGAGAACCAAACATGGAATAGGAAAATTCTTATTCAGAACAAGGCCTATTCAAAGGCTTATTCTAATTTGAGAGAATAAGGATGAACAAGAAAATAGAATGATGGGAGGAGAGAGAAACCCATGTGCTTATTCCAACCTCTTTATTCAAACACGCATCCAAGAAGCTGCAGTGACCGTTACAATTTTAACAAGGCCTCACCAACTCGATACGTACCTCCTATGTTTCCCCACAAACAGTAAAAAATGGTACCCCGTCACACAAATCAGCAAAACAGATTAATAAAGATATTATACCCAGGCACATAATTATAACATTACTACCATCATATATAAAAAATGAACATCTATCTAACATGCAACAGTATTGCAACAAGATTAGATACAAAAGGAGAGAACAATTCATATATGTTAAGTCCTCACACCACAGGAAAAGTGGTTGGGCAAAAAGGTATTAGAAAAGAGCATCTCATCCTCATTACCATCCCCCATCACCACTACTCCCTCCACCCCAACCACCGGCATCAGACTGAGCAGGGACCAGTTTCTGAGACCGTTCTGTCCCTCCCCAACCATCACCACTCCCCCCATCTCCCCATGAGCTCCCACCACCACCACCCCATGAACTACCACCACCATCTTTCCGACCATGATCGTTTTCTCCACCACCCCATGTACCACCACTATCTTTCCGACCATGATCATTTCCACTGCTGCCCCATCCACCCCCACTTCCGCTTCCCCATCCTTCACTATTATTGTTCCTCGAGCCAGAACCCCACCTTGAAGAGCCAGAATCATAGATCCCACCTCCATCATTTCCATGATCACTGTCCCTTCCACGTCCCCGCCCACGGCCTCGGCCGCGACCACGACCACGGCCACCAAAGCCATCTCTGCCATCACCATCCCTCGATTCATATCTCCCACCTGCTTCCAGCAAATCAACATATGCGCATTAAATAACTGATGAAAAAGTTAGTAACAGAACTGTAGTTCAGCAGATGCTGACTTGACTTAAAATATTGCAGTAGAAGAGCAATTACTATTCCTATTGTATGATCCATCTTTGTGTGGAAACTTTATTTGTAAGTTTTCCTCCATAACATATCCCTCTCAACATCAGCTTTTAACTTTAGTCATTTGTATATGTTCACTTGAGCCACCATAAAAATGCATGTATTTATATTTCAGAATGCACAGATCCTGAAACTGTAAACAGATACACAAGTATAATGTCATGACAAGAGATGAAGTACATGGGATGCATCTTTAGAAGTTGAAAGAAAAACACAGTTTAAATAAGATAAGTGTCGATTACCTCTTCCTCCCCTGTCACCCCACCCACCATCACCTCCATTACCACGATCCAGATTCATCGGCACCATAGCACCAGCAGCCCTAACTGACATGACAGGATTTTGGGGCGGCTTGTCAATGTTCTTCTGAAAATATGATACCAGCCGGTCAATATCCTCAAAATCCTTCTGTCGAAACCGGAACCCCTTTGGAAACAGCCCAATGTACTCGTGGTGTGGGTTGGAGCTTCGGATGTAGGAAAGTATGAACGTGCCTGGATGCTCATGGGAGATGCCAAAGGCATAAACTATCCGCATAGGATTCTCAGCCTTCTCAGCACGGAGCTGGTCATCGATTTCAGATTTTGTTCCCTTTCTGAACTTACGGTATGCAAGCATATTCTTCAGGTGTCCTACCAAGGGATCAACATATCTGTCCATTACCTGAAATATAGAAGGGGGACATTTATTAGAAATTAAAATGATGCATATTCACAACCAAAAGAGCCCACACATTGTTTTCAGGACTTTTTTGACCTACATGTTAAAAATAGTTAGGTCGTACTAAAAATATTAGTTTTCAAAATAAAACAATGAACTACAGAAATTTCATAAATTATTATGAGGTTTCCTTCTAATGGAAGGGCAAAATAGTAACTGGTCCCTCAAAGCTTATTCCAAACCAATATTCTAATATCATTACACTACAAAAGGATCAAAAAGTAAATTGTTTTTATTTTTTAACAGGACGTTTACTTAAGACCTTGGCTACTACAAGAAAATTTCTGGTTACTAATTTCAAATGTACTAGCTCCAAAATTTTGGCCACAAGAGAACTACCATGAATCCAATTTTACCTCATCGAGATCTTCAAAGCTGTCCTTATCTATGGTCAGAGTTTTTCCTAGACGAAGCAGGCTAGTGATGTCCTTGTGATCCTTGTTGCTCTCTGCTATTTCTTTATGTGCATAGACACCATCAGATATTTTCAGAGTTAGTGTGAGAAAAGAGGGACCCTTTGAGCTTGGCCTGATTATGGTTTCTCCTGGGTCCTTATCTGAAAGTAACTACAACACATAAAAAGAAGTGCGAAACAAAAGTTAGAGAAGTTACAATCCGACACCTCTTGGCCAGGAAAGAAAATGAAAACTAATCCTAAATTTATTTTGAACTTCCATTATTTTGAGATAAATTGCATGTCCTAGATTTCATTCATAAATGAAAAAAGATAGATGGGAGGATCTTCCTTCTTGTTTGATTGGGACCTAAAGGAAAAAAATATATTAAAGCACCTCTATATGCCAGACATGATAGCTCATTCTCTGGAAACCTGCTACAACAAGTAATTATAAAATTTAGTCACATCACACCTCAATTGCTTCATCAGCAGTCAGATTCTGAAACCGGGGATGAACAATCATCCTTGGCTTAAAATGCTTCTTCGCAAGCTCCTTCTTCTTCTGAGCCTTCTCCCGCTCAATGCGTGAACTGACATCACTTTCCTGAGTTTCCTGGTAGTATAGATCACGCTTAACATAAGGTCTTTTCCTCATTTCATGTTCCTTTGTCGTGAGTTGCACTAAGCACCGACCCTTGTTCACATGCTTAATCTTGGCAGTGATTATGTCCCCCTCACGCACCTGTGGATTTTCTGGATCTGGATTTGGATCATACCCCTCAAATTCGTCAAAACTAAGAAAGGCTTTTAAACCTGAATCAAGCCCACACACATATCGGTTATTTTGCACCATCCGCACTGTGACTTGCACAATCCTCCCTTCTGCAATGGTCTCGTCAGTCTCACCAGATAACATCAAGAACTCTTCCTCAGGGGTTGGATCTCTAAAAGGTGCCCTCCAGTCTTGGAAACCATGCAGAAGCTCCATTTTTATATCATATAAAGTGTCTTTCTTGCGTTTACCCTCGGGCAAGTGCTTCATGTACTCCTCTATATTAAGGGCTTCAAGCATATGAGGTTTCTTTGTTTTCACATGTTCAATTGCCATCATTGCCTCATCTTCATCCAATTCATTTACATCTTGAGCCAAATCCTCTGCATACACGTCCCTAGCCATGTCCACTGCCAGCTCATACGATTCAGGATGTATCCTTGTGTCATCCAATACATCCACTGCCAAGGCACTGCCTGCTGCGCCGGTCCGGCACACGCGTAAGAAACCGATGCAGTTGTAAAACACCTTCTTTCGCAAGAAATTAGATATTTCCTTTCTGCTGATCACAGAGCCAGCACGAACAAATGCCTTCTGCAAACCTGATGCCTTTCGGGGACCCAGGCCTGAGACAAATTGCAAAGGCGCAAAGAGCCATTCATGACTTGATGCTAGGTTCACATCAATGCCAATTTGATTTGTTGCATCGACCATTATCTGCTCCACCATGTCAAACTTCTCATCAGGTGTAAGGAACTGCTCAAGGGGACACAATTTCCAGGAGAGTATCTCTCTGCCAGGACCACAGAGAGTTGCAACCATAGCAAGAGGGTTCTGAATGTACCGACCTAGCGCCACGGCTCGTTTCACTATGCCTGCATGTGGGACAACAAAGGCTTAATTAAACAACAGGCCAAAATTCTTTTCAAACAGTCCTATCAGATAGTAAAAATGCAACTACCCACTGATAATGGCAAATTGAACAGATAGTACAAGTACACAAGATTAATTCGGTGAAGAAAATAAGTTTGTAACATACCTTGCTGGCTAGGGACTTGATCGGAAGCTACTCGTGAGTTCTCATATAAGCGGGGCAGTGATTCATCACACAAAACTATGTTCATACAATCATCGCTTAGGTCTTTCGGATGATCTTCAACAATTTTAAATATAACCTAACCAAAATTGCACAGATATTGAACATATGGTTGAAAATATAGAACTAAAACATAATTAAAGATTATATCATAGTAGTAAACCATTTGTGTTCCTTGTTTGAGAAACATCTTTCACGAGAATATTGAGATGGTTTCACATAAGTACCTCATAGAGTTCTTCTTTGAGACCCTTGCACATAAGATTTGCAGCCCCAACACAGACAGCATCTGGCTTGTGCTCAAGTGCAAACCTGATCACTCTTTGTTCATCATTCTTCTTCTTCTGTTGCTCAGCCACACCTTGTGACCTATTGCATATCGATCCAGCATATAACACGTCAACCATCTCACCAGTCGGGTCAAGCACAACAAATGTTGTGGCTGGCCTGCCAGGCCCCCAACAACAGGCCATCACCTTCATTTCTAATTCATTTCTACTGTTGTCCTTTCCCCTCCAAGGGGCGACAGTCACCTTAGACCATAGTTGCTTCCCATACTCCATGAGTAACCAGCTCTTGGCACGTGCTGTAAGAACTGAACGTGCCTCTTTCTCCATTGAAGGGAAGATGATAGAAGAGAAGGCATCCTCTAGAATCATCTTTCTCTGCTCATTCCATAGCTGTGCAGTTTTACTGACGCGATCACTTAGGTAGAACTCCCTCGCTTCTGATATAAGCCTATCCTGGGCCTCTCTTGTGAGTTTTATTGTGACCTTGATATAAAGATGAAAATGGGTGCAAGTTAAAAACACAGTCCCACATGTGAAAACTGTAATAAAGCTAAAAACGATCCATATTTTAAATTGTACCAACCATAAAGAATTTTTATGCTACCATTCATACATAATAATTGGATATATTCATATCATCATTAATATTCGGATGATACAGAGCACAACATACTAATATAATGCCAATAAGCAAACATCTACCAAGCAGATAAATGAACATCTTCAAAATTCAAACATTAAAGTGAACTCATATAGAGTCGGTCTGTAATAGTAATCCTTATATATTCAAAAAACATAAGGATCAAATGACCTGATAGCTATTGATAACCCATTGTACAAATGACCTGATAACTATCGATAAACTATTGTACAAATTAATCAATCCAAGGAATATTCCCAGTTACCTGAAGCAGCTTTTCTTCTTCTCCCTTCTGGATAAGCAACCACTGTGCATCGACAAACTTAGATAGTGGTTTATTCTGCAGCCATTTTACACCAGCAAGTTGGTGGTATTGATCAATTGTCTGGATGCCCTCAGGTGTAGGGCTTGTACAAACAACGGCATGCTCCATAAAAATGCCACGTACATGTTTCCTAACAATTGGCTCACACCCAATCTCCACAGCTGCCTAAAAATTGAAAAAGGAAAAAGAAAAGAAAAAAAAATCAGTTCAAGGATAAAAGAAGAAGATAAATGAGATTATAAATATAAATAAAGACAGAAATAAATGTACCATGTGTCTAGCTCCTTTTAGAACATCCTGTGGGGTTTCAAACATTGCACATGTGAAAGTCCCCGCAATTTCTTCAGGAGTCTCTCTTATATCTTCAATGTCACCCATTTCCTATGCAAAACAAAGATTTCAGCAAGCAAAACATTGCTCCTAATAAATAACGCAATGACTCGAGTAGATAAAACAGTGGCTGTGGCCACTATGTGATATCCATGTTTTCACATCTGAGCCGACTAAAATCATAGAACATAAATGAGCAAACAGACACCAGAATACTAACCACAGAAAGCTTTGCAAGCGTGAGAAGCTGGCCAAATTGATCAGCACTGTATCCAAACTTGTTAGCAACCTCCCAGAGACCAGCCTTGTAACAGATACTGTATAGAGACTTTCTTTTAGGTCGCTTAAATTGGCCCTCCTCGATGTCAGCCTCACCAGGTGGGAAATGGAGATTAAACTTTGCATCTACGTCATCGACCTCCCTTTCGGACTTTGCTTCAGCAAGAGCCTGTGAGATGGAGTTGAACAGCTGACGGTTTAGTGAAATCCTTGTTTCATCATCAACCCGCCTGAACTCCTCTTCAAACCGTTTCTGGTAGTACGTATCCAGGGCCATTTTCCTTTTGCGGAGCAAAAGCCACTTCTTGTCGAGGTTAAAGACTGCCCACAATAACTGAAAAGAGGTTCCAATTTTAGAAAAAAGATGCAAAGTATAAGAGATACAAATTATAGCTTGATTCTCCAGCAACAATACCAACTTCTTACCTTTAGGCACAGTAACAAGGTTTGCATTTAATTTGCAAATTGTTCGTTTCTAAACATAAATGGAAATCCAAAACACATCTACAAATAAATCAAACACAATAAATTTGGGTTTCTTTGGGATTAAAACCAGAGATTTAGAAATAAAACAAACAATTAGTTCAGATCACGTGAAAGGCAACATCATCTGAATACTTCAGAGAAAACAGCAGCCTTAAGGAAATAATTCAGGATCGGCAAACCATGTAATTTTCTTTCACCAATTTTTCTACAAAAATTCCACAACCAAATTTTTTTGTGTAAAAGAACCCTCAAATTTCAACAGACATTTTTGGATTATCAGTGGTAATAATATGTTGCTTCATATACTAAAACATTTAACATGAGGAACTATTACTAGCCATAGTAGTGCATACACAATCTTTTCAAATACCATTATGATTTTTTAACTTGCAGGCATCTTTATATAAAATATCAAGAACCTATAGGGAAAGAAGTTTATAATTCCAATAATAATATGCAGCTATACACACCTTATGCCACCTCAATTTCTCAGGCTTGCCTGATTCTACATCAGGATCTTCCAGAAGACTGCCACATAATTCTTTCCTATACATGGCAATAAAAGGTACCTGAAAGGGCAACAAAGATTTAAGAAAAAAATATATATATATACACATATGTGTTAGCAGCAAGACAGTTTTCCTCGACCTTTTATACATCAAAATGCGACAGAGTTCTCTCAAAAAGACAAGAGTTTATCCATTTAAAACCCAGATATTGCTTATATCTAATAAACCTTTAATCCATTTGGCCAACACTAATAATGCCCATGACCATACAAATATTTGATGTGAACGAAACAGCGCACTTACATCAAGCCGCTGAACGTGAAGCATAGTCAAAACATTTCCAATATCTTCCTTGGTAACAGCCCTGACAATTTCATCCCGGTACGAAAAGATCAAACTGTCAGTTAAAAGCTGGTTAAGGATCCAGGTGCTCTCCTCTGCAATGCTGTGGTCATCAACTGGTGGTGGACCAGTAAGCTCCTCAACTAACTGCAGAAATAAGTAATCAGACATTGTTATTCTACTTCTATGGACCTATTGTGTGCTCCGATTCTATTGGTTCCAAATTACCGATCTAAAATAAGTGAAATGATGGACATCAAATTGCATCTTTAATAGACAGTCATTTTCTTTGTTATTATGAAGTAACTCAATGTAAAAGTTGAACAATTAAGTATAGCAAGGATAACAACATTATTTAGATGCATTTAGCAAGCAGCAAGACACCAGCTATATACCAATCAAGTGAACTGATACAACAGAAATGTTTACCTTATCCATTGGGCAAAACCAAACAAAGTAATCCTTTCTTAGCCATCAGAAACTAATCCAAAAGGGGAAGTGAAAAGTAACAAAACCTGAAGTCTCTCAGGAACGTCAGTCTCACGGATTATGTCATCCTTGGGGGTCATGTACTTCTCAGAAAGGATAAATGGTTCGAACTCATCCTCAATCTGCTTGGGGGCGAAGCGACTTGTGTCATCTCTCTCCAGGTCCTGCTTCCTACGAGTCAGCAGCTCATCCACATCACCAAATATCTCTTGCGCCTCCATAAGAGCAGTTGATGACACTCCAGGAGCCTGTCTCGGTTTTTTAGGTTTTGGCTTTTTCTTCCTCCTTTTGTAATTGAAAAGGAACATAAGATTTATTATTATATTTAAATACGCATGGACTTGTAAAGCAAGCCTCCACACAATGAAGTTGGGGAAGTCATGAATCAACTTAGCCTTACATTATAAGATGTTTTCCAATTACTATACTGACAAATAAGAGGAAAACAGCAGTGTAGTTCCTGTCATAAATTTGCTTTTAATCTTATTTTGATTTACCATGTATTCATCCTGTTAGACTACCTCAGTTTCTCACTAATGAGTTTTTTATGTATATTCTAATGTACCTCACGAGATATAGCTGATTTTTGCTTTTCTTTTTTCGTTTTTAGTAAATCACAACTGGTAAGTTCCTTCCCCAACTCCAACACAACAAAGGCAGCACTATAATTCCAAGAAGCAAAATTACATATATGAAAGGACAAATATAAGCTTTAATACCACTGTGCAATTTGTACATACTGCCAATAATCAACACTAGTCCTACTAAAATACTTCAGGTGAATTTGCAGTTCCATCATTTAGTCGTATCCAATACAGTAAAATAATGCTCTACTAAAATGAAATAAATAAAAAAGTATAATGATACCTGACAAATTCCCCAGTCTCCTCATCAATTTCCATGTCGTCCTCATCCTCGTCTACAATAAAATCAGCCATCTCATCCTCCTCCCCGATCATATCAGCATCTTCTTCCTCCTGCTGTTCCTCTTCTTCTCCTATATCCTCCAATGGAGCACCTGCATAAGTTAAACAAAAGAAAATTACATCAACACTAAACCCTAGAGGCCTAGACCCTCTTGCTGTAAACAGAATCAGATTGTGAGAGAAACTAGGAGAGTTACCTTCATCATCACCAAACAATCTGCGCTTGAGTTTCTCTTCAGCTGTACGGCCACTGACCCTGTTTCTGTCTGATTCATCTTCATCAGAAAAACCTGACCTCTCGCCTGCCTCACTGCTCCTTCCTGCTTTCTTTAATCTCTTAAATTTGGTTCCCTGTCAGAAGACCAATCTAGATAATTAGATGTTATAACCAAACTGAAGTCATACATATCTTTAACAGACAGCACCTACCGGTTTGGGACGATTGATGCCTGTGATATTGTTATCCTGCAGCAACTCGTAATCATCTTCATCCAGTTCAAAGTTCCTCTCTGATTCCCTGACAAACAGTGGTATTATAGAACAATTATTAGTCCCAAAAGAATCTGAAAATAAGCAAGAAAAGAGAAGAGTCTATGTCTTTACCTTCTCTTCTTTTTCTTCTTTTTATGTCTCTCTTCATCGCTTTCTTTTTCCTCTTCCTCATCCTCCTCATCCACCTCATCGACTATAAAACCATCTTTTTCATACTCATCCTGGCCCTCTTCTGTTTAGTTAAATGCAAACTAGGTTACTTAGTAAGCAAACAAATATTGCTCAATTCCATAATGAAAAAAAAAAGAAGGAAAAATAAAACTGACAGTGGTTACTAAAGAACATAATGTAAACTGAAATAAGATGTAAAAGTTGTTGTTCTGTTGATATAAGCATGCGTTTAAAATAAACAAAACCAATTTACTGGGCTCGATAAATTCTTTGTTCCTTTTAACATTTAGCACCCTTAGACAAACTCAAAACAATTTCAGTGCATTACAGCACCCAGCTAAAAGTCATCACATTTTTCCACGATAGTCTCAATCAGTATCATTGGCGTAAACCAGTATCATGCGTCTCATTTTGATTTCTGTATGATGCAAAAGCTAGACTCAATTTTTTATCCAACGCAATAGCATAGCCTAATTTTGCATGTACACAAACAAACCCCAAACCTTACACAATTTGTGAAAACCAAAACAAAGAAAAAATAAAGGCGAACAAAGATCAAACAAATGAATGAGAAAAAGCAGATAAAAACCCTACCTTCATCTTCCTCCTCCTCATCCTCACCCTCATCTACATCTTCTCCTTCAGCGACGGCTCGTGGTTCCTCTTCTTCGTCGAGCTCATCTAAATTTCAAAACAACCACGACAAATAAGAAATTAAGCGAGCAAACTCGTAAAAAAACTACAAAATCAGAATCAAAACCAAAAAATACATTAAAAAATCATATTTCTCTCACCTTCTTCGTCAGAAACGACGGTTCGACCGCCCATTTTCGCAACGGAGAAACCCTAACCCTAACCTCGCACGAATAGAGCCGCACAAATGCCGAATCGAAAACACAAAGAGCTTAAATAAGCTCAGAAGAAAACCATAACCTAAATAAATTAAGTTATTATTACAAGAGAGAGCGCTTTGAAGCGATCCTTGTGCGGCGAATCGCACAAGAGAAGAGAGTAGTGAGAATTGAGAGAAGCAAGAGGAGAGAGGAATGGAGCTTTTAGAGCTTGGAATGAAACGGGAAATACAGAGGGATTTTCTGTGGTATCTACTGTGTAACAAAATGTGGGATGTCCAGCTGTAGGATTATGGGATTGTGTGCGAGACAAGTCGAGACGGCACGGACGTCTGAGATTGCAGGAGGAAACCGACAAAAGCGCTGGGGGTGTGAAATTTCAATCTGGACCTTTGGATTTGGATTTATTATGCAGATCAATAGATGACGTCACGTGGCAGGGTAGGAATGAACTTAGCTTATTTGCAACTGCTGAGCTGCTGGTCACCGATTCACTTCGATTTCATGTAAATCCTTTGTGGGCTTATGCATTCATTGGGGTGGAGAAAATTATGGGCTTTCTGAAGATTATTACGGACCGAATATTTTACAGGTAGTCTTCCGGCCGAAAAAATTATAAATAACTTTAATTAATTAAGAAATTATAAAATAATCCGTTTTTAATCAAAATTTTAAAACTGACTGCGCAGTTTCGGAATCTAGGATTCCGAAACTAATTCTGCTTAGTTTCGGAATCTCAATTTCCGAAACTAGCTAGTTTCGGAATCCCAGATTCCGAAACTAGCTAGTTTCGAAAATTGAGATTCCGAAACTATAACTGCCGACTTTTTTGACAGAAAAAATATTTTTTAATTTTTTTTAATTAGTTTCGGAATCTCAAATTCCGAAACTAGCTAAAATTCCGAAACTAGCGATATTATTTGTGCCGATCAAAATGGTCAATTTTAGCACATATATGTCAGAATTTTGATTGAACATTTTGTCCTTATTTTGATTGGTCAATCTCGCCTTTATTCCCTTCTTTTCATCTATTATATATTTTTATTATACCATGATCATGGATAGATATTACATTAATTACTTGATTTTTTTTCTTGGTGAGTGCGAAAATTTCCAGAGTGTACCTAGCATTCTGCAGATCCCATCACCTAAAAAGCTCTATGCAAAAAGAAACTCATGATATTTTTATTGTTTTTGAACAAGGTTATTTTTCTACATTTTCTATGGAGGACACACTACAATTGAATTTCCTAATTTCCATACAATATTTTTATTGATTGTAGTATGCAATTTTTTTTTAAAAAAAAGGGTAAATTCTTAGGCGTGATAATTTAAACGCTATTTGCATGAGTTAGTATTGTATTGCCTCCGTCTAGCAAGTTGTGAGCACCTAAAAAAAAAAATGTGCCCCGGTTTGCTAGTTTAAAATGGATACTTCAAATTAAAAATGCATCATTAAAGCACAAACGCATGTAAAGCTCGGCTTTTAAAATGTAATTACTGCTAGTTTCAGTTTCTGTTTATTTCTGTTATTTTTTCCCTTTCTTTTCTTTTTGTCTTTTCTCCCTAGATAGTCACTATCTATCTAGCTTATCTAGAAAAATGTAATTACTGCTTGACGTTAAGTTTGCCTTGAGATTGAACAGACATTTGTGACATCTCTATTCCAGATTAGTTCATATACGTACCAAATATGACAGTTCAAATATCACGGCATCTTTAACATAATTGACAATGTTAACAAGTAGAAATGTAGAAAACAGTTGTACTCATAAAAGCTATAATAAATTAAAGATCATTCTTGTTTCTGTTAAATTGAATGAAACGGGTGCTTTGCACCTTTTTTTTCAAAATATATATAATAAAAATGAAACATAAATCAATTTGTTTCGACACGAAAAAATAAAATCTTTGATACTGTCAATATCTTTTTATTATTATATTTGTTTTTGAGATGGAATTGATGATGTCAATAAGAAGAAAACAGTTGGAGTCATAAAAGCTATGATAAATCAAAGATAATTCATGTCGTTTCGTTTCGACACAAAAAAAAACAACAACATGATTTCTGCTTTGAATATCGATGAAGTTAACCTACTTAAATCCGTCCCTTATGATTGAGGACCAGTGAAGTGAAGTGATATGTTGTACCCCTGTTCTATCAACTATCTAGATGATGTTTTGAGCCGATCGAGATTCGAGAATGCTATGATAATCCATTTTTTATCCTTTCATTGAATTTCTTTGTTTACTAATAAAAAGTGTGAGGCCATAAAAAAACGTTCGCAAGAATAATAAATCGGCTTTAATTATCAAATCCCGGTTGTTGATTTTGATATATCAAATATCGGCTTTTATTTGTTCTAAGTTTTTTTTTTTCCCAAGTTTGTCTGTTGTTTTAAAACCAAGATGTCAGAAGTTGTTAAAGTTTAAACATCGTGAAACTTTTTTTTTTTTACAATTTGGTGATCTTTATTAAAAAAAAAATGAACTAAAAAAAATAATACAAGTACTAGTTAATAAAAAAAACAAGGATTCAAGCTTGTTGTGTTGATTTAAGTATTTAACATATTTGTTGAAATTGAAATTCGAATTCACATCGCATCGTTGCGTTTAAGCTTACACTGGCTTTATTGATATAAAAGAAATTGTTAGTTTAAATCACCTACTGGATAATCAAATATGTATATAATGAAGTCATCTTCGTCCAAGATATAAAACAGTTACTAGTTTTGTAAGCTTATTAACAATTTAATAATTGTCACGTTATGTAATTTGTTTGTAATTGATAATTGCATGCAAAAATAAAATAAATAAACATATTTAATAAGTTTTACAAACTAAAATTAGACAAACTATGAGGATAAAGATAATTTGATATTACTAAGTCAAGTGTTGTGAGAAATAAAACAATATTGCATTATTGGGATTAAAATATTCTAGAGCAGCTACCTAAATAAATTTCATAAGATCGCTAATAAATCTGAAACAACTTAGGCTCACCATGATGTTTTGAAACAACTAAGGGCTTCTTGAATAAATTATTAACAAATACATGAATAGGACAAAATGTTCAATCAAAATTCTGACATATATGTGCTAAAATTAACCATTTTGATCGGCACAAATTTAATATCGTTAGTTTCGGAATTTCAAATTCCGAAACTAGCTAGTTTCGGAATTTGAGATTCCGAAACTAATTAAAAAAAATTTTAAAATATTTTTTCTGTCAAAAAAGTCGGCAGTTATAGTTTCGGAATCTCAATTTCCGAAATTAGCTAGTTTCGGAATCTGGGATTCCGAAACTAGCTAGTTTCGGAAATTGAGATTCCGAAACTAAGCAGAATTAGTTTCGGAATCCCAGATTCCGAAACTGCGCAGTCAGTTTTAAAATTTTGATTAAAAATAGATTATTTTATAATTTCTTAATTAATTAAAGTTATTTATAATTTTTTCGGGTCTTCCGGTTCCGGATATTGGGCTCATTTTTTTTTTTTTTTTAAGAAAATTAGGCTCAAGTCCTGTAACTTTGAATTGAGAAAGTAAAGAAGTTACAAATTACAAGTTTCGATTCTGAAAAAGAATCTAAAAAAAATTTTAATTAGATCCATTTTGTTAGGCAGCAACGCATTTGGAGGGAGTCCACGTGGAGCTCAGAATGGTGCATCTCGTCTCAAAATCAAATTGTTCCAAAAGAAAGCTTGATTCTAATTATTTTAAAAAGAATGAAAGCTTGATTCTAATTGTTAGCAATTGTGCTTTCAAATTCCTGATTTTAATTCAATTAGAGAGAAAAATGAATACATGAAACTGCAATTTGTTGCATTAGACGATATTAATTCAGTATGGGGTGTGAATTTTGCACAACTACTGAGATTCTTCGAGGAAGAATCTTAATTTTTTAAGCGTAGTACTCCAGTACAATTCTTCGATGAATACCTAGTCAGTAGATATGCAATTTATCCAAAAAAAAAAAAAAAATGGGTCCATTTTTTCGATGGGCGCAAAAAAGGAAAAAGTTTTCTAGTGACTCTGGTATACATCTATAAGTACGCGTCCGTAATTTTAAAAAATAATCAAGTTTCCTGTCTTTTGTCGGGAGTTGGATGAAAAAAAAATAATCAGTAAATAAAGTGTAACTTTTTCGTGGTTCAAATATTTATCTTTTTGTCTTAAATAAACCTATTAATTCCTGGTCTTGTACCATAATTTCAATATCATTTACTAAAATGGAAAAGTAGTATTGAACAGGTAAAAACATTTTCATAAAAATGCAGCTGAATAATTTTTCTTAATTATTTGTATGTATTTCTACGACTTTGCATTGTCCATAAATTGATTTTTAGGATTTCAGAACCGTATAATTCCATCATGTGTACCGTGACAACGCTGTACGAACCTTAAATATGTTTGTATTTATAACACCTTTTAAGATCTATTTCACAGTATACGCATGTGACCGAACTATTTCTTTTTTTATAAATAAACACGAGTAAAAGAAAAAAGAAACATCCGGCCTGATTTATAACATGCTACCTGTGGCGATTTAATAATTAAAATCTTGTCACATCCCGCAGCCAGACGTGACAGCTCTCGCCACGAAAGTACAGATCATTGTACTCTCATAAGGCTTAAACTAAGACTTAACATAAAACTAGCAGTAAATTTTTTTTTTCCTCTGATAATATAAATCGAATATTACCAAATTAAGAGTATAAACAAAAATATATCGACAGACAGTCGATCGCAACACATGCTTATCAATAGGTAACTGACCTAACAGTATCTTCCATCACCTTATGAATATATGGTCACTAACTTTCTGTGCAAAGGTGATCTCCGTCAGCCCACCAAAAACAATTTTCTAATGCGAGCGAAGCGTTCTCTGGAACCCCCATCCGCCGAGGAACATGCAAAACAAAAACGGAGTGAGAATAAAATTCTCAGTGCGGGTTTTAGTTCCAGACGTAGATTTCTAGTTGAAATCTTAGCCCGAAAGCAATACCCATAATAATCGAAATGAACATGTAACTTATGAACCATTTAAATAACTAGACTAGTCAAATTACACATGAAATGCAGATGTAAAATATTTAACCAGTTCTATAACAAATTGCGTACCAAGATCGATTCCATTATAACCATTTTCCATGAACTTGCACACAAATGAATCAAGATCAAGACATTTTCCCTAACCCAAGAGCACGTGAGGGACGTATCCCTAACTTTGGGCACGTGAGGGAATTCCAAATCATAAAACATATCCTCAAAACTCATTCAGGTTTCCTAACCCAACCGGCTGGGCATGTGAGGAAACCTTTCCCTAACCCTAGAGCACGTGAGGGACGTATCCCTAACTCTGGACACGTGAGGGAATTCCATATTCAAATAGCGCTACCGAACTGGCCGAAGCCGGTGGCCGACCGACTCCGGAGAGTGGCTTGATTGACATTCAAATCCAGTTACCATCTTTCAATACCAATCACGCATAATCATAATTCAAGATCTTCAGGCAAGAATAGGTTAAACTGATACAACTCAGTTTATTCCTAATGAACATGTATGCAAACTTGCCTGTCTGACATAGCCCTTTTAACAAAGGAGATCATTTTCAACATGAAACTTGAGTTGTAATATCTGTTTCTAAATCTACATGGTTATTGTGTAATGCATCCAAAGAGTTCAACAACATGCCATGCACAATTTAAAGTTACCAGGACCGGATCTCTATAAAAATCCACGTGTCCGCACCTTTTGTTAGATCGGTTTCCATCTTCGTCAAGTCCCCTGTAAAGTATTCAAGAACCGTTAAGATTTGACTAAACGGTTTCTTAAACTGATCTAACTTACGATTTTCTACTGTGGTCCGGCTTAAGCTACCAGACTGACTGGAATTTTCTATTTAAATTTTATAGTAATTGCTTGTGTTTTCAGTAATTTAATTATTATTTATTATTATCTTAATATGTTTTATTTTATTTTATTTTTATTTATTTTCTTAATTATTTATATTATTTAATTATTTGATTAATTTATTAAGTAATTTTAAGTTCATAATATTATTCTTAATATTTTCTTTATTATATGTAATTTAATTTATTTATTTATATTTGGTTTAAATACTTTCTTTAATATTTAGATTTATTTTTATTTAAATAAGAATTTAAATCATCAAATAAAATATAAACTCAAAATCCGAAAATCAAAATCAGAAAATCATAAAACAATTTAAAAGTCTGAAAATTTTATTTGATTTTATTATTGTTGGGATCAGAAAGTCGGTGATTTTGATCGTCGTATCTGTTCTCGACTCACTCGGACTATTCTCATCATCTCCCGTAAAATCTGACTTAATTAAAGAAATTCCCGACTATTAAGTGGCTTTTTCTTTAATTAAATATTTATTAAACCCACAAATTTAATTAACTTAATCATGGATTAAGTTTGTTAATTTATAATTAAAATTCAGCCCAAAGAATTAAATTCTTAATTTCAATCCGAATATATAAAGGTCCAGCCCGTTTCATCATTCATTTTTTTTTTATCAACAAGTCCAATTCAACAGCCCAAAACAAAACCAAGCCCAGAATTCCGAATAGACTCGACCAGGTCAACCTGACCCAGTTGACCTGGGTCGGGTTTAACGGGTCTGCCATCACGCCGACAAGATCTGTCATCAAACAATCGGATCCAACCCGAAATCTCTTTTCATTTTTCCGAAACAACCCTGAATCCTTTTATTTTTCACACAAGCCCTTTTTTCATCACAACTTAGTCCTTTTCTTTACAAATAAGCCCCCAGTTCATCATTTTTATTCCTGAAACAACCCCTGTCATCAACCTTAGGTACCAGAATGGTACCATAACCCTATGCCTCGTACCAGAGGCTGGTACCAAGCCTTAACAACACTCATAATACTCCCTTAAATGTTTTCCTTAAGCTCAATAACCATTAACAACCCAAATTTCTTCAATCTGGTTGAATTTCCCCCTAACAGACCCAAGTACTCCTCAACATCGTATTCCACTTAAATTAAAATTTTCTCTACACTAAATCAATACCCAAATTACTCAAGAAACGCATCCAAACCTCAGGTTCCTAGCATCACAGTTAAGAAATGAAAAATTAAGCTCAAACCCTAATATTCAAACAACTCAACCAATTCTATAAACGAAGATGGATATGTTGGAGTTATGTCATAGAAGTCAATATTTAATGACTTATTTTCTTAGTTTATGTTAATGATGATATTTGATCATTTGTTCCTAGAGTTTATTATTGACAGATCATTCAGGTTGAGGATCTGAATTGTAGATCTCTGTGGATCATTCATTAGAATGACAATAATAAATCTAAATCGTCCATAATCTTGATAATTAACAAGGAACATTAATTATCATAAAAGATTAGTATGCAAGTTAAGTGATGATTAAGTTCTACAAATCATAGGTAAGGAGTTACCGACTTAATTGCATATGTGTATGTTATTGGAACATAGTACAGGACTTGACCCAATGAAATAAACATTTGGATTGTGTTATGTGTCATTGTTTATTTCATATGAGTTTGATTCTAAGTTTGAGATGTTCACCTTTTCCACATGAGGATAGGTTCAATAAATATCGTCTAACGTTGATTCCTGATAAAGGCTGCTATAAGGACTTTATTTATGTTCTCTTGAATTGTGCGGGGAAAAGTTGTTCATCAAGAAAATCGTATGTCCCTCATTAGTATATCTAGTGAGTGATGATATCTGTTTGGGCCCCTTGATGGAGTTGGATCGTATGCATGCAAACTAGACGATCAACTCTAGATCAAGAAATGTATAATCTGCAAGAATGACACATTCCTATCTTGGATTATACAAAGATATCGTGTGACATAAGAATCAAACAAAGAAATACTTTTATTTCTTATGCAGGATTGAGATATTGTAACGGTACATTATTTATACGAATTGGGAGTCATAACGTGTTGCTAGATACCGCTTATGATTATTGGAAATAAATAACGATTTATTTCCATGGCCAACATAGTATAAATCCTCAAATAGGGTCGCACAAATAGGATTCTAACCACTTGGTGCATTTATTGTTTATTCACAATAATGTGTATTGTGAAATGTGATAAGTTAATTAATTAATTATATACCGTTATGAACCGTTATAATTAATTAAATTAAAAGGATCATATGGAAACAATATAATGCATTAGCTAATCATAGATTAATTATTAATGAGTTAATAATTAATTATGTTCAACTTACTTTAATTAGTTTGAGCTAATTGGGCTTCTATTTAATTGGTTAATTAAAGGCCCGATTTAAGGAAGAATGAAGAGACAATTAAAGGAGATTCATTAATTGGTGAATTAATGAATAAAGGCCTTTTATTAAGATGGCCCAAGAGAGCCCATTAGGTGGTCTCTTAGGGTGGATGGCATACTTGTAAATAGTATGAAAATTGGATGAGAGTGGTTGGCTATATAAAGGGGTCTCTTTGGGAGAAAACCCTAGCCGTCATCTCTCTTCCTCTCCCCTCCCTTGCGCCTCCACCTAGAAGAGAGATTTTTCTCTCTTCTCCATGGCTCTTCCCTTCCTCTCTTAGCTCATGTGTTGAGCATCCCACCTCTCTTCCTCTCCATTAAATAGTTAATTAAGAGAAGCAAGGTGATTAGCAAGAGGTTCAAGAGAACTAGCATTCTCTTTGAGCTTGGTGGTGGGTCCTTGGTGGGCTAGAGGCGGCCATAGATGGTGGAGGTGGTGGAGCACGCACCCCATCGACTCCCATGCCATGGATTCGAGCCTCATGAATACAATTTCATGAGAGGTACAATTTCTCCTACAAACTCTCTTGATTGGATGTGTGATTGCTTTAGCACTAGATCTATTGATTTGCTTGTTGTTAATGGTGATTAATTAGTTGTAATTAATCTAAAATTAAAATATGAGCATTTCCTAACAGTGGTATCAGAGCCAGGTTGTGCTTAAGGTTTTTCACACTTAATTAAGTGAGAATTCGTAATTAATTAAGTTAATTAGTGATGTGCATGCTTGCTGGCCCTGGAAAGGCTGTTTTCTGTCTTGTTGCTTATTTTTCGTGGTGTAAAGCTCTCTGAAATTTTTTCCTTCTTATTGGAGGTTGTAGCCCTTTGAGTTGTGATTGTTTTCCCACTGGAATCATTGAAATTCGATGTAAAATGAATTTTTAGTGATTTAAACGGTAACGGTGCGCAGATCTGTTATTCTGCTGCACAGTTCTGTTGTTGTGTTTGGTAACAAATAAGTTTGTATACAAAGTACCTGTAACTTTTAGATAGGATTATTCTAAACTTGATGCTCTTTCTGGATATGTAAATTTTGTTGCATATTTCGGATATTATGTGGGCGTTCAAGGATGAAAAGTGATGAAGTTGTCAGATCTGTTTTTTCAAACAAACTGATTGTTTTGAAAAACTGTACTTATTGAGAAACTTTTATGGAAAAGTGTTGAAATGGAAATGTTCTCCTTTAAGTCTGGAATCTGTGAAAATTAATTTCATAGATTTTCATTGAGATTTGATACCTCAACCGAGTGAAACCTTTTTGGTCGACGGTCTGTTCCAGAACAGGATACCTTGCTTAAATGCTTGTTATCTCGTTGATCTTGAATATAACTTGTGGATTTTCTTTTCATGGAATGATAGCCTATTGTATGTAGTATTTTTCTATGTAAATTGTTTGCTGGAAAAATATCAAGGGGATGATCATACAGATCAAAAGGTTGAGACCCATAACAGAATTTTCTCTAACGGTGCTTCGCGCACAATCTGAGGATTTGTCTTTTTTGGTTCTCCCTGATGGTAATTGATCTCTCCTTGAGATTTTTACAGTAATCACAATCTTTGTAAGGAGTTCTCTGGATTTATTTCAGATTTTTTGGAGACCGAATTATTTTGAATTTTTTCGGGTCCCGAATTTCGTATTTTAATTAGTTAAAATAGTTTCTAATTAATCAATTTATTGAAATGTTAATTAGAAGACTCCTTAAATACCCTCCTTTCTGTTTTGATGGTTGGATTTAATTTAAAAGGGCTTAAACAATTGGTTGTTAAGGTTAAGCCTTCTTTGCATTCGAAAAACTTGAGCAACAAGTATGCACAAAGATTCTAATTAATGAAATTAATTAAGAGCAAGTGAATCATGTATATTGTATATGTGCTAACTTTGTTTTGTAGGAGGATGTGGGTTTGATATGGCTCAAGATGTCAATGCCTTGTGTGTTGTAAAATGTTGTGAATGCATGTGATTGCTTGTAAAGTGGCCTAAGGTGCCTTGATAATTAAGTGGTTAATTTTTTATGTAACTTGTGAGGCTTGCATGCCCCTAAGGCCTAGGCGGGGTTTTAGGAATTTTATCACATGTATTTATTTCCCTTAATTATTAGATAGGATCTTAGTAATTAGTGGGAGGGCTTGATTAGATTAGTCTCGTTACATGGAGATGCGACGAAGATTAATGCAAGCGGGAGCCATACAAACCCATGACAATGCTTGAGATGCTTATGTTATGTGATTGTTTGTGAATGCCTTGAATTGTCATAGGTAGGTATGGGTGTATGCTTACACGACCACCAAACAAGAGTCACATATTTTGTCCCAAACTAAATTGATTAAGTCGACCGCCTTCCTTCTCTCTATCCCCTTCACGTCAATAGCCAATCATGGCGCGGTCCGCCATAGCGGACGTCATGGTTGTCAACCTTGATAGTCGGGGTACAAATGAAAAGATTTGTTAGGAGCAAATAGAGAGAGGTTGCTTATCGATGGACCCAACAAGTTTTCTTGGACATCGGGGCGAAGTTTGTAAATATACTTAGATATTCACAAACCAAGAGTCATATGGTTGATATGATTGGTTGGAGAACCTACCTTGTCTAGTTAAGTAGGGTGTCGTGCCATAGCAGGCTCTACTTGACGAAAATGAGGATCTTGGAATCCATTACATTTAGGGACATTAATTAAATGTAGTGGGAGTTTTGTTTATCATTCCATAAACAAAACATTGCATAAACTAAATGACCTTAAATTGAAATTGTTATAGATATTAAATATGTTAATTTCGTTGCGATCAATCTTTGGAAAAACGACAAGCTCGTTTCTAAGGTGTTTACTGGGAGAAGAAATACCGATTTCTAAGACATGTTCTTGGAAATGAGAAACTTGAGCAAGTTTAATCCCAAAAACGTTCCTCGACTTCCCGAACAATAGCTTCGCAATGATTGATTAGTTTCGACGAAAATTATTCAATAAAGCGAATGCTTATATCCTTTTAGAAGTTCTAGACCTTTGAATTGGAGAATTCATAAGGACTATACTAAGACTTCTACACTCTCATCCATTTACTCAAGAAGACGTTCTTAGAGAAAGTAAAGATAGACTCAATCATTTATGATCGAGTAATGGAATGTGAGTTAACCAAGAGACTCTTCTTATAAGAAGATAAATGTTTCATTAGCTTGCGAACCGAAAGATTTGAGTAGCTAATTGACAACTAGAGATATTAAGATCTCCAATATCAAGGATTGTTGATATTGTCATACAATCTCTTTCTATGGATAAAGGATATATTGTTCGCACACTTGTTAGTGCTAAAAGTAATTGGTTAAGTATTAAAGGAATACTTCACCAAGATATGAGTTGAATATTTGAGACCCTCACTAGTGACCGTGTGTCACATGAGATGTTTCATTTGCCATTTATGGGAGGCATTTGAAAGGTTGTCCGAAATACCATGATGTTCTAAACCTTGAGATATTTGTCGTTCAAATTATATCACTATCTCTAATTCACACTAGTAATTAGGTGCTAGTTCATGTGTTCGCATTTAACGAAATGTGTAGACAATGATGAATAAGAGAAAGTTCGAGATAAGTAAAGTAAACTCCGTTTTGGAAATGGCTTATACGTCTAAGCCGCTACCATTGAATACGTAGAGTTATCTTTATTAAGTAAAGAGTTTGTTTAGGAATTTGAGGTTGTATACCTTATTCCAAACATCTCATAAAACCTTATCTCCATATTTGATGATGGATGATCATGTTTTGTAATAGAGAAATGTTGTTCTCTTATTGTTATAAATTTGTGTATAAGATTTCATGCATCTTAATTGAATTTGCTTGAAATAGATAAACAAATTTTGAATGACAAATATGTAAGACTTCACATAAAGTATTTGACTTTTATGTAAAATAGTCGCTTAGTCGAATATAAACAAGAATCGCATTATGAGAGTCTACGTAACGTGGAGCTCGTAAATCAATTCGATTGCAAATCAATTGAAATTCATGCGAATCGTGTTTGTTGAAAGATAAAAGCGCCTTTGAACTACGAAGGTTTAAAGGACAAGTAACCTTATTAAGACTTATACATATTGATATATATAGACCTACAGGTACTTGTGCAATTGAAAGGTTGTTGAAACTTTACCACTTGACCAACAATCATTGTAGATATTAACGTATCTATTTGATATGATATAAGTATGAATCTTTTGACAAGATCAAAAGGATTTCAAGAGTAAAGTTGAAAAACTATTCAATAAAAGCAAAAGTCTTAAGATGGATCATGGTAAATAGTTAAGTCATATAGTTTGATGTATTACCTAAAGAGTATGAAATACGCTTCACTACTCGCTTCATGAGGAACATTGAAAAAAAAAAAAATGTATCCAAGGATGAAGGTATCGAACATAGTTTGATATAGTTCGATCGGTAATAAATCAAATTGACTTGTTCGACTCATGTAAGGGATTTGTGTTTGAGGACAATATTGTTTACACTGAATAAAAATTCCATCGAAGTCTATTGAGAAAGATATCTTACGAGATTCGATCTCTAGGTATATTGTTTCTCAAGATTTGGTATTGAGAAGCTTATTTCAAAGTTCGATTGATTGATAAGCTTGGACCCAAATAAGACGCTTAATATGATGTAGGATATCTTGAACTAACCGAAAGGTACTACTTCAACGAATATGATAAGAACAAAGTAGTTGTTGCTTATCATAACGTAACCTTGAAGAATAATATTCTCAAGAAGAAGTAGTGGGAGTAAAGTGAGCATTAAAGGAGTTTATGCGTCACTACAAGAAGTACATTTATAGGAAACTTGTCACTCCATACATGGTGCTTAGTGAGAGTTGAGCGGAACTTTATTCACAAGAAGTTGTGAAAGGAAGAAGTTTATAAACACGCTCATTTCTAAAGAGTGCTCAAACATCTCACGAATGGATGATGTTCGAGAAACTCATGCAATATATTAGGATCAAGAACTTACTCTACAAGATGTTGTAGAAGTAGTTTACTGACCTCAAGCACCAATCCTACAAAGATCAACGAGAATGAATTGCCTAAACTGAAAGGTACATAGGCTTCACAACATCCTCGTACTTGATATATGAGGATCCGTTGATAAATAAAGAAACGATGGAAAGACCCGATTCCACAAGTATGGTTTGAATTTGTATGATCTTTAAGTGCAATCCATATATATATAACAACAAGGTATAGACCTTGATTGATGTTCAAGAAGGAGCGATCCATCTAGAACATTTAGATCTTTAATAAGAAAGATAGATATGGATAGCAAGTCGACTATGTACAAAGCACAATTTCATGATTGATGCTATGTCTAAGTCGATAACCAGTTGACCATGTACAAAGCACGGCTTCTCGCTTGTAGCTATGTATAAGTCAATAAAGATCATTCTAGCAATAGTTATATTTCGTATATATAGATATATGGAAAGATACGTCAAAACCGCCTTCTTCGATTGAATGAAGGAAGTTGTTGTGTATTTGACACAAACCAAGGATTTGTTGTATTGTTGGAAACATATATATGCTTCAATGATCCATTAATGGATTGAAGCAAGTACTGTGGAAATTGGAATAAACATTTTGACAAGGAAGTCAAGGAGTTGCACTTCGTCAAAAATATCTTATATAGACAAGATATTCAGTGAGAGCATGATTGTGTTACATGTATTGTACAAGATACAAGACATTGTTTGGGAATAACATTAAGAAAATGAATATTGTCAAGATCTCATTGGAGAATGTTTTCTCAGTTGAGAACTTGGGTAAGTCACCTAAATCCAAGGAAACAAAATCTATGGAGATAGATTATGATGGATGTCAGGTTTGAGCAAAATGTGCATATAATGACAAGGTGTTATAGTTACACGAAAAGATAGACTCCTAGAAAGGATGTCTAACCATGTTGTATGGCATACACTTGAGTTCTACTCGGTGTGTTGCAACTCAATTCGAGAAGAGTGCACGATACAATTCGAGCATCCTTCTGTTATGAGTTTCATTACGTACGCCATACTTATGCACATGCCCCTATGTGTTGTACCCAAGGAGTATGACAATCAGTTGTCAAATGGATACAAAGAAAAACACATTTGGACAATAATCAAGAATGTCCTCGAGTATCTTAAGAGAAAGAGTGATATGTTTTTCCATCTGATAAGATAAAAGAAAGCTCATATAAATTGATATATTGATGCTAGTTTTCAAAAGATTGATATGAATACAATTGAGCTACGTATTTTGTTTAAATGTGGTGTTGTAAGTTTAGAAGGTGTTCTAAATGGGATATTACAACCGTTTCCGTCACCAAAACAAAATATATAGCAACTTGTGAAGCAATGAAAGAATGTAGTAAGGATCGTGAAGTTCTCAGTCAAGCTAATATGGTTCTATGCATCTCGAACCATAGCTTAAACTTGAAGAACCCAATATTAAATTGGTGATCCAACTAAGATCTATGACGATGTCACTTGATCTCACATGATGATGATCAAGAACACATATATATGAGTATATATGTATATAGGGTCAAACAAAATTGGATAGGTTCGCGGACACAGCGAACACTCTAACTTAACCTCTACCTTAAGCGGTATACGAGATGCAATTGTGCATCCATGCGTGATGGACGTATGAGTAACTTGCTTTAAGTGTATTACATCTTTTGAGGTTCGAGACATGTATATATATAGATATATGACATTGTTCTAAATTCTTCACTGGCTAGAAGTCACTATTGATTGACTCTAGGCCAAGTGGGAGATTGTTGGAGTTATGTCCTAGAAGTCAATATTTAATGACTTATTTTCTTAGTTTATGTTAATGATGATATTTGATCATTTGTTCCTAGAGTTTATTATTGACAGATCATTCAGGTTGAGGATCTGAATTGTAGATCTCTGTGGATCATTCATTAGAATGACAATAATAAATCTAAATCGTCCATAATCTTGATAATTAACAAGGAACATTAATTATCATAAAAGATTAGTATGCAAGTTAAGTGATGATTAAGTTCTACAAATCATAGGTAAGGAGTTACCGACTTAATTGCATATGTGTATGTTATTGGAACATAGTACAGGACTTGACCCAATGAAATAAACATTTGGATTGTGTTATGTGTCATTGTTTATTTCATATGAGTTTGATTCTAAGTTTGAGATGTTCACCTTTTCCACATGAGGATAGGTTCAATAAATATCGTCTAACGTTGTTTCCTGATAAAGGCTGCTATAAGGACTTTATTTATGTTCTCTTGAATTGTGCGGGGAAAAGTTGTTCATCAAGAAAACCGTATGTCCCTCATTAGTATATCTAGCGAGTGATGATATCTGTTTGGGCCCTTTGATGGAGTTGGATCGTATGCATGCAAACTAGACGATCAACTCTAGATCAAGAAATGTATAATCTGCAAGAATGACACATTCCTATCTTGGATTATACAAAGATATCGTGTGACATAAGAATCAAACAAAGAAATACTTTTATTTCTTATGCAGGATTGAGATATTGTAACGGTACATTATTTATACGAATTGGGAGTCATAACGTGTTGCTAGATACCGCTTATGATTATTGGAAATAAATAACGATTTATTTTCATGGCCAACATAGTATAAATCCTCAAATAGGGTCGCACAAATAGGATTCTAACCACTTGGTGCATTTATTGTTTATTCACAATAATGTGTATTGTGAAATGTGATAAGTTAATTAATTAATTATATACCGTTATGAACCGTTATAATTAATTAAATTAAAAGGATCATATGGAAACAATATAATGCATTAGCTAATCATAGATTAATTATTAATGAGTTAATAATTAATTATGTTCAACTTACTTTAATTAGTTTGAGCTAATTGGGCTTCTATTTAATTGGTTAATTAAATGCCCGATTTAAGGAAGAATGAAGAGACAATTAAAGGAGATTCATTAATTGGTGAATTAATGAATAAAGGCCTTTTATTAAGATGGCCCAAGAGAGCCCATTAGGTGGTCTCTTAGGGTGGATGGCATACTTGTAAATAGTATGAAAATTGGATGAGAGTGGTTGGCTATATAAAGGGGTCTCTTTGGGAGAAAACCCTAGCCGTCATCTCTCTTCCTCTCCCCTCCCTTGCGCCTCCACCTAGAAGAGAGATTTTTCTCTCTTCTCCATGGCTCTTCCCTTCCTCTCTTAGCTCATGTGTTGAGCATCCCACCTCTCTTCCTCTCCATTAAATAGTTAATTAAGAGAAGCAAGGTGATTAGCAAGAGGTTCAAGAGAACTAGCATTCTCTTTGAGCTTGGTGGTGGGTCCTTGGTGGGCTAGAGGCGGCCATAGATGGTGGAGGTGGTGGAGCACGCACCCCATCGACTCCCATGCCATGGATTCGAGCCTCATGAATACAATTTCATGAGAGGTACAATTTCTCCTACAAACTCTCTTGATTGGATGTGTGATTGCTTTAGCACTAGATCTATTGATTTGCTTGTTGTTAATGGTGATTAATTAGTTGTAATTAATCTAAAATTAAAATATGAGCATTTCCTAACAGGATATACCTTTGATCTTCAGTAACAACTCTCCTTTTCCCTTTTTCCTATTCGTCCCACTCCTTCTCTCTCTCTTATCTTCTTTTTTTTTTCTGGAATTTGTTTATCATCCGGCCAAAAACCCAAAAACACTCAATAGGAGTTTAAATAGAGGCAAAAAGAGAGAAGAATTCGAGGGTAGAGATTAATTACACTAATCTTACAGTTTGAGCAACCCACTCGATTTCTCACACGTAGCAACCTTACGGTTGCGATTTGAGAGAGGAAATGATGGCTTTCCTCAGCCGTGGCCAAGCGTGATTGGCTTGCCACTTTCAATCCACTTCAATCTTTGCGCAAGGCGGTGCGACGGCGAAGAGGAGAGAGGAGAGAAATCGGACGGAGAGAAAAAGAGAGAGGTGGAGAGAAAAGAGAAAGAGAGATGTGGCCATCTGTACATCGATTTTTATCGATTTTGCTTTGATTGGATTTTCTGCGGCGAAGATTTTGTGGCCCCAGGTGTGGCAGCTCATTTTAATTGATTTTAGTTGCTAATTTCATGCATATTTAATCAAATTAATAATGAATTTTTTGTTTAATTAAGCTTTGATTTTGCTAAAATATTCTACACTAATTATAGATTTTACACAAAGTCAAATATTTCGAATTCAAGCCGATTTTTATGTTACTTTTGATTTAATTCTCATAAAAATATTATAATTATGATTTTTGTTATAAATTAAAATTGTTTATTTGCTTGATTAATTAACCTAATCGATTTCTATTTGGTTTAATCTTCTCACTATGTTACAAATCTAAAACATAAAAGATATGAAAGTCTGTTGTTGAAAAAGGAAAGAGACGAAAGAGACAAAGTTTCCCCCCATATTTTCTTTCTAAAACCTAAAAGAATGGAAATATTTCCAATATTTCTCAACAAACATAGCCACATAGGTGTCTCGAAATGGAGGCATTCTTAGAGAAATTATTTTTGCTTGGGCTCGCCAGCAATCTTACACATGACTAAATAAGTATTCCAATAATTGCGCGGGTGAAAATTATTTCTAATCTGCGATTGCAAAATCAATTCAAAAATTTTAATTAAGTTTGATAAACAGCATTTGAATGTGGCCATGTGGGTCGACTCGAACCCTGTGGAGGTAACATCTGCCATGGTAACGAACTTGCTTCCACATCTAGAACTCAAATTAGTTTCTAATTATATGTTCGTCACTTAATCGGTACTATTTCTTTAAAAAAATATATTGCAACTCTAAAACCAAAATGGTTTTTTTAATTAAAAAAAAGGTAGCCACATTGGAATCTCCTGGCAAGCACTATAGTCATTCGAAGTCATATTGAGCACCTCTCGAAAGCAAATGATAACAAAAATAAAAATCGAATAACTAATTTATTTTTTCGGTATAACGGTTTACGGGGATTTTAAAAAACTTCGTTGACAAATCAACATCGGACTCGCACAAGATGATCATTCAATGACCTTGTTGTTTCTATTAATTGCACATGCATTTTTATTTCTTTTGTACTTGTACCAGCATTTCATAAAAATAAATATTATATTGAAATAAACTTTTTAATATAAATGGGAGACACTCTGATGAAGATATAGAATTAAAAATACAAGAAAGTGGTCTTATTTTATTCGAAAATATTATGACGTGATTAAAACAACCAATATTCGTTAAGAAAAATTTTCAAAATATTATAAACCATCGATCCTTGTGGGTCTCGTCATATATATGTATGAATTTTTTTTCCCTCTGCATAAAATGCACGAGTTCAAATATATTATCACAAATTTCTTCAAAATATTAATTACATGATAGTAACTGCGGAGTATTTCTAAGAAAAAATTCTTCAAAATGAGATTGGTGCAAATTTTAATGATATCGACGTCCTAAAAAGAAAAAAATTACGCTAGTAAATCATATTCATCCAATATAAAAAGGATGGATAAAAAAGAAACAGAACAAAAAATAAATAAAAAAATGAAAGGAAGAAACGGACGGATCCACCCGCTAACGACCCCAATTGGGGTTCAATTAATTTCAGTCATTTATGAAAGTGGATTACAGATAGAAACGACCGTTGCATTGTTTTGGTCCGTTATGATATGATATGATATCCATTAAAAAAAAACTTATAGCTGCGAGCGACCTCTGTATTCTTTATTGGCTTAAAACGTTTTAAAAAGATGCATACACTCAGCTGGACTCCAACAAATTTTCTCTGAAGTTTTTTTTACTATTTATTCTCGTACTTGTAATGATTAGTAAAATGAAATTATGAATTACACCATTCCTAGGAAATACATGTTGATTTTTGTAGTGAATCCGCCCTTCTGAGCTGTAAAGCAAAATCTGACTCGGCACATTTAAATTTTTTTAAGCACGTATGGTTATCATATTTATATGAAGTTTTCGGAATTCAGAAGTCAGAACCCATGTTAAAATGATTAAGTAAAACAATGGAAAAAAACAAATGGATTACTAAATTTTCAGACGAAGAAAGAATACACGACTCGTTCTTGGACGGGTGTCAAAGTGGAATTCATGTGTAGCTATTCATGTGCGCAGCCGCAATGAAATGCAGGCATACCCGGACCGGTATGGTAGAGCCATCCGTACATCTTAAACTAGAATCTTTGTTTTCTACCTTAACTCATGTGTTGCCACTTATGTAACGAGCCATGCAATCTATAAGGATTTAGCTGATATTCATTTCCTTTTTTTGTTTGTTCGTGTTATCGTACGTATTTTATCCAAATTTGCTTATGTATTTCAAATAACTTTTATAAAATTTGTAATGCTTAATTGTTCCTTGTAGAATAATAAACCATTGCGTGAAAAAAAGAAGTACGATCGTACAAACACAAAGTTCCATTTCGGCCCCTTGTTTATAATTCCCCAAATTTTGATATATAATTTAGAATAATCTAACTATTACATAGATGTTTGATCAAATTCCACTTGGGTTTTTCTTTTGTTTTATTAACCTTAATCTTCTTTGTTTTTCACTGTCAATCTAATTATTAAACTTCCCAACAATATGATTGGTAGATTACATACAATTTTTACATACTTTCTCAACAAATATTACACTCATTCCTTTTCGCCATATTTCTAATTCGAGCCTAACTCACATCACTTAGACTTACAAAAAGGATAGTTATTAAAAAGAGATCTCCCCAACGGTGTGAACAAAACTCCATTAATTTCTCTGTGCATCAGCTCATCAGCTCCCAACCACCCAACGAACTCGAAGTCTCGAATACCCTGCTTCTTCCCAAACATCACGGCCAGTGAAAATCTACAAATATCTTTCTCTGCTCTCGGACTAAATTAAATTCGTAAGCCAAGTGCTAAGAGACTTTTGATTAATATAACATGAGATTAACAATTGTGCCAAATTAATTATCCTCAAAAGGAAAAATTAAAAAAATAAATTACATGCCACTACGTGTCTACATCCTATTTCACCCAGTGGTATTACCGTGAGAAAGTCAAACTTCACAAAAAGTAAAAATTAATCAAGTAGAAAATTAGTCAATTCGGATAATACAGAAATCATTAACACATTGAATCCAGCTATAATAAAATAGTTAATTCATTTAATCCGTGCACTAAGAGCACTCAAAACAAACAAATGGATTATTCAAAGGGAAGGAAAACCCTTGACCTGTAACCTTATAAGTACAGTGTATCCACTTCCCTCGTTTAGAAGAGCAAAATTCTCCAACTAAACCCCAGAAAAATAACAAATCTCAGATGGCCTCCTCGTGCAAGCACATGGAGTTCATCCAAGCTCAGCCATGGTGGGCTCTCGTTCCCGCCATTATCGGCCTCCTTTCTCTCCTCAAGTTCTCTCTCCTCCTCCTCCGATGGATCTACATCTCCTTCCTCCGCCCCGGGAAGCCGCTCCGGCGCCGCTACGGCCAGTGGGCCGTCGTCACTGGTTGTACTGATGGGATCGGTCGCGCCTTCTCGTACCAGCTCGCGAGACGCCATGGCATGAATCTGGTGCTTGTGGGGAGGAACCAAGAGAAACTCACGCAGATCGCTGATGAGATCAAGGCGAAGAGTCCCAAAATTGAGACTCAGACTGTTGTGATTGATTTCTCGGGAGATTTGGTTGATGGAGTTGCCAGATTGGAGAAGGCGATTAGTGGACTTGATATAGGGTTACTTGTCAATAGCGCTGGAATTTCTTATCCTTATGCAAGGTTTGTTTCTCCTTTCTTTTCTTTTTTTTTTTTTCCACATTTTTAGGTCTTTAGATCGAGGGAGTGAAATTTGTGGTTTGATTAGCTCCATTTATGGCTTTATTTTTAGTGTTAGATTTCAATATGAGGTTTGACTTGCGCCAATTTTCAAGAATTTAACTGGCTTTCGTAAAAGAAGTGTTTTTTAATAGAAGATCTGAGTTTATAGTGGAAATGTATTGCTGCGACTAGTACTAGTAGTGCGAGATTGCAAAAAGCTTAAATTAGAGCCTTAATTATACCCAACTAAATCCATTGATTGCAAATTGTCAGGTATTGAACAAAAGCAAAAGAAAAAGGAAAGGTCAATTAGTCTTACTAAACAAATTGATACATTGCTGAGATTTATATCCATATTATTTTTAGTAACTGATTATGTTTTTTTTTTTTTTTCTTATTTTTGTTAATGTATTTATTAGGTACTTCCATGAGGTGGATGATGAGCTGTTGAAAAACCTTATCAAAATTAATGTCGAAGGTGTAACAAGGGTTACGCATGCTGTCCTCCCTGGCATGGTAGAGAGAAAGAGGGGTGCAATCGTGAATATAGGGTCAGGTGCAGCCACTGTTATACCATCAGACCCGTTATATACTGTCTATGCTGCAACAAAAGCGTGAGTTTTATTAATATATTAGCTTATTATATGTGTTCATTTTGGGTACACACTTTTACAAGCTTGAAACTTTATATAATAATATAAACCCTGAAGTCGGGATATAAAGCCATTTAGGCATTTACCCTATTGAGAAAGGTGCTTGTGAAACTTCACCTTTATGGACGTACCGAAAATATTTTCCTTATATACGTGGATACTCATTTAGTTTTATGTGGCTGTTATGGCATGATAGTTAATTCTGTAACAGTGTTCGGTGCTTATTCAAAAGAAAAATATGCCTAATTGCTATAATTGTTTACTGCATCCCTTGCAAATACAGCTATTGAATGGTATATTTGCAAGTTCACCTTTTTTTACCCAAGATTTGTGCATGAAACAAATGTCCTTTTGACAAATTCTGTGATTTTTATATGTGATGGCGACAATATTATTTCAGAAATACTTGAAATAGAAGAGTCAAGTTTACTGTTATTATCTAAAGACTAAATCTTCTTAATCCTTTGTGAAAACTTGCTGGATGCACTTCTTAAGTTTTTTTAGTAAAGAAAGTAATAATTAAAAAAGCAAATGATTGCTTGGTGAAGTAGATTTCTTCTATCTCATCGCCAAAGACATTACCTGTAGTTCCACTGGTTCAAAAAAGTTTTTCTAGAAAGAAAAGTAGTGTAATCTCTTAAAATTACTAGCCTTTATGAGAATTGGTCTACTTGATTAGGATTTGGGTCAACATCCATTTATTTATCCTATTATTTGGAATTTGATATAAGTAGGTGATCTGAACAACTACCCTCTTTATTGAAACCAAAAAACTTGTACACATTCTGTTAGATGCAATAATACAACAAAAGTCCAAGAAACTTATAATTTTACATAAAAACCCAAAATATGATAAAGTCTAGTTTTTCAACTTGCATATTTATTGAAATTGATGCTAGTAGGTGATCTAAACAAACAACTACCCTCTTTATTGTGAACCAAAACGCATACAGCAGAATCCCAAATGCATTGAGCAATCAGCTAAATTTCTTGCTTTAACTTATCCATTTTGAGTGCTTAACAATAACAAATCATTTTCTTTCTCAGGTACATCGACCAATTCTCACGCTGCCTTAATGTGGAATACAACGCCAAGGGTATTGATGTCCAGTGCCAGGTAATAATAATGTCACACAATAGTAATTTCAGCCAACTTGTTTTTTAGGGGCAGAAAAACTTTCTTTAACCCATTAACTTGGTTAAATATGCACATTGTGACCTGAAATATTTTATATGAAAACCCTATCTGCCACCTCTACTTTTCTCCTTAACATAGTTCAACTGCCTCGTTTGCCCAGGTACCTCTTTACGTTGCCACCAAGATGGCCTCTGTCAGAAAATCATCATTCCTGATACCATCGCCAGAGACATATGCCAGTGCAGGTCTAAGGCATATTGGTTATGAGGCAACATGCACCCCGTACTGGGTACACTCTGCCGTCTGGTGCATTGCCTCCATCATTCCTGAGTCAGCCATTGACTGGTGGCGCATTGGCTTCAACCTAAAGATCCGCAAGCGCGGTCAGGCCAAGGATGCCCGCAAGAAGGCCCAGTGAAGAGTTCTAATTCGAACAGACGAGGGTGGTTTCTCGTCTGGTTTGCTTTTACACAGGGCAGCGTCATAATTGGTCTTTTCTGTTTTAGTTCTTACAATCGGTTCTTTTGTATTCTGATGGAATTGTTTTGTTAGATTTGGTTTACCTCTGTAATATTTTTTATGAATATTGTTACATATTTTAAGAGGACAAACCATGATCCCTTTTGAACTGTTTACACATAAATGGGGCTCACGGCTTGTTCTCTTTAAGTTCTGAATTTTCTTTTTTCCTGATGAAAGCTTCAAACATTACGTATTGAGCCAACGCTCATTAGCCGGCCATTAAGTTTAGCTATTAAACGTTTCAATTCCAAATAGTATTAACAATTTATTTTTTATTCGATGTGACCATTTGGATGGTGACCAACCAAACAAATTTATACTTTAACGATGTGTATAAGTGTATTTCTTGTTTTTTGCTTGGCAAACAACCACGTGCGTTCTCGAGTGAAATAGCGAGCTTCAATGGAGTCCTACAGGGTTTGGTATATGGCATCCAGAGCCGAATATATTTTTAACTTATATTCAAGGTTCGAAGCAGACCTACTTAGGTTTTTTTTTTTTCATTTAATATGCTACGTGTTTTTAATTTTTTATATATTCACATATTGCCGTTAAAATTAAAGGAAGACATGAAACAAACATCGTCTATTTGACCTACAGTAAGCTCCAATGCTCCATCCTGTCTATTAAGCTTTTCTACGTATTAGAAATTTCAGTCGTTAAAAATAAATTCCGCCGTAAACACATTTGGTTACATAACCAATAACGATAGTATTATTAGCATTTACTAGCAGATGGTCATTATCGCATTTAACGAGTGACGCACAAACATATGTAAAATAGTATGTTTTTTTTGGATAACAAATACTGAATTTCTGATATGCCAGAAAATATTCATTTTTAACAATTGCGATAATCTGATAGGAATACTTCGTTTGATTCATGATTCTTTATAACATGTAAAGTGGACAACACTCAACAGGTCACTATGAACCGCATATTGGTAATCTAACCTTATTATAAAGGGTTATGATGTGGAAAAGCAGGTCAACTAAAGATGATTTTAATTAAAGTGATAGCATAAGGCTGCCACATGTATGCCTATAAGGATACCACAATAGCAAATTCAGATGTCGAACTCAGGAATATGACGTCGATCGTCTTCCAAAATGAATGGTGCAATTTCTTTTTAGGACATCAATTTCTACTTTTTTTTCATAAATTGGTAAGGAAAATTAAATTTATATATATATAATTTTTTTTTGAACGAGTAGCTTTATCTTTTTTTTAAAAAAAAAAAAAAAAAAATCTTTGAGTGAATCACTTCATTACCTTTTTCATCTATAACCTAACAAAGTGTTGACGATAGCATTCATTCACATGTTTATGTTCACATCATAAACATCATTTAAACAATGCGACTTAAGTGGAACAAATTAGAGGAAAGCAAAACAAATTCTTCGGAAACGATTAATTTTTCCCTAGACATTGGAGATTCATTATTGTTTTTATCTCATTATATATTTTTTGTTTATTACCTTATCACTCGTGTGACAACCATTATACGGCGAACAGAGAAAAAGGTTATGCAAGCAGATACGCAGAAGCAGACCCTAAATTGCAAGAGATGTAAAAGATCAGAAAAGAAAAATAACAGTCTTTGTATTTCGCTCATACGGTATCCGGTGGGGCCTATCGTTCTAACTTATATTTCACTTTTGTCTTCGTCGTTTTGCTTACACTAGATGGGGTCCGGGAAACCGGGTAAGAATTACGAGTGGCAAAAAAAAGAAAAAAAAAATTGCTCTTTTCGTAGACAAACAGACAAAAATTTTCATGAATTAATCCGCAATACATTTCCAGTGGTACTCGAATTTCATTGAATACTAAAGCCATTTCGTATTTATCAATTCTTCTTGCAAGTTTTTTTCTTTGGTTATCTGAAATTATATAGTTTTCTACAATTGTAATTTTCTGATATTCATCTCTGCATTATTAGTAGTTTATTACCAACTATTATTGTAAAAGATCATTCTCATATTTGGTAAATAAAAGTGTATAAAGCAGATGAAGTGATTAAATATTTAAACGTCGATTTATCTGACAAAAAGACGTGTCCATAAGCTTAAATAAAATTATATGTTAACACAATTTCTTGGTATTTATCAGTACTGATAATTTGTTGTCTTTTTTTGTATCTTATTTCTTATATATTATTTGTTATGAAAAATACTCTTAATTCCCAATTCTTTTTGTTATGTGATTCTATTATTATCTTCGTTTAGACAATTTCAGATGTTTTAGTCGACGTTATACAATGTACCACCACAAACGCTATGTTTAAAAGTAATATCGAAGTTTTAATATTTATCAAGTTTCAGCAATTGTATATGGTTAAACAGGAATGCAACTTGTTTCCAAAATCAGCAGCCTTGTTCCTTGAGAGTTCTAGGAGCAAAGATTTCGCAATAGTTTGTTTAAGTCTCCCCTTCTATTCTTGCTTCCATGTTCATATTATTGGACATCTCTGTGGGACTCTGACATGAAGGGCCAGGTGCTGATTCTGATGCCGCCAGTTGAGCTTTTGCTGCTACAGCTGGCCATGGGGGAGCTGACTATTAATGTTGATTGAAGAGAATTACTGGAGGTGGCTGAGGGTGGTGATAGAGATATATAGATGTATTCTTGTGTTTTTTTATTTGATGTTGAGTTTGTGTTGCTAGTAGCTTTCATATTTGTTGTACTGATTGAGTCAAATAATTGTTGGATGATAGAAACAGGAGTTAGATAATAATGTGAGCACTGGTACCATTTATGCTACGTGCAGTGCAGTCAAGAGAGGTTATAGTTCGAGTTCTGATGTATTTTGGGTATGAATACGATCCAGTCAGGGGTCAAACTTTGTAACTTTTCACATTTTTTAAATGGAAAAGTTGTGGTTTCCCACTAGTTTCGAAAAAAATAACTATGTTACAAAGCACAAGCGAGAGACTCGAGTTTAGACTCGACTCTTTGCCCGATCAACAACTTGTTCACATAGACATGCCTTCTTTAAAGATATAAAGACAAAAAGGAAATTCAGGAACAAGAACTATTGCAAAAATATAAAGTACGCACTTTGCTCTAAAATTCAATTGCACGACATCCTACAATTATCTACAAATCCATGCATTCCGTAGGAGAGCAACCTTCATGATATCAGAAAACTATACATATATATTTTTTTTTCATGTACATGAGATTAAGAGAGAACAATTTGTACAATTGCATTCACTTCACTGTGGCGTAAATAATGAATCAAGTATATTGGCTATTATCAACTGTCAAAATAGCTAACAAGCAGAACTCTCCGCTCATTTATACAAGTGTATCTCGATTCTAGAGAGAAACCTAAGCACTTGGTGGTGGAAAGATAGAAAATGGGAAGTACTATACAGTCGGACCCTGCCAGCACCTGTACATCATTTCCTAAGTCTTCTATTTTCAAATATTTAAATAATGCATAATTTTATAATAATTAATACATATAATTGTAAAATTCTCCAAGCAATAGATACAATGAGATGAATACATGAGCTTGGTGAACTAACTGGTTAATGGTCATAAGCTCTCAGAGGAAAAATTAGGAGGACATGCATCTCCTTAACACTGATGGATATATTAGTGGGTCTTCTCAAAATTTTTGGAGACCCTTGTGTAGTCAGCGTGAAAACAAAATATATAAAAAGCCTAGAAGTATGTATGTACAACTAGCCTCATTTTTCCCACTACATCAAAATGGGTAGTCCACCTCGGGCGAGAGCAACAGATTAGCTGCTCGTTTTTCCTCCAATGGTGCTGGGAGGTTAAGATCAAGAGCCAATGGACTGGTCTGATTTTCATTCAGTATCACATTTTCTTCCATTATTTCTGCATCAAGTGCAACCACGTCTGATAATGCTGCCTCAGGAGCCATGGCAGGATTTCGGTGTCGCCTCATGTGGCCACCTAGCGCCTGGCCAGATGCGAATTTAGAACCACATATGGTGCATTGATGAATTCTTGTCTTCGCAATAGCCATTGAGAAGGAATTCATGCTCAACTTCAGCATATCTTCTTCTTTCGCCTCCTCTGCAGCCTTTCGAATTTCGAGCATGCTAGTCCTGCTAGTGTACTCATTTTTGGGTTGAGCTAGCCGTGGCTTCTTGTGGCTTGCGCGGTGCCCACCAAGTGCTTGAAAGCTGAGAAAGTCTCTTCCACAGGTCTCACATCTATAGAGCACAGTACCATCTGGAGCAATCCATTTGCTTGTGTTGCCTTTGGACTTGGCCTCAACAAATTGAACTGGTGGTGCCTCATTAATTGGGGTTGCATGACGAGGTGACTCCTGACCGTTGGATAGTAGAAGTAGGTAGGATGCCACTGCCTGTTCTTCCTCAGTATGTTCACATAATGATTCTTGAGATGAGGGAGATGATGAGTGATAGGGAGAGTCTATAGCTGGAGATGAGGAGCCAACAACTGGCGATGGGGAACCATTAGCTTGATAGCAAGAGCCATCGACTTGGAGAGCAGGAGGAAAGGGAGGTCTGTAGCGCTTTGTGCGCCTCCCTTTTGGGATCAATCCTGTTCTGCATTCTTCTTCTCTTCCTTGCTCTCCACGTTCCATTTAACTAAGATAAATGGTTTTCACACAACATGGGTATCCAACACAGATAGGTGAAAGAGAGGGTTGGGGGTGATAGAACTTACAAATAGTGGCAAAGTAATTAATGAGGAAAGATAATATTTATAACAAGAAATCCACGAGGCCTAAAATAAATGAGAGGCGCAATTGAAACCAAGGATAGTGGTAGATAATACCTATTTTTAGAGTGTTTTTCGCTTGTTACTCTAGTTTGTTAAAGCTAAACGAAGTTGGCTGGCTTTGCACAAAGTTAGGATTGTCGTAGATAGTTAGAATGCATAGTACTTAGGTGGAATGAGGTTGCATAGTAACTAGTAAAGGTTGGCTCGCTCATCTCGTCTCGCTCATAGACTAAAAATGGAGAAACAAAGTGACCACACAAAATAGAGGGTGGAAGCAAGAGTATACCAGAGCATTGTAATTCCTACTTGTAAACTTCAGATGTTGCCCAAAAAATATATTCTAATCTGTGTTGATTATAAATCTTCTTTTTTTTTTCAATATGCTCAGTGAAAGATAGTTAGAAAATATGGCTAAATCATAACATTTCGTACGGTAGATTTACTGCTGGAACTATAATAATACTTCTAAAACTAATAAAGTTTCTTATGGATATACAGGAGTATTAAAAAGATAGAGGTTGTGCCAAATTTTGCATTTCTAGGATGTTATCTACCAACCTTTCCTATTCTAAAATTTTAAATTCTGGGACAACCATTGGAGGTCAGGCAGCCTTGTCCGCTGATCTCCCCTTCTGGGATCCCTCTGCTTGCCATTAGAGCACAAGATGATGGATTTTACTCTCATTCATTTTCTTTTGTTGGACCTAACATCCTTAATATATTTTAAAGACAACTAACGCTTCGGCACCAAAATATGGTCAAAATCTCAGATCCCGTTCCCAACTGTTTAAATGAAATTTGATGAAAAAGATTCTGCCAAAAATATTAATTTCAATTTGGGGTATATGCCTCTCAACAACTTAATCCAGTTGTCAAATTTCTATAACAAAAATGGTACACTATTTAGATCCTGTTATATAAAGAAAACCAACTTATCTCCATCAAAATTTCTCTCCCCTCATGCATCAATAATCATGATGAAAGAAGTAGACATTAAAAGAAAATAGATACAAACTAAGAGAAAACAAACATATCCTTTTCTGAAGAAAGCATTCTCTTTGCTGCTGCTGTACCAACAATTCTTTCAAGCTGCATGAAATGAAGATTATATTCAGATGTAGATTATGGTCCGATATAGTGGCCAAAATAATATACTAGCTTCCAGTACAACTTCAGATTCAGGGCTCTTTAGTTCACTGAAGCTAATTTGAAAATAAAGTTACAAAACTAGGGTGCCATGCCATACATGTACAGGACAACTTAACTATTTACTTACCTTCAGAAGGTCAAAGCGAGAGAAGAGTACATTGCACATCATGTTTCTTGATGCATCAAGCATGTTTAATATCTAAAATAAAATAAACATTGTATAAATAACTGATTGGTAAGAAAAAAAATGTCATTATTACAAACAAATAATTTAAGTTGAAGTACCAACCTCAGGGTAAAATTCCTTTCTCTCAGGCAGGGAATATATGATTAAATCCTGGATTCCTCGAATCTGGATTACAAATTCATTAACAATTTTAGCTAAATATTGCTATGTTTAAAAAAAAATGTAGAAACTCAGAAGCAAAGCATTACCTTATATCTATGGTAAAAATGAGCTCTCTCAGTGTATAGCATGATTTTCCTCTTTCCTTCAAAAAACCAAACTCGTGCACGGGATATATCACTCTGTTTGGTGTACCTACAGAATATTAATTAACATATAAGATTAAAATCTTGATGCTTCAGTACTGTTGGCTAGGGTCCAAAGCACAGGTATAAAACAGAATGTAGTAACCTTTCTATTCAGATTTTGAACATCCAAACTTTTGGAAGACAATGTAACTCCAACATGGTATAAAAATACATGTACCAACCTGCGCCGGATTAAGATAATTATCGGTCCATTCATTGTCTATTAGGGGTTTCAATTTCCTTCTTCAGGTTCTATGGTTATTATTCTACTTCCAGTTCAAAAAACATTTACCGAAAGAATATGTATACCGCACCAATACTAAAAGATGGTTACATAAAAAATGCACTTACTCCCCGAGCAAGCAGAAGGAAGCATTCTGAGACTTCAAGAAATTGCGTATTCTAACGAACTCAAAGTAGGAGCTTATAAATATCATAATTCCACCCTGAAAAGATGTTCCTCTTTTTCAATAAAAACAAGATCTAAAGATTAAAAAATGAAAAATGATTGGTTTCAGATATACCTCAATTGAGTCCTTAATCTTTGGGAAAACCTGCACCAGAGATAATATAAAATATTTAATTCATGAGTGGCAAAGTGGCTTTGCAGGACATAATCACATTCCAAGGAAACAGAATACCAAAACCCAACAAACGAAATATCTAGGTTTAAAATATATGGATAATAACAAAAAAATAATTAATACTCAGAACTGTAGGTGATTTAAGGAGAACTTAGGCTATTAAAACAAAAATATAATCCTCAGTTTCTTATGCATTGTGTGGCTACTTCCAGGAAGATGAAAAAAGAAAGTAAAATGTACACACAAAAAAAAAAAAACATTTGAGTATCCAAAATATGGAAAATAATCTTGTTAATTGGGTGCTACATACGGTATTATTATGTACTGCTAATAGGTTAAAATATTTCTCACACCATGGGGAAATATGGGCTTTGCCATTAAACAAAAGATTAATATCAAGCCTATATGGGCTTCGCCGTTCAAGAAAATATTTTCTACTTTTAGATTCATGCTTCATTTAAGAAATAATTGAGTATCCATTAGGACAAATAATAACTCAACATGCTCAAATATAGCTCAGAACAATCAGACTTAATAAATTTGAAGCAATCAATGCTATCGTCAGGATAATTTAATGAATCCAAGTTCAGCATTTAATTTTTTTGAAATGCAACCACATGAGAGCACTCATTTAAAAAATGCTAGCCAGGCTCACATGAAGAAAATATGACATAAACCTACTCAGTAGCTAACCTTCGTTCATCAAAATTAAATCAAAAGATTCATTACCTTCTTACAGAAGTAATCTAGACGAGCATCATCAGCATCAATAATTGAGGAAGGATTAAACCTTTCATAAATCTGCTTAGTAAATGATAGAGAAAAGGGGTAGAGGGCAAATTAGCTTACACTTTGAGTTCAAAAGGAAAAGACAAGCATATATTCAATTCAATTAAATAACAAGCACGCAGAAATAAAGAGACACCCAAAAAATTAATGGAGAGGAACCATAACTTATGCCAAGAGCACTACCTGCTGCACTTGAAGCAATATTTTAGGGAGAACACCTTTATACTCAGAGACAAGCTTAGCCTGAGAAAAATCATAATCAACCAACAAAAATAAATAGTACATAACATATAAAACCAAATTGGTACAGTGCTTGTCCTAACAATTCTCTAATCTGTAGGGAATGCACTTTTTCTTGTTTCCCTTTTATCTAAGGTATTCTCTACGGTCTCAAAACATGAATTAAACTTATACACAATAAGGGATTAATGATGCTGCCTAAGAGTACAGGTCCTGTACGACTCGTTATGGTGCTGCTGCTAACCAAATCAAAGCTGTGCACTCGATTCTTGCTTAAAACGAGGAATATTGGCATACCTTGCCTTGATAATTGACGCAGAATTTATTAAACAGAGCATTCATATCTGTATGTTAAAAAAAATTTTTTACCAATATAATTCAAAAAGGGAAATATAACATAAAAGAACTATTACAAGCCTTAAATTACATCATTTGGGACCATTACAAAAGCATTGACACCTGGGCACTACCAAACATCTTTTCTTTTTCAAATGTTTCTTTTGATGAGACGTCAGTAGGTTTTAAGACGCAACCTATCGGTCAACCATAACTATACCAACCTGTATTAGTTCTGATTCAGTCTGGTACAATTACTGGTTGATAACAGTAAAAGTCCTCGCTAAAAACATAACAAAGACAGTTGTTCCTGATACCTGGGTTAAGATAAGAACCTAGAAGGATAGTTTGCCGATAAAACCGAGCTTGGCCATCCAAGTACCTAAGCAATCATAATATTGTGGGGAGAAAAAAGACCATCATAAAGACTAATGAATAAGTAAAATCATCCACGTTATGTTCAGGTTCTTTTATGCAAATCCAAATGTACCGTATTTGCAAACACCCAAAAGGTTTCCTCGCAGTCAACAACTAACATTTTCTAAGTTCGTTACAATAGCACGAAATGCCAAAACCAGGGGTCAAGTCATGCAAAAAAATATATATATATTTTGCTAAATCTGCCTCAGATATTTCATATTTGATCAACATTGTTGTCAACTTGTCATACTTAATTCAAAACTTAAAGATCAAAATATTTATAAAATCTTAGGCTAGATTTAAATTCAATTTGAGGCTCAGAATATTTATTAGGTGAGAATATCATCAATGCTTAAACAGAATATACCTTTTTAATTCAACTAGTTTGGTGTTATTTTTCAATTTCTAAATAATGTTGATGTTAGTTGTGATTTATAACAGCGACATTCCAGGCGCTTATGAAGTAATATGTGTAATTTGCACAGACGTCAAAATCACACCAGTGTTGCACTAATACTATACTTACCAAACGAAACTTTGACAAGAAATATGTTACAAAAGAGAAATCAGCATACCATGGTCTAATGCGCATAATGTCAGTTCCATGTTGCTTCGATGGTGTCAAATTCAGATGGTCAAATACAGTATTGACATGTGTCCAGTTCTGCAAGGTTATGAAAATAATCTGTTTAGGCTAAGCTCTACTATATAGGAAAATGGAGAGGATTTCTTAGGTAGCTTACATACCTGCATGACTATCACATCAGCATGATCAATGACCACTATCTGGAAAGAGAAATACACATTAGTATAACCTCCATACCCTCAGAAGTACAAGCACAACACCTAAGCACCGATACACAGAAACATATACACAGAGTGAGCAAGAGAGAGAGAGAGATAACCTCAATGGATGACAAGTAATCTACATCCTTCTCCTTGTCAAACTCAGTTTCCCCAATTTTCTACCATGATTTAAAAAATGATGTAAAATAAAATTAATACTGGTCACATATGTCAAAAGAATATTAATATATTACTATCACTAATAATATAAGTGAGGTCCTAATGTGTATTACCTATAAAACAAATCAGTAAGTACACTAATTCAGGAAGGGCAAAGGCGGAAGACAACTTACAGTGACTAAACCAAGAGGAGATGCAACAATAATGTCAGATGAATAAAAATCACTGTACAGTTTCATGGTTCTCCTGAAATGGTAAAAATTAAGATAAAAGGTCATTGTCATATCCAAACAGTTATTTCAGTTTTCTTTCACCCTAGTACAAGATCAGGACATGTTAAAAAAAAATTGAAGTACTTTGTAAATTTTATCCCAAGAACAAAATGGTCATTATTGTTTCCACCAAATAAAGTTCGAAAATCTGCTGGTTTTGAACGGCCTTGAGAACTTGAATCTTTTTTATTGTGTTCTTCATCATTTAAAGCTCCAAACTCTTCTGTAAAACGATCAAGATGCTCCACATTATCCTAGAAAAAAAAATTAAGTATTATCATGCCCAAAATTAGCATACTTAGGAAAACTATTAAAACATCTGAAAGGTACTGTTAAGTGTCTTCTTACAGGTTCAAAAACATCCTAATTTCAAGCACATGCATGCATCAACACAATGAATTATTATGAAAGCACTGTAGAAAGCTGGAAAGAAAAAAAAAAAAAAAGGCATATAACCTTGTTCGTGAGCGGGGTAAGTTGGATTAACCTCAGGACAACACTTAGAGCAATACTCCTCAATGGCAATAAGAAGAGAACCTATGCAACACAAACACTCAGAAGCTCAATACTCGAAAATGTAATAACATCTACAATAGGTGATTTTGGTGCGACGTCTCAAGATTAAAGTGACCAACAAGTCAAAAGCCCAGCAGACAATGACTCAGTTCATAACTTTAAAACAACAAAAGAAAAGCTACAGTATCAATAAGAAAAGAACTTAAGAAATGTAAAAACTTTACAACGTTGTCACTTGAGAGTTTATTTATATCAATAAGAAGCAAGTCTGCAAGGTGCCACAACCAATGGGTCAATTCAAACTAAATCAATAATGTAAAACCTGACCTACGTGTTTAGTGGTAAGAATCTGGGCTTTTGACCAACAAGCATGTCACTTGCACCTGACCAGATTTTACTTGATTCCTTTTGTATTTTTTTATAATTATTTTTCAAGAAATGCCTAAACTTAGCCTAATTTTTCATTGAGAGAATACGAAGCGAATTTAAATGTTTGTCATGTCATCCAATCTGGCAGTGCTCAACTTTTCACCCACTTTAGAACAATCCAATGGGTCAATAAATATGCTGTGGGTCAGTACTTTTGCAAACTCACAAGTTTTGTCAGCAAAATTTTATTCTGCAATAAAAGCTTTACCTTGACCAAACCAGACCAACATGATTAATTGTCACCCATAAAAATACTTATTGTGCTCAATTAAAGATAAAAATTAAGTGTGTGAGGTTAGAATAATTAAATTCAAAGAAGCACCTTTGGGCGGGTGAAACCTTGATCCAAGTAAGCATCACTTCCCAAAACTTCTTCCCTTCCACCTTCGAGCTTGTTGAGCTTTGCATCATTTTTAATTACAAGTTCTCTGGTCCTATATATATGGTTCAACTGCCAAATTTCAAATAATATCGTCATACAGATGATTTGGTAAAAGTTGCAAATCACTGCGCGCAAGAGTGATAGGAAGATAAGCTAAAATAGAAAGCAAAGCATACAATATGTAGGAGGTATGCATCCATGATAATTGAATCTTCTTCGCCTCCTTTCACATAAAATGGCTTCTTGTTGCAATGCATGATGTCTCGGTATGTATTAACTATAGAAGAGATTAAAACTTAAAACCAATCTAGAAGATATAATTTATTTGAACAGGGATTGTCAAACTTACAAAGTGAAAAAAAGAAATTCTCCCTTGATGAATTAATATCACCGGAAGCAGATGCTTTATTAATATTTTTCCAATGTTTATGTATCTTTTCCTTGAGAGAAGAAGCCATCTCTTTACCAGGTTCCTACAAGTAGGAGTTCATCAAAAAGTCAAAATCCATTAAGTTCTTATTTATTTATTATGAATTTTGAAACATAAAAATCCTCAATAAAAATAACCTGCTTACAGAAAATGGGGAAGAGAGCCAATATCGAACAAGAAAACATTAATCATTTCTTTTTTCAGTGTTCTTATGTAAGGTTTGCGGGTAATAGTTTTGCCTCACATAACAACAATGCGATAAAGTTAGTCAAATGCAGCCAACCAGTCTACCACTGGCACGTCCATTACTTTGCTAATAAAATATTGGATTGATGATTAAAAATTAATAGAGGAGCTTTTTCACAACTGATACCGGACAATGTTGCATGCATACCAGATTAGGTGTTGCAAGCTGAGGAAGGTGGTATCAGCTTGGTAACAGGGACACCAATACCGGCATTATTGGGGTAGTTTAGCATTCAAAGCAAGGAAAAGTTTTTGGAAAAAGGGCCTGCCTTGGCTGTCCATAACTCATGCAGTCTCAATGTCAGTTTGTCATGCTACTGTTTCTTGTTTTGCTTGAGGTCTGATAGGGAAAATGGGACAGTGCTATAAGAATGCTAATGTTGTCTTGAGCAGCTTTTCATCTGAGAGCGGGTACTGCTACTCTACTAGTTAAGACTTACAGACAGAGAAAGGTACTCAAAGAAGAGCATCAGGTGTAGTCAATTATGGTTTATCTTTCTAATATATAGTAAGACTTGCATGTCCTCCCAACTTGGGGTGCTTTACAGTGGGTATATTTGCTCTTAAGGATAGTCTTGGTTTTGTGTGATGCAGATTCATTAAAAGCTAATGTAATTGTGTTTCGTGTTTTGCATGAAGCAGGTGATACCATACAAATTTTTCATTGAAAATTGTAAGAGTTATTGATGTCTACTCTTGTGTAATTTGTTCTAATGCATGTGCAGAGTTGGTAATGCAATAGATTTTGCAGAGCCCCTATACAACCAGAAATCAAAGTAATACAACTACATTTTCATTATTTGAAAAGAAAAATGTTTAAGATATTTTATATTAACATAAGACGTCTGACATTAGTATTAACACCAACAACAAGAAAATTAGGGCCAATTTGACCCTTAGTTATTATGATGAAAATGATTGTTGCAGGAGTCCTGATAGTGCTTTAAAAACTGTAATAGAGTTATCATGCGTTGATATGCAAAAACATGGCACAAATGACTATGTTAGAAGCATTAATTATTACCAGAATATATTTGTTCTCATTGTCTTGCATTTTAAAAAAATAATAAACAAATAAGAGTTTAAGGTCTTATAATAAGCTGTTGAATACAGGCTTTTTTGAAAATCCATTACAGCAAGGGCCTCCTTGCATATCTAGCACAACAAGGTACCTTTTTATAGTAACTTCTTCAAAAACTTAAGGCCTTGTTTATCACAAAACTTTGAAAATTAAAGCACAGCATCCTTAACCATAGTAATACCTTTGAGATAGGTTCCCCAGTGCCCGTCCACTTTGACAATGGTATGTAATTTTCTGGCATCTCCCATTTAAATTTCCACTTTGGGTCCTTTAAATTATCGACCTCTTCCTTCATTAGACTACGTGCCAAGTGACTATCAAAAGAACTGCAAAAGGAAATCTGTTAGTTCCAACAATACACCTCATGGAAGAATTACTATTATAGATGAGGTATAAATATTGCTTTGTTCCTCCAAGCTCGTGGTCTTGACAAATCAAATCCTTCTCATAGATGAAAGTGCAATTTCTACACAGGACCCTTACCCATTCATATCCAGTCAAATATGCAACAATACTTCATTTGACATGAACATCAAGGAGTGACTCCCAATCCAGAAGTTCGCCATAATTGCATACCAAACAGAAACTATTTACTTAAGAACAGCAAACTTTATTATCTAGAACCAACCTTAAGGTTTCTTTATCATCTCCATCATTGTAATCCTCTGGGTAGTCTTCTGCTGAATCTTCATCTCCATCATCTATGATTCCTTTGGCATGGTTTTCATCAAGATTTGATGGACCAGATTCATCGCCCGATCCTAATAAATAAGGAAGACAAATTCTCAGATTGACCTCATATGCAACATGTTGTCAAATTGGCTAATGAATAATTTGAGAAACCTTTAAAAGTGAATCATTATTACCTTCTTCATCGGCATATTCTTTATCAGACATACTACCGCTGGCTGATCTATCGTCGTCTTCTTCTTCGTCAGAACTGCTTAACCCCAATTGCTCTCTTTGCCTTCACGAGGACAAGTTATAAATATAATACATCTTGTAGTTCATATTTATTTTTCAGTTTCCGAAGAGCGTATTTACCTCTTCTTATACATGGCTGCGAACTTTGGATTGCTAGACCCCAAAACATCTAGTAAATTGTGCACAGAAGAGTCACCTCCAGAGAAACCATGCTCTACAGGCCCACTATCCAAATTTTCTTCAAAAGAACAGACTAAAAAAAGCAAAGCTAAAATATTAAAACTGTACCCTTGAGCATTTTTAAGGTAACAAACTTAACATGGACATTAAACAGCCAGTTAATGCATCATCAAGTAGCCTCGTTGATAATTCTTAGTCTAAGTTCCTATCAATCGTGTCCATTATTATAACTTTAAGCTAGGATTTGCACAACAGTAAAATTTGTCTCAATCACATATTCCATTTTTTTTTCTGTGATGAATTAAAGGAATGCCTGAAGCTCACCTGATGAAGAGGTAGGAGAAACTTCCTCACGTCGTCCATTTTCCACAAGGTTGGTTCTTTCAGCCTTTCCCTTCTTACCTAGTTTTTTTGCTGAGCCGGGTTTATGACTGGTCTTTGGCCTCTTAATAAATCCTACAAAATATGAAACACTCCTTAACTAACCAATACTATTAGAAGAATAATTAAACCTTCATTCTATAAAATTTCTCATCTTAGAGTGAATTTTGACACAAAGCAGTTAGTGTCTATCCTAAAGAAATTGGTAAAAACCAAGCGAGGGTAGAAAAAAGGCATATATTACCCACTCAAAATCAACAAAAATTTTGCTGAGGCACTTGATAAAATAAAGCTAACCTTTCTTCTTGGGAATCCCGCGTGGCTTCCCCATTGGCGTCTTGCGTTTTATCCTCAGAAAAAGAGTGGGAACTAGGAGGTGAGGATTCGGGAAAGCGCCGGCTCTTGCAAGGCGGGTTTTGGTTTAAAGAGAGGGAAATGAGAGCACGGGGCAAAGGAGGGAAAAGAAGAGGCGGCGGCGAGTTGAGAGAAGAAGAAGAGAGAGGGAAGGAGGAGTGTTGAGTGTCGGGGGTGCCGACTGCCGAGCGAGCGAGGGAAGAAGAATAGGAGGTGCGGGTGGAAACTGGAAAGGGTTTAGGGCTTTGAGCGTTTGTGGGACGCCACCAAAGTCGATGGTATTGGTACGTATCGTCAGTTTGTCTTACCACTAGAACTATCAGAATTCAGAACTACTATTTTATTTTTTATACCTAATATGGAAAATTCGGCAAAATCTTCTTTTTTTTTATTTATGATTTTAATTTTATTTTTTAATTAAATACTAAACAGCCAGACCTTTTTTATCCCTTGTTTTGATTGGTACTGCCGTTTTGTTTCAAAACAGTGTGGAAAAAAATATATATATATTTTTTTACTTTAATAAATTGATGTTTAATAATTGTTTCCACCTGTTATCGTATTTTAAGTATAATAAATTTGAGTTATTTGTTTTAATAAAGTTTCTTTGAGTTATTTGATTTTGACATCTTCATATCAAATAAACTCCAAAAATTATAAAAATTATATAGAAATGCATCGCTCATAAAATTAAACAAGGTCAATTGTTTGGATTTGAAAATTGAATTTTTGAATCTTGAAATATTAATGAAAAAAAAATTATGACATTTGTGACATCGAAAACATGTGGCAACCTGCTACTTTGAGAATTGGACTTTCCTATTTGAGGTTCGATTCTACTCGTTATAGTACAACTTAAATTTCCAAACGGGTCAACACTGATTTCTGTGCTGCGATTACCAACAGCTAGGGGTGTCAATTTCATGTCGTTTTGAACGTTTCCGTTTTGTTCCGTCCGAAAAGGAGCGGAAATGGAACGATTTTCTATTACATTTCATTCAGCGGAACAAAAACAGAAATGAAATCAATTTTGTTGGTAAGAACGGAACATAAACGAAATGGGTTGCTTCCGTTCCAGTTTTCAACATTATTCTGTGCCCATCTTGAATATTCGCAGCATTGTAGAATGTTAAGTATTGCAGACTTGCAGAGGCTATGTCACGACTCACGTGGGATCTAAGAAGCATGGTCAAAAGTGCAAAACGCTCCCCTATGCATGGTCAGCAGAAAAGGCTATGTGGCAGCTTGTGATTTGTCAATGCTAGCTGTAAGAGGCACCACAGGAATGTGTTACAGAAGATCAAGAAAAATGGGATGTACTTTTATTAAAGCATTCTGTTGGCTTTGTAGACTGGGTGCTCTATAGACCATTGATAATGTCTTCTTGTGGGGCCCATCGTCATATAGTTTCAAGAGACAGATGCTTTGGGTTGAGTCTACGCAAAGTCTTAGAGACCATTGATAATGTCTTCTTTTCTTTTCCTTTCTTCCTCCCTGGCCTGATGACCACGAGTACCGCCATGGCTGCGTGAAGAGAAGGATGACGAGTCTCTATCACGTTTCTAACGTTTGTTCCGTTTAAATCTGACGGAACGAAAACGGTAAAAATTTTAATTACGTTGTAATTAGCGGAACGAAAATGTAAATTAATCTTGTTACGTGCTAATTAGCGGAACGAAAATGTAAGGTGCTTCTTCCGTGGTTTTTCTGCACGTTTGACAGCCTCACCAACAGCGCATGAAGGTGAATTCTCAAAAGAGGAGTACAAGATATATTTCTTCAAATTCGATCACTTTTATAAAGATAAACTCTTCTAAAAGTTTCATTTCCACTTAAAAAAAAAATATGTTAATAAAGGGACGACCGAGCATTTTTTTTGTTCCATCACGTCGTGCATGCAAATTACCTTTTTATTGACTTTAGAAAGTGGGGTCTCTTATATTACTAGATTGGAGTTTCATATATACATGCTACTATTTTTTAGTAGAAGTTTCATCCCTCTCGATATATTCTTTTTAACTATATTCACCAAGCACTTCAACTTTATTTTTCACAATATCTTAGGTGAATGTCTTTCCTTAATTCTGGCGTTTGTTAAAGATGAGATGGATGGTTTGAACTTTGAAACAGTTCATCACCCAATTGACGTTGATAATTCAAGGAATGTAAACTTGTGCGCTAGATCACTAGATGCTCATTACAATAAAACAGTGCAATAGAAATTCACGGATCAGGCTGCCTTACAAAAATCATTTTATATAAATAAAAGATGCCAGTAATAATTACACAAGTATTTATCGAGTTCATAACAACTAAACGAATATAAGGAAAATTGAATCACAAAAACTTGAAGACTGCAGAATTGTTTTACATCAAACTAAATATATTAATTAAGTAGCTAGAATTGTTTTACATCCTCGTACAGAGCTCAAAATATTCATGATTCCACTTGCAAGCATCGCTGCAAAAATATTTATTATCATCCCATCCGCTAATCCCACAATCTGAGTTTTTGCACCGTCGCATGTTCCCCGTATCGATCGCCTGCCAATTTTTCCACGTCATTTGTCGGATGACATGCAAAACTTTCTCTCGACACCATTTGAGCTGATCATAATCGTTGAATGTGCTCTGATAACTTTTAATGACATTGTGGGAATTCATATCGACTGAAATTTTTTGCTTTTGTAATCTGACAATTAAAATATTCATCATGTAGAGCGCTGCCTTGTAGCCATTGGATGACGCCTTTTTTAATAGCTCCACACCTTTGTAAATATTTTCGTGCTCAATTATATTTACCTGCAAAAAGCACCGCATCAATTAGTTATAAATAAGCACCTTAAAAATAGCATTTCATGAGGTGAGGCACATGTAATTAACAAAAAAATTTATGATCCAATTTAGATTTATTACTTATTTATTATATTATTATAGCATGTAGAAACAAAAAAAAAAAAATTTTCTGATCATGACATTTATAGCATGCTCGTATTAGATACCTACACAACAACACTGCAGCATTCTTATAGTAGTATTATTAGAACAAGGTTTTTTTGTACCGGTCAACTTCCAACAATGTTTCCTAGCTACCTTGTTATATTTTCCCCCGTTTGGATCATGTTATTATATGTTAATGAATGTTATTTACGTGTAACCTTTTGTTTTATGGAAAAATGTTATCACAAATAATATTGTTCTTCCTTAAAGGAAAAAAATTAAGGATGGGTCAAAATTAAAGTCAAATTTATATAAAAAGCCGTCTTTTAAAATTAATTTAAACAATAATAATACTTATGGAAATAATAGGAGTTAAATTTATAAGATCCTCTTCCGATACTTTTGTAAAATTTGAAAACAACTTTCTTACCAGCGCTAGTATAAAGCAAGCCTCCACATTTTCGGCATTCGCACAGGACTTTAAAATGGGCATGCACTGATGTCGATATTTTGCCTTCCAATTCAAAGTTAAAATTTCCCTCTCTAGTGCTATACACTTCTCGACCATCCTATCCTTTGATGCCATATAGAACGTCTTACACCTATAAAAAGAAGAAATAGCAGAAAATAAAATAAAAAGTTATGTTTACATTTAAATAGACATATGTGCAGAAATCTCAAATCTAAATCAACGAATTTTGAATAATATTTTTCTTACAAGAAGAACTGAGATATTGTAAAAATTAGTTGTACAACTTAAAGAATCAAGTCAAGTAGAGGACTCAAGATAAGTATTCCTTGGCAAAATAATGTACATAACAGGATAATCAAGTCAGGTAGAGAACGTACTTTGTTTATTTTTTCAATAAGAAGGAAAATATAGCCAAAAAAATTGAATGCAAGAAGTCAAAAACTATTTACTTACGATTCTTTTAAGTTATAAAGATCGGCAAAAGGCAGAGCAGAGCTTGAAACCAACTGCGCTGCAATCTCGACGAATAGATCTTCTGGGAGTTTGTTAATGTCTGTTGGTGATTTCGCCTTCTTCTTCATCGTTTTACTTGTAGTTCGGTTCCTCGTTTTCTGCTGATGCTCCATTGTTTTCTTCTGTCGCTCAATTTTTCTTTATATTGGCGATTCTTGTTCGTTGGGGTCAATATTATGATGTCTCAATGGCTTAATACGGGTATATATAATGCCGTTTCATAAAACAAACGTGAAGGCGGCAACACATATATGGAAACAAAATTCAGGACATACTTCAATTGGATGATTCCTAAATTAACAAGAGAAAGTGAAATTAGTAGAGTATAAATTACCTTCCCAAATATGTCGTGAGAAATTACCTTCCCAAAATATGTCGCGAGTAATTACCTTCCCAAAATATGTCGTGAGAAATTACCTTCCATGCATTAGATGCCTTTATTAGTTCTGCTATTTTATTTTTTCTTTTGGTAAATACTCATAGGATGAAACTTACAAAAATAACACGAGTATTGCCATGACAAAAAAGAAACACTGTAAAGTCTAGCAAGAAAAAGGAAAAACGCTTAAAATGCCCATGGTAACATTTTTCAGGCTGTAACAAAATTATCTTCAAAAATAGCAAAAAACTTAGAAATCAAGGCTGTTTAAATGTGGGGTATTGAAAACCTTTTGGGCTGGCGTTGAAGACTTGAAGTGCCCTTCCACTGGCTGTCAAAGAGTGAGCCTCAGTATTGTAATTTCTCGGTATATATTTGGAGGCGGCAGCAGTGAGAACTCTTCATGTCCCCAAGCAAAGCAAGAGCACGAAGGGCGTTCATGTTAATTTTAAAACAAAAAAAAGGCTAAAAAATGTATATATACCGAGAGATAAGTCCAGGAGCACGTTATTATTAAGCTAAAAAAAGGTACTCGTTTTATTCTAATCCGCAAAAAAAAAAAAAAAAAAAAAAGGAAAAAAGGGTAAAAAAAATATGTAAATAAAAAAATAGAACATTCTGCTTCTTATTGAGCAATTAAAGAATAGAGTGCGCATTGCAACTTTTACAGCAGGAATTACTTAGGTGGCGTATTTTGAGAAGAAATTAATGGAACCAGAAAATTTATCTCCATTTAATTTTTACAAATTATATGTTAAACTTTAATATTAATACGATAAGAAATCTCTGCGTAATAAATTACGAACATATAAATGCATTAATTATGATAAATATCAATATATAAAGATATGAATGAATATTTTATATTTTTAAAAGCTGGATTGTTCGACCACTGGTCTGGCTCTATTCCATCAACCAAGTGGTCTTTGGTTCGAATCACAGAGAGAGCATTTATTTTCAAATTTCTTAATAATGAAAATTATTGGTTTTAAAAAAAAAATCTTAGAAAAAGAATATTTTATATGTTTATAGATATTATTAATCTTATAAAAAATATTTTTTAATAAATGTCGTATTCGCTAAACCCTAAACTATTTGTTCTTAAACATATATCAATGCACGAAAAGTTATGTGGACAAATAACTATTTGTAGCACAACGTCCTAATAATTTTAAAATCATAACAGTAATTATCATAAGCACAATAAATAATTAGAACATCATCAAATGAATAAATCATATGCAACTATATAAGCGCAGTGCTAGAATCAAGAATATTTGACGTCAAACACGATCAGAATGTAAGCCAATATGATTTCTATATTAAAATTTCCTTGAAAATTAAATTTATATATATTTTTAAAAATTTAACTTGTTTTGTCCGATTTTTAAAACTGGGGGTCATGACTACTTAAATTGAGTTTTTTCTAAATTTTTATATAATGTGGAAATAAGCTTATTTGGAACATCAGAACTGAGTATTTTAAACGATTCATGATTCATTCGATGTAATTAATCATGATAATCTATATTTAAGAAATTTATGGGGTTTATTTATGATTTAGAATATGGATTTAATTTATTTAAAATATTTTATTATACATAAACAAATATACATTATAAGAAATGAAATTTCTTCGGGGCAATTCGTTCGAAAAACCACATAAAATCTAATGTTGTTGGGCATCATATTCATACCCATGTCTTAAAAAATTCATTCTGAACCCGGCTCATCCCTCGGTGGCAACCTAACCAACAAGTGGGTCCCACATAAAAATCCTTGCGTATCGTATCTAGTCCTGCCAAAAAACCACTCCCGCGTAAAGAAACACCTGGCGGAGAGTACACCGTCTCACCGACGGTGGAGTATACAAACCTTGGGTCCACAAGTCATCTTAAAATTGGCGCAAGCGCACCACACTTCCGGTGCACGAAATAATCCCATTTCGTACGCACGACCTTGCTTCTTTGGTCCATTCACTTCACCTTTCAGCACGAGGTAACCTTAACCTCGCCTCCTGTTCTGAAATTAGGAAACGCATTTCCTCTATTCTCCATTTCTCAGACTGCAAGCGGATCTCAATTTAATCGGATTCGTTAGATCCAGGATCCGGATTTGATCAGGTGGGGAGCACAGGCTGACTCCAATGTCAGACCACTCGGATTCGGATTCCTCGCCCAAGGGATCCGATTCCAGCTCTGGCGTAGGAGATGACGAGAAGAAGCACTCCTCCGATGAGAGCGCGAGTAGCGATGGTGTCCTTGTTGAACTTCCAGCAAACGCCGATCAGGTGATACTTTAACCGAATTTAGTTCTAATTTTAGTTTGTTTCCCCTTTGAAGAATGTAATTGTGTAGTTATACTTGAGAAAGGTGAGATAATTGTGTTACAGCTCCGAAAATGGGAAATTTCTAACTTGAGATTTGTTTTCTCTTCTTTACCTTCCCCAACCTAATTAGTTTGGCTACATTTTCTTTTACATGGCTCTAGGATGTTGTAATTACACTTTTACCCCTAGTAGAATTAATAACAACATGCCTGACATATTTTCTAAAATAGCAGACAGACTGTTTTTCTAATTTTTTAGTCAAACTATTTTTGCTTTTCTCTTGCAACGGTGAAAAAGAAATAAGAAAATGATGCTGTGAGATTCAACTCATAGGTCGTCTTTGCGAACATAGGACTTCTTAAAGGTTTTGAAAGACTGAGCAGGTATTTAATCTATCCAAATTTACTTATGAGGGCTTTTTTTTAATGGAATTTGAATTTGAGAACGATCTATGAGATAAAATTCGGCTATATGTAAACTTATTGGGTTTTTGGGATTCTCGTGGATTCATATCATGCATTAATTCTCAAATGGAGAATACTTTTTCTCACTCTGGGCGGCTTGCCCATTAACGTGAGCATGCCGTGCATCCACCAGGTGCTGGACAAGTATGTACTTGCTTCACATTAATCATTTGCAAGGTTGATGTTTGTTGTACACATGGTGGACACATGGCTTGTTCCCAGTGGCTGGCCAGCATTACCAAGCCTCTTTCAAATTTTCTCCTTCACCCTTGTAAAATTTTGATTATAAAAATTGAAAATGTGAATTTCTTGATTAAATAACTTCAGAGGGTAAACAAACAAGTTAAACAATACAGTTTCTGGTAAATTGTCCTGTTATCCTCCTGCGTAAATCTCCTTTGGTTATTATAAATGGAGTATAGGCTGCGTGCGTCTTGCTTGTTGAAGAGTTTGGATTGTAGATATCTTTTTATAGCCAACCTGACCTGATTGTGCTGGGCTTCACCGACATGCCCTTGGAATTTCAATAATTGATTCAATGTATTCCACCTTATATCTATAACCTAAGAAATGGATTTGGGCTTTTCGCATTTTGAAAAAAAAGGGGACCTGTCTGTATGGGACACTCCAGACTGTTGCATTGGTACGACTGTAATTACATCTGATCCCATCTGGTCTTTGTAGTGGCGACTCCAAATGGGAGCAAGCATATGCACTTGCCACCCCTTGTATTTTCATTTGACAATATTTGTATTGTTTTTCTTTTGGAAATTTAGTGTAATAAGTGTAATAGTGTATATGGTACCTATGCTTAAATTTAAATAAAATATAAGTAAGTTGATATCTCTATTTTGTGCCTATGCTTAATATATTCCTGGATCTACCACTGGGTCTGTGAGTGAGTAACCTGATCTTACTGAAGGCTCGATACTTTGAAGAATTTTAGGGTCTCTCAGGAGTTTGTTTATGAGAAATTAAGAACCATAGGTATAAACAGATGTCACCTAATCTTTATATATGTTTGTTTGGTATAATGTTGACCGTGACCTGACCGATCAAAACCCCCACTCCCAAACAAAATCTCACAATCCCTCAAAGTTCATAACTTTTTTTTTTTTTTGTTGGGGGGTGGGGGTCCGGGTGGTGGTGGGGGCTGGGGGGGGGGGGGGGGGGGGTTGGTGGTGGTGGCTGGTGGGGAGGGTTCATCTGGAAGAATCAAACCAAGATGGTTATTAAGGTTGGAAAACCAGATAGTGGCATTCTTGTAAATGATGACGAGTCAATGCAGGACGACTCACGGGAGGATATGTTTGAGGATGCAACTGATGAGCCAGCGACACCTGGGGATTCTATGGAGACACCTCGAGGCCTTGAGGAATCCATGGCTATGATTGAGATTGGTGAGAGCTCGGCTAGGAGGGATGCTGAGGAGTTAGCTAGGATGAGGGCCCGGCTTGAGGATTCCGTGTCCGAATGTAAAAAGTACAGGGTAGGTTTCTCTTATTAATTTTATTTCATTTTATGGTTCATTTTTATTTTATTTTCTCTTGTTTGGGTGACCATTCTTGTATCATTTTATTTATTTTGTTGGAGTTAACTATAGCATGAACCATGAAGTACTGTAATTATGGCAGAAAAACTTACTAGGCCTTGGTTGTACCAGTAAGTTGGTTCAGTTGTAAATCAGATAGCTGGCTAAAGAAATCTATGATAATAATAGTTGTGAAAAAATAAAGTTTTAAGAAAATACTTGATAGTATATATATTTAACCTACATGACTTATAATTCCTTCTCTTTCACTGTGTAGGAAGAAAGGGAAGTGTTTGGCAGAGAAGTTGCTAGCCTAAGGCGGCTACTTCTAGACATGGCTAAATGTGATTCTTTGGCCACCTCAAGTGAAGAAGCTGACATCCCATCCCCAACACCCCTTCATGCCATGTTGGCTGATTGTTCCAAATTTGCCCTCCACTTGAAAACAAACGATGACAGATCTGATCTGAAAGACCTCCTCCTAACAAAAGAGCAAGAACTTGAGGATCTCAGAGCAAAAAATATGGAGTCAGTTGTGTCTCATGATGTCATATCTTCTTACTTGGATTCTTTGCATGGCTCGTGGTCAGAATCCCTAAAAGAGAGATTGTTAACTTCGCTGGATACAGTAATTGGAGAAGAAGGGCCTACGGATAGTGCTGATGTCAATGTACTGTCTTTGGTGGAAAAGAAAACCCTGTCACTAGTTGAAATTCATAGACAGTTCTTGTCTGAAATCGACCAGATCAGGCAATGTTTGGCAGGATTCAGGCCCGAATTTGAGAACTTCGCAGATTTTGACTCAATTACGGTTTTGACTACTGCTAGGGAAAGGTTAATTGAAGCCAAAAAAAGAGAAGATGATGATTTGGATGGGTTGAATAAAGTTAAAAATGAAAATGAGGGGCTTCAAAATCAGATTGAGAAATTAAAATCAAGTTTGGATGTAGCAAGTGCTGAGACAAGCAAGGTGAAAGGGGAGCTTGAACAAGCAGAAAGCAAGTACATTGCAGTTAAAGAGAAGCTTAGCATGGCTGTTACGAAAGGGAAATCTCTGGTACAAACACGTGACTCATTAAAGCAATCATTGGCTGAGAAAAATGGTGAGCTTGAGAAATGCATGGGTGAGTTGAAGGTGATATCAGATGCACTTCACTCAAGTGAAGTTAGAGTAGAGGAGTTTCAAAGGTTGCTGGAAGAGAAGACTAATGAATTTGAGAGTTGCTTGCAGCAGTTGCAAGCCAGTGAAACTACGGTCGAGCGGCTGCAAGGGTTAATTGCTGAGAAGTCTGGTGGGCTTGAGACTTGCATGCAAGAGTTAAAAGAAAAAAATGATGAGCTCAGAGCTAGTAATCTTATAGTGGAGGACTTGCGCAGATTGCTAGAGGAAAAAACAACTGCATTTGAAAGTAGCATGCAAGAGTTGCAGGCAACTGAAATTACAATACAGGAGTTGAGGAGGTCGCTAGAAGAGAAGAATACTGAACTTCAGATTTGTGTGCAAGAGTTGAAAGAGAAGTCTGAAGAGTTGCAAGAGAGTGAAGTTAAGGTGGCAGAGTTGCAGAAGTTGTTAGAAGAGAAAACAACAGGGTTTGAGACTCATTTAGAACAAAATTCAGCAGCTCTACAAGATGTGCAAGAGTTGCTTGAAGTGAAATCAAGCGACCTGGAACAGTGCATGCTCGAGTTGCAGCAGAAGTCAGATCTATTGCAAGCGAGCGAAGCTGCGGTGAAAGAGCTGGAGAAGTCAGTAGAAGAGAAGGTAGGCGAGCTCGAGAAGCTTTCGGTGGAGTCGCAGCAGAAGATTGGTCATGTCCAAGCAACTGAAGTTACCATAAAAGAGTTGGAGGAGTTACTTGAAGAGAAAAAAAGTGAACTTGAGAGGCGTGAACACGAGTTGCAAGCAAGTGAACATATGGTGCAAGACTTGCAAAAGGTCCTAGAAGAAAAGAAAAGTGAACTTGACAGGTGTGCACTTGACTTGCAACAGAAATCAGATGTCTTGCAAGCAACTGAACTTACAGTAAAACAGCTGGAGCAGTCTCTGGAAGAGCAGGCAGGCAAGCTGGACAAGTGCACACTTGACTTGCATACAAGTGAAGCTACGTTAAGAGAGCTAGAGAAGTTACTAGAAGAGAAGGAACTTCGTTTCCAGGAAACTGAAATGACAATATCTGAATTGAAGAAGTTAGTAGAGGAACAAAGTGGTGAGCTTGAGAAAAGGTCTAAGGAATCAACAGAAAGATCTCTTGAACTTGAAACTGTGAAGGCCGGTATGGGTGAGCTGAGCAACGCACAAAGCACACTTAATGCTATCCAGTTATCACTATCTCAAAAGGAAAACAAACTTCAAGAGATGGAGATAATTTTGGGTGAGTTCAGTTACCCAGATGAATTGAGTTTGGCAGATCCCATAGAAAAGTTGCGCTGGATAGGCGATCAAAAGAGATCTTTTGAAAGCAAAGTAAAAGATGCTTTAGCTTCAGTTGCTTTTCCTGAAACAGATTCATCTATTGAGATAGATTCTCAAATTATTTGGTTGCTTGAGTCGTTGAACCAAGCTAGAGAAGATGCGTCAAAGTCGAAGGAGGAAAGTGCTCTTGTAAATTTGCAATTAAGTGCCTTAAATGAGGAAATAAATCGTTTAACTGAGTCTTTATCAGAAGAGAAACGGGAGCGAAATGTTCTAACAAATGAGGTTGACGATTTGTTAGCTAAGTTGACTGTGATTTCTTCTGAAAAACACGAATTGATTAAGGCTTTAGAGGAATCTTTTCACATCAAATATGACGGTGAAAACCCTTCGACCGAGCTTGTTATAGAAAAATGTGTCAGTAGCATAAGAGAGACTGCTAAGTCTGCTCTCCTCAATAGTGCAAATCTAGAAAAGTTGCAGTCTTTGCTTTTTGAAAGAGATCAGGAGCTGGATATGTGCAAGAAGCTTCTAGAAGAAGATGCAGTTGGAAAAACTGAGATAAAATCACTAAGTGAGGAGGTTGAAAGACTGAAAAATGAGAGGGGTTCTTTACAAAAGGAGCTTGAAAGGGTTGAAGAGAAAGATGCAGTTGGCAGAACTGAGATAAAATCACTAACTGAGGAGGTTGAAAGACTGAAAAATGAGAAGGATTCTTTACAAAAGGAGCTTGAAAGGGTTGAAGAGAAAGATGCAGTTGGCAAAACCGAGATAAAATCACTAACTGAGGAGGTTGAAAGACTGAAAAATGAGAAGGATTCTTTACAAAAGGAGCTTGAAAGGGTTGAAGAGAAAGATGCAGTTGGCAAAACCGAGATAAAATCACTAATTGAGGAGGTTGAAAGACTGAAAAATGAGAAGGATTCTTTACAAAAGGAGCTTGAAAGGGTTGAAGAGAAAAATGCTCTAGTGAGAGAGAAACTGTCTATGGCCGTAAAGAAAGGGAAGGGGCTTGTGGCAGAGAGGGAAGGGTTCAAACAGGCCTTGGATGAGAAGAGCGCTGAAATTGAGGCTCTCAAAGCTGATTTAAAATCAAAAGATTCTATTGTTAAAAATCTAACAGAACAGATAAACGAGCTTTCTCCTCAGCTGACATCTGTCAATGAGCTTGAGTTGAAGGCTGTTTCCTTACAAGAGAAGTTGGATGAGGCTAAGACCTCTCTAGAAGAATCAGAGAATGTTAAGGCTCGTGTTCTGAAAGAGCTATCTGAAGCCATGTCAACCAGTCAGATTCTAGAGAATGAACTTGGCAAAGAGAAAGAAAGAATTTCTAATATTATCAAGGAGAAAGAGGAGATTTTGCGTGAAAAGGACGCCACTGAGCAAGAGCTGGAGAGAGTAAATAAAGAAGTTTCCACCAGTGCTAGTAAACTGACTGATGCATTTGTCAAGATAAAATCATTGGAGGATGCACTGTCTAAAGCAAAAAAGGATGCTTTGTTGTTGGATAGTGCACAAATGGAAGTTGTGACAAGACACGAGAAGGAGATTTCGGAGTTGAGTGCAAAGTTAGCAGACTGTACAGAGGAATTAAGGGAAACTCGAGGGCGACTAGAAAAGAGTTTGTCAGAAAGAACTAGTGAGCTTGAGAAAATCAAAGAGGTAATGCAGGATGAGACTTTATTATCTATGGTGAAGGAGGAGTTTAGGAGGAAGATTAACAGCCTAAGAGGCATGGGACTTTTGATGCATGATATGCACCAGCAGTTTAGTGCCAAGGGATATAGTATTGATCCTAGCATAGAGGTAAATACACTAATATTTTTTCTCACTATTACTAGTGTTCTCTCACAGGGGCGAATGCAAGGTGGGGGTCTTGGTGGGCTTGGCCTCCCCACATTTTTTAATTTGACTAATATTTATAAGCTAAATTTAGTGGAAGTATTAGTAAATATGTAGGCCCCTTCAAAAAAATAAAATTTACACATTGACCCCACTGAAGCTATTTTTCTGGCTTCGCCCCTGTTCTCTCAGAGATGGATAGTTTGGGGTGTTTGGAATTTCCTTTTCAAGTTTGGGAAAGTTTTGTTTCTTTCTGTGGGAAAACTTCAATATTTTGTGTTAGTTGCAATAACTCCAACCTGTTAAAATCCATTGTTAAATGTAAATTGCTCTTAATGTTCAGTTGCTCAATAAAGGTGCTTGCTGCATAAATGTTTGGGCGTTATATGTATCTCAAAACATTTAGGGTTTTTAGTTGTAAATAAGAAAGTTTGAGTTCATAAATTGAAATCCTTTTTACCATCTAGATGTCAATTAAACCTAATTACGAAATGAGATGTGTTACCTTTACCGTATAGTACTTACAGGTATGTCAGAAAATCAAAGAAAGAAATATCCTCAATACCAAAAAAGAGTAAAAAAAAGAAAATGAATGACAGGTTAGTAGAATTTTTAATTTTTGGACGACAATAATTTTTTCTTTTTGAAATGCAGGTCTCAGGCTTTGTAAAATTTCTCTCTCTTCCAAGCTATGATAAGTTCATCAATGAAAGAAACACCCATAATAATTCAGCAAAAAGAAACTGGAGCGAGGTCAATTCTATCAGTTCTATGGCAGAAGGTTTAGTTGATCAATCCAAGCACATAAGCAAGTACTTCGAAGACCTTTCTAGTTACATGGATGATCACATAACCCTCATGTCTCAAGCTCTGCAAGCCACTAGTGAGGAGTTCTTTCACATGATGGATAGTGAAGATAATGTAAAGCTTGAGTTGGAGAAATTGGAGGTCCAATACAAGGCCCAAGAAGAGAAATTGAAGAAGGCTGAGTTGGGCTCTGAGAGGGCTTCGAAGGATCTTCAGATTTATGAAGAGAGAATTGCTACTTTGGAAAAGGATTATTTTAATTTAGAAGGTGTTTGTAACGAGCTGAAGAGCAAGATTGAAGACTACCAAGCCAGAGATAACTTACTAAAGAGTAGAGAGGATGAACTTGCTTTGTTACCACAAGGCTCGATTAAAGACAGAGGTAATTCACACTTGATTTTATTAGACTTATTTGTTCTTTTTTTACAAGTAGCATCTTGAGAAGGGGGGTCAGCTTTATACAAAAGCAGCAAGAGTTGCACAACAAAGGTTCACGATATCAGAAACCTACTGATTTCTCATGATGTAAAGCAAAACAACCAACATAAAAGAGAACCCCTCAAAGAGACTAAAGGTATCCTAACACTGCTAGCTAAACTCAAGTCAAAACCACAACAGACCGGAAGTGCGAGACCGGTACTATAAAAATCAGAAATCCAAAAACAGAAGTGAATCAACATCAACTCCCCAAAACAGAAAAACACTAAAACTGGGAAACAAAGCAATCTGTAAGGAAAAACCAACACTCAGGCCCCATCACAACCTCGTCAAGCATTGTTGAGAAGGTCCTTGTCAGCCATCTCCATTGGATCATCCCCCTGGTCGGCAACAAAGATTAGACTTTTAGTTAAATCAGATAATTTCAAACTAAAAGAAAGAATTCTTTGTTTTGTTGTTTTTAATCATTTTAGAAGTTATTATGTATTTCTGGTTGAATTTAAACCTTGGTTTGAGTTCCAGCCCAGACCAGAATACCAAAGAATCTTACAATCTGGTATTGTTGGTTTGTGTCATTACTGGTATATACTGTTTGACGCCTGAATATTCTGGCTGTATCATTAACCTTGAATAATTTCTAGTGCTAAGGTTTAATATTATGTATCTTTTTAGGGTTATCTGGGTTATATTTCTCGGAGGATGAAATGGCATCTCTTATTGACAAAGTAAATACACTCGAGTTCTCCTTTACGGAGCCAGAATCAACTCCTCTTGAGAAGCTATTCAACATCCTAGATCAATTCGATGAGCTTCACCAAAGAGTAGATTTTTTGACCTACGAAAATGGAGACTTGCAGTCAGCACTTGCCTCTAGCTCAACAGAGACTGACAATCTCAAGAGCGAATACGAGACAATCCATGTGAGTTTGGAAAAGATTGTCCAAAAATTGGTTCAGCTGGGAGGAAAAGATATTCCACCTGATCAGAAACAAGCTACGACAATGGCATTGTTGTCGTTCTTGGAAAAAGTTGTGGTTTCCTTAGTGCATGACTATGAGAATTCAAAATTAAAATTAATGGAGATGGAAGGAAAGCTTCAAACCCGGGAGAAGATGGTAGGTGAATTATCCAGTCGTGTTAAGATGCTAGAGGATTCTTATCAATCCTGGGCTAGTCAGGCTGAGATTGGTAGGGAAAGAAGCTTAGTTGATGCATCTTCTTCTTCAAAAAATACTGATGAGATCGAAGATCTGGTATGTTAAAATAGCACTCTGTAATTGCTTAGAGCATTTTTCTATGTGCCATCAGAGAGATCAAAGAATCATGAACATTGATACCCCTATAACCCAGAAAACGGTGTAGGTCCAATGACTAAAAAAAAAAAATCTTATATCAAATTCTGGAAAGAGGAGAAGCATGAAATTTCCCATATTTTTGTGTTATGCATGATAATTCTCAATTTGCGCGGATATGCATGACAATTTGATGGTATTGTAACATTGCAAATAAGAGTGCCTTTCTTCTGAGATTTATGCCTTTTGCTGCACATTATGAACATTTGAGAATTTCTGTTTGGTCAATTTTACAGGGAGCTGTTGGTAAAAGTTCCATAACTTCGACTGCTGCCAGAATGACTACAAGGAAGGTCTCAAGTGACCATCTCATCCTTAATATCGGCACGGAAACAGACCGACTTATTGCTGCTCAAGAGAGTGAGGGTAAAGGTATGTTCTTTCTCTATTTTGTTCAAAAATATTTTTCATTTGTCTGCATATAAGAAAATTCCCAAATATGCAATCAAATATGCCCCTCTGAAATTAAAGTTTTTGTGGTGCTCTCTGGGGGCATGCATGTCTGTTGTTTTGAAGGGCACATAAAGATCATGCAACTGTGAAACCATAAGTAATTTATTTTTGTACTAGGAATTCTACTCCAGTTTATTTTTTCATTAATTTCTCTGTATGTTTTCAGGTCACGTGTTCAAGTCATTGAACACATCAGGGTTGATCCCAGTACAAGGGAAATTTATTGCCGATAAGGTTGATAGCGCATGGTATGCTTTAACTTTTTTAACTAAGCTTGCAGGATTTGTCAATTCTTTATTTGAAATTTCTCACCCCCCATTACCATCTAATGTTATAATTTTGTATTTCTTCAGGGTATCAGGAAGTCGGGTATTGATGAGTCAGCCACGGGCAAGGCTAGGCGTAGTAGCTTATTGCCTCTTTTTACATCTATGGTTTTTGGGAAGTATAGTTCTTTAATTATACAATAGAAATATAGATCACAATTGTACAATAGATTTGAATAATAACGAGGTTCTTGTCGTTATTATTGTTGTTTGATTTTGAAATTAGTTAGGGTTGTTTAAATATTCTTTGTTAATTTGTTTTATAGTTCTTGTTACCTTTTATATGTATCCATCAATTTATTATTTTATTTAGATTTGATAGAAGAGATGTAACATTAAAAAAATATTGTCTACCTTCAGATAGCTTACATAATTGTAATTGTGTACAGTTAGCGATCATGTGAACCACACGTCAAGTCAATCCTTAGTAACATTAAAAATATTGTCTACCTGAGGCTGTTTAAACCAACAATGTTTCTATCACGTAAAAAGTTGACAAAAACTTGTGATAATATTAGATGCCTTAATAGGTAGTAGAATGGACCAAAGGATACACCGTAAACAACGATAATGGGTCTATAGAGTCTAGAGGGGTTTAGTGGAAGGTGGCACTTTTAGCAGCGTCAAAAGAATACACACTTACACAGACATGGCGGCAGCAGCGGGGGCAAGGTAAGTGGTTCGGGGGTTTGTTCGCCATCTCTGGCTTCACTTGTTCGAAGATGCTATTGTCTCCTCCAAAGTTGACTTGATTTTGCATTAGTTAGATTTCGAACTTCTGTATTGCTGAGATATCATTTTAATGTTACTGATCGACAGGTAAGAAAAAAAAAAAAAGGTTTTTTCGGAATCTAACTCTAAAATTAAAGAAGCAATAGCTTGGCTGACGTGATGTGCCAAAGAAAAATCGTAACAGAATGTAAAATTTAATGAGACTTAATATCCTAATCGATAATTTCAGGACTCGTGTGGTATGGGTGGCTTTGCATTTGGTAAGAACCGTGACATTGGTATTGAATCTATTGACAAGCACGAGACACGAACGAGTTGGCAAATATATCGGATCATTTATTATTTATTGGCAAATAAAATTATTTGCAGCGAATGTAATACTTCCAAGACCTTTCTAGTTGCATAGTGCAAACTCAATTCCGTTTCAATAGTGGATCGTTTTGTTTCATCCCTCGGAACAAAATGATATTTTTCGGTTTCGTTTATGCTCGACAGAGTGGGGGTAAAGGTATGTTCTTTCTCTCATTTGTTCAAAAATATTTTCCATTTGTCTGCATATAAGAAAAGGCCCAAATATGTGATTCGAATATGCCCCTCTGAAATTAAAGTTTTGGTGGCGCTCTTTGGTGGCATGCATTGATGCATGTTGTTTTGAAGGGCACATAAAACCAAAAGAAATTTATTTTTTGTACCAGGAATTCTACTCCAGTTTTCCTTTTTATTAATTTTTCTGTATGTTTTCAGGTCATATGTTCATGTCATTGAACACATCAGGGTTGATCCCAGTACAAGGGAAATTTAATGCCGATAAGGTTGATAGTGCATCTTTAACTTTTTTAACTAAGCTAACTGGATTTGTCAATTCTTTACTTTAAATTTCTCATTTTTTTTTCCCTTTTTTACCATATAATGTTATAATTTTGTATTTCTTCAGGGTATCAGGAAGCCGGGTATTGATGAGTCAGCCACGGACAATGCTTGGCGTAGTAGCTTATTGCCTCTTTTTACATATGGTTTTTGGGAAGTATAGTTTTTTAATAAAATTATACAATAGAAATATAGGCGTAGTAGCTTATTGCCTCTTTTTACATCTAGGCGTAGTAGCTTATTTAGCGTTAAGAATATATATATCTGGATTTTAAATTATGCTAAATGTAAGATGTTTTACAACGATTAATTTATTTAAAATTTCTTATTTTCCTTAACCCTAGTATACACTGCACAGACTGTGCGGTTAAATTTAAGCTTGATCCTAGTATACACTACGTCACTTAACAGTTAAAACTTAAAAAGTTAAAACCCTTCTCGCACGATTCGCACGATTCGCACGAATTGCTCATTCTGCTCTCGTTTCCCTCCACCAATAGGCAATAGTAGAACCCTACGCCGCCGCCTCCATCTACTGTATTTTTTACATTAAAAAACACTTTGTTGAAAAAGAAACCAGCGCGCTCTCCCAATGGAAGCCTCGCCACCCGCTTTTCCCGATTGGGCCTATCTCTCAGCGGATATCGTGCAGCTGATCTCATCAAAGGTGAAATCCATAACCGACTTCGTTCGATTTCGCGCCGTTTGCTCTCCCTGGCGCTCCGCCACCCTTCCCAAGCCTCGCCACCTCCCTCCCCAAGTCCCATGGCTGATGCTTCCACGTCGCTCTCGAGACAAAATCGACGACGGGGTCCGTTTCTTTTACGACCTCTCGGAATCCAAGACCCGCAAGCTCCACATCCCAGAGATCATTGGCAAGGTGTGCTGCTCCTCCTACCGTGGCTGGCTTTTACTAGTGGGGTCTGATGGTAAAGAGGTTTTCTTGCTGAACCCGTTAACCCGGGCTCGCTTTCAACTCCCTCCCATTGGTACTCCAGCCAAACTTCTCGGAGGTAAATGGGATCACCCCCGCTATGACCTCCGCTGGCATGACCCCTACTTGGGTACTTTTACCATTGGAAAGGTGATTTTCTCCTCGGATCTGACCGATCCAAATTGCGTGATAACAGTGGTTCCTATAAATTGCCGGGGTTTTTTAAGTTGTCGGGTTGGGGATACAAGCTGGTTAAGGCTTTACAGCCGTATGAATTCTTTCGTAGATGTGACATACTACAATAGACGGTACTATTTGCTTCATCGAGGAGCCATGGAGATTATTATCATTGCGTTGAACCAATCCCAGCAGAGGATTCTATACTATCTGAATCCAGCTTTAGGTTTAGGAGATGTTTTCAGCATGTTTTTGGAAGGAAAATCTGGTGTCTATGTGGTTGCTGACCGTCACGTTGACAAAGAAGAGGAAGAGAAAGAGGAGGAGGAGGAGGAGGAGGAAGAAGAAGGAGAGGAAGAAGGAGAAGAAGAAGATGTTGATGATGATGATGAAGAAGAAGAAGAAAAAGAAGAAGAGGAAGAGGACGAGGAGGAGGGCCTGCGCATGAAGAAGACGTTCAAGAAAAAATTTGAGCTGTACCAGTTGCATGAGCAGTCCTTCAAACTAAACCAGGTAACTGATACAAGAAACTTTAGCATTTTTTCTGGCAATGATGTCAGCCCCTACCTAGCTGTCTGCTCTGACGACTGGGAGTCACTTGATGGGGATTCTATTTACAAGGAGACCATGGGTTGGTCAATTGGTAAAGATGGGGGTAAATCATGTTATAACAGGTATATCTTCAAGTTGGATAACACTAAGTCAGATAGTTGTGAGTCTGAGGTAGCGGAGAGTGATATTGATGAGGACCCGATGACTAAGCTGTATGCAATAGCTACAGCTCTGCCTATGTGGTTTCAGCCAAGCTTCTTTTAGCTGTTTGAGAAGGGATGATAGTTGTAGCTAAATGAATGCTTAGATTCAAGCTGACCTTCTGCTGTTTTTTAGATTGCATATTTACCTAGGTTTGTTGAACTGTTTGAGGAATGCTAGCTGGCTGGAGATGTTTGCATATTACCTAGGTTTTTGGTATATAATTTCCTTAACATATTAGTATCTGTGTTCGTACAAGTTTGGCCTTTAAGCTGGTACAGACCCACAGTGGTGCAATGTCCTGTGTGTTGATGGATTTTGATGGGTCATTTTTGATACCTGTTTTTGTATAGAATTCGATGAATTTTGGTGCATACATGTACTTATGCAGGCGAGATTGAAGTTGTTTTCATATCATATATGAAAGGGGAGTTTTATTTTATTATGAAATTTTCCAAGTAGTGAGAGAAAATCTAGGTTCACTGGTAATTCTGGTGCCGAGTGCTCCCATTGGTTCCAAGATCTAAGATATATTATATTCACATACTGGTATATTCTGACAGAGTTGAAATAGAGATATTAACATGTCTTTACATTTCAATTCTCAACTTCGAATATAGTCGCATTTGATGCACCTTATAGCAGGCTAATCCAACGATTTCACCCTTTATGTTTTTATTTTTATTTTTTATGACGAAACATTTTCTGATTGCTGCACCTAATGCTGAACCCCTACTAGTAACCGTTAGAAACTTAAAATATAGGTTTCTTCTTATATGATTGCATGCGCAGGTCGAACTAACTGAAGTTGTTTACTGAGTGGATATTTGATATTTCCTCGCGCAGCGTCTCGTTTTTTTCATTTACTGTTTTTTTTTTTTTTGACTCATCTCGGCGATCCTCTGTGGCTATTTAAACTCTCCATGCAGCGCAACAAATAGTGTTTGTTTTAAAACCTCGTAAGAGAACTGGCCACAGAAGATCAAAGTAGCCGGGCAAAAAGTAAGTGAGCCTCTCAGTATTTTACTGCAGCGTCGTCTTGAAGCTTTTCGCGTTTCACATCAAAATTGTAAATGAAAAGAATAATGGGACGAAAAAAACGATACTAAAATCCAAAAGGCGAAAATCGTGATTTCATATTTTGAATCTAACAAAGACGAAACTAATATTGCATATTCTGAACTCAAATTCAACCTCATTTTTATTTTGTGGGATTAATTTCTCTTAACGTGGACCTAACAACGTAACAATATTTAGTCTGTGAGCATGTCCTGTAAGCATTCATGCCTATTAAGAATCCTTGATAAAGTGTACGCAAGAGATGCACAAGTGTAAATCTTGGGTACCGTCCTAGCCTAAATCAAGGCACTGAAGGATGCTAATCATTCCATTTATATTCAATCAGAATCAAAACTCGCATGTGACAAGGGAAAAAATGGAAACAAAATTATTTGTTAGTCCATATGTTACAACCCAAATGATACATAATATTAATTTATAATATTACACTGCCAAAAATAAATAGAATAATAGTACAAATGGAAGGGCCAGAGAAATGAAGTTACAGAGCGTGAGAAACAAAAAAGAAGAATATAAGTTTAAACCAAAAGACTACTTCCCTGGATTTTTTTGCTTGCTCTTTTTGCTGTCTTTCTTTTTGTAACTTGTTTCTGCACCGGCCTCCTCTTCTGCCTTTTGTTCTGCCTCTAGTACAGCCAACTGCAAAGCACATGCCAAAACAGAACTGTCAGAACAAATTCAATTCAAATTGCATTGCAGAAGCACAGTTGAAGTGTACTGTGTACCTCATCAAGTATGGGTTTTAGCTCCTTGTATCGAGCTTCAGCAAGATCAAAACCATCTTTTCTTAGCTCCTGATAAATTAAACCAAAGATAATAAAATTTGAGCTCATGTTCAATAAATAAACAAAACTGAGGTTTTTGCCTAAATGTTGGTTTTACCATATTATTAACAATCTGTATGCTCGTTTTCAAGGGAAAATTTGTTCCAACATGCATTTGCACGTCTATATATCAAATAAAACACTTCCAAAGATCCAGTTGTATAAAGTAAAAAACGTTTCAGACCTTTCCAGTATGCTGAGTATGCTCATGTGCAGCCATCTGCCAATACATGTTTGTTCTCCTATAGAAGTCTCTCAAAGTCTCCCCAGGCTTCAACAAAGTAACAGTGAAAGACAAGGATTAATTCAGTATAATAAGCACCACAATTGAAAACATGAGAGCTGTCATGAATATATTTATTATTTTGGCCAGTACAACGAGGCTGTCACAACCAGATAACTTCACAGAAATATTAGCATAAAAATCCTTGGAGGAAATAATTAAAATTACCACAGGTGTTCTTTGGGAATCTGAAAGGCCAAGAGTGATCCTTATCTGTTCAATTCTTGCACGCTTCTCTTTCCTTCTTAAGTTTTTCTTCTCACCCTTCAGCAGAGAAACAGCACCAGACACATCCATAGCCTTCTCAACTTCGGTCTATCAAAAAAAAAAAAAAAAAAAGAAAAAAAAGAAAAAAAAAGGAGAAAACAATAGGATTATTTCTATCAGAGTATACTTCTAAGTTTATTTCACAATTTACTTTAAATAAAATGTGTAATTGATTAATGGTATCAATTATGGCTACATTCCGCAGCTCAGTATTTGGTCAATTTAACCCCAAAAAATTTGTTTTCTTTCCAATTTATACCAAATTCTTTTAGTGTTATTTGCACTAAACAAACAACAATTAAGGAACAAGGTGAGACAACTAAAAACCTGGATTTCTCTAGATTTTTCATGTTAACTAAAACCAAACAGTACCCCAACCAGCTCCTGTAGGCGAGAATAATTAAAAAGAACAAAATCCCATGGATTGAAGTCCCAGAATTTTGAAAAACTTACAAACAGTACGTGGCTCTCAATCATAGAATTGAGCATCTATGCGGTTCTTTCAAAGATCTTAAAATATATTTTGTGTTAGTTGCAAGTGCAACTATGATAACTATGAGAAATGCTGGCTCTTATGCAAATGCCATGACATATTTAGGCCCAATTTGAAAATTACAATACTATTATGCTAGAGCAATGGAATCATTAAGTCATGATTATAGTACCTCCATCACATCATCATCGTCATCATCTTCATCCTCATCGTCATCCTCATCATCCTCATCATCTTCCTCGTCTTCATCATCATCTTCATCATCTTCCTCGTCTTCGTCAGATAACTCTAACCACTCAGATTCTGATGCCTGAGAACATTTATAGCCAGATTTTAAGTAGACAATTCCATCAAATAGGAAAAACTATGTCTCATGATGCAGAGAATGTAGTCTTACTAAGTTGCCAGCAAATAACTAAAAACAATAACAATTAACAATATAAAACAAAAAATATAAAAGTTTACCGGAATGATGCACTTCCATTCATCGAGCTTACTAAGGTTAAGTGAATAGAGATCATCAAGTGTAATCTCCCTATCTTTAACCTCCATAGTGCCACCATACAAATAAAGGGTATCCTTACCAACCACCAAGCATGAATTTATTCGGCCACAAGGCCTGACTATCTGTAAACAAAAACCAGTATCCGAAAAAAAAATCACTACACCAAAATTTTCAGTCTGCCATTTCCATTAAAGATGCTAGTGATTGTGTAGTAACAACTTAAAAAGTTTTGCACAAATAATACTGATTTGTTCACAGTAGATTCAAATAAGCCCAACAACTCTCGCATTTGTGACTGACACTGAATACCTTTCATAATACAGACAACTACATTAGATTCTGACTGTCATTTCCCAGGTCTCTAGATTTTCTCACAAATTCAATTAAACTAAAGGCTATAAGATATAGCTATAGATAATTTTATGAAGAAACTGGCTGAGTCCACTGAGATAGTACAAGTCAAAGAAGGTTCAAGTCCTTGTAGAATAACAAAATCTCAGTAAATCAATCAAGGCAATGAGGAAAAAATGACAGGCATCATGCAAATACAGTAAAATTATTAAAAAAAATAAATAAATCTAAACATGTACATAAGTTATCAAGCTAACCTCTGATTCTGGATTAGTAGAATCACTAACCAGCCCCTGGATTCTCACATCTAAGACCTTGGTTGAGCTCGATTCATTGAAGGAAAGGTTTTTTGACATGTGACTTGAAACCCCTTGTACATCTGTTATTCCATTTTCAACTTCTTCAAGTTCTTCCATAATCTCATCATCGTTTGCTGAAGCCATTTCCACGTCTTCTTTGATGGTCTTTGATGGTTCATTTCTCTTTCGATCTTTTGACTGCCAACCAGGGCATGCCATTAAAAAAATAAATAAAATAATGCTATAATATTCTATTTTAACTGTCCACAAGAAAGGATATAAGGAATGACCAGTAAGTTTTACCTTAGATGATTTATCCTTCCTTAGCTCCAGAGGGTACCTGATTTCAAATATACACACATAGATAAACGCACAACACAACAACATGCCAACACATACTTTGAGAAAACCACAATGTAGTTGCACTACATATAATAATAAATTAAAAGAAATGATAGAAACACGAAGAAATACAACATACCAGCGCTGAGTATCTAACTGGAAGCCATACAACTCATTCAAAAACATACTTAACAGAACATCACCTACAAAATAGAATGCATATCAAAACCATAAAAAAAAATGTAATCCCATAAGATTAAACAATATATATGCTGAAAATATTTCAAAATCTTATAATGAGTAAAAAAGAGGAAACCTTCAGCTTCCATGTCAACAACACCACCAAATAAAACTGCCCGTTTCTTGTGCAAACACATAGAAAACCCTGCACGGGGCCCAGGAGGCATCCCACTCTTCTTTATCTATTAAAATAAAAAACCCAGAAATTTCTGCTCATTGAAATACTCATATCCATATTAGCATGACATCAGACTGTATGGTCGTCCCATGTATGTTTAGTCATGATGGTAATATATATATAGAATGTTAAAGAGGATAAAGTAAACCTTATTCCATTCCCATGTACGAGGATCAAGGGACCACATATCAGAATGAACTATGCCTTTCTCCGATCCCTTTTTGTCAGCATTAACTTCTTTGGAATAACCCCCATACATATATATCTGTATATGCACCACGAGGAAATGATGTTGAAATAAACTTCAAGGACATGATTTACAATTAATTAATGAGGAGAGGCCCATAGCAATAAGCACATGGTTTTACAGCAATCATAACTCTGACACCAAATAAGTAAGATGGAAAAAAAAAATTATCACAAGGATAACTTGAGAACAAAAAATCATACACATGACACACATACTTACTAGATCTTGAAAAACAAAAAGCTGGAAGCCGCTTCTTGGGCTTGGCCAAAGGGCGCCTGGTCGAGGTTTTATTTCTTCCCACTATATAATAACAACAAATACAATCACAATCAGATATTGAATAGCTCTAGAAGAGGGAACTTCCACTGTAGATAATAGTTTTGTGCAAGGTGCTTACCTTGTAGTGATCCAAATCAAAGACATGAAGATCATTATAGTATCTGAAAAAAAAAGAACTCCATTCAAGTTGAATTCTAGATAAACTAGTAAAAACATTATTTTTTCATTTTCTTACTAAATGCTTCATACCATCTAAAAAAATACAAAATCTCAACAAGTTTACAAAGATATAATACAGAGAAAATTACGAGTTACAACTCAAAGAGTCATAACTTATGTCATGTCGCATATATATAACATATTAAGCAGTACAAGGACATCTTTGTGATGAAAGAAAGGAACCTACCTTACTTCCCTCAGTGTATCATAAAATCCACCAAAAACAATTAATTTGTGCTTGTACAGAATCTGAGGAACAGGAAGAGCATGAGAAACAAAAATTCAGATGGAACTCAAGAAATATAAGTAATAACATAAACAAACTAATTTGTACCATCCTATGCCCAGACCGTGCACTTGGACATCCTTTCAAATTAAGTTGCTCCCATTGATTTGTTTTCAAATCAAACATCCAAAAATCCTGCAGCAAGATTCACGTGCACCTAGTAAATGAAGGGCCGGAGGACCTAAATGCCAAATTAAATATGAAACAAAGAGGAGTGCCTACATAGGGATATTAATCATACCTTGTAATGGTGAAACCGTTCCTGATTTGGAGAGGTGAATTCACCCCCTGCATGATACAAAATGATTAATTAAATTACTATTGTCGACATGGTTAGATACAAACATACTAGAGGAATTTAGTATACCGAATATGTAGATATTATTTTTCCAAGCAACAGCTTGGTGAGCACTTCGTGGTGGTGGGCTATTTGGGCTAGACACCAATTTCCATTCATTCTTCTCAACATCATACCGGTACAGATCACCATAAACAAAAGTCTGCAAGAATGTTTTAGCAAGATATATCAGAAAGGAAAACCTTTCAATGAGAAAATTGCAATAACGCCCTAATATTCATGAACTGCCAGAAGTTCAGCATTTGCATAATATTTGTACATTGTGGAAAAATTTATTAAAAGAAGGGCTTGCAATGAGTTATCCATTCAGAAAACAAACATTATCCACCAGTAAAGATGTTAGAAAGGACATAATGACAAAATGACCATAATTCAATTAGATCATGGATTGTCAAATAAAGGTTTACGAATTATTCAGTCCATTACATATGTATTCACTGTTCAATCACTAAATCTTAACTTAAATATAGTGATTAGATTACTCTTTTTATCAACAGCATAAAATAATAGAAGTCATTTTCTTCAGAAATAAAGTGTCCCTTTCAAAAAATAGGGACTATTTCTGGACTCTGGTACAATGGGGTCTAGTTTGCAACACTCACAAAACTAAACTACCACAATACTGAAAAGGATAAGCAGCTTGAAAACCTACTTTGTTACCATTGTAGAACTCTCCACCATAGAAGATCAATTCAGTATCCTTCAATGGGTTAACTGTTAACTGCAGAAAAAAAGAATGAAATATAAAAGGTCAAAACACACAAATCACACATATATATCCTCTCAACCTCTTCTTTTAAGTTTTTTCTTAGTAATGACTTCAGGTTTACCGAGCAATTAGATCGTGGGGAAGGAGCAGGGACATTCTCCTCCACATGAACTTCCTTCTTCTTAGCCTCTTCCTTTTGAATGTTTTTCTACATATAAACCAAAAAAAAAAAATAAAAATAAAAAACACTTCAAAAATATAATTTTCACACAAACATTCACAAATTAACTTGGAACATATTTCGCAATTGGAAATTTCAGCTCAGCTTTAACAACTTTTCCTAATTATGTACATCTCAAACAATCATATACTTATCATCTAAAATTTTGTTATAAAAGCTTAAGGAAATCTAAAATAAGTGAAAGAGGTGAGTACAAGTATGGCATCGATGTCATCTTCCTGGGAGACTTTACGGCTCTCGCGACGAGCTCGCTTCTCCTCCGCCTTGGCCGTTTTTCTCTCCGTCTTCTCCTTCCCTTTCCCTGGCTTCTTCGTCTTCTTCCCCATTTCAACCCAACTCTCTCTCTCGCTCTCGCTGGCTGCTGTCGCTTGAAGAAGAGAAGAGGGTTTTAGAGACGGCTTCTAGAAAAAATTCACCACGGCGTTTATGGACACAAAGTACTACTGTGTACTTTGACTCTGACAGGTGGATCCCATTCCCATAAATGGGGTTCCATTTGTCAGAGTTAAATATTATTTCTGGGCTTAAAGCTTCGTGGGCCGGATGGGCCGGTCTGGTCCATAAAGGAAAGAATAAGACAAATATGTTTAGTTTAGCACTTGCAAGCTCAATATCAAGTTGTGCATTTATGCTACTGCTCTTTCTTCTTCTTGTTCGTTTCCTATGAACTTCCATTAATAAACAAATCAAAAAGGAAACAAGGCGGAATGGAAGCGGAGGGGGTAGTACGGATCTACTCCTTCTCCTTCTCCTTGGCTGTTATTTTAGTGTCGTTGGTTCTCCATGGAATGGCAGCGGAGCAGGTAAGCTTGATTTGATAGAATTTTCTGGAATAATTTTTAACGGAATTTCGTTTTCTTTTTTATCTTTGAAATTTCGGTTAAATTACGCCTTATTGTGAGTGTTAGGTATTGATAATTAAATAATTTCATTTGATCAGTTATGGTTCTTGTTATTTTAGAAGTTTAATTCCAATGCTGAAAAATCAAATCGTTAAGTGAAAATGAAGTTCCAGTAATTGAGCACTTGTCTGGTCTGAAAATGAGTACAGTGAGAATTTTGGTTTAAGAATTTCCAAAAAGAACTGTATTGTTTGGTCTCCTTAATTTTGTTATTTCGTGGTTTATTGCAATCAGTTAATAATTCTTTTAGATCATTTGTATTTTCTTACTTTTCTTTGTATAATTATCTAAGTTTGATTTATCCTTTGATCTAGGGTTTTCAGCAAGGCGTCGGAACTAGGTAATTAGCATATTACACTTGGTTCTTTCTTTACAAACTTTCCACTCCTGAAAAATTTAGTTCTAAGTAATTTTCTTAAAAAATAAGTGGAAGAACAATGTTTGAAGCTTTTGAAAAAATTTAAATACAGAACACTTTTGCAAGATAGCTCGCATAAGCATGAAGTTCATTGTTCTAGAGAAAGGAGTCGAGCAGCTTGGAAAGTTGTTGAAGAGGTAAGATATTTCATGTCTTGCATTATACAATTTGCTCCTTCCGTATTCTCTTACAAGTAGAGAAGAGCTGGCTTCTTTGTTCTTTTACCATATTCAGCCCAGTTTATGTAATAGATGCATAAGTGCTAAGAAAGATACTTTATCTAGGTCTTTTCCCTTTCCAAAATAGAAAGCCTTCACATTAATGTGCATCTTGGAGCTATGCATGGCTATACTCGTTTTGGATGTAATGAGTAGCAAAAGAGCAAAGTGATTTCTAAATAAAGAATGTGTCATGGCCAAAAGCAGTTATGACTTGTGCTTTTCTTTGGAAGTGTCAATTCACATTCACATTACTGGCGCAAGCAGACCAATGGTAGTATGATACTTGTAGTGCCTACCATATATCAGTTTTCTGATTCCTTAATGCTGACACTTTGATGCAGTATCTGATGCCTTTTGTCGAAAAGCAGCAATTCCAACTTTCTAAAAAGTGCCGGCTGAATCCACAAAATGACATGTTTCGCGAACAAGAGGAGAACAAGATCCATGTCGATGTAAACGACTGGAAGTGTGGTTTTTGTAAAAAGAGCTTTCGTGCAGAGAAGTATCTAGATAAGCATTTTGACAATCGACATTCTAATCTTATTAATGATGTAAGTACATGTTCTTTAGTGCCACGGTGTATTGTTGAAGTTCTTCAGCTACCAATATTCAGACCAGGAGAAGGTCATGTTATACTTGGTGATACCATTAGGAGTTTCCTTAATGTTAATACCCCCAAAGAAGTAACCAATTGCAAAAAAAGGAAAATTGATGAATGTGCATCTCAGATGAATCTTTCAATTGAAAAAAATGGTGGTTCCTTTAATTCTTATGTTCTCTGGCACAGTCTAAATCTAACCCTATGATGTTTTAGTATTTTACTGATTATTTCTTTGTTGAGTTATGTTTCTGTGAGTTGCAAAGTTAAGAGAATGAGTTACATTGCATTAAAATCTCAAATTCCAAAATTGAAATGATCAATGTGAGGCAATTGTGAGCCACTCAATGTGATTGACATATTGAAATCTTGTTGGAAACCAAAATTTGTATATTTTTTGGATTTTCATGCTATTTTTATGGACCAGAAGAAAACCAATTTATCTGAGAAACATTCTGAACATCCTATTAAAATGGCTTTTTCCTTCTAAGATGGCAAAATGTTCAAAAATTTTTTTTGCTATTTTTATGGACCAGAAGAAAATCAATTGATCTGAAAAACATTCTGAACGTCCTATAACAATTGTTTTTTCCATCCAAAATGGCAAAATGTTCAATATATAATATATATTTATATAAACTGATTCTCAACAAGCATTTGATGTAGATCACATTGAGCGGCTCAATCAGCCATTTGAATTTCGGATTTCAATTTATTTGAATTCAAGTACACCAGTTCCTTTACTTCGCAACTCAGCTTAACATGCTAGCATACCATTGAACCCATCTTGACTTGTTTTATTATATATAGAGTCAAGGAAGATGTTTGGCTGATTTGTGTGGGGCGTTGCACTGCGACCAGGTGATTGAGTCAAAAAAGCCAAAAGGCAAATGCAACCCTGCTGCTGCTGCCAGGAATCGCCACCTTTGCGAGGTTCTTATTTAATTGAATTTGTATAGACTGTATAATGATTATTACTTCTTTTGGGTTGCTCTGGAAAAAATAATTGTTATTTATTACCAGTATGTAATAAATCTGAAACCCTGATCACCTTGCTTCAAGCATGATTTTTCTGACTTTAAACTCTAATATCCTTAAATAGAAAAAATCCACTTACACATTTTCCTCGTTAAAGTGACATAATATGAAAGTTAATTTGTACCTAGCTAATTCATTATTTTTATTTTGTCTCATTTTTTAACAATGGTGTAATGAGAATATTGATATAGACAATGGTTTACAGAAGGGCTGAATTTTTATCAGAAATAATTATAGAGATGAAAATGTTACAGCCTCTAGATCGACACTATCTAGTTTTTCTTAAAAAAAGAAAATATTACAGCCACATTTTTATCTTCATATTTTGTCTATCATAATCAAGGTATATAATTATACTTGTCACAGAGCCTGGCAGATAGTTGCTTTCCAGTTAGCGAAGGCCCAAAAGCAAGCCGTCTTCATGGTATGTTTGTGTTTTTTTGTTTTTTTAGTTCCTGTGCTTTTGCAAAAGCAGGTTTTAGATTCCAGAAATGAACTGTTCTTCATAGTATTATCTCTTGCAGAATTTTTCTTGCGCCAGTTTTGTGATGCTCATACATGCAGTGGAGGGCCTAAACCTTTTTCTAAGGGAGGCAAGGTGCTAGTCTTTTGTACAATTAATTCAAATGTAGTATTTTTTTCTGCATACATTACTTCACTTTGAAACAAAATAATGGCTTTCTTTGGTGTTTTGGAGCATGAGTTCGTTATTTTGCCTAAGAAACCTGATCTTAAGTTTGGCATCAACTAGTGATAGGCCAACCAACAGAAAATGCCAATTGTTCAACTGCCAAATGTTTGTTAAGAGGCCTAAAACAAGGCATGGAAATTATCTAATATCACTATTTGCTTGATGTTTTAATTCTTCATATCCTCAGAAACGGACAAATGTACTTTGGCTTGCGAGTAGCATCTTGATTATTTTGCTGCTGCCTCTATTCTATCTTTTGGTATACTTGCACCGAAGGTATCTTCTGGCTCTTTTTTACTATTGTGTTTTTGTTACTTATATTAATGAGTCCTTTCTTTCTTTAGGGAAATGAAAACAGTTGTTAAGGACTTCAGACGAATTGGAAAAGGAGGACGCAACAAAAAGGCTTCGTAAGCTATTTGTTGTGCACCCAGATATTTTTGTTCAGGTAGGCAATATGTTTCTTTTGCACCTGATCCTTGCTGGATTGGTGCTGTTCAGTTCGTATTTTTTCTCATCTCTCAGCAACATTGTGTTTGGTTTTGATTTGTGTTTTTTGGTGTTGTGGCTGAAGTGAGCTAACTTGAATTTTCAAGTGAAAGCTGAAGCCTTATGCCAAGTTTTGGTTGAAGTTTACTGGAAAATTCATCAAAGGAAAATATGTATTCAAACATTGAAGAAGAAGCCCTTGCCTTGTCAGTACTTCCAATAACTATCATACTGTTCTGGAAATATTAAAAAGGGAAAAAAAATGAGAAAACAAGTGTTAACATCTAATACCTTAGATCTTTGATGCTATCATCACTTTCAAGATAATAACAACACAGTGATAAGAATTATCTTTTGAGGTTGTAATAAATAAGAATATAATTATAATTTTCTTCAGACTTATTTAATTAATATACATGACATGCATATTAACTAGGGTTGATTTTTTGCATTGTACTTTTCTTTTCTAATTTCATACTTAATAAATATGATGATGAATGGTGTAAAGACGGTCAACAAACTTCCTAAATATTGGTTATAATTGATGAATATGATAGTGGTGTGAAATCATTACCAATTTGGATGCATGTGTTGGCAGTATTTCTTTCTTTTTTTATTGAAAATGGTAGAAGGGCATGGCCATTTTGTTGAAATTAGTGTGTTGGCTTTCAAATGCCTGAGCATGGAAATTTGGCTCTGAGTGTGTTTGTACCAGTGTCAATGCCTGTACTGACTTTGCAGTTCTTGTTTTGTTGTCTCAACTAACACCTACGGTACTTGCAGGGGCAATGCAAGCTCATGGTTCAAACTAGCATAAACAAACCAGCAACCTGTATTTATTAATTTGTAGCGTAGTTCAGATTATTCAATTAATTTTCTTGTAATTATACACCAATAGATGTGATGATTATTTTTTCCCGATTTTGTTTGATTCTAATTCTCATTGGTTTTCTTATATTATTTTTTTTTAAAAAAAAGTCAGAAAATGTGGTGCTCGTCATCTCGTGTTGCATGTCGAATCCTTAAAAGAGCTGCATAATATGCGATCAAATTAGTTTGATTTTAATCAACTTATGATTAAATTGCTCGCAGGTTGATAAATAAAATGTGTTCCCTGAAAATGCATTAACTCTTTAACTCGAAATCAAAACATATTAACCTTAAACGACTCATCTTGGATGATACAATATTAACAGAGCATGTTAGAATTAAATGACTCATATGATGCGGTACAATATCAAGCCATATTACGGGCTCATAATTTCTAATTTCTAACTACGTAAATATGCACATATATTTCATTCAAGTATTAGTCTTCAAATTTGATATCTTCACAAGCCGTCGATGAGCCATGCTAATATGCTAGTCTTTGCACCGCAATACCTGAAATGACAAACCAAACATCCAAGTACGATTAATAAATATTAAAATAATTCAAAAATATTGACAATCGCAGTAAAACATTTTTTATTTTTGAAAATTTGACATTGGAAAATGTGATCAATACTTTATATATATCAGACATACAAAATTAGTAAAATTTGATATAATTTTACTGTTAATCAAATGTTTTTAATGTTGCAATAGCCCAGTTTTAATAAACTTTGATGAAATATCAAACAATATTTAAATTACATGAAATTTGATACACAACCAATCTATGAAGACAACAATGTCTATAATAATTGGATTTGAATGATCATCGTCCATAATGTACCTCCCACCAATACAAAGGAAATATTTCTTTTATTGGAAGGCAAAGTCACTCAGCTCTGAAGACAAAATTTTTAAACATACTTACTAGTTGACTTATGTAACTAATAATTCATTAGATCATAATTTGATATTATGGCAAGCTCCAAGTTTACCAAAATTTGAGAAATTCCTTCATTAATTGGTAGGATAAACATTCCTCAGTTCGCACTTTCTTTATGGATTAGCAATTTACTGAAGTTATCTTTAGAAAATTCAACATGAAAAAAAAAATGATATATGTTAAGATCTCTAGAAGCAAAATTTCATTTATAATGTCCAAATTAAAGTCACAAATGAAAGCAGATCACCAAAAATAAAAAGAATAAGTAGAATTGATTTAGCAGTTGTTTTTCCAAAGGCTTTTTAGTAAAATCTTTTGAGGTTGAAACTATTCATTTTTCTTTCAACACCATTCTTGTGGTCTAGGATGGGTCATGATTCAGGTGAGTACCTGCTGAAGATTTCTACTTCTTTAAAGAGTATAATCCATCCCTCAGTTCTAACTTTTCCTCAGATATCAGATCAGACAGAAAGCTCTGCAATTGGTGGAGGGACTTGTCGTATGTTGGTTCAGACGTACAAAACATCTGAAATACACTATATTGTCAGGAGCTTAACTAGATTAAAAAATACATTAGCTTAAAGCATTGCCAATTTTGAATTGTACCTTTAGAGTGTTGTGTATTTTGTCAAGTGTTGCAGTGCCGTAATTAGTGAGCAATCCCAGGATAAATTTCTGCAATACAAACAGAAGCATCGCATGGTTATCCAGTACAAATTCCCCTCTAATATAAGAGAAAGGTAGACTAAAAGCTAACTATTTTTGAATAGGACTAACTTGGTTTCAACTAAATGCCTAATATATCCCCCATAACTTGTCAAGATTGAAATATCTTACTAAACCATGTATATCAGTATATCTCCTTTTTACCAAAATTATCCAAGAAATGGTCTGACTCATCATGGAGAATGAGTAAGGAGAATAATTTGAACAGAACCTGATTCACAACATATTTGCAAGTTATAGGACACTTGATATTTTGAGAGCAGTAGGAACATTTTTCCTTCAATAAATCATGAAGGATCTTGGATTGCAGGCCTTAGAGCCTGTCTCCTGTATCACATTAGAGTTATTAAAAAGGTCAAAACCTCAAACACTGTCATTTCTTTAATCAGTTGCTCCTCAACAGAGGCAACTGATCTCTCTGATTCTTCTTCCATCAATTGGCAGCCTTCACTTGCAAGGCCGTTCTTGTTAAAATCTGACATGCTTTCTACTATGGTAAAAATTGTGTCGTCAGGTCCTGCCCCTGCTGACTCTGTCAATACTCCCTAAAAAGAATTAAATGGAAGAAATCACTTGATAAATATTATCAAGGGTTGCAATATAAAATGGTAGACACCAAAACTTGGTTTTTCTAAAACAGTTGATTTGTCAACAAAGCACGATATTTGAGAAAGCATCAGTAATTAGATTTCTACAATCAAGAAGTTATTAATTACATATTAACAATTTCCCACATAGAATTAGCAAGTTTTCTTGGAAGCCACATTGAACTATATATCATACCAAGAAAATATATGCTGGTTTTCGCATGAAGAGCCTAAAATGTGATTTCACAGAATTGCAGCAGTTGGGGGAAGTTAGTCATTAATCCCAATTGTGTGCTACTTAAATCAACACAGCTATCTAGAAGGAAATGACAAGTCAGTCAGTCAATAAATGTCAGCAATCAGGTTCCAACTCATGTTGACTTTGTCGAGATTCCAGAAAGGGAAACTAGAAGGAAAATAAATACTTAGTATCAGGGAATGCATAATTTAATAATAAGGTTTTTGTGCTTAAACTACAAAACACTTTCTATAAAGCAATAGAAAAAATTAAAAAGATCAATGGATTAGTTACAAACACCAGTTTGAACTGTGTATTTCCCCCTTCTTTTCTAATTCAGTTATTAGCATAAGTTGAACAATAGAAGCCAAACACATAAAAAGATTTTGTATTACAATACCTTACTAATCCAAAAGGCTATTCTCCTATTTAAAGCATCTGCAGGCATCCCAATTTCTGCTGCAAGGCTCTTAGAATTCCAACTAATGAAATCATAAACATAAATCCATTAACACAGGATACCAAGAAATGTTAGATAAGTATAAACCATTGTTCAATGTCCAATACCTTGGTTTCTCCTGAAATTGCATTATAATAGCAGCATGAACAGGTGATACAGTGAATTGCATACTCCTGTCTTCAAATTGTAGCTCCAACTGATAATAGAACCCGGTTAGAATACATAGCAAGTAAAAAAAAGTTAAAATTACACAAAAATCTCATGTTATCACAACCTTTACTGTTCCAAGGTTCTTTTTCCACATAAGCTTTCGAGGGGCTTTTATCTCGTGAAACCTCTTGCCATAATCAGATAATAACCGGTCAACTGAAGAAGGAACATTAAGCTCTTCTTCCTAAAACAAAAACAAAGGTGATAGAATAATGTTATTGACAACAAGTCAACAACAACAACAAACAACAAATCCTTTAGTCCCAAAAAATAATGTTGACTTGGAAAGAAAAAATTTACCAAAGGAATCTTTTATTTCATAAAAATAGTAAATTTCGAAATGGATTATCCTTAAAATATAAAAGTAAATTTCTAAATAAGAAGCCTTTACATGGGTTACCAGAAAATAAATAAGAACAGTACTCATTAAAGAATCATAGCCATTCTTCATGAAAAGGAGAATTGGGTTAATTACAGTAGTAATTACAATAACCTAGTTACAGTTAGCAATGCCCCAAAAATATTGATTCCAAATAAGTAAAGTCACAGGTCCAACAAATTACTTGAATTGGTGGCCAGAAGTTTGAAGATATAATAGTAGCATCAAGAATATCAAGCGAGACATCAATTTCTCCTTGCTCAGGACCTTTAAGAAAACGAAAAGAAAAATTTAAGTAAATGGGCAACCGATTAAGTTAGAGTAACTATTATGCACTTGGATCTCATGACAAAAACTAAGGTGAACAGATACATTTTCGATTACCAGTGGCAACAGATTTTCCTAAAGTTGCTTTGATGTTAGCATTTGTCCTCTTTGAATCAATCAGATCATTCAACATGATTTCACATTTCTGCATGCTGCTTTCCCCAAAGTGTATCTACAATTTAGATAAACATAGTTAAAAGCTTCCAAATACACAAAAAAGCACATATATAGACACACAAGCATACACAGACGTAGACAAATAAATACAGAATGGGTAATGATGGGATAATAATACTAGACTAGTCCATATTAAATGGCTTTTGAACTTCTTGCTGGGTTAAAGTCTACCATGTATTGAAGGTTTAAAATCATTAGGACTTACATAAGTTGATTCTAGACCTCCTCTCCAATTGACCAACAGCAAAAACCAACAAAAGGGAACAAAGAGAGTCCCAGAGATTAAGATTAAACCGATACAAAACCTTAAGAAGTTCCAAAGTGCGAATCTCAGAGTCAATATCATAATCAGATTTGTTGAGAAGCTTCTCTGCCAACATTACTCGGTATTCATTTACAAGCTGGTCCTTGGAGCCAATTATACCAACCATCAATTCAAGTATGTCAATTTTTCTTCTGTTTCGGCTTCCTTTTAATGGATCAGCTTCAACAGGGTCAGGTTCCCAGCTGTCAGAATGCAAGAGTTTGCTCGTTAGAATATAATAGTAATGACGACGACGACAATAATAACAACAATTAAATAAATAAAAACAAAAAATAAATTAAAACTAAAAATTACTGTAAATTTGGGTAAAAGCATGTGTCAGTCAATTGTTTACTTGAACAAGAACTCCCATTTTGCTAAAAGACTTTTATGTTAAAGGCACTGGTTTGATCATGATTTTAGCCCCCTTGTTGACTTCTTTTATAACCGAGGTTCTTAGGTGCTTTCTTTTAATACAAATGATCAATTAGGCCCATGTTTGAGTTCCAGTTTGATTGCACTTTACTCAAACAGAATACTGGGCAAATCTAAGGACCAATCAAACATAATATTTTGTAGGGAATTAACATCAATTATGGGAACAGGAGCCACATGAGTAAGGTACTTTACCTTACCAAATTTCTTTTGTACAAAAACATATGCATACCAAGTAAATGACATACCGCTCGGCATTTAACCATGCTTGCTTCTCATCAGTGCCACCGTCCTCCTCGAATTCTGCACCATCCTGGTTCTCAGTATCTCTATTCAACTCCTCCAAGAGGCTATCTCCTGCGTTCCCTGAACTGCCACTGTTACCTCCAGTTCCATCTGTCAGCATAGTGACAATGCACTTTATCGTGTCCTTCCTACCCCTCAGATAATCCCTGATTGGCTCGCCTACAGCTTCTAGAAACACCCCAGCTGGATCAATTGTTCTTAGCGCTTTTATGGTGGATACATACTGGTGCAAAATGTCATTGGTTGATGCACCGGCAGTTAGAAGGCGGTATTTAAGAGAAGATATGAAAGAGTCAACAAGTTTTGAGTGCTGGCCAGTGTATTCAAGGCAACGTTTCAGGTCCTCAATTGCTGGAGAGCTTAAAAAGATTTCCAAAAAAAAAAAAGAAAAAGAAAATGGTAAAAATGTAGTTGTAAGAAAATGGATAAATAAATAAAACAGAAATTTCTAGAGATTGCACAAAAGCCCTAATTTTGTATTAATAGCAAAAGGACTGTCATCAGTTGGTCATTAACTTTACTAGCACAACAGAAAACAGCAAGTTATTCAGATCTTCATCAAAACAGATTGTCCATTACTTTAAAATAGGAGTAAGGAAACAATATTGGATTTCTTGTTAAATACTAACAGTCAGACATATTTTCCAAGCAAAAATACTACATGAAGATTCCAGTATCAACTCAAACTTAAATTTTATTTTAACTGAAGCAGGGGATCTTTTGCAAATGAAAATCAAGGGCTTTTCTACAATTTCATACGAGGGACTATGTCACTTTCTATAAGCAATTCTTGTGCAAATGAGAAATGTAAACCTGTCAGGATAATCTACAATAATTTCAAAAAGTTTCCCAATTCTGAGGTCCTGCAAGGTCTCATAAGCAAAATATTCGAGACGCAATTGCCATCTAACAAGGGCTTCCGAAGGTATGCCAATCCCTGGAACTGAAGAAGGTTGAGAAGCTAAAGGCGATTTTACACTGGGTGAATCTTTTTCACCCTCAATGGAGTCTCCAAGGTAGCCCAGCAAGTCATGCAAGAACTGGAGAGGTACAGCCTGAAAGAAGACAGTTGTGAGATTCAAGTTTGAAACATCATAACATTTTGCAAGACATAGTAAGTAAATGGTATTCAAGATGCATTGTTTTAAGGTTAAGATGTACCAATTCAAATACTAATATAACTCAAATTGTGTTTCCAGTCTTGTAATGGATCAAATATAAAACGGTACAGATTGAAGGCATGACAACAAAGATAAAAAAAAAAAAAAAAAAAACTGAGGAAGCACCGAAACACCAAACAGGTCAAGAAAAGGCGTCCGATCAACAAAGTACACTGGGACAAGAATATACAAAATAATTTGGATCAACAGGTATACAATATCTAAAAGTTATACTTAAACTAAATGATACACAAGGGATCAAAGGTATACTAAGAACAGTATGCAGATGTTTACTTGCTGACATCATTTCAATATAGATTAAAAATTTAAAATAAAAGTAGAATAACAAAAAAATTGCACTCAAATTGCAACAAGAAAAAGGGTCAAAAGTTTACCCTAATCCACTTCTTCAAGGACCAAAGAACAGGAACCCTGTAGTCATCTCCAGCTAATTCGTTAACCTTTGACTGCTCACCAAAAGAAAAAAAAAGCATGCATAAGACAGAAGAGTAGAAGACACAAAAGCTACTTCAGTAATTCCAAATAGTAGCATGCTACTCTTCAAGACGAGAAGTATACTTTGCAAATTATTACTCATTTTCAAACAATGAGCGTACAGTTTTTTTTTTTCTCATGTCACAGTCCTATGTATTTTCTCAAAAGTTCGCAAATTATGCCTCAATTTACCTCATTCAACTAAAAAGAAACAAAGATCATAGAGGATTTGTTTTAGCATTTATTTACAACATCGGAAAAGGATAAGTTGCATTAAATTATGTTGTTGGCTTATAAGGTCAATATGCATTGGGCTTTTGGAAGGCTATACGTGAAATCGTCCAATTAATAAGCCTCACTCAGATGAAGTTACCCTTGTTAGATAAAGCTTACTTACCTTTAAAAGCAAGAATATCGCAGAGGAGTAGGCATCTTCAGCCATGGAGGTGAAACCAAGACTTCGCAGGTCACTGACGACCTTTCCAATTTGCATTACCAAACCGTTGCACTCAAACATTGAAGTATCCATATGATAAAAATCAGCATCATTAGGCAAATCATGACTGTTAATCTCAAGTTCATCATTATCACCATCAGCCATCATAGAGTTCAGTTCTTCCAGCTTTTTCTTGAAATATATTCGCAGCACATCTATAATTAACAGGAATAAGTTAAAACTCGGAAGCATACTATCCTGGATTTAAGACAAAACTTTAGTCAACAAAATACAATAATTGAAGTCCTTGATACATTAAACATATCATTAGCAGCAAACTTAATTATTACTAACAAATACAGCCTCTGAATAATTGTTTCTTTTGTATACTTGGTAAATATAGAATATAAAAAATCAATATTATCTTAGTCGAGACCAATTCAGATCTTTATTACTCAATTACTGCAGATGAAGATTTACATCAAACTGTTCTTCAAATTCCCCCACAATTCTACTAATTGCAAATTAGACATCTATAAATTTTGTAATTTTTGTTGCTTTAAATAAACAAGCTTCCTAGCATGTTGATGGTAGCAGATTGTTAAGAAGTCCATATCTAGTATATATATGAAATCGCAAGTTCTAATTACAAAAAATTTCTAATACAAGCAACCTTAGATATTAGGGGAACTAAACTTAAGGGCGCCTCTGCAAAGCACCACATTTCAGAATCCAGATTGCATGCACATTGTATAATATTTTAGGGAAAGAATGTAATATGGAATTTCAAGAGGGGTCAAACAAATATATCTATTTTTTATCATGACCTGGGAAATCCCAAGGCAGTGTCGTGAGAAGAACTGAAGATACCATCAACTGGTACCTAGACATGAGTTGAGGATGATCTGTTTCTCTCTCTCCTTTAGAATTTTGCTCGTAAGACTTCAAAGTTTCAATCAGAAGCAAAAGGAAGTCCTCCTGTGATCTCTTTTCTGAACATATTTGTTCCAACGATTTGCTCAATATTTCCTCAGGCCAGCTCTCTTGTACCTGCAAAACATTTCTTTTATTTAAGTAGCATTTTTCATGATACAAAGGATAATAATGCCAATTAAATCCAAGTTATTGGTATAAATAACCCATCATGTGCCACAAATAATAGGGAGATGCAATAAAAACAAAATTTGATTACTTACATGAAATTTAGCCTTCTCAATTGCAGAGGCATCACAGTAGGAATCAAATTGTTGCCAAAATTTCTTGACTGCCGATCTTTTGAATGCTTCCTGCAACAATTTACAAAACAAATATAGAGAATTTAATAGAATTTAAAGAAGAATAAGAGCAAATCTTCTAGGAGAGCGTATATGGAAATGCTAACCATATGAATAAAAAATTATTTTACAGTTAAGGGTACATTTGGGATATAATCAAATTAAGAGAGCAAGCGCACAACTACAAAACAAAAAACTATTAAATTAGAAGAACAAAAAAGAGGAAACCTTATATAAAAATGTGAAGCATAATGACAAAATTATTTTACACTTAAGGTACATTTGGGATATAACTAAATTAAGAGAGAAAAGCGCAAAACTGCGAATACCTCAAGAGAAAGAAGGAAGTGGTCTTGGAGGAGAAAGGCGAGGCCGCGGTCGCACAAGGAAGCGACAGTGGGTGCCAGCTGGGAAGTGGGCCCATCCTGAGAAAGGAGAGAGGTGGTGAGGCTGCAGAAGTGGGCCCAATCGTGGAGGATGCCTGAGATCGCATCTTCGGAGAGAGAATCCAATGCGCCTGGGTCGAATAGCATCGCCATAGATTCCGGCGTTGGGATGCCAGCGCGGAGACTGGAGAGGACTCAAGAGGAGAGGAGGCAGCGCAAGAGCGGGAGTGAGAAAGGGTTTTACTTTACAAGGCGCGACCGCGCCAGAGGTGAAATTACAAAATAGACCTCTTAATTATTAATTGTTGTTCAGGACGTTAAAATTGCTTTCGAGCCCTGTAATTTTGAGAATTTTGTAGATTAGTGCCCAGAGTGTTACCGAGTTTTTTTTTTAGATTGCTGGGCAGCGGCTGAGTCTTACCGAGTTGGGTCCTAGTCTGAGTCCAGTGTGATCCGGGCTTTTGGTTGGGCCCAAGTTCTAGCCCAGTTATGTTTAAAATTTTTAAAATTCTTTGGATATAATCGGATATCAATATTATAAATAAAGATGTGTCCGACACTTCAAGCATTGTGAAATAGTTGTGCAATAGCATTTTTTCTGATTTCTGTAATGTGATACTTTATAACTAATTGTGTGTCGGGTGTTATTGCTCATAAACCTGACTCGGTTCAACATCAGATAATAATTTAGCAACACATTGTTTTGTTTCTGATTTTTGTGACCCCTTCCTATTTTCATTTTCATCATATCTCCATCTCTTTTGTGTTGCTTAGAGTCTCTCTCCACCTTAATTTTTCTTCATCACCATTCTTAATTTCGGTTCACAAAATATAAATTAAATTCATTCAATTGAAAATAGAAAAAAAAAAACATCAGATCTGTTACGATATATATTTTTTTATTTAAGTCATTTATAAACATATTATATTTCAGGAATAATATCAACATAATATAAATCATATAAATCATATTATTTCAGATAACTATAACTATATTTACACACATATAATTTTTCTTTAAATGGATCAAATTCTTTAACTTTAATCAAATAACATTTTCTACAATAACTAAGGGCTTGTTTGGATGGGTTGGGAATAGTGGGAATAGTGTGAAAAAGTGGGAAGAGTAGGAAGAGTGGGAAGAGTGGGAAGGTTGTTTGGATGGTGAGTTTAGAAATAGCGTTGGGAAGTGTGAAAAAGTAGAGAGAAAAGTGTTGTTGGGAAGAGTGTTATTGGGAAGAGTGGGAAGAGTGAGAAGAGTGCTTATTCCCACTATTCCCAACCATCCAAACAAGCCCTAAACTATATTTCTAAAGATAAAAATATCTTAACTATATATCCAAAAATGAACATAATTAAACTATAGAAACATAATAAAAATATTCTTATTATAAATATCTACATCGAGCGAAGCTCGATATTCCTCTCTAGTATTGAAAAAAACCATATATCCTTAATAATGAATGAACAGTGCGCGTTGGTGTTGTTGTGTATTTTTTTGTGCGTCTATATATGTGACGGGTCCAATTGACTCATATGGTGCTACAATATTGACTGTTGTATGAAGAGATATAGAGAGACAGCCGTCCAAGTAGTTTCTATTTTTTAGAGTTTGCTATCCTGGTATGTTTGTGAATTTGGTCTATAGACCGGAACTAAGGAAAAAAGGGGCCTACATTTATTCTACTGGGTGGTATAAATAAAACCAAGCTCATGTTAATATAGCCTAGAGATATCAGGATTTGATGTGGCTATTCCATTTGTGACAATATGAATGATTAGTAGTCAAAATTTATTTTTATGATGGTTTGCTACATAAATTTTTGAATGGGAGTGTTCTCAACCATTGGTCTGTCTGTTAAAGTCTAGGTTGCTTTTGGTTCACATAATTAACTACAAACTACATATTAAATTACACAATAGTTTCTGTTCACGGTGGATAGAAAGTTGGAATTACTACAAACTACAAACTATACAAACTAGAGGGATACATCGAGCTCCGCTCGATTTTGAAATTCTTACTGATATTTAATTATCAAATTTTTTACAACAAATCAAGTTTCATTGTAATTATTTTTTAATTATAGAAAATGCAAAAAAATAAATTTTTTTAACTAAAAATATATAGCGGCCACAGCTTTAATAACGTTTATTTTTAACTACTATAGATGCGTTATATAATAACGTTTATTTTTATTGACATATCAATTGTCAAAAATTATACACGTGAAAGGTGTCACAAAAGATAAACACAAAAGAGAGATTGAGACATGGTAAAAACAAAAATATGAAGGGGTCACAAAAATCTGAAACAAAATAATGTGTTGTCAATTTATTTTCTGTAGGTGAAGCGAGTCAATTTTATGAGCAATAATATCCGATACACAAATAATTATAGAGTATCACGTTACAGAAATAAGAAAAATGCTATTTCACAATGTTTGAAGTGTCGGACTACATTTAACCAAATCATTCCGACACCCACACATCTTTATTTATAGTATTGATTATTGATTATTGATTAAATTACACAATAGTTTCTGTTCACGGTGGATAGAAAGTTGGAATTACTACAAACTACAAACTACACATTAAATTACACAATAGTTTTTCTTCCCAAGAGACAAAACACATAGTTTTAGATTTCGTCTGAATAATTTGGAATTTCTATATTATTGATTATGAGGAAAATACTCATGTGGAATTTGTGTTATTGATAATTGTGGGTTTTTTAAACAGATTGGTAAAGGGTACTGTGAGAGTATGTTCCTTTTACGACCAACAAAAATTATCTTAATATTGTCAATTACAATGGTTAGCAACCAGTGAATCCAACGATATCAACCATATATAAGAGAAAGATTCTTCTCAACATTGATCTCTTCAAAAGACTGTTATGTTGAATGTCAGTGGAAAAAAATGATTGTCACAAATATGAAAATTAACGTTTGATTCTATTCATGAGTGCTTGCAATCTTTATTCTTCTTGAGATCGTATAATTTATAATTATCTTTTTTGTATATTTTAGGTAAAATTGGAATCATTGTCAAACTAGAAAATGCATATAATATTTTCAAAAAAGAGAAAGTCTGATATTAACAAATTTGAAATTCTTTGTTTTAATACTGTTAAAAATTGGAATCATCATAAACAAATATTTCAATAGTTAAAGCACCACAATGGACAAAATTATGTGTTATTTAATACTGTTAAAGAAAATTTTCTCTTAGTCTATAATTTTTAATTTTTTTCTAATTTTGAATGAAATATATAATAATAAACATCATTAGATCTGTCTTTACAAAAGACGATGTATTCACTCCCAAAAAAAAAAAAAAAAAAAAAAAAAGTAGCCACAACACCACCATGTCATTTATGGTCTATGCAGAAGACATTTTTTAGAAAAATAAAAAGCACAACTCATAGCCAACAACATAAACACACATCAATAGTTAATAACAATCTATAATATCTACTTACCATTATCGTAATTAGTAGTAGACAAAATTATCAACATATATAATAAAAGAAATACAAAAAATCTAGTTATTATATTAATTCACAAAAATAAGATGCGAGTCTCATCTCTGATGCTTTGAAATATTTCCGGGATTCAGATACGAGAATTGAGAGATTTGAGAAAGATTATTTTAAAAGAAATACTGCCTCTTCAAGATTATTGTAATGAATCAAGTTATTCAAGCATTACCACCATTTTAAAAAGAACAAGCTATTTGCTTCAATCAAGGTGCGTGAATGAATATCAAACCTGGCAAACCGCTCGAAACTGCCATTTCTTTTTTTGTGCTTTGTTGATTTTAATTCTCTTTCATTGGTTTTTGTAGTTGGAACTGGGTATGTACTTTATTTTTAAATCTTGTTATGAGAAATTTAGAAGTTTTGGTTTGCTTTTGCCCATAAGCTGTTCGATGATATGTCTATGAGAACTTGCATTATATAATTTTATCTCAAAATTCAACGAAATTTAAAAGCTAATTGGTCTTTTGTACCTAATGTTAGCGGCTTAGCCCCTATTTTAGTCCTAATCTAAGTTTTTAACAACTGAGTTTCAAATGAAATAAATCATAAGAAGGGAAAAAAAATGGCCACCCTATTGTGATCATTTTATCCTCAATCAAATACCATGTAAGATACAAAGGCTATTTCAGCATGTAATATACCATTGTAGGTTATATATACAAAAAACACGAACACCTTTAACTCATGCCTGAATATCGAATATACAAGCATAAAAGATGGGAATATTTTATTTTGACATATATAAACCTGCTGATATATTATACAACCAACCCAGTAGTTTTTATTTATTGCACAAATTATTAGCTAGATGCTTCCATGATTAAAGCTTCTCATGCAGCAATAAGAAATAATGAAACTAGCCACTTATCCCCATATTTGTTTCATAAGGAACTGCATACAACATAAGTGGTGTTTTCCTTCTAGTTGTGAGACCAAACAACTCTGACATGTCAAGTTCTTCTGGTTTCAACCCATCGTGAAGTTTCCAATCAAAATGATAAAGGAGGCTAGCAAGAGGCAATTCTACATTGGCAAGGCCAAATGCCACACCAGGACACATCCTCCTTCCTGAGCCAAATGGAAGGAACTCAAAATCAGCGCCTTTAAAATCACGTCTGCTATTCATAAATCTCTCTGGCTTGAATTCTTCTGGGTCTTCCCAGTATTTAGGATCTCGTCCTGTAAAATGTATATGAAACTAGAATATAAGATTTGGGTAGTAATTACTCTTAGTATTTTCCAACTAAGTAAATTATTTTCGGAAACTGTTTACCATTTCTAAATTTAGGCATTATCACAAGTAAAGTTTGATATAATGCTGATCCCTACCATAACAGCTGATGAGGTACTGGAACCTTTTGGTTGGCGGCACTTGTTTGAAAAAGCATTAGTTAATTATAATATAATACATTTGGGCATTGTCGTATTCATAGTAGAACAACGTACATACCTATTGCCCAACAATTTACCACCACTGTCATTCCCTCGATTATATCATAATCAAACACATGACACGTCTCTCGGCACTGTCTTGGAAGAAGAAGAGTGGCTGGAGGATGCAGCCTCATTGTTTCTTTGATGACTAAATGCAAGTAATTTAGTTTGTCCATATCTGACTCGGATACATGTGTGCTTCCTTTTAGGAGTTCACGTACTTCTGATTGTGCCTTTTTCATACATGCGGGATTCCTAAGGAGCTCGGACATGGCCCATTCTAGGGTTGTCGAGGATGTCTCACTACCTGCTCCAAAAAGATCCTGAAAATAGAGGAAAATTTTCAGCAAATATGGCAGGGGTGATATACTTCTGATTTGGCACTTGTCCTTCCATGCATGATTACCAAACACACAATTTTGGTTGAAACTTAGTCATGTAGCTGAAATAGCCAGTCCTCACATTCTGAATTATACAAAATTTGAGGATCTCTCGATCTATTCTGTAACATTTTATTAATATATGCTAATCGAAACTTGATCTTCTGGTTTATGAACTCAATTTTATTTGATTACGTGGTTTTCACCATGTATATACTGTGTAACGTTATCAAATTCAAAATAGCTAAATCGGGCTTGCATTATTATTAAACTTTCATGGAGTAATGTTGTATCCATATATAAGTGCTAGGTATCAATCGATTTAAATCACTTGTATACATATGTGTGCTCTTAGACTAGTAAGAGGACTCACCAGGATCAAAGTTTTGACAGTTTCCATGTCAAGAGAACTTGAAGGCGTGTCTTTGTCATGTAGGCTCAGCAAAACACCTAGAATATCCTCCACCTTGCTTTCTCCCGTGGCAATATTTCTTTCTTTGTGTTGCTCAATTATCTCATCTAAAAGGCTAATTCTTGCCTGTTGGGACCTCTCTGCTTCTTTGACTGCTCTGCTAACCAATCTTGCAAGCAGTGATGATGGAAACAAATCAGCTAAATTAAATCCTGCTGCAAGCTCTACTATCGTGTCAAGCTCCCGCAAAAATGCATCTTGATTCTTGCACTTGCTTCCAATAATGGCCCTTGTAGTAATATCAGTTATCAATGATACAAACCTCTTACTAAGGTTGACAGGTTGACAATCAGATGCGCATGAAAATATATATTTTATAAGGTTACCGACTTCTTCTTCGCGGATAGACCTGTATGACTGGACCCGTCTAGTACTTAATAACTCCAGTACACATATTTTGCGCAGCTGTCGCCAGTATTCCCCATAGGGAGAAAAACCAATCCCCTTCCCACCAAAAGTAAAGATACCCATGGTAATACTGATGGGACGTGATGCAAAACTGATATCGTGGCTTTTCATGATTTCTCTGGCTGCATCGGGCGAGGAGACTATAACTGTCGGAGCCTCCCCCATGTGAAGTAGCATAAGTGGTCCATACTGTCTCGATAAATCTCGCATTGCATGATGCGGGAGTGATCCGAAAATATTGTGGATGTTTCCAATAATTGGGAGAGGCCGTGGACCTGGAGGTAATCTTAGAGTAGGTTTTGAAAGATTTGTTTTGCGCTTGAGAATGATAAGACTAAGGAGACAGAGAAAAAGAGAGAGTAACAGAAGAGGAAAAGGAAGAAGAGAATCCATGTATTACAATGGTACGGCATCATGTGTAGTACCCTCATATATATATTTATATATAGAACGGATCATCTTAGTGGATAGTAATCGAGTGCATTAATTAGAGGTGTCCTTGGTATGTTTTACCAGATCATTCTATTTATACTGTATACAATAACATGGACACGACCAAATGCTCTTGTTAGTTTATCAGGTGATTAATTAATTGAAAGGATATCAGTTGCTCCCTATGTGACTTCTAAAAATAAATTGAAAGGAAATTAATATATAAGCTATATATAATTAATTATATTATATATGACATAGTTAATTGTATTCCGGTCATATTGTTTTTGGTCAAGATTTTGTTAGTTCTAAAAATAATAACACATGAAAATTTGAACTTTTTATGAGGTACATGTATTGTCCACCAGGATTGATCCCTTTGTAACTTTATGCCACTAAAATTTAAGAAATCATATGCAGAATGAGCTGAGAAACCCCCATATCCTTCTCGAAGTAATATAAAACATTAATAATATTATAACTATAAAAAATCGATTTTTATAATTCACGACTAAAATATCCTTATCCGGTTCTTTCTTCTCGATCCTTTACAGCATACCTTTTATCTATATATGAACAAGGGAACACCAAAAAAAAAAAAAAAAAAAAAAAAAAAACACACACACACAAGGAACTCAATCAAACACATCTATTGATAGGTTACCCTATGAGACCTGAACAATCCATATTTCTAAACAAACTAATTTTGTAACGCAAAGATCCCAACTCTCGGCTAACATTTACAATTGCTTGGGATCAAACAAAAATATGAACATTAACTATATATGTATGAGGCCCTTGTATACATAAATCTCTAAATTTTATTTTTTGAAGGAGATTATGGCCAGTCTAAACAATAAGCTCCTTCAGTTTTAAAAGAAGTCATGCATGCTTTCACTCTGAAAGTAGCTAGGAGCTAGTAAACTTTACTAACATCCCTTTAAAAAAAAAATTCCACCAATTACAGCCAAATAAGGATCTTTTTTTATTATGTTAATTGTAGAATTTTTTTACAATTTTCAGCTTTCAAAATTGACCCAAATGGATCTGTTCAAGTAGGCTGTTGTGATCTCCAGTGACCAGTGTTCATCAATAAACAAAAATTTGTAGTTTTCTCTATATCGTTTGAATATAATCGGAGCTGAAAAGTTTAATAGTCAAATTTATCTCCATCATGAGACAATAATTCCTATTTTGTATGAAATAATGAACTAATCATCTCAGATTTTTCTGCCTACAGCCTTAATCATGTCATAGTCATATATAGTGCATTATATAGTCCACGGAAAAAACAAAAACCAGTAGAAATGTAAAGCTTTGTTATGACTTAACAGTGATGTCTTGTGGAATTAAATTGGAATATGGAGACAAGGTTTAAATTTTCAGACTGTTCGGGTCGCCCACATTTTCCATCCCAGTTTATCCGATCAAATCTCCAGCGGCATAGCCAGTGTGACGGTCAGTGCACGGAGCATTGAGATTATTTTAAAATGGCGCCCGTAATTAGGGGGGTCCTTGGTAAAATAACAAGAGTATTTGTTCGTGTCAAGAAAACATGGAACACATAAAGAACACAAAACATGGAACACATAAAGAACACACAGACTCCCTGTAAACACCCTTCCCACCCAGATTTTATTAATCACTTTTTGTTTTATTCTTCAAAACGTACAGAGCAGTTCTCCTATATATCAGATGGAGTTTTTACCAAGCACACTAAACATGGAAGTAATATTTTTTATGGAAAGAATAAAATAATTACAATACTATCTATGCTGATTACATTAGAAACTTGCGCCTAAAACTTTCTTTATCGGGTGCACACCTTCTGGCACATCTTCTGGTGAATCTTTCATGTATCTTCAAGCGTATCTTCTGATATATCATCTGAGTGCATTCTCAACACTCCCCCTCACGAGGTCACATAGATGTCAACCATGCCAATGTTGCCACTGCTTTGGTTAAAATATTAGCGACCTGTTCATTTGATCTCACAAATGGTAGAGCAATAATGTTAGAATCAAGTTTTTCCTTAATAAAATGTCTATCTACCTCTATGTGTTTTGTTCTGTCATGTTGTACTGGGTTGTATGAGATGTCGATAGAAGCTTTATTGTCACAATGTAAATTCATCACATCCTGAACCTCCAATCCTAATTCAGTTATCAATTTTTTCAACCACAACAACTCACAAATTCCTTTCACCATTCCCCTAAACTCTGCCTCGGCGCTTGAGAGTGCAACCACATTTTGTTTCTTACTTCTCCACGTTACTAAATTACCACCGACAAATGTGAAGTAGCCAGCTGTTGATTTTCTATCCATGATGTTCCCAGCCCAATCTGCATCAGTATATCCCTCAATTCTTATATGCCCCTTTTTCTCAAATTTAATGCCCTTACCTGGTGTTGCCTTGAGATACCGTAGGATTCTAGTGACAGCTCCCATGTGCTCGACACTAGGATTATGCATGAATTGGCTCACTATTCCCACAGCATAGGCTATGTCTGGTCTAGTGTGTGACAAGTATATCAGCTTTCCAACTAACCGTTGATATTTTCCCTTATTTGTGGGGCATTGATCTGGAAGAATTTCAAACTTTATATTCTGTTCCATTGGTGTATTAGCTGGTTTGCAATCCAACATTCCAGTTTCTGCTAAAAGATCAAGAATATATTTTCTTTGAGAGAGATATATACATCCTTTCTGCTTTGTTACCTCAATTCCTAGGAGATATTTCAAACCTCCTAGATTTTTCATTTCAAATTCCCTTGATAATTTCCTCTCAAGTTCTGCAATTCCTATTCCATCATCACCGGTTATGATCATATCATCAACATAGATAATAAGAATTGAGATTTTATCTTTGTTTCTTTTAAAGAACATGGTGTGATCCGAGTCTCCTTGAGTATATCCATAGTCTTTCATTGCCTTGCAGAATCTTCCAAACCACGCTCTCGGAGATTGCTTCAATCCATACAAGGCCTTTTTAAGTTTACACACTTTGTTCTTTGATTCTGTATTTTCGTACCCTGGTGGTAGCTCCATATAGATTTCCTCTTGTAGGTCTCCATGTAAGAAGGCATTTTTGACATCAAACTGATGTAGTGGCCAGTCAAAATTAGCTGCAAGGGACAACAAAACTCGAACAGACTTTAATTTTGCAACAGGAGAAAATGTTTCTTGAAAATCCACTCCATAAGTTTGTGTATACCCTTTTGCCACTAACCTTGCTTTATATCTCTCTATTTCTCCTTTTGCATTGTACTTAACTGAGTAAACCCATTTACAACCTACAGTTCTTTTTTCTGGTGGTAAGTCAACTATCTCCCATGTATTGTTCTTTTTAAGAGCCTCCATTTCTACTGTCATTGCTCTAGTCCACTCTTTACTTTTAAAGGCATCTTCACATTTTTCTAGTATATTAACCGAAGACATACATCTTTCAAATTCTTGTACTGGTTTTGGTAACCCTTTCGTCGAGGTATAATTAGCAATAGGGTATCTTATTTCTTTACTGGTTCCATCCTCAGGAATGTACCTTTTTGGAGGTTTACAACGGTTAGAACGTGGAGGCAACTTGAATTGATTTTCAGAAATACATACCTCTATATTCCTTGTGACATCTGACCTTGTCTCTGCGCCTATTGTACTCGGCTCCAAGTCACCTACTAGCTCCGTATCCACATCACCTGCTAGCCCTGTAGTCTCCAAGTTTGACCCATTTGTTTGATTTATGTCCGGATCAATTACTGGATTGAATTCCGTTTCCACAACTGGGTCAGCAGTGTCATGTTCTTCAGGAAAGGGTGAGATTTCTTCTGGTGGGCCAGATAAAAAATCAAAAACCGGTTTGGCGACTAGGTTTACCAAGTTTGGTTCGTCCTCTTGAGTCTCCCCCTGAACCCGAACTTGGGTATGTTGGAAGAAGGGCTCGTGTTCTAAAAAAGTAACATCCTTGGTTGTATAGAATTTCTTGTTTTGTGGATTATAACACTTATAACCTTTTTGATTAGTACCAACTCCTAAAAAAATACACTTTTCTGCCCGAGGTTCCAGTTTGGTGCGATGTTGTTTCTGTAAATGGATGTAGGCCACACAACCAAAAATTTTGGGTGGTAAATTAAGAACTGATGGCATAGGTAAATGAGACCTAAGAACTTGAATTGGAGTTTTGAAATTGTGTACACTGGTGGGGATCCGATTTGATAAATACACGGCATATGACAATGCATTATCCCAAAACACAGGTGGTACCTTGTTCTCAAAAAGTAATGATCTGGTCATTTCAAGGAGGTGCCTATTTTTCCGTTCAGCTATCCCATTCTGTTGCGGTGTCCCTACACACGTTGTCTCATGAATAATTCCCTTTTCTTGAAAAAAATTCTGTAAACATTTATTTACATATTCTGTGCCATTGTCACTTCTTAAAATTTTTATGCATTTCCCAAATTGAGAGTGAACTAACGCATAAAAATTTTGAACAGTTTTTGGAACTTCATCTTTTGATCGCAGCAAATAGAGCCAAACCATCCTAGTACAATCATCAATAAAGGAGATATACCATTTACAACCAGATTTGGCAGTAATCGGTGATGGACCCCAAACATCTGTATGCACCAAATCAAAAGGGTTTGCACACTTATTTAGACTATTTGAATAGGTTGTTCTATGACTCTTGGATTTGACACACGTCTCACAAACAAGTTTTTTAGAATCAAAATTCAAAAATAAATTAGGTAACAGTTTTGCCATATATCCAAAAGACGGATGTCCTAATCTTTTATGCCATAACAAAATTTCATCACTACAAGATTTATCTCCTTTTACAGCATAGTTGTTGCCACATCTGAGTTCATCAAGGTAATATAATCCATCTCTTCTAGTACCATGGCCAATTATCCTTTTCGTAGGAATATCCTGGAATATACAATGGTCAGGGAACATAAGAATAGTGCAATTCTCATCCTTTGTGAATTGGCTAACCGATAACAATTTAGTTGCAAGAGTGGGAACTACAAGGGTACTTTTCAACTTAATAAAATCTGATATCACAACTTCTCCCGCAGCTGTAACCGGGTGAATGTCCCCATTCGCATTAACAATAGCAGTTTTATTTGAGTTCCCCATATTTTTTAAATCCTTTAGTTCATGTGTCATATGATCGGTAGCCCCGGAGTCAATAATCCAACCCTTATTTTCTTTATTTTTACTGAAATTACATTGTCCCAATTTATTTTTGAGAACACCAGTGTTACCTTCACAATCATCACTCTCTATGGGCGCTTCAGGTTTACTCCCAGTGTGCTGAACTTGTTGAGCCGCCCTTGGTGGTTGAGTGGAAGAACTGTCACGAGGTACAACAGAGGTAGTCATAGCCTTGCCGCATTCTTCCTGCTTAGTTTTTCTGTCTCCTTTCCACCACTCGGGATATCCTATGACTTCAAAACATTGTTCCTTTGTGTGCCGACTCTTGCCACACTGTGAACACTTCAGTTTTGTTTTGTCAGAATATGAGGTATTTCTATTTTGAGAGTACACCTTACCAGACTTGTAGCCTTTGGAGACCATGGCCATCGAACTAGAATCAACCTCACTTTTTATCATGACATGTTGGCGTGTAGCTTCCCTGCGCACATGCCCATATGCTTCCTGGACCGAGGGAAAAGGGATCAGCCTCACCACTTGTGCACGCACAGCATCTAGGGTATCATCTGTTAGAAAGTGTCATAAATTCATTTATTCTACTATTAGAACAATGAAATACACAATCGTGCAAAGGACCTAGTGCAAAACACCGAATCGGCACCAAAACTAAGAGAGAAAGAGAGGACGATGTTGTACCTCTCACAAATCGTTCTTGTGAGGTTGTCCAAGGCGTGGGAACCGATGGCGTGCACTCCGCGCCTTCTTCTCCTTCCTCTAATCCACCAAGAAGCGTCACCACCTCTCAAAAGTTTGTGCTAGCAAGCTTTTAGAGCAACCAAGCCTTAATCGCAATTAACACTTTAATTATGTGACTAATCCCAACACATGGGCCCTAACAAACAAAGGATGAGAGCTCCTCTAATGGAGATTTCGAAAATCTCCAAAGAGGAAGGATGGTGGCGGCTAGGGTAAGAGGGAAGAGAGGAGAGAGAAAGTTGGATGAGAGGCCACCCCTTGGGGTCTATTTATAGAGCTCTCATTTCTCTTCCAAACTTCAACCAAATTACAAGAGTGCCATCAAGCCCTAGCCCCTAGCCGAAATCCCTTTTGGGCTTTTAGCCCAATTCACCAAAGTGTGAATTAATCCCTCTTGGCCATATTAATTCAATTAATTAATGGGCCTATTAATTGTTTGTTATTTTGGGCTTAATTAGACTTAGCAATTTAAAGCCTATATATTCAATACAATTCTAACAATTATATTAAATATAGTTGAGACTATTTAATTATCAAATTGATGATAATTAACAATAGGTTGGTTTATGCATTAATTTATTCTAACATGATCTCCTTGATTTAATTAATTATAACAGTTCATAACGGTATATAATTAATTAATCAACTTATCATGTTTTGTATTCTCCAATACAAATAAATAATACACGTGTGGTTCAGGTTCTATTTGTGTGACCTTTTTGAGGATTTATGCTACGTTGGCCATGGAGAATAAATCGTTATTTATTTCCATTAATCATAAGCGGTATCTAGCAACACGTTATGATTCCCAATTCGCATAAATAGTGTACAGCTACAATATCTCAATCCTGCATAAGAAATAAAATATTTCCTTGTTTGATTCTTATGTCACATGATATCCTTGTATAATCCAAGATAGAAATGTGTCACTCTTGCAGATTATACATTTCTTGATATAGAGATGATTGTACAAGTTGCTAGCAAACAATCCATCTCCATCAAGGGGCCCAAACGGATATCATCACTCACTAGGTAAACTAATGAGGGACATACGATTTTCTTGATGAACAACTTTTCCCCGCACAATTCAAGAGAACATAAATAAAGTCCGTATAGCAGCCTTTATCAGGAATCAACGTTAGACGATATTTATTGAATCTATCTTCATGTGGAAAAGCTGAGCATCTCAAACTTAGAATCAACAACATATGAAATAAACAATGACACATAACACAATCCATATGTTTATTTCATTTGGGTCAAGTCCTGTACTATGTTCCACAACATATACATATGCAATTAAGTTGGTAACTCCTTACCTATGATTTGTAGAACTTAATCATCGCTTAACTTGCATACTAATCTTATTTGATAATTAATGCTCCTTGTTAATTATCAAGATTATGGACATCTTTAGATTTATTATTGTCATTTATGAACAAATGAATTATAGAGATCTACAATTCAGATCCTCAACCTGAATGATCTATCAATAAATAAATCAAGGAACAAATGATAAAATATCATCAATAACATAAACCATAGAAGTAGCCATAATGATTGGCTTCTAGGACATAACTCCAACAATCTCCCACTTGGCCTAGAGTCAATCAACAATGACTTCTAGCAAGTGCATAGTACTCAATGTAATATCCAAAATATACATGTCTCATACTAAAGCCTCAAAGTAAAAGATACAACTCAAAGCCACTCAGGCATACGCCTAATCCCCATGGATGCAACATGCAACTCATGTGCGGCTCGAGACAAAGGCTTTGTCAGAGGATCCGCTGTGTTCGCGGCACCGTCCACCTTCTTGACCTTGATCCACCCATCATTCACAAACTGACGGATAAGATGGAATCGTCGTAGAATGTGCTTGGTCTTTTGGTGAGACCTAGGCTCTTTGGACTGAGCTATGGCTCCCGTATTGTCGCAGTAGAGATCCACTGGACTTGAGATGCTTGGAACCACTTCTAGCTCGGTCAAGAACTCCTTGATCCAAACGCCTTCTTTCGCTGCTTCACCAGCCGCTAAGTATTCCGCTTCGGTGACGGAATCGGCCGTAGTTTCTTGCTTGGAACTTTTCCAACTTACGGCACCACCATTGAGCAGGAATACATAGCCGGACTGTGACTTAGCATCATCTCGATCGGTTTGGAAACTAGCATCGGTGTAACCACTTACAACAAGCTCTTGGTCTCCACCGTACACGAGGATACTATCTTGTGTTCTCTTCAAATACTTGAGGATATTCTTGACTGCGGTCCAGTGTGGCATACCAGGGTTAGCTTGGTATCGACTAGTCACACTAATCGGATGTGCCACATCGGGGCGAGTACATAGCATGGCATACATGATTGATCCGACCACAGATGGATATTGAAACTTGTTCATGAATTTCCTATCTGCATCTTCCGTCGGACATTGAGTCTTGCTCAAGAATATGCCATGTGACATAGGCAAGTAACCCTTCTTGGAACTAGCCATCTTGTGTTTTTCCAACACCTTGCCAATATATGCATCTTGGCTCAAGCCTAACAACCTCCTAGATCTATCTCTATAGATTTTGATTCCTAGGATGTAGGCAGCTTCGCCCAAGTCTTTCATTGAGAACACTTTCTTCAATGAATCCTTGACATCATTCAATTCGGGAATATCATTCCCGATCAAGAGTATATCATCAACATATAGAACAAGAAATACGACCACGCTCCCACTAATCCTCTTGTAAACACAAGGTTCCTTTTCGCTTTGAATGAAGTTCAACTTCTTGACCTCTTCATCAAAGCGCTTGTTCCAACTCCTCGATGCTTGCTTCAATCCATAAATGGACCTTTGAAGCTTGCATACCTTGTTAGCGTTCTTAGGATCCACAAAACACTCGGGTTGTGTCATGTACACATCCTCTTCCAAATTTCCATTTAGGAAGGCGGTTTTGACATCCATTTACCATATCTCATAGTCATAAAATGCGGCAATTGCTAACAAGATCCGAATTGACTTGAACATGACGACGGGCGAGAAGGTTTCATCATAGCCAATACCATGAATCTGCTTGTAACCTTTCGCAACAAGTCGTGCCTTGTAAATGGTCAAGTTGCCATCCATGTCGACCTTTCTTTTAAAGATCCACTTGTTCTCAACGGGTTTTACTCCGTTGGGAAGGTCAACCAAGGTCCAAACCTTGTTGTCATACATGGATTGCATTTCGGATTCCATGGCTTTGAGCCATTCCTTGGAGTCAGATTTCTTCATCATGTCATTAATGGTCAAAGGTTCGTCATTCGCAATGACGAGGACATCGTGCAAACCCAAGTACCTTTCGGGTGGACGACTTTCCCTTGTTGACCTTCGTAGAATGGGTGATTGAGGTTCTTGAGGTTCTTGAACTTGTTCCACAACGGTTTGTGGAGTTGGTTCTTGATCCTCAAAACTTTGAGTTTCTTGAACATAATCGACTCGCGATATGTTCGAGTCCTCATTTGAGGGAGCATTCTCTTGAACCTCTTCCACAACGACTTGTGGAACGGGTTTGGCTACAATCTCATTTGGAACCTCATTGGGAATAATTACATTACCTATTTGAGGCATGTCTTGTGGTGGTTCTTGAATTTCTTCAATAACCACATTACTCCCACTACTTCTTCTTGTGAGAAATTCCTTCTCCAAGAATTCGGCATGACGAGCAACAACTATCTTGTTCTCGACACGGTTGTAGAAGTAGTATCCTTTTGTTTCCTTAGGGTATCCTACGAAATGACACTTGTCCGATTTGGGTCCAAGCTTATCGCTCACTAGCTTTTTCACATAAGCTTCACAACCCCAAATCTTGAGAAACATCATGTTTGGTTTCTTACCAAACCAAATCTCATAAGGTGTCTTCTCAACGGACTTAGATGGAACACGGTTTAGTGTAAAAGCTGCGGTCTCTAATGCATAATCCCAAAACGATTTAGGCAAATCGGTTTGGCTCATCATCGATCGAACCATGTCTAGCAAAGTTCGATTCCTCCTTTCGGATACACCATTCCATTGTGGTGTTCCCGGTGGAGTGAGTTGTGGAACTATTCCATACTCCTTTAGATAATCACCAAACTCATGACTCAAGTACTCTCCTCCACGATCGGAACGTAAAACTTTGATCTTTCGACCAAGTTGGTTTTCAACTTCATTCTTGAATTCTTTGAACTTGTCAAAGGATTCGGACTTGTGCCGCATCAAGTAGATATACCCGTATCTACTATGATCATCGGTAAAAGTGATGAAGTATGAATAACCACCACGTGCGCAAATGCTCATAGGTCCACATACATCGGTATGTACAAGGTCTAATAAGCCATTTGCCCTTGTCCCTTTATTAGAAAAAGGCGCTTTGGTCATCTTTCCTATCAAACAAGACTCGCATATGTCAATTGGCTCGAAAGCGAATTGATCCAAGAGACCAACGGTTTGTAATCTCTTGATGCGCTTCTCATTGATGTGACCTAAGCGGCAATGCCACATCAAAGTTGCATTCTCATGAGAAATTTTACGTTTCCTATTGTCATTCTCAACACTCAAAACAAGTTCATTACTATCAAGCATATAAAGACCATTCGATAAATGCGCAACACAATAACGAACTTCATCACGAAACAAAGTCAAACACTTGTTTTTTATTACAACATCAAAACCATCCAAGTCTAAACATGAGATAGAGATAATGTTTCGAGTGATACATGGAACTACATAAACATTCTTGAGTTCCAACACAAAACCAGAAGGCAAAGATAATTCCACGTTCCCAACGGCCATAGCGGATATGCACGTGCCGTTACCGACGCGGAGTTGAACTTCGCCTTTCTCGAGCCGCCTCCTACTCTTTAGTGCCTGCACATTTCGACAAATGTGAGCGCATGAACCAGTATCAAATATCCAGTCATTGCTTGAGGTAGCGAGAAGGGTTTCAATGACAAATATACCTGAAGTAGAAGGACGGACGGTTCCAGCCTTCTTATCAGCAAGGTACTTGGGGCAGTTCCTCTTCCAATGGCCCTTGTCACTACAATAGTAGCACACGGTATCGGAAGTGGCCGGGTTCTTTTTCTTCCTTGAACCCACGGGAGCTCCCTTGGACGAGCCTTGGGGCGTCACCGGGCCTTTGCCTCTCTTGTTTCTTCGGGCTTTCTTCTTGATCTTCCTTCCCTTGTCATTCACAGCAAGAACATCCTTAGACCCTTTCTCTTTCTTGAGACTCTCCTCAGTTTCCATGAGCATATTTTGGAGATCCTCCAAACTTTTCTCCATGCCATTCATGCGGTAGTTCACAATGAACCCCGAGTAACTCTGAGGAAGAGAGTTGAGAATAAAGTCTTGGACAGCCTCCGGTGGGAAGGGCGTGTCAAGGCTTTCAAGCTGCCGAAACAACCCCGCCATCCTCATGACGTGTGGACCAACTTCATGACCTTCCGCCAAACGAGTGTTGGCGACGGCCTTGATGAGTTTGCCCCTTTCGGTGCGAGCTTTGGTCTTAAATGTCCTTGAGAGACGAGAGATGATTTCAAACACTCCAAGACCACTATCAATGTACTCCTTTTGGAGCTCATTGTCCATGACTGCAACAATCAGGACCGACATCTCTATGTCGTCACCGTGATGCTTTTCATAGTTATCATGGTCCTCTTTAGGAGCCTTCTCTTCAGGAAGAGGAGGCAAGGGAGTGGTCAAGAGATACTCCTTCTTTTCAAACCTAAGGGCAAGCCTAAGGTTGCGGTGCCAATCCAAAAAATTGGCACCATTGAAGGCAAGCTTCTCTTTTTCAAGAAGAGAACGTAGCGTAAAAGACGGGGAAGACATCTACAACAATATCAAAATTTAAGGTCATTTAGTTTATGCTTTTTGTTTTAACTTCCATAAAGTAAAACTTCCACTACATTAAATTAATGTCCCTAAATGTAATGGATTTCCAAGTCCCCTACTTTCGTTGAAATGATGATGGCGTCGGCACAACATCAAGCCAACTAATATAGGGTAGGTTCTCTTTAACCGATCATACAACTTTATGATTCTTGGTTCGCATCGCGAACTTCGTCCCAATGTCCAATCTGATTAGGATCCATTGAAAAGTAACTTCTCTCTATTTGCTCCTTGTAAATCCGATTTACACCCCGACTACAATGATGGAGTACGATGTCCGCGTCGGCGGAATGCATCAATAAACAATCAACTGTCTTGAAGGGGATAGAGAGAAGGAGGACGAATTGACTTAATCGAAATTGGGACAAAACAATTTATGTGACTCTTGTTTGGTGGTCGTGTAAGCATACACCCATACCTACCTATCACAATTCAAGGCATTCTCAAACAATCACATAATCATATGCATCTCAAACATTGCCGTGGGTTTGTATGGCTCCCGCTTGCATTAATCTTCGTCGCATCTCCATGTAACGAGACTAATCTAATCAAGCCCTCCCACTAATTACTAAGATCCTATCTAATAATTAAGGGAAATAAATACATGTGATAAAATTCCTAAAACCCCGCCTAGGCCTTAGGGGCATGCAAGCCTCACAAGTTACATCAAAATTAACCAATTAATTTTCAAGGCACCTTAGGCCACTTTACAAGCAATCACATGCATTCACAACATTTTACAACACACAAGGCATTGACATCTTGAGCCATATCAAACCCACATCCTCCTACAAAACAAAGTTAGCACATATACAATATACATGATTCACTTGTCCTTAATTAATTTCATTAATTAGAATCTTTGTGCATACTTGTTGCTCAAGTTTTTTCGAATGCAAAGAAGGCTTAACCTTAACAACTAATTGTTTAAGCCCTTTTAAATTAAATACAACCATCAAAATAGAAAGGAGGGTATTTAAGGAGTCTTCTAATTAACCTTTCAACACATTGATTAATTAGAAATTATTTTAACTAATTAAAATACGAAATTCGGGGCCCATAAATATTCAAAATAATTCGGTCTCCAAAAAATCCAAAATAAATCCAGAGAACTCCTTACAAAAATTGTGGTTACCTGTAAAAATCTCAAGGAGAGATCAATTACCATCAGGGAGAACCAAAAAAGACAAATCCTCAGATTGTGCGCGAAGCACCGTTAGAGAAAATTCTGTTATGGGTCTCAACCTTTTGATCTGTATGATCATCCCCTTGATATTTTTCCAGCAAACAATTTACATAGAAAATTACTACATACAATAGGCTATCATTCCATGAAAAGAAAATCCACAAGTTACATTCAAGATCAACAAGATAACAAGCATTTAAGCAAGGTATCCTGTTCTGGAACAGACCGTCGACCAAAAAGGTTTTACTCGGTTGAGGTATCAAATCTCAATAAAAATCTATGAAATTAATTTTCGCAGATTCCAGACTTAAAGGAGAACATTTCCATTTCAACACTTTTCCATAAAAGTTTCTCAATAAGTACAGTTTTTCAAAACAATCGGTTTGTTTGAAAAAACAGATCTGACAACTTCATCACTTTTCATCCTTGAACGCCCACATAAGATCCGAAATATGCAACAAAATTTACATATCCAAAAAGAGCATCAAGTTTAGATTAATCCTATCTAAAAGTTACAGGTACTTTGTATACAAACTTATTTGTTACCAACCACAACAACAGAACTGTGCAGCAGAATAACAGATCTGCGCACCGTTACCGTTTAAATCACTAAAAATTCATTTTACATCGAATTTCAATGATTCCAGTGGGAAAACGACCACAACTCAAAGGGCTACAACCTCCAATAAGAAGAAAAAAATTTCAGAGAGCTTTACACCACGAAAAATAAGCAACAAGACAGAAAACAGCCTTTCCTGGGACAGCAAGTATGCACATCACTAATTAACTTAATTAATTACGAATTTCTCACTTAATTAAGTGCCAAAACAGTAAGCACAGCCATGATCTCTGATACCACTGTTAGAAAGTGTCATAAATTCATTTATTCTACTATTAGAACAATGAAATACACAATCGTGCAAAGGACCTAGTGCAAAACACCGAATCGGCACCAAAACTAAGAGAGAAAGAGAGGAGGATGTTGTACCTCTCACAAATCGTTCTTGTGAGGTTGTCCAAAGCGTGGGAACCGATGGCGTGCACTCCGCGCCTTCTTCTCCTTCCTCTAATCCACCAAGAAGCGTCACCACCTCTCAAAAGTTTGTGCTAGCAAGCTTTTAGAGCAACCAAGCCTTAATCGCAATTAACACTTTAATTATGTGGCTAATCCCAACACATGGGCCCTAACAAACAAAGGATGAGAGCTCCTCTAATGGAGATTTCGAAAATCTCCAAAGAGGAAGGATGGTGGCGGCTAGGGTAAGAGGGAAGAGAGGAGAGAGAAAGTTGGATGAGAGGCCACCCCTTGGGGTCTATTTATAGAGCTCTCATTTCTCTTCCAAACTTCAACCAAATTACAAGAGTGCCATAAAGCCCTAGCCCCTAGCCGAAATCCCTTTTGGGCTTTTAGCCCAATTCACCAAAGTGTGAATTAATTGGCCTATTAATTGTTTGTTATTTTGGGCTTAATTAGACTTAGCAATTTAAAGCCTATATATTCAATACAATTCTAACAATTATATTAAATATAGTTGAGACTATTTAATTATCAAATTGATGATAATTAACAATAGGTTGGTTTATGCATTAATTTATTCTAACATGATCTCCTTGATTTAATTAATTATAACGGTTCATAACGGTATATAATTAATTAATCAACCCATCATGTTTTGTATTCTCCAATACAAATAAATAATACACGTGTGGTTCAGGTTCTATTTGTGTGACCTTTTTGAGGATTTATGCTACGTTGGCCATGGAGAATAAATCGTTATTTATTTCCATTAATCATAAGCGGTATCTAGCAACACGTTATGATTCCCAATTCGCATAAATAGTGTACAGCTACAATATCTCAATCCTGCATAAGAAATAAAATATTTCCTTGTTTGATTCTTATGTCACATGATATCCTTGTATAATCCAAGATAGGAATGTGTCACTCTTGCAGATTATACATTTCTTGATATAGAGATGATTGTACAAGTTGCTAGCAAACAATCCATCTCCATCAAGGGGCCCAAACAGATATCATCACTCACTAGGTAAACTAATGAGGGACATACGATTTTCTTGATGAACAACTTTTCCCCGCACAATTCAAGAGAACATAAATAAAGTCCGTATAGCAGCCTTTATCAGGAATCAACGTTAGACGATATTTATTGAATCTATCTTCATGTGGAAAAGCTGAGCATCTCAAACTTAGAATCAACAACATATGAAATAAACAATGACACATAACACAATCCATATGTTTATTTCATTTGGGTCAAGTCCTGTACTATGTTCCACAACATATACATATGCAATTAAGTTGGTAACTCCTTACCTATGATTTGTAGAACTTAATCATCGCTTAACTTGCATACTAATCTTATTTGATAATTAATGCTCCTTGTTAATTATCAAGATTATGGACATCTTTAGATTTATTATTGTCATTTATGAACAAATGAATTATAGAGATCTACAATTCAGATCCTCAACCTGAATGATCTATCAATAAATAAATCAAAGAACAAATGATAAAATATCATCAATAACATAAACCATAGAAGTAGCCATAATGATTGGCTTCTAGGACATAACTCCAACATCATCAAGCCCATCAAGGAAGGTATATACCCTCGTCTTCTCGATAAAGGTGTTGAACTTAGTAATATCCACGGCATGCTCCATTGGATTTGGACACTTGAAGTCGATCTCTTGCCATAATCCTTGAAGTTCACCATAATAATCTTCCAAAGAGCGCCCTGCTTGCTTTACTTGCAGCACCTTTCGATTGAGAGCATATACTTCAGCTTCATTATTTGCATCATGGTATGTGGCAGCCAAGGCCTGCCATACATCTTTTGCTGTGGGGTTGCGAATATACCGCCCCCGTAGTGTTGGATCAAGTGAATTGATTAGCCACTGCTTTACCACGACATCATCGGTTGCCCATCTTTTATATGCCACCGAGTTAATGTCAAGAGGAGGGGCAGGAGTTCCTGTGAGATGGTGCATCCTTTCTCGGCTCCTGATGTACATTTCTATCGCTTGACACCAGTACGAGTAATTGGTACCATCAAATTTCACATCAACCGGACCAGACTGAATACTGATTTCAGAAACTGTAGTTTGTGGGATGATTGGCATCGGTGGAGGATTGTTTAAGGAATTGGTTTGTAAGGTTTCCATCTGAGTTAGCATCCTTGCCATCTGCTCAATCAGAGCAGCGGTGGAGTTGTTTGAGTTGTTTGTTGTGTCTTGTGGATCTGACATGATTGGTTGTATGGACAGAAGAAGGAGAATTCTTGATTGGAATGACTAAAGACCAGGATCGTCACGATGCTCTGATACCATGTCAAGAAAACATGGAACACATAAAGAACACACAGACTCCCTGTAAACACCCTTCCCACCCAGATTTTATTAATCACTTTTTGTTTTATTCTTCAAAACGTACAGAGCAGTTCTCCTATATATCAGATGGAGTTTTTACCAAGCACACTAAACATGGAAGTAATATTTTTTATGGAAAGAATAAAATAATTACAATACTATCTATGCTGATTACATTAGAAACTTGCGCCTAAAACTTTCTTTATCGGGTGCACACCTTCTGGCACATCTTTTGGTGAATCTTTCATGTATCTTCAAGCGTATCTTCTGATATATCATCTGAGTGCATTCTCAACAGTTCGTGTCCAGGTTAACATGGACACGAGCAAATACTCTTGTTATTTTATTGAAAGGATAACAATGGTAATTGTTTTCCGCAATCCAGCGGAAAGCCATCCTCGTCATCCAGACTCTTCATTTCTCCGCACCTGATCAGACTAGTGCTCTCTTCCTTCACTCTGATCCGCAATCGAGAGCACCTACGTCTGATCCGAGCGCCTCCCCTCCCTCCCTTCACTCTTCCCTCCCTCCGCTCCCAGGCAAGTCTCCCCTCCCTTCTCTCCCTTCTTTGGTGAGTTTCTCATCTCTTCCTCCCTCCCTCCGCTCTGAACTTCTTTTCTCCCTTCTCCTTTCATTTCCTTCGTGTATCTCATCTCTATTTGTTTTTTTTTCCTTTCTCAGTGGCCCTTCCTTGTTGTTTACTCTCTTCTATCTCATGGTGTTTGTTATAATGTTTTTATATTCATTTTTTATGAGTTGAAGGCATTTGTTATATATGTTCAATTTATTGTTATTTATATTCAATTTATTGATTTTATTTGTTCAATTTATTTGTTTATGTTCATTTTTTATGAGTTCACGTTGTTCGTTATATCTGTTCAATTTATTCTTATTTATGTTCAATTTATTAGTTATATCTGTTCAATTTATTTAGTTTTATGTTCATTTTTATGGTTTTTACGGTATTTGTTATATATATTCTATGTATTGTTATATCTGTTCAATTTATTGCTATGTGTGTTCATTTTATTTATTATATATGTTCATTTTATTTTTTATGTGTTATATCTTATTGCTAAAGTACACGTTCTTTGTTGTATCTGTTCAATTTATTGGTGTCATTTTTTCACTTTGTTGATGTATTTATGTTCACTTTTATTTTTTGTCTGGATTCACGTTGTTTGTTATATTTGTTCAGTTTATTGAGAATATTTGTTCATTTTGTTTCTTTATTTAACCAATATTTGTATCTTTATTTTTTATTGTTGTAAGTGTTCACTTTGTTACCGTAAATGGTAGGATTTAAAAAACTAACAGGTTCAAGTGATACTATTTTTTGTTAGAGAGGGAGAGAGGAGCGGAAAAATTCTCCAATGGAGAGGGAAAAGGGGAGGGGGGAGAGGAGAGGGAAGGGAAGGGGAGGAGAGGGAGAGCGCGCTGAGAGAGAGGAGGGGAACATACAGAGAGAGATGGAGCGGGCGCGCGTAGAAAAAAAGTGCGGAAAAATTTTGTTGGATGACGCGGATGGCTTTCCACTGGATGACGGTTATCATTCCCGGATAACAATTGCTCCCTATGTGACTTTTAAAACAAATTGAAAAAAAAGTTATAAGTAACCATATTTTTGTATAATTAATTATATTATATATGATATACTTAATTAAAACTTTTGTCAGTAATTAATTAATTATATTTTTTTTTGTTGATGTGAAAAAATAGGTATCTGATTTTCATCAGTTTTAACTTTTAACTAGTATATATTTTTTTATCATCCTCTTTATTTTGTACGTGTTATATGCATGGAATAATCTACGTTTAAGATTTGTTTGTGTTTATGTAGTTGCTGAATTATACAAATTTATCCTTGTGATTTCAGAACTATTCATTGTGCTTGTGCGCTCAATGCTTGATCTTTTTATAGTTAAAAAGATTGTTACTGCAAAGGTAATCATTCAACGGGTAATATAATATAATTATTCCTTCGTGATGTAGAAAGTGTGTAAGCACGCCAACGTGAACCGTACGCAACCTTCAAATAATACATTAATTAGCCCGAGTGAGCATGACCGCCTCCACGGCTCCACCCACATTTTAACGTTTAGTGACTAGTGAGGGTAAAGATACGGCCTAATGAAAGATGTGGCTGCGATCTTTCTTCCTAATTAGATAAAGATACGCATTTAGATTTACTTAGATAAATTCTACCTTTGAAAGGGACATCAATGGAGATCCATTACCTGGTAATTATTATCGTGGCACCTCCTTTATGTAAATCTCCTGTATTAATTCTGTATCCAGTACATATATAAAAGTCTGGTAATTATATTATAATAACAATGCCGATTCCGAAATTTCTACTGTCTCTGTTGCTTATTCCTGAGAATTTTGGTCTACAGCATCTTCAAAACTACTTTTGTAACCATCCCAAACAACATCTTAGTAATCCAAACAAGCCTGATACAGACATGGCCATGACTCATTAGCCTGCGACATTTGTATTAATAATGCCGATTGCCGATCAGAGTCCAAAATTTCTAGCATACGTACCTGAGAATTCTTTTTGGTTTAGAACATTGTCAAACTACATTTGTCATCGTCCCAAACAACATCTCAGTAATCCAACATGCTTGATTGAAACAGGATGAAAACGGAGCGGATAAACTCCACTATCCGACTCGTACCCAAATCCAAAAAATATATATGCTTGGTATTTGAATCGTATATGTATCCAAACATATATGTATTTGTAATCGTATCCAATAAAAAATATGGATACGGATATGATTTTGACAATATCCGATCTGTACTCGATAAAAAAAATATGGGTATTATCCGTATTGGAAAGATATTTAATCTATTTATCTATATCTTCGGTAGCACAAGATGATTAATACAATTACTCTAATATAATATTGAAAAATTTTGTTTAGATAATGCTTGGCATTTATTAAATAGATTGACTTACGGTAACATTTTGATTGAACTAGTAATATGAAATTTTTTTTTCTATTATCAAAATTATTACTTATGATCACAACATTAAAATTAATTGTTTTTCTTATAGTGATGATTACATATGATAAATATAATATTTTGATGTACGATGACATTTGATATCAATATTATTATTTTATCTATTTTTTAGTTTTATTGGTTCGTTAATTTATAAATATTTGTTTTAATATTCAAAATATATCTATCCAATTATATCCGATCCGTATTCATATTCGTTTCTATTGAAACCATATCGGTATTTGAAATTTTGAACATATCTGTTTTCGTATTCATATCTAATATACAAACATGGTCATGACTCGTGAGCCCGGCAACAATTGTACTGGTCTTGTACGTGAAGTCACCGTTTACAAAGTAGCAACTCGAACTAATGCGCGGTGATCATTTTGTTAGGCAGGTAAATCCAATGGCTGAGAATAAATCGCACATGCATGTATGGCATGGAATGCATACAAGGATGCATGTGTCAGGCCTGATGTAGAATTTTGAAATATATGATGGTCAACTGAACTTTACAATGTTTACATAGAGATTTATTTTGCTTGGGAATGATGTGTGGGGATAAAGTATAGAAAATTTCTGGAAAAGGTTAGTGCTCAAATTAATTGCTAACTGCTAATATTATTTTGGTTAACTTTCACTTGATATTCCCACCCCCCCCCCCCCCCCCCCCCCCCCCCCCAAAAAAAAAAAAAAAAAAAAAAAAAAATTGCGATAGGGATCGTAAAATCATGCACTTATTAGGATCGCAAAATAATAGCCGAACAATATAGTTTTAGCATAACTAATAGTGAGCCAGAATGCTAATAAGTGATAACGCTTTTGTACTGAATTTTTGGCTCTCATATGGAGCAACATTTGTTTCCAATTAAAACTCTTCTAGCAAAAACGAAAAATACGAAGGATGAGATTTTGTTGCGGGATTTGCGACATAAATGATAAAGCACACAAATATCAGAGCGAAAGAAATACATTTATTTAGCGTGCGGATAATATGTGGCGAGTCATTTTTGGGTCGGTTTTCTGTAATTCTGTTGAAGTGGTTTTTTCGGCGCACGAGATATTCCACGGGACACCTATATAAAATTAAATGCATTCCAAGTTCCAGAAATGTTGATTACATGTGGAAGCTTTTGTTTGCTTACGTATGAAACTTCCACACAGACACATGCTTTTCTCATGACACAACGATGAGATATACAAAATAATATACACAGAATCATCTGAAAGGCCCATAGGAAAATATCTGATACTTTTTTGACCGAGAGGATCTTCCATGATGCTTTCAAACTGGTCGGAACACGCCGTCTCCATGCGCAGCGCACACCGCACAGTCCTGAGCGGTCACAACCTTCGTCAATATTTGGCGATTTGCAGGACAAAAACAAAAAAGAGAGCGGCGAGCGGTCGTTGATTTTAAGTTATAAAATTTTATCAAGATAAAGTCGAATTATCATAATAAATTATATATAGATACAAAAATAATATAGTCGTTGATTTTCAAGCTAACAAGTTTAATTAAGTGAAAGTCGAATTGTTATAATGTTTTATTTATAGATACAAATAATATAAATAACATCTATAATTTTATATGTTATCAAAATTACAAATTCTATAAATTTTTTATTAAAAGAATATAATAAAAGAGACAAAAATAGAAGTATTTAAACTTTTTATCTCCCAGTCAATGCACTCTTTCAAGGATTTTTGTTGGCAGAGATTATTTCCACAATGAATTCTATCTTCTCAAGTACGCATAGCATTTTAGATCCAGTAATTAATCAAACGATGCCACCAAGTTTCAATCAAGGTATGTTAAGTTCGATTCAAAACTGTAATTACCCGTGTCTTTTCTTTCCGTGATTTGTTAGTTTCAATTCTCCTTCATTGGTTGTTGTATTTGGGACTGGTCCAACGTTTTGGTTTACTCTTGCCCATAAGCTGTTTGATGATATGCTTATGCTAACTTCTATTTTATAATAGACCACTTTTTCAAGGGAAATCATAGTTGGTAGCAAACATTTTCACTACTCACTAGGCATTAATAATTACTCTTTTGTACAAAGAATTCCTATATCATGCAAATAACTTCGGTAAATCTTCAACAATCACCACCGATTCATTCATCTTTAGGAAGTGGAAATCATTTACTTTTAAGTGCAATGGCTTTATATATCCCCTTAAGAAACCGAAACCAACAAAATTGTTATTTAAACTTTTAATCAAGCAATTCTTATGCACCAAATAAAACAGAGGTACGATAAAATCAGTTGCGACAATATTTCAACTTTGGAACCTCTCAAGGACTGATTCAAGCTGTTTTATCCTATCTTCATATTCAGATATGATTAGAAATCAAATTTAATATTCTATTTTGAAATTATTCAGTATGTTTTTCAAATTTTACAAACAATATTATTGGAGGGTCCATAATTCTCAAATCAAGCAGATTTTTTAAAATCTGAAAATAATAAAATTATTGGAAAAATTTTAAATTTGGTTTCCAACTGGATTTGAATATGAAGATCAATATAAGCTGTTTGGATTGGCCATAATTCTAGTTTCATATTTGCTATCCAACAGACCGACGAGCTCATCTTTATCCTATCTCAATAAAACACATGGAAACAACAAAAAGGAGCAAAACTTTGTACTTTTGTTTAACATGGAAACCCTACTTCCGAAAAACCTTGAAAATGGACTCTGCTATCTTCACTCTACACACTAAAAATGTAGATAATACACCTATTCACCTCCTACATTGATACATTAAAATTCTTTTACTGGATTTTTTCTATCTTTGGTACTTAAATTTTGAGTCTCTGTTTCATTTAAATTAATGTCTAGGCTTTACATCTCCTCTTTTCTGGTTTATTATTAGCCTTGTAGATTTTGACTTAATATTTGGAAGTATTGGTGATGGGTTTAACATAGACCATAGTCCAAATTTGTCCAAAGAAAGCAAAAATGACAACTTGATGTGCAATAAAAACTATTCCACTACGAATAATACAAGAGAGAAATATTTCATAAGCGCTCTGCGTTTCTAACAAAGGTTTTATATGCAAATGAAATAAAAAGTACCACTTTTTACAAATGATCACAGATAGAAAATACAAGTACATCATTACCATATTTTACAAATATATATTAATTCGTGTAGATGAAAATTGCCAACATATCAGTTATTTCTATTATTGCACAATTTATTAGCTAGCTAGCCCTGATTAATTAAAGCTACTCATGCAACAGACAAGGAAAAATAGATCTACCCACGCATCCCCATATTTGTTTCGTAAGGCACTGCATTCAACAAAAGTGGTGTTTTCCTTCTAGCTGTGATACCAAACGACTCTGACATGTCCATTTCCTCTGGTTTTAACCCATCCATAAGTTTCCAATCGAAATGATATAGGAGGCTAGCAAGTGGCAATTCTACATTGGCAAGGCCAAATGACACGCCAGCACACATCCTTCGCCCCGAGCCAAATGGGATAAACTCAAAATCAGTGCCTTTAAAATCAGTGCTGCTGTTCATAAATCTTTCTGGCTTAAATTCCTCTGGGTTCTCCCAGTATTTGGGATCTCGTCCTGTCAAAAGCATATGAAACTAGAATATTAGATTTTTTTTTTTTTTATAGTAATTACCTTAATGCTTTCCATTTTATTTATAGAATTTCTTCAAATTTGGTCACATTTCTGCATTGACATCGTCTTGTTTTTAGCATATTGGCCGATCGGTTACTTGGGTAATACTGCTGTCTGATAATTGTTGGTTGCGAAAAATAAGTATTGTTTATGCTTTAATAAACGTACCTATTGCCCAAACATTTACTAACACTGTCGTTCCCTTGGGTATATCATAATCAAAGACGCGACATGCCTCTCTGCACTGTCTTGGGAGGAGAAGAGGAACAGGAGGGTACAGCCTCAGTGTTTCTTTGATGACTAAACGCAAGTAATTTAGTTTGTCTAGATCTAACTCAGATACATGTGTTCTTCCTTTGAGAACTTCACGTACTTCTGACTGTGCCTTTTTCATAACTGTTGGATTACTAAGTAGCAACGACATTATCCATTCTAAGGTTGTTGATGATGTCTCACTGCCTGCTGCAAAAAGTTCCTGGAAATTGAAGAGAACTGTAAAACAAATTTGATAGGATAATGTATCGATTGTTTGATACAGGACCGGCATTCATATTTACCAAGCACACCATTTTGATTAAATTAGAAAACTCACTACGTTCTAAAACAGTGTAGTAAATCCAGAACTTTGTCCTGTCTCATGACCTTTGATTTATGGTACGGTAGAAGAGAAAAGAAATCTTTATCTATTACTTACTGTATCTAAAATTATGTCTGAAATTGTTTAATTGCAAACTTGCAATATTCTCTGTTTGCTATCGTATGTTCTTCCTAAAATGACCTGAAGTTAATCCAAATAATTAAATAATTAATTAATTACGTGCTTTTCACCAAACATTATGTTAGTTGATCAACTTAAGTTAGGTGCGCATATGTATGTATGCTTAATCATTGCTTATAGACAAGTTATAGGGCTCACCAGGACCACAGCTTTAACAGTTACCATGTCGAGAGAATCTGTAACGGTATCTTCATCATGCAACCTTAGCAACACACTTAGTATATCCTCCATCGCGTCCTCTCCTGTGGCAATGTTTCTTTCTCTGTGGTGCCTAATAACCTCATCCAAAATGCTAATTTTTGCTAGTTGGGACCTCTCTGCCTCTTTTGCTGCTTTACTAACCAATCTTGCTAGCCATGATGATGGAAACAAGTCGGCTAAATTGAAGCCACCTGCAAGCTTCACTGTTATCTCCAGCTCCTGCAAAAATACATCTTGTTTTGTGCATTTGCTTCCAATAATGGCCCTTGTAGTAATATCATTCATCAGTGATGTTAGCCTCTTGCTAAGATTGATAGGTTGACAATGGGATGCACATGAATTCAGATATGTTATCAGGTTGCCGACTTCTTCTTCCCGTATAGGCCTGAATGACTGGACACGTTTAGTGCTGAGTAACTCCAAAACACATATTTTACGCAGTTGCCGCCAGTATTCACCATATGGAGCAAAAATTGTTCCCTTCCCACCAAAAGTGAAGATACCAATGGTTGTACTGAGAGGACGTGTAGCAAAACTGATATCATGGGTTTTCATAATTTCTCTGGCTGCATCAGGGGATGAGATTATAACAGTAGGGGACTCCCCCAGTTGAAGTAGCATAAGTGGTCCATACTGTCTTGATAATTCTCGCATTGAATGATGCGGGAGTGACCCGATAATGTTGTGAATGTTTCCAATAAAAGGGAAAGGGCGTGGACCAGGAGGGAACCTTAGACTAGATTTTGAATGATTTGTTTTATGCTGAAGAAGAAGAAAAATGAGGAGACAAAGGAAAAGAGAGAGTAACAGAGGTAAAGAGAGAAGAGAATCCATATTTTAGTGGTATCTAAAGCATAGTAGAGCTCAGTGATCAGCTAGATAGATATAGCAATGTATTTGGTGATACTAATTAATTGTCTCAAGTAGGTGTGTCATTTGTTATTTACACCTGCAAAATTATCCTATTAACATTGTAAATAGTAACATGAATATAATTTATTAGGTAAGTTACTAGCTTATGGGAAGGATAATATATGTTCCATATCTATTATCATGTAGACGAATGGAAAACAAGCTGATTTATATATATGTAACATTTTTTTTTGTTTACCAGTCATATACAATTTTAAAAAACTTGTCAGTAATTTTGTATATTTCTCCTTTTATCTGATGCAAAAAATGGATATTGAACTTCTATAGCTTGAACTAGATATTAATTTATGTTATCGTTCTCTTGATTTTGTATTAGTAGTTATCATTCGTTTGAGCCGAAAATTTACCCTTGTAAATCCATCATTATTCAGTTTTGCACTTAATATACCTAATCCTAATAGATCTGTATATAATAATTATCCGAAAAGATAAAGCCAATTTTTCAACAGATAACAGTAGATAATATTAATTAATTAACCTTTTCTACTTGGCCTGTACGCAACTTAATAAATACTCTGGCACAAGATGTTTTTTATGTGGGGGAAGCAATTGATTTGTAACATTTTGGACAATTATTGGACAAACAGCAGTAGTACTTCGTAGCACTAGCTATGCTGATGGCTGCTTACTAAAAACGACCAAGTAAAGGGTGTATCACTGTCAAATGTTGGTGTGGTTCAGATATATACTAGAAGAGCCGCAAATATTTGCAAATGGTGGTGTACGGTTCAAGCACACTGGTAAAGGTTGAATGGTTGATACTGCTTCATGGTAGGTTGATACCGTTATACTATTTTTTCCTTTTTTTTTTTATGTTCGGAACTTGTTTGTGATAGGTTTTGAATTATGTGGTTGGCTGTAAATAATTGAATTCTGGTGCTTACGTTCAAGATTTAGCATATTGACATGGACAATGGTCTGTCTGTACCGGTTTAGTAAGGCTTGGGTTTAGCATGTGCTTTTAGTGAGATATTGATGACAACAAGAATAGTGGATACATATTTGTTTAGTTCTAAATGATTAGGTGAGAAGTTAGGAGAGGAGATTTAGAATGAAGGTATTAGCTTTTTTTATTTTTTTTTATTTTTGTAATCATATATGTTTCTCAATGAAACTGGTGGCTACGATCTACCTTTTTTCAGAAAAAAATAAAATAAAAAAGATGGCTATGCTGCTGGAGAGAAACTGCGAAGGAAATTATGGGTGAACCCAACTGTCTGAAACTTTAAACCTTGCCTCCATATTCTAATTTAATTCACCAAGACAACTTTGTCAGATAAAGATTACTTCTCTTAAAAAGATTACTTCTATTAAAAATTTGCAACGCCACAATCCATTATTAATTTCCCCTTGTTTTTGTTGTTCTGCGTGGACTAGTATGCAGAGAGATTTCTGCTTCTACTTTCGGCTTTTAATATTGAGGTTGCAGGCAGAAATATCTGAGCTGACAAACTTCGTCATTTCACAAAATAAAATAAAATAAAATAAAATAAAAAATATATAGTAACTATGGTATACTGATGGGCATTGGACAATTGATGCACTGGCCACTGGAGAGCACAGTAGCCTCTTTGGACTGATCCATTTGGGTCTACTTGAATGTGGAAATTGTTGAAAGATAATATAATTAATTTATGGAGTAGTTGAAGACAATGAAGAGCATTTGTCTTAGGAAGGATCCTAATTTGGCTGTAGTTGTTGAAATTTTTATATTGGAAAGGGACGTTAGTACAGTTTACTAGTTCCTACTTTCAGAGTGAAAGCATGTTTTTAAACTATGAGATCATTGTATACATAAATTATTGAATTTTACTTTTTGGAGGAACTTAAGGTCAGGCTAAACAATTTGGAAACATACGAAGATCAGGAAAAAACATATAAATTTTCTATTTAAAAATGCATACATGATATATATTATATTTGGTAGAAAGATTAATGATCAAACTCGAGAATGAATGTCAATTGAGAAACAGCTCGGTGGCAAATGACAATACATCTTGAGTGACAAGTTATAGGTTTGGGAGGTCATTTATAGATATTTAATTTTAAATAAATTGAGAGTCTTGATCTCCAATTTATCTTTTAAAAAATAATAATAAAGGTCAATTGACCGGCTGCATACTCTTACTCTGTCCGCCTCTGTTTCCATCTGCGTACAGGTTTTCATTGCAACGATTAAAATATACATCTACAATACAACAAGCAAAATAATTTCTAATAAAAAAGACCCTGTATTCTTGATAGTATTCTGTACATATAATTCCTTTAACTCTGGTATACATACATCATCTGGCGACATCATTTACGTCAGCACAGATAAAGGTCCTCTATTTTTTATTTTTATTTTTATTTTTTTTTGACCTTGCAAACACCCCGTAGGGTAGATAAAGGTCCTATTAACTCTGGTATAGTCTTGTTATGGAATAAGTTCTATGATGTATACGTTACCGCGCCAAAAATTAATGGTCAAGTGTAATGAATGTAAAATAATTAAGATATATTTTAACTCTACAATGAAATAAACTACAATAAAATAATAAAAATAAGTATGATGAAACAGCAGGAGCAAGGAGGCGTCGGAGGCAGTAGAGGTATATAAACAAGAGATTATTTAATGTGACATTAGATTAGAGTTGATGAGTGGGCCAAGTTGGGATCCGGTTTTTCCAACAAAAAGTGGGTTTGTTGCAAATAACGTAGTTACAGGGCCACAGAGGCATAGAATAGGTAAAGGAAAGGCATTCTCTGCTGGATTTGTTGTAGGAATAATGTCCCATATCCAGAGTGACTGTAAAACAGAATTGGTAGTAATCATCCATTAGTTTCCCATCCATACCATCCACAGACTTGTATTGGACCAATAACTGGCCCAACGCCTGGCCCATCTCCGTATATACCCGAAATCTCCCCACCAAACCCTAGCCGCAACCTTCATTTCCTCTCTTTTCTGGTTTCAGCTCTTGATCTCTTCAATGGAAGAACACGCGGCAGTGGCAACTCTGCCGACCACAGTACTGATCTCCTTCGGTTTCATCATCTCTAGGTGTGGTTTTCTCCGACGAGGCGAAGGGATCCTTCCTCGACAAAGGTTAGGTCACCGATCGCATCATCTTCGTCGTCAAGAACTTTCAGAAGATCGAACCTTCTAAGGTATGGATTCCAGCTTTATATTTAATCTCTTATCTTGATCTAGGTTTTAGATCCGTCGAATGTATACTTATGCTGTTCAAATACAGTTCCCAGCGTTACCATTTGAGCTGGAGTTTTCATATTACTTTTTCATTCTTAATTTTACAAAGCTTAGTTCATAATCCCTGCTTAACATATTTCTATGGTCAGCGAATTTTGGAAGTTCAAAACATGATTACACATTAGAAAGGAAACAGAGCAATGACACGTTGAAGGCTAGCTGAAATTATACAAAAAATGATTGACCTTTTCGTACATATTGAATATCATTTGTTATTAACTTTTGTACCATAATTCGTAGCAACGATACTGTCACTAACTCACCATAATCAAACTAGTCAAAAAAACTGTTTCAAGCTTCATAAGAGTATTATCTTCTCGTTTTTTAGGTTTTATTGCTAATTTTCGTTCTCAATCGTGCTCTTGTTTTTCGAGAAAAAAATGGTAAATTAGACGTTACTGAGTAATTGGCAAAATTAGGTCTTATTGATAGTTTCCTGACTGGATTGTACCATTTTTTTTAACTTTGCTAATGTCTAAATTTTTTAGGAAGCATTTGGTGTAATTGCAAGAGGTACATGACAATCCTGGAGATCCAATACAAGTTTACAAGGTGTTCAGTACATCCCAGACAAGAGTTGTTACTGATGATATATATTTTTGTAAAGGATTAGTTAGTCATCATATGTGTTCACTTTGTTTATTGTAAATGTTAACTATATTGTTATATGTGTTCACTTGTATATTGAATATTGAATGTGTTCACTTTGTTTATTGTAAATGTTTACTATATTGTTATATGTGTTCACTTTGTATATTGTAAATGTTAACTACGAGATTAAATTTCTGCTGCAACTAACTGAACACATAAAACTTTTAGTTCAACCTTTGTCGTATTAAACTGAACACAAAAATACGAAAAATTCCATTTTCAGATGCAACTAACTGAACAAATAAAACTTTTACTTCAACCTTTGCCGTATTAAACTGAACACAAAAATACGAAAATTCTATTTTCAGATGCAACTAACTGAACAAATAAAACTTTTAGTTCAACCTTTCCCGTATTAAACTGAACACAAAAATACGAAAATTCTATTTTCAGATGCAACTAACTGAACACTTACGACTTTTAATTTAACCCTTATGGCATCTAACTGAACAAATAAACTAGTACATTTGATGACGTCAGCATCCAGAAATTTCCGAAAAAAATTTCGAAAATTTTTTTTTTTTTGAAAAAATTTCGTTGACGTCAACGCGCGCCTTGCTGACGTCAGCACGTGAAAAAATAAGGATGAGGTCTATTTTCTGACCTGTTGGATGGTATGGATGGGAAATCAAGGGATGGTGTATATCAGCCCTGACTGTAAAATGATTTCCATCATTTTTAAGGGACCGGAAAAGAGATATAGAAGAGAGTTTATTTTGACAACGATATCTTTCAGGCGGGCCGAGATGTTCGCGCTGTCTGTTAATTTGTAGCCTCTGATGTGATTCAATGCTGACTTTTATTTATTTTTATTTTCTGATCACACTGTTGACACTCACCTACACACGTATCATCCCACCTCAACTCGAGTGAAACTCGAATCCAAGCATTTCCGTGCGAATGCTGATGTAGTTAGTGATGTCTCATGTCTAACCATAGTACTTGCAATGTTGTCTTTTTTTGCTTGTTTATTTTTCATATCATATCAAATGTTTAGGGGTAGATTTAAAAATTTCGAGTCAGTATATAAGTCAGTCAATGTAATATACAGAATTACAGAATTCTTATATTTGTGAAAGTAAAAATAATGTTAGTAAAACATAAGTGGGAGCTAGATCCAATCTTTATCTTTAAAATTAAAAAGAGTCAAAAGTAAAAGGTGATCAATTTTTAAGAATGATTAATATATCACATTAATCTCCTTAATAATGTGAACCTCCGAACCAAAAAAAAAAAGAAAAGAACGGAAGACCCCTACCCTTGAACGGTGAACCCCTCCCTCTCGATCTCTCTTTCTCTCCCAAACCCTCTCTCTGTCTCTCTCATTCACACCACCTATGCCCCTCCTCCACCTCTCCCTCTCGGCGCCACTCCCTCTCCACCTCGCCGGAGGACCGACCCCACCTCCTCACCCTCTCTTCTCCGCCAGAAATCGGCCCCACCTCTCTCCCTCTCTTTTCCTCTCCGGTTTGGCCGCCCCCACCACCGGAGAAGTTCCGCCCCTCCTCTCCTCCACCGATCCAAGCCCAGTCGACCACCCCCACCTACATGCAACACCTCTTTCCTCCAAAACCAAGCTCTAACCCGACCCAAACCCTAAACTCGCTTCGAATCCGATCCGTTAGCCTTCGGGCCAGCCGACGGGTCTCGGCTCACTCTTTGATCTCTCTTAGTCACAACCTTGTTGTTTGATCGTCCGATCTGTCAATGGCGTTGTTTGGTGTGCGAGCCGCCATTCCTTATGTCATTTCCTTTGGTAAGTCTCTCTAATCTTTGAATAGATATGTTAGTTAATTGAGAATTTGTTATCTGAATGATCTGTGTAATCTATGAATCTAAGTTAGTCATATTGGATCTTTTCTAAACTTGATTAGATACTTTTGTGGTGTGATCACTTGGAGTTCCTTTACTACGTCGCATAATCCTCTAGAAAGTCAGTGCAATTATCTTCATTCTTTTTTTGAATCGCTTAATCAGGTAACCGGACTTCTCTATAATCTAATTTCGTTTTGATTGAATTATTTATCGTTTGATTAATTTGTTGGATTTATGAATTGAAATTATGACTGGTATATTTCATTGGATAATAGGTCTTTGATGGATGTTGATATTGGAAATGAAAATTGTGATATGAAAATTTGGTACTGGAATCGCCTTTATAGGGATTTCCAGCAAATGGTTGCGGAATCGCCCGACGTGGGATTCCGAGGAATATTTATGGATTGGACTTGATTTTGGAAAACCTAGACCCGATTATCTTTATGAAATATATATATTGTTCATTTGGTATTGTTATGCGGATTAATCCATTTATTTGGAATTTGATTATATAAATTAGTTATAGAGAAGCTGCGTCGTTAAATAACCGATTACTGAGCTTTGTAGCTGACATCCGTTTTGTTCCTTTTTTGCTTGCGACGTAGGTTGGCAGGCTGTTGGATGGATGCGATATTGGTGCCCTGGTCCTGGATGGGACGGGGTGTGACAAATAATTTTCAAGCAATTGCGTAGTAAACATCACTATCATTCAAGCTTTTAAAATGCGATTTTTTTGGTATGACGGTTCGAAGTTGATTTAACGGTGCGGCGTTTTTTCGGTGATAAAACAGCGAAAAAACGGTATATATATACTGATACTAAAATTGTCATTGTATTATACTGTTATGATTTATAAAGCATACTTTTCATTATTTAACGATTAAATTAATATTTCCTTCTTATTGTTTAATATATATATATATATTAAAAGATGTTAATCAGATTTAATTGCAGGATATGTGTGCAATGTTTCTTGTTTGTTTTTATTTATCACTGTTGGAAGGTTCATAGGTAGGTGGGTCTAACAAATTGTAAAATAATTAAATTAATACGGCAACTGAGCATTAATACGAGCGGTGGGCCTGTAAGGATGGGAAATAAAGTATTCAACTCAAAACAAAAACTTTGCAAAGCTGGTCCCACGAGTCAGACTCTTCTTCTCCAATATCCATCGCACCAAAATTAGGTGAGGCAGCGCCTCAATTTTTCTATCAATTGCTCTGTCCTATGTCTAATTTTGTTGACTGTCGACCTTCTTTGTTTCCTCTCTTGCGCGCGCACAAAAGGAAAAGTTAATTTTTTAATTGAGAAAGTGAATCATCGCTACAAGGTCGCGTTTTGATTGGTCGAGACTCGAGACTGAAATGAATTGTCACAATTACCGTTTTTACTCCGCCAAACGCAATTTATTTTCCGATTTATCGCCGAAAAAACGTAAATATCGCGTTATGTCATTTTCTCATCTAAAGTTGTAGCGTTCGTGCGCTGTGATTCAGAAAACCGAAATTTCCGAAAAAACGCCGTTTAAGCGGCGAAATTTAGAAGCTTGCTATCATTATAGATTTCCATCCACGACTCCTTGATGCATAAATTTTTATGGTTATAGCTTCCCTTATTAAATCAGGATTTCCATGGTCATGGTATTTTTTTTTTCCCAAAAGAACATGTTCAAAATGTCTCAATTTTCATGTCTCTGTTTTTAGAATTTTAATAACTTGTAAATCTAAACTAATATATTTTAAAAAAATATTGGTTTTGATAAGCTCAAGAGTTCACTGAACAGTTTGAAAATTAAAACCTTGTGTCCAACTTCCGATTTAATGCAACAAGACATCACTGTTAAGTCATAGAAAAGCTTTAAATTTGTACTGATTTTTGTTTTTTTTTTCCGTGGACTAGTATATATATATATGCACTATGACTATGACGTAGGCAGAAAAATCTGAGATGATAAGTTCATTATTTCATCAAAAATAGGAATATGGTCTCATCGTGATGGAGATTAATTTGACTATTTAGCTTTTCAGGTCCTATTATTCAAATCAAACGATATAGAGAAAACTAGAAAGTTTTGTTTATTGATATACACTGGTCACTGGTGATCGCAACAGCATACTTGGACAGATCCATTTGTGTCAATTTTGAAAGCTGGAAATTGTAAAAGAGGCTACAATTAAGATGGAAAAAAGATCCCTATTTAGATGTACTTGGTGAAATTTCAATTGCCTATCTCTGAAGTTGAGATTCAACATGTTATTTTTGCCTTACCCAAAGGGAAAGCATGTGGTCCAGACTACAATACTGGTACCAAAGACTACAACACCCACCCTCCTCAAAGATTACAGGCCGATTTGTGTGATTAACACCACGGTCAAAATCCTTTCAAAAATCCTTGCTAATAGACTGCAGCAAGTGATTTCTTCCTTAATTTCACCCAATCAAACAACATTCCTCAAGAATCGCTCTATTATTGAATCCTTCCTCTCAGCCAGGGAGTTAATTCATCGCTTCAACTACCTAAAAATCCCTGCAGTGGTGTTCAAACCTGACTTTTCAAAGGCATTTGACTCTGTGAGTTGGACTTTCTTGACAGCTATCCTAGTAGAAAGGGGATTCCCTCCTACCTACCTCGGCTGGATTAATTTAACCATCCTGAAAAGTGCCCGTTCCTGTGTCAAATTAAGTAAACCACAACCTCTTTCTGGAATTCCTACACCGTAGAGGGCTTCAACAAGGGGATCCGCTCTCTCCACTGCTTTTCCTACTGGTGGCTGATGTGTTACAAACCCTTCTACATAATGCTCAGGCTCGCTGTCCAAACCCGATCTTTTTAGCACCAAAAACATTACAATTCGCTGATGACACTATTTTAATACTTGAAGCAAACCCTACAACTCTAATAACCTTAAAATTGATCTTGACAACTTTTGGTGAGCTTTCTGGCTTGGTCTTAAATCCTACCAAATGCGTGGCTGTTCCAATTGCACTTGGCGATTTAGAAGGGGATCGAGTTGCAACAATCCTGGGGGTAAGCAAAGGTTCTTTCCCTATTACCTATTTAGGGTTGCCACTCTCTTTTAAAAACCCTCCAAAAATTTGGTTCCAACCTCTGCTGCAATCCATCCAAAATAAACTAGCAGGCTGGAAAGCTAAACTTCTTTCAACTGGAGGAAGGCTGGTCCTAATGAAAACAGTTCTCTCCAGCACATTTGATGCAAGCGCTACGATTACCAGAGTGGTTGATCAAACAAATTGACCATGCTAGAAGATCCTTCCTATGGAGAGGTAAGGACACGTGCAGTGGTGGTCACTGCCTTGTCAATTGGCAAACGGTAACCCTCCTGAAAGAGAATGGGGGCCTAGGGATTGTAGATTTGAGGTGCCATAACAATGCGCTTCTTTGTAAATGGGCGGTTTAGTTACTGTCACACCATAATTCCCTCTGGCAGTCCACTATTCTTGACCTCTATGGCACTCTAGACCCTAACCACCTCATACTTGCACCAATATCTCCCTCCCTGAAACACATTCTGACCATCTACCTAACCTGCAAACCACTGCTTCTCTCCTTACCCCTAAATGGTTTATCTGTCAGTAAACTGTACAAATTGACACACCACACGGGTCTTATTATGCCTTTCAATTCTGTTGTTTGGGAGACTAAAGCGCCTTCAAAGGTAAAATTTTTCATCTGGTGCTATTGAGAGATAAATTGCTTACTCAGAACAATCTCCTCAAACGAGGTTGGCCAGCCCCATCAAGCTGCCTCCTGTGCCACAGTGATGAAATTGAGGATGCTTCTCATCTATTCGCTTCCTGCATGACTACTCGTCATATTTTGACCATTGTAACCTCCCATTACAGTCTGCCACCTTTCACCTCAACTTTACAACCCGTCTCGGATTGGCAAATAAATTGTTCTTTGATTCAAAAAGACGGGAGGAAGGAGTGGAGTACCATATGGGCAGCAACGGTTTGGAATATCTGGTAGGCTAGAAACGCCTTTGTTTTTTTCATAAACTCCTGTCTTTATGTTTAGACTTTTGTCCATTATTGAGTCAGATGTGAGGTTGTTATTTGACTTTTAGACACGACTCTGGTCGTTTTTTCCTTTACTTTATTTTATTTTCCTTACCTCTTTCTGTAATTATCTCTGTACATATTTTACTTCTTCTAATGAAATTTTGTTGGCGTAAGACAACCCTCGAAAAAGAAATTTCTATTTTTGTAAGGGATGTTATTAAAGTTTACTAGCTCCTACTTTCAGAGTGAAAGCATGATTATATAGACAATATATGAAGTCCTTGCATACATAAATCTCTAAATTTTACTTTCTGAAGGAGCTTCTTGTTTAGACTGGCCATAAGCTCCTTCAAAAAGTGAAATTTAGAGATTTATGGTAAGGTTGCAGAGGGTAATGTCAAGTTTTAGGCACAGTATTTGGGTTTGTAAGAAATATTTATTGATATTCTGAAAATTACAGAAAAGGATTTTCAGCCTTATATAGGTGCCTGTACATAACGGTAAAAACGGTACGGAAATGTCTAAAGTTGCTGTAACGGTAACTTTCCTAGAAAAGAAAAAGTAGAGGTGCCTTTTTCAAATAATAAAGGATGCTCCTATTTTCTTAATTAGCCAATGATGATAAATAACTGAGGCTAATCATCAATTCTTCTCAACACTCCCCCTCAAGCTTAGGATGGTAGATGTCGTATAATCCAAGCTTGCAAGAAATATTTTCCAAGTGTTTGATGCTCAATCCTTTGGTTAAGATATCCGCCAATTGATCTTCGTTTTTGACAAACGGAGTCTCAATTTCTTTGGCTTGAATTCTCTCCATAATGAAGTGGCAATCCACTTCTATGTGCTTGGTCCGCTCGTGAAAGACGGGATTTGCCGCAATGTGTCTTGCCGCTTGATTATCACAAAACATCTTCATTGGTGCTTCATGTTTGAAATTCAAGTCGGCTAGCAATTGTTTGATCCATATCAATTCGCTTGCGGTGGATGCCATGGCACGATACTCTGCCTCCGCACTTGATCGTGCCACGACATTTTGCTTCTTGCTCTTCCATGTGACTATGTTACCGCCTACAAACGTGCAAAAGCCGGTTGTTGATTTTCTATCGAAGCTCCCGGCCCAGTCTGCATCGGAATAGCCACATATGGCATTAGTACCATTTTTTCTCATCCAAATTCCCTTTCCGGGAGAACTTTTTAGATACCTTAATATTCTATTAATGGCATCTAAATGAGGTGTTCTTGGTGCATGCATGAATTTACTAATTTGGCTTACGGCAAATGATAAGTCCGGTCTCGTAACGGTTAGGTAAATTAATTTACCTACAAGTCGTTGGAATTGGCTTATGTCTCTTAATGGTTCACATTTTTCACTATCAAGTTTTTCATTTATGTCAATTGGGGTTTTGGCCGGCTTGCAACCTAATTTACCGATTTCTTTAAGCAAATCAAGGACATATTTTCTTTGTGATAAAAATAACCCTTTGGAGGAATGGGCAATTTCTATTCCTAGAAAATATTTTAATTTGCCTAGGTCTTTAATATCAAACTTTTGTTTCAAGTCATTTTTGACATTATTGATTTCAAGTTGGTTATTGCCGGTTATGATTATGTCATCGACATAAACTAAAACCGCGGTAGTACCATGCATATTATGCCTAACAAATAAAGAAGGATCGGCACCACTTGTTTTGAAATTGCAAGATAATAAAAATTGAGAGAGTTTGCCATACCATGCTCTTGGAGATTGCTTCAAACCATAAATTGATTTTTTTAGCCTACATACAAGTTTAGATATTTTTTTTCTTTTTTATGACTGGGGGTAGTGTCATATACACTTCTTCTTCAAGTGTTCCTTGAAGAAAGGCGTTTTTTACATCCATTTGATGCAAGGTCCAATTATTATTTACCGCTATGGAAAGAAGTATCCTAACGGTAATCATTTTTGCCACCGGTGCAAAGGTTTCATGGTAGTCTATACCATAAGTTTGGGTATAACCTTTGGCTACCAATCTAGCTTTGTACCGTTCTATGGTACCATCACTATGGTATTTAATTTTGTATACTCATTTACAACCAACCGATTTTTTCTCTTTTGGTAGTTTACACAATTCCCAAGTTTGATTTTTTTTTCGAAGGCATGAAGTTCTTCTTCCATTGCCTTACACCATTTTGGGTCATTTTTTGCTACCTCATAATTGGTTGGTTCCTCAATTTTGGCCAAAGAGTTTAGAAAGGCATAATGCTCACTAGAGATATTTTTGTAAGAAACATAATCTTGGATAGGATATTGTACCGAATAGGTGACAAAATCTTTTAATCTTGTTGACGGCTTCACTTGTCGACTCGATCTTCTCAAGACCATCTCTTCATTTTGTTCTCCTTTACTTTCCTCAACATCTTCAACATCTTCATATTGTATGACTTCGGCCTCTTGACCTTCATCATTTCCTACAACAACATTTTCTACAAGAGCTTCTTGCACTTCTTGATTAGTAACACAAGGCAACACAAAGTCATTTGATATGGTATGATCAAAGATTTTTTCTTTCTCGGCTTTGTGATAAGGTTCATTTTAAAAAATTGTTACATCTCTAGATATATAAAGTCTCCTACTTGTGGGGTCATAGCATTTGTAACCTTTTTTAAGAGAAGAGTAACCCAAGAAAATAGTTTAAATAGAAGTAGTATCAAGTTTTTCAATCCTTTTTTTATGCACAAAACTAGTACATCCAAAAACTTTTAAATGGTCAAGATTAAGTTTTCTACCATAAAGTATTTCAAGAGGGCTTTTAAAATTTAAAGTAACACTAGGTAACCTATTGATTAAATAGGTTGCGGTGAGAATGGCTTCCGACCAAAAATATTTGAGAACGTTATTTTGAAAAAGAAGAGTCCTAGTCATTTCAAGAAGATGACGATTTTTCCGTTCGGAAATTCCGTTTTGTTGAGGAGTATAGATACAAGAAGTTTGATGAATAATACCTTTGGATTTTGTAAAACTCGAAAAATTTTGATTCTTTTTCCAAATTGAGTTTCAACAAAATTGGTAAAGGTTTGAAAGTGAGAAAAAACTTCACTTTTGTTTTTCATCAAATATAACCAAGTGGTTTTGGAGAAATCATCATTAAAAATAATAAAGTATTTAAAATCATTATAAGAAACTAACGGAGCGGGACCCCAAACATCGGAATAAACAAGTTCAAAAGTTTCATTGCTTTTGGAAATAGAATTACAAAAAGGAAGTCTAGTTTGCTTGGCAAGTTTACAAACTTCACAAGTTTTACAATCAACATTAACAAAATTAAACAAAGATTTAAGAACTTTATCGGAAGGATGCCCCACACGCTTGTGCCACAAAAAACTCAAATCTTGGTCTTTAATATAGTTAAATGCAAACTTGTTGCTATCCAAAATATAGAGACCATTTTCTAAAAAGCCTTCACCAATCTTCTCCTTGGTGAGAAGATCCTGAAAAACAACGGTTTTTTCTTTAAAAATAATTTCACAATTTAATTCCTTAGTAAGTTTACTAATAGATAAAAGATTTACCGAACAATTGTCAACATAAAAAACGTCTTGCAAAAACTTTTTTGACAAAACACTAATCATCCCCCAACCTAGGATCTTGACTTTTTCATTATTGGCAACTTTAAAGTATTGGTCACCATTAACAAGATTATAATTTTTCAATAAAGATCTATTTCCGGTCATATGGTCGGTAGCACCCGAGTCCAATATCCATTTAGTATTAATTTTTGGTGCATTTTTAACCATAAACCCAGTAGTTAAACACATATTATCACGAATTAAATTTTTATCTCGTTCTCTAGTTTCCAAATAATTTTCTGGACTACTTTCATTTGAAGGTTGTTGGGCTGGCTTAATAAAATAAGGGGAAGATAAACCTTGGCCTGTTCGCTGGTGTGTGAGATTTTTCGTCGTTCTCGCTGAACAACGGGTTTCAACGGGATGGAAATACCCCACGAGATTCACCCTCCACGGAACCAAATTCTAGCGCAGAAATGCCTCTTGACGACAAGGGACATTAGCGAGAAATCGCCTCTGTGAAGGTTTATTATTTGTGTATGGGTCCAACTTTCCAATGGGCGCAAGCCCCCATTGTTAATTACATTGGGACGAACCACGAAAACCTTTGATTAAAGGGCTAAAAGAAGTATGCTAGGTTTAAAGTCGTAAAAATGGTTTAGATCGGACTCGATTGACGGTACCAGACCTAGTTGACGGGACTCAATCGAGGAGACAATGCTAAAGTTATTTCGTTTTATCATTTTGGAGTCGTTTCGTTTTGTCGTTTTGGAGTCGCTTTAAAGATATATTTCGTCTTGGAGTCGTTTGATAATTCTCGGGGCAACGGAAGACCTTCTTGTGAGAATGGGTTCCTGGGGCGACGAATGGCCTTCTTGTAGGAACGAAGTTTTGTAGTCCTCGGGGCAACGGATGGCCTTCTTGTGAGGATAGGATTTTGACAACCTTCGGGGCAACGGGCGGCCTGCTTGTGAAGGTTGGTTCCCGGGGCAACGGATGGCCTTCTTGTGGGAAAAATATTCTCAACTCGAACATATTGCACACAGCTCAGTCCAAGGGAGATAAGTCTTTCAACTCTCGGGGCAACGGGAGGCCTTCTTATGAGAGTTGGTTCCTGGGGCAACGGGAGGCCTTCTTATAGGAACACAAGACGATCAAAATATTTCAACTTTCGGGGCAACGGATGGCCTTCTTATGAAAGTTGGTTCCCGGGGCAACGGATGGCCTTCTTATGGGAACAATATTCTCAACCTTAGATATATTGCGCACAGCTCAATCTAAGGAAGATAAGTCTCTCGACTCTCGGGGCAACGGGAGGCCTTCATGTGAGAGTCGGTTCCTGGGGCAACGGGAGGCCTTCTTATAGGAACACGAGACGTGTTTCAATTCCTGGGGCAACGGGAGGCCTTCGTATAGGAATTGTTTTTCTCAAATCTAAACATACTGCATATGGCTCAGTCTAGAGAGATGAAAATTCACAACTCACGGGGCATTAAGAAGCCTTCTTGTGAGAGTTGGATATTTTCGGGATTCTTAGGCAGGGAGGCCACTTTATACGAATCCAAAGCTTTTGAATATTTCTAGGGCAATATCAATGACCACTAGAGAATGAATTTTTAAGCCTTCCAAGGTTGATCTCAACCCCGGTGAGGGACTTTTCCTCATATGAAGAGGTTTTGGTTTGGTTTCGGGTTTCGTGTTTTGACTTTTATATTTCTAACATTTCTTTACTTGGAGAATTTGGTGATTTCTTTGTTCTTTTCACTTTTTCTACTTCTATTTCTTTTATGTTTCGTTTTTAAACTTGTTTTCTATATTGAGTTTACTTTGAAAATACTTAGTTTGAAGATATGTATTTGAAATTCTTTTTATTTTAAACTATTTTGAGTTTTCTTTTGGGAGCTTTATTTGAGAAAGTATTTAATGTGTTTATCATTTCTTTGAGAATTTCTTGAAGTTTTATTTTTATAGAGAAATTATTTCAAAGAAGAGAAATGTATTTGAAATTTTATTATAATGCTTTCTTTATTATTATTTCTAATTTTTCTTAGAATTTACGATATAGGTTTTACCCTATGACCTAATTTTTTTATTCTATCGTGTTTCGAAAATACTTGTTTCAAAAGATTATGAAAACTAATTCTTCTTTTGAATATTGTTTTATTTGAATATACTTGGCTTTTATTTTTAAAGGAGTTTTATTTTTTATTTTTAAGATGTTTGTCGTAATATTCTTTATAAACGAGATTTGATATGTGTATTGCTTTTGTAGTATCTTGAAATTAATTGTCATATGGAAAGTATCTCAAATCGACGATCTATGAACTATCCTAGGATATTAGTCTATTTATTTACTTATTTAATATCATGTTAACATTTCATTTGTATTTGTGTGGGGCGTTCTATTAAATAAAAATAAAATTTCTAGGAGGCTTGAACTCATCTGACGCCTTTTGATTGCTTTATGTTTCCATGTCAGCAGGTCGTGTGAGTGAGGTGGCCGCCACATCAATCTTCATTTGGTGCCATGTCGACAGGGAATTCGAGATTGTCCACGAGATATTAGGTACTAAGCCCTTCGCTTCCTTGTTTTCTTTATTTTCTGCCGATAGGCCTATCTGTGTAGCTGGGTCATCATGTTTAGGCTTGGATCGTTAAGCCTTGAGCCAATATTGTTTTACACAATAACTAACGATAGTTAATGGAATTTTAGATAAACGCCGACACTATCCTGGGATCAAACTCAGAATAGGGTTAAAAAGTAAAGTATTTGTTTTATAGTACCTGCTAACGTACACAAACATCCTTAGTTCTAGAACAAACAATGTACACAAGAGGTGCATCTAACTTCCGTAAGCAACATGCACACATGGGTAGTAGAAGTTAACCCAGGGTGCTACAAGGTTCAGGTAACCAAAACACTTATTCTCAAATGGTTCTTGTCACCGTGGCAAGGCCAGCACATGGGGTTTTATAGAAAGGGTCTCACTTATATACATACACAAATTAACAAATTCATAGCAAATTCATATCATATACTCGACCATACGTGCAATTCACAAATATTGAACGATCACCATATATTACCTGTTACTTTTGTCCTTTAGTAAAATTCATGACGTGGAGTAATGGCTTAGAAAATTATTCATATTCATTTAGAGGACTATCAGGCATGTTTCTCCGACACTTAAATGACCAATTCCGAGTTTAATTACTATGTCGGTACGTATATAAAAATGTCATTCCACATTCAATTATATGGGCCTTGCTTAGAATCATTTACCAAACCCACTTTGAGGTTAACTATGTTTATGTTAATAGGTGCCATTCGATCATTACAGACCGACTTCAAATATCGAATGAATTATTACAATAAAATGATATAAACCTTTATTACTCCTTCAGAGATGAACCTTATTTCTTCTATTTCTCTTCTCTGGACCAGTGCTTACAAGCTTTGAGCTTTTCTCCCTCCTTCACGAGCTCAGTTCTCTTCTTTCTAATCTAATCTCTCTCTCTCTCTAATTCCTATTATTTCTCTAATGCACAACACATGTGCTTCCTAGTTACAATAGCAGCGAAGAGAAAAAAAAAGTAAAAAAGTCCCCAATTCTGTGTCTAAATGCCTACTTATAGGCAGTGGGGAGAGGTAATACCTCTGTTTGAAGCTGGTTCCAGCTGGAAATTTTGTTAGCGGGAGGAGGTTTGACCAGCTTTGACTCGTCCAGTTTGCAACCGTCGCCTTCTGGAAGCTTCTAGTGTCGGGGATTTGACTGAAGTTTGACTGGCGCTTCCTTCTTCTGGGCCGTCGGATCAGCTTCCTTCCCTCCAAGCCTTCATCAACGGCTGTGATCGGCTTCACCTGGTGGGCTTTAATGTTTGGTAGCGCCTTCTGGGGCTGGGTCAGTATTTCTGTCGCTGGCTGGTGGGCCCCCAAATTCGTGTATGCTGTTCCGACGCCTTCAAGGGCGCTTTGTCATTTTTCATTAAATTTCTGACAAATCTCAGCCCTCCACGTAGCCGATCCGTCGACGATGCAACCTTTGATGCGCCTTTTGCGCTATTGAAGCCACCTCACTTCTCTTCGCCATTTGAATCTCTCTTCCTGGTTCGATTTAGGGTTTCGGAGCTCAAGCTAGGGTTTGGTGGGGACTCGAGGGAGGTGGTGCGTTAGGGAGGAGACACGGCTGCTCTCGTTCCTCCTCCGGTGAGCTTTCTTTTCTCTCTATTTTCTTCCTTTCCTTCTCTTTGGGGTTCTCCGCCATTTTTGTTTTGTTTGAGTTCGTCGAGAGAGAGACGGAGGAGAGGGCTGAGTTAGTCTCAGCGTCTTCTTTCTGTCTTCCTTGATCCGCTGCAGACGTCCGTACGCACCCAAACTCCTCTTCTAATCTTCCGATCTTGATCGTACGGTTTAGATTAATGGTGCACATTATCTGGTATTTAGTACTTTAATACTCTCAAATCCGTCCGTCGACAATCAATCGAGTGGTCCAGGAAGGCTTATTTGATAAAGCTTAGTTTATGGTGTGCTGACACTTCCACATCTAGCTCCATTTACACCCATTTTGTTTCAATCACAGTCTATGGGCCAATTATGCACCATTTGAATTTTATACATATCAGTCATGGCCATTTTGCTCAATTTTATCAATTTGGTTTGTTTCTAACTTGCTTTCCATGATTTTTTTTTACAGGCGGTTTTGAGCTTTGGCGGGTTCTCTTCAAAACAAATCACTTTTGCTTCAAGGTATCCATCGAAGCATGTTTTTTTTTTCCTTTTCCATGACATGTGTAGTACCTCTCGTCTTTCACAATATGATGATTTGTATGGTTGATATGTAATCTTGTGCATGTATGGTTGTATAGCATTGTGCTTGATTATTCATTTCTTCTTTCTTCTCATGTATACTTGTATGCTTGTAACATGTCTCGGACGGGGACTAGGTCTTCGTCCAAAAGGGAACTTATTCTTGAGCTTAGTGAAAGGGGACACGGTCCACTCTCGCTAGGTTTTCGAGACGTCAGAAATTTTGGCAAATCTCCTCATTACAAGGGAGATGCTGTCGAAATTTTCAAAATTCTCAATCGTCCGAGTAACCTTAATTCTCCTCCCTGCACAATTTTATGAGGTCAAACAAATGCCCCTCACTTGAATGGATTGCGAGACTCTGTGCCTGTCAAGCAATCTATTCAAGTGACATGTTATTCTGTCTCTGACTCTTCTTCATTTGTTCTATGCAGCTCTTTCCTCACAATGATTCCTTGGTTTCGTTCCCCAAGTTTGAAATTGCATGAGCCCAATGATGACATGATTGATGCTTATGTATCCGAAGCTCACGAGAAAGGTGCTAGCGAGCTCGAACTAGCCAATTTAAGGGCTTGCATGCTAACAGGACGAGACTTCTCCACCAATAGGATTCCTCGTAGTGAGGCAACCCCCATACTCTCAAGAGATGTATCTTTGCTCCCTAACCAGGTCCCCCTACATAAAGAACTTGACGCCATGATCTATACCAACTTTCCTCGTAGACAAAGAGCACCCGAGGGAGGACCCGATGCGGGTAAAGCAGTCTTAGTAAGGCCCAAAGAGGGATACAATCCTAGAAAGGACACCGTGAGAGCCTTGGCGCCTGTGACGTCGGATAAAACTCCTCTCCCTATACATCCTTTGGGCCTTTCTATGCTAGCAGGGTCTATTCCTTCTTGGAATATCAAATCTAGCCCCTGCCAGGAAATCCCCCGGATCACCAAGAAGCAACGCTTTTGGACCCAATTCTGCATGCGCAACTACGGTGACCGTCTTCAAGCGGCCGGACTTTATAATACGGTCCCTCTCATTCTTTTTGCATACCCCAAGCATGACAAGCTTCTTTGTGCTTTTATGAGTAATTGGGATCATGCCTTTAATGTGTTATTGGTTGAGGACCGTTTCATGATGATCTTCATGCATGAATTTTGTGAGTTGACAGGTTTACCTCTTTTTGGCCGGCTTTATGAAGAGTATACTCCCAGTGATCCGGATTTGTTCGGGTGTTCTGCAAATGGGGAGTTTAACTACCCTCTTTCCACACGTCGTTTGTACCAGATTTATATTGCAATTTGCCTCAGGAAGATGAAAAAAGGAAGACATGGAGTCACATTTGAAGCTTGGGTAAATTATTTCACTGATGCCGTGGATGAGACCAAGTATTGGATCACCATATCAAACCCCTTGGGCACGGGTCATGATTCTATCTACGAGGGTGTTACTTCTTCCGATCGTAGCTGTCTGACCTCTCGCTCGGATTCAGATTTAGATGATGAGACTATCCTAGCCGCCTTCCTCGCATGGTGGCTTTGCTATTTCGTCTTCCCGTCCGACCCCATAGGCATGATTCGTCCCGACGTGTTCATTATTGCGGGTTATATGGCCCGAGGAGAAATGGCCGGTATAGCAGGTTCGGCCTTGGCTAATCTCTTGCATTCTCTTCGCTCCATAGCCATTGCCCCAAATCCTTCCGGTGCTAATGCAGTGGTACCTCTTCATTTTCTCTTTGGATGGATCTATGCATATTGGCCTTCTACATTCACTTCTCCTATGTTGTCCAAGAGTCTGAGGGATGAGTTACCAAAGCTCGCCGACTTTGCTGAAACTGGCGTGTCTAGTCATTATAACATGGGCACGCTGCATCACATTTTCACCAACAGCCGGTCAGTAATTAGGGGATTCGATGCATTTCGCCAAGGTTTTCCACTACATGAGTCTCATCTTAGGGTGACAGATTCTGTAAATGTTGAGACTGGGGAATATTCCATCGTTAGCCACCCTTTCGGAGCAGTGCTGTTGATCAGTTCCCGAGAAGGTTTTATTTCTTATCGCCGTGGATGTCGCGTCATCGCTGAACCATATTACCCTGCTCTTGCTGGCCATCAAATGGGGCATGCTCAATTTATACCTCGTCTTACTCTCCCAAAGCTCAAGGATGATAGAGATTCTAACTTGGCCATGCATGCTCTCCTCCACAAGACCTTCTTTCGACTAGGAACTGGTACTGAAATATGGATCCCTTATGTCCATCAGGTGGTTCAAATTACTATTGAGTTTCATCTTTGGTTCAAGGGTATGGTAGATGCTTATCATTGCTTCACTTTGAGTGATCTTCGGTGTTTGTTGTATACCCCTCATCCGGCAGGTTGTCGACCAAGTACAGGCAATCTCCCACGAGGAAGAGCTTCCATGTCTAGTTTTCGGGGTTTGAGTGGCTCTCGAACCATCCGCTCTTTTTCTATCGAGCAACTCATGCACTTTCTTGAGACTAAGGAATCTGATCATCCCTTGGGTATGCTTCTCTTGCATCGTCTTCTTCTTACATAACCTTCTTATTTACTTTTGGAATAAGACTCTTATTTTCCTCTTCTCTCTTTTTTTAGTCACCAATTCCAAGGACTATGAGTCTTCATTGCAAGATGACCATCTCCCTAGAAGCAATCCAACCTTTTCTCGACTAGCAGGTAACATCAGTCTTTCCTTCTTTCGATTCTCTTTCAATTTTCTTTTGCCCTATCTTGCATCGGCATCTCATTTTCTTTTATGACAGGATCTTCTCCTCTTTCTTCTCGTTATCCTCCTTCTTCTCAAGCTGATTTCTCATCCCCTCCTAGAGAAACTCCTATGACTCCCGTGGTTCCTGTTACTCCTGGCGCTGGTCTCATCTCACCTTTGGTGGCATCCTTATTTGGCCTATCTCCCACTAGTGCACCGGGTCTTTTTACTCCTCCTTCATTCCCTTCTCCCCGAGGCGACGCTCCAGTCACGCCTGTAGGTCATCTCATTTCGCCTTCTGTGGCGTCTCTCCCAAAGGAAACTCCTATTCATGAAGAATCCTCCTCTACTCCGATGGTACCTCCCCCACGGGTTTCAAGTGATGAGATAAGCGCTTGGGTGAATAGTGTTCTATATCATGGTAGTCATTCTTTTCAAATCTTTCTCTTCTTTTTTTTTTCGCTTATTTTCCTGATTGCTTATTTTCCTGATTGCTAATCCCTCCATTGAATAGGTACAGCTTCTATGGAGACGGATGAGGAGTACTTGCCTTCTTCCTTTTCTGGAGTCACTCCTCCTAACACTTCCGACCCCGGCATGAGAGGAGAATCTGATTCTGTCACTGTTGCGCGTGTCAGTGCACTTTTGGAGGAAGTCTGGGCTATAGGTGTTCACACCCCTGTTTGGTTCTATGCTCACCCCTTTGACTCTAGTTGGCTAGAGGGTCTTCCTACTAGCGTCCACATTCCTAAATTGAAGGTGTTGAGAGATTCGCACATTCTCCCGTGTTTGGAACTCCTTCCTCTTCTCAGATCCGAAGTGACAAGTGATCAATTCGCGCAACTCGCAACCCGCCAAGAGTATTGAACTCATCTGTATTTGTGTGGGGCGTTCTATTAAATAAAAATAAAATTTCTAGGAGGCTTGAACTCATCTGACGCCTTTTGATTGCTCTATGTTTCCATGTCAGCAGGTCGTGTGAGTGAGGTGGCCGCCACATCAATCTTCATTTGGTGCCATGTCGACAGGGAATTCGAGATTGTCCACGAGATATTAGGTACTAAGCCCTTCGCTTCCTTGTTTTCTTTATTTTCTGCCGATAGGCCTATCTGTGTAGCTGGGTCATCATGTTTAGGCTTGGATCGTTAAGCCTTGAGCCAATATTGTTTTACACAATAACTAACGATAGTTAATGGAATTTTAGATAAACGCCGACACTATCCTGGGATCAAACTCGGAATAGGGTTAAAAAGTAAAGTATTTGTTTTATAGTACCTGCTAACGTACACAAACATCCTTAGTTCTAGAACAAACAATGTACACAAGAGGTGCATCTAACTTCCGTAAGCAACATGCACACATGGGTAGTAGAAGTTAACCCAGGGTGCTACAAGGTTCAGGTAACCAAAACACTTATTCTCAAATGGTTCTTGTCACCGTGGCAAGGCCAGCACATGGGGTTTTATAGAAAGGGTCTCACTTATATACATACACAAATTAACAAATTCATAGCAAATTCATATCATATACTCGACCATACGTGCAATTCACAAATATTGCACGATCACCATATATTACCTGTTACTTTTGTCCTTTAGTAAAATTCATGACGTGGAGTAATGGCTTAGAAAATTATTCATATTCATTTAGAGGACTATCAGGCATGTTTCTCCGACACTTAAATGACCAATTCCGAGTTTAATTACTATGTCGGTACGTATATAAAAATGTCATTCCACATTCAATTATATGGGCCTTGCTTAGAATCATTTACCAAACCCACTTTGAGGTTAACTATGTTTATGTTAATAGGTGCCATTCGATCATTACAGACCGACTTCAAATATCGAATGAATTATTACAATAAAATGATATAAACCTTTATTACTCCTTCAGAGATGAACCTTATTTCTTCTATTTCTCTTCTCTGGACCAGTGCTTACAAGCTTTGAGCATTTCTCCCTCCTTCACGAGCTCAGTTCTCTTCTTTCTAATCTAATCTCTCTCTCTCTCTAATTCCTATTATTTCTCTAATGCACAACACATGTGCTTCCTAGTTACAATAGCAGTGAAGAGAAAAAAAAAGTAAAAAAGTCCCCAATTCTGTGTCTAAATGCCTACTTATAGGCAGTGGGGAGAGGTAATACCTCTGTTTGAAGCTGGTTCCAGCTGGAAATTTTGTTAGCGGGAGGAGGTTTGACCAGCTTTGACTCGTCCAGTTTGCAACCGTCGCCTTCTGGAAGCTTCTAGTGTCGGGGATTTGACTGAAGTTTGACTGGCGCTTCCTTCTTCTGGGCCGTCGGATCAGCTTCCTTCCCTCCAAGCCTTCATCAACGGCTGTGATCGGCTTCACCTGGTGGGCTTTAATGTTTGGTAGCGCCTTCTGGGGCTGGGTCAGTATTTCTGTCGCTGGCTGGTGGGCCCCCAAATTCGTGTATGCTGTTCCGACGCCTTCAAGGGTGCTTTGTCATTTTTCATTAAATTTCTGACAAATCTCAGCCCTCCACGTAGCCGATCCGTCGACGATGCAACCTTTGATGCGCCTTTTGCGCTATTGAAGCCACCTCACTTCTCTTCGCCATTTGAATCTCTCTTCCTGGTTCGATTTAGGGTTTCGGAGCTCAAGCTAGGGTTTGGTGGGGACTCGAGGGAGGTGGTGCGTTAGGGAGGAGACACGGCTGCTCTCGTTCCTCCTCCGGTGAGCTTTCTTTTCTCTCTATTTTCTTCCTTTCCTTCTCTTTGGGGTTCTCCGCCATTTTTGTTTTGTTTGAGTTCGTCGAGAGAGAGACGGAGGAGAGGGCTGAGTTAGTCTCAGCGTCTTCTTTCTGTCTTCCTTGATCCGCTGCAGACGTCCGTACGCGCCCAAACTCCTCTTCTAATCTTCCGATCTTGATCGTACGGTTTAGATTAATGGTGCACATTATCTGGTATTTAGTACTTTAATACTCTCAAATCCGTCCGTCGACAATCAATCGAGTGGTCCAGGAAGGCTTATTTGATAAAGCTTAGTTTATGGTGTGCTGACACTTCCACATCTAGCTCCATTTACACCCATTTTGTTTCAATCACAGTCTATGGGCCAATTATGCACCATTTGAATTTTGTACATATCAGTCATGGCCATTTTGCTCAATTTTATCAATTTGGTTTGTTTCTAACTTGCTTTCCATGATTTTTTTTACAGGCGGTTTTGAGCTTTGGCGGGTTTCTCTTCAAAACAAATCACTTTTGCTTCAAGGTATCCATCGAAGCATGTTTCCTTTTCCTTTTCCATGACATGTGTAGTACCTCTCGTCTTTCACAATATGATGATTTGTATGGTTGATATGTAATCTTGTGCATGTATGGTTGTATAGCATTGTGCTTGATTATTCATTTCTTCTTTCTTCTCATGTATACTTGTATGCTTGTAACATGTCTCGGACGGGGACTAGGTCTTCGTCCAAAAGGGAACTTATTCTTGAGCTTAGTGAAAGGGGACACGGTCCACTCTCGCTAGGTTTTCGAGACGTCAGAAATTTTGGCAAATCTCCTCATTACAGGGGAGATGCTGTCGAAATTTTCAAAATTCTCAATCGTCCGAGTAACCTTAATTCTCCTCCCTGCACAATTTTATGAGGTCAAACAGCTGGCCCAGTAGAGAGGATAACATGGCTTCGAGGCGATCGAGTCTAGAGATGGGCGTCCAGCCCGTATACCCATCTGCCTGCCTTAACCCGATTTGCCTGCAGTTTAATTTTTCCGGCCCGAAACTGTTAACAGGCTTATTACAGGCTGAACTCTTATCGGGCCAGGTCAGGTAGAGGCTATGAACTCTCGTACCTCAAGGCACCTGCAGGCTGCCTGTTTGAACCTGTTTTCTCTTCTCACTTCATCTCTGTCGAGCTTGATTGAGTCGACCACTCGACCCTTTCTCCAGCGGCGTCGCGCTCTAGTCTCCGGCGCTCCGCCGATTGCTCCATCTCTCTTTCTCAGTCTCTCTCCAGTCTCCGTCACTCTCTCTCGCTCAGTGGTGCTCTCTCTCTCTCGTTCCGTTCGTGTACTCCGTTCTCTCTCGCATTCTCCGCTCTTCACATCTGTACGGCCGTACCTTCCCCTGAGATTTGAAGTTTGTAGTAATTTAATTCTCTGAAGAAGGTCAATTTACTCAGGTACTAAGCTCAATCGAGTTAATTTTCTTTTTCTATTTCATCTTCTGTGTATTGTTTGATTTTAAGTCGATTTGGGTTTCTAGCTTGGGTTTAGTGCGATGCATGTTGTTAATTACCATCTAAATTTTAATGGGTTTCTATCTTTAGAATCTGATTGCATGTTGTTTGCTTCAATTTCAAATTATTTACTACCATTCTTTCGTTTGTCTTATCATACCCGAACTTGCACATAATGGGTACCAAATTGGTTTCGTTCATGTTCAAAGTAAGAATATTGATTATGTTCAAAAAAAATTTGATAAATAGTAGTACATATGTTGGGCTGACCCTTACATTATACCCAAAAAAAGCAATGCCCCCATCCAAAAAGGCAAAGGCAGTATAACCTTTAATTCAGTGCATTATTCTTATAATTTGGTTACTACCTCCAGCATGTGCATAGAGGGTACATATCTAGTGACAAATTTGATCACCTGTTAAGTAATATCTTATTTTATATGCTTATTTTTGAGGTATTGATGTGCACATTTGTATTTTCTATGTATATACAGACTGTACCAGTAAACCCAAAACCTTTCTTGACCAACCTCACAGGAAACCAGTGATAGTAAAACTCAAATGGACCATTTTGATAGTATAACTCAAATGTTTAATTTTGTCGCTGCTCACTGTCTGCTTTGCTTATTAACTGCAATCTTTTTTCTATGGTAGGGTTTAGCGAGGGGGACCTACGATGCTCACTCTCTCCTGTCCAGTGAACTTGAGAAAGAAAATTTAAAGGTTACTCAAAGAGAATCACTGGTCTTGCCTTCTCCAATGGACACCTTAGCTGAACTAGAAGAGGGACAAAGTGGTACAGTAGCAATATCGGTCCCAAGTTGGACCGAAAATACTACTTCTGATCAAATTATGGATCTTGACACATCAAAATTAAAGTCTTCAGTGTGGTTACATATGCGTAGGAGGAGAATCAACAATAAAATAAAGGCCGTGTGCAACTATTGTGATGCTATACTTGCAGCATCATCAAAGAGCGGCACCAATCACCTCCATTCGCATATAAAGTCCTGCCTAGATAAAAAGAGAAATGAGGAAGATACAACCATAACCAAATTTGATCAAGATGAATGTAGAAGAAAGCTTGTGGAGATGGTCGTGTTGCACGAACATCCTCTTTCAATAGTTGAGCAACTAGGTTTCAAAAGCTTCATGAACAGCTTGCAACCTTTGTTCAAAATTCCAAGCCGCGCCACAGTTAGACGTGATATCTTCAAGTTGTATTCTGGTCGATTGAAGGACACTATGGTGCTGTTGGGTAGAAACAAAGGGAGAGTGGCTATTACAACGGATATGTGGACTGCAGACAACCAAAAGAAGTCTTATATAGCTGTCACAGCACATTTTGTGGACGATTCGTGGCGTCTACAACAGCGGCTTTTAAGGTATATTTTATTTTTATTTACTTTAAAGTCAGCACATTACTTTAAAGTCAGGACCTAGTTAACTGTTAATTGAAAATAGGCAGTAAATTGAGGGATAGTACAACCCAAACTGTAGGCAACTACATTTTTGCAAACAAGAAAGATCAGTACAATATTATTAGTCTCAGCAATAAAATATGTGTTACTTAGGTTAGACGCATGTTGATTTCATGCACAATTATTTTTGTAGGTTCCAATATGTACCTTCTCCACACAACTCAGATGTTATCGCAGACAAAATAATGGAGGTTTTACTAGATTGGAATTTAGATTCTAAATTGTCAACAATAACCGTTGACAATTGCAGTGTTAATGACAAGGTTATCCCAGTATTACTTGACAAATTGAAAAAGGATCAGTTGTTGTTAAGAGGAGATGTTATTCATATGCGTTGTTGCGCGCACATACTGAATCTAATAGTTAAAGAGGGGTTAGGCGTCATTGGTGATGGGTTGGAAAGAATTAGAAGCAGTTGCGTGTATTGGTCATTCACTCCTAAAAAGATAGAAATGTTTGAAGCAGAGGCACAACACTTGCAGATAAATAGTACAAAAAAATGGTGTTATGATGTGAAAACAAGGTGGAATTCCACTTTTTTCATGCTGGAAACAGCACTCATTTACAAAGAGGTTTTGTTTCGTTTGCAATTTCGTGACCCGATATACAAAAAAATCGTGCCAAGTGAAGAGGATTGGGAGAATGCCAAATTAGTGAATGAAAAATTAAGGATTTTTTTCACTATTACAAAGCTGTTTTCTGGTACAAATTACACAACAGCAAACCATTACTTTCCCAAAATTTGTGAAATCAGATTGGCTTTAATGGAGTGGACATCAGACCCTAACCCGAAATTTGCACAAATGGCAACTAAAATGTTGAAAAAATTTAACAAGTATTGGAGTGTCATAAATAATATCATGGGTGTAGCCGCAATTTTGGATCCAAGATGTAAGCAGGAACTTTTAGAATATTACTATTTGAAAATTTATGGTAAGGATCATTATAAGAGTAAGGTGGATAAGATCATGGTGTTCTTTCGAAAGTTGTTTCGAGAGTATATAACTAGAGGGTCCCATGATCAAATTGAGGAGTCAGCCATGGAGGATCGTGTGAGGAAGAGTGACTTGCCAAAGGACTTCCTACTTAGTAGATGGAAGAAAAGGAGAGTTGAAGATGAGTTACATCTGTACATAAATGAAGATTTGGTGGATGCAGATTCTGAAAATTTTAATGTGCTTTCTTGGTGGATGACTAATGGGCAGAAGTATTCAACCTTGCAAAAAATTGCTCAAGATGTCTTTGCAATACCTGTTTCTACGGTTGCCTCCAAATCTGCTTTTAGCATTGGTGGACGCAAAATTAGTCCACTAAGAAATCGACTTGATCCTAAACTTGTTGGAGCTTTAGCATGTGCACAAAACTGGTTAAGAGCACAATATCAAGGTTTGAATGTCTATGTTTTAGTATATTTTTTTAATGAAACATAAATTGACTATCACCATAATTTTATTCTTTTCTGTTTTTTTGTTTTTGTTTTTTAGATTCAGTAGATCATAATCAATTTAAGACATTTTGTGATGATGGAGACGAAGATGAAGATCAAGACACTTCAGTGGTTGGTGAGAATGTTGAATCGACATCGAACTTCTTTATGAGATATGTATTCTGTTACACTTGGAATTGGAGTGGCTGACTAGCTATTATGTGCAAATTTTTTTTTTGACTGGCTTCATATTATGTTGAATCAAGTTAAGGCAGTTTGCTGTTTATAGCTCACTGGATTTGTATACTTCTTTGTGGCTGCTTATAATTAACTTTATCTTTAATCATTTATATTTTTGTTTATCTAGGAGGCTAGTGGGAGAATCTTCAACTTCTGGAGATGAGGGTACATAATATTTTCAGCTGTCATTATGAAAATGATGAATTATTAGATGTGCTTGTACTATTTTCTTTATGAAGTTTGGACATTAATTTGCAGCTGCAGGTCAGAGTAGGTGAATCATTGGTTCATTATGTCAAGTCTAAAAAGTCATGAAAAGCTATTGCTTTCTGTAAAAGGGTGATTCAATTTAGTGGAGTTTTCTTTCCAATTTCCAATTTACATTCTATTACGTTTGTACTGGGTATGTAAACCAATCGTGCTTTCAGATGCAGTATTTGGGGTTGCCAGGTTTCAGGAATTCTCATCTTTCCAGTATTATGTGCGGAAGCTGAAGCTGAAGCTGGTGGTTCGAAGGAGTTTTTTTAGGCTTTTTTTTTCGTGTTCAGCTGTCTTAAATTTTAGTTTAAATTAGACTCATGTTAAATGCCATTAAATTTTGAGCAAGTTTTGGATGTAGTTTACATACTGTGTTTCTGTGCACTTGGTGGTTGTGTTCCTGTTTTGGATTTACCATGGAAATATTTTATGTCAGCTGATGCTTTCATGCCTGTTATGGTGATATCTTACTTTTTTCATGCCTGTTATGCTTTCATGCCTGTTTTGGATTTACCATGGAAATACATTTCTCACCATTGTATGAAGTAATACATTTCTTAAATACTTTGTGCTATAATGGAATATATTGTTCATCTGTTTTAGTATCGCTTCTAGATTTTGTTCCTTACTAAATTAGTTTCTTCATAGCTTAATTTGTGATTATATTTGATTAGTTGAAACGAGATCAGATCTAAGGTGATAGATGAGCTTAATTTAATAATATGTAGTTGCTGAAGCTGTCCGAACTAAATTTTCCATGATGAAATATAGCGTGATTTGCGATTTAGAACAAATTTGCTGAATTTTCTTTGGGCTGTGCGATAATAGAGGGGGCATGGGAAAACGGGCTTAACAGGCAGGTACGGGCATCAAGAAAATACCTGCAGGCGGGCCAGGGATTGAGATTTAGACCCGCGTAAGTACTGCAGGCAGGTACGGGTAGAATAATTTAGAATGGCGGGCATAATTTGGGTTAGATTAGTCGGGTACAGGCAAGTACGGGTGCCACTTGTGCCCACCCCTAATCGAGTCTGTCCGAGTCAGTTCGACTTGATCCTGTCACGCCCGAACCAGTCACGCCCGAACCAGTCACGCCCGAACCAGATCCCTTCACCTCTTCGCTCGAGTCATCTCTCGTTGTCGCCGCAAACCCTTTCTTCTCTTCCTTCGTTTCTAGTGTTCTTCCTCCCCCTCTCCTCTTCACCGCCTCAGCCTGGTTTCGATCACCACGCTTAGGTCGGAGGTGGGGATGAAGCACCCAACACCTCTCATTTGGATGGCCGCTCCTTTGACAGTGAGAACACCATTCCTTCTCCCCCTTTGGCCTACCTTTGTCGGTGTTGAAGTGACGAGCTGAGAAGGCTTGGGCCTCTGGACTAGGGTTTGAGTCAGTAGTACGTATTGCAACCCGTCTCGTCGCCTCTTTCCTGATTCGAGCAGTTACTTCATCAAACAGAAGCCTTTCGGTTGAGAGAAGAATTTTTGCTCGAATTGCATCGTAGCTCGAATCGAGTCCCGCTAGAAGAGTGTAGACCATGTCGGTCTCGGCTCTCTCCTTGAGAACTTCCAGGTCAGTGGTTGGTGGCCTATACACCTTGAGTTCTTCGTATTTTGCTCTGACGAGCCCGACAAATTCTGGAATTTCTCGATTTTCTTGTGATATTTGGGCTAAGTCCTTTTTGAGTTGATAAATTTGAGAATGATTTTGTTTGTTGCTGTATTGCTTTTCTATGGCTTGCCACATCTCAGCAGTGACTCACAGTAGCAAAATGTTTCTGCTAACTATGGTAGATGGGATTGGAGATGAGAGTCATCACCTGAGTGTCTCCAATGTCCCAATTTTCTTGTAACTCAGCCCCTTGTGGTGGTCTGGCCTTGCTACCATCGATGAATCCCAGCATCCCTTTTGCTTTGAGGGTTATCCTGGCAGCTTTGGCACAAGGGAGATAGTTTTTTCCATTGAAAAGTAGATTGGTTAATTTTTGTGAGCTGTTGAAATCCGCATACTGTCTAATGATGACAGGCGGCTGAATTGGATTCAGGTTTTCATCAATAACGGTTTGATTGTTGTTTGGATTTGGGATTGAGCTTGAATCTTGATCTGGCATCGTTGGCTCAGTTTAATTTGTTGCGGAAGTTATAGAATCAGTGCTCTGATACCATGTCAAGTTTTAGGCACAATATTTGGGTTTGTAAGAATATTTATTGATATTCTGAAAATTACAGGAAAGGATTTTCAGCCTTATATAGGCGCCTGTACATAACGGTAAAAACGGTACGGAAATGTCTAAAGTTACTGTAACGGTAACTTTCCTAGAAAAGAAAAAGTAGAGGTGCCTTTTTCAAATAATAAAGGATGCTCCTATTTTCTTAATTAGCCAATGATGATAAATAACTGAGGCTAATCATCAATTCTTCTCAACAGGTAACCTATCAGTAGATGCGTTTGATTGAGTTCCTTGTGATTTCTTCTTTTTTTTTTTTTTTTTTTTGTGTGTTCCCTTGTTCATGGAATAAAGGTATGTTGTAAAGGAGAAGAAAGAACCGGATAAGGAGTCGTGAATTATAAAAATCGATTTTTTATAGTTAAAATATTATTAATGTTTTATAATTACATGGAGAGGGAATCAATTTGGTGTTTTCCAAACTCATTCTGCAAATGGTTTCTTAATTTTAGTGGCATAAAGTTAGAAATGTCTCAATCGTTGTGGACAATACAAGTGCCTTAAGTTCAAATTTTCAATTTGTTATTATTATTAGAACTAACAGTATCTTGACTAAAAACAATTTGACCGGAAGATAGTGGCAAATGACTCTTAGTCTTGTTTTCTGATGTGATTCCATGTTGACTATTTTTTTGAAACAAAGAACCCCAGGAAGGGGCGCCCAATATTATAAAAGAAAATAAGAAGTTTAAGTCACAAGCAGTGGTCCCTCAAAAAAAAAAAGTCACAAGCAATGACTTAGATACAACAAACCAAGCAAACAACAAAAAAACCTAACAACATTAGTCTAAAGCTCATACCGTCAACCGTAACAAAAGTTAGAAACAGCTAAAAACAGTAAGCAACTATATTCTAAGTAGCTGTAGACTCAGAAGCATCCGAGACGACCATCTTCACCTGGACCTGGTTGAGTATACACTGTAGGAGTTGCACTGGTATTTGCATTTCCTCTAATCGCCTGAGCCAAATGTGTCTCCAAGCCTGTATTCATACCTGTCCATTGACAAAAATGTTTGAAAGTGGTATAAGCTAAACTACTAAAAGGAGGCATAATTTTATCATTAAAAGCAACTCCGTTTCTATTCCATGTTGACTATATTCATTTATTTTTGTCGATTCACGTGTTTAAACATCCACTCGCCGGTCACACCACACACATATATATATTTTTTTTCAAAAGATAATATGGATCAAATGTTTCAACTTATTTTGAAATTAAATATCACAAAGATTACGAACCTGCAACCTTCAAGTGAAAGTGCGAAACCTCAACCCAAGCTTTATTTTCCTAACGGTCTTTTATCCCAAAAAAAAAAATAAAAAAAAAACCAAGCTTTTTCCAAGAGACGTGTACGTCTACCGTTGTACTGCAACAATGTTGACTTATTTAATTTATTATTTGCTTGTTTATTTAGTTATTTTTTTTTAACCAAAAGAGCCCAAAGAAGGGGCATCCATTATGACCCATTATCATTGAAACTAAAGAGAAGTTTTGAGTCACAACCAATGACTAAGAATTACAACTGCTTGTTATGTTTCATAGAAGAGGTTTTAAAAGACGGCGTTTTAAAACGCCGATAATATTGTTTTATTTGCATTTGAAGGAAAACATTACACGATGAGACATCAAATTTTTTTTTTTTTCTAAAAGAAAAAAATGTGGTTCAAGATAAATTGGTTTTATCACCTATAATTGTCCGATAGTTGGCGAATAAAATTATTTCAGACTGAAAAATCGTACTTTGCAATTCTATCCAATATATTCAAGTGATTTATGAAATGATTCTTTATCAAAAATTTATTTTTGTGCGAAACATGTTTCATTTATCAAGAAATTTCAATTTAGTTTCAATGTAATATAAAATTCATATTTAAATTATGTCAAATATATTTAAATTTATGAGATACTAATTACAAATAAATGACATAATGCAACCATTTTATAAACCATTTCATCACTAATAAAACTCTAAAACGCTAAATTAACTTCTGACTGCTAAACTGCGCAAATCACATTTCAAACCTTTAAATATCATATGAAATTTTGAGTAAAGGAAAATACTTTGAGTCAGTATATTAAGTCAGTTTGTCATAATCTATATACAGAATTATATTTTCGAGATACATATATAATTGTTCTCTTTAGCTAGCTCATGATTTAATTCATTAAACATGAGGAGATAATATATATGGGTTAAATTTGAACGTGATATCCACCACAAATAATAAATGATATCTTTGGTTTATCATAGAAAACGACTTCAATATATTTTGTTTGATGTACTCTCGAGGAAAAAAAAATGGGAAAAAATTAGCTTGATGCCTCCGAATGTGATGTTTTATTCGTCGCTTGTGCCAATTCTCTAAACGGACCAGTATCCTCTACCCATCTCTATTGAGATGGGTAGAGTGCCCATCTCATCACGACCGTCCGATCTAATTTGGACGATTTATTTTTTTCGGGCCAATAATTTTTTTCGGGAGTGGTGGAATTCACGGGGCTCTTTTAGCCATTGAGATTAAATCAGACGATTGAGGTTTAAGATGGGCACTTTACCCATCTTAAAGAGATGGGTAGAGGATGCGGTTCCTTCTCTAAACTGGCTTAGAAATGCGAATCGCCTCGACGTAAAACCCATTAATCTCCGGCTATGCAATCAGCTCAGTTACTTTACACTCGGGTAATAATATTTGATAATATTTGATATTTGTGACTCTACATCATCTTTTAAGCAAAAAAAAAAAAAAAAAAAAGGAATTCTAAACTTGATTTTGATCATTGGTTGATGGAATATAGCCAAACTTCAAATTTATAATATCTAGAATTACTACTGCATTATAATCTTCTTCAGTAAAAGGAAGGCTCCGGGATTGAAGATTTTTTTTTTTTAAAAAAAAAAAATTAGTCCTTTTAACACTTGTTACAAAACCAAGAAACATAATATTTCCATAAATAATAAATTTAACAAAAAATAATTACTGACAGATTAAAATATATACAGGTGTAATTGCCAATCAATAAGGGTCCCTCTCCTGTCAACGCTCGTATTAATATAATATAATATATGTGTTAGAATATTTAATTATTAAATAATAATTATAAAAATCAAATTAGCAATAATCATTCTTTTTTCTTAAAAAAAAAATGCAAGTAGAGGATCACCCACAATGTTTTTCGCCATCATAAAATAGGATTTCATGTGGCAGTTTAAGGAACGAACCTCCTATTCTGTTTCGGTACAGAGTAAAATGAATTATCTCCGACAAAAAGATTGCAAATCCTGTAATTAATCATATACGGACCATTTTACCCTTTTTGAGTGGATTGATAGCTCGTTTATTCTTGCATCAAGGCACCTATGCCTTCTCTGTTTAGTTCATTTTTATTTTCAACGGTTGTTGTTGTTGTTGTGATTGGGGGTACTCAGTCACGTCTTCAACGTGTTCGACAAAAAGCTTCAAAGAGCTTTTTCCCCAAAATAGACAATATGTCAGCATCTAAGTAAGAATATGTCTTGAAGCATATACATCGCACCAGGCGATCACAATTATACTCTGGTACATGTATACATAGATATCATAGGAACTACAACATTCACCATCTCTAGTATGTCGGAGATACTAAGCAACAAGGACACAGAAATGGCTGACCTACCCACTATAATTTACGCCGAGTCAGGTTCATGCCGTACAGCGTGCAAGAGTAGAGGACTTTTCTTTCGAAGAGTTATACCAGGGGCCTCTGACATGTCAACATCTTCTGGCTTGACATCACCGGGGAGCTTCCAGTCAAAGTGATAAAGGAGGGTCGTCAGTGCCAGCTCCAAATTTGCAAGCCCGAATGACATGCCTGGGCACATTCTTCGACCCGAACCGAAAGGAAGATATTGAAAATCTGTTCCTCTAAAATCCACATTGCTGGTAGCAAACCTCTCTGGCTTAAATTCCTCTGGATCTTCCCAGTATTTTGGGTCTCTACCTGCAAGAGCAGCCAACACAAAGGCTCTGATCAAAATCATTTTTATGTGGAAATCATTTTGAATTGCTTTCTCAGAATTTTGTTAGATCTAATAACATGGAAATTCCAACCAAATTATATCAAATCCGTCCATTTTGATAAAAAAAAAATTCTAATGAAATGAAATCCCATGTTAAAAAAAAAAGGTTTTGATCAAGGTCAATACTCAACTTATGTTAGATATATGTTTTGCCTTACACGTAAACCTCTAGGGTATCATACGTACAAATACTCATCTCTCTCTCTCTCTCTCTGGCTTTTTTTTTTTTTTGGTCATGTAGATTTGAAATTTGAAATTGAATTTTACTATTACCATCTTTTCCACCATAAAAGCCCTACAGTCTCGGTATTAATTCTTTTTTTGAGGTTCCTCGGTATTAATTCTTTTTTTGAGGGTCCTCGGTATTAATTCTTATGGCCAAAAAAATTCAAAAGGAAAAAAAATAAGTTCATCACCTATAGCCCACATGTTCACTAGCACAGTTGCTCCCTTGGGTATGTCATAGTCGAGTATACGGCAGGTCTCTCTACACTGTCTTGGTACTAGCAGAGGAAGTGGAGGATGAAGTCTTAGTGTCTCCTTTATTACAAGATGCAGGTAATTTAGTTTGACAATATCAGACTCCCTAACTGTAGTACATCCTCTGAGAAGTTCTCGTACTTCAGATTGTGCTTTTCTCATCACTCGATGATTCCGGATTAGTTCGGTCATGGCCCACTCAAGAGTTGTTGAGAAAGTCTCACTTCCTCCAGCAAACATATCCTGAAAATTCCAACAAGTTATAAAAGGTTGTAGGATGGGGGTTATATTAGATCATATTCCATGTATTATCATATCTTGCGTGTGTAACTAATATGTTTGCATGGTATGAGAGTGTTAAAAAGAAAAAACTATTAATTGGTTAATTGATTAAATTGGAACGGAGCCATGGCAAATTTATACTCAGCAATATCTGGATATGGCACCATGGTCGACAAATCAAAAGCTTTAAAACCATTTGAGCTGATAAAAAAAGTCGTGGCTTCTAATGATTAAAGTGAACAAATAAAAAGAGATTGTTAATTCAATTCTTTGGAGTAGTATACAATACTGATCTTGATTAGGACCCACTTCCAACCAACTAGTTTTAAGATTTGAAAAAAAAATACTGGAGAGTGGAGACTTTGCTCCATACTTCCCTTTAGCTAGGTTTGGCTTAATAGCTATTGTAATTTGGTTAATTATGAACCAATATGATGCACAAATTCTTTGATTTTAATATCTTCTGTATATATATCATGTGTGATATATGATCAGAAAACTCACACCGATGATAGCTTTAACACTGTCGATATCAACAGGAATCTGTTTGGTGTCTTCGTCGTGTATCCTCAGAAGGACACTGAGCAAATCCTCACTGACTCCATCTCCCTTGGTAGATTTTCTCTCCCTTTGCTGCCCGATGATTCTGTCCAAAAACTGGTACACTCTCTCATGACATCTCTTGGCCTCATCTAGTCTCGTGCTAATGAGCCTGAGCAGCCAAGAAGATGGATACAAATCAACCAAATTGAACCCAGATGCAAGCTTCATAATATTGTCAAGCTCCTTTACAAACACATCTGGGTCCTCACACTTGCTCCCAACAACTGTTTTTATCGTAATATCATTTGCCACCATTATTGACACTTCGTGTATATTTATGAGTTGACCGGACGAAGCTGGGGTATAAATGTTTCGGACTAGGTTATTGACTTCTTCTTCTCGTATAGGCCTAAATGATTGAACCCGCTTGTTACTAAGTAGCTCCGCGACGCAGATCTTACGCACGTGCCGCCAGTATTCCCCATAACTGGAAAAACCAACTCCTTTTCCTCCTGCAGTGAGGATGCGGATTGTGGGACCAATGGGGCGTGATGCAAATTTTACATCATGGGTTGTCAGGATTTCTCTACTTGCCTCTATGGATGACGCTATGATGGTTGGGATCTCACCGAGCTGAAGTAGCAGCAGTGGCCCGTATTGTTGTGACAGGTCTCGCAACGCACGATGTGGGAGAGAGCCAATGAGACAGTGTAGGTTTCCAATGATGGGCAGAGGCCATGGGCCTGGAGGTAGCCTGAGATTTTTTGAAGCAGTTCTGTGTTTAAGTAGGAAGGTTGAGAGGAGGATGATTATAGAGAAAAATATAAGGGTATAATAAGGAGGTAGGAAATCCATGTGCCGAGTTGTAATCGATAAGACAATGCTTGATATATTTCTGAATTTGTTGGTGGATTATTTATCAGAAAAGGATTGTTCTGTAGCATAATGTTGACATTAATTTATTGCTTGAAAACTCAGCGATGACTAGATTTATAGAGGCCTTCCCATCTGACAAGTACATGTAGCATAATGTAGGGGCGCTCTCTTAGGCTTTGATCGGAATGTGTTATCATCAAATGAGTTCAAAAGAGATGATTTTCAATTGAAATCTTGTGATCGGAACCAATATAAGAAGAATTGACGAGAATTGAAATTTAGTGATCAAAATCAAATGAAATTAAGCAGTAAATGATCTCATTTCTTGATATTTGACAATTTTTCCCTTAATATGTATCACTGAGTCTTATCCTTAAAACTGGCTGTGTTTATGATAACAACAAATGGGATCATTGCATAAACCGCAACAAATTTCAACTGTGAGGTTTCTTAAATCCTAGCAGAAACTAAATTAAATTAAAGTTTGTCTAATCTAAATTATTTCAAGGTCTTAGCATGAACAATTTGCAGTGTTGAAATTCTTGTGCTGACTTTCTTATGTGGGTTTCTCTTCGCATCTTTCAGACTTTCTTCTGATTATTTGGTCCACAAGTTTACTCGGGGCTACTTAAAGAAACACAAAAATTACTCAAATTAGTGAATCCAAAGGGAGGCTTGTATCATGAAGCGCCACTGAAGATTGGTCTCGATCTCTCACTCCTGGGTACACGAAAGAGAGACATGGAAATGATCGGAAGAGGAAGGGCAGATTGGTCTTTTTATAATCTATCACTCCTGCCGTCGCTCGATCCAATTGAACGCTCGCCAAAATTTCTACGGTTTTGACGAGTATTCGACGGGGCAAAATTTTCTCACCAAATTGTGTCGATTGAAATCGCCTCTCTATTTTTATTTGATTCCGGTCAGTGGATTTGATAAAAATAGAATTCCATTTCCAATTCTCGCCTTACTTTTGATTTATTGATTCTGCCTTCAAGCTCAAACATCAATTTGGGAAACTGTTTTTTTTTTTAGAAAAACTAGACAGAGGCCAATTTATCAGCAGTGCAACCTTCACTAACAGAATTGTTACTTAAGTAAAAACCGGTTCTAAAAATCATGTAGATTTTTTTTTGTTTATTCTTTCTTTTTTTTTTTATGTGTTTTTTGATAATTTCATTTTTAGCACCGGTTTTTTAAACAAAACCGGTTCTAAAAAATGACTGTTTTTTTATAGTACAAAATGGAACCGGTTTTGTTTAGAAACCGGTGCTAAAAATAATATTATTAGAACCGCTTTTTTATAAAAACCGGTTCTAATAATAAACCGTGTTTTTTTTTTATGTTGTTCAAAAATTTAGAACCGGTTTTTTATAAAAACCGGTTCTAAAAATAAACATTGAAATTTCGAAAATGCCATTGGCTATTTTTAGAAACGGATTTTTAAAAAACCGGTTCTAATGTGGCATTTCCAAAAATCATATCTGTTGTAGTGAACATGGTCAATCCAGCTATTTTGTCTTCCATACCTTTACTAGCATGCTTCACTTGATTGGTGACTATCGTAGCCAGTCTTTCCTCTACCTTCCTCAACCCATCTTCATGCATCTTGCTGTTTTCATCGTTTCTCTTGCTCATGTCCCTTTCTTCTCCAGCTAGCTTGGCCAGATCTGACTCAATGCGCGCATTCTTCTCTCTTAACACTGTGTTTGGTTTTTGGAAAAGGAATGGAAAGGAAGGAAAAATATAAAAAGGGAAGGGAAGGAAATAAGATGGAATGGAAAAATATTTACATCTATTTGTTTGGATTATTAATGAAAGGAAAGAAAAAAATTTTCCTTCTCTTATTGTTTTCTGTTTGGGTTAGTAAATCAATAGGAGATAAAAAATGATTTATAAATAACAAATGACTGTTATGACCTTTCATAAACCACTGCTTGTTACAACAAAGAAATTGGGACGGAGCATTTAACACTTTTTTTTATCTTACTCCTATCCATAACCCATTCTAATTGGGACACATAAATATATAGGCAAGTTTGCTTGGAATTGCAGAAGTCCTAGTACTTGCAACCTAAAACAAGTCCCAGATTTTTATTAAACTTGGAATCACAGACGAATCAAAGCCAGTCCATGCTTGACAAGTTTAATTTGTTTTCATTTCTTAAACGCACTGCCTAATTTCAAGCCATAGTTATCTTGTGTAAAATCCAACCTATTTGATAGTACTAATCACTCTGAAAAGTCTAAATCGTAACTTTGTATATACTGTTACTTTGAATCTCCAAGCCAATTGCTTAGCCAAATCACCAAGTACAAAGAATTCTGGTGGAGAATGAACCGCTCTGTAGAAGCGATGTGGGCTGGGATAGAAATAGTGCCAAATCAAAAAGAATTCAGGAGAGTAATGGGACCATATATAAGGGCATTCCGGTCCAGAGAAAAAGACATCGTATTTTTCCTTCCGCTACACTCCAAATCGGGGGTGAAATTTTTTGAATAGAAAGTAAATTTTGGAAGGGAAATGATTTCCCTCGGAGAAAAACTTTCCTTCCGAAAAATACTCATCCAAACACGGTAATTTTCAATTTTCCTTCCCCTCCCATTATTTTACCTCTATTTCCTCAAATCCAAACAGACTGTAAGTCATCCATGCTTGAGTTCCTCGTGTTTTTCATCAATCTTGCACCTGGTCCCTTGTTGAACGGTTCTCTAATACCACTTGTCATGATAATTTTCCTGCTATGAGAAATTAACTTACTGACAACTGAGAAAGATTGCTCAGTTACCAGACCAACTCTCAAGGGTTTGGTTTAATTGAGTAGAAAATGAAGTAATTGAATCTAAATAACCAAAGGAAATGGAAATTAAATATGAATTGATGCTATTGAGCAATAAATCGGATATTAATCCTCACAAACAAGCAAATTACAAGGAATTCACGAAAATGAAAGCAAAAGTGAAAAGAACAAGGTTTAAGGTGTTTTTAGATCTCAGATTCAACATAATATACCCTAATCGGCCTCAGCGGCGCTTTTATAGCTACAACTAAAAACACAACTTTTTGATTGGGATTGGAGCCTAAATGGGGTTGAAATGTGTGCATTAAACCCCCCGATCACATACCACCCTCAGACAAATGGGCAAACTGAGAGAGTGAACTAGTGTTTGGAATAGTACTTGAGGTGCATGGTGCAAACTCAACCCAAGAAATGGGTAAAAATGTTAGCCTTGGTAGAATGGTGGTATAATTCAAGTTTTCATAGTGCAATACAAACCACTCCCTTATAGGCTCTATATGGGTACCCTCTACCACAGATACCCATGGGTCAAAACCTTAAGAGTAAGGTGGAGTCAGTAAACAAATTGTTCCAGGAAAGACATCAACTGAATTTACAGTTGAAAGAACAATTGAGAAAAGCACATGAAATGATGAAGAAGTTTGCTGATAATAAAAGGAGTGAAAGGAAATTTTCTATGGGAGATTGGGTATATTTGAAAATACAACCACACAGGCAAACTACACTGCAAGGGAAGCAAGTTGCTAAACTCACACCCAGATTTTGTGGACCATTTGAAGTTACAGGACAGATTGGAAATGTAGCTTACAAGCTCAATTTACCAGAAGGGTCAATGGTACATCCAATTATTCATGTTTCACAATTAAAGGCTAGAATAGGCAGAGAGGAAGCTGTGTCACCCACTGTACGAGTCAAAAATCCAAAAATGTCAGGACTGGTACGCCAGCCAGAGGCAATACTGCAGAGAAGAATGGTAAAGAGAGACAATGAGTACTTGCCCCAAGTGTTAGTCAAGTGGCAGGACCAAGGAGAAGAAGAAGCCACATGGGAGGATTATTATGCATTGGCCAAAGCAAACCCACCCATAAACCTTGAAGACAAGGTTGTTCTGAAGGAAGGGAGAGTGTCACGAAATGAAATTAATCAGCTAGATGGAGAGAAAGAAGTGACAAAATTGATGAGACAAGAACTGATTGACCCAGTCAAATTAATCAAGGGGGGCAATGAGACTGAGATAAATGATGGCCGTTTGATGATAAATGGGGGCCCCTCTCTATCTTCTGACTTAATTAACAAAACAGTAACGGAGATTGGGACGTTAAGTAACAATTCTGTTAGTGAAGGGTGCACTGCTGAGAAGGTTACACGTGGCTGAGGACCACTGTGACACTGAGAAGAGACAAAAGAAGAATTACTGAGCTGAAGAGGGGAAAATCGCTGTGTTACTTTCTATTTCTTACTTTCTTATCTTAGTTGTAGCTATAAAAGCACCGCTGAGGCCGATTAGGGTTTATTATGTTGAATCTGAGATCTAAAAACACCTTAAACCTTGTTCTTTTCACTTTTTCTTTCGTTTTCATGAATTCCTTGTAATTTGCTTGTTTGTGAGGATTAATATCCGATTTATTGCTCAATAGCATCAACTCATATCTAATTTCCATTTCCTTTAGTTATTTACATTCAATTACTTCAGTTTCTACTCAATTAAACCAAACCCTTGAGAGTTGGTCTGGTAACTGAGCAATCTTTCTCAGTTGTCAGTAAGTTAATTTCTCATAGCAGAAAAATTATCGTGACACTCTACGTCATCTTTGACACTCTGAAAAATCGCTTTGCCTCCGCCCAACTCCAAATCGGCTGCAATGGAGGTTTGCCTATGGAACGACAAACGCAAGTTCAAGCTCCTTAGTAATTTCTCTTGCTCACCTCACTCACAGCTCGAATTAATTTTGTAAAAATTGGTCAAATTTGGCATAAATTGAAGCACATTCGTGCAACTTTGACAATACTAACATCCAGTCTCCTATTATGAGAAAAGTATAAATACAGTGGCAAATATAGACTGGGCAGCTGAGGGTAATTTAGATCATTTTCTAAAAATATAGAGCGAATTGTTAAATTGGATGTGTTCCGAGTAATTCGTGGCTGGAATAATATCCTCTACCCATCACGAGAATGCGCATCGGGATCCCAACTATCCGATTAATTATGAGTGTCCCGTGATATTACAGGTTGATAGGTCTGAAAAAATTAACCGTCGAGATTATATCAGACATTCATGTGATACTTACGCATTCCCGGCTACGTTCCATCTCCAAAGCATTAAGTTTGATGCGATCATATCCGTCCGCTGAAGACCTTTCTATCATATCCAAACTTTGCCACCTTGGGATCTCATTTAGGGGCGGAACTAGTCGGTGGCGAAGGTGTGCAAGGCACATGCCAAAAATTGAGGTTTCCATAAATAGTATTAGACTATTTGATCAAATTGAGCTTGAAAGGATATCTTGGCCTATCCCAAAATTAAAAATAATTAAATGCCTTCTCCAATCCAATGAGATTATTTCCCATCCAATGTCATACCTTTTCTAAATTTTTTTTGTGTATTTTTGGCATGTAATATATAATTATTCATAAGAAAAGACATCCTTTTTCCTTTAATTTCTATAAATAATTTAAATTTAAATGTACATTTAATTTGGAGGCAACAAATGTGGACATAATTTCCTGCAAAAATAAAAATTTCTAAACTAAATGATTTATCTATAACATGCTCATCAAGAAGGATACTTTGCTTATATAATTACATTATTTCACCTTTTTTTTAGTTTGTAGTTATATTTATATCCGCATTAAAAGAAAAATTGTACGATGGGAATTAAATAAAAAATATATAATTATATTATTCTTTTAAATAACAAATGAATTTAATAATTTTTTGGAAAGAAATGTATATTTTTTTCAAATCAGGCAATTTTCATTTACATTAGTTTTGCACTTATTTCAGTAAAGACCTTTCTTATAATTAATAATAAAGTAATTATTTATTTATCATTTTTATTATTTTAGACTTGTAGCTTTTTCGATTCGGCCCCTCCTATATTGAAATCCCGGTTCCGCCCCATTTCTCATCTAACGGAAAATTTAAACGTTAAAACTTAACGGGCGTCCAAGGAAATGTTCGTCGCCATGGCGCCATGCATTTCTTCTGTATGGATTAGATGATGCTTTTTTATTAGGCAAATCCAGTTCGTTAATTCTCAGGGGTTATCAAATGTCAAGAAACCAAACAAGCATACCTTTCAAGTAATGGAGTATCTTGGGTATGATACTACCTCTTTATCAGCTCGATGTTCAATCTGCATTCCTTCACGGGGATCTTGACCGGATGTAATAGAGTTGAAGGATTGTAAGAAGAATGTTGATGAATAATAAGAAATTGCGTTATTTTCTTTTACCTTCCTCTGTCTTTCTCTTCTATTGTTATTAGCATCAATTCCCTTCTCCATTTTTCTTCCAATTAATTAAATTACTGTAAATACGAGCCAATCTGGTCAAAACATATTCAATTTGAATCAAGATTGTGACATGGTCCAATCAGTTTAGGTGTGACATATTAGTTGCCTTGTTTTTAAAATGCAAGTTAACACAATACAAAATTTATTCGCAACTTATTATTCCTGTTCTGCGTACTTTCCGGTTATAGCATTTACCTGAGACTGCTTTTGCTCAAATTGATATTGAAAGTTCTATCTTTCTTACAACACTATGATTTTTAAGGGAAAGAGTGAAATTGAAAAAACAAGTGGTCTGATTATAATTCATTACATAACAAATTGTGGTTAATTTATTTATTTTTTTCTTTTCTAATAATGAGACTTACTCAATGTCCTCTATATTAATCTGCATCGACCTTTTCAAATTTAAATTTCAATAGCAAGATGACAAATTAATTGTACCTAAAAATTCTCTCTGTATTCATCGTCTCTGCAGCAATTCCTAAGGCCACCCAAATACGACAATAACAGAATAATTGCCGATGGATTTTAAGGTTTATCTAATAAAAATAGAACTAAAATAATTATTTACACTGACACTAATAATTATCCAAAGCCCCTGGTATGATTTGTATTTTCTTGCGAACCTCAAAATAATATCCTCCTTTTTTTATACCATCTAAACTATTGTAGACTGTTAAAATTGCTGCCATTCGTTGTAAATCCATCAATCATTACCGAAACAAGCGATATTCTACGCGGCATGAAAAGCAAGAAATTTATCCCGTGCCCAAAATGATTTAAAAAATATGAAGTTATTTGTCACAAGCACTAGCAATATACATTATTAGTAAAACATTATCTACAAAAGTAAAGGCTGTGATTCTCCTCGGAATCGATACTTTCTCTCTTTTCACAATGCTGCAAGTCTAGACCCTCTTATTCTAACTCCGTAGATAAATAGTCTAATTTCAAATCTTTTGCTATCTCAAAGTAGTTGTACAGCATGCAACCATAGAGGAGCTTTCTTTCTGGAAGTTATCCCTAGTGTCTCTGACATGCCGACCTCTTCTGGCTCAATGTCATTGGGAAGCTTCCAAACAAAATGATAGAGGAGACTCGCGAGTGCCAGCTCCACATTTGCAATGTCAAGGGACATTCCTGGCCGGGAACATTCTTCACCCGGAGCCAAAAGTAAGAAATTCAAAGTCAGTTCCTTTAAAATCAATATTGCTGTTAATAAATCTCTCTGGCCTAAATTGCTCCGGGGATTTCCAACATTTTGGATCTCTGCCTGCAATAGTACAGCATGACACAACATATATTAGAGATTATGATACTTTTTTTTTTTTCATAAACTTGATCTGTGTTTTTGTCCATTGAGCAACTTCATGTGTAAAACTTTTTTATTTTAGAATACAATGTGTAAATGTTTTGTAAGTTTTCGTGGTACTATATGCATATCTAGTCCTATGAATCATAAATATCAAGAGATTAGATATACCGCAGCAGAAGTTGATCGATTAGTCTAGATCCATCTCGAAAGCGGTGCTGCAACCCTCTTCTACGCCTTGTCTTCCTCCGTATAACGCCGATACACTACAACCTCAAGTTAGGGCCTAGCGTCAGTTTTCACGAATCCAAGAACCGGACGACTTGTGCGTGTGGTTCCTATTGCTCTCCAAGCAATAAGATGGTTTCCTCCCTCTCAAACCTTAGATTTCCTCTCTCTGTAATTAGATGCACTCCAAAGGTAACTTACAGACATCTAGAGACGGTTTATATAGAGGGGTATATATATATAGAGCAGCCTAAACCGACTTTTCAGATTTAAGCCCCGATTCAAACGGATCCGTTTGATTTCAAACGGACCCGTTTGAAACCCATCCAAGATGGCTCCACACTTTTTCCAACATCTCCCTCTTGGAGACATTATAACCAAAACACATAGTCAGACCTCATACGACAAATGGACAGTGCGACCAGTGCATACAGCTGTCAAGCGGGAGCTTAAAAGCCTAACCTTAAGCAAGTTAAGGCCAGCAAGAAAGCATCTACCCTTTTATGAAAAATAGTTTATAGTTGTGTATACTAGTACCTCAGATACATTCAAATTTGCACTAGATCAGACATTATCGACCGCTCAATGATACATGTCTTTTCCTTTTCAGTCTTAGTCTGCTGTATGTTCCCAATCTCAATCCATATGACGAGTTTTGGTGGGCCCTGAACACCAACAGATCTGTCATTTGTGCAAATTGAATCTGATCTTCCTTTCATCTCATGAAAGTCAAGACAAAATCAGCTGCTTTCCCAGCAATGCCCCGACAGACGGAATATTCATCACCATAGGGTTCACACCAAAATAGCAGGCACTGACTCCATCCCTCATGACATAGTCAAAAGTCAAAGGGTACGTGATTATGGAACTCACATAATGGGGAGTCAGTCGGTCTTGGTCCTGGAACCACTCAACCCATCTTCCAAATGTCGTCAAGCACATGTGGTATGAGCACATGTTACAATGAATTATCTGCTCAACAGACGTGTGTTATAGTTTCATTGTACGAGTCTAGATTTAGTTTGCAAACCAAGTGTCTATGGTCTAGACCACTCCTTATTGCAACTAATTCTGAGATTCTGCCACTTAGACACTCCCTGAGTTCTAAGGAGATTCTCACATCGGCTTTATTGAACTATATGATTGTTTGGGGTACAACCATATCGGATCGCCTAAAAAAAGACAAGCCTCATTTCAGTCCCAGACTAAAGTGACAATGAGCTTCGACCACCCCAGGTGGCTCCTTAGTCCCTGACTAAGCGCACATAGCTCAATCTAGTCTCATCTCTACATGCCCCGGGCATTAGTGGCGATTGCTCGTGTGAGCGACACAATCTAAAGTTCAATTTCACACTACCATTAGTGCTAACATGTACTTGATCAATAATAAACTCAATGTTCACTATTCAAGTTTAAGTACATATAACCATGAGGATATGATTGTCAAATGAATCGTTACCAAACGAAATGAACCATTTATTAACTCTCCAAACCAATAGAGAGTTATGAGTATCCTGAAACATATCGTAAGGGTATATGACGAACTGTTCCTTGTAGGAATCCACCCAATATCAGATCCACTCCCTCTGTGCTCTTATGTCTCCATATATCTGAATCTTGTTTGGTTTAATCAGGGGCGGAACCAGGATTTAGAGATGGGGTAGGCCAAGGTTTGAAGGACTGAACTTGGTTGGTTTGTGATGGTCCATTTAAATCTTTTTTCTTAATTGGTAGAATCCAATGCAACCTAGTTTTCCTCTCTTTTCATCTTCAGACCAAGAAAACATGCAAAAAAAAAAAAAAAAAATCAGTATGATTTAAAAACAAATGCATAGAGAGTATTAACTACTTAAAACATCATGCAACAAATCCTTACCTTCAAAACGGCATGCCCGCAAGCAATATAGAAAGATTATTGAGCTAGTACTGATAATTTGAAACTCCTAACTAGCAGAGCAACCATTCAATACCAAGCACCACTAGAAAATAACACACAGATGAAAAGATTTAATAGTTATTTACTAGTTATCTTCCCAAAACAATTGAAGGTTTGACATTCATTTATCATCTCACACAATTAGAACCATTACGAACCGTAACACATCAAAATGAGCAACACCACAAAAGACATGGTTCAGAAAGTACGCACAAAAGGAATCAAGTCAACAAGCATTATAGTTTTTTAATTTAGTTCAAATCACAACCACAATCAAGTAAAATGAAAAGGGACAGAGACAGAAGTTTCGAGGAATAAGAGGAGTAGAGGACATAGATCGGTAGTTTAATTGATTCAGGAAAGAGATGTTAATGGGCTGAAGCCTTCAGTATATTGGGCTATGAATAAAGCGTAGGCCCATCATCTAAAAACAGTTAATTTACACTAAATTTTGCTAAATCTCTAATTAAAACCTCTAATCGTGGCATAGGCTTGGCCTACGCCCGCCCCTGCCTGGTTCCGCCCCTGGGTTTAATCCACTATCCCCATAGTAAGGTGCCTAGGCTATACTTTTACCATGAGTTGTTATTGACCTCCCTGAAGTCACAACAACTACCAATTGTTACCAATTGTATCATGGGACTATCTCAACCAAACTCCCTCTTGACATGAATACCAATCATGTCAATCTTGCTCCATCTCCCAAATAAGAGAGCTAGTATGACAATCAAAACATGTTATTGACTTCATCTCCTCTATAAGAGAGTCACACTCAATCTTCACAATGAGAGAGTGTTATGTCTACTCAATCTCCTACATGAGAGAGCAAACTATCTTGTTTCATAAAGAAACTATTATTACCAAGTCAACTTTATCATCAAAGTATACTTGCATGCACATGGATAGCTTATCCACAAGCTAATCATTTGCAAGTATTTACGACTTAATAAATAGCATGTTATTTGTCATACATTTATTCAGATAACTCAAAGTCTATGTACCTTTCCAAATAGGTACTGGAATTGGCTTATTACATATGTCAAACTCATAGCCCTGCTAGAGTGACCTCATTTAATAATCTATTACTAATAGGGTTATAGGTAGAATATGTCACAATGCATAAGTCTACTATGCTTCTAACTCAACATAGAAACTCATGAGTCTTAATATCTCATTTGCATAGCCACATGCATTGGAAATCAAGCAAGCCTCTCTTGCTGCTTGTACTAGTCCTATTGCATCTTGCAATCAACTAGGAGATATTTGTAATTGTATATTAACACAATACAATGCATTAATTGAGATTATAGAACTTTCTGATAATCTGGATCATTCCAAACGGACCCGTTCCAAATCCAAACGGTCCGTTTCAAACGGAGCCTCTAGAAGTTCATCTCTCGGGAACCTTTCAAACGGGTCCGACTGAATTCAAATGGGTCCGTTTGAAATCTGGCCGAGAACCTTTTTACATTTCTGACTTCAGCCAATCCGTTTGAAATTCAAGTGGTCCAGTTGAAAGTATCCCGAGAGAGTTGCTGATGCATATCAGGTTCAAATGGATCCGTTTGAATTCAAACAGACCGATTGACTCATGCTTGTGTAAAGACCGAGGTAGCCACACAATATTACAACATAATAACAAGAGATAAAGAGAAAAAAATAAGACACCAGGAATTTGTGGAAAACCAGACGGGTGGTAAAAAACCACAAAACACCGCATGCCTAATATTGTTTATAGAGGAGAAAGATATACAAGCTTAAAACTTTTCTGTTTTTTATGTGTGTTGATTACAGGAGGGTCTAGGCCCTTTATATAGTCTATAGCTACTTAGGGGCAAAGAAAACAATTTACTATAAGATATATTCTTTACAATCAAGAAACATATCTTCCTACTTGATGAACAAGTAATCTCTTGCTTGATGAACAAGTAACCTCTTGATTACAGGAGGATCGAAACAAATCTGTAACCAAAATAATTAGTCCCATACCCAATGAAAATATTTTTCTTGGCTTTTGCATCTAACTTGTCCCTTTTGTATGAGTCCACATACACATATGCAATGCATCCAAATGTTTTCAAGTGAGATAAACATACCTTTTACCCGACCCTTCTCTTCAGGCAACTCGAATTCTAGGGCCACCGAGGGACTTCGGTTGATGAGAGTAAACTGTCGTCTTGATTTCATCTGCCCAAAACATCATAGGCAGACATGCGTGAAATTGCATTGCCCTAGCGCACTCATTGAGGGTTCGATTCATCCTCTTTGCAATCCCATTTTGTTGTGGTCGATTTGGGACTGTTCACACTAGCTTGACTCCATGCTCAACACAATACGCCTTGAAATTAGCTCCATCAAACTCTCCACCATTGTCCGATCTCAAGCACTTCAGCTTTTGACCGATCTCATTCTCGACATCCGTCTTCTTCTTCTTGAACACCTCGAACACTTCAAACTTGTGTTTGAGAAGGTAAACACATACCTTGCGAGTGGAATTGTCGATGAATGTGACATAGTACCTGATGAAGGAATAAAATCCTAAGGTCAAATAAATTTATACCTAGAACTCAACCTCACTAGTCGTTACGGTAAAGCTTTAGGGTCGAACCCAAGGGACGGATTAATGAGTACTAAACTTTACTTCCTCACGAAAGCTAAACAAGACAAATATTTTGGGATTTTATGGTTTAAAGAGACAATTATCTAAAGTGCAATAAAATAAAGAGCTTTTGGATTTTTGGGGTATAAAATATGCAAACAAATGTCTTAGGATTCAGGTTTCACTTTGGTTTGGACTCTAGAACACCGGACATTACACTTTCGTGCTAAGGACGATGTTTTTCAAGCGTTCAACTCTCAGTTCGTTTCGAACCAGACCCGTTCGGTCCGAACAGAGAGTGAAAGTGCGTGGTTTTGACTTTTTATAGTACTCTATGCTTTGTGTCAGGGTTTGTTGGCTAAACCTAGACTTCTAAACCTCAGCATTCGCCTGTTAGACTAGAAACCAGTTTAATCACAACCTAACCTAATAAGATTAATAGACCATAACTTTTGGTATAGGTGACTAATCTAAACTTGTTTGTTGGGTTTCTTAGGGATATTTAGATGTCTTTTGAACTATCTAAAAACTTACACTTTTGGTGTCAATTAATCTCCCCTTTCGGATCTACGATTTACCCCAAGTACTTAATTCGAACTAATCTTGTTTATCCTAACTTAGACTTAACTAAATGCGGCCGACATCTAGAAGTAATTAGGAATCACAAGCAATTCAAACTAGCAATTAACATAATTCTCAACAAAGCAAATCAACAAAACATATCATAGCATATCAAGTCAAATCACAACATCCAAACTTTAGTTGCTTCCCTACTCCTAAGACAACATAAATCTAACCTAACATGCTAATAAAATAAACAACAAATGCAAATAAACAAGATACAAACTCCATTCGATCAAATATCAAGAGAAAGGAAGAAATAAACCAAGTATCGCCTCTAACTCGAGATACCGAACGTCCAGAGCCGTGATTGGATTGGTTCTGCCGCCGTCGCGCCTAGAATCGCTCCAAAGTTGATGCCATGGTCGTGCTCTAATGGGAGATAAGGATTCCCGCGCCTTTCCGTGCGAGAACGGTGGTGGAAAGGTGCCAAAACGTGGTGGGAGATGGAAATTCGTGTATGGTGGCTTCCTCTCCCTCCAGGACAGGGGGAGACTCTTATAAAAGTTCCAGGATGACTTGGGAAGGAGGCTAGGGCATCCAGGTCGCCAAACATTGCCAAATCTGCAATTTCCTTCATCGAAAACTTGCCAAAACAGCAATTCGACTCTCAGTTCGGACTGGACTAGCTCAGTTCGGGTCGAACTAGCTTAGTTGGGGTCAAATAGGCTTGGTTTGGGTCGAATTGGGTCAGTTCGGACCGAACTGATTCAGTTCGGGTCGAACCGAGAGTCCAACATTTCGTATTAATAGTATTTCGAGCATAATTTCTTCATCCGGACTCCGATTGAGGCGTTTCAAAGACCGTTGGAAAGCTTGGGATGAGATCTACAATGATATTGATTCAATATAGCCATTTCCTTTTACAAAATCCTCCATTTTATGCAATAATTATGTGTGATCCACCGAATTCCTACAAAACAAGTCAAATGCCACGGCAGTACCCAATTCTTTGACAAATAAAGCACAAAAGCACAGTGAATGTAATGGTTTGGGTAACATTTGAGTGATAAGTATGGTCAAAATACCAATGAATATAAGAGATATCAAATCCCCCCAAACTTAAACTTTGCTTGTCCTCAAGCAAGAGCCTAAACTTAGAATTTTTGACCATACTTAGACTTAAAGAATGAAGCGCCCAAAACCAAGGAATGCTGAAAAATTAATCACTTATGCCCACGTAAATTAATCACACGAAGACAAACAAGCTAGTTCAACAAAAGTCATCAAGCACAAGGGTTTAGCGTTCTACAAATTAAGTCATGCTTCTCTTGGTCCTAATGAAAGTTTAGTCAATTAAGTACCCTAGCTTCTACTTCATCAAAACAATTGCGAACTCAAAGTTACTCACCTGTTCTTTTCCATTTCTCACAAAAATTTGTAAAGAAATTTTTACAAGGTCAAAAATTTTATGATGAGAAAGATAAACAATAGTTTCATCAATTAAATTTATTCGTGCAAGTCGAGTCGCGGTGATTTACATCACTTAGGGTTTTACGCTATTGAGACTTGGATTGAGCTACCGGCACATGACGCACCGGGGAGGTCGGACCGGTTTTTATGCCTTACTGCTACGGTCCACTATGGAATTTTTGTTCCACCCTCCAATATTTGTGGAAATTTATTTGGAATTTCAAGTCTCTTCGCACCCTCACTTTCACAACTATTTAGATTTTAGTCAATTTGATCGCTCGTTGGTGATTCAAGCATTAAAAACCATCTAAACTCATCTTATAATTTTTAAAATTGGTAAAATTTCTTTAAACAAAGTTTTGTAAGACATAAATCCGTTCACTCGGTGAGAAGTTATGAGAATTGACTCAGATTGAGTTGACAAACTTTTAAGCAACCAATTTCGGGTCCTATAATAACTAAATCGTTCACTTTGGTCCATTGGTGCACAAATCAAGATGAGATGTCTAAACAAACAAGAGTACTTGGGAAAGGTTATTGAACAGCCCTTAAAAAAAATTTTAACAGTGTGATTTAGTCAATTTAAAACCAAGAAGGGATGCAACAGGCATATGCAATGAATTTCCCGACAAAACCCAACGTTATCGCTCCAAACTAAGACTTGAAAAATCGAAAAATTTGCTCTTTTCTACCCTATTTCATCCAATCTCCCATTTTGATAACTCTCTCCCCTAAACTTCATTCAAGCATTGTCCCTAATGCCTTCAATCGCATAAATAAAGTAAATATGAGAGAAAAGGAACATACTAGATCAATGGGAAGGATTGTGGCAACAGCGTGGTAGTGGCATGGCAGCAATGTAGTTGGTTCTCTTGGGGCATGCAACTCGCATGAGGTCGTGCGTGGGTCATGTGCTTCTTCGTTTCATGGCCCATGCTGCTTTAGCGCGAGTTACAAGTAGGACATCCACAATCCATCAAACCTACATATCCAACAACGAAAACCAAACCAACCATGAGAGAATTTTTTTTAAAAAAAAAATAAAATTTAAATAAATAGATAAATAAAAAGTTGTTGAACTTGGGTTGCCTCCCAAGAAGCGCTTGTTTTAGGTCGCGAGCTTGACCACCTCTCGTGTTCATCTTATCTTCACTTTGCGTCCATTTAACGCATCATAATTCACCCAAAAGTACTTGAGAAAGACGCTTGAAACATGCTTGGAGCTTTCTTGTTTGGATGTCATCTTCCTTCGCTCGATTGTGATGTGATACTTGATTTGTGGTTTGTTATCTTGCATCGCATCATAATTCGTCAAGCATTTGTCAAGTTGAGGGCTCAAGTCGACTTTGGTGAAGTTTCCATTTGTCATGTCGGATGCCTCGACTTCGAGAGGGTTATCACCATCTTCTTTCTTCTCATATTCATCAACAATAGAAGCTATTGAAAGATCCTTCAATTCCAACTCATTAGATTTTTCAATGTAAGTTAATCTAAGTGGAATGAAAACTGGGAAGATATTGGGTCGAGGTACTACAACTTTTGGTTCTTCAATTTTCTCTTGTTCTTCATTTGTTTCAAGTTGTGTGTCATCGTCACTGTCAGTCCCATAACAAATTGCGATTTCTTTCAAAGAACTAAAACCTTCTAATTCTTCATTATTGTGCAATGTCATTTTATCATTTTTTTCATCTTGTGATATATATGAGGAACATGTTTCTTGAACAATTATTGTCTCAAGCATCTTCTCTAGTTTTGTAACAATATTTTTGTAGTCAGAAGATAGAGATTTGATTGCCCCAAGAGTTCCCTCACATGACTTTCTATGGTTTTCCATAAGATCTTCCCATATTAATTTATCATTTGACATTTGCAAAGGTAATGGAGAATCATAAGTTTCAGAAAAGAAAGTTGACCTAGAGTCATGTTGAGATATTAAACAATGATTATACTTAGAAAAACAAGAGTCATTAGTCAAACAAGAGTTGTATGCATCATGTGTGGTCCTTGCATTAGGTTCTCCTTTCCCGCATACTCTCCTTGCTGTGTTGTTCACAACATTAAGTTGATGCTTGAGTCGATCCATGCCACAAGACGTTTGCACATTGATAGTTGCTTCAGGTTGCCTCCAGACGAATCTTCCATGATCCACACGATGGTCTTGTGGGCCATAAAAGCCAGTGAGGTTGCCGAAGTTCTTGGGCTCTTCCCATTCTTCCTTGCATGCTCTCCTTATGATGTTGTTGACAACATTGAGTAGATGATGTAATCGTTGCATGCATGCATCATCCTTTGGATCTCCATGTCGCCTCCAATCGTTCTTCACTTCATGTTCATGTTCCTGAAAAGAATAAAACATAGTGATACAAGTGAAAGTCTTTTTTTTTCTTTTAAATAAAATAAAATAAAAGATACAATGTCTAGTCTCCCGTTACTAAAGTAAATTCTAATATCAACACCGTCCCCGGTAACGGCGCCAATTTGATGAAGGAATAAAATCCTAAGGTCAAATAAATTTATACCTAGAACTCAACCTCACTAGTCGTTACGGTAAAGCTTTAGGGTCGAACCCAAGGGACGGATTAATGAGTACTAAACTTTACTTCCTCACGAAAGCTAAACAAGACAAATATTTTGGGATTTTATGGTTTAAAGAGACAATTATCTAAAGTGCAATAAAATAAAGAGCTTTTGGATTTTTGGGGTATAAAATATGCAAACAAATGTCTTAGGATTCAGGTTTCACTTTGGTTTGGACTCTAGAACACCGGACATTACACTTTCGTGCTAAGGACGATGTTTTTCAAGCGTTCAACTCTCAGTTCGGTTCGAACCAGACCCGTTCGGTCCGAACAGAGAGTGAAAGTGCATGGTTTTGACTTTTTATAGTACTCTATGCTTTGTGTCAGGGTTTGTTGGCTAAACCTAGATTTCTAAACCTCAACGTTCGCCTGTTGGACTAGAAACTAGTTTAATCACAACCTAACCTAATAAGATTAATAGACCATAACTTTTGGTATAGGTGACTAATCTAAACTTGTTTGTTGGGTTTCTTAGGGATATTTAGATGTCTCTTGAACTATCTAAAAACTTACACTTTTGGTGTCAATTAATCTCCCCTTTCGGATCTACGATTTACCCCAAGTACTTAATTCGAACTAATCTTGTTTATCCTAACTTAGACTTAACTAAATGCGGCCGACATCTAGAAGTAATTAGGAATCACAAGCAATTCAAACTAGCAATTAACATAATTCTCAACAAAGCAAATCAACAAAACATATCATAGCATATCAAGTCAAATCACAACATCCAAACTTTAGTTACTTCCCTACTCCTAAGACAACATAAATCTAACCTAACATGCTAATAAAACAAACAACAAATGCAAATAAACAAGATACAAACTCCATTCGATCAAATATCAAGAGAAAGGAAGAAATAAACCAAGTATCGCCTCTAACTCGAGATACCGAACGTCCAGAGCCGTGGTTGGATTGGTTCTGCCGCTGTCGCGCCTAGAATCGCTTCAAAGTTGATGCCATGGTCGTGCTCTAATGGGAGATAAGGATTCCTGCGCCTTTCGGCGCGAGAACGGTGGTGGAAAGGTGCCAAAACGTGGTGGGAGATGGAAATTCGTGTATGGTGGCTTCCTCTCCCTCCAGGACAGGGGGAGACTCTTATAGAAGTTCCAGGATGACTTGGGAAGGAGGCTAGGGCATCCAGGTCGCCAAACATTGCCAAATCTGCAATTTCCTTCATCGAAAACTTGCCAAAACAACAATTCGACTCTCAGTTCGGACTGGACTAGCTCAGTTCGGGTCGAACTAGCTTAGTTGGGGTCAAATAGGCTCGGTTCGGGTCGAATTGGGTCAGTTCGGGTCGAACCGAGAGTCCAGCATTTCGTGTTGATAGTATTTCGAGCATAATTTCTTCATCCGGACTCCGATTGAGGCTTTTCAAAGACCGTTGGAAAGCTTGGGATGAGATCTACAATGATATTGATTCAATCTAGCCATTTTCTTCTCCAAAATCCTCCATTTTATGCAATAATTATGTGTGATCCATCGAATTCCTACAAAACAAGTCAAATGCCACGGCAGTACCCAATTCTTTGACAAATAAAGCACAAAAGCACAGTGAATGTAATGGTTTGGGTAACATTTGAGTGATAAGTATGGTCAAAATACCAATGAATATAAGAGATATCAGTACCTCGAGCCACCATGGGATTGGACCAGTGCCGGTCCCCACACGTCCGTGTGCACAAGTTCTAGCTTTTTTTCCTTGCATTTCTGTCCGACCTTTGAGAAATTGACCTACTTTTGCTTATCGAGCACGCAATCTTCACAGAATCCGGTTTCAATCGACTCCATAGCCGGTAGTAATCCCTTTGAAGCTAGCACCTTAAGCCTTTATCGCTCATGTGCCCCAATCTGTTATGCCAAGAGATTGGGTTGGTCTCAGCCCCCGCTAATGCCACCAAGTCTCCACTGTTGTCAGTTAGAACAGAAGGAAGAGGAAGGAGGATGCGCGAAAAAAAAGGGAGGGGAGGGGCGGGGAGGGGAGACGTGATGCAGAAATCATCGATCCGATGGAGCCGCGCGAAAAATTGACGGAAGAGATGAATTGGATGGCGTCGGATGACAATTTAGTGGATGGTAAATAGTAATTACCTTTATAATGTGACATTAGATTAGAGTTGATGAGTGGGCCAAGTTGGGATCCGGTTTTTCCAACAAAAAGTGGGCTTGTTGCAAATAACGTAGTTACAGGGCTGCAGAGGAATAGAATGGGTAAAGGAAAGACAATTCTCTGCTGGTAAGAATAGTGTCCCATACTCAGAGTGTCTGTAAAATGAGTTCCATCTTTTACGGGAAAAGAGATATAGAAGAGTTTATTTTGACAACGATATCTTTCAAGTGGGCCGAGATGTTCACATTCTCTGTTCATTTGTAGGCTCTGATATGATTCAATGCTGACTTTTATTTATTTTTATTTTCTGATCACACTGTTGACACTCACCTACGCACGTATCATCCCACCTCGACTCGAGCGAAACTCAAATCCAAGCATTTCTGTGCGAATGCTGATGTAGTAAGTGATGTCTCATGTCTAACCATAGTGCTTGCAATGTTGTCTTTTTTTGCTTGTTTATTTATTTTTCATATCATATCAAATGTTAGGGGTAGATTTAAAACTTTCGAGTCAGTATATAAGTCAGTCAATGTAATATACAGAATTACAGAATTCTTATGTTTGTGAAAGTAAAAATACTGTTAGTAAAGCATAAGTGGGAGCTAGATCTTATCTTTACTTTTAAATAAAAAAGAGTAAAAAATTAAAAGGTGATCATTTTTTTAAGAATGATCAATATATCACATTAATCTCCTTAATAATTTTCAAGAAATTGCGTAGTAAAGATCACTATAATTATAGATTTCCATCCACGACTCCTCGATGCATAAATTTTTGGCAAAATTGATCACGTACCCCTCAAATCTTTGAAATTGATCACATATCACTCAAATCTTAATAAATAGGAATATACTCTTTTCAGTTATTTTAATAAATTTTTGAATATTAAAATCTGTTTTTTATTTCTTATGATAGAATTACCCCTACCCAAATTTCTCTCTTCTACAGCCTGAACGATCTTTCATCTTCCTGCTGTCCAAAGTGATATCAGGAAATAAAGATCTTCTCCGATATATGCTCTTTCTCATTCTACTTTTTCCTAAATGTTATTGCCAAGAATATTTTCTTGCTCCTTGCATTGCCGCTTCGAGCCAAATTTAATTTAGTATAGACTTGTCTCATATATGTTGGCATCAATATTTTAAGCTATCTCAGATTGATGCATGAGAAAGCAACTTTTATTTGAAATTTTAATAAGTTGCAAATACTAATCTAATATGCACATAACAAGTACTAATCTTCATATATCCAGTGAAAGTTCAACCATGCACTGCCACAAAAGTTATGATTAAATAGGTGCGAAATTCAAGTCTAAGTTTAAAAATTGTTTTGGACATCATTTGTTATTCTTTCATTTCGAATCTGGAGGCGATGCTTGAATATTTTAATTGGACCAAAGAAAAAGAAATAATCAAGCCCTAACAAAATTTGAGCGAAATATTTTTCTCTTTCATTTGACTTAGGTAATATACCATGTCTCTGTATTAATAACAAGGAAAGTAAACAAACAAATAGCAGCTGGAAGATGAAAGGTTTTAGGATTGGGTAGGGGTAATTCTGTCACAAGATTGAAAAATCAGATTTTAATATTAAAAAATTTATTAAAATAACTGAAAAGGGTATATATCCCTATTTATTAAGATTTGAGGGGTATGTGATCAATTTCAAAGATTTGAGAGGTAAATATTCAATTAAGAAAGATTTGAGGGGTACGTGATCAATTTTGCCTAAATTTTTATGGTCATGGATTTTATTTTCCAAAAGAAAATGGTTCAAAATGTCTCAATTTGCATGCCTCCTTATTTTAGAACTTTAATAATTTGTAAATCTAAACTAATATATTTTTTTTAAAAAAAAACTGGTTTTCAAGGCGGATCTACTCGTGGGAAAGCCCAGGCACATGCCTGGACTTGTTTTTCTGAAATTGAAATTTGGTTGTGCCACTGAATTCACGCACTGTACCAAACGCGTTTCCTGTATATTTCCAATTTTTAGCCTCTCCATTTCCTGCACAAGTCACGTGCCTTATTATTTTTTGTTCCTTTGATTCCCATCTCCCTTACAACGACTTCCCGCTTTTTGATTAGAGACAAAAAGGCAAAGATGTAAAAAAGAAATTCTATTTACCAAAAAAATTGTATTTTGTAGTAGTACTATTATGTATGCTAAAAACTGATACCTTTTATATTATATTTATAATTTATTATAATATTTAGTTTAATAATACATAATTATTTTTATAATCGTGTCCGGGCATATATTTTTTCTAAATCCGCCGCTGTTGATAAGCTCAAGAGTTTACTGATGTGGACCCTTTCCATACGTTAATTTTAAATTTTACCCAATTTATTCAAAACAAAGTCAAATTACTATAAAATTTAATTTATATAAACAAAAAATTACATAAATGATTTCCATAATTTTATATGTTATTTAAGTTACAAAAATTGTTACTACTAAATTTTATTAAAAGATATAATAAAAGAGACAAAATTAAAGTATTTGTCGTTTTGAGAAATGCTATAGTTCAATATATGGGATGGATGATTGTTTTCACGTTTTAAATTTCGAATGAACGATCTAAACTCTTTTATTTGTTTTCATATTGAAAACTTATAAGAAATCAAAATTTATATATTTTTTAATTTTTTTATTTTTTTCGGTATTAGAAATCCACGATACAAGCATTTATGGACCCTCTAATAGTACTGATTTTGAAAAATATCGAAAAATAGTTAAAGTTTTCATAACAATAGTAATGATTTTGGAATATGGGCGAACGAGCATATGAACACGGGTTCACATACTATTTTAGTTCAAAAATTTCTGGAAACAAAAACTAGAGATATTTGCTCTAAAAACAACTTAGTTCATGCATGCTTGGGTGTTCACTGTTGAGTATTATCTCGTATTTATCTGGAGCTATGGTATTAACTGAGAGGATTATTTTCTTATTACTTTCTTTTATTACTAACTTGAATGAGTACAAATATACACTCTCGCTTTTTACTTGGATGCACTATCTCATTGGTACAATGTCTATTTATACTCATATAATGTCGGCTATGGATGCTCTTAGATATTAACTCTAGAATTATCTAACCGACATGTCTAAGTCGGTTTACATTTTGTTATCTAGAGAAATCTACATATTCTAATTTGATCAATATACTTCTACTCTTCAACATCATTCGGTAAATGTATCCTGAAGTGGGCTTTGGGCTTTCTATTTAATGAGCCATTCAGTGTTGATTTTAACACTCCCCCTCAACACCGACTCGATCTTATCTTGATATGTCGATTCCTCCTTAAACTTCTTCTTGTATAACACTTTCTTATCGGCTAGCTGCTCGTCTTTCCGAGTGAACTTCGATTGCACTTTTTGTTGCTTTACCGTGCTACTCGCACCTGAAGTCTTGCTCTTAAATGCTTTTTGTCCCAACATTCTCGTGCATAATGACCTCGTCTTCCACAATTGTAGCACACTATGTTTCTTTGATTAGATGTCTTACACATACCTTGTTGTCGAGCTCCCCCTTCATGTATGCTCTTCTCTTCATCACTTGTCATCTTCTTGACTTTGTTGGGATCGTTGATTACTTAAGCCCTTAATGCAAATTGTGCTTCTTCTTCTACCGGTGATTGTGGGGCATAGCTAAACCTTAACTAGAAGTTTCTAGATCTCTCCATAGAAATCCTTACTATCGCCAAATTTTTATTTTTCTTATCTATTATTTTGCATATCCATTTTGCACTAACTGCCTCACACTTAACAAATTTTGCTTCAAGTCCTGTACATATAGCACATCTCGAATAAGTTTCTGGCCTAACTTAGTTTTGATGGCAACGCTACCATTTCCTTTTGCTTTAACTAAAACATCATTTCCCATGCGTACCTCTGGCTTATATGACGTGTCGATTTCTCTGAAGAGTTCTCGATTGCCGGTCATGTGGTTTGTGCAGCCACTATCAAGGTACCACTTGTCATCTTTCTCTTCAATCGCAGAATGGCACGCATAAAAGATACTTTCTTTGTACTCAACCTCCTCTTCAATGAAGTTTGCTCGATCAACATCTTTACTTCTACACTTTCGAGCTATATGGCCGACCTTTTGCACTTGGAGCGCAGTTTCAACCGAGTTCGGATCCGTCGAGTTCGAGTTTGTCTCACATTGTAGCCTTCTTTCTTCATGCGACTCCAACGAGCTCATCAGTTGTTGAATCGAAAGAGTTGATAAATCTTTCGACTCTTCAATCGCTGTGACGATATGCTCGTATTTCTCTGGCAGACTGATTAAGATCTTTTCAACAACTCGCTGATCTGACATACCTTCGCCATATGCTCGCATTTGATTAACGATCTCGATAACTTTTGTGACGTATTCCTTTATCTTCTCTGACTCCTTCATTTGCAGATTCTGAAATTGTTTTCTCAAGGTCTTGAACTTCATGGCAATTATTTTTGCAAATCTTTGAAACTCCTCTTGCAAAACTTCCCATGCTTCCTTCGCTTTCTTCGCGCCAATGATACGCGAAAATAAATTCTCGGCAACACCTTGTTGGATAAGAAACAATGCCTTAGCGTCCTTCATTGTGTCTTCTGCCATCTGTTTCTTCTGTTGTGCCGTCGGTGCAGCATACCCGATGTAGCCGTTCTCTACAATATCCCACAATCTTTGAGACCTTAGCAACGTCTGTATCTTGATTCTTCATATGTCGTAATTTTCTCCAGTGAATATGGGAACCATTGACTGCGCCATGATTGCGCCGAAACTTGAAGTCATCAACTAAGATGCTCCTTCGATCTTCACTAACGTCACTACTCCTTCTATGTTCGTGACCGACTGAACGTGGCTCTGATACCAATTGTTGAGTATTATCTCGTATTTATCTGGAGCTATGGGATTAACTGAGAGGATTATTTTCTTATTACTTTCTTTTATTACTAACTTGAAGGAGTACAAATATAAACTCTCTCTTTTACTTGGATAGTGACTTGAATGCACTATCTCATTGGTACAATATCTATTTATACTCATATAATGTCGGCTATGGATGCTCCTAAATATTAACTCTAGAATTATCTAACCGACATGTATAAATTGGTTTATATTTTGTTTATCTAGAGAAATCTACATATTCTACTATGTTTATTTAAATCCCTGTCTTTTCTTCGCGTCATTTGTTTATTTAAATCTCTTTCATTGTAGTTGGGACTAGTTCATGGTCTTGGTTTACTCTTGCATATAAGCTGTTCGATGATATGCTTATGCGAACTCTTATTTCATAATACACCGTATGTTCAACACAAAATGTCAAAATCGTATTCTGGTCGCAAATATTTGTACTAGGCATTTATAATTATTCTTTTGTACTAAAGACCACTATGGTTTACAAATATATGCCTGCAGAAAGAATCAGCTCTTGGTCTAGTGGCAAAGAGCAATGCATCTTGAATGAAAGGTCGCAAGTTCGAAACCCGGCTGGAGGTCTTTCATAGACATTTAATTTAAAAATAAGTTGGAAGACTTGACCCTCAATTTATCTTCAAAAAATATATGCCTGCAGAGAAAAAGCGCTACCATAATAGTAACTTATTTTATTTCAGAAGCTAGCTTGCCTGATTAATTAATGGAACTACCCATGGATCCCCATATTTGTTTCATGCGGCACTGCATACAACAAAAGTGGTGTTTTCCTCCTAGTTGCAACACCAGAAGCCTCTGACATGTCAATATCCTCTGGTTTCAACCCATCCATAAGTTTCCAATCAAAATGATATAGGAGGTTAGCAAGAGGCAGTTCTACATTGGCAAGGCCAAGTGACATGCCAGGACACATCCTTCGTCCCGAGCCAAAAGGGATAAACTCGAAATCAGCGCCTTTAAAATCAGTGGTGCTGTTCAAAAATCTTTCTGGCTTAAATTCTTCTGGATTCTCCCAGTATTTGGGATCTCGTCCTGCCAAAAGCATATGAAATTAAAATATTAGATTTTTTTATAGTAATTACTCAACATTTTTTTTTCCAATTTGTTTAAATAGTTTCTTCAAATTCGGTAACATATATGAGCTGAGCATTATCTCATGTGTTCGACATCATCTTGTCCTTAGCATATTAGCTGATCAGTGATCAGTTTACTGGTAAGTGGTAACACTACTGTCTGATAATTGTTATTTGCAAAAAGAAGTATTTGTTCATACTTTTGGGCATTTGCTAAGAATGAAAAATAAACCTACCTATCGCCCAAGCATTTACCAACACTGTCGTTCCCTTGGGTATATCATAATCAAAGATGCGACATTCCTCTCTGCACTGTCTTGGGAGAAGAAGAGGAACCGGAGGGTGCAGCCTCAGTGTTTCTTTGATGACTAAATGCATGTATTTTAGTTTGTCTAGATCTGAGTCAGGCACATGTGTTTTGCCTTTGAAAAGTTCACGTACTTCTGATTGTGCCTTTTCCATAACTCTTGGATTCCTTAGGAGCTCGGACATGATCCATTCTAAGGTTGTTGACGAGGTCTCACTGCCTGCTCCAAAAAGATCCTGAAAATTGAAGAAAACTATGAAACAGATTTGATATGATGATGTATTGATGATGTTTACCAAATACACAATTTTTTGTTAAATAGAAAACTCAAGACGTTTCTGATCACTGTAGTAAATCCAGAACTTCTGTCCTGGTTCATGACCTTTGATTTATGGTAACTTAGGAGGAAAAGTTATCTTGAACTAGTGCTTCCTGAAAATATTTCTAAAATTATTTTTCAAATTGTTTAGTAGCAATATTTTCTGTTTTGCATATATATTACGTTCTTCCTAAAATGACCTGAAGTTTAATCCCAATAAAAAAAAAAAATTCATTATGAGTCTTTCAAAAATGTTTTGTATTAGACTATTAGTTGATCAACTGCGAGTCAGGTGCACACATAAGTATGCATGTATATAGACAAGTAATTAAGAAGACTCACCAGGACCACAGCTTTGACAGAGACCATGTCAAGCGAATTTGTAACGGTGTTTTCGTCATGTAACCTTAGCAAAATACTTAGCATATCCTCCATCTCACCCTCTCCTGTGGCAATCTTTCTTTCTCTGTGCTCCTTTATAACCTCATCTAAAAAGCTAACTCTCGAAATTTGTGTCCTCTCTGTCTTTTTCACCGCATTGCTAACCAATCTTGCTAGCCGTGATGACGGAAACATGTTGACTAAATTGAATCCAGCAAGCTTCACTGTTGCATCCAGATCCCGCAAAAACACATCTTGATTTTTGCTTTTGCTTCCTACAATGGACCTCATAATAATATCATTCGCCATTGATGCTAGCCTCTTGCTAAGATCGACAGGTACACGATGAGACGCGCATGAATTCAGGTATTCTATCAGGTTGCCGACTTCTCCTTCCCGTATTGACCTGAATGACTGTACTCGTCTATTGCTGAGTAACTCCAGAACACATATTTTACGCATTTGCCGCCAGTATTCTCCGTATGGAGGAAAAATAGTTCCCATGCCACCAAAAGTAAAGATACCAACTGTTGTGCTGATAGGTCGTGTAGCAAAATTGACGTCATGGGTTTTCATGATTTCTCTGGCTGCATCGGGGGATGAGACTATAATAGTTGGGGACTCCCCGAGTTGAAGTAGCATAAATGGTCCATACTGTCTCGATAATTTTTGCAATGTACAATGAGGAAGTGATCCGATAAGGTTATGAATGTTCCCAACAAAAGGGAGAGGCCGTGGACCTGGAGGTAATCTTAGACTTGATTTTGAATGATTTGTTTTGGGCTTAAGAAGGAGAAAAATGAGGAGACAAAGGGAAATAGAGAATAACAGAGGAATAGAAAAAAGAGAATCCATGTCAGAGTGGTATGCGATGATCAGCTAAGAAACTTAGTTGTATAGAGCTTACAGATCACCTTCGTAGATGTATATATAAAAATTGATTTGGAGACAGTAATTAAGGCACTCAACTAAGGGTTCCAACGGTAATTTTACACATTCAATACAGCTTTGACTTTTCTCAATGTCTCTGCGAAGTGCAAACCATATATGTACCGTCCCCGTGATGTAAGGATAACAAACTTTCATTATAACTAGAAATGGATAATTTTTGTTTATTGATATACACTGGTCACTGGTGATTGCAACAGCCTCCTCGGACAGGTCCATTTGGGTCAATTTTGATATGCACTGGTATCTGGTTAATTATCGCAACAGCCTACTTGGACAGATTTATTTGGGTCAAGTTTGAAAGCTGGAAATTGTAAAAGAGCCTACAATTAAGGTGGAGAAAAGATCCTTATTTAGATGTACTTGGTGAAATTTCTATTTTTGTAAGGGATGTTATTAAAGTTTACTAGCTCCTACTTTCAGAGTGAAAGCATGATTTTATAGACTATATATAAAGCCCTTGCATACATAAATCTCTAAATTTCATTTTTTAAAGGAGCTTATTGGCCATACATAAGCTCCTTCAAAAAGTGAAATTTAGAGATTTATGTATTCAAAGGCCTCATATATAGTTGATCTTCAGTTTTGGTTGATCCCCAAGCAATTGTAAATGTTAGCCGAGAGTTGGGATCTTTGCGTTGCAACACTAGTTTGTTTAGAAATATGGATTGTTCAGGTCAGGATAACCTATCATTAGATGTTTTTTTTTTCCCCTTGTTCATGGATAAAACGTATGCTGTAGGAGAAAGAATCGGATAAGGATATTTTAGTCGTGAATTATAAAAATCAATATTTTATAGTTAAAATATTATTAATGCTTTATAATTACTTGGAGAAGGAATCAATTTGGTGTTTTCTCAACTCATTCAGTAAATGGTTTCTTAAATTTTACTGGCATGAAGTTAGAAAGGTCTCAATCCTGGTGGACGATATATACAAGTACCTCATAAGTTCAAATTTTCAATTTGTTATTATTATTAGGACTAACAGTATCTTGACCAAAAACAATTTGACCGGAAGATAGATGTTTGGCACAACATTCGAACAGAGGTGAACAAGCAGTTCACGAACGGTTGTTCGCTGTCCCAGTTCTCGAAACGCGGGACAACAATTCGCGAAAATCTGAGAACTGAGAACAAGGCCTTGTTCACTGTTCGCAAACTGTTATTCCACGTTTGATTTCCAATTCTCTGTGCTTGTTTCCAGTTCACCGCATGCCAAAAATAATTGAATATAGACAACATGGAATCACATCAAGAAAAGTGATTGGAGATTGGAGAGTGTGTGGTGTGATTGGAGAGTGTTGTTTTCTGATGTTGTTTTCTGGTGTGATTCATGTTGTCTATATTCATTTATTTGTGTCGATTCATTTGCGTGGGCATCCACTGGATCTCCAATCACACCACACACATATTTTTCTAAAAGATAATATAGATAAAGTGTTTCAACTTACTTTGAATATAAATATGACAAAGATTTCGAACCTGCAATCCTTCAACCTTCAACGAACACCACACACATATCATCGCACTTCTAGTGAAAGTGTGAAACCTCAACCCAAGCTTTTTTGCCTAATGGTCTTTTATCAAAAAAAAGAAAAAAAAAGAAAAAGGAAAGAACAAGCTTTTTCCAACAGACGGGTACGTCTAACCGTTAGTTACACTGCAAAAGTGTTGGCTTATTTAATTAATTATTTGCTTGTTTATTGTTATTTTTTGAACCAAAAGAGCCCAAAGGGGACACCCAGTGTCACACATTATCATTAAAACTAAAGAGCAGTTTTGAGTCACAACCAATGACTAATAATTGCAACTGCTTGTTTATGTTTCATAGAAGGCCCGGTACCTGTGCAGTTTTTTAGTAACTTTTCGATGTATTCGTTTGCTTCTGATTAAATAGAAGTGGTGGGCCGTTTTGAGCCCACTTGTTTTCAAAAAAAAAAAAAAAAAAAAAAAAGTTTCATAGAAGGTTTTAAAAAACGGCGGTCTAAATCGCCGATAATATATTTTTTTTGAAGCAAAAAAAGAGTCTCGGAGACCTCATCTTGTATTAATAAAAAATGAAAATTTTAAGCAAGATGCTGAAGTTACAGGGAAATGAAATAAGGATAACTGAAAATTACAATGTACTGGTAAGAAATAAAGTAATAAAGGCAGTCATTCTCATTTGAAAGCTCCTTGTCAGAGGAGATTTAGACTTGTCTGCAGCTTTGTAGGCCTTGCCAAGTTGTCATTCGTTAGGCCGTCATTTTCATTTGAAAGCTCCTTGTCAGAGGAGATCTAGATTTGATGTCTACAGTTTTGTAGGCTTTGCCATTCATTAAATCGCCGATAATATTGTTTTTGTATGTGGAGGAAAACATTACACGATGACATCAAATCTTTTTTTTTTTTAAAAAAAAAATGTGGTTCAAGATAAATTGGTTTTATCACCGACAATTCTCCGATAGTTGGCCAACAAAATTATTTCAGACTGAAAAATGGTACTTTGCAATTCTTTTAGATATATTAATGTGATTTATGAAATGATTCTTTATCAAAAATTTATTTTAATTTTGTGCGAAACATGTTTCATTTATCAAGAAATTTCAATTTAGTTTCAATGTAATATAAAATTCATAATTAAATTATGTCATATATATTTAAATTTATGAGATACTAATTACAAATAAACGACATAATGCAACCGTTTTACAAATTATTTCTGACTGCTAAACTGCGCAAATTACATTTCAAACCTTTAAATATCATACGATGTTTTGAGATAATATATCAAGCATTGTCTCTTTAGCTAGCTCATGATTTAATTCATTATGCATGAGGAGATAATATATATGGGTTAAATTTGAACGTGATATCCACCACAAATAATAAATGATATGTTTGGTTCTCGTAGAAAACGACTTCAATATATCTAGTTTGATGTACTCTCCGAGGAAAAAAAAAATGGGAAAAAATTGGCATGGAAGGGATTAGCACCAAGGTTAGTGGAACTAACCATCTAATTTCTTTATGAATTGAGGTTAGCTGACTGATACGAGTGGAAATGAAGGCTTTATTTATAATCCCAATTTCTACCCAATTTCAATCGCAAGTATACAATCTAGTCGAGTATAGATAGGGATCGAACACAAAGACGAAACTATTCAATCACCAAGTTTAATCCTAATTCAATTAACTAAATTAAAGGGTATAAAAGATAAGTTTGACATTTGAAAATAAATTAAGTTTTGGTTTTTGAAATAAGATCAGAGATAAATAAAGAGTAATAGCGGAATGTAAAGTGTTTGTTTTGATAATAAAAAGGTTAGGGAATTGATTGTAAGATTTAAATCATCAAACTGAAATGACCCGTTTGGTTTCCAAACGACCCATCCCAGCTGATGATGTCTCAAGAGGTAAAGGAGGTAGGAAATCCATGTGCCGAGTTGTAATTGATAAGACAATGCTTGATATATTTCTGTATTTGTAGGTGGAATATTTATCAAAAAAGGATTTTACTGTAGCATAGTAGTATTGACATTAATTATTGCTTGAAAAGTCAGCGATGACTAGATTTATAGAGGCGTTCCCGTCTGACAAGTACATGTAGCAGTAGAATAATGTGTAATGTGTTATCATGAAATGAGTTCAAACGAAATGATTTTCAATTGAAATCTTGTAATCGGAATCAATATAAGAAGAATTTACGAGAATTGAAATTTAGTGATCAAAATCAAATGAAATTAAGTAGGAATTGATTTCATTTCTTGATATTTGACAAAATTTTCCCTTAATATGTATCACTAAGTCTTAACCTTAAAACTGGCTATGTTTATGATAACAGGATCATTGCATAAACCACAACAAACCTCCGACATTTTATTTTTCAATAGTACAGCTTCAGCCTTCAAGTACTCAAATTATTCCAAGTACAGTTTGAGACAGTTGACAGTTCTATGAATTATCGGGATCATTTGTCGCGCAACACACGATGTAGCGTGCTTTTGGACCGTCTGATCTGAATTAGAAGGATATGAGAGCCCCATGCATGTAACCAGATTGATATGCCTGCAAAAAATGAACCGCCAGATCAAAATCGAGCAGCTCTTGAGGTGCGCTACACGCGTGTAGCGCGACACCAAATGAGGGTCCGTTCCGTGAATCTCTTCTTCTAAGCATCCATGATGATGTATGGATAATGGATCAAGTACATCTATGAGTTAATTATCTAAAAAAAAAAAGGTACATCTATGAGTTCTTCACTTGAGATTTAAATTTCAAATGTGAGGTTTTTAAATCCTAGCAGAAATTAAATTAAATTAAAGTTTGCCTAATCTAAATTATTTCAAGGTCTTAGCATGAACAATTTTCAGTGTTGAAATTCTTGTGCTGGTTAAAGGAAGTACCAGTCTGTTAGTCTTTTTATGTGGGTCTCTCTTCGCGTCTTTCTTCTGATTATTTGGTCCACATAAGTTTACTCGGGGCTACTTAAAGGAAAGACAAAAATTACTCAAATTAGTGAATCCAAAGGGAGGCTTGTAGAGGAGGGAGAATCATGAAGCGCCACTGAAGATTGGTACACGAAAGAGAGACATGGAAATGATCGGAAGAGGAAGGGCAAATTAGTCTTTTTATAATCTATTACTCCTTCCGTCGCTAGATCCGATTGAACGCTCGCCAAATTTGTGCTGTTTTGACGAGTATTTGACGGGGCAAAATTTTGTCACCAAATTGTGTCGATTGAAATCGCCTCTCTATTTTTATTTGATTCCGGTCAGTGGATTTGATAAAAATAGAATTCTATTTCCAATTCTCGCCTTTACTTTTGATTGATTGATTGATTCTGCCTTCAAACTCAAACATCAATTTGGGAAACTGTTTTTTTTTTAGAAAAACTAGACAGAGGCCAATTTGGGAAACTGTTGGAAAGCGAAAACAATTGAACGAAGCCAAGTTTTCAAATGGCAAAAAGGAAGCAGGCAGCATGTATCACGTACAGACCATGCGGTCCAGCCGTCCAGACGTTGAAAGATAAAGACCTGCCTATAGAATTGGTTTGACCAAAATACCCATACCCCTCTTGTCCTCGGTCCCGTGATCCCGCGTCTACGTCATCTCTGACACTCTGACAAATCGCTTTGTCTCCGCCCAACTCCAAATCGGCTGCAATGGAGGTTTGCCTATGGAACGACAAACGCAAGTTCGAGCTCCTCAGTAATTTCTCTTGCTCACCTCACTCACAGCTCGAATTAATTTATTAAAAATTGGTCAAATTTGGAATAAATTGAAGCACATTCGTGCAAATTTGACAATACTAACATCCAGTCTCCTATTATTAGAAAAGTATAAATACAGTGGCAAATATAGACTGGGCAGCTGAGGTAAGAGTAATAGCTGAGGGTTATTTAGATCATTTTCTAAAAATATAGAGCGAATTGTTAAATTGGATGTGTTCCAAGTAATTCCTGGCTGGAATAATATCCTCTACCCATCACGCAGAATGCATATCGGGATCCCAACCGTCCGATTAATTATGAGTGTCCCGTGGTATTACAGGTTGATAGGTCCGAAAAAATTAACCGTCGAGATTATATCAGACGTTCATGTGATACTTACGCATTCCCGGCTACGTTCCATCTCCAAAGCATTGAGTTTGATGCGATCATATCCGTCTGCTGAAGACCTATCTATCATTAGTGATAGTCCAAAAATCCTTGGCCCGTGGTCCGCCCTTTGGAAGACCGTCCTAAAGTCCGAACCAGACCGGCCCTTCGAAGGACTTTCGACGGACAAGGGTTTAGAAAGGCCGGACTTTGAAAGGGCCGGGTCTAATTTTTTTCAAAGACGGATGTTGAAGGGCCGGGTTTCAAAGGGTCGAATCCGCCCTAGTCCTTCAATTGTAGTGACCATTTGATAATGATGAGACGATAGAGATTAAAAAATTATTAAAAAAAAATTAAATATAGGTATGATTTTAGAAGGACTAAAAGGGCCAAGGACTCAAAAGGGCCGGGTTCTCGAAGGACAGGTCTCATGTTTCAAAAAATAAACTCGTCTAACCCGGCCCATCTTAACTCTTTTTCCTAGTCCGGTCCGACCCGGCCTTTCTACTAAACCCGTCGAGTCCGGTCCTTTGAAATCCGATCCGGCCCTTTTGTCTTTCACTATCTATCATATCCAAACTTTGCCACCTTGGGATCTCATTTAGGGGCGGAACTAGTCGGTGGCGAAGGTGTGCAAGGCACATGCCAAAAATTGAGGTTTCCTTAAATAGTATTAGACTATTTGATCAAATTGAGCTTGAAAGGATATCTTGGCCTATCCCAAAATTAAAAATAAATGCCTTCTCCAATCCAATGAGATTATTTCCCATCCAATGTCATACCTTTTCTAAAATTTTGTTGTTATTTTTGGAATGTAATATATAACTAATCATAAGAAAAGACATCATTTTTCCTTTAATTTCTATAAATAATTTAAATTTAAATGTACATTTAATTTGGAGGCAACAAATGTGGACATAATTTCCTGCAAAAATAAAAATTTGTAAACTAAATGATTTATCTATAACATGCTCATCAAGAAGGATACGTTGCTTATATAATTACATTATTTCACCTTTTTTTAGTTTGTAGTTATATTTATGTCCGCATTAAAAGAAAAATCGTACGATGGGAATTAAATAAAAAATAAAAAATTATATTATTCTTTTAAATAACAAATGAATTTAATAATTTTTTGGAAAGAAATTTATATTTTTTTCAAATCAGGCACTTTTCATTTACATTAGTTTTGCACTTATTTCACTAAAGACCTTTCTTATAATTAATAATAAAGTAATTATTTATTTATCATTTTTATTATTTTAGACTTGTAGCTTTTCGATTCGGCCCCTCCTATATTGAAATCCCGGTTCCGCCCCATTTCTCATCTAACGGAAAATTTAAACGTTAAAACTTAACGGGCGTCCAAGGAAATGTTCGTCGCCATGGCGCCATGCATTTCTTCTGTATGGATTAGATGATGCTTTTTTATTAGGCAAATCCAGTTCGTTAATTCTCAGGGGTTATCAAATGTCAATAGAGTTGAAGGATTGTAAGAAGAATGTTGATGAATAATAAGAAATTGCGTTATTTTCTTTTACCTTCCTCTGTCTTTCTCTTCTATTGTTATTAGCATCAATCCCTTCTCCATTTATCTTCCAATTAAATTACTGTAAATACGAGCCAATCTGGTCAAAACATATTCAATTTGAATCAAGATTGTGACATGGTCCAATCAGTTTAGGTGAAATATGTATCAGAAAAGGATTGTACTGTAGCTTAATGTTGACATTAATTTATTGCTTGAAAACTCAGCGATGACTAGATTTATAGAGGCGTTCCCATCTGACAAGTACATGTAGCATAATGTAGGGGCGCTCTCTTAGGCTTTAATCGGAATGTGTTATCATGAAATGAGTTCAAAGAGATGATTTTCAATTGAAATCTTGTGATCGGAATCAATATAAGAAGAATTGACGAGAATTGAAATTTAGTGATCAAAATCGAATGAAATTAAGTAGGAATAATTTCATTTCTTGATATTTGACAATTTTACCCTTAATATGTATCATTGAGTCTTAACCTTTAAACTGGCTATGATTATGATAACAACAAATGGGATCATTGCATGAACCACAATAAACCTCCGACATTTTATTTTTCAATAGTACAGCTTCAGCCTTCAAGTACTCAAATTATTCCAAGTACGGTTTGAGACAGTTCTCTGAATCCTCTTCTTCTTAGCATCCATAATGATGTTTGGATAATGGATCTGATAGGATCGTCTTCTTAATATGAGGATAAGTGGATATTAGTGGAGATAAATGCGATACTTAGAAATTGAAATTCTTCATTCATATACTTGATACAACTCTCTTACAATTGATATTCTCTCTTCTAAGTTCTGAATTTCTAAACACTCTTACATTGCTTATATAGATAAAAACTCAACTACTTTCATTAACTAAACATTCAATGGCATAGTCTTCTAGACAATTAATAATAACAATTTCCTAAGCATTATTCTTGTAACTCTAAATAATTAAACTCTTTGACCATGCAAACTTAATTGAGTTTATATTTCCAACATCCTTCCTTAAACTCAATTATGTTCCAGCTCGCATCCCGAGCAGCTTCTTGAAACGGTTGAACAATTCTGCTCCAAGCGGTTTAGTGAATATATCCGTTACTTGCTCTCGACTCGCCACGTGAGTCAACTCGACATCGCCATCCTTCACATGTTCGCGTATGAAGTGAAAGCGAACATCAATATGCTTACTCTTTCATGATGCACCGGGTTCTTCGCCAACTCGATTGCTGACTTGTTGTCGACTCGAATCTCCGTTGGTTGATCTCGAGCGAAGTTCATATCCTTCGGCAATTTTCTCAACCATATCGCGTGACATACACATGAAGATGCACCCACATACTCCGCTTCGCAAGTTGACAAAGTCACAATGGGTTGCTTCTTCGACACCCATGTAAATGCCGTGTCTCCCATGTAGAATACGAAACCCGCAGTGCTCTTTCTATCATCGATATCGCCACACCAATCGCTGTCCGTATATCCAACAAGATCAAACTCGTCAGTATAAGAATAGAACAAGCCATGAGATAAAGTACCTTTCACATAGCGAAGAATTCGCTTTATGGCTTTCCAATGTGACGTCTTTGGCTCCTCCATGTACCGGCTTACCAAGCCGACACCATATGCAATATCTGGCCTCGTGCACATAAGATAGCGCAAACTTCCAACCGAACTTTTATATTGAGTTGCGTCTACGGCCTTGCCTTCATCATAACGAGACAACTTTACCCCGCTCTCAACCGGAGTACATACCGGATTGCAATCATCCATCTTGAATCTTTTTAACACATCTTTTGCATATGCTTCTTGCGAGACAAAAATTCCAGATTTGTCTTGCTTTACTTCCAACCCGAGAAAATATGACATCAATCCTAAATCTATCATCTCAAACTCCTTTGACATCTCAGTTTAAACTTCTCAATTATTTTATTATTATTCCCTATGAATATCATATCATCAACATACAAAGCAACAAACATAATGTCATCATCACATACCTTCACATATAAAGCATTCTCATACGGGCATTGCATAAACCCGTGCTCCTTGAAGTATGTATCAATTCGGGTATTCCAAGCTCGTGGAGCTTGCTTCAACTCGTACAACGCCTTCTTCAATTTCAGCACCTTGTTTTCTTCTCCTTTCTTAATGTAACCTGGTGGTTGCTCGATGTAGACTTCTTCTTCAAGTACACCATTGAGGAATGCTGATTTCACATCCATTTGATAGATGTTCCACTTGTTTTGGGCAGCCAATGATATCAACAAGCGAATAGTCTCCATTCTCGCAATGGGAGCAAACACTTCTTCATAATCAATCCCCGCTTTTTGCTTGTAACCTTTGGCTACTAACCTCGCTTTGTATCTCTCAACTTCACCTTGAGCATTTAACTTCTTCTTGTAGACCCACTTCACGCCAATCGGCTTATGATTCTTGGGTAATGTCGCAAGTTCCCAAGTATCATTCTTCACAATAGCATTCATCTCTTCATTCATAGCTTGCTGCCATTTCTTCTCTTGAACGACTTCTTCAAATGTTATATTCTCGGCATCCGCCAAAAGACACACCAAGTGCAGCTTGCTTATTGCCTCATACAAGTCTTGCAAAGTTCTGGTTCGAGGTGTTCTCGCCTCGTCATCACTTGAGCTCGCACTTGAGCTCGAACTTGGCTCAGCTCGGTTTGTTGTGTTTGTCGAAGTTGAGCTCGCTATGAGTTGCACTTCTTTCTCAACATCATGCGACTTCTCTTCCATAGAATTCCAGCACCATACACTTTCTTCATTAACCTGCACATCGCGACTTATATGTATTTTATTAGTTGCTGGATCAATGAGCTTATATGCCTTCGACCTTTCATCATAGCCGATAAAAATCAGCTTCTTGCTTTTGTCATCAAGCTTAGTCCTTCGCTGATCCGGAATGCGCGCATAAGCCACACTTCCGAACACTTTCAAATGAGACACCGCTGGTTTCACACCGCACCAAGCCTCTTGCGGAGTCATGTTTTCCAAGCTTGCTGTTGGACATCGGTTTTGCAAATAAACTGCGCATTGCACAGCTTCAGCCCAAAATTCTTTTGGCATATTCTTACTTTTCAGCATGCTACGAACCCATGTCGAGTATGGTCCGATTCTTTCCCTCGGCTATGCCATTTTGTTGAGGTGAGTATGGCGCTGTTAGGAACCTTTTAATGCCATGCTCCTCGCAGAAAAACTCAAACTCCTTAGAGATATACTCGCCACCTCGATCCGACCTCAACGCCTTTATATAATTGCCATTCAACTTCTCAACTAGCACCTTGAACTTCTTCAAAACAGCAAATGCCTCGGATTTTTCCTTCAAGAAATATGCCCAAGTTCTCCTTGAAAAATCATCAACAAAAGTTATGAAATATCGGTGCTTACCCAATGAGTTTGGTGTGATCGGACCACATATGTCCATATGTATCAACTCCAGCGGCTTCTTAGCACGATAGCTCGCTTCTTTTGGGAATAAAACTTCTCGGATGCTTCCCGAGCACACACCCCTCGCAAAACTTGTCACAATGATCAATTTGTGGCAACTCCTTCACCATGCTTTTCTTTGACAACTCTTTCAAGCCGCCAAAATTTAGATGACCAAACCGCAAGTGCCACAACCATGCTTTATCAACCACACAAGCCTTCAAACACTTAGCTTGAACATTCATCAAATTTAACTTAAACATGCGGTTTCTAGTCATTTCAACTTGGGCTATCAATCTATCATTCTTATCTCTCAAATAAAGGGTTCGGTCTTTCATAACCACCGTATAACCCAATTCCAACAATTGACCCAAACTCAAAATATTACTCTTCATATCGGGTACATAATAAACATTGGTGATAAAAGTCTCTCTTCCATTTTTCAGCTGAATGAGAACTTTACCTTGACCTTCAACTTTCACTTTCGATGCATCATCAAATGAAACATGGCCATCTACCACTTCTTGCATCTCGACGAACATGTGCTTGTACCCTCACATATGATTGCTCGCACCGGTATCCAAATACAAAACAGTCTCTTGATTAGGAGTTGCTTCTTTGCTCGCAAGCAACACCACGCCATCTCCAAACTTTTCTTCTTTCTTTTCATTTTCATCTTTTTTCTCATGACGACATTCATATGCATAGTGACCATATTTATTGCAATTGTAACATTGATTATGAGACTTGTTACCTCCTCTTCCTCGACCTCGACCATTGCTAAACGAGCCTTGTTGCTCCTTCTCATCTCGATTGTCTTGCTGTCCGCGACCACGACCACTTCGACCACGGCCACGACCTCGACTGCGACCTCGTCCACGACCTCGATCGCTGCTGGTTGGTCTTTCTTCTTTCAATATCAACTTCGCTTGAAGTGCTTCCTCAAGCACCTCTTGCTTTTTCTTCTTCTTTCTTTGCTCATGGGCTTCCAGCGAACCCGAGAGCTCATCAATAGTCATTTCATTCAAGTCTTTCGATTCTTCTATTGCACACACAACATTCTCAAACTCGCTTGTCAAAGAGCGAAGTACCTTCTCAATAACTCGAACTTCAGCAAGTGGTTCGCCATTTCGCTTGAGTTGATTCACCACGGTTTGCACTCTTGTCATGTACTCGGACACACCTTCGGTCTCTTTTATTTTCAAGGTCTCGAACTCGCCTCGAAGTGTCTGCAACCGCACTTGCTTCACTCGATCAGCGCCTTTGTATGCCTTCTCAAGAGTATTCCACGCCTCATGCGAAGATGTCGCACCGGCTATCTTCTCAAAACCCGACTCATCCACCGCTTGATATATGATATATAGAGCGGTCTTGTCCTTCTTGCGATTCTCCCTCAATAATCTCGCATTAACACCCGTCAACGCCGTCGTATCGGCATATTCTTGATAGCCATCCTCGACTACCTCCCAAACTTCTTGCGCACCAATGAGAGCTCGCATTTGTATACACCAGTTGTCGTAGTTACTCTTCGTAAGACGGGGCAGCGGCATGTGCCCAACCGTCGAAACACCGGTACTTGCCATTGGCTCTGATGCCAATCTGATAGGATCGTCTTCTTAATATGAGGATAAGTGGATATTAGTGGAGATAAATGAGATACTTAGAAACTGAAATTCTTCATTCATATACTTGATACAACTCTCTTACAATTGATATTCTCTCTTCTAAGTTCTGAATTTCTAAACACTCTTACATTGCTTATATAGATAAAAACTCAAGTACTTTCATTAACTAAACATTCAATGGCATAGTCTTCTAGACAATTAATAATAACAATTTCCTAAGCATTATTCTTGTAACTCTAAATAATTAAACTCTTTGACCATGCAAACTTAATTAAGTTTATATTTCCAACAGGATCAAGTACATGTATAAGTTCTTCACTTGAGATTTAAATTTCAACTGTGAGGTTTTTAAATCCTAGCAGAAATTAAATTAAAGTTTGTCTAATCTAAATTATTTCAAGGTCTTAGCATGAACAATTTGCAGTATTGAAATTCTTGTGTTGGTTAAAGGAAGTACAGTCTGTCAGTCTTTTTGTGTGGGTTTTTTCTCTTCGCATCTTTCTTCTGATTATTTGGCCCACATAAGTTTACTTGGGGCTACACAAATGAAACACAAAAAATTACTCAAATTAGTGAATCCAAAGGGAGGCTTGTAGAGAAGGAAGCTCCTGGAGGTTGATGGCCATGGAGGAGCTGCACTATGTAGGATTTTTGAGAAGAAAAGGCAAATGAAGGATGGAGGATAATGAAGCGCCACTGAAGATTGGTCTCTATCTCTCACTCCTGTGTGCACGTGCACGAAAAGGCGAGAGAAGCATCTATTTTTTATTGATTCCTATCATTGGAATTGATAAAAATAGAATTCCATTTCCAATTCTCGCCTTATTTTTGATTGATTGTTTGATTCTGCGTTCAAACTCAAACATCAATTTGGGAAACTGTAGGAAAGCGAAAACGAAACCAAGTTTTCAAATGGAAAAAGAAAGCAGGCGGGATTTATCATGTCATGTACTAACAATGCGGTTAACGACCTGCCAATAGAATTGTTTTGACCAAAATACCCATACCCCTCTTCTTCTCGGTCCCGTCTCTACGTCATCTCCGAGACTCTGACAAATCGCTTTGCCTCCGCCCAACTCCAAATTGGCTGCAATGGAGGTTTGCCTATGGAACGACAAACGCCAGTTCGAGCTCCTCAATAATCTCACTTGCTCACCTCACTCACAGCTCAAATTAATTTTGTAAAAATTGGCCACATTTTTACCAAGTTATATCTAAAAAAATGGGTCAAATTTGGCATAAATTGAAGCATGTTCGTGCAAATTTGTCAAAACTAGCATCCAGTTTCCTATTATTATAAAAGTATAAATAGAGTGGCAAATACAGGCTGGGCCGCTGGGTAAGACTCGTAATAGTAACTATAGAGGGTTATTTAAGTCATTTTCTATAAAATAGAGTGAATAGCTTATTAAATTGGATGTGTCCCGTGATTCAAAAAAAAAAATTGGATGTGTCCCGAGTAATTCCCGGATACGTTCCATCTCCAGACCATTAAGTTGATGCGATCATATCCGTCCGCTGAAGATCTATCATACGCAAACCCTGGGATCTAGTTCGTCAGTAGCTGACCAGTTTATCTATATATATATAAAAGAAAAATCCTAAGATCTCTTTTTTTTTTTTTTTTAAGATTGGTTTGAAACCAACGATTTTAAAATAAGAAATATGAAAATAAATGTTCATTTCATGAATCGAACCAAAAATTACTTAATTGAGGAATAGAACGAAATCACTTGATTGGACAATCCAGTTTAAAACCCTGAGATCTCATCTAACGGAAAATTTAAACGTTAGAACTTGGGTGTCCAAGGAAATGCTCGTCGCCATGACGCCTTGTATTTCTGCATGGATTAGACGATGCTTTTTATTTGGTAAATCCAGTTCGTTAATTCTCAGGGGTTATCAAATGTCAATACAGTTGAAGGATTGTAAGAAGAACGTTGTTGAATAATAAGAAATTGCGTTATTTTCTTTTACCTTCCTCTCTCTCTTCTATTGTTGTTAGCATCAATTCCCTTCTCCATTTTTCTTCCAAATTACTGTAAATACTAGCAAATCTGTTCAATATATATTCGATTTGAATCAAGATTGTGACATGGTCCAATCGTTTTAGGTATGACAGGTTAGTTGCCTTGTTTTTAAAATGCAAGTTAACACAATACAAAATTTTGCCAGATGTCGCTTAGTTTTCCTTCCATCTTAAAAGAAGACAATTCAAGACTGCAAAGCATGGATCTCCTATTGTTAGCCTCAAATTGTAGTTCTAGTTAGTTTGTGTATAGGCAGTATAAGATTGTAAATTGGGCTTACTTTGTAGGTTTTTTCTTTTTTTAATTTTCTTTTACTTGTACCAAATTTCATTGGTTCAATGAAATTGTAGGAAGACTATCGTCTACCTACCTTCAAACAAAAAAAAAAAAAACACAATACAAAATTTATGCGCAACTTATTATTCCTGTTCTGCGTACTTTCAGTTTCCGGTTATAGCATTTACCTGATGACTGCTTTTGCTTGAGCTTATATTGAAAGTTCTCTCTTTCTTACCACAGTACGATTTTGAAGGGAAAGAGCGAAATTGAAAAAACAAGTGGTCCGATTATAACTCATTACATAACAAATTGCGGTTGATTTATTTTTTCTTTCTAATAATGACACTTACTCCATGTCCTCCATATTAACCTGCATTGACCTCTTCAAATTTAAATTTCAATATCAAGATAAAGTGGCAATTTAATTTTACCTAAAAATTATGTCTATGTGTGCATAAATAAACATATTTGACGCATTACTATTGCAAATTTTCTAAGAGTGACTACCAAATCATTTAATAGTCAGGCAGCCTCTGTCCGACATTCGAAAAAAAAGACTACCAAATCATTTAAGAAAAACTGTAAATTTGTGTATTCTATCCCTGTTTGCAAGCATTACTTTCATCTTAGCTGTATTCATCGTCTCTGCAGCAATTCCTAAGGCCACCCAAATCCGACAACAACAGAATAATTACGGATCAATTTAAAGGGTTAATCTAATAAAAATAGGACTAAAATAATTATTTACATTAACACTAATTATTATCCAAAACCCTGGTAGGATCTATATTTTCTTGCGAACCTCAAAAATAATGTCCTCCTTTTTATACCATCTAAACTATTGTAGACTGTTAAAATTGCTGCCATTCGTTTTAAATACATTGATCATAACCGAAACAAGCGATATTCTACGCAGCATGAAAAGCAAGAAATTTATCCCGTGCCCAAAATGATTTAAAAATATGAAGTTATTTGTCACAAGCACTAGCAATGTACATTATTAGTAAAATATTATCTACAAAAGTAAAGGCTGCGATTCTCTGCGGAATCGATACTTTCTCTCTTTTCACAATGCTGGAAGTCTACAACATAAGCAACGACCCTTATTCTAACTCTGTAAGATAAATAGTCAAATTTCAAATCTTTTGCTATCCCGAAGTACTTGTACAGCATGCAACCATAGAGGAGCTTTCTTTCTGGCAGTTATCCCCAGTGTCTCTGACATGTCGATCTCTTCTGGCACAATATCATTGGGAAGCTTCCAATCAAAATGATAGAGGAGACTCGCGAGTGCCAGCTCCACATTTGCCATGCCAAGGGACATTCCTGGGCACATTCTTCGCCCGGAGCCAAAAGGAAGGAATTCGAAGTCAGTTCCTTTAAAATCAATATTGCTGTTAATAAATCTCTCTGGCCTAAATTGCTCTGGGTCTTTCCAATATTTTGGATCTCTGCCTGCAGTACAGCATGACACAACATATATTAGAAATTATGATATTTTTTTTCCGTAAATTTTATCTGTGTTGTTGTACATTGAGCAACTTTGATGGACTCCAATCACCAAGTATTTGGAATAATTAAATGGTTATATATTTTATTTTCTTACAATCTAGGAAGAATAATTCGAAACTGTTTACCTATAGCCCACACATTAACTAGCACAGTCGCTCCCTTGGGTATGTCATAGCCAAGGATGCAGCATGTCTCCCTGCATTGCCTCGGGAGGAGCAGAGGAGCCGGTGGGTGTAGCCGCAATGTCTCTTTGATTACTAGCTGTAGGTAGTTTAGTCTGTCAAGATCTGAATCAGTAACACTTGTGCATCCTCTGAGTAGTTCTCGTACTTCTGATTGTGTCTCTTTCATCACTCTAGGATTCCTCATAAGCTCGGCCATGGCCCACTCCACAGTTGTTGCTGCCGTCTCACTACCACCTGAAAACAAATCCTGATAGTACAAAAACAATTTTTAATCTTGTGTTTATAAATAATATTTATATTTGTGTATGGTGTGAGAATGTTGAAAAAAAAAAACTAATTGATTTATTAAGTTATTAAATCATTTATAACAGGGCCATGGCCTGCTTAAACTCTCATCTCTTGATATTACACCATGGTTAATTAAGCAATAGCTTTTATAACTACTTGAGCTGAAAAAAGGGGTGGTAATTTATTATATGATGTTCTAAATATGGTAATGCCAAGCAACGGCTTCCTAATGATTAAAGTGAACAAATAAAATAGATTATTAATCTCATCCTTTGCAGTTCAGTTTGTTCTGTTAGAAGGGTGGTTTGGCATTTCCAACAAAACAAGTCTTTATTAAAAAAAAAATATGAAAGAAATGACCTCCCTATAATTCAAACCAAGATGTCGTAGTTGACAGTAAACAGCAAAATCACTGGGCCGAGCAAGCCCTTTTATTCGGTCATGTCCTTACTGCTCTTGAGGAGAACCCACTTGTGTACGAACTAGGTTTACAATCCAAAACAAATTGTAATGGAGATTTGGTGGCCCATGCTTCGCTACAGTTAGGCTTCATTTAATAGCAATCTTAAATTGCCTAATTATTGAAACAATATGCATCACATATTTGACGATTTTAATTTTTCTGTACATGTATCATGGGTAAAATAAGATTGGAGAACTAACACTGATGATGCTCTTAACGCTGTTGATATTAAGAGAAATCTGTTCGGTGTCTTCGTCATGTATCCTCAGCAGTACACTGAGGAAATCCTCACTGATTCCATCTCCCAAGGTAGCCTCTCTCTTCCTTTTATGTTCGATGATCCCATCCAAAAACCGATGCAATCTCTCATGACATCTCTTGGCCTCGTCCAATCCCGTGCTAAAGAGTCTCAGCAGCCTAGAAGATGGATACAAGTCAACTAAACTAAAACCAGATGCAAGCTCCAGCATCTTATCAAGCTCCTTCAAGAACACATCTGGGTCCTTGCACTTGCTTCCAATAATGGTCTTTACTGTAATATCATTTGCTAGAATTGTTAATACTTTTTGTAGGTTTATGAGTTCACCACATGAAGCAGAGGTAGAAATGTTTCGGGCTAGGTTGTTGACTTCTTCTTCTCTTATTGACCTCAAGGATTGAACCCGCTTGTTACTAAATAGCTCGACAACACAGATCTTACGCACATGTCGCCAATGTTCCCCATAACTGGTAAAACCAATGCCCTTTCCCCCTCCACTGAGGATGCTGACAGTGGGACTGATGGGGCGTGATGCAAAGTTTATGTCATGAATTTTCAAGATTTCTCTAGTTGCCTCTATGGATGAGGCTATGACGGTTGGGGTCTCACCGAGCTGAAGTAGCAACAGGGGTCCATATTGTCGCGACAGGTCTCGTATGGCATGATGCAGGGGAGAGCCAATGAGACAATGTAAGTTTCCAATGATGGGCAAAGGCGACGGGCCTGGAGGTAGCCTGAGATTTTTTGAAGCAGTTCTCTTTTTAAGTAGGAAGGTGAAAACGAGAGGAAGGATTACAGAGGAAATTACGAGGGTATAAAGAAGTAAGGAATCCATGTAAATAGTGGCAATTGATGAGACTCAGCATAATACTTTTCTGTATATATAGGCGGAACTATATTCTGTAAAGAAATTACTATTATATTTTGTATTAAGTAATTATATTGCTGGAACAATCAGTGATAATTATGCTATTTTTTTAAGGGTGATCCATTTTAACCGGCACATATAAGATTATGTAGGGGGTGGTCTGTCATTTTAAATATGACGTGCAGGTTGCCGTGTTTTCTTGAGTAATTTCTCAAAATTCAAAATTCACGCGCAACTTACAATTTTTCTTATGCTTATCTTGTCTTTTTGTATGATTACTTTAGTTGCCTATATTTTGATTAATAAGGTAAAAGGACAATTTTAGCTTTATTTTTATACAAGGATTCTAACTTTTCTTAACTGTCGGCATGTGATTAATTACATACCAACCACCAATTACATATACCAAAATGAAATCGAGGTTCAATTTATAAACTAAAAAAAGAATAACGTGTTCTAGACAGCCATGATGAGTTTTTGTTTATTTTTTTATGAAGGACTGCCAAGTATCTAAATTAAGAATTAAACCCAAAATAATGTAGTAATGGCATCTTTGTTTCAATAGGATAGTCGAAGTCAAGGAGTGAGATTGAAGTGGTATGATTATATTTCATTACATTATAAATTGTGGTTGAATTATTATTTTCTTTTAAAAAAGAATGACTACTATATCATTTCGAATAATACAAAATACTCAAATTAATATGTTGTATGTACATACATCAATTCCTATAGATCAATATACATCCCCTGTTCATTATTATTAACCTTCTTTTCGCTTGTATTAATTTTCTTTGGTGCGTTCCTACACATCCAATTCCATAGACAATTCTGTCAATTCCAAGAAACTAAATAATTACCTATGATGGTTTTGTTATCACAAGTGCGTTTAAGTTCCTTATTATCTAGCTTTTTCTGATGTCCTACTTATGACAAGTTGAACTTTTGATATATTCATTGGAATTTCTTCCATCTGTTTTAAATCCGACTGTCATAACTGAAACAATCAATATTCTGTATACTTTGTGAGGCAGGAAAAGAAACGAATACAAATCTGTCCCAGAAACTACTTGGAAAACATGGAAGTTTTCTGTCACAAGCACAGTACAATCATAAATAGAAGAGGGACTTTACAGATGGGATTTTAAAACCTTATTGTACAGAATGCAAGCATCGAGGAGCTTTCCTTCTGACACAAAGCCCCAATGCCTTGTTGTACAGCATGCAAGCATAGAGGAGCTTTCCTTTTGACACTAATCCCAAATGCCTCTGACACATCGAGCTCTGCTGGCGTGATGTCATTCGGAATCTTCCAATCAAAATGATAGAGGAGACTTGGCTCCACATTTGCAAGGCCAAAAGACATGCCCGGGCACATTCTTCGACCAGAACCAAATCTAAGAAATTCAAAGTCTGTTCCTTTAAAATCAATATTGCTGTTAATAAATCTCTCTGGCCTAAACTGCTCTGGGTCTTCTCAATACTTTGGATCTCTTCCTGCAGCAGTACAGATTACCCCAATATATATATATATATATATATATATATATATTAAGACTTTAAAAAGATATATTTGGGAATTGGATATTATTTATGTTCTTTTAAAGAAAAAACTGTGTAAATTTTTATCTTAGTACATCAGACCATCACTTCAATGGACCTAAATAATCCAAATAATTATTCAGTTAATATTTTTTTTATGGCTATCCAAGAATAAAATTTGGACTAATTTACCTATCGCCCATGCATTGACCAGAACAGTCGCTCCCTCAGGGATGTCATAGCCAAGGATGCAGCATGTCTTCCTGCATTGCCTCATGAGTAGAGGAGCTGCAGGGTGTAGCCGTAGTGTCTCTTTGATGACTAGATGCAGGTAGTTTAGTTTGACAAGATCCAAATTTTTAATGCTTGTGCATCCTTTGAGGAGATCTCGTACTTCTGACTGAGCTTGCTTCATCACTCTAGGATTCCTGACAAGCTCTGCCATCGCCCACTCTACAGTTGTCGATGCCGTCTCACTACCTGCTGCAAACAAATCCTGGAAATTTAAAGAAAAATAAAAAGTTTTATGCGTATATATTACATGAGTGATGATTAAATTATTTTAATTTGAAGTATTATCATGCTTTAGACATCAATAAGGCAAGCATGCAAGTATATCTGTATATGGACATCATAACATGCCAATTTCTTTCCTGTTTTGCACGATACATGGACTCAATACCTCCTCCCCCTGGCCAGACCTATATTTTACATTTATATCTAATCGACCCTTTTTCTGTCAATCTGAAGGATTTTGGTTGGCGGCATGATGAAATAACATTGCCAAGTTTAAAATAAACAATTTTTTTGTAAGCTTATTTAAGCACACATTTTTACACTAATTTATTTTTTATGTCTAGAAGCCGGAGGTAAATTTTTTACTAGGACATGATACGGATGACTTGGTTTAGAGGGAGCATAAATGAAAGAAATATATGGTAGTGATAGGTGCATGCACTGATGCACACCGAAAAAATTATAACTAACCCTAATTAATTAAGAAATTTTAAAATAATCTAATTTTAATCAAAAATTTAAAAATAATCTCGCAGTATCGGAATCTGGGATCCCGATACTAAGGGCTCGTTTGGATGCTTCCCGGAATAGGGGAATAGTGGGAATAGTCACTCTTCCCACTCTTCCCACTCTTCCCAACAACACTCTTCCCAACAACACTTTTTTCTCTACTTTTTCACACTTCCCAACGCTATTCCTAAATTCACCATCCAAACGACCTAGGAATAGCACTCTTCCCACTCTTCCCACTCTTCCTACTCTTCCCACTTTTTCACACTATTCCCACTATTCCCACACCATCCAAACAAGCCCTAAGTCCCTATACTAATTCTGCTTAGTATCGGAATCTGAAATTCCGATAAAAGCTACTATCGGAATCTCAGAATCCGATACTAGCTAGTATCGGATACTAACATTCCCAAATTTTAATCGGCAAAAGTTTTGTCCTATTCACATAAATTTTGTCCTATTCACATAAGTTGGCTTAAGATCGGATTTTGAAAATCCGATCTTAGCCCATCAACTTTTGAATTTATAAGTATCATTTGTAACATTTCGTCTCTACTCTTTATTATTAAAGCACCATATATAAGAGTGTATCTATGACCTTCTAATGAGATATGTATCCACCTCGATTTTAAAAAAATATCATTGATTGTTTGAAATAATATATATATATATATATATATATGTGGATCATTGATTGTTCAAACTTGATATGATATGATATGTATTCAAATTTTGATTTTTTTTTATCAAAATAGAATTTGTGCATAAAAGTATTCGAAATAGATAGACAATTGATTTTGTACCCAAATGTTTTCCACGTTAAAATTTGTCCATACCATCATACATACAAAAAAAAAAGTCAAAATTAATTGTTTCGTTCGTTAAGATTGTTCCGTTTTGCATGGGTTCAGATGCTTGTTTTGTATAATGTTTATTTAATAGTTTTGCAATGCTTAAATGTTTTTCTACAAAATTTTCAAGGACCTACTCCGAGACTGACATCCTTGGACAAAATGACAAAACAAAAAAAAAAAAACACCTTCTGGTTATTCTTAATATTCATTTACAATAGTTATAATTTATTTCAGGGGAGAAAAAAAAATTTTTTTTTCCCAAAATATGCTTGAGGTAACCAAAGAGGTGCATAATTGTTGGCTCTATCTTTAATTTATCTTAAAACTATTGCCGTTTGGACAAAATGACAAAAAAAAAAAAAAAAAGCTTCTGGTTATTCTTAATATTCATTTACAATAGTTATAATTTATTTCAGGGGAGAAAAAAAATATTTTTTTTTCCCAAAATATGCTTGAGGTAACCAAAGAGGTGCATAATTGTTGGCTATTTTTTTTCTTTTTATTATTTTGATTCTTCCGTGTTACATTTTGATGTTACAACGACGACCTTTTTTTAGAACCAATAAAATTTTGTTTAACCAAACAATTTTTTTTGGCCATAATTGATAATTTATTCTCTATATGGAATTAAATAAGAAAGAATTGAATAAGTATATTCTCCGTATTTAGATAAGAAAAAATTCCAGAGGTAATTGTCAAAAAACCATTTCTATACATCCCCCTTAATGACTTTTTTTTTATTGATAGACTCAGCATTTAATTTTTTTTAACGATGTAACTATTGGTTAGATAACATATTAAGGAAAAAAATTACATGTATTTTAAGCAAAGAGTAGAGAATGATATTTAGATAAATTAAAGACCATGAAGTCTTAAAACTGTCACATAAAAATATTAGGTACTTTGGTAATTTGTACATGGCATATGCTGCCTAGGTTATCGGACACTCACTCCTATAAAGAGCAACAAGACAAAGATCTTTCATGCTAATTTGACTTTTGGCTGGTTTTTTGCCGATTAAAATTTGGCATTGTTAGAAGCATAAATTATTATAATATACCACTAATAGAAGCATAATAGATATAGTTAATGGCTGAGCACATGACAGCTCATAAAAAATGAAACCATTAAAAAATAAAATATGATAAATATATGTACATGCTTTGACGCCATGAGTTTTGTCCAAATTAATCTTGGAATTGTTATTTTGTCCAAAATATATGTACATGCTAGGATCGGATTTTGAAAATCCTATCTAAGCCAAATTCTGACACATAATTGTCACGTTCCCATAATAGGACAAAATTTAATCGGCAAAAATTTTGGGAATGTATTACTTGCATCTAAGGCCAAATACAATAGGACAAAATTATGCCATGGGCTAAGATCGGATTTTGAAAATCCGATCAAAGCCAAATTGAATAGGATAAAATTTAATCGGCAAAAATTTTGGGATTGTTAGTATCGGAATTCGAAATTCCGATACTAGCTAGTATCGGAATCTTAGATTCCGATACTAAGTAGAATTAGTATCGGAATTGCGAAGTCATTTTTAAATTTTTGATTAAAATCAAATTATTTTATAATTTTGTAATTAATTAAGATTAGTTATAATTTTTTCGGCTGATGCACATTCCTAATTTAGGAACGTGATCATGGGAAATGCCGAAGTTTCAATTTCAATTTGGTAGGAATTAGGGCCATCAATCTGTACAGCGCACAGAAATGACTAAATAAGAGCATGTCACTCTTCCTTTAATTAAGATCAGCCCATCAGTTCTTGTGGATCTAAGTGGTCTCAGTAGTACAGAAAAAAAAAAAAAAATTTAAAAAAAACAAAAAAAATTGTTACACTCTAGCTATATCTATTCTATAATAATCAAATAGGAACACGTACTGGAAATTTCTTGGCTGGACAAGTCATTTATATCCGCATAAACCGTGCAATTCCTATGGTCAAGTGAATGCCAATCTTTCCCACATATTAATTTGTAAATGTGCCGACATGTTGGTTGCAAGCATCCATAAATGTTTCAATTATTCACCGTGGTGTGTTTGGATGGGAGTAGAATAGGGAATAAACCCCTTATTTTTTATTCGGGTGAAAATCAAACAACACAAGAATAAAAAATTTGGGCTTATTCAGGTCCTTATTCATTTTCTAACAAAACCTTGATATTAGAATAAGAAATAAGAAATACATCCATCCCTATTCAAATTTCCTATTCTCCTCCCATCCTAACACAGTATAAAAGAAAATACTAGTTGCATGCATTAAATTTAATTAAAACTACGCGCAAGTTAATCAGTTCAAGCATACCTGAAAAGTTGTAAAAGTATAAAACAAAATATAAGAATGCAATGGACCTGAACGTGGAGTCCAGCACAGACTCTGCCGTTATCCTAGAGGTAACGGGTTCAATTCCCGCTGGAAGCGGATTAAATAGATATAAATAAGTAGATTAATTAGTAGAAGATGAATAAATTCTAATTCACAGAGTAGGCTAAAACATTTATTAATAAGTAGCCTCTTATTTAAAAAAAAAAGAATGCAATGGACCTGTTCGATTCATCAAAAAAGTATTTATTTTCAAATTTATTATAATAAATTCGCCTTAAAAAAAAATACAAGAATGCGCGCATAGATAGTACTAGTGCTGTACCGGTTAGATAAAGGGTACCAGTGAGTCAGTTTCTTCTTTTTGAGATATGATGTAAACTTGGATTGGGCTTTTATAATTAATAAAAGAGGGACACGCTTTATCTACTAATTTTGAAAAAATATATGTAAGTTGGAAAGATTACAGAGATCGTAGGCTTGATATCATCCATGGTAAGAGGAAATTGCAATGCATCTTCCTCTTTGATACGGAGGAGGACATCAAGCAAGCTAACGTCTCCTTCCCCACTAGCCTTTCTTACCATGTGTTCCTCAATGATACCATCCATTATCTCAGTGATCGCTTCAATGGTCCTTTTTGCCTCTCTGGGAACCCTGCTTAGCATGTTCACCGTTCGAGATGACGGGAATAGGTCGATCAAGTTGAAACCTGCTGACAACTCCGTCAATTTTTTTAATTCCTTCAAGTAGACATCTTGGCCACTATACTTCCTTCCAATCATGGTTCTCACTGTAATGTCATTCATTAGAACATCAAGCTGGTCTTTAAGATTAATTGGCTCGTTGATCGATGGCAATGATGAGATGGATCGGATTAGATTGTTGATTTCCTGTTCTCTTATAATACCAAATGATTGAACCCGTTTAAGGTTTAGTAACTCTATAATGCAAATCTTGCGCATTTGCCTCCAATATTCACCATAAGGGGAAAATATGAGTCCCCTTCCACCCCTCGAAAGAATGTAGTTAGTGGTGCTGATGTTCCGGGTTGCGAAGGTGATGTCATGAGCTTTTGTTATTTCTCTGGCTGCTTCAGGTGAAGTGATTACGATGGCACGTATTTCACCGAGCTAAAGATGCATGATCGGACCGTACTGTAATGATAATTTTCTCAAAGCTTGATGAGGCAAAGACGACATAAGATTGTGGATGTTTCCTATTATGGGAAGAGGCCATGGGCCAGGAGGAAGCCTTAGACCTGGTTTTGTAGCTGTCGTTTTGAACTTCAGACGCAAAATAGAGAGGAAAAAGGAAACGAATAGGGAGATTAACACAAAGAAATATGAGCTAATTAATTCTTCCATCAGGACTTGTACTATAGATAAAAAAAAAAAATTGGGAATCAGGATTGCAAAGATGGACTTTCTAGTACGCAGGTAATAATTGTATGTTCTCTATATATAAGAAAATTTGAAATGATCGTAAGGGGTAAAAAAAATATCACCTTTGTCTTAATTTTGTTATACAGTGAAATGTATGTACCACACAAACAAGAAACATCGTCAGGACGGATACTCTTCAATCTGCAAGTTGAATTTTAGGACATCTTTCTTGTCATTTTCATACATCATACCTTGTTTTTTATCCCTTTTTTATTTTGCCAAAAAGTGCATTTAGTTCAAAAAAAATAGTGCAAAGTAATATTATTTAGATTGATGTCTAGATCGTGCGAAAACAATGGTACTTAAAAAAATATTACTAGTATGAAAAGCTACTCTAATGCAATTTTACTTCCCAAAAAAAATAACTGCTTTAAATTACATTAACTTAATGTCGATTCTTGAATATATACTTAGTATTTTATGACTTTTCTAAAGGTGCCGATAGTTATGTGTCTGAAATTATGAATGATCGAAAACTACTCCTAAGTCCTTACATCATCAAAATTGAACCGTACCTTGGCCTATTCGGAATAGTATAGTAATTTAATTTTACTTCGAAAAAAAATAACTGCTTTAAAATACATACCATAAATGTCGATTCTTGAATATATCCTTAGTATTTGATGACTTTTCTAAAGGTGCCGATATGGAGATGTCTGAAATTATGAATGATCGAAGACTACTCCTTAGTCCTTACATCGTCAAAATTGAACCGTACCTTGGCCGATTTGGAATAGTATACATACCAGTCGATTCATGAAATCAATAATCAATAATATAAATAAAGATGTGTGGGCGTCGGTTTCAGTTTTAGTTAGTATTAATGCGACACGCCATCAAGACCTTTGATTTTCCTGCTCCGACTTAATATGGTCCGTTCTTTTAAATGTACGTTAATTTTTTATGTGTTATTTATTGTATTATCATATGTATTGTTTAGAGTTGTGTTCTCTTTATGTTACATTATTGAGATCCATTTTGATTATACCACGTCATTTTTATCACATAATTTATTTCAATCTCTCTCTTAGTTGTTTCTATGAGAAATGATGAAATAATATTTTTTATTTGTGATAGTTAATTATAAAATATTTCAACATATGGAGATATAATTTATTATTTATACCCTACAGGTTATTACACTTTAAATTAATTACAAACATAACAACATAATTACAATCAACATTTATTATATGATAACATATTTAATTTTTATTACTATGTCAAATATCGAGCGAAGATCGATTAGCCCTCTAGTAAATATGTTGTTGTGTGGTAGGAACGTAAGGCCAGTAACAATCTACCGAATGATCCATAAATTAAGCCAGCCATGCGATATCCCATCCCAACCTAATACATTGTGAATTAAGCTATAATATAAATAAATATAACTCAAAATCATTAAATTTGATAATTATTGAAACTTTATTCTATATTTAAATTTTAAAATAATAATCATAGTAACAAGAAATTAACTTAAACTATGATAACAGAATGAATTTAAAAATTACAGTAAAGATTACAAAACAACTAATAATACTATAATAGTAATTGCAGGGTTTCCTTTTTTAAAATATAATTGCATTAGTTTGGTACCTAGGAGTCTAGGACGCTAACACATTACCAACTTTGTCAGCTTGTCAAAAAATTAATACACTTACCATTATATTTGTACCATGGATCATTTTTTTTTTATCAAAATTTCATAAAATTACTGCTTATCATCGTGAATGTGTTATTGAACAAATGTATTATAAGCAAAAGGGAAAACGTAACAAATAGCAAATATCAATAATAATAATAATAATAACAACAACAATAATTATTATTATTATTAATTATTATTATTATTAATATTATGTGATGACTCTGACTAATTAGACGGTTAATAAAGTTCCAACTTCCAAGTCATCTGAATTTATATAAATAAAGTGTTGCTATTGAAATTATGTGATCAAGAAATTAAATAAAATAAAGTAATAGTAAATTTTGATGGGATTTCCGGTCCGAGAACATGAAAATGTTCGTATTAATTTTGTGAGTATTTCTGTATATTTGCCACAATTTTCTGACTTCTGGATTAGCTTAATTTAATTGGGGAAATAGCTAGTTTACAAAATAGACTGTCAGTGGTTTGTTACACCAAGGGCTAAATAATTTTTCCACAAAAGATCCTGAGTACTTTCCGATAAGACTCTTCGACGAGGAGCCTTCTCCTTCTGCCTCGTCTCTTCCGTCTGATCTGTCTCTCCTCTCCGCGTTTCTTTTCTTTTCTCTGGTCTTACTCAAGCGTGTGCTAGTTCCTCTGTGTCGTGATGGGATTCGATGAAGTGGTGGCTGCCTCTGAAGTGCCCCGTGAAGAGTTGACACCTCTGCTACACCTCATGCGCCTTCACACCTCTGTCTCGAGCTGGGAGCTCTTCTGTCTCTCTCTCTGTGGAATTTTGCGAGCCACTCGAGTTGTGCCGTCGTGGCTCAACCTTCTCCATGGCCTTGTCTCTTCTTTCATTTTTTTGTCGTGTCTAAGGTAAGTATTTTTATAAATCCAATTTCTAGGGTTTTGATTTGTGAGGCGGAGAAGAAGGGAAGTGGAGATTGGAGCCGGGAGAGGTAAATTTGTCCCTTGATATTATCAATTTCATGGTTTCAGATTCAATTTTGGTTGATTTAATTCATCCTAATTGTTATGTTTTTCTTTGCTATCTGTTTAACAGTAGCTGTGCATGGAACTAGCATTATTCCTAATTAGCCTCACTCCGATCTTAGCTTTAGTGGTACTTGAGTTTTTTAGGCGATTTGTGAAGGACCAGGAGAGAGGTATAATTTTCTTGCTTAATCTTGATTTAGTTAAACAATAGTTCTTAAAATTTTTGTTGACATGCTATTAAGGGAGTAATAGGCTAACTGTCAATGAAAAATGCTCCTGGCTTCTTTTCCGTGACATGTTGCATGATCTCTTCAAATGCCGACAATTGTTCGGGATTAAGTGAACTGTGTGCCCGCATTTCCTCCTCTGATACATCTATTATCTCTTCATCAGTAACTTCTTGAAAATTACCGTGGTCATCCAATTCATCATTTTCATAGAGTTCAGGAAGATCGTAGGTGTCTGCCCATCGACTCGAGATACCTGTTGATATCTATCAGGGTCCTCTATTCAACCATCTCTTCTGATGAATAACGTCGCCGATAATCCTGATACATGTTCGCAAAATGCTTGTCCCATAACTCTCGAGCCTTAGCCCCCAAAGAAAGTCAGAATCGTAGCGAACTCTCTTCTGAGTGCAGACGACATCTGGTATGTTGCCGCCTCGTAGAGGCATTTTGAGAAAGTCTCATCATTATCTATTAAACCCATTGCATCTGCTACAGCCTGAAATGATGAATGTTGTACCCCGGCCACCGTTAGAATATCTTCATATGATTGTAGTCCCCTCACATGATTAAACAATATACGGAGATAGTATTTCTCCGCATCTGATATCTTAGCATAAACCACCCTACCGACTTCACCTCCTTTTTCACGCCGCTTCCACACCTTGCAGCTCGCATCCCACGTGAAATGCTCTGGAAACTCCCGATAGAGGTATTGTCTTGCCTCTGGAAACATCTTGTTCGTATCGAAAAATGCAGTCAGCATCGTCCTCTTTGCCTTATCCCTTTGACAGACATCTTCCAGATTGTCATTGTCTTCATAAAAAACCAGTTGTTGGTCGGGAGTATGCAACTGCAAAGATCTCACCGAAGGTTTAATTTCACTCAGAGAGAATTTAAAAATCCGCCATACCGCCTCCGGAGCGGACACCCAGCGCATGTCTTGGAACATATTGATCTCATCAATTGTCGTTCCCTCTTGGCCACGAGGTCTGACATACACTTGGGCGCAATCATGTCCCTTGTATATGTACTTGAAGAGATACTTCACGGCTCTAATGCTCAAGTAGATCTCGACGTTGATGTGGCAATTGTAACGCATCAACAGGTGAGGATTGTAAGGAGCAATCCATCGATTGTCTAAGTTGTAACCACGTACACAAACTTTACGCCCGTTATCTTCCTCCAGTATACTGGGTATGAGTCTTTACCCTAGACGATTGTCTGATTGAACATCCTTGGATATTTAAACCTGCAAGCACCATCCCTCATGCACGGGCAATTATTTCTCAAAGCCCCTCATGTCCGTGCATCATGTGCTTGCTCGCTAATTTATGTTTTTTTGTTCAATGCATACATTTGTTGCCTAAGAACATTAGTTGCATCACTGATTTGTAATGTTGGATTCAGTTTGATGGCCTCCATTTTCTCTCTAAGGTGACGAATAACATGTAGGTATCCAGGGTGTGCAAATCCTGACACGCGTGCCCTCAGAGTGTAGTCCAAGATAGGGCCAATCAGGAATGTCGAGTTCACGATAATGAAACTTTAGTGTAGTCCAAGATACATCTAGCTCCTTTGCGGCAGCCGATATTGGCATGATAAACTTTTCAGCCACATGATTATATGTCAATGCAGCTCGCTTCCACCTGAAATATATGAAATCATTTAATGGATTTTAGAAATATACTCATGTTTGACGTTCATATATGACTAATTGCATTGCGTAATTTCTGTTAGAACTTCAAGTATATTCACTTGCATAGCTAAATAAAATGATCATAAACTTTTTTCTTTCGTTTTTTTTGTGATAAATGTAAACAAAGAAGATGTACTGATCTACAAAGCATAAGGTTATGTATAATACCTGATCCCACTGGAACACATAGCCTGAGCCGTTCTAACTCCATTGGAAGGCATAGTATGAGAACCAACTTGTCCATTTGTCGGGATAACAGCATGGAAGTGGTCAATAAGTTGAACCTAAACGATTAACAACAAATGTATGAATCCAGTTGAACACTAAACAATAACAAGATACTGTTATATTTGAGAATATTTAAGAAATCAAATTTATTTTTATAAACATTAACTATAGAATGGTAATTACCATGAAAATCATAGCATCATTTGTGTCTGTAATGACATATGTATCCTTTATAGCTAATATACGGCGAATGTGGTTGGATGATGCCATCTTGTACATAAGCCCCAACACCTAAATTCAACAAAAGCATTGATATAATTGTGTCAATGAATAAATAATTAGATCTGAATCTGATACACATGGATAAGCATTCAGTAGGTGGGTAGCTATATGACAGTTATATCAAATTAATTAAAAAAACATTTTGGTAAATTACAATAATATTCTTGTAGTAATTAAATGTGCAGACACAAAAGAAATAAACACCCATCAGAAAGAAATAAACACATCCTCTGCAAAGCATAACCTTATTTTATATTCAATTACTTGAGTAGTCACTTCTAAAATAAGGCGTTAAATCTTTTTTCAGGATGTGGATATCCTGTGGTTTAGAAACCCATTTAAGCACATAACTGTTTATGCTGACATGACAACATCTTGCGATCAATATAACGGAGATCCTGATGATATTAGCAATCCTCAAAACACTGGATTTTTTTTACGTAAAATCAAACAACAGAACCATTGAAATGATGAGATTCTGGCATGACGCACGGAAAAGGTTTCCTTCGGGCCATGAACAGGGCATTTTCAGTATAATCAAGCAAGAGCATTTTCACATAAGATAAACTTATTATTTGAACAAACCTTGTTTGAGGCTGAAAATTTGAACTGAAAATTATCGAAAGCATAAATTATCAGTTCAAATTTCTGATAATTTATCAGCTACGCAAATTTCTGAACAAACAAGATTAAAGCATAAATAATTTTCAGTTCAAATTATCAAAATACTACCTTTGAAGGAACAATTGATGAGAAACTGAAATTAAATAAAAAAAAATGAAAAGGGAAAAGTATTCAGAACCTAATAACAATAGAGATAAATGAAAAAGAGATTAAGAAGAAATTGAATTGTGTATACAATTGCTCACCTGAAGAGAGACAAGTGTCTTTGTTGCCCACATCAATCGGTTTTTTAAATAGAGTCTATTGAAGTTCAGATACATGGAGCGACAAATTGAAAATTAGGGTAGTCGAGAGCACCAAATGAAAAATTCAGAAAAAATTCAATACTCTTTCCATTTTGCACTACCAAATCAGAGATTTTGAGCGTGGTTGAGAGCGCCAAATGAAAAAAGGGGGAAGATGGGAGGGAGAGTACGAAATAATTTTCCATGAAATTTTTTAGGAAGCAGCGGAAAAAAATTTTAACAAATGGGGCACAAAATAAAAAAATGGATTATATGGAGAATCGAACTCGCTTTGCATGGCTAACCAAATTTGTTACTAACCATCCAGCGCCTTGACCCTTTCTGTCAAAGAGTCTGACTCGTTGTTAGAAATACAAATCTGAAGCATACGTCATATCAAATTGCACAGATCAATGATTTATAATTGATGTTAACAAATATTTGAACCCCTCCAATGAATTTGGTATGACCTTTTGTTAGCTGCATTTATAAGTAGTAGAGATTAACCTTCTTTTCGCTTGTATTAGTTTTCTCTGGTGCCTTCCTAAACATCCAATTCCCTCGACCATTCTGTAGGGTTCTCCAATCGTGCGTGTCGTGTCGTGTCGTGTCAAACACGATCGTGTTAGAGTTTCGTGTCGTGTCGTGTTGACACGTCGTGTTAGTCGTGTCACATCGTGTCATATTATTTATTATTTTTAAAATTAAAAAATATTAAAAAATTAAAGTAAAGAAAAAAAATTACTAAATAATAATTAAATTAGAACAATATGAGTCAAATGATGGTAAATAATATGATATAGTATTATAAATTGAATTTAAATTATTAATTTTGTTTAATTAATTAACATTAATAATTAAATTTGTATTAATGTATCGTGTTAATTCGTGTTCGTGTCGTGTTGCGTGTCAAATCGTGTCGTGTTGGTTCGTGTTAAACTTTCTAATATCCCAACACGACACGATTATGACACGACACGATAACACGATCGTGTCGTGTCAATTTTGTATTCGTGTCGTGTCGTGTCGTGTCAACACGCACACCGTGTCGTGCCAACACGATCGTGTCGTGTCATTTTAGAGAACACTACCATTCTGTCAATTCCAAGAAATTAAATATTTGCCTATTATGGTTTTGTTATCACAAGTGCGTTTAAGTTCTTTATCTAGCTTTTTTTTTATGTCCTATTTATGACAAGTTGAACTTTTGATATAATCATTGGAATTTTTCCATCTGTTTTAAATCCGACTGTCATAACTAAGACAATCAATATTCTGTATACTTTCTGAGGCAGGAAAAGAAACGGATACAAATCTGTCCCAGAAACTACTCGGAAAACATGGAAGTTATCTGTCACAAGCAGAGTACATTATAAATAGAAGGGGGGCTATATAAACCTTGTCATACAATATATGATTACAGATGGGACTTTCAAAACCTTGTTGTACAGAATGCAAGCATAGAGGAGCTTTCCTTCTGACACTAAGCCCCAGTAGCTTGTTGTACAGCATGCAAGCATAGAGGAGCTTTCATTTTGACACTAACCCCAAATGCCTCTGACACATCGAACTCTTCTGGTGTTATGTCATTTGGAATCTTCCAATCAAAATGATAGAGGAGACTCGCTAGTGCCAGCTCCACATTAGCAAGGCCAAAAGATATGCCCGGGCACACTCTTCGACCAAAACCAAAAGGAAGAAATTGAAAGTCTGTTCCTTTAAAATCGATATTGCTGTTAATAAATCTCTCTGGCCTAAACTGCTCTGGGTCTTTCCAATACTTTGGACCTCTTCCTGCAGCAGTACAGAATACCCCAATATATATTAAGACTTCAGAAAGATATATTAGGGACTTGGATATTATTTATGTTTTTTTTTCTAAGAAAAAACTGTGTGTAAATTTTTTTCTAAGGACATCGACCATCACTTCAATGGACCACGGACCTAAATCATCCAAATAATTATTCAGTTAATATTTTTCTATGGCTATCCCAGAATAACATTTGGACTAATTTACCTATCGCCCATGTATTGACCAGCACAGTCGCTCCCTTGGGTATGTCATAGCCAAGGATGCAGCATGTCTCCCTGCATTGTCTCGGGATCAGAGAACCTGGAGGATGTAGCCGTAGTGTCTCTTTGATGACTAGATGTAGGTAGTATAGTTTGACAAGATCCGAATTTTTAATGCTTGTGGATCCTTTGAGGAGATCTCGTATTTCTGACTGAGCTTGATTCATCACTCTAGGATTCCTGACAAGCTCTGCCATGGCCCACTCTACAGTTGTCGATGCCGTCTCACTACCTGCTCCAAACAAATCCTGGAAATTTAAAGGAAAAATAAGAAGTTTTATGTACATATTACATAAGAGATGAAAATTTTATTTTAATTTGAAGTATCATCATGCATTTAGGTATCATAACTTGCTAATTTCTTTCCTGTTTTGCACGCTTCATGGACTCAATACGGGATGTGCTTTGGGCACGCCCAATTTTACTGGGAGCATTCTGCTGAATATTGTTGGGCATATATGCCCCTCTAAAATAAAGTAAGAAACTACAATAATTATTGCCATTTCTTCCTTTCAATTATATCACACAAGATTTTCTTAATTAAATTATCTCTTAAACAATAATAGAAATAATTTCTGAAATCAATTTCTTAGCCACTATGTTGCATTGGTACGAGTACGAGTATCGTACCCGGTACGATTCGGGTTACGGTGGTACGAAAATTTTAAAAGATCTCCGGTACGGGTACGACGATATATATATATTATTTGAATATGTTGTTGATATATAATTATATTATAATACAAAATATAATGTGTATAACATAATTTTTTTAGCTAAGGTTTAGAGTTTGCACAAATAAATGACATAAACTTGAAATTTACACAAATAAATGACATAAACACTAATATCAACACGTTGACCGTTGTGTTAGAAAGTGTTTAATTCCATTTTTGTGCCATCGAATAGCAAGAAACAATAACTAAACACAAGAGATCTAGGTTTCAACATCATTCACAAGCATTTCAAGATGAAAGGAGGAGATTTATACCTCTCTTTGTGTAGTAACAAAGATGCTCGATTCCATGGCATGAGAGTCGATGGGGCGCGTGCTCCACCACCTCCACCATCTATGGCGCCTCAAGCCCACCAAGGAGCTAACCACGAGCTCCATGAAAGTGCTAGCTTTCAAGAGCTCCTAGCTAATCCCCTCTATGAACTTCTTCATCCTATTAACTATTTTAATGGAGGAGAAGAAGGAATGGAGCTCAACACATGAGCAAGAGAGGAAGAGGAAGAAGGGGGCAGCTAGGAAGAGAGGAGAGAGAATGTGGATGGAGGCTAGGGCTTTTCCAAGAGGTGACCCCTTTATATAGCCAACAACTCTCATCCTCTCTTTGAACTATTTACAAGTATGCCACTAGGGCTCTAGCTGAAATTAATAGGGTCATTTTGGGCTACATCAAATGTTGCAATGGCCCAATAAACCATCCCATTAATTACTCTTTCATCATTCCTCAAATCGGGCCTTTAATTAATTAAATAACTAGAAGCCCAAATAGTTCAAACTAATTAAAGTGTGTTGAACATAATTATTTATTAACTCATTAATAATTAACTTTGGATTAGATAATGCATTAATTTGTTTCCATATGATCCTTTTGACTTAATTAATTATAACGGTTCACAAGGGTATATAATTAATTAATCAACTTATCATATTTCGCAACACTCACTGTTGTGAATAAACAAATAATGCACCGTGTGGTTAGAGTCCTATTTGTGCGACCCTATTGAGGATTTATGCTATGTTGGCCATGAAATTAAATCGTTATTTATTTCCAATAATCATAAACGGTATCTAGCAACATGTTATGATTCCCAATTCGCATAAATAATGTACCGTTACAATATCTTAATCCTGCACAAGAAATATAAGTATTTCCTTGTCTGATTCTTATATCACATGATATCATTGTATAATCCAAGATAGGAGTGTGTCATTCTTGCAGATTATACATTTCTTGATCTAGAGTTGATCGTCTAGTTTGCATGCATACGATCCAACTCCATCAAGAGGCCCAAACAGATATCATCACTCACTAGGTATACTAATGAGGGACATACGGTTTTCTTGATGAACAACTTTTCCCCGCACAATTCAAGAGAACATAAACAAAGTCCTTATAGCAGCCTTTATCAGGAATCAACGTTAGACGATATTTATTGAACCTATCCTCATATGGAAAAGTCGAGCATCTCAAACTTAGAATCAAACTCGTATGAAATAAACAATGACACATAACACAATCCACATAACCTATCCTCAAGTGGAAAAGTCAAGTCCTGTACTATGTTCCAATAACATACACATATGCAATTAAGTTGATAACTCCTTACCTATGATTTGTAGAACTTAATCATCACTTAACTTGCATACTAATCTTCTATGATAATTAGTGTTCCTTGTTAATTATCAAGATTATGGACGATTTAGATTTATTATTGTCATTCTAATGAATGATCCACAGAGATCTACAATTCAGATCCTCAACCTGAATGATCTGTCAATAATAAATTCTACGAACAAATGATCAAATATCATCATTAACATAAACTAAGAAAATAAGTCATTAAATATTGACTTCTAGGACATAACTCCAACAATCTCCCACTTGGCCTAGAGTCAATCAATAGTGACTTCTAGCCAGTGAAGAATTTAGAACAATGTCATATATCCATATATATACATGTCTCGAACCTCAAAAGATATTATACACTTAAAGCAAGTTACTCATACGTCCATCACGCATGGATGCAAAACTGCATCTCGTATACAGCTTAAGGTAGAGGTTCAGTTAGAGTGTTCGCTGTGTCCGTGAACCTATCCAATTTTGTTTGACCCTATATACATATATACTCCTATATAGTTTTAACTACTCTCAGAGGCTGGACTTTTGGTTGGTTTTTCGTTAGTTTTTAGTTTTTTTAGTTACTTTTTGTACTTGTAAATAGGATGATTTTGGTTCTTTGCTTAATGAAGCAGGGATGTCTCATTTTGAGACATTCTTTTCTCAAAAAAAAAAAAAAATATATACTCCTATATATGTGCTCTTGATCATCATCATGTGAGATCAAGTGCCATCGTCATAGATCTTAGTTGGATCACCAATTTAATATTGGGTTCTTCAAGTTTAAGTTATGGTTCGAGATGCACAGAACCATATTAGCTTGACTGAGAACTTCTCGATCCATACTATATTCTTTCATTGCTTCACAAGTTGTTCTATATTTTGTTTTGGTGACGGAAACGGTTGTAATATCCCATTTAGAACACATTCTAAATTTACAACACCACATTTAAACAAAATATGTAGCTCAATTGTACTTATATCAATCTTTCGAAAACTAACATCAATATAACAATTTATATGAGCTTTCTTTCGTCTTATCAGATGAAAAATATCATTCTTTCTCATAAGATACTCGAAGATATTCTCGATTATTGTCCAAACGTGTTTTTTTTTGTATCAAGTTGACAACTGCTTGTCATACTCCTTGGGTACAACACATAGGGGCATGTGCATACGTATGGCGTATGTAATGAAACTCATAACAGAAGGATGCTCGAATTGTATCGTGCACTCTTCTCGAATTGAGTTGCAACATACCGAGTAAAACTCAAGTCTATGCCATACAACGTGGTTAGACATCCTTTACAGGAGTCTATCTTCTCGTGTAACTCGAACACTTTGTCATTATATGCACATTTTGCTCAAATCTGACATCCATCATAATCTATCTCCATAGATTTTGTTTCCTTGGATTTAGGTGACTTACCCAAGTTCTTAATTGAGAAAACATTCTCCAGTGAGATCTTGACAATATTCATTTTTTTAATGTTATTCCCAATTAATGTCTTGTATCTTTTACAATACATGTAACACAATCATGCTCCCACTGAATATCTTGTCTATATAAGATACTTTTGACGAAGTGCAACTCCTTGACTTCCTTGTCAAAATGTTTATTTCAATTTCTACAATACTTCCTTCAATCCATTAATGAATCATTGAAGCATATATATGTTTCTAACAATACAACAAATCCTCGATTTGTGTCAAATACACAACAACTTCCTTCATTCAATCGAAGAAGGCGATTTTGATGTATCTTTCCATATATCTATATATACGAAATATAACTATTGTTAGAATGATCTTTATTGACTTATACACAGCTACAAGCGAGAAGCCGTGCTTTGTACATGGTCAACTTGTAATCGACTTAGACATAGCATCAATCATGAAATTGTGCTTTATACATAATCGACTTGCTATCCATATCTATCTTTCTTTTTTAAAGATCTAAATGTTCTAGATGGATCGCTCCTTCTTGAACATCAATCAAGGTCTATACCTTGTTGTTATATATATGGATTGCACTTAAAGATCATATAGATTCAAACCATACTTATGGAATCGGGTCTTTCCATTGCTTCTTTATTTATCAACGGATCCTCATAGGTCAAGTACTAGGATGTTGTGAAGCCTATGCACTTTTCAGTTTAGGCAATTCACTCTCGTTGATCTTTGTAGGATTGGTGCTTGAGGTCTATGAACTACTTCTACAGCATCTTGTAGAATAAGTTCTTGATCCTAATGTATTGCACGAGTTTCTCTAACATCATCCATTCGTGAGATGTTTGAGTACTCTTTAGAAGCGAGTGTGCTTATAAACTTCTTCCTTTCACAACTGCTTGTGAATTAAGTTCCGCTCAACTCCCACTAAGCACCATGTATGGAGTGACAAGTTTCCTATAAATGTACTTCTTGTAGTGACGCATAAACTCCTTTAATGCTCACTTTACTCCCACTACTTCTTCTTGAGAATATTATTCTTCAATATTACGTTATGATGAGTAACAACTACTTTGTTCTTATCTTGTTCGTTGAAGTAGTACTTTTCGGTTAGTTCAATATATCCTACATAATATTAAGCATCTTATGTGGATCCAAGCTTATCAATCAATCGAACCTTGAAATAAGCTTCTCAACACCAAATCTTGAGAAACAATATACCTAGAGATCAAATCTCGTAAGATATCTTTCTCAATAGACTTCGATGAAATTTTTATTCAGTGTAAATAATATTGTCCTCAAATATAAATCTCTTACATGAGTCGAACAAGTCAACTTGATTAATTACCGATCGAACTATATCAAACAATGTTCGATACCTTCATCCTTGGATACATTTTTCAATGTTCCTCATGGAGTGAGTAGTGAAACGTATTTCATACTCTTTAGGTAATATATCAAACTATATGACTTAACTATTTACCATGATCTATCTTAAGAATTTTTCTTTTATTGAATAGTTTTTCAACTTTTACTCTTGAAATTCTTTTGATCTTGTCAAAAGATTCATACTTATACCATATCAAATAGATACGTTAATATCTACAATGATCGTTGGTCAAGTGGTAAAGTGTCAACAACCTTTCAATTGCACAAGTCCTATAGGTCTATATACATCAATATGTATAAGTCTTAATAAAGTTACTTGTCCTTTAAACCTTCGTAGTTCAAAGGCGCTTTTGTCTTTTAACAAACACGATTCGTATGAATTTCAATTGATTTGCAATCGAATTGATTTACGAGCTCCACGTTACGTAGACTCTCATAATGCGATTCTTGTTTATATTCGACTAAGCGACTATTTTACATAAAAGTCAAATACTTTATGTGAAGTCTTACACATTTGTCATTCAAAATTTGTTTATCTATTTCAAGCAAATTCAATCAAGATGCATGAAATCTTGTACACAAATTCATAACAATAAGAGAACAACATTTCTCTATTACAAAATATGATCATCTATCATCAAATATGAAACGGAGATAAGGTTTTATGAGATGTTTGGAATAAGGTATACAACCTCAAATTCCTAAACAAACTCTTTATTTAGTAAAGATAACTCTACGTATTCAATGGTAGCGGCTTAGACGTATAAGCCATTTCTAAAAACGGAGTTTACTTTACTTGTCTCGAACTTTCTCTTATTCATCATTGCCTACACATTTCGTTAAATGCGAGCACATGAACTAGCACCTAATTACTAGTGTGAATTAGAGATAGTGAGATAATTTGAACGACAAATATCTTAAGGTTTAGAACATCATGGTATTTCAGACAACCTTTCAAATGCCTCCCATAAATGGCAAATGAAACATCTCATGTGAGATGTGACACACGGTCACTAGTGAGGGTCTCAAAGTTTCAACTCATATCTTGGTGAAGTATTCCTTTAATACTTAACCAATTACTTTTAGCAATAACAAGTGTGCGAACAATATATCCTTTATCTATAGAAAGAGATTGTATGACAATATCAACAATCCTTGATATTGGAGATCTTAATATCTCTAGTTGTCAATTAGCTACTCGAACCTTTCGGTTCGCAAGCTAATGAAATATTTATCTTCTTATAAGAAGAGTCTCTTGGTTAACTCACACTCCATTACTCGATCATAAATGATTGAGTCTATATTTACTTTCTCTAAGAACGCCTTCTTGAGTAAGTGGATGAGAGCGTGAAAGTCTAGTATAATCCTTATGAATTCTCCAATTCAAAAATCTAGAAGTTCTAAAAGGATATAGGCATTCGTTTTATTGAATAATTTTTCGTCGAAACTAATCAATCGTTGCGAAGCCATGTTCGGGAAGTCGAGGAACGTTTTTGGGATTAAACATTCTCAAGTTTCTCCTTTCCAAGAACATGTATTAGAAATCAGTATTTCCAAGTAGATACCTTAGAAACGAGCTTGTTTTTTTCCAAAGATTGATCATAACGAAATTAACATATTTAATATCTATAACAATTTCAATTTAAGGTCATTTAGTTTATGCAATGTTTTATTTATAATGATAAACAAAACTCCCACTACATTTATTTAATGTCCCTAATGTAGTCGGTTTCCAAGATCCTCATTTTCGTTGAAATAGGGGCCAGCGTCGGCATGACACTTAAAACAACTAGATAAGGTAGGTTCTCCAACCAATCATATCTTGTCCATATGATTTTTGGTTTGTGAGATATCATAAGTATATCCACAAACTTCGTCCCAACGTCCAATCCGAGTGGGTCCATTGTAAAGCAACCTCTCTCTATTTGCTCTTAGTAAATCCGATTTACACCCCGACTACAATGATGGACTACGATGTCCGCGTCGGCAGGAATGCATCAATAGACAATCAATTATATTGAAGGGGATAGAGAGAAGGATGACGATTTCTCTAAATCAAGTTAATTTGGGACAAAAGCAATTACGTGACTTTGTTTGGTGGTCGTGTAAGCATACACCCATACCTACCTATGACAATTCAAGGCATTTACAAACAATCACATAATAATAAGCATTTCAAGCATTGTCGTGGGTTTGTTTGGCTCCCGCTTGCATTAGTCTTCGTCGCATCTCCATGTAACGAAACTAATCTAATCAAACCCTCCCACTAATTACTAAGATCCTATCTAATAATTAAGGAAAATAAATACATGTGATAAAATTCTAAAATCCACCTAGGCCTTAGGGGCATGCAAACCTCACAAGTTACATCAAGAATTAATCAATTATTAATTATCAAGGCACCTTAGGCCACATTACAATCAATCACATGCATTCACAATATTTTACAACACACAAGGCATTGACATCTTGAGCCATATCAAACCCACATCCTCCTACAAAAACAAGCTAGCACAATATACAAATATATGTCTAAGTTGTTCATAACTAGTGAGCTCTTAAGTATCTTTGCGTATTGTTTGCTAATTTGTGTTTTTCCATGCAAAAAGAGTTTAACATTCAAACAACTAATTGTTTAAACTCTTTGATAAAATCAACATTCAAAAATCCAATAGATGACAGCAAGGAGAGTTCTAATCAACATATCAACTATTTGATTAATTAGAACAAACACCTTTAATTAACGGGACCCGAAAAAAATCAAGAAATTTTTCGGTCTCCAAAAAATCTAGAAAAAAATAATGAGCAATCCTTATCAAGAGACAAACTACCTGTTCAAATTTCGAGAAGATATCATTTACCTATTGGGAGAACCAAAATTATCAAACTTCAGGTTGTGTATTAAAACACCGGTTTGAAGTTTCAGGTTTTGGTCTCAATCTTTTGGACTGTTTGACCATCTTCCAAAAACTTTTAATGCAAAACAATTTTACAGTAAACAACCACAAGTATAAGACTAGTAACCATGAAAGATTTCCAATTTTACTCATTCAAAATCATCAAGTTAAAGGGGTTTGAATACAAGTCCCCTATTCTGGAACAGCTCGTCGACGAAATTGATTTTGAGTGGTTGGGGTACCAAAACTAGTCCGATTGACATGAAATTAATTTTCATGGATTCAGAACTTCAAAAGGAAGTTTTCTATTTAAATAATTTTTCTATAAAAAGTCTCAATCAATACAATTTTTCAAAACAATCCAATCGGTACAGAAAACCAATCAGACCGTTCTTATCTTTCATTGCTTCAAATAAATAGAAAGACTTCGATCCAAACCATCACTTTGGTATGAAAGGAAGTACTCCAAGTCTAATTAATTCCTAGCCAATAAAATTAGGGTCTCTTTATCAAGATAACTCAGATAATGCCCACAAACTCAGATCTGGTCGCACAGGAACCTGTTCTGTGCACCGTCACGAAAAAATTCACTAAAAATCCATAACAACTCGGATAAAAGTGAAACCAGTGGGGAAATGCTCAAAATTTGTCGCTCTTTCAAATCCATCAAAAGGAAAAATCAAATCGAAAGCTCTGCTATGCGAAAAATACAGAAAATCTCGGAAAAAATAGAGTCCAGATAGCAAACAAAGGCAGCAACTTAATTACTCAACTAATTACACATTTCTCATCTAATTAATGCACAAAATGAATTAAAACCGACCATGTGCTCTGATACCACTGTTAGAAAGTGTTTAATTCCATTTTTGTGCCATCAAATAGCAAGAAACAACAACTAAACACAAGAGATCTTGGTTTCAACATCATTCACAAGTATTTCAAGATGAGAGGAGGAGATTTATACCTCTCTTTGTGTAGTAACAAAGAGGCTCGATTTCATGGCATGAGAGTTGATGGGGTGGAGCACACCTCCACCATCTATGGCGCCTCAAGCCCACCAAGGAGCTAACCACGAGCTCTATGAAAGTGCTAGCTTTCAAGAGCTCCTAGCTAATCCCCTCTATGAACTTCTTCATCGTATTAACTATTTTAATGGAGGAGAAGAAGGAATGGAGCTCAACACATGAGTAAGAGAGGAAGAGGAAGAAGGGGGCAGCTAGGAAGAGAGGAGAGAGAATGTGGATGGAGGCTAGGGCTTTTCCAAGAGGTGACCCCTTTATATAGCCAACAACTCTCATCCTCTCTTTGAACTATTTACAAGTATGCCACTAGGGCTCTAGCTGAAATTAATAGGGCCATTTTGGGCTACATCAAATGTTGCAATGACCCAATAAACCATCCCATTAATTACTCCTTCATCATTCCTCAAATCGGGCCTTTAATTAATTAAATAACTAGAAGCCCAAATAGCTCAAACTAATTAAAGTGTGTTGAACATAATTATTTATTAACTCATTAATAATTAACTTTGGATTAGCTAATGCATTAATTTGTTTCCATATGATCCTTTTGACTTAATTAATTATAACGGTTCACAACGGTATATAATTAATTAAACAACTTATCATATTTCGCAACACTCACTATTGTGAATAAACAAATAATGCATCGTGTGGTTAGAGTCCTATTTGTGCGACCCTATTGAGGATTTATGCTATGTTGGCCATGAAAATAAATCGTTATTTATTTCCAATAATCATAAGCGGTATCTAGCAACACGTTATGATTCTCAATTCGCATAAATAATGTACCGTTACAATATCTTAATCCTGCACAAGAAATATAAGTATTTCCTTGTCTGATTCTTATGTCACATGATATCATTGTATAATCCAAGATAGGAGTGTGTCATTCTTGCAGATTATACATTTCTTGATCTAGAGTTGATCGTCTAGTTTGCATGCATACGATCCAACTCCATCAAGGGGCCCAAACAGATATCATCACTCACTAGGTATACTAATAAGAGACATACGGTTTTCTTGATGAACAACTTTTCCCCGCACAATTCAAGAGAACATAAATAAAGTCCTTATAGCAGCCTTTATCAAGAATCAACGTTAGACGATATTTATTGAACCTATCCTCATGTGGAAAAGTCGAGCATCTCAAACTTAGAATCAAACTCGTATAAAATAAACAATGACACATAACACAATCCACATAACCTATCCTCATGTGGAAAAGTCAAGTCCTGTACTATGTTCCAATAACATACACATATGCAATTAAGTTGATAACTCCTTACCTATGATTTGTAGAACTTAATCATCACTTAACTTGCATACTAATCTTCTATGATAATTAGTGTTCCTTGTTAATTATCAAGATTATGGACGATTTAGATTTATTATTGTCATTCTAATGAATGATCCATAGAGATCTACAATTCAGATCCTCAACCTGAATGATCTGTCAATAATAAATTCTAGGAACAAATGATCAAATATCATCATTAACATAAACTAAGAAAATAAGTCATTAAATATTGACTTCTAGGACATAACTCCAACACGTTGACTGTTGACCATTGACTTTACGGTACCAGTACCGGGTTCGTACCCGGTACGGGTACGGCTGATGTTTCAGACGATGTTTTCAAATTTCTACCCCTTACCGGAAACTTTCGGTAATACCGGGTACCAGAACAGTGACCGAAAATTTCGATATTGTGAGATAAAATACCGGAAATTTTCGAAAAATACCAGGAAATTTCGAATTTCGGCCGTCTGGCCGGTAAGGATGCCGGTAGAAAATTGAAATCATTGGTTTCGGAGTACCTTTTTGTGGAAATACCAGTAACATAGCTTAGCCATCATATAAATTGATGTTCCATGAGAAAATACCAATTTTTTTTTATTAATGGTAGGAACTGAATCTTTTACCTAATTGAACTTTTTATTTATCAAATATTACCAGATTTTTTTTTAGTACATAAATAAACAACCCTAATGTATCATTTATTTATAATTTCTGATGAAACCTTTTTGAGGGGCTGAATATGTTATTTTAAAAAAAATACAAATAATATGAGTGCATCACAATACTTGCACATCCATATTTTCAGAATTTTTATCATTTTTGTAATTATTATAATTTTTATTAAAATTACTGTCAATTTAATTTAAAAATAATAATGATTTATTATTAATAGGATAAGTATATCTATTATAATTATAATCATCATTATTGTGACTATTATTATCATATTAAATTGTTATAATTATCTGTAACTTCATTTATTTTCTGCACAGAAAAACAATAAAAATGGGAGGGAGCATTTATTTTTTATTCTTCCTATTTGCATGTGGAAAGAAATCTAATAACTCGCATCCTGGTTTGATTAATTTGAGATGTTTCCAAATAGAGTTGAGCGTGAGGATAAATTTGTCAACTAGAAAATATCAGAATGTCCCCAGAGATTTGTTTCGTGTCTAGAGCACCTCCCACTCAATACCTCTTCTCCCCCAGGCCAGACCTATATTTTACATTTATCTCTAATCGACCTTTTTTTCCCGTCAATCTGAAGAATTTTGTTTGGCGGCATGATATATATATATTTTTTTAAGGCTAGGTGGCGATTGTTACTCCATAAAATTTCATTAAAAAAAAGTATAGGTTACTGTTAGGATGATTTCATATTTTGGATTTGATCTAAATGGGTCCTAAATTATACATGAATTTATGTGTTTCTAATTTCATTTCTTAACATTATTGTTAGATATAGGTACTTCTATGCCCTTTTAGTTTTGGATATGATAAACTTTCGATCTGGATGATTTTGCACGGAATTGAAGCATTCAAGCGACCAAACAAGCACTTAAGCGGACAGACAGGATGAGACAGCAGAAGGATACAACTGCAGACAATTCAAGCGGGCGGTTTGCCTAGTAAGCGAACTGGTGGAAGAGATTTTGACAGTTTTTCCAGTACAACAGTTATTCTCAGCGTAACTTCCTAATGTGCGTTTACTTGATAGAAACAGCTTTTGCGCACTATCTTTCAGTCTGGAGGTTACAAGGCATCACTATATAAGTGCCTGGAGTCGAAGGAAGGAGGAGTTCTAGAAAAATGAGAGAAAACCCACCATAAGAGATCCAGGACGACGATTTCTGAGATTTCAGGCGACCCGCTTGATCTCCAGGTTAGCCGCTTGACGCTCAGAACAGAGAAGAGATTGAAGGGATTTGAATTGATTTGTTGTAATCTTTTCTCATCTTTTATTTATCCAAATCTGATGTTTGATACCTGTGTTTTATTTAACTGAGAGGATTATTTTCTTATTACTTTCTTTTTATTACTAACTTGAAGGAGTACAAATACTAACTTGAAGGAGTACAAATATAAACTCTCTTTTTACTTGGATAGTGACTTGGATGCACTATCTCATTGGTACAATGTCTATTTATACTCATATAATGTCGGCTATGGATGCTCCTAGATATTAACTCTAGAATTATCTAACCGATATGTATAAGTTGGTTTACATTTTGTTATCTAGAGAAACCTACATATTCTACTTTGATCAATATACTTCTAGACTCTTCAACATCATTCGGTAAATGTATCCTAAAGTGGGCTTTGGGCTTTCTATTTAATGAGTCATTCGGTGTTGATTTTAACATTCACGAATTAGATTGTTCATGAACCAGCTAAATCACATGATTTCCAAACACATCCGTACAAAGATATTGAACGGTTCGGTTTAATCATTTAAAATTTAAAATGTGAGAACAATCATGTGAAACGGACCTATACAATAAAACTCTTATCTTTTAAAAAACCTTAAAGCTAGAAGAAAATCTAAGCCCAATTTTCTCCTGAAAAATGATTTTGTTGCCCAGGAGTCAGGACAAACGGAGTGTTTTTCATACTTCGGCTAAATGGGTTGGATGAGTGATTTGAGAGAGAATTTCTGAATTTCATAATGATTCTATCTTCTCAAGGACGCAGAGCATTTTGTATCCTGTAATAAATAAAACACTTCCATCAAGCTTCAATCAAGGTACGTAAAGTTCGATTTAAAACTGTAGTCTCCCTGTCCTTTCTTCGCGTCATTTGTTTATTTAAATCTCTTTCATTGTAGTTGGGACTAGTTCATGGTCTTGGTTTACTCTTGCATATAAGCTGTTCGATGATATGCTTATACGAACTCTTATTTCATAATACACCATATGTTCAACACAGAATCGTATTCTGGTCGCAAATATTTGTACTAGGCATTTATAATTATTCTTTTGTACTAAAGACCACTATGGTTTACAAATATATGCCTGCAGAGAAAAAGCGCTACCATAATAGTAACTTATTTTATTTCAGAAGCTAGCTTGCCTGATTAATTAATAAAACTACCCATGGATCCCCACATTTGTTTCATGCGGCACTGCATACAACAAAAGTGGTGTTTTCCTCCTAGTCGCAACACCAGAAGCCTCTGACATGTCAATATCCTCTGGTTTCAACCCATCCATAAGTTTCCAATCAAAATGATATAGGAGGTTAGCAAGAGGCAATTCTACATTGGCAAGGCCAAGTGACATGCCAGGACACATCCTTCGTCCCGAGCCAAAAGGGATAAACTCGAAATCAGCACCTTTAAAATCAGTGGTGCTGTTCATAAATCTTTCTGGCTTAAATTCTTCTGGATTCTCCCAGTATTTGGGATCTCGTCCTGCCAAAAGCATATGAAATTAAAATATTAGATTTTTTTATAGTAATTACTTAACATATTATTTTTCCAATTTGTTTAAATAGTTTCTTCAAATTCGGTAACATTTATGAGCTGAGCATTATCTAATGTGTTCGACATCATCTCGTCATTAGCATATTAGCTGATCAGTGATCAGTTTACTGGTAAGTGGTGACACTACTGTCTGATAATTGTTATTTGTAAAAAGAAGTATTTGTTTATACTTTTGGGCATTTGCTAAGAATGAAAAATAAACCTACCTATCGCCCAAGCATTTACCAACACTGTCGTTCCCTTGGGTATATCATAATCAAAGACGCGACATTCCTCTCTGCACTGTCTTGGGAGAAGAAGAGGAGCCGGAGGGTGCAGCCTCAGTGTTTCTTTGATGACTAAATGCATGTATTTTAGTTTGTCTATATCTGAGTCAGGTACATGTGTTTTGCCTTTGAAAAGTTCACGTACTTCTGATTGTGCCTTTTCCATAACTCTTGGATTCCTTAGGAGCTCGGACATGACCATTCTAAGGTTGTTGACGAGGTCTCACTGCCTGCTCCAAAAAGATCCTGAAAATTGAAGAAAACTATGAAATAGATTTAATATGATGATGTATTGATGATGTTTACCAAATACACAATTTTTGTTAAATAGAAAACTCAAGACGTTTCTGATCACTGTAGTAAATCCAGAACTTCTGTCCTGGTTCATGACCTTTGATTTATGGTAACTTAGGAGGAAAGTTATCTTGAACTAGTGCTTCCTCAAAATATTTCTAAAATTATTTTTGAAATTGTTTAGTTGCAATATTTTCTGTTTTGCATATATATTACGTTCTTCCTAAAATGACCTGAAGTTTAATCCCAATAAAAAAAATTCATTATGAGTCTTTCAAAAATGTTTTGTATTAGACTATTAGTTGATCAACTTGGAGTCAGGTGCACACATAAGTATGCATGTTTATAGACAAGTAATTAATAAGACTCACCAGGACCACAGCTTTGACAGAGACCATGTCAAGCGAATTTGTAACGGTGTTTTCGTCATGTAACCTTAGCAAAGTACTTAGCATATCCTCCATCTCACCCTCTCCTGTGGCAATCTTTCTTTCTCTGTGCTCCTTTATAACCTCATCTGAAAAGCTAACTCTCGAAAGTTGGGTCCTCTCTGTCTTTTTCACCGCATTGCTAACCAATCTTGCTAGCCGTGATGACGGAAACATGTTGACTAAATTGAAGCCAGAAAGCTTCACTGTTGCATCCAGATCGCGCAAAAACACATCTTGATTTTTGCTTTTGCTTCCTACAATGGACCTCATAATAATATCATTCGCCATTGATGCTAGCCTCTTGCTAATGTTGACAGGTACACGATGAGACGCGCATGAATTCAGGTATTGTATCAGGTTGCCGACTTCTCCTTCCCGTATAGACCTGAATGACTGTACTCGTCTATTGCTGAGTAACTCCAGAACACATATTTTACGCATTTGCCGCCAGTATTCTCCGTATGGAGGAAAAATAGTTCCCATGCCACCAAAAGTAAAGATACCAACGGTTGTGCTGATAGGTCGTGTAGCAAAATTGACATCATGGGTTTTCATGATTTCTCTGGCTGCATCGGGGGATGAGACTATAATAGTTGGGGACTCCCCGAGTTGAAGTAGCATAAATGGTCCATACTGTCTTGATAATTTTTGCAATGTACAATGAGGAAGTGATCCGATAAGGTTATGAATGTTCCCAACAAAAGGGAGAGGCCGTGGACCTGGAGGGAATCTTAGACTTGATTTTGAATGATTTGTTTTGGGCTTAAGAAGGAGAAAAATGAGGAGACAAAGGGAAATAGAGAATAACAGAGGAATAGAAAAAAGAGAATCCATGTCAGAGTGGTATGGGATGATCAGCTAAGAAACTTAGTTGTACAGAGCTTACGGATCACCTTCGTAGATGTATATATAACAATTGATTTGGAGACAGTAATTAAGGCACTCAACTAAGGGTTCCAACGGTAATTTTACACATTCAATACAGCTTTGACTTTTCTCAATGTCTCTGCGAAGTGCGAACCATATATGTACCGTCCCCGTGATGTAAGGATAACGAACTTTCATTATAACTAGAAATGGGTAATTTTTGTTTATTGATATACACTGGTCACTGGTGATTGCAACAGCCTACTTGGACAGGTCCATTTGGGTCAATTTTGATATGCACTGGTATCTGGTTAATTATCGCAACAGCCTACTTGGACAGATTTATTTGGGTCAATTTTGAAAGCTGGAAATTGTAAAAGAGCCTACAATTAAGATGGAAAAAAGATCCTTATTTAGATGTACTTGGTGAAATTTCTATTTTTGTAAGGGATGTTATTAAAGTTTACTAGCTAGCTCCTACTTTCAGAGTGAAAGCATGATTTTATAAACTATATATGAAGCCCTTGCATACATAAATCTCTAAATTTCACTTTTTAAAGGAGCTTATTGGCCATGCATAAAACTCCTTCAAAAAGTGAAATTTAGAGATTTATGTATTCAAGGGCCTCATATATAGTTGATCTTCATTTTTGGTTGATCCCCAAGCAATTGTAAATGTTAGCCGAGAGTTGGGATCTTTGCGTTACAACACTAGTTTGTTTAGAAACTTTAGAAATATGGATTGTTCAGGTCTCAGAGGATAACCTATCATTAGATGTTGTTTTTTTTTCCCTTGTTCATGGATAAAAGGTATGTTGTAGGAGAAAGAACCGGATAAGGATATTTTAGTCGTGAATAATAAAAATCGATTTTTTATAGTTAAAATATTATTAATGCTTTATAATTACTTGGAGAAGGAATCAATTTGGTGTTTTCTCAACTCATTCTGTAAATGGTTTCTTAAATTTTACTGGCATGAAGTTAGAAAGGTCTCAATCCTGGTGGACGATATATACAAGTACCTCATAAGTTCAAATTTTCAATTTGTTATTATTATTAGGACTAACAGTATCTTGACCAAAAACAATTTGACCGGAAGATAGATGTTTGGCACAACATTCGAACAGAGGTGAACAAGCAGTTCACGAACGGTTGTTCGCTGTCCCAGTTCTCGAAACGCGGGACAACAATTCACGAAAATCTGAGAACTGAGAACAAGGCCTTGTTCACTGTTCGCGAACTGTTATTCCGCGTTTGATTTCCAATTCTCTGTGCTTGTTCCCAGTTCACCGCATGCCAAAAATAATTGAATATAGACAACATGGAATCACATCAGGAAAAGTGAATTTTTTGGAGATTGGAGAGTGTGTGGTGTGATTGGAGAGTTTTGTTTTCTGATGTTGTTTTCTGGTGTGATTCATGTTGTCTATATTCATTTATTTTTGTCGATTCACGTGCGTGGGCATCCACTGGATCTCCAATCACACCACACACGTATTATTCTAAAAGATAATATAGATCAAGTGTTTCAACTTACTTTGAATATAAATATGACAAAGATTTCGAACCTGCAATCCTTCAAACCTTCAACGAACACCACGTACACACATATCATCGTACTTCAACCTTCAACGAACACCACACACATATCATCGTACTTCCAGTGAAAGTGTGAAACCTCAACCCAAGCTTTTTTGCCTAATGGTCTTTTATCAAAAAAAAAAAAAAAAAAAAAAAAAAAAAAAAAAAAAAAAAGGAAAGACGTGTACGTCTAACCGTTAGTTATACTGCAACAGTGTTGACTTAATTAATTATTTGCTTGTTTATTTTTATTTTCTTGAACCAAAAGAGCCCAAAGAAGGGGCACCCAGTGTCACCCATTATCATTAAACCTAAAGAGCAGTTTTGAGTCACAACCAGTGACTAAGAATTGCAACTGCTTGTTTATGTTTCATAGAAGGCCCGGTACCAGTGCAGTTTTTTTAGTAACTTTTCGATGTATTCGTTTGCTTCTGATTAAATAGAAGTGGTGGGCCGTTTTGAGCCCACTTGTTTTCAAAAAAAAAAAAAATGTTTCATAGAAGGTTTTAAAAGACGCGGTCTAAATCGCCAATAATATTTTTTTTTTAAGCAAAAATGAGGCTCGGTGTGACACCCGTCAATACCGTCACTGAACGGCAGACGACAGAGTGCCCGTCGCGGATGCCTATTGCACCCGCAAGGCTTAACAAAGTCTAATTTATAAATTAAAGTTAACTATATACAATTATTATACATTTCAAATCTGAATTTAAAGACATTTATTTAGATATAAAATAAATACTACAACAGTTTGGTTAACAGTCTGGTTCATATAGGTTGCTAACTACAGAATCCAACGGTCTGCTAATCGTCTCGCTGTCCAACACTCCATCTGAAGCCTGGAACCCACAACCAATTGTGGAAATAATGCAAAAGCAAAGAATGAGATAAATATAATTTATCTCAGTGCGATATTTAGTTCCAGTCACACGAATCTCAATGATACATGCTCAGGAACTAACTACCGTACCATGTAAAAATCATAACTAAATAAACATACAAGTAAAACAAATACAAATCAATTAAAAATGCAATCACTTATAAACAGATGCAATGCAAAATAGCTCGGCTACTTATTCAATTCAATTCAGATAATTTAATATTTCAAAAGCCGGCTCGGTTTGGACAACTATCTAATGCAAGTCTGGTATCACAGATCAATCAGTTCAGAGTCAGATATCGCGAGTTTCCTTCTAAGAGGGCTGCCAGCGATTACAGATACCGTGAACCTTCATGAGGGTTACCAACGGCTATTCAATTCCATTTACAATCCAGACAATCAGATAATCAAAAGTACTACAAGACGAGAACACTACCAAATCCGGAATATAAGCGCTTACTTCACGGTGTACAGCCAGGTAAGGGAGCGACCCAAACCCCTGTACAAAAGAAATGAGTGTCTATTCAATCGCACAAGCAGTACATATAATAATTTCAAATTTTCAATTGACAACCATTCAATATGCATATAACAATAATAACAATAATAATAATAATAGTCAAATGATAAATGTGCAAATATGTCTTATGGATATTCAACAATTTCAAATATGCAAATGCAAAGCAGTTCAGTTACTAGCATGCAAATTAAAATTCGTGTGAAATCCGCACCTGAAAGCAAGAAGGCAAACACACAAGACAAATTAAAGCAATCCTACTATTGTTCGGTCGTACCGGCCGTCCCGGCTCAGATACTCGACCACCTTACTCTAAACAATAAAAACATTGAATCTGAATTTTCACTTCAAGTTATAAATCAAAAGTATTTTATTTATAAATAGATCCTAAGATAATTGCATACATGTGGTCGGTTCATAGTGATATACCGTACTTTGTTTATTTCTACTAATTATATGCACTAATTAATTAAGCTACTATCCACATAAAGCATCCTTACTCTCCTGTTGTTCAAAATCAGACAAGCAACATGATTGGACTTGACTCATAAGATATCTATGCGCTGCAATTACAAGGTACTATTTGGTTGTGCAGAAAACTGATTTGACAACTAAATAAAATAATTCTTATAAATTGCCAAAATTTTCAAGACCTGTTGTATAATTATTTTAAAACAAACTTCAAACTTTTATAGTTATTCACATTACAAAAGGGCATCATACAGCATATATAGTAAGTAGCTTGAAAAATTCTCAAGTATCGGCCAGTAAAGAATTTCTGTTTATTTAAGGAAGCAAGGAAATCCAAGCAAATGAAAAGAAGAATGTCCAAAGAATTTGCATAAATACCTAGTATCTCCAATAACTTATTTAGTTTTATATGTGCACCATGCTTTTGGTACCAGCCCTCACTTCAACTTGGTTTTCGCACCTAGCTCCTCTTGGTTTCGGATGAAGAATAACAATTTCAATGGTTTTTGTGTTTTGGTACAAGAATTTGTTGTTAGTTCCCATCAGTTTTTTTTTTTTCCCTTGATTTTCTCTTCTACATGGACGGTTTATGCGTGGCTCTCAATTACACATAAGAAGTAGTAGGTGGAAATGGTGAAGTACTCAATAGACTAACCGATTAAGGGATATATATTGGGCGTTACCAACCAGGCTGGTATTGAGTGGATTTAAGATACTTTAATTAATATTTATGGTGCATCACTTAATATTTCGGCTTAGACACAATTGACACGTGGGTCCCAATTGCTAGATGTCATGAGAAGAATTAGTGGTGTGACACAAATTCGGTGGCTTAGAGTGAAATTGGTGCTTCATTTAATACATATGAACAATACAATGTAACTGACATGTGGGTCCACCCTTAGCAACTAACAATTATTATAGACCAGTTCATCAAATTATTTACTAATATGATAAAAACATCATATGTTGCAAGAAATTAATTTATGTTAAATAAAAGTAGGCACACATAAAACTAATTATAAAATCCAAGTAACCAAAGGTTCTAACAGAAATTTTAACGAACCAAAATATAATTCCAAGGTATAACACTCGGAGACCTCATCTTGTATTAATAAAAAATGAAAATTTTAAGCAAGATTCTGAAGTTACTGGGAAATGAAATAAGGATAACTGAAAATTACAATGTACTGGTAAGAAATAAAGTAATAAAGACAGTCATTCTCATTTGAAAGCTCCTTGTTAGAGGAGATTTAGAATTGATGTCTGCAGCTTTGTAGGCCTTGCCAAGTTGTCATTTGTTAGGCCGTCATTTTCATTTGAAAGCTCCTTGTCAGAGGAGATCTAGATTTGATGTCTACAGCTTTGTAGGCTTTGCCATTCATTAAATCGCCGATAATATTGTTTTTGTATGTGGAGGCAAACATTACACGATGACATCATATCTTTTTTTAAAAAAAAAATGTGGTTCAAGATAAATTGGTTTTATCACCGACAATTCTCCGATAGTTGGCCAACAAAATTATTTCAGACTGAAAAATGGTACTTTGCAATTCTATTTGATATATTAAAGTGATTTATGAAATGATTCTTTATAAAAAATTTATTTTTGTGCGAAACATGTTTCATTTATCAAGAAATTTCAATTTAGTTTCAATGTAATATACAATTCATAATTAAATTATGTCAAATATATTTAAATTTATGAGATACTAATTACAAATAAATGACATAATGCAACCGTTTTACAAATTATTTCTGACTGCTAAACTGCGCAAATTACATTTCAAACCTTTAAATGTCATACGAAGTTTTGAGATAATATATCAAGCATTGTCTCTTTAGCTAGCTCATGATTTAATTCATTATGAATGAGGAGATAATATATATGGGTTAAATTTCAACGTGATATCCACCACAAATAATAAATGATATGTTTGGTTTCTCGTAGAAAACGACTTCAATATATCTAGTTTGATGTACTCTCGGAGGAAAAAAAAAAAATGGGAAAAAATTAGCATGGAAGGGATTAGCACCAAGGTTAGTGGAACTAACCAACTAATTTCAATTCACCAAATGAATTGAGGTAAGCTAAGTGATACGAGTGGTGTTATAAGTGCAATTCCCTAATTTGCAATCCTTATCATCCCAACTAAAAATGGAAAGGGTGTTGGAAGCACCCTTTCTATTTTGGACGCTGCTCACTCCCTCTCTTCACTAATTGATCCCTTATTATAACAATATAATCTCTTATTATACAATCTGATCACTTATTAAAACAATCTGATCACTTATTATACAATCTGATCATTTATTAAAACAATCTGATCCCTTATTATACAATCCGATCTTTTATTATAACAATCTGATCCCTTACTACATAATCTGATCTCTTATTTAGATAATACGATCCCTTGTTATACAATCTGATCTCTTATTATATAATCTGATCTTTTATTATAACAATCTGATCCCTTATTATACAATTTGATCTTTTATTATAATAATATGATCCCTTATTATACAATCTGATCTTTTATTATAACAATTTGATACCTTATTATATAATCTGATCTCTTATTAAAACAATATGATCCCTTATTATACAATCCGATATCTTATTATATAATCTTATCTTTTATTATAACAATCTGATGCCCTATTATACAATCCGATCACTTATTATAACAATATGATCACTTATTATAATAATCTGATCTCTTATTAAAACAATCTGGTCCCTTATTATACAATCTGATTTCCTATTATAACAATCTGATCTCTTATTATACAATATGATCTTTTATTATAATAACCTGATCCCTTCTTATACAATCTGATCTTTTATTATAACAATCAAATCCCTTATTATACAATCTGATCTCTTATTAAAATAATCTGATCCCTTATTATACAATCTGATCTATTGTTATCTTATCATACAATTTGATCTCTTATTATAACAATCTAATATTTTATTATAACAATCTGATACCTTATTATCCAATCTCATCACTTATTATGACAATCTGATCCCTTATTATAACAATCTGATCTCTTATTATATTATAACTATCCGATCCCTTATTATACAATCTAATATCTTATTATAACAATGTGATCTCTTGTTTTATTATAACAATCTGATCTCATATTCCCTATTATAACATTTGTGCTTGTAAGATAAGAGATAGATAGAGGAGGATAGACGGAGGTCGGAGGAGAGCCAGAGGTCGGAGGAGAGACGGATGTCAAAGGTCGGAGGAGGAGAAGCGGAAGTCGGAGGTCGGAGGAGGAGAGGTGATGGTCAGAGGTCGGAGGAGGAGATGCGGAGACGGAGAGGCGGTGGTCGGAGGAGGGGAAGCAGAGAGTAGATGGAAAGAATTTATTTTTAATAAAAATTGAAAATAATTTAGCTCACGTGATGTGATTGTCGCTGGGATTGTGCGGATGACAACATAAGAGATTTAATGAAGTGCACAAACCAGATTGTCATCCTTCTTCTTATTAAAATTTTCAATTATAGCAACTAGACAATCCCATATTAAAATGATCACTTAAATCAATTAACTGATCACTTATAGTATTTAACTAATCCCTTACTAAAATAAACTAATTCATTACTTGAATTAACTGATCATGCAATTGACAACAATAATATTAAACATAAAGAATAAATTTTCAATTATAGCATCTAAACAATCCCTTATTAAAATGATCACTTATATCAACATATTTGAAGAAAAATAACTACTCTTGTAGTTAGTTATTTTCATAATTTTAAAAAATACACAATTAGACTAAATAAAATATAAGATTAAAAAAATATAATAAACAGAACATTTAACAAAATATAATGCTATTAGAAAAAATAATAACAATCATTAAGGTTATATGCATAATTCAAGAATGACTTTTTCTTAATTGGGACACATCATGCATGTTTAATTCAGTTTTAGCCAACTAGTAGAATTTATCGAGAATAAAAGCAGTGGATATAGATCTTATGGATTTGATTGCATGAAATAATATCGAAGCCCACCTTACTCTAACAAGTCACTCTTCTTATAGCGCATAATGAAGCTCAATATCAACAACTTGACTAAATGTAGATCCCTTCCTAAACTTAGAAGACAATACTAAGTCAAGACATACACTTAAACTGTTAGGAACTCAAGTCCTTATGCAATTTTAATTTTTATTAATATTTAATAAGCAATTAACATGCACGATTAACGGATCTAGTCATTCAAGCAGTTAATATATAAAAGAGAACGTGTAGGAGATTATACCTCTTCTAGTATCGTAACTAGAAGGCTCGACCTTTGCTTAGGAGTCGATGGACGCGCACCTTCGCTGCCTCTAGTCCACCTAGAAGATTAACCAAAGTCTATAAACAAGTGCTAGCTTGTTTTGAGACGATAGTTAATTCCCTTTTGATTTTTCTTCGCGCGATTAACTATTTTCCATGGAAGAAAAATTAACGCTCAACACATGAGCTATTGAGAGAGAGATGGCGGCGCCTAGGGCAGAAAATTTTCTGCTCTTCTATTTCTTGCGCAAGGGAATAAGAAGAGAGAGGCAAAAGATCTAGGGCTCGGTGTTTCCATAAACAACGTTGCCATATTTTGTTATTTCTAAACCTTGCTCTCTTTCCATAATTTTGTCTTGACAAAAATATCCCTTCATTGCTGAAATTTTGTGTATGATTATAGGCTATTTAACATATTAGGGTAATTCTATGGTGGACTGAAATTTCAAACCGGGCTTGAATCATGATCAATCAAATTCCTTCATAATTTTAAATGAATGATTCAGATTTAAGCCCGATTTAAAATTTCTGTCCACCATAGAATTACCCAACATATTATATTAGCCTATTAATCAACTCCATTAATTAATCTCAAATCAGACTTTTAAATAACTAATTAAATAAAAGGCCAATTAGCTCAATATAATAAATATGCGTTGAACGAATTTAATTATTAACTTATTAATAATTATTTTGGAATTAGCATGTGCATTATATTATTTCTATATGATCCATTTGAGTTAATTAATTATAACGGTTCATAACGGTATATAATTAATTATTCAACTTATCATATTTTCGCAGTACTCGTTGCTACGAATAAATAAATAATGCACGTATGGTTAAATTCCTATTTGTGTGACCCTTTGAGGATTTATGCTATGTTGGCCATGGAAATAAATCAATATTTATTTCCAATAATCATAAGCGGTATCTAGCAACATGTTATGATTCCCAATTCGCATAAATGAATAATGTACTAATACAATCATCTAATCCTGTATAAGAAATGAGTTTCTTATTGTTTTGATTCATATGTCACATGATATCCTTGTATAATCCAAGATAGGAATGTGTCATTCTTGCAGATTATACATTTCTTGATGTAGAGATGATTGCACAAGTTGCTAGCAAGCAATCCATCTCCATCAAGGGGCCCAGTAGATATCATCGCTCATCAGGTGAACTAATGAGGGACATACGGTTGTCTTGATGAACAGTTTTTCCCCGCACAATTCAAGAGAACATAAATAAAGTCCGTATAGCAGCTCTTATCAGGAATCAGCGGTAGACGATATTTATAGAATCTATCCTCATGTGGAAAAACTGAACTATTTCAAACTTGAAATCAAACACTGATAAAATAAATAATGACACTTAACACAATCCATATATTTATTTCATCGGGGTCATATCATGTACTATGTTCTAGTAACATATACATATGCAATTAAGTTAGTAACTCCTTACTTATGATTTATAGAACTTAATCATCGCTTAACTTGCATACTAGTCTTATATGATAATTAATGTTCCTTGTTAATTATCAAGACTATGGACAGTTTCGATTTATTATTGTCATTTACTATTAAATGAAATACAGTGATCTACAATTCAGAGGCTCAACCTGAATGAACTGTCAATAATAAAATCCAGGAACAAATGATCAAATATAATCAATAACATAAAATAAATAATTAAGTCATTAAATATTGACTTCTAAGACATAACTCCAACATAAACACTATTAAAATTCACATAATAGGTATGCATTTAATTCAGCCCCTTTCAACTTGATTAGCTATAATCACGAGATAAAAAAAAAAAAAGATGAATTTCTCTTTAAAAAGAACAACTTTTATAATACAAACCTCATATCAAATAATGTTGCGTGGATTATTCTTTTGCATATCAATAAACATAGAAACCTGTATGTTCTAGCAACAAAGGAAAGTCCTACACAGAGTTAGACATGTTAACTTGAAAAACTGTCCTTCAAGTCCCATTGGTACGATATGTGTGTGCACTACCTTTTCCTCCTAGACAGCCATCCTTGTCTTGCTCCTGCAACAACCCTTGTTCCTGTTAATGGCATGTGCAGCTCCTATTGAATCAAAGAACTCTTTGTACTCCTTTAAAACCTCCTACTGAATCAAAGAACTTTTAAAGAAAAATGAAGATAGAACCCTCTCTTTTTGAGGTTATCAACAGTGGCAATCTTGTCTTATAACATTTTGCCATATGAAGATTTGCATTCTAGGTGGTATCTTTAATATCCAAATTCTTTTCAAATTGGAAGCATGCTGAGGGTAGCTCTTAGCTAATTTGTAGAAATTGCTGACCCGGTATGTGTTTCCTTAGGAAATTTCCAAGAGAGAGAGTCTGGCTCATGACTGTTTGCATTTAGAGAAACATTTGACATCAAGTCTGTGAGATCATTTAGTTGAGATGATGCAATTTGAGAAGATTGTAGCAGGGCTCTGAAGGGTAGATTTTCATGCAGGATGCACCGAAGAAAGTCTAGTAAAGTGTTGTTTTGGTTTGTGGTGTAGGAGAAAAGGAGATTAAACTTCACGCTTAGAATACCTGTCCCCCAATCTTGATGCCAAAATGAGATTCTCGAGCCCCTTCCTGGAAAAAAAAGTTCATTAAAAGCTCATAAATCAAATCAAGATACGTCAGAAATTTATCATTATTGTTCCCTTTTTTTGTATTGATACATATGTTCATGCATCCTTTAGGTGAATGAGATAATACCAGTAAGCAACAATAAAGCAGTGAATGGCAAAATGGTAATAGCATTTGTACTTTTGATTTCAAGGTAATTTTCTAGTATCTTGTGATCTTTTTCTCCAATCACAATTTAAGATTTTCACCAATAATAATGCAAATAACCTATTTGCATGAAAATTTTGGATCAACATTAGATTGAAGGAGAAGTTAATTACGCAAAAGACGCCTCGATAATGATGTGAATCAGCCATTATCGATACACTGTTTCCAACTCTATGTTAACATTAAAAAGAATCGAGTATTTCTTTCACAAATCAATAAAAAAAACATTTTCTTTATAAAAAACATCTTTATATTAAGAAAAAAAATAGAAAATTTAAAACAGTATGATCATCTATATAAACCAATTAGTACTTTCCAATTACTACATCAAGTATAAGATGGTAAATTTGACACCGAGCTTTCCTAAGGTACAATATTTCTTTATGGTTTTAATAAAGATTTATACTAGATGTATCTTTTTCTTTAATTTGTCATTACAAATAACTTTTTGCTTGATGAATCAGTTTAGGCAAATTAAATCTCAGAGCAAACCATAGTTTTGCTAGATGAATTGTATATTTACTTAAGCTTTAGATCTCAAAGATAACTAGAAACCAAATATAACTAACAAAAAAAAAAAACAGAAATTGAAGTATAAAATACATTTAAAATACATAATAGAAAATTAATTAAAAGCTTGAATTACCCAAGGCATCCCAGAAAAGATCTGATCAAGAAGAGGCACAAGGAATCGATCAAGTTAAAATAGAAGAGGCGATTTAGCACCAGCTCTTCTCTATTCAGGATGCTACAATAGAAAAGATCAAAATCTCACACAGAGAAATAAATTGAAGGAACGAATACGCTGAGGAGTAGAGGTATTAGAGAAGGTGAGAGATCTTAAAAGGTACACAGAGAAATAAATGAAGCGCTACATTAGCTGCCATGATCAAAAGCAGCACAATTAGTCAAATTTAATAGACATGCCACATAAACACTTAGAACTTTTCGATTGCCACTAATAATATCTAGTATAGAAGAGGTATGCGCTAGAGGAGGTGAAGGTGTCACATCCCTCGCCATAGGTTGCATCGGATCCAAACACTAGTTGCGATTTAGTTGGTCTTAGGTTAGGGTTTGGAATTGAGGTTGGAAAAGAGCCATGAGATGGTCGACGGGAGGATCGCCGGAGCGGAATAGCGGAGGCGGTCTAGCACTGGAGAGGTGGTGGTGGCGGGAGAATCGGATCGCGGCGGTTGTGGTGATGGCGATGACGAGGTTTAAGAGGAGGAAGAGCGTGGTCGAGTGAGGAAGAAGGTGATCTCGGTTTGATCCTGAGGGTACAAAAGAGAAAAGAGGAGAAGTGATTAGAGTTTGAAGGTGAGATCTGAGAACTGAGAAGAGAAGTCAGTGCGATGAGGAGGATGGTACAGATGACACGCGTTGAAGCCCAGGCCCGCTAGATCCATCGATCCGATACGGGATGACAATCCTAAGGATTGTCATAAGTAATTCCCGTGGAAATCAAGGCTTTATTTATAATCCCAATTTCTACCAAATTTCAATTGTAAGTATACAATCTAGTCGAGTATAGATAGGGATCGAACACAAAGACGAAACTATTCAATCACCAAGTTTAATCCTAATTCAATTAACTATATTAAAGGGTATAAAAGATAAGTTTGACATTTGAAAATAAAGTTTTGGTTTTTGAAATAAAGATCAGAGATAAATAAAGAATAAAAACGGAATGTAAACTGTTTGTTTTGATAATAAAAAGGTTAGAGAATTGATTATAAACGCTTTTCCTTAGTTACAAATCTGTTTAGGATTTAAATCATCAAACTGAAATGACTCGTTTAGTTTCCAAACGACCCATCCCAGCTGATGATGTCTCAAGAGGTACAAGGTAGGAAATCCATGTGGCGAGTTGTAATTGATAAGACAATGCTTGATATATTTCTGTATTTGTAGGTGGAATATTTATCAGAATAAGATTTTACTGTAGCATAGTATTGACATTAATTATTGCTTGAAAAGTCAGCGATGACTAGATTTATAGAGGCGTTTCCGTCTGACAAGTACATGTAGCAGTAGCATAATGTGTAACTAGCTCTTATCTCGCGCGTTGCGCGATTCATTCCTATACGAAGATGTTATTAAATGGTTTTTGTTGAGTAGAGGCGAGACGCTATGCTCAAAACTTCTTATTTATTATCACTAAAATTATCGTTACAACCTCTACTTCTCAACTATTATACCTCCAAGATTTCAACTCTACTACTCACTAGTCTTCCTACACCTCCTAACTACAACTAGCCTCACTATTTGCTTGGACTAGTACTTGCTTTGTTTTTCTTGGATGATACAAACTTATGCTCTTTACCACCTATTTATACACTTCAATGTCGGTTATAGAAATGACTAGAAACTAATAGAAAATGTTGTTCTTGATTGTTCCATATGCACCGACATCTATATGATGTTTCTTATGATTTCTAGAGTTTTCTTCTTTATTCATGATGATACTTCGGATGGGCTCAAACCAAATGGGATGGAGTCAACGATGGCCCATATTTAACACTCCCCCTCAGCGTTGACTACTTCTAAATTGTTGCTCGACTAAGTACTCCAAGTTGTTCACGCAATTCTTCAAACTTCTTTGCATTGAGACCCTTCGTAAATATGTCAGCAACTTGTTCTTCCGTTGGTGTTAACTCCATGTGAATTTCGCCTTCTAGAACCTTCTCTCGTATGAAGTGGTAATGTATTTCTATGTGCTTGGTCCTTGCATGAAACACCGGATTTTCTGCTAAACATACTGCTGACCTGTTATCACAGTGAAGAGTCACTTGATCAACAGGTTGACGAAGATCCTTCAGAAGTCGCACTAGCCACGTGCTCTCTTGTGCTGCCATAGCTGCGGCTCTATACTCTGCTTCAGTTGTGGAGAGGGATACTGTAGGTTGCCTTTTGCTACACCAAGACACAGCTCCAGATCCTAAGTTAAAAACGTACCCGGTTGTTGATCGCCTCGTGTCACAGTCTCCAGCATAGTCGGCATCACAATAACCCGTCACTTGACATTCTCCTCTACGATATAAGATGCCATAGTCTAAAGTACCTTTCACATATCGTAGTATCCTCTTGACTGCTTCTAGATGTGGCTTCTTGGGGTTTTGCATGTGACGACTTGCTACTCCGACTGCATAGGCTATGTCTGGTCGAGTAAGCGTCAAATAGATAAGGCTACCAACCAATTGCCGATACATTCTAGTATCTTCTAGATCCTTCCCTTCTCCAGCACGAAGCTTGAGGTTTGGCTCCATTGGTGTAGATAGTGGCTTGCATTCTAACATTCTAAATGTCTCTAGAAGGTCCTTTGCGTATTTGTCTTGACAAAGGAACATACCTTCTTTTGTCTTCTCGACTTCGAGCCCTAGAAAGTGCTTGAGTTCTCCAAGCTCCTTCATCTGAAACCGGACTGATAAGTTCTCCTTCGTTCGTCGAATTTCTTCTGTAAAGTCTCCGGTTAAGATGAGATCGTCCACGTACACCAAAACTATAGCAAGCTTGCCTCTGACTTCCTTGGTGAATAGGCTCGAATCTGATGTTGCCACCGTGTAGCCACTTTGTACGAGAAACTCTGCAATCTTTCCGTACCATGCTCTTGGAGCCTGCTTGAGACCGTACAATGCCTTCTTGAGCTTGCACACATACTCTGGATGTGTCTTGCTCTCGAACCCTTGTGGTTGGTTCATATAAATGGCTCGATCAAGCTCACCGTGTAAGAAGGCATTCTTCACGTCCATCTGCCAAATCTTCCAATCTTTACTTGCAGCTAAGGCTAATAGAACACGTACCGTTGTTAGTTTCGCCACTGGACTAAACGTCTCATCATAGTCTAGTCCATACTGCTGCGAGAATCCTCGTGCGACTAGTCGTGCCTTGTATCTCTCTATTGATCCGTCTGCTCGGGTCTTTACCTTATACACCCATTTGCACGAGATTGGATTCACTCCTTTAGGCTTAGGCACCAGCTCCCACAAAGCCGTCATCTCTTCCTCCATTGCTTTTCTCCACTTATCACTTTTCGCCGCTTCTTCATAAGACGTTGGCTCGACATCTTCGATAACTGCGGCATTCGCGTACTTTGGATTTGGACGTCTTTGTCGAGACGATCTCCGAAGTGGTGGAGGCATTTCTTCAACTTCTTCCGGCAGTTGCGGAGTCGCATCTTCAACTTCTTCATGCACTCCTGTCTGCCACAGACTCTTAGACTTTGAAGGAGTTGAGCTCTTATTTGCCGTCACCTTGGATCTCATGATCATCTCGTGCTATGTCTCTTGCCATCTCTTCAATCTCCGCCTCCATGTCTTTCACTTCAGACGGGATCATGTCTTTAGATGGCCACCATGACGAGGCTTCGTCAAACACTACATTTCTTGAGGTGTAGATGCGCCCGTTTGTAGGATCACAGCATCTCCAGCCCTTTCTTTCGTCGTCATAGCCGACGAAGATGCATCGTACCGCCTTCTTGTCGAACTTGGTTCGAAGATGATCAGGCACAAATACATAGCACACGCAACCGAAAACTTTGAAATGACTTACTGTGGGTTTGATCTTCCAAAGCTTCTGGAATGGTGACATAAAACCCATCTTCTCTTGAGGTAGACGGTTGATGATGTGTGCTGCCGTCTTCATGCACTCGGCCCAAAATCTCCCTGGCACATTCTTGGCGTGTATCATGCTTCGACATGTTTCAGCAATGTGACGATTCTTTCTTTCTGCCACGCCATTTTGTTGTGGGGTGTTGGGACAGGTTAACTGTCGTCGGATCTTGTGCTTCTTTAGGTAGGTGTCAAACTCGTGCGATACATATTCTCTTCCGTTATCAGTGCGAAGACACCGTACCTTTTTGTTGAGCTCACTTTCCACCTTCTCTTTGAACTCCTTGAATTTGGAAAGTGTCTCAGATTTTTCTTTCATAAAGTACACCCACACGTACCTCGAGAAGTCGTCGATAAAAGTCACCATGTACTTTGAGCCGCTTATAGATGTTTGCTTGATCGGCCCAAAGACATCTGAGTGGACTAGCTCCAAGGGCTCCTTAGCTCTAAATTTCGATTGTTGGTAAGGAAGTTGATGTGCCTTACCAAATTGACACCCCGCACATACTATGTCGATGCGTACCTCCACGTCTGATAAACCCTTGACCATTGACTTCTCGACCATGAGCTTCAATTTGTGATAGCTCACATGCCCCAGTCGTGCGTGCCAGCGATCAGATGTCTCGTTCTTCCGAGTCTTGTCTACATAGGCCGACTCCGCCGACATCACGTATATCGACTCCATTCTTCGGCCCTCCATGATTGGTGTGCCATACGCCTTTATGTTGCGGTACACCCTAACATCTTGCGGTCCAAACAATACATAGTTGCCTTGTGCGGTCAGTTGTGAGACCGACAATAGGTTCTTCTTCATACCGGGAACGTGGTAGACTCTTTGCAACTCGATTTGCTCTGGATTGAAGCGAGAATGAATTGTTGTCTTACCGATGTAAGCAATCGGCAACTTGGAGTTGTTGGCGGTCACAATCACCTGCCTTCCATTATATTTCTCCAAGTCTTCAAGTTTCTTGATGTCGCCGGTCATGTGGTTTGAGCAACCAGAGTCGACAATCCAGTCACTCTCGTAGTTGATTCGCTCTGACTTGGTCACCGCAGTCAGTGCGACCTCCAGCTTCTCTTCTTGCTCCTCCTTCGCTTCAATAGTCGCAACTGCACAGGCAGCTTCGACGTCCCAATCATCTTCACTGCTGCTTTCATGACTCTTGTCATGTCGGCCGTCTTTTGACGTTGCCACGTTCCCCTGAACCTTTTTCTTGGACCGGCAATCTCGAGCATAGTGTCCTCTCTTGCCACAGTTGTAGCAACTATCGTCTTGATCCTTGGGCTGGCGATTGTTGCTTCTCTGATTGCGAGCTCCCCCTGAAGAGTTACTCTTCTCCTTCGGCCTTCCTTGTTGATTTGGCCTATGATTGGGTCTGCCTTCCGACTCCTTATCGGATCGACCCTTCCTGCGGCTACTGAATAGCGCCTCTTCTTCTTGCTGTAGCGAAACTCCGGCTATTTGCCTCGCTAGAGCCTCCTGGTTCGCGAGCAGATTCTCAAGCTCCAATAAGGTTGGCTGAGTTGGCCATCCTCGGATTGCCGCTATGAACCCGCTATACTCGGGCTTAAGACCGTGGATGATGATCATCCGCATGCGCTGCTCGCTGATTTTCTCTTCTGGGTCGAGTTGTGCAATCTCGTTGCATAACGACTTCACTTTCATGAAGTATTGGTTGATCGTCATGCTCCCTTGTGAGATTGTCATGAGCTCGCTTTCGAGTAGTTGGAGGCGGGCATCATTCTTCTTGGAGAACAACGTTGCCAGAGTGTCCCATGCGACCTTAGGTGTGGCCGCATCTCGTATGTACACAAGCAACTCTTCTTCTATGGTTGTCTTGAGTACATACATGGCCTTTCCGGCCTTGATTTTCCATTTCCGTAGAGCCTCGGCTTCTTTCGATTTCTCTACGGATGAGGTTCTTCTTCCGGTTGGGGTTGGGGTTTGGTATGGGTCTGGGTCACCTACTGTTATTGTGGTCTCAACAGCCTCCGGCGGAGTTGTCTCAGATCCGCCGACTACCTCCCATAGGTCTTGACCTTGTAGGTAAGACTCTATGTAGGTTCTCCAATTTGTATAATTGGTGTTATTTAATTTTTTAAGACCACTAGTCGTACCTGCGAAATCCATGGCTTCGGTTAGGTTGACGACGTTTAGCAAGCCTCTTCTAGGAATCGCAACTCCCGACACTATGCGTGACCTTCACTACAAACCCGACCGATCCTCCGACAGCACTGGCTCGTACCGGCTCTGATACCAGATTGTTGAGTAGAGGCGAGACGCTATGCTCAAAACTTCTTCTTTATTATCACTAAAATTATCGTTACAACCTCTACTTCTCAACTATTATACCTCCAAGATTTCAACTCTACTACTCACTAGTCTTCCTACACCTCCTAACTACAACTAGCCTCATTATTTGCTTGGACTAGTACTTGCTTTGTTTTTCTTGGATGATACAAACTTATGCTCTTTACCACCTATTTATACACTTCAATGTCGGTTATAGAAATGACTAGAAACTAATAGAAAATATTGTTCTTGATTGTTCCATATGCACCGACATCTATATGATGTTTCTTATGATTTCTAGAGTTTTCTTCTTTATTCATGATGATACTTCGGATGGGCTCAAACCAAATGGGATGGAGTCAACGATGGCCCATATTTAACAGTTTTTTAATGAAATTAGCAACCGTGTAGTCAAGATTGATGACCATAGAGCGAACATCGCGCATATAATTTTTTACGAAATTCAGAACACTATATAAAAAATGTCATAAAAATTGAGAATACTATTAAAATATTATACGAAAACTGCAAAATTTTGTCACCAAATTGTGTCGATTGAAATCGCCTCTCTATTTTTATTTGATTCCTGTCAGTGGATTTGATAAAAATAGAATTCTATTTCCAATTCTCGCCTTTACTTTTGATTGATTGATTCTGCCTTCAAGCTCAAACATCAATATGGTAAACTGTTTTTTTTTTTAAGGAAAACTAGACAGGCCAATTTGGGAAACTGTTGGAAAGCAAAAACGAAGCCAAGTTTTCAAATGGAAAAACGGAAAAGGAAGAAGGCGGCATGTATAATGTACTGACAATGCGGTCCAGCCGTCCAGGCGTTAAAAAGATAAAGACCTGCCTATAGAATTGTTTTGACCATTATACCCATACGGCCATACGTCATCTCCGAGACTGACAAATCGCTTTGCCTCCGCCCAACTCCAAATCGGCTGCAATGGAGGTTTGCCTATGGAACAACAAATGCTAGTTCGAGCTCCTCAAGAACCTCTCTTGCTCACCTCACTTACTGCTCAAATTAATTTTGTAAAATTGGTCAAATTTGACATAAATTGAATTATTGAAGTACATTCGTGCAAATTTGGACAAAACTAACATCCAATCTCCTATTGTTAGAAAAGTTCAATTTTCATAAACAATTTTTCCATTTCTGTCTATCAATGTACACGTATCCTCATCCTCAATTTATATTAAAAAAAAAACTAACTTGTTTACCTATTTACGAGTAAAATAAATGTGAGGATAACAGAATTTATTAGAAATTAATTAAAGTTTATAAATTTATAAAATTTTAGCATATGCTCTATGTTTCAAACTAAATTTTTTTATGATTGAATATTTTTTTTAGAAAAGCTTGACGGTGGCTGTCAAGTAGCGGTACACAAGTTTTTTTTTTTTTTTTTTGAAATAAGTAGACCGGTACTGCCTACCACTTCTATTAACAGAAGAAAAAGTTACAACCAAAAGAAAAGTCTACTGGAGCTGCACTGGTACCCAAACTACTGGTACCAGTGCACCAGCATTATCTCACTACAATTGAATACACCCAGCAAAAGAACAAAAACAGAATATCACTTATTAGAATTACCCTTTCAACATAAAAATTAAATGAATTGTAAATCCTATCAAACCCCCAAAACACATTTATTTTGAGACTTTCAACACAGAAACCATGATCACACATCTGAAACTAATGCATCTTCTTCACACAGTGCCATTGCATCATTATCTCCCATCCTCAGCACATTCTCTGGATCCATCAGTATTTGGCTAGGTAGCATGGTAAAGTGCAGGAACCATTCTTGCGATCTCTTCCTTGAGTTTGCTTGACCATAGACCTGCCCAGTAATTCAATACACTTATAATTTCAGCGCCAGTACATCTCAGACTGGGATTATGTAGGGGGTGGTCTGTCATTTTAAATATGACGTGCAAATTGCCTTGTTTTCTTGAGTAAGTTCTCAAAATTCAAAATTCATGCTCAACTTACAATTCCTCTTATGCTTATCTTGTTTTTTTGTGTTATTACTTTCGTTGCCTATATTTTGATTAATAAGGTGAAAGGACTATTTTAACTTTATTTTATACAAGCATTCTAACTTTCCTTAACTGTCGGCATGTAATTAATTACATACCAACCACCAATTACACATAGCAAAATGAAATCGACGTTCAATTTATGAACTTAAAAAAAAATAATGTGTTCTAGACAGCCATGATGAGTTTTTCTAGGGCTGTCAATGGTACCATTTTAACCGTTTACCTAATCCGTATCGCATTCGATAAAACGGGTAGGGGTAACGTTTTATTTTCGTTAATCTATCAGGTATAGGTGTGGGTAAAAATTTTTTGTTAATTTATTGGATAAGGGTATGGATAAGACTATTTCGTATTCGTTACTTATGCATACCTTTGTATATATAGTTCATAATTTTTATCATAATCGAAAAAATATAATTATAAGATTTAATTGATACGTTTATGACTAACTAGGTGATTAGATTGCTAGATGATAATGCTATATTAAAATATTTATATTTTTTTTCCAATTTTGTTTTCTTAGTTATATTTCTTTCCACTTTTTCAAACATGTGAATTTGGAGAGCAGATTGATCTAGATAATTTAGTTGACCTCTAAAGAAAATCTGAAGAATCGCTCCAAGTGTAAATATTTTTCTTTAAGGCAAAAGCAAAAGTGTATTAAAGAGATAAATAAAATAAAATCTTTTGGGTAGATAAAGAAATTGATTTGCACTCTATCCCATTTGATAGTGTATAATCTATATATAGTTAGTTATATATATTTCTAAAGATAATTGACATGAGAATACTATATAATTTTATTATATCTAAATAATTTTTAAATATTGTACTTATTAATATATTTATTTATTATTTAATATTATTTAATTATTTATTCATATTATATAATTTTTTTCATTGAAATATTATGATTATGATTATTCGTTTTCTACCGTTATCCTATCCTTATCGGAATTTCTTAACGGGTAAGGGTAGGGTACGGGTAAAGCCAATTTTTAACGGGTAAGGGTAGGATATGGGTAAAGAAAATTTTAACGTGTACAGGTATGAAAAATGTCTCTACCGTATCGTATCCGACTCATTGACGGCCCTAAGTTTTTTGTTTATTTTGTTATTATTATGAAGGACTGCCAAGTATCTAAATTAGGAATTAAACCCAAAATAATGTAGTAATGGCATCTCAATAGTATTAGTCTAAGGCAAGGAATGAAATTGAAGTGGTATCAGGTATGATTATATTTCATTTACATTATAAATTGTGGTTGAATTATTTAAAAAAAAAAAAAGAATGACTACTGTATCATTTCGAATAATACAAATCCGCAAAATGTTGTAAGTACATACATCAATTCCTATAGATCAATATACATCCCTTGTTCATTATTATTAACCTTCTTTTCGCTTGTATTAGTTTTCTCTGGTGCCTTCCTAAACATCCAATTTCCTCGACCATTCTGTCAATTCCAAGAAATTAAATATTTACCTACTATGGTTTTATTCTCACAAACACGTTTAAGTTCTTTATCTAGCTTTTTTTGATGTCCTACTTATGACAAGTTGAACTTTTTATATAACCATTGGAATTTGTTCCATCTGTTTTAAATCCGACTGTCATAACTAAAAAAATCAATATTCTGTATACTTACTGAGGCATGAAAAGAAACGGACATAAATCTGTCCCAGAAACTACTCGGAAAACATGGAAGTTATCAGTCACAAGCAGAGTACAATTATAAATAGTAGAGGGACTACATAAACCTTGTCATACAATATATGATTACAGATGGGACTTTGAAAACCTTGTTGTACAGAATGCAAGCATAGAGGCGCTTTCCTTCTGACACTAAGCCCCAATATCTTGTTGTACAGCAAGCAAGCATAGAGGAGCTTTCATTTTGACAGTAACCCCAGATGCCTCCGACACATCGAGCTCTTCTGGTGTGATGTCATTCAGAATTTTCCAATCAAAATAATAGAGGAGACTCGCTAGTGCCAGCTCCACATTTGCAAGGCCAAAAGACATGCCCGGGCACATTCTTCGACCAGAACCAAAAGGAAGAAATTGAAAGTCTGTTCCTTTAAAATCGATATTGCTGTTAATAAATCTCTCTGGCCTAAACTGCTCTGGGTCTTTCCAATACTTTGGATCTCTTCCTGCAGCAGTACAGAATACCACAATATATATTAAGACTTCAGAAAGATATATTAGGGACTTGGATATTATTTATGTTTTTTTTTCTAAGAAAAAACTGTGTGTAAATTTTTTCTAAGGACATCGACCATCACTTCAATGGACCACGGACCTAAATCATCCAAATAATTATTCAGTTAATATTTTTCTATGCCTATCCCAGAATAACAATTGGACTAATTTACCTATCGCCCATGTATTGACCAGCACAGTCGCTCCCTTGGGTATGTCATAGCCAAGGATGCAGCATGTCTCCCTGCATTGTCTCGGGATCAGAGAACCTGGAGGATGTAGCCGTAGTGTCTCTTTGATGACTAGATGTAGGTAGTTTAGTTTGACAAGATCCGAATTTTTAATGCTTGTGGATCCTTTGAGGAGATCTCGTATTTCTGACTGAGCTTGCTTCATCACTCTAGGATTCCTGACAAGCTCTGCCATGGCCCACTCTACAGTTGTCGATGCCGTCTCACTACCTGCTCCAAACAAATCCTGGAAATTTAAAGGAAAAATAAGAAGTTTTATGTACATATTACATAAGAAATGAAAATTTTATTTTAATTTGAAGTATCATCATGCATTTAGGTATCATAACTTGCTAATTTCTTTCCTGTTTTGCACGCTTCATGGACTCAATACGGGATGTGCTTTGGGCACGCCCAATTTTACTGGGAGCATTCTGCTGAATATTGTTGGACATATATGCCCATCTAAAATAAAGTAAGAAACTACAATAATTATTGCCATTTCTTCCTTTCAATTATATCACATAAGATTTTCTTAATTAAATTATCTCTTAAACAATAATAGAAATAATTTCTGAAATTAATTTCTTAGCCACTATGTTGCATTGGTACAAGTACGAGTATCGTACCCGGTACGATTCGGGTTATGGTGGTACGAAAATTTTAAAAGATCTCCGGTACGGGTACGACGATATATATATATTATTTGAATATGTTATTGATCTATAATTATATTATAATACAAAATATAATGTGTATAACATAATTTTGTTTAGCTAAGGTTTAGAGTTTGCACAAATAAATGACATAAACTTGAAATTTACACAAATAAATGACATAAACACTAATATCAACACGTTGACCGTTGACTGTTGAGCATTGACTGTACGGTACGTACCGGATACGGTACCAGTACCGAGTTCGTACCCGGTATGGGTACGACTGATGTTTCGGACAGTGTTTTCAAATTTCTACCTCTTACCGGAAAATTTCGGTAATACCGGGTACCGGAACAGTGACCGAAACGGAGGTTTCCGGTATTGTGAGACAAAATACCGGAAATTTTCGGAAAATACCAGGAAATTTCGAATTTCGGCCGTCTGGCCGGTAGGAAATTGAAATCATTGGTTTCGGAGTACCTTTTTGAGGAAATACCAGTAACATAGCTTAGCCATCATATAAATTGATGTTCCAGGAGAAAATAACAATTTTTTTTTATTAATGGTATGAACTGAATCTTTTACCTAATTGAACTTTTTATTTATCAAATATTACCAAATTTTTTTTAGTACATAAATAAACAACCCTAATATATCATTTATTTATAATTTCTGATGAAACCTTTTTGAGGGGCTGAATATGTTATTTTAAAAAAAATACAAATAATATGGGTGCATCACAATACTTGCACATCCATATTTTCAGAATTTTTATCATTTTTGTAATTATTATAATTTTATTAAAATTACTGTCAATTTAATTTAAAAATAATAATGATTTATTATTAATAGGATAAGTATATCTATTATAATTATAATCATCATTATTGTGACTATTATTATTATATTAAATTGTTATAATTATCTGTAACTTCATTTATTTTCTGCACAGAAAAACAATAAAAATGGGAGGGAGCATTTATTTTTTATTCTTCCTATTTGCATGTGGAAAGAAATCTAATAACTCGCATCCTGGTTTGATTAATTTGAGATGTTTCCAAATAGAGTTGAGCGTGAGGATAAATTTGTCAACTAGAAAATATCAGAATGTCCCCAGAGATTTGTTTCGTGTCTAGAGCACCTCCCACTCAATACCTCTTCTCCCCCATGCCAGACCTATATTTTACATTTATCTCTAATCGACCTTTTTTTCCCCGTGAATCTGAAGAATTTTGTTTGGCGGCATGATATATATATATTTTTTTAAGACTAGGTGGCGATTGTTACTCTAGAAAATTTCATTAAAAAAAGTATAGGTTACTGTTAGGATGATTTCATATTTTGGTTTTGATCTAAATTGGTCCTAAATTATACATGAATTTATGTGTTTCTAATTTTATTTCTTAACATTATTGTTAGATATAGGTACTTCTATGCCCTTTTAGTTTTTATTATGATAAACTTTCGAGCTGGATGATTTTGCACGGAATTGAAGCATTCAAGCGACCAGACAAGCACTTAAGCGGACAGACAGGATGAGCCAGCAGAAGGATACAACTGCAGAAAATTCAAGCGGGCTATTTGCCTAGTAAGAGAACTGCTGGAAGAGATTTTGACAGTTTTTCCAGTACAACAGTTATTCTCAGCGTAACTTCCTCATGTGCGTTTATTCGACAGAAACAGCTTTTGCGAACTATCTTTCAATCTGGAGGTTACAAGGCATCACTATATAAGTGCCTGGAGTCGAAGGAAGGAGGAGTTCTAGAAAAATGAGAGAAAACCCACCATAAGAGATCCAGGACGACGATTTCTGAGATTTCAGGCGACCCGCTTGACCTCCAGGTTGGCAGCTTGACGCTCAGAACAGAGAAGAGATTGAAGGGATTTGAATTGATTTGTTGTAATCTTTTCTCATCTTTTATTTATCCAAATCTGATGTTTGATACCTGTGTTTTGTTGATGATTTGTATAAGCTAATATAGTTTAGGGTCATAGTTGTGAACATATGGTTTAGTTTAATTTGCATGTTTAATAAGTTTTTAATTGATCTTCTGTGTTTTGATCTTTGTGATTTATCCTTATTGCTGCCTTGATTTGTTTTAAAGTAGATTTGTTATTTTCCTGTTGAGTTTAGGTCAAACTTGAGTCTAGGAGTTTAAACCCAACCATGCTTAGAACAGTTCAACGACATCAAACCTTTAGATGGCAATTAATCGAAAGATGAAAGCCTAGACTATGAATCGAAAACGATGAAGTTTAATCTCAATAAATGAAAGTTGAGAGATATCTTAGACCCAAAGATCAAATCTATCGATCCCCAGTAAAGAAACGAAAGTTGACGCTTAGGATAGATAGGGAGTTATTCGTAATGGATAGTTAGTCCTTAACATATACGAAAGTTAGGATTAAGTACGGTTACCTGCTAGTTAACTCACATAGAAGCCAAATGGAACTAATTAGATTTGTAATATTATCGGTAGGATTAGGAATGACGCTTGGACTATTTGATTGTTGTCTGTGCAAACTTAGAAACAAGCAAAATCACCAAAGTCATGTCGACCAGTGATGCAAGCAGACCGCTACGAAAGTTGTCGGGTCGCTTGTGTCTGGATCCGAGTCAGAAGTTAGCAACTTGACCCCCTAGTTTACATCTCATTCGGTTTTATCTTAATTTTCTTGATCCCTTAGATTAATATTTTAGTTATTTAGTTTAGAATTATTTATAATTGTTGGAACCCTGCTTTTGAAACCAACTTATCATGTTTCATTTAATTGAAATTTCTGATTTGGAAACTTGCGTATTTGAACAATCCGTCCCTGAGTTTGACAACCTGACTATACTAGTATAAGTTATATTTGTGGCTGAAATAAAGTAGAAATCGATATTTTCGATTAGGCTTCTCAAACAATGATAGAGTAAGGCTTCATAATCATATTTACAAAGAGAAAAAAAGATAAGTAAAAGTAAAAGATACACAGTACGAAAGGTTGCTAATCCAAAAAGGCAAAACCCCTAAGGAAACCAAAATAGACCTAATTCTGACTAAAAGAAACAATTTTATTGTTAGCTTATTTAAGAACACATTTTAACACTAATTTATTTTTTATGTCTAGAAGTCTCCAGAAATACATTTTTGACAAGGACATGATGAGTAGGTTTAGTAACACAGGGAGCACAAATGAAAGAGATATGATGTCTCTTATTTTATACATGTTTTGACCGTACTTAGCCCTTAATTATTGATCAAACCATTACAAATTATCCCATAAATTGTTATGTTTTCCTAGATTTTGGTACTGCCGTGGCATTTCATTTGTTTTGTAGGAACTTGGTGGATTGGACATAATAATTGCATAAAAGGAAGAATTTTGGAGAAGCAAAATGATTAAATGGATCCATAGCACTGTAGAGCTCATCCTAAGCTTTCCAACGAACTTTGAATCACCTAAATCGGAGTCCGGATGAAGAAATTACAGCCCAAATACTATCGGTGCGCAGTGCTGCCATTTCGGTCCGAAATGTACGGATTTCGGTGCGAAATACACTTCTGGAAAGTGCGTTTTTGGTAATTTTCGAAGAAGGAAAGTGCAAACCGCCTCCCCTTTGCCCTAGCCGCCTCTTGGCCACCTGGGATGACTTTATATGCACGTTTCTGCCTCCAGAGAGGCCATTCTACCTTCCATACACCAAATTGCACATTTTCCACCTCCGTTCTCGCGCCGAAAGGCGCGGGTTTTCACCATTTCCAGCAGAGCACGACCTCACCAGCGACTTTGGAGTGATTTCTAGGTGCGACAGCGGTAGAAACAATCCAACCACGGCTCTGGATGTTCGGTATCTCGAGTTAGAAGCGATATTTGGTTTATTCCTTCTTTTTCTCTTGATATTTGATTTGATGGAGCTTGTATCTTATTTATCTTGCATGTTAGGCTAGTTTATTATGTCTTAGGGGTAGTTAGTAGATTAGTTTGGTATTTTGTGATGACTTGATGGATTTATGATATGCTATGTGATTTATTTAGTTGAGAAATATTGTTTACGCTTAGTTTAATTGATTGTTTGCTTGAACGTTTACTTGTTAATGACTCGACCAAACCTTTAATTGATTAAGTATTTGAGGTAAGCCAATCGCTCGAAAGAGGAGGTTAGTTTAACGACCGAAAGGTGTAACTTTTATTGATCTGAAAAGACTTTAAATACCTCTGGAAATCCAACTAAATTTTCTTAAATTTCTAAGAACCAAAACGCGACAGCTGAGGCTTAGTTATTTACGTGGTAAAACCCGACATCAAACCTAAATCAGAACCAAAACGCGACGGTTGAGGTTAGGATTAAGGTCTGGTCGCTTAGTAACCTTCACATAGTATCCTGTAAAAATATCAAGTCGAAACAAGAGTTCTAAGGCGAGTTTTTGACCCGAGCAGTACTCATTTCGGTCCAAAATGGAACCATTTCGGTCGGAAATGACCCTCTGTCTTGGAGAAAATCGTGGACAGAGGTGCCTTAGAGCTAAACTAATTGAACGCACACCCTTAGGATATTTTCTTGCATCTGTTTGAGTCCATAAATCACCAAAAATAACCAAAAATATTTCTTTTACTTGTTCTTTATTTATTTGTCTTTTTAACTCATAAAACCCCAAAAACAATTGTTTTGTCTAGCTTTCATGAGGAAGTAAAGTCCAGTATTCAATTTAATCCGTCCCTGTGGGTTCGACCCTAAGCTTTACCAGAACGACTAGTGAGGTAAATCATAGGTATAAATTTATTTGACCTAGGTTTTAAACCTTCATCAAATTGGCGCCGTTGCCGGGGACGGTGTTGATATTAGAATTTACTTTAGTAATGGGAGACTAGACATTGTATCTTTTATTTTTTTTATTATTATTTTTTTTAAAAAAAAAAGAAAAAAAGTTTCACTTGTATCACCATGTTTTATTCTTTTCAGGACCGTAAACATGAAATGGAGAACAATTTGAGGCAACAAGGAGATCCAAAAGACACATCATGCAACGAATATATCACCAACTCAATGTTGTTAACAACACCATAAGGGCATCATGCGAGAAAAGGTGTGGAGAATCCGAGAGCTTCAGCAACCTCACTGGCTTCTATGGCCCACAAGACCATCATGTGGATCATGGAAGATTCGTCTGGAGGCAACCTGAAGCAACAATCGACGTGCACAATTCATATCGCATGGATCGAGTCAGGCATCAACTCAATGTGGTGAACAACACAATAAGGAGAGCATGTGGGGAAGGACAACATGACACGAAGACCACGCACGATGTATACAACTCTGGTTTGGCTAACAACTCTTGTTTTTCTTGGTATAATCATTGTTCAATTTCTCAAACCGACTCTAGGTCGACTTTCTTTTCTGAAACTTATGATTCTCCATTACCTTTGCAAATGTCAAATGATGAATCAGATTTTATGGACAAGCAAAGAAAACAAAATGAGGAAATTCTTGAAAAATTCAAATCTCTATCATCTGAGTTCAAGACTCGTATCACAAAAGTAGAAAAGATGTTTGAGACCATAATTCTTCAAGAAACGTGTTCCTCATATAGATCACAAGATGAGCAAAATGATAAAGTGACATTGCAAAGTAATGAAGAATTAGAAAGTTTTAGTTGTTTGAAAGAAATTGCAAATAGTTATGAGACTGACAGTGATGAGGACACACAATTTGAAACAAATGAAGAACAAGAGAAAATAGAAAAACTAAAAGTTGTAGCACCTCGACCTAATATCCTCCCAATTTTTATTCCACTTAGATTAACTTACATTGAAAAATCTAATGAGTTGGAATTGAAGGACCCTCCAATAGCTTCTATTGTTGATAAATTCGAGAAGAAAGAAGATGGTGGTAAACCTCTCGAAGTCGAGGCATCCGACATGACAAAAGTAAAGATCACCAAAATCGACTTGAGCTCTCAACTCGAAAAATGCTTGAAGAATCGTGATGTGATGGAAGACGACAAACCACAAATCAAGTATCACATCGCAATCGAGCGAAGGAAGATGACATCCAAACAAAGAAGCGCCAAGCATATTTCAAGAGTCTTTCTCAAGTACTTTTGGGTGAATTATGATGCGTTAAATGGGCGTAAAGTGAAGATAAGATGAACATGAGAGGTGGTCAAGCTCGTGACCTAAAACAAGCGCTTCTTGGGAGGCAACCCAAGTCTTAAAATTCTTCGTTATGTATTTATTTCAATTTTATTTCAAAAAAAAAAATAAAACAAAAAAAAAATCTCTCATGGTTGGTTTGGATTTTATTTTTGAATATGCAGGTTTGATTGATTGTGGATGTCCTACTTGCAACTCGCGCTAGAGCACCATGGGTCGCACATGACCCCCGCACGACCTCATGCGAGTTGTATGCCACAAGAAAACCAACTACGCTGCTGTCAATTTGCTACCACGCTGCTCTCACTGTTGCCCCATGTCTAATAGTGCCGAATCACGTCAATTCTATGCCAATTATCACGTCAATCACCAATTTGGTACGTTTCTCATTTCCCTTCTATTTACTTTTCTCTGTGATGTGCAGCACTGGGACAGTGCTTGATTCAGTTTGGGGGAGGGAAATAAGAGAAAAATATGAAATATGGGAGAAAATTGCATCTGGTTTGGGCATTTTTGAGAAAATTGCATCTGGTTTGGGCATTTTTGAAATTTTTCATTTCTATTTCGGACCGAAATCCAGCCATTTCGGACCGAAATTAGCCTCTGGAATTTTGGATGATTTTTCGAACTTTTGATTTTGATTTTTTCTGATGCATGCGTTATCACTGAGAGGTTTGTATTGATATATTATTCACTGTTTCACACTAGTTTGAATTTTTAAGCGATTTTAAAATTATTTCTTAAGGATAAACGTTTGTTTAGGAGATTTTAGGTTGGTTTGTGCACCAATTGATCGGATTGAATGATTGTTTGAGATGATAGGACCTGAATTAGGATGCTTAGAATTGTCAAATCAGTTTAAGTCGATTCTCACAAGTTTTTGCCGAGTGAACGATTTTGTATTTTGTAAGCTTTTGTTCAAAGAAGTTTTTATCAACTTTAAAAATTATAAGATGAGTCTAAGTTGTTCTTGAACGCTTGAATCACCAACAAGCAAACTTAAATTGAATAAATCTAAATAGTTGCGAAAATGAAGGTGCGAAGGGACTTGCAATTCCAAATAAAATTCCATAAAATATTGGAGAAATGAAAATTCTATGTTGCTAGGAGCTCTGGCCCAAGTGTACCGTGGCCTTAGTCGTGTGACATAAGAGTTAGATCTCCCCAGTGCGGCATGTGCTGGTAGCTTATTTACAAGTCCCAATAGCGTAAAACCTTAAGTGATGTAAATCACCGTGACTCGACTTGCACAAATTCAAATTGGTGAGAAATTGAAAATTAGACTCATTATAGAATTTTTAGTTTTGATAAAATTTTCTTTGCAAATGTTTGCAACGTACGGAAAAGAACGGGCATTTGAAATTGAGATTGCATCTGGTTTGATGGAGAGAAGCTAGGGTCCTTGACTTGATTTTGAAATTTCATGAGAACTAAGAGTTGCACAAATAAATCAAAAAGAGAACTAAACTCTTGTCCTTGGAAATAATTTTATTTGGCTTTATTTTTGACATGTGAAATTTTGAATAAAGTTGATTAATAAATTTTCATTGCATCATTGGTTTGAGATACTTTATTTGTAGGTCTAAGTACAGTCTTACCCTTTAAGCTTAGGTTATTGTTTGAGGACAAACAAAGATTCAAGTTTGGGGGGATTTGATGTCTCTTATTTTATACATGTTTTGATCGTACTTAGCCCTTAATTATTGATCAAACCATTACAAATTATCCCATAAATTGTTATGTTTTCCTAGATTTTGGTACTGCCGTGGCATTTCATTTGTTTTGTAGGAACTTGGTGGATTGGACATAATAATTGCATAAAAGAAAGAATTTTGGAGAAGCAAAATGATTAAATGGATCCATAGCACTATAGAGCTCATCCTAAGCTTTCCAACGAACTTTGAATCACCTAAATCGGAGTCCGGATGAAGAAATTACAGCCCAAATACTATCGGTGCGCAGTGCTGCCATTTCGGTCCGAAATGTACGGATTTCGGTGCGAAATACACTTCTGGAAAGTGCGTTTTTGGTAATTTTCGAAGAAGGAAAGTGCAAACCGCCTCCCCTTTGCCCTAGCCGCCTCTTGGCCACCTGGGATGACTTTATATGCACGTTTCTGCCTCCAGAGAGGCCATTCTACCTTCCATACACCAAATTGCACATTTTCCACCTCCGTTCTCGCGCCGAAAGGCGCGGGTTTTCACCATTTCCAGCAGAGCACGACCTCACCAGCGACTTTGGAGTGATTTCTAGGTGCGACAGCGGTAGAAACAATCCAACCACGGCTCTGGACGTTCGGTATCTCGAGTTAGAAGCGATATTTGGTTTATTCCTTCTTTTTCTCTTGATATTTGATTTGATGGAGCTTGTATCTTATTTATCTTGCATGTTAGGCTAGTTTATTATGTCTTAGGGGTAGTTAGTAGATTAGTTTGGTATTTTGTGATGACTTGATGGATTTATGATATGCTATGTGATTTATTTAGTTGAGAAATATTGTTTACGCTTAGTTTAATTGATTGTTTGCTTGAACGTTTACTTGTTAATGACTCGACCAAACCTTTAATTGATTAAGTATTTGAGGTAAGCCAATCGCTCGAAAGAGGAGGTTAGTTTAACGACCGAAAGGTGTAACTTTTATTGATCTGAAAAGACTTTAAATACCTCTGGAAATCCAACTAAATTTTCTTAAATTTCTAAGAACCAAAACGCGACAGCTGAGGCTTAGTTATTTACGTGGTAAAACCCGACATCAAACCTAAATCAGAACCAAAACGCGACGGCTGAGGTAAGGATTAAGGTCTGGTCGCTTAGTAACCTTCACATAGTATCCTGTAAAAATATCAAGTCGAAACAAGAGTTCTAAGGCGAGTTTTTGACCCGAGCAGTACTCATTTCGGTCCAAAATGGAACCATTTCGGTCGGAAATGACCCTCTGTCTTGGAGAAAATCGTGGACAGAGGTGCCTTAGAGCTAAACTAATTGAACGCACACCCCTTAGGATATTTTCTTGCATCTGTTTGAGTCCATAAATCACCAAAAATAACCAAAAATATTTCTTTTACTTGTTCTTTATTTATTTGTCTTTTTAACTCATAAAACCCCAAAAACAATTGTTTTGTCTAGCTTTCGTGAGGAAGTAAAGTCCAGTATTCAATTTAATCCGTCCCTGTGGGTTCGACCCTAAGCTTTACCAGAACGACTAGTGAGGTAAATCATAGGTATAAATTTATTTGACCTAGGTTTTAAACCTTCATCAAGATATATGGCAAAGATTAGTGTTCTAAATACGTATCGTGTCATATCGTGTCTTGTCAAACACGACGTGTCCGGATCATCTGTCGTGTCGTGTTGTGTCGTGTTTAAATTTTAAAGAATGGACACGGCACGCTTACGGACACGCCACTCCTCGTGTCCTCGTGTGATGTCGTGTCGTATCGTGTTGTGTCTGAAAAATTCACGTGTGTCGTGTCTTGTCCATTTCATAAAAGTTGGACATGACACATCTAAATTCTCGTTCCATGACTGTGTCATGTCGTACAGCCTATGTGCCATGCCGTGTTCAGACACGCCATGTTTCTTTTAGAACACTAGTAGTGATACATGCACGTTCCTAATTTTGGAACGCGAGGCCATGAGGAACGCGGTCATGGCCTCATGGGAAATGCCGAAGTTTCAATTTTAATTTGGTAGGAAATAGGCCCATCAATCTGTACAGCGCTTAGAAAAGACTAAATAAGAGCATATAACTCTTCCTTTAATTAAGATCAGCCCATCAGTCCTTGTGGATCTAAGTGGGCTCAGTAGTATAGACACTACCATAAAAACAGGCTTTTGTAACGGGTCATCTGTAACGCTTAAATTGAAACCCGTTACAGATATGTCAAAAAATGGCACTGAAAAAAAGCGGGACTAATATGTAACGCTTATTATAAATCAAGCGTTACAATTTTTCATCCAAAAAAATAAATTCTGTCGACAAATCTGTAACGCTCATTTCATAATAAGCGTTACAAATCTGTAACGCTCATTTCATAATAAGCGTTACAAATCTGTAACGCTCATTTCATAATAAGCGTTACTGATTAATGCAATCTGTAATGCTTATTATGAAATGAGCATTACAGATTGCATTAATCTGTAACGCTTATTTCCTAATAAGCGTTACAGATGTTGAATTTTTTTTTTTACGTGGAAAAGTGCTATAGCCTATATAGCTGCCACTCATCTCTCTCTCGTTCAAAAATTGGTTTAAGTCCGACATCCATTTCTTTCTCTCTTGAGCTCCACTCTCAAACCCTCTCAAACATCTCTTCTCTCTCGATCTCTCCACCTCTCTTCGCCATTCTCAACCTATCCACCTTTCTCTGCCACCCTAGCCGACAGTCTCTCTCGACTCGACGGCCACCTCGATATTCCTCTCGATAGCTGCTGCCTCTCTCAACTCGACAGCGACAGCCACCTCGACATCTCGACAGCTGCTGCCTCTCTGAACTCAACAGCGATAGCCACCTCGACAGCCGGTAATTAAGATCGAAATTAGGGCTGTTTTGGAATTGGGTATATATGTTATGGTTGAGATGCAAAATTAAATATGAAATGGGTTTGGATAATTAATCAATTTGAAATGTATCTACTCTTGTAAATAAATTGATATTTGTTGAACTTGATTTGTTTTTCTCATTTGCAAGACTTATTTATTATTTTGATGTGTATATGTGTATGTGATGAATGTCTATATATATATGTGGTGTATGTATTTAATTGGTATGTATAATCTATTTTGGTACATTGAAAATCAATGTACAAGTTGGTACGGCTAGCAACATGAACTAGCCACAGAATACCAGCTATATAAAAAATAATTTTAGACTAAATCTGTAACGCTCTTTTCATAATAAGCATTACAGATTCCTACAATCTGTAACGCTCATTATGAAAGAAGCGTTACAGATATGGCCAATCTGTAACGCTTCTTTCATAATGAGCGTTACAGACTGTGGGCATCTGTAACGCTTCTTTCATAATGAGCGTTACAGATGTGGTATTCTGTAACTCATTTTTTTAGGATCTGTAACGTTCTATAAATCTGCAACGGGACCTACAGTTATGTGTCTATGGACATTACAGTTCCTTCATTTTTGAACGTTACAAAAACTAAAATTTGACGTAGTGAGAAACTTATTTTTCAAAAAAAAAAAAAAAAGGGAGTGTTGCACACTTGCACTCTATATCTATTCTATAATAATCAATAGGGAACAATGGATATTTCTTGGCTGGACAAGTCATTCGTATCCGCATAAACGATCAAACTGTGATGTTTGATTCTGATTCTGTGTAAACGATCAAACAAAATACTAGTTGCACGCATTAAATTTTAATAAAACTACGCGCAAGTTAATCACTTCAAACATACTTGAAAAGTTGTAAGAGTATAAAACAAAATACAAAAATGCGCGCATAGATAGTACTAGTTCTGGTACCGGTTAGATAAAGGTACCAGTGAGTCGGTTTCTATTTTTTAAGATAAGATGTAAACTTGGATTGCGCTTTTATAATTAACTAGCAAAGAAGATTCCTTCATATGTGGACAGATAAAGAAACAAAATAATATTAAAAAAATAAAGATATGATGCTCAATTTATCCACGATATATGTAGATTTGTTGTGCATTTTGTTTCTTTATTAGACGAAAAATCAAAACATATTGTTGTTTCGTCTAACGATTGATATCCAACTACAAATCAAATCGATTGAACAGCAAAAACACGTGTTTACAAGTTAGACCTAACGTGTAAAACCTCTACAGCCCGTGAGTTTATAAGTAGTAGAGATAAAAAGAGGGACATGCTATATCTACTAATTTCAAAAAAAAAAGAAACAAAAAAAAATGTAAGTTGGAAACATTACCGAGATCGTAGGCTTGATGTCATCCATGGTAAGAGGAAATTGCAATGCATCTTCCTCTTTGATCCGTAGGAGGACATCAAGCAAGCTCTCAACGTCTCCTTCCCCACTGGCCTTTCTTGCCATGCGTTCCTCAATTATACCATCCATTATCTCAGTGATGGCTTCAATCGTCCTTTTTGCCTCTCTGGGAACCCTGCTTAGCATGCTCACTGTTCGAGATGACGGGAATAGGTCGATCAAGTTGAAACCTTCTGACAACTCTGTCAATTTTTTTAATTTCTTCAAGTAGACATCTTGGCCTCTATACTTCCTTCCAATCGCAGCTCTCACTGTAATGTCATTCATTAGAACATCAAGTTGGTCTTTGAGATTAATTGGCTTGTTGATCGATGACAATGATGAGATGGATCGGATTAGATTGTTGATTTCCTGTTCTCTTATAATCTCAAACGATTGAACCCGTTTAAGGTTTAGTAACTCTATAATGCTAATCTTGCGCATTTGCCTCCAATATTCACCATAAGGGGGAAATATGAGTCCCCGTCCACCCTTTGAAAGAATGTTGATTGTGGCGTTGATATTCCGGTTTGAGAAGTTGATGTCATGAGCTTTCATTATTTCTCTGGCTGCTTCAGGTGAAGTGATTATGACAACATGCATTTCACCGAGCTTAAGATGCATGATCGGACCATACTGTAATGATAAATTTCTCAAAGTTTGATGAGGTAAAGACGACATGAGATTGTGGATGTTTCCTATTATGGGAAGAGGCCATGGGCCAGGAGGAAGCCTTAGACCTGGTTTTGTAGCTGTCGCTTTGAGCTTCAGAAGCAAAATAGAGAGGAAAAAGGAAATCAATAGGGAGATTAACACAAAGAAATATGAGCTACTTAATTCTTCCATCAGGACTTGTACTATAGATAAAAAAAAAAAAATTGGGAATCAGGATTGCAAAGATGGACTTTCTAGTACGCAGGTAATAATTGTATGTGATCTCTATATATAAGAAAATTTGAAATGATCGTAATGGGTACAAAAAATATCACCTTTGTCTTAATTTTGTTATACAGTGAAATGTATATACCACACAAACAAGAAACATCGTCAGGACGTACGGATACTCTTCAATCTGCAAGTTGAATTTTAGGACATCTTTCTTGTCATTTTCATACATCATACCTTTTTTTTTATCCCTTTTTTATTTTGCCAAAAAGTGCATTTAGTTCAAAAAAAATAGTGCAAAGTAATATTATTTAGATTGATGTTACTTCCAAAAAAAATATAACTGCTTTAAATTACATTACCTTAATGTCGATTCTTGAATATATACTTAGTATTTTATGACTTTTCTAAAGGTGCCGATAGTTATGTGTCTGAAATTATGAATGATCGAAAACTGCTGCTTAGTCCTTGCATCATCAAAATTGAACCGTACCTTGGCCTACTCGGAATAGTATAGTTATCCAATTATACTTTGAAAAAATAACTGCGTTAAATTACATACCCTAAATGTCGATTCTTAAATATATCCTAGTATTTTATGACTTTTCTAAAGGTGCCTATAGGTATATATTGTCTGAAATTATGAATGATCGAAAACTACTCCTTTAAGTCCTTACATCATCAAAATTGAACCGTACCTTGGCCTATTCGGAATATTATAGTAATTTAATTTTACTTCGAAAAAAAAAATAACTGCTTTAAAATACATACCCTAAATGTCGATTCTTGAATATATCCTTAGTATTTGATGACTTTTCTAAAGGTGCCGATAGGGAGATGTCTGAAATTATGAATGATCGAAGACTACTCCAATTAGTCCTTACATCGTCAAAATTGAACCGTACCTTGGCCGATTTGGAATAGTATACATACCAGTCGATTCATGAAATAAATATGTTGTTGTGTGGTAGGAACGTAAGGCCAGTAACAATCTACCGAATGATCCATAAATTAAGATAGCCATGCGATATCCCATCCCAACCAAATACATTGTGAATTAAGCTATAATATAAATAAATATAACTCAAAATCATTAAATTTGATAATTATTGAAACTTTATTCTATATTTAAATTTTAAAATAATAATCATAGTAACAAGAAATTAACTTAAACTATGATAACAGAATGAATTTAAAAATTACAGTAAAGATTACAAAACAACTAATAATACTATAATAGTAATTGCAGGGTTTCCTTTTTTTAAAATATAATTGCATTAGTTTGGAACCTAGGACGCTAACACATTACCAACTTTGTCAGCTTGTCAAAAAATTAATACACTTACCATTATATTTGTACCATGGATCATTTTTTTTTATCAAAATTTCATAAAATTACTGCTTATCACCGTGAATGTGTTATTGAACAAGTGTATTATAAGCAAAAGGGAAAACGTAACAAATAGCAAATATCAATAATAATAATAATAATAATAATAATAATAATAATAATAATAATAATAATAATAATAATAATTATTATTATTATTATTATTATTATTATTATTATTATTATTATAATAATAATAATAATTATTATTATTATTATTATTATTATTATTATTATTATTATTATTATTATTATTATTATTATTATTATTATTATTATTATTATTATTATTATTATTATTATGTGATGACTCTGACTGATCAGACGGTTAATAAAGTTCCAAGTCATCTGAATTTATATTAATAAATTGTTGCTATTGAAATTATGTGATCAAGAAATTAAATAAAATAAAGTAATAGTAAATTTTGACGGGATTTCTGATCCGAGAACATGAAAATGTTCGTATTAATTTTCTGAGTATTTCTGTATATTTGCCACAATTTTCTGACTTCTGGATTAGCTTAATTTAATTGGAGAAATAGCTAGTTTACAAAATAGACTGTCAGTGGTTTGTTACACCAAGGGCTAAATAATTTTGCCACAAAAGATCCTGAGTACTTTCTGATAAGACTCTTCGACGAGGAGTCTTCTCCTTCTGCCTCGTCTCCTCCATCTGATCAGTCTCTCCTCTCCGCCTTTCTTTTCCTTTCTCTGGTCTTACTCGAGCGTGTGCTAGTTCCTCTGTGTCGTGATGGGATTCGATGAAGTGGTGGCTACCTCTAAAGTGCCCCGTGAAGAGTTGACACCTCTGCTACACCTCATGCGCCTTCACACCTCTGTCTCGAGCTGGGAGCTCTTCTCTCTGTCTCTCTCTGTGGAATTTTGCGAGCCACTCGAGTTGTGCCGTCATGGCTCAACCTTCTCCATGGCCTCGTCTCTTCTTTCATTTTTCTGTCGTGTCTAAGGTAAGTATTTTTATAAACCCAATTTCTAGGGTTTTGATTTGTGAGGCGGAGAAGAAGGGAAGTGGAGATTGGAGCCGGGAGAGGTAAATTTGTCCCTTGATATTGTCAATTTCATGATTTCAGATTCAATTTTGGTTGATTTAATTCATCCTAATTGTTAGGTTTTTCTTTGCTATATGTTTAACAGTAGCTGTGCATGGAACTAGCATTATTCCTAATTAGCCTCACCCCGATCTTAGCTTTAGTGGTACTTGAGTTTTTTAGGCGATTTGTGAAGGACCAGGAGAGAGTTATAATTTTCTTGCTTAATCTTGATTTAGTTTAACAATAGTTCTTAAAATTTTTGTTGAGATGCTATTAAGGGAGTAATAAGCTAACTGTCAATGAAAAATGCGCCCGGCTTCTTTTCCGTGACATGTTGCATGATCTCTTCAAATGCCGACAATTGTTCAGGATTAAGTGAACTGTGTGCCCGCATGTCCTCCTCTGATACATCTATTATCTATTCATCAGTATCTTCTTGGAAATTACCGTGGTCATCCAATTCAGCATTTTCATAGAGTCCAGGGAGATCGTAGGTGTCTGCCCATCGACTCGAGATACCTGTTGATATCTATCAGGGTCCTCTATTCAACCATCTCTTCTGGTGAATAACGTCGCCGAGAATCCTGAGACATGTCCGCAAAATGCTTGTCCCATAACTCTCGAGCCTTAGGCCCCCACAGAAAGTCAGAATCGTAGCGAACAGTCTTCTGAGTGAAGACGACATCTGGTATGTTGCCGCCTCGTAGAGGCATTCTGAGAAAGTCTCATCATTATCTATTAGACCCATTGCATCTACTACAGCCTGAAATGATGAATGTTGTACCCCGTTTACCGTTAGAACATCTTCATATGATTGCGGTCCCCTCACATGATTAAACAAAATACGGAGACAGTATTTGTCCGCATCTGATATCTTAGCATAAACCATCCTACCGACTTCACCTCCTTTTTCACTCCGCTTCCACACCTTACGGCTCACATCCCACGTGAAATGCTCTGGAAACTCCCGATAGAGGTATTGTCTTGCCTCTGGAAACATCTTGTTCGCCTCGAAAAATGCAGTCAGCATCGTCCTCTTTGTCTTATCCATTTGACAGACATCTTCTAGATTGTCATTGTCTTCATAAAAAATCAGTTGTTGGTCGGGAGTATGCAACTGCAAAGATCTCACCGAAGGTTTAATTTCACTCAGAGAGAATTTAAAAATTCGCCATACCGCCTCCGGAGCGGACACCCAGTGCGCATCTTGGAACATATTGATCTCATCAATTGTCATTCCCTCTTGGCCACGAGGTCTGACATACACTTGGGCGCAATCATGTCCCTTGTATATTACATGAAGAGATACTTCACGGCTCTAATGCTCAAGCAGATCTCGACGTTGATGTGGCAATTGTAACGCATCAACAGGTGAGGATTGTAAGGAGCAACCCATCAATTGTCTAAGTCGCAACCACGTACACAAACTTTACGCCCATTATCCCTCCTCCAGTATACTGGGTATGAGTCTTTACCCTAGACGATTGTCTGATTGAACACCCTTGGATATTTAAACCTGCAAGCACCATCCCTCATGCACGGGCAATTAATTCTCGGAGCCCCACGAGGTTCGTGCATCATGTGCTTGCTCACTAATTTATGTTTTTTGTTCAATGGATACATTTGTTGCCTAAGAACATTAGTTGCATCACTGATTTGTAATGTCGGATTTCGTTTGATGGCCTCCATTTCCTCTCTAAGGTGACGAATAACATGTAGGTATCCAGGGTGTGCAAATCTTGACACGCATGCCCCCAGAGTTGTCATGCATTTCATTTTCGGATAGGGCCAATCAGGAATGTCGAGTTCACGACAATGAAATTTTAGTGTAGTCCAAGATACATCTAACTCCTTTGCGGCAGCCGATATTGGCATGATAAACTTTTCAGCCACACGATCATATGTCAATACAGCTCGCTTCGACCTGAAATATATGAAATCATTTAATGGATTTTAGAAATATACTCATGTTTGACGTTCATATATGACTAATTGCATTGCGTAATTTCTGTTAGAACTTCAAGTATATTCACTTGCATAGCTAAATAAAATGATCATAAACTTTTTTCTTTTGTTTTTTTTTTTTGTGATAAATGTAAACAAAGAAGATGTACTGATCTACAAAGCATAAGGTTATGTATAATACCTGATCCCACTGGAACGCATAGCCTGAGCCGTTCTAACTCCATTGGAAGGCATAGTATGAGAACCAACTTGTCCATGTGTCGGGATAACAGCATGGAAGTGGTCAATGGGTTGAACCTAAACGATTAACAACAAATGTATGAATCCAGTTGAACACTAAACAATAACAAGATACTGATATATTTGAGAATATTTAAGAAATCAAATTTATTTTTATAAACATTAACTATAGAATGGTAATTACCATGAAAATCATAGCATAATTTGTGTCTGTAACGGCATATGTATCCTTTATAGCTAATATACGGCGAATGTGGTCGGATGATGCCATCTTGTACATAAGCCCGAACACCTAAATTCAACAAAAGCATTGATATAATTGTGTCAATGAATAAACAATTAGATCTGAATCTGATACACATGGATAAGCATTCAGTAGGTGGGTAGCTGTATGACAGTTATATCAAATTAATTAAAAAAACGTTTTGGTAAATTACAATGATATTCTTGTAGTAATTAAATGTGCAGACACAAAAGAAATAAACACCCATCAGAAAGAAATAAACACATCCTCTGCAGAGCATAACCTTATCTTATATTCAATTACTTGAGTAGTCACTTCTAAAATAAGGCGTTAAATCTTTTTTCAGGATGTGGATATCCTGTGGTTTTTTTTTTGAAGGTCAGGTAGCAAAAACTACGCTGACAATTTTATTAAAGAAAAAAATAATTACAAAGATGTAAAAAGAAAATAAAAGTAAAGAAAGCTAAAAACCTAACTATACAAGAATACAAGAATAAAAGAAAAAACTCCTAAGCATGCTTCTTCCAAGAGTCAACACAGGAGTAGATGTCCTTTAGCAGAAAACCCGTTGGGGTGTCCAGATTCGAGAAGATGCGTTTGTTTCGAGCCTTCCATGGATTCCAGGTAGTAGCTGCCCAAATGATATCCCAAGAATTTATGCCAAGATGCCTGAGAGATAGCCAGAACTCACCCACCTCTTGGGTAAAATCTAGCAAAGGTAATGAGAAGTGTATCTGTATGTGAGACCAGACAGATATTGCATAATGGCAATGAAGAAAGAGATGAGGCGTTGTTTCAACTAAGTTGCAGGCACAGGTAGCAGAAGAAGGCCAACCCCTAAGGATTAGATTTTGCTGTTTCAAAAGCCGATCTTGTAGTAGAAGCCAAAGGAAAATTTTTACTTTAGGAGGGCACTTGATTTTCCAAATAAAAGGGTAAAACTTTGAAAGAAAGCCAGTATTGGAGAGACAATTATAGGCACTTGCTGAAGTGAAAATTCCATCTGATGTCCTGTAATACCCAGTTTTTGGTTCTGTAGAGTTTTTAAGTTTAGCGTGTTAAATTTTCTGTTGTTTCGAATTTTTCGAATTTCTGATCAGAATCTGTGTGTTTAATTATATGTTTGCTATTAGTATTTTAAAATAGCTTGAATACTATATTTTGGACTAATTATATATTAGTAAAAGAAATTCTGAACCGTTGTGTGTGACTTTTAGAACCTTTGGAGGCTCAAATCTGAAAATTTTTGGTGTTTGCAATTTTGGCAAAGTGTGGGGGTTTTCTTGCAAGTTTTCCACCACCTTTTCACCCACCCACAGCCATTCTCTCTTTCTCTCTTCTCTCCCACGTTCTTCTACCGAACCACTCTTTTCTCTCTTCTTTCTTTCATTCAAACAACCAAGAATCACTCAAACAAACTCAGAAAAATCCCCATAAATTCAGCAAAAATCGGAATTGAAGAGAGAAGACCGAGGAGAGCACGTTCTAGCCATTTATTTCCGAATTTGAGCCATCCTTGGGTGAGTTCTCTTGAAAACTTGTGGCATTTCGTGTCTAAATGAATTTCTGAGATTTTTGGAGCTTCTTTGAGTCAAAAACTAAGTTTTCTTTCGAGTTTAGTGGTTTGCAAAGTTGTAGTCGAAATGGTTTTGTTTTTCCTTTGAAATTTCGGTTCTTTTCAAAAAGAAGAGTTGTCCTAAGTTAAAATTCTGAAATGTGCCTTGAAACCTGTTTGTATGGCTTAGTTAAGTCGTAAAAAGGTCAGGTTTATGAGTGTTTTAAGTTTTCGAAACCGTTTCCATCGTTATCTCAGTTTTCTACTGATTTTACTAGTGTAAGCGTTGTGTAACGCTATGTAACGTTACACAACGTTACAAGTCGTTTTCCCTGACTGGTTTTCTCTGAAATTGTTGCTCAAACGTTAGACAACGTTTCATTCCGTTGTGTAACGCTTTGCCAAAGCGTTGTGTATCGTTCTGTAACGTTGCACAACGTTCTGGCAAGGTTTATGGAGTTTCGTGTTGTGCACTGTTGAAGTGCGTTGTACAACGTTACAGTAGCGTTGTATATCAGACTAAAGTTGTAACGTCGTACAACGTTTGCCTTCCGTTGTGTGACGTTAGAGCTCTGGAAATTTCAGGGAATTTGGGGACACGGCGTGTAACGTTTGTTCAGATTTGTTTAACGTTTGGTCTGTAGCGTTTCATAACGCTACCTTGCGTTGTGTAACGTTATTTGACAGTGTTTTGAATGTCAGAAGTTCCTTCAAACGTTGTGTAACGCTCTGACGTGTTGCATAACGCTTCTGACTTGTCTGTTGCGTCGTGTAACGCTTGATACCGTTGTATAACGTTTCACCAGACTTAGTTCGTATTGAAGCTCTCGTTGCACTCTGTGTATTTCCGACCTTTTTAAAGAGTTGTTTGGAGTGGTATTTAGTTGTTCTTGCTTGCTTTACTTGTTTCTAGTGTTCTTTGCTTAGAGTAAATGTTTTTGTGTAGATTTGGACGGAGACGTGTCGGGACTCGGGGAGACCGATACACGTGGTGGTAACTAGGATTGCTTGCTTGATTTCCTGCTTGTGTCTACTTTTATTCAGGTGCGGATGCACACAAATATTGATGTATATCTGAGTTAGGAATTTAATTACATGCATTGCATATTTGAATTGCTTAATCCGGTGCATGCATGTTTGTACTTATCACATGGTTATAATTATGATATTATTATTATGCATGATGAATGGTTACCATCTTGTGAATGATTACTCTGAATGAATAACTGTTGCACTCTGATTATCTTTTGTGAAGTTGAAACTGAATTAGAGAGTGGTTGAGCTGTACCCCTTGGATTGTGAGATCCAAGTAAAATAAAACTCAATATATCCTTCGGGATTGGTTTGTGGATTCCGAAAAATCCAATAGGTTGCGTACCCTTGGATTGTGAGATCCAAGTAAAATAAAACTCAATATATCCTTCAGGATTGGTTTGTGGGTTCCGAAAAACCCAACGGTCACGTATACCTCGTTTGTGAGTAACGGAATAACTCTCAAAAACAACCGTGATACTCTCGATCTGATTTTGGGTTCGTGGAACTCTTTATTGACTTGATTTGACTTGTTAACCAGACTTGCATTAGGTAGTTGGCCAAATGTACGAGTCGAGCATTTGATCCGGCTTTGGAAATTGATTAATAGATCGAGAACTCGACTTTTGGATTGCATTCATATTTGTGTGAAATGAGTTGTGATTCAATGAACTGTATATTCTGATTTTTACATATGTTGTATTATTTTCCGTCTTGGCCGGTGATTAGTTCCTAAACATGTACCTCCGGGTTTGTGTGACTGGAACTAAATACCGCACTGAGATGATTATTTATAATTATCTCATTCTTCCGCTTTTGTGGGTTCCAGGTTGTAGATCGAGCGGGGAGCATCTTGCAGAGTAAACCTACACCTTGACTAAGAGCATGAAGTGTGGGATATCTAGATGTCCTTTTTGTATAGTTAACTTGTACTTTTGTTGTTGTAAAGCTAACCAAAGCTACGTGTACAAGTCTAACTCGTGAAACTTACCTTGTTTATTTTAAATGAAAATTGTTTTAGTAATTCTGTTAAGCTTTGTTTACATCTGGATTTGCGATACTTCATGCTTTTGAGTAGAAAGTGTTTAGTTAGGTTAAGCCTTGCGGGTGCGTGAAGGTAAGCACGCAGTCGCGGCTGGGCCGTGGCACTCCTGTGTCGGTTACGGGGTGTCACATGTCCATTTCCAAATAATGGGAGGATTACCGTTAGAAGGAGTTGAAGAAGCTTTGAAGAAACGCCTCAGTTGGAGGATATCATTGAAACTGTTAGAAACTCTATCTGAATCCAGACGATCAAAGCATAAATAATTTTCAGTTCAAATTATCAAAATACTACCTTTGAAGGAACAATTGATGAGAAACTGAAATTAAATAAAAAAAAAATGAAAAGGGAAAAGTATTCAGAACCTAATAACAATAGAGATAAATGGAAAAGAGATTAAGAAGAAATTGAATTGTGTATACAATTGCTCACCTGAAGAGAGACAAGTGCCTTTGTTGCCCACATCAATCGGTTTTTTAAATAGAGTCTATGCAAGTTCAGATACATGGACCGACAAATTGAAAATTAGGGTAGTCGAGAGCGCCAAATGAAAAATTCAGAAAAATTTCAACTCTCTCCATTTTGCACTATCAAATCAGAGATTTTGAGCGTGGTTCAGAGCGCCAAATGAAAATTTAAACTGAAAATTAAAAGTACAGAACAAACCTAGATCCAATTTCAATAGAAAAAGACGGCGACCTTCAATTTTCGGATTATTAGGGCACACGCGAAGGAGGGGAAACGGGGGTAGGGGAGGGAGACCACATCTACACCTTTGGCTTTCCTTTTCTGAGAATTTTGGAGGTTTTGCGATGAGAGTAAAAGAGGGGGGAGATGGGAGCGAGAGTACGAAATAATTTTCCATGAAATTTTTTAGGAAGCGGCGGAAAAAAAAAATGAAATGGCTAGGTTAATAAATGGGGCGTAAAATAAAAAGGTGGATTATACGGAGAATCGAACTCGCTTCGCATGGCTAACCAAATTTGTTACTAACCATCCAGCGCCTTGACCCTTTCTGTCAAAGAGTCTGACTCGTTGTTGGAAATACAAATCTGAAATGTACGTCATATCAAATTGCACAGATCAATGATTTATAATTGATGTTAATAAATATTTGAACCCCTCCAATGAATTTGGTATGACCTTTTGTTAGCTGCATTTATAAGTAGTAGAGTTTAACCTTCTTTTCTCTGGTGCCTTCCTAAACATCCAATTCCCTCGACCATTCTGTCAATTCCAAGAAATTAAATATTTGCCTATTATGGTTATGTTATCACAAGTGCGTTTAAGTTCTTTATCTAGCTTTTTTTTTATGTCCTATTTATGACAAGTTGAACTTTTGATATAATCATTGGAATTTTTCCATCTGTTTTAAATCCGACTGTCATAACTAAAACAATCAATATTCTGTATACTTTCTGAGGCAGGAAAAGAAACGGATACAAATCTGTCCCAGAAACTACTCGGAAAACATGGAAGTTGTCTGTCACAAGCAGAGTACATTATACATAGAAGGGGGGCTATATAAACCTTGTCATACAATATATGATTACAGATGGGACTTTCAAAACCTTGTTGTACAGAATGCAAGCATAGAGGAGCTTTCCTTCTGACACTAAGCCCCAGTAGCTTGTACAGCATGCAAGCATAGAGGAGCTTTCATTTTGACACTAACCCCAAATGCCTCTGACACATCGAACTCTTCTGGTGTGATGTCATTCGGAATCTTCCAATCAAAATGATAGAGGAGACTTGCTAATGCCAGCTCCACATTTGCAAGGCCAAAAGATATGCCCGGGCACACTCTTCGACCAAAACCAAAAGGAAGAAATTGAAAGTCTGTTCCTTTAAAATCGATATTGCTGTTAATAAATCTCTCTGGCCTAAACTGCTCTGGGTCTTTCCAATACTTTGGATCTCTTCCTGCAGCAGTACAGAATACCCCAATATATATTAAGACTTCAGAAAGATATATTAGGCACTTGGATATTATATATGTTTTTTTCGAAGAAAAAACTGTGTAAATTTTTATCTAAGGACATCGACCATCACTTCAATGGACCACGGACCTAAATCATCCAAATAATTATTCAGTTAATATTTTTCTATGGCTATCCCAGAAAAACATTTGGACTAATTTACCTATCGCCCATGCATTGACCAGCACAGTCGCTCCCTTGGGTATGTCATAGCCAAGGATGCAGCATGTCTCCCTGCATTGTCTCGGGAGCAGAGGACCTGGAGGATGTAGCCGTAGTGTCTCTTTGATGACTAGATGTAGGTAGTTTAGTTTGACAAGATCCGAATTTTTAATGCTTGTGGATCCTTTGAGGAGATCTCGTATTTCTGACTGAGCTTGCTTCATCACTCTAGGATTCCTGACAAGCTCTGCCATGGCCCACTCTACAGTTGTCGATGCCGTCTCACTACCTGCTGCAAACAAATCCTGGAAATTCAAAGGAAAATTAAGAAGTTTTATTTACATATTACATAAGAGATGAAAATTTTATTTTAATTTGATCTCAACATGCATTTAGGTACAATAATGCAAGCATGCAAGTATGGACATCATAACTTGCTAATTTCTTTCCTGTTTTGCACGCTTCATGGACTCAATACCTCTTCTCCCCCAGGCCAGACCTATATTTGACATTTATCTCTAATCGACCTTTTTTTCCCTGTCAATCTGAAGAATTTTGTTTGGCGACATGACTAGGTTTAGTAACACAGGGAGCATAAATGAAACAGATATATGGCAAAGATTAGTGTTCTAAATGTGTGTCGTGTCATGTCGTGTCGTGTCAAACATGACGTGTCCGGATCATCTGTCGTGTTGTGTCGTGCTGTATCTAAATTCTAAAAAAATGGACATGCCACTTCTCGTGTCCTTGTGTCGTGTTGTGTCTGGAAAATTCACGTGTTGTGTTGTGTCGTGTCTATTTCATAAAAAATGGACATGATACACCTAAATTATCGCGTCATGTCCGTGCCGTGTCGTACCGGCTTTGTGTCGTGCCGTGCTTCTTTTAGAACATTAGCAGTGATAGGTGCATGCACGTTCCTAAATTAGGAACACGGTCATGGCCTCATGGGGAAGGCCGAAGTTTCAATTTCAATTTGGTAGGAAATAGGCCCATCAATCTGTACAGCGCTTAGAAATGATCAAAGGTTTAAATAGCGGATAGCGGGTTCATAGCGAACAACCACAAGTCATAGCAGATAGCGGATAGCGGTCATTTAGCGGCCGCTATGGGATCATAGCGGGCATATATAAATGTATTTGTTTATTATATCATATACATATTTTAATTAAAAATTAAATATCATATTACAATATATGCATATTTTAATATTTAAATTTAATATTTACACTTTAAAATCTATTATTTCAATAGACAAATCTCATTGTATTTAATATTGAATCAAGTAAGTGCTAAAGCAAATGTTCGTAATATTGATTTTATATTAGCAGGTAACAAATTGTGTCGCTATATTTCGCTAAAACACAACTATAATGCATATATAGTTGCTAATTTTCACTAATCTAACCACCACAAGAAACAAAACACCAAAAATAGATATTTTTTTAAGTAATATTATGGTATATCAATGAACACCGCTATAGCGGTATTTTGAGTTTAGCAGCATAGCGGTCTACCAAGTCGGACCGCTATAGTGGGGCTATTGCGGTTCATAGCGCCGCTATTTAAATCACTGGAAATGACTAAATAAGAGCATATAACTCTTCCATTAATTAAGATCGATGGGCTGGTAAGTTCACGGAACGGAACTGGTAAGTTCTGTTTTCGTTCCGTTCCAGTCAACGAAACAGAAAAAATCATTTCGTTTTCGTTAAACGGAACGAAATTAACGTTTCGTTCTGTTTTTGCATTGATTTTTCATGGTAAATACCTGAAACGAAACGAAATTTTATTCCGTTTCTGAAAACAAAACACATTTTCCATTCCGTTTTCGTTCCGTTCCGGACGGAACGGAACGAAAACATTAAAAACGGCAGGTTTCTGACACCCCTAAGCCCATCAGTCCTAGTGGATCTAAGTGGGCTCAGTAGTACAGAAACTTATTTTTCACAAAAAAAAAAAAGAAGTGTTGCACACTTGCACTCTATATCTATTCTATAATAATCAATAGGGAACAATGGATATTTCTTGGCTCGACAAGTCATTCATATCCGCATAAACGATCAAACTGTGATGTTTGATTCTGATCATGTGTAAACGATTAAACAAAATACTAGTTGCATGCATTAAATTTAATTAAAACTACGCGCAAGTTAATCACTTCAAACATACTTGAAAAGTTGTAAGAGTATAAAACAAATTACAAGAATGCGCGCATAGATAGTACTAGTTCTGGTACCGGTTAGATAAAGGGTACCAGTGAGTTGGTTTCTATTTTTTAAGATATGATGTAAACTTGGATTGAGCTTTTATAATTAACTAGCAAAAAAGCTGCCCTCATATGTGGGCAAATAAAGAAACAAAATAATATTAAAAAATAAAAATATGTTGCTCAATTTACCCACGATATATGTAGATATGTTGTGCATTTCGTTTTTTAATTAGACGAAAAATCAAAACATATTGTTGTTTCGTCTAGCGATTGATATCAAACCACAGATCAAATCGATCGAACTGTAGAAACACGTGTTTACAAGCTAGACCTAGCGTGTAACATCTCTACGGTCCTGTGTTTATAAGTAGTAGAGATAAAAAGAGGAACAGGCTATATCAACTAATTTCAAAAAAAAAATATGTAAGTTGGAAACATTACCGAGATCGTAGGCTTGATGTCATCCATGGTAAGAGGAAATTGCAATGCATCTTCCTCTTTGATCCGTAGGAGGACATCAAGCAAGCTCTCAACGTCTCCTTCCCCATTGGCCTTTCTTGCAATGTGTTCCTCAATGATACCATCCATTATCTCAGTGATGGCTTCAATCGTCCTTTTTGCCTCTCTGGGAACCCTGCTTAGCATGCTCACTGTTCGAGATGACGGGAATAGGTCGATCAAGTTGAAACCTGCTGACAACTCTATCAATTTCTTTAATTTCTTCAAAAAAACATCTTGACCTCTATACTTCCTTCCAATCGCAGCTCTCACTGTAATGTCATTCATTAGAACAACAAGTTGGTCTTTAAGATTAATTGGCTCGTTGATCGATGAAAATGATGAGATGGATCGGATTAGATTGTTGATTTCCTGTTCTCTTATAATCTCAAACGATTGAACCCGTTTATGGTTTAGTAACTCTACAATGCTAATCTTGCGCATTTGCCTCCAATATTCACCATAAGGGGGAAATATGAGTCCCCGTCCACCCTTTGAAAGAATGTCGATTGTGCTGCTGATATTCCGGTTTGAGAAGTTGATGTCATGAGCTTTCATTATTTCTCTGGCTACTTCAGGTGAAGTGATTATGACAGCATGGATTTCACCGAGCCGAAGATGCATGATTGGACCGTACTGTAATGATAACTTTGTCAAAGTTTGATGAGGTAAAGACGACATGAGATTGTGGATGTTTCCTATTATGGGAAGAGGCCATGGACCAGGAGGAAGCCTTAGACCTGGTTTTGTAGCTGTCGCTTTGAGCTTCAGAAGCAAAATAGAGAGGAAAAAGGAAATGAATAGGGAGATTAACACAAAGAAATATGAGCTAATTAATTCTTCCATCAGGACTTGTATAGATAAAAACAAATTGGGAATCAGGATTGCAAAGATGGACTTAATTTGTAGTACGCAGGTAACAATTGTATGTGATCTCTATATATAAGAAAATTTGAAATGATCGTATGGGATAAAAAAAATATCACCTTTGTCTTAATTTTGTTATACAGTGAAATGTATGGACCACACAAACAAGAAACATCGTCGGGACGGATACTTTTCAATCTGCAGGTTGAATTTTAGGACATCTTTATTGTCATTTTCATACATCATACCTTGTTTATTATCCCTTTTTTTTTGCCAAAAAGTGCATTTAGTTCATAAAAAAATAGTGCAAGTAATATTATTTAGATTGATGTCTAGATCGTGCGAAAACACTGGTACTTAAAAAAATATTACCAGTTGAAAAGCTACTCTAATTCAATTTTACTTCGAAAAAAAATAACTGCTTTAAATTACATACCCTTAGGCTGTGCTCCAGGATTGTGTTTTGGGCGGAAGGAAAAGGAAGGTAGCGGAAGAAAATTAAAAGGTGGGCTGACCGAGCAAGTTTACTCGCTCCAGGAAGAAAGAGACAGGAGGGAAAGGAACGGATGAAGAGGTTACGATAGAGAGAAAATTGTGAAGAGTTTACTCTAGAGTCGTACCTCCCGATTTGGAAGGTACACTGTCTCCGGTCACTCCCTCCCTCCCTTTTCGTTCCTCACCCCCGATTTAGGGTCTGCTCCAGGGAGCAATTTTAGATGGAAAGGAAGGGAGAGTAAGGGTTAGAAAGATCTGTTACTCGCTCCAGCAACACAAGCTAGAGAGAAAGGAAGGTAAGACAGAGTGCGTCAATTCCATTTGGAATCTTAATTTTGTTACTCCCGATTCGGTGGGTAGAGAGAGTAAGATTGAGTAATTTATATAAATATCCTTTAAAAGATTGCGCCAAGTATAAAGAGCAAGGGTAAAATGGTCAAAGTTCATCTGATATTTAATTAATATGTCGAAATAACTCTTTCCCTATCCTTCCCCGTGTAGCTTCCATGAGCAAGTAAACCAAGAATTTCTTTTCCTTCCATAACTTACTTTTCCTCTCCATATTTTTACTTTCCATTCCCTTCCTTTAATAGGGAAGCTCTGGAGCACAGCCTTAATGTCGATTCTTGAATATATCCTTAATTAGTATTTTTTGACTTTTTTAATGTGCCGATAGGTATAGGGTTGTCAACGGTCAGAGACGCCACGTGGGTGCCGTTTCGTTTAAATAAATGGAACGAATAACGCAATCAAGATTGATTTCGTTTCAATAACAAAACTGAAAATGAAAGACCAAATTGTACCGTTTCGATCGTTTTAGCCTTATTTCAAACTGTTTCATGTGTATTTTATGAAGTGGAACGGTTAATGGCACAGAATTTTGTTTCATTTTCAAAACAAAACGGTTTGCGAAATGGCATATGGTACCATTTTGGCAAACGGAACAGCAAACAGAATAGGCTGTTCCGTGCCTTTTGTCCGCGTTTGACAGACCTAAATAGGTATGTGTCTGAATTCTGAAATTATGAATGATCGTAGTATTTGATGACTTTTCTAAAGTTGTTGATAGGTATGTGTCTGAAATTATGAATGATCGTAGTAATTGATGACTTTTCTAAAGGAATTGATAGGTATATGTTGGAAATTATGAATGATCGAAAACTACTCCTTAGTCCTTAATGTTGGAAATGTACACTCAATTAAGTTTGCATGATCAAATAGTTTAATTATTTAGAGCTACAAGAATAATTATTATGCTTAGGAAGTTATTGTAATTATTGTCTAGAAGACTATGCCATTAATTAAGTAGTTTGAATTTTGATTATGTAAGTAATGTAATAGTGTTTTAGAAATTCATAATTTAGAGAGAAAAATCTTATTGCAAGAGAGAAATATCAAAGAGTGAATGAAAAATTTCAGATTATAAGTGTCTCATTTATCTCCACTAATATTCACATAACCTCATCTCATATTAAGAAGACCATCCTATCACTTAATCATCAAAATTGAACCGTACCTTGGCCTACTCGGAATAGTATAGATATTCAATTTTACTTCGAAAAAAAAACTGCTTTAAATTACATACCCTAAATGTCGATTGTTAAATATATCCTTAGTATTTGATGACTCTTCTAAAGGTGCCGATAGGTATGTGTCTGAAATATTATGAATGATCGAAAACTGCTCCTTAGTCCTTACATCATCAGAAATTGAACCGTACCTTGGACTATTCGGAATAGTATAGTAATTTAATTTTACTTCGAAAAAAAAATAACTGCTTTAAAATACATACCCTAAATATCGATTCTTGAATATATCCTTAGTATTTGATGACTTTTCTAAAGGTGCCGATAGGGAGATGTCTGAAATTATGAATGATCGGAGACCACTCCTTGGTCCTTACATCGTCAAAATTGAACCGTACCTTGGCCGATTTGGAATAGTATACATACCAGTCGATTCATGAAATAAATATATATGTTGTTGTGTGGTAGGAACGTAAGGCCAGTAACAATCTACCGAATGCCCATGGGCTTTATCCTCAAAAAAAAAAAAAAACAATCTACAGAATGATCCATAAATTCATGCGATATCCCATCCAAACCTAAGACATTGTGAATTAAGCTACAATATAAATAAATATAACTCAAAATCATGAAATTTGATAATTATTGAAACTTTATTATATATTTATATTTTAAAATAATAATCATAATAACAAGAAATTAACTTAAACTATGATAACAGAATAAATTTACAAATTACAGTAAGAGTAAAGATTACAAAACAACTAATAATACTATAATAGTAATTGCAGGGTTTCCTTTTTTTAAAATATAATTGCATTATTTTGGTACCTAGGACGCTAACACTTGACCAACTTTGTCAGCTTGTCAAAAAATTAATACACTTACTTACCATTATATTTGTACCATGGATCTTTTTTCTTTTATCAATATTTCATAAAATTACTGCTTATCACCGCGAATGTGTTGTTGAACAAATGTGTTATAAGCAAAAGGGAAAACGTAACAAAAATAGCAAATATCAATAATAATAATAATAATAATAATAAGTGAGAGGAGGAATTTTATATGTTCTAGCCCCCACAATTTTCACTTTTTTTTAATTAGTTAATCAAAACATACATTTTAAACTATATAAACGTGATTCTTTGATCTTATTCTATTTCCTAATAATGCATTCACATAAAAATAGTTTAGTTTTTTATCAGTTTTTACAACATCAAATAAAAAAAAAATCAAAGATACAAATTAATCACAACAGATAATTAATTTTCTTTATTTGTCCATCGCAAGGAATAAGCTCAGGTCACGCCTTATTTGCTCAAACACTCCATTTTTTTCTTGAAAATGACCAAAATACCCTCTACTTCCTATCTTATTTTTCTCGGAACTAGCTCTATCTAATAAGGATATTTTGGTAAGGTTAAAAAAAATTAGAGTGCCAACTGGGCGTGTCCTGAGCAATTCCCCGTCTCGCACGCCTAATTTTTTTTTTTCCTTTCTTGCGAAGGAGAGTGAATTCTCGGGTTAGACGGGAGTCACGGGACTGAAGAGTGTTTACTCAGGGGCGGAGGTACATGTATTCAAAACTGGACAATTGCCCCCCTATGTTTTCAAAATCACCCCTTAAAAGTGTAAAAAATGCACACTATTTAGTGTAATTTATTCAATTTGCCCCCCTAAAAAATCCTAAAATTTCAACATAGTATCTCTTTGTCCCCCTATTCTAACATTCTGGCTCCGCCCCTGTGTTTACTGTTTATTGTTTACTGTTTAGCTTTTATAAAACTAAATTAACGGAGAGGATTTTAACAGCCGAGAACAGAAATTTTAAAGCTAACGGAGCCTCAACGCCTCAATCTAGACAGATAGATCATAGATCTCATCTCAATCTAGGCCGATAGGCAATCTCTTGATGTACATATTCTTGACTAATATTTTCACATTTAAATTAACCACGATTTGGAATGTAATGTAATATAGTTTGAAAAACATTAGTTCCTAAAAAATTCCTACAATTATAATATAATAATGATACGGTCAATGATAAGTTAAAGAATTATAAATACAATGGGCATTTATCATTACTACTTATAAATGCACCAATACCAATGCAAGAGTGTGAGAACTAAGGATACAACCTTGGTCTGACAATCTGCACCGTTCATTATCTTTTATTTTATAATCTGAACCATTGATCTTAAAATATTATATTGATGAGCGGATCAGATGTTATTTCAAACTGAAGAGGTTTTTGTTTCTTGAACTTTCGCTGGATCAGAACGCGCGGCAAACGCGAGCGGAAGGAGCGATCGTCCGATATATCGTGTGCCCCCGTTCAATTCGACTTTTTTTTTTTCATTTTTCATTTTGTTTTTCCTTTCTCCCTCGTTCCAGTCGCTTCTCTTCGTTGCGTCTCTTCGCTTCGCTGTGAGTGCGAAGAGAAGGACCACACCACTCGACTCTCTCCTCTCTTCGATTTTCACTTCTCCCTCTTCCTCTCTTCGATCCCAGAACCCTAGACTCGATGCACGGTGAGAGTCGCGATGGAAGGTGCCTCAGCCGTTTCTATTGTCTCACTCCGATACAGCCGTCGGTCAAATCCGTCTCGCCGCCCTCCGACTCCCTACACACTCAGGCATACCTCTGCCACCTCTCGACCGCCATCGGCGCACCTCCCTCCGCCTTAGACTCCCAACAGCGGTCTCGAACTGGTGATTGTGTTGCAACTTTGGCACTGGTTTCGTTGAATCCAACAGGTAAGCAAAACATTAGTACCAATTTTTATCAATAAATCTCTTTGTTCAATCAATTAATGTGAATCTTTTTTGTTGATTTTTTTTTTTGCTCCAGAAAATTTCGGTGTAAGAGAAGAATTAAGGCGATCGACTATTGCTTCCGTAAGTAACTTTTATCCTGATCTAAGTTGAGTGTTGATGATTCATTTCGGCTGGTATTGGTTGGCCTTGCAGTGTAGATTTTGATTTTTGCTTCAATTTTTACATTTTGGTTAGCCTTCACATGAATTGTTCATAGATAACCCGTCAAATCTAAGCTTTTGACTTGCTTCCTGCTGCCAAAATCGAAAAAATAAGTCAGGTATCTCCTATTTGCAATGAAATTTATCACAAATTTCTGATTCTGGTGGAAGTAGTTGAATTGATTATCAAAGAACTTCGACTGTTTTCAATTGAGAAGTGAATATGCTCTATTCGTGGCTTTCTTATAGGGATCAAATGGGACAGTGCGATTCATTCATTTATTATTTTGCTTCTCTTCTGCTCCTTTCCTAGCCATTTATTATTTGTTTACTATTTTGCTTCTCTTCTGCTCCTTTCCTAACAACTTATTTACCTTTTGTATCTAGACTAGATCCCTGAGATGTTCCCTTACAAATACCATTGCCACTCGGTGTCAGATTTAGATAGCACATATCGTACCTGTGATAAGATCAGTGGTGTCAGACAGGTCTATCATGTATGGCTCAATAAATTTGTTTCTTTAAATTAGTTTAATACGATGCACTTCTAAATTTTTTTTTTTATTTTGTCGGCATGTAGGAGCATGATCCATTCGAGAAAATCCATAAGTTGATCTGCCTTAGCCTTGATATTGTTTCTGGGCTCAAGGTAATTTATATATTTTCTTTTAGTAATTTTCTGGATACACTGTGTTGTCTTGTTATTTGTACTTTTTTTTTATTCTGTTAGGTTATTGAGAAACATGTTGATGAATAACTCAGGCCAAGGTATTTACATAATAGTATTTCATTAGTTTTTGTTATATTTTGCTTAGAATGTTTGTTTATATTGTAATTTATTAATGTTTTATTGCTGTTGTTGTGTGCCCAATGATTTTCGCATTGTTTGTGACTTGATATTGTTTCTGGGCTCAAGGTAATTTATATATTTTCTTTTAGTAAATTTCTGGATACACTGTGTTGTCTTGTTATTTGTACTTATTTTTTTATTCTGTTAGGTTATTGAGAAACATGTTGATGAATAACTCAGGCCAAGGTATTTACATAATAGCATTTCATTAGTTTTTGTTATATTTTGCTTAGAATGTTTGTTTATATTGTAATTCATTAATGTTTTATTGCTGTTATTGTGTGCCCAATGATTTTCGCATTGTTTGTGATATGTAGGAAACTCTAATGCCTGATCCCTCTGAGCTTTTTACAAATGTGTGTGAAAGGTTATGGGGCTGAGGTAAGCTATCTATTGCAAAAATTCAACAGTTATTGATCTCATGCTTGACAAAGCATCTTAAATGTGAACGAAGATGATCGCCTCAAAGTCAGTAGAACGAGCATCGACAGATATTTGTTTATTTTTAACTTAGTTTTAGTATCCTCTTTTTTGTATAAAGGAATCTGAATTTATGGTTTGGTGAAACGAGCACTGTGATTATCAATAGTACCCGTGCAGCCGTGCTTCGTATTACTTATGACACCCGTGCAGCCGTGCTTCCTGTACATGGATCACATGTCCAGTGCTTCCCATACTATGCATGTTCGAGCACTAGCTTTCCCATTTATCCCAGAGTTCATGGCTATGACGCAAGAGCTGATCTGAGTGGAGGTTAGAAATTACATGACGGGGCTGGAGCACCATAGCAGCACACCAAATCTGTGTATGATGGCTACAGATAGAGAATTAGGCAAATACTATTCAAAGAGGAGGAGAAGAAGTTGCAGTTTCCATTTAAAATTAGAAATCTTTTATTTTATTTTAATGTTATTTTTATTTTTTATTTTATTTAATTTGTTAAGGCTCCTTCCTCTAATCCTGTTGTTTCTCCCCAGCTGTTGTCTCTAGCCATAGGAATTTATTTCATGTACTGAAAATCAGATGAAAAATAATTTTCTAATTCTCTGAAAATAGGAAATCTTTAATAAGATGTCAAACAAACCTTATCAGCTTTGTGATTTTGTGAACGATCAGTTATGTTTCGCATTTTTGTGTAAAGATGAACTGTTGGCAGACTGGTACAAGCTATACTGGTTACACGTACCAGCATTTTTTGGTAGCAACATGGTACTTTTTTATTTTTTTGGAAAAAGATATACTCGAGATATATAATAATTGCCAATTTACTGAATTTTATGCCATTTGGGTTGGATCGTGTGTTGATTACATATGGTCAGTGGAATTTAGATTTGTTTTAGTTTTGAAATAAAGATAGGAGGTTTAATTAAAAACAAAATTGAATCGAAAATAGTGAAAAAGTCGTATTTGGATATTAAAGTTTATCCTAAATTGTTGGTTATTGAAAAGTTATTCAATCCTATTCCATGTAAATCCTTTCTATAAATGCAGATCCTTCTTTTTTTACGAAAGGAAAATAAGTTTTGAAGAATCCCAAATGCAAAATGGCAAAATGGCAAAATTTTGTTAGCAATATCAAGTTTTCTTTTTTTTAAAAAAAAAATATTTTCTAGAAATTGCAAAATTGAATTTACATTTCTCTGATATTTTTTTTTCTTCACTCCTGCGCCACCCATTCTCCTATGTCAGCCTTTTTGTTTCTTTGTTTTTTTAGTTACATTTTAAAAACTCTACCTGTTGGACAAAGAAGAAATCTATGCATCTCTGTGCACTTGAGGCAAATGACAGTTGGAAAATATGAGTGAAAGAAAGAGCCAATTTAAGCTCCTCATTGCTCTATAATGCTTTTATCTATCCTTCAACTTACAATTAATTAAGATAATATGGAAAGTAATCAACACATGGGAGAAGAAATATTACTAAAACATTTGAAATCGATGCTTCAAATTTATTTTCTAAAAAAAATATAAACTCTCCAATTAAAATTAGAAACTTAAGCATTTGATAGACCCAATCATAGCTGGACCATTTCAATCCTTGATTTTGTTCTGTGTAATTAGCATTCCAATTTTATTCCATCCGCACCTAATTGGTGATTTGTCAGTAAATATCCTAATAGCCCAATAAATACTAACCATAAAAATTTAACATATACGTCACTATATGATACGTGCTCCTGTAATATTTCCAATTTACTACTCAATCCCATTTAATAATTTCTAATTGGTGGAGAGAAACAATTAGAGGAAACTTGAATATGCGAAATCAGAATTAAGTATTAAGCATTAAAGCTAACAATTAAATTTTAAATGTTATCAGAAATATATCACCAATATTTGATACTTTTCCTTTCACAGACTTTCCTTTAGCGACTTTTTTTTGATGTTTTTTGTTATATAAAGGATTAAGTTAGCAAAATTTCATTTCAAAAATATTTAATTTTCTCATATCACACTTACACATGCACTCAACGTAGAAAATTATCTTTAAATTTTTATTTTAATTAATTTAAATTATTTATTTTTATAAAATAGGTCTTCATAAGATGATCATTGTTCATTACAATAGTGGAGCAATAGCGATTCAAGAATCTTGTCATGTTGTATTATTATTTTTTGTTTGAGACGATATACTTTTATGTGAAACTTTCTATTGAGAAACATATTTATTTTCATCGAATTATTTTTTGCATATGTCTACTTTTGTTGATTCTATTTGTTTAAACCGATAAATACTACTGGTGCATTCAACGCCAATCAAGACAACGTTGACCTTAAATATTGAAAATAGACAACATATATGGGTCAAATGATATTTTCATTTGCACATATCACGTATTTAAGTCAGCCCACACATTGGGTGGGCTCTGCTGCTAGTATGCTACGAGGACTATATATGCAACTTAAATTAATAATGTAGTTTAATTTGTACAAGATGACGGCCCTCTCTCGCGCGCGCGCTGCATCTCCATCGCCTATCTCGACCTTCGGACTACACGAGTTCGGAACCCCAGACGCCCTTCTTTCAACTGTTTTCCTAAGCGCGACACCTGCCTCTGTCTGCGTCCCCTTCCCACGACCATCTTCTTCACTGTCTCAACACGTCTCTCCCCTTGTGACAGGTAGGAATTGTATCTTGTGAAACTACTTTTCCTTTGGCCTTTACAAAACATTTGATGGCGTTAATTTCATTTTTCTGTCTCTTGGTACGAACTGTATTTTTATTGAGGAAACAGTTATGCAATTATGGCTCAGTAAAAAAAAAAAAAAAAAAAAAAAAATAGAAATGTAGAGTTTAGATTAAATGAATCCAGGCCCTAATTCCTTGTTGAAATAGCAAATTACCATTTCTTGTGTCTTATTTACTTTTGTAAATTGCAAATTACTAAATTTGAGAAGTGGAAATCGAGTGCTAACATGGCACAGTAGTAGTAAGTAATTGATCTCATAAATAGCAAATCTCATTACTAATTTCTCATTATGCATATAATCTCTTATGACTTTGTACTATATGATGGTGTTTATTGGGTACAAGTAAACATAGCCAATAGCATGTTCAACTTCAAGCTACTGATTTTAAACACATGTCAGTTATATCATACATATCCCAGAACATATAAATCTAACCAAAAAAAAGTAATAACAACATCTACTCAATTACATGTGCTCATTCGAACATATTTTTAACATTCGTCTTCATCTACTCGAATGTCGACATCTTCATCTTCCACCATACTTTTGGGCTTCTTATGTTCTCTAATGTCGATCATCGTCTATTATCTCTTTGCCGGGTCTTCCTTCAGCTGAAAGTAATATAATTAATTATCCATCACTATTGTAAAAATTTATTAAGGACTGAGAGAGGTGTTAAGAGGTACTTCATTTTGCACAAATTGAGAGAGGTGTCCATCACTACTCAAAGCCTTATGGTCTCTCTGCCATGTACCTGTAAAATCAACCTTTACTCTATTTTATTTGACATTCCACTCATAAGTAGATGATAGTTATATTCTAGTACTTATTTTTTCAACAGATGGGCCCATAGACAATTCATTATAGTCGAAAAGTTGCAACATACAAAGGACATTAACCACATCTACTCCATATATATATAACAGTGGATAAGTATAGCCAACCTGATTAAATCTCCATATTCTGTTAACATTGGCCAACAAGTGTTCCCTATTATAGTAAATTAATGGCAGAAAGGAAATAGAAAAAGAGCACTGCAAAGCATCAGCATTGTTCCATATTACTTGGAAATAAGTAGAAAGATCATGTAGTTTGCCCCCCTAATTAATTGGAAATAACAAATTTGTCCCCCCTACGATTAATTTCTTGCTCCGCCCCTGTATGCAGTACCCCCTAGAAAGAAGGTATTCTCCCACCTGATACTCTCAGATGCAAGCACACTGGCACAGAACCAAGTACTGGCACTTTCTAATTTAAATCCACTGAAAAATAATTATCTAAATGAAGGTTGGTTGAAGAGCAAATACATTGCAAACTGACGGTTTAAACCATGCCAAACCACACATTCCATGGAATAGCAATCTAATTAGTCAATCTATTCTATGAAACTTCTTTAATTCTAATTCGCGAATTTCTCTTAAACTTGCAACCTTTACTTCTCTTAAACCCACGTCTGACCACCTAATCAATCTATCTTAATTAAAATTGCACAAAAATTAGAGAGACCAGTGTACGTTTAAATCAAATTAAACCAAAATTGCAAACTGTTGCTTTAGAATTATAGAAGGGCTTAAATGAAGAAAACTAAAGGTAAAAAATGCAAAAAAGAAATTGAGGAGGAATTGGTTAGTGCTTACTTAGATCGCCTAAGAGTCGTTGTTCTTGAGCTGGTTTCTGAGTCAGAGAGAGTACCAGCTAGGGTTCCAGCGTTCCTCCAATTCAAGGAGAGAGTAACGAAGAAAACGTCACCTTTCTAGGGTTGTCGCGGAGAGAGAGTTGTGAGTTGTTAGGTGTGAGGTGCACTGAATGAAGTCGAGACATCACACGAGAGGTACGGAGGCAGAAGTGGGAGTCCAGCTAGGTTTTTGCTCTTTCGTTGAGAGAGCTGAGATTAGAAGGGAGAGAGATGGAGACGAAACGGAGAGAATGAGAGACCGAAAAGCAGAAGCGGACGGAAAAATTAAAGAAATCGTCTCCTCAGCGATCTAAATCTTAACCATCAGATCTCATCTTTCACCAATCTGCGCGTGATCGGACGGCACAAAAATCCATAATATAAGGCTGTTTACATATAGCCAACCTAAGAGATTCACTCCCATTTTTTTTTCTGACTAAAATACCCTCGTATTCTTCACTGGAGTTCGATCTCTGATGCAAATTTGAGAGGCATTTTTGTCCAACTGGAGTGAATCTCTAACAATGGACGTGAGCAAAGCAATTCCCTAGTATAGCCAATCTCTGTACATCAATATCCCATGTTCACTACATAAAATTCTTTTTGCGCGTATTAATATTCTCTGTGTATTTCCTAAACATTTACTTCCGTCAACAATTCCGTCAATACATACCAAGTAAATACTTACCTATTATGGGTTTCTGCAACAAAATGGAACTGGAATAATTACTTGCATTGACAGTATGTATTATCCAAGTCCGTTTAGAATTTGTATTTTTAATTCTATCTTCAAAAGCTGTCCTACTTATGAAAATCTGAACTTTCTTGAACTTCATTAAAATTTGATTTATCCGTTTTACATCACTAAAACAGTCAATATTAACGGATACAAATCTTTCCCAAAAGAAAAAAATTAGATTTATGCCACTTCAAAATTTGAAAATTAAAAACTTATCACTCTAAAGTTGAGCCTTTAAAAATTGCCTCTCTAGATCCAATTTAATTAGAAAATTATCACTTTTACCGTATAAATCAACCCTTTCCATATCTAATTATAATTTAGCCCTGCGACAAACTCAAAGAGATTTCACATGACTTATTAATTGGAATGTTAGAATTCGGAAGAACTTCTCTCCCTAGGTGGCCGACTTACCCTAGTCAAGTCTGTTCTCACAGCTCTTCCGTTACATTACATGCAAGTACTCAAACTGCCTCGCTGGGTGTTAAAATAGCTTGAGAGAATCAGACGAAGGTTTTTTTGGAAAGGGAAAGACAAATGTCTTGGAGAACACTGCCTTGTTAACTGGACCACGTGCTGTCTCCCTAAATCAAATGGTGGGTTAGGAATAATTGATTTAAAGCGACAAAACCATTCACTTCTCATGAAATGGCTTTGGAAATTAAGTCATGATACAACCTCAGTCTGGACATCCACAGTACATTTATTGTATGGTACCTCGGACAACAACATCTTAAATACATGCGATGTCTCTTTTGGTTTGGCTGACATACTCCAACTCATGCTCTTCTTTAATTTCTCCGCTACTATTTCTGATAATAATGTCACTTGGAGATGGACTCAGAATGGACTCTTCTCTTCCTCCAGTGTTTATCAAATCCTCTCAAACCCAGGTGTCCACTCGTGGTTCTATCCATTCTTGTGGAAAATTAAAACTCCTCCGAAAGTTAAAATTTTCCTCTGGCTCCTACTCCTTGATCGTTTGCTTACTTAACAAAATCTCCTTTTAAAAGGGTGGCCGACCTCTACTTCCTGTCCGACTTGCACTACGAGCACCATCGAAACCTCTGACCACCTCTTCTTGCATTGTGATTTTGCGATTTCTGTTTGGACTCATGTTCAAATAAGATTCTTGATACCTTCCATGAACTTCACCCTTGACCGCTGCAACTTTTGGTTGGCTAACAGGAGTTCTCGAGTAAAAAATTGGGATATTATTTGGGCCGCCACATCTTGGAATCTCTGGAAGGCGCGCAACAGGAGAATCTTCTCAAATACGGATTCTTCGGTGCAATATCTGCTCAAAACAATCTGCGAGGATATCAAAGCTTGGACTAGACATGCTTAGGATCTATTTTTAGTCTTTTCTTTTTTTCTTTTTTTGTAAATATTTTCCTTTCTGCAACTCTTTCTTCTTTGTAATTATTTTTCTATTAATATTAAATCCTATCGGTGTGGTAATTGCTACCTGGCCCAAAAAAAAAACACAAAAAAAGAATTCGGAAGAACTTTCAAATATCCCCAATCAAGAAATTAAAAAATAAACAATCACAAATATTGGTTAGTACAAAAATTGACATAATTTTTGCCGGATCTGCCATGGCGAGGAGTAAAACGAGGAAGAGAGAGATGAGAGAGGGGTATTTTGGTCAATAGAAAAATAAATATGATAAGGAATGGTTCATATAAGGAAAGTGGCAGCATTCGAATTAAATTGGATTTTGAGTGGCAATTTTTAAAGGCTCCATTTTTTTTTTTTAAGGTTTAAAGGCTCAATTTTAGAGTGGCAATTTTTAAATTTTCAAACTTTAGAGACTGGAGTTGTATAAATCTAATTTTTCCTTAAAAGTCAAAAACAACTTGGGAAACATGGAAATTATGTCGCAAGCAGTGTATACAATCATTGATAGTATTTCTCTAATTTCTACTTCGACTTTTCATAATGCTACACATCTCAACTTAGCCAGCAGCTCTACCAGGATTCCATAGATATCTATTCAATTAAATTTTTTTTGTTATCCAAAAGTGGTTGTACAATATAAGATTAAAGAAGGTACTTAAAAACCTTGTTGTACAGCATGCAAGCATAGAGGAGCTTTCCTTCTGACAGTAAGCCCCATTGCCTCTGACATGTTAACCTCTGTTGGAGTGATGTCATTCGGAATCTTCCAATCAAAATGATAGAGGAGACTTGCGAGTGTCAGCTCCACATTTGCAAGGCCGAAAGACATTCCCGGGCACATTCTTCGACCAGATCCAAAAGGAAGAAATTCAAAGTCTGTTCCTTTAAAATCAATATTGCTGTTAATAAATCTCTCTGGCATAAATAGCTCTGGGTCTTCCCAATAATTTGGATCTCTGCCTGCAACAGCACAGAGCAGCGCAACATACATTAGAGACTTCAATATTATTTGCAAGCGTGTAAATTGAATACCTTTCTAAATGGTTAAAACTTTAATGGACTTACATAATCCAATTTTTTTATTAATTAATTGGTTAATATTTTTCACAGAGTCTTAAAAGAATATTGGGAATAATTTACCTATAGCCCATGCATTGACTAGCACAGTCGCTCCCTTGGGTATGTCATAGCCAAGGATGTGGCATGTCTCCCTGCATTGTCTAGGGAGGAGCAGAGGAGCCGGTGGGTGTAGACGCAGTGTCTCTTTGATGACAAGATGCAGATAGTTTAGTCTGACAAGATCCGAATCTTTAACTCTTGTGCATCCTCTAAGGAGTTCTCGCACTTCTGATTGTGCCTGTTTCATCACTCTAGGATTCCTGATAAGCTCTGCCATGGCCCACTCTACAGTTGTTGATGCTGTCTCACTACCTGCTCCAAACAAATCCTGGAAGAACTTAAAATATACATCAGCTATCAGTTATAAGATGAAAAAATATTTTGATCACAATTTCTTTCAATCGCCAACTAGTAGGCATCAATAATGTATGCATGCTTGTAAATTATCAGATAGTTTATATCTTACAGGGCTTACTAGCAACTTTTTTTTTTTTTTTTACTAGCAAAATGCTTACTAGCAACTTCAACTCCATAATTTATCAATTTCACTTTCTTGTTTGTAAAATATACAAGGACTCAATTTCACTTTCTTGTTTTAACTTGCTTGTTTGCACAATACAAAAACAATTAAAAAATACTTTGTAAGCTTCTGTAAGAACACATTTTATTTCTCTATTCTTGATGTCTAGTGTCTCTGGAGGTAAATTTTGACTTAGACATGACAGATGACCTGTTCTTTTTACAGGGAGCAGGAAGTTCTTTTTACAGGGAGCAGGAATAAAACAAAACGATGGCGAGGAAAGTTGCACGTTCCTTAATTAGGAACCTGGTCATGGAAGAGACCAAAGTTTTAATTTCAATTTGATAGGAATTACTAATTAGGCCTATGCATCTGTGATAATTCTCAGAACAAGACTAAATAATTAAGATCAGCCCATCAGTTCTTGTTGATTTCATTGGGCTCATTAGCCCAGTAATTTATTTTTCATAGAAAAAAGCAAACCATATATACACTCGATAATTAAGTGAGAGTAATAAATATTGAATTTTCTGATTTGGAAATGTCATTTATATCCGAATAATCCGATCAAACTATGTAGTTTGATTTTGATCATGTGAAACCGTGTAATGTATATGGTCAAGTGACTGTAAATCTTGCCCACGTGTTGTAAATATGCCTATATATATATGTTTTGTTGCAAACCAATAAGCATCCATCAATATCTAAATAATGCCTATCCTCGTATGCATATATGCCTTAGATGTATATTCATGAATATATGCATGAATATATGCTAGTTAATTTGTTCAAAAATACTTGTAAAGTTGTAAGTGTATAAACGACATAGGAGTTGGGAACCGTACCGAGATCACAGGCTTGATAGTATCCATAGTAAGAGGGAATTGCAATGCATCTTCCTCTTTGATCTTCAGAAGAACATCAAGCAAACTCTCAATGTCTCCTTCCCCAGAAGCCTTTCTCGCCATGTGTTCCTCAATGACACCATCCATTATCTCAGTGATCGTTTTAATGGCCCTTTTTGCCTCGCTGGGTACCTTGCTTAGCATGCTTACTGCTTGAGACGATGGGAATAGGTCAATCAAGTTGAAACCTGCCGCCAACTCTGCTACTGTTTCCAATTCCTTCAAGAAGATATCTTGGTCTTTACACTTACTTCCGATCACGGTTCTCACTGTAATGTCATTCATTAGCACGTCCAGTTGGTCTCTAAGATTAATTGGCTGGTTTATCGATGAAAATGATGAGATAGATCGAATTAGATCTTCGATTTCCTGTTCTCTTATAATACTGAATGATTGAACCCGTTTAAGGTTTAGTAACTCTACAATGCAAATCTTACGCATTTGCCTCCAATATTCACCATAAGGGGCTAATAGTAGTCCCCTACCACCACCTGTAAGAATGTTGGTTGTGGTGTTGATGGGGCGGGTTGCGAAGGTAATGTCGTGAGTTTTCATTATTTCTCTGGCTGCTTCAGGTGAAGTGATTATGACGGCATGGATTTCACCGAGCCGAAGATTCATGATCGGACCATACTGCAGTGATAAGTTCTGCAAAGCTTGATGAGGTAGTGATGCCATGAGATTGTGGATGTTTCCTATTATGGGAAGAGGCCATGGGCCAGGGGGAAGCCTTAGACCAGGTTTTGTAGCTGTGGCTTTGAGCTTCAGAAGCAAAATAGAGAGAAGGGTAAGGAATAGAGGGAAGAACACATACACACAGAAATAGGAGCTAATTTGTTCATCCATAAGTGGGAAAGAAACAGAAAGATAAAAATTAGCGTTATGATGCTAAGATGAATTTGATGGTATGCGAAGGTATCTATTGGATGCTGATCGTTAAATATCTAATCTAGTCCACTAATCTTTGAGGTAGAAAAATATAAAATTGAAGATTGAACCCACTTGTTTCATAAAGAAAGAAAAAAATTTGAATAAACGTAGTTTTTCCATACATGTTGGTAGAGGCAGAAATATTATTATTCTCATTTTAATATTGTGCTATTGTATGTGTGGGTCACAAAAACAAGAACATCGTCTAATCGTCAGCACGGATAGTCTCCAATTTGTAGCGTCAATATACAGGACACGTTCCTTGTACGTTACATCCTTGTCTCATTTGTTTTTTTCTCCAAATATACCTTTCGCGTTCATAGAAAAAAATGTGCGAAGTAATATCCTTTGCATTGGTGTGTAGATAGTGACCAAAAAAATGGTAATTCAAAAGGTTTTATAAAAATGTTAATGTTTGTACTATTCTAATAATAAAATTTTATTCGAATAAATAAAATTTTCCAGTGGAAAAATTTTGCTCACGAATGGTGCCAAATTGCCGATACATTAAGCTAGCCACATGACAAAACGAATCAACCAAACAAAAGCGACCCACTAACATATCACTACAACATAACTGATTTTTGGAAACACACAATTAGAAACGGTTTTTATGAAATTCGTTTCTAAAAATAGCTAGTGGCATTTTCGCAATTGTCAGATGAAATTTTTAAAAACGATTTTTTATCAAAACCGTTTTTAAATTTTTTACAAAAAAAAAAAAGAAAACCCTGTAGATTATTAGAAACGATTTTGTTAAAAAACCGTTTCTAAAAATACTATTTTTAGAAACGATTTTTTAATAAAAAAACGTTTCTAAAATTCAACCGTTATAATTTTTTTCCTCAACTTATTAGAAACGGTTTTTTACTAAAAACCGTTTCTAATAATCAAACAGATTTCATTTTTTTTTCCAACTTATTAGAAACGGTTTTTTACAAAAAAACCGTTTCTAAAAATAAAACGTTTTTTTCCTTCATCTTCATTTCCCTACCTACCAGCCATTATTGTTGCATCAATATTTTTTCCCCACAAAAACCGAGAGTATTTGCTACCAATCCAAAACCACTTATTTAAATTAGCTAAAAAATTTGAAAAATTTTGAAAAATTAAAAATTAGATAGAGGAAGCAAAGGAGAGCAAATAGAAGTTAAAAAAATTTCATTTGAGGTATATTTTTTTATCAATTTTATGATTTAATTATTATTTATATTTTAAACCATTTTTTGTATTTGTAATTGATATTTTCTGTTTTGTATTGATAAATTAGGAAGTGGAAGGGAAGGTGATTCTATTGAAGCGAGAAAATCATCATTTTCATGAGAATTTCGGTAATTTTCTATTTTAACCCTCCATAATTTTAAATTATCAATTTGTAGCATGCATGTTAATTAATTAATTGTTTGGCATGTGCATATATTAGATGTATTGTCATATAGGACCAAAATGCCGGAATTTGAACTATTTTAGGTCGTGCCCGTCCGAGATTAATCCATTAGGGTTTAACCTCGGATAGTCCCCATTTTTTGGGACTGCTCTTTGGATATTTTGTCTCATTTAGGATAGCGAGCGGTACGCTAGATGCAATCTAGTGTTTGAGAAAAATTCGGCAGCATTTCTCCTTATGTTCCCACGAATGCGTCCGCACGAGCAATCGTGTGTTGGCGTATTCTGGGAACATAAGGGGAAATGCTGCCGAATTTTTCTCAAACACTAGATTGCATCTAGCGTACGCTCGCTAATGAGACAGAGTATCCAAAGAGTGGGTTAGGATAGTAACCGGCCCGAAAACTTGATGTGATAAATTGAACCTAATAACATTAAACCCTAACTTTTGGATATATATTGTGATCTTCACAGATGGATCAGAGGGAGATGTACATGTTTAGTTTACGGATATCGGATGATTTTCGTCAAGTTCTTGAAGAGTTCATAGAATGTGCTGAAGAACATCGGAAGTTAACTGGAAAACCCAGAATTCTATGTCCTTGTAAGCGTTGTGTTAACTTACAAAGACATGATACTAAAATTGTCAGATCTCATTTGATTGAGCGTGGATGGATGACAACACCTAAATACCTACGGTGGATTTATCATGGGGAAAAGTTAGAAGATCGTGATGATGTTAAGAAAAACATTCATTCATCCGATTCGGAGAATAGTATAGAGAATGTATTTCTGGGTGATGACGTATTTGTGGGTGAAATATAGAAAATAGAGAAAATGTAAGTCAGCAACAATGTGATGATGATAATATAGAAAATGATTTGGATGAATTGATGAATGAAATACCATATGGCTTTATTGATGATCAGGTTCATGATATTTTTCAAGAGTTTGATGAAAATTGTAATGCACCTTTATATCCCGGTTGTGATAAGGATAAATTCTCAAAAATTAAAACTGTTTTTAAACTGTATAACTTAAAAGCCAAGAATAATTGGAGCAATAAAAATTTCACATCTTTGCTCGGTCTTTTAAGAGAAATGCTTCCAGCAGAAAATACATTGCCGGATACATGTTATAAGGCTAAGAAATTACTATGTCCTCTGAATTTGGGAATAAAGAAAATTTCAGCATGTCCGAATGATTGCATACTATTTCGGAACGAGTACGAGAATCTTCATAAATGTCCAATTTGCAATGCATCACGGTATAGGCTAAGGGACGATGATTTAGAGGATGATGAAGAGAGTTGTACAAAGAGGCCAGCTGCAAAAACAATATGGTATCTGCCTATAATACCAAGGTTCGAGCGTCTTTTCGGTAGTTCAAGAGATGCTAAACTACTGAGGTGGCATGCCGAAGGAAGAAAGAAAGATACAATGATCAGACATCCCGCAGACTCGACCCAGTGGAAGAACATAGACAATTATTTTTCGGATTTCGGCAATGAATCTAGGAATTTGAGATTAGGACTATGCACGGATGGGATGAATCCTTACGGTCTCATGAGCACCAATCGCAGCGTATGGCCGGTTTTATTGGTTATTTACAACCTTCCTTCCTGGTTATGCATGAAAAGAAGATATATGATGATGTCGTTGCTCATTTCTGGTCCAAAACAACCGGGCAATGATATAGATGTGTATTTGGCTCCGTTAATAGAAGACCTTGATGAGTTGTGAAAGAAAGGGGTTGAGGTATTCGATGCTTATTCGAAAAGTTATTTCACACTACGTGCGATGATTTTTTGCACGATTAATGATTTCCCCACATACGGAAACTTGTCGGGTTATAGGAACAAAGGAGAAAAAGCATGTCCTATTTGCGAGGAGGAAACACATTATCAATGGTTATCAAATTGTAGAAAAATAGTCTACTTGGGACATCGTAGGTTCCTTAGCCGTCATCACCCCTACCGTCGGGCTGATTACAAAAATAAATTTGATGGAAAAATCGAGACTCGAAGAGCACAGATCCCAAGAAATGGAAGGCAGGTATGTGAGGAGGTGAAGGATCTTAAAGTAACATTAGGCAAACCATTTGCGAATAAAATCCCGGATGACATTTGGAAGAAGAAGTCTATTTTCTGTAACCTAGAATACTGGAAATATTTGGATGTTAGGCATTGCCTGGATGCGATGCACATCATTAAGAACATATGTGAAGCTTTGATTGCTTTGATTTTAAATGCTCAAGAAAAAGTAGACAATGCCAATGTGAGGAAAGACATGGTGAAAATGGGGATTCGACAGGAACTAGCTGCACAGCCAGATAGTAATAAGAGGCGGGATTGGTTACCCGATGCAGTTTATACTTTGACAAAAAAAGAGAAACTCAGTTTGTTGAATTGCTTGAAGAACATCAGGGTTCCAACGGGTTATTCCTCGAATATCTCAAGGAAGGTATCGATGAAGGATATGAAATTGATTGGAATGAAGTCGCACGATTATCACGTGTTGTTGACCCAATTGCTCCCGGTTGCAATTCGAGAATGTTTTAAGGAAAAAATTCGTAACTCCATCACTAAGTTGTGCTTCTTCTTCAATGAAATTTGCTCCAAAGTGATTAATCCTGAAAAACTGACAGAGTTAGAAACCGGTGCTTATCAGACCATATGCGAGTTGGAGATGCACTTTCCCCCATCATTCTTTGTAATAATGGTCCATTTGACCGTTCATTTAGTAAGGGAGATTCAGACGTGCGGTCCGATATATTTGCGGTACATGTACACTTTTGAAAGAGCAATGGGCCAATTGAAAAGGTTAGTCCGAAGTAGATCTCGACCCGAAGGAAGCATACTCGAAGGATATGTGGCCGAAGAGGTTATCGATTTCTATACTGATTACATTGATGGACTTAAACCTATTGGTTTGCCCAAAAATCGACACGAAGTTAGACTCCTAGGGAAAGTTATACTTGGTTTGAAAATAATTACAGTGGACCTTGAAAGGAGAGAAAAAGCACATCTTAAAATTCTGCAACAAGTCGCCGTCGTGGCCCCTTATGTGGAAGAACACATAGCCGCGTCTACTGACCTACACCTCGACGGGGGTTGTAGGCTTGGAGCTGGCCTTCGGGGCTCTTCGAGCTATGATTCTATATAAAGAATTTAGGTAGATCTACTTTAGGCAAGGTCCATGTCATATTGGGATATGTAAGGATTGATTCTGGATTATGATATGCTGATGATTGACTACTGAGTGTGGGTGCTTGACTCTCGTATAATTATAGTATTATCTCGTATACTATTCCACAAAACCAGATCTTTTCTATTTTACTTGGGCATGTCATAATAGGTATAAATGCATCATTAACACTTTGATATTCACTTAGAAACTGCATCAAATTATAGGACCTTAAAAGTATTTAAGTATGGTTTAGTTCTGACTAGAAATTAACCAGAACCTTGTTGGCTCACTCTATCACCACACTGAGTATTAATGTACTCATCCCACAATACTTTGATTTGTGGAGACAGGTTCAGGTCTGACTGAAGACGATCCGACTTAGAGATTGCTTACCGCTGCTGGATGATGTGATAAGATATCTGAGTTGCTTCAGATGTCGTTCTTTTGTGTACTTTTTATTTAGTATTATTCTTGTGACATTATTTTGTGATTTATTGTATCTGAGACACTAAAATTTAGCCTTACGTGCGTACAATAGAGCGTATGCACGTGGCGGGATTGTCCTCCTCGAATTTAGATTTGGTTCGGGATGTGACACCTATCAGGTACAAATATAAATGTAAATATATGAATGCGAATGATGTTTATATGAATTTGAATTTGATAATAATATTAATCGTTTCTAATGCAGTTATAAAAGGTGGCCACCAGTGCCAAAAGAGATGAAAATGGATTTGTTGGCGGCTATATGCACGCAGTGGAATATACCGTCTGACTCTCCACATTTGAAGAAGATTCTTTCTGCGTGTAGCACAAGATGGCGAGCTTATAAATGCAGATTGGTAAAAGATTATGTTTTTAGGATCACTTCTAATCATAATTGCTTGATTGACTTCAATTACAACGTGTCTTCCTTCTTATTGTAGAATAAGAGATATAGGTTAAATCCAAAAGAGGGAGAGGAGCCGTGGGATGCACATAACATCGCAAAAGAAGAATTTGAACAATTCGATGAATATTATGGATCCTCTGAGTTTGAGGTATGAAAACAAGTCTTTTGTCTATACCAATAGCTTATCTTTTTGGCTATACTTACAACAAGTCTTTTGAATTTGATATAATAGGAATTGAGTAAGAAAGGAAAAGAAAATGCCGCCAAGAAAGACATGCCTCACACACTTGGATCTGGCGGTTACATGAGTGCAGAAAAGACTTGAAAAAAAGGAGAGGTGGTCCATGGTGCGACCTCCACCATTAGCGAGGAAGTAGATAGCAGGAGTTACAGATGGAGCAGGGCACGAGCTAGGAGGGATCCGAAAACGAATGAACTTAGGTGTACAGATCCTAAGGTTGCAAAGGTCGTTGATACAGCGGTACGTGTGATAACTCAAATAAATAAGACATTGATGTATTCAACGAATTCAACTTAGACCGACTTGATTTATTTTATGACAGGTTGCTTTTGCGGAGTCCGGTGAATTTAAAGCATCTCGTCAGAATGACATCTTGACTAGTGTCATTGGGACAAAGGAGCACTCAGGAAGGTTGAGAGGATACCCTGCATTTACCGGTGTGAAAGCGGTGTTTGGCAAGGGTACAAGGAAAATCAAAATTTTTGGATGAATTGAGATAAAACAGTAGGGGCTCTGTCAAAATTTAGAGTTACTGCCCGACCCGAGCAGACCCCTTGCTCGGGTCGAGCGCTCTTTCTTCCACTGCAAACACTGACTCTCACTACCACTCGGATCGAGTATCACTACCACTCGACCCGAGCGCACAACCAATCGACTCGAGCAAGGCTTAGATTAGCTCTCTCTCTTTCTTTCCTCTTCGTTCGGGCCAAGTGACTCATTGCTTGGTCCGAGCAGTGAGTCTGTTTTTGAGAAATTTGTTAAGTATTGACAAGAAATTAGTTGAATATGTCTAGGAACCTGATTTTTGACTTAGCTCACATGATTTCACACTGTTTTAAAGGATTCTCAGCTGTTTAAAATTTTTCCATTAAGTGTTAGACTCCTTAGCTTTCTCTTATTTGACACTTGCACCAATAGACCGAAGTTGAATCTCTTTGAAATGATAGAACTCAAATCTTGGATGCCTAAATTTGTTAAATCACTATTAGTCAATTCTCACAAGTTTTCATCGAGTGAACTGATTTGTAACTTAATTTTTTTGGTAAAAGATCTTGTATCAATCTTAGAACGTATAAAATGAATCTAGACTTGGTCTTAATCGCTTGAATCACCAATAAGCAAGCTTAATCGGACAAATTAAATAGTTGTGAACATGAGGGTGCGAAGAGACTTAAAAATTCCAAATACAAATCCACAAATATTGGAGGAGTGGTTGCGGTAAGGCGTAATTAATCCACAGGTGGACTGTAGCGGTAAGGCGTAAAAATCGGTCCGACCTCCCCAGCATGGCATGTGCTGGTAGCATTTAAACTAAGTCTCATTAGCATAAAACCCTAAGTGATGCAATTCACCACAACTCGACTTGAACAAATCAATTGGTGAATTAATTTCGTTGAGTTAGATTCATTATAAATTTTCCAACTTGATAGAATTTCTTTTGCAAAAATTTTTAAGTTATGAAAAAGAACGGATGATTGAAATTGAGATTGCATGTGAATTAGTGAAGTGAGGCTAGAGTTCTTGGAGTTTAAAGGGGTTTAATTAGGGCTAAGAGAGGCAATTCTTGATTAAGGGGACGCTAGAGTTTATGCTTATTGGAAAATTCGATAATAGCAATTTGATTGAAGTGTGGAACTAGACATAGACATTTAATTTCTTGACTTTCATTGATTGAGTGTTTATTCTTCGGTGTAAGTCTAAGTATTGTCCAAATTTCTAAGCTTAGAGTGTTGCTTGAGGACAAGCAAAGTTTAAGTTTGGGGGGATTTGATATCATTATTATTTGTAGGTATTTGGACCATACTTGGCACTTAAAAGATACTCAAACCATTAAAATGCTTGACAATTTATCATGTTTTTCCAGGATTTGGCTATGCCATCGTGTCTTCTCCTATTTTGCAGGGTTTTAGGTGATAATCGAGGTTTTAGATGGATTCTCAGCACTTCAGCATGCTAGACGACTCATTCCTAGCATGGAGCATGGCTAGATGACTCATTCCTAGCACATGGCACCCCTGTCCAGCCTCCACTCGGACCGATCGACCTGCTATTCAACTCGAGTGGATCTCTGCTTAGACTTGGCATGACATTGGGCCACAGCCGCCACTTTTCTCTGAGCGCTCGGTCCGAATGGAATCTTACTTGACCCGAGTGCTCCACTTACTCGACCCAAGCAGCATTGAAGTCGGCAACTCTCTCTCCACATTAGCGCTCGGACTGAGTGGACCCTCTACTCGGGTCGAGCAGTGAGCCGACTGATGATGTTTTGGCAACTTTTCAAGGAAGGAAAGTGATCTTTTGGCAAGATTTGGCCGACCTGGTGCCCTAACTTGCTCCCCAAGTGCCTGAGATGGGTATATAAGGCAGCCTCTTCTACAGAAAGGAGGCGGGATCCTTTGGAGGCGTTTTTGACCTTGGTTTCACCACCAAAACCCACGCTTGACCTTTGTCTTGATGCGACGGCAGCAGCACAGAGTTGAGACACGCGTCTATCACCTTCCACGGCTTGTAGGATCTATTGCTGAAGTATAGAAGGAGTATTTGGTTATCTCTTCCTATATTTTTATTGATTTTTCCTATGGCTTGTATCTTTATGATTATGCACTTTATTATTGTTGTTTGTGATACTATGTTAGGCTAGTTTTTATGCAGTCTTAGGAGTAGGAAAATAATGGATGTTTGGATGTTATGACTTGATATGTTTTGTTATGATATGACTTGTTATTGATCTGTTTTGTATTATTGATTATTACTTGATTGAATTGCTTGGCTTGATTTGATTATGCTTCTAGATATGGCCACATCTAGTTAAGTCTAAAGTTGAATAGGTTAAGTTAGTTTGATTGAGAACTTTGAGTAACTCTGTGATCCGAAAGGAGAGATTAGTTGGCATCAAAAGTGCAACGTTTAGATAGGTTCAAAAGATCATCTAAATATTCCTAAGAACACAAACAGATCAGATTAGGTTAATTAATTTCTATACCAAAAGTTGTGAGTTAATTGTTCCTATTAGGACAAGTTGAGATTGACCAGGTCCTTGCCCAACAAACGAAAGCTGAGGATTAGAAGTTTAGGATCATCCAACGAACCCTAGATCAAATTATAAATCAACAAAGTATACAAGTTTGAGCACCTATGCCTACTGCTCGGATCGAGTGAGGTCTTTGCTCGGGTCGAGCAGGAGGTATTTGCTTGGTTTATTTGTTAAGTTATGAAAGTAACTTGATCGATAATTCCGAGTCCAAACTAAAGTGAAATCTGAGTCCTAAGATGCTCTTTTATCCTGTTATAAAACCCCAAAATTTAATATTACTTGTTAGACAAATTCTTATAACAAAAAGAATCAAAAATATCCTTTAGTTAGTTTGTTATTTGCAATCGTTTTTATCTTGTTTTTATTTACTGTTATTTAACCCAAAATTCACTAAAAATCATCTGTCTAGATTTTGAGAACAAATAAGTCCGATATTCATAATCCGTCCCTTGGGTTCGACCCTAGAACTTTACCAACATCGACTAGTAAGGTTAAGTCTTAGGTACAAATTTATTTGATATCTAGGTTTTAAGCCTTCATCACTAGAGTGATTGAGCAAAACTTCTCGCGGATGTGGCCGCATGGGCCACCACCACCACAGAACTACGATCCAATAGCACATCAAGCATTTATTTTGCTATCACAGGGTAGCAACAATCAACCACATCATATTCCTGGCCCTGGTATTGAGATATAAAGAATATTGCTTGCTAATATATAGAATTTAGGGTTTAGCATATGTAATTAATCAGGTTTCTTATTTGTTTATAATTGCAGGGTTCCATGGAAGCACTTCTATTCCTTCCAGGAGATAATTTGACTATCAATTATGTCGCAAGAGCTATAGTGTTTACACGTAACTCCATGGATGAGACGGTTCACGGAGAGCCATTAGCTAAGGATGAGTTGAGGGTACAGCTGCTAGAAGTGTTCCATCATGCTTATGTATTGTCACCACCTTTTCCACCTCCCAACTCAGACGACCGGCTCGGTATGCTTGTGAACTCATTTCTAAGGTGGCCGAGCTTTCTTGTGGATATCGATTTGTCGAGATTGATAAATCTTACAAACTTATCTAAATTGGTATTAATTAAATTAAAAATTGTGGTTTAATGACTAATGTATTGATTTCAAGGTGTCTCTGAGGCAAACACCGCAACAACCTGCATTATTGGAGAAAACTACAGGGAAAAAGAAAATAATGCAGCAAGTGGAGGAGGAACCGGATGAAGTCGACGAAGATTTTGATGCGGATGCGTTCTTAGTGGACGGAGAAATCAAAATGCGGGACCCGTTTTGCACCCCGGAGGAATTGCAGCTAATTGGGCCTAACGCAGCTGAGGTGCACAACTATATGTTGATGGTGGACCCTTCCGTGTCGTCTTTCGAAATTCATGCCAAGTTCGACTGCATAGTACTGGAGAGCTTCATTCTCAGTTTCTCCGACATCGACGCCATCTTCAAAAGAAGAATGCTTATAGCTCAAGTCATGAAAGTTTGGACCATGTAAGTTTCTTTATCAACTTAACAATAATCGATTGATAACTATTACAATATAATATATTGCTATAAATTGAATCAATATGCAGGTGGGCTAGGGATTATTGTAAGGAGGTGCAACTCAAGGATTTTAGGTTTATGGATCCAGAAAGAAACACGGGCAGTCATGCAAAAAGTGATCCTCAAGGTGCATTGACCTACTTGACGACGGTCTTCGCCAAAAGAAAGAGCGGTTATCATGTTTTGCTACATCAAAACAAGTTGTTACAAATTTTCTAATTTTGATACTAAGATTTAAAATTTGCGGTTTAATATTAGTTTTACTAATAAGGTTTAATATGTAACTGCAGGGGTCATTTTGTGGTTATAATCGCACAACCTTCGACAAGAACGATGTGGATTGCGGATTCTCTGAATAACGACTTCTTGGATTCCCCAATTATGCAAGCATACAACAGGTAAGTTACCTTAGTCAACACATTTATTATATAGTAAGTAAATATCTATAAATTAATTCTTCTAACTACTTCATATTTTAATGTTGCAGTGCTTTAAGCAGATTGAAATTGGGGCAGAAATTCAATATTCGCTACATTCTTACACAACTCGACTAATAGTTTCATTTAACTTCTCATTTATTGGATATAATATTAATTTCTTACTTGTAGAGTCCAAGACAACCGAATAATGTCGAATGCTGGTTTTATGCGATGAGGAACTTGCAGATGATCCTGTCTAACTTCCTACAATCCAATCAAATACCAGAGGTATGAATTATAATGCTTAGCATAATCGTTTAAGACTTAATTTGAATTTAGGGTTTGGAGTTTATAAGATTTAGGTTCAATATTATCATTAATCATTTAATACATGTATTATCAATTAACACTCAAAGTACATGCATTACAACTTAACCATCTCAATTATACATGTATACATGCAATTAACATCAATTGGTTAAATACAAGCAATTGGTTAAATAAAAGGTAATTGAATTAGGTTTGTCCTTAATTCAATTGGTTAAATAGGTTTATCCTTAATCATTAAAGTTTAATTGAATTAGGCTGGAACCAAATAGATTTATTTTTACTAATTGAATTTGATTAATTGAATCTAGGATTTGGAGCCGGCACCTAAACCAAGTGAAGAAGAGCTTAACTTTACTATTGATGAGTTGTTTGGATATTTACGTAGACTTGTATGAGTTTTATATGTTATGACTTGTGTATGAATTTTATATGAATTGTTGTTAATTAAATTAAATGTGTTATTTTGATATATGAATGGTTTGCTTCTTTTGGTATATAAATTCTGTTTGGTATATAAAATCGGTACAAATATTTATGGCTAGCAAAAATGGGGCTAGCCCCAAAATAAAAATATTTTTTATTATTTCGATTTATTATTAGAAACGGTTTTTAACTAAAAACTGTTTCTAAAAATACATTATTAAAAACGGTTTTTAGTTAAAAACCGTTTCTAATAATAATCAAAAAAATAAAAAATAAAATAAAATTCTGATTATTATTAGGAACGGTTTTTAACTAAAAACCGTTTCTAAAAATAATAAAAATAAAATAAAATAAAATTCTGATTATTATTAGAAACGGTTTTTAACTAAAAACCGTTTCTAAAAATAATAAAAAAAATAAAAAATAAAATAAAATTCTGATTATTATTAGAAACAGTTTTTAACTAAAAACCGTTTCTAAAAATAATTAGCTTTTTCTAACAAAATCTGGTTGTTTTTTGAAACGGTATTTTTAGAAACGATTTTCTATATATCTTTAGCACCACCTATTTTTAGCACCGCTGCCAAACCGGTGCTAAAAACATATAGAAAACCATTGTCTCGCACCTTTTTGGACCCTGATCCTCGGAAGGGGGAAATGACCGGATGCTTCCGCGGGGGAAAAAGATATTGCGGACGAGATACCCCTCGATCGTTTCAAAACTCAGACATCGGCACCCACCTGAAAAGGGATGTGCGTACCGACATGGTTTCGAACCTGTCGAGAGTTTGATTGTTTACTGCAGGTCCTTTTTTTCCAGTAGGCGCAAGCCCCTACTGTTAATTACCTCTGAACCAAGTCAAGAGCACCTCTAGATCGGGATAATCAATGGGTTAGGCATAACGGTTAGTATTCCAACATTTTACAAAAGACACTTGACGCTTAATATTAAAGAACGCGAACAAATGGTGACACAAATAGAGCGAATGATGCAACCATGAGAGGATTAACATGATGCAAAACATGACGCAGAGAAACTTAGTTTAAGTTTAGAGTTTCAAAACTTCTGGAGTTTGATTTAGGGTGATTATCTATTAATCCACATCCAACCCAATTTTTTTTTTATATTTGACGACTTTGGTTTGTCCTCTTCAAACTATACGCATTGTAAGCTTAAAGAGGACGGACATAGACGTGTAAAGTTTCGGTGTTCAGATCATATTAAAGCTTTAAATATTTTAAAACTTTAATTTATCAACGTTTTAAAACTTAGGTCTGTTTGTTGACATGTTAGAATCGAGGTTATCAAACGTTTCTGGAATCTCAGGCATTAAGGCATGTAGAGGTTCCGGTGCTTGAACGTGTGTCGATTCTGGTCAACTATTGACGTGTTGAATTTCTGGCCCCGTGACGTGCAAGAGTTAGGTTATCAAACATTTTAAACTCTGGTATTGGGGCGTGTTTAAAAGTTCTGGTCACTTTGGACATTTTAAACTTCGGTCTTCATATGTTCTAGAATTTACCAAATTCTGATTTTCAGACGTATTTAAAGTTTGGTCCCTAGATTATAGAATTTTTGTTTCTGGATCTGTATTGACTTCGGATTTAGGTCCGGGTCTCGAGTTTTGGATTTTCTGGGTCTGGATTTAACCTTGGGTTTGGATTTCAGATTTGGGTTTGGGTTTCGGATTTGATTTGAGTTTGGATTTGAATTTGGATTTGATTTTTGGGTTTTGAACTTGAGTTTAATTTGAATTTGACTTGAGTTTGGATTTAGACTGGATTTGAGTTTTGGATTTGGGTTTAGTTTGGATTTGGGTTTAGTTTGGATTTGACTTGAGTGTGGATTTAGACTGGATTTGCATTTGGGTTTTGGATTTGGGTTCTCATAAAATTCGCTCTTAGCGGTAGTTATCGTTTGATTGTACCTGTTGTCCAAAAATTGTGAAATACCTGCTGTCCAAATATATCTGTCATTCCGAAGTACCTGCTGTCAAAGGGGTTTATACCCTTATACTTTTATGTATTTCTAATAAATTTTTTTGACACAATGAGTGTCTTGTATTTATTAATTTTGACCACTTTTTAAGACTTTATTTTTAAATTTTTTTTGTTGAGAATTTGGGTTTGAAGTGTTATAGAAAAATGTTCCTCATAATTTTCTGGACATTTTGGTATTTTATGGGAATTTTCTGGACTTTCTAGCTATTTTGATGCATTTTTGAGATTCCTGTGTTTTAGGAAATTCTCATTGGCTACAAGGTTTGGTGTTTCGTGTTTTGTCGACAGCAACTCGCTATACACCTCGTGCCACAGAAAATCCAGAAGATCCTGGGTCGGGGATCGCTTGGTCCACGCACGAGTCTGTAGACCGGTCAGGTCCGAGTCGCGTTCATTTCTGCGACGCGGGGCCCGCTTGCAAGCGTCTCATTTGGGTGATGCACCGCGTTTCTTTTGATTTCGATCGACGACGAGAGTTTAAACCCTAATTTCTTCGATCTCTTCTCCGATAGAGCGATCGGGAGAGATGTCTGAGGCGAACAGGGCGGCGATCGGCCGTGTCTCAACCGTTTCTGTTCGAGCTCTGCTTTTGGCTTTCCTTTGTTCTTCGATTTGTTTCCTTTCTGCTCCATTTCTTGAGAGAACGAGAGAGGAAAAGTGATGATTTTCTTTCAAGTTTTCCGATACTTGATCGCCGACGACGAAGGAAGCCAAGCAACAACAATTTTGGCGTCTGCTTGTGACACAGCTAAGTACACCTCTGCCTTCTTTGAATCGGGTTTTCGCTTTTGCTTTTCTTTCCCTTTTTTTGTGGGTTCTATTTTTGAACTTTTAACTCAGAACTTTTACCGAGTAGTACTTTTGACTTGTGGCCTGGTTAGCCTGTTTTATCTGAACCAGTTTCTGTCAGCTCACCGTCTATTCTGGTCTGGTTTAAGCTCAGTCATCTCTGATGATGCTGATACTGTTCTTTTTGTTCTACCTGATGACTGGTTACTGACTTTGACCCTGGCCTTGTTCTGTTGACTTTTGATTTCATTTCTTTTTGTTAATATTAACGTTTGTTCTGTCAGGTGTTTTCTGTGCTGAGCTCTGAAGCTTTATTCTCTTTCCGGCATTGCACTGTTCTGACTTGGTTCTGTCTGGTCTATCTGATGAGAAGACGATGCCGGCAGAACTTTTGGATTCTTTTTTTAAAGAAAAAGCTAAGTAAGCTTCTTTTTTCCTTTTAATTTGTCACATTTTTAGCTTGTGCTTGTTGGTGGCTGTCAATCATTCCTTAACACTTGCTTAATTGTGCTTCCTTGATTTGTCAGCACTTAGACCCTCCCTCTGGTCTTTCATGAGCTCGTCTCCATTACTTTTTGACAGGCATGATTACAGAGGTTGGGTGTGTTTGTGGATTTGGCTTTTATGCTGCTGCTGGTGTCAGGCAGAGCATGGCTAGCTTGAGGTTTTATCTATCCCTAGTTTGGTCAGATTTGGCTATTTTATTCAGCTTGGGCCTGAAGCAGGGTATTTTGATAGGTTTAATTTCTGGAGTAATTTTGGCAGCATTTTGGGTATATTTGGTTGACTTACTGGGTAAATTTGGGCAGCATTTTGGCTTATTTTTGGTTGACTTACTGGGTAAATTTGGGCAGCATTTTGGCTTGCTTTTGGGTGTATTGGCTGAGTGAATTTGGGCAGCATTTTGGCTCATTTTGGTATATTGGCTGAGTGAATTTGTGCAGCATTTTGGCTTATTTTGGTAGAGTCTTGGGTTGAGTGAATTTGGACAAGGTTTTGGGTTAATTTTGACATGGTGTGGGTATGACTTAGGGAATTTGGAAATTTTGTGGATGTTGATTTGGATTTGGTCCTTGTTTTGGTTGTGGCTTTGTTTCTGGGGCTTGGTTTTCTGTCTCAACAAAGAGACAAGCTCATGAAAAACCAGAGAGATGGACTCCTTAAGTGATGAGGAAAGTATGCTCAGGTGGCAGCCCTTATGACCACACACCTTGATGAACACACCCCCTCAGCACCCAGGTGATGCCAACTCACCATGGTACCACAATTTTAAAGGGCAAGGGCATCTCAGCTCTACAGTGGCAGTTCTGAGACCACACACCTAAGCATGAGACCCCTTCCCTTGCAAGTGAAAGGACAATTGGCAGAACCCACACTTCCAAGCTGTACCTGCACTGTTGAAGAAGAACAAGTACATTTTTATGTTTTTGTGTGCCTCTTTATTTATTTTCCTTAATTTATTTACTTAACTTTTACTTATTTTTTTTGTTTTTTTTTTTTTGGCTGGCAGGTGCAAGATGCAACCTGTCCATGGATGCCAGCTCTGTGGCCTGACTCTCCATGAACAGATAAGCTACCTATGAGTTTGACTTATGCTTTTTGGGGCTTTATTTGGTGCTGACATAACAACTACATGACTCTCTTTTTTTTTTATTTATTTGAGTGTAAGTTCTGAGACTTAACCCCTCAAATAACATGGAAGCAAGGTTTACATGATGCAAAACCAACCCATGTTCTTGAGTGTGAGCTCTATGGCTCAACCCCTCAAGAACAGGGAGAAAGAAAGCAAAAGAAGATACAAAACAGTAATCAAAATGCTTCAAAATCGAGTTTTATTAAATATATGCTTGAATCTTACAGACCTTTCTACTACTAAAGCTGATAAAACAAGTTACTAACGCTTTTTTCCTATTAATGCAGAGATTTGCCAACCAGCCAGCCCCTTCTCTTGTCGACTTGGGTCTTCTTTTATAGAGGAGAGGCCATTTAGGGTTTGCTTGAGGCAGGCTTTGGTGCTGCCATGTGGCATTTCCTTGGAATTTTGAGTTTGATGTGTGGTTGATATGTATTTCATCTAAACCGACTTGCTTTTGTGAGCTTTTCTTTACTTGCTTCTTGTCTACTTCCTTTCACTTATCCAGTGTATGCTTGACACTTGGCATTTGGAGTTGTCGAGTGTCTTTTCCTACTCATTTTCACTTGGCTGTGAAGGACAGTGTGTGGTCCCTCCATTTCTCTGATAATTGAGGGTGTGTTTCATCTCTCTTTACTGGAGAGATGTATTCTTGGGGAAGGGGTTTCCTTGGCGCCTGATACATCTAGCCATCCATTCTTCTGGAGGATTGTGATTTGCATAGGAAGGGCATATTTGATGCCATGTAGCTGCTGAGCCTAATGGTGTAGGTATATGCCAGCTGGGCAAGCCTTTGTTTTTCTCCATTTGCATTTTTCTCCATCTGTTTGTATGGTTTACTAACTGGATCTTCCCTTTTGGCAGGTTTATCCCTCTTCATTTTGGATATTTCATTTATGCTATTGTTAGGAAATTGCATTTATATTTATTTGAGGCAATTTGGGTGCCATGTGTCATGCTCTCATTGGTTGCATGTATAATTTGGTCATTTATGAGACAATATTTCATTCTTTACTGTCTTCACTATTTATTTTCTTTCCTGGGTCAATTTATTGACTTGACTTGTTTTCTGTCATGACAGGTGGGGTCATATGCCACCTTGGCAGTGAACTTGCTGGGCTCATCTTGGGCTTATGCTATGTAATTTGAGGCTTTCTGGCGTCTAAGTGATGCTGGGTCAGGTATCACTTGATTGCTGGGCCTTGAATTTGCTTAATTAACAGCTAATTAGCTGTTATATTTGATTTAGGCTTGATGGCATTTTAAAGAGGATTGAACACTCCTTATTTGCAACTTGCCTTGATTTTCTATGGCTGTGACTTGATGGCTTAGTGGACAATTTTGGAACTGTACCAACCATATGTTGGCAGTGTGGTACCCTGGTCATTGCACCATGATTTAATTTTTTGTGCAACTTTGATGGTTGCTCATGGCTTTGTCATCTCTTTTGTTTGAGACAAGTCATGCTACTTGATAGCATGCTATACTCACATCTGAGTTGTGCAATTTTCATGTAGCACTTGAGAGAGTTGCATCTTTGACCCTCCCCCATATAATGTGCATTCCCTGGCACATCCTAGCCTATGATGTATTTATCTTGGCATTTCTGGTGCCATGTTCAACTGAGGCTTTGTATGACACATTTGACACTTTGTTTTATGCACAGTTGATCACTGGGAGATATGTTATGCTCAGTTTTAGCATTGATTACGAGTGTACTATCATGCAGTGTGCCCTGAGTGGCATCTTGAGGGGTAAATTTGGCATGTGGTTTGCTGTTGATTCTTTGTTGACCTGGGATATCCTTTGTCTTTTGCGACTTAAGGACTGATTTGCCCATGGTCCCAGAAATGACACATCTGAAGTGTCACTTTCATGTGTTTTATGATGTTGTGAAGTTTAGTAGTTGGCAAGCATGCTTCTGACGCTCATCTTTGGCCATTGATTTGTGCATGGATGGTTAGATGTGTTTACTGGCTTGTATTGGCATGCATCATGCTTTGCATTGCTTCTCTGTTACATCTGAGCTAACTGTAGCACGGGTTCACTGCTGCCCTTGATTCAGAGATGACTTTCATCATATGGCTGTGGTTGAAAGAGTGTTGTACTACTCCCTGGTATCTCATAAATGTTTCTGTGCCTGGGTCAGGGCTAGAAACATCTTTTCTCAGTCATAGGCTGGGGAGAGGTTCTATTTTACTCTCCAGTTGGCATTTGACTTCTCATTTTGGCACTGGACGCCTCCATTTTCTGGAATGATATCAACTTTCAGGTATAATACCCCATCATTATCCCTGTTATATACTTCTAAAGAGTATTTTGGTACTTTAAAAGCATTTGCCATCATCTAACTCGTGTACACCTTTCTCTTTCAAACTCTCGAGCTCGATACACATGGCTGTCAATGGCTATTTCATGAAGTTGATGAATCTGAGTAGCAACTGAGCCAAGCAAGCGTCGCAAACCCTCCGTTTCATCATTGTAAGTGCTTCCAAACACTTATCTGTAATTTAAAACATGATTTTCGCTTATGTCAGAACTTGGCCTCTGACAGTTTCCCCTCTCGTTCGTGTACTTTGCAGGTTGAGAGAGCTGTCGAGTCTGGTGTCGTTGAGACCGTGGTAGCGTCGCCAACACAATGGTGCAGTCGGTTGGGCCGACGGAGGCGTGTAGCTCCGGCGAAGTTTCGACCTAGCGACGGTGTGGAGAGAAAGGTACAGTCTCGTCCTTCTCTCTTCATTTCCTTTTTTTTCTCTCTCTTCTTTTTTTCTTTTTTTTTATTTATTTGGCCATGGCCAATGAGAGGGTGACACGTGTCTCTCTGTATCAGGTTCGGTCGAACCCTGTTTGAGGCTTCCGACTGAATCGATTTCCGATTTTGACTCAGAGATCTGCTGAGTGGGCCCCGCTTGTCAGGGCGTTGAAGTTTTGGAGGAAGTCGCTGCCTTGTTTTTTTTTTTGGGCCTAGTATGCGGGCCTGCCTGGGCTTCCTTCCCTTTTTTTTCGATTTACTTGTATTTGTGATTTTGCTGGGCTATGTATATCTTTTGTATAACCCATATTTGCTTGATGTTGCGTCTGATTTGATGCGGATTGATATATACTTTCATACTTGTATATTATTTCATCTCCACATGACTTGTGTACTCTTGATAGATAGCTAGATTACTTGCCATATATGCTAACGTCAAGTGTCAAGTTTAGTATCATTTAACTTATTGAACCCGACACTTAATCTTGCCATTGCTCCATTAACGAGACATACACTTGAATTGTGGTCTTAACTCGTCTATCGTCTCAATCCCACTCTCTTTTCTTATGAGAACGGAACCCTTCCATGAGACCGATATACCAGCAAGCTCAATAAATGTTATATAGAACCATGCCTTATTTTAGAATTTTGGGCTTCGCCTTTACAGCCCATCTTAACATCGTCCTTCGACCTATTTAACTGCCTTTTTGTAAACTAGTTTTAAAGTTGCCGAATCTAGAGGCAAACAAATGCCCCCCACCAGAGTGAGTTGTTGAGCTCGTGTGAAACGGCTCACTCTGGTGTACCCCAATTGGACTTATTTTCTTTCATCTCTTATGGGTTTATTTCCTGGGACTTGCTTCATTATATGCCTCCTTTATTGGGCCATGCTTTACAGACTTTATGGAGCCTGTCGAGGAGATCTTTGGCACCATTCCTCGTTTTGGTTTTGTGCGGACTGGCGTGTATGGGCCATCTGATCTAGCCATCTCTTCCTACATCGACCAGTACCTGGATCCAAGCAAGACTCACACTCATTTGCATTCGAGATGGAGACGTGCAATTCTGAAGGGCCGGGACATCTTTCATGGTTTACTGGTACGCCATGATCCCATTCCCTTGTTTCCTCCTCTTATTTTTCCTTGCTTGCTGCCGGACCCTCCATCCCGTACCTTTTGTTGTCGGTCTGAGGGTTACACGTCGTTTCTCTCGGTGCGTACGGAGAGTAAGAGGTGCAGGCGTGCTGTTGAGTCATTTGAGGGTCTTTTCTTGAGCCCTGTTGGTAGATCAGGTTCTTCATCTGACTATCACCTTTTGAATATGGAGATGATATCTGGACGTGTCGTTCCTTGGGATCTCAGCCGCTTGAGCGTCCGTGGTGATCTGCAGTATAGTCCGGGTCAGACCGAGTGGACCCGTCACATGGTTAACCGTTTTGGTAAGGAGTTTGATGATGTGGAGATTTTCGGTGGTGTGGTCTTGTCCCTTTTTTGGTATGCGTGGGACCCAGCTATCTTCAGAGCTATGGTGACCAATTGGGATTATGTCCATAACGTTTTTGTTTTGGAGGACAGGTGTGCGACCATTGACCTTTGGCAGATGGTCCGTTTGTTAGGGGTTCCTGCGGAGGGTCTCTTTTATGAAGAAAGGACGCCTCCTGAGGCAGAGTTGTTTGGTGTAGACAGCCAGGGGAATGCTTACCATTCTGATTCTATACGGGCTGTTTACAGGATTTACTACGAGATTGCCGTTTCGCAGTCTCGCAAGGGCTTGGGTAGAGACGTTCCTTTTAGAGATTGGATTGCCTATTTCATGGATAGAGTGATTCCGGACCAGGCAGTTCATTTTGCTGATCCGTTGGATCCTATGGGGACGGGGACTGACAGGACTTATGACCCATCACGGTGCTCTTCGTGGTCTGAATTAAGTTCACTTTCCCTGGACAATGAGACTTTGTTGACAGCCTACTTCTCCTGGTGGATTTGTTATTTCCTCGTGATTTATGACCCGGTGGGGTATATTCGGCCAGGTGTTTTTCTCATGGCCAACGCTCTTGCTAGAGGGAAGCGTGTTTCTTTGGCCATGGCGGCTCTGGTGAATGTCTATAGAGCCATGAGAGAGATTTCCTCCTCCAGAGATCCCTCACGAGCGCAGATAGCAGTGCCTTTACACATTCTTCATGGTTGGTTCAATGTGTATTGGCCGGGTAGCTATGCGCCTTCTACTTCTAGGGGAGTTAGGGGGCGTTTACTGGTGTTGAGCCTTATCGCTGGTTCTTTCGTTGTTTCTCCGGGCCAGCTCAGGGCTCACCGATTTTTTTCAGAGAGTTGTCGGTTTCTTCATGACCATCGTCCTGCGGCCTTTTCTGGAGGTTGGCCTAAGGACAAGGGAAAACCTTTTGTTATTGAGGATCCACCTAGGAGTTCAAGAGGCAAAAAGCCTGGTTTGTTCGCTTCTGGAAACCAGCATTTCAGGGATTTTGCCCTTAGTATTAGGGAGGGTTGTCTAGTCATTAGGATAGGTGAGCGGATTATTGGAGAGATATATAGCCCACAAAGATGTGCTTGGCAATTCGGGTATGATCAGGACATCCCTTCTGCAACAGCTTTTACTCGCCTTCCTGAGGATCTTCCTGAGAGATGTGCTACTTTGGCGGCATTTTGCCTCCGTTTGGGTACGGGCGCCCGATGTGTAGTTCCACCTGCTTCTCGTGAAGGCAGAATTACTGTGGCACATGACCGTTGGATCAGAGGTTGGGTCGGTATCCCCCATAGCTTTAGTGATGAGCTATTGGAGACTCGAGTCTATTCTCCCGTGAGAGTTGTCCCGGCAGGTTTAGGTCCTACTCAAGGTGGTTTTCGCCCTCTCAAAGGATTTTTCGGCATTGACAAGAAAGTCTCTCCTGCTTATAAGCCAGTTAAGTTCCTCGAGCCATCTCCATTTCCCGATGGTTCTTTTCCAGGTATTTCCTTGAACTTTGTATTTCCTTCTTCTCCCCTTTTTTTTCTTTTTTTTTTATGTATATTTTCAATATCTTGGGCAGGTCTAGGAGAGTGCAACTTGGGACACTTTTATTTCAAGCTCGCAGGTAGTCCTCCAACGAAGGACGGTTCATCTCAGGCATCTCGGTTTGGGCCTGAGAATTATCGATTCTGGGCTATCTATGCAGGTACTTGAAGTTCTCTTGACTCTGATGTTCATTTTCTTGCGTGCTTTTGGGCTTACAAGATCATTATATTAGGCGTTTCTGTATCTGAGCCTGAGTCAGAGCATGCGCTTGAGCCTATGTCTGATCCTTTGGTTCCGGAGAGCGATCCGGATTTGTCTTCATGTCCTTCGCCGGAGTATCCCGAGGAGCTTGCAGAGGAGGAGGCTCGCGCAGAGCTGGGGAAGAGGCGTTGCGAGGATTCTCCGTCTGTAGAGGAAGTATCCCGCTATGAGTTGCGGCCAAGGCTGGGAAAAGGGCCATCTGGTGTCGGATTCTCTATGGAGCCTCCTTTACTCACACCTTTCACAGGTTTTGTCTTTTCTCTTTGGCCTTTTCCATTTTTTATTATGTTTCCATGAAGCGACCTTATATTTGGCTTGTAGGTACTTCATGTTCTGGTTTATGGGGTAGTGCTCTCGTTGCTGAGTCAAGTGCCGGTGGGGTAGAGATGACTACTGCGCAGGAGACTTCAGAGACTGTGGAGGCAGTTGCGACACCCGTCACTGAGCCTGATGTGGAGGCTAGTGTGATCATGCCCACTGAGGTTGAGGCAGAGGAGGTAGAGGTAGAGACACTAGAGGTACCATTTGAGGAGATGCTATACCCCAGTTCTACTGTTTCTGCTCCATTTCTTGAGGATGATGCTTTGTTTATCCCGGATGACTCTTTAGCTATTGTTCCGGTGACAGTATTGGGATGTGAGAGAGCTCCTTTACCTCAGATTCCTCCAGTACTTCGAGGATTAGGTATCATATTCCCTCTATCTACTGTATTTACTTGCTTTCTATTTCTTGACATTCATAGCCTTTCATTATAAGTCACATATTTTGTAGGGCGACTTCCTGCTTGGCTAGGGGCCATTGATGTCGATTTCTGGAGCTCAGGTTTTCAGCAGTTATGCCGTCAGTATGGACTTTCTTGCCGAAGCTTTACCAGCGTGGACGAGCTTTCAGGCACCATTCCTGGTGTAGAGCCAGAGTTTCAGGAGGACGTGGATCTGGAGATACAGGGGAATGCTGCTCTTGTTGTTCAGCCTTCCTCAGGTATCTTTAACTCTATGGTTCTTGTGAGCATAATCGTGGGAACAAACAAGGTGAATTTCTTGTTCATTGACCCTTCTCTCTCTTTATAGGGAAGGATATGATTGATGCTCTATTTGATGATCGTAATCTTCAGACTCTTTACGATACCATCATGAGAGATGTGGATATGGGGGCAATGCCTTTATCAGAGGTGGCACTGGACTAGCCTGAGTGGGCAGCTATCTTGTTGGGTGTGGACCCCATTGGCTTTATCCCGCCTTCAGATGTTGGGACCAGCCATGTTCCTACATCAGAGGTCATGTTGACGGATTTGTCTGATCCCGAGGGTGCGGGATTTGTGCCACCTGGTGGGACTGATGATGAGTTGATGTCAGAGGATGATGATATGGAGGGTGCAGTTGTTGATGTCGTGCTAGCCCTTCCTTGTCCTGGGGTCCCTTTTGTGGATAGTCCGGTCAGTAGCGGAGCTACGGAGCCGATTTCAGGGGACACTGAGCCACTATCTGGAGGTAGTGGTGGGACTGAGCTTTATCTTCAGGATGAGCATGAGGTCGAGTCACCAGCCTTCTGAGATTTTCTTGAGATAGGATAGAGATTTATGGAGTTGTGAGGCCCCTTGTATCTTCCTTTATCGCACCTTCAGTCGTTTGTTAGCCATGACATTATGTTTGTTTTGTTTCGTATGACCATATGAGACTGAGTATTTGTAGTGCTTTGTTTATGTGATATCTTCTTGGTTTGTATCTTTCTAGATTTCTTTTTTATCTTGTATATCCTTTTTGTGATATTTTTCCTTAATCGCGGAGCGATTAGTGCATGAGAGTCGAACATCTTTAGGTTAGAATCTCGGCATCACTATCTTCTATTCCTTATTTAAACGCTGCGGCGACGCTGCCTTTTCCTGCCTTGCCTTTAGGGTTTAGCTTTTGCAGTCTCTTCTCACCATGTCTGTCTCGAATCCAAAACGTCTGAGAGACTCTTCTAGCTCTTCAGTGGCGAGCCCAGATTCAATTGTTTCCAACTGGTCTTTAGTCCCCGACAACCGTTATCTTTTTCGGGATGCCAAAGCCTTTGATTGTCACATGCATAATACTGGAGGTGATCGGCGCCCGGTGGCCGATTGTTTTTTCTTTGCTCCTGACGGTGCCATAGTGGGTCGGTCTAAGAGTCTGCTTGATGGTTGGTTGAATGCTTGGAACCTTAAGGGTTTGACTTTGTTCAATCGTCCTTATTATCCTTCGATTGTGCGCTTGTTTTATGCCAATCTCAGGGTAACATTTGACCACTTTGGAGTCCCTTCTGCTTCTTCTTATCTATTCGGCAGAGAGTTCCACATAAGGGCAGAGGATTTGGCTGCCCTTATCCAGGCTACCGAAAGTCTGGGTGGTATATCTGTGTACGCTTATGAGTATTGGCCTCAGGGTTTTGGGACCTTTGGCGCTTGTCGTCGCTGGTTCAAAGCTCGCCCTTATGAAAGGGGTGCCGAGGTTGTTTCCACCGGGCATTACCCGCCCTTCACAGGTGTGTTTGAATTTTCATCTCTCTTTTTTTTATTTGAGCTTTGCTAACTATGCTGAATTTGTTTGCAGGGCTCTTTTCTTGGTTGTGACTCAAATTCTCTTTCCTCAAGGAAGTTTGACCAATCTCTCTCGGCCAGGGGGTTTGTTTTATCTTCGCCCGCTTATCCGTAAACGTGACAAACCCGATCTGGCCAGCCTGATCCTTCAGCACATGCATCAGGCAGTGAGGTTCACACATGGGTGTCTGCCTTATGGTCATCTGATAGCGGCTTTAGTACATCGAACCCAGATCCCCATACCTGATATGTTGTGGGGAAGACCTGTATCCGAGAGGGACGTGGTGTACTGCCGCAATCTCCTGGATGTCTTGCCCTCTTTTGGGTGGGTTGGTGATCAGGACGGTCATTTGGTACCTGACCCCAATCATTTGATCAATGGCTATATCTTGCAGGAAAATGCTGCTGTGAACCAGTATAGTCCAATAAGAGAGGCTTCTCCTCCTTCAGATGACGGGTCTGCCATTGGAGATCCTCCACCGGCTCAGGTTCCATTGGACCAGCAGCTTGGGGAGTTGCACGCTCGTTTGGAGGCTATAGAGGTGACGCTCCAGTCATTGTCCGATGCTGTTAACAGGTTGGCCGGGAATGTGGCCCTGCCCCCTGCGTAGGCGTTTCCTTTTTTTTTTTTTTTGCATTTTCTCTTTTTGATAACGCTGTTTGTTGTCTTGGTTGTTTGGTTGACTGTTTATTCTTGTCACTGGATCTTTCGCTTATTGATTGTAGCTTGTTTGGGTAATGATATATCTGCTTTAAGGTAAATTGCAGGAATATAGTTTGGATATATTTCAGGCATATGGGGGTCTTTTTGGATTATAACTGGAGTACAGTTCATAAGGTCGTTGTTTGGATGTGTGTATGCATTATACGGATACGTACATGTATATCAGTTTGAGGCATAGTCTTAAACACAGCCGGTGGGATTTGTCATTTGCACGCATTATAGGAATGTGCGTGACCATATAGCTATTTGAGGTATAGCTTTAGGCATGAACCGTGAGATTGTTACTTGAATATACACATATGCTCTGAGAATGTGCATACATGTATAGGTGTTTGGGAGTAGGACATAGCCCGTGGGACTTGTTGTTTGAATATACGTACGCATCATGAGGATATGCACATACATATGGCTATTTGGGATATGATTTTAGGCATAGCCCGGAGGTTTATTGTCAGGATACTCACATATGCTATGAGGATATGTGGATATGTATAGCTATTTGAGGTATAGCTTTAAGCATGAACCGTGGTATTGTTGTTTGAGTATATGCATATATCATGAAATATACATGTAGGTATAATTGTTTGGGGTAAGTCTTAGGCATAGCCGGTGGGACTGTTATCTGGATGTATGCGTATTTTATGAGGATATACGCACATGCATAGCTATTTGAGGTATAGCTTCAAACATGAACCATGGCATTGTTGTTTGGATATATGCATATATTATAAAATATGCATGTAGGTATAGTTGTTTGAGGTACAACTTTGATCATGAACCGTGGGGTTGCTGTTTGGATATATGCATATATTATGAAATATGCATGTAGGTATAGTTGTTTGAGGTACAACTTTGATCATGAACCGTGGGGTTGCTGTTTGGATATATGCATATATTATGAAATATGCATGTAGGTATAGTTGTTTGAGGTACAACTTTGATCATGAACCGTGGGGTATTGCTATAGGGATATGTGGCTGTTTGAGGTACAGCTTAGGTATGAACCGTGGTATTGTTGTTTGAATATATGGTTAGGTGTAAAGGTCGACTTATGGGGCCATGGGGCAAATCGCCTTTAAGATCCCTACCTTACTAGGGAACATGGTGGATTGGTGAGGCTCACGCCCTCAGATATGCTTCATGGGGTGTGTCCTCGGTACTTTCAGCTACCACACAGGTTTGAACCTCCTCAAGTACCTTTTCTCTTTCGGGAACCACACAGGTTCTTTCATAAAGCGGATTAGGAAATTGTATTGGGTGAATGTTTACAACCAGTGTATTCGGAAGCCACATAGTCTTCCTCAACGTAGGTTGGGGTTTTAGACTCACGCCCTCAGATATGCTTCATGGGGAGTGGTCTAGGTATTTTCAGCTTTCCACACATGTTTTAGCGTCATAAAATACCTTTTTCGCTTTCGGGGGTCACACAGGCTCCTTCATTAAGCGGATTTTCAGGGGTAAGTTTCACCATGCTCCGCGTATTCAGGAACCACACAGGCTCCTTCAACACAGAGTCTTAGTTTGGTAAGTTTCACCGGTAAGTTTCACCAATTTGTGTTTCACGATTGTAAGAACAGTCGTGTCATTTCCTCGTGGGCTTCGGCCCAGTTGGCAATGAAGTCTTCGTCTGGGTGCCGTCGAGGCTTTGTGTATTTTGGGGGTTGATTTTGGCTGTAATATTTCTTGAGGTATCTTCCATTTAGGGCTGGTAGTGGGTGTTCTCCGTTTTCTGTGGCCAGGAGATAGGCTCCTCCATCATAGACTTGGTCAACTATGAAGGGACCTTCCCAATTTGGTGCGAACTTGGGGCTATGATGCCGGCCAGTGATTGGTCGCCTTAATGCTAACACCAACTCACCTTTCTTGAACGCTCTTGGTCTTGCAAGTTTTTCATAGGCCCGCGTCATTCGAGCTTGATATAACTCCAAGTTTTGTTGTGCAATGAGTCTTCTTTCGTCCATTCCGTCCAACTCTTGAAATCTGAGTTGCATCTGTTTGGTCATGGGGATTTCTGAGGCCATAGCCACTCTCAATGAGGGTAACTCGATCTCAATGGGTAGAACCGCTTCAGTCCCGTATACCAGGGAGTAAGGTGTGGCTTGAGTAGGAGTTCGATGTGTGATCCTATACGCCCACAATGCTTCTGACAGCTTGTTGTGCCAATCTTTCTGATTATCCCCGACCGTCTTTCGGAGGATTTTGATCAGTGTCTTGTTGAACGCCTCGGCCAAGCCATTGGCTCTGGGGTTATACACAGAGGAATATCTCCACTCAATGTTGTGTTTCTTGGTGAATTCATCGATTCTGATATTCTTGAAGGCAGTCCCGTTGTCGGAGATGATCTTCCTGGGGGTGCCATATCTGTAGAGGATGTTTGTAGTGAAAAATTTCACTACATCAGAGGCCTTGACTTCTCTATATGATCGGGCTTCGGCCCATTTTGAGAAATAACCGGTTGCGGCTAAGATGAAGCGGTGCCCGTTTGAGGCTGGGGGATCAATGGGACCTATGATGTCTGTCCCCCATATTTCGAAAGGCCATGACACCACCGTTGGGTGTAATGCATTCGGATGTTGATGGATGAAGTCTCCATGTATTTGGCACATATGGCATTGTCTGGAGAAGTTTTCACAATCAGCAATCATTGTGGGCCAGTAATAGCCCAACAATTTGATGTGGACTCGCATTCTGGAACCCGACTGGTGGGATCCGCATACCCCGGAATGTATTTCCTTCATGACTTGGTGGCCTTCATTTCTGGTGATGCATCTTAGCCATGCGCCATCATATGACCTCCAATATAAAGTGTTGTTGACATACACATATCTCAGAGCTCTTTTTCTGATTTGTTCTCTGAGTCCTTTGTTTGCAGAAAGTTTCCCTTGTTGGAAGAACTCAAGAAAGGGTTTTCTCCAGTCTTCATCGTCTGAATCTTCAATGATCATGGCTTGAGTGATTTCTCCCCATTCTTGTATGGTTTCCTCCTCCCAAGCTATCACCTCCATGAATAATGCGCTTTCCTCATTTTCTTCCAGAAGTTTTGGGAAGCAGGGAGAGAGCGCCCTTCTTCTATGAACCAAGATTTGAATCTCGTCTTGGTCGGGGTCACTGAGTTCATTGGCTAGGCGAGCCAAGGCATCGGCTTTTCCATTCAAAGACCTAGGCACTTTCTCCAGTATAATATCAGTGAACTTGGCCATAAGCTCGAGAGCCTTTTCATGGTATTTTACCAATTCTGGTTTTCGTATTTTGAACTGTCCCTCTAACTGACTGAGTATCAACTGGGAATCGCCAAAAACTTTCATCTTTTCAACACCCATATCTAGAGCCATTTCAAGTCCTGCGATGAGGGCTTCATATTCGGCTTCGTTGTTGGTGCGTGGTTCTGTCAGACTCAGGGCATATCTGATGATGTCCTTTTCCGGTGTGACAAAGATCAGACCTACCCCGGCTTGCCGTTTGGGTAAATCTGGTTTGACTGCTGGTTGGATAGAAGAAGACCCATCGAAATACATCTTCCAGTATTCTTCTTGGTTGTCTGTATGTAAGGTTTCTTCATCTGGAAAGTCGCATGCTAGCGGAGAGTCATCTGGAATGGGATGAGCGGCCAAGAAATCGGCCAACGCCTGCCCTTTGATTGCCTTTTGAGGCGCATAGGTTATGTCAAACTCCATCAACGCAACGGCCCATCTTGCCAATCGACCTGTGAGCATGGGTCGAGTCATGAGGTATTTCAGAGGGTCGATTTTAGAGATCAATGTGACTTTGTGTGCTAGCATATAATGTCTGAGTTTCTTGATTGCAAAGACAAGGGCTAGACAGTGTTTTTCAATCGGGGTATAGGCATGTTCCGCTCCTACCAGCATTCGACTGAGGTAGTAGAGGGCATTTTCCTTTCCTTCCTCATTTTCTTGGGCCAACAGCGCTCCGAGCGATCCATCCAATGCTGTGGTGTAAAGGATGAGAGACTTTCCCGGGATAGGTGCTGCCAAGACTGGTGGGTTTAACAGGTATTGCTTGATATCCTCGAATGCTTTCTGACATTCATCGTCCCATTTAAATGGTACATCCTTTTTGGTGAGCCGGGTGAAGGGTTTGATTTTGCCTGAGAGGTTGGCAATGAATCTTCTGATGTATGCCAATCGTCCCTGTAAGGATCTGAGTTGTTTGAGTGTTTTGGGAGGCGGCAGCTCCTGGATAGCTCTGATTTTCTCCGGATCAATTTCTATGCCTCGATGGCGCACCACGAAACCGAGAAACTTGCCGGAAGAGACCATGAAGGCACACTTCAAAGGATTGAGTTTCAACGTGTGAGCTCTCATGCGGTCAAACATTAGCCTGAGGTTGGCTAAATGCTCCTCGTATGAGTGAGATTTCACCACCAAATCATCGACATAGCACTCCACAACTTTATGTATCAGGTCATCGAAGATCTTGGTCATGGCTCTTTGATATGTGGCACCTGCATTCTTCAACCCAAAGGGCATGACTTTGTAGCAGAAAATGCCAATTGGAGTACGGAAAGCTGTATGCTTTTGATCATTTTCATCCATCTTGATTTGGTTGTATCCAGAGTGTCCATCTACAAATGAGTATACCACATAGGAGGAAGTATGATCCACTATGATTTCTGTCACAGGTAGAGGAAAATCATCTTTTGGGCATGCTTTGTTCAGGTCTCGAAAATCCACACAGACCCGGATTTGTCCATTCTTTTTCTTGACTGGGACAATGTTGGCGACCCAATCAGGAGTTTCTTCTTCTCTTATGAAGCCGGCATTGACCAATTTCTTGACCTCAGCAATCACTTTTTCTTCAAGTTCAACCCTCATTCTCCGAGGACCTTGCTTTACAGGCTTGACCTCTGGATCTATTTTCAATTTATGAACAGCTACAGCGGGATCCAGCCCTGGCATTTCGCTGTAACTCCAAGCAAAGCAATCCCGATATTCTTTCAGGAGCTCCGTCAGTTTTCTTTCAATGTCTGGGTTGAGAGAGGTACTGATGAAGGTAGGTCGAGGATCTTCCTCGGTGCCCAGATCCACCGACTTGAGTTCGTCAATGGTGTTTTGACCTCCTTCCTCCAATTCCTTTGGGGCGTTCTTAACGGCTAAGATGAACTGTTCGCCTTCTGATACCTCAGGTTCAGCCTCGAGAGTTTCTTCTTCCTCCTCGACTTCCGTTATAGTGACCCGATGACAGGTATGCCCTTGATTTCTGGTTCCTTTGTATCGAGCCCCACCGGAATGTGAGCTTTGATTCCTATCAAGCGGCTCTTCTCTTTCTCTTCTCTTTGCATGGGAGTGAGATTTCTCTTTTTGATATCTGTCACCTCGGCTTTCTGTCCGGTGATGCAACATTTGATCCCACAATTTGCGGATCTCTTGTTTACAGGCGGCCTCGCTTTGTGCATTTTGCCGGCATTTTTCTCTGAGTTTGTCATTTATCTTGTACTCTTTCTCTAGACTATGGGCTGTTTCTTGTCTCAATCGTTCTAGAGTGAGAATCTGGTATACATGATGTTGTTCCCTTCTTTGAGAGGCTTTCCTTTCTTCCTGGTACCTCTCCCACAGTCCCTCTAGTTGGGTGCGTAGGCCTGATTTTTCGATTATGAGGCAGGACACTTCGCACTCGAGCCTTTTATGGGACTGAATCAGATTCTGGAGAACATCTTGAAAACATTCTTTCATTTCTTCAATTGAGGCCGCCTCTTGTATTGGCGAATCTCCTTCAGGATCATCTTTCTCGTTGTTAGCTTCAGGATTCTCATTCTCATCTTCTAACATGTCGGATATAGTGACCCTGTGGCATGTATGTAACTGAGTATCTTCCGACTGGACTTGATTTTTAGCAAGGACGAGGGCTTCTTTGGTCTCCCTTACCACTCGGCTGAGTGACTCTATCTCCTTTTGGTGGGACAAATTCCTTTGAGACACTTGGATTATTCTATCCTTGTCTCTTTCACCAGCATCATGGAGTCGGGTGATCTCCTGGCACAGCATGTTGACCCGTCGTTGAAGTTCTTTTATCTTCTCTCGACAGGCTTGATTCTCTTGTTCTTTTACTGCTATCTGCCGACAGAGGTCTTGATTTCGGGCAATTAGACGTCCCATGGAGCGCTCAACATCTTGTTGCGAACGAACCATTTCTTGGAAACGCCTTTGGAGCACATCGAACATTGTTATTTCATTGGACGTTTGTCTCCTGGAGCCAGTTCTTCTCCATGTTTCAGTGGAGGAGATGTGCCGGCTTGTGTGCGTTTGAGTGTTTTTGAATGTTTTGGGCCTCGATGTTCCAGGTTGTGTGTCGAAACCAAGGCCTCTAGTGTTGGAGGTTTTTCCGTTGAGTTTGGTCACTTCATTTGAGTCACCGTCCCAGAGCTTCTGGAACATTTCGATCCGTTTTTTAGAAATGGGCTCCAGGCAATGAGTTCGGTGGAACAAGCCCTTCATGCGAGAATCAGTATTTCTTTGTAACTTGGGAGGCATTTTGGTTTCATTTTCACTGTCCTCTAACCATCGTTTACAATCCTCAAGAGGAGCCTGATCATTTTCTGGGTCAACTTCTCCTATTTTGATAAAACGAATACTGGGGTGAATCACCGTCCCATATTCTACTTCTTCAATTTTTGGTGGAACGGTGAATGTTTTCAACTTGGAGATTCTCTCTCTTTCGCGAGGAGTAAGGTCTTTGCAGTGTTCCATGGGCATGAATTCCACAGCTAAAAAGCTTTGACCTTCTTCTTCGCTTCCCGAGTCTTTGGATGGGCGAGCCGGGGAATGGACATCATCTCCAGCTTTTTCAGAGGATTCTGGTTCGCTATCACTTCCCCATAGCATTTGGGTCGTTTGTGACTTGATAGCTGCTTTCAGTACCACCCTTTTTACTGCCTCCCTGACGGCATCTGACGAAGAGGTATTCTTTGTGGGTGCTGCCCCCTGTTCAATCCTGGGTCGATAATATTTTGCATCATCTAACTCGGCTTCGTGTGCCTCGAAAGGTCGGTCGTCACCCTTGATTACACATTGTTTGCCATCGCGAGTGAACTTGACACATTGATGCAGAGTGGAGGGGACCAGGCCATTCTCGTGGAGCCATGGTCTCCCTAACAGCGCTTTGTAAGTGGTGTCAGCCTCTATGATAAAGAATTTCACGGGCGTCACAATTTCACCGAAATCTATGTCGATGATGGTGGATCCCAAGGCCTTTTGGTATTAATGATTGAACCCGTGAATCCGGATTTTATCTTTCTTGGTTTCTCTGATACTGAGGGAGAGCTGAACCAAGGTTTTTAGTGGCATGATACTGATGGAAGACCCTGGGTCAACCAGAATCTTGTTAATCTTTTTGCCATATATGATACCGGTAGTGTAAAGAGGCCTGTTGTGGTCTGCCGTCCCAGCCATCAGATCATCATCGGTGAAGGTGATGTGTGGTTCTGGCTCGATTTGTGACACTTCCTCTCGGGCTTCTTGAGCAAAATATGCTTGAAAGCTGGCAGGATTTTGCAAGGCGTAGATGAGAGACTCGCGGAGTTCTTGTGACACCATGAGGGCATCGAAGACACTTAGCAAGGCCGGTATTTTGCGTAGATGCGCTACCACATTGTAATCACCTACGGTCATTCTGGGTCTGTTGCCGTTTGGCCTGGCGTTTCCCTCAGTGATTATTTCTTCTGGAGTGTTTCGCCTGTTATGAGGGACCTCCCTTGGGGGTTGCCTTTCAGGTATTCTGGTACCGGACCTCAAGCTGACATTGCATTGTCCTTTTTGTTTTTGTTGGGCTTTGGCTTGAACTTGTCGAGGTGTTGGGTTTGGTCGACTTGGAGGAGGTGACATAACTTCTTCTTCTTCCTCGGTCTCATTTTCTTCAGAATCGCTCCCAAAGGGCATGATTGTTATCGGGTGAGTTACCATCACGACTGGTTCCTCGTCCATGTTATCATAGTCTGACTTTTCGGATCTTTCCTCTTCTGAATTTTCAGAGTCTGGGTACCAGGTTGTTGCGTGGCACTCTTCTCTTTCTGTTTCTTCGTCAGAGGTATTACCGTCGTTATTGGGCCAAGCTAAGCATTCATTTCTGGTGTGGCCCCATTCTTGGTGATGCTCACAGTATTTTTCGCATCCTTTGGGTTTCTTTGGCTTATGGACTCGTCCTGCGACATGATGGTGTTTTGGTGAAGTGCTCTTTTTATGTTTGTCAGGCTTTGTCTCTTCGGGTAGAGGCAATGCAGCCTGTGCAGGAGTCTTCTTTTCATTTCTTTGGAGTTGGCCGTGGACATGGATCCATTTTGGTAATTTTTCACCTCCAGAGGAAGGCTCTTCTATCCTGCGCAGCCTCACATCGATGTGGTACTTCCCTTTACGGGGATGTCCACCTTCTTCCTTCGAGGCACTTGTCCCACCCTCAGCTTCTTTGGAGGGTCGGCTGCGTGAGCCTTCACCTTTTTTCATCTTGCTGTTACTTGAACCGCCAGGTGGATGGCAAATTTGTGTTTCGTCGCGTTTCTTTTTCTTTTCTGTGACTGGTATCGGTGCTTTGCCTTTACCAATGGGTTTATCGGCTTTGGATGTGGGTCGATGACCCTCCCGGATAGAAATGCCTACTTCTCTCCTCCTAGGAGGGGACGGTGCTTCAGCAGGCTTTTCCTCCCTGTTTTGTTTTCGCCTCTCTTTTCTCCTGGCTTTGGCCTCGAGGCGTTGTCGCTCTATGACACGGGCCAATTTGTGCTCTATCTCCATGAGTAGCCTTCTATTGTCAGACCATTCTCCTATGCTCATTCTTTGCAGCGTTCGGAGGAGCTCAAGAGTGATGTCATTCTGTCGAAGCACAGTAGCAAGGATATTTTCTAAGGCACTGACCTTTCTTCTGATCCTGGCTATTTCACTTTGGTCGACCATTGGGCTTTCTTGCAATGCTCCCTGTCCATTGGCCGGGACAGGGTTTGATTGTGCTTGGCGAGACCGAGTACGGGTGGCGGGACCGCCTTCTTCAAGTCTCTGACACTGTTGTTCGTCTTGCTTCGGGGTAGCCTCATGTCTTGAGCTGCTTGCCCTGAGAGGGTAATGTGCCCTTCTGCTTTCAGGTCGGACCGGTACAGGTCTATCTGGGCTGAAGGAGCGTCTATCTGGAGATTTTCCTTCACCCTCTGAGTCTGACTCTGTAACTGTGATGACTCGAGCGGTCTCAACTGTATTTGTTCTTTTTGAAGCATTTTTGAATTTCCGTGCCTCGGGCAAAGTATCCTTTTGGATGTTTTCCCATATGGCGGGGTCATAATATCGGCGGAACTGTTCATCTATATAGTGTCGAGTCCATTCCGTCGGAATAGGATAATGAGGAGATGGTTCATGACCCTGCGTTCCTTCTATGACTGAAGACTGGCGGAATTGTTGAAGGAGCTCTCCCTCAGTCTTTTTGTTTTCTGATTGACTTGGATATACCAGTCTTCTGACTCGGTCATATTCCAAGTTGCACACTTCTCGGCGAGACCTATTCCATCTTATCCTTTCCACCCAAGGGAGCGGGGCGGTCCGAATTTCGCTTTCTTGTCTCACAGTAGTTGGCTGGCGTGTTGTAGGCCATGAATCAAGCACAAACGGCTGGAGACTGGTTAAGTGAGGGTGTTCGGGCTCGAGCTCTTCGTCACTACCTTGCCACCCGACCGGCTCTCCTGACTTTTCCACATTTTTGATTAAATGACCTGTCCATCCAATTAGATCTGTCAAGTCATGTTCATAGTTTTCGTCTGAAAACTCTTCTCTTTCAGATTCCTCAGTGCATGAATCGTCCGAGATGTAGATGACTCTACAAGATGCGGCTCCTCGGTTTTCTTCTTCTTTTTCTTCCTTTTCTTGAGGAGGATCGGAAGATGAAGCTATGTTATTTGACTGGCTGGTGGAAGGAGTTTCGGCTGCCCCCTGTTCTTGGCGGGCGTCCTCCTCTTCCATGATTATAGCTTCCCTTGTTTGGTTGACTAATTGGCGCACAATTTCGCTCAAGTCTTCCAGGGTAAGCTCAGGATGACCAGGGATATTAGAGATGTGGATGTCGAGGTTCACTCTCCTGACTTGTTGTCCTTCTAAATCCGCCGGGTTTGCCTAGTATTCGGGATCCAACACGAACTCGTAATCATACTGGATTCCGTCATTTTCACCATCTGGATCGTACCCTGCCCCCGGTTGTGACTGAGGGTTTTCGGGGTGCAGGCCAGGAGTTGTTGATTGTGGCCGAGATGTTTCGGGCTGAGGCTGCGGCATTTCAGGTCGCAACTGCAGTGTTTCAGGTGCAGCAGGCTGAGACTGAGTAGCTCCAGACTGCGGTGGAGGTGAGTCTGGCTGCGGTTGAGGTATTTCGGATCCCTCCTCTTGATCATCACTTGCATCTTCGCAAGTGATTCGGTAGCAAAAGCCAACATTCCGAGAGGATTCACCTTTTGATGCCTTGTTTTTCTTTCGGTTCTTCTTGTTTCTTCTCTGGTAAACCAAGAGAGGTTTAGTTGTGCCTTCTTCTTCCGGGAACTCATTTTCTTCAGAGAAGTAGAGAACGTCCTCCTCGTCAGTTAGTTGTAGTTCTCGCAATAGTTCACTTGTTGTTTTCCCTTCGGTGGCGGCTATAAGGGTCGCTAATCCTTCAGGGAACGTTTCAGTCCATTCTGGCTGTGGCCGAACTGACATACGAGCATTCCTCTTATGAGTTTTCTTCTCCTTAGTTTTGCCCCGAGACCTGGGGGAAGGTTCGTCATCATCCGTCCATTCTGCTATCTTAGCCGCGCGACGGTTAAACTTTCTTTCCCTGGGGCTCTCAGGTTCATCACTGCTGATGTACCGAGATGATTCAGAAGGACCAACTCCAGGGTTGTTATCATCATCTGGTCTGAAAATGTGCTGGGCGGCTTCGGCCACTTCTCGCATGCGAATGGCTTCAGCAGGATGATTGCGCACAAATCTTTCACGACTCCTTCTCCATGTAGGATCAGGATCCGTGATGGGATATTCCAAGTATCGCATGAGCATTTGAAAATTTTCTGTTGCGAACCGGAAGAATGCTGGCTCACTATTCCTCAGATCCTGGAGATATGTGTGTAGGTCGATGCCTTGGCGCCTCGTGATTCCTGTGCGGGCCACCGTTTCTTCCACCAAAAGGTTGGTTGGCCTGTGTGGCTGGTTTCGGTTTGGACCAGGAGCATCGCTACCGCTAGCACCGACGTAGCAAGAAGTGCCAGAAGTACCAGCTTCAGGGTTGTCGCCGCCATTGCCTATCCCGAAGATGTGCCGGGTGGTTTTAGCTATTTCTCGCATGCGAGTAGCTTCAGTAGGGTGTCTGCGTATAAACTTCTCGCGATCCGTACTCCATGTGGGGTCAGGATCGGCCATGGGATACTCTATATGCCTTAAGAGCATCGGGAAATGTGCAGTTGCAAACCGGATAAAGGCAGGTTCGGTATTCATCAGATTTCGCAGATAACCATCTAAATTAGCGAGTCTATGCCTTGCAATTCCCGCATGTGCTGCTATTTCTTCAGCCGAGAGGTTCGATTGGCTTGCTGATTCAGCTTGATTTGGAGCAGAGCCATCGTTTTGGCCCGGGCCCGTGTTTATATGGCGAGAAGTGCCAACAGTATTGGTTGAGCTTTCACCGTCACTGTCGTTACCGTTAGAGGGAGTGGAATTCTTCAGATTATCAAAGTTTTCCACAACTTCTCTGATCTGAGCGGCCTAAGCGGGATGATTCCTTGTAAACCTTTCTCGTCTTCTTCTCCAAGCTGGATCAGGTTCGCGGCATGGATACTCTAGACAGCGAGTCCAGATTTGCTCGTGATTTGTCACAATATCCAGAAATTCTGGGTCATTTTGAATCAGATGGTTGATGTACGAGAAGACACCGACAATTTGATTCATAGAGAGACCATTAAAGGCATCTGAAACATCTTCCAATGGGCATCCAGAGCCAGGGTCTTCATCATAGTATACACGCAACGGTGGGTCAGTAGAGTCAAGGTCTCCACTATAAAACACGCTCACCCTTGAGTATCCACTGCTTGAGGTAGGCGCTCCAGGATTGGAAGCATTCTCATTTTGTGAGGCTTCTCCTGCGGCGTTACTCCCAAGGCTTGTTCCTCGTTCTTCCTCACTGCTATCACCTTCTTCATCTTTGTGAGAAGTTTTGTGACAAGAAGCTGAAACAGGGTCGTGTTCATTGTTCGATGCATTTGATGCAAAGATGTGCCTCGCAGTTTCGGCAATTTGTCGCACCAACGCGGCTTCCACTGGCTGACTTCGCACAAAATACTCGCGATTCCTGACCCAAATGGGACTCGGGTCGTTGTAAGGGTGTTCCATGTACCGCATTATCATCTGGAGATTGGTGTTTGCGAATCTGAAGAAGGAAGATTCTCTACCTTTTTAGACTCCGCAAGTATCTATACAGTTCAGCGCTCTGACGCCTTGTGTCTTCTGTTGAGATAACAAGAGTTTCATTCAGGGGATGAGATTGCTCACAAGATTCGTCCTCAGAATCTGAGTCATCATCCCAATTGACACTGATATGGTGTGAGGATCCGGAAGGACCGGCACCTGAGTCATCGCCATCGCTGTCATCATCACTCGCAATAGAGGTCACGATTCTGTGGAAACTGGCGGCTACCTCTCTCATACGAGCAGCCTCAGCTGGGTGTTTTCTTATAAATTTCTCCCGCCTTCTTCTCCGGACTCGGTCAGGATCATGTTCGGGATGTTCCATGAAACTGACCCATACTTCAGCATTTTCGGTGTTATCCGATATCATGTCGATGAATCCTGAGTCATTTTGTTTCAGATGACTGAGGTATGCAACCACCCCAGCCGATTGATGTATAGTGAGGTTTTCGAGTGCAGGGGTTAGATTTAGAATGGGCTCTGAGGAGTTGGGCCCTCCTGTGAAAAATATACGCGCATTTGGGTCTACATCATTGGGACCGAGCTCACTGGGTCTTTGCCTGGGATTCCGCCTAGAGCCAGCTCTTTCCTGTGGCGGTGGCGCTTGTGGCTCATTGTTTGATGATTCACCTTTATCCTTTTCATCATTGCTGCCATCATCAGCAGTAATATGACGGCAAGATGCTGAGGGCGCGTCATCATCATTGTCTGAATCGGATACATACGCGGGAGTCTTTCCATTTCTCAACTCCTTCCGTACTATCTCAACAGCTTCTCTCTCAAAATCCTCAACAAATTCGCTAGCAAACATCGAGTGCACAGGATCCGTAACATATTTGAAGGTTCTGGGATCAGAGACCCTTAAATCCTTGAGGTAGGAGACATAGAACTCTACCATTTCATCATGTTCGTATTGCCAAGAGTCGTGTGGTTGTTCTGGCGATCTTTGTTGGCTTGTCCCCACTTGATTGGAGGTCTCCACCATTGGTCTTCCAGTTCTTACTTCCCTTAGGTGCTGCCTGTAGCCGTACATCCATGGCTCTTGATTGGCTTCCGGGGAACTGGGTTCTGGGGTGATTTCACCTTCTTCAAGGCCAGTACCTTCAGCCTCTTCTTTGAACATCCTTGCGATAGCCTCCTTTTCATAGTCTTCCAACTCGGAGGAATCTTCCGGATTCAGCATGTTGTGAAATTCCTCAGGGGCTATCATTTTCAAGCTCTTGAGGTATTGAACATATTCATCGATCAGCTCCTCTTGGGTGGAGCATCCATTATCACCGGGCTTGGGACGCAACCATCGGCCTAGGCCTCCTTCAAAAAACGGAGTCTCATGTTGTGGTTTCTCACGTGCATCCAACACCTTGGCATGCTCGTAGGCGATCTGGTCATTGGTCATGGCACTGACCGCACTCACGCCTATTATATCCCATCCATTGTTCATAATGATATCGGCGGCCACCTTTTTCACGGCCAAATGCTCAATACCATCACGATCCAGGTCAGTGGCATTATCTATGGCTTCGTCTACTTTCAGTTCATCTTGGAATAGGTCAAAGTCTTGGACTTTCAAGTCCATTAAGAAGTCGATGTAATCAGACACCTCTTCGAATGTCACCTCTGGTGGCGACTCATCGTCAGAGTTGTCATTGAATTTGAGAGCAGAGATTTGAATTATAATCCTTTCAGAATCACTATCATTTTCTACCTCGGATTCATCAGAAGCACTTAGATGCCGGCAAGTTTCTGCAGTCTCCGTGCTTTGAGGTTTCTTGAGTGACACTCTCAATTGATATTTGCCAACCAGCCATGCGGCCAGCAACTGATCGATATCATCTCCTTTCATCAGCTCGTGGACCCACCACATGGGATCTGCCAAGATTTCTATCTCTAATTCGGGGTGAAACACGACTGTGCGATACCAAGTGGCCAAATCTCGCCATTGTTTTCGCGCTCTTAGAAACATATTCATTCTATATCTGCTGGGGAGTCCGCGAGGCTCTACCTCCTGGTAAAAGACACCATTTCTTGCGGTCGACCCCTCACCTCTTAAGAGTGACGACGGAGTCACCACAGCTGTTTCTTCCGTCACATGTTTATCTTCCACCTCTGTTTCTTCAGGCGGTTGGACTGCATCATTTTCGGCATTTTCATAGAAATCATCATAATTTTCATTGACATCCCCCTCGTCCTCAGTGTCAGAGGTTGCGAAGACATTACAGCATGTACCGGCGGCGTCACCACCACCTCTTTCTTCGTCACTACTGAAGTGACAATCAAAGTCATAGTTGTTATCCATGTCATCACGGGGAGGACTGGAACAAGGCCATGAATATTCATCTTCGAAGTAGCATTCTTCCGGCCCTGAAGTTTGAGCTGGAGTTTTGGTTGAAGTGGTCGTCATTTTGGCCGCCGCTGCCTCCCTTTCTCTCCTAAGCTTTGTCGCATTTATGGCTTCACTCATTAGACCAGACACGTGCTGGGCTAGAGTCTGTATCACAGAAGGAGGGAGTTCAGGTTGTCCTGCTTTATCTTCCACAAGCAGGTTGAAACCCAAATTGTTTAAGTTCAGACCACCGTCTTCACTTTGACATTCTCCAGGGATTTCTACATATACCCTTCTTTCTTGCCCATTAACGGTTACTGGGAGAATCATCAATTCTGAATTCGGAGCTCCAGGACCTTGGTACCTAGAAGGTTCTCCAGGTGCATTTGCCTGAGTACCAGATCTTCTGTTTCTAAGACCCTTGTGAGTCCTCTTGGCTTTGGTAAGGGTGGCCTCGGTTTGTGTTCCTCGAGACGGTGATGACCCTGTTTGACTGGACTGCCTGGACATATCAGGAGCTTCTGGTGCTATTTCTGGAACTTCTGGTATTTCTTCCGGGACCTCAGGTGTTTCAGCATCACTTCCTTCCCGAGTTCCATCTGAGACATAACAGCAAGTGGTCGTCCAAGATTCTTCATCTGTAAGATCCTGCGTTAAAGGGGAGGCTTCTTCAGCTTGTCTTCTCTTGTTTCGCTTAATCACTGTGACAGCTTCTCTCAACAAACGGGCAGCATGTTGAGCAAGGGTATGCATTGCTTTGGGAGAGAGGTTGGGCTGTCCCTTCTTTTCTTCGATCAAAAGTCTGAAGCCTAGGTTGTTTAACTTCAACCTCCCGTCATCGTATCTGCACTCCTCTGGGATCTGCATAAACACCCTTCGTCCTTGATCATTGACTCTAACAGGGAGAAGTATCAACTCAGAACTCTCGGAGCTGGATGTTCCTTCAGGTTCCAGTTTGTATATGTCTTTTCCTCCCTTGGTGGTCTTGCGGACTCGTCTAGTCCCTCTTTTTGAGGTTCCTGCATGCACAGCTGCGGAGAGTGTTGATGTTTCTTGGGCTTGCTGACTTGACTGGTCAGGGGTTGACTGAGATACCTTCTTATCAGAGAGACCCTCATTTCCCTGATCATTGCTGGAAATGTGACGACATGAAGCCGTCCAGAACTCTTCAGATTCTGCATTCTCACGTTCCTTTCTTTCTGTCACATCTTTCCAAGCCTTACCAGTAATTTTGGTGAAGTCTTTTGGGGACAGAAAGTCAGCCAAGGTTGCTTGTTTTGGTCTCCCCTGGACGTATTGTTCCTCGATTTCTTGAGGTGTAATTTTCTTCCAGAACGGTCTATTGTTGCTTGACCGTGTCACCGGAACATAACTGCGTCTTGGTCTAAGAGGCAATCTCATTGGTATGACAACGTTTCTCGGCACGATGGGGGTGATGGCATTCTTCCATCTGAGCCTGGGTTCAGCTTGAAGCACCCGTAATTTCTTTTTGGTGCTCTTGTTGAGGCTTACACTCCAAGTGGTGGGTGGTCTGCCGTCAGAGCAAGCAGAGACGCGGTTTGTGCTGGCAACTGGAGTTCTGGTAGGTCCAGCATGAGGTGCCGGCTCTTGCCTAGCGTCATCATGGAGTGGGATTGCACCTTCCTGGATTCTTTTCTCGATCCAGTCCTTGAAGACGTAACAATCTTCAATGCTATGGCCCAAGACCCGATGATATGGGCAATAGTTCGGGTGATTGACCTTGTTTTCTTCCTCAGGCCTCTTACACCTTGGAAGTCGTATTTCCAACACTTTCATTGCTTGCTGGAACAACTTTTTGGTCTTTTCTTTCTTGAAAGAGTATGGTTTGTTTTGTAACTCTTTCAAAGTCGGTCTTGGGGTATGGGTTTGTGAAGTCCCGTCTTTTTCTTCATCACTTTCTCCCCATTGTACACCACTGGTGCCCTCGACTTGATTGCTGGCCGCTTTTATTTTCACGGCTTTGCTTTCAGCTTTCTTTGGCCTTTCCTTGGGGAGAGCATACATCAGGTTGATGTCATCCTCCATCGCTTCGAATTCAATGATTTTAGTCACTAAGCCCTCAAAAGTGGCAACGTTATGTCCTGCCAGGAGCACTTTCATAGGTGGACGGATCCCATTCATGAGCATGCGGACCGCCTCTTTTTCAGAGATGTTTGACTGGCATCGCGTGTACATGTTTTCCCACCTTGCGACAAAATCCGAGACAGTTTCTCCTTTGTTTTGTTTGGTGTTGACCAAGCTGGTCAAAGTGACACGACGAGGTGTGACTCTGAATCGGGTCTTGAAAGCGGCGACCATTTCTTTCCAGTTCTTGATACTATTTTCCTCCAACGAGGCATACCATTCGAAGGCCACCCCCATCAAACTTTGAGGGAATTGCCTCAACAACCATTCTTGCTTTCTGGTGGTGTCCCCACAAGATGTCAGGAAGTGAGACAAGTGTTGATCAGGTGTCACTTTACTACCGACTCCTTCAAACGGTTTGAATTTTGGCACAACATAGCCTCTCGGGTACTCAACCCTGTCAAACCTCTCAGGACATGGTCTTCCTGTGAAGTTGTTGGGGAATTGAGGTCCGTCAACTCCCAAGTACTGGAATTTTTGTTCCATCTGTCTTCTCATATCTTCCATGAGGTCAATTGGATCGACCTTGGAAGCATTCTTCTTATCACGCGACTCCTCGTCCGATGTTTCACGCGAGTCACGACTGCTTTTGGATTTTCCTCTCTTCTTGTGTCCAGACATCGAGTGTTTGGCACTCTCTTGTTTTGAAGGTATCGGGTTTGAGTTGGGTCCCGACCCTTTCTTGGCCATGTACTTTTGGATTTCAGCACAGGCCTGCGTTATGCGGACATTATCAGCTTGGAGCTGTTTCAACTTCTTGTCTTTTTCTTCCAGCTCCTTGCGAAGCTGGGCGACTTCTCCGAGGACTTCATTTTCCTCGTCTATGCTATCATCAGAGGCATCACCCCTATTAGAACCGGGATTATCTCCTCTTTCTTCCTCCTCGCCAGCAGAGTGATCGCTGGCTTGGTGAACCCTTTCTTCTGTAATGGGCTCAGGAATTCTGGGACGGCTATTTTTCTTTGGTGGGGCGGAGGCAGAAGCTTTGCTCTTCTGGCTCCGGGTCTCGACAGGTATACTCTCAGGCTGTGGGGGTTCCTGAGAGCCAGTTCCAACCATATGAACCTCGGTGAGGTCATCATTATGGTCAGCATCATCCGCATGAACATGGTACACAGACACAGATCCTGCACCCTTTCTTTTCTTGGGTACGTGGACTTTCCTTCATGGGGCTTGTGTCATATAGGACACAACATCAGACAATTCGGAGGTTTTCTTCCTCCTTTTGTTTTCCTTCGGGGATATGGCGCCTTCCGGCTGAAGACCAGAAGCATATTTAGGCTCCCGAGACCTAGCAACCTTCCCCTTGGCTTTCATATTTTTTGCGTTGGGCTTGAGAGGAGGAAAAGTGAGCCGATCAAAGACTGAGGGAGGTGTGGCTTCAACCTTCTTCTCCGGGGCACTGTAATCAGCATCCCCGATCCTGGTATCCTCGTAATAGGGGAAGCGAAGGCGCTGAAAGACCGGGAACCGGAGCCTCTCCTTGATCGAAGGCTTTTGGGCATTCTTGGCAGGTTTGGCGAAGGCTTTGCGGGCCCCGCGGAGTTTCTTGACAATTTGATAGGTGGCATGGATGGCCTCCACAGCTCGGTGCTTCTTGGGAGTGGGGACCACCTCAACCTTCAGAGGAGCATACTGGGGCAGCTCCCAGTCCTCGCGCAGGCGCGGACTGTCAGCATTTTTCTTCACAATGCGGAGAGGAGAGAACGCATTGTTAAGAGGTAAATCGGTGTCGACTTCTTCTTCCTGGGCCAGGCGGAGGGCTTGAGACCTCGAGAGCCTGACGCGAGTTTCCTTCGCCTTTTTGGGAGCGGGAGAAACTTTGAGACGCTGGGCACCAGCCCCAGCCTTCTTGTTGAGAGAGATGGTTGCAGTCACGGACGCTTTACCAGCAAGCGTGGTTAAGGGCACCTGGACGGGCACAGTGAGAGTCCCGGCAACCGACTTGTTAGCCTTCTTCAAGTGTGCACCACTCACGATTTCGCTCCAAGTCACCATGTTGAATGTTGGTTGTTGGTTTTGAGTGAGTTTTCCTGCAAATGGAAAGCACTTAAAGTTAACGTCAGTATCTTTGCATATTTCCATGCTATGTTGATGTACTATGTCGATATGCCTGGACCATTGATTATTCCCTGATGAGAGGAGAAAAATGTCCCACCGGGCGTGCCAGAATCTGTCTCGCACCTTTTTGGACCCTGATCCTCGGAAGGGGGAAATGACCGGATGCTTCCGCGGGGGAAAAAGATATTGCGGACGAGATACCCCTCAATTGTTTCAAAACTCAGACATCGGCACCCACCTGAAAAGGGATGTGCGTACCGACATGGTTTCGAACCTCTCGAGAGTTTGATTGTTTACTGCAGGTCCTTTTTTTCCAGTAGGCGCAAGCCCCTACTGTTAATTACCTCTGAACCAAGTCAAGAGCACCTCTAGATCGGGATAATCAATGGGTTAGGCATAACAGTTAGTATTCCAACATTTTACAAAAGACACTTGACGCTTAATATTAAAGAACGCGAACAAATGGTGACACAAATAGAGCGAATGATGCAACCATGAGAGGATTAACATGATGCAAAACATGACGCAGAGAAACTTAGTTTAAGTTTAGAGTTTCAAAACTTCTGGAGTTTGATTTAGGGTGATTATCTATTAATCCACATCCAACCCAATTTTTTTTTTATATTTGACGACTTTGGTTTGTTCTCTTCAAACTATACGCATTGTAAGCTTAAAGAGGACGGACATAGACGTGTAAAGTTTCGGTGTTCAGATCATATTAAAGCTTTAAATATTTTAAAACTTTAATTTATCAACGTTTTAAAACTTAGGTCTGTTTGTTGACATGTTAGAATCGAGGTTATCAGACGTTTCTGGAATCTCAGGCATTAAGGCATGTAGAGGTTCCGGTGCTTGAACGTGTGTCGATTCTGGTCAACTATTGACTTGTTGAATTTCTGGCCCCGTGACGTGCAAGAGTTAGGTTATCAAACATTTTAAACTCTGGTATTGGGGCGTGTTTAAAAGTTCTGGTCACTTTGGACATTTTAAACTTCGGTCTTCATATGTTCTAGAATTTACCAAATTCTGATTTTCAGACGTATTTAAAGTTTGGTCCCTAGATTATAGAATTTTTGTTTCTGGATCTGTATTGACTTCGGATTTAGGTCCGGGTCTCGAGTTTTGGATTTTCTGGGTCTGGATTTAACCTTGGGTTTGGATTTCAGATTTGGGTTTGGGTTTCGGATTTGATTTGAGTTTGGATTTGAATTTGGATTTGATTTTTGGGTTTTGAACTTGAGTTTAATTTGAATTTGACTTGAGTTTGGATTTAGACTGGATTTGAGTTTTGGATTTGGGTTTAGTTTGGATTTGGGTTTAGTTTGGATTTGACTTGAGTGTGGATTTAGACTGGATTTGCATTTGGGTTTTGGATTTGGGTTCTCATAAAATTCGCTCTTAGCGGTAGTTATCGTTTGATTGTACCTGCTGTCCAAAAATTGTGAAATACCTGCTGTCCAAATATATCTGTCATTCCGAAGTACCTGCTGTCAAAGGGGTTTATACCCTTATACTTTTATGTATTTCTAATAATTTTTTTTGACACAATGAGTGTCTTGTATTTATTAATTTTGACCACTTTTTAAGACTTTATTTTTAAATTTTTTTTGTTGAGAATTTGGGTTTGAAGTGTTATAGAAAAATGTTCTTCATAATTTTCTGGACATTTTGGTATTTTATGGGAATTTTCTGGACTTTCTAGCTATTTTGATGCATTTTTGAGATTCCTGTGTTTTAGGAAATTCTCATTGGCTACAGGGTTTGGTGTTTCGTGTTTTGTCGACAGCAACTCGCTATACACCTCGTGCCACAGAAAATCCAGAAGATCCTGGGTCGGGGATCGCTTGGTCCACGCACGAGTCTGTAGACCGGTCAGGTCCGAGTCGCGTTCATTTCTGCGACGCGGGGCCCGCTTGCAAGCGTCTCATTTGGGTGATGCACCGCGTTTCTTTTGATTTCGATCGACGACGAGAGTTTAAACCCTAATTTCTTCGATCTCTTCTCCGATAGAGCGATCGGGAGAGATGTCTGAGGCGAACAGGGCGGCGATCGGCCGTGTCTCAACCGTTTCTGTTCGAGCTATGCTTTTGGCTTTCCTTTGTTCTTCGATTTGTTTCCTTTCTGCTCCATTTCTTGAGAGAACGAGAGAGGAAAAGTGATGATTTTCTTTCAAGTTTTCCGATACTTGATCGCCGACGACGAAGGAAGCCAAGCAACAACAATTTTGGCGTCTGCTTGTGACACAGCTAAGTACACCTCTGCCTTCTTTGAATCGGGTTTTCGCTTTTGCTTTTCTTTCCCTTTTTTTGTGGGTTCTATTTTTGAACTTTTAACTCAGAACTTTTACCGAGTAGTACTTTTGACTTGTGGCCTGGTTAGCCTGTTTTATCTGAACCAGTTTCTGTCAGCTCACCGTCTATTCTGGTCTGGTTTAAGCTCAGTCATCTCCGATGATGCTGATACTGTTCTTTTTGTTCTACCTGATGACTGGTTACTGACTTTGACCCTGGCCTTGTTCTGTTGACTTTTGATTTCATTTCTTTTTGTTAATATTAACGTTTGTTCTGTCAGGTGTTTTCTGTGCTGAGCTCTGAAGCTTTATTCTCTTTCCGGCATTGCACTGTTCTGATTTGGTTCTGTCTGGTCTATCTGATGAGAAGACGATGCCGGCAGAACTTTTGGATTCTTTTTTTAAAGAAAAAGCTAAGTAAGCTTCTTTTTTCCTTTTAATTTGTCACATTTTTAGCTTGTGCTTGTTGGTGGCTGTCAATCATTCCTTAACACTTGCTTAATTGTGCTTCCTTGATTTGTCAGCACTTAGACCCTCCCTCTGGTCTTTCATGAGCTCGTCTCCATTACTTTTTGACAGGCATGATTACAGAGGTTGGGTGTGTTTGTGGATTTGGCTTTTATGCTGCTGCTGGTGTCAGGCAGAGCATGGCTAGCTTGAGGTTTTATCTATCCCTAGTTTGGTCAGATTTGGCTATTTTATTCAGCTTGGGCCTGAAGCAGGGTATTTTGATAGGTTTAATTTCTGGAGTAATTTTGGCAGCATTTTGGGTATATTTGGTTGACTTACTGGGTAAATTTGGGCAGCATTTTGGCTTATTTTTGGTTGACTTACTGGGTAAATTTGGGCAGCATTTTGGCTTGCTTTTGGGTGTATTGGCTGAGTGAATTTGGGCAGCATTTTGGCTCATTTTGGTATATTGGCTGAGTGAATTTGTGCAGCATTTTGGCTTATTTTGGTAGAGTCTTGGGTTGAGTGAATTTGGGCAAGGTTTTGGGTTAATTTTGACATGGTGTGGGTATGACTTAGGGAATTTGGAAATTTTGTGGATGTTGATTTGGATTTGGTCCTTGTTTTGGTTGTGGCTTTGTTTCTGGGGCTTGGTTTTCTGTCTCAACAAAGAGACAAGCTCATGAAAAACCAGAGAGATGGACTCCTTAAGTGATGAGGAAAGTATGCTCAGGTGATGCCAACTCACCATGGTACCACAATTTTAAAGGGCAAGGGCATCTCAGCTCTACAGTGGCAGTTCTGAGACCACACACCTAAGCATGAGACCCCTTCCCTTGCAAGTGAAAGGACAATTGGCAGAACCCACACTTCCAAGCTGTACCTGCACTGTTGAAGAAGAACAAGTACATTTTTATATTTTTGTGTGCCTCTTTATTTATTTTACTTAATTTATTTACTTAACTTTTACTTATTTTTTTTTGTTTTTTTTTTTTTGGCTGGCAGGTGCAAGATGCAACCTGTCCATGGATGCCAGCTCTGTGGCTTGACTCTCCATGAACAGATAAGCTACCTATGAGTTTGACTTATGCTTTTTGGGGCTTTATTTGGTGCTGACATAACAACTACATGACTCTCTTTTTTTTTATTTATTTGAGTGTAAGTTCTGAGACTTAACCCCTCAAATAACATGGAAGCAAGGTTTACATGATGCAAAACCAACCCATGTTCTTGAGTGTGAGCTCTATGGCTCAACCCCTCAAGAACAGGGAGAAAGAAAGCAAAAGAAGATACAAAACAGTAATCAAAATGCTTCAAAATCGAGTTTTATTAAATATATGCTTGAATCTTACAGACCTTTCTACTACTAAAGCTGATAAAACAAGTTACTAACGCTTTTTTCCTATTAATGCAGAGATTTGCCAACCAGCCAGCCCCTTCTCTTGTCGACTTGGGTCTTCTTTTATAGAGGAGAGGCCATTTAGGGTTTGCTTGAGGCAGGCTTTGGTGCTGCCATGTGGCATTTCCTTGGAATTTTGAGTTTGATGTGTGGTTGAGATGTATTTCATCTAAACCGACTTGCTTTTGTGAGCTTTTCTTTACTTGCTTCTTGTCTACTTCCTTTCACTTATCCAGTGTATGCTTGACACTTGGCATTTGGAGTTGTCGAGTGTCTTTTCCTACTCATTTTCACTTGGCTGTGAAGGACAGTGTGTGGTCCCTCCATTTCTCTGATAATTGAGGGTGTGTTTCATCTCTCTTTACTGGAGAGATGTATTCTTGGGGAAGGGGTTTCCTTGGCGCCTGATACATCTAGCCATCCATTCTTCTGGAGGATTGTGATTTGCATAGGAAAGGCATATTTGATGCCATGTAGCTGCTGAGCCTAATGGTGTAGGTATATGCCAGCTGGGCAAGCCTTTGTTTTTCTCCATTTGCATTTTTCTCCATCTGTTTGTATGGTTTACTAACTGGATCTTCCCTTTTGGCAGGTTTATCCCTCTTCATTTTGGATATTTCATTTATGCTATTGTTAGGAAATTGCATTTATATTTATTTGAGGCAATTTGGGTGCCATGTGTCATGCTCTCATTGGTTGCATGTATAATTTGGTCATTTATGAGACAATATTTCATTCTTTACTGTCTTCACTATTTATTTTCTTTCCTGGGTCAATTTATTGACTTGACTTGTTTTCTGTCATGACAGGTGGGGTCATATGCCACCTTGGCAGTGAACTTGCTGGGCTCATCTTGGGCTTATGCTATGTAATTTGAGGCTTTCTGGCGTCTAAGTGATGCTGGGTCAGGTATCACTTGATTGCTGGGCCTTGAATTTGCTTAATTAACAGCTAATTAGCTGTTATATTTGATTTAGGCTTGATGGCATTTTAAAGAGGATTGAACACTCCTTATTTGCAACTTGCCTTGATTTTCTATGGCTGTGACTTGATGGCTTAGTGGACAATTTTGGAACTGTACCAACCATATGTTGGCAGTGTGGTACCCTGGTCATTGCACCATGATTTAATTTTTTGTGCAACTTTGATGGTTGCTCATGGCTTTGTCATCTCTTTTGTTTGAGACAAGTCATGCTACTTGATAGCATGCTATACTCACATCTGAGTTGTGCAATTTTCATGTAGCACTTGAGAGAGTTGCATCTTTGACCCTCCCCCATATAATGTGCATTCCCTGGCACATCCTAGCCTATGATGTATTTATCTTGGCATTTCTGGTGCCATGTTCAACTGAGGCTTTGTATGACACATTTGACACTTTGTTTTATGCACAGTTGATCACTGGGAGATATGTTATGCTCAGTTTTAGCATTGATTACGAGTGTACTATCATGCAGTGTGCCCTGAGTGGCATCTTGAGGGGTAAATTTGGCATGTGGTTTGCTGTTGATTCTTTGTTGACCTGGGATATCCTTTGTCTTTTGCGACTTAAGGACTGATTTGCCCATGGTCCCAGAAATGACACATCTGAAGTGTCACTTTCATGTGTTTTATGATGTTGTGAAGTTTAGTAGTTGGCAAGCATGCTTCTGACGCTCATCTTTGGCCATTGATTTGTGCATGGATGGTTAGATGTGTTTACTGGCTTGTATTGACATGCATCATGCTTTGCATTGCTTCTCTGTTACATCTGAGCTAACTGTAGCACGGGTTCACTGCTGCCCTTGATTCAGAGATGACTTTCATCATATGGCTGTGGTTGAAAGAGTGTTGTACTACTCCCTGGTATCTCATAAATGTTTCTGTGCCTGGGTCAGGGCTAGAAACATCTTTTCTCAGTCATAGGCTGGGGAGAGGTTCTATTTTACTCTCCAGTTGGCATTTGACTTCTCATTTTGGCACTGGACGCCTCCATTTTCTGGAATGATATCAACTTTCAGGTATAATACCCCATCATTATCCCTGTTATATACTTCTAAAGAGTATTTTGGTACTTTAAAAGCATTTGCCATCATCTAACTCGTGTACACCTTTCTCTTTCAAACTCTCGAGCTCGATACACATGGCTGTCAATGGCTATTTCATGAAGTTGATGAATCTGAGTAGCAACTGAGCCAAGCAAGCGTCGCAAACCCTCCGTTTCATCATTGTAAGTGCTTCCAAACACTTATCTGTAATTTAAAACATGATTTTCGCTTATGTCAGAACTTGGCCTCTGACAGTTTCCCCTCTCGTTCGTGTACTTTGCAGGTTGAGAGAGCTGTCGAGTCTGGTGTCGTTGAGACCGTGGTAGCGTCGCCAACACAATGGTGCAGTCGGTTGGGCCGACGGAGGCGTGTAGCTCCGGCGAAGTTTCGACCTAGCGACGGTGTGGAGAGAAAGGTACAGTCTCGTCCTTCTCTCTTCATTTCCTTTTTTTTTCTCTCTCTTCTTTTTTTCTTTTTTTTTTTTATTTGGCCGTGGCCAATGAGAGGGTGACACGTGTCTCTCTGTATCAGGTTCGGTCGAACCCTGTTTGAGGCTTCCGACTGAATCGATTTCCGATTTTGACTCAGAGATCTGCTGAGTGGGCCCCGCTTGTCAGGGCGCTGAAGTTTTGGAGGAAGTCGCTGCCTTGTTTTTTTTTTTGGGCCTGGTATGCGGGCCTGCCTGGGCTTCCTTCCCTTTTTTTTCGATTTACTTGTATTTGTGATTTTGCTGGGCTATGTATATCTTTTGTATAACCCATATTTGCTTGATGTTGCGTCTGATTTGATGCGGATTGATATATACTTTCATACTTGTATATTATTTCATCTCCACATGACTTGTGTACTCTTGATAGATAGCTAGATTACTTGCCATATATGCTAACGTCAAGTGTCAAGTTTAGTATCATTTAACTTATTGAACCCGACACTTAATCTTGCCATTGCTCCATTAACGAGACATACACTTGAATTGTGGTCTTAACTCGTCTATCGTCTCAATCCCACTCTCTTTTCTTATGAGAACGGAACCCTTCCATGAGACCGATATACCAGCAAGCTCAATAAATGTTATATAGAACCATGCCTTATTTTAGAATTTTGGGCTTCGCCTTTACAGCCCATCTTAACATCGTCCTTCGGCCTATTTAACTGCCTTTTTGTAAACTAGTTTTAAAGTTGCCGAATCTAGAGGCAAACAACCATTTCTAACAACAAAATATGGCGCAATGCATGTTGTCGGTTGGTTTGGGCTAGGGAATTGCTTTCTATCATCCTATAGATTCAATCATCTCCATCATCTCAGGTCTTCATTAACTCCTCATCCCCTTTCCTTTCTTGGAATGCAATTTATGCAAATAAACCTCATCCCTCTTTCTTTTTTTCGGAATGTAATTAATCATCTCTTTCCTTCCAGAGATATTATTTTTTCAGGTGAAAAAATTTTCCAGCATACAGAGGCCAACTAGAACAATTATTTGAAACATAAAAAAAATTGTTCTAGTTATTCTGAAAAATAAATAATCGTGCTGGAAAAAATGCTAATTGTTCTATTTGGTAAAGTAATTGTTCTAGTTGGTAAACTAATTGCTCTAGTTGTTCTGGAAAAAAAAATATGGTGCTGAAAAAAATGCTAATTGTTCTAGTTGTTCTGGAAAAAAAATAATCGCGCTGGAAAAATTTTTAATTGTTCTATTTGGTAAAGTAATTGTTCTAGTTAGTAAAGTAATTGTTCTAGTTGTTCTGGAAAAAAAAATATTATGCTGAAAAAAATGCTAATTGTTCTAGTTGTTCTGGAAAAAAAAAATAATTGTGTTGGAAAAAAATACTAATTATTCTAAGTTGGTAAGCTAACTGTTTTAGTTGTTCTGGAAAAAAAAATAATTGTGATGGAAAAAAATGCTAATTGTTCTAGTTGTTTTTGAAAAAAATAATTATGACAGTTATTAATGAAACTGAGTGGAAGGGGGAGTGGGGAGTAGGAGGGAGCGTAACAGAAAGGGAGAGGGGGATGATCTCAGGGGATGATGGAAAAATATTCCGAAAATAAAAAGTAGTTATTAATGCATTTCTAAATTTGGAAAACACATCATAGGGATGATAGAGATGATGAATTTTGGGGATGATGGTTATCAGCCCCGTATTATAATATTCGGAAAATATTGTTTATTTGTTTGACATATGATACATAATTCATGACTGAAATATTGAAGCATCCTTCATCTTTTACTATTTTTTGGGTATTTTTATTCATTATTCATTACTCAATATTGATCTGTTTCTTCAATATTTGATTCTAGCCCCTTTACGTTATTTATAATTAAAATATAATCTATTAGTATGTGAGTAGCCACTTTTGCAGTGAATTTACTTCTGTATATGTGTCAAATATTTCCTTAAACATCATATCACGGCATCCATTTTCTTCCTATGAATATTGTGGCTGATTTCGTTCAAATTTGCCAATAATAGTGAAATGACATTTTGATGGTTTTGATTTATAATCATAGTTGATATTGATTTGAATAGTTTTTGACTATTTGTGACCATCAATCTGGTTGTAAGCATCTTGTGTTGATTACACTAATTTGTATCCTTGATTAATCTTTGACCTGTTGCACTAATTAATTGTACCGATTATATATACTCCATTTGTCCTGTAATGTACTTCCTATGCGCAATAAAATCAATGGTGTTTTAATTAAGAATTAAAAGGCTGGCCACCTTTCAATTCTTCTTAATCGCCTCAAGTACTATATTTTGGAAGTTCAAATTTAGACATCCATAGATAATATCCGATTGCTGATCTATTACTCAAAAATTATTATTTTTTCAAATTTGTTTAATCGTACTAGACAAGAATATTATAATCAAATATTTGTCAGTTTTGATTATTCCATTCATTGATCATTAATCAAAGAGAGTTGTCTTGATTGTTAATATCATAAAAAAAATAAAATAGAAATAGAAGGAAAATGTGGGGGCTCATGTGAGGATCCATTTATTATTGAAATAATAAATATGAAATGCCTGATTAATTCTCATACCGTTGAGCATGATTTTTTAATTATAAGCATTTTCTAACAGCTTATTACTAATTAAAAATATTGGAGGATTTTGTTTTTTGGAAGTGTCTTTGCAGGAAAAAGACATAATTTGAGCTCAAGTATCGAAGCGACTAGTCGGCATGAGAAAAAAAAATTAAAAAAAAAATAGAAAATAAAAATTGTGATGAACTTAATGAGAAGTTCTATATATGAACTTGATGAGAAGTTCATATTTCATCGAGGGGGATGGGTTTAGCCCTAAAGGGCCACTTGCGGGGACAACCCAATCTCCGAAAGGGTGACCCCTGGAAAGAGATTCAATGGGTAATAACAAACCGACAAGTGGTCAAGAGCACACATTTTTATGAACATTTTTAGGAGCATAGACTCCAACCCCATCCCTATGGTGAGTGTGCTCTATGTAGATGTAAGGTTGAGCATATTAGCTCTTAATGAGGACCAAAGCAGTAATTTTCGTGGGATGTGAATCTACACACATCCTTGTTAGGGACTCACCTATATGAGAGTGCCTGTATACGGCCGCAGTGCGGGGCATGGGTAAGCTCTTAAGACTCTCATGAAAAATCCAAGAATATGCGTATGGCCATTAATGCGCACCCCGCGATGATTGTCTCTGTATTATGTGTTTGGTGTCGTAGAATTTGGGTCCAAGGAACGAGTTCAAGACATAAGTTCTCTCTGTCTCCTCCAAATTCGATGCACCATTACTAAGTGAAGTTCAAGGTTTGAAAACTACTTCATGATGCATAATATAAATATCCAGCTATTTGCTTCATCATCCGATTGTATGAAATTCAATTTGGTTATATAAAACCCCTAATTTGTTAGTCATTTTCATTTGGTAAATTTTGAGTTTTGTGGGGATTGTTGGAAAAATAGTTTGGAAAACTCAAAATTAATTAAATTATATTCTATAAAAATTTCTTTTGATGAATTTCATTTGTCATTAGTCGGTTCCTTTAAAATTCATTTAATCAAACAATTTGCTCCTTTTCCTGTTGTACCATTCAATTGAATAATAAATATGTTAATTAATTCTCTTTTTCCGTTGGAGTCCATTGATGTACATGATACATAAAATTCTTAATGAATATTTTACCGTTTAATATATTTGGTCCATTAATGTCTATATTGATCAATTTCGTACCGTTCATTGGCCAGAGCTTTTAATCCCTTTTATTTGGATTAATGATAATAAATATTGAATGAATTAAGGGCTGTATTAACCGTTAACTAACTGCTATATAAACAGTCCATTTCGTTGATAATGTAGAGATACAAAAAATTGTTCACTTGTTCATTGTCTCATACATTCCTCTTGATAATATTTGATAATTTCATTCTTGAGTCCGTTTGATTTCTGCTGGATATTTTTGGAGGCTTTCATCAGTCACCTTCATGGTCGTGCCCTAAAAGGTGACAAACCCGTCTTATCTTGGTTGCGGTTCCTGTCGCACGTTGAGACGGAATACGCTTAAGGACAGTGCCTAGCGCGATTCCGGTAACTTTGTTCCTTTTGTTCCTTTTATTCGTTTTCATATTATCCGATTATCCATTTTATTTGAATTTGCACCAACAGTACTTTGGTGTTTTTTCTTCCCATTAACTCATGCCAGCATAATATTTCCTCAGTCCTTGATTTCCTGACACTATGCGTGCACATTTGTATGAAAATTCAGTACAAGCAATGTCACTGCAAGTTGCTTCTTTCTTTTATCATCTTTTAACTATGATTTATTCTCTGAAATAATATCAGCAAACTCACACGAACAAATATTATTTTCAACTCTTTAAGGCTTTTTATCGAACAGTTGGTGGTTGTCCATGGTTTATTCCTTTTGAATTTCAATCCCAGTTTGTTGCCATATACCAACCCAATTAGAAAGAAGTTTTTATGAATTATTGCAGAAATTTCTTTGAATTTGGTTACCAAAACCCATTTCCTTGCCGCTTGGCAACGCCCCATTACCATTTTTCTAATCCCCTGGTAAAAACACTGTTGTCTGTTGGAGGAGAAGGGTTAAAAATAGCGAAATTGTAATAATCGTAATGCCATTGTAATTGTGTCACAAGCTTAGGAAAGTCCAGCTTGTCACAGCTTAGTCCTAAAGTTTTTGTTTTGTTATAACTTCCAACCCAATTCGGATCCCAGTCTTCTTTTTTTAAATTTTTTTTTTTTTTGAAATATCATACTGGATTATTTTACATGATAGTAGTTAGTATGCAAACCCGGTTTTTGGTTCAAGATTGGATTCTGATTTCTTCCTTATTTTTTCAAGATATTTGGATTTGTGGGAAGCTTCGAGCTAATTGAATTAACAAGTGTAAAAGTGTGATACAATATCTGTAACACCCCACCTGCTTGAACCGATTTTGACCACAATTTTGAACATTGAATGTTTTGACCAAAATTGACTATGTTGACTAGATTTGACCTTTGACCAAACTTGAGCAGTTTTGACCGAGATAAATTGTTTGCACCTTGAACCGAATAGCTTGTTGTTGGATGCACCGAGGAAAAACAAATAAATAAATAAAAGTTGCCACCTCCTACTTATACGTGTCATTTCTTTATGTATCATCCTTTTATCTAGTCCATGCAATATATGCCTTCAGCAAACCGTCCAATATATCCATTAGAAGCACCATTTCTCAATAAACCACCTCACATGGTTAGTTCATTTTCCCATCCGAGAAATCCATCCGAGAAATAAGTACAACTTAGAAATTTGGATATTGATTATTTTGAGTTGTCGGTCGATTGGAATTCCTACGTCGCCGTCGATTGGATAGTCGTTCCGATTTGTCTGTGATTTATGGATCGTTAAATCAGGTAACCGGACTTCTCTGTATTTAATTCCGTATTGATTTATTGATTGATTTATCGTTTGGTTTTGAATTGAATATGTTTATATGAATTGTAATTGATATATTTTACGGGATTTTCGGTTTGGAAACTGGATCTGAATCTGAATTTAGTGCCCTGATCCTCCTGAGTTCGGGGAGGGGCCGGTCCTGATCCTCCTGAGATCGGGGAGGGACCACTCTGAGTGACTGACTGTCTGGACCCGTTTATCTCCGTAAAATATATTGTTTGTACTGTGGATTAATTCGATCTTATTGATTGTTGTTATATTAATTAAGTATAGAGAAGCTGCGTCGTTAAATAACCGGTTACTGAGGTTTGTACCTGACTCTGTTTGTTTTTCTGTTGCGACGTAGGTTGACGGGCCGTCGGATGGATGCAGAAGATACCGTTTCACCTCGCGTCCCGTGACCCGTCGGTGCGGGACGTGACAATATCCATACTGAATCTTTTATTTTTTGACAACAACAAAAAATCTTCTGCTAAAATAACTCGATAGATTCTTAAATAATTTTAAAAGTAGAACAAAATCTATATGATTTTATTCACCACAATTAATAATTAGAATTTTAACTAACTGATTTCAGAAAAAAAATTAAATTGCCTTTTATATGCAAAAAAACAATTGGCAAATATTAAATTGACTTTAACTAATTAAATCGCCTTTTTATGCAATCTCTAATAGCATTTTTAGGAAAAAAAAAACGTGTAACATTGAAAAAAGCAAATTTAATTCTATTTTCAATCCTCCTCATGTGCAAAATGATGAAAGGAGCCAACAGGACACGCATTATGGCACGACACGACCTACACATCATGTTGTGTCATGTTGACACGTCTTGTTATTAGTGTCAAGTCGTGTCAGATTATTTTATTAATTTTAGGATATAAATTTATTAAAAAATAAAACATAATTTAGTTAATAGTAAAAAATGATGAAATATTGACTGTCTTGAAAATTATGAAATTGTGTCAAATTTTGAAAATTCACCAAAATACAACATAAACCTAAAGAATTTCAAATAAAATGTCCAACATTTAAGAAATGGTGAATGAAGCCAACACGACATGCATTTTGCAAAGACACATCCGATGCATCGTATTGTGTCATGTTAACATGTCGTGTTAATTGTGTCAGATCGTGTTAGATTATTTTATTATTTTAAAATTTAAAGATAAAAAAAAAATTAGTTAATAGTTAAAAAATAATTGATGAAGGTTACCCGTATAAAAAAATATTTATGTTTGGTAATTTTATAAAATAAAATGAACCAAAATTTAAGAAAAATCATGATTGTGTTGACATGGACTATTTTTTAAATCATGTCGTGTTGTGCTAAATGGTAAAAAGATCCAATACGACATGCATTCTGGCATGACATGACTAACACATCGTGTTAATCATGTCAAGTTCTTTCAGATTATTTTATTATTTTTAAAGTTAAAAACTTATTAAAAAATAAAATAAAATTTAGTTAATAGTTCAAAAAATAGATTGATGAATGTTGCCCGTATATGTATATAAAGCTGATAACTATACTCAAATATATATCTTCCAATGATGGTAAGATAAACGTATGAGCTTTGGATTTCAAAATGAAACAATTAAAACTAAAATAAGTTGTTTTAGTTACCCTTGTTGTATTAGTTACCCTTCTTTTATTAGGTATTTTCTACTACTGTAATATATTTCAAAATGAAATAATTTAAAACTAAAATAAGTTTTGAAATTTTGTCAAAAATATAAGATTTCATTCTTATGAGTTTAAAAATTATATTCTATCTTACAAGTAAGTTTTTCATGTTTGGTGATTTTATAAAATGAAATGAGCCTTGAATTTGTTAAATAGATAATATTTTGCAGGATAGTCTATAATAGCAATTTCAGAAACAAAGACATACCGTTGGGAATAAAAAGCAAATTTTATTTTATTTAAAGTTGACATTGCAATAAATTAAATTTTTTTTCCTAAAATTTAGTTATTAGTTGCAGTAAAAAATTGAAAATATCACTGTATCAAACGAAGACCAAATGTTACTGAACAAAATCACACATCTCAAAACTTGATGAAAAATAAGATTTCATTCTATCTTACAAGAAAAATAATAATTACATTTAGTTTTTATTACTTATTTAATCGTATTGTAATATATTTTCAAAATAAAAAGTTAAAACTAAAATAAGTTTTTTTTATGTTCTCAAAAAATAAGATTTCATTCTTATGAGCTATGAAGTCTTAGTTTAGTACAATAAACGCATAAAAAAATACGATTTCATTCTTATGTTTGAACTATATTCTAAGCCTCATTCATTTATAAGAAAATTGAAAAATTTTTAAAATTCATTTAGAACTACTAGTAGGTTAATATAGAACTTGTATATGTAACAATTTATTCCTCCAAAAAATTAGAACAAAATTTAGTAATAGCTCAAAAAAAAAATTATGAAACTTGTCTGTATAAACAATGAACATCATAACATGATACTTGAAAGTTTTTTATTAGTAATGAAACACCAGTAGAAATTGATGAAGCTTGAGAGTTAGGGGGAGCCAGCTTTTTGGTTTGCAAGAATCAAATGTTTGACATGTACACTTGTCAAACACGAGGAAATTTTAATTTTTGAGATTACAACGGCCAATTTGAACCACTCAACTTATTCTCATATTGAAATCTGTATGGAGACCAAATTATAAATATTTTCAATTTTTTTAACATTTTTTATAATTAAAAAATCCTCAATCTAATTAGTCATGGACACTCTAATGTTAAGAATATGAAAAAATAGTTTAAAATTTTAAAAAAATATATAAAATTTAATTTTCAAGGAGATTTTAATATAGAAAACACATTGAGTTGTTCGGATCGACCATTCGAAAATTTAACAATTGACTTTCTGATCGTGTTTGACTTTAAACATGTTTGATTCTAACATTACTGAGGCAAAAAATGTCATTCTCCAATCTGCATATAAAGTCTGGAATAGCATTTTATTTTAATTTCATTAAAAATAGAAAAAGATAGAAATTAGACTTCTTTTCTTTTAATTTTAACAGTGATGGATTTGCATTAGCCCAGAAAATAAAAATACTTTCGGTATGAAAAGTAAGTCAAAATGATGGTAAGATAAATGTGTGATTGATTGCATTTTTTTAAAAAAAAAAAAAAAATCTTCTTTTAAAATTGTTTTCCTTACAATGAGAAATTTATATTTGGCTCAACCTGTGTTAAGATGCAATTATAAAGAGAAAGGGATCTAGCAGTTATGACTATTGATTTGGCTCAAAAATTTCATATCCAATTTGTATCTTTCCATATTGTATAATAGTCCAGATGGAATAGTTTATGTAAGCACATTCCATAAAGTGGTTCTTGAAAGGTATGCAAGCGCTCTTATATTTCATACGTTTTCCATATTTCAATTGTAAAAGAGATGGAAATGCATTTGCCCAAAAAAAGAAAAGAAAAATCTTTCCGTATGAAAAGAAATCAAAATAAATCACACGTTATTGCTAATTATGGTGCTTATTTGCCATGAAGAAGCTCCGATTGGTGGGGCTACCAACCCACTGATACAGTGTATGCGTAACTGGTACGAGTGAGGTTTATTTGCGAGAAAGTTTACCCACAATGGGGTTTTCTTTATACACTATGCTATATTGATTATATCTAGTTGTCTATTTCATGTTAACTCATATGTTGTTATTGCTAATTATCCAATTTAGGGGATCTGATAACATTAAACTTTTGTTTTTTTAATAAAAGAAGGTGTCAGACCCAAAATTTTTCTTTGATCAATAAAGTATATATAAAGACGGGTTGTAAAGCTAAAGAAAATAAAACCAAAGAAACAACAAATGCAACAAATCTATCTAATACAACACGAAGTAAAAGGAAAATTGCAGCAAAGAGAGAATAAAAGAGAAGTAAAAGGAGAATTGAAAAAGAAAGTTTATTCTATTAACAATTCTGAAAATAAATCTAAAAATTACAATTCTGTGTTTCAGCAATTTGCAGTTTAAACCTGAAAGTTTTCTAATCGGTGGGAGTAAAATAGAAGCAATTTGCAGTAAAAGAGAAGTAAAAATTTACAACACCAAGGGGCAGTTTACAATTTGCAGTTTAAATCTGAAAGTTTCATAATTTACAATCTGAAAATTAATCAATCTATTAACAATAATGTGTTTCAGAAATTATGTGCAACATTAATCAATCTATACCTTTGGTTAAAGTAATAACTGAACCGGTAACAATGGAATGACTGAACCAGTAAAATCGGTTTACTGAAAAATCAGTTTCAATTACTGAAGAAAAATCAGTTTCAGACACTAGTATTAATTTAATTTACAGAAAACCAGTTCCTGGCACCTTCTATAGCACATTACTAGATCGTCTTGGGCTCTTGGCCATTAGTGTGGGGAAAAAAATGGTCCAGATGCTTGATTTAACCACTGTGCTCATCCTTAGTCCTCGATTTCTATTTCCATTGGTATTTTTGACTTTCTTCGCTTCGTTCTCTGATTTTCTTTCCCTGGAGATATGCGACGCTCCACAACGAAGACATTTTTTCCCACAGAGCTGACCGCTGATCCCCACGAGATGAAGAGAATGGTTGGTTGATAGGAACAAAAGAAAGGCATCGATTTTTCCGCTTCAACAAAATAAAAGCGACCAGAGCCGTTCAATAAAATGGACGATTTTGCCCTTCTGCCAAAATCTTTCTGTTAAATTTGACGGAGACATTTAGTGGATCGGAATTGATGCTAGTCGTCAGATCAGCTTATAATGGACGGTCAGAAAAAATTGTGTCCACATTAGAATTTCCCTATATATATATATATATCTTTATGATTTCCTCGACCTCCTCTGATGTGTTTGTTTGTTTTTGTGTAAGCAGGGGGGTTCCGATGGTCATGGGACCATTGCTCTGTCCGATATCAAATTAATTTCGAATTTTCTGATCTATTTTACGAATCATTTATTTAACAAAGATAATTGCATCTTAACAAAAAGTACTTCCTTACTTAACTACAAGTTATAACCGATACTCACCGGTTATTATCACTTCCAAATCTCTGTATATTCGATCTCAAACCAATTTAAAATGGGAAGTTACTTGGGATACAGAAGATATAGCGGAATAAATGGTTGCAGAGTAAAACAATTAATTAGCACGAATATAAAAGGAGATGAGCGGACCTAAGTATTACGTACCAATCAATGTCCTCCCACTTATTTATTAATTGGACTGCAGCTGGTGCCCCTAAGGCTGTGCTCCAGAACACCAAATCGGAGGGAGAGGAGAGGAGAGTAAAGGAAATTCGTACCGTTTACTCGCTCCACTGCGAAGACGAGAGAGTAACGGAGAGGGGAGTAAGGTGCATCAGTTACCTCATATCTTTAATTTTTGTTACTCCCGAATCGGGGTGTACACAGAGTAACAGCTGTAAATCGCTGGTTTCGCTGGTTACTCTGGCCATCACCGGAGCGAGTAAACTTCGTAACTTTACTCCTTTCCGCACCTTCCTCTTCCTCTCCCGCCCTCTCCGTCCCTTCCCCTTCCTTTAATACGCGGTTCTGGAGCACAGCCTAAGGGTCTGCTCCAGAGCATTTCTAATAGAGGAAAAGAAGAGAAAGTAATGAAATAAAGGTCTGCCCGACTTTTTACTTATATTTGTACCCTCCGATTTGAAAAGTAACCAAACTCTGGGCATATTTCCCTTCTCACTTCTTCCTTTCTTTTAGTAAGGTGGTTCTGGAGCACAGCCTAAAGGGCTACTTTCAGTTCCAAAAAAAATAAATAAATAAATAATTACTATAGTATGAATTGAATTAAGAAAGTTAACAGACTAATTCGAGTTTCAAAATAGTCATTAATTTGATCTTTTATCAGAAATTTACTATATTATGATTTGAATACTGGCCCGAATAACAGACAAAATCGGATTTTATCGGATATTTGCATCTCAGTGGTACAAATTTCGAAGTACTGGGAAAAACCTGAAAAATACTAAAACAATAAATATTTACTGGCCGACATGGTTCCGATACGATATTAGAAATATTTAAGCATGTAAATAATAGTTTTTTTTTAGAGTCAGGTGGCCAGCACCACACCGACATAAATTTATTAAATAAAAAGTATTTACATGGGTAAAAAAGAAAACAGAAAGGAAAATTTAAAAAAAAAAAAGAAAAAGATGTGTACATCCACCAAATACAAAACACTATTTTAAGAATAGCATTTTCTTTGATTCAAACATAACTTTTACGATTATACATACGCATCTTTATGTATCACGAGGGGCTAATCGATCGAGTTTCGCTCGAAATTTGACATATTAATATAAATTTAAAATATTATTATTTAATAATGGTTGATTATGAATAGATTGTTCAACATAAAAGAGAGATGGAGGCAGGATGAAAATGAAAATAGAAAGGGGTCAAAAAATGAGAAACAAAACAATATATTGTCAAATTATTGAATGTAGGTGATACGGGTCAGTTCTATGAGCAATAATACTCGACACATAAATGGTTACAAAATATCACTTTATAGAAATTAGAAAAATTGTAATTTTAAAATACTTGAATTGTCAAATCACATTTAACTAAATGATTCTGACACCCACACATCTTTATTTATATTTTTTATTTTTGATAGAGTCGCTATTATACAAGTAACTATTTTACGAAATTAAGTTTATATTTGATCCAAAATTGCATAGTGTTTTTTTTTTTTGTTTTATGATAAATTGGGATTAAGACTTCTAATTTATTTTAGAATAAAATATCTATAAAAATCTACAATCGAGTTTCTAACCTATGACCTCCCACTCAACGTGCATTTGCCACTAGACTAAGGACTAATTCTCGATCCAAAATTTTTAGTTGTTGATTCTAATATTTATAATTTATATTTTAATATGATCCTTATAATAAAATTAACATGTACTATGACACTGACTAAAATATATTTAATTTCTCTTTTTTAAACATAACAAGCTACTGGACGCACGCCACTCTGGCATCTTCCCATGGATCAGTTAATCTCATATTGCCTTATCTCTACCGTTTTCTTTCTCCTTCTTTTCCTCAAATTAAAAACTAACTCAAAACCTAGTCTCAAACTACCTCCAGGCCCATGGACTCTTCCCATTTTAGGAAGCATCCACCACCTGATCGGCTCACTTCCTTTCCGTATATTGCGGGACTTGTCACAACAACACGGTGGCCTCATGTTCCTCCAGCTTGGCGAACAACCCACAGTAGTAATTTCCTCACCCGATTTGGCTCGAGAGATCATGAAAGTTCATGATGCAACCTTTGCAACACGAAACCCCACCATTTCTGTGAAAATACTTACCTATTATGGAAAAGACGTTGCATTCGCACCGTACGGTGATTATTGGCGCCAGGTTCGCAAGATCTGCATTCTGGAATTACTCAGCCTGAAACGTGTACAGTCCTTTAGGTCAATTCGAGAAGAAGAGACTGTGAATCTAATTGAATCAATCTCAGCTTTATCATGTGATGGAAAATTTATTAATCTAAGTGACAAAGTCTTTTCCACCGTTAACGACATGTCATTTCGGGCAGTTGTTGGAAACAAGTGCAAGAATCAGGATATATTCTTGCGCGAACTACAGAAGGCATTTGACCTTGCATCTGGGTTTAACCTGGTTGACCTATTTCCATCATCCTATTTGGTGAATCTAATGAGTGGAGCAGCACGAGAAGCAACTAGGTGCCATCGGGAGCTTGACCGGCTTTTAGATGCCATGATTGAAGAACATAGAAATAGAAAAGGAGGAGCAGATGAGGTGGAGGATTTACTTGGAGTCCTCCTGAGACTATACGACGAAGATCCAGAACAGCTCGCTCGTAATACGGACGCTGTCAAAGCTGTGATTTTTGTAAGCTCTTAAAAATTTTACTTGGGAAAATTTCAATATTGGAATTTCAAGTTATTATCAGGATGTTGAAATTCCTACAGAGACTATTAAGAAAATTTAATGGCTAATTTTTTGGAACGTTTAATATTGTTAACTAATTAAATAATTATTGAAGTAAGGGAAAATTCACCTGGATTGGCATGTGCCTTTCCAAATTCCAACAGTGACGGGCAAATTGAATATAGAATTTCATGTATTATTTAAAAAGTTCCAAGGTTTGATGGAGTACCAACCCAACTCTTAGGATGCTTTTGCGGCCGGTAGCGAAACCTCTGCAGCAGTTGTGGACTGGGCAATGTTTGAACTAATGAGAAGCCCACTAGTGATGAGGAAAGCACAATCAGAGATACGGCGACTGCTTCAAGGGCAGGCAAACATAACTGACCTGGACCTTGTCAAACTGAACTTCCTGCATCTTGTCATAAAAGAATCACTCAGATTACACCCTCCATTTCCTCTTCTTCTTCCAAGGGAATGCCGAGAGACCTGCCGCATCTTTGGTTTCGACATACCTCAGGGAGCAACAGTAATAGTCAATGCATGGGCCATAGGTACTTTTCCTTGATAATGGTTTTGAAATAAGGAAACTGTTATATAACCTGATAGACATGAGTTATTAGTAGACTAAATATCAAGGCAGTACTAGACAAAAATTGTCATACATTCATGTGTACATGTTGAATTTATTATTTCACATTATAAGTTTACTTGATGTTTTAGAGTTGCCTATTGGTATAAAATCTAGATAATGTACTAAAAAGATAAAAATATGATTACATGAACTTTATAATGGCATTGTTTGCTACCTGACCTTCAAAAAAAACTTTATAATGGCATCCTTAGGTACAAGCTTGATCTAATTATAGAAAATTTTTGAGTCGATGGAAACTTACATGTGATAATTGGGTACACGCTCATTCGTGAAAATTTTGATATTTGTCGCAAATAGGAAGGGATCCAAAGTATTGGAAAGATTCAGAGGAGTTCAAACCGGAGAGATTCATAGATGGTAGCAGCGATGCAGACTTCAAAGGAATGAATTTTGAGTTCATCCCTTTTGGTGCCGGTCGTAGGATCTGCCCCGGCATGTCTTTCGGGCTGGCAAATATAGAGCTAGTTCTAGCAAACCTACTCTACCACTTCGATTGGGAACTTCCTGCCGGGGTGCGGCCTGAAGAACTAGACACTGTGGAGTCCTATGGTCTGAGCGCAAGGAGGAAAGCGGATTTGATTTTGCGTGCAATACCTCATGTTTCCACTTCTAAGTAGACATCAATTAGAGGCTGCTTAATTCCTGCTGTATGTAATATATTTACCACCTGTATCTTTGTGTAATTAAGGAAAACTCAAGTTGAAACTTCGGATTATTTCAAGTTTTCCTTTTCTTAATTCTTAGGTGAAAAAAAATTAGATCCCATTTAACTTTTTTTAGGTCAATATGTAAGGTCCCATTTATCACCACAAGCAAACTTCTTGTCTCATTTTGTAGCAGTACACGAAGAACTCGGGCGTAAGGAGTCCATGGGCTGGAAGCAATTGCTCTTCTGGTAATTTATTTAATTTGAATGACACTCACGGGACAAATAATAAAACCGCAAGTTGAACAATTGTCAATGGTGATGAAAGTGAGGACCGATTGGTAAAAGTTTTCTTGTGCAATGTTGTATGGGCTGTTGAAGGCCCACCCGCCGTTTATTAATGATATCCGCTTAAAATCAGAAATTAGCAATTTCTATACAAAGTCTTACTTATATTATTCGATAATTATTATGTTGATAGTGCAATGATATATTATCAATAAACCCATACTTGTTGGAGCACTCATCGCCTCTTTGTTTGCGTGTAAGGTGTTTGTTAAATTGCTACTTAGATCCTTTCAAATTAACAGGAACAAAATAGAATCTCTCTTCGGGGTAAAATGACTAACAAATAATTAGTAACTCAAAATTTTAATATATATTGTCAATCAATCAGTACATTGCCGATTATCACCTGATAGTCTTTTAGAACGTAGTAGCCTGAGAAATTTAGTTTCAGAAATAGTAAATTTTATTCATCCAATAGAAAGAAACATGGTAAACGAAGTAAGAAGAAATTTTAAGGTACAATATTGATTGCAATCCTACAGAAGGAATACGGTTTAGTTTCTTCCGCCTCTATTTGCATGTATAACTAGTGTGTCTAAGTGTGATCAGGCAGTCAAGTTTAATTTTAATTAGTCTTTCTTCAGTTTTTGTTATCTGTGACTGTGTAGCGGTTGCCGGTACGGTTAAAGTCCGTACGGGTGGAGCTGCATCTGTAGGCTGTGTTTGGTAGAGGATTAAATGAGGAGTAAGGCTCTTAATCCACTTTTAATCCCCCAAACATAGAAAAAAAAGCGAGGAGTAGCGTGGAGTAACGACCGAATTTGGAGAAGTAAATTACTACTCCTGAAGAGGTCGAGTAAATTTAATCCGGGGAGTAACAGGGTCCCACACTTTTTCTTTCCGCTACATACCCTCTGAATTAAGAGCGGTGAACTTGTGAAATGAATGAAGTATGGAACATGTGAAATGAATGAAATATATTGTGTTCGGTAATTCTCTTTGTCAATTGTTTTTATTTTTTTTTCTGTTTTGCTTGATTTTTCTGATCTTTGGACCTCTTAAGCTTTGATCAAGAACGGGACACTGGCTGCAAGCGTTGTTTGTTACATGTGCCTTTAAATTATGTTGTGTACATAGGTGTTTCTTATGGTATAGGAGTACATGGCTGACTGGTGTCGGAGCGTGGAACATATTTCCTAATTCATGTGGTTCACCACCGAATGAAAAAAAAATGACTACGAGACAAATATGATAGTTCTAAATGCATGGAGGGTAGTTTGGTCAATTAATAATCAACCATTTATGTAATATTTCATATCGTCACTTATTCCTCACTTAATCCTCTATTTTTCATACCAAACATGACTTAAAACAAGTGGAGTAAAGAGGATTAACTACTTAATCCTCCTTAACTTTAATCCTCTTTTACTCCTCTACCAAACACAGCCGTAACGCTTTGTATTTCTGATAGAACTGCCATAAACTTTTTATTCTTATATATGATAATTGCTGGTATGGAAATTATGATTAAATAAAATTCAAGTCCATTTTTTCTTTAATTGAAAACCGACCTTTATAATTGCTACATGATAAACGGTTTTCCGGCCATTAATTACACAATATGAATCATTGTTTGAAATCAAGGTTTGGTGTAATGCAGACAGGATGTTATTATTGAACCGGCATGTGATCAAGGTTTTTAATACACGAGTGTGAAAAGAAATAATATAAACATTGAAGTTTAAGTTTCAAAATCAATTTTGGTAAAATTATGTTTGGTGTTGTGGCAGCATGGAACCAATATTTCGTCAACGAACGCAACCACTAATAGGCTGTAAGGCACTCATCCAATTTAATCTTCCATGTTCTGCAATTTTTATTTCGGAAGAGAATAGAGAAGAGAGCAGATGAAATAAGTTTTAAAATTACCAATAGTCAAATCAACATTTTAGGATAATTTTTTTAAATAATAAGTTTTTATGTGTGTATATTTCGTTTTGTCTAAAATCTTGAGTATTTCTTCACGCAAGAGAAGTGCAGTAACAATATATTTTGTCCTCTGTGGATTTTTTTTTTTCCATTGTTGTATATTTCGGACCGTCACCGCCCGAGATTTCGAAAAAAAATAAGTAATAATAATAATAATAATAATAATAATAATAATATTTGTCTAACTACTAAAATATATTTGTTTCCGATTTCTGCTACTAAGTCTACCGAATGAGCCTTATCTCCCATTAAAAAATGCATGAATGAATCACATGCTTCTCTTATTTATTATTTTTCCAGTTGAAACTGGGCCATTCTACATTTGAACCAGAAAGTGACAAACCTAACCGTATAATAATTGCACATGACATACATACTGCAATATTTTATTTTATTTCTTATTAGATCTCTTTGTGATTGTATCCACCTCCGCTGCTGTGTTTGTTTGTTTGTTCTGTGAAAGGAGGGAGGTCCAATTGTCATGGAATTATGCTTTGACCGATCGATAATCAGATTATTGATTTATTTGGTTTCCTTTTTAAATATTTAACGGCATTCAAAAGTTCTTTAGCTTTCCTATATACAAGCTACTGGGACGCAGACTACTCTAGTACCTTCCCATGGATCAGTTGATCTCATTTTGCCTCATCTCTATTTTCTTCTTCCTCCTTTTCTTTAAATTAAAAACCAACTCAAAACATAGTCTCAAACTACCTCCAGGCCCATGGACTCTTCCCATTTTAGGAAGCATCCACCACCTGATCGGCTCCCTTCCTTTCCGTGTCTTGCGGGACTTGTCACAAAAATACGGTGAACTCATGTTCCTCCAGCTTGGTGAACAACCCACAGTAGTAATTTCCTCACCCGAATTGGCTCGAGAGATCATGAAAGTTCATGATGCAACCTTTGCAACACGGAACCCCACTGTTACTGTAAAAATACTTTCCTATAATGGAAAAGACATTGCATTCGCACCATATGGTGATTATTGGCGCCAGGTTCGCAAGATCTGCATCCTGGAATTACTCAGCCTGAAACGTGTACTGTCCTTTAGGTCGATTCGAGAAGAAGAGAGTGCGAATCTTGTTGAGTCAATCTCATCTTTATCAGGTGGTGGAAAACTTATTAATCTAAGTGACAAAATATTTTCCACCATTAATGACTTGTCAATTCGGTCAGTTATCGGAGACAAGTGTAAGAATCAGGATATATTCTTGCGTGAACTGCAAAAGGGATTTGGCCTTGCATCTGGTTTCAACCTAGTTGACCTATTTCCATCATCCTATTTGGTAAGTCTTATAAACAGAGCACCACGAGAAGCAACAAGTTGCCATCGGGAACTTGACCGGCTTATAGATGACATGATTGAAGAACATAGAAATAGAAAGGCGGGAGCAGATGACGTGGAGGATTTACTTGGAGTCCTTCTGAGACTATATGATGAAGATCCAGATCAGCTCGCTCGTAATATGGACACCATTAAAGCTGTGATTTTTGTAAGCTCTTATAAATTTTAGATTTTGAAACATTGAAATTACAACCAAGTGAATATTATCAGGATTTTAAAATCCCTACACTACTACTAAGAAAATTTGAAAGCTAATTGTTTGGAACTTTTGCTGATTGTAAATTAGTCATTGTTCAACTAATTAGTGACGTAAAGAAAAGTTTACCTGGATTAGCATGTGCCGTTCCAACAATGACGGACAAATTAAAATAGAATTGCACGCATCATTTAAATAATTCCAAGTTTTGATGGAGTATCAACTCAACTCTTAGGATGCTTTTGTGGCTGGTACCGAGACCTCTGCAACAGTTGTGGATTGGGCAATGTTTGAACTAATGAGAAGCCCATTAGTGTTGAAGAAGGCACAATCAGAGATACGCCAACTGCTTCAAGGACAGACAAACATAACCGAGCCGGACCTTGTCAAACTGAACTTCCTGCATCTTGTCATAAAAGAAACACTCAGATTACATCCTCCATTACCTCTGCTCCTTCCAAGGGAATGCCGAGAGACCTGCCGCATCTTTGGTTACGACATACCTCAGGGAGCGACAGTAATAGTAAATGCATGGGCCATAGGTACTTTTCTTTGATTAATCGTTTTTAAATAGGGTACAGTGTCATAAATTATAACCTGATAGACATCTGTAAATGTTGAGTTTACATTCCAATTTATAATGCCTTAGTTACAAGCTTGATCTAATTATTCAAATTTTTCAACTTTATGGCTTAATATTGGGTCCCCCTCATACCTGAAAACTTTAATATTTGTCACAAATAGGAAGGGATCCGAAGTACTGGAAAGATGCAGAGCAGTTTAAGCCAGACAGATTCATAGATGGTAGCAGTGATGCAGACTTCAAAGGAATGAATGTTGAGTTCATGCCTTTTGGTGGTGGCCGAAGGATGTGCCCCGGCATGCCTTTCGGGCTCGCAAGCATAGAGCTAGTTCTAGCAAACCTACTCTACCACTTCGATTGGGAGCTTCCTGCTGGGGTGCGGCCCGAAGAACTTGACAATGTGGAGTCCCATGGTCTGAGCGCAAGGAGGAAAGCAGATTTGATTTTGCGTGCAATACCTCGTGTTTCTATTTCTCAGTAGACCTCATTAATCTGTTTAATTCCTACTGTAGGTTGCAAATTTACCACCTTTATCTTTATGTTTTCCATTTTAGGCTAGCTAATTGTTTATAAACTCAAGTTGATTAGTTGAAATTTCGGATTGTTCCAAGTTGTCCTTTTTTGAATTCTTAGGCCCCATTTATCACCCCAAGCAAACTTGTTCTCTCTTTTGTAGAGGTACACGAATAAGTACCCCTTCCAATAATAATTAAATTTGTTCAATTTTGGCACTCCCGAGGCAGATATTTGTAAAGGTACACGCGATTGTTTTTTGTTTTCTTGTGCTATTTGTATGGGCTATTGAGAATTCACATGCTCTTCAGCGCAGCGGATAGCTGCGATTTCATCACAACCGTCCGATGAATGATGGGTGTCCCGTGAATAATATCAGATTGATAGGCCCGAAAAAAATTAACTGTCCGATCAAATCTCAACGGCTCGAAAAAATTCGCTGCTGGCAGCGCGCTGCCGAGGATTCGGTTCCGAGCTGTTGAAGGCCCACTCCCACTCGCCTTTAATTAATAATATCCAGTTATCAACTTACAATCACACATCAGCAATTTTTACTTATGTCTAATTCTCGATATTTATTGTGTCGAATTGTCGATATATAGTACGATGGTATTTTAGCACTGCTTGCCTATATGTTGCGTGTAAGGGGTTTGTTAAATTGCCACTTAGATCCTTTCTACTCGGAACAAAATAGGGACTCTAGCTCTTCGGGCTAAAATAACTAACCAATACTTAGTAAATCAATTTTTTTAACATGATTGTTAATCAATCAGTACATTCCCGATTATCACCAGATAGTCTTTTAGTTAACGTAGTAGCCTGGGAAATTTTTTGTTTCAAAAATTACTAAAATTAATTCATCCCATTAGAATGAAACATGGTAGAAGGAAGTTAAGAAGAAAAGTTAAGGCATCATTGTGATTGAAATCCTACAAAAGAAGGTATACTGTTGTCTGTTTAGTTTTTTCGGCCTCTATTTGCATGTAAAACTAGTGTGCAATCAGGCAGTCAGGTTTACTTTTAGTCTTTGTTCGGTTTTTGTTTTCTGTAACTGCATACCGGTCTTGGTACAGTTAAAGCCCGCTGGGGGTAGCGCTGCATCTATAACCCTTTGTATGTCTACTTGAACTGCCGTAGACTTTTAATTCTTTTATTATGTGATAGTGATAATTGCTGGTGTGGCAATTATCATTAAATTAAAATTCAAGTCCAAAATTTCTTTGATTGAGAACCGGCCTTTTTAATTGCTAATTGAGGTCTTCCGGGCTCCGGCCATTAATTACACAAATATGAATCATTGTTTGAAATCAAAGTTTGGTGTAATGCTGACAGGATGTTATTATTGAACCGGCATGTGATTAATAAGTTTTTTAATGCACGCACGCGAAAAGAAGTATTAAAAAAATTCGAGTTTCGGGTTTTAAAACTAATTTTGGTAAAACTATGTTTGGTAATGTGGCAGCATGCAACCAATATTTTGTAAACTAATTCATGGAATTAAATCCTTCATGTTTTGCAATTGTTATTTCGGAACAGAATAGAGAGAGAGCTACTTCAATTGTCTTTAGCTCCATGATATGCAAAGCAAGTATACTACGAGAGAGATGCAGATCTGATGAATAAGTAACCAATTTCACATTCTGGGTATCAGCCTGAACCCCTTTTTCAACACAAAAATTGACAGTGCTGTCCCGATCAGCAAGTTTTCGTCGTGTTCCCATTTGGTTGCTAGATTTGTCTTGAACTCTTTGTTCATTGATCAACACTCTGCTAAGAATTTCATGTGGTTTTGATAGTATACATAGAGAACAATACAATTTCTAATGTTCAGTATACCACAGATATAAGGTCGGATGAAAAGTTACTATAGGTGAATTGCTTTCTTCAACTTCAAAAAAAAAAAAAAAAAAAAAAATCCATGTTTTAGTTTTGAGTGTTAGCAACCGTGTGGTTAAAGTTATAGCGGGTCAAATTACTCAATGTATCTCTCACATCATATTGTGTTAGACCAGCCAGGACGCAGAGATCCTGTTTGCTCAAAAGACAGAAAAAGAGAGTCACTGAGTCAGCCTCCGGATGGTTAAAACATTATTCTGTTTGGTCCCTCTGTTTCAAATAATTGCAAAAAAAAAGCCTGAGCGTCAGAGCTACGAGAATTTTCCGGTTACAATTATTGACCGAGCCTTAGTAAATTAATGCTAATACGATAAGGGAGAGTTCTATTATGTTCCCAAAAGGGTCCAGCGGGCTCTTGACATAAACTAGTAATAATATCATTTTTGAGTGGTATCCTGGATCTGTAGTGAAGTCACTTAATTGATTACGTTTTATAACTATTAAACTTTTGTAAAGTCATTGATCCTTTTTAAAAAAGTTAGTGAAAATAATTGAAGTTATAAAATTTTTTTATGACTTTTATATATTTCAAACTTGCATTACTAATATGAAAAACATTACTCTATAATATTGTGCTTGTCATTAGTTCAGTTTGTTCTGATTTAACTTTCTAACTCGACAGCTTACAGTTTCTATCATGAAACCTCTCGGTCTCTCGGACTCTTATTTTACAGAAATTCTTTTAAGAAATGACATTTTGGGAGAAATGATTATCATAATTTCTTGGTGTTGCACTAATATTATGTGGTTATTTATCTTGCAAATTCAGAAATATACCTAATAATTACATATCTCATTCTGCTTATTGACCAAACACCTTATTAGATCAAAACAAGATAGTATACTAGACAATAATATTTATCCCCAATTCCATCGTGCTCTTACTAACTTTCTTGTACACATATGCGGCACAGCATTGCAGCTAAATTTCTCCAACAGAGGTTTTGTTTGGCACTGCATGCAGCAGAAGAGGAGATCTTTTATTCATGACAATTCCAAATGATTCAGACATGTCGATTTCTTCTCCGTCGGGAAGCTTCCAGTCAAAATGGTACAGGAGGCTTGCAAGTGCCAGTTCCACAGTTGCCAAGCCAAATGTCATCCCTGGACAAATCCTTCGACCGGCACCAAATGGGATAAACTCGAAATCCATCCCCTTGAAGTCGACATTTTTGTTTATAAATCTCTCTGGCTTAAACTCCTCCGGCTCCTCCCAGTACTTCGGATCTCTGGCTGCAACAATCAATAATGCAAATAAAAAAATTCTGAGTTTTACTCTGGGATGCTGGCAACTTACTGAGAAAAACAAACATACAAGATCTCAGAAATATTGTTCCGGGCTGCGCACGGGCTTACGAATGAACATAATAAGGTCTTCAGTTAAGAGGAAAAAAGTAAAAATAATAAATAAATTGAGGAATCAAGAGTTACCTATTGCCCACGCGTTAACTAGCACATTAGTTCCCTGGGGTATGTCATAACCAGAAACGACACATGTCGGTTGCTGGATTTGTTTTCGGGCAATAACTGGAGCAGGAGGATGCAATCTTAGGGTCTCCTTGATGATTAGGTGCATGTAGTTCAGTCTAGCAAGGTCCATATCATTTTCAACTCTGCATCCTTTAAAATGCTGCCGCACCTCATTCTGTGCCTTCTCCATCACTCGGGGATTTTTAATGAGCTCAGCCATAGCCCACTCTAGAACTGTCGATGAGGTATCAGTGCCTGCTCCAAAAATATCCTGAATTGCAAAGAGAGGTGTACAATTAGTATGGCAGTTACCTTTTGAATGATCGTATTGTATCTGTTTAATTTGACCATTAAAGATTAAATTAATATTTGGTATTCTTGTTTGTGTTTGTTTGCAGGTTTTTCTGCAATGAAACAATTACCAAATTTTACAGCTTAACATGAATATCCTGGTGGCCATTTTGTCCATAGCTGCATAGTATGAGGATGCAATACAGCTTTAAATGATTTAATATCAATAATTTCTTCCTTATTGATGTCCGAATTTGCAAGATCACAGTTACAGGATTTGTCTGTACCACCAAATTAGGAATCTGTTTGAATTTCTAAATTATAATGCCATACTATCTTTTGGTTGTTTGCAAAATTGCCAAGTATGACACCAGTATCAACAGAGTTGATATCTGCTATGTATACAGTAATGCAAGTTTTGAGATCTTACCGTGATTACCGCCTTGATGTTTTCTATATCAAGAGGAACTTGCATTGTGCCTTCTTCATGTATCCTCAGAAGAACATCAAGTAAATCCTCCACTTCTCCATCACTCTGACAAGCCTTCTTATCCCTGTGCTGCCTGATGACATCATCCAAGGTGCAGCTCATATTTTTCTTGTAGCTTTTGGCCTTGGCCACTGCACTACTTAACAGTCTCACCAATCGAGACGATGGAAACATATCAACAAAATTGAACCCTGCTCCAAGCTCTGACACTTTTCGAACTGCATCCAAATATGAATCTTGGACCTTGGACTTGCCGCCAATCACAGTCCGCACAGTAATGTCATTGACCATCACTGCCAGTCTTTCAGTGAGATTGACAAGTTTATTCTGCAATGCGGCCGACTCAATTGATTGGATAAGGTTAATAACTTCTTCTTTCCTTATCGACACGAATGACTGCACCCGCTTGTGGCTCAACAGCTCAAGGATGCAGATTTTACGCACCTGCCTCCAGTATTCTCCGTAAGGGGGGAAAATTGCGCCTTTTCCATGATCAGTGAGTACATGAAGAGTCGTACTTATTGGACGTGATGCAAATGTGATATCATGGGTCTTCATGATTTCTTTAGCAGTGTCAGGAGAGGATACTACAACTGTAGGGATCTCACCAAGCTGAAGGAACATGAGTGGCCCGTACCGCCGAGATAAGTCCCGCATGGTGTAATAAGGTAGAGGACCAGAGAGTTGATGGAGGTTTCCTATTATGGGAAAACGCCATGGACCAGGGGGTAACCTTTGATTAGTTTTGGGTTTGTGCTTGAGGAAGAATATGACCAGGAGAATTATTAGTAAAGAGATAATTATGGGGGAAGGAGATGTTTGATTCATTGTGTGTATGTGTGAATTATGAAGGCACCGAGGTTTCTCCATATTTATAGATTTGAAATTGTTAGGATAAGTAACCACCGTTTAATTATCATGCAAACCTTGGAATTAATTGTACCAGGTTTCCATTCTTTCTGTCAGCATCATGTTGGGTTCTTGCTAGATATTAATAGCGCTGGCAAGTACAACGGATCGGGAATATATCTCTAATCCCCCGCCATGTTCAGACAACATCAGGAACCGCTTAGGGCCCAATTTGTATCTAAGTGGGGATATATACCTTTTGTTCTTGTTCCAGCACAAATTTACCTTGAGTATACATGTACGTCTTTTCCATCTTTTCTTTTTTTTTCTTTTTTCTTTTTTCATTATTTTGTGCAAAATTCCGAATGGACCTCAATCTGACTTCCTCAAATTTTTAATTGGAAATTTCAGGGTAATTTGGAAACTATTTAAAGATTGGAATGAAGAAAGGCGAGCAATATGAGATTGGTCCATACTAAATTTCAAGTAACTAGCTAAGGCTTTTAGCTTAGCTTGTTAAATTGTCTTACATTAAGCTAGAAATTCAAATAATTACTGGAAAGCGGGACACAGCTTAAAGCACCGTTCAATTATTGATAGTATATTTCAGTCTCACATTTTTTTTCCCATTTTTAAAATTATATAAGCAGAGTTCCGAACGCATAGCTTCTATTGAAATTGTGATTATCAGAAAAAGAGTGATATCAACGGAACCATCTTGATTCACACAGCACACATTCTAATTGCCTCAATTAATTACAGTGCCTGTCAAGTCCCCTCCCAACCTTCTTTTCTCTACGAGTTAACTATCAATTCGCCAATGCCTTCCGACCAAATTTATTATTCTTTTATGCAATCGCGATCGTTGAGAAAAAAATAAATAAATTGTTCAACTTTCCCAACATTTAACACCAAACATTCTGAGTTGTTCTCTTGTTAGGTGGTTTTGAATTTTTTGTACTAAGAGCTGGACCTAAATGCTCCTTTCTCATTCAAGCGCCGCGATCATCAATACTGTAATTGGCTTGCTTTTAGTAATGCAGGCAAGTCTTCTGCTGTGCAGGATTCGAGGTATCAATATACTTCCTCATTAATTTGATTCGAAAAATATACTTAGTAAAAATTAGTTTTATGTGTGCTTTACTTTTACAAATTTATATTTAATTTTATCTATATTCTATCATTATATTTCAGAAACTCAGAATCAATACACAATGTCTGGATAACGGTTAAGTATTACATGTAATGGTAACTTATAACTTATTTGTCAATTATTCTATAAGATCATGGATCTAAAATAGTTCTAAGAAAAAAAAAAAAAGCCGACAGCTGAGGTTACCGGTCGTGCTTTCATTAACCATGGACAAATTTTGCATGCCAATATATAACCAAAAAAAGGGAGGGGGGGGGGGGGCGGTTAAGTACGCCATATTTCCACTTTTACTTGAACTTTTTGTAAAATCTCGCCGATTTCCCTTTGGAATTTGCTAACCAAACGAAAGGTTAAATTGCTAATAATCGAAAATAGATTTTAAAATTACAGTATATCATTGTACAATTACTTAAAATTACCGATTCTTTTTTGTATATATTATTTACCAATTCTTATGCCCAGGGGGGCATAAGAAAACTTAAATTAGAGAGTGACAAATAACTAGTATAGTTCGGTTTAAATTTTTTAGAAATAAACAATCATATATATTTGAAACAAAAGATTTAAATGAAAATGTGGAGTTTTCTAATTTACAGGGGGCTGGTCCCCAAGCCTCCCTATCCGTTCCGTCCCTGCTTGATGTATTTATTTATAGTCACTGAATGATTTTAATATGTTAATATTCGGACGCCATTATCATGCTCATAAACGTTTTATAATTTTAAGAGTTCTTTTATTTGGTCTCAAAATAATTTTCAATCGTGCAAACAAATTGGTTCAAACATATATTTTAAAACCTTCGTGAGTCCACGAATTCTGGACAGAGAGGAGCTGCAAAGGAAATACTGATGAGATCACAAAGAATCTGAACGTTTTGACGCCACTTTGCCAATCTCTTTCAATCACTTCACTAGATGAGTCTTAAAAACTATATAAGAAGTCAATCTAGGCAGCTTTGGCAGCCCCAGTTAAGGTGCTTTATAAATTAGTGTACTGCTGTACTGTGAGTAGGATTGGAACATAAAAGTGACAACGATCCACTAGACGCTACAAAGCAAACTAGCGAAAAATGAAAGAAGTTTAATCAGACCGTATCTGTTTTTGTTCTTTTAAACATTTTCTATGGGTTCAAGCCCTTGATTCCTGAAATAAAATGAAATGTTTAGCAATCAGTGACAACTGAATATTAATTTTACTTCGAAAAAGCCCACTAATACAGTAAGCGGGTCTAAAAAACTTAGCTATTGCTGACAGAGCTTTCAATTGCCACAAGAAAAAGTTTGTTTCTAAAGGCCTTTTAATTGCCACAGCTCCCCTTTCATTCCTTTACTTTTACATAGAAGCTGCGGACAATCAGAGACCTAACAACCAATTCAAACTAGTTTACACAACTACAAATTTGTGTTCAGTGGGTGTAATCTGTTTAAGCTTAACCAGAAAAACACCCACTGAAACACAATTTTTTTTCCCGAGCAAAAGAAAATTGCCCCAGAGAAATAGCATTATTTAATAACATAACTAATATTGTTCACTAAAGCTTTTATTAAAAGCATAACCAACTATCATCTCTATTGCATAATTTTAATGGACTGCTCTGCTGCAATTACAAAATTTCCTGGAAGAAATTGGCTAGCCAAGTATACTTTCAGGTATACTTTGCAAAGACAACCCATCAATCAACTTAAACAAGCTAGAAATACTGTTCGCAACAATTACCTATAAATCAACAATCAACTTTACCAATACCATAAATACACATTAGTCAACTTTATCATTGCCTGAACACTCTTCAAGCATCTCTTTTTGCTTTCTTGCCGCCTTTACCACCACCAGCACCACGAGTAACCTTCCTCTTGCCAGAAGCCACAAGCTTATCACCCTCAACTTCCTTGGTATTTGCAGCTTTGCCATTGGCATAAGCATCAGCACCCATCTTTCCCTTGGGAGCCTTTGCAACTTTATTGTCCTCAACATCCTCAGAAATTACAGCTTGATCATTCTCAATTGCACCATCAGAAGGTTCAGACTCATCAAGATCCTCCGCTGCCACTTCAGCCTCACCATCTTCACCAACACCAGCTGCATCATTGACATCTTCAGCATTATCGGCATCCTCTACCTCATCACCATCATCCACACCATTGACATCTTCAGCCTCATCAGTATCTTTATCTAGTGGAGCCAATGCTGCTTCCTCCTCACTCTGCTCTTTCAGTGTCTCAATCAGATTATTCATCTCCCTATTCACCTGAAAAAGAGAATTCCATAATAAGAATTTGGATTTGCTGACATAGCAAATTCTCAACTCACCTTGCAAGCTGTGTCAATATAATAGAATTCATAACTGTATTTTGCTTTTTCTAGTTATCTTGGTATGGAGGTACTCCTTTCGGGATAGAAAGAAGAATTAATTGGGACTCAGTTACTAAGCAAGTCAGCATTAAAAACAGTGACTGGTCTGGCAAATTTAACATAACAGTTAGTTCCTATGCTGTTTACCAAAGTACCTCTGATGCTGCAGTAGTATGGTAATAGGGAGCTAAATTGAAGCAGTTCACTATTTTTAGAAAAATTATAAAAAAGAACACAAACGACTATATATGGCCTTGAATATGAGCTTTTATACTTGAGGATTCTGCATATATTCAGCAATGTCAATGGGACAGGAGGGACATTTCTTGACAATCTTCTGGGCACGAAGTGTGCGGCCTCCTTCGCGAGTTCTCTCCCGCATGAACGACTTATCTGCATAGGCTCCCAGAAGGCACTCCTTGCAGAAATTGTGGCCACAGGGAGTGGTCAGGGGCTGCACCAACACCTTCTTGCATATAGGGCAGCCAAACTCTGGAAAGTTGCAATACAAACAAATGCATGTTACCATTGTATCACTGAAGATTGTTCTTGGTATTGCTGCCTTCTCAAGGGTCCCTTTTCATCAACTCTCAAATCATTGAAGCTCTGTTTATTAGATTGCAATATCTGTCTGCTACTAAAAGAATTCCATAATTTTATTCCCAAATTAAAATTGTACTGGGTGTTTCCATATTCTTCCTTTGTCCAGCCCATGTGCGCCACAGAAATGCCAAACTTAATAACTAATTCTACTAGTCCCTTGACAGCCTCTGTCAAGTTTTCTAAGAAAAAAAAACTAATTCTACTAGAAACAAAACAAAAATTTCTATAATAAGAAAGAATTTGAAGATTCAACCAGTGACCAACTGTATGGGATCTGGTACTATTCACTGCACATTAGTGCCACACAAGAATGCCATCAAGCATTGATATATCAACTGCACACAACAAAAGTGCTTAAGAAATTTGAACCACCAATTCATCTGTGCTTTAGAAAGTCAAATTTAATGGGGAAAATTAAGAGAAATCACGCACCTTTCAAAAGCCTCTCTCTCACTGATAAGTTCTGTGCAAGTCTAGCAGCTTTGCGGGCACGCTTCTTGTCATCTGGATTTCCAGTTATGACAGGCTTGCGGCTGACTGGCGGTGGCTTCATCCATTTCCATCCCTCCTTTTCCTGTCAACAAAATAGAATATATTAGTATTTTCAGACTATACTACAAAGTATCATTCAATAAAAATTGTACCTTATTTTTGTTTCAGATAAAATTACAAAAAACATAATGTTATATGAAACAAATTGTTCAGCAAAATAACTTGTATACTAAGATTAAGATTTCATTCAGTGTAGTAGCGTTTAGATATCTACTTATCTACTTATAAAGTCAAAATTTCCTTTAAAGGCAAAAAAAGAAAACTTGTGCTGCCTTGAAAAGCAGCAGACATGACTAACTAGGTCTTCGAAAGAACACAGTGAAAACAGGCACTGTACAATGACGGACAAAAAGCTCCAGAAGCATTAGCAGTATACATTTAACAAAAGCAACAAGACAAGCAGCCCTAAGTATGACATGAAAAGGAAAGCATATGAAACTTCTTTATTTATTTTATGGATATGTATGTTTTCCTTATAGGACGCTAAACTTGAGAATCTAGGTCTAAGAGTAGTAGGTTCGATGAAACCTAAGGTAATGGTCAAAGAGGAGATTCGCATATTTTGCCTGCGACATTTGTTGTGAAGAGATGCAAATTCATTTCGATACAAATCAAGGATAAATGGATAACATATAACAGGTTAGCTTGTGCATACATCATAGTCCCAAGCAGGGTTTCCCTTCCGGATTGTGATATCTGAGGCACTCTTCAGCTCCTTGATATCTGGTAACTGTCTGGGTCGATCGCCATGTTCATCACTGAATAATAATTAGCAGACAGAACAACTATCAAATAAAGAACAAATTAAGAGTGGACAGTGAGTGCTGAGTGAATGTGTCTGGGTGGGTGTATGTGTTTGGGGAGAGAGAGAGAGAGAAAGAGGTTCCAACCTGGTCCAGGGAGCAGGTTCATTGTCACATCGCACAAAAAGATAGCGGCAAACCTTGAAACCCTAAAAGGATGAATGATAGTTTTCCTTGCTCAATTTCTCAAAAATTTATAATAATATACATAAATTACCAACAATAGCCATACCTGTTGGCCAACCTTTCTCCAGCATTTCTCGATTCTATAAACACCATCATACCTCACACCTTTTTCAGGAGCATAGGATGACCGCTTCTCTTTGTGAGACCTTTATAAAAAATTAATTTAGTTCTAATGACATACTAATTTCAGAAGGAGAAATAGATGGTAGCTAGAAAAAACAAGGTTGTACCTAACAACACGAACAGGGTACCCCTTCAAACAGCTAACACGCAAAGCCTGGTTCGACTTGTCAAACTTTTGGTCAAAAGCTTGATCCTTGTTTGTTCTCTTATTCCCACTTAGATCTCTTCCCCCACTGTCCATTTAGACAACAATGATACAAAAAATAATGAGTACTTAGGAAAAAAAAAATGTTTCTTTTGAAGGTTATCCACAAGAAGTTCAAAAGGACGAGACACACACATCTGAACCTGCTGCATGTTCACATGAAGTTATTATATTTAAGTAATTTGGGATCATTTATTAAAATAAGACAATCCTTAGGTGTACAATTGATTGGAAGGAAAAGCAGGTTATCGTGTCTTGCTCTACAATCTCTTGAAACTAATGTACCAAATGAAGAAAAAAAATCTCACAATTAATCGCCTCTGGAAATTCTCTGTTAATGCATTCACTAATTAAAATCCTAATTACAAGTGTCCTAATATTTAAGACAAATCAAATTTTACCTCCCAGTGTAGAGAAACCACTCGCCATGATCCTCATCATCCACATAGCCCCCAGAGAGAGCAACTGACTGAGCACCATAATCACTTTGACCCGCTATACCTGCCACATGCGGCAGGTGCGCCCCCCACTGCCTACATTCCAATCTATCCTCCCAGCTCTCCCCAACCAGCACCCCCTGGTTCCTCTTTGGGTCATACTCGGCCGAAATAGGCCCAAAATGATCTGGCGGAACAGTAACAAAGATTTGGCCACTGCATGCATTCGACTTACCAGCCCGTTTGGCTCGCTCAGTAGTGAAAGCCTTCTCTGGGCGGTCATCGTTACGGATGAAGTGGAATGTGTGGCCAGGTCCACCTGAGTTGATATTCTTGGCAGCCCTTGCCAATCGAATTGCTGTGACGAGAGAGGAGTTGATTCTGGGTTGTAGTGCCATCTTAGGTGGAATGGCTGTGCGGCATTCAGCACAGGAATGTTTACCCTGGTTGACCCACTTCTGAAAGCATTTGAGGCAGAAGTTGTGGCCACAGGGCGTCTGCGCAAAATAAAAAATTTTAGTCAGAAAATGGAAAATCATACAGAACCTTTGGCAACAATATTTAAGATAATAATTCCCCTTAAGCCATCATTATGATAACATTGAATTCCTGCAATGCCGTCATTATCTTGTGGAATAAAACAAAACTTGAAGTCACCTTTTAATTTGCTACTTGAATTGATTAATAACATTTAACTCATCTGTCCAAAGAAATTACTAACAAAATTATGGATCTTGAAATAAAAACAATAAATATGATATGCAAATTAGTAAACGTTTTTATTTTGCTATCCTATAGTATGGCATCTTCAACAAGGACTAATAATTGCACTCTTCTGAAAACGTAAACAAATTGTAACCCTACAAATCAAGAAGCATAATGATTTTGTAATTACACAAAGTAAAGATTTCAAGTAAGTTAATCCAAATTTGAAATACATAATAAACGTTTTACTCAACAAGAATTACTGAAATTCTCTAATGTTTCCCGACGATTAAAGTATTTAATATCCAAAGTACCCAGATTAAATTCCTGAATTGCTAACTGATATGATATATTCAATATAAGTACTATTTGCAGTAAGGTCACAATTTGCTGCAAGCCTCAACCGACAGTAGCACAAAAAAAAATCAATGTCTACAGAATTAACACAAATTTAAAGCTTCTAAGTATCAACAATATTAGGTGTAAATAAAACTTTTTTAAACGGGGCCATAAGCAAGTGTAAATAAAACTTGCATGAAAGTAGGCATGCTAACCGGAAAATGAATTGGAATACAGATCTGAGAAGGACTTACGTTAAATAACCTAGAAGAAAAAAAGTTTAGGTGCTAAACAATATTCCCAATTCAGAAGAAAAAAAAAGGCATAAATCATAGTCACGTTACAGGCGCCTCCAAAATTTGAGCTTGGAGTGACGCAATGTGGCAAGGGCTTCTCCAAATAATATCAATTTCAGGAAATAAATGGAGAAAGGCGTATAAAGATAAACTAGAACATTAATTGAAATAACCTTAAACCTCAGAAAAATGTTCCTAAATTAGTGTTAGGCCACTTACAGTGACTAATAACGGAAATATAGATTACTTACGGTGACTGGTCTGTCGGGGAGTTGCATGCAAAATGCACAATTGAATTGCTGATCCAAAATATCTAGAACATCGTTCTTCTTCTCCTTTGTCGCGTTTGCTTCCTCCATGTCATCGTCTCCGCCAGATCCAGACCCCTCTCCTTCGTCGCCACCTCCAGCCATCAGCCTCTGTCTCCGTCTAGCCTTCTCCACTTCTGACAGCGTGGCATCCGCCTCGATCGCCTTGATCGCCGCGATCAACTCGGAGGAACCAGCGGTGGGCGCTGGCGCCGCCTCGACCTGCTCCGACGGGGCGGAGCAGTCGGGACAAAGCCAGTTCGCCTCGGCAGCGAGGGTTTCAGGCGGAGAAGAAAGGCAAGGCACGTGCCAAGGGGTGACGCACGTGCGACACAGAATCACCTCGGTCGGACGCTTCGCCTTGCAAACCATGCAATCGCCGTCTCCGTCGCATGGTAGTTCTGGCGCCATTGTAGGCGAGTGGAAGCAAAAGGGTTCGAGGTTTTAGATAGAGAGAGAAGCGGTTTGGGGTTTAGAGAAGGAAAGGAGGGAGAGGAGAGGCGCGGAGGCGAAAATTTTGGGAGCGGGTTTTGAATTTTTTTCATCGATTCAGGCGGATTTATAGCGGAGAAGGCCACTTGGAGTATTTCGTAGACTCGTAGTCCTCTGAGTTGTTGAACTGGATACGTCCGTTTATGAAACTAAATATTGTAAATTTGATTACAGGATCTGTCCGTTTATGAGTGAAATGGAGACTCAAATTTATATGCAGTGACCGAGCCACTACAGGAAAGTGAAGACCAATGAACGGAAAGTCTGAAATAGACATGGTGTAGGAGATGAACCGGGGGATGGAATGGCTGGTCCCCGGTCTGTGAGAGATATCTTCCTCGTGAGAAATAAGCCGAGTCCAGGAGTATAGTTTATTTAGACAGGAGCTACGACGGGGTACAAAAATGGATGACGTGTAATTGGAAGACGAGGGTTCAGAGGGTAGGAACGCAAAAAGACGAAACTACCCGGGTGACGTTGGAAGACAGCTGGCGTGAAGATACACTGAAATGCATTTACTTCTTAAGGAATGTTCAGTTCAGCTCCTCTCCATTCGTATGGATTCATGAAAGAAATCTATTTTATGTTGGAACTGTACGTTTTACATTGAACGGTTCTGATCAAGATTCGTTTAATGTTGTTCTAGGAGTATGGTATTCGATTTTGGGGGTCAAATATCATCTCAACTATCTAAATTTTAATATTTTTATATTTCCCTTCGATGAATGTCCTAAGTCACTAATGCACCTAACTCGTTTCAAGTCTCAAATGTAACTCCAAGACTTGTTTGGTAGAAAAGTAATAATAACTCCCGCAAAGAGAGAGAGTTATCATTTAATCGCCAAAGATAAGGATTATCTTTTCATCCTTATTTTTGTATTTTTCGTATCAAATATATTCTAACCGGGACTGATAAGGATCATCTCTCAATATTCACCATCCCATCATCCCCTAGGAATCTTCATTAATGAGAAAAACATGTCATTAATGAGGAAACACATCATCCCTGGATCATCCCATATTTCTCATCCCCACCAACACTAATTACTCATCTCTCCTGTATGTTTCCATCCCTCCCTCCCACTCACATAAATAATTTTCCCAGAACATTTGTATATAGAAACTAGCACAATTATTTTTTTTACAGAACTATTCTACAACTAAGAAAAGTATTTTTTTTCAATAACAATTATATTCTGAAACGAGAACAATTAGATTTTTTTTCAGAACAATTATGTTTTGAAACTAGAACAAATATGTTTTTTTTACATAACAAATATATTCTACAACTAATTAAGACAATTTATTTTTTTCTAGAACAATTATATTATGAAACTAGGACAATTAGTGTTGTTTTCCAGAACAATTATATTATGAAACTAGAACAATTAGTGCAAACGAGGAAAACTGGGAATGAACAAAGGTGTAAGCAACAGAGAGCGAGGGATGAAGGAGAGAAACAGAGAGTTAGTGTTAGGTGATGATGATATAGATGGAATGGGATGAGGGATGAGGGATGAGAGATTGTGGGACCGAAAATAGAAAAGTTGTTATTAACGCGTTTTTTAAAAATAGAAAAAATTAAGAGGATGATAAGGATGATGGAATCTTGGAGATGATGGAAAGCAATTCCCGAGAAGCGAGAAGTAATGATGGGATAACCTCCGGTAAGAGTACATTTGCAAAAAAAATGATAGTTATCTTTTAAATTTTGTGTATCTTTCCTACCATTTATAATTTAATTCTTAAGCAAGTAATTAATGTACTAAATTTACTATCATCGTTCTAATTTGCTTGAAAGATCAATGCAATTAATAATTTATAATGGAAGGTGTCGCTCCAAAATAATTTATATCTCGAATGAATCGACAGTCATAAGAAATAAATTTAAAATGTAAAAGCCCACACAGTAAACTTGATCTACGAAGAACAAATTGACAAGATTTGGTGAATATTTAAACAATTTTCAAGTAATTTGTGTTTTTTTTAGTGGTTTGAAATTAATAGCTGCCGATGTATTTTGATGCACTATCAACAATTTCAACGACATGCAGACTTTATTAAATTAATTTAAGAAATTATTATCGGGATTGACAAATATAAAGTCACTATCAAGCGATCCCTCCACGTGTAACATTAACACGTACGCATAAAAAAATTATGATAGAATAATTAGAATTATATTAAATTCCTGGTGTCTGATTTTTCTGCGTTCAGATATTATATATGAATTATAACAATTTGTATTCTTATCAAAGAACTTGCAATTAACTTATTTTCAGATCCCAAAACATAACTCTAAGGCGTCTTTGGTAATTGGTGAAAAGATATAATGTGATATTTTCCGCGAATAGATAATAGCTATTGTTTCAATTAAAATAAGAGTTATCTTTTCAACCTTATTTTTCATTTTCATATCAAATATAATTCTAAGTTGCTTTGAGCGATCAAATATCATCTCCACCATATAAATTCTAGCGTTTTGTATTCCTCCGCAGCACATATTTTACGATAGAAATTGTAGCTAACTTATTGCAAATCTCAAACCTGACAATAAGATGTGTTTGCTGGGAAAATAATAATGACGACATAATTTCCACTAAGAGACAAGTGTATTTCTTTTAAATGCAAAAAAGTAATGATTATCTTATTTATTTATTTTTTATTTTCTTGCCAAAATAATAACAACCGTTAAGCGAGTGATCGATGTAACACATTTACGAGCATCGGTATGCTCTGCTCTAAAGATTGATGTAATTGATACTACTGATGGAAGGTATCACATGATAATAATTCATCTCGAATATAATAACAATAAATATTAATAAATTTTAAATTTTAAATCTAATACTATAGGCTAGATGTTTAATAGTGCGAATATTATATGTTTATAAAATAATAATAATATTTGGAAATTATTTTAGTATTTAACAAGAAATAAATATTGTTGACGGTTTGAAAATAACAGCTCCAGATATATACTCAAATTACACGAATATCCCAACTTATTCGGGCCTCAAGTTTTTTTTTCCCCCGTAAACTATATAAATCTATGTTGTGCAAATTAAACGTTATGCTATTAGTACAGCACAACTAAGACAGGCAAACACCTATGCTTAGCTTGCAAGTCGTAACATCGGTAGGACTCACATCAGTCACATGGATTGATCCAAACCACAATCACTGTCCAGGGCGCATATACCGTGGAACAGAAAAGTACGGTATTACAGCTTCAGCCAAAATGTCCCCACTTCTATTTACTCTGTTAATGCAATACACAATGCTATCCCGGTGAACTGAACTCCACCTGCGAATCTATTGCAATTTCATCATACATACTGACCAAAGTCAAAAGGTATGAACATCATCAAAAGAACAAATAATACAACTATAAATCCTACAAGTTATTATGCAATCATTTCAAGTCATTTGATTACACTGATCTATATTTGAGCTCTTTATACAGTTGAAGATAAGTTTATTATGTTAAAAATTCAAAATTATTGGATTATATATGTCAAATTACGCACATAAAGTGCACATAATGAGCGTTCTGAACATAATTGGAGCATTTCAAGCGATTGTGCATTCATTTTAACTCATTTGATCACAGTAATCTATATTTAAACTCTTTATACGGTGAACATAAGTTTACGATCTTAAAAATACAAAAGGATTTGATTATACATGTCCATTACGCACATAAAATGCAAATAATGAGTGTTCTGAACAGAATTACAGCATTTCAAGCGAATGTGCATTCTTTTTAAAGCCATTTGATTATAAAAATCTATATTTAAGCTCTTTATACAGTTGAGAATAAGTTAATGATGTTAAAAATTGAAAATGATTGGATTATACATGTCAATTACGCACATAGTATGCAAATAATGAGCGTTCTAGACATAGTTAGAGCATTTTCAAGTTATTGTGTACTCATTTTAAGTGATTTGATCACAATAATTTATAAATTCTTTATACAGTGGAAAATAAGTTTATGATCTTAAAAATCAAAATGGATTGGATTATACATGTCAATTACGCACAAAAAGTGCAAATAATGAGCGTTCTGAATACAATTGAAGCATTTCAAGCGATTGTGCGTTCATTTTAAGTCATTTGATGACAATAATCTGTATTTAAGCTCTTTTATACAATGGAGAATAAGTTTGTGATTTTAAAAATTCAACAAGATTGGATTATATATGTCAAATTAAGCACATAAGTGCAAAGAATAGCGTTCTGGACATATTTGTAGCATTTCAAGCGATTGTGCATTCATTTTAAGTCATTTGATCACAATAATCTATATTTAAGCTCTTTATACGGTGAAAATAAGTTTATGATCTTAAAAATTCAAAAAGATTTGATTATACTTGTCCATTACGCACAAAAAGTGCAAATAATGAGTGCTCTGGACAGAATTACAGCATTTCAAGCGAATGTGCACTCGTTTTAAGTCATTTGATGACAATAATCTATATTTAAACTCTTTATACAGTTGAGAATAAGTTTATGATGTTAAAAATTGAAAGGAATTGGATTATACATGTCATTTGCGCACATAAAATGCAAATATTTAGCGTTCTGGACATAATTAGAGCATTTTCAAGTTATTGTGTACTCATTTTTAGTGATTTGATTACATCAATCTATAATTAAATTTTTTTTTATACAGTGGAGAATAAGTTTATGATCTTAAAAATTCAAATGAATTGGATTATAAATGTCAATAACGCACATAAAGTGCAAATAATGAGCATTCTGGATAGAATTGGAGCAATTCAAGCGATTGTGCGTTCATTTTAAGTCATTTGATCACAATAATCTGTATTTAAGCTCTATATACAGTGAATAATAAGTTTAAGATCTTAAAAATTCGAAAGGATTTGATTAGACATGTCAATTGCGCACAAAAGTGCAAATAATGAGTGCTCTAGACAGAATTACAGCATTTCAAGCGAATGTGCATTCGTTATAAGTCATTTGATGACAATAATCTATATTTAAGCTCTTTATACAGTGGATAATAAGTTTATGATGTTAAAAATTGAAAAAAATTCGATTATACATGTCAATTACGCACATAAAATGCAAATATTGAGAGTTCCGGACATAATTAGAACATTTTCAAGTTATTATGTACTCATTTTATATGATTTGATCACATTAATCTATATTAAAGTTCATTATACAGTGGAAAATAAGTATATGATATTAAAAATTCAAATGGATTTGATTATACTTGTCAATAACGCAGATAAAGTGCAAACAATGAGCGTTCGGAAAGAATTGGAGCATTTCAAGCAACTGTGCATTCATTATAATAAGAGCAGAATTGCTTGAAATGCTCAAATAATGCACATCATAAACATTATTTGCACAATGTATGACAATTTTCTATGTATATTAAAATATATTTTAATAAGTAGGATCAGAATCATATTCCAAACAATATAAAGAATTCAAATATAGATTATTGTGGTCAAATGACAAAGAATAATTGAAAAATCACTTACAATGCTCAAATTTTGCAGAGAATATATTCTATTGGTTCATTTTATGCATATTTTCCATGTATAATTAAATATTTTATAATAAATATGCTCTGAATTATACTGTAGACCGTAGAAAGTGTTCAAATATAGATTATTGTGATCAGATGATTTAGAATGAGTGTAGAATCGCTAAAACTGCTCAAATATTGCTCAGAATAAGCTTTATTTGCTTATTTTATGTATATTTTCTATGGATAACTAAGTAGTCTCTGAATTATATTCTAGACAATATAAAGAGCTGAAATATAGATTATTGTAATCAAATGACTTATAATGAGCGCAGAATCGCTGAAACTACTCAAATATTGCTCAGATTATGCTTTATTTGCTCATTTTATGCATATTTTCTATGTATAAATAAATAATTTACAATAAACATGCACTGAATTATATTCTAGACAATATAAAGTGTTTAAATATAGATTATAATGATCAGATGACTTAGAATGAGTGCAGAATCGCTTAAAATGCTCAAATATTGCCTAGAACATGCTTTAATTGCTCATTTTATGCATATTTTCTAAGTATAATTTAATATTTTATAATAAATATGCTCTGAATTATATTGTAGACCATAGAAAGTGTTTAAATATAGATTATTGTGATCAGATGATATAGAATGAGTGTAGAATCGCTAAAAATGCTGAAATATTGCTCAGAATAAGCTTTTTTGCTTATAAGTTATGGTCAATGGATAACTAAATATTTCATACTAAGTAGTCTCTGAATTATATTGTAGACAATATAAAGAGCTGAAATATAGATTATTGTAATAAGATGACTTAGAATTTGTGCAGAATCGCTTAAACAGCTCAAATATTGCTCAGAATATGCTTTATTTGCTCATTTCGTGCATATTTTCCATGTATAATTAAATTTAAATAATTTACAATAAATATGCACTGAATTATATTGTAGACAATATAAAGTGTTTAAATATAGATTATAGTAATCAGATGACTAAGAATGAGTGCAGAATCTCTTAAAATGCTCAAATATTGCCCAGAATATTCTTTATTTGCTCATTTTATGCATATTTTCTATGTATAATTTAATATTTTATTGCAAATATGCTCTGAATTATATTGTAGACCATAGAAAATGTTTAAATATAGATTATGGTGATCAGATGATTTAGAATTGGTGTAGAATCGCTTTAAATGCTCAAATATTGCTCAGAATAAGCTTTATTTGCTTATTTTATGTATATGTTCTATGGATAACTAAATATTTCATACTAAGTAGTCTCTGAATTATATTCTAGACAATATAAAGAGCTAAAATATAGATCATTGTAATCAAATGACTTAGAATGGTGCAGGATCGCTGAAACAGCTCAAATATTGCTCAGAATTTGCTTTATTTGCTCATTTTATGCATAGTTTCTATGTGTAATTAAATAATTTACATTAAATATGCTCTGAATTATATTGTAGACAATATAAAGTGTTTAAATATATATTATTGTGATCAGAAGACTAATAATGAGTGCAGAATCACTTAAAATGCTCAAATATTGCCCAAAATATGCTTTATTTGCTCAATTTATGCATATGTTCTATGGATAACTAAATATTTCAACCTAAGTAGTCTCTCAATAATATTCTAGACTATATAAAGTGCTGAAATATAGATTATTGTAATTAAATGACTTATAATTGGTGCAGAATCGTTTAAACAACTCAAATATTGCTCAGAATAAGCTTTAGTTGCGAATTTTATGCAAATTTTCACTGTGCAATTATATATTTTATAATAAATAAGCTCTGAATTATATTCTAGACAATATATAGAGTTTAAATATTAGATTAATATGATCAAATGACTTACATGAGAGAAGAATCGCTGGAAATGCTCAAATATTGCACATGATAAGCATTATTTCCACAGTAACTATTTTCTACGTATATTCAAATTTATTTTAGAAAGTTGGACCAGAATCATATTCTAGACAATATAAAAAGTTTAAATATAGGTTATTTTGGTAAAATCACATAGAATAAATGCAGAATCACTTAAAATGCTCAAATATTGCTCGGAATAAGCTTTATTTGCTAATTTTATGTATATTGTCTATGTATAACTAAATATTTTTTAATGAATATGCTCTGAATTAAATTCTATACAATATAAATAGTTTACATATAGATTAATGGGATGAAATTACTTAGAATGAGTTCAGAATCGCTTGAAATGCTCAATTACTGCACAGAATAAGCACTATTTGCACAATATATGCATAATTTATATGTATAATAAATTATATTACAATTGGTAAGATCCGTATTAGATTTAAGACAATATAAGGAGTTTGAATTATAGATTATCGTGATTAAAGGACTTGGCATGAGTGTAGAATTGCTTAAAATTCTCAAATATTGCTCAGAAAAAACTTTATTTTGTTCATTTTATAAATATTTTCTATGTTTAATTAAATATAGATTAATGTGATCATATAACTTAGATTGACTGCAGAATTGCTTAAAATGCTCAAATATTGCCCATAATATGCTTTATTTGCTCATTTTATGCACTACGTATAATTAAATATTTTATAATAAATATGCTCTGAATTAAATTGTAGACCATAGAAAGTGTTTAAATATAGATTATTTTGATCAGATGATTTAGAATGTGTGTAGAATCGCTTAAAATGCTCAAATATTACTCAGAATAAGCTTTATTTGCTTATTTTATGTATATTTTCTACGGATAACTAAATATTTCATACTAAGTAGTCTCTGAATTTTATTCTAGACGATATAAATAGCTGAAATATAGATTATTGTAATCAAATGACCTATAGTGATTGCAGAATCACTTAAACTACTCAAAATTTCTAAGAGTATGCTTTATTTGCTCATTTCTTTGTATAATTAAATAATTTACAATAAATATGCTCTGAATTTTATAGTAGACAATATAAATTGTTTAAATTATAGATTATAGTGATTTGATGACTTAGAATGGGTGCAGAATCGCTTAAAACGCTCAAATATTGCCCAGAATATTCTTTATTTACTCCTTTTATGCATATGTTCTATGGATAACTAAATATTTCATACTAAGTAGTCTCTGAATTATATTCTAGACAATATAAAGAGCTGAAATATAGATTATTGTAATTAAATGACTTATAATTTGTGCAGAATCGCTTAAACAGCTCAAATATTACTCAGAAAAAAGCTTTATTTGGGAATTTTATGCAAAGTTTAACTGTATAATTATATATTTTATAATAAATAAGCTTTGAATTATATTCTAGACAATATATAGAGTTTAAATATAGATTAATGTGATCTAATGACTTACATGAGTAAAGAATCGCTGGAAATGATCAACTATTGCACATGATAAGCATTATTTCCACAGTAAATATTTTCTACGTATATTCAAATTTATTTTAAAAAGTTGGATCAGAACCATAATTTAGACAATATAAAGAGTTTAAAAATATGATATTTTGGTAAAATCACATAGAGTAAATGCAGAATCGCTTAAAATACTCAAATATTGCTCAGAATAACCTTTAATTGCTAATTTTATGTATATTGTCTATATATAACTAAATATTTTTAAATGAATACGCTCTGAATTAAATTCTAGACAATATAAATAGTTTAAATATAGATTGATGGTACGAATTGACTAAGAATGAGTTAAGAATCGCTTGAAATGCTCAATTACTGCACAGAATAAGCACTATTTGCACAATATATGCATAATTTATATGTATAATAAAATATATTACAATCGGTAAGATCTGAATTAGATTCAAGACAATATAAGGAGTTTGAATTATGGATTATCGTGATCAAATGACTTGGCATGATTGCAGAATAGCTTAAAATTCTCAAATATTGCTCAGAACATGCTTTGTTTTGTTCATTTTATGAAAATTTTCTATGTCTAATTTAATCTTTTACAATAAGTGAGCTCTGAATTATATCCTAGACAATATAAAAAGGTTAAATATAGATTAATGTGATCATATGACTTAGAATGAGTGCAGAATCGCTTAAAATGCTCAAATATTTCCCAGAATATGCTTTACTTGCAAATTGTATGCATATTATCATGTATAATTAAACATTTTATAATAAATATGCTCTGAATTATATTAAGACAATATAAAGAGTTTAAATATAGATTATATTAATCAGATGACTTAGAATAAGTGCAGAATAGCTTTAAATGCTCAAATATTGCCCAGAATATGTTTTATTTGTTCATTTAATGCATATTTTCTATGTATAATTAAATATTTTATAACAAATATGCTCCGAATAATATTGTAGACAATAGAAAGTGTTGAAATATATATTGTTGTGATCAGATGATTTAGAATGATTGTAGAATCGCTAAAATTGCTCAAATATTGCTCAGAATAAGCTTTATTTGCTTATTTTATGTATATTTTCTATGGATAACTAAATATTTCAAACAAAGTAGTTTTTGAATTATATTCTAGACAATATATAGAGCTGAAACATAGATTATTGTTATCAAATGACTTATAATGAGTGCAAAATCCCTTAAACTACTCAAATATTGCTCAGAATATGCTTTATTTGCTCATTTTATACATATTTTCTATGTATAAATAAATAATTTACAATTAATATGCTCTGAATTATATTGGGGACAATATAAAGTGTTCAAATATAGATTATAGTGATCAGATGACTTAGAATGTGTGCAAAATCGCTTAAAATGCTCAAATATTTCCCAGAATATACTTTATTTGCTCATTTTTTGCATATTTTCTATGAGTAATTAAATCATTTACAATAAATATGCTTTGAATCATACTGTGGACCATAGAAAGTGTTAAAATATAGATTATAGCGATTAGATGACTTAGAATGAGTGAAGAATCGCTTAAAATGCTCAAATATTGCCCGAAATATGCTTTCTTTGCTCATTTTATGAATATTTTTTATGTATAATTAAATATTTTATAATAAAAATGCTCCGGATTATATTTTGGACCATAGAAAGTGTTTAAATATAGATTATTGTGAGCAGATGATTTAGAATGAGAGTAGAATCGCCTAAAATCCTCAACTTTTGCTCATAATAAACTTTATTTGCTTAATTTATGTATATGTTCAATTGATAAGTAAATTTTTTTTACTAAGTAGTCTCTGAATTATATTATAACTGCATAAAGAGCTGAAATATAGGTCAAATATTGCTTTATTGCTCAGAATTGGTGCAGAATCACTTAAACAGCTCAAATATTGCTCAGAATATGCTTTATTTGCTCATTTTATGCATATTTTCTATGTATACTTTAATATTTTATAATAAATATGCTCTGAATTATATTGTAGTCCATAGAAAGTGTTTAAATATAGATTATGGTGATCAGATGATTTAGAATGAGTGTAGAATCGCTTTAAATGCTCAACTATTCCTCAGAATAAGCTTTATCTGCTTATTTTATGTATATGGTCTATGGATAACTAAATATTTCGTAATAAGTGGTCTCTGAATTATATTCTATACAATATAAAGAGCTGAAATATAGATTATTGTAATCAGATGACTTATAATAAGTGCAGAATTTCTTAAACTACTCAAATATTTCTCAGAATATGCTTTATTTGCTCATTTTATGCATATTTTCAATTTATAAATAAATAATTTACAATAAATATGCTCTGAATTATATTGTAGATAATATAAAGTGTTTACATATAGATTATAATGATCATATGACTTAGAATGAGTGCAGAATCGCTTAAAATGCTCAAATATTGCCCATAATATGCTTTATTTGCTCATTTTATGCTTATGTTCTGTGTATAGTTAAATATTTAATAATAAATATGCTCTGAATTATATTGTAGACCATAGAAAGTGTTTAAATATAGATTATTGTGATCATATGATATAGAATGAGTGTAGAATCACGAAAAGTGCTGATATATTGCTCAGAATAAGCTTTATTTGCTAATTTTATGTATATTGTCTATGTATAACTAAATATTTTATAATGAATAAGCTCTGAATTACATTCTAGACAATATAGATGCGTTAAATATTGATTAATGTGATGAAATGAGTTAGAATGAGTTCTGAATCGCTTGAAATGCACAATTACTGCACAAAATAAGCACTATTTGCACAATATACGCTTAATTTCTATGTATAATAAAATATATTACAATCAGTAAGATCGGAATTAGATTCAAGACAACATAAGGAGTTTAAATTATAGATTATCGTGATCAAATGACTTGGTATGAGTGCATAATAGCTAAAAATGCTCAAATATTGCTCAGAATAAGCTTTATTTTGTTCATTTTATGAATATTTTCTAAATCTAATTAATCTTTTTCAATAAGTGAGTTTTGAATTATATTCTAGACAATATGAGGAGGTTAAATACAGATGAACAAATGACTCAGAATGAGTGCGGAATCGCTTAAAATGCTTAAAATATTGCCCAGAATATGCTCTATTTGCTCATTTATGCATATTTTCTGTGTATAATTAAATATTTACTAATAAATATGCTCTGAATTATATTGTAGACCATAAAAAATATTTAAATAAAGATTATTGTGAGCAGATGATTTAGAATGAGTGTAGAATCGCGTAAAATGCTCAAATATTGCTCAGAATAAGCTTTATTTGCTTATTTTATGTATATTTTCTATCGTGAAGTAAATATTTCAAACTAATAGTATCTGAACTACATTCTAGACAACATAAATAGATGAAATATAGATTATTGTAATCAAATGACTTATATCGAGTGCAGAATCGCTTAAAATACTCAAATATTGCTCAGAGTATGCTTTATTTCCTCATTTTATGCATATTTTCTATCATTAAATATTTAAATATGCTCGGAATTATATAGTAGACAATATAAAGTGTTTAAATATAGATTATAGTGATCAGATGATTTAGAATGATTGCAGAATCGCTTAAAATGCTCAAATATTGTCCAAAATTTGCTTTATTTACTCATTTTATGCATATATTCTATGGATAACTAAATATTTCATTCTAAGTAGTCTCTGAATTATATTCTAGACAATATAAAGAGCTTAAATATAGATTATTGTAATTAAATAACTTATAATTTGTGTAGAATCGCTTAAAAAACTCAAATATTGCTCAGACTAAGCATTATTTGAGAAATTTATGCAAATTTTAACTGTATAATTATATATTTTATAATAATAAGATCTTATTTATATTCTAGACAATATATAGAGTTTAAATATAGATTAATGTTATCAAATGACTTACATGAGAGCATAATCGCTTGAAATGCTCATATATTGCACATGATAAATATTATTTGCACAGTAAATATTTTCTAGGTATATTCAAATTTATTTTAAAAAGTTCGATCATAATCATATTTTAGACAATATCAAGAATTTAAATATAGGTTATTTTGGTACAATCACATAGAACAAAAGCAGAATCGCTTAAAACTCTCAAATATTGCGTAGAATAATCTTTATTTGCTTATTTAATGTATATGTTCTATGGATAACTAAATATTTCACACAAAGTAGTCTCTGAATTATATTCTAGACAATATAAAGAGCTGAAATATGGATTATTGTTATCAAATGACTTATAATGAGTGCAGACTATTTTAAAATGCTCAAATATTGCTCAGAATATGCTTCATTTTCTCATTTTATTCATATTTTCTATGTATAAATAAATAATTTGCAATAAATATACTCTGAATTATATTGTAGAGAATATAAAGTGTTTAAATATAGATTATAATGATCAGATGACTTAGAATGAGTGCAGAATCGCTTAAAATGCTCAAATATTGCCCAGAATATGCTTTATTTGCTTTTTTTTTTTTATATTTTCTAAGTATATTTTAATCTTTTAGAATAAATATGCTCTAAATTATATGGTGGACCATAGAAAGTGTTTAAATATAGATTATAGCAATCAGATGACTTAGAATGAGTGCAGAATCGCTTAAAATGCTCAAATATTGCCCGGAATATGCTTTATTTGCTCATTTTATGAATATTTTCTATGTATAATTTAATATTTTATAATAAATATGCTCTGAATTATAGTGTATACCATAGAAAGTGTTTAAAATATAGATTACGGTGATCAGAATAAGCTTTAAATGCCCAAATATTGCTCAGAATAAGCTTTATCTGCTTATTTTTTGTATATGTTCTATGGATATCTAAATATTTCATACTAAGTAGTCTCTGAATTATATTGTAGACTATATAAAGAGCTGAAATATATGTTATTGTAATAAGATGACTTAGAATTGGTGCAAAATCACTTAAACAGCTCAAATATTGCTCAGAATATGCTTTATTTGCTCATTTTATGCATATTTTCTATGTATAATTTAATATTTTATAATAAATATGCTTGTGTTATATTGTAGACCATAGAAAGTTTTTAAAATATAGATTATGATGATCAGATGATTTAGAATGAGTGTAGAATCGCTTTAAATGCCCAAATATTGCCCAGAATAAGCTTTATCTGCTTATTTTATGTATATGTTCTGGGGATAACTAAATATTTCATACTAAGTGGTCTCTGAATTATACTCGAGACAATATATAGAGCTGAAACATAGATTATTGTAATCAGATGACTTATAATTGGTGCAGAATCGCTTAAAAAACTCAAATATTGCTCAGAATAGACATTATTTGCTAATTTTATGAATATTTTCTATGTATAATAAAATAATTTACGATACATATGCTCTGAATTATATTTTAGACAATATATATACTTTAAATATAGATTATAGTGAACAGATGATTTAGAATGAGTGCAGCATTGCTTAAAATGCTCAAATATTGTCCAGAATATGCTTTATTTGCTCATTTTATGCATATTTTCTATGTATAATTAAATAATTTACAATAAATATGCTCTGAATTATATTCTAGACAATATAAATACTTTAAATATAGATTTATAGTGATCAGGTGACTTAGAATGAGTGCAGAATCGCTTAAAATGCGCAAATATTTCCCAGAATATGCTTTATTTGCTCATTTTATGCATATGTTCTCTTGATAACTAAATATTTCATACTAAGTAGCCTCTGAATTATATTCCAGACAATATAAAGAGCCGAATAATAGATTATTGTAATTAAATGACTTATAATTGGTGCAGAATCGCTTAAACAATTCAAATATTGCTCAGAATATGCTTTATTTGAATATTGTATGCCTATTTAAATATTATTAATATAATATTTTATAATAAATATGCTCTGAATTATATTGTAGACCAAAGAAAGTGTTTAAATATAGATTATTGTGATCAGATGATTTAGAATGAGTGTTCAATTGCTTAAAATGCTCAAATATTGCTCAGAATAAGCTTTATTTGCTTAATTTATGTATATGTTCTATGGATAACTAAATATAATATACTAAGTAGTCTCTGAATTATATTCTACACAATATAAGAAGCTGAAATATAGACTATTGTAATCCAATGAATTAGAATGAGTTCAGAATCGCTTAAACAGCTCAAATACTGCTTAGAATATGCTTTATTTGCTCATTTTATGCATATTTTCTATGTATAATTAAATAATTTACAGTAAATATGCTCTGAGTTATCTTCTAGACAATATAAATAATTTAAATATAGATTATAGTGATGAGATGACTTAGAATGATTGCAGAATCGCTTAAAATGCTCAAATATTGCCCAGAATAAGCTTTATTTGCTAATTTTATGCATAAGTCTTATGGATAACTAAATATTTCATACTAAGTAGTCTCTGAATTTTATTCTAGACAATATAAAGAACTGAAATATAGATTATTGTAATTAAATGACTTATAATTGGTTCAGAATCGCTTACACAATTCAAATATTTCTCAGAATATGCTTGATTTGCATATTTAATGCATATCTAAATATTATTAATATGGTATTTTATAATAAATATGATCTGAATTATATTTTAGTCCATAGAAAATGTTTACATTTAGATTATTGTGATAAGATAATTTAGAATGAGTGTTGAATCGCTTAAAATGATCAAATATTGCTCAGAATAAGCTTTATTTGCTTATTTTATGTATATTTTCTATGGAAAACTAAATATTTCATACTAAGTAGTTTCTGAATTATATTCTAGACAACATAAATATATGAAATATAGATTATTGTTATCAAATTACTTATAATGAGTGCAGAATCTCTTAAACTACTCAAATATTGCTCAGAATATTCTTTATTTGATCATTTTATGCATATTTTCTATGTATAATTAAATAATTTACAATAAATATGCTCTGAATTATATTCTAGATAATATAAATACTTTATATATAGATTATAGTGATCAGATGACTTAGAAGGAGTTCATAATCGCTTAAAATGCTCAAATATTGCTCAGAATAAGCTTTATTTGCTTATTTTTTGTATATGTTCTATGGATAACTAAATATCATACTAAGTAGTCTCTTAATTATATTCTAGACAATATAAAGAGCTGAAATAAAGATTATTGATATCAAATGACTTATAATGAGTGTAGAATTTCTTAAACTACTCAAATAATGCTCCGAATATGCTTTATTTGCTTATTATATGCATATTTTCAATTTGTAAATAAATAATTTACAATAAATATGCTATGAATTAAATTTTAGACCATAGAAAGTGTTTATATATAGATTAATTTAATCAGATGATTTAGAAAGAGAGTAGAATCGCTTAAAAATTCTCAAATATTACAAAGAATAAGTTTTATTTGCTTATTTTATGTATATTTTCTTTGGATAACCAAATATTTCATACTAAGTAGTCTCTGAATTTTATTCAAGACAATATAAATAGCTGAAATATAGGTTATTGTAATCAAATGACTTATAATGAGTGCAAAATCGCCTAAACTACTCAATTATTGCTCAGAGTATGCTTTATTTTCTCATTTTATGCACATTTTCTATATATACTTAAATAATTGACAATAAATATGCTCTGAATTATATTTGGACAATATAAAGAGTTTAAATATAGATTATAGTAATCAGATGACTTAGAATAAGTGCAGAATCGCTTTAAATGCTCAAATATTGCCCAGATTATGTTTTATTTGTTCATTTAATGCATATTGTCTATGTATAATTAAATATTTTATAATAAATATGCTCTGAATAATATTGTAGACCATAGAGAGTGTTTAAATATAGATTATTGTGATCAGATGATTTAGAATGAGTGTAGACTCGCTAAAAATGCTCAAATATTGCTCAGAATAAGTTTTATTTGCTTATTTTATGTATATTTTTCTATGGATAGCTAAATATTTCAAACAAAGTAGTCTTTGAATTATATTCTAGAAAATATAGAGCTGAAACATAGATTATTGTTATCAAATGACTTATAATGAGTGCAGAATCCCTTAAACTACTCAAATATTGCTCAGAATGTTCTTTATTTGCTCATTTTATGCATATTTTCTATTTATAAATAAATAATTTACAATTAATATGCTCTTAATTATATTGGGGACAATATAAAGTCTTCAAATATAGATTATAGTGATCAGATGACTTAGAATGTGTGCAGAATCGCTTAAAATGCTTAAATATTGCCCAGAATATGCTTTATTTGCTCATTTTTTGCATATTTTCTATGAATAATTAAATCATTTACAATAAATATGCTTTGAATTATACTATAGACCATAGAAAGTGTTAAAATATAGATTACAGCGATCAGATGACTTAGAATGAGTGCAGAATCACTTAAAATGCTCAAATATGCCCGGAATATGCTTTCTTTGCTCATTTTATGAATATTTTCTATGCATAATTAAATATTTTATAACAAAAATTCTCCGAATTATATTTTATATCATAAAAAGTGTTTAAATATGGATTATTTTGATAAGATGATTTAGAATGAGAGTAGAATCGCTTAAAATTCTCAACTTTTGCTCAGAATAAACTTTATTTGCTTATTTTATGTATATGTTCTACGGATAAGTAAATATTTCATACTAAGTAGTCTCTGAATTATATTGTAGACTATATAAAGTGTTTAAATATAGATTATAATGATCAGATGACTTAGAATGAGTGCAGAATCGCTTAAAATGCTCAAATATTGCCTAGAACATGCTTTAATTGCTCATTTTATGCATATTTTCTAAGTATAATTTAATATTTTATAATAAATATGCTCTGAATTATATTGTAGACCATAGAAAGTGTTTAAATATAGATTATTGTGATCAGATGATATAGAATGAGTGTAGAATCGCTAAAAATGCTGAAATATTGCTCAGAATAAGCTTTTTTGCTTATAAGTTATGGTCAATGGATAAGTAAATATTTCATACTAAGTAGTCTCTGAATTATATTGTAGACTATATAAAGAGCTAAAATATAGGTTATTGTAATAAGATGACTTAGAATTGGTGCAGAATCACTTAAACAGCTCAAATATTGTTCAGAATATGCTTTATATGCTCATTTAATATTTTCGATGTATAATTTAATATTTTATAATAAATTTTCTTTGAATTATATTGTAGACCATAGAAAGTGTTTAAATATAGATTATGTTGATCAGATTGTTTAGAATGAGTGCAGAATCGCTTTAAATGCTCAACTATTGCTCAGAATAAGTTTTATCTACTTATTTTATGTATATGTTCTATGGATAACTAAATATTTCGTAATAAGTGGTCTCTGAATTATATTCTATACAATCAATATAAAGAGCTGAAATATAGATTATTGTAATCGGATGACTTATAATATGTTCAGAATAGCATAAAAAACTCAAATATTGCTCAGAATTTGCTTTATTTGCTAATTTTATGAATATTTTCTATGTATTATTAAATAATTTACAATAAATATGCTCTGAATTATATTCTAGACAATATATACTTTAAATATAGATTATAGTGATCAGATAATTTAGAATTAGTGCAGAATCGCTTAAAATGCTCAAATATTGGCCAGAATATGCTTTATTTGCACATTTTATGAATATTTTCTATGTATAATTAAATATTTTATAATAAATATGCTTTGAATTATATTTTAGACCATAGGAAGTGTTTAAATATAGATTATTGTGATCAGATGATTTAGAATGATGGTAGAATCGCTTAAAATGCTCAAATATTACTCAGAATAAGCATTATTTGCTTATTTTATGTATATGTTCTGTGGATAACTAAATATTTCATACTAAGTCGTCTCTGAATTATATTCTAGACAATATAAGGGCTGAAATATAGATTATTGTAATCAAATGACTTAGAATGAGTGCAGAATCGCTTAAACAGCTCAAATATTGCTTAGAATATGCTTTATTTTGATCATTTTATGCATATTTTATATGTATAATTAAATAATATACATTAAATATGCTCTGAATTATATTCTAGACAATATAAATAATTTAAATATAGATTATAGTGATCAAATGACTTAGAACGAGTGCAGAATCGCTTAAAATGCTCAAATATTGCCCAGAATATGATTTATTTGCTCATTTTATGCATAAGTTTTATGGATAACTAAATATTTCATACTAAGTAGTGTATGAATTATATTATAGACAATATAAAGAGCTGAAATATAGATTATTGTAATTAAATGACTTATAATTGGTTTAGAATCGCTTAAACAATTCAAATATTGCTCAGAATATGCTTTATTTGCATATTTTATGTATATCTAAATATTATTAATATGATATTTTTATAATAAATATAATCTGAATTATATTTTAATCCATAGAAAGTGTTTAAATTTAGATTATTGTGATCAGATGATTTAGAATGACTGTTGAATCGCTTAAAATGCTCAAATATTGCTCTGAATAAGTTTTATTTGCTTATTTTTTGTATATGTTTAATGGATAGCTAAATATTTCATACTAAATAGTCTCTTAGTTATATTCTATACAATATAAAGAGATGAAATAAAGATTATTGTTATCGAATGACTTATAATGAGTGCATAATTTCTTAAACTACTCAAATATTGCTCAGAATATGCTTTATTTGCTCATTTTATGCTTATTTTCAATTTATAAATAAATAATTTACAATAAATATGGTCTGAATTATATTGTAAATAATATAAAATGTTTAAATATAGATTATAATGATCAGATGACTTTGAATGAGTGTAGAATCGCTTAAAATTGATGCAGAGCTTATTTCTTACAATTACATGGAACGAGTAGACCAAAGAAAAATAGGCAGAATGCATAAAAAAGGAAGGAATGATTAGACTAATTATAGCAGCATTTTTATTTTTAGACAGCTATTCTATTTCCTTAGTTGGCTATTCTATTATTAGGCAGTAATTTTATTTCCTTGTAGTTTTTTTTCCTTCCAGAACCAATGCCTATTAAAAGGTTGGATGTATCTTTTCAGTTGGTATCAGATTTTAAGAAAACTCAAAACTTGTGTCTTTACGTGTTTCTTCTCTGTTGAGAAAAACAGTTCTTTCACGCTACTTGCTGCGTCAGGTGGTATCAGAGCGGGTTTTCCTTCCATAATCAATGGCAGGAAAAGGCAATCATGGCTCCGACGGAGATCGGGACATGGAAAACCTCAAGGCCGAGGTTAAGGCTCAAGGGGAGGCAGTTAAAACTCTGGAACAGAGTGTTCAGGGGATACGACAGAGCCTCGTGGATCTTGTCGCACGACTTGAGGCCCTCGCAATAAATCCTAACAGGAATAGGGCTGAAGGAAGAGATCGACCGAGAGGTGACGATGCTCGAGGCGACTTTTTCGGCAGAACTACTGCTGGCAACCCCCGAGACAACTCCAGCCAAGGAGATGACTCGGAGGAGGAAGAAGAAGAGGACTGGTTAGGCCGTTACCATGCCGCTAGGCGTGATAATGGTCGTGGCAGAAATCAAGGTAACCAGTATGAAAGAGATAATTATGATTTTAAGTTAAGGGTTGATATTCCCAGTTTCAATGGGGGGTTGAATATTGAGGATTTTATTGATTGGGTGGCTGAAGTTGATCGTTTCTTTGAGTATATGGAGATCCCTGAAGAAAAAAGGGTGAAGTTGGTGGCATGTAGGTTGAAAGGGGGGGCCTCTGCATGGTGGGAGAGGTTACAAAACAGAAGGTACCGTGAGGGTAAACAACCTGTTCGAACATGGTACAGGATGAAGCAACTTTTGCAGAGGGATTTTCTTCCTCCTGATTATGAGCAAATTTTATTTCAGCAATATCAAAGGTGCAGCCAAGGGCAAAGGTCTGTTCATGAGTATACCGCTGAGTTCATGCGGTTGGCAGAAAGGAATGATTTGCGAGAGAGTGAGGGCCAGCAAGTTGCACGATATTTGGATGGGTTGAAACCACAACTTCGAGACAAGATTGGGGTTCAGGTTATGTATAATCTGAATGAGGCAAAGAACATGGCCATGAAGGCTGAATTGATGTTGCAAGAGAAAAGTAGTAAGTGGAATTCAAATAGGCGTGGTTTTGCTAATGAAGGCTATACCAGAAACACTGGTGTAACACAAGAGTTGCAGAAGGGGGCAAAAGAGGATAAAATAGTAGGAAAAAGGCCAATGGACAAAAGCGAAAACCTGAAATCAGCCAACACCACTTCTAAATCCATGGTTGGCAAATGTTACCGGTGTTTACAACCAGGTCATCGATCGAATGAATGCCCTAATAGGAGAGGTATTAACATTGTGGAGCGAGAGATAGAAGATGAGGTTTATTGTGAACCTGATGGGGATGATGAACAAAGTGATTTTGATAAAGGTGATGATGAAGGAGAGCCAAATTTTGTTATTAGAAGATTGATGTTGGCTCCAAAGCAAGATGATGCTACCCAACGTCACCAATTGTTCAGAACCAGATGTACCATCAATGGCCGTGTATTTGAGTTAATCATAGACAGCGGTAGTTGTGAAAATATTATTGGCAGGGATGTGGTGAATTCACTGAAGTTGGCTGTTGAAAAACATCCAAATCCTTACTCAATTGGATGGATTAAAGCTGCAGAGAAGATTAAGGTGATTGAGCGATGTAAGGTACCTTTTTCTATTGGAAAATACAAAGATGAAGTGTACTGTGATGTTGTGGACATGGATGTGTGTCACCTACTATTTGGCAGACCATGGCAATTTGATGTCGATGCCCAGCATGCGGGCAGAGATAATGTGTACAAGTTGGAGAGAGAAGGGGTGAAATTTACTCTACTTCCTTTACGAGTAAATAAACACCCTAATGCAGCCAAAGTTAAGGAGCAATCATACATCACATTTATGAATTCAGAGAAAGAATTGGAGATGGCTGTGAGAGAGTCTAAATTGGTTCATGCATTAATTGTGAAGCAAATATTATCGCTGGATGAGCAAGCCACAGAAATACCAGATGCGGTGAAGCCTCTATTAGAAGAGTTTGTGGAGGTCATTCCTGCTGACCTACCAGATGGGCTTCCTCCAATGAGAGAAATTCAGCACCACATTGACCTTATTCCAGGTGCTAACCTTCCAAACTTACCCCATTACAGAATGAGTCCAAAAGAAAGTGAGATCTTACAAGAGAAGGTGCAGGAATTATTGAATAAAGGATATGTTAGGGACAGCATGAGTCCATGTGCTGTACCTGCATTATTGACACCTAAGAAGGACGGTAGTTGGAGGATGTGTGTTGACAGCCGTGCAATCAACAAGATCACCATTGGTTACAAGTTTCCCATCCCAAGACTTGATGATATGCTGGATCAATTAAGCGGGTCGATGGTGTTCTCAAAGATTGATTTGAGAAGTGGTTACCATCAAATCCGAATCAGACCTGGAGACGAATGGAAAACAGCTTTCAAGACAAAGGAAGGATTGTATGAGTGGTTGGTTATGCCGTTTGGGCTGTCAAATGCTCCAAGCACTTTCATGAGGGTAATGAATCAGGTATTGAAACCTTCCATTGGGAAGTTTGTGGTGGTTTACTTTGATGACATTTTAATCTATAGTAAATCAAATGAAGAACACCTTAAACACTTGAGAGAAGTTTTGGTGGTTTTGCAAGAGAACAAGCTTTATGCCAATTTAAAGAAGTGCAGTTTTATGGCTAAAAGATTGTTGTTCCTTGGCTTTGTTGTTGGATCAGAAGGTATCCAAGTAGATGAGGAGAAGGTAAAAGCCATAAGAGAGTGGCCAATACCAAAAACAATGACTGAGTTGAGGAGCTTTTTAGGGCTGGCAAGTTTCTATAGGCGTTTCATTAAAAATTTCAGCACTATAGCAGCCCCGATGACAGAATGTTTGAAAAAAGGGAAGTTCCTATGGAGTGAAGAAGTTGAGTCGAGTTTTGCTGTGTTGAAAGAGAAGTTGTGTTCAGCTCCAGTCCTAGCCTTACCTGATTTTGATAAATTATTTGAGGTAGATTGTGATGCAAGTGGAGTTGGAGTAGGAGCAGTTTTATCTCAAGAAAAACGATCAGTAGCCTTTTTCAGTGAGAAACTAGCAAATTCTAGAAGGAATTGGTCCACTTATGACAAAGAGTTCTACTCGGTGGTGCGAGCTTTGAAGACATGGGAACACTATCTGATTGGGCGTGAGTTTGTTTTATATTCAGATTGTGATGCACTAAAACATCTGAATAATCAAACCCGAATCAGCAAGGACATGCATGCAAGGTGGGTGCAATTCCTACAGAAGTTCCCATTCAAGTTAAAGCACAAGGCTGGAGTGCAAAACAAAGTGGCAGATGCTTTGAGTCGCAGGGCCAATTTGCTTGTCACTTTGAGTCATGAGGTAGTAGGTTTTGAGCAGTTGAAGGATTTGTACAGAACTGATGAAGACTTCAAAGAAATTTGGAGGAAATGTGATACAAACCAGCCATGTGATGATTTTCACATTCATGATGGATATTTAATGAAGGGCAATCAGTTGTGCATCCCTTGTTCCTCATTAAGGGAGAAACTGATTCGAGACTTGCATGGTGGTGGATTGGCAGGTCATTTGGGCAGAGATAAGACAATCGTTGCTGTTCAAGAGAGGTTTCATTGGCCTCACTTGAGGAGGGATGTGAGTAGAATTGTGCAGCGATGTTATGTGTGCCAAACATCAAAGGGGCAATCACAAAATACTGGACTATACATGCCACTCCCAGTCCCTAACAACATTTGGGAGGATCTGTCCATGGACTTTGTGCTAGGATTGCCACGCACTCAGCGAGGTATGGATTCTGTTTTTGTGGTTGTTGACAGGTTCTCCAAGATGGCACATTTCATTCCATGCCGAAAGGTGGCTGATGCACAAGGTATTGCCAAGCTGTTTTTCAAGGAAGTGGTACGCCTGCATGGTGTACCTAAGTCAATTACCTCTGACCGAGACAGCAAATTTCTCAGCCATTTTTGGAGGACCCTGTGGCAGATGTTTGACTCTTCCCTTAATTACAGCACCACTGCTCATCCACAAACTGATGGGCAAACAGAGGTCACCAACAGAACCTTGGGCAACCTGATTCGTAGTATTTGTGGAGACAAACCGAAGCAATGGGATGTGGCACTAGCACAAGCCGAGTTTGCATACAATGCAGCGATACATAGGACCACGGGCAAGTCACCATTCTCAATTGTGTACACTAAGGCACCAGATCATGCTGTTGACTTAGTGAAGTTGCCACGAACTCCTTATGCCAGTGTTGCTGCAAGACATATGGCTGAACAATGGCGCACAGTGACAGCTGAGGTAAAGAGAAAAATTGAGGAATCTAATGCTAAGTACAAAGCAGAAGCTGATAAGCATCGGAGGGAGAAACTATTTGCTGTTGGCGATCAAGTGATGGTGTTTTTGAGGAAGGAAAGGTTTCCAGTTGGAAAATACAGCAAATTGCAACCTAAGAAGTATGGACCCTTTCGGATCGAGAAGAAAATTAATGATAATGCTTATGTGGTAGAGCTACCAGCTGAAATGGGTATATCTAAAACATTTAATGTGGCAGATATCTATCCATTCTTCCCAGATGATGAGCCATTGTACCCGGAAAACTCGAGGTCGAGTTTTTCTCTGGTGGGAGAGACTGATGCAGAGCTTATTTCTTACAATTACATGGAACGAGTAGACCAAAGAAAAATAGGCAGAATGCATAAAAAAGGAAGGAATGATTAGACTAATTATAGCAGCATTTTTATTTTTAGACAGCTATTCTATTTCCTTAGTTGGCTATTCTATTATTAGGCAGTAATTTTATTTCCTTGTAGTTTTTTTTCCTTCCAGAACCAATGCCTATTAAAAGGTTGGATGTATCTTTTCAGTTGGTATCAGATTTTAAGAAAACTCAAAACTTGTGTCTTTACGTGTTTCTTCTCTGTTGAGAAAAACAGTTCTTTCACGCTACTTGCTGCGTCAAAAATGCTCAAATATTGCCCAGAATATGCTTTATTTGCTCATTTTTCTGCATATTTTTTATGTATATTTAAATCTGTTAGAATAAATATGCTCTGAATTATATCGTGGACCATAGAAAGGTTTAAATATAGATTCTAGCGATCAGATGACTTAGAATGAGTGCAGAATCGTTTAAAATATTCAAATATTGCCCAGAATATGCTTTATTTGCTTATTTTATGAATATTTTCTATGTATAATTAAATATTTTATAATAAAAATGCACTGAATTATATTGTAGACCATAGAAAGTGTTTGAATATAGATGATTGTGATCAGATGATTTAGAAAGAGTGTATAATCGCTTAAAGTTCTCAAATTTTGCTCATAATAAGCTTTATTTGCTTATATTATGTATATGTTCTATAGATAAGTAATTATTTCATACTAAGTAGTATGTGAATTATATTGTAGACAATACAAAGAGCTAGATTTCAAGGGAAATAACCTGCAAATGAGAAAGGAAAAAAAAAAAGCACAAACATCGGAATTGAAAGAGAAGGAAAGCACATAACAGAAGAAGGAAAAAAAAAAGAGTTTCAAATTAAAAAGGAGGAAAATGTGATGCCTAAAATTATGACCTTTGAGGGAACAAAAAGTAGATCTACACCTATTCTTGGCTATTGTCGCCTCCCATCTTTCTTTTTGCATCTTAAGGAAAGTCTTAGCCTATCCTTCTCCCTCCGTCCACCACTATCTAAAGGAGAACGCAAAAAAAAATTGTCCACACAGGCAAAATGAACAATGAATTATTATCCATATCGATCAGAAAATTATTAATTAATAAAAAAGGAATTCGGCAGCGCTGAACCTGACAAAGTTGTTGTTGACGTCCAAATAGGTGAGAGAGGCAGAGTCCCAAGTCAGAGAGGAGGAATGGCTAGGCACCATCTATCTGACGTACCATAGCATTGGAAGTTTAAGCTTGGGTGGGGAGCAGATTTCATACTCCATCGACTCTTCCAAGAGGCGTCGGTGGGTTGGGGTTAGGGGTTGATCTTTTCCCAGTGAATTAGGTCAAAGGTGAAGGGAATGAGAGATTAAAGGAGAGTAGGAAGGAGGCAGCGATATCGCTGAGAAATAAGGAAGGGAGAAGTTTTGGTTAAGCTTTTTTTTCAACTTCTTCTTTCGATAAGAAAATAAGAAAAAGACAAAAGTAAGGTATTTCATGTGTGGACATGTATTGTCTGAATTGTGAAACAGGTTGAATCGTCTGTTAAACAATGCGGCAGCACAAAAGACTACAGGGTTTCATTTTCAAATATCCCTTAATGTCAGAAATCGGAAAACAACCAATACGCGATGGAGGTGCCGTGTCGTCTAGCAATTTAAAAATTGGACTCTGATTCTCACACAATTTTATTTATATTTTTTATTTTGATTTTGATTTTTGATGTAGGGTTAATTTTTTCTTTTCAAGTCAATTCCCGTGGAGTTCACGAGACGAATTAAACGCCGAATCGTCACGATTCCGTGGATTCACTCCGCTCCTACGGGCTACGGCTACGGGTCGTATCGTCCTCAATCGCATTGATTGAACCGATCCGACAAGTCACCAAAAAGGCAAAAACCCAACCCGAACTAAGGTCTACTCTGAAACTCTATCGAGTTGTCCTTTGTCCTGATTACTTAATCGTCCGATTATAATCAAACGGCTTATGCACTGCACATCTCGTTTGTTCCAACACTGACAGGCGAAAACAAATGAATCAGACGGTTGAAGAAGCGAAACAGATACCAGACATCGACCGAAGCTTTTAGAAGTTACAACTCCGCAATGGAAAATGACGACGATGCTACTCTGAGCAGAGCTCCTTCCCCAACGAACAAAGCGATGCACGACAAGGAGAGAACAGGGCTGGAAAACCTACCTCTTCAGAAAGTGGCCGAGGTCTCGTCGGCGATTGACGCCGCGAAACACGTAGATGAAGTGATATGCGCTCTCCATTCCCTCGCCGCTCTCATCTTCCCCGTTGATTCCTCCCTCATCTCAGGTTGGATTGAAAACCCCTTAACCCACTTTTCCTCTCTTCTTGCACTTTAGTATTTTTGCCTATTGTCGCTTATGTGCTTTTTGGGTTTTTTAATGATATCTAGGTGCCGTTGATCAGCGTTTAAAGGACCAGGTAATTTCTGATGAGCATCCATTTATATATATATTTTTAAATTTCTTCTAAGGTTATGAATTTAAGTGATTTTGGGTGTTTAAATTGCCGGCCTTCTTTTAATTTGATTGAAATATGCTACCTTTTCCTATTAAAAAACTTGTGCAATCACTAGCAGTCATCTCAAGAGCTTCTGGTATGGTATTTCAAATGCTAGTATTATACATATAGAGTACTTGAGTAAATTATTGCAGAAACAAAAAATGGTTTGTTTTGATTTATAGTTGTTATTTTTTTTTAAAAAATGTCAGATTCTGAGTGTCAAATGTGCAGCTGACGCTGAAAGGGTCTCCTTCAGGAACAACTTTTACCATGGGCCAGCCTTCCCTACAATGGCTAGGTTGTTGTTATTTGGTAAGTGAACCATCTTCCTTCAAGATTGTTAAAAGGACTTATATAACCTGCATTTTTTCTAATTTTAGTTCCTAAGTTGAATTTCTGAATAATACACAGAGGTTGCCCCAAATTGGTTAGCGCAGTTTTCTAAATCTGTGAGAAGTCAAATTTATGATTCATTTTTTCTCGAGGGACCTTCAATTGGAGTACTTGAGGAACTCATCCCTATTTTAAATAAAAAAGGAAGTGATAAGGATCCTGTCCATGATAAGATCTGCTCCACTGTTGAAAGGTTATTTGTGATTTTAAGATTATTCAAGTAGAGATTATGTCATGTGATTCTAGATTAATTTTCAATTCATTATACTTGAACAGGTTGCTGGTTTTATATTGCCTGAAGAAAGAAGGGATTCGCCGGATGGTTATAGAATTTGACCTTGTTGAGAAACAAGAAGGTTTTATTGTCAAGGAAGATGATAAAAGTTCTGTTTCTAGAGTGGCGCAATTACTTGCATCTATTCCAGATAAAATTAGGCCTCAAGCATCGTCGAAACTCTCCTCCTTGTATCCTTTTAGTTTTTTATTATCATATCTTTTTGTTTTATGCATCTGCTTCTATTTTCCTTGTTGGACACTTTTAATGTAACTTCGCTACATGCTTATCTTTGACTAAAGCAATAAGCTTATTCTTCCGAGAAGCCACAATTCAACTAATTGTCGGGGCAGATGAGAAATTAATGCGGTTGTCTAGTGAGTGTGATGCCATTGAGAAAGACAGCCCGCAAAATTATGCAATCTTTTTTGTCGGAGAAACATTTTCTCGTATTATTCGTCGTGGATCAACTGGTTAGTGCTGATGACAACTTGTCTGAAAGAGGGGCATGATTGATTTGATTATTGAATTTGGTTTAATATGGATTTACTTTGTCAATAACCACCAAAGATCTTTATTTACCCATACCACATCCTTGATTTCCTTGCAAACATGATCAATGGTTCTAACACTGACTGGTCAATAAATGAAATTACAAGAAGGTGAATAACATAGACCTATTTCTGTAATGAATTTACAGAAGTCACCATTGTCATGAAACTGGTGACCTCTGCTGCTTTATTTTTTGTAATGCTACCATTATACAAAGCTATCCTTAGTATTAGACCCTGATCATGGTGAAGATAAGTCACTGAACCCTGATTATGCACACATAGCCTGTGCCCCACTGCCCCACTGCCCCCACTACCCTCCCCTCCTCCCCAACCCCACAGTACACCCACATCCAGTAACGAAAACCAGATACATTAAACCAAAATGGAAATGAAGGAAAAAGAACACTTAGTGATGGCTTATAGTAATCCTATATGGTGATTTCTGATGATTCAGTTGAGGTTTTGGCAACTTGTTAATACTGTATATTATTTTGTTCAGACATTGTAGTATCTGAAATGGTGCCAAGGATTTATGACCTTGTGAAGAGCCTTTTATCTTGTAATTCCAGTGCCTCTGTTCCCTCAGTAATGGAATCTACTCCTAAGTTCTGGTTGTGGTTGTATTTGGTTGAGACCATGCGGGATCAATACTCAATTGAGAGGTTGGCTGAAGGAATTCTACACCAGCTGGCATCAAGAGGTGTAACTGATATTGAAGCATACTGGATTCTGTGGCTTCTGTTTAATAGGAGTTATAGCCAGATAGCGACTATCAAGTAAGGACACTTATATTTCAAAAGAAGTCCACAAAACGTTTAAACATCCTTATTCCTTAATTTAAAATAGTTTTAATTTTCTTTCTTATAAGTTTACCATATGCTGAAACTCAGGGCCATGTTTGTTGACAAGTTTATCTTGTGGAAAGTATTTCCTGTCAGCTGCCTGAGATGGATCCTACAATATTCTGTTTTTGAAGTAGCACCAATCATAGAAGGAGAAATAAAATGGCGAAAACCACCTCATTTTGTGGACACTTTACTGCACTTGGTTAGTATTTGGTCGAAGCGTGAATTTGTCCAATCTTCATCAATGGAGCAACAAGCTTGTATCCTTTCTAGTAATTGTAGATTTACAAAAACAAGTTCTGCGATAGTCTGTGTATGTGTGTGTTGGGGGCTTGTGGGGGGGTTGGGGGGGCTTACTAAGTTATATGCCAAAACATTACTTTGTCACGCAACTTTGTTGATACATGACAGTGGATACAGAAATAAGATGATTCAACTTTATTGTTTATTTAATAACCTTTTTTAAAGAACTTCAAAATTTTGTGCATCTTCTAAGGTTACATGGACTAGATCTTACTTAATATTGCAGTTTTAATAATTAAATTCATCTGTCTGGTTGTGGTTTTTCCTGACATCACTCAGATTTGACTGCCGCTGTGGGGTTGTGTCTGGAGAAAATGTCTAAGCAAGAGCTAGAAACAGCTAAAGATGTTTTGAGTTTGATTCTTCAAGGAGTTAGTTGTATGTTGATTCCTCTTGTTATAATTCACCCAGTCTTGTCATTTACACTATTGGGGTCTAAACTCAATTCTGTTCTCTTTTTTATTTTAACTCTTGGTAGGTAGGCTAGAGAGCCCGATTGACTTGGTTCGGAGAATGGCAAGTGCTATTGCATTAACATTTTCTAAAGCTGTTGATCCAAAAAATCCCCTTTATCTCGATGACAATCACTCTGATGTAGTTGATTGGGAATTTGAAGTTTTAACTCAGAAAAAGGTGATAAAAACTACCTCGAGCAGAAAGCAATTTATAAACAAGCCAAAGACTCCTTTGCCAGAGAAACGCAGAGAAACCTTGGAGAATAAGGAGATTCAGAAATCGATTTTGATTGAAGAAATATCTGATAAGGGTGTCGAAGATGAGGAGAAGGACCATGATTCTGATTCTTCAAGTGATTCATCATTGGAACCATATGATTTATCAGATGATGATTCAGATTTGAATAAGCCTTTCACTCAACTTGTTGATATCGTGGCTGCTTTGAGAAAACCTGATGATCCTGATGGAGTAAGTAGATATTTTCTTTTTTCTCGTCTCATGTTCTCTTCCTCATATTCTAATTTCTTTCCTTTTCGTGAAGGGGTTGAGTCTTTTTGGGGAATGTAAAGTTTCCTGAAAATAACTTGCTCTTAACTCCTGTAAACTATGAAAGACGTTATTTCATTTAAAGCGAGACAGATTCAGTCCCTTATTTATATAAATTCCAGCCTCTTTTAATGATGTTATAATTTAAACTTAAGTACTGTATTGAAGCTTCTTTGCGATAGCTCATGCACCCATACACCCATTTGTGATTTATGACTCTGGCATCAGTTCCTGTAAATGCATACAAGCAGGCAACATTATGCTTCTTGACTACCTATTAAGTGTATACTTGTACTAGTTATATCACTTCTTTTAGCTTCAAAACAGTCATATTTCTTTCTTTCTTTCTTTCTTTTTCAGGTTGAAAGAGCACTAGATGCGACGGAAAAACTTGTTAGAGCCTCACCTGATGAGCTTCGTCATAACTCAAGTGATATTGTCAGAGCATTAGTACATATCCGCTGTGCTGATGTGGCAGCCGAAGGGGAAGAAGAGCCATCGGAGGAAAAGAGACACAAGGCACTTGTTTCTTTGCTAGTGACATGCCCCTTTGAGACACTGGATGTGGTAACAAAGTTGCTTTACTCTTCAAGTGTAGATATAAGCCAAAGAATTCTCATAATAGATGTGATGACTGAGGCTGCTCTGGAGTTGTCAGAAACAAAAATCATTACAAAGGAACAGCAGAGAAAAGGAAACTTGATAACTTCCACTTCTCAACCTTGGTTTAGACCTGGTGATAGAGGACCTGTCGGGGCTGGTCCTTGGAGGGAGGTATCTGGACCTGGTACTAGTATGCTTCAGAATTGGTCACACCAATATGAGAGAGACCTTCCTTCTAGACCTGGTCAGAGAAAATTGGGAAGAACTCGTAAATGGAGTGTTGCCAATTCGAAGGTTTTACAGCAGGAATGGTCCAAAAATAGGTTTCCTTTGTATGCGGCTGCATTCATGCTTCCAGCCATGCAAGGGTTTGATAAAAAGAGGCATGGAGTTGATTTGTTGAATCGTGATTTTGTTGTCCTTGGGAAATTAATTTATATGCTTGGTGTTTGCATGAAATGCATGGCGATGCATCCTGAAGCGTCAGCTTTGGCGCCAGCTCTACTTGACATGATCAGATCAAGGTGCATATTCTTAAGGAAGTTTTTAAGTTTTTGTAAATATTTACCAGCATCATCAGTTGTTTATACAACTTTCACATGTGAGAGTCCCAATAAGTTGTCCTAATTGCTAAATATTTTTGGCCTTTTGCATATGTCCATCCTTGTATGAAGGTCTGATCAATTGAAAGGGAAAAGGAACATATAATTCTCTGATTTTTTTTATTATTTATTTATCTATTTATTTATTTTTGTGCGTGCGTGGTGAAACCTTTCTAAAATTGGTTTGGTGTTCACACAAATTTTCATATATAGTTGCTAAGTGTCAGTGTGCTTTAATTTTCCTATTATCAGGGATGTGTCACATCATCCTGAAGCATATGTCAGAAGATCTGTTCTTTTTGCGGCATCATGCATTTTAGTCGCTCTACACCCTTCATATGTAGCTTCTGCTCTAATTGAAGGCAATCAGGACATCTCTACTGGCTTGGAGTGGATTCGCATGTATTCTCTACATCTGGCAGAATCTGACTCCGACACAGAGTGTGCATCGGTGAGTATATTTTAAGTTTGAATATATGACTTGTTACGTAAATTATGTTTTGGACAGTAAAATCATGTATGGAAGAAGTAAAGTTATTTCTGGTTTGGATCAGTGTGTGATTGCTTGATTGAGATTAACAGAGGCTTCAATTAAGTTTGGCACAACATGAATGCACAAGTAGGCTGATTGGTTAGGTACTGGGTAATATTTGGAAGTGTACCCTTGGAAATGGGAAAATGATAATTAACTATAGTAGTGATTATAGAACTTCAAAAACCTTGATGAAGTTGTCTTCTTTTCAGTGTGACCATTTTGTTTTCTTATTTGACGTGCAATTCTATATATGTTAACATATTTCTTACATGTTCTTTTGTATAGATGGCAATGAATTGCCTTCAACTTCATTCGGAGATTGCTCTTGAGACTTCACGTGCACTTGAGACGGCAGATCGTATGAAGACCCAATCAAGAACTTTGCCTTCTAAGCCAGATAACATTATAATCCCTTTTGCAAATATGAACTGATATTTTATTAGGATGTTTTGTTGTGTATATTGTCATCTTTTTGTTAGTTTAATCGGTTGAAATGTTGTTAAAGTTAGTCATACACCGAAGTAAAATTATTTTCTGCCGCGCCCCTCGAGCCCTTAGACCTTGAGTCGTCTGATCCACGCTTAACTCTCTCTTTTAGATTTTACATTTTTATGTTGGGCTTCTTTTAGCTGACAAAGAATCGACATCCAAATAATGATATTTCTTCATTTTAAAATTCAAATTATTCTTAGCTACTTTCTATCTCCGTCACAAAAATTTGGGAAAAAAACATACGAGAATATCTACTCTCGATTCACCTTAATTATTATATTATTCATCTTTTCAAATGCACGTTGTGTCCACTAACCATTCAAAATTTTTTATCATTACTCCCTTTTATCTTAGAAATACATACACTTATAATACGAGACGCAATGCAGTACATTCCTGAAATGGCAGAAAAAGGGCTTATTTAAGCAGTGCACATAATACCTACCTTATATTCTTCGTTTGATACATAGGCCCATATCGGCCCAAAATACAAATTTAGCAACCAACTGGAGATGACGAGGCCCATTAAGGCTTTCTATTTCGATCATCTTTTCTGAGCATAACTCTATAGCAAACCTTTCCTCTAGAACAAGAAACCTCAGAACCATCTTAAGCAGTTGCAAAGCTCAAACCTATCTGCCCACACCGAAATCGAAAGAGGAAAAGAGTTCTAGAGAGAGGAAATGGAGGAAGGGATGGAATCGAAGCAGCAGCCGCATCTGATCTTGGCGCACAACCTCTTCCTTCTCTCTCACCCGGATGTAGACGACATCGAGAAGGTTCGCCTCCGCGAAGAGGTTCTCTCCGTCGTCAAATCCGACGGTTGTTATCTCACCTCTCCTTTTCTCTTAATTAATTTCATTGCAAAACTAGATTTACTGGTGTTCTTTCCGTGTCGCTATTTGTGTCGTGGATCCCTGGACAATCCGCCCCCATAAAAGAGATTGTGGTGTCTCTAGGGATCAGGAGCTTTGATCTTTCCTATTTTGTAGATTTTATGTATGTTCCAAGTGATGCCTGTGTCAAATTTTTGTTTACCATTATTATTATAACTATAACAGTTGATAAATTGTATAAAGCAAGGAGAAATTAATGATAGTTGTCAAAGAGTCTGAGGAGCTGATTTGAGTGAAGCAAGTTATTGTCTTGCTTGGGTGGTACATATAAGTACTTATCTCTGTGTTAGATAGACTAATATTTGTTTGTCCATGTTAGTTAAACTGTAACGTGCTTTGTCACTCATAGATTATATTTCTCATGAGCATGTTATCATTTTTGCTTAGTTCATCTGATTTGAAGCATTTTTTCACAATATATATATTGAGCTATGTGAACTTTTTACAATGTGGTTTAATTTTTGTTTCATTTGTTTTTTTCCCAAGATATGGCTTCTCTATATGAGTCTCTTACCACTTCGGGGGTACTTGAGAAGGATGCAGAGCTTCTTGACTCGACGAAAAAACGAATTGAAGAGGAGATTAAGAAGCTTGATGAAAAGTAGATGACTCTTTTTCATCTAAGTTTGTTTTGATGTCTTTAGGGTACATATTAACAATTAATTCAGCATGCCAGAATTTTGTGATGTTTTTTAAATAATTAAATTTAATGATAGCAAAAGCACAACTTATTTCTATGTAGATTGTGGCCTTTTCATGGCATATAGGCATTGCTGATCTTTAATTATCCCATTTTGAAGGATTGCTGATGCTGAAGAGAACTTGGGAGAAAGTGAAGTGCGTGAGGCTCATCTTGCCAAATCCTTGTATTTTATTCGCATTTGTGATAAGGTACCATTTTCCCTCTTTATTTAATTTAATTTAATTTAATTTAACTTAATTTTATTGTTCATATTCTGATAAAGCGCTGACATAAGAACATTTGGCCATTGTTCTGATTTATTTTGTTCTTTGTTTTACACTTTAAAATTTAGGAAAGGGCCCTGGAGCAGCTCAAAGTAACTGAAGGAAAAACAGTTGCTGTTGGTCAAAAAATGGATCTGGTTTTCTACACATTGCAGATTGGCTTTTTCTATATGGACTTTGACCTCATTTCGAAATCTATTGACAAAGCTAAGAAGTAAGTTTTTGTTAAAAGAAAATACTTTCTAGTTTTCCATTACTCACAACTGTGAATTTTCCTAGATATCTTTTTACTTTTTTGAATGCAAACTTGTTGTGATTCTGTTGATGGCTATTTTGCTTAGTATGTTTCGTTATTCGTTTCTTGTGTGCATTTAATTAGTTTATTTGAGGAGGGAGGAGACTGGGAGAGGAAGAACCGTCTGAAGGTATATGAAGGCTTGTATTGCATGTCCACAAGAAATTTCAAGAGAGCTGCCAGTTTGTTTCTGGATTCCATCTCAACCTTTACCACTTATGAGTTGTTCCCTTACGACACCTTTATCTTTTACACTGTTCTGACAAGCATCATCTCTCTAGACCGTGTCTCCCTCAAGCAAAAGGTACTTTCTCATTAAGATAGCATTGCTAACTGATACTGCCAATCCTGCAGGTATTTGCACCTTTCTGTGTGTTGTGATGTTAACTGGTATTTGATATCAGTAGTTGGGGACTGCTTTAGTTGGAGCTTTTGAATATGTGTAATTTGAAAAAAAACGGAACCACTTCAGAGACTTCCTTAATCCTAATTAAAGTGAACAATTGAAGCAAACACATCGATTGTTTCCTAAACCAAACCTGTCACATATGAATAGTCTGATTGCATGCATAGGTTGTATCTGCATTATGTTTTTGTCATCATGTATTCTAATATAATTCATCATAGGTAGTGGATGCACCAGAGATACTTGCAGTCATCGGAAAGGTGCCCCATCTCTCTGAGTTTCTGAACTCCCTTTATGGGTGCCAATACAAATCCTTCTTTGTTGCTTTCTGTAAGTATCACATGCATGTTTTTACAATTTAATTACTTTTGATCCAGTTCTCTTCTTATAGTAATTGCTCTAATGCTGTAAAATGGTTCAAATAAAATTGCTTGGAAGAACGATTTCTACTCAAATCATACTTCAATAAATAAATGTTGTATTGTACTGTCGTACAGCCAACATATAGAAGTTGTCATGAAGGCCAGGATACCAGTACCCTTTAAATATTACATTATAAGAATAGATAGTTCAAATTGCAATCAAGAGGAATAAACTTCAGAAAATAATTGCTCTTTTTTTGGTGTTTCCTAGCTGGTTTGACAGAACAGATTAAGCTGGACCGCTATTTACAACCCCATTTCCGTTACTACATGAGGGAAGTCCGTACTGTTGTTTATTCTCAGTTCCTGGAATCTTACAAGAGTGTCACCATGGAAGCCATGGCAACCGCCTTTGGTGTTACTTTTGATTTCATTGATCAGTAAGTTACTTTATAAATTCAGCAGTTGCTTAGAAGATCTTTTGCATATTTAGCTGTCAGGAAACTGCTTTTTATGAAGGACGGTTAATTATGGAATTCCTGGCCAATAATTGCTTTGTATTTGGACTGTTGTGTTGTTTTTGGTTTTGTTTTTTTAATATTCTTGTGTATACTTGTGAAATCTAAATCTGGAATCTGGTTTAAAATATTAAATAGACTAATGGAATAGATGAAAAATAATGAGATGCAAGCAATTTGTCATTTTTGGAGAGCAGCCTCTGCTCTTTTCATTTTCCAATTTTCTTTTAATTTGATTATAAGAAGGGTCATACCAGTTTTGCATTAGTGCAAAGTACTGAAAAAGAAAAATCCTGTCATATGTTGACATAATGCCCCAAATCTATAGCAGATGAAGCTGGTCTGTAAATTAGCTTATTTTGAATTTGGGAATTTATTTGTGCCAAAAAAAATGAAATAAAATAAATGGAAAATGCCCTTCCTTTGTTGTTGGCACAATGCTTCAACTCCATAATAAGGTAAGAAATGTTTCATAAATCATCATTTTTTTTTTTTTTTTTTTTTTTTTTTTTTTTTTTTTTGTAGGGAGTTGTCACGGTTTATAGCAGCTGGGAAGCTGCATTGCAAGATTGACAAAGTTGCTGGGGTCTTGGAAACGAACCGACCAGATGCCAGAAATGCATTTTATCAGTCAACAATTAAACAAGGAGATTTTTTGCTCAATCGCATTCAGAAGCTATCTCGGGTGATTGATTTATAAACTCAATTCAAGAGTAAGGTGACGGCTTCGTGCTGTCTTATTGTGTATTTCTTCTGTTATATCTTTATTGTATGGTAACCTTTGTGTAGCTTAGACTCTGTTATTTTCGCGGAACTGGACCTTGTGTTCAAAAGGGGATTTCAGTGTCTGAGATTCTGTCTAGAAATAGCTCCTTGTCAGCTCAATTGGGATTTAATTACAGTCAGTATAACTTGCTACTTCGTATTTTATTTAGGTTTTGATTATTTTCCATTATAAATTTATTTCGTCTCTGTTTCCTTCATTGTTTCATTTTACATTATGTTAATTGTTCTTTCTGACTTTTAATTAGCTATTTATTGCGGTTGTGAACTTCCCCGGGTGCCTCTCAAGCTCTTAAAGTTGTACCTCCGACCTCTAATTGCGTGCCTTAAATTTGTTGACTATTATGACATTGATATCTGGAACAGCATAAGCTAAATGTTGAGGCACTACTTCCAAATTTTACCTAAAGGGTTTTGAGCGATGAATCGGGGCGCCATGCTAGTGATAGTCTAAAAATCCTTGGCCATTGGCCCATTTTTTAAAAGATCGTCTTAAAATTCAGATCAGACCGGTCATTCAAAGGGTTTACAACGGATAAGGGTCTAGAAAGGTCAGATCTAGTTTTTTTTAAAGACGGATGTTGAAGGGCCGAGTTTTGAAGGGCTAGGTCCAACATAATCTTTTAATCGTGGAGATTATTTCATTATGATGAGACGATAGAGATTAAAAAATATTAAAAATAATTAAATGTTATTGTTATTTTGGAATGACTAGAAAGTAGAAAGGTCAAGGATCTAAAAGGGCCGGTCTCCTCTTTCAAAAAAACAAATCTGTCTAACTCATCTCATTTGAATCTTTTTTCTCAACTCGGTCTGACCCGGTCCTTTTACCAGACCTGTCGAGTCCGGCCCTTTAATATCGGATCCGACTCTTTTGCCTTTCACTACGCCTTGCATTCAAAATTTCAGGCTGGCTTTCATTCGCTTGATACGTCCTTTAATTGTAATTTAGTTTCGCTAAAGGATTACATGTATGTTGAAACGATCAATAATGCAATAGATATTTGAGTCACACCGAACCACAAACAGCTGATGATGAGACAACAATGGAACCAAGCTTCCCAAGTTCTATGCATGCAAGATACTCATATTCCTTGTGCCGACAATATCAGGTCATGCGTCACTTGTCGCTTTGCTGCGCAAAACGCGTTCTTGCTTTTACAAAAACGAGCTAGTTGCGTTGGTTATTTCATATCATTATCATCTATACAGGAGACTAAAACACATATTTATGCTGTATCTTCTCCATGGAAATTTTTATGGACTCCCGAGTACCGATTACCTATTAAATAACCCATATTCAGTTTTTCGGTTTTTGAGCCATAAATTGACCCTGTTGGCTCCCAAATTTGAGGTATCGTGCACATGGCTTGTCTCATAGGATTGATAGATTAGTTCGGGAGCAGAAATGACAGAACTCCACTTTATTAATTTAATTTTTTTCAGCTTCCAGCGGATAATTTATCTTATCACTTCACTCAAGTTAAAAAAGGCAGTTCCATTTTTTATTTTAATGATTTTGCGCATGAATAGAACTGCGTCGTGACAATGCATAAACATCTTAGTCAGTCATTACAAAGTCCAATAGCTTAATGACAATTAGCAAAATGCATATTTAGCCACGGTAAAAGAGACACAAATCTTGGAACTTTGAGACGAGCAATCATACTTTTCTTTTGGCGGACAAACATGAAATCTGGTTCCACCAAATCCATTAAATGCAATGTAGTTCAGGTAAAGCAAATCCCAACTAAAAAAAAAAGAGACAAAATACTGGAATCACCGGTACCAAGATCCACACACTGCTACTTAGAAAGGACATTGCTAAAATGAGAAATAGATAGCGAACATATAGAAATACAATAAACAGGTGAAATCGCAAATGTAAAACAAAACAAGAATAAGAATGTCAGAAGTGGGGCATGCACCAAGAGCAGCGGCTCGAGCTGTTCTCTATCTCCTCCGTCTCGGTGTCTTCGTTTGCTGGTGGTCCACCAGAGGTGTTACCTGTTCAGAACAACAAGTGAGAAACAGAGTATAATTAGAAAACATAACAATCATGAATAAAAATGCTAGAAGTGGGGCGTGCACCAAGAGCAGTTGCTCAGCTGTTCTCCATCTCCTCTGTAACACTACAGCTGTCATCCTCCGCTGGTGGTCCACTAGAGGTGTTACCTGTTCAGAACAACAAGTGAGAAACAGAGGGATCAAACAGAGTACAATTAAAAAACATAGCACCTCAGCATTTTCACAAAGGGTAATTGAATTTGATATAAGAAGGTTCTGCAACCTCTGCTTACCTCGGTAGAAATCCTCCCTTTCTTTTTGATACTCTGGGCGTAGAATTTCCAATGCAGGACGGTTGGGGTGTTCTCCAACTTGCTTCTGCACCTCATCCAGGTTTGCCACGTAAACATCATAATCAAGTTTGAGTTTCTTGAGTTTTGGAAGGTGTTCTGCGCCACTGATACCAGACTTCAATTCACATCTGGCGATCTCCAACGTTTGCAACTCTGGCAAAGTGCCTTCTTCAAAAACCAATTCTTCCAGATTTTCGAACCCCCCACAAACCCACAATTCCTTGAGCTTTGAAAATTTAGCGCTCCTAAAAGTCAGCCTGGTCCCAACATATGCATCATTCAGAAGGTTGAGGAGGAGCAGGTTGGGCAGTTCCTGAAGAACAACTATGGCAGCATCGTCTAATCTAGTATAAAATAAGTTTACCTTGGCCAAGTTATATAGGGAAGAAATCCAAGCAGGCAATTTTCCAATCCTTCCCCAAAAATAGATGCTTCGGAGGTGTTCTGGAGGCGATGAGACACTATCTAGAAAATCAGCAGCTGCTTCTCCATCATCCTTAGCTAGGTGTATTTTAAGAGAACGAAGGGAGCTGAGTTGGCTAATAGAGGCGGAGAACTTTTTGTAGTATTCTCTTCTCAGATTTTTCACGCCTAACTTCCTCAGTTGTCGCAGCAGAGCTAACTCTTCAACTACTCTGCGATGACTTCTTCCAATGTCGACCCACTTTAGTACCTGAAGCTGCTTGAGATTTCCTATTCCTTTGGGCATCGCAACACCTCCACCAATTCCTTATATAAAAGTGATCAAAGATATAAAATTTAGCTTTTTTAAAAATACAAAACGAATAAACAAAAACAATAAATTTGGGCTATGATTTTAGCTGTCGGATGTTATATATCATATTTGTTCATATTTTGAATTTTGTTGTTTCGAGCGCAGATGTATAGAGCGGAAAAGTGTTAATAGTTTCAATTAATGTTGTAGAAAGTCACAATTATTGTGTGGAAATCAACTTATGTTCTGATCCCATTTAATTGACTTTCTTTTCACAAACGTTTGTGACCGACGTAAGATCCAAATTATATTCATACCCGGTGATTGTAAATGCCGATAATTATTTCCAATGGGATCCAACATGGAAGGTGCCGTGTCAGACAATTAAATTAATAATTCAAATAATAAAAGTAATAAACATCTTCTAAACGATCATTAGTACACAGCTGCATTTTCATTCAGATATGCATCGAGTTCAGAAATCAAGATCCAATTATGCCAATAATAATAACAATTATCAAGCACCAAATATCCATCAAATTAAAGTTCAGTATTTTTATATTTTTAAAATAAATGAGTTAATTAATGTCTTATGTGTCTAGGCATCAAATTTTCTTCTTGAAATGTAGATACAAACACTTTATTGAGAATTTGAGATTTTGCGTACCCCTCATCTTCATTTTTGATAAGTTAAATTAGTGGATCGGTTCCACGTGCCATTAACAATCTCCGTGACTCCGTCGAGTGATAATTTTGAAAATTAGGCCGTCCGAGTGCTTGAGAGTTACGACATGCCAATTGCAAGAGGAATACTGGCAAACATATTCCAGAATGAAATCGATTTGTTCTGGATTTCTTTTCGGAAATGTATACATAGTCAATAAAAATAAAAATAAAAACAAAAGAGAAAATATAATAATAACTTTCTTCTGTCGAAGTTATAAAGTAATAAAAAAATCTATATTAATTTCTAGATGCTTTTTTCCCTTAAAAACTTATTTCAATATGTATGTCAAATATAGAATATATAAAAGGGATGTGTTTATCTAAAGGAGATAAAATTCAATATAATTAACTTTCATGTCAAGCGAAGTACGAAACAGAGAACCTAAACTTTTATGTTCATCGAATTTCGAAACAAAAACCTAAAAAGATCTTCCTTCGCAGATCTATTTTGTTTAATTTGCTTTTATTACTTTCAATTCACTTATATTAATTTTCTTCAAATAAGAAAAAAAAAATGCTAAGCTGCCCTCAAAAAAGAAAACATGCTAAGCTAAAATTATTTCAGTTAAGGAAAGCACATATCAATTAATTAATTTAAAATCTATTACATTTTCAAATAACAGAACTTATAAAATGTTCTAAACATTCAATAGTAAAGTTATCAACATGAGAAATTATAATATTTCAACTCAATCGAAAATATGCCAGTCCGAAAATAAAAAAATCCAATTATGTGAATTTTGTAAAGCTCCAATCAAAATATTCCAGTTCATGCGTATCTTGTCATTGTTGATTTTTATCAGAAAAGTATACATAATCAATACAAATGCCCAAAGATATATAAAATATAATTTTGTGCTTCCCTTCCTTTAAAATTATTAAAAAATAATCATTCTTAGAAAATATACATTGCTTATTATTTATTGGTTTTAAAAGGAATTTTAAAATATATGTGAAATACAGAAATATATGGGGTAGTCAGTCATAATCATATGAAAGGGAGAATAATTGAAAAATATGAACAAATAACTTATGTACACTTAACAGAATCAACGATTTCTCCTATTCAAATAGAATGTACTTTTATCCAACTTCGAGCCATAGAACCAATACAAAGTTCTTTATTGGCAGATCGATTCTGTTTATTTCGATTTTGTTCTTTTTAATTCTCTTATACTAATTTGCTCACAATAACTATAAGAGAAGATGCTAAAAGCAATTAAAATCACGAACATTTTGCTACCATGCCCCTTCGCGCGTCTTTGGAATTTTCTTCTGCCACAACAAGCTAGAACACCTCAATCCCGACCGACATACTTATTAAGTACGAACCTCAGTCCTTAATTAACACTACCGACAACGCCAATCTAACACTTCTAAATTATCGGAGACTCTGACTTAACACTGGAAATTTATTAATTTACAAAAACAGAGAACTTCTATCAATATGCTATAACAAAAAATATAGTTAGTGTGTTTTATTTTATTTTTTTTGGCAAAAATATTAAGTGTGTTTTCGGTAGGATCAGTTATGAGAACCATTAATTAACTACATCGCACACCAAAATTGTACGGAATGTATTCAAAATCTATTCCAAACAATATATATTTGAAAATAACATCAGCAAAATATAAGTTACCTCTGGCAGTAAGAAGATGTCGCAAATTCTGGAGCTTGATAATATTTTTTGGCATAATTTCAATTAAGCTTGCTATGATCAATGTTTGTAGATCTCGAAGGTTCCCAAGGGAATTCAGAAGCCCAGTCATATCCGAAACATGAGGAATGTAAACATATTTCAAATGTTTAAATTGCCCCAAGTGTCTGATGACTTGGTTGAAATTCTTATATGATTCAGTGTCATCTACATCTGTCGTATCATCCATATCTAAAATTTTAACCAGTTTCAGTTTTGAAGGTGAGATGACAGAGGGTACTTTTGCATGGAAACTGGATATTGATCTTATGCCATGTAAATTTGTTGTTCTTATCTCATTTGATCTTGTTATTGCTAGGTGACGAAAGTTATCAATCGGTGCCATATTTTCTTGCTCCCCCGTGATGAAAACTAGATTCTCCTCTATTGACTTAGCTAAAAGGAGTTCACGCATGATATCATGGACTCGACAGCTCCTAACCCTTTCGTCAACACCAACATTCGATGGTTGAATGAGATTTCTATTAATTAGCTCATAAAAATATTCCTCAGCCACCTCCTCTGGAGTCATTCCACGTTTCTGTCTCACAAATCCTTCTGCTATCCATCTACGTACTAACCGACTACGTCGAATTTTAAAATCCTCTGGAAAAATACTAAGATACAATAAGCAAGGTTTTAGATAGTATGGCAAATCATAGTAGCTTAGGTTCAAGATTTCTTTAATTGCCTCTGTTGAGGGATTTGTTTCTAGTTCAGAACCTAAATGTTTGACCAAATTCTCCCACTCCTCTTTATTTATCTGCTTTGTTGCCAAGAGTCCTCCTATGATTACTATAGCAAGAGGTAATCCCTTACACTTCTTAATTATTTTGTCAGTCACATCATCCAAACCTCTATGTTTTTTCAAGTAATCGTCGCTTTTATAGATCTTTCTCAAAAGAAGGTCACGAGAACTTTCATCCGAAAGAGGTTCTAGTGGGTAGATGTTTCTCAGAGTCGAATTACATTGTTCTGCAACATCTTTTTTTCTTGTTGTAACCATTACACGGCTACCTTTTTTATTATTTGGAAATGCTTTTTCTATGATATTCCAGGCTTGGGTGGTCCATAAATCATCGAGGACCACTAGATAAATATTTTGTTTGAGTTGTGATCTCGTATACTGAATAAGGTCATCTATTTTTCTCATTTCCTCATCTTTAAATTTTGAAATCTGCTTTAGAATTTCCCTGAGGAGATAATTCGCGTCAAAATTTTGGGAAACAGAAATCCATGCACGAGACAGAAACTTGTTTCTCAATTCCGGACTATCAAAAACCTTCTTGGCAAGAGTGGTCTTGCCTAAGCCACCCATACCAGTGATCCAAATTACTTTCAGGTCTTTATTTTCCTCGGTTATCATCCCAATCAAGTTTTTTTTTGGTTCGGCTTGGCCTACTAATTCGGTCTCTTCCAATACAAACGCATCCATACGGGTTGCGAGGTTAGCATCTTTAAAGGTTGTATTAGAGCTAGGCTCTGAAAGTTTTATGAGATTGTATCTCAAATTTCTTTGACTCACTTCCTGAACTTTTGCTCTAATGTCCCTTATGTTAGAGGCAATACGACGCCGTGTGCTCAATGTTCGCAACCTGTACCATAAGCTACGATTTTCTAAATGGAGGGAGAACTCTTCGAGACAATCTTCAATGTGGTATGCCAGATCTCTTACTTGTCTGACCCAGGTCCTCACAACTATGTTGTCATTTTCTCGAGCTTCAGCAGCTATTAAAAATGATTTCATCATCTCCATCTCACCTATGATGTACCTGTTGATAGAGGGATCAATAGAATATTTTGTCTTCATGGTCGACATAAATTTAAAATATGTATCACGCATAAATCGATCGAATGTATCCTAAGGAAGTGATAGGTACATGTACTAGCCAGAATTTAATACGCTTCAAACCTATGTTGCACGGGTACGGGTACGAGTACCGTACCCGGTACGATTCGGGTACGGAGGTACGAAAATTTTCAAAAATCTCCGGTACGGGTACGACGATATATATATATAAATATATATTTAAATTATAAATCATTAAAATGTATAATCTATTATTATTATTATTATTATTATTATTATTATTATTATTATTATTATTATTATTAATATTACATTGTATAATGTACATAGAATGTATTAATCGGTAAGCCGTGTAATAATTAATAAATTATTATCAATCATAAGTCACAATTAATTTGAAGGAAACATAAACCTCAAGGTTCTCAACTTGAGATAGCAGCCCCCAGGTCTCCATGTGCATTATTCCCCGTGTGTTATGTTTAATGTTTAAAAGAAGAAAAAAATACAACTCCTTCCCCGAGGTCCCCATGTGCCTCAAGACTCAAGAGTCAAATGTGGGCCCCATGTGCCAATTGAGTGTACAACGGCTGCCTGAGATAAATTATCTTTCAATGAATTACTCAAGACTCAAGAGTCATATGTGGGCCCCATGTGCCCCATGTGCTAAATTACTTGAAGATGCTTTTCGTTTCGTACTAATACCTCACGAAACTAACTGTGGCCCCACCTATCAGAATTGTCTCCTCCAAATTTTTCCAAATTGCAGCCATGAAAATTCACACTAAAATGAAAAGTTGAAGAAGCAAAGTCGTACCCGAGACAAAATCAGACGTACCCACACGTACCTCTGACCGTACCCGCTGATTTGACCGGATTAAAATATTCGGTACGCCACGTGGCATACCCGGTTCGTACCCGCGTCGTACCAGCGTCGAACCCGTACCCGGTTCGTATCCGGTACCGGTACTCTCCAATATATGGAGTACCGGGGTAACATAGCTTCAAACTGAATATTTCATAATATTTTAGGCATGTCATTTTTTATTCCCTTTTTTTTAATCAATTGCGATTTTCCTGTTTTTATTTATAATTCTTTTCCAATGACATACACAAGGAGAACTTTGTACTACAAACTTATAAGATCACACACAATTATATATGATAATGGACTATTTATTTGTATTAAGTATTATTTCAAGTGAGTATCTTGTAAAATTATGTAGTTATATATCATAAGAGAGTATATATTTGTATCAAAGGAGTATTTATATCTATGAAGAGAGTATATTAAAGAGAGTGAAGAAAAAGAGAGATCAAATGCGGAAAGAGAGTGCTAGGAAGGACACTCATGCAACAAAGGAAGGCGTGTGTGATGAAAAAAAAGGCACAGAAGGAGAAGGGGAGGGGAAGGAAGGGTAGAGGAGGGGTAGGACGCGCATGCAGAAAAGGAAGGCGCGCCTTCTATTTTTAGTGATGCCCAAAGAGTTATTTTCAAAATTAGTAATTTGATTGCTTGATTTAGGAGTGAGCAAAAAATTCATAACTTGTGAGCTAGCTCAAGTTTGAGACGAGTCGATTTGAGCCAGTTTAAAAAGGTCGAAAGTATTTCTATCTTGGTTCGAGCCACCTCGAGTTACAACCGAGCCGAGTTGGAATTGTCTCCAACTAGCTCAACTCGACTTGTATACAACCCTAGCTTGATTGCATTATCAGGCCCCATTTGGTCTCAACTTTTCTTATATTGTTTTGTTTTAAATTTTTTTTTCAGATACTCGTAGTCCTTTTTCAAGGTATTAAATCTTTGATGATTCGGCTTGTCCGCAGTAATACCTTTAACAGGTAGATACACATATAAATACATTTTGTCGCTGCCTCGCTGGTGACAAATTTAGAAAATTATATGGTAAATTTTGATGTAGATAAAAATTTTTTAACCTGGACTTAAATGGATAAGAAAAGGATCAGAAAATCACTTGTTGGCAAAAGCTAATAGTATAAAACAATTACCAGACATCCTGGCGCACACCCAGCATTCTAGCCACCTCATCTACACCAAAGGCTGTCACCTTCTGTAGCACACCATCCACCGTCGTCTTCGCCAAGCTTACCGCTGTTGCCTCCATTTCTCCTTGTTTGAATTAGATCTCACTCAATTTTTTGTTTCTTTTATTTTGGCACCGCAGAGCTCTCTCTGTTTTTTTCCCCCACCTTGTGTTTCCTTGAAAATTAGTTCTCTGAAATTTAGCGGTATACATAGGGCAAATTAAGGAACAAATGCTCTCTTGAGTGCATGGAAAAGGAGGCTTGAGGCATCTCTTGCTTTGGAATCTCTTTAGGAAAAATGATTTGGTAAGCAAAGTTGAATGTTCCTTCAGCATTTTAATTCCAATAAAGGTCAATTAAGGAGGCGACAATATTTAAAAAAGCGATCGAGACTTGAAAGTTCCATCAGCATTTTAATTCCAATAAAGGTCAATTAAGGAGGCGACAATATTTAGACAAGCGATCGAGACTTGAATTGATCGCATGATAGATTGATAATCTAACACAGATGATACTATAAAATACTACAGTGGTCACCATTGGATTTCCTGCAGCGTAAAAGACTGATGTAGCGAGTCAAACTGAGCCAGATTTCAGAACAAATAACACTCACTGCATGAAGAGCTACACAGTTTTAGCACATGGTGCGACCCACACATAGAACGAGGGGACCGCTCGAAGTTGAATCCATATCCTAAAAGGTTTGCAGAGGGCAGCGCTTTGATCTGAACCGTAGCATATCAATCTAATGGCGCGCACGGAAAACTGATAAAATCGAAGTCACTCCTGACCGAGTCCCCGATTTCATTTAAAATTAAAAAGAAAAGCAATATCTCCGATTATTTTCAATCGAATTCCTGCCATAATCTCCGGTAATCTCCGTATCCACTCCACAAAAGGTAATCAGATCACTGAAGGCTATAGTAAAAAACCCATCCTTGCCTCACCGCTCTTTTCATGATTTTTTGATTCAAACAGTATCGAGTGTCGACAAATGCGTCATGTCTCCCCCTTCCCGTGATGAATCGCCCTTTCTAACTGGTTCTCTCTCTATCTCTTTCCTTTCCTTAATTCCTAAGCCATCTTATTCTTTCTATTTTTCTATTTATTGAGGGATTTTTAGTGTATATAGTCTTTAAGTTGAGGAGGTGGGACTGCATGGTTCAGGGATCCTAGGCAAGATTCACTATTTCATTTCAAATTTTGCATGTGTTTATCAGACTTTTGTTGGTCTAAACATTTAAATTTTGAATTTGTCAATTCTTTTTTTAGTACTCCTGTTTGTTTCCTTGAGCATATAATTTATTTGGGTACTGAATACTGATTGCATTATGGCTTGTATTTAACACAGGAGGCCGGTACAGAGATATAACAAAGGAATTCATGAAAGAGAAGTGGCGTTGGGTCCATTTGTCAAGTTTTAAACCAGCTCCTTGATATTCCATTTTTGCATCTAAGCCCCTTAATATGAGGCTGATACAGGAATGAATCTAAACTAATATTAACTTTGTAAGCCCCAACAATTGGCAAATTCATTAAAAACTTTCATCACGTTAGTATTATATTTGTAAGCCCCAGGAATGAAAACATTTGTCTGATAGTTACTATTTTTTAGAGCAATTTCAATTTTATTGGCTGCATTTTGTAAATTAAAAGAAATAACATTTTTGAGGTTTTATGTGCAAAATCTGTGGACTAGCGTGTCGGATCTGATGTCTGTACTCCGTACCCGAGTAGCATTTTCAAACTCATTCAGGCGGGTAGCATTTGTTGGGCTTGTGATTTGACGACACGATCTCGAAATTTCAACTAACCCAACATAACTTTCTTTAAAATATAATAGGTAAATTGTGTTTGACCGAGCATGCTGTTATTCAGTTATGAAATTTTCTTGAAATACATATAAAATTTGAAATGTAAAATTTATGGAAATAAAATTTATTTTAAATGAGCTTTTTGCATATTTCTATTTGATTCAATATTTCAATTATCTCTACTACTTATAAATGCACATAAAACCTGGACACTAAACATTTGTTAAACGTTTTTATATACCGTTGATTTGTGCATGTACGGTTAGATCAGTCTCAACACATCTCTATGCGCACACAAGGAAAGAATTATCCCGGTTTTGAATTGTTGCACAAAAGGAAAAAAATTTCTTTGGATTTGATTGGTTTTTCATCTAATATAGAAACAAATTGAATAACATATCTATTTGTATCGCTGGTAAATTAAGAAACATATTTTTATTGTCTAACATTATTTTATTTTTTTATTTGCCCACATATGAGGGCATCTTATGCTAGTATTACAAAATACTTGTAGTATTTTTTTATTATTATTATAATGAGTGTAAAATTTCATATTGTACATGCATACATGTATTCAACCTTAAGAATGTATTAATAATGTTTTGAATTACCATGTCATAAAAACATATCTTAACTTATCATTTTCAATATAATTAATTCACATTAGTAATAATATAGTCTTAGTAAATCATTTGACCAACAGGAAAATACTGAAATAATTAAAATAAGCATCTAGTTTTATGTCATTCACGTTAAATTGCTGCGTGTTTTGTACTGTATAATAAACAACTAACCATAAGAGGAATGCTTTTTCTTCGTGCGGATTTATTTTGTTCCGAATTCATTAACTTGCACTTGCCCAGTAGTTTGTACATATGTGATATTGCTGTATCAATCTCGAGTTTTTTGAAGAAATACTTCGGATCCAGCTTGGCAAGCTGCTTATATTAGTTCATTTCGAAATGCCGTTGTATAATGATGCGAGAGATATTTCGAAGAACATAAAAAAAGAATAAAGCAAAAAGAAGAAGAAAAAAATTAAAGCAGAAAACGATAGCGCTATATAAAGCATAAGAATTATTGACAGGTCCCACTGGTCACTTTAGAAAATGATTTGTAGTTGAGATTTCACATAAATGTCTGTTATATACCCCTTTATTTATTTATTTTTTATTTCTTGACTTGCATACCCATTATCATCTGACGGCTTTATCTAATACTTATGTATTTTTCGTAAAGATGAAAGGTCTCGTAGGCATAATTAACCAATTGCAAAAACACACAGCACCTAGGAAAAAAGCAAGAATTGGCATAAATTTAAAGAAAGTTTTAATAGCTCCAGAAATCAATTAAAATAAAACCATGTTAATAATTGAAATTCCGTTATCTAAACCATGTATACCTTTTTATGCATGTCCTGTAATATACGAAAATTAATGACAATAAAAATAACCACCATAATTATTCGAAATTATCAACCCTTTTTTAACAGCGAATTTAAAAGTGACTGATAATTCTATTTCTTTTTAACATCTAACATCAAAAAGTATAATTACACACAGAGAAGCAGATGACTCGTTGTACACTTGTACTCATCATATTTGATGGAATGACGGGTGATCTACTGAGATCCAGTCTATACTTCAAAATCGGCCTATCTATAAGACTATAACACAAAATATTTCTAACTCATACGAGGCCCGTTAAAACTTAAAAATAATCAAACAAATGCAACTGAATGGGTTCTGAACAAAATTAATACGCAGTTACGCACCAACAAAATCATCCCCCAAATGTATTAGAAACATGTAGACGATTAAAAAGAGCTACATAAAAGTAGCGATTTTATCGCGCCTCCGCTATGAAATCCTTTCATATTATGTATGTGACATTGCCGTGTCAAATTAAGAGTTCTTTGAAGAAATGCTTCGTATCTAGCCACATGGCAAGATCCTTACTGTATATTTCAAAATGACGTTGTATATTAATACAATCAGATATTTTGAAGAGCAATATTAAAAAGGCAGAGAGCAGAAAACGATAGCATAGAACTGATAGAAGTAGCACGATATAAAGCGTAAGAACTATTGACTGATTCCACCCGCCACTTAAAAAAGATTTGTAGTTGAGATATCACATCCCAAGTTGCATGATTGATTGTCCCCTATAGTGAATAGCAAGTTAGCAACCTCTAATACCCCTTTGTTCTTATCGCCGATCTGCAATATCTAAAAAGTGATTTTATTAATTTTAAAAAAAAAATATTTATTTATCTATTACTAATTTATTTACTTGAAAATCGGCCTATTATTTATAACACAAATTTTCTAACACATGCAAAGCCCGTTAATGTTCCTGGCCCGCACAAGTTGGACCCAAGTAGCGTAAGAGCTATTGACTGATTCCACCCGCCACTTAAAAAAGATTTGTAGTTGAGATATCACAATCCCAAGTTGCATGATTGATTGTCCCCTATAGTGAATAGCAAGTTAGCAACCTCTAATACCCCTTTGTTCTTATCGTCGGTCTGCAATATCTAAAAAGTGATTTTATTGATTTAAAAAAAAATTATTTATTTATCTATTACTAATTTATTTACTTGAAAATCGGCCTATTATTTATAACACAAATTTTCTAACTCATGCAAAGCCCGTTAATGTTCCTGGCCCGCACAAGTTGGACCCAAGGAGCGTAAGAACTATTGACTGATTCCACCCGCCACTTAAAAAAGATTTGTAGTTGAGATATCACAATCCCAAGTTGCATGATTGATTGTCCCCTATAGTGAATAGCAAGTTAGCAACCTCTAATACCCCTTTGTTCTTATCGTCGGTCTGCAATATCTAAAAAGTGATTTTATTAATTTTAAAAAAAATTATTTATTTATCTATTACTAATTTATTTACTTGAAAATCGGCCTATTATTTATAACACAAATTTTCTAACTCATGCAAAGCCCGTTAATGTTCCTGGCCCGCACAAGTTGGACCCAAGTAGCGTAAGAACTATTGACTGATTCCACCCGCCACTTAAAAAAGATTTGTAGTTGAGATATCACAATCCCAAGTTGCATGATTGATTGTCCCCTGTAGTGAATAGCAAGTTAGCAACCTCTAATACCCCTTTGTTCTTATCGCTCGTCTGCAATATCTAAAAAGTGATTTTATTGATTTAAAAAAAAATTATTTATTTATCTATTACTAATTTATTTACTTGAAAATCGGCCTATTATTTATAACACAAAATTTTCTAATTCATTGAAAGCCCGTTAATGTTCCTGGCCCGCACAAGTTGGACCCAACTCCCAACCCATTTATTCATACATTGATTAAAGCTCAAGTGCAGAATTGATCCCCGCACCAAAATCTGAAGCAGCAATCGCATCCGATCTACGCCTCTCATCGAATCCGACGGTGCTCTCACCTCTCCATTCACCGCCCACCTTTGTCCCTTTCTCTCAGATTTCTCTCAGATTTCTAATCTACTCTTCCTCGGTTGTTTCGAGTGTAGCAGGTTGCTGACGAGTGGGCTCCACAACACAGATCCCTTGCCTTTCTCAGAGGATCAGAGGCTCTCGTCGCGCCCTCACTTGTCCTTTCTAATATGTTTGATTTCTATTTTCTGATGATATCTGTTTCAAAACTTTGTGCATGCGAGGCTTCAATGAAGTCTGGATTTTAGCTTCAACTTTACCTTTGTCACAGAGTAGACTAATTTTTGCTCGTCCTTATTAGTTGAGCTGTTGTAGTTTTTTGGCTTACTTTATTACAGGATAACTAATGCCTCCGAAGAAGTTTGAAGTGTGTACACATTTACTCGGTCTGTTTTGAATTGACAATATCTATATGGCTAGTTAATTCTTTACTGAATTTCTTTATATATAACGCTGACTTGTTTCTTTTTACCCCCAAGGTATATATGGCCTCCCTGTAAGGATCAGCCTCCACTTGGGGAAAACTCATGACATGAGACTGCCTGTCCACAAGAAACATCAACATGAACCACAAAATTCTACTCAAAATGCCATAAAAAAACCTCAATTTTAGTCCCAATTCTCAAATGAATTCTGTACTTAAGAATAGGCCTAGTAAGTTAAAATTTCTGGAGTTTGGGATATGACAAATTTTGACTGCTAGATTACTGGTACCCTTCTTTAAATATTAAATTATGCAGATAGAATATGCAGTTGCAAACTTGCAATCAAGGCTCAATGGAACTTCAGGAAATAACTGCCTATTATATTTTGTGTTGTTTAGCTGGTTTTGACATACAGATCAAGCTGGACGGCTGGACTACTAGTTACAACCTCATTTCTGTTACCACATGGGGCAAATCTGAATGTTGTTATTCTCAGTTCCAGGAATTTAGAAAGCTTTCATTAATTCACCATGGAAGCTATGGAGACTCTCATAGGTGTCACTTTTGATCAAGCTTTTAAATTTCACCGAAATAACACACAGAGCAGCAACTCAACAAGAAGAACGAGGATACCTTATTGATTTCTTGAGCTGTCTCTAAACTCTTTTGCTTGTTATGATCGAAATAACAGATTTTTGGAGCAAAACGCATCAACGTTACAACAACCAAGCACCAATTAACAGTTGCGTTATATTTTCGAAAAATCGGCGGTATAATTTAAAATTTTTGCATTTAGCGGTGTTACAGCACAAATGGATAGTGCAGTTGATAATGCAACTGGAGATACATCGCATCAAGGATAACCAACTTCAGCTATACACTGTCTCTGGATGCCAGCGCAACAGTGGTCCTCATACTGAGGATTCGTCTATATCTCATCTTATTCCTCTATCAATCAACAGGATTAGGACAAGTGTAATGTGTAATTAGGGTTTGTGATGTTATGCTAGGCTATATAAAGACCAGTGTGGCTGCTGTAATAGAATCAGAAAATACAATGAAGAAAGTTTATTAAAAAGCAAATTCTCTCTTTACCAGTATCAATTTTCCCTTTACCAGTAAACTGTTTCAAGCGGCGTAAAAACGGACGGGTCATGTAACTTAAAAAAAAAACTTTTTGCTGAATACAAATCCATACAAAAAATTTAATTCGTTTAGTTTTTAATACTTTGATTTTGTCTATTTTGCCTTTTGACTTGTTATTTTTTATATTTTAAATTTTCAAATAACTTATAAGATAATTTAGTTGTATAATTGTCTTTTTATACACACCGTTTTTTCTTTGTTATATCAACACCGAATCGCTAAATCAACTTTGTACCGTCATACTGCAAAAACCGCATTTTAAAACCTTGCTTTTGATCTATTGATAGTAAGTTACTTTTGTTTATTCTGTAGTTGCTCAGAAATCTTTTGCGTATTTAGCTTCAACAGAGCTGCTGTTGTGAAGGAAGGTTAATTATGACATACCTGGCCTATAATTTGCTCTAATTTGGACCTTTGGATTTCTTTTTTATTCTTGTGTTTACGTGCAAAATCCAAATTTGTAATCTGGTCTGTCTATATCATAGATTCATAGTATTTGAAAACCCTCTAAAAACAAGATGAAATTTAATGGACTAATGAGATAGCTTTAAATTATCAAGTTGCTAAAACAAGTTATTCTGCCTTAATTATTGGTACTATGCCTAAGTCCATTGTCACTATTTATAGCTGCTGGGAAATTGCGTTGCAAGACTTACAAATTGCTGGGGTTTTGGGAAACCAGCAGACCAAATACCAGAAATGCATTTTACCAGATGTCAACAATCAAGTAAGGAGATTTATTGCTTGCTTAATCGCATTCACCCTCTCTCGTGTGATTGATTTGTAAATTCAAATTTAAAGTAAGATGCTGATGCTTCATGATGCCTGTGTATTTCTCCAGTAAGCTTAGACTTTATTACATTTGGGAAACAGACCTGTCATAATGAGAATTTCAGTTTTCGAAATCCTGTCTAGAATTAGCTCCTTGTTAACTGTGATTTTATTACACTGTCCAGGTAATGCGTTTCTTTCATTATTTCATTTTAGATTTTGATTATGTTAATTGTGGTGTTTCATTAGCTATTTTATGTGATTGTGAACTTCCGCTGTGCCTCTCAAGTTCTCCAACCTTCATTGACCTCTTACTGTGCACCTTAAATTTATTGACCTCTCACCCTTTTTCCGATGAATATGAGTGGCATACTGGAAATTACTGCAACAAGGTAGGGAATTAAAATAATTAAAAGCTCTAGGACTTCATCTTAACGATTGTAGATTGCCACGCTAAAACAAACAGGTCCAACTAAATAGCCATGTAATAACTTAACCTGGTTCAACATCAAGACCGGCTAAGGAGGCCTCTGTATTGCCTATCGATGCGTAAGCAGTAATAATTATAAGCTGTCTCACAAAAATATTTTGGATATTTATTCTATCTTTTTTGAAAATAAGATGCCCTCGCAAGACTACTCATTGTAGGGTCATAAATGATTATGCAACCATTCGTGTGCTATTCTTCAATTAGCACACGTAATTGATATATGAAACATCGAAAGCGATGCCACACGGTACCATCTATATATTTACAACAGTGGAGAATTGTACCAGCCGAAATCGAGCCTCGTGTAAATTTCCCCTAGCAGGGTTTTGAGCCACGAATTGAAGCACGATGCAAATAAAATTTTAGTCAGCCTTCCCTTTATTTAAAAAAAAAGGAGGCCTTTCTCATTCGTTTGACAAGTGCCATAGATTGCAATATATTTTGACCGAAAATTATCACCTCACAATAACTAACAAAATTGTACTGAACTATTTTTTTCGTACTTTATTGTCTGTAGTATATTAATTTACAACAAATATGAGTTGTATTTTTCAAACGATACTATTAGGTACAGACAAAAGCTTTGAAGCAACAGCGTGATTCTTATACTCCATTTAAAGGTTTCTCATTTATTGTCATGTTGACAGCCTGATTATTCATCGAAATTACTTATAAAACTTGCAATAATTTTGACATATGGAGTTGACAGCCTGATAGTTTTAATTTTATTTTGAGAATTTAATTAACAGAGGCTGTCAGGTTACATTATTAATCGTAAGAAGGAAAAGTACAAGAAAACTAGCCTAAAGGAGCGTCACTAGACTCACTACGGACAGAGTCATAATGACCAACTAAACATAAACTATTCTTTTATGAAGGCCACTTATCCTGCCGAATTCCAACTGATGCTTCTGTCCTTCACTTTACTCCCTCTCTATTCGGCCAAGACTGATACCCCAACAGAATCCAGCTTCATAAATCTTAAAATCTATACTTTGAAGTTTGAAATATATATAGTTCCTTGTGCTCAGAAAATCAGCATTTTGCTGCTTTGCTTGGCAAAACGAGTTTTTGCTTATTAGGAAAATATCTCATAGCATATGTTCTATAATATTACAACATGTATTTAGAATGTATCTTCACTATTAAAATAACGATGGAGGTATCGAAATTAAGGACTGCCCTTTTTAAATATCCCATAATCGGTTTTGGTGAGTTTGAGCCTATTGACTCTTTGTGTGTGTGTGTGTGAGAGAGAGAGAGAGAGAGAGAGAGAGACTCGAAATGGTTGATAGGGGCATTGGCCGTTGGGTCCCAAAAATGTTTCATTGGATTGATAGATTACTGCGAGCTCCCTCAATATGAAATGGTTCATGCGTTTGTCTTTTTGAGGAAAGAACATATCTCAATCATGCCATTGAACAAAAATTTTAGAAAATTTTTCATTTTAGTTCGAATAGAATAGAATTGTCGCATGACAATTTAAACATCATATGCTCAGAAATTACAAGATCCGATCGATTCTTAATAATATCACGACTATTTAAATCATTAATATTATGTAGTTCAGGTAAAACAAATCCCAGCCAAACTAAAAAGTGAAACAAACACTTTCATCAAAAAAAAAAAGTGAAACAAACACAATTATCACTGATACCAAGGTTATTAAACCCGATTGCCGCTTGGTACGGTACCCACCGCTCGCAAAGCCAATTCCCATTATAGGAAAAAAAAAATAAAAAGAATAAAATATTACACGCGAAATGCAGAAAAAAGGTAGAAAACGGAAGGAGATAACAAACACATAAAAACAAAACATCACACTCGAAATGCAGAAAGGTAGAATAAAACCCGAAAAATGACATTTCAGAAGTGAGGCGTGCACCCATAGCAGCTGCTCAGCTGTTCTCTCTCTCCTCTATCTCCTCTGTGTGTTCGTCTGCTGGTGGTCCACCAGAGGTGTTACCTGTCCAGAATAACAAGTGAGAAACAGAGGGATCAAACAGAGTACAATTAAAAAACATAGCACCTCAGCATTTTCACAAAGGGTAATTGAATTTGATATAAGAAGGTTCTGCAACCTCTGCTTCTCTCTGCTTACCTCGGTAGAAATCCTCCCTTTCTTTTTGATACTCTGGGTGTCGAATTTCCAATGCAGGACGGTTGGGGTGTTCTTCAACTTGCTTCTGCACCTCATCCAGGTTTGCCACGTAAACATGATAATCAAGTTTGAGTTTCTTGAGTTTTGGAAGGTGTTCTGCGCCACTGATACCAGACTTCAATTCACAGTTCCTGATCTTCAACGTTTGCAACTCTGGAAAAGTGCCTTCTTCAAAATCCAATTCTTCCAGATTTTCCAACCCCCCAACCCACAATTCCCTGAGCTTTGAAAATTTAGCGCTCCTAAAAGTCAGCCTGGTCCCAACATATGAATCTTTCAGAAGTTTGAGGAGGAGCAGGTTGGGCAGTTCCTGAAGAACAACTATGGCAGCATCGTCTAATCTAGTATACAATAGGGTTACCTTGGCCAAGTTATATAGGGAAGAAATCCGAGCAGGCAATTTTCCAATCCTTCCCCAAAAATAGATGCTTCGGAGGTGTTCTGGAGGAGATGATGAGACACTATCTAGAAAATCAGCAGCTGCTTCTTCATCATCCTCAGCTAGAGTTATTTTAAGAGAGCGAAGGGAGCTGAGTTGGCCAATAGAGGCGGAGAACTTTTTGTAGTGTTCTCTTCTCAGATTTTCCACGCCTAACTTCCTCAGTTGTCGCAGCAGAGCTAACTCTTCAACTACTCTGCGATGGCTTCTTCCAATGTTGACCCACTTTAGTACCTGAAGCTGCTTGAGATTTCCTATTCCTTTGGGCATCGCAACACCTTGACCAATTAATTCAACAAAAATGATCAAAGATATAAAATTTAGCTTTTTAAAAATACAAAACGAATAAACAAAAAAATAAATTTGGGCTATGATTTTAGCTGTCAGATGTTATATATCATATTTGCTCATATTTTGGATTTTATTGTTTCGAGCGCAAATGTATAGAGCGGAAAAGTGTTAATAGTTTCAATTAATGTTGTAGAAAGCCACAATTATTGTGTGGAAAACAACTTATGTTCTGATCCCATGTAATTGACTTTCTTTTCACAAATGTTTGTGACCGATGTAAGATCAAAATTATATTTATACCCAGTGATCGTAAATGCCGATAATTATTTCCAATGGTATCCAACATGGAAGGTGCCGTGTCAGATAGTTAAATTAATAAATTCAAATAGTAGAAGTAATAAACATCTTCTAAACGATCATAAGTAACTTTTAGACATGCGGCACATGTAGATAAATTACAATACTTATTTTCATTTATTCTGTCATTCATCAATAATCAATAATCAATAATATAAATAAAGATGTGTGGGTGTCGGAATCATTTGGTTAAATGTAGTCCGACACTTCAAACATTATGAAATAGCATTTTGCCCTATTTCTGTAACATAATACTCTATAATTATTTGTGTCGCGGGTATTATTGCTCATAAAATTGACTCGCTTCACCAACACAAAATAAATTGACAATACATTATTTATTTCTGATTTTTGTGACCCCTTCATATTTTTATTTTTAATATGTCTCAATCTCTCTTTTGTGACACCTTTCACATGTATAATGTTTGACAATTAATATGTCAAGAAAAATAAACATTATTATATAAGTGCATCTATAGTATATTATATATTAAAAGCAGTGGCCGCCATATATTTTTTTGATAATTAAATGTCAGTAAGAATTTCAAAATCGAGCGAAGCTCGATGTATCCCTCTAGTATATATATAAAGGCCTTTTTAGGCCCGTTTCTATTAATAGAAACAAGAGTACACAGTTGCATTTTCATTCAGATATGCATCGAGTTCAAAATTCATGATCCAATTATGCCAATAATAATAATAAAAATCAAGCACCAAATATCCATCAAATTAAAGTTCAGTTGTAACATTATAAAATTTGACGATCAAATAAAACAAATAATTTATAGTCAAGTAAATCGTAACAAGGAAATTATATCATCTAATCAATGAATATTATTTTGTCATTAGATAATGTAAAAAAAAAAAATAATAATAATAAATAAACTCAACAGTAGGCTTTCTAACTTACAAAGATCTTGGATCATGACAAATAAAAATTTTGGATGTCTATTTATTTAAAAAAAAAAAAATCAACACTAATATTACAATATAGTTTCTGGAAATTGTCATAAAATAAAACGATTTCAATCATATAAACTACATAGCATCATCAAGAAAATAATGTAAGTACAATGATATGACATTAATAAGCCAAGCACAGAGACATAAAGTTAAAGTTAACCAATGGAACGTTAATTAAACAACAAAAATATTAGATGAAGAAAATCATAATTTTGGCACCAAGATCTGAAAGAAGTGCTCCAAAGTTATTGAATCAAATTCTGGTTTAGTTGGACCTTTGGATCACAAGATTAATTCGTGGATGTAACTGGGCCGTTAGATTAAATCCAGACCCCAAAATGAATACCATTTCCCTTCACTTTTCTCTCTGTTCTCATCCAGTGTCGAACCCCCTTCTTCTTTCGTTCTTATCCTTTCTCTTCTCCTCCGATTGGCTCGCGCAAGTGAAGAACGCCAACTCCGTTTGATTGAGATCGGATGTATACCCCTAGCTGATCTCGACTCACCTGTAAAGACATCTTCTCTCTCGAAACCGACCTGACAAGTGGGTTCTACTCGAGCGAGCTTATCCTCTTTGCTGACTTAGCTTCGTGGCATCTCGGGCTAGAGCCACGCACCCTCTTCTTTGCCTATAAATAGACTATCATCTTCTTTGTCTTTTTCTTTTGGTATACACTGATCCCTCTTACACTCTCCTTTTTCCTTTTAATTTCGGTGGGGGGTTTATTGCGTAAAAGGGGTAAAAAGGAGTAGGAACGAGATTGGCCAGACCTTATTGTTCTTGCTACTTGAGGTATATCCCTCGAGTTTTTCTTATTTCTCTATTTTTCTTGATCCCGTAGCTTTCTATTTGGTGTCGAATACCTAAGTATAAACTTGGTCTTTTGGTTGTACTATGATGGTACTCGTGTAACTGTGGTACGGATCTCGTACCAGTCTGGTACGATGGGGATACAAATCTGGTACAAAAACCTAAGCTCTAGGAACTGATTTATAAAGTTTCAGGGGCTAAAGTATGAAACCAGTAAAAGTATAAGGATCACCTTGAATAATTGTTGAGGGTATTGGATCGGGTCAACTATTGTTGAACTCGGATTGTAAACCCATTACCTCGTACCTGGACCCGTATCCTGAGTTTCCTTCCTTGTGGGATTTCTTTTGATCTGGTACCAAGGATGGTCGGGATTAAAGATCGGTTTATACCTATGAGGTACTTATGGTGTTTCTGGTGATGTACCTATGACCTTTGGTAACCATGGTATGAAGGCAGTACCAACCTAGTATGTGTTCGGTTGAAAATTGGTAAAAGAACTTAAATTCAAAGACTGTTTCACAAATGCCAGCAAAGTTCTAGAAATAAGTTGCAAATCTATATAACGTATATACATTAGAGAGACCAAACCGAATAATTGAATTCCCTAATGGATTCGGATCAGATATTATATGTTAGATTTTCAGACTTTATTGGACGTGAACCCGATCCCATTACTAGACACTTAGCATATTTTCCTGTTAAGTTCCTTTGGTTAGCTATCCACGTACCTCCTCTATGTGATCTCAGAATCGTTATCCTCCTTTATGTTACTCTCTCATTTGCAAGATTATCTTGTATTAGACTTTGCAAACTATACACTCTTATTTGCTGGTCACTTGGGTCGAATTTTATGCAATCTCTTCCCTACTTGGCCAAGACAACTAAGTTGATTTCTATTCATTCATATATAAATTTAAAACTATATCTTGAATTAAGAAATGATAAAACTAAATGTGTTTAAGATTGATACGTAACAATTAATAGTTGGTATGAAATGAATAAGTTAATGGACACATTAATGGACACACGCACAAATGATCAAAATTAATTATATTACGTAATGATTTTTACCTAAACATTGATTTAACAAGATAATACTTAGCTTAAGTAATTATTTAATGTCAGCACTGTTAGTTATAATTAGCTAGTTCTTTATATATTTTGACATAAAGATACGGACTATGAATGAACCAGTGAAATTTAAGTAGTATTGGAAAACGAAAATATAAGTAAACTCATAATGTCAATACATATTATATTCTTTCGGCATTCTCAACTTAATTAACAATTGATAGGTACACATGAAATAACACACAAGCCGTCATCTATTGAAACAATTTTATTAATATGTAATTGAAGTCAAAATATCTAAGTTGACTAAGATAATTTTACATACATGTAATTTATTTTTTTTTAACAACATCAATTACTGACAAACTAGATTTAAAACACTCAATGATATTTTTCAAAACATAATCTCATCAATCGAGAATCTGGATTTAATCATCCAAATCCAGACCAGTCTGGTTAATCAAGTCTGTCAGTATGGTAACCCAAGAACCATCTGAAAATAGGTTATTTAGGTTTTTCTATAAAGTATTCTACGTAATCATTAAACGGTCGTTATCTTCTTATTAGGAAATCGTTATAGGATCATTTAATATGAGATTATCGAGCTTAAGGATCGTCAAGCAGGAGAATCCCGGATATGATGATCGTCAAGCGCTCAAGTTATCATAAAATATCAAGAAGACGCTTAAGCCTGCTGTTCAGGTGCGGAATTACATTGGATTTTTGTTAAAGTCTGAGTGATTATTAAGTTATATATATATTTTAAATGCATGTTATTTTACATGATTTCATGTTTAAGAAAAAAAAAAAACCAACAGCAACATGTTTTATTCATGTGCATATTGGGAACTCGTTTGCCTGCATAGCCAAGTTCCGCATCTTTTGAAATAGTAGTTAAATATTGACAAAATTGCATGTTGAGATGCACAATCTCCGTTTGATAAATTTGAAAAAAAAATAATAACAGTCAGATATTTGGATATGCCTTTGCTATTAATGAATCTGACTTATGAATGATCTGATTGAAAGGAATTGAAATGATAACTGGGATATGTTATGAATATGCTTGATATGTGTGAATTTATATAAAACACTCTCCGGAGTCGGTTGGCCCCCGGCTTCGGCCAGTTCGATAGTACTATACGGATATGGAATCCCTTCCGCCTGTCAGGGTCCGGGATTTTTAAATCTCTACCGCCTGCCCTGTCTGGGGAAGATCTCTCTCCGCCTGCTCATACTAGTTGAGTTGGGAGATCTGAGTGTATATTTGATGATGTACTGATGTGAAAGAGATGATATGCCCAGATTTATGACATGCTCGGATTTCTTAACACGCAAAGTTCATATCTTGCTCAGACATGTGTTGTCTGTGACATGACTGGACTCATGCCATGTGTTGAGCTCCGTCTTGTATTGACTACTGCTATGGTCAGATTTTGTTGTTTTACCCGATTTGATTACATGCATATGCTAGGTAATATATTTATTTGTGACAAGGTAAAGTAAGATTTGTACTGGTTTTTCCTAAAATTGATATGTGCATATTATTTCATTTTATTGCAAAAAAAAAAAATGTATATATGCTTAGTACTTTTTTTAAGTTTGAAAGAAAATTTTTATATTTACGGGTACTATTTCTAGAACTTGGATTTTAGCTTAAATCCACGTACTGGAACTAAATCCCGCACTGAGAATTTATTTCTCATTCCGTGTTTTTGCACGTTTTCCACAATGGATGTGGGTTCCAGGTTACAGAGACAGGCTCGATCAAGTCAAGCGAAGAATAAGCCAAATATCTTTCCATGACGACTCATTGAGTCGTAGGATCTAGCATGGTTAATCATGGTAAGCTTGGACTTATACCTTAAAAAAAAAAAAAAAAAAAAAAAAAATGGTAGGAAAACGCCTTGCGGATATGCAGAAATTGTGTATTCGCGGCGGGATTGTTGCATCCTAAGTGTCAGGATGTGACATCAGTATTTTTATATTTTTAAAATATATGAGTTAATTAATGTCTTATGTGTCTAGGCATCAAATTTTCTTCTTGAAATGTAGATACAAACACTTTATTGAGAATTTGTGATTTTGCGTACCCCTCATCTTCATTTTTGATAAGTTAAATTAGTGGATCGGTTCCACGTGCCATTAACAATTCACTTATATTAATTTTCTTCAAATAGAAAAAAAATGCTAAGCTGCCCTCAAAAAAGAAAACATGCTAAGCTAAAATTATTTCAGTTAAGGAAAGCACATATCAATTAATTAATTTTAAATCTATTACATTTTGAAATAACAGAACTTATAAAAATGTTCTAAACATTCAATAGTAAAGTTATCGACATGAGAAATTATAATATTTCAACCCAATCGAAAATATGCCAGTCCGAAAATAAAAAAAATCCAATTATGTGAATTTTGTAAAGCTCCAATCAAAATATTCCAGTTCATGCGTATCGAGTCATTGTTGATTTTTATCAGAAAAGTATACATAATCAATACAAATGCCCAACGATATATAAAATATAATTTTGTGCTTCCCTTCCTTTAAAATTATTAAAAATAATCATTCTTAGAAAATATACATTGCTTATTATTTATTGGTTTTAAAAGCAATTTTAAAATATATGTGAAATACAGAAATATATGGGGTAGTCAGTCATAATCATATAAAAGGGAGAATAATTGAAAAATATAAACAAATAACTTATGTACACTTAACAGAATCAACGATTTCTCCTATTCAAATAGATTGTACTTTTATCCGACTTCGAGCCATAGAACCTATACAAAGTTCTTTATTGGCAGATCGATTCTGTTTATTTCGATTTTGTTCTTTTTAATTCTCTTATACTAATTTGCTCACAATAACTATAAGAGAAGATGCTAAAAGGAATTAAAATCACGAACATTTTGCTACCATGCCCCTTCGCGCGTCTTTGGAATTTTCTTCTGCCACAACAAGCCAGAAAACCTCAATCCCGACCAACATACTTATTAAGTACGAACCTTAGTCCTTAATTAACACTACCGACAACGCCAATCTAACACTTCTAATTATCGGAGACTCTGAGTTAACACCGGAAATTTATTAATTTACAAAATATAGAGAACTTCTATCAATATGCTATAACAAAAAATATAGTTAGTGTGTTTTATTTTATTTTTTTTTTGGCAAAAATATTAAGTGTGTTTTCGGTAGGATCAGCTATGAGAACCATTAATTAACTACATCGCACACCAAAATTGTACGGAATGTATTCAAAATCTATTCCAAACAATATATATTTGAAAATAACATCAGCAAGATATAAGTTACCTTTACCAATAAGAAGATGTCGCAAATTCTGGAGCTTGATAATATTTCTAGGCATAGTTTTAATTGCATATCTTATGTCCAATGTTTGTAGATCTCGAAGGTTCCCAAGGGAATTCGGAAGCCCAATATTCACACCCAGAGCCCAAGGAATGAAAACATATTTCAAATGTTTAAATTGCCCCAAGTGTCTGATGACTCGGTTGAAATTGTCACGTGATTCAGTGTCATCTACAACTGTCGTATCATCGAAATCTAAAATTTTAACCAGTTTCAGTTTTGAAGGTGAGATGACAGAGGGTATATGTGCATGGAAAATGGATATTGATCTTATGCCATGCAAATTTGTTGTTCTTATCTCATTTGATCTTGTTATTGCTAGGTGACGAAAGTTATCAATCGGTGCCATATTTTCTTGCTCCCCCGTGATGAAAACTAGATTCTCCTCTATCGACTTAGCTAAAAGGAGTTCACGCATGATATCATGGACTCGACAGCTCTTAACCCTTTCGTCAACACCAACATTCGATGGTTGAATGAGATTTCTATTAATTAGCTCATAAAAATATTCCTCGGCCACCTCCTCTGGAGTCATTCCACGTTTCTGTCTCACAAATCCTTCTGCCATCCATCTACGTACTAACCGACTGCGTCCAATTTCAAAATCCTCTGGAAAAATACTAAGATACAATAAGCAAGGTTTTAGATAGTATGGCAAATCATAGTAGCTTAGGTTCAAGATTTCTTTAATTGCCTCTGTTGAGGGATTTGTTTCTAGTTCAGAACCTAAATGTTTGACCAAATTCTCCCACTCCTCTTTATTTATCTGCTTTGTTGCCAAGAGTCCTCCTATGGTTACTATAGCAAGAGGTAATCCCTTACACTTCTTAATTATTTTGTCAGTCACATCATCCAAACCTCTATGTTTTTTCAAGTAATCATCTCTTTTATAGATCTTTCTCAAAAGAAGGTCACGAGAACTTTCATCCGAAAGAGGTTCTAGTGGGTAGATGTTTCTCAGAGTCCAATTACATTGTTCTGCAACATCTTTTTTTCTTGTTGTAACCATTACACGGCTACCTTTTTTATTATTTGGAAATGCTTTTTCTATGATATTCCAGGCTTGAATGGTCCATAAATCATCGAGGACCACCAGATAAACAACGTTTTTGAGTTCTGATCTCATATTTTCAATAAGTTTCTCTAATGTCATTTGCTCATATTTTTTTTGCTCATCTTTTGTTTGCTCTTGTTTTTGCTCATCTTGTTTTTTCGAGATCTGCTTTAGAATTTCCCTGAGGAGATAATTTGGGTTAAAATTTTGGGAAACAGAAATCCATGCACGAGACGGAAACTTGTTTCTCAATTCCGGACTATCAAAAACCTTCTTGGCAAGAGTGGTCTTGCCTAAGCCACCCATACCAGTGATCCAAATTACTTTCCGGTCTTTATTTTCCTCGGTTATCATCCCAATCAAGTTTTCTTTTGCTTTGGCTTGGCCTACTAATTCGGTCTCTTCCAATACAAACGCATCCATACGGGTTGCGAGGTTAGCATCTTTAAAGGTGGCATTAGAGCTAGGCTCTGAAAGTTTTATGAGATTGTATCTCAAATTTCTTTGACTCACTTCCTGAACTTTTGCTCTAATGTCCCTTATATTAGAGGCAATACGACGCCGTGTGCTCAATGTTCGCAACCTGTACCATAAGTTACGATTTTCTAAATGGAGGGAGAACTCTTCTAGACAATCTTCAATTTGGTATGCCAGATCTCTTACTTGTCTGACCCAGGTCCTCACAACTATGTTGTCATTTTCTCGAGCTTCGGCAGCTATTAAAAATGATTTCATCATCTCCATCTCACCGCTGATGTACCTGTTGTTCAGTGGGATCAAAAGTAATATTTTGTCTTCATGGTCAACAAATATTCAAAATATGTATCCCACATAGATCGATCGAATGTATCCTAAATGATAGGTACACATAAATAGCCAGAATTTAATAACTCTCCAAACGGAATTTTTATAATGTTTTAGGCATGTTTTTTTTTTTCCTTTTTTTTCATCAATTGTGATTTTTCTGTTTTTAATTAATAATTATTTTCCAATAACCTACATACAGAGGACTTTGTAGGTAGTGAAATGCCAAAAGTCCTTGGCCCTTGGCCCTTCTTTCGGAAGACCGTCTTTAAACCCGGACCGGACCGGTCCTTCGAAAGATTTACAACGTGTAAGGACTTAGAAGGGCCGGATTTTGAAAGAACCGGATTTAATTTTCAACGAAGACGGATTTTGATGGGACGGGTATCGAAAGACTAGGTCCGGCCCAATCCGACCCGATTTATTTGGAAGGGCTGGTTTAGTATAACTCAATAGAGTAATAAGAGCTTATAGAATAAATACAAATTAACTTTACCTGTAACATCTAGTTAGAAATAATGTTTAAATATTTTGAATCAACGTTTTCTGGAACAAAAATTCAAACTTACTATTATTTTTCTTCACCAGCATAATATAAAAAATTTCAGTGAACATTAATTTTATTTGTCAAATATATCTGTTAAGTTATAAGGATTATTTATGCAATATAAAAAATGCTACGAAATTATGAGAAAATATTAAAATCTATTATATGAAATATTTTGAGTTCTTTGGGTCCTTGAGCCCGGCCATTTGAAAGACCAAGGGCTTAGAAGGGCCGAATTTTCAAAGGTCCGGGCTACCTATTTAGAAAAAAAAATTCGTCAAACCCGGTCCTTCTTAGACCCTTCCTTGAATCCGGTCCGGTCCGGCTCTTATGCAAAACCCGTCAAGTCCGGTCCTTTGAAATCCAGCCCGGTCCGTTTGACTTTCACTATTTGTAGGACAAAACTTAATTGGTCCACGGAAAACTTGATTAGACAGGCATGAGTTATTACTAATTAACAGTTTATTCGTTAGCTAGATACATTAAAATGGATTCTCAGTCAGCCCGCTCTATAATAAAGAGTTCGAAGAATTTTGACTCAAATTTTCTACTATTGCTTAATTTTTTTTTCATATATACTCGTCGTCCTTTACAAATTTCAAGGTATTAATTGTTTGATGATTCGGCTTGACCACAAATACTTTTAACAGCTGGTAGATACACATATAAGTATATAACTACAATTTTTCGGTGTTGACAAAGATAATTACACGTAACATCTTGATGTAGATAAAATTTTGTTAACCGTACTTAAATTAAATGGAAAAGAAAAGGATCAGAAAGTCATTTGTTGGCAAAAGCAAACAGTATAAAACAATTACCAGACATCCTGGCGCACACCCAGCATTCTAGCCACCTCATCTACACCAATGGCTGTCACCTTCTGCAGCACACCATCCACTGTCGTCTTCGCCAAGCTTGCTGCTGTTGCCTCCATTTCTCCTTGTTTGAATTAGACCTCACTCAAGTGTTTGTTTCTTTTATTTTGACACAGAAGAGCTCTCTCTGCTTTTTTGTTTCTTTTTTATACCCCATGTGTTTCCTTGAGGATTAGTTGCCTGAAATTTAGCGATATATATAAGGCTAAGGAACAAATGCTTTCTTGATTTCAGGGAAAATAGGCTTGAGGCATCTTTTGCTTTGGAATCTCTTTGGGAAATTTATTTGGATAAGCAAAGTGAAAGTTCCGTCAGCATTTTAATACCAACAAAGGTAAGGTAGCGTCGTAGCGACAATATTCGGACAAGTTCGATACTTTAAATGATCGCATGATAATCTAACAGAGGTGACACTGTACAAATACAATACTACAATGCCATTTTCGGATATTGGTGGCGTAAAGGATGTAGCGGGTGAAACAAAGCCAGATTATAGTATAAAGAAATACTCACTACATCAAAGTCTTGACAATTACAAGAAATTCACAGCCACCGCAAAAGCACTTTTTTTTTTAAATTTTATTTTTCTCTGTCTCTCTGGAATTCTCTTTGATACGTTATTGCTAAGGAAGATGTATGTTATATTCCTGTATCACTACATCTCTGTGTTCTCCGACTTAGATCCAATGAAGAAAGAAAAGGGCCCCTTCCATGCTATTCGTCATGATTGTTGGATGATATGTTCTGTGTGTTGATTTCTTTAAAATATAATACGTAATTGTATTTAACCGAGCATGCTGTTTTTCAATTATGAAATTTGCTTGAAATAAATCTGCTCTGTTTGTCAGACAAAAAATCATTGCAAAATGTTACTTTGATCCTTTCGAAATTTTTACTTTTCAATTAATTTGAACTGTAGAATTTATGGAAATAATTTTAAATGAACTTTTGGCATGTATTGCATATTGCATATTTTAAATTTTTACTTTTCAACTAATTTCTTGGGTTACTCTTTTTTTTTTTCTGAAAAAAAAATGTGCTTGCAAACTCTTGGACTGCCTCGCTGTATAACACAAGCATCTCTACATTAATCAAAACATATTTCATCTATATATTTTTTTTAGAGGAATTGACAGCACTGTCAAAGAGAATTCATTTATGTTTTGTTGATACTGACAAACACGTTTATTCCATCAACGTGTATCTGGTGTTGTTAGTAGACGAGTAATTCTAAGAATTAAGACTTGCGGTTATATTCATGAAACGTTCAATAATCAATATAAACAAAAATATTGTTCACATAAAATTTAGTTAACGAATTTATTGTTCAATTGAACGTAGTACAGATGCATGTCAAGATTTTCCATCAATTCATAGCCGTCTTATCCGCCGTAGTTACCTGTTCGAAGTTCGAACTGATCCGAAAAAAAGGAAGTTCCAATATTATTTGGTTAAGTACGGATTGAAGCTTGGCCATCCCGCTATGAATATCGGTTTTGGATTTAATTAGAAAATTATATTGTACCTATTCTGAGTTCCGACCGTCATATTATTGAAAAAAAAATAATAAAATTGTCACTACAAAAATTTGCAATTAGATATATGCCATTACTTTTAATTAATTTATGAAATACACTATAAAATTATTTAAATTAGTTTAATGCCATTAACTTATAGGCTTTGATCAAAATGATTTTTAGGTAGGATCATATCATTGAAATTGATTTCTCAAGATCTCTTTGGGTCTAATAACATGAAAACTTCAACCAAATGACATCGAATCCATTCATTTGATAAAAAAATTTCTAGTGAATTGAAATGAAATGCAATCTCGTGTTAGGAAAATTCCATTCTGATCAGGTCCATAGTGAATTAGAAGCATGACACTCTCAATTTTGTCATTACTTTTCTATCCTCATTAGAGTTATACCAAAAATCAAGGAATTTATGTGTTTTTTCTATCCAGTATGGATTATACAAATATCGGACGAACATCCATATTAGATATGTATTTATACCCGAAAAATAAAAAAAATATTGGCTATATAGAGTTCCCAAGTTCCGTTGTGTCCTTCCGATTGCAACTAAAAATGAAAAGATTTCTCCAGGCATACAAAGAGAACAACATACAGATGATTTGTGTAGCAAATACTGAAAACTGAATGAATTAAAAAAAAGTCTACAAAATCACAGAATTTCTTGCTTTAGAAAAATGTTGTCTATCCCGTAAAATACATACTGCTTCCAATTACATAAACCACTACAGAATTGTGCGCTATAGCCTATAAAAGTGAATCAGCTTTCACCTGAAACAAAAGGAAGCAAAATGAGGTTCAGAAAGTGTTGAACGCACTGAATTAGACAACTAAGCATGTTGCCAGTAATAGAAAGTTTGTATATGCATTCTTTATGTGAATGTTTATTTGATGAAATTATAGTCGTAAATAGTTACAGCCAGGTCTACAAGAGCAGCAACCAGAGAGGATTACAGCAACAGATTTGAGTACCATAATCATCTTGCTTCAATTCAATACAGTCCTAGTTGGGCCTGCATGAATCTTAGTTTCCATGCATAGGTCTAGGATTAATATATTATGAATATCAGCATTTGGTCATTTCTGATATGAACTGGGAAGTGCACCATTGCAACTTTGGAATTAATAAGTTGACTAACTCACTAGTCTTTTCTTTTTCTTTTTTTTTTTTTTTTTCTTCATGTGATGCTTGGTTGCAGAATAAGGTAATTACAGTATAATTAAGTCAAACTAAATCATAATTGAGGAATAATTGGCCATGATTACAATTAAACTGCAAATCTTGGCAGAATTAGGATGACAACTCAACAGGTCATCCTTTTATGCTGTTATGGCATACAAACAGGAAAATCAGTCCAGTGGAGCCATGGCCTGTTACCCAAACATGACTTGAACCATAGTGGATAAGATGTTTGGACCCAAACCCAACTCATTTACGCATCAGGCCAATCTTACAGGGTCAGAAAGTCCTGTGCAGAACAAACACCAGTATTTGTAGGCTTAATTACAAATTATTTGTGTGGGCTTACTTGGATTTAAGATTCTGATTCAGTTCCAATGGATCCCAATGTGGTGAGTTTTCCAAATGACTCCTTTGCCTCACTTGAGGCCTCAGAAAAGAAATCTTTCACCTTGTCCACTACAGATTTCATTTCATCTTTCCTCGGCAGCTGAAATAAACCACATTGTGAGATAACTATCATCCCATTACTTGTTATAAAATAACTATCATCCTATTACTTGTTATTATGACATGGCTACTACATATATACCAGTCCAAATATTTAAGAAGTTGTCCCCACTGAAATAGTAAATTTTCACAATATTAATAAATTAAGTGAAAAATATATATAGAGTAATTATAAGTAGGATAAGTAAAGTATTAGAACGAATTTAAGAAACGATTATGTAAGTATATGGTTTAGGGTTGAGGACAAAAAAGTAACACGTACCTCAATGACGTTGCTGCTTCTAAGTGCAGCTTGCATATTGCCATTTTCCTGATCAGCAATAATATTTAAATCAGAACTTCTATTTTAAGAGTATCACCAAATTGCATTTGAAACTAGCTTCCTTCAATAAACCACTAAAACATTACAACAAGCTTGAAGCCATATCGCAACTCTTTGGCATTGCTTAGCGCCCTGTGCTTCAGTTTTGCTATCTTTGTTATCTCCTCCTCATCCTAATTACAAAAGAATCAGAAATTTAGTCACACAATGTCATACAACAACAAACCATTTTTTCTTTCTCAAAGCAAATAACAATACTAATACAGACTAGTAAAGTAATCAAAATCACAATAACAAACTACCTTGTAGATTACAGCAGCTAGATTCCTAGCAGTAGTATCTTTGTAAATGTATTTTCCAAGGAAGGTGTCCTTGGCTGTAACCATGAGTTTAGCAGTTGAACCACCCTCAACCATGGTCAGCGGAAACCACAAATTCAACTAAAAATGCATTAAAAAAGCCTCAATTTTAGTTTCAGTTCTCAGAAGTACTTCCTGAACTCTTGTTTCATTTATTGAGAGGAACAACAAAAAGCTATTGGAAAGTTAAATCAACATTGCCAGCTAGTATTAATTCACTACATGATTTAGTGATGACAGGATATATACTCGTTATCAGAGTCAATTTGATTTCTTTGATATTTCAATGACGTATCAGGCCTCTATATTTATTTATTTATTTTACAAACAGGGTAAATTTGCTTAAATGAACCAGAATCTACACCAATATTTACCATTTAACCTTAGCAATTGAACTTTCCAAAGAAAGAAAAGTAGAAAACGACCACTCAAAAATTTTTTTTCCAGAAAATACATCAGACAGAGAGAGAGAGAGAGAATTCAACATACATCAGCGTTTCTGACGAAAATTATAAACTGGGGGTTGCCATCCGGATCAAATTTTGGCTGAGGTGGCGGTTGCATATTGCGGTACTGTGGAGGTATCGCTTTCTTTCCCTTTCGCGCCACCACTACTAACTTGTTTCTCTTCTGCTTTAACGAACTTGCTCCAGTAGAGAAAAGCGCTGGGTTTTGCCATGCTGGTTCTGGTCGGATGAGAGATGGTCGGACTATGGACCGAAGGGAAGACATACTCGTCACTTCCATCTCACAAGAGAGAGAGAGAGAGAGAGAGAAGCTCTTATCTGGTTAGAACTTTAGAAGAGAGGTAGCTCGGAGTAAACTAGTTTTTGGTCTTTTTGTTTCCTTCCACGTGGCAAATTTTGATTGGTTACGTCTTTTATTTTCGGAAGACTTGATTATTGTGTTTTCTCATGCAAAACTTTTATGGAATCGGAGTCAGAAAAAACTTAAAAAATAAAAAGTGTTTGCCCAAAAAAAACTTAAAATTCGTTGAAAAATAATAGAAGGGCCACATCAACAATTTTTGCAATGTAGAATTTTTGCGTGGAACTAGACGCTGTTATTATGAGCCTCCGATTTAAAGACCGAAGGCTTGAGAAGTGGCGCTGCAACAATTCCAGCCACAAGAGTGGTTACTGGGTCAGGAGAGGGCTGCAAATTGTGGTCGAGTCAGTTTCTTTGTGGCGCCTACCATGTAGATAAATATGCTGTCTGATGTTGGCCATAAAGAAGGATCACTTGATTCCGTTAAAATATACAAGAAACAGAAGTGGGTTTTTCTAAAATAATCACGTGTTTAATCATGAAATCGGATTTCAGACCTTGCTTCTTCTGTTACTCTCAATACGAATTCCACCACTTTTCAATTTGGACCATCCGATTCAAAACAAATATATCATCAAAAGAAGGTTAATAGTGTACTTTTGTTCGTATGAAGAAACTGTTCAATGACTTCTGCAATACCATATTAGTTTAAGAAATTAATGCGATTGCAATTACAAACAAGCCCTTTTTTGGTGGCCTTTAGTGCTATGTGCTGAATAGATTGGGAAGTCAGGAATGATGTGGTTTTAAATCAGGGGCATTTCAAAAAGTATAGAGTTATCTTGTAAGTAATCAAATCTCTTTTTTATTTTAGGTCAGGAACGCTGAATTCAAGCAGCCAGATTTAAGGTATTTGATGAAAATAAAGAGTCAGATTCATGGTGTAAATGGTATGTACCAGTTTCATAAGAGCCAGTTTTTTAGGTGTTAGTATGCCATAGAAAGAGGGAAAGAAAGATTATTCTATTTTCAGCTTAGTTGGGGAACCAGTACTGACACTAGTAAAATTCACAAGGAGGTGATGTTTTAAACTTTTAACAGACTCGGGGGCAATTTAGTCTTTGCATATCCATCTTAGCCTGGGTTGTTTGTATATGACTTCCGTTTTGATAATGAAAACAGGCAACTTTGTTACTTTTTTCATAAAGGGAAAATATATCATCAAAATACCTCTTTGTTGATTTTGTGAGCTTTTAATGATGAATAATATTTTCTTATTATTCTTAACTATACAGAAGTATTACAAAGCCTTTTATAGGCAAAGAAAATAACGGTAGAAAAATTTTACCGTTTGCTAAGTAACGTTCTTATTTCCTAATATAGTAAAAGATAGTAACCCCTTTTTATCCATAAAAGGTTGGATGACTACTTTTACTAATTAGCCTATGATGTTAATACTGAGGCTAATTTAATCCTAATCTCTTTTTTTCTCAACACTCCCCCTCAAGCTAGGTTTGTAGATGTCGTACAAGCCTAGCTTGTAAGAAATATCGTCGAAGGCCTTGATGCCTAAACCTTTCGTAAAAATATCCGCCAATTGATCGTTACTCTTGACATATGGAGTCTCGATTTCCTTGGCTTGAATTTTTTCTCTAGTGAAGTGGCAATCCACTTCTATGTGTTTAGTCCGCTCGTGAAAGACGGGATTAGCCGCAATGTGTCTTGCCGCTTGATTATCACAAAACATCTTCATTGGTGCTTCGTGCTTGAAATTCAAGTCGGCTAGTAATTGCTTGATCCATGTCAACTCACTTGCGGTGGATGCCATAGCCCGATACTCCGCTTCCGCGCTTGATCGAGCCACGACATTTTGTTTCTTGCTTTTCCATGTGACTATATTTCCGCCTACAAACGTGCAAAATCCGGTTGTCGATTTTCTATCGAAACTTCCGGCCCAATCTGCATCGGAATAGCCACATATAGCGTTAGTACCATTTTTCCTCATCCAAATTCCCTTTCCGGGAGTACCTTTTAGATACCTTAATATTCTATTAATGGCATCTAAATGAGGTGTTCTTGGCGCATGCATGAATTTACTAATTTGACTTACGGCAAAAGATAGGTCCGGTCTTGTAACGGTGAGGTAAATTAATTTACCTACAAGTCTTTGGAATTGACTTATATCCGTTAATGGTTCACCTTTTTCACAATCAAGTTTTTCAGTGGTGTCTATTGGAGTTTTGGCCGGTTTGCACCCTAATTTACCGGTTTCCTTAAGCAAGTCAATAACATATTTTCATTGATTTAAAAATAACCCTTTTGAAGAATGGGCTATTTCTATTCCAAGAAAATATTTTAACTTGCCTAAATCTTTAATGTCAAATTTTTGTTTTAGGCTCAATTTAACATTTTCAATTTCCATAAGGTTATTTCCGGTTATGATTATGTCATCGACATAAACTAAAACCGCGGTGGTACCATTTGTATTGTGCCTAACAAATAATGATGGATCGGCTCCACTAATTTTAAAATTACAAGATAATAAAAATTGAGAAAGTTTACCATACCATGCCCTTGGAGATTGCTTTAATCCATAAATTGATTTTTTTAACCTACAAACAAGGTTAGTAATACCTTCCTTTTTGTGACCGGGTGGTATGGTCATATAAACCTCTTCTTCAAGATTTCCTTGAAGAAACGCATTTTTAACGTCCATTTGATGCAAGGTCCAATTATTATTCACCGCTATGGAAAAAAGTATTCTAACGGTATTCATTTTAGCAACCGGTGCAAAAGTTTCATGGTAGTCTATGCCATAAGTTTGGGTATATCCTTTGGCGACTAATCTAGCTTTATACCGTTCTATGGTACCATCACTATGGTATTTAATTTTGTACACCCATTTACAACCAACCGGTTTTTTCTTTTTTGGTAGTTCACATAATTCCCAAGTTTGGTTTTTTTCCAAGGCATGGAGTTCCTCTTCCATTGCCTTACACCATTTCGGGTCATTTTTTGCTACCTCGTAATTGGTTGGTTCTTCAATTTTGGATAAGGAATTCAAGAAGGCATAATGCTCATTAGAAACATTCTTGTAAGAAATATAATCTTGAATAGGATATTGTACCGAATAAGTGACAAAATCCCTTAATCTTGTGGAAGGTCGAGGTTGTCGACTTGATCTTCTCAATGGCATCTCTTGCTCTTGAGTTCCGTCATCTTCCTCAACGTGTTCTTCGTGTTCGATCTCTTCAAATTCTTCATTTTGTAAGCTTATTTCACTTTCTTCTTGTGATTCTTCACCTACAATATTTCGTGATTCTCTTCGAAACTCACTTGTTTCGACATTAGTAACACATGGATAAATAAAGTCATTTGGAAGAATATTTTCAACATTATTTCCATTACAATTTTCATAAAATGGTTCATTTTCAAAAAAACTTACATCTCTAGAAATGTAAAGTTTTTTATTTTTAGGGTCATAGCATTTATACCCCTTTTTTTCGGAAGAGTACCCAACAAAAATAGTTTTGATTGAAGTAAAATCAAGTTTGTCACCTTTTTGGTTGTGCACAAAACATTTACAACCAAAAACTTTTAAATGGCTAATATCTAATTTTCTACCATAAAGAATTTCTAACGGACTTTTAAAATCCAAGATAGCACTTGGCAACCTATTTATCAAATAAGTTGCGGTTAAAACGGCATCCGACCAAAAAATTTTAGGAACATTATTTTGAAACAAAAGAGATCTAGTAACTTCTAAAAGATGACGATTTTTTCTTTCGGAAACACCGTTTTGTTGAGGAGTATAAACACAAGTAGTTTGGTGTAAAATACCTTTTTGTTTAAGAAAATTAGAAAAAGTTTGATTAACATATTCGGTACCATTATCCGTTCTAAAAAATTTGATTTTTTTCTCAAATTGGTTTTCAACAAAATTCACAAAAGTTTGAAAATGGGAAAAGACCTCATTTTTATTTTTCATCAAATATAACCAAGTGATTTTCGAAAAATCATCAATAAAGATAACAAAATATCTAAAGTCATTGTAGGATGTTATAGGGGCCGGACCCCAAACATCGGAGTGAATAAGTTCAAAAAAATCGTTACTTTTAGAATTGGAAATAGAAAAAGGGGGTCTAGTGTGTTTCGCAAGCTTACAAGTTTCGCAATTGCTACAATCTAAATTAGAGAAATTAAAAATTTTGTTTAAAATTCTATCGGAAGGATGCCCAACGCGCTTGTGCCAAAGTTGACTCAAATCTTCATTTTTACTAGTTTTAAAAATAAATTTATTGCTATTTAAAAAATAAAGACCGTTTTCAAAAAAACCTTCACCAATTTTTTCTTTTGAAAATAAATCTTGAAAAATAACACTTTTTTCTTTAAAAATTATTTCGCAATTCAAATCTCTAGAAAGTTTGCTAATGGACAACAAATTAACGGAACAATTTTCAACATAAAACACATCTTGCAAAAAATTTTTTGGTAAAATACTAATCATGCCCCATCCTTTAATTTTAATTTTTTCATCGTTTGCTACGGTAAAATATTGGTCACCACTAATTGGACGATAATTTGTTAACAAATTTTTGTTTCCCGTCATGTGGTCGGTAGCACCGGAATCAAGTACCCATTTGGTCCAATTTTGGGGAGCAATTTTGGTCGAAATACCAATGGTTAGACATCTATGTTCACATAGATTATTTTGATTATTACTAATTAATCCAACCTTGCCTTTAATATGGACTGTATTTTTCCCTCGGTTGAAAAAATCAGAATTTATAGAATTGGATAAACCTTGGCTTGGGCCATGGCCCAAGAGAAGATCCATTAAGGAGGTTAGCATTGCCTCTATACGATCCATCCTCTTTCTTCTCAAATCTGCCTCTGTGTCGCTCAATCGAGCATCTTGCCTCTTCCGCCAAATCTCGGCTACATCGCCTCTCGACTTTCCTTTCCTTTCGACCGGCCGAAGCTCGGGATGGAGGACCCAGCAACAGTCTCTAGTGTGACCTGTGCTCTTGCAGTAGTCACAGCTATTGGATTCACAGCTATCGCTCCCCCTTCCTTCTTCACTTCGATCTAGGTTAGGGTTCGAGTTTTGAGGGCTGATGTGCCGAGTCTGCTCAGTTTTGATTTGATTTTGTCTTACGATTTCAGGCCAGGTGAGGATATTTCTCCCATCAGATTGAGTCGCCTGTGACTTTGAGGATGAGGCCTCAATCATAGTTGAGTGCAGTTCCTCTTGATCTTTCGATTTGTTGAGAATTTTTCTGGTTTTGCGATAAAGAAACTGATTCTGACAGAAAAATTTTGAGGGAAGTTTATGTAAGATTTTGAGCTGAATTTTTTCTTTGCTTGAACTTGAGATTCTAAACTGTTGGGTTTTTCTGGTAAGAGCAGAGATTTAGAATAGAGTTTAAGCTGGTTTGGAAAGAATTCAATTGAGGAAAAACAGAATTTTGTTTATCGGAAGAGTTTTAACAGAATTGAGATTGCAATGGGGTTAATTACGGATCAACCGCTCTGATACCATGTTGATTTTGTGAGCTTTTAATGATGAATAATATTTTCTTATTATTCTTAACTATACAGAAGTATTACAAAGCCTTTTATAGGCAAAGAAAATAACGGTAGAAAAATTTTACCGTTTGCTAAGTAACGTTCTTATTTCCTAATATAGTAAAAGATAGTAACCCCTTTTTATCCATAAAAGGTTGGATGACTACTTTTACTAATTAGCCTATGATGTTAATACTGAGGCTAATTTAATCCTAATCTCTTTTTTTCTCAACACTCTTAAATGAGCAGGTCATTTCAGAAACAAACAAGAGAATTCTGTGTTTACATAATTTTTGGCAGGCCAGAAGGTTCTCTAAAGCATTTTTACATTTGCATCAAGTTTGCATTCATATATACATGAAAGCTACATTAACAGCCCAAAAGTGGGGAGAAACAGAAATGTGGCCTGAAAGAAGCCATTATATGAACAGCAAAGCAAACACAAATAAATTTGAATTAAAATTGAATAATAACATCTTTCCACAAGTAATAACTTCATTTGCATACTCGCTGAATAGTATGTTAAATAACACAGTTACCTGCACGCCTAGAGTACCAAATCTTGTAGTTCAGCCGAAAAAACAAACAAGGAAAATCCCCAAAGCCCCGTCAAGCCAAAACAACAAAGCAGCAGCAGCAGCAGCAAAATATCAGAGACCAAGAAATTCGCTCTCTTTTTCTACAATGAAACCCAACCAAACAACCCTCTCTATATACCACTGCCCCAATCCCGAATCTACACTACTAAGAGATCAATTCTGAACAATTCATTTTCAGTTTTTAACTTTAGAATTTGAATTAGCAAGTTCCTCGAGACGCTTCCATACGGCCTCGCGTTTTGACAGGGTCTCCCCCTCCTTAGATTCTGCTTCATTGAACTTCTTCATGCACTCATCAGAGAGATTTGGATCCTGATCAGAGAAGAGCTTACGAACATTGAGGGTCAGGCTGCGTACTGCTTGGTTCCAGTGCGATCGCGCATTTCGCTCAAGTGCAGGAAAGATGATTGGGAGAATCACCTTGTAGTTTTGTTTGATCAGGCCCTCGATGTGGTCATTGTTCCACAAAAACAATGCCCTTTCTGCAACCTACAATCAAATAGAAAACAGATGAGAGGTAAGTGAGATGCTCAAGTACTATTATAACAAGAGTAAAATGTTTGTATTATCTTTTTTATGGAATACCAAATTTGGTACAAGATCGTACTTTGAAAAACTGCAAACCAATGAGGGTATCAGTTGTTTCACGCAAGTTAATTTATTTTCTTTATTTCTTTTACTGTTATGATAGTTTACTCTTTACAAAATAGATTCAAATGGAAGGGCTAGCATTATCTGTTCTTATCTTGGTATATGCTTTGGAATGGTGCTATGCATCTCATCATCATGCAATAAATAAGGATTGCTACAATCTCACATGCAACACCCGTTGTTACTCCTTGAACCTAATAACTAAATAAGGAGCCTCAAAAAGTGCAAAAAGATTTGGATTGCATGGAGCGCTCTACCACTTTTCATTCAAAGAAAATTAACCCCGAGTACAAACAGGCTATTCAAAAACTAAACGTTTAGCTCAGCCTAAAGCAAAATCCAAAACATCTCAAACCATAATGCACTGGTATTTTTCATCTCTGACAGTGCCTTACACAACACAAACTTGTTTAGAAGAACAATGCCTGGTCAGTAACAATATGACAAACAAACCAAAAGTGTTGACATAGGAATGAGATGGAACAAAACTTGTTAGTCGACATTTAATGCTACAGAAAAAGAACAGAAGTACTTCCTAGTGGCACTATATTTTCAGTATGTATCACACTCACTGACTGGCAACAATAGCATTAGATGTTTAAGCCTCAAATGAGTAGATATAATACGTTTAGTATCCGTCACCTCATTATGCATCCCAATTTATTGTGCCAACAGCTGTGGATAGAAATAGAATAGGAAATTTCTCAGAACCAATTACTTCAAAGAAAAGTAGTGGCAACTAAACCAACACCAGAGCTGTCTCCTCCATTGTCATTGCCTTGCAATCTCCTAGTCTCTCATCTCTTCTTCTCCAATCCTGCCCACATTCTTATCCCTTCCTTCTTCCTCACACATAATTTGGGCAGGCACCACAAAAATTATTTCCAATGGAAAGGGGTTATTGCACAGCAGTAGACTCCAAAAAAAATATATATTCTGGAAATTTTGTATATTTTTTGAAAGGAATTTCTGAAATTAGAAAAATTCAAGTATAGTGTAATTTATATTTTCTTCAATTGCCATTAAAAAACAAATAACAAATAAGATCGATTCTCTAGAAAGTTGTTTCGTGAATAAACTAACTAGTGGCAGCCAATAATTTTTACAACAACAATAACTAAGCCTTTTGTCCCAAACAAGTTGGGGTAGGCTAGAAAAGAAACCCAGCAGAAAAGTCACCAATAATAGAATGATAAAAATACTGATAGTACTAATAATAATAATAATAATAGTAATAAGCCAATAATTTTTAAAAGAAATAAAAGTTAGAACAGCGTCCTTCACAGTTTTGCATAAATTCCTAGCATAACATATCATACTTTTCCTAATTTATGAACTACTGAGTCGTAATAGGCTTTTACTTGTACTTCCCTAAACTTGAACTCCCCCTTCTTTTTTCCCTTCTCTTTTGGTTTGAGAACACAAGGTTGAGTAGATTTAATATAATCTGCTGCTTCAACACAACTTTGTCTTGGGTGTTATGTAAATCAGTTATATTAAAATAAATACTAACAAAGTAACAATCGTAAAATTATACCCTGGACTGAATGACAGGTGACTTATTTTATGTTAGAATTATCATATCTAGACCTCAACAAATAGTCACAACTAAACAATTACCTTTTTATCAAGAAAAATAGAGTTCATAGTATTGTTCATGAGCTACTTTTGATACTATATATCTAGACCTCAATGGAAATGGGTTATTGCACCTAGCAGTCGACTCTCAAAATATATCATGTATAAATGTATTGGATTCATATCAGCTAGGGTATGAAGACACATGCCTGATAAGTTTATCTACTAGTCTGGATTATAGTAACTTGTATATCTAACAAAGGTGATATCATATATCAATACATACAATATCTACAAAAAGAAAAATGGCAACCTACAAGGAAGCCTTCATAATGGAAAAGAGAAAAGGTGATACTTTCAATCTGTAAAAAATGTAAGGAATGAAAGGATAAAATGGGCTTGCTAGGATGTGAAAGGAGAGGCAAATGAAATAGTACTCTAGCAGTATGAGGTTCTATCATAATTTACAAAGATGAATCTTCTAACACAAACAGCTAACCTACTACTAGAACATTAGTCAGCAAATTCCAGAATTGATATCACTTTACATCACTTCTTTCCTTCAAAAGTGATATATTCCGATAGCTCAAGTTCTTGTAAGAAGACAAAAGATAGCATTGAATTACCTACCGATAAAATTAGAAGTTAAAAAGTGTGTTATATAGTACAACTCTAATGTAACATGGATGTTTTGGAACCTTTTATCACGTTGGTCACCTTGAATGAAATCTTACATACAGCTCCAGGTGTTTACAAAAAGACAGAGAAAGCATGAGACTAACTACCCACCAACCCCATAACAAATAGATTTTTATACTTTAGCACAAATTAATTGTGTATTCAATTTGTATCTTCATTTTTTTCTATGAATTATGTGCCTAGCTCAATAGTTCAGACTACCAAGTTTCTTCAATTTCATAAGCTAACTTATTGATGATATATTTTCCTTTGTTCGCCATTAAACTGCTATTACCATATCTTCTTAAGATTTGAAGTTTTACCATAAAAATGATGAACTAAAGTGTAACTTCTTTTTAATTATTCACTTATAAAACACAAATGAATCATATGGGGGTTTTCTTTATAGGTTGCATTTTCTAAAAATACATGTATTGACTGTTCAACTGCCAATAATAAGCATATGTGCAGAAATGCATTTAACCTAAAAGAAGCCAAGTAAAAGAATATAAATACCCCAAATAATCACAGATAAATCTTCCATAGAACTAGTGCATAAATCAGAAAACCTTAACCAACTGAAACCCAGCTTGTCATGACAAAATCTTTCACAAAAAATAAACACTAACAACAAATATTATTTTTATAATTATGCAAAATCCATCAAGACATCAGACAGAAATTCTAACCTGAAAGTGTGAGCTGTTCAAGCATCGCGCTACCCGGCCAAAAAGCGGGACCACACACCTCTGGAACTCAGCCGTTTGGGTTGCTTCCAATACCTCCTCCAGTTCCCCCAAAAACATAACCTCCTTTGAGCTATTAGTCACTGGCCAATACTTCAACAAGCCCCTTATCACAGCATCAGCCAATTTGTTATCCTTCTCCACAAATTGGGTGATGCAATACGACAGCTGTTGGTGGTATGTAGAGACACATTTGGGTTTGTGAAGCGGTATCAATGCCCGTACCAGGAACAGTTTATGCTCTTCTTTCAAAGGTAACGCAAAACCATTAATAATACTCCCGAGAATTTCCAACAACTCAGCAATCAGAACTCGCACGATCTTGCAACAGTAAGGTTGGTTTGGCTCGCAATATGACAGTTTTGTATGCGATCTTAGCAGACTAGTACAATCTGGTATGTTCTTGACTGATTTTTCCGAGAGGATGATGCCTTGATGTGTTTGAACCATGATCGAGCTTAAGTTGGCAGCTCACATATTTCAATTTGTCAAGAGAATTGGCACATATTCTTGTTTTATTGATCGTACCTTTTTCACAAGTGCTTGTTCTATCTGTTGAAATCGTTGTACCTAATGGGTTGAGAGTGATAAATGCTAAGAGAGATAAGAACATTGCAAGTGAATGGATTACATGAGATCTGCGCAATTAAAATTCATTTGTGTTTGGCTGGAACACATCAGGGAACAAGAACAAAGAAAATGTGCCTACCTTGAATCAAATTCCTCTTACCTACCATTTCAAACCGAGAAAAAAACAAAAGCCCCTCTCACAGAAAATTTTTGCCAAACAAGCATCCAACTACTCCTCTTTTCTTTTTCCAATGAATCTTGTTGCTCAAACGAGCCAAGATCACGAGAACTCACACGAGCCTCTTCACAAACATGCTAGGCAAAAAGCCATTGTGAAAGCATACATGAGCCAAAAGAGCTCTTTCTCTTCTTCTTGAGCCAAAAGAGCTCGATTCTTTTTCTTTCTTTCTTTTCAAGGAGTACAAATGCAAGTTGGCAATTCAATCTCGACAAGGATCGAACCATTTGAAGATGGCAAGCTCAATCGTGCGCCACTACGATGAGCTTGAGGGGGATGTTAGAGATATAATAAGTATAGAATTATGGTTAGGTAGGAGATATTGATATTGTATGATAATTGGAGATTGATATCAATAGAGACTATAGAGGGTTGGTAGGGATGCACAATGGGAGATGTTAGTAGTCAAGTTAGAGTAGTCTATAAATACTCGTATAACTGTATTCATTTTACAATCAATTCAATACAAATCTATTTCCTATCAACTGTTAGTGGGCCCGGTCGAAGCCGTTGGAGTTGGGGAAGGAGGAAGAGGAGGCGGAGGCGGAGGTGTCGGAAGAGCGATAGACAGATCAGATGGGATTGGATCAGAGGTAAGAGGCAGGGTAATCGGAGAAGAGAGCGGGAGAGCGAGGTGTTCGAAGGTCAGGGTTTTGTTTGGGAGATGAAGTGGCCGTGAAGTCGGAGAACTCGCCTCGGGTTTGTGATCGGAGAAGAGAGATGGAGAGACAGAGAGAGATAAGAGAGCGGCGCAAATGGTTTTAGCAAAAGGAGAATCTAAGCTTGAGCAGTTGCAAAAGCTCAAACCCTCATCTCCCCACACCGAAATCGAAAGAGGAATAGAGTTCTAGAGAGAGGAAATGGAGGAAGGGATGGAATCGAAGCAGCAGCCGCATCTGATCTTGGCGCACAACCTTTTCCTTCTCTCTCACCCTGATGTAGACGACATCGAGAAGGTCCGCCTCCGCGAAGAGGTTCTCTCCGTCGTCAAATCCGATGGTTGTTATCTCACCTCTCCTTTTCTCTTTATTAATTTCATTGCCAAACTAGATTTACTGGTGTTCTTTGCCGTGTCGCTATTTGTGTCGTGGATCCCTGGACAATCCGCCCCCATAAAAGAGATTGTGGTTTCTCTAGGGATCAGGAGCTTTGATCTTTCCTATTTTGTCGATTCTATGTTCGATCCAAGTGATGCCTGTGTCAAATTTTGTTGTACCCTTAGCATTAAACCCGGATTTTTGTTTATCACTGTTATTATAATAACAGTTGATAAATTGTATAAAGCAAGGAGAAATTAATGATAGTTGTCAAAGAGTCTGGGGAGCTGATTTGAGTGAAGCAAGTTATTGTCTTGCTTGGGTATGTATAAGTACTTCTCTCTGTGTTAGATAGACTAATATTTGTTTGTCCATGTTAGTTAAACTGTAACTTGGTTTCTCACTCATAGATTATATTTCTCATGAGAGTATTATGACTTTTGCTTAGTTCATCTGATTTGAAGCCTTTTTTTTTCACAATATATATTGAGCTATGTGAACTTTTTACAATGTGGTTTAATTTTGTTTCATTTGTTTTTTTCCCCAAGATATGGCTTCTCTATACGAGTCTCTTACCACTTCGGGGGTACTTGAGAAGGATGCAGAGCTTCTCGACTCGACGAAAAAACGAATTGAAGAGGAGATTAAGAAGCTTGATGAAAAGTAGATGAGTCTTTTTCATCTAAGTTTGTTTTGATGTCTTTAGGGTACTTATTAACAATTAATTCAGTTTGCCAGACTTTTGTGATGTCCTTAAAGGGCATGCAATTAAATTTAGTGATAGCAAAAGCACTACTTATTTCTATGTAGATTGAGGCCTTTTCACGGCATATAGGCATTGCTGAACTTTAATTATCTCATTTTGAAGGATTGCTGATGCTGAAGAGAACTTGGGAGAAAGTGAAGTGCGTGAGGCTCATCTTGCCAAATCCTTGTATTTTATTCGCATTTGTGATAAGGTACAATTTTCCCTCTTTATTTTCTTTTATTATTCATATTCTGATAAAGCGTTGACATAAGAACATTTGGCCATTGTTCTGATTACGTTGTCATTTGTTTTACACTTTAAAATTTAGGAAAGGGCCCTGGAGCAGCTCAAAGTAACTGAAGGAAAAACAGTTGCTGTTGGTCAAAAAATGGATCTGGTTTTCTACACATTGCAGATTGGCTTTTTCTATATGGACTTTGACCTCATTTCAAAATCTATTGACAAAGCTAAGAAGTAAGTTTTGTTAAAAGAAAATACTGTATGTAAATTTTCCTAGTTATCTGTTTACTTTTTTTTTAATGCACTTGTTGTGATTCTGTTGATGGGTATTTTGTTTAGTATATTTCTTTATTCGTTTCTTGTGTGCATTTAATTAGTTTATTTGAGGAGGGAGGAGACTGGGAGAGGAAGAACCGTCTGAAGGTATATGAAGGCTTGTATTGCATGTCCACAAGAAATTTCAAGAGAGCTGCCAGTTTGTTTCTGGATTCCATCTCAACCTTTACCACTTATGAGTTGTTCCCTTACGACACCTTTATCTTTTACACTGTTCTGACAAGCATCATCTCTCTAGACCGTGTCTCCCTCAAGCAAAAGGTACTTTCTCATTAAGGTAGCATTGCTAACTGACACTGCCCATCCTGCAGGTATTTGCACCTTTCTGTATGTTGTGATGTTAACTGGTATTTGATATCAGTAGTTGGGGACTGCTTTAGTTGAAGCTTTTGAATATGTGTAATTTGAAAAAAACGGAACCACTTCAGAGACTTCCTTAATCCTAATTAAAGTGAACAATTGAAGCAAACGCATCGATTGTTTCCTAAACCAAACATGTTATATCAATAGTCTGATTGCATGAATAGGTTGCATCTGGATTATGTTTCTGTCATCATGTATTCTAATATAGTTCATCATAGGTAGTGGATGCACCAGAGATACTTGCAGTCATTGGAAAGGTGCCCCATCTCTCTGAGTTTCTGAACTCACTTTATGGATGCCAATACAAATCCTTCTTTGTTGCTTTCTGTAAGTATCACATGCATATTTTTTCAATTTTATTACTTTTGATCCAGTTCTCTTCAGATAGGAATTGCTCTAGTGCTGTAAAATAGTTCAAATAAAATTTCTTAGAAGGACGATTTTTCAACTCAAATTTTGCAAGTTGCCCGAGTATCCTCCATATCCATACTTCAATAAATATATAAATGTTATATTGTACTGTTGTCCAGCCAATATATAGCACTTGCCATGAAGTCCAGGATGCCAATACCCTTTTTAATAGTACATTATAAGAATAGATAGTTCAAATTGCAATCAAGAGGAATAAACTTCAGAAAATAATTGCTCTTTTTTTGGTGTTGCCAGCTGGTTTGACAGAACAGATTAAGCTGGACCGCTATTTACAACCCCATTTCCGTTACTACATGAGGGAAGTCCGTACTGTAGTTTATTCTCAGTTTCTGGAATCTTACAAGAGTGTCACCATGGAAGCTATGGCAACCTCCTTTGGTGTCACTTTTGATTTCATTGATCAGTAAGTTACTTTTTTTAATTCTGTAGTTGCTTAGAAGATCTTTTGCATATTTGGCTATCAGGGAACTGCTTTTTATGAAGGAAGGTTAATTATGAATTCCTGGCCTATAATTTGCTTTGTATTTGGACTGTTGTGTTGTTTTTTTTTTTTAAAACTTTTTTTATATTCTTGTGTATACTTGTGAAATCCAAATTGGAATCTGGCTTGTCTATTTGAAAACCCTCCAAAATAATAAATAGACTAATGGAATAGATGAAAAATAATGAAGTTACAAGCAATTTGTCATTTTTGGAGAGCAGCTTCTTCTCTTTTCATTTTGCATTTTTCTTTTAATTTGATTATAAGAAGGGTCATATCAGTTTCGCATAAGTGCAAAGAATTGAAAAGAAATATCCTGTCAATTGTTGACATGAAGCTGTTCTGTAAATTAGCTTATTTTGAATTTGATAATTTATTTGTGCCAAAAAAAATATGAAATAAACCAAATGGAAAATGCACTTACGTTCATTGTTGGCACAATGCTTCAACTCCATAATAAGGTAAGAAATGTTTCAGAATATATTTTTTTTTTTTTTGTAGGGAGTTGTCACGGTTTATAGCAGCTGGGAAGCTGCATTGCAAGATTGACAAAGTTTCTGGGGTTTTGGAAACGAACCGACCAGATGCCAGAAATGCATTTTATCAGTCAACAATCAAACAAGGAGATTTCTTGCTCAATCGCATTCAGAAGTTATCTCGGGTGATTGATTTGTAAACTCAATTCAAAAGTAAGATGAAGGCTTCATGCTGTCTTATTGTGTATTTCTTCCGTTATTTCTTTTTTCTATGGTAACCTTTGTGTAGCTTAGACTCTGTTTTCGGGGAACTGGCCCTTGTGTTCGAAAGGGAATTTCGGTGTCTGAGATTCCTTTTAGAATTAGCTCCTTATTAGCTCATGCGATTTAATTACAGTCTGTGTAACTTGGTACTTGCTATTTTGTATTTTATTTAGGTGTCGATTATATTCCATTATGAATTTATTTCGTCTGTGTTTCATTCATTTTACAGTATGTTTGTTATTCTTTCTGACTTTTAGTTGGCTATTTATCGTGGCTGTGAACTTCCGAGGTGCCTCTCAGTCTCAAGCTCTCAAAATTGTACCCCCGACCTTTAATTGTGCGCCTTAAATTTATTGACTGTTCCATCCTCCATTTTGTAATATGGGTGACACTGTTCTCTTGGTAGCTCTCATAAATATTTTGGATATCTAATGAATAAATGCCTCACACACGAGTGAGTTTCATCTGGTACCGTGAAAAATTATACAACTATTCGAGGGCTTCCCTAGAACTACCATTTTTTCGGCTAACAAACACAAATAAGTGAATGAAAGTCGGAATCAGAATGGCATGAAATGGTGTTCTAAGAGTTCGCCCCGAGGTGGATAGTGTATTGCAAACGTATCGTGTCGTTGTGTCAAACACGTGTGTTAAGAGTTCTTATTGTGTCATGTTGACACAAGTTATATTTTAACATATCGTGTTAAGTGAAGGAATTGGTTAACACGATATGCATTATGAAACAACGTGTCAAACTCAAGATATATTATAACTTTTTAAATAGAAAAAATATAATAAATTGTTGAAATTCATTTTAACTTCATATATTAAAATAAAAGTTAATGATTCACTAAAAAAGATTTATGAATAAAAGTTATTAAATTTTATAATATAAACTTAATATAATTTAATATATCTTAAATAATATTATTTTTTATTGTGTCAACTCGGGTTGTGTTAAGACGTATTAATATTTGAAAGTCTCTAACATGACACGCTGACATGCACATGTCGTGCTAATTCCATAAACGTGTCGTGTTGTGTCAACACACATGCATATCGTACACAACGCATTCATGTCGTGTCATTTTGAAAAACACGTTCATGTCGTGTCATTTTGCAATGTAATTTGACTCAACATTATCATCTCATAAAGCAAAATGTTGGGTTATTGTACCTAACAACATATGTGAATAATATATGGGGCATCATGTTGAAAACCTGGTTGTTGATCGATCTTGCCGTATGAAACGATCAATAATGCAATAAATGTTTGAGTCACACCGAATCACAAGCAGCAGATGATTGAGAGCACTATCGAACCAAGCTTCCCGAGTTTTATGCTTTGCAAGATACTCATATTCCTTGTGCCTACAAAATCAGGACGCGTCTGGGCAAAACGCGTTTTATCAAAACGAGCTAGTTGCGCTGGTTATTATTTCATATCATTATTATCTATATAAGAGACTAAAACATATACTTATGCTGTATCTTCTCCATGGAAATTTTAATGGACTCCCATGTACCGATTATCTTTTAAAATAACTATATTCAGTTTTGCGATTTTTCAGCCATAAATTGACCCTGTTGACTCCAAATTTGAGGCATCGAGCACATGGATTGTCTCATAGGATTGATAGATTAGTTCGGGGAACAGAAATGGTAGAACTCCACTTTATTTATTTATTATTATTATTATTTTTAATTTTGGCTTCCAGCGGATAATTTATTTTATCACTTCACTCAAGGTAAAAAGGCAGTTATTATTTTTTTTTTATGATTTTGTTTATGAATAGGACGCATGACAATGTAAAAATGTTAGCAGTCATTACAAAGTCCAATAGCTTAATGACAATTAGCAAAATGCATATTTAGCCACGGTAAAAGAACACAAATTCGAATTTTGAGACGAGCAATCATACTTTTTCTTTTTGGCGGACAAACAAGAAATCTAGTTCCACCAAATCCATTAAATGCAATTACGTAGTTCAGGTAAAGCGAATTCCAACTAAAAAAAAGACAAAATACTAGAATCACGGTGTCAAGACCCACACACTGCTGCTTAGTACCGTCACAAGCCGCCCCATAATAGAAAAAACCCAAAACCCAATAAGCTAAGATGCTAAATAGGAAAATCTACAAAAAGAACATTGCTAAAATGAGAAATAGACCAAAAACATATTAAAAACACAATACACATGTGAAATCCCAGACGTAAAACAAATCATGAATAAAAATGCTAGAAGTGGAGCGTGCACCAAGCGCAGTTGCTCAGCTGTTCTCCATCTCCTCTGTAACACTACAGCTGGCATCCTCCGCCGGTGGTCCACTAGAGGTGTTACCTGTTCAGAACAACAAGTGAGAAACAGAGGGATCAAACAGAGTACAATTAAAAAACATAGCACCTCAGCATTTTCACAAAAGGTAATTTAATTTGATATAAGAAGGTTCTGCAACCTCTGCTTCTCTCTGCTTACCTCGGTAGAAATCCTCTCTTTCTTTTTGATACTCTGGGTATTCAATTTCCAATGCAGGACGGTTGGGGTGTTCTCCAACTTGCTTCTGCACCTCATCCAGGTTTGCCGCGTAAACATAATATTCAAGTTCGAGTTTCTTGAGTTTTGGAAGGTGTTCTGCGCCACTGATACCAGACTTCAATTCACAGTTGTAGAGCCTCAACGTTTGCAACTCTGGCAAAGTGCCTTCTTCGAAAACCAATTCTTCCAGATTTTTCAACCTCGAAAACCTCAATTCCTTGAGCTTTGAAAATTTAGCGCTCCTAAAAGTCAGCCTGGTCCCAACATATGCATCATACCGAAGGTTGAGGAGGAGCAGGTTGGGCAGTTCCTGAAGAACAACTATGGCAGCATCATCTAATCTAGTATAACTTAGGGTTACCTTGGCCAAGTTATATAGGGAAGAAACCCAAACAGGCAATTTTCCAATCCTTCCCCAAAAATAGATGCTTCGGAGGTGTTCTGGAGGCGATGAGACACTATCTAGAAAATCAGCAGCTGCTTCTTCATCATCCTCAGCTAGAGTTATTTTAAGAGAGCGAAGGGAGCTGAGTTGGCCAATAGAGGCGGAGAACTTTTTGTAGTGTTCTCTTCTCAGATTTTCCACGCCTAACTTCCTCAGTTGTCGCAGCAGAGCTAACTCTTCAACTACTCTGCGATGACTTCTTCCAATGTCGACCCACTTTAGTACCTGAAGCTGCTTGAGATTTCCTATTCCTTTGGGCATCGCAACACCAATATATTCTACAAAGATGATCAAAGATATAAAATTTAGCTTTTTTAAAAATACAAAACGAATAAACAAAAACAATAAATTTGGGCTATGATTTTAGCTGTCGGATGTTATATATCATATTTGTTCATATTTTGAATTGTATTGTTTCGAGCGCAAATGTATAGAGCGGAAAAGTGTTAATAGTTTCAATTAATGTTGTAGAAAGCCACAATTATTGTGTGGAAAACAACTTATGTTCTGATCCCATGTAATTGACTTTCTTTTCACAAATGTTTGTGACCGATGTAAGATCAAAATTATATTTATACCCAGTGATCGTAAATGCCGATAATTATTTCCAATGGTATCCAACATGGAAGGTGCCGTGTCAGATAGTTAAATTAATAAATTCAAATAGTAGAAGTAATAAACATCTTCTAAACGATCATTAGTAACTTTTAGACATGCGGCACATGTAGATAAATTACAATACTTATTTTCATTTATTCTGTCATTCATATATATATATAAAGGCCTTTTTAGGCCCGTTTCTATTAATAGAAACAAGAGTACACAGTTGCATTTTCATTCAGATATGCATCGAGTTTAAAATTCATGATCCAATTATGCCAATAATAATAATAAAAATCAAGCACCAAATATCCATCAAATTAAAGTTCAGTATTTTTATATTTTTAAAATATATGAGTTAATTAATGTCTTATGTGTCTAGGCATCAAATTTTCTTCTTGAAATGTAGATACAAACACTTTATTGAGAATTTGAGATTTTGCGTACCCCTCATCTTCATTTTTGATAAGTTAAATTAGTGGATCGGTTCCACGTGCCATTAACAATCTCCGTGACTCCGTCGAGTGATAATTTTGAAAATTAGGCCGTCCGAGTGCTTGAGAGTTACGACATGCCAATTGCGAGAGGAATACTGGCAAACATATTCCAGAATGAAATCGATTTGTTCTGGATTTCTTTTCGGAAATGTATACATAGTCAATAAAAATAAAAAAACAAAAGAGAAAATATAATAATAACTTTCTTCTGTCGAAGTTATAAAGTAATAAAAAAATCTATATTAATTTCTATATGCTTTTTTTCCTTAAAAACTTATTTCAATTTGTATGTCAAATATAGAATATATAAAAGGGACGTGTTTATCTAAAGGAGATAAAATTCAATATAATTAACTTTCATGTCAAGCGAAGTACGAAACAGAGAACCTAAACTTTTATGTTCATCGAATTTCGAAACAAAAACCTAAAAAGATCTTCCTTCACAGATCTATTTTGTTTAATTTGTTTTTATTACTTTCAATTCACTTATATTAATTTTCTTCAAATAAGAAAAAAAAATGCTAAGCTACAATTATTTCAGTTAAGGAAAGCACATATCAATTAATTAATTTTAAATCTATTACATTTTCAAATAACAGAACTTATAAAAATGTTCTAAACATTCAATAGTAAAGTTATCAACATGAGAAATTATAATATTTCAACTCAATCGAAAATATGCCAGTCCGAAATAAAAAAATCCAATTATGTGAATTTTGTAAAGCTCCAATCAAAATATTCCAGTTCATGCGTATCGAGTCATTGTTGATTTTTATCAGAAAAGTATACATAATCAATACAAATGCCCAAAGATATATAAAATATAATTTTGTGTTTCCCTTCCTTTAAAATTATTAAAAAATAATCATTCTTAGAAAATATACATTGCTTATTATTTATTGGTTTTAAAAGAAATTTTAAAATATATGTGAAATACAGAAATATATGGGCTAGTCAGTCATAATCATATAAAAGGGAGAATAATTGAAAAATATAAACAAATAACTTATGTACACTTAACAGAATCAACGATTTCTCCTATTCAAATAGAATGTACTTTTATCCGACTTCGAGCCGTAGAACCTATACAAAGTTCTTTATTGGCAGATCGATTCTGTTTATTTCGATTTTGTTCTTTTTAATTCTCTTATACTAATTTGCTCACAATAACTATAAGAGAAGAGATGCTAAAAGAATTAATATCACAAACATTTTGCTACCATGCCCCTGCGCGCGTCTTTGGAATTTTATTCTGCCACAACAAACCCGAACACCTCAATCTCGACCGACATACTTATTAAAGTTCGAACCTCAGTCCTTAATTAACACCACCGACAACGCCAATCTAACACTTCTAATTATCGGAGACTCTTAGTTAACACCGGAAATTTATTGTAAATTTATGAACATTTATGATTAATTTATAAAAGGCAAGGGCCAGACCCTTGTTTTTTCTTCAAAAAAAAAAAAACACCGGAAATTTATTAATTTACAAAATACAGAGAACTTCTATCAATATGCTATAACAAAAAAATATAGTTAGTGTGTTTTATTTTATTTTTTTTGGGCAAAAATTGTAAGTGTGATTTCGGTAGGATCAGTTATGAGAACCATTAATTAACTACATCGCACACCAAAATTGTACGGAATGTATTCAAAATCTATTCCAAACAATATATATTTGAAAATAACATCAGCAAAATATAAGTTACCTCTGGCAGTAAGAAGATGTCGCAAATTCTGGAGCTTGATAATATTTTTTGGCATAATTTTAATTAAGCTTGCTGTGATCAATGTTTGTAGATCTCGAAGGTTCCCAAGGGAATTCAGAAGCCCAGTCATATCCGAACCATGAGGAATGTAAACATATTTCAAATGTTTAAATTGCCCCAAGTGTCTGATGACTCGGTTGAAATTCTTATATGATTCAGTGTCATCTACATCTGTCGTATCATCCATATCTAAAATTTTAACCAGTTTCAGTTTTGAAGGTGAGATGACAGAGGGTACTTTTGCATGGAAACTGGATATTGATCTTATGCCATGTAAATTTGTTGTTCTTATCTCATTTGATCTTGTTATTGCTAGGTGACGAAAGTTATCAATCGGTGCCATATTTTCTTGCTCCCCCGTGATGAAAACTAGATTCTCCTCTATTGACTTAGCTAAAAGGAGTTCACGCATGATATCATGGACTCGACAGCTCCTAATCCTTTCGTCAACACCAACATTCGATGGTTGAATGAGATTTCTATTAATTAGCTCATAAAAATATTCCTCGGCCACCTCCTCTGGAGTCATTCCACGTTTCTGTCTCACAAATCCTTCTGCCATCCATCTACGTACTAACCGACTGCGTCCAATTTCAAAATCCTCTGGAAAAATACTAAGATACAATAAGCAAGGTTTTAGATAGTATGGCAAATCATAGTAGCTTAGGTTCAAGATTTCTTGTTTCTAGTTCAGAACCTAAATGTTTGACCAAATTCTCCCACTCCTCTTTATTTATCTGCTTTGTTGCCAAGAGTCCTCCTATGGTTACTATAGCAAGAGGTAATCCCTTACACTTCTTAATTATTTTGTCAGTCACATCATCCAAACCTCTATGTTTTTTCAAGTAATCATCTCTTTTATAGATCTTTCTCAAAAGAAGGTCACGAGAACTTTCATCCGAAAGAGGTTCTAGTGGGTAGATGTTTCTCAGAGTCCAATTACATTGTTCTGCAACATCTTTTTTTCTTGTTGTAACCATTACACGGCTACCTTTTTTATTATTTGGTAATGCTTTTTCTATGATATTCCAGGCTTGAATGGTCCATAAATCATCGAGGACCACCAGATAAACAACGTTTTTGAGTTCTGATCTCATATTTTCAATAAGTTTCTCTAATGTCATTTGCTCATATTTTTTTTGCTCATCTTTTGTTTGCTCTTGTTTTTGCTCATCTTGTTTTTTCGAGATCTGCTTTAGAATTTCCCTGAGGAGATAATTTGGGTTAAAATTTTGGGAAACAGAAATCCATGCACGAGACGGAAACTTGTTTCTCAATTCCGGACTATCAAAAACCTTCTTGGCAAGAGTGGTCTTGCCTAAGCCACCCATACCAGTGATCCAAATTACTTTCCGGTCTTTATTTTCCTCAGTTATCATCCCAATCAAGTTTTCTTTTGCTTTGGCTTGGCCTACTAATTCGGTCTCTTCCAATACAAACGCATCCATACGGGTTGCGAGGTTAGCATCTTTAAAGGTGGCATTAGAGCTAGGCTCTGAAAGTTTTATGAGATTGTATCTCAAATTTCTTTGACTCACTTCCTGAACTTTTGCTCTAATGTCCCTTATATTAGAGGCAATACGACGCCGTGTGCTCAATGTTCGCAACCTGTACCATAAGTTACGATTTTCTAAATGGAGGGAGAACTCTTCTAGACAATCTTCAATTTGGTATGCCAGATCTCTTACTTGTCTGACCCAGGTCCTCACAACTATGTTGTCATTTTCTCGAGCTTCGGCAGCTATTAAAAATGATTTCATCATCTCCATCTCACCGCTGATGTACCTGTTGTTCAGTGGGATCAAAAGTAATATTTTGTCTTCATGGTCAACAAATATTCAAAATATGTATCCCACATAGATCGATCGAATGTATCCTAAATGATAGGTACACATAAATAGCCAGAATTTAAAAACTCTCCAAACGGAATTTTTATAATGTTTTAGGCATGTTTTTTTTTTCCTTTTTTTTCATCAATTGTGATTTTTCTGTTTTTAATTAATAATTATTTTCCAATAACCTACATACAGAGGACTTTGTAGGTAGTGAAATGCCAAAAGTCCTTGGCCCTTGGCCCTTCTTTCGGAAGACCGTCTTTAAACCCGGACCGGACCGGTCCTTCGAAAGATTTACAACGTGTAAGGACTTAGAAGGGCCGGATTTTGAAAGAACCGGATTTAATTTTCAACGAAGACGGATTTTGATGGGACGGGTATCGAAAGACTAGGTCCGGCCCAATCCGACCCGATTTATTTGGAAGGGCTGGTTTAGTATAACTCAATAGAGTAATAAGAGCTTATAGAATAAATACAAATTAACTTTACCTGTAACATCTAGTTAGAAATAATGTTTAAATATTTTGAATCAACGTTTTCTGGAACAAAAATTCAAACTTACTATTATTTTTCTTCACCAGCATAATATAAAAAATTTCAGTGAACATTAATTTTATTTGTCAAATATATCTGTTAAGTTATAAGGATTATTTATGCAATATAAAAAATGCTACGAAATTATGAGAAAATATTAAAATCTATTATATGAAATATTTTGAGTTCTTTGGGTCCTTGAGCCCGGCCATTTGAAAGACCAAGGGCTTAGAAGGGCCGAATTTTCAAAGGTCCGGGCTACCTATTTAGAAAAAAAAATTCGTCAAACCCGGTCCTTCTTAGACCCTTCCTTGAATCCGGTCCGGTCCGGCTCTTATGCAAAACCCGTCAAGTCCGGTCCTTTGAAATCCAGCCCGGTCCGTTTGACTTTCACTATTTGTAGGACAAAACTTAATTGGTCCACGGAAAACTTGATTAGACAGGCATGAGTTATTACTAATTAACAGTTTATTCGTTAGCTAGATACATTAAAATGGATTCTCAGTCAGCCCGCTCTATAATAAAGAGTTCGAAGAATTTTGACTCAAATTTTCTACTATTGCTTAATTTTTTTTTCATATATACTCGTCGTCCTTTACAAATTTCAAGGTATTAATTGTTTGATGATTCGGCTTGACCACAAATACTTTTAACAGCTGGTAGATACACATATAAGTATATAACTACAATTTTTCGGTGTTGACAAAGATAATTACACGTAACATCTTGATGTAGATAAAATTTTGTTAACCGTACTTAAATTAAATGGAAAAGAAAAGGATCAGAAAGTCATTTGTTGGCAAAAGCAAACAGTATAAAACAATTACCAGACATCCTGGCGCACACCCAGCATTCTAGCCACCTCATCTACACCAATGGCTGTCACCTTCTGCAGCACACCATCCACTGTCGTCTTCGCCAAGCTTGCTGCTGTTGCCTCCATTTCTCCTTGTTTGAATTAGACCTCACTCAAGTGTTTATTTCTTTTATTTTGACACAGAAGAGCTCTCTCTGCTTTTTTGTTTCTTTTTTATACCCCTTGTGTTTCATTGAGGATTAGTTGTCTGAAATTTAACGATATATATACGGCTAAGGAACAAATGCTTTCTTGATTTCAGGGAAAAGAGGCTTGAGGCATCTTTTGCTTTGGAATCTCTTTAGGAAATTGATTTGGATAAGCAAAGTGAAAGTTCCGTCAGCATTTTAATACCAACAAAGGTAAGGTAGCGTCGTAGCGACAATATTCGGACAAGTTCGATACTTTAAATGATCGCATGATAATCTAACAGAGGTGACACTGTACAAATACAATACTACAATGCCATTTTCGGATATTGGTGGCGTAAAGGATTGATGTAGTGGGTGAAACAAAGCCAGATTACAGTATAAAGAATACTCACTACATAAAAGTCTTGACAATTACAAGAAATTCACAGCCACCGCAAAAGCACTTTTTTTTAAAATTTTATTTTTCTCTGTCTCTCTGGAATGCTCTATGATACGTTTTTTTTTTTTTATTTTAAACACCCCGTAGGGTCTCTATGATACGTTATTGTTAAGGAAGATGTATGTTATATTCCTGTATCACTACATCTGTTCTCGGACTTAGATCCAATGGTAGAAAGAAAAGGGCCCCTTCCATGCTAATCGTCATGATTGTTGGATGATATTTTCTGTGTGTTGATTTCTTTAAAATATAATACGCAATTGTATTTAACCGAGCATGCTGTTTTTCAATTATGAAATTTGCTTGAAATACATCTGCTCTGTTTGTCAATCAAAAAATCATTGCAAAATGTTACTTTGATCCTTTTGGAATTTTTACTTTTCAATTAATTTGAATTGTAGAATTTATGGAAATAATTTTTATCAACTTTTGGCATGTATTGCATATTTCTATTTGATTCGATTATATTACGAAATATGTGTAGTATTCTTTTTTTACCGTTATAATATGAGTGTAAAATTTCGTATTTTAGAGACCATTTAAATGTATTAATGATGTCTTGAATTACCATTTCATAAAAACATATCTTATCTTAATTATCTTATCATTTTCAATATTAATTATTTGCATTAATTATAGTAAGTAATATAGTCTTAGTAAATCATTTGACTAAAAACATAATAGTACTGAAATGATTAAAATAAAGCATTTAACTGATAAATTATTATTCCAAATATCAATAATTCGCTAGTTGTATGTCATTCACGTTAATTTGCTGCGTGTTTTGTACTGTACAGTAATCAAATTGACATTTGGAAAATGATTTTTCTTTGTGCGGATCAATTTTGTTCCGAACTCACTAAGTGGCACATGCCCCGGTAGTTTGAGTAAGATTTTTTTAAAGAAATGCTTCGGATCCAACTTGACAAACTGCTAATATCCGTTCATTTCAAAATAATGCGTTAAGATACGAGAGACATTTTGAAGAACATTGAAAAAGAAGAAGAAGATGAAAACAAAGCACATCACGATGCACCTAAATAAAGTGTCCCTCAAAAGATAGTGCTAAATAAAGCGTCCCTCAAAAGACGGTGCTAAATAAAGCGTAAGAATTATTGACATTGATAGGTCCCACTCGAAAATACTTAGGCCTCGTACGCATAATTAACCAACTCTACAAAACACACAGCATCTTGCAAAAAAGCAAGAAGCGGCATAAATTTTAAGAAAATTTCAATAGCTTCAAAAAATTGATAAAAACAATTTAAATAATTGAAATTCCGTTATCAGAACCATGAACGCCTTTTTTTTTGTATGTTCAGTTCTGTAATATACGCAGATTGACAATGATAGCACAAAATTTTATAACTCATACAAGGCCCGTTAATGTTCCTGTGTCTAGTGTTCTAAAAAAAACACGGCGTGATCAAACACGATATGGTACGACACGGCACGAAGGTGGTACGACACGGTAAAACACGGATACGGACACGACACGAGAACTTAGACGTGTCGTGTTTAAGTGTGTCGTATCTGACTTTGATGAAATAGACACGGCACGACACGGCACGTGAATTTCCAAGACACGACACGACACGAAACACGGCACGACACGGGACACGACAAAACCCAAGAGACACAACAAGTTTATAATGATAGTTAAAAATGTTAAATTTTATAAAATAACGAGAAAATTCTTATATTAACTATTTTTTAGGATAATTTTATAATTTGAATTTTAAATTCATCCCTAAACATAAGTATATGACTATGTTTTGTGAAATTCAAACATATTTAAACACGACACGACACGACACGTGTAAAAAAACACGGCACGACACGACACGAGGACACGAGGCGTGCCGTGTCCTTAGGCATGTCGTGTCGATCCCTTAGAATTTAGATACGACACAACACGACACGTGAAACATTTAGACACGGCACGGCACGACACGACAAATGATCCGGACACGACGCATTTGACACGGCACGACACGGCACGGCACGAATTTAGAACATTATTCCTGTCCCGCACAAGTTGGACCCAAGTCCCAAGTCCCAACCCATCTATTCATTCATTGATTAAAGCTCAAGTGCTGAACCAATCCCCGCACCGAAATCTGAAGCAGCAATCGCATCCGATCTACGCCTCTGATGGAATCCGACGGTGCTCTTACCTCTCCATTCACCGCCCCACTTTGTCCCTTTCTCTCAGATTTCTAACTACTCTTTCTCGGTTGTTTCGAGTGTAGCAGGTTGCTGACGAGTGGGCCCCACAACACAGATCCCTTGCCTATCTCAAAGGATCAGAGGCTCGCGTCCCTCACTTGTCCTTTCTAATATGTTTGATTTCTATTTTCTGATGATATCTGTTTCAAAACTTTGTGCATGCGAGGCTTCAATGAAGTCTGGATTTTAGCTTCAACTTTACCTTTGTCACAGAGTAGACTAATTTTTGCTCGTCCTTATTAGTTGAGCTGATGTAGTTTTTTGGCTTACTTTATTACAGGATAACTAATGCCTCCGAAGAAGTTTGAAGTGTGTACACAGTTACTCGGTCTGGTTTGAATTGAGGTATATATGGCCTCCCTGTAAGGATCAACTTCCTCTTGGGGAGAACTCATGACACGAGAGTGCCTGGCCACACGAAACTTCAACATGAACCACAATATTCTACTCAAAATGCCATAAAAAAGCCTCAATTTCAGTCTCACTAGATCTCTGAGTTGCGCCTCCGGCGCAATTTTAGCTTCTGTAGGAGAGCTGCTAATTTTTTATGTTGGTTAGAGGTTCTGTTTCTATTTTTGTTGAGTTTTTTTTTTTTTTCTTTTCTTTTCTTTTCCTGTAGTGGCATCTAGAGGTGCACCAAAAATCTTGGAGGCACATCACACTGTTCTATTTGAGTTACTGATTAAAAAACTACGGATCAATTACCGATAAATAATGAGGTTTTTGCTTGAATCGCAATCGCAATCATTTATTGGTCGTTGCTTCTAATAATAATAAGTAATCACTGGCACAAGGATATATCAATACATACAAGCGAGGCATATATGTATGACATTTCTATGCAGTACAAATTTACCGTGGTACACAAAGAATAGATAAACCATGACCCCTTTAACTGCACAGATACATGTATGACATTTGTACTGCACAAAGAATAATTAACCAGCCTGAAAGATTAGATTAATAAATAATTAATCATATTAACCATCATAAAAAATAGATGAAAAATAAAATAAATGAAAGTGAAGTATAGAAAAAATATTTATTTCTGTTGACTGCAATAGATCCTTATTACAATTTTTTACCATGATCTGCTATTGGTTTATTAAGGAGAAGTTTATGCAAAAAGATAAAGCAAGCTATTGTTACGAAATAGCAGCTTGGATCACATTGGATGGATGTTCTGATTCCTTGCAGTATCTGACCAACATCCTATCTAATTTTTGGACAATAAAAGATTCAGTCATTTGTGGCTTGTGTGAGCTATACTGGTAAGTGCGGCAGGTAACCAAAATACTCAAAAAAAATATTATTGTTTAAGTTGTGTAGTTGGTTTCTTAATCTACATTGTTTATTCAGTTGATAGCCTCTAGTCCTCTAATAGTCCAATGAGGTTTAATGCAATTAGCAAGATTAATTGTTCAATGCTTTATATACAAAGTCTAGTACCCAAATTGAGATGAAAGGATTCATCTGCCAAAATGTGTCTGTACATCATTACATGCCCATAAATTAGTAAGCATTTCAATTTAATAAATCACATTACAAATAAAGAGGTCCTAGAAATTAAAGGTAGCAAATTAGCAATTACATCTAGAAAGGCAAGTAGGTAAAATTGTGGATGGAGAATCAAGTTGAAGGTGCACATTAGAACTGGTTTTCTGCCCAGAGATTAGCTTTATTTTTCTTCAAAATTAAGTTAAATATAAATTTTAAATCCATAAAATAAACTAAAATATGAAGCTAATACAATTATGAAGCATGTTGCTGTGACTTCAAATTTTTCAGAAAAATACAATTTTAAACTATTAAATTGGTATTTCCTAACTTAAATCAAATAAAAAAGTATATTACATAAAAAGTAAATTTATCATAAAAGCATATTTGTTCAACGATCTTATTATATCAGTTAGGATTTTTTAGCACGGAATTTTTGAATTTCTCCATGGATTATGATTGTTTCCAGATAAACACCTTTTTGTTTTAAAAATTAATCACTTATCAAAATCTGAACCGTTCGGACTTCCAAAAAAAATCTGAACCGTTCAAACTTGAAAGTTGATTAAAATTCGAAACTGGACATGTCCATTCCGACCTTTCTTCTCCAAGTTGTCTTTTCCTGTGCTCTCCATCTCTATACCCTGTTAGAACAAAAAGGGGCTTCCTGAATACCCTTCAACATGGCAGCCCGTGGTGCGTCCCCCGACCTCCCCTCGTGGTTTTCCCAGCCCTAGCCACCTCATACGCCATTTCCCACGCCTCTCCACCTCTCGTAGTTGATATACACCATTAATGGTGGTTCAAACTTCATTTCCATTCCAAACTGGGGAAAATTAGCTTATTGTTCGCCGATTCCGTTCCGAGTAGGCCGAGTCGAATTGGAATCGTCCGATTTTCTGAACCATGAGATCGTACCATAGTTACCGTTATAAAATCATCGGAAAATAGAAGGAAAAAAAAATAAACGATGAGAACGGGATGTCGATGGACGATGAGCAAAACATATGCCAAAGGGATCTCTATGGATTTATCATTGCAAGGAGAACCAAATTATGCGGTCGCTGGGGAGAATTGAGTTGTGTGCAGGCGTAAAATTATGGAAGAAAGTAGGCCCTCTATTTCATTTAGTCCCTTCTTCTCTTTAGTCTGCCGCCTAGCACATAATGTGACATTGGGGAAGAGAGAGAATCAAACATTGTCAGAGAGGAATAAAATATAAGTCTAATTTATTTACATAGGAGCGGCTCGCATTGACACCCACAAACCACCCATCAAAACACTTATGAACCGAGAAAAATTGATAAAGCTATTGACAGACAGGGAGCCGAATAAATTTCGTGCACCAAGCTCACGGTAAGAAACTCGAAAGATAATACTATAGACCTATAGCTGCGGTGGTGGGGCCCAAACTCGTGAATTATCACGCTGTATGACCGTAGTAAAAAAGTATTTAGTATTGCTTTTACAACCGAATTCATATCAATGGAAATGCCAACCACTACACTGATGATTACACGAAAAACTAAGTCTAAAATGTGGCACATCTCCGTCCCTGCGATGAAAATCGGACAAATTTTAGGCTATATGTACACTGTTTCTTCGCGTTCGTCATCACACTGTTTCTTCGCGTTCGTCATCTGAGGTCACCAAAAACTCAACTTTACATATATATAAATTCTCAAATGAATTCCGTACTTATGAATAGGCCTAGTAAGTTACAATTTTGAAGTTTAGGATATCACAAATTTAACTGCTAGATTACTGGTACCCTTCTTTAAATATTAAAATTACGTGGATAGAATATGCATTTGCAAACTTGCAATCAAGGCTCAATGGAACTTCAGGAAATAACTGCCTATTATATTTTGTGTTGTTTAGCTGGTTTTGATATACAAGATCAAGCTAGATGGGTGGACCACTAGTTACAACCTCATTTCTGTCACCACATGGGGCAAATCTGAATGTTGTTATTCTCAGTTCCTGGAATTTACAAAGTTTTCATTAATTCACCATGGAAGCTATGGAGACTGCCATAGGTGTCACTTTTGATTTATTGATCAGTAAGTTACTTTTGTTTATTCTGTAGTTGCTCAGAAGATCTTTTGCATATTTAGCTTCAACAGAGCAGTTGTTGTGAAGGAAGGTTAATTATGACATTCCTGGCCTGTAATTTGCTCTAATTTGGACCTTCGGATTTCTTTTTGATTCTTGTTTACGTGAAAAATCCAAATTTGTAATCTGGTCTAGTGGTCTGTCTATATCATAGTATTTGAAAACCCTCTAAAAACAAGATGAAAATTTAATGGACTAATGAGATAGCTTTAAATTATCTAGTTGCAAAAACAAGTTATTCTGCTTTAATTATTGGTACTATGCCTAAGTCCATTGTCACTATTTATAGCTGCTGGGAAATTGCGTTGTAAGACAGACAAATTGCTGGGGTTTTGGGAAACCAGCAGACCAAATACCAGAATGCATTTTACAACATGTCAACAATCAAGTAAGGAGATTTATTGCTTGCTTAATCGCATTCAGTACAGTGTAATAAAATCACAGTTAACAAGTAACAGACAAATTGCTGTGATTGATTTGTAAATTCAAATTTAAGTAAGATGCTGATGCTTCATGATGTCTTGTGTATTTCTCCAGTAAGCTTAGACTTTAGTACTTTTGGGAAACAGACCCTATGTTTGAAAGAGAATTTCAGTTTTGAAATCCTGTCTAGAATTAGCTCCTTGTTAACTGTGATTTTATTACACTGTCCTCTGTCCAGGTAACTTGCGACATTGCATTATAATTTATATTTTGTTTATTTTCTTTAATTATGAATTTTTATGTGTTTTTTTTTTCATTATTTCATTTTAGATTTTGATTATGTTAATTGTGGTTTTTCATTAGCTATTTCATGTGATTGTGAACTTCCGTTGTGCCTCTCAAGTTCTCAAACCTTCATTGACCTCTTACTGAGCGCCTTAAATTTATTTATTTTTTTTTTGAAGATAAATTGGGGGTCAAGCTTCCCAACTTATTTTTAAATTAAATGTCTATAAAGACCCCCCAGCTGGGTTTCGAACCTGCGACCTTTCACTCAAGGTGCATTGCTCTTTGCCACTAGACCAATGCGCCTTAAATTTATTGATCTCTCTCCCTTTTTACGATGAAAATGAGTGGCATACTGGAAATTACTGCAACAAGGTATGGATTAAAAAAAATAATTATAAGCTCTAGGACTTCATCTTAACGATTTTAGGTTGTCACGCTAAAACAAACCGGTCCAACTAAATAGCCATGTAATAACTTAGGAACCTGGTTCGACATCAAGAACGGCTAAGGAGGCCTCTGTGTTGCCTATCGACGTTGTTGGAATTTTGAAGTGGAGACATTTTCTGCGGGTCGCTGAACAAGACGCACCTTTTGGTGTTATGGTCCTTATCTCTATATATTCTCTAAACAGATCATTTTTCTGTATGAGTTGAGTCATTTCTCTTTGAGAGAGAGACAGAGAATAGAGGGAGAGAGAGATCTACTTCTCTTCTACCTGTTTGATCGGTAGGAGCACTCGATGGAGAGTGAAACACCGCAACCTATTCGAGAGGTTGGCGTGTGGCAGTCCGTCTGGCACCGTGGCTGTGGATAGTGTGGCAGAACTCGTTGGAACTCGACTTCCAATCGTGGTTGCTGTCCATTAGCGTATGAAGGCGGTGGTCGTGAAGATGTGGAAGGGCTTAGCGTGTCATGCCGTGAAAGGAATCGCAAGAGATCTTGGAAAATCGATTTCCGCTGCGGAATGTGTTTACCCACGATTTTCTAACAGTGGTATCAGAGCCGTTAGGTTTCTTTTCGGTAGGGATTGATACCTAAGCCTCTTCTCTGTGATTTCTGGTCATTTTTGAGTGATTTTGTGTGTCTAATTTCGTGATTTTGAGGGAGAATTAGGGGAAACCCTAAGTTCTGTCCAGAAACAGAATTTCAGATTTGATTGCCTGACTTCGCGGAGGTATATCTCGAGATCTCTTTACTTGTTTCAAGTGAAACTTGCGGCGTTGGAAAGGGCTGGAGTCTAGTTTCCAAAGAGTCCAAGAACTCGAAAATCAAGCAAGTATTCAGAGAGATAATGGCCTCGCAATCAGAGGATGTCAGTCTGTTTGGTTTCTGGAATTCCTGACCTTTCTGTGGTGCGAGTAGATTTGTGATCACATCGTAATTCGTTTTTCTTTAAAATTTGGACTGGAGATAGAGCTTTTAAAGATCTTTCCAGAAAGTCTAAGTTTGTAATTTTTGGATAAACGGTGAGTGAGAAATCGCGTTCGCAAGTCGGGTCTGTTCTGGTAAGAATCAGAACTTGGTGTTTTGGATCTGATTTTCAAAGGGTATTTTTCATACTTCTGAAATTATTGAAAATTAATGGTTGCCATGATTGGATAGAGCATTGAGTGTGCTTTCCAGTGATATATGGAACATAATTTTTCATCGAAGTATGATCGAGATATCGCGGGTTTGAAATCAGTGTTCAGAATCTGATTTCTGTCGATTCTGTAATTCTGCCCAGTTCTGGCGGGTTGCCAGAATTGCCGGCGGGCCGCTGATTTTTCGGTGGGTCGCTGGATTTGCCGGTGGGTCGCTGGATTGCCAGTGGGCCGTTGAAATTGTTGGCTGAGAGCCAAAATGACTGTTGGACAGTCTAAGTGAGTAAAACACCATATAAGTGATCAGAAATTGAGACACATGAATACCAGAGGTCATAAGAGTGAAACCAAACTTGTTTTAAAGATTATCTGAGTGATAATCAATGGTTCTAGTTATGTATATGACTTTATGCCGGACCAAGTACCGAAATGGGAGATACCATGTATTGGTGTTGTCTCATCTAGACTTGATGACGCAGTTGAGTGCTGTTATCAAGGTCTAGAAAGTTTGATGATAATCAGATATTGATTCTGAGGGAGATAGAATGCCAGAATCAAGATATCAATATACTTTGTGCGAGATGGATCGTTTCGTGTTGAAACGGACTATGACAAAGTCCGAGGGTAGACAACCAGATGTTGGTGTGTCTTTATGATATCTAAATAGATTGTTTGATTTACAAACGGATCTATAGACATTTCATTTGATAATAAACTATTTGATGGCTCAAATAGATCATTTGAAATATTTCTAATTATCATATGCTTTAACCAGAACAAGCATAATAAATTATAAACCATGATTTAAGTTATCCGTTCGATAATTTCATCAATAACCCTCTATTATTTGCTTGTTAATGGTGATTGATGGTACATGTGGTACAATCTCACCTAATTGTGATGGCTTGCATAACACAGTTGGTGTTTGCTAAGGTACACACTGGGTGAATTTAGATTGGTAGACTATTGAGATCTCATCTAGATTCTGATCCTTGCGCCGATTTGAGTTATGTAAGGGTATTGATGCTTAGTTCTTGTGATTTGATTGATTGTCCTAGACTTTCTTTTGGTTATATAGGCTAAGCTATATGTATCTTTCATGACTTAGAATTGTGCTGCGAGGCTTTATAGTTATAACTGAGATGTTATGACTTATGAGAGTGCTAACATAGTGCTTGTCTCTATGTGGTTTTGGCTTAATGATTAGTAGTCGCTGATCTCTAGTGAAAAAGACATTGATGTACATGTATTGCAGGGCATTACAATATCTTATTGTCTTATAGAGCATCAGGATGAAAGTGAGATCATCACATGTAATGTGAAATCCCAAAAGTATGAGTAGTCAGAAACTGAGGGAGTGTAACCGAGCAGGTCGCCTGACTTTCAAGCGGGCCGCTAGGGTTACAGATTTGCAACAATTCTGCTCGCTTTGGGTTGCTGAGTAGTTTGCTAAGTTACAATATTTGTAGTCTCTATTGAATAGTATAATGAATCATTGACTGCGAGTTGTAAACTCAATAAAATTTTGACAAGTACAAGGAGCACAATGAGGTAGCATCTTGGAATTAAGTCAATTAAATTTTGAGTTGCATAATAAATGTCATAAATTAACACTTGAGTATTAGGTGATGGTATTTACTTGAATGCAAGTAAATCTCACTGTTGGAGTTGTTCGTTTCTAAACGAACATTACTCATTTGGTTATATTTGATGACAAGTCAAGTAATTGATTGATATACTAAGAGATTATAGTTGTGAATTTAAAATGCAAATGTTTCTAGACTTATTAAAGTACTATAATCTGAAACCGCAAATGCGTATTCATTGTATCTTAATGTGGTTTAAGTTACATAGCATTTTGCTTATGGTTTAGATGTGAGTTACTTGTCATAACATGAAGTAAAGTTATCAAATGGAGATTGTGATGGTGCAATCCTGGGGATTGGCACATCCAATTTGATGTTTCCGCGAGGGAGACACATATCTTTACTCCATAATACTTTATATACTTCAAATTTTGACAAAGTATAGTACTTATTGTTATTCTTTTGGTGTTGGATTTCAGCATTGTAGATGATGATGTGTTAGTACTTAAACGTTGTGGTTTAAGGTACTAAATGAGCTTTCTTTTTATTATTTGCTTCATGGATACATAATTTCATGAGTAGTGATTATTTGGCACACTTTACTATGTAAGTTGAGGATAATTGATTGGATTTGTTTTTTAATTAGATTTCCAATTCAATTTTGCCAACTTAGAGATATAGTAAGTATTTTGAGACAACTTGAATGCTTGTTGGATAAGCGTTTCAAGTTATGGAGATTTATTATGTGCGCTGCACTTGAAGTCTTATTTGTCACATTCATGACTAGGTTTAATTCAGTTTTGAAATTTGTGAAATCTCTTTAAATATGTCACGGTTATTTGGACCTGCTTGACAAATTTAAGAGTTGTGACAAAATAGAAATAGTTAGATGATTCACTATTTCTTATATCACATGACATATGGTGTTGTGTGATAGAGTTAAGGACTATCTTGATATGGTTCTTATAAGGCTAAGTGGCAGTTACTGTGATCTGCAAACTGGCCATACAGTATGCAACAATAGATGCACAGTAGAGAGAATTTCCAACTATGGAATTTTTGCTCGAATAACACAAGCAAGCCGCTTGCTGGGCAAGCGAGTCGCTTCCACTGAGAGCGTATCGCTGGGTTGCCAAGCGAACCGCTAGAGCTAGTCAGTGGAAGATTTGAAATCTCCATATCTATAGTTTGAACTATGGTTTACTATAACTCCTTGGATGGATGTTTTTGTGATCATAGGTTCAGTTGCATATGAGGAAGTGCACCTTCTTATAAATTTTAGAAATTTATTGGAGAAGAAACCATAGTAGTGCCATGTAAGAGGATCACTTATAGTTTCTTATACAAGCTTCCTTACTGTGAACTTGACTCGGTTGCTGAGGAAGAGAGGGAGAAATGAAATAGGTTCTTACTCACATCCTCGCACAAGTTCAAATACAGTAGAGCTTATGAGAAGATACTATATATATATATATATAGGATGAGATAGAGTAAATGAAATAATAATATGATTGGACTTATTTGATTTGTCATCTTAATCTTTGGAGAACACTTAGGTTCTTGATATTAATGAGGGTTGATAAATCAATTGTGAGATATTAAACAATTTTCTGTTGTAAGTGTGTAACGATCCGTTTGAGAGTTCAACGATTCGTATGACACTGATTAGCAATAGAGACTCTGTTGATTATGTGAAACGATTTGTTTCATGGTTAAACAATTCGTATGGCACACAACAGAGGGAGTTTATTGAGAAAATTCTCTTGTTAGAAGATGAGTTTGCCTCACATAACTTATTCTAAGCAATAGATATGTCTGATCAACATAGCACGTGGTTGTGCACTATTGGCTGAATGAATAAGTTGAGAGACTCTTGTTTAATAGTGAGATATAAAAACTTGTAATAAGTTTTTGATATAAGTCCATAAAGAAAGCTACCAAGATATCTGTATGATAAAGGGTTTGATGAGCATTATTGGAAATTGTGCATTGTGGCACATTGTCATCCAAAATGCAATTCCTATAATTAGAGGTTTCCCTCATACATTATTGAGATAAGTCATCCAAGTTCAGCTTGGAGTTTGACATTAAATTAAGCCAAATAAAATGCCTATTGGTATAGGTATGTGAGTTATATATATCTGAATAGTATGACAAGTGAAATGCTAAGTATCAAGTTTAAATACTTGTAATTGATTTGCCTCCGGTTAGGTAATTCATATAAGTGCAAGTATACTTTGTGGATAAAGTTAACTTGATAAAATATTGTTTCTTTGTGATAAGAAACAAGTTTACTCTCTCGTTGTGGAGATTTGAGTAAATCATATACTCTTTCGATTTAGAGATAGAGTATGACTCTCTTGTTGTGGAGATTGAGTCAATAGCATGTTTGAGTGGTCATACATGCTCTCTCATTTGCGAGATTGAGCAACTTGACATGATAGATATCCATGTCATAGGGAGTTTGGTTGAGATAGTCTATACAGTTGGTAGTTGTTGTGACTTCGAGGGAGTCGATAACAACTCATTGTAACAGTATGTTTGATGCATACTGTGGGGACATGGACTAAACCAAACATTCAGATATTGATTAGAGCATGATAGCACAGAGTTGATCTGATATGAGAGTATTCCTATATGGAATGGTTCGTTAGGATGCTAATCGACCGTTTCGGGATATACAATATTATCTGAGGTTTTGTCAGAGATGTTATACGGCTTGTTTCAGACAATCCGTTTAGAGATCAGATCCTCGCCTGGGTATATACTTGAACTTCGAACTTAAAGATGGCTTTATTGTATTTCAAGTATATGTTAGCACTATATGGTAGTATGTTAATAGGTTAAGATTGGGGTCGCTCACACGACCAATCGCCTCTGACACCTGGGGTGAGCAGAGATGAGACTTTATCGAGCTATGTGCGCTTAGTCGAGGAGGACTAAGGAGCTGCTTATGGCAGACGAAGCTCGTTGTCGCCTTAGTGTTGAGACTAAGATGAGATTTGTCTTCTTTTAGGCGAGTCGACATGAATTGCCCCCCACAATTCATGTAGCCTATAGCTAGCCGAGGTGAGAGTTTCCTTGTCGCTCGAGGTAGCGGACTTGTAGAGACTTTCAGGGTGAGTTGCAATGTATGCGGTCTAGACCATAGACACTTTGGTTTGCAACTACACCTAGGCTCGTACAATGAACTAACATACGTCTGTTGGATAGATTGTTCATTGTAGCACGTGTTCATACCACGTGTGCTTGGCGACGTTGGAAAATGAGTTGAGTAGTCTCAGGACTAATACCGCTATCTCCTCATTGTGTGAGTTCCAAATACGTACCCTCATGACTATTGACTATGTCATGAAGAGTAGGTCAATGTTCTGTCTACTGTGGTATGTTACCCATGGCTATGTATGATTCGGTCTACCGGTGCATTACTCGGAAAGCGGTTGACTTTACTTGGATTGACATGAGTGCAAAAGGAAGATTAATTTCAGATCGCACAAGGGAATTTGCTTGTGTTCGGGCCCACCAATTTTTTGTCATATGGACATAATTGGGAACATTTGAGCAAATTATATTGAAAGGGATAACACAAAGTGGCCACGTAAGTGCGGTTGGCGATGTGTATGTCTAGTGCTTGATCTTGAAATAATCTAGGGTATGAGTATATACATATAAACTGCTTATTCTTTTAGAAAAGGGTCGAGGCTCCTAAGTGGCTTTAACTTTATGTTAAAGTGTATTCTTGTAGCTCTCGCATGCAGGTATATGCGCTAGTCGCACGGTCTATGTGCCGTATGAAGACAATGACTGCTTTCAACAAATGTCTCCAAGAGGGAGATGTTGGAATTTTGAAGTGGAGACATTTTCTGCGGGTCGCTGAACAAGACGCACCTTTTGGTGTTCTGATCCTTATCTCTATATATTCTCTAAACAGATCATTTTTTCTGTATGAGTTGAGTCATTTCTCTTTGAGAGAGATACAGAGAATAGATGGAGAGAGAGATCCACTTCTCTTCTACCTGTTTGATCGGTAGGAGCACTCGATGGAGAGTGAAACACCGCAACCTATTCGAGAGGTTGGCGTGTGGCAGTCCGTCTGGCACCGTGGCTGTGGATAGTGTGGCAGAACTCGTTGGAACTCGACTTCCAATCGTGGTTGCTGTCCATTAGCGTATGAAGGCGGTGGTCGTGAAGATGTGGAAGGGCTTAGCGTGTCATACCGTGAAAGGAATCGCAAGAGATCTTGGAAAATCGATTTCCACTGCGGTATGTGTTTACCCACGATTTTCTAACAGACGTGTAAGCAGGTAAATAGGTAATCATTATAAGCACTATCGCATAAATATTTTGGATATTCATTCTATCTTTTTTGAAAGACTAATATGCGCTCGCAAGACTTCATATCTGGGGCCAACAAAAATGAATGTGCAACCATTCGTGTGCTATCCTTCAATTAGCACACGTAATTGATATATCATATATGAGACATATATCGTAAGAAATGCCACATAGTACCGTCCACTGTTACAACAGTGGATAATTTTACCTCCCGAAATTAAGTCTCGTCTGTCTCGTGTAAATTTCCCCTAGCATGGTTTTGAGGCGCGAATTGAAGCACATTGCAAATAAAAGTTTAGTCAGCCTTCCCTTCATTAAAAATAAATAAATAATTCAACCGAATTTCTTAGGTTTTTACTAGTGAAGGCCACTTATCCCGCCGATTTTCTGAGGGTTTTTTCAAACATTTGCTAGTGTCACCCCAACAGAATCAAGCTAACCATCAAAAAAAAAAAAAAACAGAATCAAGCTTCATAAATCTTAAAATTCATACTTTTAAAATTGAAATATATATAGTTCCTTGTGCTCAGAAAATCAGCATTTTGCTGCTTTGCTTGACAAAACGCGTTTTTGCTTTTTAGGAAAATATCTATTGGCATATGTTCTAGAATATTACAACATGTATTTAGAATTTATCTTCACTAGTAAAATAATGAAGGAGGTATCGAAGTTTAAGGACTTCCTTTTTTTAAATATCCCATAATCTGTTTTGGTGGTTTTGAGCCTATTTACTCTTTTTTTTTTTTTTTTTTGACGCGAAATGGTTGATGGAGGCATTGGCCGGTGGCTCCCAAATTTTTGGTAGCGTACAAATCGCTTGAAATGTGTCATTGGATTGATAGATTACTGCGAGCTCCCTCAAGATGAAATGGTTCATGCGTCTCTCTTTCGGAGGAAAGAACATATCTCAATCATGTCACTGAACAAAAATGTTAGAAGATTTTTCCTTTTAGTTCGATTAGAATAGAATTGGCGCATGACAATTTAAACATCTTGCTCAGTAATTACAAGGTCCGATCGATTACTTAATAACAATAAGCTATATGTATATGTAGTCACAGTAAAAGAATAAAAACAACTACAAACTTTGAGATGCTCAATCACTTTTTTTTTGTTGACACATGCATGAAATGGAGTAACATCACGACTATTTCAATCATTAATATTATGTAGTTCAGGTAAAACAAATCCCAGCCAAACTAAAAAGAGAAACAAATACATTAATTACCGGTACCAAGGTTCTTAAACCCAACTGCTTCTTGGTACCTACCACTCGCAAAGGCAATCCCCTATTCCCCATTATAGAAAAAAAAAAAAAAAAAAAAAAAAAAACCAACAATCCAATATCCAAAGGGGAAAAACAGGGTTCGTTTGGATTGGGGTGGAATAGCCAATTCTTAGGAATTGGCAATTCTATTTTTAAATTTTTCATCCAAACGATTTTGGAATAGTCAATTACATTCCTAACACAATTTTCAATAACACTCTTCCCAACAACACTTTTCTCTCTATTTTTTCACACCTCCCAACGTTATTCATAAACTCACCATCCAAACAACATTTCTAATTTCAGAAATAGCTAATTCCTCCACTCTTCCCACTCTTCCCACTCTTTCTACTCTTCTCACTCTTTCCACTATTCCCAACCCATCCAAACGAGTCCAAAGAGAATCCGGTAAAAAACTGAAGTACATAACAAACACATAAAAACAAAATATCACACTCGAAATGCAGAATGGTAGAATAAAACTCATTTCAGAAGTGAGGCGTGCACCGATAGCAGCTGCTCAGCTGTTCTCTATCTCCTCTATGTCCTCTGTGTCTTCGTCTGCTGGTGGTCCACCTGAGGTGGTACCTGTTCAGAACAACAAAAGAGAAACAGAGGGATCAGACAGAGTACAAATATAGAACATGGGATCTGAGCATTTTCACAAAGGGTAATTGAACTTGATATGAGAAGTTTCCGCAACCTCAACCTCTATCTGCTTACCTCGGTAGTAATCCTCTCTTAGTTTTTGATACTTTGGGTCCTGAACTTCCAATGATGGACGGTTGGGCTGTTCTCCAACTTGCTTCTGCACCTCATCCAGGTTTGCCACGTAAATCCATCTACCAAGTACAAGTTTCTTGAGTTTTGGGAGGTGTTTTGCGCCATTGATACCGGACTTCAATTCACACCTCGAAATCTCTAACATTTGCAACTCTGACAGAGCGCCCTCTTCAAAAAGCAATTCTTCCAGATTTTTCAAGTCTGAAACAATCAATTCCTTGAGCTTTGGGAATTTAGTGATCCTGAAAGTCAGCTTGGGCCCAACATATGAATTATCCCAAAGTCGGAGAAGGAGCAGGTTGGGCAGTTCCTGAAGAAGAACTATGCCATCATCATCTAATCTAGTTCCATATAGGGTTACCTTGGCCAATTTAGATAGGGAAGAAATCCAAGCAGGCAATGTTCCAATCCATCCACTTAATTCGATGCTTCGGAGGTGTTCTGGAGGTGATAAGACAATATCTCGAAAACCAGCAGCTGCTTCATCTCCGTATGCAATCCCTATCCCAAGATAACGAAGAGAGTTGAGTTCGCTGATAGTGGCGGAGAACTTATCATAGTGTTTTCTTCTCAGATTTCTCACACCTAACTTCCTCAGTTGTCGCAGCAGAGCTAATTCATCTAATACTCTGCAATGACTTCTTTTAAGGTTGACCCACTTTAGCACCTGAAGTTCCTTGAGGTTTCCTATTCCTTTGGGCATCGCAACAGCTTCACCAAAAAGATTTACAAAACTTACCAAAAATAAATTTGAGCTTTCTTAAAAGTACAAAAACGAATAAATAAAATCCACTAATTTTTGGATTAGGGCTGTCAACGGTACCCTTTTAACCGTTTATCCTATCCGTATCGTATTCGATAAGACGGATATGGATAAGATTTTATTTTCGTTAAGTTATCAGATATGGGTATAGGTAAAAAAAATTTCGTTAATTTATCAGGTAAGGATATGGATAACGCTATTTCGTAACCGTTATTTACCCGTACCGCTATATATATAATTTATAATCTTTATCATAATAGAAAAAGATATGATTATAATATTTAATTAATATGTTAAAAAACTAATAAGGAAATTAGATTGGTAGATTTAATTAAGACAATACTACATTAATAAATTTTTATTTCTTTTCACTTTCATTCACGCGCATCAAAGAAAATAAAAAACCTGATTTCGGAAGAACTTCTCTTAGATGCTACATCCTTCTCAAATTCTCCTTAGCCGATAAAATATTGTGAGTTGTAAATAATAATATTAATTTATATTTAACCACTCTTTGATGCTTCCTTTCTCCATATTGTTCATTCTTGAGATCATATCAAAACAAATAGTATAAACCAAAATTATTATATATAGTGGCCATTTCAGTACCAAGGAATATTTTTCTAGGGTTATCCAATGCAGTAAACAAACTTGTTTAATGATCATTGCAAGCATAGAATTTAGTATCTTAAGATACACGATACGTAACGACACGATACGATTCAATGTCCGATCGATACGTATATTGGTCAGTGTATCTCAATTGCAGTGTATCTTAATGTATCTTAAGTTATTAACTTACCATACTATGGTGTATCTTAAGATACAAACGATTCGGTAATAGTCAATAATAATCATTTTCAATTATAATTTATATAGATTATAATAAAATATTAGTAGAATAATAAGAACAACAGTAATAATAATAATCATTTATACAAATTATATAGTATAATACTATACTATAATGATTAATAGTTTAATACTTTCTACATATATTATAGAATATACTTAATAATATAATTTATGCAGATTATAGTTTTATACAATATAATATTTATAATTTATACAAATAAAAATATATTCAGATTATGCAATATAATATTATGAAAATACATTACACTATTATAAAAATATAATGATTAATAATTTATGCATACAAAAATAATTAATAATAAGTATAATTTATACAGATTGTACAGTGTAATATCATAAAATATAATTGTAAATGATTTATACATATTATATATCATAATATTTAAATAAAATCCAATATTTATACACTATATTTAAAGATGCCTGAATTATCGAATGATTATAAAGATGTAGTGTGATATGAGATTTCTTTTAATGGAAATAGTTCAATACAAATGGTAATTACTTATTTTACATAATTTTAAGAATAACTTAGCATATCTTAAAAACGAATCGATACGATACACGATACGATACTTAATGTACGATACATTTTATGATTCAACTTCTATAATTGCAAGCGACATATGTGTATCCATCCATTGCTTACTAATTTGCATTCACGAAAAAAAAAATTATGTAATAATTGTTGAACAGTAATTAATAAACTGGAGGATCATTAAGAATAATTTTTTAGCAAGTTGATAATAATTTTTTTTTCTTTTGTAATTAATTTTTTTCCATACTCGTCCGCTAATTTTTTTTATTGAATTATTATTATTATTATTATTCGTTTTCTATTGTTATCCTACTCTTATCATTAATTCATAACGGGTAAGGATAGAGTAAGGTTAAGTCAATTTTTAATGGGTACGGGTAAGGTATGGGTAAAGAAAATTTTAACGGGTACGGGTAACGAAAATCTCTCTACCATACTCTACCCTACCCATTGACAGCCCTATTTTGAATATCATAAAATGCGCGCCTAAAATTGTTCCAGTTTTGTACTATTTTACAAAACTTATCAAAAATAAATTTGAGTTTACTTAAAAGTATAAAAACGAATAAATTAAATCCACTAATTTTGGATATCATAGAATGCGCAACTAAATTGTTCCAGTTTCAGTGTACTATATGCACAATTTCGGATATCACCAAATCAAATTATTTTCTAATCCCATCTAATTGACATTATTAATTATTAAACTTGATAAACGTGACCACCGAGCCACCGCCAAATTGACATTATTTAATGGGACTTGCTATGATGGACTAAAAAATTATTACTAAATCACAGCCGTACAAGTTTGGAGGATTAAAATCGGTATATACTGTATCTATTACCGTCTCTACGTCTCTTTCCGTTAAGCATGATCCATCATAAAAGAATAAAATCGGAATCAAAACTCCTACTAAAATTCGAATCACAATTCATTTTTCCTTACATTTCTTCTGTCGGAACTTTCGTCTTCACATTTTGTCTTCTGATTTTCATAAATATGAAAAACTCTGCCTAGCGAAACTCTTCTGATTGATCAAGCTCCACTCAGCGAAACTCTGCCTAGCAACGAAACGATCAAACTCCTAGCGAAAGTATGTCTTCCCTCTCCACTATCTCCTAGGTCCACTCGGCTCGTCCTTCTCCGCTTTCTCCTCTCTTCCTCCTTGAGTTAGTCAGGTAGATCATTGGTTTCTAATTAGAGTTAGTTTGTTTGTTTTTTATTCAATTTAGTGATTTTACTGGTTTCACTGAAATCCAATAATTAATCAAAGACAAAACATTTTCAATCTTGAGAGAAACTTCAATAATTTAGATTCTATTACAAACACTATTTAGGACTTCATGGGCTTGTTTGGATGGTTGGGAATAGTGGGAATAGGCACTCTTCCCATTATTCCCACTCTTCCCACTCTTCCCAATAACACTCTTCCCAACAACACTTTTCTCTCTACTTTTTCACACTTCCCAACGCTATTCCTAAACTCACCATCCAAACAACCTAGGAATAGCACTCTTCCCACTCTTCCCACTCTTCCTACTCTTTCCACTTTTTCACACTATTCCCACTATTCCCAACCCATCCAAACAAGCCCCATGAGTTAATGTCGAAACTGTTTTGTCTTTACAAGAAATCATGTCTTACTACCTTTACCTCAATCAAAGTCTCCGCTGGCTTCTTGATACCAACACAAAAATCACAATTTTCAATGCGCAAAATTGACCCATCAATTTATTTCTCATTTAAGGCTCGCAGTAAGCAAGTAGGCTCCACAGTGCCCCAATGCATTGATGGTTTAACGGACATGTTTAATGCTTTATCACCAGGCTTGTCCTCGCTTTAGTAGTGGTGCAAATAGATAGAATTGGGCGGACTTTCAGTGTAGTCTCAAAACTCCTTATAGGGAATATTACTCCTTTTATATCTTACATATCATCATTTTTCTATCTCATGATTTTCATATCCTTAAATAAAGTCTGAGCATTGAGTCGAATAACAACTACTACATTTGTTTTGGAGAAAGTTTAATATGCACCATAGTATATATGGAGAAAGTTTAATATGCACCATAGTATATAGAGCATTCTATGCACCATGAATTTTTCGGTGATATTTTTATAAATTGACAAATCTAATTTAACCAATCTAATCTATATATTGAAATCTCATAGGACGCCAAATTTTACAATTTTTGAGATTTTATTATTATTTTTTCGATTTTTTTTTAACTTGCCATTTTTTGAAACAAACTATAATTTACAACATTCCAAAAATGACAAGTTAAAAGAACATATTCAAATGGCAACGAAATCTGTTTCGTTTCCTTAACGAAACGGTAAAAGGTACAATGAAATGGAACGGTTAACGTGTTTTAATATGTTTTTGTACATGTCGTTCACCGAAATTATTTCGTTTACTAAGTGGCACGATTAACGGTACCGAAATCAATTTTGTTTTCTTAATGGAATGGCAAACGGAACGTCATGTTCGGTGTCATTTATCAACATTAGGCAGGTATAATGGTGAGTAACGTAACCAAAATCTATTTTTAAATAATATATTATAAATATATTGAGAAAATTAATGGCATCAACAAGATATTACTTACCGCCACCAGAATTAAAATGTCGCAGTCTCTGAAGCTTGGTGATGGCATTTGGTACTTTTCCTATGTCTCCCATCAATGTTTGTAGACCTCGAAGGTTTCCAATTGACTTTGGAAGCTCAACCCACTCAACCCACTCCGTGTGAGGTAAGCTGATATATTTCAAATGTTTAAATTGCCCCAGATGCCGTACTAAATGTTTGAAACCTGATTGTGGCTTAGCTGTACTTCCAAAATCTAATGTTTTAAGCAATTTTAGTTTGGAAGGAGATGAGAAAAAAGTGGGTACATCTGTATCGAAAATAGATACCGATCTTATGCCATGTAAATTAATTTTGGCCATCTCGTTTGATCTTGTTATTATAAGGTGGCGGATACCATCTACTTGGGTCATATTTTCTTGCTCACCTGTGTTGAAAATTAGATTTTTCTCTATCGATTTTGCTATAAGGAGTTCACGCATGATGTCATGTACTCGACAACTCCAAATAGTTCCGTCAACTCGGACCCTTGATGGTTGAATGAGATTTCTATTAAGCAGCTCATAAAAATACACTTCAGCTACCTCTTCGGGAGTCATTCCTCGTTTTTCTCTCACAAATCCCTCTGCCATCCATAGATACACTAATCTTTTACGTTGAATTTCAAAATCCTCTGGAAAAATACTAAGGTACAATAAGCAAGGTTTAAGATAGTACGGCAAATCGTGATAACTTAAGTCTAGGATTTGTTTTACTGCCTCTGCTTTGGAGTTTGTCTCTAGTTCAGAACCTAAACGTTTGAGTAACTTCTCCCACTCCTCTTTATTTATCGGCTTACTTGCCAATAGACCACCTATGATTACTATAGCAAGAGGTAATCCTCCACACTTCTTAATTATTTTTTCAGTCACCTCATTTAAATCTTTATGCGAGTCTGGATATACATTGCTCTTATATATCTTTCTTAGAAGAAGGTCACGAGCATATTCATCCGAAAGAAATTCAAGTTGGCAGATATGCTTTAAATTCCAGTCACAGTGATCTGCAACATCCATTTTTCTTGTTGTAACCATTACACGACCACAACAGCCATCATCATTTTTCGGAAATATCTTTTCGATGATATCCCAAGCTTGGGTGGTCCACAGGTCATCGAGGACAACCAGGTAAGCATTTTGTTGGAGTTCAGATTTAACAGTATCTATGAGGTCTTCAATTTTTTGTATTTCCTCTTCCATTTTTATAATTTTCTCATATTTATCCTTTGAGATCTGCTTTAGAATCTCCAAAAGGATATTTTCTAAATTAAAAGTTTGCGAAAGAGTTATCCATGCATGACAGGAAAAACTAGTTTGGCTGTCAAAAACCTTTTTGGCAAGAGTGGTCTTGCCTAGGCCGCCCATGCCAACAATCCAAACTACTTTTTTCTCGCTTAATATCCTAATCAGGTCATCTTTTAAATTGGCTTGGCCGACTAATTCTGTCTCTTCTACTATGAGTGCGGTCATGTGGGTTGTAAGATTAACATAGCTAGAGTTGGCATCGACAGAGCTAGAATTCAGAGGCTTTATGAGATTGTACCTCAAGTTTCTCTGACTCACCTCCTGAACTTCTTCTCTAATGTCTCTTATGTTGGAGGCAATCTGGCGCCGAGTATTTAATGTCCGCAGCTTGTGCCATAAGCTGCGATTTTCGAGATGAAGGGAGAACTCTGCAAGGCAATCTTCAATTTGATATGCCAGATCTCTTACTTGCCTAACCCAGACCAACTGAACGTTGTTGTCATCTTGCTGAGCTTCTGCAGCTACTAGAAAAGCTTGCGTTATCTCCAACTCCCTCCTGATGTACCTGTTGATAGAAAATACAGAAATGCAATTGTCACCTAACCCTCAAAAAAAAGAAAAGACAGGAATGGCTTCAAAAAGGGGGGAAATGGAATCAACTCCACAGTCCGCAGCACTTTACCTGATGCATATATCCCACCTAAATCCATTCAGGCATATTCCATGGGAGCGATATGACACATCCGTACGAGTATTAACTAGCTAACAATATGGCTCAAATAAATTTTTACGGTTCGATGCGTTTTGCTATACAGTCATTCTATTAGAAATAGGAAAATGTGGGCAATATTTAATACTCTGAATTATATCAGGGACATTGAAGACTTAACAAGATTTGGCAAGATAGTTAAAAAGGCATCAGTTGGAATTTGGAACAGAGGAGAAACAGAATCGAAGAAAAAAACTATTTCTGTTGTAATTAAGACAGAATTGCAATTGTTCGTACAATATTCAACTAAACTCTCACACTGAAGATAAATATATATGTATTTGCCCTATTGCAAATATATTTATTATTTTCTTTAATTCATTGCTTAATTAAACTAATTTTCCTGTTTGTTAATTCTTTTCGGTATATAAGTAATTAAATTGGATTTTGTAAGAAAACTTGATTAGACCATACTAAAAGTTGGCGATACTAGGCATGAAAAAGTAATCAATTCATTGCACTCACTTTGATAAATGCTCGGTGCCTGCACAGAGTTGAGATGAGGTTTGGACCGCTCAACTTTTCAATATGGTATTTCATTTTTGTCATATATTCTCGTTTGAGCGTTCCTAAATATTATTTTTAAATGAGGAGTCCGGTACCACAAGTTTAGGTGCCACTAAATGCTACTAACTTTACTTTTTTTATTAAAATTTTAAATTTTAAAATTTAAATGTCGAATCCAAACAGTTGATCTTCTTCGTTTCAACGAGCGATGTGTTTTCATATAAATTTTATAAAATTTGAAATTGATTTGATACTTGATTTAGAAGTCAAACCATGAATGTATCAAAATATGTCATAGTTAATTAGATTCATTCAATTTTTAAACTCTTGATCTAATATCAAATCAATTCAAACTTTATAAAACTTATATGAAAACACATCGCTCGTTAAAATAAGAAGATTAACGGTTTGGATTTGACATTTTAATTTTAAATTTTAAAATTTTAATAAAGAAATAAAGTTGTGGCATTTAGTGGCACCCTAAACTTGTGGCTAGCTCTGTCAATACCGTAACATTTCACACATTTCCGTTTCGTTCCGTCCGAAACGGCACGGAAATGGAAGAAAAAATAGTTTCGTTTTCAAAGACGAAATGAAAACGAAATAGAAATCCATACCATTTAACCGAAACGGAAGACGAAAATAAAGAATTTCAATAGAAAATGGAAGATGGAATAAAAATATCGTTTTGTTTAACAAAACGGAACGGAAACAAAATCAAATTTATGTTTCGTTGCTGAAATAGAACGAAAACGAAACAGGACTGTTCTGTGTCGTTTCTAAACGTTTGACAACACTACTTATGGCACCGGAACCCTCCACTTTTTAAATTTTTGGCTTGTACGCAAAATCGTCGATTACTTTTCGCTTTCTTCCCTCGATGCTAGTTTTAAAGGAAATTAAAAATTTAATACAAAACATAAACGAGTGATGCTACTAATTAGTGAACTTGCAATTTAATTATTCTCAAAAGTATGCTAGCAAGAACTAATGATGACGTTTTGGTGCCCATTTTGAATTGTGACAAATGTTACTTAACTTTTAAAATTTTTATAAAAAAATAAATTTAAATGACCAATTTGAACCGTTGATCTTCTTGAATTTCACAAGAGATGGATTGATATAAAATTAATTATTTTTCGAGTTCGTTCTTTACTTGATTAAAAAGTCAAAAAAAAAATTGAGTCTAGTTAGCTGGAATAAATTAATTCTAATAAATTTAATTTTTTGTCTCTTAATTTAAATTTAAATAAAGTCGAAAACTATAATATTTTATGATGATGCATCTCTTGTGAAATTGCGGAATATCAATGGTTCAGATCAGAAATTTATAATTTAAATTTTAAAATCAAAATTAAAAAACTAAAAAAGTATGAGTATGTACTACAAAATCTTACCAGACTATCGGAACCGATTCAAAAACAGAATATCGGAAACGATTCAAAACTAATACTACTTTTTTTTTTTTTTTTTTTTTTTTTTTGTGAGTATGTACTACAAAATCTTACCAGACTTCCTTACGAACGCCCAGCGTCTTAGCCACCTCATCTGCAGTGATGGTTGTGGCCTTTAGTAGCACACCAGCCACCACCATCTTAGCCAAGCTAAGTTCTGTTGTTTCCATCATTTCTTTTGTTTCGAATTGGATTTGCACAAATTTCTGTTCAGTTATTAAGGAAATGTATCTTCCGTTGAAATATCTCCTCAAGCAATGAACAAGATTTATAATGTCTCATAGGGCCTACTAAGGCCGCATGATACATTTAAAACAAGCCAGGGTTGACTTGATCATCACGCCAGGACGTGCTTTACACCAAGTTCCAATTCCAAGGGAACTTATTAGCAGATGCGACAAAATTATTGTAACAAGGTTAAATAACCGCTAGCAAGCTATCTAGGGTTTTGTTACGATGCAAACTATCCATTTATACCGGAGGACATGGTTATTTCATTGGCCAAATAAGCGACTAAGCCACATGGTTTCCGAGTTCCAATAAGTCAGAATTGATCATGATCATGTGATTAGACGGAAATTTTTCTAGCAGATGCGAAAATTTTATTTTATTAACGTAAGTAATTGCTGTTGTGTTATGCACGATAACTACTATCAATTGGTTTCAGATGATCTAACAGAAAGAAATAGATATTCGGAAAAAATAATTCAAAATAAAAATTAGAACTAATTATATTACAGAGAGAATTATCGACGGGTTCTCTTGATAATTCGCTAGTTGCCAATGATGATAACCGAAAAGATGTTACGACAAACAATTTACTGCGGTAATAAACTAATAATAATCAATAATTTCTGTGATTTTCACAAAAGGAAAACATTTTGTGTTAATCCCATCGCGGTACTCTCCCATTTTTTTTTTCGAGAACCCGCAACCCCTTTATCTAGTATGGCTAATCCATCGAGCTTCACTCAAAATTTGACATATTAATATAGATTTAAAATGTTATTATTTAATAATGGTTGATTATGAATAGATTATTATGCTTGCAATACAAAAGAGACGAAGATAGGATGAAAATGAAAATAGAAAGGGTCACAAAAATAAGAAACAAAATAATGCATTGTCAAATTATTAAATGTCGATGAAGTGGATCCGTTTTATAAGCAATAATATCCGATACATAAATAGTTATAGAATATCACATTAGGTAAATTGAAAATTGTAATTTAATAATACTAAAGGTACGATCGGCAAAACTAAAGAGCTCTCTCTTCCACTAAATAGACTTTTAGGAACAAAAAATTACGACTAAGTGTAAAATAGATATAAATACTACGACAAAACAAAAACGTGGGTTTGTCTTTTCTAGGGTAAATTTTACTAGCTTTTATTATAATATCTTTTTTAAAAAAATGCGCCGTTCATATTAACCCAATAATTATTACAATTATCCGGCCATTTGATATTATTGAAAGCTGAATCTTATTTGAAGTATCTTAGTGAAATGAATGGTTAATTATGATATTTTTTTTATGGGCTAAACATATTGTGGACTAGGAACAGATTTAAATTTTTAATCCAATAAATGCTGGGTCTTGTCTATATCAATGTGACTTTTTTCTTGTGATTTTTGAATCAAAAGATGAAGGTCTATGTCCTCAATGGTTTAAAATATGAAGGGATTTAATGAAAAGATAACAAGAAGTTGATCAATGACTATGAGACGAGTTACACTGAAAAATAAAAATATATAAGCGGAATACGAAACTGCTGAAAAGGGAAAAAAATAAAAATTAAGAAACGCAAAACAACGGCCCTGCTGAACACTCTAAACTATTCTGAACGAAAGTTAATGTATGTTCCATCTAGATTTATTAAACAATGATCTGTCTGCAAATTGGCATATCAGTGAAATATGCGGGTAACTAATTTCTTGTGTTACTCTTTTTTTTCTGAAAAAAAAAATGTGTTTACAAACACTTGGAGTGCCTCACTGTCATAGGCGAGTTTAAATGAAATGAATGGGGTGCAATGTCACCCATTCTTTTTTCCTATCAAGTATTTTTTATCTATATTTTTATTGTTATATGGATCATTTTCTTATGAAAATCACTATTTTAACCCATAAAATTGCGAATATATTTTCATTGATGACCCCATGATTAAAATATATTTTTTATACATGATAAATTTTATCGATATGAATAAAAACAAATTATATAATATTTTTATTTATTTGAGTGAACCCCATTCAAAATTTTTCTGGCCTCGCCACTGCTCACTGTATAACGCAAGCATCTCTGCATTAATCAAAACATATTTCATCTATATATATTAGAGGAATTGACGGCACTGTCAAAGAGAATTCATTCATGTTTTGTTGACACTGACAAACACGCTTATTCCATCAACGTGTATCTGGTGTGTTTTTAGTAGACGAGTAATTCTAAGAATTAAGACTTTCGGTGAGCATAAGTATATTATTCAATATTTAAAGTAAAATTATATTCATTAAACGTTCAATAATCAATATAAACAAAAATACTGTTCACATAATTAAAATCTAGTTAGCGAATTTATTGTTCAACTGAAGGTAGTACAGATGTCAAGAATTTCCATCAATTCATCAACTCATAGCCGCTTATCCGCCGTAGTTCCAATATTATTTGGTTAAGTACGGATTGAAGCTTGGCCATCCCGCTATGAATATCGGTTTTGGATTTAACTAGAAAATTATATTGTACCTATTCTGAGTTCCGACGATCATACTATTGAAAAAAATAATAATAAAATTGTCACTACAAAAATTCGCAATTAGATATATGCCATTACTTGATTAATAATTTATGAAATACAATATAAAATTACTTAAATTAGTTTAATGCCATTAACTTTTACAAAAAAACAGGCTTTGATCAAAATGATTTTTAGGTAGGATCATTTCATCGAAATTGATTTCTTGAGATTTCGTTGGATCTAATTACCAAATGACATCGAATCCATTCATTTTATAAAAAAATTTCTAGTGAATTGAAATGAAATACAATCTCGTGTTAGAAAAATTCCATTCTGATCAGGTCCATATTGAACTTGAAACATGACACTCTCAATTCTATCATTATTCATTACTTTTCTATCCTCATTAGAGTTATACCAAAAATCAAGGAAGGAATTTATGTGTTTTTTTTTATCCAGTATGGATTATACAAATATCGGACGAACATCCATATTAGATATGTATTTTATACCCTAAAAAAAATATTGGCTATATAGAGTTCCCAAGTTCCGTTGTATCCTTCCGATTGCAACTAAAAATGAAAGAAGATTTCTCCAGGCATAAGACAAAGAGAACATACAGATGATTTGTGTACCAAATACTGAAAACTGAACGAATTAAAGAGTCTACAAAATCACAGAATTTCTTGCTTTAGAAAAATGTTGTTTATCCCGCAAAATACATACAGCTGCCAATTACATAAAACCACTACAGAATTGTGCGCTATAGCCTATAAAAGTGAATCAGCTTTCACCTGAAACAAAAAGTAAAATGAGTTTCAGAAAGTGCTGACCGCACCGAATTAAACAACCAAGCATGTTGCCAGTAATAGTAAGTTTGTATACGCATTTTTTATGTGAATGTTTATTTGAGGAAATCATAGTGTAAATAGTTACAGCGAGGTCTAAAAGAGCAGCAACCAGAGAGGATTGCGGCCACAGATTTGAGTACCATAACCATCCTGCTTCAATTCAATACAGTACTAGTTGGACTTGCATGAGTCTTAGTTTCCATGCATAGGTCTAGGATTAATATATGATGAATATCAGCATTTGGTCATTTCTGGTATGAACTGGTAAGTGCACCAGCCAGTACTATACAAATTGCAACTTTGGAATTAATACGTTGACTAACTCACTAGTTCTTTTTTTTTTTTTTTTGTTCATGTGATGCTTGGTCGCAGAATAAGGTAATTACAGTATAATTGAGTCAAACTAAATCATAATTGAGGAATAATTGGCCATGATTAGAATTAAACTGCAAATCTTGGCAGAATTAGGATGACAACTCAACAGGTCATCCTTTTATGCTGTTATGGCATACAAACAGGAAAATCAGTCCAGTTGAGCCATGGCCTGTTACCCAAACATGACTTGAACCATAGTGGATCAGATGTTTGGACCCAAACCCAACTCATTTACGCAACAGGCCAATCTTACAGGGTCAGAAAGTCCTATGCAGAACAAACACCAGTATTTATAGGCTTAATTACATAAAATTAGTTGTGCAAGCTTACTTGGATTTAAGATTCAGATTCAGTTCCAATGGATCCCAATGTGGTGAGTTTGCCAAATGACTCCTTTGCCTCACTTGACGCCTCAGAAAAGAAATCTTTCACCTTGTCCACTACAGATTTCATTTCATCTTTCCTCGGCAGCTGAAATAAACCACATTTTGAAATAACTATCATCCCATTACTTGTTATAAAATAATTATCATCCTATTACTTTTTATTATGACATGGCTACTACATATATACCAGTCCAAACATTTAAGAAGTTGTCCCCACCTAAATAGTAAATTTTTCACAATATTAATAAATTAAGTAAAAAATATATATCGAGTAATTATAAGTAGGATAAGTAAAGTATTAGAAAAGAATTTAAGAAACAATTATATTAGTATAGGGTTTAGGGTTGAGGACAAAAAAGAAACACGTACCTCAATGACTTTGCTGCTTCTAAGTGCAGCTTGCATATTGCCATTTTCCTGATCAGCAATAATATTTAAATCAGAACTTCTATTTTAAGAGTATCAGCAAATTGCATTTGAAACTAGCTTCCTTCAATAAACCACTAAAACATTTACAACAAGCTTGAAGCCATATCGCAACTCTTTGGCATTGCTTAGCGCCCTGTGCTTCAGTTTTGCTATCTTTGTTATCTCCTCCTCATCCTAATTAAAAAAGATCAGAAATTTATTCACACAAAGTCATACAACACCAAAGTACAACAACAAACCATTTTTTCTTTCTCAAAGCAAATAACAATACTAATACAGACTAGTAAAGTAATCAAAATCATAATAACAAACTACCTTGTAGATTACAGCAGCTAGATTCCTAGCAGTAGTATCTTTGTAAATGTATTTTCCAAGGAAGGTGTCCTTGGCTGTAACCATGAGTTTAGCAGTTGAACCACCCTCGACCATGGTCAGCGGAAACCACAAATTCAACTAAAATGAATTAAAAAAAGGCTCAATTTCAGTTTCAGTTCTCAGAAGAACTTTCATTACTCTTATTTCATTTATTGGAAGGAACAACAAAAAACCATTGGAAAGTTAAATCAACATTGCCAGAGAGTACTAATTCACTACAGAATGTAGTGATGACAGGATATATACTCGTTATCAGAGTCAATTTGATTTCTTTGGTATTTCAATGACGTATCAGGCCTCTATATTTATTTTACAAACAGGGTAAATTTTCTTAAAGAAAAAATCTACACCAACATTTACCATTTAACCTTAGCAATTGAATTTTCCAAAGAAAGAAAACGATTACTCAAAAAAAAAAAAAAAAAAAAAAAAAAAAGAATCATCAGAGAGAGAGAGAATTGTTCATACATCAGCGTTTCTGACGAAAATTATAAACTGGGGGTTGCCATCTGGATCAAATTTTGGCTGAGGTGGCGGTTGCATATTGCGGTACTGTGGAGGTATCCCTTTCTTGCCCTTTCGCGCCACCACCACCAACTTGGTTCTCTTCTGCTTCAACGAACTTGCTCCAGTAGAGAAAAGCGCTGGGGTTTGCCATGCTGGTTCGGGTCGAATGAGAGATGGCCGGACTATGGACCGAAGGGAAGACATACTCGTCACTTCCATCTCACGAGAGAGAGAGAGAGAGAGAGAGAGAGAAGCTCTTATCTGGTTAGAACTTAGAAGAGAGGTAGCTCGGAGTAAACTAGTTTTTGGTCTTTTTGTTTCCTTCCACGTGGCAAATTTTGATTGGTTACGTATTTTATTTTCGGAGACTGGATTATTGTGTTTTCTCATCCAAAACTTTTATGGAATCGAAGTCAGAGAAAAAAACTTCAAACTACTTGTACCCAAAAAACAAAAAAAAAAAACTTAAAATTAGTTAAAAAAATAATAATTTAATTGCTATAGAAGGGCCACATCAGCAATTTTGTAATGTAGAATTTTTTCGTGGAAGGAGACGCTGTTATTATGGGCCTCCAATCCAAAGACCGAAGGCTTGAGAAGTCGCGTTGCAACAATTCCAGCCACAAGACGAGTGGTTACTGGGTCAGGAGAGGACTACAAATTGTGGTCGAGTCAGTTTCTTTGTGGCGCCTACCATATAGATAAATATGCTGTCTGATGTTGACCATAAAGAAGGATCACTTGATTCCGTTACAATATACAAGAAACAGAAGTGGGTTTTTCTAAAATAATCACGTGTTTAATCATGAAATCGGATTTCAGACCTTGCTTCTTCTGTTAGTCTCAATACGAATTCCACCACTTTTCAATTTGGACCATCCGATTTAAAACAAATATATCATCAAAAGAAGGTTAATAGTCTACTTTTGTTCGTATGAAGAAACTGTTCAATGACTTCTGCAATACCATATTAGTTTAAGAAATTAATGCGATTGCAATTACAAACAAGCCCTTTTTTGGTGGCCTTTAGTGCTATGTGCTGGATAGTTTGGGAAGTCAGGAATGATGTGGCTTTAAATCAGGGGCATTTCAAAAAGTATAGAGTCATCTTGTAAGTAATCAAATCTCTTTTTGATTTTTGGTCAGGAACGCTGAATTCAAGCAGCCAGATTTAAGGTATTTGATGAAAATAAAGAGTCAGATTCATGGTGTAAATGGTATGTACCAGTTTCATAGGAGCCAGTTTTTTAGGTGTTAGTATGCCATAGAAAGAAGGAAAGAAAGATTATCCTAATTTCAGCTTAGTTGGGGAACCAGTACTGACACTAGTAAAATTCACGAGGTGATGTTTTAACAGACTCGGGGGCAATTTAGTCTTTGCATATCCATCTTAGCCTGGGTTGTTTGTATATGACTTCCGTTTTGATAATGAAAACAGGCAACTTTGTTACTTTTTTCATAAAGGGAAAATATATCATCAAAATACCTCTTAAATGAGCAGGTCATTTCAGAAACAAACAAGAGAATTCTGTGTTTACATAATTTTTGGCAGGCCAGAAGGTTCTCTAAAGCATTTTTACATTTGCATCAAGTTTGCATTCATATATACATGAAAGCTACATTAACAGCCCAAAAGTGGGGAGAAACAGAAATGTGGCCTGAAAGAAGCCATTACATGAACAGCAAAGCAAACACAAATAAATTTGAATTAAAATTGAATAATAACATCTTTCCACAAGTAATAACTTCATTTGCATACTCGCTGAATAGTATGTTAAATAACACAGTTACCTGCACGCCTAGAGTACCAAATCTTGTAGTTCAGCTGAAAAAAACAAACAAGGAAAATCCCCAAAGCCCCGTCAAGCCAAAACAACAAAGCAGCAGCAGCAGCAGCAGCAGCAAAATATCAGAGACCAAGAAATTCGCTCTCTTTTTCTACAATGAAACCCAACCAAACAACCCTCTCTATATACCACTGCCCCAATCCCGAATCTACACTACTAAGAGATCAATTCTGAACATTTCATTTTCAGTTTTTAACTTTAGAATTTGAATTAGCAAGTTCCTCGAGACGCTTCCATACGGCCTCGCGCTTTGACAGGGTCTCCCCCTCCTTAGATTCTGCTTCATTGAACTTCTTCATGCACTCATCAAAGAGATTTGGGTCCTGATCAGAGAAGAGCTTACGAACATTGAGGGTCAGGCTGCGTACTGCTTGGTTCCAGTGCGATCGCGCATTTCGCTCAAGTGCAGGAAAGATGATTGGGAGAATCACCTTGTAGTTTTGTTTGATCAGGCCCTCGATGTGGTCATTGTTCCACAAAAACAATGCCCTTTCTGCAACCTACAATCAAATAGAAAACAGATGAGAGGTAAGTGAGATGCTCAAGTACTATTATAACAAGAGTAAAATGTTTGTATTATCTTTTTTATGGAATACCAAATTTGGTACAAGATCGTACTTTGCAAAACTGCAAACCAATGAGGGTATCAGTTGTTTCACGCAAGTTAATTTATTTTCTTTATTTCTTTTACTGTTATGATAGTTTACTCTTTACAAAATAGATTCAAATGGAAGGGCTAGCATTATCTGTTCTTATCTTGGTATATTCTTTGGAATGGTGCTATGCATCTCATCATCATGCAATAAATAAGGATTGCTACAATCTCACATGCAACACCCGTTGTTACTCCTTGAACCTAATAATTAAATAAGGAGCCTCAAAAAGTGCAAAAAGATTTGGATTGCATGGAGCGCTCTACCACTTTTCATTCAAACAAAATTAACCCCGAGTACAAACAGGCTATTCAAAAACTAAACGTTTAGCTCAGCCTAAAGCAAAATCCAAAACATCTCAAACCATAATGCACTGGTATTTTTCATCTCTGACAGTGCCTTACACAACACAAACTTGTTTAGAAAAACAATGCCTGGTCAGTAACAATATGACAAACAAACCAAAAGTGTTGACATAGGAATGAGATGGAACAAAACTTGTTACTCGACATTTAATGCTACAGAAAAAGAACAGAAGTACTTCCTAGTGGCACTATATTTTCAGTATGTATCACACTCACTGACTGGCAACAATAGCATTAGATGTTTAAGCCTCAAATGAGTAGATATAATACGTGTAGTATCCGTCACCTCATTATGCATCCTAATTTATTGTGGCAACAGCTGTGGATAGAAATAGAATAGGAAATTTCTCAGAACCAATTACTTCAAAGAAAAGTAGTGGCAACTAAACCAACACCAGAGCTGTCTCCTCCATTGTCATTGCCTTGCAATCTCCTAGTCTCTCATCTCTTCTTCTCCAATCCTGCCCACATTCTTATCCCTTCCTTCTTCCTCACTTACACATTTGGGCAGGCACCACAAAAATTATTTCCAATGGAAAGGGGTTATTGCACAGCAGTAGACTCCAAAAAATATATATATTCTGGAAATTTTGTATATTTTTTGAAAGGAATTTCTGAAGTTAGAAAAATTCAAGTATAGTGTAATTTATATTCTCTTCAATTGCCATTAAAAAACAAATAACAAATAAGATCGATTCTCTAGAAAGTTGTTTCGTGAATAAACTAACTAGTGGCAGCCAATAATTTTTACAACAACAACAACTAAGCCTTTTGTCCCAAACAAGTTGGGGTAGGCTAGAAAAGAAACCCAGCAGAAAAGTCACCAATAATAGAATGATAAAAATACTGATAGTACTAATAATAATAATAATAATAGTAATAAGCCAATAATTTTTAAAAGAAATAAAAGTTAGAACAGCGTCCTTCACAGTTTTGCATAAATTCCTAGCATAACATATCATACTTTTCCTAATTTATGAACTTCTGAGTCGTAATAGGCTTTTACTTGTACTTCCCTAAACTTGAACTCCCCCTTCTTCTTTTTTCCCTTCTCTTTTGGTTTGAGAACACATGGCTGAGTAGATTTAATATAATCTGCTGCTTCAACACAACTTTGTCTTGGGTGTTATGTAAATCAGTTATATTAAAATAAATACTAACAAAGTAACAATCGTAAAATTATACCCTGGACTGAATGACAGGTGACTTATTTTATGTTAGAATTATCATATCTAGACCTCAACGAATAGTCACAACCAACCAATTACCTTTTTATCAAGAAAAATAGAGTTCATAGTATTGTTCATGAGCTACTTTTGATACTATATAGACCTCAATGGAAATGGGTTATTGCACCTAGCAGTCGACTCTCAAAATATATCATGTATAAATGTATTGGATTCATATCAGCTAGGGTATGAAGACACATGCCTGATTAGTTTATCTACTAGTCTGGATTATAGTAACTTGTATATCTAACAAAGGTGATATCATATATCAATACTTACAATATCTACAAAAAGAAAAATGGCAACCTACAAGGAAGCCTTCATAATGGAAAAGAGAAAAGGTGATACTTTCAATCTGTAAAAAATGTAAGGAATGAAAGGATAAAATGGGCTTGCTAGGATGTGAAAGGAGAGGCGAATGAAATAGTACTCTAGCAGTATGAGCTTCTATCATAATTTACAAAGATGAATCTTCTGACGCAAACAGCTAACCTACTACTAGAACATTAGTCAGCAATTTCCAGAATTGATATCACTTTACATCACTTCTTTCCTTCAAAAGTGATATATTCCGATAGCTCAAGTTCTTGTAAGAAGACAAAAGATAGCATTGAATTACCTACCGATAAAATTAGAAGTTAAAAAGTGTGTTATATAGTACAACTCTAATGTAACATGGATGTCTTGGAACCTTTTATCACATTGGTCACCTTGAATGAAATCTTACATACAGCTCCAGGTGTTTACAAAAAGACAAAGAAAGCATGAGACTACCTACCCACCAACCCCATAACAAATAGATTTTTATACTTTAGCACAAATTAATTGTGTATTCAATTTGTATCTTCATTTTTTTCTATGAATTATGTGCCTAGCTCAATAGTTCAGACGACCAAGTTTCTTCAATTTCATAAGCTAACTTATTGATGATATATTTTCCTTTGTTCACCATTAAACTGCTATTACTATATCTTCTTAAGATTTGAAGTTTTACCATAAAAATGATGAACTAAAGTGTAATTTCTTTTTAATTATTCACTTATAAAACACAAATGAATCATATGGGGGTTTTCTTTATAGGTTGCATTTTCTAAAAATACATGTATTGACTGTTCAACTGCCAATAATAAGCATATGTGCAGAAATGCATTTAACCTAAAAGAAGCCAAGTAGAAGAATATAAATACCCCAAATAATCACAGATAAATCTTCCATAGAACTAGTGCATAAATCAGAAAACCTTACCCAACTGAAACCCAGCTTGTCATGACAAAATCTTTCACAAAAAATAAACACTAACAACAAATATTATTTTTATAATTATGCAAAATCCATCAAGACATCAGACAGAAATTCTAACCTGAAAGTGTGAGCTGTTCAAGCATCGCGCTACCCGGCCAAAAAGCGGGACCACGCACCTCTGGAACTCAGCCGTTTGGGTTGCTTCCAATACCTCCTCCAGTTCCCCCAAAAACATAACCTCCTTTGAGCTATTAGTCACTGGCCAATACTTCAACAAGCCCCTTATCACAGCATCAGCCAATTTGTTATCCTTCTCCACAAATTGGGTGATGCAATACGACAGCTGTTGGTGGTATGTAGAGACACATTTGGGTTTGTGAAGCGGTATCAATGCCCGTACCAGGAACAGTTTATGCTCTTCTTTCAAAGGTAACGCAAAACCATTAATAATGCTCCCGAGAATTTCCAACAACTCAGCAATGCCATTGTGCTTCTCAGTCTCAAAAATGAAACGGTAAAATATGTTATTAATTGATTTTCTGATAAAAGGCCGGTGCACCATGAATTTGCCATAGATTCGATGAAGTATGGTTTTTAGATATTCTCTCTCTCTTGGATCCTCTGAATCAAACAAATCAAGCAATTTTAAGATAAATGCATGATCAATATATCTTTTTGCCACCTTTGCATCTAATTCTGGAGAGGCAATAAACCTTAGAAAAAATTCGTACACGATTTGTAAGTGGGGCCATGAGGGGTCCATTAAAGGCTCTTCTTCTTCCAAATCTAATCCTTCATAGGCCTTGTTTTCTCTTGGGGGAGGGTTTGTGGTACGAAAGAGGTTGATTGAGGCCATCTTTACCACCTCAGCCATAATGAATTCGGTGAATTTACCACTTGGGGCTGCAATGTAATCAACCAGTTCTAGTAAAGTCTGTCTCTTTACATCTTTTTCCTTCAAATTTTTGGTAGGGTCAGTGAAATCATACATCGCACAACACAAGGTTAATTTCTTCACAAACAGTGCTTGTTTTTCAGTGTTTGAGACATCTTTGAAGTTTGGTAGCGGTTCTGTTGGAGCAATTACAGTGCCATTTTGGTGAACGCTAGGAGGTGCACCTGTTGGGGCTGAATTATCTGAATTTAGTACCCTCTTGTTGTTAGCTGAATCGCCATTTTTCGAATGGGTTGAGATGTTGCCATTTCCACCAATCAATTCCCGGCTGTCAGAAGAAGATCTTGGTCGATTCCGAGGTAATCGACCAAGTATTTGTTTGATCATTTTTATGGAAAAAATACCCAACTTCTCCAAATACTCCGAATTCTTTCAGCACTAATCTGTGTTGGAATTCTTAGCTCAAATTTCTCAGAGATCCCCTTTTGAGAAGGCTTCTCTTAAATTATAATAATCAAATTCCAGATCATCCATTGAAAAATCACCCCTTAGCCTTGCAATAATCTGATAAGAGGATCTCAATCCCCAAGGCGATTACCAAAATACCCTATAAAAACCCCAATTATCAGATCAACGAATCTTCAAATCTCTAGCTTTATCCTTTCCCGACCACGGGATCGAAACCCTAAAAACCATTTTAGATGAGACAAAAGAAAAAAAAGGATCAATCAGAGAAACCCAAAATCAAAACAGATTGAAGGAATAAACCCCAAAAATAAATACCTTCAAAGGAGCCCCTTTTTAGAAAGCTCCGCAAAGCCTGATCTTCATCTCGTTTGAGAGAGAAAGAGAGAGGCTCTCAATCCTCTGGAGCGAGAAAGTATATCGGCGAAAGGTAAAATCGCAATAAAACAAGAGATACAGAGAATGGAATGGGGAAAGCTAGTATTTTTGTTCTCTTTTTTTTAATAATTTGTGCTTCTTTTTTTTCCTCTTTATTTCTCTTTCACCAACTATTTGTGAGCAATTATGACTTGGTATGACCTTATTGGCGATGCGGCTTATCCATGGATCAACAGTGATAAAAAGCTTAGACCAGCATTTCTATGCACCACCCAAATAATGCCCCTGTTAGGTCGCTGATGTGTAAGCTTTATGAGATGGAAGAGTTTATTATCCCACGGTCCTTAAAAATGATTAGATTTTGGAATTATTTTAAAAAGAGAAAGAGTTAGACTATAATATTATAACTAGTGATATTTTTATGATGTCAAGTATAATATAGCGAAATATAAGCAAACAAATGTAGATAAATTACAGATAGTCAATGATTCTATTGCTGTTTTTATACAGAAATAAATTCAAAATTTACATGACGCAAAAGAGAAATTTGACCTGAAAAGTAATCAATATGCCTCTTTTATATTAAATGTATTCTTAATAAGCAGACAATATACCATCCAAGCTATGAAAAACATACTAGAATATTCAAATTTTAAGTTGGATTATTTTTCATTATTTACTTGTTACTTTTGTATTTATTCCATAATTTTACGTCTTAGGCGTGATTCTTAGTCTTCATAGTGTCAAAGTTTGATGGATTGATGGGTACATTGATGTGTGACCTTAGCGTTTTATATTTAAAATGATTAATAGGCTCAAGGAATCCCTAGTATATAGGGCAAAATTGCTGAATTTTCAGACCTGGTCCGTATTTAGTTATATTAAATCATTCATCGTCATTTTCCCTTTTCCTAGTTCATTATTTTTGCCAGTTTCCCCAAGAGAATTTGGATAAGAAACTATTGCCAAATCAAAACAAGCAATGCCGCACAAATCACGATGTATATATTTGTTAAAACCTTAAAAAACAGAACACGTATCAATTGGTGATTTGTTTATTTGTCAACTACAAAGTGTCCCTTTACGTAAGTAGATTTCAGATTATGAATCAAAGTGATTGATTATTATGAATTAGCAAATATAACTAATTTTGCTAATCATAAATCACAAACAAGCCACGTACCCATTTCTGAATTGTCTGAACTAGCATGAATTAATATTAATCAAATGTAAAAGAGGTGTAACTAGGTATTTGGAGAATGTTTTTCAGCGCATGAATCCCCCAACTTATAGTAGGTGGAGGACACTGCTTCGTCATTTCCTCCTTCCTTTAATTTATTGATCTAATTAATTTTTTTTCTCAATCCATTTTCATATTTACGATTAAACATCATTATTCTAACGTCATTTACTCATATTAATTACAAACTACAGTATATACGAGAGATGTTATTCAAATAGGTATACGCTATATTAGATAGTTAAACAAAGAGATAATATGAAGTCACGATGATAGGTCTATATCGTCAAATACAATACGTCTAAAAGTTCAATTTTGATTTCCATTAGATCAAATAATTAACGTACTAGTAGGAAACAATTCCATCCTTCATCCTTGCAATTATATAAAAAAACAAGATATTATTTTTTTTTCCCTCGTAAGCAGTTTTTTTAAGTATCCCTTAATTAATTTTTTTATCATCTTCATCCTTATAACTTTTACTTTGGGATCCAATAATGTGACAAGAACGTAGGTTTTTACAATGTAATTGTAAAGATGATATAGTATTTTCTTTTGCAAGATTACCAAGTGGCAAATGCTCCACACCCATTGAAATTGTAATTATCATGCCAATATCAAATTATCAATGTTTGTATTTTAATACGAGTGGGATGCATATGATTTTTTTTTTTTTTTTGTGAAAAAAAAACGGATGAAACCGTCACTTCCATTAACAAGAAGCAGCCCAGATTAAACAGTATCTTTGATGCATATGATGTAATTGTATGAACAAAATTTTTATAATTTTAGCATGACGAAACTTGGAACTTTCAATAAAAAGAAAATTAAGTTTTGTAATTTTTCCTACGTTTTATGCATGTGCATATAATTGCAAGGATATGAAGAAAATTTCACTGTGAGATTACAAGCATTGCGATTAGTCATGTTGCACTGTCGCAGCAATGTTAACAGAATAGAGCAATATCACCAAAAGGCAGGACACGTGCAATGTATCTCCAAGCTTCATATGCGCACTAATTCGTTAATTTAGTCTCCACTCGTTGACCGTTTTAAATCTGATCACAAGCGAAGATAAATGCACCGTGTACGCGGTACGGTATTTTAAACCCAAGCATTCTGGCAGTACATATTATTTGATGGTTCAGATTAAATCAGGATCGTTTACACCAGAATGGCATAGTCGTCAACTTCTTATTACCCAAAAAAATAATAATAAAATGAAATAAAAAAACAGACGTACATTTGAACTAAGCAAATTACTAACATTTGCGTCATTGTTGGTTATGATATTATATTATAATCTGCTGTTAGCATGGTGAAAAGCTGGCAAGTGGCAAAGCAGATGGTGCCATGGTGGAACTTAAACTTGGAATTTTACGCAGCAACTTCTTTACCACCTCAATAGTTAAACTATTTTATATAATTAAAATATTTCAAAAATATAACAGAGTCAAAGGTGGACACATTAACATTTATTTATTATTTTTTTGCTACCAGTCGAACCGTGCTTCAAACTGGTAGCTCCGCCAAATCAATGTCTGGTTCTGTTTTCAAAATGTTAATCGTTTTGTGTCAACACTAAGATTTTACGTCTGAAAATTACAGTTTAACATAAGTTTGTTATTTTTAGCAAAGTACGCAGGCACACAAATTTGGTGCCCAATCGGATGTTGCATTAATGCGTTCATACAGTCGGAAACATTTGACATAAATAGGATATCATATAAGTGGATACTAGTTTGGTCTCTGACGAAATTCATTTTTGCGTGCCTAGCTAACACTAGGTCAACACTATGACGCTGTAGGTCAAACAATATTAGACATCAGATAGGGGTGTCAATGAAACCCGTTTATCCATTTATCAAACCCGTATCGCATTCGATAAGGCGGATATGGGTAAGGTTTTATTTTCGTTAGACTAACGGGTACGGGTACGGGTAAAGAAAAATTTCGTTAATTTATCGGGTACAGGTACGGGTATGGGTAAGGGCTATTTCGCACCCATTATCTAACGGGTAAAATTTTACAAAAATATATATATATAAAATCATATTATTAGCATATTTTATAAGATATGTTATTAGCTTCATCCAAATTAATTTATGTTGATGAAAAAATTATTTTGTACTCTATTATATTATGATTTATAATTAGTTATATAGATTTCTTTGAATTCCATTGATATGAGAATAAATTTCATGATATTTTTTATATCTAAAGTATTATCTAAATGTTGTACTTTATCCATATATTTATTTGATATTATTTATTTAGCACATTATATTTTTTTATTAAATTAATAATATTATTATTACCCGTTATGTACCGTTACCGTACCCTTACCGTTAATTCTTAACGGGTGCAGGTAGGATACGGGTAAAGTTATTTTTAACGGGTACGGGTATGATGCGGGTAAAGAAAATTTTAGCAGGTGCGGATATGAAAATACCTTCTACCGTACCGTACCGTACCCATTGACAGCCCTAACATCAGACATGCTTTTCACTTTCTGAGGTGATTTTGTTTTGTCAACCTATCTATTTAAACTTTAGTCACCGGCCGAAGTGCCGAACATATATTTTCCTTTCTTGTATGAATCTAAGATTGATTATTGATATTACATAAATAGCATGATATTTTATGGAAAAAAAAAATCATGGATAAGAATTTAATTGTAAGCGGAAACTAATTTTTATCGTAAGAACCATTTATGCAATATCCTCGTATTGTTTTGTAACAAATTAAGAAATTACTATTTAATAAAATTTGCCGGATGGTTGTTGCCATAATGCCATCCTACCTTCAAAAAAAAAAAAAAAAAAAAACGCTAAGAAATCACTCAATATATTGCCAAATTTTAAAGCACAAGTATCTCAATCATCTTCCTCAGCAAAAAAAAAAGCAATGCCTATTTGGTCTCAAATTCTCAAATCTGATTTTACTTCTTTTGCTTCACCAATACAAAAAGCTCCATTTAAATTCAAGAGGCGTGATATTTAAGTTGTCATCTATATAATCATTATCTCTATCATCCATCTTATTCAATCTAGATCTCACCTAATTGGCTAGATGAGGTATGTTGATTTTCAGTTTCCGACAGATCCAAATTAGACATGACCTGATCCTGATCTAGGTTGAATGGATGAGATGGGACAAAACCTGATCTAAATGGAATGGATCAAAGGATGAGATGGAGACAACACCTCGCCAGATTAAATCCTAGTTTTCTGTGGCTTGTACAAACAATTTTGTGTGTAATGTGAAGATAGAGACGCCCAGGTCTTTGTTCATATCATTTTATGAGGTATCTGAATTCTTTGATTATGTTTCAAATAGAAAGAGGACAAAGATTATATAATGGCAATATTAATGTATCATTTACAAAAAAAAAAAAAATGAAACTTTTATTTATCTGCTCATTTGAAGAAGCATATAAGCTGGGCCTTACCAGTCCCAATTGTAATAAAAAAAAATGCTTTTTTTAAAAATAAAAAAAATTTGTCATGTTAAAACATAAATGCATTGGGCAAAAGATTTTGTAAAAGAAAATTCATTAAGTCATTGGTTTGGGCAAATTATCTATACTAATAGGTAGTTACATACATACACATATCATCTGCGCAATTGCTATTGTAAAGTGTAAACAAGCTCATATTCACCGAGAATGGATATGGATATGAGAAATCTCTCTTCTTTAATTATTTTTTTTCCTTAATGATTTAATTTTTATCGGCGGGTCCCCCGATAATTACAAATTTACACATCAAGTAAAATCCAATTTCCACTCATTCCCCTATACAAAAATTAGATCAAACCGGGCAAAATCGAAGACCAAAAACAGAGTGAGAATAATTAAAGTACTGTGTACACTTCAAGTCACAACGATGGAAAAAGGCCTCAAAGAAACTGCCATGATTAGAGCTCATGATGGTTTTGGTTCGCCGGGAAATTTGACAAGGAAGCAAAAGCAAAAGGTAAATTAATCAGACAATCAACTATGTCTCACCAAATCCATTCATTTAAGAGCTCTATCTCAGAGTCCAGAACACCTTTTGGCGAATTTATAGGTTCTTTAGCATCAAAAAAGTGCCTTCATTGGTAACACTTTGCACGTGGAGCAGCTCATTCCCATCCAGCTTTTTTGAGTGTTCTGTGCATAATGGTGTTTCAATCCATGTAGTGGGTCTATCTTTATTACATAATCTGTCGTTGTATTAACTTACAACAGTTACTTGTCCACATATAATCCTGATTTATCAATTATTCTCTGGCAAACATAAGCTCTCAAGCAATAACCATTCGTGGACCCCGTCTACAGAAGTAATAAATGTTTCCCCATCTCTTGATTTCTTCTTATAATAACACTCAAAATTGTGGACATGAATAAAAATCTTTAACTTGGACTTAACAAAAGGCCTACTGGGCCTAACAAGGCCCAATAATACTAAAATCCTTTTTCTCTAACCCAAAGTCGGTTTATTTCACGAGTCCCAAACTTCCAAGAAATCTCAAAGAGGCTTCAGGTCAAAGAAAGAAAGAAGCCTGAGAAAGATTGTAAAAGGAAAAGAGGAAATTTCAGGGAATAATTGCACCGATTTCTTTGAGAAACAAGAAGAGAGGTTCTTTGCTTGAGCTCTTGAGTTACCATCTTGCATAGATCCCATTGACATGGATGAACAACCAGCCAAGGTTTCCTTCTCCTTCTCTTTTGATTATTTTTTTTATCTTGGTTGTTACTCCTATAGTTCGATTTATTATTACCGAGATCTCTTGGTTTTCGAAATACCTAGTTGTTGGATCAATAAGTTTAATTGCATAGGGTTAATGGATTAGTTTGTATCTGTTGAATTCGAAGCCTTTGGAAGTTTTACCACTTGACTTCTGTGTGGATTGGTTATTAGGTCAACTAGAATTTCTCAAATGTGTAATATAATTAAGAGGTTTAGTTATTTTATCCTCTGCAAAATAACTGGTGTTTCAAAGAGAAATTCTGGAAGCCAAGTATCATGTAGACGGGTAATGCATAAATTAGGTCTTATTGGATCCAGTAATTTTCCATTCTGTGGAAATTTTCAAAGTAGTTCCTTTAAAGTGTTTAATGTTTAAGTTTCTGGTTTAGAAAATCATGAAATTTCTATATATTTTTGGTTTCAGAAATTGAAAAGGTACCAATTTCCTCTTGATATCTCACAGGACCAGCTTTCAGCTGTGGCAGAAGAGCTTGGTCACGAGATTTGTGTGTTTACAAGCTCATCAGCCTCTACTGGACCCACTGGATTGCCTAGTTCTAATGAAGGTATATCTTTTATTTGAGAATTTTGCTAGCAAAAGTAATGTAAAAGATTTATGTAGTTCTTGTTATGCATTTATCACTTACCAGTAAGGTTATGGCAAACTCAATTTGTTCGAGTATTTGCAAATATAATTCTATGTTTCGTTTGTTCACCTAATTCCACAAAATTTTGTGATGGTTGGACAACCATACACCAAACTAATGTGAAGTCTGAGTCCAAAATGATCAAATTACCCACAACCAAGAGTATTTATTACAAGCTCAGGTAAATTAGCACTCACAATGAAATTAATAAGCGTGCTTGGACTTTTTCATTAATTTTGCTTTTACGGACTTCTATCATCTAACTTGAACATCATTAATAGTTTAAACTTCAAAAAAGACAACATTTTCAATATTTTGAAGCTGATTTATGAATTTTGTTTTCCGTGTAGATGAGCCTGATGATTTTTATGATCTTACTCCTGAGGACTACTACAGGCTCATGGGTAACAAAATTGGAGGTAATGATGTGATTAATATATTTTGTTTAAAGAACTTAAATTTTGACGACTTCATGACTCAATCAAATGTTGCAATTTCCTCTTACTCGCAGCTAAATCTGAAATGCTCAAAACACGTAAGATAAGGGACGCAGAAGCAGCTGCTAGGAGAGCAAGATATACAAAGGTATATTTAGTAACTGTACATACATTCTATTACTTGTTTCATTATTTATGTTTTTTTTCATTAGAAAGTAGAAACTAAAAACACTTAATTGACTGCTCGACCAGACTAGTAGTCTCAAATGTTGGTATGGTACCTGTCTAGTGTGGTACTTAGACAGACAGGTCAATATGTGAACACAAAATTTTCAGAAAAGTACAGGCAAATGCAAGCATGCTTGAACTGGTATTGTTTGTACGAGTGACCATTTAACTCTTTGACTTTGTTTTTTTCCACGAACAACTTGAAATCAAGAACTTTACCAGTAGTATTTCTCGCTAGAAACCAAGTCTATATGCGGGAAGAGGATTCAAATGCCTCCATCATGTTTCCAATTTTTTATAAGCTCAGTAATGACAAGTTTTAAATCTGCAATGACAAAGTAAAAGTTTAGATGAGATCTCATCTCTTTTTTGTGTGCATATAGAAACCTGCAGAATTTAGACTTCAGTTTAGGCAAAAAGAACTCAAAAATTATCTCACAGAAATTGTTTGCATCAAGGACGTATAGCAACCTGATGATGCCCATGAAATTAAAACATAAATGCTGCTATCTTTATTGAACAAAAAATGACTGATATAGATCATTTTAGTGGTGTCATTTTTCTATTTGAGTTTCAAAATTTTTATCAGTAATTTTTAAAATATAGGCAACCGAACCCTTCATGTTGAATTTTTCTTGTAGTTATTGGACAAGGTACTGAATTATACTAAATTAGTACCTGGTACCGTCTTTTCAGGCTGTCATAAGAGTACGATTTCCTGACAATTACATTCTCGAGGCTAATTTTAAACCATCAGAAAAAATTCAAGATCTTGTTGATCTTCTCTTGAAAGTCATCGCTCGACCTGACATACCTTTCTATTTGTGTAAGTGTTCTAAAGTCTCCTTCACATGATTGAATGATTTTAAAGAATATTTACATAGAATTTTGTTACTAATTTAACATGTGATTTTAGATACAACACCTCCAAAAGAGAGAATAAATGACACTTCAAAGGATTTCTATACTGCTAGCTTTGTCCCTGGTGCTAATGTATACTTCTCTTATGACCTACCCAATGGTAAAAGTTCACCTTCTTTTCAATTATTCTCTCTAAATTAGTTGTAAATTCAGGCTTTTGAATTTCGTAGTAATTTGGTTATAAATGTCTTATTTAGATTCACAATTAAATAGTGAAGAAACAAAAGCAGGCCCGTATCTCCGTGAAGAGATCCGATCTTTGAATGGACTTGTGCCAATACCAAAACAGGCTGCTAGTGTGATGGCTGAACCAGAACCTGCCACAGCACCTACTACAATGCCTTCAGTTGATCCTAACCCTAGACCTGCAGCAAAGAAGCCAACGAAGCCAAAATGGCTTAAATTATAATTTTATCATGAGGTAAATATTGCAATGGATTATTTCATTTTTCATTATGCATTATTACAATCTTGGAGATATTTTATTCTGTTATATCATGACCTTGCTATCTATATTTTAGCCTCGAAGGCAAGATATCTGCACAGGGACACCCTTTTCTCGCAAAAATCTCAACATTTACAGGAAGGCCGATAATAGGAGGTGGCCTCCCATGATCTTTGGCTAATGTTAGGTGCTGTACTTTAATTTAGAAGGTTATCCTTCAATTGTTTCTCTTCACCTCAAAAGAAAGTTCAATTGTGGATTATTCTCCTTTCCATTGTTTTCTTGCAAAGTAACGTTACTGGTTTGTTTATGGCTGTGCTGCCTATGTAAAGTAGTGCTTATATTTTCCAAAATGTTACTGCTCAGGTTCAATTGTCATGAAGGAAAATAATGCACTTTCTTGTAACTTAAATTTGTGTTGCTTGATTTTGTGCACCTTTTTGTAGTTTTGTAGATGGGATATGGATACCTGATGATATAAAAATCATCCAAACTCTCATTGTGCCGCTTTTGCGCAATTTCATAAGAACCATTTTGATATTGGTTAAAATGGATATGAGATATATTTGAGTACCAGCAGACAGTGCAGAACGAAAGTAGTTGTATCCCTGAAACCCAACAGAAACTAGCAGTGTCTATGTATTTCCAGAGTTTTGCAATTTAGTAAAAGCTAAAAACTCCCTATGTATTAGCAATTTAAGGCTGATAAAAGCTTTCAGACGTCAAGATCTGAAATAAAATTGGTCTTCCAAAATATTGATTGAAACTTAAGTTTTGGTTCAACTCCTAGAGAAGAAAACGCAGGCCTTCTAAAGTTGGAGAACTATCATTCTGCCGATAGTCTCGTGGTACATAATGTAGATATGTTTTCAGCAGTTTAGCGGTTAGAGATTGAATTACTGCTTTAAAGTTCTATCATTGATAAAATTGTTGTATTATATTTATTTATTTATAGCAAGTATGTCATAAATTTAATGAACATAGCTTAATTATAAATTCGCAGTAAATTGAGGTTTTATTATTAATAAAACACATTTTGCACCAAAAATAATTTTTGATAGAGATACGTTTAATCATTCCGAACACTATCAGATAGGATAGGATTGCGTAGTACGAATTTTGTTATTTTTCTACCTTTGAATCAAACATCGTTTTACTTAAAAATTATTTCGCTTCTAAAAATAATTAAATATTGATATTTTCGTTCTTTTTCAGTCAAAAATAATTTTGTCGGTTAATTATAGGAGAATTATTGACGATAAAACAGTTTTTATTGCAAATCGCTTTTTTCGATGTTATCGTGCATTTCTTCTTCAAATATCGAAAAAATGATATCATCGAGGATAAAACGCCGCATTTTAAAATATGTTTAGTTCGTGATTAAATCTTACTTTAAAAATTTGCCTTTTGTTTTATTTTTTCCTTTTAACTTGTAACTGAGGATGCCGGCCTCACGGGAAACAGAGTCGCTACTCACTACCAAGGTCCAAAGTATTGGCTTTCGAGGATTACAGTGACTTACACACCATAAGATTCTTTCATTTACCATATAAGATCCAAAAGGTATTCAAATTTTCTATCTTTTTGAAGAAAGCCTTGCTTTTTGTGGGCGTGTGTTATGTCACTGCTTTTTGTATAGGTTGAGGTGCATTATTCAATAACACATTGAGCAATTACAGATGTGTTCTTGGTTGGTTAGTCTTTTTACGTGGAATCCCAACTTCCAAGTTCTTTTTGACGGTTGATTTTGGAAAACGAAATTGAAGCAACTGATAAAAAAAATCTGATGATACAGAACTGCTGAATGCTGATTTTCACAATCGAAAGGAAAAGGATAGGAAAAAAAAAAAAAGCCATGAAATTAGCATGGATAATACTAACGTGCAACAATTGAAAACAAGACCAATGGTAAGATGAGATTCTGGTACTCGAACCATACGCCCACGCCTGGATCACACCCAATGGATCACAGTTGATAACAGAAACATGTGCCAAGATATGGGACGTACTTAGTTGTTGCTCTTACAACTAATTCAACAGTTTGTGGTACCAAACTCAGATGGATCACATCTTTTGTTCCAAGTCAGTATCGCCTCAGATATTTCAGGTACCTAACAAGGTGAACCGTACTTGAAAGCTAAGCCTTATATATATCTCATATTCTCATGACAAAAATCTGATCAGTTTCTTCTATCCGAGTCATCCTAATGTGGGTCAACTAGAAGAGTAGAAGGCTGTGAAGTACTTATCTTGTTCATGCAACATTTCAATAGTTCAGTAGGCTTCATAATTATTCATGACGAGACAAGAGCATCAATTCTTAAACTAAGCTTTCATTGACAATTTGGTATTATGTTGGGTGAGCTATACATAAATTACCACCAAGTCCATAGTGCAAAATAAGAAAACCTTATTCACTCATATTATTATTAGATTAGTTGTTTCGATACAAAGCAAGGCTCTTATTTTATTCAAAATAAACCACACAAGAACTTACACAGCAACATATGCAGCTGAACACCCGAAACCATTTTGCATACCAAAAACTGTTTTCCCTCCATTGCTAAATTTCAAGCGATTTTACAAAATTAAATTACAGGGTAGGAGGGATCCAAATGTAACCATGAGTTTGCACATAACCCGCCTTAGCTGCCAACTCATCAGCCTCGGGCGGACCCCTGCTGCCCGTTTTGTATGGCACCGGCTTCACTTTTCCGTCTTCAATATCATGTAATAGAGGAGTAAATATCTCCCATGCAGCCTGAAACATGATAAGAATGGTCCATAATAATGATGATAACAATATTGGTCTATTAGATAATAAAATAAAGCAGTCGGTATAGAAACTGTTTGTAGCCTGGACCCACATAAACACAAGAAAAAAAGATACAAGAGGAAAGTGGATTTGGTGCCCACTGGTACATGTCAGTACCAAATGTGAAACTGGTCCATGAAAAAGAGTTGAGTAACAAACCCTGAGCTCGTCTCGGCGGACGAAGTGTTGTTGGTCTCCCCTTATCCTATAAAAACAAAAGAAAAGTGATACAGGTGATTTTCTGTATATTGAGATAGCTTACATCAGTAAGTGACAATAAAGATTTGTGATGTGCTCGTTTATCTGTGTGCCTGTTAGAGGCGAGTAGAGCAAGTGGGTGGGTGTGTGAGAGAGAGAAAGGGATGACTTACGTATCAAGGATCAAGCGTTCATATGCCTCAGGAATCTGTACATCTTGGTAGCGTTGACCATAAGATAAATCAAGCTCACTCTGAATGGTTGACATGTCTAACCCTGGTTTCTTCACCTATAAATAAATTTAGAAAAGACTTAATAGTTAGTAACACCCTCAACAAAATAAAACAAACAAAAACGAAACCAATTTTGTAATTTTGGTGATATGCTTACTGTTAATTTCATGTACATTGCCTCTTTTGGCTGCAATCGTATAACAAACTCATTTCTCCCTTGCTTCTTGCCTTTATTAAATAAGAGAAAATACAAATCAGAGAGCATAAATATAGATGTTGGTCGAATAAATCATATGTAATAGATAAAAGTTTAAAGTACATTTAAATATATCTCCTGGCACATCCTTGAATTGAACACGAATTTCTGCTTTCCTCGAGTTCAGCGCTTTTCCAGCCTTCATTATGAAGGGAACACCTGAATTATAAAACTAATAACTCATGTACTATGAAGACAACTTAGGAGTCATCATTTAGCCTCCATAGCTTTTTATTGTTTATAGGAAAAGAGGACAATAATCAGCTACCAGAGATCCTTCTATTTGCAAAACAAGAAAAATAATAATAAAAAAAATAGAATCGAGTAGCCCTCAGTCCTAAAATACCTTCCCATCTCTCATTATGTATCCTGAGAATGATGGTTGCAAAGGTGGGGGTATTTGAGTCTTTTGACACAGTTGGGTCATCGGTGTAACCTTCATACTGTCCAAGTACCACCTCATCATAATTTATTGGTAGCACAGATTGCAAGACCTACATGCAGAAAAGAACAGTAACAAAATACATAAAAATGCCAGAAACAAGATTGTTAGAAATGCCATGAATTTTGGTACATTTTTTATAAAAAGGCTCCATTTTTTATATGAACAAGGGTATCTAACAGCATAATTTTTTCTGGAACTGCCAGCTTGCATTAACCACCTTCTTTACTAAAAAGTAATTAGTTTAACACTAAAGAGAAATACAACAAATTATTAAGTGGTATATAGGAATACAAAGGGATGGGTTTCCTGCATAGGAGAATTGAGTATACAAGAAAATCACCTTTGTTGATACAAAAATGAGGTTTAAATGAATTAAAATTACAATGTATAGCTGAATTCAGATCAAAAGTAGTTTTATGCTTCTGTAATTTCTCTCAATAATGTGCATGGTGCCTGTACAAAAATACACAAATTGTGGGTAATAAATTCATGAACCTTGACTTTTTCATCTCTAATGTGCTCTGGTCTAAGAGAGACTGGCTTCTCCATTGCAACTAAGCAAAGAACCTTACAAAAATTAAAAACAAAAAAGTAATCTTTAAGATATTCTAATTAAAATTTTTAACTTCACAAAAGAGTATTAGAGGAAATGGAAACAGTAGGTAATACCTGAAGTAAATGGTTCTGGATAATATCACGGATAATTCTGTAAGAAAAGGTACCAAAATTAGTACTTTTTTAACATAATTCGAGTACTTACTTAGACACAGCAAGAAAAGGTACAATCCCGTCCAGAACCTGAAGTAAATGGTTCTGGAAAATATCACGGATAATTCTGTAAGAAAAGGTACCAAAATTAGTACTTTTTGGGCATAATTCAAGTACTTGCTTAGACACACAGCAAGAAAAGGTACAATCCCGTCCAGAACTATGGTGCCCAACAAGTATCTGAATAAACCAGTCAATTGTACCAGTATAACTAATTACAGTCAAGTGCAAAAATACTTGCCCATATTCGTCGAAGTACCCTCCACGTCCCTCAGTTCCAAAATCTTCCCTAAACACAATCTGAGAACATTGGGGCAAAATTAGATAGCAAAATTTAAGCTAACGACAGATGGTGCTAATTTACAATTTGAACCTGTATATTATCAATATTATCGCGGTTCCAGAGGGGTAGGAAGAGGCGGTTAGCAAACCGAAGCACCAGCTGCAGAGTCCCAGGGAAAAAAGTTCATACTTTTGCAAGGTGAAAATGCTGACATATAATTTTTTTTTTAGAAATTAAAGATCAATTTATTGTTACCAAATTTTGGACAAGCTCTTTTCCCAAATAATGGTCGATTCTATAAAGTTGGGGCTCATCAAACAGCTCCCCAAGCTGTGCACTGAGTTCTTCAGCTGATGCCAAATCTTTGCCAAATGGTTTTTCGACAACTATTCTAGTCCACCCAGTAGGTACAGCTATAAATAATTAAAGCATTAATTAATATCCAGAAAATGGAAAAAAGTTGAGAGATGAAATAAATCACATTATGAAGCAGTCACAGTGAGGATTACAGGCAAAAATTGTGATCAGACCAAGCAACCCAACACCAAAAGATAGTGTGGTAACTTTAAGCGGTACCAGCTGCCCTGGTACTGAGGCCTAGACACCATACCAATTTAGAACTGTGCCTTATGGTACGATACCAATCTATTAATTTTAAGCCATATCAAATCTGATGAGATAGATGCAAGGGAGACCTGCACTAGTGAGTATGGTGGCAATAACACCAAGGTACCTTGATTCATGCAGTAACTTTTGATCATTTTACAAACTGAAGGGTAAACAGAAGGAGGCAACGCCAGGTAAAAGAGCCTCCTTGAGCTTCCATAACTATTCTTTGCCAGTTCATGCTCTGATATTTCCTTGTTTAATGAGAGAAATCCTTCTGCACTGTCATAACCACCACTGACGTACTTGATCTGGGAAACAAAAATAAGTAGGTAACAGAAAGTTACAAATTACTGATCTTGCAAATTAACTTTTTTATGAAATTTACTTACAAGTTTCAAGAAATCAGAAAGGATCTCTGGCTTCTCAGCTGGGGCTCCTTTGATGAGATACCTGTACAGAAATAAATATAAAGAATAGATGAAATTCCCAGAAATTTTCACTGCACCCCTGCAAATGGTCAGTGCTACTCCAAGCCTTGCAAATTAATAATATCATGCATCCCATGCAAAACTAATTAAAAAAAAATGTGCCATAAACTTATAAAACAATTTCCAAATTAATCCTCGGTCACAATTTGACCTCGCATTGAAGAACACAGTGCTTTTTCAATTTTACTACATTCTGCAATGGCATTTGAGATCATACTCATAAGCAGTAGCAATGTGCAATAGTTTTGATGACATTGGAAAATTAATAATTCCATGTTGCTCTTCTCTTCACATGAATGTAGTACCGACTGCATGTATCACTCTAAGATCTGCTTTGTACTGTGCCAAAATATTACTTACCCACGGATACGTTCCCTCAGGTCATCATCAGAAAGTTTTGTTCTTGCATACCCAAAGATATGTACCTCATTAGATTGAAGGAATCCCTGGAAAGATTAGTTGATTAGGAGTTATGAATGATTAAAGAAATCTGCTGATCAATATTACTTTGAGGTCTCTCTTTGATAAACTAGCATGTTATTTCACTACAATTTATTTCAGTATCACTTCACTTGAAATGATTTTTTGTGTGATTTTGTTCCAGACAGAAATTGGCTTAATTTTCACAGGCACCAAGCTGGTACTGGTGGTAAACTGTGATAGCTAATAAAAGCTAGACATTAGTAATTAACCCAAAGTATGAGTTATCTAAATATGTTATAAAATACGCATTAATAATATCAATTAAAATTATTTAGTTATTTGAACACAATGTGACCATAAATTATAGCACTCGATGCAGTTCATAATCATTTGAGTTCAAAATAAGCCAGCAGCTTTGCAAGCAGTATGATAGCTCGATGGCCTAAACTCAGTCTGATTGAACAAAACTTTAGGGATTTGCTGTCTATCACAGGACAAACCTGTCTGAAAAGATTAAAGAGAGCAGGGAAGGTCTTCTTCTTGGCCAAGTCACCAGAAGCACCAAGCACGACAATTGAGAGGCAGCCCAACTCAGTATTTGTGATGGAATCGATCACGTCCTTTTCATCGATGAAGGAATCATTCTTAAAGCTGTTCCTTCTTGAGGAAGGAGACGACCCCGTCGAAGAAATCGACATTGCCTCGGATTGATGTTAGTTTTGCAAAAAATACCAAAGGCTGCATGTGATACAAACTGGAGTTAGTTTTGGTTGTTGACAACACAAGATATTGTATGTTGTGTATACCGACAATAGCTTTTGGGCTTGTTCTTTTGGCACAATTGAGGTTCAGAAAATAATTGAGCAAACAGAGCACTTCATCACAGAAGAATATTAACTTAAACAAAACGAAAAAAATTACAAAATAATGAGTAAGAAAGTTAAATTTTACATATAATGAAAGCAACAAGAGGAGTGTATGAGGAATTCTGTTGGCATTCTGAAGAAAGCAATATATAGAAGATTAGATAGGTGGTATTCAACTATCCTTTCGGTAATTTAATTAAATAGGCCATTCGCCTACTTGCCTCAAAAAAAAAATCAAAAAATAAAAAATCCAGGTGTTTTCTAATAAAATAATTTAGTCAAACCATGAAATCCGTAAAAAAAAAAAAAATTATGATATAGAATTCAATATTTGAAGGCATGAACTTGCTAATCAATCCGAAAAAATATGAGATTACTAGTTCAAAGATATAAAATATAGTACATCAACTATAAGTTGTACTAAACAAACTGTACGTAGTTCTCAACAGGCAATAAACAGTGATTTAGCATTTTGGGAAGCTTTAGAGAGTTTTTTGCAGCTACATTTAGTTCAAAAACAAATTCCCAAAAAAAAAAATGAAGAAATATTACAGTCTAGGCAGACCAGACCATCCAAAAACAGTGAAAATATACACAAATCCAGAGGAAGCAAGTGCAATTCAGAGAATTCAAAAATTGCAAGACAAACTTAAACCAAGTAAAAATATTAGATTCAACAGCTTGAGATTTTTAAGAAAAATGGGTCCCAGCAAATCCCAATTTATCTTAAATTTGCAATAACCAAACATCATCAGGGAATTCTAGTTCCGAGTTCAAACGTCAGTAAATCAAATCATTGAGATTTCTCTGAGCATAAAAATGTAGAAAGGATCCTTTCTACGATGGCACCATGCAATCAAAGCAGCAATATGGGTCTCTTCTGAAAGCACATGCATCAACATTGGGTTTATTAAACAAATCAGGAAATTGTTAAAAAACAGAGGACATAAATGAACTTTTCTAGCAAAGCAGAAAGCTTAGATCTTTTCAGGAAGGCCAAAGGGAATCGACATGCGCAACTCGAATTGGTGATCTAACCCAAAAATAGTATAAAAAAATTGAATATAGAAAGAGAGAGTGTGTCTGTGTGTACGGACAAGGGGATAAAGGAGAACCTGTCAAAGCAACTTCAATTTCTCCGAGGAAACAAAAAGAGAGAGAGAGAGAGCTTACCAAAAAGAAATCGAAATGGAAAGGGGTTTAATCGCAAATTGAAGGTTTGGGTGAGATTTTATGCTGATTAGAAGAAGAGAGGTTTCAACCACTGAACCGTCACCTACCTCTCTCTGTCTCAAATCCCCCTTGTCTGTTTCACCAACCCACAAATTTGACATGGTAAAGTTTATTAAAGTTTAAAGTTTAAACCCCTGCGAAAAGGAAAGAATGCAAAATGGAAAAGATCTAAGGTCTTTCAAGACAAACCCAATTATTCGTCGAAGCATTTGGCACAAAATGGTAATATGCAATTTAGTTCCGATTTGGTTGTGATTTTGGTGTATGCGCCTGGAGCATGGAAGGAGTTGAAGTTGGTATATTTATATGGGACCCACTGTCAGATATTTTGTGGGAGATTAGTTTTTGGACGGATGTGAAACAGGTTTTTGGGGTTCATTGTTGGGATTATAATGTGGATGAACCTAACAGTTAAAGATTTGTAAATGGGATCCGCTTGGTTGGTAACGCTTCTCCCTTTCGTGCTTTCACTACTGTTGAGCATTGACTGGATGATGGGATTCTCTATGTCCGAGATTGAGATGTCAGATCTGTATCAACTGAAATGAAATAATTTGAATTGTTACATGAAAATATTCTTTAAAAAAATTATTTAGATTTAAGATGTATTTGATCATAAAGGTTTACTATTACATGAATGTTGAATAAATATGAATCAAATTTCATGCGAACAAACTGAGGAACAATTCGAGAGAATATTTTTGTTCTACGATAACTCAACAACCTTATGTGACCATCTCCGAAGAGAGGAAAAAATATGATATGTGCTATTTTATAAATTGTTCAATATATATATATAAAAATTTATCAACAAGAGTGGGATTAATATGCAAAGGTTTTTATAGATTAAGTAGATTTTCTATGGACTAAAAGTTTTCAATATTACTAAATATTTTTACGTTTTATGCTTAAAAAATATGTCATCATACTTCTTCAAAGTTAACTGGTTTTCATCTGAAATCAGAATGCATGTATTTTCATAATGATTTTTTTTTCCTTGTGCAAGATGAAACTTTTTAAAAATAGTGCATCAACAACTCTTTGTTGGTGACCGCTTTAAATTTTAACTTAAGAAAATTTTTATAGGATGAATAAGTTTATTTCGTTCATAGATATCATCAACACGTCCTTTGAATTATAGAACTGGTACCATAATTTTATTATTTATTTTGAATTTATTAAGTTAGCACTTTTATTGCCGGTTTTATTTTTGAGGTTATTTCGCGTTGAGCAAAACATCTCATATGTTTCCTAAATTATTTTGTCGAGTTGCCAAAATATATGTTTTCAGCGAGCACGGTTTTAGTTAGATGAAGGAAATGGCGTTAACCAAATTCATCTTCTACTTTATAAAATAAAGCAATAAATTGGAGAGCTTGAACTAGTGAGTTTGTACTTAATCATTACATAATAGTTTAAATATCTAATACATTGTTATCGCCACACACATGTATGTAATAAGAGATTAATTCAAGTGTTATTTTTTCTACTTTCTGTTAGTTTGCATATGATATCATTTTGAAATTTAAGTAATTATTATATTCAATATTTTTTAAAAAAAAAATGTTGAGTTCATACGTACATAATAGTTTAAAATAAATTTCAAAGTCTTGTATTAAGTTATATAACTCAATCATTAGTCCCGTAATAATTAAAAAAATCTCATACATGATACACTGTCATCGCTATACACACAAGCACAGCCATAAGATATCAATTCAAATGTTTTTTCCCCTTACTTTCCATTGGTTTGCATATCTTACCTTTGAAGAAATAAAGAAATACTTTATTCGATATCTTTTTTAAAAAAAAAAATTGAGTTGGTGCATAAACAAATTAAAATTTATAATTTTAAAAAAAATTATGTTTAATACTATGCATCAGTGTCGAACAGCACAGCGGTCTATACAGAATGAAATCACATTGCTCAATTCCTCAGCTGACCATGTTAGTTAGTTGGTGCTAAAATTAATTTACTCATTTTCCTCTGTCACGGAGGGAATCATGCAAAGATGCGGCCCATGCGGGTCCACGGAGGTGTTTCTGTGCAGCAAATTTAGGGGTGTCAATACCGTGCCATTTCGTACGTTTTCGTTTCGTTCCGTCCGAAACGGAACAGAAACGGAAGGAAAAATGAGTTTCGTTTTTTGAAAATGGAACGGAAACGAAACCGAAATTTGTGAATGTTACTGAAATGGAATACGGAAATGGGCTGAAATCAATGGTAAGTGAAGGACGGAACGGAAACGAAATGGTTTCTATTTCGTTTAACGAAACAGAACGGAAACGAAACACTTTTCTATTTTGTTGGTTGAAACGGAACGAAAACGGCAGAGGGGTGTTCCGTACCGTTTGTGCAAGTTTGACAGCGGTAAGCAAATTGTCGTCGCCAGTTGCATAATTCGTATGTTGAATTCGGTTCCATTGTGGCGTGTGCCCTCCATGCTGCGTTTCCTTGTTTCATTTTACCATTTTATCCCGTAATTATATGCTATCTCATGGAAGAAAATGATGAAAACGAAAGTAAAAGAAACTGCTGTTTTCCACAAAAAAAAAGTATTTTATTTATGTTATTTCTTATTATATATACGATTTGAAATTATATTTTAATGCCAAAAATTTTATAGGAAACCAAACTTACTATTTTAGGATATTTTTATTATAGTCTTGAAATAACAACGAAAATTAAAATATTCGAATATTCAAATAGAATCATTTTAAAAAAATAAATATCATGAAAAAAATTAATTAGTGAACTGCAGTGTCCTACAAGATTTTGAAATGTAAATTTACATCGTACGACTATTTAAATATGAATAAGTGTGATTTGACTATTTAAATTTCAGTTGAAATACTGCCTATACAGTAGTCTTAACTCCCGTGACAATTATTGTTACATTATTAGTACAACAATCTTAAGAATTTTAGCATTGCAGTCCTTACTTTTTGCGCGAGTACATTCACGTTAGGCGAGTCACGAACTCACGATTTCACCTGGATCATTCCAAAATATGATTACACTATTTTGTTGGTGCTAATATTTAATTGATACTTCGATTAATTAAGAAGAAAACTAACCGTGAACGATGAGTGCGCGTGATTAATGGCTTTATCATTTTTCTAAGTAATTCATGTCCAATTTCTATTGGAAACAAAAATAAATGATAAAAGTTTATTTAACATATTGTCATAATAGTTACCTCTCTATAAATAAATGATCCTGTTTGGAAAAAAAAAATTTAAGAAACAAACTTCAACGAGGTTGGATTATAAAACAAACAAGAAATGACGTTTAATGGGAGGATCCATAAGTAGCACATGGTTGACGCTGGAAGCCCTTCTCTATGCGAGGAAAATTTTCTTCTTCAAAATGATGCATCTTTTTGTTCGAAGGTTAAATGATGCTTTTTTCGGTATAGAGTGAATGCGTGATAGATGAGAAAGGAATGTCACAACGAGGAGCAATCGTTTAGACAATCACAATTTGTGCTATCTCAATCACTATAATTGTACAACTAATATTAATACGACTCTCACAAACAAGCTCACAGATATTAGATTGTCGTTAATTATGTAGGATTTGCAACCATCCTCGAATTATTATTTTTTTTTTAAAAAAAGATTGTTCTTGGTTTACCAATGGTTTTATTTTAGAAAAGAAATGTTGTTAATTATGATGACGACATCAATATATAATAATAATAATTACAACTATGTGAGCAATACTGGATTGAATAAGACCATCTGACCTTTTTTGTTTCGAATTTCAACCATTACCTACCAATTTTCTTAAATATACTATCGATGGAAGGATTTAAATACTGTCTACTTTGTTTATGTTTGGTTCATTGAATTGACATGATATAGTGCTAATATTCGGATTAATTTTGAATGCGCCCGCTTGACCCTTTGAAGAAATTAGCTCAGCTCTTCTGGCTCCTAAATGCCATTTGGCATTTCGAGAAATAAACAGCCGTTCAATATAGTCGCTAACTCTGTTATTTTGTCATTTGAATTTCAAAATAATAAATTAATAATAAATGCCTTAAATTCATGCTAGATTTCTAGTACACTAATCTAGCCCATTGTGTAGACGTATAAATTAATGGAATCTAATTTTCTATGGTTAAAGGCGTGAAGTCCTTGAAGTTCTAATAGACGTCTTTGGCGTCAGAAAATTAGATGTGCTGATATTGGATTGACCTAAAAAATGTAAGATTCAAGGCCTGTATGCATATTTAATTTCGAAAAAAATATTGGATGACAATAATATCTCTTTATTCAAAAAATAATAATAATAACAAAAACGATAATTATAATAGTAATAATATTAATAATAATAATAATAAATGTGCGGCCTACCTGTCCATGTACTAGGTGGGAAATTGAAATAATTTATTATGCTACCACTAGTTGGGGAGCAATAATTCAAATTAAGTTAATGAATGGCACGTGAGAATTGATTAACTGGAATCGCATTCACGGCTTCACCATTTCACATCAACAGGAAGATTTTATTCAATGGAGGTTGCTTTCAAATCCATGGACTTTGTGTCTTTTTCATTCGCCGTATTTATGTCGCTTTTCAGTTTCCATTATGAATAAACTTTACATAAAATTAAAGCACTTGCCCAAAAATTTAAATGATGTCATTCCAGACGTTATTTGCATGAGTTACTAGTATAAAAAGTATCAGATAAATTTTTGGATTTTTTTTTAATTTTTTATTTTGGTTTTCCTTGATGTGATCACAGGCATCACAATAGCTTTTTGTGGTACTATTGCATTGCTAATATGAAAAGACCAGGGAAAAGGTCAACATTTTGTTTTTTTTTTAATTTTTATTTGTTTATTTGATTTTTTTATTTGTCTTTTCGTAGTTGTTTATTTAATTTTGCATTGTTTTCCCTCTGAAAATGAATTAGACGTGATGTGGCTCCACTACATGTTTGGAACTAATGCTAACTATTTTTTATTAAATGGTTTAAATAATTAGAGAGTGAACGAGCGAAAAAACGATCTACTTAGGTCCTTACTTTTACTTAATAAATATAAATAATTTTGATCGTTAGAACCTTAGAAGTGATTTTTGTTCTCGTAATTCTATATATGCATGCAACGCTATTTAAAAATTTTAAATTTTTCTATCGAGTGTGAATTATATAAAAAAATTACTATTTATCGCAATTAAATTAACATTCGCTGATGATCTCGCGTGTCTACTGTTTATTTTATTTAGCTTTTGTTCCTAAATCCGTTTCATCTGAGCGTCTCGGTTCGGTCAAAAGTCAAATGAAACAAAATATAATGTATTTCGATTTTCGAGGGACTCAACCATTCAGGATAAATAGTGAATAATGAACTTTCAGGGATATACATGCAAATTCGATCAGATATTAGTTGATGGCTGCGTTTTGCGTGATCACCGCACATTATATCAAGATTTCCTGGAGCCTTTTCAGTTGTAAGTTGTAACTGAGGATGCCGACCTCACGGGAAACAGAGTCGCCGCTCACTACCAAAGTATTGGCTTTCGAGGATTACAGTGACTCACACACCATAAGATTCTTTCTTTTACCACATAAGATCTAAAAGGTATTCAAATTTTCTTATCTTTTTGAAGAAAAGGCTTTGCTTTTTGTGGGCGTGTGTTATGTCACTGCTTAATGTGAAGTTCAGACTTCAGACCGGAGACCAAAACTCAAATACAAACTTCTTTTTGAGAGAAAAATTCGAACTTCGATTGGCAGACTATCACGCACTTTGTTCTTCACAGATTAATGAATTTACGCTTTTAGAATAATTTTTCCTGGTAAAAGCACGCTGTCCGTTGGAATGATGTTTTATTTTATTTATGAGAAATGCTAGTGTCCAACGTATTGGACGGATGGGTCCGTCCAATATGATCGTTTTCACATTTTTAAATTTTAAACGACCAATCCGAACCGTTCAATATGTTCTTCATATTGAAAACTTATAAGAAACCAATTTTTTCATTTTTTCATTTTTTTACTTATTTTTTAGTATTTTAGAACATTCATGATATAAAAGTTTTGGATCGTCCAATAACAACGATTTTCAAAAATACCACAAAAATAGTAAAAAAATTCAAAAAAATGTAAAAAATGGTTTCTTATAAGTTTTCAATATGGAGAACATATTGAACGGTTTGGATCGGTCGTTTGAAATTTAAAAATATGAAAACGATCGTATTGGACGGACCACATCCGTCCAATATATTGGACTCTAGCATTTTCTCTTTATTTATTATTTATCTTTTCCTACAAAGCAGAGAAAATAAACAAATAACAAAAAATTAGATCAATTCTTCTAATTTCTTTTTATTATAAGATGGGTAAATCCGACTTTTTTTTTCAGATTTAGTTTTTTTTTCCTAATATTAAATAATGAAAAAAATAAAAAATACACGAGTACATGCTAATTAGTCTAGATTTTGTTATTAACAGTCCATCACTCTAACCAAAATTAAGATAAGTTAAAAAAAATGTCATTGTTGCAATAGTAAACGTTCGAGGCCAAATTTGAAGATAAAAAAATATGAACGATGTTAAGAATTTCTAATTATAAGACAAATTAACGAAATTACTCTCTAAGCAGAGAGATCAAAGAAATCACTTTCGATATTTACAAGGTAATAATGACAGTAAATAATAATAATATTATAACAGATATCATTTTCATTTTAATGTGAGTATGCAAATGAGTTCTTCTATGCGTAATTAAAACTCCAACAGCCAGTTTCATCGTTTATATGTTGCGTTGTATTTTGATGGAAAAATTTGTGTCCCAACTCCCAAACTCCCAAGTCAAAGGGACCATCTGGTACGACCTGCACGTGTGATGCCACAGAAGAACTCGAACCGAAGATCTACTTAGTAGGTATGGCAGTTTTGCCTCTCTCTGTTATTGTAAAAAAGAGATTTAGCTGTCAACAATTGGATTGATTCTATCGAATAATTGTCCATTAGCATTAAGCCATTAACTCGTGCACTCGGATTATCATTTGTTTTTATCAAACATGAGATTAAATTTATTCATTTTTTTTTAAGCATACACGATTTAAAATTTGATTTTTTTTGAGATGTTCGGATGAAGAATTTTAGTAGTAACAATATGTCTAATTTGAAACAGTATTATTCCGGCTGTGGTTTAGTTACAAACAATTATATTATAACTGCTATCTCGCATTTCACAAATAAATTTGAACATTAAAATATTCGCTCATTCCAATTAGCGACCATTTGCAAATTCATATATTTCTTTAAAAATCAATCTAAATTTCTATCATCGAATTATTAGATAATGTTTGTCGGTTTGTCAAATTTTAAATTAAAATCTAAAAACCCCGTATAAAATGAATGATTTAAATTTGTTTGTTATTATCCTACAAAATGGGTACAAATATAGCTCGAATATTTTAACAGAAGTACTAAAAAAAATTAAATGTGCTTTGATCTCTCATTATCATATCGTATTAGCTCCCTCTTGGAGCCCACTTCTTTGTCAATGAAAGGAACATGTTGTCATAAAAATATAAAACAATGTGCGCGGCCATCATTCAAGTTACAAGTTACAATTAATAGTAGCCATCATTCAAGTTACAATTATAAAACTAATTGCTCCGAGCTAGTTGCTTTCAAAGATATATAGCATATTCAAAACATATCCACGATAGCAGCCGCATGGCCCACATCTCCACCTAAAAACTATAAATCATAAATATGAATACGATCATATTTTTTGGTCAAAATATTCGTTTTCAGCCGAACCTTTCTTGACTTTGGTATTGTTCGCCGTCCGGTACAGTTGACGACGGTAATCTTTTTGAAGAGCAACCCCAGAAATTTTTTTTCGATGTTTATATGTTTTATATATTTTTAAAATTCTTAAGTTAAGTTCTCGAATTTAAGTAACATAATTGTGTTTTCGAAAACAGTGGTGCATACCGATACCTACCACCTACTATACATGTATGAAACGGAATTTTACATCTCAATATACCATTCGATAATAAACAATTATAAAAGCAGTACATCATTTTTTTTGTTTTGTCATAAAGAGTGCAATGATAAAAAAAAAAAATAAAGAACTAATTACAAACAGAAAATAATTTTATTGAGCTACTTATTGCAGCATAGGATAGGTCAGATGATAGTTGATGGACAGCAACCTTACTTAAAAGACTTTTGTAAAAAAATAATATTAATAATTAAATGCTTTCTTGGTTGAGAGGGAGAAAAGAAATTGAATGAAGCTCACAGGTAGCATATACGTAGGTCTTATCTAAAAGAAACAGCCACCCAATTCCAGGTTTCGCATGAAACTTATAGTCGATTAAAATTTGGAAAAAAAATATAATTAATTATCGATTTTTCTCTATTGAAAGAAAATGATATCAAACCATTCTTACATACGGATTCAAAACAATAATATTTTGAATCCGAATGTCCTGATCATATGTGGTGGGAATGCTATAGATTTTAAATCATATCCTCAAACTTACCATCTTCAAAAAAAAAAAAAAAGTATCCAAAAATTTACCATCTTTTAACAAGAAATATAATTAATTCATTTGTTAAAATACAATCCACAATTCTCCACATCTCACTGAATAATGAAGTGCAACGAAAGAATGATCTATGCGCTGACATCAGCCGCGCACTGAACTACTTTAATTTTAATTCCAGAAAGACTAACCAATTAGCAATATAAACCTCCTTGATTTGACAAGCATACGACCTATCTGTTTGCTGTTCTGCTTAAATTAAAGTAGCATAATCTGATCAATGATTTCTTAACGGATGCTCGCGGCGTTTTGCAAAAATGACCCTGCAACATGCAACTTGCAACTTGGGACTATGAATGTTTTCATAATAACCCTTGTAACCAACAAAATTAAGCACCACAAAATTATTTACGCTTCACTGCACATCTGCTGCCACATAGACGATGATAAAAATGTGCCATACTTTATAACGTTCAATCAATATTGGACCGATCATGTAGAAATAATTATATAATATACACCATTTGTTTTTGGTTGGACGGTCCATGAAACTGTTTTTTTTTTTTTTTCCCTTTTTGTTAAAAATAAAAGTTGGTCGGCCCCATAAAACTATGTCACCAGACTCAGCAGTGTGGTAGACGATGCGGAGTATTGTTTTTACTTTTTAGTTTTCCATAACACATGGGACCTTTATATGATAGGAAAATATTTTTTTCAAAATGTGCTCGGCTTGTTATACATGAATAATCTAGTATGTAAAAAAAAAAAAAACATATACATGAATAAACTCAGATAATTTAAATCCACAAGATCACGTGTCATTTGCTTCTAAAGGACGACGCTTAATAAAATTGGATTAAGCCAAGAAAGGTTACAATGTTGTACATGGATAATTTAAGGGGCTCTTTGCAATTCCTATAAAGTAAGACAACCAGCATGGCAGATATAAGAAGTACATATTTTAATTATTAGATATGTAATTGCATACATTTATTTCCCAAGTACTGCCTGTATTAGCTAAAAGATCTGTAATTTAGATTGCTCCTTAGGATAGTCCTCTGCTTAAATCCAAAATTAATAATGTCGAGTTTGGGAAATCCATACAGGGCCCAACCCAGTCCAGACCAAAAAGCAAATAAAACTGAACATAAATATATTGAATCCACTTTGTTTCAAGAACTTTCAAATTTCCTTTTTTCTTTTTTCTATTCCTTAGGATATAAATATAGAACATAGAAGGCCCCTATAATCCCCAAGGAAGGCAAGCTTAAAGTATTCCCTATGTAAAAGCACTCAGCAGCAATCTAGAGAGATAAAATTAACTGAATATGGGTACTGAGAAATTTTAATGATAGAAAAACAAAGCAACTAATATAAGCCACGACATAATGATATCAGTACTAAATTGGTACATTGTAAACAGCAGACTAAACCTGTTTCACCTAGCAAACACAAAGTGGGTTGTTCACTCATGTCATATGCCAGAGAATTGGCGTGAATGAACAATTCACAAATCACAAAATAACAGGTGGTCAAAGCTCACTCCAATACTAGAGAATAGTATAGCAATGTATTGAGCAAGCATGTCGGTTTTGACGTAAAACAGTTACTCTTCATCTTCCCATTCGTCATTCTTGTAGGAGACAATTGTGTCAACTTTATGTATCTGCATCAATTATCCAGAAGAAAAGTTACTGAGAGAAAAATGTACAGAGGACCACTGGATCAATTTATCCAGAAGAAGAATTACTGAGAGAAAAAATGTACAAGGAGGAACCACTGGTATTTAATGGTCATACAGATACAGTGTTAGTTTATTCTTTAGTCTATGGTATTTTGGGTATTTGAAATAATTAGTAAGATCATGAACTATAAGACTTGAAGTACCAAAGTGTGAGTTTGTAAGTCCTTCATACTAAGCAGAGATTCAAATCCTGGGAATCAATAAATTTACAAAGCCGCCTACTGCTGGTTCAGAGTATAAGTTACATAGTGGTGCGGTACCTTGGTGTCAAAGGAGTGAAGTTTGACCATTTGAGGGTTGTTTATGAGCTTGGCATCGCTTTCAACCCAAGCCATAGGTACCGTGGTATCTTTATCTGTGTATGCCAGCACATCAAACACACCTAAAAGCAGAAAAGATGAATCAGAGTTATGCTCTTTTTTTATTGATGAGGATAACAAAAGTATCAGCATAAATTGCAATAACTTTAATAACAAGAAGAAAAGCAGAATGCTGCTGTATTGGAAGCTAAATAATAGTTAACCACTTAACCTATGTGAAAAGTAATTACAGAAGATCCACTTCCTTTAATCCTTTTTAAATCAAAAGTCATCAGAAGAAGAAAATGTCACTGAAAATTTGGCACCTGATAAGGCACTTGCAAAAATAATTAAAAGGAATGGATTGATGACTGTTTGGCGAATATAATTAAAAGGAAGCAGTTCAATCGATGAGCATGTGCAACATTTCAACATTATAAGTTTATAACTAAGACTAAAAGTTTTTATCTTAGTCATTTAGCCTCAAGTGGCAAACTTACATGCTTCATCTAGGCAAGGCAGGTAAGTGATGCAAGAAGCAATTTGACGCATTATAGCTTGTATTTCTCGCATTATCTCCTTGTCACTTTTCTCCTTTATAACCCTGAAAATAAATCATTTCAGTCTTTTATTAGGTTATTAAATACAATACTTCTGATATAGAATAATGGGAAAAGAAAAAAAAAAGATTGAAAGGTACTACTTATGTGAGGGATGTTCGCATGCAAAGAACACTGAGGAGCATTTTTTGGAAGAAAACATAAATAATAGAAGCAGCATCAAAATTAACATACCCTTTCTCAACAACTTCAGCATCAGTCTCTATATTGAAATTCCATCTCTCCAAAACCTCGGACGTAGCCTTACTCATAATGACCAGAACAACTCTCTGCAATTTCCCAGCTTCAAGCCATTCTTTTGGACATTCATCAAATTGTTTTAGTCAAACAGAATTATTTCAAAATTATACAATTATTCAATCATACAATTATTCAATCGTATATAAATACATGCTAGCTTATGAAGTATTGAATTGAACTTTATATGACACCAGCCAGGCCACCGCCAGAGCTGAGCCATATTGAACTTGGGGCAGTACTTAATAGTACTAGTATTCTAAACTCCATGGTACTAAACTGAACCTAACACTACTAATTCCAGTTTCGAACTAGGTTTCAATTACACTAGCCAAATTGATATAGTTGTGATTAAAAAAGCTAACTGAGACAGCATGCTTAAGTATCATCAGTTTGACAGTTATGCAACAGTCAATAAGGAACATGTTTTGCCCAATTACCATAAGTAGTCCACAACAAACCAACAAAAACTGTGCATAATGAGAACAAAATAACCACAGTTTGTATTGATTACTAAACTGAACCTAACATTACTAAATTTAGTCTGGAATTAGGCTTCAATTATGCTGGTCAAATTGAGATAGTTGTGATTGAAAGGCTGACTGAGACAGCATGTTAAAGTAACTCATCAATTTAACAGTTGTGCGTGCATCAGTCAATAAGGAACTGTTTTGCCCAAATACCACGGTTTGTATTTATCCCTCTTATCTGCCCCCAATGGACCTTTATGACCATTTATCCCTCTATCTGCCCCGGCCAACCCTTATATCAATGGTTAGTATTTATCCCTCTATCTGCACAAGCCAACCCTTATTTGCAACTTAATAATAACCAATGCAACTAATTCTCAATGTCTTGCAGCTTCCTATCACTTAACAGGATTCTCCCTCATTAAAGATTCTCTTACCCTCAATTGTGCAAACAAAAGCTGTCAGATTTTTTGCACTATTCTTCCCTCATTAAAGATTCTCTAACCCTCAATTGTGCAAACAAAAACTGTAAATCTGACAAGAAAGATGGATACAATTGTCTATTTTTTTCAGCAATTAGATTGGAAAGATAAAAAAGGTGTACCAGATAATTGAGAAGTAAGGCCGGTAATGAAGGACTTGACACCATCGTCTTGTGTCAACAGTAATGTGAGCCCATATTTTTTCACCTTACTAAAGCTTTCCTCTGGATAAATACCTCGGTTGTACAAAATGCTGCACATCTCAAGTTTTCAAAAGTTAGCTAATAATTATGAAGTAAATACTATTCTTTTTAAATAGTGAAGCATGTTTGAAGAATCAGAAGTAGGCTTGTTCATTTTACCTGTTGGCTGCATAACCTGTACAAAGGCATAAAAACAAACACTTGTTAGGCAATGGTTTAAAGCAAAATTTCTAACTGCAAAAAGATCATGTAAGTTTTTTTTTGTAGCCATAAAGGTAAGCACCAATTAAGCCGTGGAAGCATTTCACTTATTTTGCAAGAGACATTTCAACAAACAGTACTCGGACAAGATTAAGAAACTGACAAATAAATAAAAACGTTCAGAACTTTTTGGGGAATGTGGGATTCCAAGTTCAAACCTAACTATTACACCCTCTCGGCAGTATTAACTAGAGCGAGCTTGAAACAAAGTACTTTTGAGAAGTATCATTAATAATTCAACAGATCGCAAAAATGGTTATTTAACAAAGCGAAAACACAAAACCCTTCAGGCAATACCAACAAATCTAAGCTCTAACAATGGGCAAGGATCAAAAACCAAAGAGAAAGGAAAAACAAATTTACATCCAAGAACTCACCAAAGAACTCGCTGACAATAGCGGCAGATCCACGAAGGGTGATGATGTCCTTCGAGATGGTTCTAGAAGCCATGAGAAATTGGAAAAGTCGCTCTGATTTCTTCGCTTAGCTCTTGTTTTTCTCTTTCTTTCGATGGAACAAGGGAGAAAGATGCTATGTTATGTGGGGAAAGAATGGAACTAATGTAGAAGGATCGGAATTGCACAACGGCTAGTTTTCTTTCTTTCTTTGAAACTGAGTCGCATCTTTCCGTATTTATTAATTTTGAATTTGGACAATCGAAAAGAGAATTTTATTTAATAAAATTAATTTGGAAATTTGGACCGATGCGTCACCTCACCCCTCAACGGTCGGAAGAAATCTGAGAGTTCTTCGATGGACCGGGTGTACGTGGTTTGGGAAATCCTTGTGTTGGGCTTGGCTCCATGTTAGTCTGGTTATTATCGGCCCATGGATCTTAATAAGTTATATGATGAGGAAGAAAGATCTCAAGGACGTACGAATGTCAAAAAATTCCGTTGAATTTTAGTGCAAAATCATTTATTGTTTTACAGATCCGTATTGTGGTGCATCAAATAATTGACTACCTCATTCGTTGTTGTCGTGCAAATTGAACTAAGAAAAATAAATATTTATTTTTTATTAATGATAAGCATATGTTTATCTTAATTTGTTTCTAAACATTTGTCAATCAAATATCAAATAAATTAATAAAAAAAAAACTGTTAGTTTTGCCACAGGTAGTAGTTGCTTATCAGCTTATCTAACATGCAACTTAAAATTTATAATTCGTAAGAGGAGATAGAAGTGGCGACCAAAACTACGTTGCAAGCAAAAAGATATTGTAAAGGAAAAAAAAAAATGAGCAAACAGATGTTGAATCGTTGATGTTTAACTTAACTAAAACATGCCTACATCTACTGGGACAATCAAACCAAGCGGCGAGAAACACTTCAAATATTACATATAGCCAACTTCAACTCGAGTTCTTAAAACATTTTACATTTTACGTATAAAAAAATCTTCTATGACAAAAAAAAACAGCTCTTTATAAAAAGAATTTGTCATTAGATATATATAAAAAAGAGAATAATTCAAATTTTATATGATTTGATTAGCTTCATTTGGTGATGCATTGAAGCAATTAATTCAAAATTGTTAAGAAACTAGAATTATTTGTGGAATAATAAAATTTGTATTGAATTGATATCCATTCCACGCTTAAAATACATGCTGTGTCATGATAAAAAAAAAAAAAAGATATATCAATTTTGACAAAGATGTCAAAATTGTTTTCTTGAGTTATGAAACTACAACATATAATAAACTGCAAATGACATCTTTAAACAACAATTATTAAATAATTATTTTTATTTGGATCATGAGAGTGAAAGTCGATTATAAGGACAAATCTAATTAACAAGATAAACAATTAATATGGCAAAATGACAGATCCGACAGGTCGAAGTGCCCCCATTACGCTTTTACAAACCTCGACGGCAGCACTTAGGTTTCCAACCAGGTTTGCATACACCCTTAGGGTCACGTTCTTTGCCATTCTTCACGTCCTTACAGAAATTTTCTCTCTTCCATTGTAATTCCCCTGGTGTTATTTCCCAGTTTCTTTTACTTAATGTACATTTCCAATAGCAAATGAAATCAAACATGCATTTAGGTATACAATTTATAAGCTGAGTACCGAATTCTCCGAACACTCCTTTCATTTCTCCACCTGAGAGCAACAACATAACTACTAGTAAATTTCGCACCGTTCTACCATGTGTGTTGCCGCCTATCTTAGCACCACCCATCTCAATTTTTTTACTTTATTTCTTTTATTTTCTTTGAATTTCTTTTATTTTCTTTGAATGGTATTGTATGTGGGTTTTGACAATGGATATCAGCTGTAAGCTACTGACTCATATATATAGCGCATAATTACCTCTCTTGTTAATCAATCTTATTAAATTAAGTAACTTCATTTTTTTAATCAAGACTTGAGTTTCCCTTTCAAACTTTAACACCTGTTGGAAACCCCTCTTTCTTTTAATGGTTATTGTTTTTATGTCTTTTTGAAATTATAAATCTTCTTTTACAACTCAAATCAGACTTATAATATATTAAGTATCAGGAGCATAGTAATATTTAATTAGCTCATGGTCGATTGGAAGGATCCGAATCCCATTTAGCGCTACACGGTGTAGCGCGACATCGCCGCCGTTCGATCTGATCTCGATGATTAAATTTTTTTTTGGGCCTATCAATCTGGTATTATTCACGGAGCATCCATCATAGATCGGACGGTTGGGATGCCGCGCTACACCTAATTTGGATTTCGATTGGAATGCCAAGTACCAGCACAAATTTTGTGTATCAGTTGACAGAAGGTAATTGTTTCGTGCCATCCATCCAAATGTCATCCATGTCATCAAAGCTCTTCTTTATCCTTTTTTCAGTGTGATCAGTCCCTCCATTCCTTCTACCTCTCGTCTTCCTCCTACCCTTCCCTTTCGTTAGCGTTCTCGCCTCCTTCCCTCCCTTACCTCCCTCCTTTTAGCCTTGTTCTTCTTCATGTCCCTCCTTTTTGTGTGCTTCCTACTACTTAAATGGTCAGTTTATTTTACTAAGGGAACATCTAATAGGGGTAAGTATTCAGTTAGTCATAACAAGCAGTATCTACTATATATTAAGTCAGCGGTACTATTAAAAGAGTATCCAATAGGTGTATCAGTTCATTTTTTTATTATATATGTTCACTTTGTATTAGTATATGTTCATTTTAGTTTTTTTTTTTTATGGTGTGGATGATATTTTGTTGGATGAAGAAAGCTATTGCATCGGAATAAAATATCTCTCTCCCCCCAATTCAACGTGGGCAGGGAGGCAGGGAGGTGGCAAAACAATCGAGTTCTCAATCTGGTTAAACTAATTGTAACACCTTGAATTTTTTGTACTACTACTCGTGTACATAATTTTTTTTATTCTAAAATTTTTAGCCGAAGTGGTATTTTAACTATTTAATTACCTTTGTAGCTTCAGATTTGTTTTTAGCCAAAAGACAAAATAATATTTTGCCCGTACTCATCTGCCCACCTATGATCATTTTATCATTATTATGTTTTTTATTTTTATAAACCAAAATCCCATCCGTATCCAAATTGATTTCAACTTATATTCTAAGTATATAGTTTTATTATTTGATTTTATTTATACTCTCATTAATGCAATTTATGTCAATTGTCCATTTTGAGTTCCTAACATGGCATCTTTTTTTTATGTATACCTCTAATTAACATCCCATGCGCAAACCATGCTTTATTAATTTCCTGAATATTATTTTAAATGCCCACTGTTTTATATGCCGAATTTCCTAATTATTTGAATGTTTTGTCTCCACCGATTATTGCCTTCCAATTGTTCCTAGTTTCCAAATCTTTTTTTTTATTTGATTCTAATTAATTTGACTTGGAGTCCACGTATCAATTTGTCTTGCAAAAACACCTTTCATTTCCTTGTTCCTCGTATAAGATATAACCGCTCCATGAGATAACAGTACCATTTGATTTCGCCTACGGCCTTTTACTATTTCATTTTGCCCACAGCCTTTCATTCAGAAAAAGAAATAACTGTTCCTTGATGCACCCCACATTTTTATCACCGATCCGAAAAATAAAACCAGATTCCCACTTTGATTTATATATTTTCCATTCAATTTTGATATCATCTCCAATAGATGATATCCTATTTGAATACGAAGACGTGTGTGATCATCCATCCGATTAGCAAGTTCTACACCATAATCGTGTCGTTTATTTTCCTGAATCGCTCGTCAGGTAACCGGACTTCTCTATAATTTAATTTTCGTATTGATTGATTAAAATATCGTTTGGCTTATTTGATTGAATTAAATTGATATATGAGAATTGTAACTGATGTATTTTGCGAGTCAACGGGTTTATGATGTGATTTGAATTGAAGTGGAAAAGTGAAATGAAATGTGAAGCGAAATCGCCTAGAGAGGGATTCGCGCTAGTGTGAAAGTGATATGAGAAATTGATTTGAGAAAACCTAGACCTGTTGATCTTGTAAAATATATTTCATTCGTTATTGTTATTGATGTGTGGATTAATCCCATCGGTTGATTTTTGATTTTATAAATTGATTATAGAGAAGCTGCGTCGTTAAATAACCGGTTACTCGGCTTTGTAGCTGACTCTGTTTTGCTTTTATTTGTTTTGACGTAGGTTGACGGGCCATCGGATGGATGCGAAAGATACTGTCCCATATCACGCCTCGTATTTCGGATACGGGATGTGACACTAATTTAAAGAGTAAACAATTAATATGTCTAAAATAGGCCATCTTCATTTTTCAAGCTTGTCAAAATATATTATTTCATTTTAGTAGGAACAAGTTAAACTATTTTAGAAATGAAGGCGACAATTAAAACTAAAATAAGACTAGAAAAATATAGTATGAAGGCGACATATATAGATGGATTAGGAAAAAAAAAAAAAAACACTTGCCATATATATTGAGGAAGAGATAGTAACACTTGGGCGGCCTAGCTGCCTAGGGCTACAATCTATGGCTCAATTAGCTGCGTAGGGCTACAATCCGTGGCCCACTCATATCGATTTGTTTCTCGGCCCATGGATCTTATCAGTAGTGCAAGAAAAGCTCGCAGTTGCTGGCTCGTTCGTGTTCGACTCGAGAAAATCTCGTTAACAACTCATTTATTAATAGCTCGAGCCGTTAACGAGACAAGTTGCTTAGCTCGTGAGCTGATCTAACGAGTTCGAGGACAATCCAGCTTGTTTCGTTATAGCTTGTTGCATTAACGAGTTAATACAATTACGAGCAAGTCTTGGAAAATCTTTTATTCCATGCAAGTATGCAACCACTATTGTCTCGCTGGTTAAATATATTTAAGAATTTTTTGTTTTTTACCGAATTATTGACAGCAATAGCTAATGTTTTAATGTCTGTGGTAAAAAGGTTTTGCTCAAGTAATCATGTATATAACTGGATAAATATTTTCTTTGGATAGATATATATGTATATATATGTGTGTTCATGAATTATTGAAGTTTGAACTGAGTTATACAAGCCAGGTCCTTTATTTTATTATTTATTTACTTATGTAGACGAGTAACTAGATAAATATTGTTGTACACGTGCTTATTCCTTTATCCACCAAACCTCTTTTGACAAGCAACATGACAAACTCAAACATATTATTATAGCTCGGGACCATTTAGCGAGACGAGACGAGCTAGCTCGTTAAGCTCACGAGATGAGCTCAAACTTGGCCTACCTCGTCTCATCTCGTTTGCACCCCTACTTATTAGTTTGATTTAGTCGAAAAAATTAAAAATAATATTAAAAGACAAATTCTAATGCGGGCACAAAAAATTTAGACCGTCCATTTCATATCAATCGGACGGTCAAGAGAATATATCAAACGTCCGCACATCAAATTGTCTCCATTACGTTCGACAACAAACTTTTTTTGAAGGGCAAAATTGTCCATCTAATTTTCCCCTTCTCTCTGCTGCCAACCATTCCCACGGCTCTCCCCGCCCCCAATTAAATCCTTACTCCCTCTCTCTCCACTTCTAATTCCATCCGCTACCAACCATTTCCACTGCTCTTTCTCTCTGATTCCAATTCCAAAGTTCATCGATTTTGTGGTCATGCTCAAAGGAAGACATTCCTAAAGGGGGAAAGAAGCCAAAAAGTAAGCGAGGAGGGGACACATGAAACGAAGAACCAAAAGAGTAGAGCATCGACTCGGACCGATTACAAGACACATATAGAAATCACATTTTTGAAGATGAAGTTTGGCTAAAGTACACTCCGACATATGTATCGTCCCTGTACATTGAAGTTGTTTTCGAAATCTAAAATAAAAATAGTCAATCAGAGTCATTTTAGTTGTTCTCCATGTTGAAATATTTTTGAAGATCAAATTTTATAATTTTTTATTTTTTTCTAAATATTTTTCATACTAAAAAAACACTATAATTGAAATATTGCAAGCCTCCAATTTGAAAATATCGCATAAAAACACTATAATTAGAGTACGTCAGAGTGTATTCCAGCGTATATATATTATTTGATATATAAAAAAGAATAATTTAAAATTTATCTAATTTGATATGTTTTGTTTGGTGATAGACTTAAGTCATTATTTTAAAATCGTTGAAAAAACTTAAACTACTTATTGAATGATAACATAACATTTGTAGATTTAGAAACTTGAAATGAGATATTCATTTTGAAAAAGGATGCCTATCATGACTTATGAGATAATGGAACTCCAACGTTGAAGGATTATTATCTAAAAAAAACGCAAATCTTTGAATGATTTAACATCAATTAATGATGATGATGATGATGATGATGATGATGATGATGATAATAATAGTAATAATTTTATTTGGATCATGCTAAGAGAAAGATGATTACATGGACAAATTTAATTAACAAGAAAATTAATTAATTTGGCAACATGACACCACTCCGTGGTAATCCTACGGGTGGATGTGAGCTATTACGCTGCCGCAAACTCGGATCGGCTCCAACATTTTCTTTTCTCCCACGAGAAAAGCAAGGAGTTCCTCCCTCGGGGTCACAAAAACTATGAGGTGTAAATTTCGTATTATCACCTACTAAAAACTTGTAATATTTTGGATCTTTTACACATTTGATGTAACATTTAATAAAGATTCCGCACTCAAGCGCACAGTCTAAAAGCCTGATAATATTTGCTCCAAACGCTCCCTTCATTTCTCCTCCTGAGAACAACAACACCGACACTAACAAGATCTCCAGTGTTCTCCAACTTCTGTTGCTGCCCACCTTGGCACCCATCTCAATATTATTTTTTTCCCCTTTTTTTTGGATGGTATTATGTGTAAATTGTGGCTATGGATCTCTTCTGCTTATGTTGTTTATATGTAGTGCAAAAGCACCTCCTTTAATTAATTAATCTCATCCCATTAAATAAACGTAACTTCATTATTTTATATCAAAATTGGAGTTTCACTTTCAAACATCAACATATGTTGGAAACCCTCTTTCATTTACAAGTTTTTGTTTTCGTGCCTTATATATGAAACTAATTTTTTTTAACATCAAATGACAGTTGTAATAGGGGATTTGGAGCACCGATACTGCTTAATTAGCTCAACAAATTTGAATGCCAAGTACCAAGTTCAAATTTGTGTATTATTTAACAAACATCGTTGCATCGAAATATTTTTAATTTTCTTTCTAATTCAATGTTGGTAGCCAGGTAGCAAACAATCGAGTTCTCGATCCGATCAAGAAACTTAAAAAATATAGATAATTAATTCTTCTGAAATAAGCCATCTTCACTTGTCCTTAGTAGGAACCAATTAAAATTTTTGAAAAACGAAGGCAAACATAAAAACTAAAATTAGATAAAAAAAAAATTTAATATGAACAAATAATTTCATATGAACAATAATACATATCATATTCTTTTGAATAATTTCATATGAACTTTTTTCAAAATTTCATTGTCCATAACTTTTTTCAAAATAATTTCATATGAACAATAATACATATCATATTCTTTTGAATAGTGTGAGCATGTTTGAAAAAAAATCAGAGGTTGGTTTGTTTCTTTTACCTGTTTGCTGCATTACAAGTCTATAAATTACATAAAGCTATCTGCATGTTATTAATCCTATTTGATTCCGTTGTAACAAGGGATCATTATATGCTAAGAAAGCCGATTGATTGATAAATAATCTGTAATGTCCCCATCTTTGATTAGTTTATTTGTTACATCCACGGTATAAAGTTGAGAATATGCTCGTCCAAAGTGGGGGTACAGTTGGAAGGGCAAAGGTGGTAATTTTAATTTAAGTACGTGTCATTATTTTATTCGAACTCATACCTCTTCTGTTATTCACATTTATTGCAATCCGTGCAATTTATTTCAATAAAGACAGATAGACGTTGTGCTCCTGGTCCTGCTGAGAGAGAGCGGAGCATACGAGGCGAGCCGATATCGTAGTCGCTTGATGATATTTAGAGAAAATAAAACAACGCTACAATATTTTTTGAGGTGAACATGAAGGAGAACAGAAGAGAGAATTCTATCAATTTAAAATATAAAATCATCAGGAGTATGAACCCATAAGAATTTTATCTACGTTATTCAAAAGTTCTATTCAACCACTTAGCGCAATGAAGAATATCATGACAAATATCTATCGTTTATTTTAACTACGGCCCTGACCAAACATTTTTTTTTAAATATGAGATTTCATTTTATTAGAAATTTTTTTTATCAAAATGGACCGATTTGGTGTTATTTGATTAGAATTTTCATGTTATTAGATCCAACGAGATCCCGATAAATCGATCCAAATAAAATAAAATCATCTTGTTGGCAGCCGCTGTCAACCTGTCTAAAAAAATTTGGTCGGATATTATTTAACTTCACTTGATGCCGTTATAAATTTTCGAAATCTTTTCAAAGCAATTCATGATGATTTTTGTATGGTTTATAAATTTGAAAGGAATCCAACTTAGACCAAAACACTTCAGGAATAATCTACTTTGATCAATTAATAGAGGAGATATAATACGAGATGTTAAAAAAAAATATATATATATATATACACTCTAGCCGTACGTAAGGAATTTTATATTGTAAGACCTAGACGTTAGCAGAATTGTACTTTAACATTATCTTATTAAATTAAATATGAGAATTGATAGCGAATCTGAAAAAAAAAAAAACACCTCTGAATAAAGTTATCAACAACGCAAACTGTCCCTGGCGTTGAAGGGTCGCTTTATTCCCAATATCTTAGATGGTTTATGAGGATGTTATTAAGTAATTAATAGATGTTATTAAGTAATAAATAATTATATTAATAGCCATATTCGATAACGGAGCTGTCCAACTCCTCTGGGAATTGCTCAGGTCACTCTTCAATTGCTCATTCACTCCAATTTTTCCTAAATAATGACCAAAATACCCTCTCCTATTCCATCTTGTTTTGTCAAACAATTTCTATCTAATAAGAATATTTTGGTAAATTTTGGAGTGAAGGAGTAACCGTGGCGTGTCCTGAGCAATTCCCAACTCCTCTATCGATATTAATTTCTGGCCTTAGATCAACTGATCAACAGTAGGTAATAAATGTCCTCAATTTCCTTTTTTTTTCTGTTATTGTTCCAAACAAATTATAGAAACAATTAAGCACTAGGAATATGATGTCTGCCTCTTTGCACATTTTTCAAGATTTCTCTTCCTCGTTTGATATTAACAAAGAACGAAAAGGGGAAAAAAAATGATTGTAATTGTCTGAGCCTAATGCAGTCATACCTCGCATGTATTATCGAAGCTCAAAACGAGCCGTGATATACCCAAAAACAAAAACAAAAAAACCATAATGGACATTAAGTTTTGATTTTGTTGGTTTAATTATGTTTCTCGCTCGTGACTCGTGGGACTGGATCCTCGGCGGTCAAAAATTTTAAGTGCTGAGCGGTACTTTTGTTTGTTTTTAATATTTAAAAATTTTAAAATTCAATTATCGAATCCAAACAGTTGATTTTGTTCCATTTTATGGGCGATGCGTTTTCATATAAGTTTTATAAAATTTGGAGTTGATTTGATACTTGATTAAGTGCTCAAATTGTGAACGTATTAGAATTAATCAAACCAGATTCGTTCATTTGTTGAGCACTTAATCAAGTATCAAATCAACTCCAAATTTTATAAAACTTATATAAAAACGCACCGCTCGTAAATTTGAACAAAATGAACGGTTTGGATTCGACAATTGAATTTTAAAATTTTTAAATATTAAAAAAAACCGAAGGATCCGTGTGCGTATGGGTGTCAAACGTGGTTAACGACCACGGTAGAGGGCAATACTGTTATCATGTCATTTAAACAAATGTATGAACTGGTATGTCACTTACCGTTTCGTTTATTAAACGAAATAAATTTTCGTGCCATCAACCGTTCCACTTCAGAAATTACACATAAAACGGTTTGAAATGAGGTTGAAACGATCGAAACGGTATAATTTTCTATGCCACTTATCGTTCCACTTAGAAAACATTATAATTTTCTATGTCACAAAATGTTTCATTTAATTTAAACGAAACGGCATAACGGTAAATGGTTTCCATTGGCATCCCTACGTGTGCGTGACTCGTGAGCATGTATTTATTTGGTTTGATTTGTTTATTTATTTTACTCGATTCTTTTGATTCCAGAATTTTGTTGACTTTGCTATTCGCACCCAACAACGGCAGGACATGATAACTTGTGACGTTAATATGACAATGATGTGTAGAAAATAAATTTACTTTGAAATATAATAATCTAACATGATCATAGTGGAACTGATTTGGCGCACAAATGACTTGCCACGTCATCATCACCATGCTGGCTAACAACAGCTGAGAATCATAAATAGTATAACAGATATAGAAAACTCCTACAAATTAAAATTTTGAGGAGAAACAACAAAATGAGACATGGTTTGGCTATGATTGTTTATTCATGGAGTCCATGTAATCTCGGTAAATGTCATATTAACATCTCATCATGTTCCACACTACCGAGTGCTTTTTAACCCACAAGAAAAATTTCCAAAAAATCAAAATAACACCCTTAAACACCGAATAGAAGAATGTTATTGATCAAATAAATATACCGTAATATAATAAGCTACGGTAATGTTCTTCTTGTGTTAAGTTAAGATTTATATATAAAAAAAAAAAATCTAATCTTGCTTTTTGTTTGAAAAAAAAAATGCTTGGTATCAAATTAAATACAATTTAGTCTTAGTCTTCCGTGCTGAGTTTGCTGAGCGGATCCTATTTAGTAATAAGAGTGGGTTTAATTAACTTTGATTACACTTCAAACATGTTTTGATATGACATTGAAATTAAATTTCTGGATAATTGGACTTAATAGTTAATCTTATTTGATATGACATTGAAATTACAAAATACCCTCTAAGCCAACTCTTTGCAAAATAACGTAGAACTATACCTTTGTTCTTAATTTAATCAACATACACCTTTTCATTTTTTTATTCGAGCCATTTTTCATTGTTTTGTAAATTGTAATTTAATTTTGCTTGTATAGAAAAAATCATGCCAAATATTTCAATGTAAAAACACACTAAGAAATTTTCAATTCGTTAATTCTATTATCATGGATGTTTAAAATTTGCAAATAGCCCATTTTTCCATAATATTTATGTAAGATATATTTTCTAAGCACCGATAAAATGAATTTCTGTATGCTTTTTGAGTAGACATTTTTATCCGACTTCAAAATGATTTCCCATGAACTTTTTTTTTTTTTCTCTCTCTCTCTCTTTCCGGTTTGAGGTTCGATGAAGTGATGAACTTCCAATTACATATTAATTCTCGTAGATTGCTTTTGTTAATCTCTCTAGAAATATCAATCCATGACTAGGGTACAGACGGGACACATTAAATAATCCTCATTATTACAGTATTAATTTGCACGCGCAGCCGCAAAAAGTAGGGCCGCAGAATAACTTTCCGAATTCTCTATTTCAATTTTTCTTTTTCCGTTGAAAATGGATTCCAATCTGCAATCATGCACAACAAATTGTGACAAATAGTTTAAGCCAAGGTAAGGTAGTTGTGGCTTCCAAAATCCAAAGTCTTGCGCCAGCGTTGCACCTTGAGCGTAGACAGTAGACACGAATGAGTTATTTTTGTTTTTAAATAATCGAGCCAAATGTAATATTAATTTATTTTTTCTGTATTCAATGAAAACTTTTCTTCCAAAATTGCAGCTACAAAGAACAAATCAGCTTCTTGTTCATCAGGGTTGACTTTCCTTTTATATTTTAGGTTTTACAAATGTTTGAATTAAGATAATGACTCATTTTCAATGACATATATAGCTTGCAACAACGAGAGGCATCTTGTAAGATAATAACTTCAAAGCCAAAGAGCATGACATACATCTTTTTTTTTTAGGCCATGCTAAATTTATACAAAATTTAAATCTAATTAATTGATTTATATTATTTCAAATTCATTGACTATAATAATCGTAGAAGCAAAAAAGAAAAACTACTACATTAGTTTCGTGAAAATGTTTTGGAAAATATTAAAACTATATGAAGTTATTTCTATAATTTCGGCAATTTTGAAATCTACATTGAAATAATAAAAATATTTTAGTTATATTGACAGTTTGTAAATTGATTAGGAGAAATTGATTATAATAAATAAATTTAAATTACATTTTATATTTTTACTATTAAAATGAACTTAACAGGAATCGTCATGAATATCAATCGTTTATTAAAATATATTTTTATACATTTATGGAAATGAATTTAATATTATATTATACGAATATATATCTGTTCCTTAAATGATTCCTTTTTCCAAGAGAAACAGAAACTCTAGAAAATCAATCTTTTTTATTCCTTTTGCGATCCGTAAATTATTGTGGTCACAGCTCGCAAGCATGGAAATGGAATCCAAGTCTGGCTTGGAGAGCAATCCATTCACGGTTTTAACATCTTGGGCCAAATCCAGCAGCCGTCCCATGGTCCGATCCACATTAATTACCTCACGTTAAATATCTACAACTATTTACCTTTTGAACCGTTTGTTGTTTAGTACGTTGTAGAAACCATTTTCAGGAACCACGTAATATAAAGTAAGAGTACGTACAAAAACCAATGTACATGTAGCATTACCGCATTGTAGAAGAACCATCTAGAAAACACTCCTCACAGTCTCCGACGCGCGATAGGATTTTCAACCTCTCCAGATCACCTCTCATCTTCTCTTCTCCTCTTCCACGTGTCATCATAACAGCCGTTAAACGTAATTAATTTTGAAATTAACGGACAGGATTAGAATCAACGGCTGCGGTGCTGGCGCACGATTAATTATAAATCTCTACGCAGGACTAATACACCAAAAACCCTACGCATCACGGGCACTAGAGCTCTCCTTTATATTCAACTCATTCGGCGAGCTTTTTCCTATCGTTTGCTTTTCTCCTCTCTCTCTTGTTAAATTACCTTTTTTACCCTTGAGATTTGTGTTCCTCTCTACACTACCATGGGTAAGTCTGTCCACTCGAGCTTCGTCTTATCCTTTCTCAGCACTATTTCTGTAATCGATCTCTGATTCAGTTCTGATCTGTATTTGTTTTTGTTTGTTCTCAATTTCAGGCAAGATCAAGATCGGAATCAATGGTAAGCTAAGACTTCAGATCTGTTTTATTCTTAGTTAATTTCGATATATTTGATCGATTTTCAACGTTTCTGATGGGTTTTTTGGTGTTTGACATTTGTTATTTAGGATTTGGAAGGATCGGGCGTTTGGTCGCCAGAGTTGCTCTTCAGAGCGATGACATCGAGCTCGTCGCTGTCAACGATCCATTCATCACCACTGACTACATGGTATGTTTTGATCTAGATCGACTGATCTGATTTCTGTAACTTATTTTGTGTTGATTATTGATGGATCGGTGAGGTTTATTTAGATCTGATAAGATGAGAACCTTGTTGGCTTCTTTTTCAGTGAGAAATGTTTCTAAGGTCTCGATTTCAATTCTGAATATTTGTCTATAAGTAAACTCAAAACAGTTTTGACAGATCAGTGTGTTTGGTTTGACATATTTATTTGTTGTGAATTTTAAGTATCTTTAAAAATATCAGTTTGTATTTATAGATCAGACCTTCTGATTGGATTTTGATTGAATCAACTGATGACATCTAGATCGGACCTTCTAATTATTCTAATAAGTACAGTACTGATTCTGCTTCCAATTTAATAACCCTAATAACGATTCTGTGATCTCAAAATCATTTTCCTTGTTTAAGATTAAGATTGATTTTATTACACCTGTATATTCATAAATTAAGTATCAGACCTTACATGCAAGGTTTAGCCTAATCTTATCTTTACAGTAATGGTGTGTTTTCCAGTCTGTCACTGTGCATCAATCAGAATGTCCTGTTTAATAAGTTGACACTATATTTTTTGAGTATGAAACCACTGACAGTATTTATTATAAATGCGATTTACAGACCTACATGTTCAAATATGATACCGTGCACGGCCAGTACAAGCATCATGAGATTTCTATCAAGGACAACAAGACCCTTCTCTTTGGCGAGAAGCCTGTCACTGTTTTTGGCATCAGGTAGAGAGAGCTCTTAAGTTATTAAATTCACATGTATTTATTGTCCGCAATATTTATTGTTTAAATGCATTCAATAAATGGTTACAATTGGTGTTTGGTTTTGAAGGAACCCTGAGGAGATTCCATGGGGTGAGGCTGGTGCTGATTACGTGGTTGAGTCCACTGGTGTCTTCACTGACAAGGATAAGGCTGCTGCCCACTTGAAGGTGAATACTTCTATTAATCATTGTTTATATGTGCATTCAGGCAATTTATAATAAAAATATTAAACTTATTTCTTTCATTTTGAAATAGGGTGGTGCCAAGAAGGTTGTCATCTCTGCTCCCAGCAAGGATGCTCCCATGTTTGTTGTCGGTGTGAACGAGAAGGAATACAAGCCTGAACTCAACATTGTCTCCAATGCTAGCTGCACCACCAACTGCCTTGCTCCCCTTGCTAAGGTAATACTCACTTTGGTCAATCAGATATAATTATAGCTTTTAAGAATTTATTATCCAATTCACATTCCTGGGATGTTGAGTACTTATTGTGGGGTCCAATATTTGCAGGTCATTAATGACAGATTTGGCATCGTTGAGGGTTTGATGACCACCGTTCACTCGATCACCGGTATTTATCTATGACTCTGTAACTCTGAGATATCCTTCAATATATGGCTTTGTATTTATTGCCACTTTGTCTTTATTTCCTGTTCAGCTACCCAAAAGACTGTTGATGGGCCCTCAGCCAAGGACTGGAGAGGTGGAAGAGCTGCAAGCTTCAACATCATTCCAAGTAGCACTGGTGCCGCCAAGGTATGTTATTCCATACTTGACACATTGCCAAATATCATTTTCATTGCACGTACAAGAGAATTTCTATAATGCACAATGTGTGGTTCTCAATAACACTCTTATGTGCCTTAATGCATGTTCATTATAGTTATGCCATTTTTTTGTGTTCACTTATTGTAGGCTGTCGGGAAGGTGTTGCCTGCTTTGAATGGCAAGCTCACTGGCATGGCATTCCGTGTGCCCACCGTCGATGTCTCTGTTGTTGATCTTACTGTCAGACTTGAGAAGGCTGCTTCCTATGACGATATCAAGGCTGCTATTAAGTGAGTTTTTTTATTTTCTCAATTAATATAGTATGACATATTGATGTGATATACATATGGTTAGAACAGTATTTGTTCATTTTGTAATGAAATGTTTCACCATTTACAGGGAGGAGTCTGAGGGCAATCTCAAGGGAATCTTGGGTTACACCGAGGAGGACCTTGTTTCAACTGACTTTGTTGGTGACAGCAGGTACCTCTTCTGTTATTGCTAGAAATTTAATTTTACTTATTTTCCTTTGAAATTGTTCTGTCTGTTCATCTTGTTATCACCTGTTCATATTAGCATCACGGTGTGAATATTTATGTACTTCTCATGAATTATATTTTTTAATCTTCTATGTTATAGGTCTAGCATCTTTGACGCCAAGGCCGGCATCGCTCTTAACAACAACTTTGTTAAGCTTGTTTCATGGTACGACAACGAGTGGGGCTACAGGTAATATATTCTATGCCTTTTCACTATTTCTTTTTATCTGTACAACTGTTAAGAAGTAGCACTGCAGTAAAGTCTTTTTCCTGTTTTACCATATTTTTTTCCATTTTTAACTGTACAACTGTAGACCATAAAATTTATTTATATAGTAATAGTATGCATTTAGCATGTATGAATTATTTGCATTATCTTTTCCTTTCAGCAACCGTGTCGTTGACTTGATCCGCCACATTGCCAAGGCTTAAGTTGGGTCGCATTCAGGATGCAGCTGTTTGAGTTGCCCCGGCAGTAGATGGAGGGATGTTTGTGTTTTCCTTTTTCTTAGTATGTTAAGAATAAAAGTTTTTGCGCATGGTGTTCTTGACTAGCTATGCTGAGTCGTTTTGTATGTTGGCGGGGTTGATGACGCTTGTTTTTGCTATTGGATACCTCAAACTTTGGTAAATTAAATCTAATTTGGATGTGTGTAGTTTTTATTTCTTTTAATTTTTGTGTGCTTTGTTCTCCGTCTGGTTTGTTGAGTTTATATCGTGTTGTTCAGTGTTCTCCATCCGAACTATAAATTATGCTGGCAAACTCGTAAGATTCCTTCAGAATTAAAATATGAAAATAAGTTCCTGCAGAATGTGTGACCTCTCTCCGTGTTAACAAGCTACTGAGAATTTCTTTGGCGATGGTTCTTTTAGCTTGTAGTTTTTATCGTATGTTGTTTAACTACATAAATAACTCGTTTTACAAAGTTTTTAATTATTTCATCTTGAAGTAGTTTAGTTTTATTTGTTTGAGTCCAATTGGAAATTATTCGACATCTATATTTGTATTCAGTTGTTTTTTTGTTCAAATTTTACATATTTGATGATTGGTTGTTTCGTTTACTAGAAACTAGAAATTCAGTTTCATTTATATTAACTCCACTTGAAAAAGACTAATTATTGCTAATTATGAATCTGTTTTTTTTTTTTATTATATTTTATTTTGAAAATTTTGAAAATGATAATTATCAATTATTTATGTTTTATTATTTTTTTTAAGATTTAAGATATAACGTAAGTAACAAAGAAACGCTGTCAGTGTAGTTATTATATAGTACCGAAACTCATAAAAAAGGGGGCAAAAAACCTTCGGTTTGGTTGGGTTTCATTTCTATCATTTCTAATGTACTCCCACTAGGTTGGTACTAAAGTTGTTGTTGTGTGTCTGTGTGGTTTTTTTTTTTTTAAAAGAGTGAGGTACTAAAGTTAATTGTTGTATTATTAATATAAATATAAATATGAAGAATTGTAAGAGTTAGTTTATCTAGTGTTCGAACACAATAAGTTTTCTTCTTTCTTTTTTTTTTTTTTTTTTTTTTTCTCTGATTGAGAGCCGTAAATTATATAGTTGGTACTGTCCTTTTGTTCCAGAGAGGATTCTGGGGTCGCCAGTAAAATGTATAGTTTCGAAATCTACGCACTATCTTAGACCTAAGGTAGGACATCCACAATTTAGTCTAGAAGGGAAATTCTTCAAGAATGAGGAAAATGCAAGGAGGAAAAAAACTAAGAATTTTTTTTTTTTTAAATAGAACTTTAGAGAACTGAAGGTTGGTGGTTAATTAGCAATTGCAATTTGCAATAACCAGGCAGCAGGCATAGATAAAATTTAAAAGACGAAGGAAATTGTAATAAAAACTCCTTAATAGTCGAATGCTCATTGCAATTTGCAAGTTTCCTTAAAACAAATAAAAGAATATTTTTATTTTGAGAAATAACGCCTCTCACCCTTTGTTTTATCTGTACTAGAGACGTGTAATGGATCTGATGTGTGTAATTAATCAAAGCTTTTAACAAATTCATTTAAAGGTCAACATGTAAAATACAACTTTAGTGGGAGTTTTGTGACACACATTTTAAGTATAAAAATGCGTTTTTTTTTTCAATTGAATACTGTCGGTAGAAACTGGTAAGGAATCAGATTTATGTACTTATTTAAGCAAAAAAAATAATAATAAATTTTATAGTGATTGTTGAACTTTTTTTTCCCTTTTTCATATTCAATTGGTTGTTGAGGCCACGATATCAAGTGATAAACAACTTTCAGCAAATAGTCAGATGAATCATGTACAAAAGTTGATGCTACTTGGTTGATGACTAAGACGAATCATTCACAAAAGAAAATTACAACAAGAAACAATGTTGCTGTCAGGCTAACGACTTGCTTGGCTTGACCTGAGACGAAGGCAATAATCAAATGCAAATGTGTAGGTGGAAGTTTCCCTTCGTTTCTTCTCAATTGACCTCAAACCAGCAGCCTTTTACTTTAATAAGGCAATGCATTTCAGCCTTAGAAACTAGAGGACCCATCAAACTGTCATATGTCATCTTTGATAACTTACATCTCATCGGATTTTGTATGGCTTTCCTTCTGGAGGTATCTTACATCATGTAATTTTGAAGGTAATATTGTACCTCATTTATTTCAATAAACAGTTACAAGGTTTAGCATTTCTTCTATGAGGCTTATAGTCAATTAATTTGGACCTCACTTCGAAGAACAATTTGGGCTTTAAATTTTCTCATCCAAATTTAAATAAACCTATACAACAAAATATTACTCTTTTCATTTCATTGAAGAAAAGAGAAAAGCCTACAATTAGCTTATGTCTACTCTTAAGCCCAATTTTAAAACACCTCTCCTGTCTCCTACCTCACTGTAGCAAACCCTCTCTCTCGGTGGCGCCAAGGGAAATTGAGAAACTCGAATATTTCGAACCTCTCTATAGTTCCTATCTCCATGAGAGTCTTACGTAAGGTTCTGATCTTATCAACTCCTTTTCTCTCAGTTCTTTCACTTGTTCCACCTTTTTTTTGTTTTTTTGCTGTAGAATCGACATAATATATGGAAGCTATCTATCCCATTCATGCAAGCATATGGTCTGTTGAATTTCATATGATTGATGTAATATTTGTAATAAGAAGGAAAGGTTTTTTGTTCCCAATCATCCCTCATAAGTAGAAAAACTTAACAACTATTAAATGAAATGTTTGCATAGTTTGATGATATTCTTGTCATGGTGTAGGGTCCTCCTTTTGCTGTTATAAATCGTCTTCAAGTTAAATTTGATATGTTGAAGAATAGACTTTCTGGGGTGAAATGCCACAGGATCTCTGTTTGTTTAATTCACTTGGCTCGTTATACCATCCAACCATGGGATTCAAAAGCTTCAATTAATGGGTTTAAGAAGAAATTGCAAGAACCTGAATTTAACCTTACCCCACAAGAAGCTGAATTATTCCAACAAATAAAGAGGACAATTGAAAATATGAGTCGTTCAATGTCAGAGGATGTGACCAAATCCCTTAAATCGAATGAAGTATTATCAAATTTTGTACTTAGTTCAAATTTAGTGGATAGCTTGATTCAAAATTTTGGGGATGATTGGAAATCAGCTTTGGGTTTCTTTAATTGGGCTAATTCACACCCGAGTTACAAGCATACCACATATGCTTACAATAGAATGATTGATTTAATTGGAAAAATGAAGAAGTTTGATGCAATGTGGAATTTGCTATATGAATCAAACAGCGCCCACTCCCTCTCTCTGGATACTGTTGCCAAGGCCATGAGGCGATTGGCTGGGGCCCGACATTGGAAAGAAACAATTTTATTATTTGATAAATTAGAAACTTTGGGCTTTGAAAGAAATGTTGAGACTACGAATGTGTTACTGGATGCACTTTGTAAAGAAGGAAAGGTCAATTATGCAAGAGAGGCATTTTTGGTGTTGAAATCACATATAGGACCTAATGAGCATACCTTTAACATACTGTTGCATGGTTGGTGCAAGGTACGAAATATTGGAGAGGCAGTACGGCAGATAGAAGATATGAAGCAGTATGGGCTTAAACCCTCAGTTATAACCTATTCTACCATTATAAATGCCTACTGTCACCAAGGGAACTTTTCTGAGGTTTATGACATTCTTGATTTTATGGTTTCACAAGGTTGTCCTCCTAATGTAATTTCTTACACCGCTATCATGAATTCATTGGGGAAGTCAGGTAAAATTGATGAGGCATTGAATATTATTCAAAGAATGAAGGAAACCAGGTGTGCCCCTGATACTTTATTTTACAATTCTCTATTGCACTTGCTTGGTAAAGCAGGACGATGGAATGAAGCTTGGAGCATATTTGAAGTAGAAATGGAACTTAATGGTGTGCCTCATAGTTTATCAACATATAATACTATGGTAGCAATATCTTGCCGCCATGGTATAGTAGAAAGTGCTCTGGGTATTTTAAGAAAAATGGAGATTTCAAATTGTAAACCAGATCTATGGTCGTACCGGCCAATACTTCGATTGTGTCTGAGAAAAAGAGATTTAAATAATCAGGTTTGGCTTTTACTGGATGAAATTATAAATAAGCATGGCATGAGTCTAGATCTTGACACATATACACTTTTGATTCATGGTTTCTGTAAATGTGGAGACTTCAACTCAGGTTTTAGCATTTTTGAAAAGATGGTGAGTCATGGCATACACCCTAGTAGTATTACTTGTGAGCTTCTTTTAAATGAGGCTGAAAGAGAAGGCAGAGTAGATGTCGTGCAGTTGATTCAAAATTTTAGGGATCAAAAGGAGGAATTTTTTTTGCCAATTCAAGAGGAGGTATCAGTGTCGACAAATTGAATGGTGAATAAAAATTTTAGTTAAATATTTTGTAAATATTATATTTGATTGTCAGATTTTTTAGTGCTTGTTTTGTGTTAGTAATTTATTAAGACTTCTAAGTCTGCTTCTTGACTAAAAAGGTTCACCAGCTTGACTTTCTAGTAAATTTATCACTGTGATAAGAAAATAGGTAGCTTGAGCCAATGCCAAACCTAATTGGGTAAAGTATTGAAACTGATATCAGATGGATGCCTTGTTCATGTTTGTTGTGGTAAGCATCATATTGCGTTTTGATCTTATCGAATGTTTGTAGTTATGAAATGTTATGTGCTGCAGTGGTATTAATTCACTAATTATCCTAAATGCCTTATGTTTCTGGACATTTCTTGTCAATGAGACAATTAGGAGTAGAATGAACATCAATTGGGTGTTCTATTGCTTTTTGTAGGCACTGATAATGAACAGAAATATGATTTCAATTATTGGTGAGGTGTTCCTTGAGATGAGAAAATTGGAAACATTTAATGGAGCTGTGTCGTTTTCTTGATTGATTGCAGGTCAGCTGCTTTTGTCGTTATTTCTCATGTAAATTGTGTCAATAATGGTTAAAGTGTTTGATTTTTGTTTATAATATTCTCTCTATTTTTTTAAAAACTTTGTTTGGAAAAAGATGTTGACTTCTAATTCAGGAATGGACTGAGGTTGATCTGAGTAAGTTCTTTACACCTTTTACTGTCCTTTTCTATTTGTATTCTCTCAGTGTTTTTTTTTTTCTGATTAGTCCAGCTCGTATATCAAAACTCAAAAGTTATATTGTGTTCATTATTTTGAATTATATTTCATTTATAAGCAAGGCACAATTTAAGAGGGATGGGGAGAACTGCAAAGGAGAGATAAATTGCAACAAGCTTACACTTAGTCAGGGTTTTGAATATTCCAGACATGGGTGCATGCAACAGAAAGTAGTACATATCAGAAATGTTATTTGGTTGGGAGAGACGAGAAGGAACAAGTTTTTATTATTTTTATTTTTTTATCTGAGCCATCCATTGTATAAATTTATCAGTGATCTCATTTTAGACCTTGAAGTTAGGGGAATCTTGAGAAACCATGCACAAGTACTCCTATTTTCAGGCAACTTTGGTGCTCTATTGACCTGATGGTGTTAGAGTACAATCATAAAAACCATCTTTGCTGAAGATGTTAGCCATTGCCTAACATTGGGGCTCAGTTCCCTCCACTAGTTCGATTAATTGGACTTTTCCTGGTATATTTGGGTCGTTTAATTCAGATTCAACTGTTAATGATGGCAGATCAGGTAGGTATAGACAGGATTATGAACAGAATTAATCTGGACCATCTGATATGAAATGCACGGCTCAAATTTGTCTCCAACTGTACTGTAATTCTTTGGTGAAACTCATTACATCCTTTCGCTGTTTTGTACATTTGGTATAGATACATGCACTTTGTCCAGATTTAGGTTTACTGGCAAGTAGGCCAGTTCGATGGATAAGTAAGAAAATGCTTCTCTACAATCTACATTAACAAGTGTTTTTTTCAATAACACCAAGGATTTCCTTTTCATTTTAAATTTCCTATATTTAAAACATGACAGATGTGCATTCTACATAACTCTTATTTTAATGTAAGTGCACTGTGCATAATTTTGACGCGAACATGGGTTATGTGATGATCATCTCTTTATAATGCAAGCAATGGTTGTGTAGATTAGATGGTGGTTCCCAGGAAATAGACTGGATACCAGAAACCAGAGCTAGGGTTGTTACAGATTCATGAAAAATGCATTTATTGAGCAAATTGAGAGGGAAGGGAAAAGGATGGATGATAAGGGTGATGCATGTGGTCGGGTTGGGTTGCTCAGTGGCAAACATGCATTATGGCACACCCCAAAAATTGAAAAAGTGGATTTTTAGATAACAACAGAAAAGAGGCTTGGAAAGCAGTCTCACTTTTTGGTGAAATTATTGAGTGGCGACTTGTGCTGCGTCGCATTCTTGCTTGAAGAGGCTATATCATTAGGCTTGATCCTATGTGATTTCCCTTTAAAAATTCATTAGTCTTTTAATAATTAATATAGATGACACTGTTGGAATAGCAAGAGAAATTCTGCTATCTTTGTACTAAAATAAGCCCATAGATCTTTGCAAATGAAAAAAAAAAAATCAATACTCGACGTTAAAATCTCATTTTCTTATTTCTAGTGAACAATTCAAGTATTTCAATATGATCGACACAATGAAATTTATTAAAAAAAAAATTTTTTTGCTATTTCCTGGATGTAGAGGACGTACATTAATTTGATAAATTCTGAAATTCCAATAACGAATCTTCAACTGACACAAAAATAGTAAACAGTTCAAAAATATATATAAAAAACTTTGATGATAACAGAAGAAATTAAAGCCGAGCTTGGGTCGGAAACGGTGATTTGATTTGCTGAAAAGATAAGCATCTTTATTCAATGTGTAGTGTTGGCGACAAAACATTTGTACATTAAGTTTTGGCATGTTGAACTAACAAAAAAAAAAAGAGAGAGAGAGTAAACTTACAGTGATTCAAGGTGAATTTTTTCACCATTTCAACTTATATGTAGCTTGTAAATATCCGATTCAATGCAAACCCAATTCTTCTGCCCAGTAAATTTGCAGTGTAAATCGGATAATAATAGTTGCTTCAAAACTTTGTTTACTTATTGAAAAACCTATTTTGGTAATTTGATTTTTTTTTCATTTTCTTCCCTACTATTATTTTTCTATCAAGTTACTGTCTTTTTTATTATTACTTTCTGACGATTTGGTTTTTGAAGTGGTGAACCAGTTATGACTTATGAGGCAGTCAGCCCTATCTATCACCCATGAGATAGGGCCCACCATACCACTTTTAAGTAGAGTAAGCTCAGCATCTCTTTTTCTAAGCCCCACTGTTTTCTGTTCACTAGGCCCAGTATTCTCTTGTAAAATATCTCATCGGCCATCGCTCATCACACAATCTTTTTCTTTGTATTTCAAGGTCTCCTCATCGATTGTATTTGTAGGGTCTCATTGATTCATTGTAGGGTCCTATTAGATCTGAACGGTTCAGATTAAATCTAACCATTGTACGATTGTACTTGTGCCTTATTTTGAAGGAAAGTTCAAGCTTTGCAAAGGATTACAAAATTTAAGCTCAAAGTTCTTACAGTTCATTGGATTAGTCCCTGTAAATCTGTAATTCATTTATTACAATAGCAGAAGATAACCCACCGAAATTTCTATGGTGAACACGCAATGTTTGGTTGAAAAAAAAAATACAGAACATTAATTTTTGATAATTGGTGACCTAGAGAACAAGAAAAGAACCTTACATTCTTCTATGTACTTATGAAATATAACGTCGGGTTTTATATTTAGATATACTAAAACCAGCGAATAGGAGGAACTTGTACGAAATATGCGTGTATAGATAGAGTAGAGGATGGCAAAATTAAGCAGATTAGTTCAATCTAATTTTTTTTTAAATATTAAAAAATGATCTACAAATTGCTTTTGCAAGTAATTCTTTGTCTATTGGGTGCCTGCTTAGGTGTGTCTGACACAAAAATAAACAAATAGGGAAAAACATATCAAAAGAAAAGAAAACCGTTTTGATTCGGCAAAATAAATAAATAAAATGCCACCTTGCAGTCGCTATCTCATCTAAACCGGCCATGCTCCTTTCTTTTTCACCGAGATATGTTGTCTCACATTTTCTTTCGCATTCTATCGATAATATTTATAGGGTGACAAATATGTTTCATGTAACTATGTAATTTGTACTGACAAAACACCTAACATTTAATTTAAAAAAAGAGTTAAAAATAGGACTAAAAACTTATAATTAAAAATTAAAAATTAAATACAAGCACACCCAAAGTATAATGAGAGAGAAAATAGTGCATCAGGAAACATTCAACACCATATGCAAACCCACTTGATACTAAACTTCAACTGTTTTAAGTAGACAATTTCTTCAGTAACTATTTTGTTATAAATATAACCTCAGTCTTTTTTTTTTTTTTTTGTTTCTCACATATATCTAGATTTTGTTGCCCTCGTTACTGCAGCAAGTTCATTTAATTATGGTCCAAGAATTTTATTTTTTATTTGTTCATCCAAACTCCAAAGTATCTTCAAAACAGCACGCCGAGTAACGTTTGTCTTCTATCCATGTTTCAGTACTTCAAACTTGCATCTGCCCCAATCAAATTCACATCAAACGGAAGATATTTTGATAGTCATAAACTTTTTTGTAGATACTTTTTTTATGCGTGAAAAAATATAAAATAAATACAAACGGAAGAATTTATTGATAATTTTTAAGCTAAATTTTTTATAATCATAAAAAAGTAAAAACTTTAATAACAAAGATCCGACTTTATAGGAACGATATATATATGGTAAATATATATTGTGTCTATGAAAATATGCGTGAATAATATCGTTCGTAAGAAATTTTAAATTTTCGATAGTTCGAATATAACAATCTTTAGGCATTATCAAATTGTACTAGTATCGCACAAAGCTTGGTGGTCAGGCTACTTGCATATCTAACAATGCACCTTTTTTTTATGTTTTCAAGCATTTTTAATTGATTCTAAAGATGGTATTGAATTTGTTATATACTTTATCGTAGATGATCCAATTCCATAAAATATATTCTTTTATAAGTTTCATCAATTTCTCCAGACAATAATATTGTGTTAATTATTAGGAGAAAATTGTCAAATCGTACGCTTCTCTTTTAATAATAGGAAGTCGGCACAAATGTTTCAACTCCAAGGAACATTTTCTTTTCATCAGATTCATATTAGGTGCATTAGGTTGAGTGCCATGTGTTACTTTTTCATAATAGATCCAAACTTGTTAATTTAAGGTACATCGTTTGTTGTACCTCTTTGATTTTATCAAAACTCTTCTTTTCTTGCAAAAGTGTAATACCCTACGTTACACGGTAATGTGCATCATGCAGTTGTAAGCAATTAATTAATAGTTTAATACAAACACAAACATTAGTAATTTAAAAAGAGACTTATACTGGCAAGTGGCAAAAACTTTTTTTAACATCCTTAGCAATCCTTGTAACAATTAACAAAAAAAATAAATAAATATTTAAAATTAATTTCTCATTTTTTGTCGACACTTGTTTGCTGTTAGACAATTAAAATTGAACTACATTTTGAAACATTGTCGACCTGAAAATCAAACGAATGCATTTACGCATACAATTTTTAATGCTGATAAATTAAAAATTAGATATCGTGATCAAATAAAAATTATCGATGTATCCTTTAAATCTATAAAAATTTGTCATTTTTATGAGTTACCAATATGCTTGCAGACATCATCATAAATATCATGATAATTACTCATTTGGTTTACTGGTTAAGAAACCAGATCTGAAGCTGAGATCTAATAAATATTTCTTTAATTCTTTTTTTTTTTCTGAAGTCCACGGATATGACAATTATAACCACTAGTTTTTCAGATAATAAATTGCAATAATATTGTTCAAGAAGCATGCACTGCAAAACGTGTCTCTGAAACCAGCGTGCAGCACGACTGCATGAGTGCCTTTGTGGTGCAAAATGTGGCTCCGAAACCAGACATTGTGCATCACGAGTACCTTCTTTGTAGGATTTTATGTTGCACCCTCCAAAGATGACCATGTTGCATGCCATTTGCAGAATTTCAGTATTAATAAAGATCTGATGTGCCAAAATTAAGGTCTCGTGTTTGATTTCATAATTTTTCGAAGTTTGTATTCAAATCAATTTGAAGTTGTTAACCCAATTATTGAGGTTGAAATACTCATAAATTAAAATGGAATTAGACCCATATCGTTTGAAAACAGTTCACATATCGAGTCAACTAGATATGCACTTACGTAGTTTATGAACTATTCAAACCAACTTGAATCTATAATTCAAGTAATGATGTATGGTGTCTTTAATTTTTGGCAACTCGAATCAAACAAGCCAGTTCAGAGTCTCACAAAATCAAACTCAAGTCGCATTATAATTTCGAAACTATTGTATGATTGGAGTTATCTCAATTGAATAATATTATAAATCAAACTCAAATTGAAAGTGGCTCGCACAAATGCTATTCGTTTACTCCTCTATTGTCAAAATATGCCAACAAAATTAAATCAAGTAATTATTTAAAAAAATTTAAATAACAAAAGTATTATGTAAAATATCACGTAAAAAATATATTATTTCAAGTTTAGTCTGATATGTGTCGATAGCTACCAAAATATACCCTCCAAATTTTTGTAATCAGGTTAAAATCATAATTTTATCTTTTACATGCACGCATTTGAGGTAAAATAGAACATACCCAAAGTACAATAAAAAAAATTAAATTATATTAAACATATGAAAAAAATCTCTTAATAAAAAGAAAAACACAAGGACTTGATTAAATGCTGCATGACTGCGTCTTTCATATGGTTGAACCGTTGAAGGTACAAAATTCTGTAATTTGAGAGTTATAGGGGATTATTCCGTAATTAATCCCACTTGCATTATTTTAACTGGAAACTGTAGAAGGCAGAGAGGCTGAGAGCCTGAGACTGGGAAGCTGCAGAGCACGAGCAAACCTGCGAGCCTGCGACCTGTTCTCTTTTTTCAACTAATCAACCAAAAAGCAAACCTTTTTCAGACCGACCAAACCAATTTATTTTCATACCCAAACAAAAAGCTATAAATGATATAAAGCCATTCTATCTCTTGTTCTCCATCGCAAACACCAAAACGGCCCCAGATCATTTTTTTTTTTTTTTTTTTTTTTGCATCTTTCTGTAAACCATAAAAAAATATTTGCCTCTTATCCTCGCTTATCCGTATACCTCTGTCCAATTTTCGTGTTCGTATAGTTCGTAAATACCGCAAAAAATACCATAATATAAAGTATACCCTGGCAAAAATTAAATTTATTCCGATATTCTTTTTTTTAGTAGTAACAATTAGATCATGTCTTATGCGCTCTGCTGATTTCTTTATTACTGTCTGATTATTCCTATTTTTTTCATTCTAATAGCCATTGATGAGTGGTAGGTGATTTGTGACAATTTTTTTTTTCTTGTATTCTGCTTTTCTTAGGAATTGTCTCATCATAGAGTTTAAAATTAAGAAATACAAATGATATTAATTTCCTTCTAAATTTTTCTTTGTAAATAAAATATTAAAAGCAATGGAACAAGAGAAAAAAAAATGTAAAATATCGTTGACTAATATAACGTGTTGGGTATTTAATAGAAATTGAAATTTAGATCAATGAAAATTCGCTTTAGCGCACTGTAACAAGTCCATTACAACAAATAAACTTGCTTCTCTCCTCTCTTATTCTCTCTTTTTTTTTTTGTGATAACCCCTTACTTTTAATAGTGAGAATTTCAACAAAAAAAAACAAGGACGGATACAATCCTATAATTTTATAAAACACTATCCCACATTTCTTTTAAAATTCATTATTTTGTTAGCCTCTCATTCCTTCCAAATAATATAATCACGTTAAAAATGAAGGCACAACCGGATGTAGTTCAATTTTGAAAACACGTGATTTATCTTAAAAGGTTTGAAATTGTATTTCTTAATAGTTATAGGGTTACAACAAGAATTCTCCTAATGCCCCCCAGAAGATTCTTCTTCACCTTCTCTCTCTAGAAAATCTGTAAACCAAGGCAAAGAGGAAGAGGACCACATGCATCTCTCTTCCTTTTTCTCTCTCCAATAAACCATCTTTTAAAAGGTACATCTCTTCTTACAAAGCTTCCTTTTCAACTCCAGAGCTAATTAAATTGTTGATCTGGCACGAGTACATATATAGCCTTTATTAATGCTCCCTGCAATTGCGCTTTGCTGGATGATGGGTTCTCTCCCTTGAGGTTTGTCTCTATTTCAAAAGCATTAAATCCCCTTTTAATTGTCTCCTTTATTGATGGCTTTAAAGGAAATTAAAATTTTGTATCCATGGCAGTTTTAGATATGCTTTATTAATGATACAATTAGCTTCATCTGAGATGTGTATCTATCCAACCAATGATGAATCATCCCCTTCCTTTTTCTTACTTTATGACTTTATGTGACTAATTTTCCTAATATATATGTTTTTTTCTTCAATAGCAGTATATGTTTGACCATTACAGGCTCCTTTCCATCCAAATCATTTTTTATGCATTCTTTGTCAAGTGCCAACTATAAGTTCTCCAAGTCATCTTCTCTGATTGATCCTTCTAACTTGTAATTCGTCTTTGTTTTGCCTTTGAGCAGCGCCTCCCCTTATTTAAATGCCAATTCAGTAACTGATTGAATTTTTCCTTAGAGAATAATCTCTCTCCCTCTGTAAATACACTTTTAAATAGTATCAGGATTGCAATACCTTTTATGTTGTACTGCTCTGGTCCCCCTTCAGTGCCAGTAGGAATCAGTTTTCTACCAAAGAGGCCATTTATTGAAGCAAGCCCATTACTATGCAACGCCATTAAGTACTTGTTAGCATTGAAACTATTCAGAATCTCATTCTCTAAGAAAGGTTTCAGATACACTGAATTCAAACTTTGGAGAAATGCTCCTTTTATAGCCTTGTATAGAAGATATGGCTTTTTGATGATATGTAACTTGCTAATATAGATTGCTTTCAGCTTCTGCAACTAATTTTGCGAGGATGGCGCAATCATACTTCCCATTGAGGTGGGAGAGCACCGGCGACCACCAGTGGTGGTTTGCGTCCCCCATCGACTATGCGGCGGCAAATGGCCACTACGACCTGGTACGCGAGCTTCTCCGACTCGACATCAACCTCCTCATCAAGCTTACCTCCCTACGCCGTATTCGACGGCTTGAATCTCTCTGGGATGATGACTCGAGATTTGTGGATGCTGCCAGGTGTCGTGCATCTGTCGCAAGAAATCTTCTCAAAGAGTGTGAGGAGAAGGATGGAAAGAACTCTCTTCTGAAAGCTGGGTATTGTAGCACGCAACTGAAATTCGGAAATTCAAAGTTTAATTTTTTTTAAGCATAAAGTAAATACATATGCTTTCCGGTTTCTTACACATACTGACCATGATTGGCACTGAATATCTGTGTGATTGCATCTTATGCTAAAAATTTAATTTTTACCACTGATATCACTGGTAAAAATATCATGCTCTCAGTTTTTTCTTGGATCAGTGTGATTGCATCTTATGCTAAAAGTTCCAACAAAGAGCAACTGTTGCTGCTATTGTTCGGTATAAGCAGGGTCTTGCACATAATTCACTCAATAAATTCAGTTGACTCTCCCATGTGAAACTAATTTATGAAATGACAGGTATGGCGGTTGGCTTCTCTACACAGCGGCCTCAGCTGGTGACCTCGCATTTGTGCAAGAATTGCTAGAGCGGGACCCACTGTTGGTATTTGGCGAAGGGGAGTACGGCCTCACTGATATACTATATGCTGCAGCAAGAGGGAAAAATATCAGGGTTTTCAGGATTATTTTGGAGTTTTCACTCTCACCCAGGGGTTTTGGCGTAGCAAGTGGGTCCCACACTGACGTTGGCAGTGAAATGTCAATGTTCACATTAGAGGTTCTTAATCGAGCAGTGCATGCTGCGGCTCGAGGAGGCAACTTGGAGATGCTCAAGGAACTGCTAAAGGGATGCGACGATGTGTTGGCATATAGAGATGTAAATGGCAGCACAGTTCTGCATGCAGCCTCTGGACGAGGTCAAGTCGAGGTACAGACTTCTATAAAACTAATACTCTTCTTTTAGAGAGAAATAAGTGATCTAATAGGCTGCTAATAGTTGCAGTTGACCTATAAGGTAAAGGCAAGGTACTCTTGTGGAAATGCTTTGGTAGATGTATAAAAAACTTGTATAATGTTCCAAAGAAAGAAACTGACACTGGAAATGAAGGTCGCTGAAAAAATGCATGAATGAATGATCTAGCAGGATTACCCAGTACCAGCCATATTGAGTCCAGACCTGAACTCACACAAAGCTTAATCTTTTTGCCAGGTCGTGGATTTCCTGATAAACTCTTTTATGCTCGTAAACTCTCAAGATAACAATGGCAATACAGCCCTACACATAGCTGCATTTCGAGGCCACTTGCTTGTGGTACAAACCTTAACCACATTCTCTCCTTCTCTGATTTCATTTGTAAACAAAAATGGCGATACATTCCTCCACATGGGGGTTGCTGGTTTTAGGACTCCTGGTTTTAAACGCTTAGACCGTCAGATGGAGCTAATTAAAACCCTGATCAACAAGGATTTGAATTTGGATCAAATAATAAACGTGCAAAACAACCAAGGTAGAACTGTCCTTCACATGGCTGTGATGGCTAATTTCCATTCTGATTTGATCGAGTTGCTCATGTCAGTCAAATCAATTGATTTGAATCTACGGGACTTGGATGGCTTTACACCATTGGATTTGTTGAAGCAACAGCCGAAGTCTCCTTCTAGCGAGATCCTGATCAAAGAGTTGATTTTAGCTGGGGGCATTTCAAATTTGAAGGACAATGTGAGGAGGCGTATACCTTCAAATTCAAGAATGCAAGGGTTTGGTACAAGTCCTGGAACATTGTTTAAGATCTCTGATGCTGAGATAATTCTCTGCATAGGTATTGATACAAAGGCGGGTAACAGTGAGAGGCCAAGTTCTTGTTCTGATGCAAGTAAAGGTGAGGTTAGGTGTGAATTATATAACGGATGCTTGATGGACAGGAGAAAGAATTCTCTAGACAAGGCAACAAGCCGTATCAGGTCACTACTCCAGTGGCCTAGGCAATTGAAGGAAAAGAAACAAAATTCGCCGACCGGAGTTTTAGATGCTGAGTCGTTGGATTCTCTCAGAAGATTGAATCAGAGTGCCGAGACACCAACCCCACTAAGGCAAAGATTTTCCAAACAGACTTCTCTGGCTACTAATAAAAGAACACTCCCAGTTAGAAATAGTACTCCTAGTCTGGTGACGAAAAAGAGATTTGCCAGTGGTCTGATGCATGGAGTTATTCAAGCGATGCCAATGCTGACACCTATGTCAAAATCTCGAAGTGATGTGAAGCAAAAGGGTGTCTGTGTTGATACTGATGCCCCATCTTGTTCAAACTCTTTTGAAATGGGGGGTGGATCCAAGGAGAATGATTCGCAAGTCAAAATGGGTTCAGCTAAGATTAGGGTCATGAACCACTACTTTTGTTTTGGTGCACAAGGGTTGGCAACAGAGGACCCAGTAACTGGTCAGAGGTCCAACCGAATGTTTAAACGGTCAATTCTCTCCGCGGCATAACTGGCCTCTCTGTCAAAATTAGTGTGTCAGGACGAAGTCAAACCTTTTATTGTGTGCCTAAATTTAGTGTGGTCGCCTCTGTAGAGATTATTATGTTTTGACATTATGATCTATGTTATATCGGCTTTTGTATGAGATGGCTTATAAGGTTTGAGAGCGTGTTTTATTATTGTTAGGATATTGTACTAACAGAGGTTTATTTAAAAAAATAGTGTGCCCCTTCATAATGATATGATTTGTTTTAACTTGTATTGCATTAACACTGTTTAGTAACAGTCAAACGTTGTTAAATTCCTACACGCCTGGAGACAATTGAGGTTACAATTGCTCAAACATACGATGTAAATACGATGAAAAAGGTACAAAGAATAATCAAAGTACGAGCTCATAAAATACAATAAACGAGTGCACAAGAGAAATTAATTAATCTGCCAGATGTCAATACCTTAGCTTCTGTCCTCCAGAGGCCTTCATCCAGCCATCCACTAACTTTTCTCTATTTTTCTCCCACTAATAAGTTTGGTATAATTTCTCAAATTTTACAAAATAGAACACCTTGCCCCACAACAGGACCAAAAACCAAGCTTCGCACTTGGGACCTGCTGAACAATGTACAGATGGGACTCAAAATAAGGTTTCAAATAAATACAACTCCGAAACCTTATGAGAGGCCACCCCATCCCATCGTTCACATATTAAATTACAGACAGGTCACTGTTCATTAAGGGTCCCAAAATTGCAGGCCTGTCCATGACAAACAGTCCAAATAACCCCAAAAGAAACAGTGCCCAATTTCAACGGCACCCTATCATACATTTGCTTCTCACTATCGAGAACCAGCCCATTGAAACTAACCTTTTCTCACTATGAGCACCAGTTCGTTGAAAAACTAGTTTACATACAAAGGATTGAGATTCTGAAACACCACATTAGTGTTTCAGTCTATCTCAATCTCTCCTTCCTCTTCGTCATTTACAGGTGGTGGTTGGGCTTTGGGTGGATCATACTCTTCTTCTTCTTCATCATCGTCTACTTTCATAAAGAGGCCTAGTTGCTCTAACGGATTGCTACCGACCACCCGCGGAAAACCCAGTAACCCATCTGGAGAGTTGTCTGGACTAGTTTCATCCACAGAACTGCCGATGTTCTCAGCTGGAGCAGTTCTCAACATCTCCAATTCCCTCAACATAGCAGCATCACTTGTCACAGCAGTTTTTTCCATCTATATAATTAAAATAATTACCAAATAAATTAACCTTCAACTATAAGAATATTCCATGTGTATGATACTTGAACATTACATCACTGCGGTGGTCATCTAATTTTCTTCTATTCTATTTTTCTATTTGGAACCAGCAATACCAGATCATCAGCATTGTCATGTACAAATTTGACTAGACCTTAACAGACAATAGAAATTAGCAATCATCAAAACCAGTAAAAATATAAATATTGTTGCAAGCTTAGCAGACGGAACAAGCATGCAACATCATTAGAAGGCGAGCAGCATTGTTACCTCAAGCAAGGCCTGACGAGCAGCTTCTCTAGCAGCCTCTCTTTCCAGCTCACGCTTGCGCTTGGCATCAGCCTCAGCTTCTGCCTCTGCTCTCTTTCGAGCATCCTCAACAGCCTTGGCCTCTGCTAATATCCTTGCTTTTTCTGTTTTCAATTGTACAGTTTTAACCCATCTGAACAAACCTAAACAAAATTTTTTAATTTAGGTGACATGTACTGCACCCATATAATACCTTCTCTTTGTTGCCTTTCAAGTTCCTCCTTCACACGCCTCAGCTTTTCAGGGTCCCCCTTCTCATCACCCTGTTGTTTTTCATCAATATCAGTAGAATACAAAAACACTAGCTAAACTATGATCATCCATCTAGCATATCCACATGTCAAGCAAAACTGTAAATTCTCTTAAATAGGTAAGAAGTAAAAAAGAATAGTCAAATTATCAGAAAATTGACGGAAATATTACTTTTGGGTGAAACACAACTCAAAACAACGGGAAAAAAAATTGCAAGAAAGCAAAACTAACTAAAGCATAACAGCAAATTTGTTGAAAACGGCAAAGCAAAGTATCAACAGAATCTCAAAATTTGAAGAAAGAAAAATTAGCAACCTGAGCAAGCATTTTCTCACGAGCCTTGACAATGGTGTCAGCAAATCGGCCCCTAAGCAAAGCAGCCCGGTATAACTTCTCTGGGGAGGCCTGCCTCTCAGATTCCCCTATATATTCCATATGGAAAAGGGATAAGGCCCTTTCTGCAAATTTTAAATGCTTAAAAGACCTCTAGAGGCCTTTTTTTCTGGAAACTCACTGCTTACCCTCTGGATTAGAGTTTGCCCCAATGGACTCAGGTTTTGACTGAGCATCCTGATCTGGGATCGTCAAACCACTAACAGGTCCTGCACACAAGTACACAAGGATCCAAGAATTATAACTCACATCATCAAATCTAAAGCCAAGAATGGTGGCCAATGGCCATTTCATCAGACTGATTGAGGCTTCAAATAGGGAGAATGGAAAGCAGACAATGTACATACTGTCAAGGGAACTGATGACATCACTCTTTTCTTGCTCTGCATTGTGCTCAGACTTTGCAATTTCCTAATAAATACAGATTAAATTTAGCTAGTTGTTTGGATTAAATATTTCACATGGTGTGCATTGCATTGTAGGTCACCAACCTTTGAAACTTTAGAAGGGCTAACATGTCTCTCATGTGAATCAGCAGAGGAACCGCTCGAGTCTGAATCTGCAAAATTATCAAATAACAAACATAAGAGATGAACTAAGTGCAACACTTAACGAAAATCGAATCGTGGGAAGAGAGGATAACAATTTGAACTAGTATAACAAACCAATCAGTCACAATGTTAAGATGATGAACTACCCATTCAAGTTGAAAATCCTTTCCAGAAAGGCAGTTAAAAATGAGCAGCAGTTAGTAACGAAAAAACTAAATAACCAATTAAAGAACTCATGCAGCAAATGCCCATGCTTCACAAAAGTTCACAAGAAAGGAGAAAAGCTTAGAACAAATACTTAAAAACATCATAAAAAGAACTTCAAACAGTCAATTATGATTTATATATTTCAATTGATCTGACTAAAATAGATGACATGCCAACTTTTTTATTAGAAGAATCAGTTAATGCAGGTTTTTGGCAGCCACTTGTTGTCCTGACTTCCCTTTTAGTAAAAACATTTCAAAACAGCCAATCAAGTTGCGGTTTACATGTCAGGACTTAGGATAGAAGTTGCACATGGAAAGCTTTATTTTCATTCTTTTTTATATAAGATCACTACACCAAACAAACAAATAAAATAGCTACATAGCAATGGATAAAGTTCGGTACACACAGATTAAAGCCATCGTGTTATTGTAAAAAATGACCAGACGTCAAATTTTTTAGATACAAGCATTACTCAGTGTGTACAGGAAGAACAATAAAACATAAAAATCGCATTGTCGAGTTTACAACCATTGCTAATTTAAATTTCAGCCAGGTAGGAAATCAAGGGATCAAGTTAGCCAAGCACAAAATGTTATCATTTCATTTTTTTATTATTAAATTGACTTTAAGGATCTCGCTAGGATCTGTACTTAATCGCCTACTCTCCTCTGTCATGCTATCCCTTCTATCTCTCTTGTTATTCTTAAACATCAGTCTTGATAAATTTTCACATCATGTAATTTTTGCAGCTTGGCAACAATTTGCAAAAGAAAGTCCATGAATTACTGGTCCCATAATGATCCACATAAATTATATATAAACAACATATAAAGTACATTTTCAATAACAAGTAGGCATAGGCACCTTCATCAGAAAACCACAATACAAACAAAAAGGTATAAAACAAACCACTAGATGACGAACCCGAGTCACTACTGGAGCTACTTGTGCTGCACTTGCTACCCCTGCCTTGTGCTTCCTTTTCAATGCAAATTGGGGGATAGCTTGTAACAGGTGCATCATCACCACAAATATCAACATCCTCTTCCATTGGTTCATTAACTGGGCATCAAACAATCAAATAAGAGTTGAAAAGGGATCATATAACCTACTTCTAACTAATTAAATAAAATAATAATAAAGCTACTTCTAGCTCATATAACCTACTTCATAAAATCCAAATACACATGCATATTCACCTTGCAAGGGATGAAGGGATCATCAAATTTGGAAAGAAAGCTATTGAATATAGTATTCACAAGGATGCTGGTACTAACCAGAGGAGAAAATAAAGAAACCAACCTTTACAAGGATGCATAGACGAATTGCTGAGGCCAGATACATTAAGAACCTGCATTTAATCAAATAAAGAAAAGACAATCAATTAGGGTATCTAAGCACTGAGTACCCTTTTGATTAAAACCCCAAGAAATTGAAAGTACCTCTACTTCACAAACATCAGCTTTCTCCTGGCCACCCTGTTTCTTTTCTTCCATGTACCTATCCAAAAGTTTCTGTAGCTCAAACAACATGTCGTCATCTAACAAGTCGATGTCTATCTCTAATTCATCCTCTCCAGCCGGATCAGTGTTCCCGCAGCACTGCCTCAAGAAATCAATAATATAAACCGGCAACTCGGCTGAAACTGACGCAAGCCTGTCACCTAAATTCTGCCGCTCTTCAATGGTCATCTTCGGCTTTATCTTCTCCATTACAACTGGAGAGGTTTCCACCAACACAGGTGTCCGTTTCTTTTTTGGCTGGGGAGCTACCACAGGTTTTGAAGGCTCTACTCTCTTAGGCTCTTCTCTTTTAGCACTTGCATCAGCCATAACAAGCTTCTTCTCAATAGGTTTCCACCTTGTTTCAAAGAACTTACTCATGGTATCAGCCATGAGATGAACACTGTTGGTGGGGGGATTGTAAGTCATGGCATTGGTGAAGGTAAGTCTCACATCAGCAGCAAAATTCCATGCACTTGTGTAAGCACCAGTTGCGAACTTCGACTTGACAGTACCAAGATCCATTGGATGCTTAATAATGTCGTAATAATCTGGTATGTTAAATTTCACCACATCGACAGGGGTATTGAAAACCCATGCATTTTTATGGGACATCAGCCTCTTCAATAGCGTTTCACATTGCTTCATCAGCATCAAATGTGTGGTGCCCGCAGAAGCTGCAGGCGGGGTAGGTTTATTGTATGACTCAGGTCCTTTCACACCCACAAAACCTTGTTTCTTCACACTCGAATTTGCTGATGTAAGTCTTCTTTGCAGTTGTCGGATCTTTTCAACTTCTGACCTCAATTTATGTTCCAAAGATTTTCTCTCAGCAGAAGACAGCCTAGACAGGGTGAATACCTCAATTGGTACATCAAAACCCTCAAAGCCGCCTCTATTTAGGCTGATGCACTTCCTTTTGGGAGCTGAAGAGTCTTCTGAGTCGACATGTGCTGGGCTACCATCTAAACCCTCAGATTCAGGCGAGGAATTTCGCTTGTGCTTATTACCGGCCTTGCTTAGAGACATCTCTTCAAAGCCTCTTGCCATTTGCCTATCCTCTAGCAATAAACTTGGTGACCTCAAATAGTCTAGATAGATCTGCACGAGTGAACAACAGGATATCAATAAACTGATGTAAGCAAGCCACCAATGCAATTACTGCCGATGCAGCAAAAAATGTATGAAGCAGGATATGGATTGCTCAAGTGGTTTTACAAAACTACAAGGAAAACCCCACCAATTCAGCTCAATCTAACAAGTGAATAATGCTTCTGATTCAAAACCTAGCCAGAAATTTCTAATTAAAACCTTCAATTTCTGATAAGACGCCCTTGGGATCGGATCGACCTTGGACTAAGAGGTCAAACCCCAGGAGTAAACCCCCAAACCCTAATTCGAAACCCAATTTGGATCTACGAACCCTCGACTCGAGCTTATTCGAACGGAAAAGTATAAACCCTAATTTCGCCTCGAATTTCCTAATTTCGACCTATTTATTTCAAATTTTTCTCTGACCTTTTTTTCTTTTTCTTTTTCCTTCCTTTTATCGCTCTTTTTCGCCTTCTTTTAGCCTTTAGACCAAGCCGCCAACGCCAAGTCGATACGAAGAGACCCTCCGAACCACTCAAAAGGAAAGAGATCGCGACCCAAAATGCCTTCCCTCGGTGTCTATTTATACTCCTCTGGGTCGGTGCTGGGATGATCCTAGCCGTTCGTGCCGTTCACAATCAAACGGTCGGGAGTTGCGGATCTCAGATTCAAGTCTTCTAGATCCCTCTCTTTTTAAATCTTCTGTGTCCGTTGCCGACCGCTACACGCCAAATCTATCCAATGGAGAATGGGGCCCACGCCTTTTGACGGTCTTCCAAACTAAGGCGGGAAACTTGTCAGAAGAGTACCGCACTGAAGGATCTTGGTGCGACTGACGAATACGATCTGGTCTCTTTATAAACGTGCGCTGAGCTGGCAAGATCCGGCGCTTTAATCCAACGTAGATCCAGGCACCTTTGACTATTTTTAGTTCAAACGGGCGCGGTATTGAAATGACGTGGTTGTGCGGTTGATTTGATTGATCCAAGCACGTGGAACCGGCTAAATTGGGCTGGGCCAGTTCTAGTTTAGGCTCAACCAATAATAGGCTTTTCCTCGGGGCTTTTTGTTGTTATAAGAGTCTAAAACAAATTGGTGCTGATTCTGTGGCCTCCTAGTTGGGAACGAGATTCTCTGGTCGGCATACCAGATGATTGTTTTTTATCTGGGCCGTGTGATTTAATCTCAATGGTTAAGGATGTCCCGTGCATAATATCAGAATTGATAGGTCCAAAAAAAATGAACCGTTGAGATTAAATCGGACGGTTCGGATAAAAAACGGCAGGTGGTCGTTTAAAGAAAACGACCAGAGGATCCGAGTCTTCTGCTAGAGAAGACTAGCAGAGGATGTGATTTCCCCGCTAGTCTGTGGATCTTATTTTTTTGCTTACACGAGAGCATTCTGCTAGAGAAGAACTGATTTGTTCCTATTTTTTCAAAAAAAAAAAAAAGTACTCTTTTTTTATGAGTTAGTTAAATAGCAATTTCTAGTTTAATTGTAAAAATATAGTTGTCAATCAGAATTAGAGATTATTACTCGCATATTCGAATAATCTAGAATATCATTATTATTATTTTTCGCTACTGAAGTTTTTCTTTTTTTTGTGTGTGTTGGGGATCCTCTGCTAGCATAAAATTCAATAACATCACTTTCTCTATTTTAATTTTTAAAAACGGCAGTGAACATAGAAAAAATTTAGGTTAGACCTGTAGATACTACCGTGTTATCAGGACCACGCGGACGAATTTTACCCCTTGTTATCCTTTCTCCTCAGCCATTAGTGCTCTTTGTTGTTCAACATTAATAAATTAATTAATTCTCTGCATCAGTGCTTATTCTTCATGGTAAACAGTAAGTCAGTAACTACATTTTTTTTAAAAAAAACAAAACAGTGACTAGTAAAATAAGAGAAATGGAAACAAAACCATCTTTTATTGAGACGGGAATGCGGTCACGTTTCCTGTGGAAAAATTATACTTTTTTTAAAAATAAAAATACCTTTTGAAACTCATCCAAGAGACCGAAAATAAATATAGGGTTTCAAGACCACCCTGCTGCGTTGCATGGATATATAGTTTTGTGTGGTTAAAAGGGAAAATAAGAATCCAGTCGGTGGAAATCTAATTCGCCACTAGATGAACAAAAATTTCTCCCAAGATGCATCATAAAACTCTCGTTACAATAATCACCAAATAAAAATAAAAACCATAGGGAAAAAATAAAACATGATGAGAAACCTGGCAAAAAAAAAAATTCAAAATTGTTTTGAATCATACCATGATTGTATTTTGCTCAGAGATCGTCTCATGCTCTGCGGTTCAAACCGACTGTCTTTCGCCAAAGGCGCGGCGATTCCGAATGGATTGGGAAATTGGTGAGGTGCTTAAACGACCAGAGAGGACATCGCAACAAAGGCGAAAAGTATGGAAAACGCGACAGCGAATTTTAATGGAGAAATGGATAGCAAATATTATTAATTTTTTTTTTATCGAGCTAAATTTAGACTTAGGCCAATTGGGCAACATGCATAAACGTCGGGCAACGACAATAAGCGATATCAAATATATTGTCCATCATAATTTAGGAACAAATTTAGGAGCAGAAAGTTTAATACTTAATTAACAGGATACGAAAATAGGAAAGAAGTACAATAATAGCCCGGAGATCGTCGTCATGGAGTTGCAATTTTATATTTTTGTTTTGCCCGAATCATGATGTTTTTCATAAATAATGCCCGACCAGCAGCGCCTTTTTTTCCATATCAGGAACGTTGTTTATTTTTTAATAAATAATATGAGTCGACCTTTATGCACGACATAATTTAAATATTATTTTATTTTGAAATCTAGAGTATTGGCCTCAAAAGACGAAATTTAATATAATTTTCAAATGGAAAACAGGAAATGCTAAATATTTCCGAGCAGTGAACCAGAAAGAGCAAATTATCTCAACCCAAGCAATGTTCATCTACATCCGGTCTAGGCAACTATTTTGCTCATTAGTTTTTTGACTTTTTTTCAGAAAATAAATTATTTAGTCATCTGCCAACACAACATTCACTCGGAGGGAAAATATAAGAACATTTCCATTCTAAAGCCAACGGACTCATCCAGTACATCCTTTTTTCTTAAGGGCTTGTTTGGATGGGTTGGGAATAGTGGGAATAGTGTGAAAAAGTGGGAAGAGTAGGAAGAGTGGGAAGAGTGGGAAGAGTGCTATTCCTAGGTTGTTTGGATGGTGAGTTTAGGAATAGCGTTGGGAAGTGTGAAAAAGTAGAGAGAAAAGTGTTGTTGGGAAGAGTGTTATTGGGAAGAGTGGAAACAGTGGGAAGAGTGAGAAGAGTACCTATTCCCACTATTCCCAACCATCCAAACAAGCCCTAAAGCTTTATAATCACCAAACCCGGACTCATCCAGTAAATTCTAAAACGGAGACACGAGATCATCCTCATCCACCGAAAAGGCGCCAAAACGCCAAAATTTTTCCCTCGTCAGTCCACTCTCATTCTCATCTCTCCGTTTCTCCAAGTTCCCTCATGGCTTCCGACTCCGACTCTGACAGTGGGTCCTACGTTTCAGCGACTCCTCCGCGCCCCTCTCAACCCCCATCACCAAAGCCACCTCCACTTAACACCTCCGTTCGGATTTCCTCCCGCCCCAAACCAAAACCTAGACCCAAACCCGAATCCACTAAGAAATCAACCCGAAATGTACCTCATCATTCCGAGCAAACCAAACGATCTAAGGAAAAGCTTCATAATCCAAAGGCGCAAAATGGTACTGATTTAAACCCTATACCTGATTCTGAATCTGAAGCCCAAAGCAAGCCCAAGTCGGATCCGGGTTGCGAGGGTTTATTTCTCTCGGACCCGGACAATATCTCGATTAGGATTAGCAAACCAGAAAGTTCTAATTCTAGTTCGAATTTTTCATCATCGTTTGCTCGTCTTGTTAAATTGCGCCGACCTTCCTTTGATCCTGATTTGGAGTTCAAAGCTGACACAACAGTTCCAGTAGAAGCAGAAGTATCTACTCAAAATCAGGTGAATTCAAAACAGATAAAGAGATTTCATCCGAATCTGATCCAGGTTGAAGCTCCGATTTCTAAGCCATTTGATCAATCGAAAAGACCCAAACTTCGTGATGAAGGTAATTTTGTTCGATTGAATATTAATGGGTATGGAAGAAGCAGAAAACCTTGTTTCAGAAATGGAAAGAGTAAATATTCAGCGAGTCGTGGGTTTAGGAGGAAGAAATGGAGTGGCAAAAAATCCAACAATGGAGATCAAGAAGATGATTTGTTGGGCTTGGATGGAATTGTTGAACAAAAGGGGCAATCAAAGTTGGCTAAAGAGGTCGAGGAGGCTGTGGAGGCAGTGAGAGAGGATTTGTCTGAAGAGAATTTGAGAAATTTGTTGAAATTAAGCCATGGGTTTGATTTGTTTCGAGAGGGGCAACTGGAGGCGATAAAAAATGTTATTATGGGGGAATCAACTATGCTCGTCTTGCCTACTGGTGGTGGCAAATCACTTTGTTATCAGGTAAAAGCTGTGAGATTATTGCATGGTATAATATTTCATAATTATTCAGCACCACACCAGCATGGTATGAAATTTGAGACTATTTTTCATTAGCGAACATAACACCACAGCAGCATAGTATATGGTACTTCTCCATACTGGTATTGTAATCAGTGGCGAGCTCATGATTCCATGGTATGTTCTCCAAATACTGCACTTGTTCTGTGTCAGCAGTAGGTATTCACCGAAGTTAGGCTACAGATTCTGGTATAGTATCCTGAAATCTCGTCAGAGGAGGATTTGGAAAAATAGATGACTAGTTCTGAAGGCCTCTAGCTATTAAAAACCCATCAATGTTTGCATTAGCTGGTTTTTGGGCCATTGTCATTTTAATTATTTACCCTTTCTTTCTTCCAGTTGCCAGCTCTAATATTACCAGGAGTGACATTAGTGGTGAGCCCATTGCTAGCTTTGATGGTTGATCAACTTAAAAAGCTCCCTGCTGTTTTACCTGGTGCTCTTCTCTCCAGTAATCAGGTATATCATTTATCTTAACTTCTTTCTTAAATATTATTGTTTTGCACTTACCATTTAACAGTTGCTTCCTCACCCTTGTTATAGACCAATGAAGAATCTCTTGAGACCCTAGAGAGGCTTCGCTCCGGAGAAATAAAGGTTTGTTGCCCAGACGAAGCTACTAATTATTTTTCTATAAAACCTGAAGGAATGTACTGATATTGCAAAAGTATATGTATGGTTAGCACTAGACTGTAATCTAAAAATACAAGATGCAAGAAGCAAAAATTTTTGACCTTTCACCAGCTGATGTATTTGCAACCCTTAGATCCAAAATCTATACAATAGCCTTATAAAAATAGTATACTATTGATGTGAAGCTTGTTTCGCAAGAATGATACAGGTGTTGTTTGTTTCTCCAGAGAGGTTTCTCAATTCAGAATTTCTGTCAGCTTTTGATGATGATTTGGCTACTTCTCTTGTTGTGATTGATGAAGCTCATTGCATTTCTGAATGGTGAGTTACTATATATTACAGTGCTGTGTTACTCTGTGTATAGTTGCCTCTATTTGTTTTTTGTAAGTATGAAATTGGTCCAGTTGGTATTATTTATGTTAACTCAAAGTCTAATGAGGCATAACTACATAGTTTAGGACAGCTAAGGCAAAGTAAGTTCGAACTAAGCATTGATCAATCTTAAGTGTTCTTAAATATCCATATAGAAAACCTCAGTAAACACAAATTAAAACCTTTTCTCTTGACATTTGTTTGCATTAGAATGTTTTATTTCATCTTTATGCTGCTCTATTTGTTTGAGTTACGTTATGTTTCTCCATTACTAGGTCCCATAACTTCAGGCCATCGTATCTTCGGCTGAGAGCATCGCTGCTAAGAAATAAACTTAATGTCAAGTGTATACTTGCAATGACTGCCACTGCTACTTCAGAAACTCTAGAGAATATAATGAAATCATTGGAAATATCACCAAATAATCTCATCCAGGCTTCCCTAATAAGGGAAAATTTACAACTCTCTGTTAGCTTTAGTGATAACAGGTACAAGGTTATGTTCAATTGATATTTGAAAATTTGTATTAAGGTGAATTGAGGTCTTTCGGTTCATGTGAAACAAAAATTTGCTTAATGTAGGCTAAAGAACTTATTGGTGTTGCTGAAGACTTCTCCTTTTGGTGACATGAAGAGTATAATTGTGTATTGCAAATTTCAAGTGAGCCTTCTTTTCATACTTGCATTTTTATTTGAAATTGGCATTTTCCTTGGATTAAAATAAACGCACTGTACCAAACAAGCCTAAAATGAAATTCTCTGAGCTTGCCTTCAATATTTTTTTTTAATGAATAGGCTGAAACTGATATGATCAGCAAGCTTTTGTGTGACAATTATATAAAGGCAAAGGTTGGTTTATATAACCTTCATTCAAATTTAAGTACAATTTAGCTTTATCTTATTAAATTTTGTGCAGTTCTTTTATTTATTCCTAAAATATCTTGATTTCATTTTTTCAGAGCTACCATAGCGGTCTCCCTGCTAAAGAGAGGAGTCATGTCCAGGAGCTTTTTTGTGCAAACAGGATTAGAGTGGTAACTTTTTATAATTTTCTTGAGCTTGAATATTTTGATGGTGTTGTTTACGTGGTTGATAAAGTAATGCTTGTTTACTAATTTTAGGTTGTTGCAACAGTTGCTTTTGGCATGGGACTTGATAAGAGCGATGTCCAAGGGGTACAGCAGTAAAATTAAGTACACTATTTCCATTTTTACGTTTTGTCAATTGGTAATGCAACCTGTCCTTTTCTTTTCTCTGTGTAGGTAATCCACTATAGTTTGCCCGAAAGTTTAGAAGAATATATTCAGGTTAGTAATATGCTTTCTGTCTGGTTATGACCAGTATCCATCATCTGTCACACTCACATGTGACTTGTACGGTGCCTCAAGATTGCATAGCTAATACCATTTTGGTTGAATTCCTTCTTGCATTGTAACAGACTCGTTTTTCATGTGGTAATATTTTTACAATTTTCCTGTTGTTCCTAAATAATTTACATTTTGTTTTTGTTATTCTTGCTAAACTGAATTAGGAAACAGGACGTGCTGGCAGAGATGGCAGGCTATCACATTGCCACCTATTTGTTGACACAACAACTTATTATAAGATACGTAGCTTATCATACAGGTGAGGATGTTAGATATGTTTACTTGTATGGTTTAACCAATACCATGCCAGGATGGAGCAAACTGTTTAAAGTGTTTCTTTTGCCTTTCTTTGTTTCCCTATCTTCCTGCCTTGACTTTGTTTATCATCACTCCAGTCAACCATCCTATTTGCACCATCATGGTCAGTAATTCTGGGTAGGATCCTGATTGGTTGGGATTAATCTGGTAATCAAATCTTGGTACCTTCACATTTACTTTGGCATTTATAGCCACTGTTACTAATAACATAGGATTTTTCCTTTTCTTATGGAACTTTTCTCACAGTGATGGTGTAGAGGAGTATGCAATAAGCAAGCTGCTAGGCCAGATATTTTCCAATGAAATTAAATTAACTGGAGAAATACATTCCTTGATTAAGGAAGCTACAGCACGAAAACTTGACATCAAAGAAGAGGTAGATTTTCTTTAAAATTTGGTTAAGTAAACCCAACCTACTCAACCTGACGACCTGACCTGAAAGTTGGTGGACTTAGATATGGTATGGTTGGTTCTGTGTTCAAAAGCCAGATAAAACCTGACCTAACTGAAGGATGTACATATAATAGTTTTGTAATTTGTGTTTTCATATTAAATTTGCATTGATGTACAAAACCTACAAAACCTGACCTAATAATATATTGTCACAGTTTGTGTGGACTGAAGTTGAAGGTTGGATTGGTTAGTTACAGATTATAAATATTGTAACTGAGAAGTATGAATCGAATTGGACACCTATAAAAAACCTGGTCAATCTGACCCATTTACAAACCCCTAGGCACTGCACTTATGCTTGGTTTGAAAGAGATATGTTCCAATTACTGTTAACTTGTTAAGAGGAACTATGAGTTTGGATAGACAGAGTTAGAGAAGAGAAAAATTGTTTTTTGAATGGATAGGTGAAGAAGAGAAGTGGAGAGATTTTTTTTTGTAGGCCCTTAACCCTTTTTCTTACAACTATAATTCTTAGAGTTAAAGAATGGACCCTAATGATAGAAAGTTTTCACTGATTAGAAAACTTTCCCAAATAGCTGAAAGGATGACAGGTACAATTACTGAAGTTTGAAAATTTAAGATACTATCTCTTGTACAACAATTGCTGGCTTAAATTTTTGTTTATGATATACTTTGTACATGTATAATTCTTATGTATTATCGATACTAAGTGATCCATAATTTGTTGATTCTAGGCACTCTTTACTGTGCTTACAATGCTAGAGATAGGCGATGAACAATATCTCCAATTATTACCGCAGCTTAACGCCACATGTTTATTGAGCTTTCACAAGGTGTAGTAAACCAACTGCATGTAATAATTTCTTCTTTTTTTTTCCAGCAGTGGTTAACATACTATATGTGATATGTGCAGACATCTCCTGATTTGCTGGCTGACAAAGATATGTTAATCGGATCAATTCTTAATTTGTGAGTTTCATTTTCTTTTCCTTTGTGAGCTTGCACTGCTTGGGGTGCTGTTTCATACTTATTTTCTTAATTTCTTAGAATTTGATCTTTAGTTTGTGTTTTACATTTTGCAGATCAGAGAAGAAAGGAGGGTTCTATGTGTTTGACATACCAACTGTTGCTAATACCCTGTGCATAGAAGCCAGTGAGGTGTTGGATCAGCTAAAAAACCTGAAGGTTTGAAAATCTAATAACCGATTTCCTGTATTAGTCTGCATGTACCAGTGGACCAGTTCAATATCAAATGGTTCAGTCATTATCTTATTATTAACCACCTTGTTTAGTAAAAAAAGGATGCATGAAAGAAACTACAAATTTAAACTGAAAAAATGACTGAGTGTAGTATGCACAAAAAATGACAGACTTTGATTTGCACTTGAACTAAACATTATTTCTATGTAAAACCAGCTTTCTGATGAAATAACTTATGAGTTGAAAGATCAAGCTTACTGTTTCAAACTTGTGAAAAGGCCAGATGACCTCTTTGCCCTTTCAGCACGCCTCACAAAATGGCTATCTCAGGTTGAAGTATGCAAGGTAAGTTGACAACGGTGTTCTTACTACTTCGCATTTGATTCCTGATGATTTACAATTTGATCCTAAGAATTATTGTTTTAATTGTATCAGCTAGTACTTCAAAGATTCATTTAACAACATGACCTTTTATGTTTACATTTAACAGGTACAGAAATTGGACATAATGTACAAAGTAGCGAATTTTGCCTTGAGAGAGTGCAAACAGGACAGTGGTTGTTCTGGCTCTCTACACACCTCTTGTATACAAAAACATATTACTGAATATTTTTTGAACAAGCAAATGACTATAGGAGATGATTGCATGATTGCAGGGAAGCAACACAGGTACTCAATCAAGCATTTCAATATTTCTATTACAGAAAATTGTTTATTTATCTGGAAACAAGTATTAATAGAATGTTATTATTTCTTTTTCAGCCCATTTTTGCATGCAGATCTTAAGGTAAAGTTATCCTGTCATGAATTATATTAAAGAAGGCACTATATGCTCATAATTGGAACCCACTTAATCTGAATTCTTAAGCCTTTCTGTTGGGGACTGATTCTCTTATTGTTATGACAACCTATTAAGCTGTACATGTATGTTGCTATCTGTACCTGCCAACTTTTGGACCTTTGCTTTGTAAATCTTATGTGGGACACAAGTGAGGTCAATTATTTGCTTCAGGGGCAGAACCAGAGGGTAGGCTCTAGTGGGCCTGGCCTCTCCTTAAAATTGAACTCTCTCTTTTTTAAATGTGTTAATTTGATATAATATGCATAAAAAACACAATTTGGCCCCTTCTAAAAAAATTCAAATTGGTCCCTTTTAAATTTTTTTTCTGGTCCGCTCCTGATTTGTTTATTTGTTTCTATTTCTGTTAATAATTTGTTTTCTTCATAGTCCTTTTTGAAGAGTAATTCCTCAGTGAAGTTAACTCCGAGAGCATTAGCAAGGATCATGCATGGGATAGCAAGCCCAGCCTTTCCTTCTTCAACTTGGTCTAGAAACTATTTCTGGTAAGTTTCTTCTGTATTGCATATGGCTCTTAGTCAACTGGTCTTCTTTGTTCATAGGAGTTAGTCTATCAGACAAATGGTTGTATTTAATGTGATATACATAACTAATCTTGTAGGATGCTAAGTTTTATTAATTTTAGAATACATTTATATCTTTTTAATTTTTTATGGCCCTCTTTGATATTCAAACAAATTTTTTATTTTTATTATAAATCTGAAAAAATAGTATAAATTTGGAAAATAGTAAGGAGTTTTTAGCAATTGAGATTTGCTGGATAATTTCTCTCCCAAACTGGAGTCCAAAAAAGATTCGAGACTCCACTCCACAGATATCACACAAGATGGAATAAGTTAGCTCTTTAGTGCATTTTCCGATTAAATTATTTTTTTTCAATTGGTTTAAATTAATTGGTTGATATTGCACAGGGGAAGATATGTTGAAATTGATTTCCAAGTCGTCATGGAGGCTGCTAAAATTGAGCTCATGAACTTCATTAAAAAAGGCACAGAAGAAAATTAGCCTGTTGACGCTTACTTTTAGATTAAGCACCAAATAAGTAGGTCAGGTGCAGCTTGATCGAAGCAGGTATATTCCAAGTTTGGTGTTAAACATGAGAAGCACCAAACGATAGAATCCCTAACTAGGTTACATGTGGCGAGAAATTAGTCCCTTGTCACCTAATTCTTTTTATAGTTCCCTTTGTTTTCACTTCTCAGGCTGCCAATGTTTGATAAATTGTGTTGAAAATTATTTTATATCTGCTGTCCACTCGGTCTATTAGGCTGGTCTATCATATAATATTTATTGTGTTGGTTATCAGTTATCACGTAGTCTTGCTTGCTTATTTAGGTAGGTTTCTGTGTTTTTTTTTTTATTGAAAATAAAATATGGGCCTTTGTGGTGGATTAAACATTTGTTAGTTAAGTAAATTCTGTAAATAGAATGCTGAATCATTGTAGCACAAGTATGACAATTTGACAACTTTACGGTAAGGTTGGTAGGTAAAAATGATGGTTATGGCTATTTTAAATGACGGATTGAGTGAGCATGATATGTATGCTACAAAAGCATGTCAAATTTGACAAATTGAATTGGAAATTTAATAGCAACGGAACATTATTAATATATTATATTGGATTAAGAGGGGTTGAAGGGTTTAAAAAAAAATCGTCAAAGACAAAAGCCACAAGTAAAAAGGGAATTGAAGATAGATGTCATGTTTGTAGCAAAACTTAAGTTTGACCATTCTAAATCAAGGTAATTAAAATTTTTGTTGTTGCCGTTGTTTTTGAACTTTTGGAGTGACTGTGAACCGCAGCTGTTAAGCACTTTGGAGGATTTTACACCGAAGCAATCTTACAATTAAACTAAACCTAGATAAAATAAAAGCTAATACAATTAAAATATTAAAAAAAAAGGCACAAGGAAGCGATATTTTCTAGGCTCATCCTCATGCCTGAAGCTAACTATTGTAATAATTAATGAATTATTTTCTGATACTACAGCACATGAAGAATCACAAGACACGTTGACTAGATTCATTTAATTTAGCTAACAACATATAACATCAAGCGTCATACTGCAAAGTTGTGTTTTGCTAGTTAACAAAAGCTCTCCTGTTGTTGCCCCTGTGCATTTAATGTCCTTTTCCAATTGGCAGCATATTCGGCTCTAGCAATCTAATTAAGGGAGCATATTTTATCCCTGAGATCCAAGTTTTTGCAACGGAATGTCCTAACATTTACACCGTCGACCGTTCACGGTAGACTCTTTTTCAAATACAAACCGAAACATATTTCTACTTCTCAGAAATATGTAGTGCATTAGAAACAAATGTGAAGTTGAATATTCATCATTTTTTTAATAAGAAATTGTAAAACAATTCTATGAATTGAAATATTAAAATTATAAATATTCTAGTAGATGAGTTAAGATAACCTGATAGACATTTTTTTTTTTTTGCATCTTAAAAGATACAATATGAAGTAGAGATGGCCTTATTTTGTTTTTTAAAAAAAAACGTAGGATCAAAATTTTTTTTTTTCTTAATCTATCACTCGAGAATGTAGTCGAGAAATGAAGAACATAAATGCAACTCAAACTATCAATAAAATGTGTTGATTAAGTCCAACAAATTACAATGCATAATCTTTGGATATTTATAGCTCGTGTATCGGAACCACTTAATGCCATCACCTCAATGTACAACACATGCAAAATGACAAAATAGATAGAAAAATCTTATCAGCTTAATTTTCTTTTGAAAAGTAATACATCTCTATAAAATTTGAGGAAGCAAAATCCTCCGAATAAAATACAATAGCATTCTTCTCTCTCAATCTATCTTCTTCTCAAAATCTTTGAAGTCTTTTTAATGCTCAGTATTTTTTGATCTTTTACTCAAATTGAAGCCGACAGACTCACATTATTTCAAGATCACATACTTGCATGACATATAGAATTCATCTAATTTATTAATTCTCAGCATTTGATTATTTTATTTAAATAGAGATGATACATGGAATATAACGCATATGGTAAAACTCAGAAGTATTAATACTATAATATATCATTATATTATTGTTATACTGAAACCACTTTCACTTCATGTAAAAAAATGGTTAAAAACTAGATGTACGTTATTATTTATAGAAATATTCACAACATTTAACCTTATCGTTAAAGGTTAGTTTTTGAGTTGAAAGTCCTCAAGTTAATAGAATACGAAAAGATTTAATCGTCCAATAAAATAGCTGATAAATGCACCTAAAAACAATGTAACGAGAACGCATTTCTTTTAATACAAAAACATTATTGGACAATTATCATACCAATCATTCAAAACTAAACAAATAATAACCAAAAGTTTATCATCACACTTAGTTCTGATACATGCATTAAATTAGTGGACCGCCTCAAACTCCCAAACTAAGTAAAAAACCTACAGAGCGAAATTCCCTAATCCCTACGACCGGCCGTTGGTTGACCCCACACAAAGCTATCTCCAGCACAAACAAAGTGCTCCTCATTAAAACATTCATTCTCCTTCTCCCTCTCTCTTTCTCTCTCTCTACACGCTTCGATCTAACCAAAAATCCTGAAGCTTCTGTATCTTTGGTCCCAAACAAGTATATACTATTAAGGGTTTCTTTTGATAACTTGTACACTGCCAAAGAGTTTAGTTTAAAATAAGAAAAAAGAAAAGGGGAGGAAGTGCGATGAGGTATATACAAGAAACGGGAGATACAGGAGCTTATCAGTATCCATCGATTTTGCGAAATTACCCTCTACTTTCCGCTATTATCGCTTTCGCAATCGCGCAATCTACCAAGTTCTTCACCCACTGGTAATGAATCTCCTTCGCATCTCTTTTGATGGGTTTACTAGCGATTTGGTTTCTTTTCGTAAATGACCTCTAGAAAGTTTTATTTGCATTGCGAGCCATTTCGGAGTGGCTTTTTGTAGCTGTAGTTTTTTTGAATTTGGTGTTTGAGTGAAAATTTGACGGGGAAATTAGAAGTTTCCGTGTTGGTGTTTGTGCAAATGCAGAATTTGGGAGGGTGGATGAGCAAATTCTTTTTCGATGTTCAATTTCATTTGCAATGATGAAATCAAATACAGATCTAGTAGGATTGCATGTACAGTATTCATATTTGGAAATGTATCTTCTTCATTTTTTTTCATTAGAAAACCTTTATCCTGTTTTAGTCCTGTTGTCTCCTATTTTTTATTTTCGTTTTAATAAATGAATAGTCAGCTATTTTTGGACAAGTTTTCAAAGATTTTATTGGATCGATAAATACAATTTACCATTTTTGTATTTAGTTTCATAATTTAGGAAAGTTGAACCCTTATTTGTGAAATCAAAACCTAAATAAATTTAGTAGATCAAGCAGGTGTGACTATAGGCCTAATTTTGTAGATGAAGGTTAATCTAGGAGAATTAGGAGTAATTTGAGGCAACTTTTGGCGCTTTGTCATACTGAGCTGTAGTTTTATACAATCATGGTTTATGGATAGTCATGGGAAGTTATATATATATATCATTAATTTTATTCTCCTGGTTGGTTTAGGTACAAGGAAAAAAGGTGGGATGCTAAACAGTTTATAGCTTCTGGTGGGATGCCATCCTCTCACTCAGCTACTGTAACTGCACTTGCAGCAGGTGTTGGTATCATAGAAGGATTTGGCAGCTCCAATTTTTCCATTGCATTGATTCTAGCATCAATTGTATGTCTATTTCCTTCCTTTCTTCTTTCCTATTTTGTTATTAATTTGTGCTTTTTTTTTTGGCCAAGAGCTTTTGTTTTAATTTATTTATTCGTTGTAGGTAATGTATGATGCTTTTGGCATTAGGCTACACGCTGGGAAGCAAGCAGAGGTATGACGATTAAAATCATATTAGATTCAAACATTCTAGAATAAATAACTAATGCATAATTATAAGAATTGCCTCTTTTCTAGGTTTTGAACCAAATCGTATATGAGCTTCCAGAAGAACACCCCTTGTCTGATAGTAAGCCTTTGCGTGAACTCCTCGGTCACACTGTACCTCAGGTATGCTCACACCAGGGCTTATTGTACTGGTCTTTTTGTACCAGTACAGTATAGGACAAACTTTTTGATGCAATTTTCTTTGGCTTGCATTTTACAATGTTCAGATTTAAAAAATCAGACATTTACTTGAAATCGGTCCAACACTGGCATATATCATGTACCATCTCATTTTTAAATGCTGAATTTGACATAAAATTTGTGTGACACAGTTATTCATCTCATTTAAATTTTAATGAATTCTAATTATAATTTTTTACCTTACATGTCAGGTTATTGCCGGCGGCTTCCTTGGGGTAATCACAGCTGTTTGTGTTTGCTTAATCAACCGAATTTCTGGTAGAACATTTGACTTTTAAAATTAGGTCACAGTGACGAATTGGTTATTAGCTATTATTTCAACCCAATCTAGATTAGAGAAAAGTTGATGTTTCCTTATCTTTGGTTTCATTATATGCTTGCAAAAGGGAGATGTTTTAGTATCAAGATCTTAATGCCTTGTAAATCTCACAATATTGTGGGTTCTGCAGCTAAACTTTCTACACATATTATTTATTTTGTGAATTATGTAAACTTTGGTTATATGATCATGTATGTATGTATGTATGTACAACTTCTACCAATATATATAAGGCAATCATTGTGATAATTGATTATTATTTTCATTTTTTGATATTCTCAATAACTTTTTACCAGAAGGAGAGATTTTACTTGGACATAATAGACATCTCAAATACGGAAATGTTCAAAAAGCATTCTTTCTCAGAACAAAGTAACAAAATTCAAAGCTTGTTCTTGTCCAGGTATTATTTCAGCCAAACACACATTTATTTGAAAGCTTTCTTGAGTAAATACAATGACAGCTTCTTCTTTAGAGTCTGGAGGTCGTTTTAGGATGGTGCACCACAATTAGGTTATATGCATCTAGTGTCAGAAAATCGTCGAGCTCGGCTGTGGTGCATTGCTTGGCAAATATCTTACCAGCCTCCTGGTACCTCCCTCGAGTGAACTTCTCCAATCCAACCTCTCTCTTGATCCTTTCTATTTCTTCCTCCACTACCTTGGCAAACAACTCCAGCGTAACCCTAATCTTAACTCCATCCCCATTCAGTATGGCCCCGTATTTGATCCATTGCCAGTTCTGCACCCTACTTATCTCAGCTGTTGCCGCATCCTCCATTAGGTTGTACAGCGGTACTGACCCAGTTCCAGTGAGCCATGCAGCGAGGTACTGGATGCCGACACGTGTGTTCAACCGGAGACCCTCCAAAGAACGGGTCCCGCGAGGCATCTGCACAAGATCCTCTTCAGTAATGGCGTCAGCATCCTCTCGTGCTGCGGTCTGGATCTGGTTTGCTTTACCAGCCATGTTTGAAGTAAAAACCTCTAAAATGGGCTTGATCAAGCCTGGGTGCGCGGCCCATGTGCCGTCGTGACCAGCCCGTACCTCCCGGAGTTTGTCCTTGCGTACCAGTTCCAGTGCTGCCTCATTAGCAGCTGGGTTGTCTCTTATTGGAATTTGAGCAGCCTGAAAAGCATAAAAATTGTGAATTTACGAAATAGTCAGGTATAACAGTACTTAAATTTTAGATTGCTGGTAATAGAAGGGTAAACAGTTGACGCCAGTTAGAGGAAATGACTATTTCTACTATGCAAATAGAAAAAGTGGAAAAATTGTGTAGAAGTACCATGCCACCCATGGCGTGGACCCCACGGCGGTGACATGTTCGAATTAGCAAGTCGGAGTAGCAGCGCATGAAGTGTTGGGTCATCCCAACTTGCACCCGATCTGGCAAGAGTCTGTCTGGGTGTGCCTGGAAGGTCTTGATGTAGCTAAATATGTAGTCCCACCTGTGTTTTTGTTTGATATGTTTAGCACTCAGCAAGTCCTACTTATGAGTGTTACATCTTGATTCTTTCCTCTCTTATTTATTATGTTTTTTCTTTTTTGTAATATTTTAGCTGTCCTGGTATGATGGTATCGTTTAGCAAAATTGAGTTGTGCGTTCAACTATCAATTAGTTTTCTTAATCTCAGTCTATTGCTTAATGTACATGGGCTTTTGAAAGTATATTTTCGCTGTCATCTTTTTAAGCCCGTGTTTAGGTCACCTTCGGCCTTTTGTATCAGCTTTCTTTGTTTTGAACTTCTCTCCTATCTAAGTAGCATATATAGGGTACCATTCACCTCAATTTTGGAAAGGAGTGGTATAATTTCCCCATAGTTAAGCACCGTTATGTGCTTTATTTTAATTCAATATTCCCTTTCTTAAACTAATAGATATTCCCATTGAAAGTGCAAATGTTGGAGAGAAAAACATAATTAACTAAAAACAAATCAACTAATTTACTGAAATGAAATAAATAATTGACCTTCCGCAATTGAGCCCAACAGAATGTTCTCTTAGTTCGTAGAGTATCTCATCCATTTGGAACACTGCTGGCAGAGTTTCAATTAGGACAGTTGCTCGAATGCTTCCTCGCTCGATCCCGACTGTCTTCTCAGCTCGCTCAAATACATTGTTCCATATCCTTGCCTCCCTGTCGATTTTTCAATACAAACAAATTAATACATTTTGTACCTAGTGATCTTTTGCTTTTATTTTGTTTCCCTTCAGTTCTGTATGTTCACTTTATCTTCCTTTCTGTTTTGTGCATTTGAATTGATAAATTTAGTTTTAAGACTTTTCAAACTGACAACAAGAGTTTACCTGCCACTGTTTTACCAAAGCAATTAAGTCTCAGAAAATAATTGCAAATCCTGTCAATAACAGTATCAATTGCTTGTATCGTACTGCTGCATACCATTCCAAAATCTAAGCCTTAAACAACAAGATGCAAAACATCAGTAAAAAACTTAATCACCTTGAGTTCTCCATTTTAGGGAGGTAGAAGAAAGGCCCGAAACCAGCTCCGTGGGCCGACCTGTATGTTGCGTGGTTATGGTAAAAGTACAGCCCAAAATCGACAAAGCACCCGATAGCCGGCTCGCCATCAATTATGATATGCGCTTCTGGCAGGTGCCATCCCCTTGGTCTGACAAAGAGCTTGGCAATTGTGTCGTTGAGCTTGTATACCCTGTTACGGGCCTGGTCGTGAAAGGTGATCGTTTGGTTAACAGCGTCTCGAAGGTTCACGTGCCCTTTCATCAGGTTCTCCCAGCTTGGCGAGAGCGCATCCTCGAAATCAGCCTGTTGTAGTGAAGTTAAGAATTTAGTAATTTCAGTCTTGGAAGGCTTAAGAGAAATTGACACTCAATTTAGTTGGGTCAAAGAATGTACATACATAAATTAATTATGAAGATTGAAGAGATTTATTATATCTAAAGGGATAGCTTAGTGGTGCAGAAATTAATTTAAGGACAGATCAGCAGATGCCCGATATTTTTGTACCAGAAACTATCCCCTTTTAGTTCATAAATATTTAATGATTTTATTAATCTTATAAAATAAATAGTTCACATGTAAAAATTAATAATTATAGATAAAAAGGTTTAATCTATATAAAACTGTGCAGTGCAGTGGAACAAAGACTTATTGGATCAAAGAATAACATATGAGGGGTTTACTTCCAAAATCTTGTTGATGTAATTTACTTGTAATTTTCTTTGTCAAATTAAATTGTTACTTTGCCATGCCAACCAACCTTTAAATAAAAAGAACATATGTTTGCAGCTTGATGGAACAATTTTGTTTTAAATAAGTCAACAAGCGTTACATATTAATAAATAATATATTATAAAACTTACCATGAACACTTTAGCGCCAGAGTTCAAAGCATTGATGATCATCTTCCTCTCCACCGGGCCAGTGATCTCGACCGACCGATCGGCAACAGCTGGTGGCACAGGGGCACACTTCCAGGTGCTCTCTCTAATAAACCTCGTGGCAGGATCAAACCCCGGTGAACCGCCAGAGTTGTACCGCTTCTTCGCCTCGCGCCGGCACTCCATAGCGTACCGCACCTGGCCCCGAAACTCGCGTTGTAGACCGGCGACAAACTGGAGAGCATCACGACTGAGAATTTGTGCGAATTGGTGGTCATATCTGCCTCTAATCTCTACACCATCAGGCACATCATAGAAGCTCATTTTGGCTTAAATTTTTGTGAGAGCTTTTATGATTTATTTTGGTGCAACAATGGTGGCCGTGTAGGTGTATATAACGTGTCCAGAGAAATGGATATGCATGGAGTGCTGATTCATCCAGAGTTTGTTTAATTGCAAGATGAAGCAAGTTGGATCCAAATAACCTAAATGGATCTTATCCAACTAATCCGGAAATCCAATTTGAGGTGAAGTCCCCTGACGGATCAATATTTAACAAACTTTTTAGAGCAACTTAATTGGTCTACATTTCTTCCTCTTTTTTTTTGAAAAAAAGTACGTTTAATAAAATTAAAGATCGCATATTAATGGTATCATAATAGTAAATTTGATGTGTAGTGGTTAAACATGTATAGTCCCTTCTGGTTCTCTTAATATCTGTCTATGGAAAAAACAAAACAAAATGCAGTTTAACAGCATCAGCAGATAAAGATAAGGCCATAACATTTACTAATTTAACAACCACAAAACCATTCATTGTTCACCACGTAAACTTGTTAGTACAATTAAAGCAAATGCCTACATATTCAGTATCAACTATTTTCATGAATAATTAAGTCATTACTTACAAGTATTGTACAAGATAAATGAAATAACAATTAAAACAATTTCACAGAAATTAATCGACTGGATAGGTTTTCTAATGCTAGGGTATTAAATCATCAATGTTTGATACATAGATCAGCTTCTATCCGTTTATCCAACGGTGGATCCGGTAAGAAGAAACGGATGATAATGTCTTTCTTTCTTTGTTATTATTATTATACGTATGTATAATGTTATTAGTGTTGCATATGTGTGTTTTTGAAAATTTATATTTGACTTTCATACCAATATTTTATTATTAACTTCTATTAGTTACATCTAAATTTGGTGTCAATTTCTTTTTGAAAATTTCTATCGGTTTTGTTTTCCTATTTTACTTAAAAAATGAAGAGCGAACATTTTAAGTTTATATAGTCATAAGGAATTCTGATTACGTTTGGAACTCGCGTCTCCTATTAAAAAACCAGCTATATATATAAAATTTAGAATCCTTAATAAAAATTGATAATCAAACTATTTAATCCATCTCACAAGATAACTAAAAGATGTCATACAGATAACCCAACAGAAAGCACACGACTACATGCATGCATCATTTACCGTTCAAGCTTCTAGATCCAAACCCGAGTATCCGATCCGATTGATCTTGGAAATGAGGATCATCACCGTTCAACGCAGAAATGATGCCGATTTAAAAAATGAAAACAGAGACCGCAATTTTGGAGCTGTTCGCTAATGTGGCATCAAGTGTAGCGGGTAATAACCCAGTAACACTATACAGTAGCAAATTTTACATTTCTATTAGAGGTCAAAAAATACCTGTACATAATTCAGGTCGATCCATACATAATAATATAATAAATGAATCAATAATGAATTGGATGAAACTTACTACCTGATCTAAGAATCCATTACCGAAATTATATTTGGTATAAGAGATCTGTGATATCTAAAATGAACAAAGACGAACTATCAGTTGATTTTATATCTGTGTTTTCTTATTTTCAAAATAAAAATGGAATGTATAGGCATTAGGCAAACACTATGTCAATTTTGTTAGTATTTAATTTTATTCCTCAATTTGAGTAGATATGTACTAAATATAAATAATATAAACAATATATGAAAATGGTGACTCAGATCTATGCCCAAACTAACAGAACTGAAAATATGTGTATATGTATACCTACACATACACACATATAAGTATATAACAACAATTAAAATTTAATCAAACATAACAAAATAAATGAAACAACCATTTGCGTCCAAAATCAAGAATTGTTTAAGATAAATCTGAGTATGGAAACAAATAAAATAGGGTTAATTAGATTTATGCCACTGTAAAAATTTGAAATTAGCAAAATACCATCATTAAATGATAAATTAATTTTTTGCCATTGTAAAATAGTAAAAATTAGTTTTATGCCATCGAAATATTGATTTGACAATTTTACCCTTTTAAATATGCCACTACAAAAATTTTAAATTAGAAAAATGTCATTACTGAATGACAAATTAGTTTTATGCCACTATAAAAATTAGAAATTAGAAAAATATCATCACTAAATAACAAATTAATTTTAACGCCCCTACAAATTAATTAGAATGAGTTTTGTGCCATTGTAAAAATATAAAAAATAGCTTTTATGCCACTAGAATGCATGAAATTCAATATAGTATGTCGTGTATTTCTAATTGGAGTAGCTAGTGCCACTAATTATCAAGCCAAATATAAACAACACAAAGCAGCATCACAATGCTTTTCAAAAAGAACAACACAAATACTGTGAATTAGTTTGCACGTGTTATCATGGCCGCATCATGATGCATAAGCTTAATTAATTTATAATCAATATATCATATATCTAATAGACTATACAACATGTACAAAGAGCTAGCTACCAGTAAATCCAAGCCGTATGACATCAAACTATCAAATTGTAACATTTGTCATGAACTTCTATAAGTCCCCCCAAATAACTCTTTCAAATGTTAAATTTGATTATTTCTTTTTTGAATTTAGTCATAAATATAAGCGAAGGTCAAAGCATGGATGCAAACGAAGGGACAAAGGGACATGAATAATAACATATTTTGAAAATTCGGAAATATAAAAGTTCAGCGCCGTCTTTTTTTTTTTAGGGTTTATTCAAATAAGGGCAATTTGGACATATTTAAAAAATAATAACAGATTTGATGGTGGCATTTTTAGAATTTACAATGTTTTTGAGAAAATAATGGCATAATACTAATTTTAACAATTTTATAGTGGCATAAAACTAATTAGCAATTTAAGCATGGCATATTTCAAATTGATAAGTTTTTGTAGTGGCATAAATCTAATTATTCCAATAAAAGACGCATACATAAAATTGTCTATATATTTTAGGTTTTTTCCGGTACAGATATGTTCGGAGAAAAGTAAAGCGGACACAAAACATGACACCATTGACCCGCTTCACAAAAATAGCTTAGTCCAACAAAAAATACAGAATTATGTCCAATTAATGGAAAAGATGGAGCGTAGTGCGTCAGAGGAGCATGGAGATAAGATTATAAGAAGCTTCTCGCTAGAGATAGGGTCATATGGGTGAGAAAGTTGGTTTTGAACTTCGTGCCAATCTTTTTATCACTTATTTCATCCTATAAGAAAAAAAAAAAAGAAAGAAAATAGATTTATCTTCATTTCATGACTTTCATGATTTCATCTCTCTAATTTTTGTTTTTTTAATCTGGCAGTTACACTCGCATCTCCCTCACCTAGAAACTGGGTTTATTTAAACTTACAAAAAATTGTTCAAATTGTCTAGTGAACTCTTGTCTTCACTAGTTCACTTGATAATTTTCCATATTTTAACAAGTTGTGAGTGCCGTGTAAAGTGAGAATAATGGCCATATTTGAGGCCTGCGGGCTGTTTATCCTTCAAAAAAAAAGGGCCATATTTGAGCTCTCTAGTAAGTCTCAACAATGGCTATGTTCAAGTAAATTCAATTATTCTAGGAAGGTGAAATAAATGCGATTTTGTTTTTTAATAGACGTGAATAATCTAATTTGAATTGGATTATTTTTCATGAATAATGGTATATAATTTAGCCAGCATAACCGCAATGTTAGTTGCTGTTTGGCTGAAAATTTGATAAGAACTTTAAAAGATTAAAAAGAAGTCTCACTAACGTCCATAAAACCATTTAACTACTATTATTTTCAAATTTTAGTTTGCTTGATGAATTTGTACATATACAACTTAATATAACTAAAACCCAATAACCAAACGGTCATTTTATACATCAGATAATTGGATTCCTTTTCATCTAATTATTAAATGCTAACAGTTCAATGTGTCCAATTGGAAATAAATGGGACCGTAGGATTATCAGAATTCAGAAGGAAAGAAATGCAAACGAGATAGACATTGTCACCTATCTATATTTTATTGAGCGTGCGGATGTTAGACATATGTTAACATGCAAAATCAATTTTTGAACATGAATAAATACAGATATAAAAGGAATAGCCGAGAAACACGAATTAAATATAAATATATATATATATATATATATATATATATATATATATATATATATATATATATATATATATATATATATATATATATAATCAACAAATACAACTAATACAAAGACAGATTTAAAAAATAGAAATGAAGGTACATATATTGTATATAATATATATATATATATTTTAAAAATAAAAGCATTTCAATAAAAGATGTCAGGCTGTATCATGATCTAAATAAGTTTTACAAAAAAATTCATACGGTAAACTTAAATTAATACCAGTTGATACATTACGCATATCATGTTACTAACCTAAAGCAAGCGTAATCAGTCCAAACTAGACAAACACACAGTAACAGGGAGTAAACCCCCACAAATAAAGCACAATTTAACAATAGAGAAATTGAGAAGTAAATAACAACGAAAATTAGACATTTAAGACTCAGAATTATTATCATCTGTGAATTGCTCAACTCTAGCATCATAAACTTCACCTTCATCCTCTCTAATATATATAAATAATATAATATGACAAGATAAAAATAGGAAAGCATTTCTCAATAAATGTGTATTCGTCTTCTCCTGCTAGCTCTATAGAAATTATCATACAAATAATGTTAAATTAACTTTAATTTAATTCTTATAATTCGATCAAATCCAAATTTGCGATACCTATTCGATTTTTTAATATATCTTATTTTTGTATTATGTAACTAAGATTTGTAAATTAATTATAAACAATGATATCACAATTTCCACGACACTGATAATTAAAATCAACAAGTTCTACACAGTTTGTAGGATCCGGCCCAAAACCGATGGGCTCAACAAAACCGTGAGGAGCTGGTACAGCGAAACGAAAGGGAGCCCAGAGCGTAAAAACTAAATTAATTAACAAAATAAAAAATGAATAACTTTCGTTTGACAAATAACAACTCATGAGGCTAAGATACTTTACTTATGCAGAGAAGTTACGACCTAAGTCCATATTAAAATGGTCACAAAGAAATGACCTCAGCAAAACAACTGTTTCGGGACAAATTCAAACTTAGAGATGCAATCCAAACAAGTCTGACTAAAAAGAAAACAGAATTACAAAAGTTTGGGAAAAACAAAGGGGCGTTTGTTTGTGACTTAAAGGGTGCATAACTTAAGTTATGCATCCTTAAGTCACCAAACACCCGTTACATAAGACGCCTTAAGGGTGCGTAACTTATGCAACCTAAATAGGTTGCATAAGTTATGCACCATCCTCTTTAATTTTTTTTTCCAACAATACCCTTTAGAAATAATTAATCATAATATTTAATAATATTTAATAAGTAACAATAATTATTAAAAAACATAATTAATAATAATAATTAAAATAATTAATCAATAATACATTTTTATCATTAAATAATTAATAATATTTATAATATTTAATTAAAAGTAATTATTAATATTTCATAATACAAAAATGATGTATTATTATCATATATAATTAATAATATTTAATAAGTAATAATAATTATTAAAAAATCGTAATTAATAATAAATATTAATTATTATAATTAATAATTAAATAATAATAATTAATAATATTTAAAAAGTAATATTAATTATTAACAATAAGAATTAATTAAAAATAATTAATCAATAATAATTTTTTATTGTTAAATAATTAATAATGTTTATTATATTTAATTAAAAGTGATTATTAATATATCATAATAATAAAAATGATTATTATTATCATTAATAATTAATAATTAACAATAATTAGGTCACAATGTCTTATTAATACATTATATTAATTCAAATGTATGAACATTTTAGTCTTTTGACACGAATATATGCATGCATTAAGTTACTCATCCTTACTACACAACCAAACATCCATTACATAACACTACATAAACACTTAGGCATCCTTAACTTATGCAACCCCTTACTACACAAACAAAGGCCCCCAAAATAACTCAAGTGAATAAAATGGGAAAGACCCCGTTCACACGGCGATCACGTGCCTTCTGAGTTCTGATAATTTTACTTCGCTGCAAAGTGCAGACCTCCTAGTCCAGCGAAGCACCGAAATTAAAATCGTAAAATATTTCCTGACCCAGATTTTCTGCAAATAAACCATGTAACCTATCAAAAGCAATGCTATCTCCATTATAAACCTTACATCATGTGTAGTGTAGTCTTGTACTAACCAACCTGCTACACAAAAACATATCATACAAATCGATACAAAGAATCTCGACTAACAAAAATACTCTGCTTCTCAGTCCCCACTCGACGAGTCCAAAAATAGTAGTACCAGCATGGTGTTCGACGAAATGCCTCAGAGACCACCTTTTCCTTTTCCTCTTTCCCTTCCCCGATTCGTCCCTATATGACTTAAGGAAACGGGCATGGCGAGATTCGCGCCGACCAAATCCGGGTCGAAAAAGCCTCGCGTGGTTCTCTCGTGCCTTCTTATCCTCGGTCTGGTTCTGATCTTGGATTTGCGTTTCGCTCCTTCTTCCTCCTCTTCTCTGATTTGGTCGAATACTTTGGATGTTTACCGCCGTACCAGTGGTACCGCCAATACCGCTCCCGAGGTCAGGAAACCGAAGGTTAGATTTCAGATCCTGCGTTAGTTCAATTGGCGTTCTTCTGGAATTGGGTTATTTTTTTATTTTTTATTTTTTATTTTTTTTTTTGATTTATCCCCATAGGGTCACACTCACACACACATCATCAACCACCTTTGGTGGGATTCGAACCTGAGCAACTCCCGTGGGAGGCTCTGTGCCTATCCAGCTGAACTAAGCAGCGGAGGCGGAATTGGGTTAATTGAGTCATGATTTGAGGATGATTGTACGATCAAGGTTCATAAAGGACAATTTAGACAGTAGTTACTTGGAAATTTAAATGATTGGGACTATAATAGCTGTTGTTGAATTACTTTGCTGATTGAATTAGGCTGCATTTTGTGGAGTTGTGACTTTCAAATTTACTATAACTAGCACTAAACTAGTGTGTCCACTTCTCAACTGAACAGTTCAAAAGACTTTTAGGAATTAACATCCTAATAATAAAAAAGCTTTGCTAGTGGTTTTTACTGTAACAAGCACTGAACTAGTATATCAAATTATCAATTGAACAGCTTAACATAGATCCTCTTTAATTATTTGTTTTTTGCTGTAGCCGAAAAAGGACGGCGAGGATGCAAGTTCGAAGGGGCCAAATGCAACTTTTGCTGACATTCCAGCCCCACAATTGGAGTGGAAGGAGATGGCTCCAGCACCAGTACCGCGGCTAGATGGTGCTGCTATTCAAATAAAAGATCTCTTATATGTGTTTGCTGGATATGGCACCATCGATTATGTGAGTACTTTTCTGGTGCAGAAATAATGTTTTTCTTTAGAATCGAATTAAACTGAAGTTCCTTAAAATAGCACACTCAAGGGTGCAAAAGGCTTCTTAACTTTCTAATTTACACCAATGTGGTCATCACCATTGTTTGTTTGTTTAGAATGGAAAATTAATGCTGGTCTATGCTGATGGGGAGTGTGTTATTTTGGCACTTAATCCTTGGTAAAAGAAATCGACTCGGTCAAAATTAACACCATTAGGACTTTTACTCATTTTAGTGGTGATGGAGGGAGAAAGATTGAGTGCTGTCACTGCATGTATCTTTTTGATAATTTGGGTGAAATTGAAAAAATTTGATTGGACTTGTCTAATTATTTGAGAAAAACCAGTTTTCTTTTCCTTTGTGACTCCATCACTGGTATTTCTAGGTGCACTCACATGTAGACGTATATAATTTCTCTGACAATACATGGGGAGGGAGGTTTGACATGCCGAAGGAAATGGCACACTCACACTTGGGCATGGTTACTGATGGGAGGTACATTTATGTAGTCAGTGGACAGTATGGCCCACAGTGCAGGGGGCCCACTGCTCGTAATTTTGTGTTGGATACTGTGACTAAGGAATGGCGCGACCTGCCTCCTCTACCAGCTCCTAGGTATGCGCTTTGGTTGAATCTATTTGTGCTTTTGTCATTCTCTCTATTTTTTTTGGTAATTTATTTATTTGCTTACCTTGTATTTAAGTCCATAAAGCTTCTGCGGAGCTTAGAATATCCAGCGTATGCTCCTATCATGGACATAATGAACTATCACAATGATATTTCTTATTTTTGTTCCTTAGAGGTTTATTATGTTGCTTTTGCAAGAATAACAAGTTCTCAAAATTGCACTAGGAATATTCCCTCTGTTATGGGGTACTAGGATATTAGATCTTACCATCTGTTATTTCAAAATTGAAATACTGAAATGTATGCCATAGGGCCAGAATAGCAGGATCAAGTTAGTACACATCTCTATGATGGCTGCCATATACTAAGAATGCAGTTTTGTAATTACTTACCGGTGCTATATCAATAGGTAGTACTATTAGTTCAGGGTTATAAAAGACATTTAATTTGCATCATTTAGGTATGCACCAGCCACACAACTATGGAGGGGTCGACTGCATGTCATGGGTGGGAGCAAGGAGGACAGGCATGCAGTAGGTCTTGACCACTGGAGTCTTGCTGTCAAGGATGGAAAAGCCCTTGAGACTGAATGGAGAACCGAGACACCCATACCTCGTGGCGGACCCCACAGGTTTCCTATTGATTATATTTTGGACAAAAATTAATCGGAATTTTTCCTGTGTGTATGCCAGTAATCTTAGAAATAATATATGAAGCATTGTAATACAGCCTGTATCCCTTTAAAAATTCATGTTTATTTTGTTAAAAAAAATTATCTGACTTCTGGCTCCTCATTTATGTGGAGATGAAGTGAGGTAGCTTGTGCTTCTTGAAGAAAGATAAGGGGGGAAACTGAAGGGTGTTTTCATGTTTTGAAGAGAGCATACATGATTTCCCCCTTCATGGGGACATATATCACATTTGAGATCTTCTGGGGCATGTATGAGTAGTAATTTCTTCATTTTTATACCAACAGGGCTTGTGTTGTTGCTAATGATAAGCTGTTGGCAATTGGGGGACAAGAAGGAGATTTTATGGCTAAACCTGGTTCACCAATCTTCAAGTGTGTTAGAAGATCTGAGGTATTAAATAGTTCCTTTTCTAAAAAAAAAGGGAAAGGAAATTAAACCTCTAGATGAAGGTTTTGCAACATTGAGTTAGTTATCTTATATTCCAACCCAATATAGTCATAAGTCATAATTTAGTGTTTTAGCATGACACCTAATCGAGTATTGCAACTTCGATTCACACATTGTGGGACTGGATCTGATATATGTATAATTGGTCATTTGGTAGAATACCATACTGATTTAAAGATGTGTTTGGCATAAGTTTTGTTGTCAAACCGGGAGTCGAGGTTTGGTCCCTGCAGAAAATTTCATTTATACACCGACTAAATAAAAGAGAAGGCACTTTAAGCCCTAGGCAGATGCAATATGAAAAAATTTTGGCACTATTATTAAGCCGACTGTATTCTGTTTATCTGATGATTGCATATGGATGCTTCTTCAGGTGGTGTATAGCAATGTTTATATGCTAGATGGTGGAAACCAGTGGAAAGAGCTCCCCCCTATGCCCAAGCCTGATTCGCACATCGAATTTGCATGGGTTAATGTTAATAATTCTATTATTATTGCCGGTGGAACCACTGAGAAGCATCCTATTACTAAAAAGATGGTCTTAGTTGGTGAAATATTTCGATTTGATCTGAATAAACTGGTAAGAATTTTACTAACGATTCTCTTATATGTATATGGAGTGGATATCAACATTTCTTCATGAACAGTTAAAACTTGGAAGTACAAGGTTTCGAAAAAAAAAAAAATTGGAAATACAAAGTCACTGTTACAATGCATGATGTAGACTTGTCTCGCACAAGCAACACTTAACATATTCATAATCTACATGACGTGTTATTTATAAAATTATAAATGTGTAGGAATGGTCGGTAATCGGGAGGTTGCCATTTCGAATCAAGACTACATTAGTAGGGTTTTGGGATGGATGGCTCTATTTCACCTCTGGTCAGAGAGACAAGGGGCCTCTCAACCCGTCACCAAAAAAAGTTGTCGGCTGCATGTGGAGAACGAAGCTTCATTTGTGAAGTTCCCTTTTTTCTGATACATTTTTGTAGGATTCAAGTTCATTTTTTATTATTTTTTTTTTAGGAAGAGGTAAATTAGTCTGAGCTAGTGGTTGATTTCTTTTTCCTTTTTGTTAAAATTTATATAGATTTGTTTTTATGAGATATCTAGAGTACGCGTTTTGGATGATTCATTGACCGTGTAATTACCGTCTCTTAACCAAAACTATGATCCGTCTCTTAGTATTTTGCGTATTTAGAAAGCGTCAGAGTTGAAGAACCTGTAGAACATGCATGGTAAAGTATCATATGGGAATCGCAGGATAAACAGTGAGAAAAAAATATTAATTACATATTTTTACCGCAATTTTAACGACTGCTCTGCATTTAATTTCTTACCATACTAATTTTAAATCAATTTACTGTTGTTTCCATCTACGATCGTTTGATTTTAAGGAAAGATTGAAAACTTAACATAGCAACAAGCCAACAAACAAATATTAGACAAATCACAAACACATTAAATATGGTATTCTGGAAATAAAGGAAGTTTGTTGACGTCAATCAATAAAAATCTATCAAAAGTTCATTAAAAAAAAAAAAAAATACCATGGGGGATATAAAATTTCCTACTATTCGTCTTTTCGTTATACCATATTAGAACTAAACTACAACTAGTGAGAACTAAATAAGTCTTTTATACATAGCACTAAATCATGCTTGATTTATGTGTATATGATAGATAGTGAGAAGAAGGAATACTTTGTGAAAGCTAATAGAAATAGTATGTTGTGTACTGGTAAGATTTACCAGTAAATGAAATGTAGATGACAAAATGTAATAGAATGAAAAGTATAATGAAATGCATTAATCGTTGTTCTTGTACAGAGGGGTTATAATGTTATATCCCTATATATAGCTGACAAGCCCAGCAAAGCTTTTAGGAATTGTAACGGTAAAATAATCAAGAACCCAAGTTAATTACACCTCTAATTGTATTCCTAAGTGTCACCAGAAGTTGTACACGAGATGTCCTGTATATATCTAACACTTTGGCATTTTTTTTAACGCAATATTTACGATTGCACTACATTTTATTCCCTGCCATACATGGCAATTTTGAATTAACTCTCACTGTTTGTTACCATCTAGGATGGTTTGAATTAACTCTTACTGATGTGTTTCCAACTTTCCATACATGGCAATTTTGAATTAACTCATACATTTTATTCCCTGCCATTACATGGCAATTTTGAATTAACTCTTACTGTTTGTTTCCATCTAGGATGGTTTGATTTCAAGGAAATATTAAAGAATGGAAATTCAACATGCTAACAAAATTCGTTAAACAGAAAATCACAAACACATTAACTAGAAGATAGTATTTTGGAAATTAAATAAATTTCTTGACTTCAATGTATAAACATCTACCAGAAAATCATTAGACATAAGAATCATGATTACATTGAACAGAGATAGTACTTGTCCGAACTAAATAGTAAATATTCAGAGCATGCCTTTTTCATCATGCAATGTTAGAACTAAAATTACAACACAAACGAATAATAATCAGAACTATATAACATAACTAATGTTAATCTAACAGAAGAGGAGAGCCGTCATCTCGTCATCAAAATCAAAACTTGAAAAATCAACCCTTTCTATCTCTTCTTCCACCTGGGGCCCTGCCACTGCAGGTGCCACGTCAACACCAGTGGGCCCAGGGACGCTTCCACTCATACCCTGCCAATCATTCTCCATCTCAGTAGACCGGCCATGCCCCGATACCACATTAGCGGTTAACCCCATAAGGTGATCAGGTAATGCGACCGAGGGAGGCCATGTATCAACACCCATGAGAGGTGGCAGTACTGGTGGTGGTGGCAAGTCGCTCATCCTCTTACCGATTTCCTTGAGACGCATCTCTACCACAGCACCCAGATTGAAAATCATCTCGGTTGACGCCACATCAGCAATGCGGGTTCGACCTTGTAACACCTCATGCAAGAGAATTTCCGTCTCGAGATCACAGTTCTCGCTCTGCAATTTGCGCAACTGGACATGAATCTTCTCCATTTGCTGGAGAAGAAAGAGTTCCGGGTTCACCATTCTCTTGCTCTTTTCGGCACCTGGCATGGCACCGAAGTGCGAGAGGATCCGCATCGCATCCTCTCCTGCAGGCCACGTTTCAGGATGTGGGTCATGAGGCCCCTGAGAGATCACCGTACAGACATCCACGTTGCAAAGCGTCGAGAGCTCGAGTGCTTTCTTTATAAGCGAAGCTTTTCTTTTCTTGAATGTGGCACGTCGGATGGATTCATTGGCAATTGGTTGTAGGACGCTGATCTTCTTTTTTGGCATTGTTGTCTCTCTTCTACGCCTCTTTAATTTCTCTTATTCTTTCTCTGTTAATTCTTAATCTCTGTTGTATCTGTTGCAAGTATTTCTTCCCCAAAACAAGTTAAATAAGAGCGGAGGAAGGAGAAAAGGAAAGAGGAGTAAGGCGGTCCGATGTGGCGGTGTTGCTCCATTTACTTAGCGAACAAGCGGACCCGGATGTAAATATTAGGAAAATAAGGAGTTTAAGGCATAAACTTTGTTGTCTGTAGTATGTCTGTGACTTTTCCTTTATATATATATATATATATATTTTTTTTTTTTCTGTTTTTTTTTAGTGTGCGTGTTAGAAATGGGAAAACATCTGTGACCGGTTTAAGCCTTGAAAGAACTCTTCGCACTTAAAGTCGACCTGAATTTGTGAGAACAATTTGTTCCATCCAATACGTGGCGCGTGTTCAAATTTCGCGAATCACATAACATATGTTGACACTTCTTCTATTAATCATATTGAAGATGTCACAGAAGATCCTCCGAACACATCTAATTAACTCTGTCATATTTAGTTAACTGTATTAGGAGGTCTTGGTTAATTCTGTATCTAACCATAGTTAAGGAGCGCTGTTTATATATACTCTAAACTCTCTGTGTAATGTATCTCAATTATTTAATTATCAAATACAATCTTGTCTCCACTGTTTCTTTACCAATTACTCCTCTGTTTCTTGAATACTAAATTGGTATCAGAGCACAATGGCCTCCGCCATCCCTGATTCCTCAACGGAGCTCAACAATGGTGGTCTCAATCCACCGCCGGCATCGGATACTGGTCTACCATCCAGTTCTTTCACAATTTCTTCTCAACCAAACCCAATCTCCATTATTAATATCCCGATTTCCACCAAATTAAACAAACAAAACTTTCTCACCTGGAAATCCCAAATTTTCCCAATCATTCATGGCTACAACCTATTCCAATTCATCAATTCCCAGCCTCCAAGTTCGTCTGTCATCAATTCCTCCGGGCAAGTTCAGTTCAATCCTGAGTACCTACCTTGGGTTAGGCAAGATCAGCTCTTGCTTGGCTGGATGCGTGCGTCTCTTACCGAGCAAGTGCAAGCACAGGTGATTTCGTGCTCCACATCAGCTGAGCTCTGGAACTCTCCAGAAACAATTTCTTCTTCCTCTCGAGCTCGCCTAGTCGACCTACAACGCCAAATCAAGAATGCAACAAAAGGCTCTAGTTCTTGCTCCAACTTTCTTGATCGAATTCGAGGGATTGCTGGCCAGCTTGAATTCATCGGAGCACCAATGTCTGATAACGAGTTGTGTAACGCTGTTCTCAGTGGTCTTGGCACAGACTTCAACCCGTTCTTTGCAGCTATTCAAGCTACCAACCGCCATGATTCCCTCTCCTTTGATGATCTTCATGGCATGCTACTGAGTTATGAGAATCTTGTTCTCACTCAGCACAGTCAGGCAATGGTATCGATTAACAATTTGTTCCATCCAATTAATAAGCATGTATACACATTGCTTGATTAGTTAGAAAATGGACCCAATCTACACCATGATATATACAGTTAAAAGATTCATGTGATGCTGTCCACACTTGCACTCATGATTTACTTATTTACATGAAATTAACATAATCGATCGTCAGAAAAATTTGGGACACCGAAAGAGAAAATATAGACCGTCAGAAAAATCTTATCAGACACATATTTAACATTGATTAGACGTCCCAAATTGGAAATGCTTATCAATCTTAACTATCGTTGACACTTGCACTCATGATTTACTCATTTACACGGCTTCTTGACGAAAGAGGAAATATAAACGTCAGAAAGAACTTTTAATAAACCACTTAAGAATTAAGATTGATAAGCATTTACAAATTTGGGACATCGAATCAATGTTAAATATGTGTCTGATACTATTTTATAGAACTACATTTACGCTCCAGTACTGTACGGACGACAGAGATTATGAAGCATTTTTATTGCAAATTTGTTATTTTCTTTTATTTTTTGGGAATCGATACGACTCTTGTTGTTGAGTTGTGACAGTTCTCTGCCACAGAGAGTTGTCCACTTCAAATTATGCCTTTTGAGTTGTTGAGATATGAAATAACATGATTAAATATTTAATCAAGTGTTAATCCAAAAATAAATTAAACAAGATTAAATATTAAAATTACATTATATATAATATTAGATTGAAATATAAATATAAATAAATTTAATTCTAACTCTTTTAACCTCGGCACTTGTGGACTCGCATCCTCGACAGTAAAAAAAGGACTGCCAAGGGCAGTCATTTCCTTTTTTTTTTTGATATTTAAAAATTTCAAAATTCAAATGTCGAATCCAAACCGTTGATCTTGTTCAATTTAACGGACGATGCGTTTTCATATAAATTTTATAAAATTTAGAGTTGATTTGATATTTGATTAAGTGCTCAACAAATGAACGTATTAGAATTAATTGAACCAAGTTCGTTCATTTGTTGAGCACTTAATCAAATATCAAATCAACTCCAAATTTTATAAAACTTATATGAAAACGCATCGCCAGTTAAATTAAACAAGATCAACGGTTTGGATTCGATATTTGAATTTTAAAATTTTTAAATATCAAAAAAAAAAAAAAACTGCTCTCGACAGTCCTTAAAAATTGACTGCCGAGGATGCGAGTCCCGCCACTTGTAAGGTGTGTATCCTTGAATTCTGATCCATTCAAAACCTCCCAATTAATAAAATTTGAGCCTAGCCCTTATGTCCGGCAAGTCCTCGGCCTATTTAAATTCTTGCCAGGGCAAGACCAGACCAGGCTGTCAGAAGAGCTGCCAAGGACTACTGGTAAGGGCTGGATCGGACCGGGCTGTAAAAGGAGTTGCCAAGGATTAAATTCTCTCAACAACGCTTTAGGATTACTTCTTAATTGCTTGTGTCATATTAAGCGTTGCAATAGATCTAGTTGCTTTCCAATCATAACGCATGTATGCATTACAAATAAATATCAGTTGTAACAAACATTGTAATCACCTTATTTACTGATACCGTCAGGGTAACTTAAGTAATGAACTCAAATTGATGATAAAAGTTTAGCATAACCCAAATATTAGAACCAGGCAATTTTAAATTTAGGTGAATCATTAGTAGTGTCGTGTAACAGATTCAACAGTTCAAAGTTTGTAGACTAGATCCTGCACAGCTGACTTGGAAATAAATAGTAGATACAATGGTAAACAATGAACTCCCGTATTTACAACCTCAAGATCTAGCCATTCCCATAACTGAGGCCATCATTAATGATTTCAGACTTCCAAAAGACCCAAAAACTAGGTAGCTTTTAAACAAAATTTATGATCACTTTCAATCTTATTTTTACGCACCAAAATGAAGATTTGTATATTTTCAAAAAAAAAAAAAAATGAAGATTTGTAAAACTAAATAATTAAACATAGAACAAAATCAAACATTTACATTAGTTCACTCTACACCTCCATCCTCACAGTTTTGATAGAAAAATATGCAAGGCACTTGACACGTAATGATACTAAATCTTTCTGTTGCATAATTCTGGTGGGAAAATCACAGGTTTCTCTCAAAGCTGAAAAATGAAATGCTCAAATAATACAATTGACAACTGAAAAGATAAACATAAGAGTACAATGACAAGGAAAAATGAAATACAGATCATCAGTTCTATAGAATGTCACTTGAAATCACCTGGCTCAAACCATGCACATAGCGCATGTTCACGCAAAAGACATGAGAATAGGAACAACACTACCAGATGCATTAGCACTTGAGTAAGCACTATAGATACCAATCAATGCAGGTTGGAAACAAAATAGTGGCAACATGACAGATGGTACCAGTTCTAAGGCAAAACACTAATACAGAAATCACAATCAGATGCCCTGTCCATGTAATGCCAAAAATTTCAGGACATCAGTATTCAGTGACAAGTATAGGCTGTGCAGCAAAACATGATTGAAACATTGTTCTTGTTATATTCCTTTTTTCTTGCTTCCCCAAAAAATGCACTTCACAATTTTATCTAGGACTAACATTACAAAAATTATAGATAAAAAAAATTCCAGAAACCCATTTAATGAAGGCTTCTAACTTTGTACAAATTGCCAGGATAGCATGCACTTATATATTCAGTATAGCCCACTACACAATATTCTTAGTTTAAAGCTTCACCAATAAATATAGAAACCCAAAGAAACTATTTCTAGATATACAAACTAAGTGAATGCCGTTATATCAAGATGTTATAACGATAAATCAGTTTCAGGTTTGTTGAGAACAGATCATTTTGATAGGTCCAACAGATATAATGAAATAAGTAAAAAATTCGAGGCCAAAGCTATTTAATACCAAGACCACTGAAGTCAAAGAAGTAAGCCTTGATACGAAGACTGGTGAAGTCAAAAGGTAAGACGTAAGACTCAAATGAATATTAAGAAAAAAATGTAGTAAAATGGATAATATATTGACTAGCAACAATGCCATACTGATGAGAGCTCCCAGACAATGATGTTTAAATTTAACTTCTTTTGTGCTCTTCCCATGCAGTTACAGTATGTTATAATAGAGACGATCAATCTTCTGAACAAAAGCAACAGAATCAATGTAAAGGCTTTGGGGAAATACTGCACTGGTACAGAGATATGATATTGGTTGAATAATAACATTTTTATCATTCCAAAAAATTCTACATTTAATTTAAGGGTTGATGTAGCCAATGACAACTCATATCTCCAGCATACAAGACTACTAAGGAAGACAGACAGAAACAGTGTAGCTAAACAAACCGCTAAACAAACCTCTGTTATCCTTTCTATAGGTATATAAATTAGCTCACGGTAGCCCATCACTGCACTTAAGGGTACAAAAATTAAAGTTTTACAATATACATTAAATGCTCGAAACGTTGCAAAAAGATAAACCAACTGAATCTCTGATGCTGGTATTGGGCACAATCTATGAAGGTAAGAAAAGAGAGAGAAAGACCAGACTGACCACAGAAGGCCACAATTTAGAAGCCGATCCTCAGGTAAAATTGAAATACTTACTTTAAGTAGACAAATTGGGCCATCTTTACTTTGAAGAAGCCACAACTTGTGATTAATGGAGCTGCATATGGGCAATACAAAGTCAAGTTCAACATCTCACATCCCCCGATAGCAAATTAAAAAGCTCTTCATGTTTTTTTTTCTTAATTTTTCAATATAATAAACAATCTGCTTTTCATACATTATATTATATGAGTATAAGCAGATGAGACATTTTACATATATATAAAGAATCCTCTTTTCTTCTCTTTTATATATTTCATTGACAGAGTTATCAGCCTGTTATACGACGCAAGCACATCAATGGAAATACAAAATCATCACATGGTCAGTTGTCAAGGCACAATTTCATGTAGAATTAGAAAGCCATTCATCATTATATCCCCCACCACCTCACATCCACTCAGAAAGTCAATGGGTTATATTATTATCACCAGCAATAACACATCATCGCAGCAATTTCACTAACTATTTGGTAAACCTGAGATTTACTAAGTAGCCACTGGCATAGTAGCATTACCTCAGTGCGTTCATCTCTCATCCATTCAGTCACGAACTGAACCAAGCGGCCAACCATCCAATCAATCAGCCTCCCACCATTCAAACTCTTGCAAACAAAATTAAGTGATCAAAAGAAAACAACCTCTAGAAAATTAATTTGGAAAGAGAGATGAAATTTACATTTTCTAGAAATTTGTTTGCATCAAGTGAGGAGAATACATTACACGAGTTCAAAAAGGGATACTGCTTTAGCCAATTAAAAGAAAAAAAAAAACTGAATATTCCACACCTTGCTATCATGAGGGAAGAAGAACTAGACTTGCGACATACAAATCCTGCAATAAAAAAATTCTATCCTGGCAACTCCATGACAATGCCATATCTCTTCACCTCGCTGCATATAATAACCTATCCTCGTGCAATGAAACCTGCTGTAGCAAAGTAACTGACGATGGTCAAATTAATAAGCTAAATTAAGTTACTATCGAGCCTAGCCAAATACACCACGGTTTCCAATGTAATCGCCTCTTGAATGTGCCTTCAGCTGCTCCAATGGATCGGGACTCTTCATGACTCTGCGCCTTACATTCCTGCAACAGAATTGCTGTAAATGTTAAAAAATAATAAATTTGCTAAAGACAGATGCTTTTGTATTATTTACTGGAGAGTGAACCATATAATTTAAATGAGCAATTTTTCGCATAAAGGTGAATTTATAACATCATTTTTGCCACTTGTGAGCCATATTCAATTATGAACAGTCGAATTTAGAATAAGGCGTAGAAACAGAGATGTGTTAAATTGTTAATACCTATCTTTGTCATTATGGGCAGGAAAGGTAGGCATAAAATCCTTCGACTTTGGGAGAGGTACTTCGCTGAACCAAGGATGACTGAGAGCTTCCTCAGCAGATATGCGCTGAAACAAGCAGAATTAATAAAATAATTATAATTAGAATGGGTAATGCGGGAATCTCCCAAAAAGAAGTAGAGAAATTTAACCCAATTATAGTACCTACCCTCTCTGGATCATAAGTTAGCAGCTTGTTGAGTAAGTCAAATCCAGCCTCAGACAAGGTTGGTCTACCAGAGAATGATGTGGGAGGGAACTTCTCCCTCAACCTATTATACCTGAAATATAAACAAATGAAGATATTATTATTTTAAGTTTGAAACCAGGAGATCAGAACAATTTAAGATGGAGAGAAGTAAAGCTTACGGTTGTTTGGTGTAAACGACTTTTGAACCAGGTAGGTTCTTGTAACCAGGCCATATTTTCTCATTTGGTGTTCCGAGAGTTTTAAAAATCTGAAACATAGAAAAGCATTCCTAAAGTTTAACTTATGATATATGATTAGACGGCACCAAGTAAAAGGCAGATCTGAAGTTTCAACTTATATGAAATTTTTACCTTATCAATCTGTTCTGTTTCCTTTTGCCCATTAAACAAGGGTTCTTTTGCCAGTAATTCAGCCATTATACATCCCACAGACCACATATCTATTGCGGTTGAGTACTCCTTTGCTCCCAATAAAAGCTCCGGTGCCCTACATTAACCACAATAAATAAATCCAATCTTAGAGAATAACAAAAACACAACAAAGTGCCACAAAATTACAAATGCAGAAAATAAAATGCCAATAGAAAGCTCACCTATACCACAAAGTCACTACCAGGGGAGTGTATGGTTTCAGAGGACTTCCATATTGACGAGCTAAACCGAAGTCGCAGATTTTCAATTCACCACGATTATTTAGTAATAAATTTGAAGTCTTCAAGTCCCTGTCAGTGAAAATACACACCATTATTACAAACAAATAATAACCATTATAAAACTTCAAGGAGGGAAGAAATAGAAAAATTACCTATGGAGAACCCAATTATTGTGCAAGTACAAGACGCCTTCTAAAAGCTGAAGCATCAGGCATTTGACCTCACTTTGACTGTAGGGCTGTTTCATGGTCTCCATGACTCCCTTCAGGTCATGTTCCATATACTCCATTACCATAAATATACTATCCATCGTGCTCCCCACGACCACCTCCTTCACATCCACAATCGAGGGGTGGTGAAATGACAAAAGGATGTTGATCTCTCTGAGAGAAGTCATAGGGAAACCCTCCTTCTCCTTCTCCATCTTCACCTTTTTCAAGGCAACTATTTCACCAGTTTTCTTATCCCTTGCCCGATACACAACCCCGTAAGTGCCTTCATTTATTTTATTAAGTCGCTCAAATTCATCTACACTTCGACATCCTTGGAGCATGTTTATGCTTCTCTTCCGTAACTTAGGGGGTTCAGGACTTTCTTCTCGGCTAAAATCTGAGTCAGATCCTTCCCCAGATGAATGGTCAGTGTAGCTGGATCGCTGTTGCGCATCTAAGTCCATGTAATCATCCCCCCTCTCTTCTCTATCGGAGCCAGATGACCTGGACCCAGCCCGTTCTGAACCATCTCTTGTCACCACCTCTCCAGGCTCTGGAGTGAGTACCTTCTCAGTCAAGTTTCTCTCCAATGGAGAGACACTCTTTTTCTTTGTGGGGGCGACCACCTCTTCATCATAGTTCTCAGCCCACCTAGAGGAGGAGATTGTCCGGGGAGCTGGGTACAGGTCTTCATCCTCTTCGATTTGACCCGGTTCATTGTCACCATCTTCCAACCGGGAATCTATATCAACATCCTGGATATCGACATCTTGGTCCATTGGCTCAGTTGGAGAGGGTACAGGATCTACAGTTTCATTGATAGGAACCTCCTCCTCCTCCTCCTCCTCTTTTTGACCCGTTTCCCTAGACTGATCAGGCTGTTTTGTTTCGTCTCGATCCCAGACAATTGGTGAAAATTTTCTTTTCTTGCTCGAAGACTCTTCATTCTCAGATTTTACAGGTCCGCCATTCTCTTTAACCGCAGTATCTCTTTTCAATTCAGGTTCATCAGACCCGCTACCACTCGACAGCTCACCAGGTTCCCTATCCACGGCTCTCGACTTCTCAATCACAGGAGAACGGTTTCTCCGGTGCTGATTCCTGTAATCATTGCCAGTGTGGTGGTACCCATTAGAGAATTCCCTTCTATTGGAGTCTCTAAACTTGAGATCTCTGCTGAGGTCGCGGCGGCTAGGGTTACTGTCCCGGTACCGGTTTCTTCTAGAAACTTCCAAATTGAACTCACGATCCCTTCGACCTGCCGCCATAAGAGACTGAATCTTTATCGACGAAACCCTAACTCTAGGGTTTTCAAACCAGAGAGCGAGAGAAGAGAACCCACGAACACGCAACTCCTTACGATTGGTAATATAATTCTAGTTTGTGGATCTACGCCTTACCTCGGGAGTACGCGCTCGATCGACTTTCAAAGAGGAAACCCTAGGAGGGAGAAAAAATGGGAAAAGCGAAAGAAAGGAAGGGTACCTCGAGAATAGTCGAGAGAGAGAAAGAGAAAGACGGATCGAACGCGTAAGGCGGCGTATAATCTCTGGATCGAATCGGGTTGAGAAATAATAAAATAATTGTAAGAGTAGTGGTGGTGATGCGACCCCACAGATCTGTGAATTGATTTGCTGGAATTTCATTAAAATATTAATTTCTCTAGACCCAATTCAGGCTCATCAAAAAGGCCCATTTATTGATTGCTTAATTTGGGCTTTAGTGGCATCGAGCTTTTACCCAAAAAAAAAAAAAGGAGAGACTGGAGTTTGGTAGTCTAAATTTTTTTAAGTCAACATATAGGTTCCCCAGCTGCGGCTTGGTAGCCTCAAAACTTTGTTTATTGTTAAGTCAAAATATTAGAGCGGAGGGCAGCTGAAAAGTTTCAGTTTGCACTTTGCACCTACTCCAGTTATTTGGGTAGGACAAGTATCAGTAGAAAAGTAGAATAAATTCCACTTATGGCTATCTGCTCTTAATTTACCACTGTTTTGAGTGTAATTTTATATTTTTTTACGTCATACATCCCGTATCACCAATTGTAGCTCTCTTTTATCTGCGTGATGTAGATAACAAAAACAATATTATGCGCTTTGAGAGGTTATAACAACTTTGAATGTTTAATATAATTGTTAACGATTTGTTTCTTGTTCACAATGCATGACATCTGGTTTTATAAAAATATCACGCATTTTTTTTCTTTTAGAATCAGAGCCAAGTGCCGCTGATTCATATGTATCACAATTTTGTCAGTAACTTTCGAAAGTTCCCGCATTAAACTCAACTTTATTTTTTCATTCATTTAATCGACTATAAAGGTTGAATTATCTCAATATTTTGATTTTTTTTTTCTATAACATTTAGGGATAGTATCCCATTTTGGAATGGAATAAAAAGTTCGCCTTATTCCAAAGAATTCGCCAATAAATTAACATGTTTAAGAAAGATATCAGGAATAGAACAAGAACAAGAACCGGGAACGAAAAATTATCATTAATTGTATCAAGTTAAATAAAATAATATAGCACCGCTGAAGCACATAAAAAAATACAAGTAAATTTGGATTCATAATTTCTTTATTAAAAATTAACTCACAATATTTTCGGCGTTGAAGGATGATTGTATTTATAATTTCATGTAGAGGCGCTATTTAGGAGCTATCTAAGTATCCTTCGAAGTTCATGTATTCAAGCCAATTGGAATGCTTGTGTTTTGAATGTAATCGTCCCCGCAAGTAAGAAGAAATAAATGAAAAGGATTCAAGTGCGTGATATGTCATATATGTTGCTGCTAGGCGTTGTTCCTTTATTAGATTGCAATATACACAAATTAAGAATCTGGTATGTCTATTATTAGTTCCAATGTATTAGTGGATAAATTCAAGGATTGCATTGCAGTACTCCGAGGGACCAGGTACTAGAATTCTCTCTTTGTTACTTTTAGGTTCCTTCGGTCTTATCAGCTAGAGTTTACCACAAGTGGGTGAAATAGTTATCCAAAAGTTACCAAGGGAAGAAAAATGTTCACCTGCAAGCAGGTAAAAACGGGCTGCAACCTAAATAATGAGCCAAGACAACAGTGAATTACAATTGTCACCATGGACCTTCAAATGACAACGTCATCTACATATCACAAGATACACAATTACATACTTACATCTAACAATAGCCCTAGTTACCAGAGGAAAAATATACCAATATCAAGACAACGTTTGAAGATCTAAAATTTACTATTCGTGGCATACAAGCTACATGGCATTCTAAAAATGTCCCCTGCGATATAACTGAATCAAAGTTGCTTGATTACACAAAAAGAACATAGATATGAGGTAAAGAGAAGGGAGGGGGGAGAGTTGGTCGTGACAACTTTACTAAATTACACTCTCACATGGCATCTGATTCATCCTTGCAATAGGTCAAAGGGAATTCGTCATACTGTTCCGAAGCATCATTATTCCGACCAATAATTTTCAGAGAGTGGTAGGCCCGGTACATAGAAAACCTCTCTTTTGGTCGGAGCGAAACACACCCAATAGCAACTTTAATAAACTCAACAATCTCATCATCAAAGCCTATACCATATATTGACCGATCAATAACCTCGCTAACCCGACCAGCACCAGCTAATTGGGAAACCCAATCAGTTAAATTACCTTTGAAACCCTCCCCAGCAACTTCTGGCGACACCATTGCTGCCTCCTGGCCAGTAGCTAGCTCCAACAAAACAACACCAAATGCATAGACATCACCTTTGGTGGTTGCTACAGGATTTGAGGCATATTCAGGCGCAATATACCCAAAGTCACCAAAATCACCATTTAGGAAGGGGCTAGTATCACCACCTTCACCAGGTGTGCCCCTGACAAGCCTCGTCACACCAACATCAGTGATTCTAGCCTCATAATCGTCATCTAATAAAACTGCACTTGAGCTAAAGTTTTGGTGAATAACAGGAATTTGAAATCCATGGTGCAACCATGCAAGACCATGTGCTGCACCTATTGCAATTCTGAGCCGAGTTGGCCAATCCAATAACTCACTCCTCAGTTTTAGAGAGTGTAGAACAGATGAAAGCGCTCCGCTTGGCATGTGTTTGTACACCAGAAGTCTCTCATCCTCAACCACACAAAAACCCAACAGAGGAACAAGGTTAGGATGCCGCAGCTGTCCAACTTGACCCATTTCAGATCGAAATGCCTTCTCTGAAAGGGGACAAGAGTGTAGCCGTTTAACAGTTAGACCCGAGCCGTCACGCAAAATGGCTCGGTAAGAGGTACCAGTACGAGCACTTCCAGCTGTGACTATGTTATCAGGATGGAAGTTTCCTGTTGCAGCCATTAAATCTGCAAGCTTTACCTGTTGAGATTGTAAACAAGAAACATCTTCTGATCAACTTGAAAATCCTAATTTGAAGTATGGAATGTAGAAATGGTACATCTTTACACAATTGGCACCAGCACAAACTCACAGTTTTAGTTCTAGCACAACCATTATAATATTAATTCATTTTGGGATTAAGATTATTAATCAGGGTGTGGTATAGTTTAGCCTAAGGCGTAAAAGTATTTCATCAAGACACTTTTCAGCACCAACATATACTCAGGTACTCCTCCCGTTTTAAGTTTAGTTTAACCTAATTAAGTAATGAAGATGCTAAACAGTCATAGTTCTAGTTTGTCAAACCTTTGACCTGAGTAACACTAGGTTTAATTGCCATAGTTTCCTTTTGGCTTGTCACAGTAAGTTTAATTTAGCACCAGAACCCAAAGAGGGATTGAACTGAGATTATGCAGGTGTAAATCATGCTTTCTGATTGCTGGATTTTTCTTTGTTTCTCATTTTCCATCACAGAAAAAATTCCTGGCTTAATAAGGCTAAGTTTAGGCCTCACTTTCCTTCTTATTCCTATTTTAGTAATAACTATAAAAAGAGAGAATTTAAGAAGTTAACACTACCTTCACAATTGGTTTTTGGAATAGAGAAACTTGAACAAATCGGTTGTGAGTTGCCCCAAGTCTCTCAGCCCACCACCGTCCATCCTCGCTGCCTGTTTTCCCCATTTTACCCTTGGCAGAAGGAGAGAAGAACCATCTATAGACGAAGAATGCAAAAAGGAGGGAAATAGTGGCACCAAACACACCAGCTGCTATAATAATGGCAAGGCTTCTCCGGGACCGGGACCCGCATGAGGAGAGGGGTCTACCACACAGAGAAGGGTTGTTCTCGAAACCCGCTGCGTCGAACGAGCTGAACTGGGCCGGGATCGAGCCAGTCAGCTGGTTATTCGAGAAATCGAGGGTTTTGAGGCGGTCGAGCCGGGAGAGAGAAGTTGGGATTGGACCCGAGAGAGAATTGGAAGCGAGCCTGAGAGTGTTCAAATACCTACAGCTGGAGAGCTCAGAAGGGATGGATCCATTAAGGTTGTTACTGGAGAGGTCCAGGGAAACTAGAAACGGAAGCCAGTCGCAGAGGGCAGGAGGAATCGGGCCAGAGAGGTTATTACTGGAGAGATCCAGTGACGTGACGGAGCGGCAGTACTGGAGAGAAGAAGGGATGGATCCAGTGAGCGACATCGAAGGGAGGTTCAGCGCAATCACGCGATTCTCTTGCATATTCCAGCAAGAGACTCCGGCGAAGGAGCAGACGAATCCGACGGTGGTGTTGGAGAAGTTCCATGAGGAGAGACGGCCAGCGGGGTCGCCTAGAGAATCGTTCACGCCTTTGAGGCACTTGACGTCGTCTTCTCCCGTGGTGACATCGGCGGCGGAGGCGGCGGCGATGAGAGAGAGGAGGAGGTAAAGAGGGAGATGGTATTGGCGCATGATTGTACGCCAAGTGCTTGATGGATTGATTGACTGGATCCGAGAGAGAGAGAGAGAGAAGGGGAGAGGAAAGGAGCAAGTGCGAGGTAGTGGGATTTGACCAGCGACTAGGGATGCTGAAACGAGAAAAAGGAAATGGATTTATCTTCTCTTTTTTTTTACAAAGCGGAGGATTCCAGTACTCTATTTGTAACTTAGAGATGGTGGTTCCGGTTGTATTTAGAATGGAGTGAAGATGAACATTGAAAGGAGTTGATTTGAGCTTGAGTGGAGATGGCAAGGAGTCGCGTCACGAATTACCGCTGCATATTATGACCCCATGCGACATACTCTTTGAGTGGCGAAATAGTTTCTGTGCTTCTCGTAAAGTGTAGTCATCTGTGTTGCTACAGTAACAGTCTTTAATTTTCGTGGATTATACGAATTGCTGCATATGTTCTGTCACGATGAACCGGAACTTATTATAATTGGCGCTTTTATGGGGTCTGAAGTCTTGAGTTCGGATTCTCTGTTTCAATCGTGTATCACGTATGTTGGATTCAGAGTCAACACTCAACAGTCGACCCAAGCATGTCATTGCTGGAATCACATTCACATACTCTGGAGAGACGTGCAGAGTGGATCCTAACCGTCCGATTAATTATAACTGCCTGATTAATATAGATTGATAGTTTCGAAAAAAATTAACCGTCGAAATTAGATCGGAGGATCGTGATCAGAGGTAGAGCCAGTAGGGGCCTAGGGGGGCGTGGCCCCCCCCTAACATTTGTGGTTGTAGGTAATGCGATATATACTATTTGGTAAACTTGGACCTAAATGGATACATCAGCCGCTCTTAAGTTTGTCCAAACTTGATGCATGACTAATTCTGAATTTGTATTATGGGTCAACTTCTATGTAATGGATATGTCAATACAATATAATACACTCTCATTACATTAACAGAAATATTTTTTTGAAAATCACAGGGACGACAATAGTACCTCATTTCCACTTTCCACTCATTCGCTAATGATTTCTCTTAAATTTAATATATTTTCTCAAATATTACAATGAACTATTTAAAATAAGTTGGGAGGCTTTACCCCAATTTATATTCAAAAAATATTACAATGAACTCAAAATTTTTCTTCAGTCATCTTCACAACTGCATATTACCTATGTTAAATTATATGAACTTGAGGCCACAAATACTCTGCATATTACATATATAAACTTTGGGCCACAAGTAAAATCATTAATACAAAATAATGAAATACATAATTATAAAAAATTGGCAAATTTAAATTTTGCACTGAACTATACAAATATCTGCCTATATTGGTATCAAATAATCTATGGACTACTTTAAAATAATAATAATAATAATAATAATAATAATAATAATAATAATGTTAATGAAATCTTGTTAGATTAATTTCCATCTAACTTTCGAACCTCGCCCCCCCATACTGTAATTCTGGCTCCGCCCATGATCGTGATTCCAGAGGATAATGTCATTGCTCGTCAGTTGTTTTATTTATTTGTCTTTATCCTGTTGTCAAGAAAAGGGAAAAAATTTTTTGGAGTGGTAAAAGTAATTGATTTGGATGGCATTTTCGCCGGGTGTACCTGAATTGGCGAGGATCTGCTGAGTGCTGATTACAAACTCAAACACATTATAAATACGACAATATCTGATGAATCTATTTTAATAAAATATGTATTTAAATGCCTCCATTAATTTTCATATCCTCTTGAATGCTTTCAATACTAAAGAAAAATTTAATACAAATCAAATTTAAAACCGACATAATAAAATAAAATTCTTGGAGTGATCTATTATTATTTTTCCCTGCATGCATATGAAAATCACGTTTTTTTTTTACGGATGAGTAGAATAAAATGTTCAACACGTCTAACGATTTACTTTAATATTTAAATTTTATATTTTAAGTTATTAAAAAATTTAAATTGGGGATATAATGAAGACATCATGAATGGAAAACTGGAAATCCTTAAACCCTCTTCTTTCAATTATGTAATCAATAAAGCCAACATACAATTAATTTGGACGCATCCTTTTCTCTCTTTTTTTTCCCTTTTTTTTTTTACAAAAAAGAAAGTCAAAACATGCTTTCCGAAAATGCTTACCCAACATAAAATATTCAAACTTGGACCAGAGAAACGTTTTCTAGGAGAGTTAAAATGTTAAATATATCAAAAATCTCTACTCCTTATAAACACACGGATCCAAGAGATGTTATACGCTAGATCTAGTATGTAAATACGTATTTCTGTCGTTTGATTGATTTGATATGTGGTTAGATATAAATCGCTAGATGAAACATACTCCGTCTAATAAAAAAACAAAATGAATAACATATTTACCTATATCGAGCAACATATTTATATTTTCTAATATTATTTTGTTTCTTCATCTGGCCAAGGGCATCTAATATTTCTAATAAACGACTTTGACTATCAAAACTCGCAAGTCAGCCAAGAAAATGACGTGAAATTGGAACCGTTCGACTTTCTAAAATAATACAAAATATATATATACATCTGGAAAGTTAGTTATCTGTTGTCACTCGTCTATCATACGAGATTTTTCAACTGGATTGCCTATACCGAGTGGACCGATATTTTTCAAACAAAGAAATAAAAAAGATAAATATCGACAATCGACTAATCAACAAGTATTGCTTGAAAACGACAATTGCATAGCTGACTAAAAGTATTATTTAAGGGCATTAAAGACAACTTATTTGGTTATTGCTCATGAAAAGGCCTCGTATGCACGGCTTGACCATGATTGGAGTCTTACTGCTTGCAACTTAACCTGTTATCTGATTCATTTGAAGCTGAAACAATATGTAATTAAAATAATTGCATCCGATATAATTTGTGTTATTTTTATAGAAGTTAGAAGGGGCAAGTTGCCAACTGGTTGCATAAGTTTAATAAAATTATTATTAGAAAAATCCTTAAATTTACCACAATAGCAACGTTAGGGCTGTGATTTAATTAAAGATGCGTGTAATTACATTAGAAACGTATTTCACAGCCAAGTTCATCGTGAACATGCAACCACTAAATTTGCAAACTGCACAGTATCAACAAAATTCCAATAGGAAGTTTTAAATCAAATTAACTAGGTGTTTATGTCGGCTTAAAGAATTATTTACTTTTAAGGTGAAAAAAAATTATTGTTTAAATTAGTTAGAAAAATATGCATTATACCTGAAAAGGTATTTATTACAGTGAAAAATAAAGAGCTTTTTTAGGATAGCAAGAAAATTGTATCAAAGTGTGAAAATCAAGTGAAACACATTTAAGTAAGACTTCTGGTAGTTATGTCACGCATTATGAATGTCATCGCCAGTATATTTTAGATTGCCTACTTAGAAGTTAGTCTTTGGTACTTACCAATGTGTTTTTGTTTATTTATTAAACTCATTTTTGGCAGAGGCGGGCCTCAATTTAAATATGGGTGCCGTCGTGGGGCTCCCGAGGATTATGATAGTTACGCTGAGGAGAAAGAAAGTGCACCTGCCGAGTTCCAGCCTTCTTTAAAAGTAGCTGCTTCACTCTTATCCATCGTATATTTTATTTTGTTAAAATATGTGATAATCATGTAATTAATGTCAATGAGCTAAGCCTGACTAGAGATTATAGAACCTTTTTTTTTTCCCCTTCTGACATTGAAAATTTGAAATGTCAGAGCTTGTTAATTTTCTTGCCGAAATCAGTCAGTTCAGTTCTATGCGTCTAGGAAGTATGCTGGTATTTATTTTTTGTTCTTTGGTGTATTTATCTTTTGCATAATTTAATGTGCCTTTTTCCCTTTGCAGTGTTCTCGCAGTAGACGTTGCTCCGACCGTGATGGCGGCGATGCCCCTTTGGCATAGAATTTTGTGTTCGGATAGTATCTGGTGAAAATTTTATGTTGGTTATCTATATTATTTATTGAAGTTGAAAATACGATAATAATTATTTTCGTGGGTTATTATATACATAATTATTGATAAAATGTGTATTTGTGGATCAGTACGATAATGTGGTGCCTCCTATAGAATTTATTCCGTATCCATCTTACCACTCTCTGTTATAACTTCCATCACCTCCCGAACCAGTCAAATTAAGAAGCAAAACTTTATAGAAAAAAATATAGCTCTTTATTTTTTTGAAAGGTTTTGTATATCACACTACTTAGGCAGTGTTCTAACAAAAAAATAAAATGTGTATTCGACAATTCGTAAATACGAACACCCCTTTTAAAAACAACACTGACAGTTAATTATAGTAACATTAAGCACAAACTACTCCTTCATAAGATTTGCTGAGGTATGATTTTCTTTAATCTATTCTGAAGGAAAAGTAAGAAGAAAATACTTGCTGGTACAGGCAAATTAAAAATTACCCTTTTAGAACATCAATCTAACAATCAGGTGTCATTTGCAATAAAAAATTAATAAATAGATAGAGATGTGGGAGGTGCCAGTACATGGACTGTAGAACAACAAGTATTATTTATAAAGCTTACTACAAATAATGTAGAAATTTGTTAGTATCTTTGGAAGGGTTTATACAAAATATGAGAATCACATATCATAATTTCGCTACCAGTGTCAGGTTGGATACTGGTATGTGATGTAAATTTTTTTATTTTAATAAAATTTCTGGTTCGCCAGCCTTCCAAAAAAAAAAAAAAAAAAAAAAAAAAAAAAAAAAAGAACAGAGAACCACATGTCATAATAAATAATAAAAAGGGTTGGTGCAAACATAGTATTATGACTTATGAGGGGACAAAATGCAAACCTCGAAAGCATTGATGCCTCCAACCACAAAAATTAGAGAATACTCTGATCTCCTAAATTTGGCTTATATAGCCTGAAAATATAAATTAACACAGGCTCTTTATTTTGGCTTAACTAAAACAATATAAATAAGGGTCTAAACAAATGGTCCCTCGGCCAGTCAATCAACCTCCCAACCAAAAACAAAAAAAGAACGAAAGAAAATAGAAGGGAAAAATGAAGGAGAGCAATAACTTCAGAACTATAGAGGACAGACAAATTAACCAACAGTTGATATGGTATGGTTATAAACTTATAACAATGTTAACTTCAACAGATGAGCAAACAGAGATAAAAACAAACCTTATTTAAGAACAATTTATTCATCCTTACCATTCACTTCATTCTTCAAACACACCTTATTAGGAGATACAATGGGCAAGTTGCCAAGCTGCACATATGTTTTATTTCTTGTTGTCTAATTTTCTTGGGTTGGGCATGGCAAACTAATTTTATTTTAATTATTAATTGTTAGTTGCAAACTAGTATATATGATTAAAACTTTTCAGCATGCCATATTGGACATTTTCATCTTGGTCATTTTTTTTTAAAAAAAAAATGTGAGTGAAGCTTGAAGAAAGAATGCATGGTGCTGCCCCTTTTTTTTTTTTTTTTTTTTTTTTTTTTTTTTTTTTTTGCTTTTGGGACACTAAAGCACACAATTTTTTCATCATTATTTGTTATCCATTTTTTGTTTATTCTTCTCAAAAGATAGCGTGCAAATATTGAAACATATTTTTTTATTATAGACAATATATGCTTGTTTCTTAATTTCATGTCGAAATTTTGAAAGCGATGAGATGTGCGGAGGAGAAGTTTAGGGAGGCGAATGACGTCGACTATAGTAGGAGTAAGACTACAGTATGATATCTGAATTTGAGTTTACTGGTTTGTTTGAGTTTCTTCATGAAGCATAGAAGAGAGTATTAAGTATTAACTAGCTATCAAGCACTCATTAACCCTTCCATCAAGATTTTTCAACTATGACTCCTTACAAGCTTTTTTTTTTTTCTGTGCAGAATTTTTCTAAGATTCATTCATCTCCAAGTCAAACAATTTGGTCCTTTGATGAGTTGATTGTCTCCGTCATAGCGATTTCAAAAAATCTCCCATAGCTGATGTGCTACGTCGAAAATGTAAATAAAATACAAATATAATTGACTCTGTACACCAAAGTCAATGTTCTGCTTTTCTTTCTCTAATTTCTTCGTTGGGCAGTAAACATTTAAGGTGCGTTTGGATGGTTTGGGAATAAATAAGGAAAAACTTTTTCGGGAAAAAAATAGACGAAGAACACAACAAGGAGAGAAACCGTGGCAGTGGCACCAAATGCACTAGAGGCAATTACAATGGCAAGGCGCGTTCTCCTTGATAGACCCCTGCAGTGGGGGAGGGGGCTACCACACAGAGAAGGGTTGTTGCCAAAATCAGAAGCGTTGAACGAGCTGAATTTTGCGGGGATTGAGCCGGATAGCCGGTTGCTCGAGAAATCAACACTTTCGAGGCGGCGGAGTTGGGTAAGAGAGTCTGGGATTTTACCTGAGAGAGAATTGGAGGCGAGCTTGAGAGTGTTCAAATACTGACAGTTGCTGAACTCGGAGGGGATCGGTCCATTGAGATTGTTACTGGAGAGGTCCAGATAGGTGAGGTAGGGGAGCCAGTTGCAGAGGGCTAGAGGGATCGAGCCGGAAAGGTTATTGCCAGAAAGATCTAGTGAAGCCAAGGAGAGGCAGTACTGGAGAGAGGAGGGGATGGATCCGGTGAGCGACATCGAAGGGAGGTTTAATGCAAACACACGATTCTCGTCCGGTTTCCAGCAGGAGACGCCAGCGAAGGAGCAAATGGATCCGACGGTGAGGTTGGAGAAGTCCCATGAGGCGAGATGGTTAGCAGGGTCACCTAGAGATTCACGCACGCGTTTGAGGCAGTTCACGTCGTCTTCTTTATTGGTCACGTTGGCCGCAGAGGTGGCGGTGATGAGAGAGAGGAGCAGGACAAGATGGAGATGGCATTGGCGCATGATATATTGATATATTGTACGCCAAGGTTTTGAGGGACTATATTAGAGAGAAATATACACTGAAAATAAGCAAGGACTACTGGAGCAGCCGTGGGATTTTGCCTGATCAGAGACCAGAGAAAGTGAAAAGGGATAAGGAAAATGGATCAATAATCTGATAAATGATAATCAGCCATGGGATTTTACAAAAAACGGACCATATCATGTACTGCTCCGATTCGAAGTGACGAAATATTTTCTGTGCTTCTATTCGGGTGTAGACGTGTAGTAATCCGTCTATCATAATAAGTCATTTCGGGTGGATTGTACGAATTACCATAACCTTGTGCCGCAAGGACCCCGAAAACAATGCGCTTTCATAATTTTATTATATTTATGGTTTCTTCAGTTTGAAAGAGTCAAACAGTCACTGCTTATCACTCGTCTCTGTTTAGATATTCCAGCGGAAACAATGGAAATGGATTAGACGACAAGAATTGATTTTGATGGCAATTTAGGGACAGTTTGGATGATAGGTTCTTTGAAAGGGTTCAGGAAGTACCACCTTGATATTTTCTTTTTCAATACCCAGCCTGGCTTTGCTTATCTTTGTTTTATTTTTAGAACTGTTTTCTTATTTTAATATTTATTTACTCAAGCTTGGTTAAGTTAATTAGGTTAGTAGCAGGAACTATAGCCAGGTTAGTAAAGGGGTTTGTCTCTATGTTTCTTATGCGTGAAAACTGTAGCTAATGGCGCATATAGGGGTCTTTTTTTTTTTTTTTTTTTTTAATGAAAGCCTATGAGCGTATCCACCTTCAAAAAGAAATCATATATGCTATTATGGTTAGGCCTGTCAACGGTCAGAGGTAGCACGTGGTTGCCGTTTCGTTTATTTAAACGGAACGAATAACAAAACAAATCATGATTTCGTTTCAATAACGAAACGGCAAACGAAATCAAAAATCTTACCGTTTCGATCATTTCAGTCTAGTTTCAAATCGTTTCATATGTTATTTATGAAGTGCAACGGTTAACGAAACGAAATTCTGTGCCGTTTCACAAACGAAATGGTTAACGGAATGGTTTTTGGTACCGTGTTCCGTGCATTTCGGCCACGTTTGACAGCCCTAATTATGGTGGGCTGCTGAAGGGGTGATAAAAGGCACGAATGGCAGTTAGAGAACAAAAAAATATACATATATATGATGAAAATATTATGAAATATATTTTTGTCTGACAATGATAATGATTGAGACATATATAATATGCTGTAATTTTGCCTAAGGGCTTTTTCTCAAAAAAAAAAAATAATAATAATATGCTGTAATTTTGTATTGTTGCGTTAGACAATGTTAAACCAAATTTGACAGGTAAAGAGCTCATTTCGTACTCTATCTGAACCACTATTTGTTCTCTTTCTTAAGAAAGTTTTGCTTAGCAAATTTTTTTTTTTCAAAATTGAGTTTTAAAGCACTTGGGTTAGTCTCCAGTCCCCACTTGAACTTTTTTTTTTGACTTTAGATCATTTGAGAAATAAAAAAAATGGGCACGGATTGAGTCTTTGCAATGGACTTGAGTAAAAGATTGCATGTTCGAAATCCAACTGGATATCTTTCATAAATATTTAATTAAAAAAATTAGTTGGGAGGTTGGCCCAATTTATCTTCGAAAAAAGGAGTTGAACATTAATTTTTAGTACATGTAATTTTAAAACCTTTGACCACTTAGAGGTGCCAGAATTCAGTCCGCTTAGAGGTGCTTTCCTTGAAATTCTACCTATCCTTAACATCGCCGTCACTGTCGATCCAGGGGATGGTAGTTCGGTTTTATTGTGGCATCACAATTGGGGAAATGGTGTGCTCAAATACACCTTAGCTGACCTCTATAGCTTTGCCATTGAAGCCAACATTACATTGCTGGAATTTCTCAACAAACTTTTGACTAATGAGCAGGTTTTCTTAGAAGCCTTGAGCACTTCAAATTCAGCAATGCAACAGTGGTACTCTTTGCAGCACCTCTTATCGTCTCAAACCGTGTCAACAACTAGAAGAAAAGACAATTTCAGATTCAGCATGAACAGGGCTGGTGCTTTCTCTGTCAAAACTATCTACAATTTGCAGAAAACATTTCCCAAAACTGATTCCCTGCTCTACTCAATTTGGCGGCTCAAAATCCCTCCAAGAATGAAGATCTTCATCTGGCAGATGGCACAAAATAAAATCGCTACATTAGACAATCTAAAGAAAAGGGGATGGTCTTTAGCAAACAGATGCATTTGTGTGCGCAACAGGAAGAATCTGTCAAGCACATGTTTAATGAGTGTCCTTTCTTCATTCTTACTGTCCAAAAGGCAACACTGCACTCATCACTCTTTTCTTCACTTTCTTTTTCCAAAAATGCTGAATTCTTGCTTGAAGGCACTGGAGTTAAAACTCACAAGGAGCTCATGGCAATTTTATGCTCCATTATTTGGAGGGAAAGATGCTCAAGGATTTTCAGAGGAATCCAGCAGCCCATAAGCTTGCTAGTTGATCAAATCTTCCTGGAATGGCACTCGTTGCAAGGCAATCAGTTTTCTGGAATCTCCTTTGCTTAATCTTCAAGATCTTTGATTGAAACTCACTTTTGGCTTAACTCTAAGAGAACGTTTACCAGAATTTTTTTAGGCAGTTCAGCTTTCACTTCTCACTTATCAGTTTTTTTGTAATTTTCTTTTTTAACTTTCTGTAACTTTAGCTTCTTGCTAAATTTTTTATTCTATTAATGAAAAGATGGGGTCTTTGAACCTCATTTTTGCTTCAAAAAAAAACCTTTGACCACTAAAATGGTATCAATGAACAATTTAAACGGGTCGTTGTCACATAATCCATCCGAATCGGAGCAGTAATCCAAAAAGTTGCAACGTAGAAGCGTCGTCTATGCATCTCCACAAGACCACAGCTTCATCTTTTTAAAATTTCTCCAGTCATGCCTGGGTTGAGAAGATCCGTTCATGATAAAATATAGTCAATCGTCTGTGTCCGAATCCACGTTCATTGATATTACTACAATGTTTCTAAAATTATAGCACACAATTTGAACCGTTTGACTTATTTTCTCTCAACATAAGATTCTGAAGTTTCTCCGAATAATTACATTATATCACGTATAGTACGATTATAATCAATTAGACGAATCAATTGCGCATTATAATTATGTAGATATGCTATTGTCGTAACTAAATATGGCAATTATAATTTATACATATTTTCAATTTAAGCTCTTAAGATATGCATGCAATCAATAAACCAACAGCAGTCAACATATTCCATTATTTTATCTATAATACACCATCTTCATTTTTCATTGGGTGTTTAACTTGGAAATATCCTCTTCTTTTAAATTGTGACCGTCAAACTAAATGCGACTCACATTTACCTTATTTACTCTACCCAAATTATTCAAAAATTGGACCAATGAATACTTTCTAAGAAGACAAATATCACCTTCCACCGAAGGAGTTTGACTATTAGAACTCGGAAATCAGCCCGAGAAAATGACATGAATTTGGAAATAATCAAATTTCTTAGTAGAAAAACACAAACATAGAAAGTTAGTTACCTATTACTTGTCATGCCAGATTATTTAATTGGACCCCTCTTACGGTCTTATACCAAATGGACCAGTATGTTTCAAGAAAATAATAAGAAAAATCTATTGACTACTCAACAAGTTTTAATTGCATCCAAGTGACAATGACATTGTTGCTAAAAGTAATATACGACATTAAACACGAAACGTTAAAGTCAAAATGCAAAATATTAACTTTAAACCCCCATCCTGTTGATCACAGACACACACACACACACACTAATACCACATGAAAATGCCTGATCAACACGTCTGGACTTTTGACCGTGCGAGTCTGATCAGAACTTGCAACTGGATCTGCTTCATGCGAAGCTGAAAAGTGAAAAGAGAAATTACATTAAAAAATTTCCAACCAATGAAACTTGAGATATTTTGTGAGAGAGAAAGTTCAACTTGCCAACTAATTGCATATTTCGAATCAAATTAATATCAGAAAATCATTAAATTTATCACAATAGCAACGTTAGGGATGTTGATTTAACTAAAATGATTTTATTACAGCATAAACGCATTTCACAGCCAAGTTCATCGTGAACATGCAACCACCAAATTTGCGAACTTCACAGCATTAACAATTTTCAATAGATATTTTAAATCATACTAGCTAGGTGTTTATCTTGGTTTAAAGGAGTATCTACTCTGCAATGAAATTAAAAATAATTGTTTAAGTTAGAAAATTATGCATTATACCTGAAAAGGTATTTATTCTAGTTTAAAAACAAAGAGCATTTTCAGGATAGGAAAAAATAAAGTCAAAGTGTGTGAAAATCAAGTGAAACAGATTTATTAGGTAAGACTTCAGGTAGTTATATCACGCATTATGAATGTCGTCGCCAGTATATTTTAGATTGCCTACTGAGAATTTAAGTCTTTGGTAATCACCAATGTGTTTTTGTTTATTTATTAAACTCATTTTTGGCAGAGGCCGGCCCCAAATTAAAAATGGGCGTCACCGAGGGGCTCCAGAGGTCCCTGACAATTACGCTGACGAGAAAGAAGGTGCAGCTGCAGAGTTCCAGCCTTCTTTAAAAGTAGCTGCTTCACTCTAATCCATGTCATATTCCATTCTGTTAAAATATGTGATAATCATGTGATTTGTGTCAATGTGCTAAGCCTGACAAGAGATTATAGAGCTATTTTTTCCCTTTTGACCCTGAAATCTCAGAGCTTGTTAATCTTCTTTACGTAATCAGTCGATTCTATGTATCTAGGAATATGCTGGTATTTATTTTTTCGTTTTTCGTGTTGTTATCTTTTGCATAATTTAATGTGTCTTTTCCCTTTGCAGAGAATTTTGTGTTGGGATAGTATCCGGTGAAAAATATATGTTGGTTATCTATATTGTTTATGAGAATTGGTACCTACCATCCTCTACATTCCCATCCAACCATCCATAGGCTCCAAACAAGACAAATTGGGCCCAACAACTGGCCCAATCTATTTATATCCCTCACAACCTCCTCTTTTCACTCCACCAAACCTAGCCGAATCCTGCCCTCTCCATCCCTTCCCTCCGTAAACAGCGACAGACAGCCAAACACATGTAAACAGTGCCGATCTACATCTCCTGAGCAAGGCGCAGAGGTCGGAGGGCCTTCGTCGGAGCTGGGTGTTGCTCCGCCCCGAGCACAAGACTGTCGTCGACTTTAGTCTCGACATTTCTAGATGATTCGACATAAGTTGCGATTTCGGCCATGGCCTCCTTTTCTATTGGTTTATCTCAAATCTTATGTGTTAATATTGCGTTTCTTGAAAAATTTGGGCATTTCACAGTATGTGGTTTTGTAATTTTCTGATCTTATCGAGATGTTGAATTGTTGTGTGCACAAACCTTGTGGTTTGAGATAAACCGAATCAGCCTCTTTGATTTGTGGTTATAACTGTTTTCCTTGCAATGCTTTAGAAGATGTGTGTTTAGTATCTAATGCGTATGAATTCCTCTCACCTTTTCTCAAGGTTTATTTCGTCTTTAGTTTGTTCCTGATTTTTTTTTTGTTCAGCTATGGATACAAGTGAGGGGAAGGCAACGAACCTTGGTGCATCTTCTATCAATAGGAAAAGAATTCTTTTTTTTAAAACAAAAAGTAATAATTCTTAAAAATTCAAACTTCAAGCTTATTTAAAATTTTTGTCATCTTTCTGATACGTTTCTGTGAATGGTATCTTGAGTCAATATGAAGATATCAGTGTAATTATTTAAACAAAGTCATATGGAATGTCGTAGACATCAGAAATTTGTGTATCAAATTGGATTTTTGCATCTATACCAAGAGTACCAAATGTAGTATATCTTTTTGTCTTTATACCTAGTTTCGTTTGTCTTTTTATTGTCACTGTTCCAATTAGTAGTGAAATTAGTGTTGTGCTTGTTTTTCTACCTGGTTTTATGATTCGTGTACCGAGACCACTTCTGGAAGTGGCATTATTACACATTTAATTTATTTCAGGATTCATACGTAGACGACTCTGAGGAGGAACGTAGACGACTCTGAGGAGGAACGAGGAAGTGACAGAGAGAGAAGAAGACCCTAACTTGAAGCTCTTTGTTGGGAATTTTTTTGAATGATATTTGTTGGTTGTGTCAATACTTTGTACTATGTTGTGCTAGTTTTGTTAATTTTTTCATTTATTCAGATTATAATATGTAATTTGTTACCAGTGATTTAGTTTTCTTAATGGATTAGTTAGTCATCATATGTGTTCACTTTGTTTACTGTAAATGTTAACTATATTGTTATATGTATTCACTTTGTTTATTGTAAATGTTAACTATATTGTTATATCTGTTCACTTTGTATATTGTAAATGTTAACTACGAAATCAAATTTCTGCTGCAACTAACTGAATACATAAATACTTTAATTCATCCCTTAATGTGTTTAATTGAACAAAAAAATTTACAATATTATATTTTTGCTGCAACTAACTGAACATTTATACAATTTAAATTATCCCTTAACGTGTTAAACTGAACAAAAAAAATACGAAAATTCAATTTTTTGATGTAACTAATTGAACACATAATACTTTAAGTTCATCCCTTAACTTGTTTAGCTGAACAAAAAAATACGAAAATTCATTTTTAAGATGCAACTAACTGAACAAATAACAAGATTAACTCATCCCTTGATGCATCTAACTGAACACAAAAATCCGTCTATTTGATGACGTCAGCGCGAAAAAAAAAATTTTCGAATTTTTTTTTTTGAAAAAAATTTCGCTGACGTCAGCACGCAAAAAATTGAGGATGAGGCTCATTTTCTGACTTGTTGGATGGTATGGATGGGAAATCAAGGGATGGTGCATATCAGCCCTGATTATTTATTGAAGGTTAAAATACGATAATCTTTATTTACGTGGGTTTTCAGATACATAATTATTGATTAATGATTCACTTGTGGGAGAAATTTGATCCGTTTGGCTGGGCAAATATCATTAATAATCATGCGAAATAGCACCAAGCTTGTCAGACAAATCGAATATAAGCAAGTCTTCCAACAAAATCATGGCCGTTGACGCTATCAAATTCTGGTTTTAAGTATAAAAGTTTTTAACAAAAGGCAAAATGAAAGGGGAAACGACAAGAAAAACTAATGCCTTTTTACGACTTGCACTTGTTTTATACGAATCGCAACAGAAACAAAACATGATTGCTATCTTATTTTTCTACAAAAATAATAAATAAACATATATAACAACAACATGATTGCCTTGGTCACGAAACGCATAGCCCAAGGGATAAATAGTCAAAATTTCAACATCGTCTTTACTACTAGTAATAATTAGTAGCTTTATATGCTATACAAATCTAACTTAACATGAGATCAAACATGTCATCTGGGGTTAACAATGTGGTGCCTCCTAGAATTAATTCCGTATCCATCTTACCACTCTCTGTTATAGCTTCCATCACCTCACGCGCCTGTTCAAAAAAGAAGTAAAACTTAATAGAAAATAAATTTAGCTCTTTATTATTATTTTTTAAAGGTTTTGCGAATCACACTACTTTATGCAGTCTTGCAACCCCCCCCCCCCCCCCCCAAAAAAAAAAAAAAAAAACATATGTCTTAGTAAATATGAACGCCCATTTGGTTATTTAAATACGACACTGACAGTCAATAGTAACATTAAGCAAAAACTTCTCCTTGATAAGATTGCTGAGGTATGTTTTTCTTTAATCTATTCTGATGGAGAAGTAAGAAGAAAATACTTGCTGGTACAGAAAATTGAAAATTTTTCCCTTTTAGAACATCAATCTAACAATCAGGTGTCATTTACAATTGAAAATTAATAAATAAATAGAGATGTGGGAGGTGCCAGTACATGGACTGTGGAACAACAAGTATTATTTGAGAAGCTTACTACAAAGAATGTACAATTTTGTTAGTATCTTTGGGGGTTGGTGCAAACATAGTAATATGAGGGGACAAAATGCAAACCTCAAGAGCATTGATGCCTCCAACCACAAAAATAAAGAGAACACTCTGATCTCCTAAATTTGGCTTAGCCTGAAAAATATAAATAGCACAGGGTCATCATTTTGGCTTAACTGACATGAGTATAAATAAGGGTCTAAACAAATGATCACTCAGCCAATCATTCAAGCTCCTAACAAAAAAACAAATAAAAGGAAATGATATAGAAGGGGGGAAAAAATGAAGGAGAGCAATAACTTCATAACTATAAAGGAAAAAAAAAAGTCAACAGTTGGTATAGTATGGTTATAACAATATAACTACAACAGATGAGCAAACAGAGAGATAAAAACAAACCTGTCCAAGGCCAAACCTACCAAAACCACTCTTAAAAAAGCGACCAACAGCTGAGGAGTGGTACTCAATTCCTGGTACGTCTCCTTTAATCAGGATTGCACTCAATAACTTGTACAACAGCCCCTTTCTAATACCATAAGTACCAGATTCATATTTATTCAAGTCAACAAGCAATTCTCTTATTGTGGGGCTTCTCACTGGTAAACTAGATAACTTGTGAAAGAATTTGCAGAGCTGGTCTACCCGATCTCTCAATTCCAATTTCAACTGGACTTCTCCATAATCATCTTTATCTTCTTCTTCTTCTTCATTTTCATCCCAGTTGCCCCATTGATCATCAAAATCGTCTATTTGATCTGATTTTGCAGGATCACCCTCCTTTGTGACATTTTTCTTGGCTTGTGATTCAAGCTCCTTTTCCAGACCATTGAGAAACTTAATTTTAGCATCTTGTGGTTTCTCTAAAATGGCATCCACAATTGCATCTTTAATGGACCTTTCCTCTTCCCATGAGAATGGAGACATTGAGACTGAGGTTGGGAAATTTTCACCAGCCAATATATAGCCAACCATAGAAAGAAGTAACACATCCTTCAGAGAAAGAATCCCTTGGGAGGTACTGCTTGTGTTAATGAAGTCACGAATTTCACTAGACAGACTCTGGCTCGAGTCAGCTGAGCTCACACTGAGCATCTTCTCGGCACTGACAAAAGCATCCCACCTGGAGCTTTGTGGCTCAGAATTCGCCATGTCAGCAGCTAGTGCTAATTTCACAATTCCTCTGTTTCTTACCAAAACCTTTTGGTCTCTGGAGAGTATTTTGACCATGTTACGAAGGTCCGATTGGGATGTTACTTTTGAACTGACGGATAAGTTTTCATTCTTCAAGGATTCCAATAGCCATTTTTTGACAAGCAAAAGACCATCTCTTGCCCCTCTGTCAAGCAAGGATTCCAAGTAGCTCGCACCAGGATAGTTTGCAAGGAATGCACCACTTAGTTTGGGTGAAATTTCAAAATTATTATCATCAACCTCGCTAGAATTCCATCCAGAGACAAAATTTATAACATTTTCATATAACCGATTGTTACCTCGCTCTTCTTCTAGTATTGTATCAAATGGCACATCCATGTCCAGAGGGACCCGCTTGATTATTTTACTGGGGCTTTGTGCAGCTTTTGATGTACTATGCTGACGAGGCAGGTTAGAGAGGATGCGCTCAAGAAAAGAGTCGCCATGCAAACAAGGGCTTAAAAGATCAACTGTGCGGTCAACAAGTAACAAACCAGCTGATCTCTTGGTACGACGACTCACATCATAGAGGCTTGACATGTCCATCATTGTCTTCCCTATTGTCTTCGATGTGTCACCCACTGAGAATATTTCCAATTTTAGATCCATCTGCATATAAATAATAAATTACTAAAACTTGAGCTTATTTGAGCAATAAACTATATAAACAATCATGCCTCTATTGGCCAATTAAGTGGTATAATGACAAGAAGTATGAAACATAAACAGTGTCAGCCAAACTAAAATTGTCAGGCACTTAGACCTGTAGCAAGTATCCCAATCATTGAATGTAGTCATCATAAACACAGCAATTGGCTCCTCAATTAGGCTAATTAGACTCAAACAATTCAATGGATCAACTACATCATATTGCAATTACCTTATCAGCTAAATAATAAAGGTAATGTGCAGTCAGAGTAACGCCAGATGGTGCATCATCTCCATCAAGGCTTTGACCTGAAGAAACAGCAGGTAGACCTGGTCCCAGAGACTCCTCACTTTCTTCATTAGACAAGCATAGCTCCGCCATTGTCCCTTCAGATGGGAGCACGAACACCCGAGAAGAGATGGGGCATATGACCATTGGCAAGTGTTGCACTGACACTGATAGTTGAGTGGGACCTTCTGTGTCAGTGATATAGGCATTGTTGTTCCCCTTTTTAACAAGTTCTTCATAGTCTTGAGTGAGCAGGGTTTCATATTCATGGAACGCATCAGGTCCGAGAGGACAGTCAATGTGGGCCGAGTGGGAGATCTAAGTATTGGTAAGTAATTGTACTTTTAGACCCCAAAATAAGAATATAAAATATTCAGTGAACTTTCAAAGAGACCCACAAGGTTGAAGAAATCAAATGTAAACTATTTCCAGGCAAGTGTATATTAACCCAAAAGAAGGGCAGACAATAGTTTCTATGCGACAACACTCTAGTTTGGCACAATTCTGTACTGAATCTCAATTATAGAATTATTGTTTTTAAGGTTTTTTGTGGCTTACTTGGAATATCTTAATGGTAAACACTAATTAGCCACCATTGAAATTAAAAGAATAAAATTATTTGAATTAGGAACCACGTATATAATCAGATGACCTTGTATTGTTCATATAGTCTTGCAAGCTATCAGAAAAAGAAGGGAAGGAAAAAAAAGAAAAAAGAAAAAAGAAACCATCCTGTTCCAGTTGTCACCTATCTGAGGTTAAATTGAAACTGCTGATTAGGTACTCCTGTTTACACTAATACAGAGCATAGGTACTTTGTATAGAAAAGACAAATGAAAATAAAAACTCAAGTAAGAGAGGAATGTAAGAAAATGATATTTCATAGTTTCTCAAAGTCAGACATCAAACTTTTACCAATAGATAAAGTAAAAAAAATAAAAATAATCACCTCAGGGATAGATGTAAATACAACACAACTTTGGATGGTTGAGTGGGTCCCGAGGCAGCGCAAGATATATCGGTGTGTATCACTCAAAAGTCGAGATGTGATGATCACAATTTTTGTTGGTGGGTCAACATAATTCAAGTTCCAACCAGCAGCCTTGGAGAAATAAAATAATCAAGCAAAAAGAAATATCAGAAATTATTTTTGTTATTTATTTAAATTTTTTTGCACCCAAGTTTATAGATGGAAATGATTATTTGCTAACAACAAGAGAAACAAAAGCACTTCCAGTTTCATAATCAACCTCGAATTAAACTGAATTAGCATGTGTCAAACTATTAAGCAAATAAGACTCAAATTAACCAAATGTAATTTAATGCCAAATTGACTCTCATTTAGCCAGTATGCCCTCAAAATAAAACTGTGTGCCATTTAAGATCCAAAGTCAGACCAGGTGCACTTTAATTACTCAAGAGAAAAATAAAAATGATCCCAAATTAACATCCACAAGTCAGAGTCAGTTTACTTTGACAATGGCAAGAGGATACCAAAATGATGCCCCATTGAGCAATTGTTGGCCACAAATTGCAAATAAACTACAGTAAGCATTAATCATCCTTAATTAAAGTGCCAATTTTAGTTCTTATTATCCGTACTATGAACCTTAACTTGATCGATCATGCCTCAATCGAACCCATAACAATATGCAGGAAAACACAGAATATCACAAACCCTACGTCGATATCTGATCCAATATTAAGTAATGCAACAATCTAAAAAGCAAATTTAGAAAACTTTACAGCATCTAGAGGAGATAAATTGTCGAGGCTGCAGAGAGAGCGGACACCGAGTTCTAGCAAGAGAGGGAAGGCACCAGAGAATTGAAAGGCCTCTCTAGTGCCAGAATCAATGTACAAAATGGCGTCGGAAATCTCATCAGATATCTACAGAAGCAAATGTAATAAAAACTTGAAAGGATTAGCACGATGGAGATGCTAACTAATCTCTCTTCTGATAGAGATATTAAGTACAGAAATTCCTGACCTGGCGGAGGGAATCGAGGCAAGATCTGATGAGATCGACGGATCCCATCTTCTTCTCTCTTTTTTCTCAGCTAAATTGAAAGGCGGAGAAGGGGATTTACTCACAATTTACAAGTTGAAAATCTAACCAAAGTGACTTAGTAGTGAGCATGGTTCAAAAAATCGGATTCGGATCGGAATCGGCGGAGACCGATCCGATTATAGGCGGTTTGGAACGGAATCGGGTTGAAATTATAAATGGATAGCGGAGAAGGGGTGCGGGGAAGGCTGCCTGAGGTGGGTCGGGGCCGGTGGAACCAGTTTGGAGGAGAGTGGCGCACCGAGGTTTAGGTGGTTCGGCTTCTTTTTTTTTTGGTGACGCTGTCTAAACTCTAGTCTAGAGAGAGAGACGTGAAATTGAGGATGGAGAAGAAAGGTCACAACTGGACCTGTCCAGTTTGGGACTTATAATTATTTAGACGGTATAGATTTTTCTGAAATGGAATTTTTTTTTTCTAAAAAAACTTGCTTGATCAGAGGGACAATTCAAAATCACTTAAAATTTATAAAAAAAAATTTCTACAATCCTAACTGAGATATAAAGGCGTTTTGATGAACGTTTGCTTATTAAAAAAATTCTTTTAACAAAATTATTTCATTAATCGTAAAGTTTATCTTAATTATTTTTAAGATTTCGTTTTCTGAATTTTAACGCATCACACAGGCTTCCATAATTATATAATTTTATTTATATATAAATTAATCGATTTTGTACTTCCAATCTTTAATCTTTAGCTTATATTTGAAAAATATATTTTTTCCTTATTTTTTTATTTTTCTAAATTTTAAATGTGTAAAATATGATTTTAATGGAAAACTAAATGGCCTATTATGATTAGATCCATGGAAATCTCAAAATCAGACTCTCCGCAGGTAAGTTGAAAGCTCAATATTGAGAACCGAAGCTCAGCTAGCAGACTACTAAGCAAATTATAGCGGTCTTTTCATCTGATGAAATATTAGATAACAATATAACATAAATACATGTTTAAGCGAGAAAATAAGTTAGTTATTCAAGGGTTTGGCCTTCTGTTACCTACGTGGATGATAGACTTCACAAGAAAATTGTTTTTGCTAGGTTATTCATGCATATTAAAGGGGTAACAATTGATGGTTAGCATATAAAAAGAAAAATTCAGAAGGAAAAAGAGAGTACACGGTAATGAATAAAATTTATCATATAAAACTATATTTAGTCCAGTGTGTGATATCAGAGGATAATCAATGAAATTTACTAAAATTTTGAAGTATAGAATTGTGCATCTGTTATATTATATAACCGAATTGTGGGCAAAATAACTTTTATTTACCGGACAACAGGAAGAGGAAATAAGAAGAACTAAACATGGTATGAATGGTGAAAGTAAAATCTCATTACTCATTCTTATATACAAGTTATTTCTGTTATCTAATAGTTTATTTCAATAAATGTTTTTAAGTCTTACAAACCTAGAGACACTCGAGAGAATATTTGACCTGGTTACAACCTAGACACACTACTAGTTTCAATTTTTTTTTTTTGGTCTTTGCAAAAAAGTTAATGATACCATGAGTTGCAGAAAAGTAGAATTCGCCTTTTTTATGAAAATGAAACTGGTCTTTCCAGCATCAATAATTTAGCACTTGGAAGTTTTTATATTTTAGCCATGATGATTTATTTCCTTTTACACATGTGTTAATTTGTTTAAGAAATGCTAGTTGTAGTTTTAAAAATATGATGTAATTTTTGAATACTTAACGTCCAACTTTGTGCATGTATGTAGCCAATTAAAAAGTAAACCTTGATCGTCCAACACATCATCAATAAGGTACTATTCACACATTTAATTTGTTCATTTCTTTTATTTTTATAATTTGGTGTAGTATTTTCTTTCTCAATCTTTTTTTTTTTTGAAATTAAGAGCCTCAAGAAGGGGATCCAAATTATTAACCAAAAGAGTTTAAAGTCACAACTCCGTGACTACAAGAAACAAAGGAATAAAAGTCAACCAGATTTAAAACTACCCTATTACAGAAAACCAGTTTAAACCAAATCTCAAACTATTGTCTGAAAACTAGAAAGTAATGTAGAAAAGACTAAAAGCAGCAAGCAACTTTTTTTTCAGGGCATCATTCAGTCACCCAGTAAATCTTCATCTTAGGCATTCTTCACATGTCCCTCTGATGTCTCCTGGGAATCAGCATGTCTTGACTGAGTTGTGTTCCTGTCTTCAGCTTCTCCTACAATCTGCCCTTCCCTCTAGTTTGCCTATAACACCTGATACTCATTGTTATCAATTGGCCAGAACCTGATGATCCCAGTTGAAGTATTTTCTCTTTTATTTTTCAAACCTGTCCAATTTTCCTTCTCAATCTTGGTTGTTCGAAATTGATGTCAAGGCTTGCTGAGAAGAAATGCTTGAGCTCCATAATTAGAAGAGAAGCACAAAAATATTTTGTAGTGTCGAGCAAATCAATAACTTCAATCGTAGAGCAGAAACAAATTTATAGTGTTGTGTATTGACTATGGTTTTGTGCATATAGCTGGGAATTAGAAAGAGAAAGATGGCTGTTGTGTTGAAAAGTTGAAGAAAGTTGAGGAAGTAGGTTTCTTCATGACTTCTCATAGCCCATGTTTGAATGTACTTAAAAAAAAAAGGGCTCTTCTTATAAAAGATAAGAACTATTTTTCTCATTTTATTATTAAGGACTAATGGTGTTATATCTCTTTGGAACAAGTAAATTACAGGCATAAATTAAATATTCAGAGCTATCAAACAATGCACTTTTTTTTCCCGTCAAAGTATGGACAGGGCTCTTTAATTAGGTATCTTGGCTCTGACTAGGTAATAACAGATGACATTTCTATAACATCAGACATTTTTATGTGATAAAAAAATAAAAAGGAGACAATTAGCAAACAATATATAAAACATATAGGATATGGTTATTATTTTTTTGTTTTTGTTTGTAGGTCGCATGAAATATTTTTCAAAACACAAACTCAAATCGCAATTAAAGTTTGACGACTTTTCTATATTAAATTATAATAGTTAGATATTACATCAACACTGGTTGTTTACAATTACGATTTTCAAAATATAACACAAACTGCACTACTAAATACAATAATAACATGAAAAATGGATTTAACCATCCATATATTTAAAAAAAAAATAGTGATAGTCCTGACAAATACACTGTACGAAAAATAATACGTAGAACTAATAGAAAGTTTGCTAAAAATAACCGCTAATTATTTATTAAAAATTGCCTAATAATGGATTATCTGAAAACACTAAAATGTGCATTGATTTAATTAATAGTATAGTATTGCGGGTATTTATTTTTGTCGCTAGTCAATATTAAATTTGTTCTATTTTAATCAACGATGTGAGGGTGCAAGGAAAGCCCGTAGCTCGTAGCTCGTTCGTGTTCGACTCGAAAAAAACTCCCTAACAGCCGGTATAGCTCGAGCTGCTAACGAGACGACTAGTTAGGTCGCGAGTTAAATTGGCGAGTCCAAACGTGACCTAACTCGTTCGTTAATGACTCGGTACGTTAACGAGTTATGTGATCCGTACGATTAAAATCAAAATAAATCCTATCCGTCCCTTACTCCCTCTAATAAACCCTCAGCGCCGCAGAAACCCTACCAGCCCCGATTTCCCAAATCGCAAATTTGCATCCAAATCCCAAACCCTTATAGTCGTCGCTCAGTCCGCCTCCGCCACCGCCAGTAGGCAGTAGCCACTCACTCCTTACTTCTTCTCTCTGCCTCTCTGGTCAGTGATCACAGTCACAGACTCACAGTCGCTCACTGCCTCCTCACTCCTCAGTCGCTCAGTGCATTTTTCCTCTCCGTCAGTCGCTCGCTCACTGTCTTCTCGAGTCTCGAAGGCGAGTAGGCGACCTCTTCTCTCATTTCTCCTCTCCGTCAGTCTCAAGTCTCTTCCTCCTCACTTCAGGTTTATTTTTCTCTCAACTCTCTCTTTGGATTTGTTATTAATTTCACTGAAGCTACAAAAAGTTAAAATTGTTATCAACAAGTTTTATTCTGGTATGTTAAAGAATTTCTATGGATTGTGGTTGATACATTTCACTTGACTTGCATGTTCTGGTAACTAGAATTGATCAGGTTGCTCTAGAAATTGTCGATCTGTACTCTGTTTGCTATTATTTCACTGTTATTTACAATGTTATTTCACTGTTGTTAACTTGTTATGCATTTGCTTGAGACAGTGAGTGAGTATTATTTGTAGTTGCATGACAACATAAGTGTCACTGTGTCAGTACTCAGTAGATAGATGACATGAGTACATGGTTAAGATTTTTGTTGTTTATCAATTATGAGTATAACTGTTCCTGTGAAATTTTTTTGTTTAATTGTGCTCTTTCCACCTCAGGATACAATATGCACAAAACCTGTAATCTACTGTTTTTTATTTTAACCTTTTTATTTAGAAATTCTGTTAATGTTAGTTACAATTTGGTATGGAGCATAAGCATAGTACTTGTATTGTTCATTAGAAATTCTCTGCACCGATGTGATCTAAACTTTTTAATCTACTGTTCACTAGTATTGTTGACAATAAAAATTTCTCACTGTCATTTCACGCTACTGCGCTGTTGAGAAATAGACAAATAGTTCAAATAGTGAAATAATGGACTGAACTTTTATGTTGGGTTACACTATACATTATGGGCTAGGCTAGGCTGGGCTGGGCTGGCAGGGCTTCGTTTTTCTTCTGTTTGCTTCCTTTCCTCCGTCACCCTGGCGCTTCGCATCACTTCTTCGCTCCATCTCTCACTCTCTCGTAGTCTGCCCTGTCTCGGGGGCTCTGTCGGAACGTGTCTCCGATCCTATTTGCCAAGGTAAATGCTCATTCCTTTTCTAATGGTATAAAGTTGGTTGCAACGGACCAGTTTATTTGGTCACCAGTTTATTTGGTCACGTTCAGGCTTCATGGAACTTGTGTTAGACTTTATTACAGGATTGTTTTTTCATTGCTGGTTACACTTAATTCACTTGTCATCCTGATATTTATCACTAGTTTCTAGTAAGCAATATTAGTATATTACTATAGCTTTGTTACTAATTGCAAACAAACACAAGTATTATTTTTTGAATATATATAATAATAATAACTAACAATTAGGTCTTTTTTAATACTCGAAGTATATTATGTAGTTTTTTTTTTTGTTATGGAGAGATTGTTGCATGCATTAGAATGATTTATTCCCCTTTTTTTGTTGGGAAATAGAGAAGCAAAGAAAAATATCTGATCATTATAATTGGTTATCAAATTTTTGGAGAAGAAAACTGCTCATTTGACTCTCCTTTTGTCTCTTTTTTCAGACCAAATTTGTGGCAAGACTTAGATAACTGCACTTGTCATCTAGAACAAATTCATTGGACCATCACTAGAATTAGGCACCGCATTTGTACATGTAAGAGAAAAAAAGGAGATTGGACAATCACGACCTTTTCCTTTCACAATGGCAGCTCCAAATGAACAATTTGTTGATTGGGAGATCATACATGTTCCTGGCAATGCTCCTCTTTCTCTTGAAGATTCCACTGGTAACTTTTTTTTTCTCCTTCGCCTTTGATCTGCTTTATCAAAGTCTTTAATTAATTTGATTTCATTCTGTTTGAATTTTGCTTCTGCCTTTCAGTGAACGTGGTAGCTGCCAAGATTGAGCCAAAGCAGGCAAGTGCGATAATTCGGTGAGAATGTTTAAATATTTATAATTGTGCTTTCATCAAACAAAAAGCTTAATAGGTTGTTGCGTTGCTTTTAATTTTCATTATAAAGGCTGATTTCAAATACAATTTTTTTAAATCAGTTTAATAAAAACAGTAAAGAGAGAATTTTAATTATTCCCTTGTGAACTAGAGTGCCCTATCATTCCAAACCGTCCAAATTAGTTTTGGTGTTACATACCACAGTACTAGTAAGGAACTCAAGTGGAGTTACTGATCCATACAGTCTATTTTCGTGGATCTGTTAGTAACAATACAAAATCTAAATCCTTTGGTACTGAAATCTAACTACATTTAGTATTTATTCTTTTTTTTTAATTTCATAATTATGCTTTTCTTTTTTATTTCTCTAACTTCAAAAAATTGATTGCCAGGCAGTTAAATCAGATATGTCCACTTGAGAACCTTCGCCATCTCAAGCGTGTTAAAAAGGACAAGTCTCAAGGTGTTGCTTTAAACACAATTTATTTGAACATATATCTTTGAAAATGATGATGCCTTGTTTTATTTTCTTATATGTGAAATTGTATGTAAAAATTGGTTGGAACTTGGAAGATTACATGTTGCGGTGTTGGACCATTTAGGTCTGGTTCCAAGGTTCAGGCATTTCTGGTTTCTGCCCATTTTAGCCTTGTCATTTGTTGGTCTTGAGTCCTATTAGGGTCAGTGCGGAGCACATTATTTGAGCAATAGTATATTTTTAGTTTTGAATCTATGTTAGTATTGTGGGTTCAGGTTGCTTGGGATTGGGTCCAGCTCAGGGTCTGAAACTCTTCGTTGTTGTGTGGCAATTTGTTTTGGGTTTAATATTCTGTTTATGAACAAGTCAGATCAATTTCAAATTCAGGCAGTTTTTTGGGGTATGATTATATTTTGCCGATTATACCTGATTACTTGATTTTCAAATTATAACGTTGGTGTTCTAAAGACAGTATTTGTTTTTAGTTCTGCTTTGTGATTGAGATGTTTATCCTTCTTCAATGGTGTCAGGAAAAGTTGAACTATCAATTATTCTATGCCTTTCATCTGAAAATGGAAGTTCTATAGAGGCTTTTCCAAGTGGAGTGCGCCAACTAATAGATAACTACAATTTGAGCTCCTTTTATGCAAAGGTAACGAGAGCTTATTGTTCCTGCAATTTAGTAGTATTTTGAGTTGCTAATGATGGTTTCATCAAACATACTGTTTGCAGAGGTGTACTTCCATGAAGCAACTTGTAAACAGTTTAATTGACCGAATCTTATTCATATCCATGAGCAATTTAAAGCAGATAGTCTTCCATAAGATTGTGGAATTTATTTATTTATGGGGTGAGGTAATCTTAGCAACAAGAAGCCAATCTGGGAGCAAGATATATAATCTAAGTTTGGGAATGAAATGGGCTGCTGCTTTCATTGGTCAAATTATTATGCTACATAAAAATATTAATTTCTCTATAATTGAATATTGCTTATTCTAGCTTATGATTTCTAATGAAGTTGATGATTTAAATATTTGTTGAAGGTTTCTAAATGCCAAGCTACCTCAAAAGAGGAGTGGGAAGAACAATGCAAGCTTTGGCCTACTTCATTCCATCCTCCTACCAAGTAAATTATTCTTTGCAAATAATTCAGTTCTTGTACTTAGCTGCTGTACGTTATTGTCAATCAGTATGTGTTTATTAATGAATGGCTATGTAGCTGAAAGTTTCTGTTAATGATAAATTACTTAAAACTCAGTTGTCGTCTTTTTGTACTGGTATAAGGAAGCTTGAAGGTTAAAATATTGGTTGAACTACACAGCCTACCAACATAATAGCTAGAAAAACAAAAACCATACAAAAAATGAAAATTACAAATTTTTTGCTTGCCTTAATCTTTGTTTTGATGTTTGTTCTCCATTTCTATAAATGGCAGCCCCGAAGGTGTGTCTGGATTAGATGCTGAAGAAATTAAGTCTATATATAGTTCCATGAAAAGTGTGATGCAACTAGTGCAATCAAATATTCAACATAAGGTATGTTTTAAATTTTGGCTTGTGTTCCTCAATATGTAGATTGTTGTTTTACATTGGCTAATTTTCATCCAATTCATGGGCATTTTGGTTGTTACTAACCATTTATTGGTAAACAAGGTAAATTTGTCAGTTGGATTGGAATTGAACTTTTGCAATCATTATTCATCACCAATGGTGTCTCAGTAATGTTATTTGTAACCATATTAACAGAATAATCAGGATCTATCTTACAAATGCTAATTGATATCGGAATAAAGAAAAAAGAAATAAACTCGTCTTCAATCTGGTATCAGATAGGCAGCTCCACACTGACCAAAATCAAAACTAAAATTGACAAATACAGAAGCTTAGTTTTTTTATCAGCCTTCTATTTGATATGTAAAACTTAGTTTTTTTTTTTTTCAATGTCCTGGTTTTTGATAAAGTTAGAAATATATGACACTAAAACATTAAAAATAAGCACTTACCATCAACAAATGAGTGTTAGGCTATTGACTCAAAGAGCCAACTAAAAAGGCTATAGTATAGGTCTGACAATCTACCCAAACCTTTATTATAATGCCTTACAGAAGTGTTCTTTTTACTGGTACCAGAAAAATCAAATATTAAAAAGATGGGATGAAAGCTATGCCCTCCTTGCCCCTCACTTTATCCCTCCACAAATCATAGCCATGGAGTATAAATAACAGCTCAAGTATATAACATTTTCATCAACTTGCGGTTTATTCATGTTGAAGTTCTGTGACAAACAAATTTTCAGTCAGTAAATATTGTTTCATTTTTCCCTTTCAGGTGGTGAATGCTGCTGTCATAGTGAATCCATTTAATGGCCAAATAATTTCGAAAGCTCAAGATGACATATTACCCCTTCTGAAATCATCAGAAGAAAACATTTCATGGAACTCAAAAAATGAAGAGATGAAATATAAATGGAGTGAAAACAAAGGGGTTGCTTGTGTTAATCCCTGGGGATGGTTGGAACGATCATGCCAGGACCATGATGCAATGCCATGTGATAGTGGCTTAGCTTGGCATCCTTTAAAACATGCTGCTATGGTTGCCATTGAAAATGCTGCAGTGAGGGATCGGCGTCTTTTTCCTAATTCATCTCCATGTAATAATGATTGTTATTCTGAATTGTATTCTGATATAGGTCCAGCAAAACGGCTGAAGACAGAGGTATCTAATCTTTGATTTACGAACTGTTCAGAGATATAACTTTTACAAATCCAGTTGAAGTTTTGTTTTGCTGTGATATAACCTCTAACCCAGAAGCCCAATGCATTGTTATTAAGCCTATATTTTTCCTCCCTACTTTTTGTGTTGTCATTTAAATTATAATTTACTAATAACACTACATATTTTGTCATTTTTTTTCCTTGAAGGAGGCTCAGTTAACAAACCAAAATTCTGAAATTGGTAATGGTTTAACAAGTGAAGCAACAAGGCCATACTTGTGCACTGGCTTTGACATATACCTTGCTTGGGAGCCATGTCCAATGTAAGTTCAGGGTATTATCACTTCTGCAATTCTGATCCAACATTAGTTATATATTATTTGCTACCATGCAAAATTTTTTTTGGCAAGATGACCTGTAAAGAAAAGATTATAATACATTTGGAAACTTACCATCCGAGATATGTTGAAGTAATGGTCTAGTTGTGGGTGCTTATGCCTGAAACGATGAAAAAATGGAAGTGTTGCCATAATTGTTCTTATGACCAAAATAAATTTGTGCTTCTAGCTGAGTGTTTTTTCATCTATCCACGACATTTTCCTGTTTTAACTATTATAGATTTATAGGTGTGCTATGGCACTCGTTCATCAAAGAATCAAGCGTATCTTCTATGCCTTCCCAAATCCGAGGGTCGGTGCATTAGGCACTGTGCACCGATTGCAAGGAGAGAAAAGTTTAAATCATCATTATTCTGTATTTAGAATACATATCCCTGATAAGGCTCTCAGTGAGATTTTCTTAGAGAAACTGAAGGATTGACAGGTATATTTTTTGTTTAGTTATTTATTTGTGTTCTATTCTTTCAGTAACTAGTTAATCTGAAAATAACACTTTTGAATATCTTGTATATCTAAGTATTTTGGCATGTCATGATCTTATGGAAACCACATGCATTGCAATCCAATCACCTGGCGAATTGCAATTTGCAGTACTCGATATTCTTTTGAAGAATTAGAGTGGTCTAATTTGTTGTATGTTTGTTGGGAAGGATAACTACCAAAGAAGCTAAGAGACAATGTGCAACAGTTCAAATTTGTACCAGAACTAAATCTTAAATTTAAAATCCATAAGATTTAATTAAGAAAAGAGGATGTTAAGGGATCAAACTTTTGACCACATGTATGTATGCTGTCTTCAAAAGCGTATAAACTATGAACAAATAGCAATTTTATAGATCTACAGAGAAGATGATTGCATGTTTGAAGTGGTCTTGCATTAAAACAACCATATCGTCTATATGTATGATGTAAGCAAGTAGTAAAAATACCTATAAAATACCATAATTTCATCTTAAATATCTCTTAAATAAATTTGTTTAATATTTTATATATTTCAATCACTCTTACTTAACTTAACATATCGCCGAGTTATTATCAAGTGCAAGTTTGTACCGTATAAGATAAGACCGATGTTTCTATCGTTCAATGCTAGAGCCTAGAGCCTATAGCTATAAGTCGGCGCAGTAGAGGCCTCAAATTTCCCAATTCTCCTTCTGTACTACAAACAAATGGGATTATTATTGCCGAATTAAGTCAAGGCAGCCACCTGGCACCTGGTATTACCATTGTCTAGGAATCTCTCATGTGCTTTTAATTGAACCTTGAAAAGAGTCTTTCACTAATCAGGTTCCTACATTAGGTGCCTATATACTTCTCTTTATCATGAAATTTAAAAAAAAAAAAAAAAGAATCTATAGTAGGGATTGGACCTTTAAATAGGTTGAACACATACAGTCTTAGATTCACATTACAGTCTAATTAGAAAAGTCTTTTTTTTTTTCTTTTTGAAAAAGAAGAAGAAATGTTATCTTCTTGAGGCCTGAATCGTGTAGCACTGTTATATAAAAAAAAAAGAAAAAAGAGAGCACTTATTTCGTTTAGTTTTTTTTGGTCAATCCGAAACAAAAGTTCATGACGAGTTGACGACACAAGTCAAAAACGTCTATCATCCATATTATAGCTTGTAAATTTTCATCATCCGAACTTGCCTATCGTTTAGTACTGTCATCCAAGTTTTAACATCTTCCTTAGACCAAAAATTTTGGTGCTCTTGAGTTGAATGACAGATTGACAGCGCTTATTTTTCAATTTGGAGTTGGATTGAGTCTAGTTACATTTTTTATTCCTTGGAAAGTGCTGTAGAATATACTGCCTGACGAATTTGAGAACCATTTGATGCTATTGACAATTCTAAAATTTGTCTTGAACGGAGAAATAAATGAGAATATAATACAGATTTGAATTTTTTTTTTCCTTTTTTGGAGATGACAGATTTGGATTCAACTGAGGTCTCCAGAGTCGAGACCACAAACACAAAGATCTTCAATTGAAAATTAAAATCACCCGGGATAATGAAACGAAGCTTAAACCTACAGGTTATTTATCTCAAAAAAAAAAAAAAACGAAGCTTACAATAATTGAAACCTCAGTATACGGTGGTTTACTGTAGTGCTACCGTATTCTCTACTCTCCGGTTGCAGTGACCAGTTGCACATTTCTGATCATAACTGCCACCACATATAATCTCTGAGAGACGCCATTTCTTATTCTATTTTTAAGTATATACTTTTTGTTATCTAATTAGATGTATCAATCTCTCTAACTTATAATTTAAATATTGCAAACAATAATATTTCAATCGAGCTTCGAACCGCTACATTCATAAGATACATTTATTATTTACACTTGGTTGTAGAAAATCTTTTATGCTGAACCAGACATCGAGTCCTCTGATTTTTTTCGTTTTCTTTTTGATTTCCTATTTCCTTTCATTCTTCGTTCTATGTTTCTTCAATCAGTATATATTTATAAATTATATAAAGAGAATAGCTATGGTGAACCATGGTGCATAGAGGCCTTTGTGAACCATGATCGTTTGATCGGTTGTTTTGCAAATTGATAAATCTAAATAAACCAATCCAATCTATATATTGAAATCTCATATGAAACCAAATTTTTGCTATTTTTATATGAAACCAAATTTCACAATCATACAGTCAGTTCTCTCGAGCTCAATTAATTCGTCACCATTACCACCATGGGCTGATCTCCTCTGTTGGTAAGGAAATAATTGGCCCCAAATAGTTCCATTAAAAAATATGCGCATCTTTGCAACTATAATAGTTTATATTTTTTTTCTCGGGAGTTAAAATCTTTAATTATGTTTTACTTTCACAATGATTTTATTTTTAAAATTATAATAATGTAAATTTTAAATATATATAATAATATAAAACTTGAAAATAATTTATATCCAAAATCTAAAACTCAACTGTCAAATAAATCAATAGATGTGATCTGCGTCGATTTTTTATGCATGTTTATTAAATGTAACATTTCAATGTTGTTTTGATTGTCATCTAGAGCTGCAATAACTCAATCATGAGAGATTTCTAAACAGCTGCTTTTTTTCGAACTCTTGATTCTCTATTTTAGTACTTTTATGCATATAGATATATAAGATAAATATAAGTTTCAAACTATTATATTATTAAGGAAATTTTATTATTAATCACGATGGAGATGAAAAATAGAAATATTTGAAAGCTTATTTCTCTATCCTAATAGTATTAGTAATTAATACAGAGAGAAGCATGTATGTGCTGTTTTTTTTTTGAAGGTTGGTTTGAAACCAACGATTTTGTTATAAGAAATAATAAATAATTTCTCCGTGAATCGAACCAAGGACAACTTAATTGGCAAAATAAGACGAAATCATGGGCCGAACAATCCAGCTAATATGTGCTACTTTTAATGGTATTTCCCATCTCTTGGATAATTTTAGCAATCATACAAATATGCAGACATGCTTACGTGCCAGAGCTTCAGATGTACAGTTACATACATGCATGCACGCTTTCAACATCATTTTCTCAGATTTGTACATATTTATATTGTCTAGTTTGATCATCTAAACTCCAAATCATTAATTAGAAGGCCCAGCCTCATTATGACTAGGGGGTGTTCGCACGTTGCGTGATCTATTTTTTTCCGATAAGGTATTAGCATATGAGAACTTGAATAATGTTTCTGGTGCAGAATAAAGATTTGAGAAGATGAATAGGATTAAGAGTGCAAATTATTGAGTCTGACAAAAGATCATAAAATTAGTATAAAGGCAATGTCCTTAACCAATCAAAAATCTATATACATTTTTTAATTAATACGAAAAAAATTATGTTATTTAAATTTCGCAGAGCCCTCAACCAATAAAAATCTGAATAAATTCTTTAATTTAAATAGCTTTATATTCTTCATTTGTTTTTTAACATCATCTCCACCATCTAAATCTGCAAAGGCTCGTGGTAAACATTTGAGCTCATCCTCTCTAGCTGAAAACCTAATTAAAAAAAAAGCAAGGAAATTGAGAGAATATTTAGCTAAGTGTGATGAATATCCGATTTAAATGCCAAAAGGTTGCAAGGCAGTAAGTTTTTGTTGTGCACGATTTAAGGTAAAAAGTTCAATTAATCACTCTAGTAGTTCAAATGGGAAAATAATTGAGATATTATTCCATTCTGGTAGCTAAAACATAATGAGCCACATCTCAAAGACTGGTCCTTTTTTTTTTTTGCAATTTCTAGACATATTCTCTCATAGCACTGGAGTTCAAATTTATTATTTTCATATATACAACACACATTTTATGTTGAACGGATACACACCCGTTAGACTATGAACACAGTGGAAATATGAAAATCAATATTCTTCACCTCATCTTTTTCTTGAATTTTTTTTATTCCTAGTTCATTTTACTACATCTATGAACACAGTGGAAATAAATAATATGTGAAAATAATAATTAATGGACAAATGTTGTAATTGTACAATCCATGGAGAGCGGGTCATGATACTCATGTGCCAAGCAAATAAAATAAAGGATACGCACACCATCTATTAGATGTCTCATATATATTGCCAGTGAAGATGAAATATAAACAAAGACTATTAAGTATAAACAGAAAGAAACCAGACAATAAGAAATGCATGCTAACCTCAAATATTTCCATGTTTTCAAGTTCTTTAAATCATTAATTAATGAATGTGCAATATGATGGCTTTTACAGGAAAATGCAAATACAAAAATATTGAAAAAAATCGATCAGTTTTAGTCTGTTCAAAGTAGGTAACTATAGACAGACTAAGCCAAAACACTCAAATACTAAATGTTTACATATTGTTTAGATTAGAGTTGCATTGCTCAATTCATATAAATAGATAGAGAGATTATGAAGTGCCATTCAGTTTGTTCAAAACCTATAAGAAATAAACATATCAACTGCAATAACCAAGCATCTCACAAAGAAAGCATAAATATTTGTTTCTTAAATATTCTGTAAATAGAAATTGAGTACTAAAAAAGAAAATAGAGAAAATTTTTTCTGTACCTCAAAACTGAGGAAATGAAGGATTTGCCCCTCGAAAGTAAAACCTCCTTATTTTGCCCCTCTAAATTTCAAGCCCCTTCATCATTTGCCCCTTTGGGTTTTTTAATAATATAAAAAATTTTAAATAATATAAATTATTTTATATGACCATACTACCCCCAATCTAATTGTCCGCACCAAAAAAACAAAAATTGATATCTGTTTCGTCTTTATTTTTTCGTCTATTCTCTGTCTCTCCATCTCTCTCCCGCTTGTCTCTCCCTTTCCGACTCACCTCGTCTCTGACAACATTCGTTCCGACGAACCACTGTACCGTTGCCGGAGTTCAAAATTCTTTGGAAAGCTAGTGACAAAGAGAAGAAAATGACATCACTCTCCTCTCCCGTCATGGATTCTTTAGCACTCAATTTGAAGAAAAAAATTCTTAAACCAAGATATAAGAAATGCAAAATTGGCTCATTTGAATTCATCAAATCCAACCTTCTTACCCATAAGAGCTTTGCGAAGGTTCCAGGAAGAAAGATGAGCCATCAATTTGAGTTAAAATGAAACAATGAGGTGGAAGCACCAATTGACACGGGATTCATCCCTCTCCCCTCTTCTCATTTTTTTTTTTTCTTTTTGGTAATCTGATTACATGGGCAAGCTATTTGTAAATAACTAGATATACATAAAAATTCAGTTTCATGATTCTCGAGTTTCTGAAAAATATCCCCATTGTTTCTCACAGAAACATCAGGTAAGTTTGCATTTCTTTTATTTTTGTATGGATGTTTTGTTCCCGGGCCAGTATTAGAGAATTTCAGCATGGAGGTGTGACTGGGGATCATTGTTTCATGATCTTTAATGTAAAACAAGTCAAAGTTATAGCATGGAGGTAACGGAGGTGGTGTGAGATGAAAAAAACACAAACTCGATTTAGGGTTCGTCAGTGAGAGGAGGGTTCTCCTGGTTTGCGATTGGGTTCAATTCGGTGAGATCTGCGAGAGGGAGAAAAAGAGAATTTTTAGGTTTGTGCACAAGAGAGGAGGAGAAAAGGATTAGATTCGTCAGGATCGATTTGATAAGCTTAGCGATTTGGTTAGATCTGAAGGGTATAATGGTCTTTGATATTTTTTAAAATTATTTAACAAATATTTTTGACATAAAATATGACAAAGGGGCAAATGCAGAAGAGGTTTGAAATTTAGAGGGGCAAAATCATGAGATTTTACTTTCGAGGGGCAAATCCTTTATTTCCCAAGTTTTGAGGGGTACATAAAAAATTTTCCCAAGAAAATAATAGCACTCATACCAGCAAAAGAGGGGCTGATCTGGGTTGTTAGAAATTTTGTCACCATGTACCACATGAATCACAATTCTATGTCTGGATATGAAATATAAATGAGTGTCAAGATTAAAATATAAAGTTATAAGTGGTCCGCATGAGTAAATTAATTCGATTGCAAAACCAAAAGAACTTAAATCCAAGAATGAAAATAATGATAAGAACACACCTTTACATTGCTTTCGTAAGTCCCTTGACTATTGTGTTTTGCGAATCAATCCCCTCATCTCACTTGCATTCCAACCTTCATTAATTCATAATCGATAATTTAATAAGATAGATCGCAGATGAAAAATAAAAAAAAAGGGCAAAGAAAGGTAAGTAACAGTAACAATAAATGAATGGAAAGGGAAGAATATCAGAATAATGCACTACATACACTGATACACCCCAATTCAAAAGGGAAGAAAGTACAGTAATTTAGAATTTTTGGATCTTAATGCTAACCAGAAGTACTTTTGTAATTTTTGGTGCTCAATGCTAGTTAAACTTAAATGTTTCAACAAAGAAGGTGTTATTGCAAAAGTAAACAAAAAGTAGGTCCTTTTCTGTTGAGGAAATGAAATTAAAGTACGCATCCTACCAGCATTAAGATCGAGATTAAGAAATCAGCACCACAACACAATGAGCTGTGCAGCCAGCAACCAACCGACATGAATCCCTAAGTTTTCATCAAGTACATAACCTAAAAAAATGAAGAATTAAAAAGTCAGTAAGCCTAAGACTAAAAGAAAATCGAAAATTGTATGGGAAACAAAAATAATAGAAAATAAAATCGTTGAAAGATTAAAGAGAAAAGTGAGAGGAAAAAAGTAACCTATTGATAGTCCAGCCATTGATCGTACATCCATCATGGGGACAAAAATATATATTTCTATCAACAATTCCATTAGCACTGAATAAGACAATTACGTTGAAAAAATAGATCAAAGTGAAAGCAAAACAATAAGAAAATAAAAATAATATTACCAAAAGAATACATCATTTTTACTTATTAATCGTCAGAGGGCCACATGAACAGATTAAAAAACTCTCTTAGTAATATTACTTTCATTTTGGTACTGTTTTGGTAGTACTCTAAATATCTCAAATTTGTTCATTATTTTTATTTATAAATCATCACAGGGCCACTCGAACAAATTATAAAAAAAAAGGTCTTTACCAGGACAACTAAGAAGCTGGGAAGAAAGATCCCTTCCTTGTGCCGCTCAATAATGAGGCATACACTGTGATCATGCAGGACAAATAACAGAAACATAAAGACACAACCCATGTCAGCATACGAAAGAAGCACAGAAAAATCGACAATAAAAAGTGGACAAAAACATATTCCAAAATTTTGAACAACTTAACCCTGAATCAAAATCAGAAATGAAGAATAACCTTCTGATAGGCTTAGGCTACTGTTCCTCTCAGAAAGTATTTACATTAAATATATAGGAAAGGCAAAAATTTAACTTCTATTCTTTGAACAGTTTTGTCATTAGTATATCTCCATTAGAAAGCATCAAAAAATAGATGACCTAACATATGCAGTAGTTAAATGAAATAGATGTATATAGAGAAATTGCAAAAATACACGAAATTCCCAAAAATTCCAAAAAAGTAAAGTGAAACAAAAAATTGAGGAAAGTTGACAATCAATCAAATGGAGAAAACAAAAATTTATTGCCAATCAATGTTATAATTTACTGACTTAGTCCCTATAATATCTTTAAAACTAAACATGAAGATAAACTTGGGGGAGATAAACCTGATTATAATCAGTATTGCCAATCTAAGCTGCCTGATGTTGGTGATTGTTGCTCGACATTTTCAAAGCAGCCAGAAATCAGAATGTGCATGGAAACAACAAACCAGAAAAAAAAATATTACAAACCACCTTAGGAGATGTATATAATATTTAAGTACAGTGGATAACCAGAAAATTCATTCTTCTGATCGATATGCTTCATCATATTTCAATGTGGACATAAATAATTCATTGCATAAATTGCGATACTAGTTTTGCAAGGAATCTAAGACCTCATTATCATAACAGAAACTAAATAAAAAAATAGATGAAATACCTAATTGGAAAGTCCAATCTGATATCAACTGTTTATGAAATCAACCTTCAACAAATTGAGGCTTGAGCAGAACCTAAAGAAACTAATAAATTTAAACTTTAATAAAGACATAAAGATAAAAACAAATTAGAGATAGTTGTGCTCCGATTGTCATGGGTCAGTAGAAAACGCATAAAGAGTGATACCCAAAACTGAAACTAATAAGAATAAAATCATCTGGAAAATAAATTCCTACAAAAGATAGAGAATAAATTGTGTGCTTACATAATAGTCCTCGTAATCTATTTCTCTTGTAGCAGAAAAGCAGAGAACGTCTCTTTTTTTTTTTTTGTCCAGCCCATCTATCTTTGCTAACATGTCTGAAAAATAAAAAATAAAAAGAAGAATAAGGAGCTACTCACATGATAGAAGAACGAATGATATATAAGAAGCTACCACAAAGGTGTATAGCACTCCAAACAAAAAACTTGCTATGAAGTGAAAATAAAAGTGATCAGCAAAAAATTAAAGCAAAATTAAATAAAATTCCGTACAACTGAAAAGGCTACGCGAGGTCGGACAGAGATCGGGCGGTCCAGAGCGGCTGCAATTCGGTGTTCTCTCAGTCTCAAATCATCTGATGAAGAAGTATTATGCGGCTCAAAAATTTTTGGTCAGCCCTACCTCCAATCAGCGACAAAGGAAGAAGGGAGAGGTGTCTCGTATCTTGAAAAAAAATGGAGAAATCGTGCGGATGAGGGCTTGGGATTGGAGGGCGATTGGCGAAGGTGCAGGCGGAGAGGTGGCCGCTGTTGAGGCGTGGATGGCTAAGGTGGTGGTGTGGAGGCATAAAAATGGAGAGGCGCCAGGGCTGGGATCATCCGAACTCTCGAGAGGGGAGAGAGAGGCAGGAGACTGAAGAGATTACAAGGAAGAAAGAGGAAGAGAGAGGGACTCGGAACTCTCTAGTGGAACGCGAGAAAAAGGAGAGAGAGCGAGAAGTCTCCAGAAGCTGATCGGACGAAAGAGAGGAACGCGATCAAACGGCCAGGATCGAGGAAAGAAGATGGACGGCTCGGATTGGATTACTGGTCACCAGGGGCAATAGTAACGGGTACGGACCCGTTAGACACCCTTTAATATATCTTCTGATATTATAAATTACGGTAATTCTATGGTGGACGGAAATTTCAAACCGGGCTTGAATCATGATCAACCAAATCCCTTCATAATTTTAAATGAATGATCCAGATTTAAGCCCGGTTTAAAATTTCAGTCCACCATAGAATTACCCTATAAATTAAATGCATTTGCAAAAAAACAAATCAAGTTCGTCAGCCATTAATAAGGCTGGTGGGAATACAGAATAATGCTTGTCAAAAAACTTATGATGATGGTGGATGATTCCAAGCTATTTATGTCTTGATTTGGCGGCTAGTATGAGAAACTCAGTGCCATCTAATGTCCGGTCGGTGCGGTTTTTACTATGATACGGAGACTTGGAGTTGGGATTGTTATTCGGTCCATCCGATAGTCAATGCCACTACCATTCTGCTTTTCAGTATTTCTTGTGTTGTGGTCGTCACATCAATTAAAGGCATCTGAACGACTGAACAGGACTTGCAAGTTGCATCTATGTAACTTTGTGTTAGTGGTGGTTTAATTAATCCGGAGTCTGTCTCACTATTATTTACCGCATTGCTTCTCTCTTATAATGATGACATTGAATAATTTATTATCAGTACTATTTGATACTTAGTACTTAGAAAAGATTGTGACTTGTTTGAGATTGACCTGATTTTTAATTTGAATTTAGCTCGTTTGATAGATTTTCGACAATGAGAGTTCAAACGGGTTGATTTGCTCATATCAGTTTGAAATATATAAATATGTTTTTTCTACATTATTGGATTTAAAATATCAGGTCATTATTATAACATAATATGCATATATAGTTTTTACTATAACCTTTTTATTAAGTGCTCCTGTCTTGAAAATATTGAAGGAAAAGTGAAATGACTTCTTAAATACAACTATAAAATGTGACGAACATATATTTTAAAGTTATAATTGCTCGCTCAATTTGATTATCGATCAGTATTACAAGATGTTTATCCCATGCCATCAGGTGGCACGGATCATTTCATCGTTTTTTTTTTTTTTTTTACTTTTGCTCAGTCTTGGATTTTAAAAAAAATTGAATAATCAAACGTATCTAATATAAATAAAGAAATATCTGTCCAGTTAATTCACAAAGTCAAATTTTTGAATCATTTAAAAATGAAAAGATTGAAGAAGACGTGAATTGTGGCCCAATAACGAGACCAGATCAGATCCTCTCAGGCCTTGCCTTAATTATCCCTTCACCACCCTTCGATCGTGGATCTGAAGGAGGTCGTCATGGGCAGCACCATGGATAGTATTTTTATGGTTATGGAGTTCATAGATAATGACTTGAAGAGGGTCATCGATACAAAGCAGCGGCCATACTGCGAGAGCGAGACCAGATGCCTCATGTTTCAGCTTTTGCAAGGCATGACGTACATGCACAGTAATTGGGTCATCCATAGGCAATTTTCCTCTTTATGCCCGTGCCTTCCCTCCCTCCGTCCCTCTCCCTCCCTCTAGATAATTAGGCCTCTAATTTATTCTCATTTTGTGTAATGAAAACTAATAATGGCATTTGGTACTGACAGGGACTTAAAAACTTCAAATTTGCTGGTAAACAACAAAGGAGAGCTAAAGATCTGCGATTTCGGGCTAGCACGTCAGTTTGGAAGCCCTCTGAAGCCCTATACTCCTCTGGTAGTGACTTTGTGGTACCGGTGAGCATTTTAATTGTGTTCGTTCTTTCTTTCTTTTATCTTCTTCATTTCTAATTTTCTTATACTTTGCTGTAATGCTGTGTGCTTTTTGTTGTTCTCTGAGATTGGATTCTATCTATCTACTGTTGTTAATGCAGGGCACCAGAGCTTCTTCTGGGAGCAAAGGAATACTCAACTGCAGTAGATATGTGGTCTGTGGGATGTATAATGGCTGAATTACTTGCAAAAGAGCCCTTGTTTAACGGGCAGACTGAAAGAGAGCAGATCGACAAGGTACAAATTTCTATAAGTTGAACCTTAAGACTGCCTTTTACTTACTGTTATCTAATGTTCATTCCTATGTTTCAGATTTTTACTACTCTGGGAACACCCGAAGAGAAAATATGGCCTGGCTACTGCAATTTACCGGGTGCAAAAGTAGTTTGCATTCAACAACCGTAAGCTTTTTACATAACTATATCTAAAATAGATCTAATTCTTTCTTTTTTCAAACTTTAATTAATAATTTCTTCATTTGTGTATACCTCAGGTACAACAAGCTCAGGGAGAGGTTCCCGGTCATATCATTCTCTGGCCGACCAACCTTGTCAGAGGCTGGGTTTGACCTTCTCAACAGGCTACTGACTTATGATCCAGAAAGGGTAAGCACTAGCATTGTTCTAGGGTTATTCTTGCATTACTAATTCTAATTAATTGTATTTCTCCGCCTTCTAGGGATGTTATTGTTTTGCTAATCCTAATTAATTGATCTTTTCAATTTTGCTTATTTCAGCGAATATCTGCTGAGGAAGCTCTTCGGCACCCTTGGTTCAGCGAGGTCTCACAGCCTACCTTTCCTTCCCATAATGTCATGGATAGGTATTAACACGATCCTGTTTCAATGTGTAGTTTTAAATTCTGAACTCTTTTTTCATTCGGCATTAATCAATCATCTTAACTAGAAAAAAAAAAAAGGATGTAAAAAATTTATTGTTTCTTGCAAAATTGCTGACTTATTTTCTGGTGAATGTTCCAAAGACATCTGCTTCGGCCAAATTAGTTAAAATTAACAATTATACCAATTTCTGTTACAGGAATGTAAGGCGCAGAGTCATGAAGAATCCAGATCCATTGGAGCAGCTGAAGGCACATTCAAGGGGCAATTACATGGGAAACTGTGGTATATATGTCTAGGCTTGGTAGTATCTTAATTTTAGCTTATTTGTTAGAGACCATCTCCAGTTACTTTGTCAGAGCAGGTTCATTGCTCAAGGATAGTTAAATCTGGGTAACAATGAACCGCGCTCCTGGAGATGCCAGGATAGTTTTTTTTTTTTTCTTAATTGCAAGATCTGTCTGTTGCAAGTCTTGTTCTACTTCACTGATGGCGACATGGTTTGTAATATTAGGTCTTTTCTCTTGAATTGGCTAAAGCAGTTTCGTCATTTTGAGCAATGCGATGCGAACAAATTTTGAGAAAAAGTAAATTTCATTTTGCTTTCTAAATGAATTTTTTAAGGCTTGTATTTTTTTATCACTTAATTTTGTTTGCAAGATTTTGAATGGTGGGAGGCATCATGGTTCAGTTCTTGGCTGAATGAATGAGAGATGAACAGAGGTAATGCAACTAGTAAATCTGTAATTACTTTTTTGATGTGCTAGGTGGTGATGATAATATAAACTGTTGACTTTCTTAGTGGGTGTGAGGTGGAGGGGGAGAGAGTTTTGAATGATTTTCTCATTCTACGTGAAATTGTTCCTTGACATGATTAACTTAACTTTGTATTTAATGTTGTTTGCAAGGTGTTGAGGTGGGAGCAGACAGGTTGGATTTTGCTCAGTTCAGTTTCTGATTGAATGGGTGAGAGATCCAAATCGCTTTCCTAATACAACTAATCCAGTGGCTTACTGGTTAACTCAGTTTTACCTACTTGCCCTTTTGTAGTAAATTTTAAATTATTACGGTTTTTTTTTTTTGCTGACAAATGTCAATGACACATTGACTTCTAGGATGGATGTCAATTGGAAGGGGGAGTAATGTGACTCTTTTCTCCACTGATCTTGAAAAAAGAAGAAAGAATTATCTTGACAACTGACCGTCTTGCCCAATTGAAATTAAATGTCTCCCTTGAGCTGAGAGGTGGATCAGCTAACTACCTTATCTGTAACTATATCTTCTCTAGTTTGTCAACTGGATCTGCTAATTACCTTTCATCGAGCAACTTCTGACTTGGTAATTTATTGCTTTAGTGAATTCACTTTGCTTACTCTGAATCATTTTGGATACAACTGTGAGCTAATTAACTCGCCTGCCTAATTTTTAGTTGTTTGGTCTTTGCTGAATTGGCATTAGATTTAGTCGAGATCTGTTTGTTTAATATCACTAGATTTGTGCGACTTGGCTTAGTATTTATTATGCAATCAATTATTGACTGTATCATCTTATAGTGTAGACTGGTGTGGAGATGGTTTCTTGAATAATTTCCTCTTTAGTCATTACCACGAATATTGCATGATTTAATGAGCATTTCTTACCTTGCATGGTAAGACGAAGAATCTTTCAAATAGGTAGATGTGCTATTATGTGGACACTGTGGAAATAATATAATGATATCTGTTTTAAGATATCATACCCTGCAGAGCTATTGGTTCAATGGTTCTTTGTTTGACATGGTGGTGCTTCTCCCCTGGAGTCCATACCATTGCTGCTGACATGGAGGGTGGACATAATCTAAGCCTAAAAGGAGTTGCGAGCTCAGAAGAGTGGCTGCTTGTTTATGTGTTTAAAATGTTTGATATTTTGATTATGTTTGTCTATATGTTAGATAAGGGATAAGGTTAGGTCCACTGGTACTAGTGGGATGCGGTACCAGTTGCGGTATCAGGGTATATTGTTATGGAGGGAGTCAGGTAGGATTACTGCTGCATTTCTTGTCAGATGTGTTCCATCATTTTTTTTTTTGTTTTTTTTTTTTTTTTTGTGGGTGGGTTTTGGGGGAGAGGGGGGGGGGGGGGTGCAACTTCTTGTCAGATGTTATTGTAATTGAACTCTGTTTTACTCCTTGTTAATACAAGTGGTGGAGGTCTACTCCACTTTTTTTTTTAAAGTAATAAATAATTTTTATTACTTTTGATAGTAGTTTTTAATCTTGTGGATTGATGCGTCTGTGATAATAGCAAAGGGAAGTAACTGATTTGTCATTTTGTAATGAGTAACTGACCGTAAGTTTTTGAATAAAAAAAAAAAAGCAACTAATGATATTAAGAGAAAACATTCTAGTTTCTAGTATCAGGGCATTGGTGGTCGTAATATATATAATGGCATGTTTTTTTTTCCCCAATTGAATTACTTTAAAATTCTATACTGTGGTAAAGTAGGAGAAAATATAATGGCAGATTATACTATGAAAAAACACCCTTAAAAATAAGAGGGAATTAGTGTTTCAGCAGGATAGCAGTTTCAGCAGTCAGATGGATACGAGATTCTTTCACAGGGTTCAGGAGGCACCTTCTGATGGTTTTTACTATTTTTCTTTCACCTGTTGCTCAGGAGGCACCATCCTTTAAAATGATGGTTTTTCTGTTTTATTTTTTCCAGCTTAACTGGACTGTTCTTTCTTTGTTTATTAATTTTCTCGTTACTGGTAGATGTAACTCAGTATTTAGCTATGGTAGTTTGATTTGGGAGCACGAGGTATGCTTTTCATTTTTTTTTTCCTTGTGGATATTGGAATTGACAAAACAATGTATGTGTTGTAATATTTCTTTGTTTAATGAAAGTTAAGCCCATGGGCATTCATCAAAAAAATAAAATAAATAAATAAATTTGAGAGGTAATTTAGTATGCAAAGAGCGCACACCCGCTGGAGACCGTTTTCGTCGGTTGAAAAATTTTAAGGTATGTACGGGATTTTGATCGAACGCTTTATACTTCTTCCCGATTTATTAAGCCAATGTAGTCTTCTGTATTGCGAGTAATCTGGACAAACTATATTTCGATCTAAAAAACGTTATTGAATGGTTTGATGTTTATTTATTTTTACTTGCTCTCTGTACAATTTTGTAAAGATTTTAGTTGAATGAATGCCCAAGGGTTTTATTCAAAAAAAGAAAAAAAGAAAAAAAGACAAAGCACAACCCTCACGTCTCACATGTCCAATTTTCTTTTTTCTTTTTCCCCTCTTGAGAATACACCTGTCTAATTGATCAAACTGGAGAGCATGAATCGTTCAAGTCTCCATGGCCGTGCTACCTGTCATGTAACCATGGCACCATGCGATTATCATAACATCTCTTTATCTGGGCCTGTAACGGGTCAGGAAATACAGTCCAAAAAACTACGGTAAGGAGTATAAAATTCTGTACTAAATTATTAATCTGAAAAAACAAAAATTATGCAAAATTTTTATAAGAAAATATGTAATAATTGAATAGAAAATTAACATGAAACCTACGAATATATGATATGATGTGTTTTTTTTGTTTAGAAAAAAAATAAAAAGGAAAGGACAAATTTAGAAATATGTAAAAATTTCAGATTTATGTTATTAAGTGGGAATTCTTTTTTCATAGCAATTAGAGTATTCTCATCATAAAGTAATTATCCTTCTACAAACAAACTGTCGCTCAATTCTAATTTTTTAGCTGATTAGGTTGACACTTGCGCAATTCAACATAAAAAGAGAGGAACACAAAACGCAAGCCCAACAATCTCAATTGAAGTCAGAAAATTTTAAGAAATGCTTATTATTTTTTTTTTCTTTTATTTACGAAATCTAAAGTGATTGAAAAAAGATTATCGACTGTGTTATATATGTATAGAATTTGCATATTATATGATGATTTTTGGAGCAAACGAAATAATTTAATTTACCGGTAAGCGCATCTTACTTTTTATCAAGATATATCCATTAGAAAATAATGGATTTGCAACGGTGCGCGAACCGAGCTCTAATTTATTAAAATTGAAAATTGAGACATGACAAGCGAAATAGTTTTCAGATTTTCATTACAAAACAATGTAATAATCCTAAAATGTCGTTAGAAACAACACTTACGATGGGGGTGGGTTGTGGGGGAGGGGGGATGTAACGTACGTACCAAATAATATGCATGTGTATGTGGTTTTAGTTATGATGGCTAATTCATTACCATGCATAAATTGCTGCTGTCAACTTAATGATCAGTGCTGCAAAAGCAACGCAATTAGTTGGTTAGAAGAACTCATGAGTATGGTTACTGTCACCACACATTGATGATACACTTGACAAAAAAAATTGTTTTTAACGGGTTAATCATGCAAACTAAATGGAGCAACAGTTGGTGGTTAAGAAATATAAAGGTACGCTCAGAAAATAATAATAACCAATAATTAATCAAAGAAACTTGTACTGTATTGACATGAAGTGTGAGATATTAGATGGAATCAATAATTGTTGTGTTATGGCTGTACTGAAGTTGAAACTGTTTTTTCACGAGCAGATTGAGAACAAATAGCACAACATGGTACGATGTATAATTAAAATCCTGTATTGATTCTTAGGTTCCGTTATCAATAGTTTAATTTTTATGTTTGAGATTTTTACAACCCTAGATACAATAGAGAAAAATAATCGGTCTGGTAAATACAAAACCGTCACTCTCTCCAATTAGTCCATCTAAGCCAGTATAATAACAGTATGTGAATGTCAACTACCTAATTATATACTTTAATATATGCAATATCTTTGCTCCTTCGACAGGTCTTTCATTGGACGTCTCAGGCAGCTTTAGAGCATTGGCGTGCTTGCAACGTGCAGATACATCATTGGAATTGGGATTGGCACTTTCTCTATTTATCAGAATTTGTAACTGTCGGTGCGATATATGTTTGTTTAGTTGACTTACTGATTTGGTAGTTCTATTTTGGAGAAGAGATGATTTCCTTTAACAAGAGCTTAGATTTTGACGTGATCAGCTCAATAAGCTACTCAGTTACGATCCACAAATGGTAGACACGTGCCCATTTTTATTATTTTTTAATTTTTTGTTTTGTTTTGTTTTGTTCAGTTCAGCATTATGCTTTATGTAGTATCTCTTTCCAACTTAAAAAAATTCAATGTCTACATTTATATGTATCTGGCTATAACAAGATAACAAACTGACAATTTCATTTTTTTTTCTAAAATTTTATTCAATGTTTTTTTTAGACATAAAAGCCGGTTATCTTATGAGATTTTATTCACAATGCCGGTGTTTATTTGTTTTAATTGTTGTTGCTATAATAATTTTGAGTAATCTTTTTGTATTTAAACTGTTCAGCTTTGGGCATTCAATATAGTAGCCAATCAATAGGCACTACATCTATTAGCAATGTTGCAATTCAAGAAAAGATATAAAAGAGAGAGGGACACAAAATGCAAATCCAACAATCAGAATTGAAGCCAGAAATTTTTTAAGAAATGCTTATTATTCTGTTTTTTTTTTCTTATTATTTATGAACTCTGAAGTGATTGAAAAAAAAATTATTTACTGTGTTATTTATGTACAGAATTTTTATATTACTTTATGAACTTTGAAGCAGGCGAAAATAATTTAATTTACGGTAAGCGCAGCTTATTTATTCTCAAAGATATATTCGTCAGAAGTTAATGGATTCGCGACTGTGCGCGGACCCAAGCTGTAATGTTTCAAAATTGGAAATTGAGAAAGGATAAGTAAAATTATTTTCGGATGACATTAGTGAACAATGTGTAATCAAAATAAGTATCCTAATTAATTCCATGTAATTAAAATTCTTTCATCAAAATAAACGAATTTGATTTCATTTTATTGGAATTTATATGTTAGTAGATCCAATAAAATAAAAAAAATAAATTCTAATCGAATGAAATTTCTTGTGTAAATCATTTTGATCAAAGCCCGCCGTAAGCAAAATTATTAAACTCCCTAGAAAGATCAAATGTGAAATGCCCAATAAGTATACTAATTTTGGGCCTTTGGGCCCAAAACATGTTCTCCCAATTCTAGGTTTTAGGATTTTAGCATTCGACCCCTTCGTTTGCAACTCGAAAAAACGAATACTAGATTCTCTCTCTCTCTCTCTTGCTTCCACTCTCTCGACCTAAGCGAAGAGAAAAGTAGAAGGAGAAGAAGAAGAAAAACAAAGGAGGCAAAAATGGCGAGAAACGAAGAGAAGGCGCAGTCGATGCTCAACAGGTTCATCACCATGAAGCAGGAGGAGAAGCGCAAGCCTAAGGAGCGCCGTCCGTACCTCGCCTCCGAGTGCCGTGACCTCGCCGAGGCCGATCGATGGCGCTCTGAGATCCTTCGAGAAATTGGCGCTAAGGTACAATTTCAGTTCCTTCTAATTTCTTATCATCGCTTGGAATTAGGTCCTTTATGTGTTTAGAGTTCTGATATCTAGTAGGTGTGAAGCTGATAAAACATAAAATTGACTGTACAAACTGAGCTATTCGACTCTACATTGTGAATTTGCATACTAGGAGGAGGTTAACATGTAAACTTGGGAGGCAGTATTATATAAATTCATTAATAGTGGATTTTTGTCATTTCTGACTAGCAACATAGTGTTTTGGTTAACTAACAGTTGAGATTTCACTTGCAAATGATTAATAGGCGTTGTTGATTCTTTTGTTATATGATGAAGACTAAGGAGTTACTCATTTACCATTTTAGCCAGCTGGTTGATTTGGGTATACAAAATGAGACCCGAGTCAGGGCCTCGGTATTGTTATCATTACTGTTATTTATTTTATATCATCTGATAGTAAACAAACGAGGTGTCTTATTATTCTAATTGGAGTTTTGAACATTTTTTCTTTAATTTGAGTGTAAGTTGAATGGGTTAGAGTGCAATATATGTTAGATATACGGTACATAACAAGGATACTAGAACAAGCTTTTGTACTGATATATCCAATTATTATGTTTGTACTAATCTGTCGTCAATGTTCTATTCTATCCAGGTTGCAGAGATACAAAATGAAGGCTTAGGTGAACACCGGCTCCGTGATCTTAATGATGAAATTAATAAGTTGTTGCGAGAGCGTATGCATTGGGAGAAGCGAATTGTGGAGCTTGGAGGGCCCAACTATGCTTTGAAAGGGGCGCCTAAAATGACAGATTTAGATGGAAACATAGTCGATATACCAAACCCTAGTGGCCGTGGGCCTGGTTACCGCTATTTTGGGGCTGCAAAGAAGTTGCCAGGTGTGCGGGAACTTTTTGAAAAACCCCCTGAGGTACTTACATTTGTTTCACTCTTTTTTACTTGAAAAAAGGAAAGAAAGTCTGTGTTTTCTGTGTTTGGATTGCATATGTTAGAATCAGATCTATGTGTTTAGTACCTGTGAACACTGGTAAGTAGTAATTTAGTAGTGGATTCATCATGGTTATACAACTTGTATTATTACTGGAGTAGCATCTTTGGTCAGCATTAATGAGGCATTGAATAGAGAACGTGGTTTAGTGGTCTGGTACCTGTATATAGCTTGATTAAGCCTTGTATGCATACAATTATGATTTTAATTGGTATGTACCGATGAAACTTGATCCTTCATGTGAAAAATACTGTGATGACAGGTCCGCAAGCGCCGTAGCAGGTATGAGATATATAAACGGATTGATGCGAGCTACTATGGGTACCGGGATGATGAGGATGGGGTCTTGGAAAAGCTCGAGGGGCCTGCCGAGGAAGAGATGCGGGCCCAGGCCACGGAGGAGTGGAAGCGGGTAGAGCAAGTCAGGCATGAAGCTCTGAAAACCGTGCAGAGTGGCGAGGTGGCAACAGCTGGTGCACCAAGCATTGCTGCTGCTCAGGTTTTGTTTGAAGAAGAGGAGGATGTGGTGGAGGAAGAAAGGAGACTGGAGCAAGAGAGGGAGGAGAGAGAAAGAGGGAAAGAGAGAGAGTTTGTGGCACATGTGCCATTGCCAGATGAGAAAGAAATTGAAAAAATGGTTTTGGAGAAAAAGAAGAGAGATTTGTTGAGTAAGTATACTAGTGAGGGACTGTTAGAGGAGCAAGAGGAGGCCAAAGAGATGCTTAATATACATCGGTAACAAAAAATGTATACTCCTATTTCCATCCTCTTTTTGAAGTATCTAAATTTCATATGAACTTTAGTTTTCCTGTTTATTCTTTTTAGCTTAGAATGTTAGATGAATGGAATGGTAAAAATAAGCAAAGGATAAACAGAACTGATACTGTTTGGTGCCTGGATAAACAGAACTGATACTGTTCAGTGCCTCTATTTGTTCTTTCTTCCTACTGATTGGGTTTATTTGTGGTTTTTCTTTGGTGAAGAATAATCCCAGTTTGAGCTGTGTTTTATTTATTTTTATGTGCTATTTATTCGTATAGTCAACCATTCAATGTCTTATACTATTCCATCTTTTGTTAGGCAGCTAGAAGAAGATGGTAATTTGAAGGTCCTGCTGACAAGGAGTGATCTATTATTGTGATAATTGCGCATCATGTTCAGAAGCAGGAGAAATGTTGGATCAAATTTGCACAACTAGTAGAGACATGGTTGTTATTGACTGGCTCGTGTACTCTTTTGTTTTATGAATAAAATGCGTTCATCTTTGTACTGGAGTTGTTTATATGTCATTGTAGTTGTACGAGCTGTCAGTTTATTAGTTAGATATTAATTACTCTAATTGGGTTTGAAGATTTGAAATTATGATCTGAGCGATGGAAGAAACTATAACTGACGAAATGGAGATAACTGCAACAAGCAAATAGGTTAATAACTAAATATTAGTTCATTTCAGTTGTTAAATCTGCTATTTGCTTTATTCTCGGTCTTTCTTAGACTAATACTTGCAATCCGGTACTACAGTTCCATTTTGAGATAAAACATTGGTTCTTTGTTTTAACGCGAATTAAATTCGCAATCAATCTGCCCAACGAAAATGGCCCATCATTTGTCTTTACGGTTTAAAGAACCAGGTAGCATTACTAAATTAAATTCCTTATATATTAATTTTATCAGCCACACCACACTGCACGGACCCACAAAGAAACCTCAACCTTTTACAGGCCATTAACAACACTACCAATTTAAAAAAAGCTACATATCTACTTCCACCTATTTTCCTAGTATTTTACGATGCCAGCCATCGAAAAACAAAACGAGATGGTTCAAACAGAATCTTCTATTCTCTTCTCCAAACAACTGTGCAATATTAGAAGAGAAATAGAACGGTCAAGTCGAGGTCATCCTATCCTAGCTCCAGTCAAGTACTATGCTCTGTACTCCTTTTCTATAATTTGCTTTCTAACTTCTTAATTCCTCATCAAGCTGGGGAGTCACTAAAATGTTGATATCTTCATATGGTGACTCCTGTTTCACATCTATCATTCCAAGTCCCTTCAGCATCTACAGATGTTAAATACTAGTGAGAAAATTTATTGAGGGAAATGGGAAATGTTCATTTATAGCCCTTCAAGTATAAAAATATCCTGAGCAGGACTGCTAAGCATGGGAAGTATCGTGTACCACCCACAAAAAAAAAAAATAATAATAACAATAAATTGGACCCATTCGATCCCTATTTGGAGCAAGAAATGACCAAGCCAGTCTGCATCCTTATTTCTGTTCACAATTCATTTTTTTTTATATGATAAGCCCATGGGATTTATCTGCACATCAATAAGAAGACTACAGTGTGATTTGGATAATCAATCAAAGGATAATCATCTGGGGTGATATTACAAATGTCTTACAAGAGTATTGCAAATGTTTCTTGTATGGACGGTTTAAATATTTATGTCATCTAGGAACCATATTTGAAGTATCCAAAAGGAAAACAAATAAACTTCACTTTTCTCTTCTGAACTAAATGACAATGAGAGAAGATGTACCAGAGTTTCATAGAAGAACCTTGCACATATTTTTCTTTTCTTCCCTTCCAGCATCTGTTCTAAGCTCAAACAGCTCTCCTGATTCTGTATCTTCAACTCAGATGCTTTTTGATGCAAACAATGGGCTACGTACCTACAAGTGACAAAACAAATAATGTTCAAATGGAGAATTTCTTGTGTAATTCCCTGTATAATGCAATAAGATGCATCCCTGGCAAAACGATATTACACACGCACTGCATAGCATATAACCCTTTCTTTATCATCCAAAATAATACCAAAAGAGTATCAACATGGGAGGTAACTTCAGTATGTTCAAATTTTAAATGGAAAGGGTCCATACAACTTTAATCTCTCCACAATAAATTGTCCTTATATCAGATCATTATAGGAGGCTACAATACTGGCTATATGTGAGTTATGCATACCTTGAGTGTGCTGACCACACAGTACCCTCTTCAGTCTGATCCACATTTCCATCCCCATCATGCAAACCAAGCTCCTGTGATGAGTGGTATGTATAAAAAAAACAGTTTGTATATAATAAGTTTATCTATAATAGTACATAAAAAGAAACAGTTTGTCAGAATTCTTTCAATGTTGTATAAAAAGTAAGATGAGTGGTATGTAGTTTCAGGTACTTTATAGATAAACATAAGCTAAAGTGGAGCAAAATTGCTCACGCTATCAAGGAAACTCAAGGTGGCATCTGGTGTCTCGGTTAAGATTCTAGGTGTAGCTCCATCTGGCAGACTTCCGAGCCCAGAAGAATCATTGTTCCTCTCATGAACCCAATCACTTGAGTCGATGGATCTCCCTTGGGGCCCAATCTCTGGGGTCCCTGGTTCAAAAAGACGCCTCTTAATTTTCTCAAATCGTGAAGTCTCCTTGTCACTGATGTTGACAGATTTCTCAACAGTTTCACTTTCTTGAAGGCATGTTTTGCTTTGTTCAAATTTTGAAGCCCCAACATCGCTGACAGCAGTCAAATTTTCACAAGACCCATTAAGTGGTGTTTCTAGTTCTCTAATGCGGTAATTTGGTCTATATCCTGCACCAGCAGAAGCTCTAGCAAGGACCTTTGAAAATGTACCTGTTCCAAGAAGAAAATAGAAATGGCAACAAGTAAAATTTAACAAGAATCATAAATTGTATTCTTGACCTGATGCAGAAACAAAGGTTGAGCAATGTGTATAAAAGCAGTATGGCCCTTTCTACAACAAAGCATTGGGTATAAAGGGGCTAATTAGATCATGAGTATATTAGAACTTTTTTCCTTTTGTTCTTTACTTTAGGCATCAATACCAGCAATTATATACTATTGCATAAGTATGGCCCTGATCAGAATCCCTTTATTTTTAACATGGGATTTCAATTCATTGGAAAATTTCTGATCAAAATGAGTGGATTTGGTGTCATTTGGTTGGAATTCCCATGAAATGAAACGAAATGAAATTCTGAGTAAAAATCATTTTGATCAGGGCCTATAACTTTTTCTAATAAACAGAATAACAGTAAATGACAATTTACATACAAGGAATCAATGGTTCAGTGAACAGTTGATCAACTGAATTGAATCGCTCCTCTCTCCATGCTTCTAGGCAGGTTTTAGGCACCTTTCCCCTTTTACATACCAAGTCATTGGGATTATCTATTGCATTTCTCATTACCCTGAAAAATTGTAGCAATCAAATTTACCAAAGATATTTCAGAAAAGAATACCCCAATAATTAGATTTGCAAGTGATACCCATGATGTCTTACTTTTCACCACTCACCAAATAAAAAAAAAAATGATGTAATTATCAAATGACACCTGGTCAACAACCACATTGGCCATGAAATATCTATTGGTTTGACCAATTTGGTTTTTACATTTTTGGAATAATGGCACCATGAGTGTAACTATTCCACATCAAATTGTACTGGACATCTTTATTCTAACAGAACTAACAGCCTGAAATGCACTTGATGTTTTACATTATAATACTAAAGACTTCCGAGCAATCTCTACCTAATAAACTGAATGTAATATACAACTCCCTGTAAATTAGACTGTTTTTACTCACGCTTCCCTAATTATTAGTCAACGCATCAATTAGAATATTTACTACATACTCGTTCGAGAGAACAGTTCTCTCATCACAGCACCAAGAAATCTTGCGCTTCCTCAACTTCCTTTCTGACTCCAGCAAAATCTTGCTCTTTCTCAACTTCCTTGCAGATTCTTTCTTTGCTGGAGTTCGAACCATCGGCTTAGGAGACAACAAACCTAACCACACATAATAAAAGTAACTCTGTAAAAAAAAAAAGGCTGAAAAAACTGTAAAACATAGAAAAATAAATAAATAAAGGTAATGCAACTGTAAAGTATAATATAAAACCCCCCCCCCCCCCCCCCCCCCCCACCAAAAAAAAAAATCTCCCTTCCTTCTTGGAGGTATTTTGGGAAAACTGAGCACCATACTGGCAAATGAATGCATAATATTATTATTACCTCAAACTCTCAATGTTTTCTGAGGTCTTTGCTAAGTGCAAGTCAAATTAAATTGAACTCAGATCAGTCTTGCTTGGTTAAGCACAACTAGGTATTTCATGTGGAAATTGACTGAGACCTACAAGTTAATTGTGGTCTGTGACTGAGTTAGGCAACAAAAAGCACCTTTTTCTGTTTCATCAAAAAAAAAAAATAATAATAATAATGGGGTTCTCATATTTATTTCTAGTCCATCCTTTAAATTTGGAAAGTCTTCATTGTGGAAAATTTTCAAGCTTTCTATAACTATTGAGTATTGACATATTAACTTATAGCAAACTCTTGCCAAGAAGATGAAAGTAATAATCACTATACAAAGCACGCCCTGAAACAACACGTAAAAAAGGCCAAATTTCTATAACCTGGATCAGTCATAGCAAGATCTGGCATGGCTAATGGGTCTTCAATTTGCAGATTGTCCAAAATTGGCACATTTTCATTCTCTTCTGTTAGCAAGTGTTTATCTTTCAAAGGTGGATCGTGACCCACAACAGAAGATTCTTCGGCTTCAGCCTCTCCATTTGGATTTTGTGTGTGCAAGTTCTGTATAGACTCTTGATGTTGCTCAGCCAATGCATTCAAATCAAAGTTTAAATCAGTATTATTTGGCACGTTATTATCTTTCAAAGATGGTTCCTGACACACAACAGAAGGTTCTACAGCCCCTGCCTCTTCATTTCGATCTTCCATTTGCAAATTCTGTGCAGACTCTTGGTGTTGCTCAGCAGATGCATTGGGTTCAGCATTCATTACAGAGAGGTCTGCTATCTCTAGGTCTAGATCAAACATCATCTCTACTGGAATGACACTGTTTTATTAATCATATTAGAAACTTGGAACTAAGGAGAAATCTAACACATCTGACAAAAATAGAACATGTTCAAGTTTAAGGATATCTAAATTCAGGAATTTAAGTCCAAATCAACTGAAGATCATAGTACTTACTCTTCAATAGGGGTAAAGCATGTAGAAGAGAAGATGCGATAACATGATTCCTTTTGAAGAGTCTGAAAAAATTAAATAAATTGAATTAAAATAATGATTATTTTTCCAAAAATAGAATACGCTGCAACAAAATTAATTGTGGATGTCCAAATGGCAGCCCAAGTTTACCACAAAGCAAATAGTAGTTCTCTATTAAAAATTCACCTGCTGTTCTGACAAGAAATATAAGGATAATTCAACATAACATCCATCTAATTACAATGCTTATAATCTGCAAACAACCAGCTTTTTGATGACAGTACTTTTCACTATAAAAACAAATTGTCATGGCATGCCTACATCATGGACTCTTCAAATATAAGGAAAGTTGTACCAATAAAATTGTAAGTTACCTCATGTAGAAAAAAACCACAGTCTCTATCATTTAACGCATTGTTTGCTGAGACAAACAAGAAAAAGAAATAAGCAAATAATCACAATGGGGACTTATAAAGTAAAGGGAATAGTGAGAATCTCATTTATGACTTCACAAGATAACAGCAAATACAGAGATTATCTCCTTTTCAAACATACTATTTAACTAATTTTTGTTCAATTTTGTGTATATTGATCTGCAATAGTAGACATGAGTCAATGACTACAATTGGCAAACTGAGAAGAGGCATTGAATTGTTGCTGGTTTTGTTATGAACATTTAAGCTTGGATAAAATTACAAGTATGCAAAAATATACTGTTGAGGATGTACCTTGCGGTGCTGACTGCTGATGTGGTTCAGGGACATCACTGGAAAAAAAAATGATTATACGAAAAAAAAGAAAGCATGTCACATTGCAAGCTAAATGATTGTCACGAAACTTAATACAAGACGAATACTACTAAATGCTACATACTGGTCGTCAGCAATTTCAAGGTCGAACAGATCGAGCTCAAACCTTGCCGGTATTGATATACCGACTTGACCAGAGTTTGCCTGCAAGGACTCAAGAAATCCCATCCCTGTATCAGCCCCACCACCAGAAGTCTCTGGTACATGAGTCGTTTGCTTCTGCAAATGCTTGCGTTTTTTGGGGTTAGTCCAGTAAATGGCCTGCAATGACTCGGTCAGAGTTTTCAGGGTTTGGTTGCAATCCTTTTCTAGAAATTCAACCTTCTTTGAGAAGATTCTGACAATGCCGAGTAAGAGGTGAGCCAGGATACGGTACGAGATTTCGATGTCATTAATTATCTGATCTGCACAGGCAGTAACCAAAAAAAGTTAATATGGGTTAAAATCAGAGATACAAGACTATTTATTAAGCTGGTAAAATTAGGGTCTAAAAAACCAGGGTTTAGCAAAATCGAACAGGGAAAGATTAATAACCACCTAAAGCAAGGAATCCCCACAGTTAATACAACTACAGAAAGACCTAATCATTTCACTCAGGGAGCAAAGTATGTACAAAACAAAATTAAAAAAAGAGAAATTAAATTGAAGGACTAATAGCCAATCACGCACCCAAAAAGAAAAAGGGTATTACTAGAAGATAAATTAGTTAGAAAACTATAATATGGGAACCTAAAAACAAAAGTGGAGATTCATGAATATAAAAAAAGAGGAAAAACAGAAAAAGAAAAATTTACTATTTTAGGTAGTAGCAAGTCAAAAAGCCCCCTACTTATTACTAGAACCTAAGTTCTCCACAAAATATAATAAAAATTAAACCACAAGGCTATGAAAACCAAATATAATGATAAACTAAGGGAGAAAAAACATATTTGCATCGACAATATGCTGTGCTAACTAAATACTTGTAGTCTAATTGAGAGAGAGAAGAGAGAAAGAACAAACCAACGGAGGAGGTAATGTCAGTTTGTGTTATTTGTTCCCTTTTGAGCTTTTTGAAACAATACGCGGCGGTCCATATGTTGGCCACAGGCCCCTTACGCCATAGAAGAGCTTGGGAGAAGAACATTCTCCCTTCGTTTCTCCTTTCCTTCTCAATAGTTGAAAGTGGCTCAAGAGAGGTGAGGAGTAGAAGAGAAGGAAGCTTGCACTGGAAAGAGGGAAATAGAATAGTTAGTGGTACTAGGAAAGAAGGAAGGTAGCGGTAATTGTTTTCGTACGTACCCCTGTAAAAACTTGATATGTTCATTTCTACCTTTGCTTGCGTACTGTAAAATTGAATATTAAAATATACTTGCGTGACCTTGTAAAAGTTTGAAATGTTACTATAGTAAAAAGAATGTTTAAGACGGGTGCGAAGATTTCGATTTTCGACGCAGAAGTGGGAAGGGTATATGTGAGAAATATTTTGCGATTAAAGTGTTTCATAATTTTTAAATATTGGAGGAGAGTAATGTAAATTCTCTCTCGAGGGAATTGTAACGGGCAAACGGCAAAAAGCAGAAAGGATAGAGAGTGATGAACGGCTACTGTGCATGCACCTGTTCTCAAAGACCTTTACTTGTTGGGCCAGAAATTAATTGACGGTTTCTCTGGTTCATGGTGAACCGGATCTAAATTGCAAGGCTTGGGGTCGAGTATATTGCCGACTCAACTGTCCCGTGACCCGAGGTTGTAAATGACGGTATTACCCCCATATTCCATAGGGAAATTCCGTAATTGCCATTCCTAATATTGGGAATGAAAATCAACTGCTTTTGTTGTTTTTCTATTTCAGTTCACTGCCTGTCAGCGATTTTAACTCGGTGCCACTGCATCGCTTTAATTTCAAATATATATATTTTGTAATAATCTTGACTCGGTGCCAGCTGCAAAAAGTAATAATATGCTGCTTGGACTAAAAAAATTTTCTCTGAAATTTTATTTGGAATACTTCAAATTAATTTCATGGTGGTATTATTTGTTCAATGCCTTGTATTAATGTACTGACTAATAGGTTTTTACAATAGGATTACTCTATTCATTAATTACTCGTTACTCATTAGCTAGGATTTAATGATTTTATACTGAATGTATATGGACGCTCAATACACTTATAAACTTGATGATTAATTAATCAAATAGTACTACGCAGCAACACTAATCTTCCTCTGCTCCATGTCCAACAGTGCAGATCACAAAACAACTAGTCAATTCTATGAACGTTTTTTTAAAAATAATAATAATAACAGAGAATATTTTTTCCGATTTAATTGGATATCCAATCTGGACAGCAAAGACACTCGTGCAGAAAATAAATAGATAAATAAATGTTGTGGATGATCAATAGCTGTCTTCAAAATAGGGGTGATCTTATTGCATCTCTTGACCAAATTACAGAAGTACGAAGAGAATGGAAACATGTTAATTAACACTAAGGGGAATATCGAGCTTCGCTCGATGTAGATATCTATAATAAGAATAGTTTTATTATGTTTCTATAGTTAATTATGTTCATTTTTTGATATATGGTTAAGATATATTTATCTTTAGAAATATAGTTTAGTTATTGTAGGTAATTTGATTTGATTAAAGTTAAAGAGTTTGATCAATTTAAAGAAAAAAATATATGTGTGTAAATATAGTTATAATTATCTAAAATAATATGATTTATATTATGTTGATATTATTCATGAAATGTAATGTGTTTCTAAATGACTTAAATAAAAAAATATATATCGTAAAAGATCTGATGTTTTTTCTATTTTCAACTGAATGAATTTAATTTATATTTTCTAAACCGAAATTAAGAATGGTGATGAAGAGAAATTAAGGTGGAGAGGACTCTAAGCAACACAAAATAGATGGAGACATGATGAAAATGAAAATAGGAAGGGGTCACAAAAATCAGAAACAAACACAATGTGTTGCCAAATTATTATCTGATGTTGAACCGAGTCAGTTTTATAAGCATTAACACCCGACATACAATTAGTTACAAAGTATCATATTATAGAAATCAGAAAAAAATGCTAGTGCACAACTATTTCACAATGCTTGGAGTGTCGGATGATATTTAACTGAAAGATCCCGACACTTACACATCTTTATTTATAATAATATTGATTATTGATTATTGATGTAAACACTTTATTGATGTAAACACTTTATATTGTCTACAATATAATTAAGAGCATATTTATTGTAAATTATTTAATTAAACATAAAAAATATGCATAAAATGAGCAAAGAAAGCATATACTGAGCAATATTTCAGTAGTTTAAGCGATTCTGCACTTATTATATGTCATTTGATTACAATAATATATATTCCATCTATTTATGTTGTCTATAATATAATACAGAGCTTACTCATTATAAAATATTTAGTTATACATATAAAATATACATAAAATAAGCAAATAAAGCTTATTCTGAGCAATATCCGAGCATTTTAAGTGATTCTGCACTCATTCTAAATCATCTGCTCACAATAATCAACATTTAAACAATTTCATATTGTCTACAATATAACTCAGAGCATATTTATTATAAAATATTCAATTATACATAAGAAAATATGCACAAAATGAGAAAATAAAGCATTTTCTGGGCAATATTTGAGCATTTTAAGCGATTCTGCACTAATTCTAAGTCATCTGATCATTTTAATCTATATTCGAACACTTGATATTGTCTCCAATATAATTCAGAGCATACTTATTGTAAATTATTTATTTATGCGTGCAAAATATGCATGAAAGGAGCAAATAAAGCATATTCTGGTTAATATTTGAGCATTTTAAGCGATTCTACGCTCATTCTAAATCATCTGATCAAAATAATCTACATTTAAACACTTTCTATTGTCTACAATATAATTCAAAGCATATTTATTATAAAACATTTAATTATATATAGAAAATATGCATAAAATTAGCAAATAAAGCACATTCTGGGCAATATTTGAGAAATTTAAGCGATTCTGCACTCATTCAAAGTAATCTGATCACTATAATCTATATTTCAACACTTTATTTTGTCTACAATATAAATCCGAGCATATGTATTGTAAATTATTTATTTATACGTAGAAAATATGCATAAAATGAGCAAATAAAGTATATTCTGGGAATTATTTTAGCATTTTAAGCGATTCTGCACTCATTCTAACTAATCTGATCACTATAATCTAAATGTAAACACTTTATATTGTCTACAACATAATTCAGAGCATATTCGATGTTAATTATTTAATTATACATAGAAAATATGGATAAAATAAGCAAATAAAGCATATTCTGAGTAATATTTGAGTAGTTTAAGCGATTCTGCACTCATTATATGTCATTTGATTACAATTACGTATATCTCATCTATTTATCTTATCTAGAATATAATTCATAGCTTACTCATTATAAAATATTTAGTTATACATATAAAATATACACAAAATATGCAAATAAAGCTTATTCTGAGCAAATTTTAGCTTACTCATTATAAATCAAATGATCACAATAATGTATAAACAATTTATATAGTATACCATATAATTCAAAGCGTATATATTATAAAATATTTAATTATACATAAAAAATATGCATAAAATGAGCAAATAAAGCATATTCGAGCAATATTCAAGCATTTTATGCAATTCTGCACTCATTCAAAGTCATCAGATCATTATAATCTATATTAGAAAACTTTATATTGTCTACAATATAATTCAGAGCATATTTATTGTAAATTATTAATTTATGCATGGAAAATATCCATAAAATGAGCAAATAAAGTATATTCTAGTTAATATTTGAGCACTTTAAGCGATTTTACACTCATTCTAAATCATCCGATCACAATATAATTCAGATCATATTTATTATAAAAAATTTAAATATAAAAAGAAAATATGCATAAAATGAGCAAATAAAGAATATTCTGGGCAATATTTGAGCATTAAAAGCGATTATGCACTCATTCAAAGTCATTGATCACAATAATCAATATTTGAACACCTTATATTGTCTACAATATAATTCAGAACATATTTATTGTAAATTATTTAATTATACTTAGAAAATATGTATAAAATGAACAAATAAAGCATATTCAGAGCAATAATTTGCGTAGTTTAAGCGGTTCTGCACGCATTATATGTCATTAGATTACAATAATCTATACTTCATCTATTTATGTTGTCTAGAATATAATTCAGAGCTTACTCATTAGAAAATATTTACTTATACATATAAAACATACATAATATAAGCAAATAAAGATTATTCTGAGCAATATTTGAGCGTTTTAAGCGATTATGCACTCATTCTAAGTCATCTGATCACTATAATCAATATTTTGAACACTTTATATTGTCTACAATATAATTCAGAACATATTTATGGTAAATTATTTAATTATACTTAGAAAATTTGTATAAAATAACCAAATAAAACATATTCTTAGCAATATTTGAGTAGTTTAAGCGATTCTGCACTCATTATATGTCATTCGATTACAGTAATCTATATTTCATCTATTTATATTGTCTAGAATATAATTCAGAGCATACTCATTAGAAAATATTTAGTTATACATATAAAACATACATAATATAAGCAAATAAAGCTTATTCTGAGCAATATTTGAGCGTTTTAAGTTATTCTGCACTCATCCTAAGTCATCTGATCACTATAATCAATATTTGAACACTTTATATTGTCGACAATATAATTCAGAACATATTTATTGTAAATTATTTAATTATACTTAGAAAATATATATAAAATGAACAAATAAAGCATATCCTGAGCAATATTTGAGTAGTTTAAGCGATTCTGCACTCATTATAAGTCTTTGATTGCAATAATTTATATTTCATCTATATATGTTGTCCAGAATATAATTCAGAGCATACTCATAAGAAAATATTTAGTTATACATATAAAACGTACATAATATAAGCAAATAAAGCTTATTCTGAGCAATATTTCAGCGTTTTAAGTGATTCTGCACTCATCCTAAGTTATCTGATCACTATAATCAATATTTGAACACTTTATATTGTCGACAATATAATTCAGAACATATTTATTGTAAATTATTTAATTATACTTAGAAAATATATATAAAATGAACAAATAAAGCATATCCTGAGCAATATTTGAGTAGTTTAAGCGATTCTGCACTCATTATAAGTCTTTGATTACAATAATTTATATTTCATCTATTTGTGTTGTCTAGAATATAATTCAGAGCTTACTCATTAGTATATATTTAGTTATACATATAAAACAAACATAATATAACCAAATAAAGCTTATTCGGAGCAATATTGGGCGTTTTAAGCGATTCTGCACTCATTCTAAGTCATCTGATCGCTGTAATAAATATTCGAACACTTTTAATTGTCTACAATATAATTAAGAACATATTTATTGTAAATTATTTAATTATACTTAGAAAATATGCATAAAATAAACAAATACAGCAATTTCTGACCAATATTTGTGTACTTCAAGCGCTTCTGTACTAATTATATGTCATTTGATTACAATAATCTATATTTCATCTATTATATTGTCTAGAATATAATTCAGAGCAAACTCATTAGAAAATATTTAGTTATACATATAAAACATACATAATATAAGCAAATAAAACTTATTCTGAGAAATATTAAGCGTTTTAAGCGATTCTTCACTCATTCTAAGTCATCTGATTACTATAATCAATATTCGAACACTTTTAATTGTCTACAATATAATTCAGAACATATTTATTGTAAATTATTTAATTATACTAATAAAATATGCATAAAATGAACAAATAAAGCATTTTCTGAGCAATATTTGAGTAGTTTTAGCAATTCTGCACTCATTATATGTCATTTGATTACAATAATCTATATTTCATCGAATTTATGTTGTCTAGAATATAATTCAAAGCTTGCTCATTAAAAAATATTTAGTAATACATATAAAACATATAAAATATATGCAAATAAAGATTATTCTAAGCAATATTTGAGAGTTTTAAGCGATTCTTCACTCATTCTAAGTCATCTGATAACTATAATCATTATTTGAACACTTTATATTGTCTAAAATATAATTCAGAACATATTTGTTGTAAATTATTTAATTATACATAGAAAATATGTATAATATGAACAAATAAAGCATATTCTGAGCAATATTTGAGTAGTTTAAGCGATTCTGCACTCATTATATGTCATTTGATTACATTAAACTATATTTCATCTATTTATGCTGTCTAGAATATAATTCAAAGCTTACTCAGAAATTATTTAGTTATACATTGAAAACATACATAATATAAGCAAATAAAGCTTATTCTGAGCAATATTTGAGCGTTTTAAGCGATTCTGCACTTAATCCAAGTCATCTGATCACTATAATAAGTATTGAACACTTTATATTATCTAGAATATAATTCAGAACTTATTTATTATAAATTATTTAATTATACTTAGAAAATATGCATGAAATGAACAAGTAAATCATATTCTCAGCAATATTTGAGTAGTTTAAGCGATTCTGCACTCATTAAAGGTCATTTGATTACAATAATCTTTATTTCAACTAATTTATGTTGTCTAGAATATAATTCAGAGTTTACTCATTATAAAATATTTAGTTATACATATAAAACAAACATAATATAAGCAAATAAAGCTTATTCTTAGCAATATTGAGCGTTTTAACCAATTCTACACTCATTCTATGTAATCTGATCACTATAATCAATATTCAAAAACTTTTAATTGTCTACAATATAATTCAGAACATATTTATTGTAAATTATTTAGTTATACTTAGAAAATATGCATAAAATAAACAAATAAAGCATATTCTGAGCAATATTTTAGTACTTTAAGCGCTTCTGCACTCATTATATGTCATTTGATTACAATAATCTATATTTATGTTGTCTAGAATATAATTCAGAGCAAACGCATTAGAAAATATTTACTTATACATATAAAACATACTTCATATAAGCAAATAAAGCTTGTTCTATGAAATATTTGAGTGTTTTAATCGATTTTGCACTCATTGTAAGTCTTCTGATCACAATAATCAATATTTGAACACCTTATATTGTCTACAATATAATTCAGAACATATTTATTGTAAATTATTTAATTATACTTAGAAAATTTGTATAATATGAAAAAATAAAGAATATTCTGAGCAATATTTCAGTAGTTTAAGCCATTCTGCACTTAATCCAAGTCATCTGATCACTATAATAAGTATTGAACACTTTATATTATCTAGAATATAATTCATAACATATTTATTGTAAATTATTTAATTTATACTTAGAAATATGCATAAAATATACAAATAAAGCATATTCTGAGCAACATTTCAGAATTTTAAGCGCTTCTGCACTCATTATATGTCATTTGATTACAATAATCTATATTTCATCTATTAATGTTGTCTAGAATATAATTCAGAGCAAACTCATTAGAAAATATTTAGTTATAAATATAAAACATACATAATATAAGCAAATACTGTAGTATTCTGTCAAATGAAACGAACCAGTTTAGAATGAGACGGACTGTTTCAGATCCGTGTTCAAATGGTCCGTTCCATTAGATACGGTGCACCTGGACAGAATGCTGTGAACATCGCACCCTTTCATCAAAACACTGCCTTTGCATCTTCTGAGCGATTTGAACCCTCTATATATACTTTCTCTGGGATGGCAGAGGGTATGTGAGAGGCTTCTTTCAGTTCTAACCAAAGTTTAGACAAGAGAGAGAGAAGATAACGTGTTTCTAGAGGGAACGAGTCAAGGCTGACTAACCCCTGTCAAACACCATCAGTTGGGGTTGCAACATCGGCTTTGTAGCGATTCTCTCACTGCAGAACGTGGAGAAGATCAGAGACTAAGGAGACGCGCTTAGTTTGCGGGTTTCAAGTTCATCCGCTCAACACTCAATTTCAATCAGCGATGGCACGAGGTATTTTACGATTCTGGGTTATTTCCGCATTCTAGAATTGTTGTAGCACTTACAAATACATATTGTTCTGAGTAATATTGGAGCGTTCTAAGCGATTCTGCACTCATTGTAAGACTTTTGATCACTATAATCAATATTTGAACACTTTATATTGTCTACAATATAATTCAGAACATATTTATTGTAAATTAATTAATTCTACTTAGAAAATATGCATAAAATGAACAAATAAAGCATTTTCTGAGCAATATTTGAGTAGTTTAAGCCATTCTGCACTCATTATATGTCATTTGATTACAATAATCTATATTTCATCTAATTTATGTTGTCTAGAATATAATTCAGAGCTTACGCATTAGAAAATATTTAGTAATACATATAAAACATACATAATATAAGCAAATAAAGATTATTCTAAGCAATATTTGAGCGTTTTAAGCGATTTTTCACTCATTCTAAGTCATCTGATAACTATAATCAATATTTGAACACTTTATATTGTCTACAACATAATTCAGAACATATTTATTGTAAATTATTTAATTATACTTAGAAAATATGTATAATAAAAAGCAAATAAAGCATACTCTGAGCAATATTTGAGTAGTTTAAGCGATTCTGCACTCATTAAACAAAGCATATTCTGGTTAATATTTGAGTATTTTAAGCGATTCTACACTCATTCTAAATCATCTGATCACAATAATCTATATTTAAACACTTTATATTGTCTAAAATATAATTCAGCGCATATTTATTACAAAATATTTAATTATACAAAGAAAAAATGCATAAAATGAGCAACTAAAGCATATGCTGGGCAATATTTGAGCATTTTAATCGATTCTGCACTCATTCTAAATAATCTGATCACAATAATCTATATTTAAACACTTTCTATTGTCTACAGTAAAATTCAGAGCATATTTATAGTAAATTATTTAATTATACATAGAAAATATGTATAAAATAAGCAAATAAAGCATATTCTGAGCAATATTTGAGTAGTTTAAGCCATTCTGCACTCATTAAACAAAGCATATTCTGGATAATATTTGAGTATTTTAAGCGATTCTACACTCATTCTAAATCATCTGATCACAATAATCTATATTTAAACACTTTATCTTGTCTAAACTATAATTCAGAGCATATTTATTACAAAATATTCAATTATACATAGAAAGTATGCATAAAATGAGCAAATAAAATAAAGCATATTCTGGGCAACATTTGACAATTTTAAGCGATTCTGCAGTCATTCTATGTCATCTGATCACTATAATCTATATTGGAACACTTTATATTGTCTACAATCAGAGCATATTTATAGTAAATTATTTATTTGTACAAAGAAAAAAATGCATCAAATGAGCAAATAAAGCATATTCTGGGCAATATTTGAGCATTTTAATCGATTCTGCACTCATTCTAAAACATCTGATCACAATATTCAATATTTAAACACTTTCTATTGTCTACAATAAAATTCATAGCATATTTATTACATATTGTTCTTTTATATATGGAAAATATGCATAAAAATGAGCAAATAAAGCATATTCTGATTAATATTTGAGTACTTTAAGCGATTCTACACTCATTCAAAATCATCTGATCACAATAATCTATATTTAAACACTTTATATTGTCTAAAATATTCATAGCATATTTACTACAAAATATTTAATTATACATAGAAAGTATGCATAAAAATGAGCAAATAAAATAAAGCATATTCTGGGCAACATTTGATCATTTTAAGCGATTCTGCACTCATTCTATGTCATCTGATCACTATAATCTATATTAGAACACTTTATATTGTCAACAATATAATTCAGAGCAAATTTATTGTAAATATTTATTTATACAAAGAAAAAATGCATAAAATGAGCAAATAAAGCATATTCTGGGCAATATTTGATCATTTTAATCGATTCTGCACTCATTCTAAATCATCTGATCACAATAGTCTACATTTAAACACTATCTATTGTCTTCAATAAAATTCAGAGCATATTTATTATATATTGTTTATTTATACATAGAAAATATGCATAAAAATGAGCAAATAAAGCATATTATCGGCAATATTTCAGCATTTTCATCGATTCTGCACTCAATCTAAGTCATCTGCTCATTATATTCTATATTTGAACACTTTATATTGTCTACAATATAATTCAGCGCATATTTATTGTAATTTATTTAATTGTACATAGAAAATATGGACAAAATGAGAAAATAAAGCATATTCTGAGCAATAATTTAGTAGTTTAAGCGATTGTGCACTCATTATATGTCAATCGATTACAATAATCTATATTTCGTCTATTTATGTTGTCTTGAATATAATTCAGAGCATACTCATTAGAAAATATTTTGTTATACATATAAAACAGACATAAAATAAGCAAATAAAGCTTATTCTGAGAAATATTTGAGCATTTTAAGCGATTCTGCTCTCATTCTAAATCAAATTATCACAATAATCTGTATTTCAACAATTTATATTGTCTAAAATATAATTCGGACCATATTTATTATAAAATATTTAATTATACATTGAAATTTTGCATAAAATGAGCAAAAAAAGCATATTTTGGGCAATATTTGAGCATTTTATGCGATTCTGCACACATTCTAAGTCATCTGATCATTATAATATATATTCGAGCACTTTATATTGTCCGCAATATAATTCAGAGCATATTTATTGTAAATTATTTATTTATGCGTGGAAAATATGAATAAAAGGAAACAAAGCATATTCTGGTTAATATTTGAGTATTTCAAGCGATTCTACACTCATTCTAAATCATCTGATCACAATAATCTATATTTAAACACTTTATATTGTCTACAATATAATTCAGAGCATATTTATTACAAAATATTTAATTATACATATAAAGTATGCATAAAATGAGAAAATAAAGCTTATTCTGGACAATATTTGATCATTTTAAGCGATTCTGCACTCATTCTATGTCATCTGATCAAAATAATCTATATTGGAGCACTTTATATTGTCTACAATATAATTCAGGGCATATTTATTGTAAATTATTTATTTATACAAAGAAAAAATTCATAAAATGAGCAAATAAAGCATATTCTGGGTAATATTTGAGCATTTTAATCGATTCTGCTGTCATTCTAAATCATCTGATCACAATAAGTCTATATTTAAACACTTTTTATTGTCTTCATCAAAATTCAGAGCATATTTATTATATATTGTTTATTTATACATAGGAAATATGAATAAAAAATGAGCAAATAAAGCATATTATCGGCAATATTTCAGCATTGTAAGCGATTCTGCACTCATTCTAAGTCATCTGATCAGTATAATCTATATTTGAACACTTTATATTGTCTACAATATAATTCAGCGCATATTTATTATAATTTATTTAATTTTCCATAGAAAATATGGATAAAATGAGAAAATAAAGCATATTCTGAGCAATATTTGAGTAGTTTAAGCGATTCTGCACTCTTTATATGTCATTTGATTACAATAATCTATATTTCGTCTATTTATGTTATCTAGAATATAATTTAGAGCTTACTCATTAGAAAATATTTAGTTATACATATAAAAATAGACATAAAATAAGCAAATAAAGCTTATTCTGAGCAATATTTGAGCATTTTAAGCTATTCTGCACTCATTCTAAATCAAAATTATCACAATAATCTGTATTTCAACAATTTATATTGTCTACAATATAATTCGGACCATTTTTATTATAAAATATTTAATTATACATTGAAAATATGCATAAAATTAGCAACTAAAGCATATTTTGAGCAATATTTGAGCATTTTAAGCGATTCTGCACTCATTCTAATTCATCAGATCATTATAATATATATTTGAGCACTTTATATTGTCCGCAATATAATTGAGAGCATATTTATTGTAAATTATTTATTTATGCGTGGAAAATATGCATAAAAGCAAACAAAGCATATTCTGGTTAATATTTGAGTATTTTAAGCGATTCTACACTCATTCTAAATCATCTGATCACAATAATCTATATTTAAACACTTTATATTGTCTAAACTATAATTCAGAGCATATTTATTACAAAATATTCAATTATACATAGAAAGTATGCATAAAATGAGCAAATAAAATAAAGCATATTCTGGGCAACATTTGACAATTTTAAGCGATTCTGCACTCATTCTATGTCATCTGATCACTATAATCTATATTGGAACACTTTATATTGTCTACAATATAATTCAGAGCATATTTATAGTAAATTATTTATTTATATAAAGAAAAAAATGCATCAAATGAGCAAATAAAGCATATTCTGCGCAATATTTGAGCATTTTAATCGATTCTGCACTCATTCTAAAACATCTGTTCACAATATTCAATATTTAAACACTTTCTATTGTCTACAATAAAATTCAGATCATATTTATTATATATTGTTTATTTATATATAGAAAATATGCATAAACATGAGCAAATAAAGCATATTCTGGGCAATATTTGAGCATTTGAAGCGATTCTGCACTCACTGATTATTATAATCTATATTTGAACACTTTATATTGTCTACAATATAATTCAGCGCATATTTATTGTAAATTATTTAATTGTATATAGAAAATTTGGATAAAATGAGCAAATAAAGCATACACCGGGCAATATTTGAGCATTTTAAGCGATTATGCACTCATGCTAAGTCATCTGATCAGTAAAATCTATATTGAAACATTTTATATTGTTTACAATATAATTTAGAGCACATTTATAGTAAATTATTTAATTATACATAGAAATTATGCATAAAATGAGCAAATAAAGCATATTCCAAGCAATATTTGAGTAGTTTAAGTGATTCTGCACTTATTATACGTCATTTTATTACAATAATCTATATTTCATCAATTTATGTTGTCTAGAATATAATTCAGATCTTACGCATTAGAAAATATTTAGTTATACATATAGAACAGACACAAAATAAGCAAAAAAAACATTCTGGGCAATATTTGGGCAATTTAAGGGATTCTGCACTTATTCTAAATTAAATGATCATCACATTAATCTATATTGAAACAATTTATTTTGTCTACAATATAATTCGGAGCATATTTATTATAAAATATTTAATTATACATTGAAAATATGCATAAAATGAGCAATTAAAGCATATTTTGAGCAATATTTGAGCATTTTAAGAGATTCTGCACTCATTCTAAGTCATCTGATCATTATAATATATATTCGAGCACTTTATACTGTCCGCAATATAATTCAGAGCATATTTATCGTAAATTATTTATTTATGCGTGGAAAATATGCATAAAAGCAAACAAAGCATATTCTGGTTAATATTTGAGTATTTTAAGCGATTCTACACTCATTCTAAATCATCTGATCACAATAATCTATATTTAAACACTTTATATTGTCTAAAAAATAATTCAGAGCAAATTTATTACAAAATATTTAATTATACATAGAAAGTATGCATAAAATGAGCAGAAAAAAGCATATTCAGGGCAATATTTGATCATTTTAAGCGATTCTGCACTCATTCTATGTCATCTGATCACTATAATCTATATTGGAACACTTTATATTGTCTACAATATAATTTAGCGCATATTTATTGTAAATTATTTATTTATACAAAGACAAAATGCATAAAAGGCGCAAATAAAGCATAAGCTGGGCAATATGTGAGCATTTTAATTGATTCTGCACTCATTCTAAATCATCTGATGACAATAATCTATATTTAAACACTTTCTATTGTCTAAAGTAAAATTCAGAGCATATTTATAGTAAATTATTTAATTATACAAAGAAAATATGCATAAAATGAGCAAATAAAGCATATTCTTAGCAATATTTGAGTAGTTTAAGTGATTCTGCACTCATTATATGTCATTTGATTACAATAATCTTTATTTCATCTATTTATATTATCTAGAATATAATTCAGAGCATACTCATTAGAAAATATTTAGTTATACAAATAAAACAGACATAAAATTGGCAAATAAATCTTATTCTGAGCAATATTTGAGCATTTTAAGTGATTTTGCGCTCATTCTAAATCAAATTATCACAATAATCTCTATTTCAACAATTTATACTGTCTACAATATAATTCGGACCATATTTATTATAAAATATTTAATTATATATTGAAAATATGCATAAAATGAGCAAAAAAAAGCATATTTTGGGCAATATTTGAGCATTTTAAGCGATTCTGCACAAATTCTAAGTCATCTGATCATTATAATATATATTCGAGCACTTTATATTGTCCGCAATATAATTCAGAGCATATTTATTGTAAATTATTTATTTATGCGTGGAAAATATGCATAAAAGCAAACAAAGCATATTCTGGTTAATATTTGAGTATTTTAAGCGATTCTACACTCATTCTAAATCATCTGATCACAATAATCTATATTTAAACACTTTATATTGTCTACAATATAATTCAGAGCATATTTATTACAAAATATTTAATTATACATAGAAAGTATGCATAAAATGAGAAAATATGGCATATTCTGGACAATATTTGATCATTGTAAGCGGTTCTGCACTCATTCTATGTCATCTGATCACTATAATCTATATTGGAACACTTTATATTGTCTACAATATAATTCAGAGCATATTTATAGTAAATTATTTATTTATACAAAGAAAAAATGCATAAAATGAGCAAATAAAGCATATTCTGGGCAATATTTGAGCATTTTAATCGATTCTGCACTCATTCTAAATCATCTGATCACAATAGTCTATATTTAAACACTTTCTATTGTCTTCAACAAAATTCAGAGCATATTTATTATATATTGTTTATTTATACATAGAAAACATGCATAAAAATGAGCAAATAAAGCATATTATCAGCAATATTTGAGCATTTTAAGCGATTGTGCACTCATTCTATGTCATATGATCATTATAATCTATATTTAAACACTTTATATTGTCTACAATATAATTCAGTGCATATTTATTGTAATTTATTTACTTGTACATAGAAAATATGGATAAAATGAGCAAATAAAGCATATTCTGAGCAATATTTGAGTAGTTTAAGCGATTCTGCAATCATTATATGTCATTTGATTACAATAATTTATATTTCGTTTATTTATGTTATCTAGAATATAATTCAGAGCTTACTCATTAGAAAATATTTAGTTGTACATATAAAATAGACATAAAATAAGCAAATAAAGCTTATTCTGAGCAATATTTGAGCATTTTAAGCTATTCTGCACTCATTCTAAATCAAATTATCACAATAATCTGTATTTCAACAATTTATATTGTCTACAATATAATTCCGAACATGTTTATTAAAAAATATTTATTATACGTTGAAAATATGCATAAAATGAGCAACTAAAGCTTATTTTGGGCAATATTTGAGTATTTTAAGCGATTTTGCACTCATTCCAAGTCTTCTGATCATTATAATATATATTCGAGCACTTTATATTGTCCGCAATATAATTGAGAGCATATTTATTGTAAATTATTTATTTATGCATGGAAAATATGCATAAAAGCAAACAAAGCATATTCTGGTTAATATTTGAGTATTTTAAGCGATTCTACACTCATTCTAAATCATCTGATTACAATAATCTATATTTAAACACTTTATATTGTCTACAATATAATTCAGAGCATATTTATTACAAAATATTTAATTATACATAGAAAGTATGCATAAAATGAGAAAATAAAGTATATTCTTGGCAATATTTGATCGTTTTAAGCGATTCTGCACTCATTCTATGTCATCTGATCACTATAATCTATATTGGAAAATTTTATATTGTCTACAATATAATTCAGCGTATATTTATTGTAAATTATTTATTTACACATAGAAAATATGCATAAAAATTTGCAAATAAAGCATTCTCCGGGCAATATTTGAGCATTTTAAGCGATTATGCACTCATTCTAAGTCATTTGATCAGTAAAATCTATATTGGAACATTTTATATTGTTTACAAAATAAGGAAATAAATTATGTGTTAAATGACGCAGTATAATCAAAATGGATATTAATAATGCAACATGAAGGAAACACAATTCTGAGGAACACATATTACAACACAATAAGTAACACAAAAAAAATATAACATACATCTGAAGGAACGAACCAGATTAAGTCGGAGCAAAAAAATCAAAGGTCTTGATGGAGTGTCGCACTAATACTAACTAAAACAGGGACCGACACCCACACATCTTTATTTATATTATTGATATTGATTAGGGGTTTTAAATTGGATACATTATTTTCAATAGAGATTTTGAAATTAAGAGTAATAATTTTAATAAGTAATTCCTTTCCTGTATTTGTATGAGATAAATGTATAGTGTAATGATGAAGCCTCTCGTAAAAGTGCGTTGTCTACTAGTCTTTTATAAACCAATGTAAACATATTAAACCGTTGAACATTACAAGTCGGAATAATGAGAAATATTCAAATGGACAAACCACATATGTAATTTGACATAGTTGAAGATTAAAACCCTGATCAAAATCCTTTTATTTTTTTTTTGTTAGCATGGAATTTCATTTCTCTTTCATTAGAATTTTTTTTATCAAATGAACGAATTTAGTGTCATCTAGTTAAAATTTCCATATAATTAAAGCCAACGAAAACTTTAGAAATCAATTCAAATAAAATGAAATGAAATAAAATCCCGCATAAAAAACATTTTATCAGGACCTAAAAGTTGCATCTGGTATGTTCATCTCTACAACGCTGGGCCTAGGCGGCATGATGAATTCGTGAAGTACCAAATCGCAAGTGTGGATGGAGAAAGCAATAATCGGCTGTCAAGGCCAGTCAACCAACCCAGTGCAGTCCTTTGGCAAGAAAAAGAAATCGTATACAAATAAACAAGGAGATTTTAGGTGTAGAAAGAGGGTTTCATTTGTAAAAACATGAAAAAATATAGAAAGGAACTAGGAAGTAGGAAGACACATTGAAGTTTAAAATGGAGACTTAGGTTGTGCTCCAAATATATTTGTTGGAGGAGAGATTAGGGGAGGGAAGGTAAAAGTGAAATGTGAAACTCCTGCTTCGAGTAAAAGTAAAAGAGGGGGTGACGAGGTAAAATTTGAAGTAAATTTGTTATAAAATACTAAAATCTGATGAGTTCATCCCCTCACTCTTCGCCTTCTTTTATCCCCCTTATCTCCATCAATTATGTTGTGAGTATTGCCTTAATCTATTTCGAATATTTAAAATACATGATTGACTAGAATTGATAGAGAGAGTAATTTCTCAATTATGTTAGATTATCAAATTCTTTTTTGTTCTCATACAAACAATATGGTGGACGGTGGTTGTTGATAAATTTCTTTTTTTTTTTTTTTAAAAAAAAAAAATAGCACTATTACAGTGTTAGCTAATAGGCAAAAGAAAAATAAACCTAAATTAAATATATAAAGAGAGTTGAGTACATGAACTCCTTAGTTATTTCATATTATATTTGTTATGTATAGTCTAATTTTATCTATCTCATAACGGACGATGATCAGATATGTCACTTTTTCCCCCTATATTTTTCTTCTTATTTAAATGAGATGCTTAAGTTGCGTCTGAGATACAACAACACTCTCAAGTAGTATTGTTATTAATTCTGCATGAATAATTGTAAAAGCGTGTAAACTATACATTGTACAATTTTTTTGTGATTTAAAAAAAATATTTACGCACAAAAATTATCTGGGCGTAATTTTTTTTATAAAAGATATCTTATTTTAAAAAATATTATTTTATTTTTCAAACGAGTACTTCTTTCTCGAAGCGAAGCCGAAAATAACGTCCAGAGCCCTCTATATATCTGACCGTTGATCGAAATAAAACTCTTTTAGTTGGAACCTCTATATGAGAGTATTTATTTCAGTTTTTTTTTTTCAGAAAATACTAAACCATCCGATAAACTTTATCTTATCTGGACTGGAGAACTAGCTCTTGGTCTAGTGACAAAGTGCAATGCATCTTGAATAAAAGATCGCAGGTTCAAAATCTGGCTAGAGATCTTTTATAAATATTTAATTTAAAAAAGTTGGGTGGCTTGACCCAATTTATCTTAAAAAAAAAAAATCTTATCTGGACTGGACACCCGGAAGTTAGAGTTACATGATATAGCATATCTGCTCTTGTTTCGTCAAGGCCATGCTAGAGAAAAAATAGAAACACTCACACACTTATCAATTTTATATTTTGAGAGAGTGCAAGTACCAGGAATCAGATCCTCTGGTCGGCGACCACGTGGTCGGCGCGTGATCCGGACCGTCTGATTTAATCTCAACGGCTAAAGATGCCCCGTGCATAATAGGCAGGACCGGTTGGCCCGAAAAAAATGAACCGTTGAGATTAAATCGGACGGTTCGGATCACGCGCAGACCACGTGGTCGGCACATTTCTGCCGACCAGAGGATCCGTTCCCGCAAGTACCATGCCATTTGGAAGTAGGATCAATAACATGCAATTAACTAATGTGATAAACACAATCCAAGTTAGTATCTCCGTAGAATGTTTTTCAGCTTGATCTACAAATATAATAATTCGTGTCAAACTAAAAGCTACTGCATAGCAGCATAAGTCCATATCATTTGCAAAAAGAAAAAAAAAAGTTGGAAGAAATAACACAGAATACTCCAACAAGAACCGTCACAGAAGACCAACCATCTTCGCTCAAAGCGCCTAGATGAGTATCATAGTGCAAAAAGTCCAGCCACAAACTCAAAACATATGCTCACTTCTTCACCCAGGAAAAACAATGTACTCGTGGGAGGCGGTAGCTGGAGCAAGAAGTATTGGCCCCGGCCCCACCAGCAGGTTCGGGGCCCACTGGCAGCCACGCAAGAAATGGCTTCTTCTCTCCACTCCAATTTCACTCTCCAGGTCTCTCTCTCTCTCTCTTCCTCTCTCAATTTTATACTTCCGAGTTCTAGCAAATATGTTAAATACAAAAGAATGGGGGTAATTTAATTAAGTCCGAATATATCTTACTTTAGATAATGTAGCGTAGAGCGTGAACACAATCATCTCAAGTTTCATTCTTTCTGGTTGCAACAGAATTCATGTTGAAGTATCCAAGAGAATTTGTATATGCCGAACACAATCATGTGATGTGGCTTCGCTATCACCAGTTTGTATGTCTTTGCTCTCTTTCTCTTTATCACAATATAGGATTTATTTGTACATAATTTGGGCATTTGTATGGATACATGTCAAAGTATTGGCCAGAATTTTTGGTCAACTTGACCTGTTCTACTGAACCATCTGGTTAATAAGTCTGGTCCTGGCTGAAATGACTCAAAAAATCAACAAATAAATGAATGAAAAACCAACAGAATATTAAAACCCAAAGGATGTGCATTTTTTTATAAACAAATTGGAGCACTTTTTTGACAATCTAGATCCAACTGTTCAACCTGATACAGCAAGATTAATAGGTCAGCTATCAGTCAAAATATTTTTGCCCAGATGGTTGTCATGTCTGACAATGTAAGGTTCCTTCCCCAACCAAAATCCATGAGCGATTTCAAATTCATAGTATGATTTTTTTGCATAAATTTTAACTATGTCAGTTACTCAAGAGTCTGAAGAAGAGGATGATGCAACAGACTTCTCAGCAATTCCTTCGAGCCTTCTCGCAGCAGAGAGAGAGGAAGCAAAGGCAGTGCTAAAATTGTTTCTGAGAAAACAAGGCATGAGCAATGCCTTGGCAGCTCGCACAATCAACAAGTCTGATTCTTTCATAGACTACCTCATCTCAAAGCTCCATTCTGTACACAAGTCTCGTTATATGATAGGTATGTTTGTTCTAGAGAATTGCAAACTGACCTGCATGCGGAGTTCCTTTACCTAATCCTGAACTTGACCCTACTATTTTTCTTTTTCCAAAAAAAAATAAATAATAATAATCAGATAATCTGAAACCTAACTACGGCCTGATCATCCTGTAACCCAAACCTTGGTCAACCCAAAATCAAACAGAGCCATGGCATGATTGACCTCAAGCTGGAGCTCACCTGTCCAGCACAACATCTGACAATGCACACAAGCTAAGTTACAAATGGATCTAAGGTGGAAACACAGCTGAATTCCTAAATCAACATCTTCAGGATGATAGTCTAAATCAACATAAATTTCCAACCCCACCGACCAAATCCTGAACCAGAGAAAATTCAATTTCTGAAAGAACTGCTTGAAAACAAAAATCAAACTAGAAGACGACTCAACCTGAATGATACAGAAGAACCTGCACCCCACCCAAACTGGAGACCGACCCTTAGCAAACCATGGGTTATCCCCTAAGCCGATTGGTACCATGTACATGTTGATTGCAACCTTAGCAAATACTGTTAGCAAACCATGGGTGTCACCTAAGCTGTATGGTACCATGTAGATATTTGCAAGTTGTAGTTGTACTTGCACATGCTGAACTATACTGGTACTGTGAATATAAGATAATGGTCCCTTCATATCACATTATCAATTCAACTTAAATTTCAACTTTTTATTTTGACTTTACGCTAATTTTGTCTCTAGGAAGGGAGCTAACAACTCTCGAGATAAGAAGTGCACTAATTTCATACCTGGAGAGCCTTCTTGAGGAATATGGGAACCTTCTGATAGATATGGTGGAGAACTTTCCAGATCCTCCTGGTACCAGTAGTGACCGTACTGACCGTACGTCCCCAATGTCACCATCATCTCGTATTGACCCAACCTCAGCACGGGACCGTGCGATGGCTCGAGTGATCCAACTTGACGAGAAGGGAAATCTTTCTCCACAAGTACTGTACCTACTTGACCTTGGCATGGATTTAGATTCTATCCAAAAAATCGCCAGGCAGTTCCCATCCTTTACCTACTATAGCCTTGACGGTAAAATCAAGCCAGTAGTGGAGTTACTATTGGATCTCGGTGTGTCTGAACAACATATACCAAAAATACTACAAAGAAGGCCCCAGTTGTGTGGCATTAGCCTCACTGAGAATTTAAAACCAACAATCATTTACTTGGAAAGTATAGGTGTGGATAAAACACAGTGGGGAAAGGTTATAACAACCTTTCCTGCTTTATTGACATGCAGCCGTCAAAAGATAAAATCATTCATTGATTTTCTTTTAAAATTGGGTGTCCCGGAAGGCAATATTGGAAAGATTTTGACTCGGAGCCCAAGGATACTAAGTTACTCTGTAGAGGAGAAGCTGGGGCCTGTGTCAGAGTATTTCGCCTCCTTGGGTATAGACGTGGCATCTCTAATTCAAAAGTGTCCCCAGAATTTTGGCTTAAGCATAGAGGATAATTTGAAACCTGTAACTGAGTTTTTTGATGAAAGGGGTTTTAGTAAAGAAGAAATTGGTATGATGGTGAATAGATACAGAGCGCTTTACACGCTTAGCTTGGAGGGTAATTTGGTACCAAAATGGGAGTATTTTCTGACAATGGGGTACCCAAGGTCAGAACTTGTTAAGTTCCCACACTACTTTGGGTATGATTTGGAGCGGAGGATCAAGCCAAGGTTCAACCGAGTGAGGCAATGTGGACTAAGTTTAGGTTTAAACAGGATGCTGTCTATTGCGAACAGTAAATTTGAGGACTTGTTAAAGAAAGAGATGAAGAAGTTAGATAGGTCAGCAAAAAATTGATGAAAATTATATAAATTATCTAGAGGTATAGATTTAGAGATAATTGCTCTTGTTATTTAATTTGATGTAAGTATTTGTTTGTATTGATCTAGTGAATATTTTCCCTAGAGGAACTTTTGATGAAGAGTTTTGTAGCTGTGCATCATCTTTGGTATACAAAAAGAGACTTTAAGATATCTTGCGCATCAACCTAAATTGTTGTCACATACTGACTGAACTATATCCGTAATCAAAGAGTATCCATAGAGGAAGTTGACTGGGTCAACCATCAAATCAGTCACAACGGAGAACGAACAGAAGTCGAGGGAGGTATTATTCAGGGCCGTCTGATGCCAACGGTCAACTAAATCTGTCTGTTCATCTTGATTAGTCAGTCAGGAAGAGAGAGGAGAATGTGGTTACTGTAATTGATATAAATAGACAGAGAGGCTTGTAAGAAATGTTATGTTGAATGAAAATTATTGTCTTTTCCATCTTGATTAAAAGAATGTAGTTACATCTTTTAATTATCTCTATTTTCCATGTTGCTCTCAATTTCGTGAAATATTGTGTTTACTGTAAGATAGAAGCCATGGTTGTTAACATAGGCTGTATTGGTGTCCTTGGGGTTTGATAACACCGTAGCCTGGTTATGTCTTTGGGACTTTTTGATTTAGCACATAAAGGATGTTGTTTTAGTGGTTTGTTATTTTTTGTAATTTTTTTACTTTTCAGTAATGAAAAGTGATAGAGCGCTACTCTACTTATTTCAAAAAAAAATAAATTATCTCCCTTTCCTGTATCTTTATGTTTTCCATGTCTCTCCCAATTCTTATCTGAATTTGTACCCAAACTCCACCATATTGTTTGTTGTATGATAGTGTCATGCATTAAATGTAGTGCAGAGAAAGTTAACGAAGCGGCATTTAGTTGGTAGCTAGAGAAGTAAAGAGGCGCAAAATTAAACGCCGTGTTGTAAGAAAAAAGCAAAGACGTGCCACAGATACGGACGGAAATTGTATTAGAATTTTGATTTTGAGAATTAGTTTGATTAATTTATTATGAAAATTAAATGAGAGACGAGGATAATTTATTAAAAGAAATTATATATATAAATTCAGGGTTCCATCATTGCTCAATGACACGCACATGAAGTGTTTGTTACTGATAATTTAAACAATATAGGACAGCCATAAATATATTTATTGTTGAAGGGGTTAAAAATTTTTAAACTATATATGTACTATTTTTTTAATAGTTCCTTATGATCAATAGATCCACACATTGCAACTTGTATGTTGCTACAGGGGAATCCTTAATTTGTCCCAGTGAATAATAATTGCAAATAGTGCTTAGTAGTTAGTTCTCGCCATCACCAAAAAGCAAAAACAAATATAAAGACAGGGCAGAGATTGAGAGGGAAAGCAAAAAAAGGATGAGTGAAGTGTTGGAATCATGCTTTGTAGTGCCATCGGATGAGACCCCAAAAGGACGGCTCTGGTTATCAAATCTTGACCAAGTCGCCCCGCGGTATTTCTCAGGCTTCGTGTGCTTTTACAACAAAACTGAAGCCACCAGTTTCTTCTCAGTTGAGGTGCTGAAGGCTTCCTTGTCCAAAGCACTGGTGCTCTTCTACCCTCTAGCAGGTCGGTATATTGTTGGTCCTGATGGACGCGTTGAGCTGGACTGCAACGCCGAGGGATGTTTCTTTGTCAGAGCCCAGTTGGAACGCACCTTCGACAGCATCAATTTCCAGCCGTCACAAGAGCTTGAAAAACTCTTCATTCCTAGCACCCAAATGGCTGGGTCACCGTTCTTACTTCTCATGATACAGGTTAACATTTTCTCTCACATTTCACTATTTCAGTACGTTGGACCTATTGTCTTCTTTTCCTATCATTCTTTTGAACATAATTGGAAGATAATTACCTGTCAACATCATATATATGTACAAATAACTTTCTTTATATATGGATAATATCACGGACACATCGTTTCCATAAATTTTATTTCAATTTATGTTTCAAATATAGCTAGATTTTTCATGCATGATGCATTTAGACTATTTTTGAGCGACCAGATTCATTTTCATATATAGAATTAATTAACGTTCAATATTTTACGTTCTAAATATCATTTCCAAATTCCAAAAAGCAAAAAATAAAAAATAAAAAAAAAATCCTTAAAGGCGGTTTTCATTTACATGCAGGCGACTTATCTAAAATGCGGTGGAGTAGCGCTAGGATTCGCTTTCAATCATGTCTTTGCAGATGCTCAGAGCAGCATCCACTTTATCCAGACTTGGGCCAGCATTACTTGTGGTGACCTGAGCAACATCATCCCACCCTCATTCAATCAGACACCACTTTGTGCCCGATCATCTCCAATTGTCAGATATGATCACTCAGCTTACAAAGCTAATGCTACAAGACCCACCACCACCACCCCGACTGACAGCACGACAACCAAATTGAGACTCTCAAAGGAGCAAGTTAGCTCCCTCAAGAGTAGATGCAATAGAGGGAGAGTCACCAAAATTTCGGCCTTCTGTTCCATTGCTTCACTAGTTTGGAAGTGCTATTGTTATGCCCAAAATCTTGCTCCTGACACTACAGCGCACCTCATATTTCCTGTAGATATACGTAATCGTCTCCAACCCCAATTGCCGAAGACTCATTTCAGCAATGCAATCGTGCGGAAATCTATGCAATCCAAAGTATCAAATATCACATCCAGTCCACTTCAAGATGTTGCTGAAAGTGTTCAAACTGCAGTTGATAGTGTCAACGATGAATACGTTAGGTCCTTGATTGATTATTTAGAGACTATAGGAAACAAGGTTGTTCTGAGAAAAGAATCACCAGAATCGGAGCTACGAGTTAATAGCATTTCTCGAATGCCAGTATATGATGTAGATTTTGGATGGGGTCCACCGCATCTTGTGTCACGCTGGCATGTAACTGGGAATAGACTTGTCTACATCAATAATGAACCAGGAGAAAATGGTGGTATAGAGCTGGTTGTGACAGTTGATTCTGCCACGATGCATCGTTTTGTAAAGATGTTTCATGAGGAGTTGAATGCTGGTAATGAGATTCATCAAGGAATGAAAATTAGTCGAAAAACTGAGGTCGGTCAAAGTAAACTTTGACAGCGAATCCAAAAAATTGCGCTATTTGAAATTCACCATTTTTTCCTAAAATGAAATAAATTGTTTTCCAGGTTTCTGATCTATGTTAAAGAAATCTTTTGATTGAAATTGTATTCGTTGAATTATATACGAATCATATATGCTCATTTAAGTGGGGATATGTTGGTTGGTATTGAACTCTTTATGTTTAATATTTTTTAATTACAATAAATTTTATTGTTTGTAGACCTTAGTCCATGTCTTTGGTTGAACATTTCACCCCTTGGACTATAGGGGGTCGGGGCCCTCCGCCTCAAGCTGCTTGCTTTATGATTGGACATATTGTGTTTTGAATTTTATATTAAACTTGCAAAAAAATGTCCTCAATATGTGGGCAAATTAGAAAATAAAATATTGATATTATTTTTGTTTCATATAAAATTTTACATGTTAGGCAATAAAGATATGGTAATATCAATAATTTATTAGCCTTTCCTTTTACATAGATAGCTAATTTGCTAGGAACTTAATCTTTTCTAATAAAAAATCTTGATCTTTTAAATCTGAAATTAAAATCTAGACCATTGATCAGATCAAATTACACAAATCAATGGTCCATAATTGATATAAGAATTGTTTATACCATTTTATATGACATGTTTACTCCTTTTATCTGAAATGTTTACTCCTTTTGTTAGGTGCTTTTATAAGTAGTAGAGACTAGACGTTTCCGTCGCGACTCTTCCGCGACATGTACTTATATTGAGGACTTTTTTCTTAAAGAGCCTAAATTTAATTTGAAATATCAAAAGAGGCTTCGTACTCTAGAAATTTTCCAAAAGGGCTCATGACTTATGCGTCTTATGCCCACTGTGCCTTGGTTTTTGTTTTCCGAAAGAAGGAAACTTGGAGCCTTAGATCTAGCCGTTTTTTATTTTTATAAAGAGCATGGCCTATATATTTTGTAATCCTTATATTACCGTCGGAAAATATTGAAGATTCAATTTGTTAATTTTCTTTGGCATCCCATGTGGATGTCCATAGGCACTAGTAAGGAAATGAAGAAAACTTAAAAAATGAAAACATGTCAAGACTCTTGCATCATGTAATAAAAAAGCGAAGTATCGACATTTAGTAGTAAATGAAGTTCTACACAAAAATTATCAAATTATCTTTGTGTATTGTATTAATTGCAAAGTAATGTTTTAATTATAAGAAGCCTTAAAATTATTAATTTTCCATAAATAACTTTTTTTAATTTTAGGAGTGCTTAAATTTAAATTATGCCATTTTGGCGCATTAAAATTTAATATTAAAGTAAAAAAAAAAAAACATTTTTCCTACTTGCCAGGCAATAAGTCTGGCATTAGTTCGAATTTTTAAAGTATTTGGACTACTTTGGGTACTAATTTGGTTTGTTGTATAAAGTTCGTCCATTATAGTTTGACTTTTTACACAAACTGCAGAGTTTTAATTTGTATCATGTAAGCATTTTTATTCAGAAAATTTCATAAATATAATCACGTGAATAAACGTTTACAGATGTGGACAACCTATAGTTATCGTAAAATAAGTTTTTTTTTTTATTTTCCTTCGGCCGCAAATGTCATGAGCCCTTTTGGAAAATTTCCGGAGTACGCGGCCCCTTTTGATATTTGAAAGGACATTTACGCCCCTTTTAAAAAAAAGCCCTATATTGATGTATAGCGGTATATTAATTGTATTTTATGCTTTGAAGGTGTACACAGCTAATGTTATAAGTATAGGTTGAGAGTATATATATATAGAGATAGGTTATTGTCCTATGAATAAGACTGGGGGATTTTTCTATTCAGTTTTATACCATTGGATGTCATTAAGATTGGTGCATAGATCTAAATCTGTGGCTCAGATTTAGGCGCTATGGAGAGGAAATTGGTTAATTCCCTCCGTTATCTCTTAAATTTTTCCGTTGACTCCTCCATCCCTTCGTTGTTTCCTCTCTGAACTCTCCCCATCTCCAAAAAAATCGCGCACGATTCCAAATTGACTTCTCTCTTCAGACCTCAGTGCACAGAATCGAACCAGCAGGTTTCTCTCTCAAACTCGAAGGGCACTGGAACTTATCCTTTTGTCTCTAGTAATCGAATCATACCTCTCTCATACTCATAAATCGCGCACCGGAACTTATCCCTTTGCACGGCTGCACCTACAAGATTTATTTATTTATTTATTTATTTATTTTTTAAAAAAGCATATATAAAATATTTTGAGGCTTCAAAGGGTAAACCAGAAAATGATTGTGATTCTGTCCACCATGTTTATTGTTTCAAGAAAATATTAAGTATCTTCAAATTTAACCATGATGACTACCACGCATTTATTTTTTTAACCTATTGATAATTTTATTTTCAAAAGCTTCTAATTACATTACCAAATTGCATTCCATTGACTTAGGTCAATTTGGTTGTTCAATTTAAGTTAAAAAGCATCAAGAAAATGATTAGACACCACGTCCATTGTGCTTACATTCTAATAACACATTCATTAAGCATTCTAATAACACATCATTACAATCTTCATTAAACACAACACACATTACATTCTAATAACACAATCTAACACAAATTACATCTGGGGATCTCTAAGCAAATCCTCATCCTCATCATTAGTCTGCACTGGTTGCTGAAAAATAAATATAAAGCTTGTCTGAGGTGTTGCTCGGTTCTGACTATTCACATGTCCTTAAGGGTGTGTTTGGATAGAGGCCAGATAAGAATAGGAATAAGGATAGAGGGCCGGGTTTAGAATCTCGTGCCAATCCTTATTCCTAATTCCTATACCAAAGTTTTGTTGGTATAGGAATAAGGACCGGAATTAGCTCATATTCCTTATTCCCATGGTGTTTGGTTTGACACCGGAATAAGGAATAGGCCTCTATTCCTTATGCATGTTCCATTTGGATTTCCTAAGAATAAGGAATTAGACCCTTTATTCCTTATTCTCGCCCCAACCAAACACACCCTAAGAGAAATAAATATAAAGCCACTAGGTTGCTGAAAAATACCATTGCTCACATTTAAAACTTCCATGTGGATTAATTGAAGGAGATCCAATTCCTGAGCCACTAGAGAATGATTGAAAATGAAGAGAAATAAAGCTAGTAATATACCCACTAATAAGTTTACCAGTACCTTCTATCTATAGGTCTTTGGTACAGCTGATGTTATATACTTTTTGAAACCGTTTATATTTGTGTTAATACCAGTATCCTTGAACCAAAAAAATAGGCAGCTATCAGTAATTACAAAGAAGTAATCACTAAAGGGAGCAATTATCAAAATAGGCAGCCGATGCATGTTATTATGCACCCTAAATACTCCTGAGCCTTCTTCTCAGCCTTAAACTCTTGAGCCTTTTTTCCTTCAACCAGTGCTCACAGTTGAACCTTCCATAGGGATTAATTGAATGAAATCTGGACAAAAATTGAAAGAGGAGATTTTATGAGTACAACGTTTTTAATCAAATGAAATCTGGGCATAAATTGAACGGAATCTGGACTGGACATAAATTGAATGAAACTTTTATCAAATTAATCCCTTCAACGTTTTTTAAGTACATATTTACTGTAGATAATTAGCTTCCCATATTGAACCATTCTAATTCAATAAAAAGTCATACATGTTTAACAATAAACTGAAAGTTAAAGGTTGTATTGATAAAAGTTTCAAAACTCAAAAGCATTCTGTTAGACACAAGAATTGCGCTACAACTAGTCTGTTCCTTGGTTAATAACATACTTTATAGTTTATACAAAGGTCCCAAGGTCAAGGAATGTGTAATAAGATATCTTTCCTTCAGAGTTCAGGTTGTAAAGAAGCATACGCACATGAAGAATGGCAATTGCCTGATAAATGATTCGGTAAAACAAAAAATAAATACGGCCACAACAGTATACTCTAGCATAAATACAGAACTTTAGAAATCAATTTACATGCTGATTTTATAAAACCAAAAACAAAAGCTAAAATCAATTTACATACAGAACTTTAGAAATCTTAAAAAATGTGGAAGTATTTAAAAAAAATAGATCTGTGAAAGAAAGCTTTAATTGACAAAGTAGGCTGAACTAATTCGACACGAGGGTACTAATTAGACAATGAGGTGAGAGAAAAAAAGAACATATTCACGAAGCTGCTGAAAGGAGAGAGGAGGCAAGGCGAGTTCAGGTTCCAAAGGTGCTTCCGTGCTAAGGCTTTGAAGCGGAGGAGAGAGACGCTCTCAGATCGGGAGGAGGAGAGAGAGACGGAACTTCTCCGCGCTGATGCTCTCCGATCTCAGTCTTTTTCTAGGGCTTTGGAGAGGCGCTAGAGGCGGGCTTTCTTTCGTTTTCAGAGAGAGAGACGGAGAAATAGACGGAAACGGAGAGAAAAAGACGGGACGGAAAAATTTAAGTCGATCTAACGCCTCACGATCTGCGCGATTTTTGAAGCCTATCGGACGGTCTAGATTGCGACTCACCAGAGCCTATGTGAGTTGCAATTAAGGCTGTCAACAGTACGCCACTTACCGTTATGCCATTTTGTTTAACCTAAGTGGAATAAATTGTGGCATAAAAAATTATATCGTTTTCTAAAAAAAACGGTAGGTGGCATAGTTGGTTATACCGTTTCGACCGTTTCAACCTCATTTCAAACCGTTTTATGTGTAATTTCTGAAGTGGAACGGTTGATGGCACAAAAATTTGTTTTGTTTAATAAATGGAACGGTAAGCGGCGTGCAGGTTTCATACCTTTTTTAGGGGGCATGATAATGGTAGAGGGCATTTTCATGGTTTTTCACCACGTTTGACACCCCTAGTTGCAACTCACCATAACAAAACTCTATATATATATACACACTAGCAAAGGATGCCCTCAATATGCGGGCAAACAAAAAAATAAAATTTTGATATTAATTTTGTTTCATATAAAACTTTACATGTTAGACAATAAAAATACGGTAAAATCAATAATTTAGGCTTTTCTTTTAAACAAATAGCTAATTTTGTAGTAACTTAATTTTTTCTATAAAAAGTCTGACCTTAATCTAGACCACTGATCAAATCAATGATCCATAATTGATTAAGAATTGTTTAACACCCTTTTATATAACATGTTTACTCCTTTTATATGAATTGTTTACACCCTTCGTATGCGTGCATTAATAAGTAGTAGAGATATATAGAGAGAGAGTTTAGCTACGGTGAGTTGCAACTCACGGAGCTTTTTATGTGTTGCGATCAAAACTCTTGGATCTGATTCAAAATGACCGATCCAAACCGTCCAATATGATCTTCCTATTGAAATCTCCATGTAGACCAAATTTTATATTTTTTCCAAAATTTTTAAGTATTTTTTTCGGATTTTTAAATAATGTTGTTATTGAACGATACATAATTAATTAGATTAGCAATTTTCTAAAATTTCAAAAAAAATACTTAAAAATTTCAGGAAAATATAAAATTTGGTCTACATGGAGATTTCAATAAGAAGATCATATTGGATGGTTTGGATCAGTTATTTTGAATCAGATCAAAGAGTTTTGATCGCAACTCACGAAAGACTCCGTGAGTTGCAACTCACCGTTGCTAAACTCTCTCTCTATAAATATATAGAGAGATAGAATATCTATTGTGATTTGTGAACCATGGTTTATAGAGCCTTCTGTGAACCATGACCGTTTGATCGGTGATTTTGCAAATTGATAAATCTAAATTAACCATCCAATCTATATATTGAAATCTTATAGTAAACAAAATTTTACAATTTTTGAAATTTTTTTATTAATTTTTTCGATTTTTTTAATGCTTCCTATTTTTGGACAATAATTAGTGAATTATCGTCCAAAAATGGCAAGTTTTAGAAAATTCGAAAAAAATAGTAAAAAAATTTCAAAATTTGTAAAATGTGGTTTTCTATGATATATCAATATATAGATTGGATTGGTTAATTTAGATTTGTCAATTTGCAAAACCATCGATCAAACGGTCATGGTTCACGGAGCCCTAAATGAATCATGGTTCACAATAGATATTATATATATATATATATATATATATATATATATATATATATATATAGATAGATAGGCTAAATTAGACTCCAGCACATAGAGAGACTGTTTACTCCAGTTTTTCAGCCGTTTGATCTCAAATTTAGCGGCCTAGATTTAGGCGTTGAGGGGAGCTGAATTTCCGTTTACTCATGCGACTCCCCGTTAATTTTGTCTGTTTAACTTCCGTATGTTACTCGCCGTTTCATCTCCTGTGCGATCAGAAAAAAAGAAAAAAAAAAAAAAAAGGTGAACGCTCTCTCTCTCTCTGCTGCTACTCTCACGCGAAGCCTCTCTCTCAGGCGAAGCAGAGAACAAAACTGGCCTTCCTTCTCTTGCGATTTGAGACCACGCCAAGGTACAATAAACCCCAGAATTCTCTCTCCCCGCTGTCCTACATGCGATTTGAATTTTGTCATTTATAGGAAGAAGGTTTTGTAAACCCTAGAATAAATTTGAGTTAAAATTTCTGCCTTCCTTAGTTAATGTAAGTAATACTAGGCGACGGAAAGTCAAATGATTCAATAAAGCCTTGAAATTTCATTAGTAATTTTTGCATACTCATGATTTTTTGATTTGGGAAAGTGCAAAATGCAACTTGATTTTTTTTCGGTTTGGATCCTGTCCGAAGGCTTTAGAACTTAACTCTCCATCCCTTACTCTTTTGCCCCTTAATTTCTTGCTCTTTTTGCTCTTGTTTCATATTATTTTTGAAAACCCTGGTCCCTAGTGCTTAAATTTTTTTATGGTACCCAAATGTTGTACCACCTCCTTAAAACCTAACTAATTGATTTATGTCAATAAGTTGCTCATTAGTATCTTTTCTTCTGATCGCATTACGGAAGCATTTTTTAGGACTCTCATCTCTTTTCTGTTGCCTAAAATAAAACCCCCCTAATATGTGATATCGTGTAAATTCTAAAATTAACCCCCCCTAATATGCTGGTCAGAAAGCATGGAGAGTTGTTTATTTATGTTTGTCAGAGACTGGAACAAATTTCTAGTGTTTCTCAAGGTAATTAAGAATGGAAACAAGATTAGTCAATGAATGAATGAAGCATACCTAAGGAAAGCTGGGTACAATTGTTCGATAGATGGAGGGATTCTGATGTAGTTTTTTTTCTTTTAGGTATTATTGTAATAGTTATTTTTCTGTTATTCTGATAGAAATGTTCTATCTGGTATGCAATACCTAAGGAAAGCTAGGTACAATTGTTCGATAGATGGAGGGATTCTGATGTAGTTTTTTTTCTTTTAGGTATTATTGTAATAGTTATTTTTCTGTTATTCTGATAGAAATGTTCTATCTGGTATGCAATAGGTTTAGTCAAATACTGTCTCTAACTTACAGTGAATGATTTGGGGTTACATTTCTTTTAAATAAGCTTCGAGTAATTTAGTACTGTTGGTTTTATGAGCTGTTGAATATTATCCGACATTATGGTTTAATGCTATGTACTTTTTTAATTTTCGACAAAGGTTTTACTGGTGACACGTTATGTAATTGAAAATGAAATGATTTGCCCCCGATGCCGCATCTCTAACATGCTTAATATTGTCAAAGTTATTCATATCTAATAATTCAATTTTCAGGGCACTGAATTAAACCTGTCAGCATTATTGCAATTGCGTGTTCAATTATTTCGTCTGGTACTCTGATTTTGTTTGCTTGATCTTTTCACATATATATTTTTTTAGTAGAGTTTAGAGGTAACATTTCCACTTTACCATGTACGTCTAAATATTTTGTTAAAATCTGAAATTAAAATATGTAAGCAAAACCTCTTCATCGTTCCATGTTGTTTAATTAAAACTTCATTTCATTATAAAATGTAGCGATCCAAATAGATAGATCAAAAGCAAATGTTAAAGTAAAATCATTACTACAAATTTAAAAGAAAAAACATCTGAATAAATACTACAATTATCAAGCCAATAGAAATCCTAATTAAACATTGCATATTTCTCATCAGTAGGAGAAGTTCAATAGGAGTGCACCATCCAATAAATTCACGACAAGCTCGATCTGGACATGCGTAGACGGATTTGGTGCCGATTCCAATTGCTGTTGTTGCTTTGACTATTCATCCCTATAATACAATATTAACATACTATGGTTCAAAATCCAATTAATAGAACTGACCTTTAAAATTAAAAAGCTTGACAGACCTTAATCCAATAAATATAAGAGACAATTTATTAAAAAGCTTTTAAATCTGGTTTGCTAAAAAGCTTAACATATAAATGTCACGGTACCATCTCAATACTGGTATCAGTTATAAATCAAGCAACTAAAAGTATATAAATTCATAATATTTATTCATGAAATGAAGAAGCATTATCATATAAATAACAAATAAGAGAGACATTACATTACCTTCCAGAAAACCCGATTACCCAAAAAATTTACGAGCAAGTCCCTTAAGCTTCCTCATTTTGACACTTGGGTCCCTAAAACCAGGACAAATATCAGAACCGTACCATAACCATAATTTTGGTACCAATGACTGATACAAGGCATGTACCACAGTCATGTTAAACCCTTAGAACTATGGCCAGAATCCATTTATATAAACTACTTAAAAAAATAAGACCCATTAATAGTAACTAGAGTATTAGAGTACTAACCAATCAATTTTAAAAATAAGACCTACTAAAGCTACTTAAAATCCAGTACCAAATTAAATGCAAAATTTCCATAAAAGCAACTTAAAATATATCAATACTAACAAGAACAATAGTGAAAATTAACAAGACCCATTAATAGATTATTCACATCATCTATCATCCCACAACATATCTCTGATCCAGCAGGTATGAGTCTGACTTCAATCAATCTAACCAGTATTTTTTTTGGGCCCTCGTAAAACACTCTTGAGATAAATATGATTTAAAAACTAAGCGCACACATGTAAGAAGAATTAATAATACAGTCTTTACGGGTGGTTTTCTGGGATTTTGTTTTTTTTTTCCTTATATATCTCATATTCTGTTTAGGGGACAAACAAACTAGTAAAATGGAAAAAGACGAATGATCAGTTAAAGTACTTGGAGCACCTATCTAAAATCCCAGAATCAAACACACAAAAAGGTAAGAAATCAACGGAATTAGGTTAGCAAAGAGATTACCAACAGATAGGAGTAAGGAGAAGACAAAATCGACCAGCACATCACCTTACCTCATCGTGATCACCACTGACTTCGTCTACAGCCTGACTTAGCTTCCAATAGTTAATCTAGGGTTCTGAGGTAGAGGGGTTATGAGGTCCACATTGCTGAGGTGGCAGTCGCCATCTGAGTAAGGTGAGCAGCGAAGATACGAGTGACGAGAAATCGGAGTCAAGGAGGAGCGACAAAATTTTTATTTCAATTTATGTTTCAAATATAACTAGATTTTTCATGTATGGTGCATTTAAACTACTTTTGAGCGACAAAATTCATTTTCATATATAGAATTAATTAACATTCATTTTTTTACGTTCTAAATATCATTTCCAAATTCCAAAAAACAAAAAAAATTATAAAAGAAAAATCTTTAAAGGTGGTTTTCATTTACACGCAGGTGACTTATCTAAAATGCGGTAGAGTAGTGCTAGGAGTCGCTTTCAATCATGTCTTTGCGGATGCTCAGAGCAGCTTCCACTTTGTCCGGACTTGGGCCAGCATTACTCGTGGTGATCTGAGCAGCATCATCCCACCCTCATTTAATCAAACAGCACTTCGTACCGATCACCACCAATTGTCAGATTTGATCACTCAGCTTACAAACCTAATGCTACAAGGCCCACCACCCCGACGGACAATACCACAACCAATACCACAACCAAATTGAGACTCTCAAAGGAGCAAGTTAGCTCCCTCAAGAGTAGATGCAATAGAGGGAGAGTCACCAAAATTTCAACCTTCTGTTCTGTTGCTTCACTAATTTGGAAGTGCTATTGCTATGCACAGAACCTTGCTCCTGACACTACAGCGCACCTCATATTTCCTGTAGATATACGTAAGCGTCTCCAACCCCAATTGCCGAAGACTCATTTCAGCAATGCCATCGTGCGAAAATCTCTGCAATCCAAAGTATTAAAGATTACATCCAGTCCACTTCAAGATGTTGCTGAAAGTGTTCAAACTGCAGTTGATAGTGTTAATGATGAATATGTTAGGCCCTTGATTGATTATTTAGAGATGACAAGGAACGAGATTGTTGTGACTAGATTAAAATCACCAGAATCGGAGCTACGAGTTAATAGCATTTCTGGAATGCCTATATATGATGCAGATTTTGGATGGGGTCCACCACAGCTGCTTGGTTTACTATTGGACATATTGTGTTTCAAATTTTATATTAAACTAGACGTTTCTGTCGTGGTTCTTCCGCAACATGTACTTATATCATTATGTATAGCGGTATATTAATTGTATTTTATGCTTTGAAGGTGTACACAGCTAATGTTATAAGTATAGGTTGAGAGTATATATATATATACATATTTATGTTTTCTATACAGATAGGCATGGATTAATCACTGTTACGGAATGCATACCAAAATATGAGTGCAACAAAAACGTACTAAGCTTATGTGGAAATACGGCTAGCAAATGTGGGATAAATATCCTCTGCAGTGGGCCCAACGCAAAGCACTGGAAGACACGGTGTAGGAAAGTATAATATGCACAAAGTTCTTGTACAGGCAATAACCAAGCAGATGATCTGCGCAATCCAAGATATACCGTCTGACGGTCTGAAGCAGAGATGTAGTGGGCTCCACGAAACTGTCCCTGCGAAAGCTGTGTAAGACTTCACAAAATAAAATACAAGTGATAAACTTTTGCTTAAGTTTAAGCTCAACAATCAGGAGAATAACGTACAAAATAAACTATCACAGAGAAATGACAATAATAAAAGAACACAGTCACGGTCTAATCCTCAAACAAGCAGTCCGTCTAATCGATTTGGATTTGAGGTTAACTCATTTTTTGAATTATTCAATTTTACACTGGAATAATTTACAAGCGGTCTAACTGAGTAACTGTCGTTCATTTTCATTTCCAAGAGATGTTCGAGGAAATACCAAAACAGAACCAAATCTCCCCTGACAAATGACAAGTGATCAGTTTATTTGTATACTTGGGCTGGAATTTCACATAATTAAGGCCCAAATCCGACTCCAAATGTAACACATAATTTTCCGGGTTCCGGGTTCTATTCACAGCCCATGTACCTGCCACAACATGTTCTCATTCCCTTCTCCAAAATTCATACACCAGAAGAGACTCCAGTAAACAGTGACCTTTTCACCAAAACCTTAAACCCTAGCAATGGCGATACGCCTCAGGCGAGCGCTTGCCTCCAGAGGCCTCCTATCCCTCTACGGAGCTCGCTACTTGAGTGGGATCTCTTCTCTAACCAGCCTCATCTCCAACCCATCCGTAGACGAACTGTTGCGCCCAAATCCGAGGTTCAATGACGGTCTGGGTGGATTCAAGTCGGATTTCTACTTCTTGGATCGTAGAGGTTTCGCCAAAGGAAAGAAGCAAAGTAAGTCGTAGTTATCTATTTGTTCATGCTCTTTCTATGTTTCGTTAATTTAGAGTTTGGAACTTTAAAGGACTGGATCAAAAGCTACCATGCTGCTTTGCAATAATTAAGGGCTTTACTTGTAAAATCAAACAAAATTGTGGATTCAATAAGTAGGGTACTAGCTGGTAGCATATCTTTAGGCTGCGGTAGCGAGTGCACCAGCAGTGTCAGTCATGGTATGAAGCTTAAAATAAGAGACATGTAGTCATCTATGATGTGTCTGATTTGGCTTATGCCCTGATCAAAATGATTTTTACATGGGTTTCATTTCATTGGAATTGATTTTTCGAGAATTCATTGGGTATAATGACATAGAACAACAACAACAACAACAACAACAACAACTAAGCCTTTTGTCCCAAACAAGTTGGGGTATAATGACATAGAAATTCCGACCAAATGACGTCAAATTCATCCATTTTGATAAAAAATTTTCTAATGAAATGAAATCCCAGGTTAAAAAAATGGCATTCTGATCAGGGCCTTAGACTTGGTTCTGACCTCCCATGCCAGTATTGATGGTTTAGTAATAAAACAGAAGGCCTTGTGCTGCTTTTTTCAAATAAATAAATAAATAAAATATTTCACTTGTTAGACATAGGTCAAAATTTTCTTCGAATTTTTTTTTCAGAAGAACAAAATGATGGGGATACAGTCCAAGCTGATGTTAACATTGGTCCAACTGTCAAGTCAGCTGCCACGTCACAAATGGAGGCGGCTGTTATTGCTTTATCTCGGGAGCTCAGTAAGCTTCGAACTGGACGAGCCTCAGCAGGTATAATCTCACCATAATTTATCTCAAATTTTTATTATAGATTTCCTAACTGAGTCCATTTGTTCGATATATTTTCTCTACGTAGGTATGCTAGATCATATAATGGTTGAGATTGGAGGCGTCAAAATGGCATTAAACAGAGTTGCAGTTGTTTCAGTCATTGATGCCCAAACTTTGTCTGTTACTCCATACGATCCTACTGTAAGCACCTAGTTAGGCAGATTTAAGAAAGATATTATAAATTTGAGTAAAAAATATATTTTATTATTTCCTTATTTTGTGTTCAGTCAATAAAGTCAGTTGAGCATGCAATAATATCGTCTCCATTGAGTATAAATCCAACGGTTGATGGCCAACGAATTATTGCTCCTATTCCCCGGTGAGTATTTTTCGAAGGATTATTTTATTTATGTCCCTACAAATTGGTAAATACCATGTATATCACCAGAAAACAAGAAACATATCACATGCACCCTCAAGACAGAAATTTTCTGCGCACACCCATTCTTTATGATTTGTATGGAAGTTTGGAACCCCTTTGATTTTGTTTAGTCTAGATAGATTGTGGGAAGGGCTTATGTATCTCTTGAAGCAAAATAAAAGTGCCATAAGGCTTCAATGATTTGTCTACATTTATATGCATATACATGATTTTTCTTGCTTTGCGGGGCTATATGAAATTTAGTCTTGATTTTTATTTACAAATGTTCGTAACCAATGTCTTCTCGGCCCCAATTCAATGATAGTTCTTAACAACTGCTTTTAAATTACTTTAACAAGCTTTCTAACAAGTTTTTGGTGCCATTTTTTCTCTTTCTTTTTTTTTTTGTCGTTTCTCAGATTGACCAAGGAGAATGTACAGGTAGGCTCTCATCAAGAAATATTTTAAGTCTTTCAGCCTAATTTTCATATTAGTTATGTAATCTTGAAATGTTAATGTAGGCATTATGCAAGGTAGTTGCTAAATCAGCTGAAGATGTGAAACAAAGTATCAGGAGAGCTCGCCAAAAGGTAACTAATTGGCCTCTTGCAAGAAATAGTAAAATTTACAAAAGAAGATGTCCTTCAAATTGTTAGTGATTCTCGTTTGGCCTTGTTAGCATGATTGTAATAATTCAACCTCAGATTGGTGGAAGCACAGTTTTGGTTCTTCCATTTAACTCTGTTCAACATTAATTACAGCTGTCTTCCTGAATTTTTTTTTATCTTGAGCTGCAGAGAGCAAGTGACCTTTATGTTAAATTAAATGTTTTCTAAATAGCTTGTCCAAAATGTGCTGTCGCTTGCCTGTATAATTTTTTTTGGGGTCTGTAAAAGCTCCATAGGCAACAACCAACTGTCACTTGCCTGTATAATTGCAACAACCAACTGCCAAAATTTGGATTCACGGTACCTTAATTGAATCATATTGGTACATGTGGTAGGACTGATTGCCCACATTTTAAGTTTTAGAATTTTGAATTTCAGATATTTCCTCATAATTTATGATAGCAGACAATGGAGATTGTTTTGGGACAATATTTGTCTGATAGTAGTTCTAAACTTTGCCTTTTTCTCAAATTAATATTCTTTTTTCAGGCAATAGATACAATCAAGAAGTCTGCCTCAAGCATGTCAAAAGACGATGTAAAACGGCTAGAAAAGGAAGTTCGTACCTCACTATTGTTTTTTTTACTATAGTAAGGATTGGTATACGTGGTGGTTGTTGGAGTATTGGAACTGGCTGGTAGGACATTCTACCAACTAAGCAACTACCAAGAGTTGCATACTGACTGATCTCACTGTGCCTGTCTGTTTATGGCAGAATTGATACTGATTAGTAAAACTAGATTTGTACCTTACATGGATACTTTGCTGGTATAGTCCACAGTTATTTTGTACCTGCCTGTTGAACTGGTCAATGCCACAATTGAGAAGGTTTGAGCTTTCTTAGGCATAATAAACCACTAAGGTGCAAGATGCACTCTAACAAGGATAGTTTTGATTAATTTCTTAAAAAAAAAAATATGAAGCATTAATTCATGGTGTTTTTCACCAGGTTGATGAGATAACAAAAAAATTTACAAAGTCAGCTGATGACATGTGCAAGGCCAAGGAGAAGGAGATTTCAAGCTGAGATGCAAATTTTTGTAAACTTTTTTCCTTAGGATACTTGAGTTTTGGGATGCATTCGACCTCAGGTGTCTTGTTTTTCTGTAGGTTTAGTTTGAAGCTGTGAAATTTTCTTCTTACTTCCACTTATTGTTTTTCTAGTTCCTTAATTTTCCTTTGCCTAGGAAAAGAGAGTAAATTGCCATGGATTCTACAGAAAATATTTTCTGCTCATTCAGTTGAACAAAATAAGAGCTTCAAGCTTGTCTTCTTGCAATAACACTTTAGAATGCTTTTGTTTCATGCGACTCTCGACTATTAGGTTGATTATGGCAAGTGACAGCTATTAATGGAAGGAAAGTTAATAGTGGTTCTTTTTTTTTTTTTTCTTTTACTTGAAGAAAATTAGGCATGCTCTGCCCGCTTTAATTTCTTTATAAGGGATGATTATGTGATGTAAAATGGTTTTATTCAGATGGATATTGTCAGTTCTTAGAGTGTATTATATACCATTTATTGAGCAGCTCTTGTATTTAGATAATTCTGATCTCTCTAATTGTATTTGTTACAAAAGTAGATTATTAACATCAGTGGATTGCTTGGGGTAAGCACAGTTTGTATCAAGGTTAAATCATCATCATAGATCTAACGCATCAACTCCTTTTCCAAACAAGCAAAAATATAAAAAGGCCCAGTAAAAAAATTGGGTTTAAGATCTGCCGAAGCAGAGTGCCTCAAATGTGTTCAGGCCCGAAGGCCTATCCCGTCCCTGTCAGGGGAGATGCCAACCATCTCTCCTTTCAACGAACACACACGTTGACACTCCCCATGACATTTATAGGACTTAATTTGCTTTAAATAACTCTAGTGGGACTAAATGCTGCAGTTCCGGAATCTTACACTAGCTATTTCGAAATGACTTGAATACCCTTAGGCTATGCTCCAGGCGATGAGGTTGAAGGGAATGGAAAGGGACGGAAGTATAAGGAAGGATTGGGGAAGGAAGAAGGTAGAAGTTTATTTTTTACTTGCTCCAGGGAAACATACAAAGGAAAGAAGGGAACAAAGAAGATGAGATAGAATATGATCATTTTAACCTTTAGAAAATTATTTTACTCTATTGGCGCTATACTTTTTAGGGTATTTTAGTCATTGTACAGAATTTACTCCATCTACACCCCAATTTGGAGGGTAACAAATTTGCTGGTTTTAGGCTGCGCTCCAGGATTCGATTTTCGAAGGAGAGGAACGGAAGGTAAGGGAGAGGGTAGCCGGTTACTCGCTCCAGACCTCAAAAGCGAGAGGAAAGGAGAGCGATTCAAGGAGCGCTCCTTACTCGCCGGTGCTGATTTTCGTTACTCCCAAATCGGAGTGTATGCGGAGTAAAGAGTAGTCAAATTACAAAAATGCCCTATAAAATAGTAGCGTCAAATATCATACGAAGGGCAAAATCGTCACTTGATCTATTATTTATGGAACTTTGTCTTCTTACTTTCCTCTTCTTGCGCAGACCTCTGGAGCAAGTAAGTTCTTAATGTTATTTACTTTCCATTATCTACTCTTCCTCTCCTAACCCCTCCATCCCGTCCCTTTCCTTTAATATGCGAGTTGTGGAGCACAGTCTTAATGGAACAATTTAACTTCTTGTGCCGTTCCTTTCCTTTATTGAAGAGTTGTGGAGCAAGTAAACATATTCTTTTCACCTTACCTTCCATTCCATCCCCTCCAAAATCAGAACCTGGAGCACACCCTTAGCGGTAGTTCACCGGATCCGAATCCTCTGCCGCAGCAGTGCTGCTGGCAGCGGTTTCTTCCGAGCCGTTCGATCTCATCTCAACGGTTAATTTTTTTCGGGCCTATCGATCTGGGGTTTTTCACGGGCCACCCATCATCTATCGGACGGTTGTGATGCAGCCGCTGCCAACCGCTGCGCTGCCGAGGATGTGAATCGGTAGTTCACCACCCGCACACAACTTCTGAGTTCTGACTTCTGAATCGCTAATGTCCAATACCATGGGCAGTCAAAAAACAGGAGAATGTTAACCATTGACCGATCATAGGCATTTAATTCTGTTACAACAACTGCCGATCTCCGGTCGCCATGTCCCGGTATACCGCCTATGACCGGTACACTTCTTCCCCTTATCCCCTACTCAAACCCCCTTCTAAACACTTGCAAAATTCACGAGCTTCTTCTCTCACCATCGCCATGGGCAGCTCTCAAGCGAAAGACACCAAAAGCTCAGGTAACAGTCAGCCTCTCTCAAATCTAGTTCCTCTCCATTTCGTGAGGTAGCTGGATATATTTCCCTGGCTAGAATCGGTTCCCTTTTGCTGGGATTGAGAGTTGACAAGCTCTCTGTCCATAAGCTCTTATTATTAGAAAATTGTTACTTTCTGAACAAGGATATGAAATCATATATATCCACTTGCATTCTTAAACTTTTGGAAGAAAGTTGATGCCCCTTTGCTTGTTCGCTTTTGCCTGTTTTTTTTTAGGGTACTAAGTATTTACTTAAGGGTCAATGTATAAAACATTTCAAATTTGCATGCTAATTTATGCAGATTCAATAAAAGCATTAAATGAAAACATTTTTTTTCTGTTCATCAGGCTCTGCAAAATCAGTCGCAATTGTTGGAGGAGGCGTCAGGTAACCATTGAAACAATTATTTCTAGTTTTTGTATGTGGAAGATGTTACAATAGCATTACATTTACATGTATAGATCATGGGTCATAGCTAAATATCAAAAAAAAGAGAGCCAAGGAAGTTCTGCTGCTCTTTTCATTTAAAATGTTGCAATGAGATCACTGTTCATTTGCTTAAATGTAGATAAACTTTATGTCTTTTTTAATTTATTTGCTTGTTTACTATAGTTGTCTTTTTGTGTATAGTGGGCTGACAGCTGCTTACAAGCTGAAATCCAAAGGTGTAAATGTTATATTGTTTGAATCAGAGGGCTATGCTGGAGGAAAGATAAGAAGCAATTCTGAGAATGGTTTCTTATGGGATGAAGGGGCAAATACTATGGTACATTTGTTATATCTGAACAAAAAGAGTGAGGAAAATGTCATGATTTTGGTATTGAAATCTAATTGATCTGCCATACCTGTCAGTAATTGGTATCAAGCTTGTACGCCATTCCATTTGTTATGTGACGATATTAGTCAGCATTTTCTGATGTAAACATTGGTTCGCAAATACACTATCAAAAGATAACATGCGATGAAATTATAGTTTGGTTATTGAATTTTTAATAACTTACTTTTCACTACTTTTTATGCACAGACAGAGAGTGAAAAGGAGGCGGGAAGATTAATTGACGAACTTAATATTCGCGATAAGCAACAGTTTGTATGTGCTACTTCTCTTATTTAGCACTACTATCTTTTTTTTTCCTTTCTGATTTTTTTTTTTTCCAAATGTTTAATTGTCTATTTCAAATTGATGAGAAATTAGCAGAAAGAATCACTTGCTTTGGCTAGACCCAAGACCAGTACAAAATTTGTCTTGACCTGTGGCTAACTTTATTTCTGAGTGAGAGATTTATGGTGTATAAATTAACAACTCTATTTATCATTATACTTGGAATGTCCATCATTCTGAGTGAGAGCCATATTTGGCATGAACTTCGGCTAACTCTGAGTGGAGCAATGTTTGTGTCAAATAACTTTATTACATATTAAAAGTTTTGGGTTGATATCTGATGTGGTATGTTACATGTGTCACAGCCACTATCTCAGCATAAGCGATACATTGTAAGAAATGGGAAGCCAGAACTGGTTAGTTACCTATCAATACAAACTTCTAGGTTTTTTTTTCCATAAAAATTATGCTTGCTGACTCTTCATTTTACTATGACAGATTCCATCTGATCCAATTTCGTTGATCAAGAGCTCCATTCTTTCTACTCAATCAAAGGTTCATCTTTCAATTGACCTGGATCTGTTATATGTTTAGAAAGAATTACATGACAACAGTGCTGTCATTAATACACAACTCCAGCAAAAAATATAGAAATTCTTGTCACCAAAAGTGTAATCCAACTAGATGTAAAGGCTTCTCAGCATCAGTGGAGTAATTTTCTTGTAATGATATTCTTGGATTAAAATAAATATTTTATGAAATACTCTTTGTTTACCAAAGTGTTTGGGATAAAGCCAAAGCTGGTTTTTTCTAGTAAATATTTTGGCATTAAAAAGCAAAATTTTATGAGTTGATTTTTTTTATTTTCTTTGGGATGATTTAACTGTAAGTTTCTATTTTGTTTTCTATGAAAGATTTTCATTGCCAAAGAGTTTAGGATAGAACCATAAAGAAAACTCCTTTCATGAACAATAAATAAAAGCTACATTTTCCCAAAAGATAAAGAAAACTCACCTTCCTTAGAAATAGTTGAAATATAACTCTTTAATCCAATACATAGTTTATTGTTAAAACTTAATTTTTTTTTCTATTGTATGCAGTTCAAGCTATTAATGGAGCCATTTATGTGGAGATCTTCTGACCAGAAAAGCTCTGCAAAAGTCTCTGATGAATACTCCAAAGAAAGGTGCATTTCTTATATATTATTCTCTTGAGTTGTTGCAAATTCATTATGATTTTAAGTCTTACGTGTAACTGATTTTGGTGCCTCATGGGTAAAATGTGGCAGTGTAAGAAGCTTCTTCCAACGCCACTTTGGAAAAGAGGTGCGTAGACTGATTTTTTGCTTTGAAGATCTATCATTAACCAATCTAGCTCTATTAGAACTTTTAGTAACATATCTGAAGAATGGTAATAGGTGAAGTAATTTTGGAATGTAGGTGGTTGATTACCTCATTGATCCTTTTGTGGCTGGCACTAGTGGTGGAGATCCTGACTCACTATATGTGAGTTATAGTTATTTTCTCTTTCTTGACAATAGAATTTTTTCCCCCCTTCATTAGCAAGGCCACTATAATTTAGCTTAAGTTTAGTGAATTGCCTTTCTATCATATTTGTGCAGATGCCATATGCATTTCCTGAGCTATGGGATCTTGAAAAAAAGTATGTCTCTCAACAATTGTTGTATAAATTTGTTTTGAATCCCACACCAGTCTGTAAAAATAATGAACAAGAAGTCCAACTAATACATCCAATTTTGGTTTCTTAACTGACTGATGCAAATGCAGTTCATGCAGTGTGTGCTAGTGGTGAACTTTGCTGGAACTGTACTGAACCATTTCCTGTGATAATTTTTTTCAAGTTAAAATTTGACTGATAGCTGAGCTGTCCTATTTACCAGGTATGGTTCTATTATAGCGGGGGCTATCTTATCCAAACTTAAAGCTAAAAGCAGTGATAAAGGGGAGAAGAACACTTCAGTGAAGAAAAGGAATACTCGAGCTTCATTTTCTTTTCATGGTGGTATGCAGGTATATTTGAATCAACTATATGCATCTTAGGTTATTGAAGGTTAATCATATTTACCCAGCATCCATACTTAACAGAACATGTAACAGGAAACTAACCCCATGGGGCCCACAAACTTCTCTTCCAAACTATTTTTCAAAGGAGTGACAATTCTGCCACCAGCTACATTGAGGATAAATGTTTAAAAGAGTTAAAAAATGTTTCTAAGGCTGTTTAGGGTCTTACATGATTTTCATAATTATTGCATGAGCATTTGGTTATTTAATTTGGTACACTGAAAACAATTTAATCCCCAGGTGCTTATAGATAGCCTATCTAAGGAGGTTGGAGGTGATAATTTAAAGCTAAATTCAAAAGTTTTGTCGTTAGCTTATAACTATGAAGCAAAATCTCCAAATGGAACCTGGTCGATTGCATGTGATACCAGAAATTCTGGAACAAAGGATATCACAAGGAAACAATCTTTTGATGCAGTTATTATGACGGTAAAGAAATATGCTTCTGCTGGACTTTTTTTTTTAATATTCGTGCCAATCCTTATGATAGCATTTCCATGTTATAACCACCCCATTAACCCCACCCTTAATTTAAAAAAGAAAGAGGAACAAATAATGTAATATATACTTGTTAAAAGTTTTTGCTTAACAAGTGTAAGTCGTTGAAGAATATGCTAGTTCCTTAAATAATATATTGTACTCTTTTTTCAGGCTCCCATCTCTTCTGTCCAAGAGATGAAATTTTCAGTAGGGAGGTCTCCATTTGTACTAGACTTCCTTCCTAAGGTAGTTTTATTTTGGATCAGAAATTGCTTCCATAATATAAAATTGTAGGATATGCTATACCCAAAGAGAGCCATAACTTTCTGTGTCCTATTGTGTACTATGGAGCTGCATGTTACTTCCTAAATAATCATGATGTTTTTTTATGAACTGATACTATATGTGCTGTTTGCTTGACTTTTTGGTTCTGTTTCCAGCATTATGCACCAAAAGCAGTCAGCACTGCAGCTGTAGATATTTGAGGTTGCTAAAAGTACTATTCAGAATTGTATTTTTTTGGTTATCACATAAAACTGCAGCTAGTGTTGGTACCAAACTGGTTAATAGACAAATAGAAGAATTGTAGTATTGCATATAATTATGGAAATAATTGCAGGTTAGTTACCTACCTTTTTCACTACTTGTAACGGCCTTTAAAAAGGAAACTGTGCAAAGACCTCTGGAAGGTTTTGGGGTTCTAGTGCCTTCCATTGAACAAAAAAATGGACTGAAGACCCTTGGTGAGTTAATATACCATTTTGGACCTTGGTCTTCTCCTTATTTTACAGTTATTATTTACTCTATTTTGAGGACTATTCTGTACTAAATTTCTTTTTGAGGATTATTCTATGCTAAATTTCTTTTTCTCTGTGGTGCATAGGTACTCTATTTTCTTCTATGATGTTCCCCGACAGAGCCCCCAGTGACCAGTATCTATATACAACATTTATTGGGGGGAGTCGAAATAGGGATTTAGCAGGAGCTCCTTTGTAAGGAAAATTGTTTCCTTGGCATGCTTCTTATCCTTTGCTTATGCTAAGTTTTGTAACATGCATCAACAAAAATTGAAATTCCTTTTTCAGGCATGCTTTAAAAGAAATGGCGACCACAGACCTTAAAAAGTTACTAGGTGTAGAGGGGGAACCAACCTTCATCAAGTAAGATCTTTGACCAATTTTCACTCAATTTTGTTACCAGTAATGCTTGACCAGTGGCGGAGCCAGGAAATTTACCAATGGGGTTCAATAGATTCACAATATTAATATTGTCATACTAAATTTTAAATAAATTCGTACATATATTAATATATATATTAAAATTTATAATCACACTAATTCAAAAGTTTACAAAACAAATAAAGTAAAATATAATATAAAACTAAGTACTACATGAAGGCAAAAAAAAGAAAAACACAAACATAGCACATTTAAGGAATTTATTTATGGGGTTCAGCCATTAAAGAATCATATAATATTTATGGGGTTCACATTAGTATTTCCATACAAAATTTCATCTTATAAACACAAATTTTTACATGCAAGGTAGCAATTTTTCTTTTTAATATGGGGTCAATTGACCCCCCTTTGTTACACTTATCTCCGCCACTGTGCTTGACCTGAACTGGTTCCTACAGGCATAAATATAAGTTGTCACCAAAATGACAAATTCTGTAAGTTGTATCAGTATTCAAGCTGCATGAACTCAGTCGACCACAAAGTTGAATATTAGATTTGGTTTAACCTCTTTTCTCATTGACACGGGGTCTCGGCCCGATTAGACTGAGGCCTTTCCTTGACATCTGGCACAATTCATATTCTGGTAATAGTTCTGCAAATTCACTGAGGCCTTTCACTAATTATCATGTAGGCATATTCACTGGCAAAATGCTTTCCCATTGTATGACAAAGACTATAATTTGGTATTGGAGGCAATAGAAAAGATGGAGAAGAGCCTCCCAGGATTCTTCTATGCTGGTATGTGAAAAGTTGTGCCTAGATAATAGAAATGCCTTTTTCCCCTGCACTCTTTTTGTCTTTCGAGTTCTAGGACTTTTTCTCTAAGGTCCTGTTCTTGCATTCAGGAAATAACAAGGATGGTTTAGCAGTCGGTAAAGCAATTACTTCAGGAAGCAAGGTCGCTGAGCTTGTAATGTCTTATCTAGACAATAAATCTTGAATGTTCTTTTAATTTGTTTTGCTCAAAATAGTTATTTTTATTTTTTGTTGTTTGTGTCAGCGTGTGTTATTGTCAGATAGAGAGGGGAAGGGATCATTTTTGTTAATATATGGCGGATTTGAATAAAAAAGATGGGTAACAGTTGACTGTGTGCCCATAGCTCCCTGTGCTTTTCATGTACACCCTAAGAATTCCATCAAGATCTTTTTTTTTTTAAAAAAAAAAGATGATCTCATTGATCAGCTGTGTCAAGGAGAAAAAAAAAAAAAAAGGTTTATACAGTCAATTACATCAAAATTAAACAATCATTTTAGCAGAAGTTGTTTTTCACAATAATTTGTTGTGCAGTCCGATCAATTAATCAAACTGTGGACTCGTAATAAATTGTTTCCAAAGTTAGGCATGGAAAGTATTGACCAGTATTCTCTCCAATTACTCTATGATAAAATTCATCTAAAGAGATATTGATAGCTGTAGTTTCTCTCTCTCATAGAGTTGTACTCTGAATAAACCACTTTATCCTATTTTCCTTGTAGACCCATTCCATATTGCCTCTAATCTATTGCACAAGTTTGCAATTTGCACGAGCCAGCATGTCAACACCATCTTTTTATTTAGGCTACATCACATTACTCTTTTGTTTTGAATTTGTTATCCAGCTCCATACCAGTTTAAGCAACAAAATCTGCCAGCCCTTCATTCAAAAATTCTGCTAGCTCTGACACCTGCATCGGTGAGATATATTATTTTCGTTTTTTCTATATGTATGTTGTAATGTTTTTTCACTCAAAAAAAAAATATTGTAATGCTTTGATATGACTTATTATTAGATGTATAACAAAATGGTGCTTGTATGTAACTTTAGGTCATTACGATCTTCTTGGTTACGGGAGTCTTCTTTATTAATGGTTCTTCGTCTCTCTGCCTCAGAAATCGCACTTTTCACAACCCCTACTCATAAGAAATTTTAAATTATAAGAATATAAAATAATTCAGAACTTATTAGATACTTGTTACAGTTGATATTAATTCCTAACCCATGTTATCTCTTTAAGCAAAATGAACTATTCAACTCTAGCACACCATTGGGCGGATTGTCAGTTGCAATTGCTAAATTTTTTTATTGCAATGACTTGTTAGAGAAGCTTTGGTATCTGAAAGTTTACAAATAACAAATTATCCATCCATCTGATAAAATGTACTTTTAAATCGTTTGACCGCCAACTCCATGCTCTAAGCTAACTAGGGGACTAGAGTATACGAGTTGCAAACCCAGGCCCAAAAAGTAGTACGAGTAGCATGTGCCTATTATTAGTTGGACCTGTTAGCCGACAAGCGTTTAAACTTAATAAACCCAAATGGAACCGAGAATTAATCTAAGTGTACTGAAATTTGAGCGGAGAATCCTCTTTTATTTTTTTTAAGGAAATTCCCAAGGTGATCATGTTAACAGTAAAACCAATTTTAGAGCATACCAAATACCAAAGGATCAGCTTTGCGTTGGAATTTTGCAATATGGGAGATGATACCATATGAAATGGGCCCTATGACTTGTACAAAATGGAGAAGAAACCGAAAAAAATAAGAAAACTAAAAGAAAATTGAGTTTGGTTTGTCGGCGCAATATAGCTTGAATTAGCATAGGGCTAACTGTTATTCTTCTCCCTAGGCCAGCTATCTTCTACTTTGTCTAAACTCTAACGGAATTTTCTTTTTTTTATATATATTTCAATTCAGTCTTATAAATTAAACTGTTGTTAAAAAGACCTTGCAGAGCTACATGCATTTTGTAATTAAACCTTGCATAAAGTTTTGACATGTTTTTTTTAAAATGAATGTTATTATTATGTTCTTCCATATATTAGAGACTCAAGAACATCAGTAGAACCTTGGGTTTTAACGGTTGCCGAGAAAACAAAATTGACAATTTTTTTTTTCAATTTGTTAATTATTTTCTTGTTTTGTAAAAAAAAAATATTATTGGACGATTTTTTTTTTGTTTTAAAGTGTATGCATGAAGAAAAAGCGTGATGCATGAGCCCTCTGATTAAAAAAAGAAGGATGGGAACAAAATCAGACGGCTGACAGCATATGTCATGACTAAAAATTTAAGAGACTTTATCGTTTATGTATTAAAGATTCTAATAGAGTCCCTTCAAAATAAATAATTTTATTTGAAGTACGTATATCGATTCGAATCAAATTATCTATATTAAAAAAACAATAATTTAACGCAGGTGATTTTGAGGCGATGGGATTGTCCAATGCTCCAATTGGCGTATAACCTTTAATACACATCTTTTTAGCACGAATCTTGACGCAGGATGACCCGACCGTGTGATTAGTGCAGATCGGCCTAGAAGGAAATGATTGACCTACCCTGTTCAACCGCTCCAAGCCAAATGCTAAAGGTCAAAATGCAACTTGTGCAAGTGTCCTTTCCCAATTTTCACCAAAGAGTTTGGAAAAATGACGCGCGATATAGGACAAATAGTTCGTAGTTTCTAGTTAAGCGCCAATATTAATGTCTCCGACCTTTATTTAACCGATAAATGACACGTTGTACCGTAAAGTGGTTTCGCTAGTATCTATAATATAATAGTATATATCCTGTCATCAAAGCGATGATATTTAGCTGGTCATTTTTCCAATTGTACGAACTTTCTTGCTTAGTGGTGGCATGTAAGTGTCAACCGTTCATTATAGATTAATTTCTATTGGATATGTATTTTTTTTTCTCTGTTGAAATGCTATGTTTGATACGAGCTTTCAATTTAAAACATCAAATTTGTACAAAATTTTTAAACTTTATTTATACAACTGAGGATCTTAATTCTATGACATTTTGCTACTCACAATTGTGAATTGTCACGCACTGTATGATTTTAAAATACCTTTTTTAGAGACATCGTTTTAAACTGATTTATAACATTCAATTTCATTTAGACATTCTACATATAAATTATGATACATTGCCAAATGCCACTGGCATTTATGACATTGGATATCAATCGTATTTTACTGCTCAGAGAACCCAATAATTTACTTATTAAAATGCCCTCCGCGGCTCCACGTATCCAATCATTTATAATTATTAATATATATTTTCGATATGACTATTATATTGATATTGATACTTAATATGATACTAATTAAATTGTAATTGTGTTAATTTTTATATTCCTTTGCGTTCCATCAATTCATTAGAATGGTTTAATTCTAGGCTAGCTCTGCCCCTCACATCCAGCCTCATTATCCAGCCTTATCTGTGTTATCGTTAGCGTTAAAATGTTTATAATTGGGAGCTATGTTCACCTCCCAAGCGAGTGGTACACGTGCCTAGAGGAAAATGTGTAGGTTTACTGTGGAAATAGTAACCCTAATCCCTATTTTAACAACGAACTTAACCCTTGACGGGGTAAAAAAAAAATAGAAATATATCCCTTGTGCATATAAAACAAAAGGAAAGCTTTGGCTTAAGGGTCTTCGGTTGACCATATTGTAACCAAAACCAACCTATGATGAAATGAAAAGATTAATTTTTGTAGGATCGGGAGAAGTGAAATATGTTATTAGCTAAGATGTCTGATCAAAGTCTTTTCAAGTACTTTTAGATAAAAAATCCTGCAAACAGTCTACGACGGGTACATGGACCGGAATATTTTAAATAAAAATCAAATATCATCTTGATACATATATATATTGCGTTAAACATATATCGACAATAAACGACTGTCGTGTCTTTGTAAAGTCGAAAGGAATTTGTTAAAAAAAACATATTTTATATAGATGTATTATCCAATAAGAAATCGGTGCACTGGATATATGGCTTAATTATTTTTTATTTTTTACTGCATTAATTTGAACGACTTCATCCTATTTTTAAGTATAAAGTATTTAATCTTTTTACTTTTTAACCTATGATATTTCTTAATGTCTAAAAATTAATGTACTGTCGTACAATATTTTTATGATGTTTTTTTTAAAATGTAAAATTCTCCAACTTATTTCTTAATTGAATGTCACAAAGGACCATCCAGCTAAGTTCCAAACTCGCATGCTCCAATAAAAATGTATTGCTCTTTGTCATTAGACCAAGAGATGGTACTTATGTTTCTATAAAATTATTTTACATTAAATTTCCTTTAAAATGTTTATTTTTGGGAACAAATGTTTGAGAATCAATCCTAACAAAACATGCTTCTACTTACATGTAAAACGTACACGCATTACAAGAAAACACAAATTGTCGTTCAATCGAAAAATTGCGCCCAAACGATTTGTTATTGTAACATTTTATTTGGATACTTTTATGATGCAACTTATTTTCGTCATGAGAAAATCAAAATTACTTTGAATCTAAATCCAAACAGGAATAAAAAAAAGTCCGAAGTTTGAAAATTGAATGACATGCAAAAATAGAGCACAGAACAGAACTTTTGAGACGAATCAGCGAATTGTGAGAAGAATAACATGCAAGAAGAACCAAAAATCTGGACCATATAAACGACTCGTATCATTTATAAACCGCAATGATCTTTAATTCCTATTCCCAATTTTTTATTTTTTTTCCTTGGGAAGGTAAAGAGGCCTGTAGGCTTACATGTATACACGGTGTAAGGTAATTATATCCAACCCATAGTTGAATTATTTCCCTTTTCACATCCTTAGTGCATATATACCTCTAATTAAGAGAAATTGCTAATTTATCACTTGTGGAGCCGTAGATCCAGCATGTATGGGCCCCACTTGGAAGCGAAATGCCTGCATATTGTGCTTTTTTTTTTTTTTTTTTTTTTTTTTGGCTTCCATCCAAGCACATATAATAACAAATTAGGACCTACTCATGTGCCCTTTTAAAATATCCTTCGATTTATTTTCTTTCCCTGACTAAGTTCTCGTGTTTTTAATTGTGAAGATTCATTCTAGTTATAAGGTTTTCGAGTACCAAAACAATATCCCTATCTAATGAATTTACAGGGCAAACATGATAACATACTTGTCTGTACCGATATGTAATTTGAACCGTTCAATGTATGTACCATATATAATAAAACTGGACGCGCGTCAATTGTTGGATGTATATAATCACTAGATTCACTACGAGAAATTTTAAGGGGCTTCACTCCAAAAAAGAGAATAAAAAAAAATATATTCATCGAAAAAAAAAATCACTATTTTAAATTTATAAAGAAATCTTTATTTATCAATTTTCAGGCCATTTTAATATTTTCAGATAATGCTAAAAATCTATACAATGAATAATGACATAATATGTTGCCACAAATTATGTAGATAAATACAGAATAGAGACAAAATATATATTAAAAATACCGAAATTTTTTAATTTTGATGACAAAACAAAACAATACATGAAGTATCCATCATAGAATTATTCAATACAGTAATTTATTCCGTTTGTTGAATGAGGTGGACCTAATGGAATAATGAAGTAGTTTATGGAAACCTTAAATGCATCACTATTGTAATAATAAGAAAATTATTAATCATTGAGTTGTGCATGTCAATCGAAAATGAAGGTGTCCAAAACATTAACGTGATCAATGAAATAGTTCATAAAAGCTCAATTCTGTTAATAAAATTATATTTTTCACATCATACAGAAAATATCTCGGCGTGCATCTCTAGTCAGTAATTCAGTATAGAACAACTTGCCACTGTACTCTGCTAGTTTTACCTAGCACTCTACTTTCATCAAGCACACATTTTATTTGACCTTTTATATAAATCAATAATTTTCGTGTAAAATCTTCCTACAAAATCTGAAGATAAATGACTGTCCATAATTTTCGGTAAAAATATCCGTATGAAATCTGTAGACAAATGACTTCCAATATCTCTCCCCAATCTAGCCGTCAATTGTCTGATCTGAAATAAATGGCACAGATACATAAAAATATCCAACGAGAAAGATCCATACAACTGGAGGGGAGCTGAACGGGATCAGCCAGCCATTCAGTTAATGCTTTACGCAAATACCGAAGCTAAATGGACTGCAAAGCAAAACTGCCTTCTCTTTTAACCCACGGTGAGGTTACCCAATTAACAATTTACTCGTCTCGCAAATAGACTTAGAAGATAAAATAACAGCGGTAACTATACCGAAGTACACAAACAAAAGCTCACCCCCACTATAAATCTGCCCACCTCGCGCCTTCCCCTTTCAATTTTCTAAACATTTCAAAGAGACAAAGAGGGATATTAAAAGTAGCTCCACACCAAAAGCAGAGATATATACACAGAGAGAAAGAGAGAGAGCAATACATCAATCAATGGCGGTGCTATGGCAAGGAGCCATGGCGCAGGTGTGGCCCTTGGTGGAGTACAACCCGGACATATCACAAAAGCTAGTGGACGCGATCGCAACTGGAGCTGACGTGGCGGCGTACCTCGCCGATCCGGCGGCGGATGTCAACTTCGCCGGAGCTGTCTGGCTCAAGTCGCGCCGTGCTGACGTGGTGCTCAGAGAAGAAGCTCCAGATGAGGTTAGATTCGAGTACGAAGAGATCAGAACCGACGCCTCGCCTCTGTTTCTAGCTGCTCACTCTGGCGATCTATCCCTCGTCAGATCGTTACTTGTAAGTTCGAATTTGAATTTCCTGTTTTGTTTAGTATTTCTTTTCCTTTCCTCTGTTTTCGTGCCTCTTCATTTTGTGATCGTCGACTTTACATTTGCTCAAAATTGCGTAATTAATTCGTTTTGGTTTAATTATGAGCTTTTGAGCTGCTAGGTTTTTAGTTTTAGTAGATTTTGTTCGTCCTAGTGCTTCGACAAACCTTCTAAGCACTTTTAATTTGTGCGATTTGCATAAATTTGAGTGATGATCAGGTGGTTGTTTGTTTTGATTTCAAATTCAAATGCTTATTGCTTTCTCAGTAGTCATTGTCTAGCCTAGTATCTACACTACTACCACTAGGTTGAGTATGCTATGTACTTTTTGCTTCTTTGACCTTCGTTTCAAAAATAATTACACCTAAACTCATTTGTACCCACCCGAGTTGACAATCATAGCCAGTCCCTCTAATGCGCTGCAAAAGTTGCTTTTGCTTTCGCAGTCCCAAACGGACGGGTCTCCTTCCCTCGAGATTCGTGCTCACCCCAGAAGAATTTTGACACGTCAGCACAGTAATAAATGTTCGCGTTTACGAGGCGTCTTTGAAAGCTCTTTTTGAGCACATTATATTTTTTTGGTCACTAAGTGGCGAAGTCTAACACTCAACTGTCTGTTTTACGCGGAGGTAAGGTTAAAATATGTGTGATAAAAAAATTTACTGGGAGACAAGAGTTTACTCTTGTATGTGGGCAAGTAATTATTTAATTGGTGGAGAGATATTAAATTAAATGGGAGGGAGTGGTGGAAGAGATCTGAGCTGTTGACTACTCTTCTGCTTCTCAGAGAGTTGTGCAGGAGTGGAAATATTAAGAGAGAGTTAAAGGCTAATGTTATTTATATTCCTTGTAACTATGAGACATGGGATCACGTGAGGAGCCCAGATGTGTTGTGTTTAATGCTACTGCGTTTATTTACTCCAGGGTTTCAATTGCATGACCTTTGTAAGGTAAATGTTGTAATTAAATGAGATGCTCGTTGAATTCTATTTCATCAATTTTTATTTTATATTAAAGTCTAGAAGAAGTGGAAGTATCTGCTCACTAAATTATTAATATTACTATTCTATATTATAATAATAAGAAAACGCCAACTCATCTGGGCCTGAGAAGTGTCTGGGCTGGGCCAAGGTATAGGAGCCGTGGGGCCCAATTATGTACGGAAGAGAAGAGTGACGTGTCGGTTAGTATCCTTTGGAACGGCTTGCTTTGATTCGACAATCTAATCTAATCTTGTCATTTATTGCGGACAACTAGGGTGTTGTACTTCCAGTAGTGCAGGGATCGACCCCACATTTTACCATACCGTCGTGTAGCTTATAGTTTTTCTGTTTTTATTTTTCTGTGGTGTTTAGTGTAGCTGCTTATTACTCTCGTGCACAGCTTCCTATAGCTATAGTTGAACTAATTGCTTACCAATACATTTTTACTTATATAAGATAAGAGTAACTGGTATTGGTTTATATGGTGAAGATATTTTGTAATTGCCACATGAAATAGAGGCCAGTTTGTTAAACTCACATGAACTGAAATATGAGCCTAGAAGTAGAAATCTTTTATGGCTCATGTTTCATGTTTGTTAACACATGAAGTCCATCCCAAAAAAACTTTCGTCCTTGGTCGGTGGCTATTTGGGAACCGTGTCCAAGACTGGGAGCTACTGCTCTGAATCCTCTGATACTTGAAAAGTAACCAATGCAGTCCGGACCTCTCCAGTTCAACAAAACAGGAAACCTTTATGTACCTGTCCCACCAACAGTGGTGGGTTGTGAGGGACATCTCCAGTAGTTAAATTTGGAGAGCTCAGTTGCATAATCTGGATCGTCTTTTTTTTTTTTTTTTTTTTTTTTTTTGAAAATGCTCTGGATCGTCTTTATTAACAATGCCAGGAAAAGAGAAAACAGACAAAGAGGAAAAGATAACACAGATCGTCTCCGTTCTTTGTCTTCTTAACTGCCAAGAGGCCATTTGGACCTAATATGTACGGTCAATTTGTCGTACGCCTGGTCTTTGTTCCTTTGTTTCTCTCTCTTCTGACGTGTACTGTTGCGCCAGCTGTTAATCCTCCATCTCTTTTATCTCATCTGTGGCGATTTCTGTGTGGGCGATCGTATATCTGTGTGCATGAATAAATATTTGATACTATATAAAGCCATCAAATTAAGAGTCGACGGTTTCTACCCATAAACACAAAAATCAACCTGTCATTGTAGTGACATTATGCAATATTATGAACTAAAAGACATCAAGTAACAGTGCAATGTGCATATTATTTTCTCTTTGTAGTTAATTTACTGTACATATTATTTTCTTATTTTCTTACGGCCATCACAAATAATCATTCCAGAAAACATTCAATTATTCAGATGAGTGAATCACAAATAAAGAGTGCCGTCCTATTTAATTTATGACTTCCCCATATTAATTGCATATTTTATTAGATATGCTGTCCCAAAAGATCAAGAGTGTCATAATAGCAACTGCTAAATATGTTGGGATTTATAGTATACTAACATGTCCTTGCTCAGTTGCTCTTAGTGGGTACTAAAAGCCAATTATAAATTCAACTGGACCCACACATCAGAGTAGGCCTGAACCTAGTAATTATGCGCTCTTCTCTGTCCACAGTAATATCCCGTATCTTTGTTCGCTTGGTACAGTTAGTATCTATGCCTCCATGCTCTATTGTACTCTGCCTCTCTGCCTCACTCATCATTCAATCCTACCAAAATGCATTATTATGGTAATAAATGATTTCATACTACCAGCTTGGCATTCTTCTCCTATTTTCTAGCATTACATGTTATGTCTAGTCACACATGTTTTGGCATTATTCTTCTGCTTGAACATTATTACTAGACATAGCCAAATGCATCTCCTACTTGCATGCTTTAATACTAATTATTGCTGTTTTTATATGTAATATTGGTGCTTGCATGTAGAGGTGGGTAGTTTTGTATGGGAAATGCAAAATTAGAGGGTTTGGTGGTCTCATTGAATAAATATTAGCATATTTATTAGATTATATTATGTGTTGTATAGAATTTTAGCCGTTAGTCTTCTTTCAACTCATCGTACATCATAAGAAGTAGATGCATAGGGAGGTTGATTCAGTAATATCGGCATATATATACATAGATATCATTTTAGTTCTAAGCACTTTTTTAAGTTAGGAGCTACAGCTCCGAGAGCAATCCCTAATTACCATGGGAAGGAGAACTACTACTAAAGCTAATTGATCTTTTAGGAGTGTGCTTTTGGCTTCAAAGTTGTAATTTATTCCCCGTCAACTCATAGAATAAACAAAATCAAAACAACAAAAATAAAAAATAAAAAATAAGCCCATCTGAATAAAGGGACCCTTTTCAGTACTAAGCTGGTATAACCATCAATCAAAGTAGCACGTCCAAAATATAAGACTGAATTAATAGATGAATGCTTTTACAGGCAAAGGGCGCAGATGTTAATCAAAGGGTGTTTAAGGGTTATCCTATTACTGCAGCTGTAAGGGAAGGAAAAGCAGATGTGGTGGAGCTGCTTGTAAAGTCAGGTACTTCACAGCAGGCATGTGAGGAGGCTGTAGTGGAGGCAGCTTTGCATTGCCGGGCCTATATTGCAGAGATAGTTATGGAATCTGAGCTTGTCAGATCCCATATTGCTGTTCATGCCCTTGTATGTGCCTCCTCACGTGGATTTGTTGATGTGGTTGAAGCTCTTATTAAGGTATATTTGTTGTTGTTTCACCATGGGTATTATATATTTTATCTTATGATGTCCATTGCTAATTTATCAGTGACTTAATAACAATATGCTTTTCTTTTTATGTAGTGTGGAGCTGACCCAAATGCAAAAGACCGCATACTTCTAAGGTCTTTGAAGCCATCTTTACATATGAATGTCGACTGTACTGCTCTTTTTGCTGCTATTGTCAGTCGTCAGGTTGCTGTAGTTCAACATCTGTTACAGGTGCCTCTCTTGCTTTTGTGTTTCATTACGAGCAGAGTCTAGCACTAACAGTAATTTTGTTATTTCCCAAATTTGGATCAGTCTGGTTTAAGTAAAAGGTTAATATCATATGTGCAATTAAGGCTCAATGCTACTCACTACAAGCAGAAATCTAGTGTTTTTAGTTTTTACATAACAGCACTCCAAAAGAAAAAGAATGATGTGGTAACTCCTGAATTTAGTTAATAGATGAATCTTTGTATTCTAGGTTGGGGTAAGAAAGGATACAAAGGTTCGACTTGGCGCCTGGTCATGGGACACCACAACTGGTGAAGAGCTCCGTGTGGGGGCAGGCCTCGCTGAACCGTATGATGCCACATGGTGTGCTGTAGAGTTCTACGAGTCAAGTGGTCAAACCCTTCGGCTGCTTCTCCAAAATCGCTCTACAAACACTCTTCACCTCGGCAGGTCCCTTCTTCATCATGCTATTCTCTGTGGTAACCCTGGAGCTGTTCAAACCCTCCTTTCTTATGGTGCTAATTGCAACCTCCTTGTAAAAACTCATAAGAAGCAGCACGAGTTTCGACCAGTGCACCTGGCATCTCGGCTTGGCCATGCGAAAATTCTTCAAATTTTGATTTCAAATGGTTGTGAGATTGGCACGAGCACAGAGCATGGTGATACGGCTTTGATCCTTTGCGCACGACATAGGCAAGAGGGATGCCTGAGAGTACTAGTTTCAAATGGGGCTGATTTGGGGGCATTAAACTGTGCAGGTGAATCAGCTGCCTCAGTGGCAAATTCCATCCAGTGGGGTGCCGAGTTCCAGCGTGCAGTTATTGATGTAATCCGAGCTGGTAACATCCCCAAATCAACAGACACAAATATTTTCTCCTCACTATTTTTCTCGGCACAGTGTGGTGATGTGGCAGCAATCAATGTTTTGTTGGCACAACCAGAAACAGATATCAATGAACATGACAAAGATGGATTTACACCAATCATGGTCACAGCCAGAGAGGGGCATGTTGATGCATTTCGGGTTCTTTTATTCACTGGTGCAAATGTGCGGCTATGCAACCGACATGGCAAGAGTGCAATTACATTTTGTCAATCAAGTAAAAAACGGGATTTGTTTGAACAAGTGATGCTTGAATTTGCCCTTGAAAATGGTGCAGCTGGTGGGTTTTATGCGTTGCATTGTGCAGCCAGACGTGGTGACTTGGCAGCAGTTCGTTCACTGGTGGGTAAGTGTGGAGATGTAAATCTTCCAGATGGAGACGATTACACTCCTTTAATGCTAGCTGCGAGAGAAGGCCATGGCACAGTCTGCGAGTTATTGATTCTACATGGTGCAAAATGCGATATCAAGACTTCGAGGGGTGAAACTGCACTATCACTTGCAAGAAAAAATGCCAGGAATGGTAACTCAGCTGTAAATGTGATATTGGATGAGATTTCGAGAGTTCTGGTGTTAACAGGGGGCCGGGTGAAAAAACACACTAAGAATGGAAAGGGTTCACCACACTACAAGCTCCTAAAGATGACACCCAGTGGCATGTTGAGCTGGGGGAAATCTTGCTGCAGAAATGTCATTTGCCAGGAAGTGAACATGGGCCCAAGCTCGAGCTTTGTTAAAAACCGGGGACGGAGAGGGGATGCGAATGAGCCTGGCTTGTTTCGGGTGGTGACCATGAGAGGGAAGGAGGTGCATTTTGTATGTGAAGGGGGTAATGAAGTGGCAGAATTGTGGGCCAGGGGGATTATGCTAGTAACAAATTCTGTTCGAGACAATAAAGGTGATTGATCACCTTTTTTATTGGTTCTCTTATAGGTACAGTTGCAGGCTAGTTGGTACCAGGATTTGTAAAGGGTCCATGTCGGTGTTCTCACCAGACTTTAGCTCGAAGTCGGCTTCCTTTCCTTTTCTTTTGGTAGAGGAATTTTGAAATTGTTGTAAATACTTCTCATGGTTCATGTTGGTGCCAATCAGGTGTTAACTAGTTATCCAAAATTTCATGTGGATGTAAAGGTGGTTGTTATTTTGTCTAGTTTGATCTGTCAAAATATATCGCAGATCATTTCAATGGAGGTATATTGACTACAATTAGGGATGAAAACAGAGCGGATTTTATCTGCTACGATCTGTATCTGAATCCGGAAAATGTGTTTAATATTCGAACCGTATTTGTATCCGTATCCGACAAAAAAATATGAATACATATACAGTTTTGACCACTATCCGATTTGTATTTTTTTTGACAAAAAAATTATGGATATTATCCGTATCCGATAGATATTCAATCTATTTATCCGTATACTAAATACCACAAGATGGTTAATATAATCACTCATCTAATATTAAAAGAAATTTTGATTAGATACTACTTAGTTTTTATAAGATAGATTGGCTAACTATAATATTTTGATTGGACTAGTAATATAAAATTAAATTTACTTTCTATTATTGAGATAATTAAATATGTTGACAACATTAAAATTGTTTTTTTTTTCTCTTATCGTGATGGTTACATATGATTAATATAATATCAATATTACTATTTTATTTCTATTAGTTCGTTAATTTGTCGATATCCATTTTAATATAAGAAATATTTCTGTATTCAAATCCGACACGTGTTTATATCCAACAAAAATATGAATACGTATATGGTTTCACCGCTATGCGATCCGTTTTCATCCCAGATGCAATGCCAAACCGTCATAATGTCTCGGTAATTTTCGTCCATTGCTTAATGAAAAAGTTGGGACAACTTAACAGTAATTTCGTCACGCATTTGTCTTTGTATTTGTAATGTCCGAACCGGCTATAGTTAGTACTAATAATTAACAGTAGCAATTTAAATAAAGCAGCTGGTTTGCCCGAGTGGTTAAGGGGGAAGACTTAAGATCTTCTGCACTCAAGTGCGCATGGGTTCGAACCCCATAGCCAGCATATATCTTTTTCGTCGTGTTTTTTTTTTTATTATTATATATATGTAGTTTATAAATTCTTTTGTTGTCTTATTTTTTGCGTAAAATTAATTTTAAACAGAACGGACAGTAAAATTAACAAAAAAAAAAAATGCACGATAATAATTTTTTTTTTTTTCAGCACCTCACAATAATAATGGAGTTTTTTTTTTTATTTAGGAAGTTTTAATATTCGCGGCAACGATTATGCTTCGGTTATCTTTGCCGTCAAAACATTAGCTAAAAATCTAAAAGTATATCTAAAATTTGAATAACAGAAAGAGATATACGATAAGCTTTCTGTTTTAATGTAAACTGAGGTTATTAAGCCACCAAGATTAAATAAAAGAAGAAGTCAAGAAGAAATGAGCCTAGTGAGCCACCAAGATAATAATTTATTGAAGCATATCTATTCAACTTGTATTACGGCTAGCCATTTTTTTCAATTAGATTGCGCTATTTCTACAATAGGGTAAAATCCACCATCCCATGTTTTTTTTTTTCCTCAAATGTCGCAGCCTCACTTTTTAATTTATATTTCATAATTTTCAAATTGAAATATCAAATCCTAATATTATTATTGTTTAATTTCTTGAGAGCTACCTAGGGTATTTAAACGTGCCGTGTCAACACGCGCGTGTTAGAGTTCGTGTCATGTTGTGTCAACACGAGTTAATTAATATTTTCGACGTGTCATGTTAAATGAAGGAATTAATAAACATGACAGACATTAAGATACGACACATCTAACGCGACGTATCATGTCGTGTTGACACGACGAATTAAACGTGTCAAGTCATAATATAATTTATTTTAATTTTTTGCTAAAAATTCATTAAAAAGTATTTAAATAATATTCAAAATAGAAAAAATATAATAAATTGTTAAAAAATTTTATATATTAAACTAAAATATAATGTTGGGATAAAAAGTTATGAATCAAAATTATTAAATTTATAATATAAACTCAATATAATTTAATAAATTCTAAATAATATGAATTCCTGTCATGTCAACTCGTGTCACGTGTCTTTTCGTGTCATATTAAGAGTTGACATGAGAAAAATTAATATTATTTAGAATTTATTAAATTATATTGAGTTTATATTATAAATTTAATAACTTTGATTCATAATCTTTTTATTCAATCATTAATTTTTATTTTAATATATGAAATTTCAACAATTTATTATATATATTTTTTATTTTACAAATTATTTATAATACTTTGTTAATGAATTTTTAGTGAATAAATTATATAATATGGCTTGACACGTTTAACACGCCATGTCATAACGTGTGTCGTGTTAACCAATTTCTTCTTTTAACACGACAATACATGTTGAAAATATTAACTTGTGTCAACACGACATGAGATGAGCTCTAACACGCTCTTGTTTGGCACGACACGTTTCCAATACACTAAGTCACTAACCAACACCCACATATTTTTATTTGTAGTTTTGATTAGCGAGGAAGATTACATTGAAAACAAATACATGTGATAACCGTACAACACATTAACTACCATTTGTAGTACAATAGAACCACTATTGTTCAATGCAATTTTTTTTTTTTTTTTTTTTTAAACTACCAGTTGTAGTTCGACAAACAATATCCAAGCTATTTTGGAACAAGAATAAGTCTCTTGTTTCTAGTCACTGTAATAAGTCCAGGAGCATACCCCATATCCAACTCCTCAGGTTTCATTCCATTCGGTAATTCCCAATCAAACTTGCACAAAACATTTGCAAGCAGAACTTCTATATTGTACATTGCAAATTGAATTCCAGGACAAATTCTTCTTCCTGCACCAAATGGAATAAACTGGAAGTTATTCCCCCAGAAATCGACAGTACTTCCAATGAACCTCTCGGGACGAAATTCATCTGGACATTCCCAGTACTTCGGGTCTCTATTGATACTCCAAATATTCACAAAAACCGTTGTTCCTTTTGGAATTGTGTAGCCGATAATGCGACTTTCTTCGATGGATTGACGGGGCACTGCGACAGGACCTGGAGGGTGTAACCGTAAAGTTTCCTTTATTACTGCTGTTAAAACAGTCAGTTCTTTTATATCCTCGTTTGTGAGCATCCCGCTTCCACCAGTGGGTGTTATTTTTCGAAGTTGCTCTTGTATCAGTTTCATTATTTCCTGATTTCTCATTAACTCTGCCATGGCCCAATCTAGAGTTGTAAAAGTTGTGTGAACCCCTGCACCCAACATGTCCTAATTTTCACAAAAGAAAACCGAATGATAAAAATTAAGAACTTAATTCTTGTTTGATTCAATCAAATTTATTGTTTATATTTTTAATACCATATTTATTAATTTTTTAAGTTCCAAACTGATATTATAGGTATATAAATTCATAGTACAGTAAAAGAATGTACGAAAAGAAACAATATAATGAACTAATTTGCTAATGTATAGACTACCGTCAAAAATGCTTTCAGGTGCTCTCTGGTGAGCTCAGTATCCAATTGATTATTTGCCTGAAGCAACAACAAGGCTTCAATGAAGCCGCCATCTTCCTCGTTGTTTCGGGCTCTTTTTATGTGATCGGTGATCATGTCCTCAAAAAATGCATCCCACCTTTTGAAGATGTTCATGAACTTAGATTCAACCCCAAAAAACCGATCCAAGTAACGCAAGGCTGGGAAGTAGTCTTCAAAGTTGAATTCATAATAAAGAGCAGCTACCTGCTCGATAAGCTCAAGCGCCGAACGCCTCTTTGAGAAGCTCTTAGAGAGTACTCTACCAATAACAATAGCAATTACAAGCTCAGAAAGTACTAATTTGTCTTATCGAAACTTAATTATTTTATTAACAATATAAATTATTAGATAGGCTATTTTGTGGTGGACTAAAATTTTTAGTTGGATCGACTTGAGCTTTGATCGATCATAAAATCTATTTTATATGAATGGTCTGAGATTTAGAGAACCAGAAGAACAACACATTTTTATTGAAGGTCGCAGACTCGCAAGTTCAAAATCTGGCTGGGTCCTTTGTGACATTTTATTTCAAAATAAGTTGAAAAGCTTGACTCTCATCTTATCTTTAAAAAAAAAAATGGTCTGAGATTTAACCTATGTAAAAATTTAGTTCACCGCAATTTTTATCTTTTAGTTTTTTACACAACGATAAGAATCCAGTGAACTGATCTATTTTCGTTTCTCTTTAATTATTACTAACCCAGTTAACTAACCTGCCAAGAGTGCCAACAGTGAACAAGTTAAACACCTCGGTCAAGTCTATGGAGTTGGACATCTTTTGAGCGTGACGAACCTTCTCAAGCACCAGCTCTACTTCTCCCATTCTGGCTTGCTCAAAAGATCGCACTTTTGCATGTCCTGAGATCATTAATTTACAATTCATTTTTAAATAATAGAAAGTTCCCATAAGAAAAACTCATTTCAAAACTTTTTAACAGTTGTCCTCTTGTAAAATTTTATAATTAACAGATTATACCAGGATAATTTTGGGGTCCACATCTAGAGTTTTATACAATTTTACAACACCATATCAAAACTAAAAAATATATATATATATTATGAGCATTTTGTCTTTATTGGTTGGCTTTATTTTATATTGGCAAAATTTATTTAACCAATATGATTATATGTTTTCAAATCTTATAGCAAAAAAAATTTTATATTTATTGAATTTTATTTACTATTTCTACGAATAATTTTTATAGTTGCTATTTTGGATACAAACTAATAGAAAGAACATGCTAAAACGGTGGATATAAATTTTAGTAAAAAGATGCAAAAAAAAAATATAAACTTTTGTTTGAATTTTGGATCTTGAAAAAAAACTCATGTGTACGGAGACGATCCGTACATATGAGTGTATTTTATCCATTCACTGTATATATATAATGGATGGATAAAATTCACTTGGGTGTACGGATTGTCCCTGTACACCTGACTTGTTTTCGAAATAAAAAAAATCAAATAGTCAATCTGAACCGTTTAAGTTATTTTTCATATTGAAAAATCTTTAGAAACCAAATTTTATATTCTTTTGATTTTTTTAATTATAAAAATAATGGACTTTTAATTAATACTACAGATGTGTACGTAGGCAATTCAATTGTAGACTATATATTCTGGTACGGTGGTACCTAAGAGATGAGCTACGTAGATCTTCTTCACATGCTTCCAATACTCTCCGTACGGTGCGAAAGTAACTTTCTTAGCCCCGTAAGCAACAATATTATTTGCCTTTAGTGAGGGCCTAGATGCAAATATGGCATCCTGCTTTTTCATGATCTCTTGTGCCACATCGGCAGATGAAACGACAAGCGTGGGGACCTGACCGAAGTGTAAGAGCATGACGGGCCCATGTTTCATAGAAAGAGCCCGTAGAGAGTACAGAGTGAGAGAAGCTATTTGGTGTAGGTTTCCAATGAAGGGAAGTTTAAATGGAGATGGAGGTAACTTAGAGTTTGTCATTTTTTCGGCTGCTCTTTTGGTTATTGACGAGAACACTGGTACAAGAACGAACAAAGAGAGAAGTAGTACCAATGTAAACATCTTTGTTGTACTCTATTGCAACTGGCGTTGTTGAGTTCTTTAATTTATAGGCTGAGATATGTGTACAGCTCTGTTGGATCCTATGTGTGTGTGTCAGTGTGTAACGGTGGCAGCAATAACTGTTGAAAAGAGGGAAAAGAGCTATATCCAGCAGAAGATTTCCTAGGCATCCTTTCTCATTGATCGTTATAGCTGATTTATATTAGTTTTTCATCGATCTCGTCATTTTAAATCTGGTAGGTTCATCAATTAAATTTTAGGCCTGTTAATTATGTATGTAATGTAATACATTATACGTCTACTGCCAAACCTAATTAACTAACTACTCTGGCATGTATAGCTTTCCCCTCTCGACTCACATTGATTAATTGTTGCCGGATTTTTTTAAAAAATAATTTTTTAAATCCTAATAGGTAAGGAGAGGATCAACGTTTCTCTAGCTCTTCATTTGAAATCTGGTTCATATCAATTTATGTCGACCTTGTTATTTTAAAAAGGGACATCTACTGCCAACCCTAAAATAGCTATAATTTGGTATGTGTAGTATTCCTCTCTCATTAATCAACTCTATAGATTAATATTTCATAATACAAATAGGTAAGGAGACAATCAATTTACTTTTAGTAAGAATTGACATCTATGCCCCTTCCTCTTTTGAGTGACTTCCTCCATATGTTACCTTAGATATACTAGCTCCATTCTTACACGGTCCATCCCTACACCATAAATACTCTGTATTTCTCCCTACTAGAGAATGAGACACATTACCACTCTTCTAGCTAGAGCGGTATGGAATTTTTTTTTTAAAAAACAAATATATGATTCGATCTCTCAGCAATTCATGAGATCAGTTCCACGAGAGATAACCACGAGTCATCACTTAATTTTTGGGAAAAGAGTCATCATATTTGGGGAAAGAGTAATCATATAACTACCTATTTCATTATAGAAAGTTAGAAACTCCAATCATCACATACGAGTCACTGATACTGCATGCTTACTAATTATCATAATTATTTAGACAAAGGCTATCTTTGCTTTCTTTTATGTAATTTCGTATAGATATAATAATTAAGTCAAAGTATAATGATTGAGCTAAACCAAGCTCTATTATTCTTTACCTTTAAGTTTTCATACAATTTATGGAGAGACAGAGAGAGAAAGAGAGGGGGGCGATAAAAGAGGTCAAAGTATGTTTACAACTTACAAGAAACAAAACCTCTTAAATTTATATATCTATATATAAAGCCGATTAAATATCTGATGTGAGATCTTATTATTACAGTAATAATAAAGCAATTATCACAATATATACCACACTACCATATTACTATTTAAATTTAATGTTGTGTATATAAGGCTATTGTAGCTACTATTAGTCCCATATATTATTTGTATAACTATATTAAACCATTCATTATTTAACATTTTTTTCCCGGAGGAAGTACATTATCGTGACTTAATAATTTATTCAGTACATTTTGATTATATATTTAGTATTTCTGCTGGTCAACATTAATTCGTCAACGCATATAGTTGTGTTCTTTGGTTACATTTAGTATATTTATTTTATCGTCTTTTAGACAAATGATTAAGGGGGCGTTTGAATCATCTAAGAATAAAATTAAGATTAGTTATTCGGAGTAAAAATTTTATTCCTAAACGATCAAGAATAAGATTTTGGAATCTAGAGTATTATTTTTAAGTGGTCTAACATCCGGATTAAATTTTTATTCCTATGGTATTTGGATCATCCTTTTAATCTGGATTAAAAAGTGAACCCAATAACTTCTTAATCCACATTAAGAAGATTATCTAAATACTTAGGAATAAAAATTTAATCCGAATGTTAATTAGACCACTTAAAATTTACACTATAGATCTCAAAAAAAAAACTTATTCTTGATCGTTTAGGAATAAAATTTTTTTACTCTGGATAACTAGTTCTAATTTTATTCTTAAATAATCCAAACGCCCCTAATTTAAATAATTCATAATAAGAAAATAGCTTTGTACAACTTTTTCTTACCATGAGTTTTCTGCCGCTTTGAATTGTTATATTCAACTATTCTGACTAATTATACTATTATAGTCTTCCGAATACTTTCACAAATATTGATCTCAATAAGTACTCTCACGTATCTCTGAGTATTAACGTATATTACATTATTTTCTTTTTTTTGTTTGGCCCTCCAAACCAACAAAGAAAAGGGGGAAAAAAAAAGAAGATAGCACTACACTAAAAAAATCATATTTTACAGGGTATAGATTCTAATAGTTTGCAGGGATGTTTGAAAATATATTTTATAACAACTTTGAAAATTGAAGGAATAAATCTGACGTGGATATTGCAAAGAGAAGATCAACGTTTTAAAAAACATACAAGTGGGCTTGAGAGTTCTCCAAGAAGACTCTTCTCTCCAGTCGGTACAAACTGCAGACACAACTACAATAACTTAGATTATACATATTTTTAAAACTTTTGTGAAAGATAGGATTTAATATGGACTATTTATATTGATGGGGATATAAAATATATATATATATATATATATATATATATATCAGGTCAGTTAAGATATATTTTGTTAAATGGCAGACTTGTCATTTGTTTCTTTAGAAACAAAAATAGTTACAGATCAACAATTATGAAAGATTATATTATGTCATTACATTTTTAGCAACACGGATACCCAACAGTAAATTTGATCAGAATAAAAAAAAAAGACGTCACTCAAAAAAAAAAAAAATGAATGCATAACATTAGAAAAATCATTCATAAAACTAAACGAGTTGGACTAAAAAAAAAAAGAAAAAAAGAGAAAGAAACAATGGTGTTGTCACAGTGGACTCGACCATCACCAAATTCACGAGATAGATAAATGTGTTATTCAGTTCATTATCTTGTATTTGGAAAGTTTTGTGGTAAAAATCAATTTATAGTATACTACCGAATGAGTAGAACGCAACTTAAATAAAATGTTATGATTAAAAATTTCATTGGATGATTTCTTAAAATATTTAAATAAAGAGATTAAATTCTATTTTTATTGAAGAAACTTTGTTAGTACAAATATATATTAAAATTTAAAGAAGATAAAGTTCGATAAGCAAAAAGGAAAAATTTCAAAGATCCATGTGTGTTTTCACATCTCAATTTCCAAGTCTCTGCACATAAAACAGCTGCAAAACACTAGGCATGTATTATTTTAAGCTAGGTTTAGTCTTACAGCATTAACATTATTTTCTTCATTTCTAAATTTCTAATACAAGTTGGGCTAATTTCAAAAATTAACATATGTTATACTATATATTAAGAAAATAATCCACATCATCGTATATAAAACGATAAAAATATTAAGTGCAGTGTGATGATCCATCCTCGTGCAATGAACTAATCAAGTCAAGACTCAAGAGACGTTCGGTTCATCGGTGTATATTGGACCCGGTCCATGAACATTAGCGAGTAATACTGACGTGTCATTGCGCTGCAGGGAGATGTCTGTAAGAGCTAAGAACTTCCTTCATTCCACAAATACTTTTTACATTTTTTCACTCAAATTGCTATTTTCGTAAACGAGCACCAAAAAGTCTACACAATTGACAATTCTCACAAAAATGAGAATACATAACCTTTTTAAAGAAATGCTTCTCAGTTCTCACTGAGCAAAAATTACCTATAAAAGTGTTATCGCTGGAGTGGAAACAGGCAATGAACTCTTGCCACGACAGCATATAAGTAGAAAGCCGTAGAAATTGTCAGTGAGAAAGAAAAACATCCCGCAACAGAACAGAAGCGCACAAACTGCTCTGAAGATTTTATAATTTAAACAATGAATGTAGTCCCAAAGCACGAACGCATTTACCCGTTTCGGCAAACAACGAATTTCGCTCTCTCTCTCTATTCTCAAAATCAGCTTCCCACGTAATCTTCCTCCTCTTCTCTCTCTCTCTCTCTCTCTCTCTCCTTCTTTCTCTTTCTAACGACATTCGACTCAATTCTGTTGCGAAAAACCCTACTACATCGGATGGACTCGCAATGCCCGTTGCTTTTCACACTGATTTCGATTCGCTTTTCTCGCGTCTGATGAATTCTTCGAGCGTAGTTGTAGTCTCTGCCTCTCTGGGTACGAATTCTTCCCTTTTCTTTATGTAATTTGATCGATATTGAGCAAATTTGTAATATTTATGTTTACTTTTAGAACTTGTTCATGATTCTGTGACAAGGTTTGTTTGAAAAGGTAATATTTATGTTTATCATGATCGTTGAATTCAAGATAATAGATAATGTAAGTATTTGATCATTATTTTAGAAATTCAATTCAAGAAATGGAATGTTGGTAGTTATTTTGGCTGTTGGCCACTCCTTGTGAGAATTCAACTTCCGAAATTGACTTTATGGACCTACATTGATCCAGTTTTAGTTGAATTTAGCCTATCAAACATTTCTTCATTTAGTATCATAATGTAATCAGAATTTTCTATTATGATATTGCGCCCTCTTTTGTTGTTGGTGAGACAGCACTAATAATTGATCGTTTCCTTTTCTGACTTTAATCAATAGATGAGTTCTGAAATCTGGAATCATGGATTATTTGGACGCAACTGATGATTTTGTTCCTTCTGGCAACTGGAGGGTACTCTTCCTCTTCCTTTTCTTGGATATTCTTCTTTTCTTTGTCTTTTGAGTTTTGATAGATAATTTCTTGAATATTCTTTCTTTCTTTTTTTGTACATATATTGCCTGAATCAAGTGACAGATAGGTTGTATACAGACATCATTATCTACAAAATCATTATCTTTATTTAGATCTTTGTTTCAGTAATGAAACAGGTGGAAAATATCACTTTAAAAAAAAACTTCAATAAACCCCATTATTACTTTTTCTTTCTGGATTGAATTGTATTAAATCTTATACTATGTTTTTTTTTCTTATATTAAGTAATGTATTGAAATTATCAGCATTTGGGTCTTGGTGCTCGACTTTGACCCTTTTATGGTTCAGTGTGCTCTTTAATGACCCAATGAAATATGTATATAAATAGGACTAAAAAAGTACAACATATTTTATTCTGTAAATATGATAAAATTATGGGCTAATCAGTAAAAAAAAATCATGGTTTTAGTTTTGTTACTTTCTTGGACAGCTTTAGTTATTCTATTTCCTAGAATTTGCATCTACCAGTTCAATACCGCAACTGACCTGAACGGCTGTCGGCTGGTAAATGGCAACACATATCATTAGGAATACTTGTATCTCACATGCAGAAACTTAGATAAATTTAATTGTAATTCATGTAAACCTATCTACTTCTATATAGTGTAAATAGGTAAGTTCAATAATGGGTGTTTTCGTCAATGTTGATTTCCTCATCCATCCTATGATTGTTTGATTCAAATATCCCAAGAACTAATTAAAGCCAGCATTAGAAAAAGGAAAACATTAGGTTTATGTGCAAATATTTTGAAGTTATGGAGTATTTTGTAGAACCCTCAATCATGGTGTCAGCTGAATTAATTTTTAACAACAAATTCATAATGCGCTAAAATTGTACCAAGTAATACCAGTTGTGGCCTTATCAGGTTTGCTATGTAAAGGTGTCGTTAATTTAGAGTCCTTAAAACTTGGCAAGAAAACTGAACCCACAAAAGAGTGCCTCAGTGCCCTACTTAGATTCTGACTTGTATGGTAGATCTAACATTGGGACCTTCAGCACATAAGAGGAATATTGGTAAAGGATTTCACCTAGGGTCCTTAAATTGTCACCTGCGCTGGTCTATATAATAAGAGACTATTTTTTTATTTTCCTAGTTTAATCCCCATATTTTCAACATTTAATCCTCCATCTTGGAAGGGTAGCTCCAATAAAGTAATTGTTAGCATTGTTGGAAGGAAAGGGGACACCTTAATATTTATGCCGAGATATTAATTGTCGCTTCAAAATTATAGTATCAAAACATGAAATGAGTGATGCATCAGGGTAAAAAGGAATAATAAGAAGCAGCAAGGATAATTGTAGAATTTTACAGACAGAAGTGTAATTTACTATAGACTATTTATATTTCCTGTTTTGATCCCCAGATTGTCAACATTCCTTATATTGATTTACCAATAAAGTAATTGTTAGCATTGTTGGAAGGAAACGGGACAACTTAAAATATTTATGCCTAGATATTAATTGTTGCTTCAAAATTATAGTATCAAAACGTGAAATGAGTGATGCGCCAGTACAAAGGAATAATAAGAACCAGCAAGGGTAATTGTAGAATTTTAAAGACAGAAGTGTAATTTACTGAAATAAGTGACTGATACTTGGTTAACAATTTTATGAATATAGTTGCATGGAGGATTGTGCCAGCAGCTGTGGCCTCCTGTGCAGAAGTTGCTGACTGTGTTTCCGCTGGTTGAAGCTGCTCGACCTGGAAGTGCACCAGGCATACAAGCTCTTTCATTTGTCCATGTTGGCATCCACAAGTCCAAAGAACTCCTTCAGCATTGCTCAGAATGTAGCAAGCTCTATTTGGTACCTTTTTTTTTCTTTTTTTTTTTTTGCTATTATAATTCAAGAATGGATACGTTGAAGAGAAAACTTATTTCACAGCTGTCACAATAATTGCAAAACCATTGATCAAAAATTAAATTTTGTAGATTTTTTTCTTTATCACTTAACATTTGTATCTAGTTTGGTTCAGTATGGGAACAATTTATTCAATGATCAAATGCTGATGATGACAAATTTTTAACAAATCCCGTTTTTAAATTGCATCAATTTTTGATGAACAATGAAGCTAATTCATAGAGATTTTTTACGTATTTAACTCTTAATTTATTGTAATACACATTGTGATATTTGTCAACATATCCTATCCTTTTTAATTCAGTGATCTTTTCCCACTCCATAAGTTTTTTGCTATGCAAGGTTCAGAGTCCTTTCTTTTTCCTTTTTATTTGCTTGTTATCCATTTTATAGTTACCGGGTGGGGTTTTCAATTATGCTTAATGAAGTTTACCTGAATGGTATTTAACTAGTTTAGTTTTTATTTTATATTATTTTTTTTGGTACTGATGTTCTGTAGCCATGCCTTGGTATAAGTTGCCTCATCATTGCAGCTGTGAAATTTAAGATCTTTAGAATGTTTGTTTTTCTTTTGCCAGTGATGAAAGAACTATTTTACTTTATTTTATCTCCACATAAGAGCTAAGTGGCCAAATCTATTGATTAAACAAACGAGTAGCAGAAAAGCAATACATTTGTGTAAAAATGATGTCTTTACATGTCTGGTCAATTGTTGATGCATTGGCATTCAATTTAAGGCTGTGACTGCAAATTCGCTTTTGACGAAGTTCGAAAAGGAGAGATCTGGTCTTGTCGACAATGTTAAAATACTCGAAGACTTGGTTGTCAGTGAGCTACGCTCTCAGGTAGAAAGTTAAGGATTAATATACCAATATTGATACTGGATGTAATTCCCCAAATAGATTATGGGTTTCCGGTGCAGCACCTTCAAAATGACTCCCACCCTCAAACCCCCCCTCCCCCCACCAAACCCCCATTTAAAATTAATGGTTATTTTATTTGTAGACCAATTTCTTTAGAACAATTGGTACCTGAGCCAATTTTGCTCTACCTGAATGTAATACCTTAATCAGCGTGAGCTACCAACAGTGACATATTTCAAGTTAAATTAATTGATGTTAATCATAATGTTAATCTTGTGTGAAATTTGTAGCTTGTTGAAATACGTGTTGAGCTGGAGGCTGCAGTGTTTTCTCTTGACGAATCTGAGAAACAAATAGGTGAAGAATTATTCAAGCTAATCCAGAACGATCCAAGCATCCCAACCACAAGTGCTGGTACAGCACATGAAATCGAGCTTGAACTATTCTACCAAGCAGCCACCAAGCTTGGAATAAACTCTTACAAGACTGCTCTCATCGAGCGGCGGTCCCTGAAGAAGCTTCTAGAACAGGCCTCTAAGGAGGAAGACAAGTTAAAGGAGAAGGTTGTTGCTTGCCTGCTGAAATTAATGCAAAATTATTCGAAGCTCTATCGTACTGAGGGAGACCCTGATTCGAGTTGCTCCACCCCTCGCTCAGATGATGGCGACCAAATGAAAAGTGGTTCTGAAATTGAAAGCCTTGCCGCCAACAGTCAGGTGTTAAATGCTAGTGAAGAACATTCTGGAAGAATCCCGGCTCCACCCGAGGAGCTCAAGTGTCCTATTTCCTTACAATTGATGTATGATCCAGTGGTTATTTCATCAGGACAGACGTTTGAACGAGTTTGTATTGAAAAGTGGTTTCAGGCGGGGTACACCACATGCCCAAAAACCCGAGAGCATCTTATGCACATCAATTTGACTCCTAATTCCTGTGTCAAAAGCTTGATAGCAAACTGGTGCAAGCAAAATGGTGTACCTGTGCCTGCTAACCCACCAGTCTCACCTGACATTACTCCATTTCAACATGCCTTCTCAGAACTGGGTGCTGCTGTGTCAATTTCTGACCGTGAAATTGTCAAGATAGAAGAAGAGGAGGATGTGGGTCAAAAGTATCAGAGATGGATGGAGACATTAACTTTAACTGAGAGTTATGGATGGGAAGAGAAGAAACTGGCTGTGCTGGAGATCAGGTATCATCTTAAGGATGATGTGAAGGCACGAACTGACATGGGCAATGATGGATTTGTGGATCCACTTGTCATGTTTTTGAGGGAGGCACTCGCACATAAAGACGAAAAGTCCCAAGAGATTGGTGCACTCGCACTCTTCAACCTTGCTGTCAATAATAATAGGTAAACATAAAATTAATATTCTCTTTGTTTTGATTTGACTTGTCTATTGTTTTAGTGAAGCTTTTACAGTTGAAATATATCAATCGAGGTTGCCTTAACTGCTATATTTGAACTTCTTTTGTTTCAGAAACAAGGAGACAATGATAGCAGCTGGGATTATCCCCCTTATGGATGAAATGCTTGATGGCACCACCTGGCCGACTGTTGAGGCAGCCGTCGCTCTTTACCTCAACATCACATGCCTCAGAGCATCCAGGCCTCTACTTGTGCAGGCCCGGTTGACCGCCTTCCTTATTGATTCCATTCATTCCGACACCCCTCTTTCCCACACTTGCCGCTTGGATGTCTTTCATGCATTATTCAACCTCTTAAATCACACTTCAAACATCCCTGTGCTACTCGACTTGGGAATCCTCCCCAGTATGCATCCCCTGGTGAAGGCCAAGACAGGTTGGGCTGACAAGGCCATGTCAATGTTGGCACTGATAGCTCAGGAACCTTCTGGAAACAGTGCCATTAGGAAGACCCCTGGTTTGATCAGTTCAGTGGCTGCCATGCTCGACTCAGAAGAACCAACTGAGACGGAGCAGTCTGTTTCATGCCTCTTGGCATTGTGCAATGGAGATCAGAGATGTATACCAATGGTTTTACAACAAGGCCCGATACCACAATTGGTAATGCTAGCGTCTTTTGGCTCAGCAAGATCTAAAGACAGGGCACAACAGCTGCTGAAAATCTTTCGTAACATGAGAAGTAGGGAGTGTGACCAAGAGAGGGCACAACAGCAGCCTGACCGGTTGCAGGTGGAGGAGCCGGAAATACAGGAAGTTGGCACGAATAGCCCACAAGAGAGGGTTAGAAGCAATGCACGTGCAGCTGCAAGTAGAAGTCCTGGTGTTACTGGTAACCTCAGTGGTACTAGTAATCCTAGTGGTAGTGGTAACTCTAGTGGTAGTGGTAATAACAATGACGTAGAAGATGAAGTTTCAAAGGGGTTGAGCGGTTCTCGGTCGAGGCGGTTTGGCCGGGCTGTTACTTCATTCCTCAAGCCCAAGCAGCATACACGAAAGACCAAGTGAGAATGGATTCTGGAATGGTACTGGAGAGAAGTGAATTCTTCTTTTTTTTTCTTTGCTGATTGGTAGTTATTCATTCTTTTTCTTGCACATATTTTTTCTCGGTTGCTTTTTTTTCTTCTGATACAAAGGTGAAAAGGTAAAGGTTTTTTTTTTTTGCCTATCTTCTGAAGTTTTTTTGCTTTTGGTGGGGGATAGAATTTTGCTAAGTTTGGTTTTTTTTTTAAAATGAGGATACAGAGAAATGTACAGGCCTGTCTATTGTTACTTTTTTTTCCCCTTTCCTTTTAGTTTCGTCGAAGAAACAGTGTTCATAACAAGAAATTGGATCAATACTAAGGAAATTTACTTAGGCCGGAGCACCTCTTGTTTTATCATTTTAGCTTTACTATCATCTTTTCTTTTGTTTTTTTGGGTAACATATGTTGGAACTGGAACGTCCCGTAGTCTCGGAAGTGAGATTTAAGGCTTCGATCAAATTGACACTAGAAGAAGAATTAACGCAAGCCCGTCTAGCTCAGTCGGTAGAGCGCAAGGCTCTTAACCTTGTGGTCGTGGGTTCGAGCCCCACGGTGGGCGTCTTTCCTTTTTTTCTCTTTTTATAGTTTTTTTTTTTTGAGTATTTCTTTTTATAGTTTCTCTTTTGACTTCTAGCAAAGACAAGGTGGCAAAAACATCTAATTGAAATCTGCACTATTCAAAATTATTCTTCCCGTGGTTAACTTATTCTGAATTCGATTTGATCCATGGATCCATGATCCGAATCTAATTCAAAAATCGGACAACTCAAAATCGATCCTATATGATCCAAATCGACCTGTAAGGCTGTAACTGAATAATTCCGAAATTAATACTAACCTGACTAGTAGTCCGATTGTCATATTATTACCTGACAGGAATCGAATTTTTTAGAAGTCTAAAAATACCCAATTCCAATCCGAGATACAATGTACTCATTCAATGGAACTAAAAAAGAAATTGAACAGTTCAGACTCGGTAAATGTATTTATTTACTAAGTAATAATGTGATATCAACAAGAAATAATATCCAAGGTGTTGTTTTCTCAGTATGATGTCGATTTCCAGTATGTCAACTCATTCTTAGCTATCTATTCATCTAACTTGGTCTAGTGTTTTTTTTTTTTTTTTTTTTTTTTTTTTTTTTTTTTTTTTTTTTTTCAATTCTTCTCTTTATTAAGATGGAGCCAGCTGATAAACCATCAAGAGTTTTGTTTTACTGAGCTCCACAGCATAAATTTTATTATACAAAATAACTATAATTGTTACCTCCGTTCATACTTAAATTTAAACAGAACTTCTACTTAATTCATATAATTCATAGGTTCACGTGTCAATCATGTTTTTACTTGTGTCGACAATTGACAACCCTTAAAAAAATCACCTAAGAATATTTTTTGGCTTTGTCAAATGTAAAAATTCTGTAAATTTGACCTTACTCAAGATTTATTATGGATATCCAGCATATGGTGGCAAGAGTCTATGACGATCTTCAATCTCGCAAGGCTTCAAAATGAGCAAAGCAAGGGGAGGCACTTTCGTAAAGTGGGAAATAAAAAATGAAAATTTTGAACTTAACCATTTCCAAAAGGCCAGGTTTTTGAGACGTTCTTACTATGTCACTTTCTCAGTATATCACTTGAAAGTAATATCGGAGGTGTCGCTTTTTATGTGTCAACTATTTATACCTATTCATATGCCTGGTCTGGTCTCCATGGTTTCTTTTCTTTTTTTGGGGGTACTTGGATGAACCCTGCTAATAAATCGTTAGAATTTCTTTTTACTGTACTGGACAGCCAGGATGAACTAACTATAATATGCTGAGTAAATCAAATAATTGTAATTGTACGAACTCGATACGAACTTAAATCTCACAGAATTTCACTTAATATATATAAATTATATATTCATGTTGAAATCTATAATGATTCTGGAAAAAATATTATTTTTTATAAAAATCTCCGTTAGCAAAATTTAATATGTTTTGTCAAATATAAACATTCTGTAAATTCGACCCTGTTCAAGACTTGCATTTGGTACAAGAAGTGATGTGTAAGCAGACCTTTATTTTGACCAGGAACCAAAGAAGGCCTCAACCTCGCGGGCCACATTTACCAACCGGGTCGGCATCGTCGCATCGATATGTTAGAGAGACTAGAATAGAACCGCACGAAATTACACGAAGGACGAGACTCCTTTTTCCTTTTGAGTTAATTTAGTTCAGTAAGGGTACCATAAAAGCTCTTGAAAAACTAAAATTAATTATTGTTAAATAGTTAAAAACATTTTGTATATCCGGATTACAAGGTTTTTACAATAATAATTTAGTCCAAATTAAAAAATAATCGAAATAATATTGGATTAAAATTTTGTTCCAAATTCAAAACCTTTTAGAAATAACCCTCTTGGTCCAAACAATTTTTCTTTTAATAATGTATGAATAATATTTTTTATTTTTATAATTTATCTTATTTTTATTCTTAAATATCCAAACACATCCTAAGATACATAGGTTTTGTGAAATGATTCTTCCCTCATGGGTATAACTCATTGACCTTTTAAGTTTAGTATTTTCAATAATTTGATAGGTTGCACAAATGTCAACTCACCATTTTAAAGGTTTTTTACACCAACATCACGTCACGAGTATTGAAAGAGCATACGTCTTTGTGTAGACATCAGTTTTGTATGAGTATATTTTTCCCCTCCAATTTATCCGATAGATTTAATTTAAAATTGTTTCAACTTAGAAGCACAAAAAAAGTTAGTCATCAATTAACATATTCTTTATATACAATAAAGAAATAATAATCTAAAGTTATAAGAAAAATGACAAAAACCTAATGAAATTTTGAATCTATAGTATTAATTAAAAACCGTGACCGCTGTGATTTGTGGTAATTTGAGTCGTTCTTTCGTTTACACTGAAATCCGACCGTTTTTCTTATATTTTTTAAATAAATTAAAAATAGTTGTACTAATTAAAAATAGTCATGTCAATCATTAATATTAGCAATATTTTTTTGACAGAAAATTTATGTCAAGTTTATATAGTGACTTTTTTATAGAAGAAATTACTAATTTTGTAATTACAAATTTTTGTCTTTAAATTTTGAAAAATTTTTAGGCAGATTTTTTATATTCTTCAATTTAAAAAACATAGTGCGGCTAGGACTGCCAATGATTATAATAGAATAAGAAACATCAAATATCGGCAAGCAGAATCTTCTCAAATTAACGTTAGTCCGATTTGCCGATGGTATATAAGAAAATCAAACCCCACATATGCAAAAGCAATATGCCCTGCTAAGAGAATTATTACCCTACTTGTGCAATTAGCTCACCGTGATTTTTCTCTCCATGATGCTTCAATTCTTCAATGAAAAGAATAGAAATTGGATTGCGATCACAGACGGACAATTCAACTAGAACTGTTTAAATATCTAGTTTGCCGATTAAATTCAACAGTATAATTCCGTCTGTTTTGTTTTAATGAATCAAAATGCTAACTGAAGCAAAAACGTTAAAAGATGACAAAAGTAATATAGTAATGACTGGTTTCCTATAATTTCACAAATATTAATTTCGTTTTTCTCTCTCTCTCTTTATATGAGATCAGTACTACTAGTCTACAAAAGTAACAGATCCATGTGATTTTTGCCACCGTGGATTACAATATGAGGTCATGTGATTTTCATTGACAAGCAATAACTGAGTCTAAGACCGTGGATTACTGCAATACCATGTCATAGATACCTACCGTAGGTACAATAATTTAATTAATTAATTTTAACTAAATATTAAAGAATGAAATATCAATCTGCATGCTTTGTTATATATAAAGGCTTCGACTGCAGTATTGGTGCATCAAACCATTCTTAGAAAGTATAGAAATTAAGTCATTCATAATACTTACTATTACTAAGCGCATTATGCACGAAACCAAAATAAACTCCTTGCAAACGGTATGCGTATGTACCGCAAACACTGCGGTGGCTCTGCTCCACCTCCTCCTACTCTTAGCCCCGTCCAAAACAAAAGCAGCCGAATCTGCAATGATATCTCTTCCCGATTGCCCAGACAATTGCGGCGGAATTCCCATCCCTTACCCATTTGGCATCGGCCCAAATTGCTTTCTGTCTGATGCCTTTGAGATCAGTTGCAACGCAACTAATACTGGCAATTCCACATTGACCCCATACTGGCTGGGCAGACGAGTTCTGGATATAAGCCTTTCCTTGGGCGATATCTTCCCAGTGTTACAACACCACCACCAAGAAAAACGATTACATTGATTGGTATTGGGATCTTTCTGGTTGACCATTCGGATTTAATTATGAGAAAAATAAGTTTGTGGTTATTGGGTGTGATACACTTGCCTATGTCCAGCATATTGTCAATCAAAGTACCTATTGGGGAGCATGCGGTTCATGGTGCTATGGCCTCGATACTCTGACTAACGGGTCGACCTGCTCCGGAATTGGCTGCTCCCAGACGGTTATCCCCAATGGCACTAACTACTTTTATGTTTCCTTCGAGGAGAAGTACAATAACTCAAAAATCTATGACTTCAGCTGGTGTGGTTATGCTATGGTGATGGAGCCTGATAATTTCACATTTAACACCCGTTACATCACCACAGATGGACTGGTACGCGAAAACCTGCCATTGTGATTGATTGGTACATAGGTAACACCACGTGCAACATTTTACGGGGCAATGAATCATCCTACGCATGCCAAAGCACAAACAGTGAGTGTGTACAATCAAGCAGTGGCTTGGGTTATCTCTGCAACTGCTCCATTGGATATCAAGGCAATCCTTACCTTGAAGGAGGGTGTCAAGGTCTCTCTCTCTCTCTCTCTCTCTCTCATAAATTAGCTCATGAATTTGTCACATTTGGGTATTTTTACCAATTAGATTGCGGCAAGTGATATACTTCTGTTTTTCCTAATAAAATTGCGTTTTTTGGTTTGTTTTCAAAAATAAATAAAATAGCTCATGAATATCACATTATTATGTAGATATTAATGAATGTGTCAGTCGACAACCATGCTCCCAGGAGAAGTGTTACAATACCCAAGGAGGATATCGCTGCTCTTGTCCTTTCGGCTGGCGCCAAAAAACGAAGGATCTATGTGAACTCAACTTGGCAGTGATTTTAGGTGCGTTAAACGGATTTGAATTTTTCTTTGCTGCTCTCCATTCTTCTCCCTATTTAACCTGCAAGTACATGGAGATTAACCACACTTGTTTGTTTATTTCAGTTGAGTAATAGAAATTTTGTTAAATTTTCTTTCATTCTCTTTCTGTTGATCTACGGATCTGAATTTTTGTTTACCTTTCCTTTGTTCGTTTTTGTTATTTCATTTTCTTGTACATTTTAATAAACGCATGGAAAGAATGTTGATCCAAGATGATACATATATAGCATTTTAGTTCAACTTTTTGGTTCAAGGTATTCTAGGTTATTTTGTTTGAACCAGATCGATCCAACTTTGCCTTGGCTATGTTGATCTTTGTTGAGTTTCTGTGAAGTATATTAGGTGCGTTACATTTTTTGGGATGAACAACTTAAAGTTTTAATTCTTCAGAGCTAATGAATTATAATTAGAGCGCTAGAATTGCATCAGAGTTAGAATTATATATTGAAATAGAGATTCAGAATTGCTTTTAGATTATAATTATATGATAAAGACAGAATTACATTTTTTAAGCTTTAAAAAAAAAAGAATTACATGTACTATTAGAGAACCTGTTTACAATTTTTCGATGTGATAATTAAAACAAGTTTGCATCAATTACTCCAGGAACTTGTGCTAGTATTGTCGCCCTATTATTTCTTGTGTTTGGCTCATATGTGGGCCTAGAAAGAAGAAAACTTTCGAAAGTGATGGAGAAGTACTTTGATCAATACGGAGGATGGATTCTATTGGAAAAGATTAAATCAAATCAAGGATTTGGTTTTACAATCTACACGAAGCAACAAATAATTTTGACTGTGCAAGTATTCTTGGCCATGGAGGCCAGGGTACTGTCTACAAAGGATTTCTAAGTGGTCAAACTGTTGCCATAAAAAAGTGTAAGATAATTGATGAGAATAAAAAGAAAGAATTCGGTAAAGAGATGCTTATTCTTTCCCAAATTAACCACAAGAATATTGTAAAACTTCTTGGTTGTTGTTTAGAAGTCGAGGTTCCTATGTTAGTTTACGAGTTCATCCCGAATGGTACACTTTTGGACTACATCAATAACAAAAGACATGGATCGCATATTTCTCTCGCTACCCGTCTAAGAATTGCTCAAGAATCTGCAGAAGCACTTGCCTACTTGCACTCTTCAGCATCGCAATTTTCCATGGAGATGTGAAGTCTACAAATATTCTTTTGGACAAAAATTACATGGCAAAAGTGTCTGATTTTGGAGCCTCTACACTTGCTCCGACAGATGAAGCTCAAATGGTGACACTTGTGCAAGGAACCTGCGGGTATCTCGATCCCGAATACCTACAATCCTGCAAGCTTACTGACAAGAGCGATGTATATAGTTTTGGTGTCGTTATTTTGGAGCTTCTAACCAGCAAGCCTGTAATTGATTTTGGCGCACCAGAAGAACAGAGAGGCCTTTCATCTCGCTTCATCTCTGCTATGGAGGGGAAAAAAATCGACGAACTTCTGGATGATGAAATTAAATGTGAAGATGATATGGAAGTGATCATAAAAGTTGCAGAGCTTGCCAAAGAATACCTGAATATGAAGGGAGCAGAGCGGCCTACAATGAAGGAAGTAGCTGAAGAGCTTGACCGAATCTGTAAAATTAAGCAACACCCTTGGAGAGAAGAGTACCATCCTGAAGAATTTGAAACTTTGCTAAGTGGGGCATCTCATGTTATAGAGATTGAGCAGACAAGCAGTTTTAGTCTAGAGAAGAAAGCTGAGAAAAGCATCGCGGTTGGCCGTTAACATTGCATCATGCTTTATGCACAATAGATCTCGTTCAGTTTATGTTGTTTCTCACTAATTATTTTCCATTTTTCAGAATTTTATATGGTATGCATGTGTGTTGTGTTGTGGAGTTTGCTTTTTGTACTGAATTAAGGTTCTGTCTTGTTTGTGTGTATGAATAGTTACTTGCTCCCAGAGCTATTTATATATGCTAGCAAGGTATTTTACTAAGTTTAGAACGCCGAAGATTCTTATAAAATTATATTATTATGGTGTATCATGATATATAAATCATTTTGCACATCATGGACTTATCAGACGAATTTATTTAAAACTCATCAAATTTAATTTAATAATTAAATTTATATATTGGAATTTTGTAACAAATCAAATTTAACCTTCAGTGAATTTTAGTGGATACGGGGGTTCGATCCTTTTTTCATTCTTTTCTTTGGAAGATTAAAGCACCTCCGAGGGTTAGAGTGTTTCTTTGATTGCTGCTGCAGAACCGCCTGCTTACCCAAGATAACTTTCTACTCAGGGGCTGGTCTGCAATACATTCGTGTGTCACATGCCAGGCCACAACCACAGAAACAGCTCCACATTTGTTTATTCACTGTCCTTTTGCCCACCAGCTGTGGGACATGATACAGCTTCACTTCAATCTCTCGGCCATTAACTTCTCCTCGGATCTACTTGGTTTCTGGTTATCAAATAGACCCACTCTTGGAGATCAATGAGATATTATTTGGGCGGCTACTTCTTGGGCTTTATGGAAAGAGAAAAATTCTAGAATCTTCTCGACCGAGACTTCAACTCAGTCGACACTACTAGGAATTATCATTAAAGACATGGCTGAATGGTCTTTACATACCTAGTTTTGTTTGGTTTTAGTTTGTATATAGGTTTTACTTATTTCCAATTTCCCTTTCTTTTCTTCTTGCTTTTCTTTTCAACTTTGTACAGAACATTTTTCTTATTAATGAAATTTTGCTGGCGTGGCTATCGCCACCCAGCCCTCAAAAAAAAAAAACCTTCAGTGACCCCTCGTTTTTTTTTTTTCTCTCTCTCTTCAGTGACCCCTCGCCACATGAACCATCAACCAACTATTATGTAGTGGAGTCTGATCTAGTCGGTCGTTTTTTGCAAATATTCTTTATTCTTTGGTTCTATTTTATTATGCCTTTTTGGAATTATTCACTTTATTTTGTGAGGGAAAAGAGGAGAAATATGTGCTTGAGTTCAAAAGTAAAGTTTTTTGTTCTCTGCTTATACGCACAATGTCCTCTGTTTTGATTGTTTAATCGTAGTAATAGATTTTACAACAAGTAACTTTTCTCTGAAAGTCATTTTACATTATTTTGGGTGACAATTGTATTTTTTTATACGTAATTTATTTCAAGTAAAATTTCTTCGGTTGCTCAAATACCATATATATAAATCAAATTACTTTAATTTAATAACACTCTAATAATAGATATGTAATTGATTAGGTAACTACCAAAAAGATCTTTCCATTTGAAATGGAACAATTTCTTCATTTTCCGAAATACCATACAACAAACAAAAAAAAAAAACGATATATCTCTACTATTTATAAAAGCATCCATTGAAAGATCGAAACAATTCTATTAGAGAGAATGAAAAAACTGTTATATCAATTATGTGTCGTTAATTTTTATAATATGATCAGATAGGTGGTCTGGATTTTCATTCCAGATTAAAAGTCGGACCTTTGAACAGAAAAGGATAAGGTCGCTAAAAGTAAAAAACAGTTGTTACTTGGATTCGCTTTTTATCCACTGCTTAGGTTCGATTCTTAGTTGTAGCATTTTATTTTTATTCTCGGATTTTGATTTCTTGCGCTTCCCATCCACCATCGCAAAAATGGAAAGAATAGTGCCGCCTCCGTCAGATATCTTTCTGAAATCTGAACCCAATCTAAGGTTTTACAAAAATTCTCTCACGATCGCTCTCCCAAACTCGAACTACTCAGCCTGTCTCTCAGCACGTTAACAACTACTCTTAGATGAGATTCGATCTCCACCATCATTCGACGCCTGTCCATACTCGACCAAGGGCGGAACCTCCGCTACACCCGCCGCTCAGCCGCTTCCCCCTTTTCTCTACACCACCCTACCTCGCATCCAGGATTGAAAAGAGAGCTATAGCTGCGCTTCCTCCTCCCGAATCTGCTTCTTCATCGGCCGCCTCTTCTTTCTCTCCGTTTTGACTTTTGACTTTCTAACGGGACGCATGTTGTCTACTTTACCATCGCAAAGGTACTGCTCACAATTTTTAGCTAGGCTACCGACTGGTTAATTTTGTGTTGTTCTTTCTATAGGTTTTAATGGTACAGATAATCAGAGGCCATAAGTTCTGAAGCCTTGAGGACTAAATAATATGCGTGGATAAGTGGATTTAAGCTGTTTCATATATAAATTCTCTATTAATATCTCTGAGATTTCGTGCAAATATTGATTTTTTTTTGGGCTCCTGGCTTAATTCTCCTTTACGCAGTTGAATATCTCCATTAAATTTACATAATAGTGATTGAAAATCATTGAATTCACTAGAAATTAGTCAGGTTCGTCCATCAAACTATGGCAATCTACATTCCCAACTGATAATAACTGGTTAAAAGGCTTCAAATTGCAATTACTTATAATGTTTATTAGGCTGTGTAAAGTGGGCCCTCTAAGTTTATGAAATTGGCACTATTGTGTCTGGATTAAGTTGAATAGAAAACCAAAATCTTTGTATGAAGATGAGATTAGGAAATAAATGTGGCTTATACTAGCATAATAATCAAGTTGTCTTAGTTTTGGCAAATATGTAGGATTAAAGTGATAAATTTCTCTTATATACTCTCTCTTTTCAACTCTCTCTCTCTCTCTCATTTTGTGTTATTTGATTTTAGGTAGTATCCAGTTTTAGGAGGGCCCTTTTGCCAACCGAATGTTTTCTTTTATTCTTTTCTTTTGAAAAAAAAAAACAATGAATGTCTTTATGAGAAGTTTCCTTATGTCAAGGTAGGAGTATTTTTCTTTCAAATGTTATGCCGATGATCCTTAGATAATTTCAACTGCATTTTACTTTTTTTCAAATTAGTCCAACATCAGGAAGAAAAAGTGGGGGGGAGATAGACTGCATTGCAAATCTTAAGGATGGTGACTTTGATTTAGCCATGAAGGTTGGTATTTACTCCATAATGGTTTCGTATATAATCCTTTTTCTTTCTAAATGTATTCTTAATCCAATGATGCAAATCTATAATAGTCTACTATTGCAACGAGGGTTTATTTCATATGCTAATACATAAGGTATTGTCAATTTAATCTTACTTTGTCAACATGTGACTACAACTATTGATCTCTCTCAGTTAGCTTTTCATCTTTCTAAAAATTGGGTTGATGCATCATGCAAGTTCTTTTTCTCACCTAAACTCAGGGAACGATTATAAATTACTTGATAGTGCTTTTTACAAGGATCGTCTCCAATTGCATAAATACTCAAATAGTCTTAGAAATGAAAGAAAAATGACGACTTAACATTGTGAACTTCTTTCATGGAATGAATAAAGTTATATTTTGTATAAAACTGTATTTCACTTTCGGCCTTGTGGATTGGGCTAGAAAAACAATTCGTGGATCAGCATATGATATTGGATGGCCCGAAAGAAAAGGAAGCATGCTTCCAACTGAACACAGTATTGGCTGTTTCTTGGAATTATTAGAGAGCATATGGTTTGCAAACCTATCTTATTTTTTTTTTTTTAAAAAAAAAAAAAACATGTGTGATGTACCGTATCCAAGTTCCCCAACTATGCCTCAAGTGTCCCTTATTAACTCTGGCCCACCCTTCAGATTAGTCTCTTCCTACTTTTCCCCAATTGTGCGCCTCTTAAAACTGTGTGATAGATGTACCAACAAGATAGCCCCTATCTAGTGTATCAAAAAAAAAAAAAAAAAAAAAAAAACTGTGTGATAGATAGAGTTCTCTTCCAACATTTTCCCAATTGCACACCTCTTAATTCTGTGCGATGAATTGCCGTTAAGAATACTCGTATTCTAATTGGTCTTTAGAGAATTGAATGAACGTATTGTTCAAATTCAACGCGATACGCGTATTGTTTGATACGGAGGATCTGCGATACAGAGACACGGTTCCAATTGGTGGGGTGTCGAATCGTAACGAATCATACTATTTGAATCGTGAATAGTATGATTCCAACTTCTATGTCTGTGAATAAATAATATATCAGTACCTTAATTATTACCTTTTTATCATATAGGTACATATCCAGTATATCCAGTATATCAATTGAAGAAGCAATACTTGAAATGCAATATTGGGAAGACTTGAAATCATTTTAAAACATTTTATTCTCAAAATGGGCTGCCTGTTACATGAAAATGTCATAGCACTCAGGTCAACATGTTTGCTTATGAGTCAAGTTCGAGAAAAAAAAAAAAAGATTGTCCATTAATTAACCTTGCTAAATCTATTTCCTACACATAAATTAATATAAAATTTAATTACTTATTACAGATAGATATAATGGCTAATAGTGTGCTCAATTATTTTTGTCCATGTAATATTAGAGGCTTTCTAAACAACATGAATAAAATGGATAAATGTGAAGTTCACATCCGATATTGGAATCACTATATACCTAGGATATCAAGATCAATTATATTATTATCTTATTTGACAACGACAAATCCAATCGTTATAAAATTGCAGCTAGAACGAAAAAAAAAAAAAAACGAATAACAAAATAAGTACCTTTAATTCTGACTGTTTTCTGCCTAAATTTACAAACCAACTTTGAATAATAATTCATAAGAATGAAAACGATGGACTATTTGTTGGAATTCAAATCCTGTGTTGCGCAGTCATGGACTTACACCGTAGTCACAGACCGTTCGATTTTGATCGAATGGATAAGGAAGCCCCGTGCATGTAATCAGATTTCTAGATCTGAAAAAAATGAATTGTCTGATCAAAATCGAACGGCTCGTGACTGCGCTACACCGTGTGTAGTACAACACGAGATCAAGGTCCTATTTGTTGCGTTCAGGAATTGTGCATCACACGCAAGCCAAAAAAAAAAAAAAATCGGAATGCACAATAAAATGTCAGAGACCACGTGAGTTATGTATCTTAGATAAATAGACTTGGAGTACGAAAATACAAGCAGGGTTGAATGCAACGAACACCAAAAAGAACTAAAATTTTTATGTGGCATAAACTGATAATCATAAAACGGCCCTAAATAAAATAAATTATTAGATAGAACCACCCACATTCAAGAGTATTTTATGTCAAAAACACACCACATAGTGCAGAGAGTGTAAAGTAATATTTGGAGCCACACTTTAGATTAATATCTACGCTCATCAATCACTGAACCACGCATAGGAATAGAGACGTCCACATATGACTCTTGCAGATTATGTAATAACAAATATTTGAAAGCGTTAGATGGAAATGTGAGAGCTGGAATAGAAAGTATTTTACTGTAGCAAGCACTGTTTATTCTCCCATCTAGAATTGAGGTTTAGTAATAGGTCGTTTTCTCAATATAAAAGATGTCCTTTTCCAAGTATTCTTAGATATTCATCTAACTTGGTCTAGTCTTCTTTTTTTTTAAAAAAAATAATAATAAAAATGTTCCATTGTCCTCCTTTGGTCCTTTGGATGGAGCCAGCTAATAAATCGTCTGGGGTATAATTTGACTGAGCTCTACAGCATGAATTCTATTTTACAAAATAATTATATACTGTTAGCTCTGTTCATACTTAAATTTATAAGCAGAACTTATACTTAATGCATATATATAATTCAGAGGATCGCATGTCAATCATGTATTCATGATTTTACTCATGTCGATAAGTGACAACCCTAAAAAATTAATCTTTTTTTAAAAAAAAAGGAATCACTCTTAGAATGTTTTTGTCGATTTGTCAAACGTAAACCTTGTGTAAATATGTCCTTGCTCAAGATTTATTATGGATATTCAGCATACGAATTTTTTAACTTGACTATTCCCAAAGGCGAGATTTTTTTGACACGTCCTTACCGTGTCACTTTCTCAATTAATCACTTGAAAGTAGCATCGTAGGTTTACTTTCTCGGTATGTTAACTTTTTAATTTGAGGGCGGGGGGAATTCAGATCAGCTGTCGCGCGGCACAGCGTGTAGCGCGGGCTGTGAGCCGTCTGATCTGAATCTGATGGATAAGGGAGTCCCGTGAATCTAATAGGCCCGAAAAAATGAACCGCCCGATAAAAATCGAACGGCTGAGAATGCGTGTAGCGCGGTGCCGCGCGACACAGGATCAGGATCCGCGGCGGGGGGGGGCAAAATTAGAAAGACTATAACTAAAAAATAAAAAAATAAATAAAAAAATTATTAAATAATTAAATAAGAATAATATTATTTTTACATAGTTCAACTTAATATGAAGCACCCGTTGTGGCCGGCATATATTTTCTTTTTGGAATGAAGAGTGAATTTATTTTTTTATTTAAATATTATAAATACTAGATTTTAGAAAGGTAGCACGTGTAACTTTAACAATATTACAATTCTCATATCTCACTATGACTTAACAGTTAACACTGATTTTTTTTTCGAAAAAAAAAAATTACCCAGCCCGTCTGACGATTTGTTTCCATAATTTCCCCCCGAACTTCCTTCCGTGACATTAAGAATGACATATCTGATATCTCTAATAATTAATTTTCATTGTGGCATATATATATCATCGGAAAAATCAGCCATACCCATATACCCCTCAATTCTTCTCCAATCAGCCATATACTCTTCTATTCTTTAATATTAGCTATATACCCCTTTAATCATGATTTGTATTGATATTTATCCTTATCAATAATTTACATGAAATTTTTATTACAAACATCTAAATTTTAAGTTTAGGACAAAAAGACCCCTCAACCTTTCTTTTAATTTTGTCATTTATAAAAAATAATTTTTCTTCCCGTAAAAATACTTGGAATGCCACATGAAAGAGCGCAGATGCAAATTAGTAGTCAAAATTACTACTTTCTCTTTAAAATTACATCTCGAAACCTTTTATAATTGCACGAACAAAAGTCTAGCGAGAACGATCCTAAGACTTTACTTTCTCAAAAAAATCATCTATAGTCTGTTCCTTTCAAAAGCATTATTACTCTAACAAATTATTCTCTAGTCCATGTACCATTGGTTGCTTGACAAATCGGAGATTGGAGGAAATATTTTGGGTCAAAATAAATGTAATCGGTTCCCTCTAGAATTTGACTATTTATTGAATTGACATTACTTATTTGTGAAATTGTTGAAGGTACAATTAGTTTGCATAGCAGTGAACGAGACTACCCCATGAATCATGGACACCATTTGTTGTTTAATAATTTTCGAGCGTATTAACTGATATCAATAATCCACAACCTGATTGTCAATTTGTCATATATAACAAAGTTGTTTTGCTAATATAGACATAATGCGAGTCTATTTGTCATTTTTCTTCAAGTGCAAAGCTGAGCGAGAATGAGCGTGGAAGGGTCAGGGGATTTTTTTTGTCCATGACTTTTAAAATTGATATTTTATAATTAAATTTTATTTATATTAAGAAAAGGCTAAATGGCAATATTAATAATGATTAGAGGGGTATATGACTGATATTAAAGATATAAAGGGTATATGACTGGTTAGAGAAGAATAGAGGAGTATACGGCTGATTTTGCCTATATCTAATTATTCCTTAGAAAAAGATCGATATGTATGAGGGGCAGGGCTCTTCAAATGTTCTCTTTCTGACCCGTTCGTCTTGAACCTCTTCAGTCAGTCCTGTTGAATTTGGGCTTGAGATGGCGATGGAGAGCAGATTATTGGTGTGTACTGTTGCTAGATTCCTTGCTTCTTTGACAGTTGTCGGTGTTTGATGACATATGGAAAGTTTTATTTGTTGATGATTTGTTTAATTTGCCTATGCTTGCTATATTTGGTCGCGGATTTGATTTGTATCGTACGTATTTTAATGAATTTTCCATAATGTACCGAAATTGCAATTCTTAGGAATATTACCTACTCGTGCAATCAACTCACCGTGATCTTCCTCCATGACGGCAGTGCTCTCTGTTTAATGAAGAAAATACAAATTGGATTGAGATATAATAATTATAATATATATAGAGAGAGAAAATCTATGGTGCCTACTAATGTACGGGAGCTTCGGTACATACTGATCCAAACTCTTCAATCTGCTTCAAAATGACTGACCCAAACCGTTCAATATGATCTCCCTATTGAAATCTCCTTGCCGACCAAAGTTTATATTTTTTCAAAATTTTAAGTATTTTTTTAGATTTTTAAAAATTGCTATTTTTGAACGGTTCAGAAAAAATTAGATTAGCGATTTTCTAAAATTTCAAAAATAGTAAAATTATAAAATTCGGTTTGCAAGGAGATTACAATAGGGAGAACATATTGGACGGTTTGGATCGGTCATTTTGAAACAGAACAAAGAGTTTGGATCAGTATGCACCGAAACTTCCGTACATTAGTATGCCTCTCTATATATATAGCCACAGACGGACAATTCAACTATAACTGTTTAAATATCTACTTTACCTATTAAATTCAACAGTAATATTTTGATAAATAAAAATGTTATCTGAACTCTGAAGCAAAATGTTACCCCCATTACCTTTGTAATAATTAGGAGGACAAAAGTAATATAGTAATGGTTGGCTTCCTATAATTTCACAAATATTTCGTTTTGTCCTTTTTCCCTTTATATGAGATTATTACTACAAAAGTATGAGTCGTGTAATTTTTGCAACCACAAATTACAATATGAGATCATGTGATTTTCATTGTCAGACAATAACCGAGTCAAACTTGCAATTAATTAATTAATGTTGAAACTTGGTAGTGCTACGTACTGCACTACTACGTCATATCTGTTAGGAAGTGTTTAATTTTATTTTTGTGCCATCAAATAACAAGAAATCACAACTAAACACCATAGATCTAGTGCTAGAAGCATTCACACATCAAAACAATGAGAACAAGTAGGAGAAAGTTATACCTCTCATGAAATCGCATTCATGAGGCTCGAATCCATGGCATGGGAGTCGATGGGGTGCGTGCTCCACCACCTCCACCATCTATGGCGCCTCAAGCCCACCAAGGAGCTAACCACGAGCTCCAAGAAAGTGCTAGCTTTCAAGAGCTCCTAGCTAATCCCCTCTATGAACTTCTTCATCCTATTAACTATTTTAATGGAGGAGAAGAAGGAATGGTGCTCAACACATGAGCAAGAGAGGAAGAGGAAGAAGGGGGCAGCTAGGAAGAGAGGAGAGAGAATGTGGATGGAGGCTAGGGCTTTCCCAAGAGGTGACCCCTTTATATAGCCAACAACTCTCATCCTCTCTTTGAACTATTTACAAGTATGCCACTAGGGCTCTAGCTGAAATTAATAGGGCCATTTTGGACTACATCAAATGTTGCAATGGCCCAATAAACCATCCCATTAATTACTCCTTCATCCTTCCTCAAATCGGGTCTTTAATTAATTAAATAACTATAAGCCCAAATAACTCAAACTATTTAAAGTGTGTTGAACATAATTAATTATTAACTCATTAATAATTAATTTAGGATTAGCTAATGCATTAAATTGTTTCCATATGATCCTTTTGACTTAATTAATTATAACGGTTCATAACGGTATATAATTAATTAATCAACTTATCATATTTCACAATACTAACTGTTGCGAATAAACAATTAATGCACCGTGTGGTTAGAGTCCTATTTGTGCGACCCTATTGAGGATTTATGCTATGTTGGCCATGAAAATAAATCGTTATTTATTTTCAATAATCATAAGCGGTATCTAGCAACACGTTATGATTCCCAATTCGCATAAATAATGTACCGTTACAATATCTTAATCCTGCACAAGAAATATAAGTATTTCCTTGTCTGATTCTTATGTCACATGATATCATTGTATAATCCAAGATAGGAATGTGTCATTCTTGCAGATTATACATTTCTTGATCTAGAGTTGATCGTCTAGTTTGCATGCATACGATCCAACTCCATCAAGGGGCCCAAACAGATATCATCACTCACTAGGTATACTAATGAGGGACATACGGTTTTCTTGATGAACAACTTTTCCCCGCACAATTCAAGAGAACATAAATAAAGTCCTTATAGCAGCCTTTATCAAGAATCAACGTTAGACGATATTTATTGAACCTATCCTCATGTGGAAAAGGTGAACATCTCAAACTTAGAATCAAACTTATATGAAATAAACAATGACACTTAACACAATCCATATGTTTATTTCATTAGGTCAAGTCATGTACTATGTTCCAATAACATACACATATGCAATTAAGTTGGTAACTCCTTACCTATGATTTGTAGAACTTAATCATCACTTAACTTGCATACTAATCTTTTATGATAATTAATGTTCCTTGTTAATTATCAAGATTATGGACGATTTAGATTTATTATTGTCATTCTAATGAATGATCCACAGAGATCTACAATTCAGATCCTCAACCTGAATGATCTGTCAATAATAAACTCTAGGAACAAATGATCAAATATCATCATTAAAATAAACTAAGAAAATAAGTCATTAAATATTGACTTCTAGGACATAACTCCAACAATATCACTACAACAGAAATTATTTTTAGAGACGCCCCCTTTAGAGGCGGTTTTCCATAAACCCGTTTCTAAAAATTACTAGTGGCATTTTAGAAATTTTTGTCGATTATTTTTAGAGGCGGTTTTTAACAAAAACCGTTTCTAAACTTTTTTCCCAAAAATAAAAAAAAACTGTTTATATTTAGAGGCGGTTATAAAAACCGCCGCCTCTAAAAATGAAGTCATTTTGCTGAAATTTTTTTCATTTTTAGAGGTAGTTTTTAAAAAAAACAGCCTCTAAAAATTGTATAAAAAACAGCTGGCATTCTAAAAATATATATTTATTTTTTCGCATTTTTAGAGACGATTTTTTATAAAAAACCGTCTCTAAAAATACTACTCTTCCTTCTCCCTCTTCCTTCTCCCCCAATCCGACATTTCTCTCTAGATCTATTCGCTGCCATTATTTTTTCCTCCCAAACCGAGATTTCCTGCACTGATCAAAACCACCTATTTAAATTAGCTAAATTCTAGAAAAATTTGGAAAAATTGAAAAATATAAAGAGGAAGCCAAGGAGAGCAAATAGAAGTTAAAAAAATAACATTTGAGGTATATTCTTAATTATTATTGATGATTTAATTGTTTATTTAAATTAATTTTTTGTATTTGTAATTTACTTTTGTTGGAGTTATGTCCTAGAAGTCAATATTTAATGACTTATTTTCTTAGTTTATGTTAATGATGATATTTGATCATTTGTTCCTAGAGTTTATTATTGACAGATCATTCAGGTTGAGGATCTGAATTGTAGATCTCTGTGGATCATTCATTAGAATGACAATAATAAATCTAAATCGTCCATAATCTTGATAATTAACAAGGAACATTAATTATCATAAAAGATTAGTATGCAAGTTAAGTGATGATTAAGTTCTACAAATCATAGGTAAGGAGTTACCAACTTAATTGCATATGTGTATGTTATTGGAACATAGTACAGGACTTGACCCAGTGAAATAAACATATGGATTGTGTTATGTGTCATTGTTTATTTCATATCAGTTTGATTCTAAGTTTGAGATGTTCACCTTTTCCACATGAGGATAGGTTCAATAAATATCGTCTAACGTTGATTCCTGATAAAGGCTGCTATAAGGACTTTATTTATGTTCTCTTGAATTGTGCGGGGAAAAGTTGTTCATCAAGAAAACCGTATGTCCCTCATTAATATACTTAATGAGTGATGATATCTGTTTGGGCCCCTTGATGGAGTTGGATTGGTTGGCCAACATGTACAATCAACTCTAGATCAAGAAATGTATAATCTGCAAGAATGACACATTCCTATCTTGGATTATACAAGGATATCATGTGACATAAGAATCAGACAAAGAAATACTAATATTTCTTATGCAGGATTGACATATTGTAGCAGTACATTATTTATGCGAATTGGGAATCATAACGTGTTGCTAGATACCGCTTATGATTATTGGAAATAAATAATGATTTATTCTCCATGGCCAACATAGCATGAATCCTCAATAGGGTCGCACAAATAGGACTTTGACCACACGTGCATTGTTTATTTGTATTGGAGAATACAAAACATGATAAGTTGATTAATTAATTATATACCGTTATGAACCGTTATAATTAATTATATCAAATAGATCATGTTAGAAATAAATTAATGCATAAGCTAATCAAGAATTAATTATTAATAAGTTAATAATTAATTATGTTCAACACTTTAATTTATTTGAGCTATGTGGGCTTCTAAATTAATTGTTTATTTAAAGGCCCATTGTAAAGGATGAAAGAAAGAGCATTTATATGGATCATTAATTAATGAATTAATGGCTCATTTAGCACATGAGAAATTGGGCTTCATAGCCTATTAATTTCAGCTAGGGCAAGTGGCAAAGTTGTAAATAGTTACAACTTAGGATGAGGATTGGTTGGCTATAAAAGGGGGTCTCTTTAGAGAGCCAACCCTAGCCTCCATCTACCCCTCTCGTCTTCCCTTCCTTTCTTGTGCGCCACCAAAAGAGAAGAGAGAAAATTCTCTCTTCTCCATAGCTCTTCCTTCTCCCTCCATTGCTCATGTGTTGAGCTCCTCCTTTCTTCTTCCTCCATTAAATAGTTAATAGAAATTAGAAGTTGGTAGAGAGGATTAGCTAGGAGCTTGAGAAGAGCTAGCACTCCTTCAAGCTTGTGGTCGGCTCCTTGGTGGGCGTGAGGTGGTTCGAGGTGGTGGAGAGGCGGTGCAAGCACGCCACCGACTCCTACGCTTAGGATTCGAGCCTCATGAATGCGATTTCATGAGAGGTATAACTTTCTCCTACTTGTTCTCATTGATTTGATGTGTGATTGCTTTAGCACTAGATCTATTGATTTGTTTGTTGTTAATGGTGATTAATTAGTTGTAATTAATCTAAAATTAAAATATGAGCATTTCCTAACAATTTTTTCATTAACTACTCAAAAATTATGTTGATAAAGACAAAGGTGATTCTATTAAAGCAAGTCAATCATCGATAATTTCGGTAATTTTATATTTTAACCCTCGACAATTTTAATTTATTAAAATAGTCAATTTAGCTTGCATTATTAATTAATTAAATGTTTGGCATTTGCATATATTAGTGTATTGTCATATAGGACCATATTGCCGGAATTTGAACTATTTTAGGTCCTGCCCGTCCGAAATTAATCCATTAGGGATTATGGATTAATCTCGGATAGTCCCCATTTTTTGGGACTGCTCTTTGGATATTCTGTCTCATTTAGGATAGCGAGTGGTACGCTAGATGCAATCTGCTGTTTGGGAAAGATTCGGCAACATTTCCCCTTATGTTCCCACGAATGCGTCCTCACGAGCAATCGTGTGTTGGTGCATTCAGGGAACATAAGGGGAAATGCTGCCGAATTTTTCTCAGACAACAGATTGCATCTAGCGTCGCTCGCTAATGAGACAGAGTATCCAAAGAGTGGGTTAGGATAGTAACCGGCCCGAAAACCTCATGTGATCGTACATTGAACCTACAAACTCTAAACCCTGACTTTTGGATATATATTATGATATTCACAGATGGATCAAAGGGAGAAGTACATGTTCAATTCACGTATCTCTTATGATTTTGTTGAAGTTCTTGAGGAATTCATACATTGTGCGGAAGAACATCGAAAGTCAACAGGAAAACCAAAAATTCTTTGTCCTTGTAAGCGTTGTGTTAACATGCAGAGCCATGATATTAAAACTGTTAGAGCCCATTTGATTCAGCGTGGATGGATGACAACACCAAAATACCTCCGGTGGGTTTATCATGGGGAAAAGTTGGAAGATCAGGCTGAAGTTGGGACTAGTATTAATGTATCAAATTCAAAAAATAGAGATAATAGAGATGATGTATTTGTGGGTGTGAATATAGAAAATAGAGAAAATGTAAGTCAACAACAATGTGGTGATGATAATAGAGATAATGATTTGGATGAAATGATGAACGAAATACCAGATGGTTTTATTGATGATCATGTTCCTGAGATTTTTCAACAATTTGATGAAAACTGTAATGCACCTCTATATCCCGGTTGTGATAAGGATAAATTCTCAAAAATTAAAACGGTTTTCAAACTGTATAACCTAAAAGCCAAGAATAATTGGAGCGATAAAAGTTTCACATCTTTGCTCGGTCTTTTACGAGAAATGCTTCCGGTAGAAAATACATTGCCAGATACATGTTATAAGGCTAAAAAATTACTGTGTCCTCTGAACTTGGAAATAAAGAAGATTTCAGCATGTCCGAATGATTGCATACTATTTCGGAATGAGTACGAGAATCTTCATAAATGCCCAATGTGCAATGCATCAAGGTACAAGCTAAGGGACGATGATTTGGAGGATGATGAAGAGAGTTGTAAAACGAGGCCAGCTGCAAAAAAAATATGGTATTTGCCGATAATACCAAGGTTTGAGCGTCTATTTGGTAATTCAAGAGATGCTAAACTGCTGAGATGGCACGCGGAAGGCAGAAAGAAAGATAGAATGATCAGACATCCCGCGGACTCGACCCAGTGGAACAACATAAACAGTCATTTCCCAGATTTCGGCAGCGAACCTAGGAATTTGAGATTGGGACTATGCACGGATGGAATGAATCCTTACGGTCTCATGAGCAGCAATCGCAGCGTATGGCCAGTTTTATTGGTTATTTACAATCTTCCTTCCTGGTTATGCATGAAAAGAAGATATATGATGATGTCGTTGCTCATTTCTGGTCCAAAACAACCGGGCAATGATATAGATGTGTACTTGGCTCCATTAATAGAAGACCTTGAGATGTTGTGGAAGAAATAGGTGAGGGTATTTGATGCTTATTCAAAAAATTATTTTACCCTACGTGCGATGATTTTTTGCACGATTAATGATTTTCCCGCGTACGGGAACTTGTCGGGTTACAGGAACAAAGGAGAAAAGGCATGTCCTATTTGCGAAGAGGAAACACATTCTCAATGGTTAACAAATTGAACAAAGGAGAAGTGGTCCATGGTGCGACATCCTTCATTAGCGAGGAAGTAGACAGCAGGTCTTATAAATGGAGCAGGGCACGCGCCAAGAAAAATGAAAAGGGTGAGCTTATTGCTACAAATGAACGGATTGCGCAAGTTGTTGACAAAGCGGTACGTATGATAAGTCCAATAAATATGGAATTGATGTATCCAACGAATTCAACTTAGACTTACTTGAATTTTTTTTTGTGACAGGTTGAACTAGCTGAACTAGCTAAGTCCGGTGGTTTTAAAGCGAATCGTCAGAATGACATCTTGACGGCTTCAATTGGGTCCAAAGAGCACTATGGACGGTTGAGATGATACCCCCATTTTTCCGGCGTGAAACAAGTATATGGCAAGGGTACAAGGACACGCAAGACCTACACCAAAGAGGAAGTCGATCGGATGGTAAGGGAGCAAGTGCAGCAGGAAGTAGCTAGACAAGTAGAGGTGAGCTTCTCTCGGATGTGGTCGCAGGGGGGCAGCAATCAATACCACCGCTAGGGCTCGATCCAATTTTTAATCAAGCCCTCATAATGCTATCACAGGGTAGCAACAATCAGCCACATCCGATGCCTAGCCCATTTATTCAGGTATACAGAATATTGATTGCAATTATTTAGAATTTATGATTTAGCATATGTAATTAATATGTCTCGTATTTGCTTATAATTGCAGGGTTCTATGGAAGCCTTGCTCTTCCTCGCAGGAAATAATTTTACTACGGTGTACGTCGCAAGAGCTATGGTGTTTGCACGTACTTACATGCCTGAGACGGTCCACGGAGAGCCATTGGGTGATGGGGAGTTTAGGGTACAGCTCTTAGAAGTCTTTCCTCATGCGAGTGATTTGGAGCCACCTTTTCCACCTCCCAATAGAGACGATCGTCTCGGCATGCTCCAGAACTCATTTCTAAGGTGACCGAGTCATCTTGTGGATTCCGATTTATCGAAATTGGTAAATCTTACAAACTTTTCTAACTTAGATATTAATTAATTTGAGAAATATTGATTTATGACTTATGTATTGATTTCAAGGGGAGTTTGAGGCAAATACCGCAACAACATCCTTCTTTTGAGAAATCTCCGGCCAAAAAGAAAGCAAAACACCACGAGGAAGAGCAAGCGAATGAGGAATCGGATGAAGTCGACGAAGATTACCAAGCGGGTGCGTACTTAGTGGACGAAGTATTGAAAATGCGCGATCCGTTTTGCTCCGAAGAGGAATTGAGCTGGCTTGGGCCCAATGCATTCGAATTGCACAGCTATATGATGATGACGGACCCTACTCAGACGTACTTCCAGATACCGGCTAAGTTTGAAGGTGTAGAGTTAGACCATTGCATTGTTGATTTCAATGTCATCAACGGTGTCTTCAAAAGAAAACCGCTTGAAATTCCAATCCTGAAAGTTTGGACCATGTAAGTATTTTTCCAACTTAACAATAATCAATTGATATTGATATTGTGTATGAAATTGATATTGTGAAATTGTGTATGAAATGCTTGATGTGAATAAATGGATATTGGGTAGATGTGTGAAATTGTGTATGATATGTAAAATGCTTGATTGTGATTGTGAATTGAAATGGGAATTGAAATTGGGTGGTTATTGATATTTGAATTTTGGTAAAATACTCATATTTAGGTGAGGTTATGCCGAATTTTTTAAAAAAATTAATGAAATATATTAATACTTGAATATTTTTACAATATGAATATAAAGAATTGTATATATATATTTAAAATATGCAGGTGGGCTAGAGATTATTGCAAGGAGATGAAAATAAATGATTTCAAGTTTTTCGATCCTGAAAGAAGCTCGGGAGATGATATTATTAGAAATGTGCAAGGATCATTAGCCTACTTCATAAACGCCTTCGCCAAAAGGAAGTCATGTTATCATGTTGCGATACATCAGAATGTGTTAGTTACAAATTCTTAACTTTGACTCTAAGATTTGCAATTTGCGATTTAATGTTACAAATGTCAACAAGGTTTAAATATGTAATTGCAGGAATCATTATGTGGTTGTTATCGCACTTCCCGTCCAAAAAAAAATGTGGATTGTGGATTCTCTAAATGACGATATGTATGATTCTCCAATCATAAAGGCGTGCAACACGTAAGTTGTTTTAGTCAACATATTTATTATCTACTAATCAATTCTTCTAACTTCATATTTTAATGTTGCAGTGCTTTAAAAAGAATTAGAATTGCTGATCGTTTCGATATTGACTTCATTCCGGTACACAATTAGACTAATATATAGTTTTATTTAATTTCTCATTTATTAGATTTAATATTAATTTTAACAATTTTTGTTATTACTCGTAGTGTCCACGTCAACTGAACGGAACAGATTGCGGGTATTATGCCATGAGGAACTTGCAGTTGATCCTTTTTTATTACATGGGATACAGGATGATTCCAAAGGTATATATGAATTAATTAGGATTTAGTTATTAATTAGTTTAATTGAATTACTTTGAAACTAACTAGTTATATTTTTACCGATTGAATATGTTTAATTGAATATAGGTTTTGAAGCCGGTAGGTGAACCCTATAAGGACGAAGATCTCAACTTGACTTTGAATGACTTTTATGCATATTTTCGTAGACTTGTGTGAATTGTTGTTAATTGAACGACTTTTATGCATGTATTACTTTGAATAACTGTTATGAATTGTTTGTATGATTGTTAATTATGAATTGTTTATGCTGGTACCAATTGGTACAAAATGGTAATATTTCTGGCTAGCAAAAAATGGGGCTAGCCCCAAAATTTAAAATTATTATTTTTAATTCTGATCTATTATTAGAGGCGGTTTTTTAGTAATAACAGCCTCTAAAGATACATCTTTAGAGGCTGGTTTTTAACAAAAAACCGCCTCTAAAAATCATGGAATTTATTTTTTTTTTCGAATCTGCTGCTATCTTTAGAGGCTGTTTTTTATTAAAAACCGCCTCTAAAGATACATGAATTTATTTAATCTGATTAAATATTTAATTTAATTCATTTAATTAGTTTAAATATTTAATTCATTTAATAATATTTAATTTATTTAATTATTTTAAATATTTAATTCATTTAATTATTTAAATGAATATATGAATTGTGATATCTTTAGAGGCGATTTTTTATAAAAAACCGCCTCTAAAGATCATGAATTATGAATTTTTTTTTTTTTGAATCTGCTGCTATCTTTAGAGGCTGTTTTTTATTAAAAACCGCCTCTAAAGATACATGAATTAATCTGATTAAATATTTAATTTAATTCATTTAATTATTTTAAATATTTAATTTATTTAATTCATTTAATTATTTAATTTAATTCATGATGTGATATCTTTAGAGGCGGTTTTTAATAAAAACATCTTTAGAGGTTGTTTTTAATAAAAAACAGCCTCTAAAGATGTATTTTTAATAAAAAACAGCCTCTAAAGATACACAGATTTTGAAAAAAATTCATATCTTTAGAGGCTGTTTTTTATTAAAAACCGCCTCTAAAGATGTAGAAATTTTTTTTCAAATCTGGCTTATTTTTAGCCACGCCATTTTTAGAGACGGTTTATTAGCCATTTTTAACGCCTCCTATTTTTAGTGACGGTGGAAAACCGGCTCTAAAAATGCTTAAAAAACCGCCTCTAAAAATGTTATGTGGTGTAGTGTATATAGATACCCATGGTAGCCCGTAGGTACAATAAATTAATTAAGTTAATACATAAAAATAAGCAAACATTATAACATAGAAAGTCAATACATAAATGAAGCTTCAATACATAACATAATTAAATACACTATTGTTCATTACAACATCATAAGTTACTAACCAAACCCATGCTAGCTACGTGCTCTCTGAAGAGAGTAGGTGGTAGTGCTTTTGTTAGAGAATCAGCTAACATAGCTCTTGTATTGATGTGTTGTATGACAATAATATTATCCTTGACTTTCTTTCTAACAACAAGATACTTGATGTCGATCCACTTAGTAGCACCGCTGGACTTGTTGTTTTTCGAAAAGAAAACAGCAGCCTCGTTATCACAAAATAACGTGATTGGTCTTGTAATACTCTCAATCACTTGAAGTTTAGGTATGAAATTCTTCAACCAAACTGCTTGACCAGTAACTTCAAAACACGCTACAAATTCTGCTTGCATTGTGGAAGATGCAACTAAGGACTGCTTGGCACTCTTCCATGAAATTGGTCCCCCTGCAAGCATGAATATGTATCATGATGTGGATTTTCTTGTGTCTACACATCCAGCAAAGTCCGAATCTAAATAACCAATGACCTCAAGGCTATCGGACTTTCTATAAGTAATATTTTGATGATAAATGCTCTCTGAACTCTGAAGCAAAATGTTACCCCCACCCTTTGTAATAATTTGGAGGACAAAAGTAATAATATAGTAATGTTGGCTTCCTACAATTTCACAAATATTTCGTTTTGTCCTTTTTCCCTTTATATGAGATTATTACTACAAAAGTATGAGTCGTGTAATTTTTGCAACCACAAATTACAATATGAGATCATGTGATTTTAATTGTCAGACAATAACCGAGTCAAACTTGCAATTAATTAATTAATGTTGAAACTTGGTAGTGCTACGTACTGCACTACTACGTCATATATAGATACCCATGGTAGCCCGTAGGTACAATAAATTAATTAAGTTAATTAATTATTAATGAATTAAATATCATTCTGCTTATGCTTTATTATATATAGATGCTCCAACTGCAGTATTGGTGCATCAAACCATTCTTAGGAAGTAGAGAAAGCTAGTCAATTACTTGGTAATAATCCTCACTGAGAGCATCATGCAAGAGACCAAAATAAACACTGCGGTGGCTCTGCTCCACCTCCTTCTACTCCTATCCCCGTCCAAAACAAAAGGAACCGAATCCGCAAAGATATCTCTACCCAATTGCCTGGACAATTGCGGCGGGATTCCAATCCCTTACCCATTTGGCGTCAGCCCAAATTGCTCCCTGTCCGATGCTTTTTTGGTCAGTTGCAACGCAACTAATTCTGGCAATTCTACATTCACTCCATACTGGTCGTTTGGCAGTCAAGCTTTGGAAATAAGCCTCTCCTTGGGCAGGTTACAAGTTTTGGATATAAGCCTCTCCTTGGGCGAGTTACGTGTAACCACTCCTATATCTTCCTATTGTTACAACACCACCTCCAAGGAAAACGATGACTTATATTTGTATTGGGATCTTTCTAATTCGTCATTCGGATTTAATTATGAGAAAAATAAGTTCGTGGTCATTGGGTGTAATACACTTGCCTATATCCAGTATTCTCCCAATAATCGAAATTACTACTGGGGTGCATGCGGTTCATGGTGCGATGGCCTGGATACTCTGACTAATGGGTCGACCTGCACCGGAATTGGCTGTTCCCAGACAGTTATCCCCAATGGCACAAACTATTTTTATGTTTACTTTGAGGAGAGTTACAATAACTCCGAAATCTATAACTTCAGCCGGTGTGGCTATGCTATGGTGATGGAGCCTGATAATTTCACGTTTAACACCAATTACATCACCACAGATGCACTGGAGCACGAAAACTTACCAATTGTGATTGATTGGGTCATAGATAAGACAAACTGCACCATTGCACAGGCCAACAAATCGTCCTACGCATGCATAAGTGAAAACAGTGAATGTGTCGACTCGAGCAGTGGCTTGGGTTATCTCTGCAACTGCTACGGTGGTTATCAAGGCAATCCTTACCTCAAAGGAGGGTGTCAAGGTCTCTCTCTCTCTCTCTCATAAATTAGCTCACGATGAATTTGCCACATTTGGGTATTTTTACGTATTAGATTGCTGTAAGTGATATACTTCTGTCTTCTGTTTTTCCTAATAAAAATGACGTTTCTTTGACTTGTTTTCCACAAAAAAAAAAAGCTCATGAATTATCGTATTTTTATATAGATGTTAATGAATGTGTCAGTCAAAATCCATGCTCTCAGCCAGGGAAGTGTTACAATATCCAAGGAGGATATCGCTGCTCTTGTCCTTTTGGCTGGCGCCGCCAAAAACAGACGGATGTATGCGAACTCAACTTGGCACTGATTTTAGGTGCGTTACTTTTTGGGGATGAACAACTCTTGAAGTTTTAATTCTTAATTAAGAACTAATGAATTATAATTAGGCTTTTATATTTTCATCAGACTTAGAATCATATATGGAACTTGAGAGTCGGAATTGCTTTTAGGTAATAATTAATTGATCAAGACAAGAAATACATATAGTATTAATTAGAAGATTTTTATAATTTTTCGCTATGATAATTAAAACAAGCACCAAATTCTCCAGGAACGTGTGCTAGTTTCGTCGCCCTATTATTTTTTGTGTTTGGCATATATGTGGTCCTAGAAAAAAGAAAACATTCTAAAGTAATGGAGAAGTACTTTGATCAATACGGAGGATGGATTCTATTGGAGAAGATTAAATCAAATCAAGGATTTGGTTTTACAATCTACACGAAACAACAAGTAGAACAAGCAACAAATAATTTTGATAGTGCAAGTATTCTTGGCCATGGGGGCCAAGGTACCGTCTACAAAGGATTTCTTAGTGGTCAAACTGTTGCCATAAAAAAGTGCAAGATAATCGATGAGAATAAAAAAAAAGAATTCGGTAAAGAGATGCTTATTCTTTCCCAAATTAACCACAAGAATATTGTAAAACTTCTTGGTTGTTGTTTACAAGTTGATGTTCCTATGTTAGTGTATGAGTTTATCCCAAATGGTACTCTTTTGGACTACATCAATAACAAAAGACAGGGATCACACATTTCTCTCACTACCCGTCTAAGAATTGCTCAAGAATCTGCAGAAGCACTTGCCTACTTGCACTCTTCAGCATCGCCTCCAATTTTCCATGGAGATGTGAAGTCTACAAATATTCTTTTGGACAAAAGTTACATGGCAAAAGTTTCCGATTTTGGAGCCTCTATACTGGCTCCAACAGATGAAGCTCAAATGGTGACACTTGTGCAAGGAACATGCGGGTATCTCGATCCCGAATACCTACAATCTTGCAAGCTTACCGACAAGAGCGATGTATATAGCTTTGGTGTCGTTATTTTGGAACTTCTAACCAGCAAGCCTGTAATTGATTTTGGCGTACCAGAAAAAGAGAAAGGTCTTTCATCTCGCTTCCTCGCTGCTATGGAGGAGACAAAGATAGACGAGCTTCTAGATGATGAAATTAAATGTGAAGATGATATGGAAGTGATCATGAAAGTTGCAGAACTAGCCAAAGAATGTCTAAATATGAAGGGAGCAGAGCGGCCTACAATGAAGGAAGTAGCTGAAGAGCTTGACCGAATCTGTAAAATTAAGCAACATCCTTGGGGAGAAGAGTACCATCCTGAAGAATTTGAAACTTTGCTAAGTGGGGCATCCCACATTATGGAAATTGAGCAAACTAGCAGTTTCAGCCTAAGGAAGCAAGCTGACAAGAGCATCGCGGTTGGCCGTTAACATTGCATCATGCTTTATACACAATATATCTCTTTCAGTTTATGTTGGTTCTTATTAATTATTTCCCTTTTTCGGAATTTTATATGGTATGTATGCGTGTTGTGTTTGGAGTTTGCTTTTTGCATTGAAGCTTCTGTATCGTTTGTGTATATGCATAGTTGCTTGCTTCTCGAGCTATTTATATATGCATGCTAGCTAGCAAGGTATTTTACTAAGTTCAGATCGCCAAAAATTTACCATTTTCATATAAAATTATAAATATCATTGTCTATCATGATATATAAGAGCTCGTTTGGATGGGATGGAATTGGCCAATTCCTAGGAATTGGCAATTCCATTCCTACATTTTTCATCCAAACCATTTTGGAATAGCCAATTTCATTCCTAACATAATTTTCAATAACACTTTTCCCAATAACACTTTTCTCTCTACTTTTCACACTTCCCAACGCTATTCCTAAACTCACCATCCAAACAATATTTCCAATTCCTAGGAATAGTCAATTCCCACAATTCCTGTGAATAGTGTTTTTCCCTAAATTTATGATATTCCTACCAAATTCCTAACTCATCCAAACGACACCTAAATCATTTTGCACATCATGGACTTGTCCTTCGAATTTGTTTAAAACTCGACAAATATTATTTAATAATTAAATTATATATTGGAATCTTGCAGCAAATCAAATTTTACCTTCAGTATCTTCTCGTTGTTTCTTTCGCTTTTTTTTTTTTATTTGAAGTTTGAACTTCAAAGGTCCGTAGGTAATTCTTCTTAAATGATATACCAAAAGATACTACCAATAATATTGAGGCTGCAAAACAAACAGCGGTGGCCAATATCCTCCAACAATAACTGAGGCCCAAAAATATTTATGGGCCCATTACTGCCAACACATCGATGGGCTTGACTTTCTTTCTCTTTTCTTTTTTCTTTTTTTTTTTTTTTTTTTTTTGAAAATATTTGACTTTGTTGGGGTGCCGATTTGCTGAACTGCTGGTTTCTGTAGTGTATTGTTCTTTTTAGGCAGCGTTCCGTGATTTCTTCTTTCTCATTTTCATTTTTCAGGCGCCTTCTGTTTATGTTCAACAACTGGGTTACAATTTTTTTTTATTTGTTAGGAAGCGTCTAACGAGTTGCTAGTCGGTGTTTTTATCCTAGATGATTTTGGATGGATGTGTTTTCTTGATAAGGATTTTTATGTCGCCACATCAACCATCAACCAACTATTATGTAGTGGAGTTTGATCTAGTCTGTCGTTTTTGTAATTTCTGCTTTATTCTTCATTTCTTGGTTCTATTTTATTATGCCTTTTTGGAATTATTCGCTTTATTTTGTGAGGGAAAAGAGAAGAATTCTGTGCATCAGTTCGTAAGAAAAGTAAAAAAGGTCTACTTTTATTCTCTGCTTGTACGCACAATGTCCTCTGTTTTGATTATTTTTTTGTAGCAATTGATTATGCAAGTAGTAACTTTTCTCTCAATGTCATTTTACATTATTTGGATGAAAATTATATTTTTGTATACATAATTATTTCAAAGTTTGTTGATTTTTATTGATAATACAAATTCACATCTTAAGCTTTGAACTTTCACTTTCAATTACTCTATCAGAAATAAGGTGCCTCTTTATAATTAATCTATATATTAAAACTGAATGCCTTGAACTTTCTCTAATTAGAGCAGTTGTATTTCACTAAACTCGTGCTTAAGATTTCACCTAAGGATTTAGCTTATTGCTTATTGCAGCGAAAAATATTATATAATAATTTTTTGGACACAAAAATTATATATCAACTAACTAATTTAGTCAGCGGATAAACATACTGCCATCAATGCTTTGAAAGTCGACGTTCATTAACCTGGCCACGGAGACAAAGAAACAAAAACTCCCATCATATTAATTAAGCTCTCAATGAACCCTCCATTATATTAATAGGCACAAGTAACCGCTCCGAAGTAAACTCTCAACACAAATTACATAACCGACGTCAAACAAACCCCTATATAAAACCAACCAGAAACAAATGCTTCCCCACCCAAAATAAGCTCTCTAGAATCTCATGGCCACTATGTCTACTGCTACCGTGGGCATTTCTCTCATCCTCTTCTTCGCCTTGGTACATGCTGAAAATATGGAATCTTTCAAAAACGAACCGACCGGAGCCATCATGACGGAACCACGCCAGGTTGCAACTATCGACAAGGCAAAGCTCACGTGCCTCCAACATCTAACCGAAGTCGACCGCCAGAAAACATGTCTGCACTATGTCAAAAATGCGTTTTTAACTAGGGGCGGAGTTTCTTTCTTTGAGATTTCCATTTGGCCCGGTTGCTGTAAGGCATTTGATTCCATCAGGGACAAGTACCCGGCAGACCGATGCCGAGAGACCCTTGTTGGCCGGTCCATTAGAGAGGCCGACGCACTCATCATATTCATGTATTGTCATCGTGACAATTAATTAACCAATGAATTATTATATTTCATGATGAAAATATGGAATAGTTTGGTAAATTATATTTCAGGATGAAAATATGGAATAGTTTGGTAGATTATTATTTCAGGATATATTTGTCATGTTATGTTTTGGTCTTTGTAGTTTGAGAGGTATATTAATTGTGGTGTTATTTTGCATAGAACTTGTCGACTGTTGTCTGTTGATAATAAGAAGAAGAATTATGTATGTTTGTGCTGCTTTTTTTTGGGTCATGCTATGGTGGATACCAAAATTTTTTAGAAAATGTTCAACGGTAAATCAGAGCCGTCAAAAATTGAAGGGGTAAAATCGGTATATCCTATATTTTATCCGTCTCTCCGTCTCTGTCCGTCTCTATCCGTTAAGCACTGAAAAAAATAAAAATTTCAATCGGAGAAGACAATAACCTGATCGGAACCAAATCCCTTCTAAAATTGGAATCAAAATTCATTTTTCCATACGAGTTAAACTTCCGATAAAAATCTGAAAATCTAGCAATCAAACTCTGCTTTCCCTCTCCTCTATTTCCTAGCTCCATTCGTCCGGCGATCGAATTTGCTTCGCTCTTACCGACTTTCTGCTTTTGCTAACTGAGTGCAGCTCGTCCTTACCTTCCCCTCGTCGCCTGCTCCTCTCTTCCTCGAGAGGTAGATCCAGGTTTTCGATTAGAGTCATTTTTTTTATTTAGCGATTAGCGATTTCACTTTAGAGAACAAATATTTGTTACCTTCACTTTAGCTATTAGCGATCGTTTATTTGCTAATCCTCCAGATGTCTTTTTTTATTTAGCGATTTAGCAATTTATTTGTTCTCTTTAATTATATACACGCTCCTCACTCTAAACTAATTTTGAATGGCTACAAGTGAAATCGCTAAATCAAAATTAGTTTAGTTTCTCACAATTCTGATATTTAAGCAGTGAGGTTCAATCATAGGAACATAATTAGTTTAGATTTCTCCTCGGTGTTAAATATTTGGAGTTCTTGTTTAAAGCTTAATAATGTTAATAGGAATTACTCCTTATGTTTTATGACTGCTATAATCTGGCAACAATGGAGGGATAGAAATTCTCTTTGTTTTTCCCTTTGCAAAACTATTAATTGTAGTCCGGTAAGCAAGTAGTTAATGTAACTTATATTGGTAATTCGAATTAACATTTTATGTATTTTGCAGGATGATGCCTAAATCTTGATTAGTGTCGGGCCATTAGGCTAGAGACGATATATTTGGTTCAAATACCTAAATCTTGATTAGTTTTTCTACATTCTAGAAATAATGTTGAAAATGAAGGTGCTCTTGGTAAAATTACAAGAGCCTTGTCAGAATGTCATGTTTGCAACTATATCACTATCATTCAACTGCAACCTGAGGCACAGATGCCATTTCCTTTGTTAAACATTCTAATTTGGTTGTATGCTGGTATTGCTGGGATATTTGGCAATAAAAGCCAACATTTTTGTGAAACCATATTTTAATGTAATCCAGATATCATGCATACCGTGTCAACTCTTGTAAGGAATCCAAATATGAATGGGCAGGGAAATAAGATGCTGAACACATCCAAATTTCGACACAATGCACTTTGGTTTACTTCAATGTTGATTTTTAAAAATTGGGGTAGCTGCATAAAATTAAGGTTAATTGGAAAATAGTTACAACTGAAAGCTACCTCTTTAAAGTTATATTATTGGGTGTTCAACGGAGGCTAAATTAATGTAAGTTGTAAAGTTTATTAAATAGACGAGTTAAGTCACAGAAATTAAGCTATCATAGATCAATTTTTAAGATAAACTGAATTTCAGTGTTCCATTGCAAAATTAAGGCAATCTACAGATTTTATCTATTTACATTGGAAAATGAATTGTTTACTAACCAATCTCTTTTATTTCAGGTTCAAAAATGTATCCATGAGCATTTTCTTGAAGCCATTTTATCTGGAAGAGTTCTCATTTGTCCTATTTTTCTTTCTCCATCAATCCTCTGGGTGGATCCATTAGGGGTGTGTTGAAGAAAATCCCTTGCTTTTGATGTATAAAATACTGCTATCGTACAATGGTTTATGTTAGTTTTGGTTTTAGGCAAATTTGTCAAAAGGGTGAATTCAATTTATTGCTAGTTTTTAAACAGGTTGTTGCCTTGACAAAGCTATATCAATTGTTCTTTTTATAATTAGCAAACGCTGCTGGTGAGGGCTTATAGCTGCATAATGCATTGTTGATATGCATGGTGCGCTGGATTAGTTTTGAGCATGAAGATCGCTGGCTCTCATAAGCGCAATGAATATAGTTGACTATGCATGTTAGGGAGTTAATTTACACGGTATATTTGTTTGCATTGGCTGTTTTCTTTGGGTTGGTATTTTTCTGGGCGATTATTTCAATTTGATTCTCTGGGTGCATACCAGTACTGGTACACTATTCTGGGCGCATACCACTGGGTCGATGTTTTTTGTGTGTAATAATTGTTTTCTCTGTATATCCTTAGCGTATTCAGGAGTAAATTTACACAATATATCCTTAGCGTATTGATTTACACGGTATATGAAAAATCAGATGATAAATTAATTTACACAAATAGAAAGTATTTACCTTTTATAAATTGACTAAAGATATTAAACGTGTAACACTGCTAATCAAAAGATTGTAAATGTGTAACATAAATTGCAATAGAAAGTATTTACCTTATTTGCACATTATTTGTCTTTAATTGGCGGCCTAAAGATAGTAAACGTGTAACATAATCCATACGCTTTATTACTGCTAATCAAAATAGATTGGGCTATTTAATTCGTTGATATAACAGATCTTTGATATAGGTTGATATAAGTTGCTATATTTAATTCGCCGATAAGAGTATAGGTTGATATATAAATTCAGCTGCAATATCCAATTTTGATATACTCCCTAGTCCCTTCTCATCCCCATCTGAACATGATTACTAAAAGGGAGTATGATGACAATAGAAAAATTCAGCCCCAAATGTGTCACTTTGATATATTTAATCAACCACTTTTATAAATTGAGATATTTAATTTACTTTGATATTGCCTCATGACTTTCCATAAATATAGCAAACGTGTCACTTTCCAATGTGTAAAACTAGTACATGTATTCCGTCTTCCATATGTCACACTTTTTAATCAGAAAATTTACAATTTCATAAATTCAAATATGAAATCACAACTAATAAAATTAAGACTTGTAAAGAAACCAGATTTATTTTATCAAAAATTTTGAAATAATGTAACATAAAAAAGCCACAAGGATTGTTCATTTCTTTTCTTTTCTTTTTTAACAAAATGACAAAGCAAGTTCAGCTGGTCTGTTCATTCATTTTTAAACGTCTAATGCTTTATTTCAAATGGATTGTTTATTTTTTTTAAAAAAAAATCCGAAAAGAATTCATGAGGATTGTTCATTTCTTTTTCTTTTTTTTTTAACAAAATGACAAAGCGAGTTCAGCTGGTCTGTTCATTTATTTTTTTCTAAAAGTGTAATACTTTATTTCAAATGGATTGTTTAGTTTTTTTTTAATTAAAATGAAAATAATTCATATGGACTGTTCATTTTTTTTAACAAAATGACAGCGAGTTCAGCTAGTCTGTTCATTCGTATTTCAAAATTCTAATGCTTTAATTTCAAATGGATTGTTTGTTTATTTTTTCTTAAAATAAAAAAATAAAAAATTCATATGAACTGTTCATTTTTTTAAACAAAATGACAAAGCGAGTTCAGTTGGTCTATTCATTCATGTTTTGAAAGTCTAATAGGTTTAATTTCAAATAGATTATTTATTTTTTTAATAAAAACGAAAAAAATCATATGGACTGGTCATTTCTTTTTTTTAAAAAAACAAAATGGCAAAGCGAGTTCAGCTGGTATGTTCATTCTTGTTTTAAAAGTCTAATGCTTTAGTTTCAAATGGATTGTTTATTTTCTTTTTGTTTTAAAATAAACAACGAAAAAAATTCATATGAACTGTTCATTCCTAATGTTTTAGTTTCAAATGGATTGTTTATTTTTTTAAAATAAAAAACAAAAAAAATTCATATGGACTGTTTATTTTTTTTAACAAAATGACAAAGTGAGTTCAGCTGCTCTATTCATTTATGTTTTGAAAGTCTAATGCTTTAATTTCAAATGTATCGTTTATTTTCTTTTTTAAAATAAAAAACGAAAAAAAATTGACATGGACTGTTCATTTCTCTTTTTTTTTTAACAAAATGACAAAGCGAGTTAAGTTGGTCTGTTAATTCTTGTTTTGAACGTCTAATGCTTTAATTTCAAATGAATTATTTATTTCCTTTTTTTTAAAATAAAAAATAAAAAAATCATATGGACTGTTCATTTTTTTTAAAAAAATAAAATGACAAAGCGAGTTCAGTATGTTCATTCATATTTTGAAAGTCTAATGCTTTAATTTCAAATGGATTGTTTATTTTCATTTTTTTAATAAAAAAAGAAAAAAAATTCATATGGATCATCAACAATATAGAAATTAGTGGCCGCGTTTAATATGAAAAGAATCCAGACCTTTTAATTTTCGTATATCTTTTTGCAAATAGTGGCCACGTTTAATTAATTACCATCTAGATGATAAATTGTCTTTTATACAACAATAATTAACAAATTTAATTACCATCTATATCTATATGATAAATAAGAGATTGGTTCCCAACTTTCCATTGGACCAGAAACACAACAAAGAATTGAGGCGCAAATCTACAATTTGACATATCAACATTAGAGGGTGACGGACTTTTGAGGCGCAAATTCCTTGATCTTTTGATACCTTATCTTTGTCTTTAGGCTAGATATATTACCGTGGATAAACTAGCAGGAAAATATTTAGCACAAAGATTAATGAAGATCCACCAGGTGCCTATCTGAACATATAAAACAAGACGCATTGTCTCATCCTCTTCTTTCCACGCACAATCCCCCCCCACCAAAAAAAAAAAAAAAAAAAAAAAAAAACAAGAATCAGATTTTATATCTTTAAAGGCAACCTAGTATATACTTGTTTAATCAGTATCCTAAAACAAAATAAATCCAAGGACATCAATTTCCATAGCTTTTTTAAGTTTTTCAAAAATCATCAAACGAAAAGACAACAAGATATCTGTAACAATTCACCTTTGATTTTTTTTTTTAACTAAATTTCAAGATCGACCACAAAATAGGTTCTGCACTCTAAGTTGAGCTTTACGGAACTGGCACATCCTCACTGGCACATCCTCTTCCCAGCTCCTCTCACTATGCAAGCAACCAACCTCAAAGCTGATATAGTTAATACAATAAGTGGCTCCACACCGGATCTTCTTAGAGCCTTCAAATTACTTCAATTTTTGCTAGTTTTTGCTACCTGAAAAGCTTTGTAATTTTCTTCTTTTCTTCTAGTCAGTCGCTGACTAGTATTTCTAAAAAATAAAACAATTCACACAAATTAGACAATTTCACCAAATCAATAGGAATTAGTACATGTCTTAAAATTGTCATGCATTTCAAAAGAGTTGTTATAAAATTAGCAATTACAACAAGTTTCACCTGAGTTAAAACAAATGATTCTCCTGAAGACGAACAAAATTCCTTTAATTTGTCAAACTGATTAATAATCTCAGCAGTCCATACCATGCATATCAAAAGTAAAATAAAACTTGCCTTCATTATGTTTGCAACGCAAATAGAAACCTGTAAATAAAAGGACGATACACTATTACCATATATAGGCAGCTAAATCTCTATTAGGAGTGTGCCTTCTGCTAACTATTGCAGTTGCCTCTAGAAGGGCATTTGCTTACGTGGATAAGGCAAACAACAACAAAGCTGGTAGTGTAGTCCCTTACTTGGCCCGAAGGAACCATCACTAGGTTCAAATAACCCAACCCATATGCCTATGCACTAAACCTAGTAGTCAGCACCAATGGATGACAAGGATATGCAATTTCCTTAATTTATTATCCCCCAAAGAAACTTCAATTTATTGAAAAATACATAGCGAAGGGGATTAATCAACAAGGTTCTCATAGTCTTGGTATAACTGGCATGCCTTCCCGAACAAAGATTAAAAATCTACCAATAACCAAACTCAATTGAAACAATGATAATGCCACATCAAAACCTGGCTAACAAGGCAGTACCTTAACTCTAAATCTTACATTTCAATAACAATACAAGAAACCGATTAGAGGTAGAATTTGGTTATGCAAGGATTGTAGTACAATGAACGGTCAGATATGGTTATACAAATTGAAACCCTTGAGTTACTATTCATTTCAAAGATAGAATTTTTGGTCAGAAATCAACCATAAAACTGCAGCAAGAAAACCTAATTAACCCCCATGTATAATTAAACCCACAAATGAGCATGCATGAGGCTTCATCTCTATGAGACGTCTTTCTTCTCCATCAGAAACTCTTCTAGTCACTAGTTGGTCACTAACTCCCCTTCTCACTGAATATAAATTTACCTCTGAATTTTGGACAAATGGGTTTGCTTCCATATTTCTTGACTGGTTTTGTCGCTAAAGCATCTTAGAAAATAATTTTTTCATTTCAAATGTTTAATCGGAGGTAAGAACCATGCTCATACTGCAATCTATGCTTTGAATTTGGAATTTATTACCTTGCACTTGCCAATTGGAATATGTTTAATCGAATTTGGAATTCATTACCTTGCACTTGCACAAGCAAATTGGAAGATGCTTAATCCAATTCCAATAGCGAAGCTGATTTTCTCCTTGGTGATGACACGAACTTAAAAAAGTCATCCTCTGGAACTGTTCAGTAGGCGGAAGCCGCTGGGGGGCGGAGGAGCTTCCTGTTCCCGTGGACCATGTTCAGGTCGAAGGAGGGAACACCGTCGATTTCATACTCGGTGCAAATGCGAAGTTTCGAACACGGCTCGCTGCTAACTGGGGAAAGAGACCGAGGAGTGGAGAGGAGTCGGGAGAGGATGATAGAGCAAGCGGCGGCGGAGGTGGGTTTGCGTGGGGAGGTGGAATAAGGTAGGGAATAGACGGGCATCGCTTTTGGAATTGGAATCGGGGAGAGAGAGAGAGAGAGAGAGAGAGGGAGAGGAGGTAAGGATTTAATTTGGGGGGTAGAGCAATGGGAATGGTTGGGATTTGGGAGCATAGAGAAGGGGAAAATTAGATGGACAATTTTGTCCTTCCGAAAAAAGTTTTCTGTTGAACGTAACGGAGACAAAACGGAGAATATCTGATGTGCGGAAGTTCAATATATTATCTCGACCGTCTGATTGATATGAAATGGACGGTCTAAATTTTTGGTGTCCACATTAGAATTTCCCATAAATAATTGTTGTGTCGATCTATTAAATTATCGCAACAGCAGCTTGCAATTATGCTTGGACAAATGTAACGAGTATTTACGCACAAGGAGATTTCTGTAACGTCTCCTGTGATTTCATTTAATTTTGACAAAAATAAGAACAACAGATAACACAGCACTCCCTGAATCTCCCTTCCCTCCCTTGATTTTATTTCATACTCAACAAGAAGGTTACAATGTTTTGTTACAAGCTTTTCTAATTTCAGATGTCCTCTATTTCTTGTGCATCTCAGAACTATATGCGCAGCCTATAGAGAAAAAATAGGAAATAACAAATATAGAAAGCTAAAAACCATTGAGCCAGCTAACCTAATCAACAAAGATTACATGATTATTCTTATGGAAACAATTCATATAAATACATTTGATTACAGCGCCTATGATTGTTGCCTTCTCTTCTTTTGTCTTTCCTTCTATGCACCTGAACGTATCAGCTTGCAATCCAACACTCCCCCTCAAGCAGATGCGTAGACATCAACCATTCCCAGTTTGTTAATGAATTCGTTGAAGACTCTACTTGATACTGCTTTAGTGAGTATATCAGCTATCTGATCTCCAGTCTTGATATATGGAATTTCAATTATCCTTGAGTCAATCTTCTCTCGAATAAAATGCCGGTCCACCTCAACATGTTTCGTTCTATCATGTTGTACAGGATTGTGAGCAATATCAATGGCCGCCTTATTATCGCAAAACAGCTTCATTTCTCTTGTTGGCTTATATCCCAACTCCGTGAGCAGTCTTCGGATCCATAACAACTCGCATATTCCCTTGGCCACCCCCCTGAACTCCGCTTCTGCACTTGAGAGTGATACCACCTTCTGTTTCTTACTCCTCCAAGTTACCAAATTTCCTCCCACAAATGTGAAATATCCTGAAGTGGATCTCCGATCATCTATGCATCCTGCCCAGTCAGAATCGGTGTACCCTTTCACGTCTAAGTGGCCATTTTTCTTGAAGACTAGTCCCCGTCCAGGAGCTCCTTTCAAGTAACGCAAGATCCTCACTACTGCCTCCATATGCTCTTTGCTTGGTGAATGCATGAATTGACTGACAACACTCACTGCGTAGGCTATATCCGGTCTAGTATGAGATAAATAGATCAACTTCCCAACCAACCGTTGATATCTCTCTTTGTCAGTAGGTTCTTGGGTTGAATTTATGCCAAGTTTGAGATTTTGCACAATAGGTGTTTCAGCGGGTTTGCAATCAAGCATCCCAACCTCTGTGAGAAGATCCAAGACATATTTCCTTTGTGACAAGCAAATGCTGTTATGATTTCTTGCCACCTCTATTCCTAAGAAATACTTTAGTCCTCCCAGGTTCTTCATCTCAAATTCTTTTGATAATCTTCTCTCCAGTTCTTGTATTTCTGCCTGATCATCTCCTGTTATAATCATGTCATCTACATATATGATCAAAATGACAATCTTACCTTGATTTGGTTTATAGAAAAGCGTATGATCTGAGTTGCTTTGACTAAACCCATATCCTTTCATTGCGCTACAGAATCTTCCAAACCACGCTCTAGGAGATTGTTTAAGTCCATACAACGAACGTTCCAACTTGCATACCTTGTTACCTGCTCCTTCGTAACTGTATCCTGGTGGAACATCCATATATATTTCCTCTTTGAGATCCCCGTGCAAGAATGCATTCTTCACATCGAACTGGTGCAATGGCCAATCGAAATTTGCTGCAAGAGACAACAAAACTCGTACGGTTTTGAGTTTAGCAACCGGTGAGAAAGTTTCTTGAAAATCAATTCCGTAAGTTTGAGTATACCCTTTTGCTACCAGACGGGCTTTGTATCTTTCAACATTTCCATTGGCATCATATTTGATAGAGTAAATCCATTTACAACCCACAGTTTTCTTTCCTTCAGGAAGGTCAACTAATTTCCAAGTTTGATTTTTTTCAAGTGCATCCATTTCTACTTTCATAGCATTAACCCATTTGTCATCCTGCATGGCATCCTCTACTCTTTCTGGGACATAAATGGAAGAAACATGATATACAAAGTTTCTCAATTTTTCAGAAAGATGTTTAGTGGACGTGTAGTTGCATATGGGGTATTTCACCCTTTGACTGGTTCCATCTTCGGGTATATATCGATTTGGTGGGACTCCACGGTTGCTTCTTACAGGTAATCTGCTATGAAAATTAGATTCTTGATTTAGGGAACTTACCTCATTGATATTCCACGAGGAGTTCGGGCTTTGCGGTCTAGAGTGGAACTGTATTACTTCCTCTACATTTCTGCCTTGATCGCCGGATTCATCTTCATTTGTCAATCCTTGGACAAGGGTAAGCTCTTCGGCATGTGTGACACATGGGTCACTCTCTGGACCCGAACAATCCTGCAAATGCGGGTCACTCTCTGGACCCGTAATTTCTTGAGTTGACTCGGAATGGATCTGTCTAGAGCTGGTCAGATCAGGCTCTCTTTGACCTAGTCTTAAACTGACATCCTGGAGATCAATATTGCTTGCTCCATTACTTGTAAATTGATGGTCATTATTACTCTCCCCCTGACCATTAATTTGGGTGTTTGCAAAGTATGGTTTCTCCTCAATAAAGGTCACATCCATTGTGGTGAAGAACTTGTTATTTTTAGGATTATAACATCTATACCCTTTTTGGTGTGAGCTAAATCCTAAAAACACACATTTTTCTGCACACGGTTCTACCTTGGATCGAAGATGTTTTTGAACATGTACATATGCAATACATCCAAAAATCTTTGGGGTTAAGTTCAAATACGATGGTATAGTAACATAAGAGGCCAAAACTTGAAGAGGTGATTTGAAGTCATTTGCTTTAGATGGAATTCTATTAATCAAATACACAGCAGTAGAGACTGCATGATCCCAAAACATTTCAGGAACATTATATTCAAACAGTAATGACCTAGCAGTTTCAAGAACGTGTCTATTCTTACGTTCTGCAATTCCATTCTGTTGCGGTGTTCCTACACATGATGTTTCATGAACAATCCCATTTGCCTCAAAGAATTCGTGCAAATTTTTGTTGATATACTCTCTCCCATTATCACTTCTTACCATTTTAATGGTTCTTTCAAATTGAGTTTTAACCATCGCATAGAAATGCTTAAAGATAATTGAAACTTCATCTTTAGTTTTGAGTAAATAGAGCCATGTCATTCTTGTGCAATTGTCCGTGAACAAAATAAACCATTTTAGTCCAGATTTCGAGATAACCGGGGAAGGTCCCCACACATCAGTATGAACTAAATCAAAAGGATAAGAACATTTATTTGAGCTTGAAAAATATGTATTTCTATGGCTCTTGGCCTTAATACAAGTTTCACAGACAAAATTTTCATGCTCTAAACCCAAAAATAAAGTAGGAGAAGATTTCCTCATATACCCAAATGACGGGTGTCCAAGTCTCTTGTGCCATAACCAAATTTTATTTTTCAGTTCAGCAGTAGTGTCTTTAGTTGAGTAAGCCTTGCTAAGAGAGGAGTAGTCGAAGTAATACAGTCCATCTCGTTTAGAACCACGCCCAATTATCTCCCTCGTTAGAACATCCTGAAACACACATGAGTCAGGAAACATAGTGACGACACAATTTAGATCCTTGGTAATTTTGCTAACTGAGATAAGCTTGGTGGACAGGGATGGAACCAATAAGGTATCCTTTAGACTTAATTTTCCAGAAAATGGTACTGTCCCCACCCCTTTAACTGGATATATATCCCCATTAGCATTAATAATTCCTGTTTTAGCTGAACTTGTTATATTAATCATATCCCTGTCTGAGTGAGTCATGTGGTCGGTAGCACCAGAGTCAATTACCCATTGATTTGCTCCCTGGACTAACATGCCTTCTTGTATTAAGCAACAAGTTGTATGCATACCTGAGTTTTCTGTGTTCATCCGAGTACTACCTGATTGATTCAGTCCATATGCAGAGGCTACGTGTGCAACAGGTGTGGAGGTACTGGTATGAGAACCAGAGGCAGCATGTGCCACGCCAAGATGCACAGATGCACCCTCGCGATTCTGTGCAGGAGGCACCATCGACCCCAGAACTCGGGTCTGATCTACTCCTTCCATCCCTTGATTGACGGCCTGAGTTGAATGTGCACTCGCCTTAGCTTTTCGCCCTTCTTGCTGTCGGCGCTTCCGCTCCACCCACCATTCTGGATACCCGACCAACTTGAAACAAGTCTCAGCCGTGTGTTTGGCCCCGCCACAATGAGTGCATCCATATTTTCCATCAACGTTGTGGTGGTTGCGATTAACTGCAAGTTTTAGATCTGAGTGATTACCTGTCCTTGCTGCCATTGCCACAGGTTGCTGCACGAAGCCTTCTCCTTTCAACATTACCATTTGTCGGTTTGCTTCTTGTCGCACACGTGCGTAAGCTTGTTCAACTGTGGGGAACGGTACAAGCTGTAGCACATCCGCACGCACCCGATCTAGGCTGTCATCGAGTGCATCCAAGAACGTGTAGACACGAGACTCTTGGATGAAATTGTTGAATTTCTCAATATCTTCTGTGTGCACCATTGGATTTGGCCGTCGGAAATCTATCTCTTGCCAAAGTGTCTGCAAGTCCGCATAGAGTTCCCCAACAGGTCTCCCATCTTGTTTAACTCGACTAACTTTTCTCTTTAATGCAAACACTTGGGCAGCATCATTTCCATCATAATAGGTAGTAGCTATTGCTTGCCACACACCTTTTGCTGTAGGGTGTCGTATGAACCCCCCTCGCAGACTTGTTTCAATGGAGTTAATCAACCAACTCTTCACAATAGTGTCATCTAGTTCCCATTTGCTGTAGAAGGGATCAGATAGTCGTGGTGGGGCGTCAGTGAGATGCCTCATGCGCTCCTTTCCTTTGACATAGAGTTCCACGCTTTGAGACCACAGTCCATAGTTTGCGCCGTTGAACTTCACATCAATTGGGTTTGGATTCACTGAGTTCTCAATTACAGTAGGAATTTGAGAAGGTTGTTTAATAGCTAGAAGCTGTGCTTGTTGTAGGGTAATTAGTTCAGTGAGTTTCTCTAACAGGGTATTCGTTTCAACAGATGAACCAAGGCCACTTGTCTCGGTAGACTTACCGTTCTTCTCCTCGTCACCCATTTCTGTAAACTATACCTTCAAGACTCACAAACCTGAAGCTCTTGATACCATGACAAAAATAAGAACAACAGATAACACAGCACTCCCTGAATCTCCCTTCCCTCCCTTGATTTTATTTCATACTCAACAAGAAGGTTACAATGTTTTGTTACAAGCTTTTCTAATTTCAGATGTCCTCTATTTCTTGTGCATCTCAGAACTATATGCGCAGCCTATAGAGAAAAAATAGGAAATAACAAATATAGAAAGCTAAAAACCATTGAGCCAGCTAACCTAATCAACAAAGATTACATGATTATTCTTATGGAAACAATTCATATAAATACATTTGATTACAGCGCCTATGATTGTTGCCTTCTCTTCTTTTGTCTTTCCTTCTATGCACCTGAACGTATCAGCTTGCAATCCAACAAATTTAAAGTATATTTTTCTTGCTGATTCAAAGAAGAAAAAATAAAAATTGAGAATTTATGTTAATCTATATGAATTGGTAGGTTACAGATGCCGCGTTAATTTTTAATTTTTTTTAATTCAAACCGATATAACTTGATATCTATTACAGGAGTAATTTAAGTTCTCCTTTCGAAGTTTGTAGCTGCAAAATGCTTGTTATTACTTTAGATATATACTTTTTTTTTCTCAAAAACAGTGCGGAGTGTTTTGATGCTTTTTTTTTAGCAGAAATTATACTACGTATAGAATTTTCTGTGTTGATTACACAAACCATAAATAAATAAGCTAGAACACTTGATAAACATGCATTAGTGTGCAGTAATCTATAAGATATCTTTCAAAACCCCCAGAAAATACAGAAAACTCAAACAAAGAAATTTTGTGTAAAGAAACAAAATTTGATAACACTCGGAACATTATTTGCAGCCACTTATCTGCATCAAAAATATATTCTTTCACCAATCACGAGGCCAACAAAAAAAAGCTGGGATTCGGAAAAGATTGTATATTTTTGGAGTAATTCTAGCAAGCTCTACAAATACATCCATCTTATAACATCGGCAAGAAAATTCAAATACATTAGAATTATTGACGTATATTAAGGTACAAATACTAAAAAAAAAAAGAAGGTTTCAAGTACATTACCAAACGATTTAATTTTTTAAACACTTCAGTTGAAGTCGTCTCAAATAAATTTTAAATCGCTTGAAATTGATGTATTATATAAATATAAATAATAAGAAACTCATCTCCATCCGAAAAAATTATAACTAACTTTAATTAATTTAGAAATTATAAAATAATCCGTTTTTAATTAATTTTTTAAAAATGACTGCGCAGTTTCGGAATCTGAGATTCCGAAACTAATTCTGCTTAGTTTCGGAATCTCAGATTCCGAAACTAGGACTTGCCTAGAAATCGCCTAGCGGGAGGTTCCCGCTCTGTCCCTCTCATTTTTATTTTATAATTTATTTATTTTTATAATTTATTTAGTTACATTTTAATAATAGAAAAAATAGGAAAAATATAAAAAAATTATAAAAAATCAGATTAAATTCTATTAATTAGGATAAATATATTTTAGTAAATTTTATATTTTTTACATGTTATAATAATAGAAAATTGCTTTCCAAATTAGATTAATAATAGAAAAAACAGGAAAAATTTTGAAAAAATCATTAAAAATTATTTTATATGTTATGTATAATAATAATATAATTTTTTATTATTTTACATGATATAATAGTACAAAATTGCATAATAAATTAGGTTAATATTAGAAAAATAGAAAAAAATATTGTAAAAATTTGAAAAAATGAGAAAAAAATTCTTTTATATGTCATATATAATAATAATATAATTTTTTATCTTTTTACATGATATAATAATATTTTGACAATATTACAACATTACAACATTCATACAAATAATGTTTTGACAATATTACAACATTCATACAAATATTATTACAAATATTACTATCTTCCCCATCCTGATATATTGTTACGGATTCGCGCACCGAGCTTGGCAAATCCTGTTCGTATTCCTCTTCCCCCAGCACTGCTTGTACTTTCTGTTGGCCCCCGTCCTCCTCTGCTACTTGATGCCTGCTGACTTGGATATCGTGTTGAAACGGATCGTGGGTCCGAGCTTATTGAATTGCGACGTCGTTGAAGACCTTCTATTCCTAGACCGAGACGACTTTCTATGCGAGGATCTGTACTAATGGAATTCCGGCTTGGTTGAACTGGATCGTTCGACGTGTTAGCCCCCGTCCTAGAAGTTTCGCCTCTTTCTCGTGCAGATGATTGAGCTCGGTTCCTTGTGCTTGTTCTTGTCGTCCTTTGGCTGGTGGTTCGGCGACCGGATTGAACGTTCTCCATAGTCGTAAGAGGTTCCTTACCTCTGTTTCTTTTATTTTTATTCTTTCGCATTGCATCCATCCACATCCAATCACGGTCCTTCTTGCGCCTTTCCCGATTAATCATTCTCCTATCAGGATAAATCAAGGGTCCATCGTAAACAGGCCAATTCTCTTCGTCTCCGTAGCAGTGAAATTCACCGGATGACCATATTTTGAGCATATTCTCCGTGCTATATTTGTCATCTACAAAGTCATCAACTTCCCATCTGTATTTACTGCAGACTGCAATGACATGAACACACGGTATTCCCGTCAGTTGTGGCTTTCTGCATTCGCATACGGCACGCCTGGTGGGTAGTTGAGGATCAGTTGGTTGGTAAGCTCGTCTGATTAAAACTTTGTACTTCCACGTTACACCTGGCTCAGATTTCTCGTAGGGCACTTGAGCTTCGAATTCCTCACGCATTTGATCAATAGGCACAATGTTTATTCCAACTGTAAATATGAATTTATATGATTATACATTTATTTCAAAAATAAAACGTAAATAATAATTATTAGTAATTAAATTTGGTACCTGCTTTTAGAGTACGCTTGGAAATCTTTTCTTGAATTGTTTTTGGCCATCGCTCTCCCTCTGCATTTCTCTCAAATGATAGGAGTTTTCTCTCATTAAACCACGAGACCGTTTTATACCAAGTCCCTTCGACCAATCCAACAACTGGGAGTCTTCTCTCAGCCTTATATCTACTGTTGAGACTCTCCGATCCATTACTGGTCATAAGCCCCCAACGAGGACCACCGTCATGCGTCTGTGCCCACCTTTCAGGCTTGGCAGGCTCTCTGTCATCCTGTTCATGCTCTTTCCCACACTTTGTCAAGTATGCGATCGCTTCAGGGTGTGTTAATGTTAATTCGTTCCACATTCTTTCATAGGCCCTACGTTTTTTCTTGTTTGCCAACTTACTTCTAAATTTTTCCACCAGAGACAAATCTCGACCACATGCCTTGAACAAATTTTCGCAATCGTGCTGCATGCAATACCGATGCACAGCATACGAAGGATTAGCACTCTCTTCCCATCCGTATTGAGGGCGTTTGAACGTGTTTCTTATTCCCCAGTGGCGATCTGAAACAACACAAAATTTTTTCTTTTCCCCAATTACATAATCCCTGAGAAATTTCATGAACCAACCCCAACAAGCTTCGTCCTCAGTTCGCACTAATGCAAATGCAAGCAGAACCAACCGCTGCTCTGGGTCATAACCAACCGCCGCTAACAATTTTTTCCTATAGCGACCCGACAAGAACGACGCGTCAATGCTGATAACTGGTCTAAGATATGGCACCGCTGCGATGCAAGGACCGAATGCCCACGCTGCTGCAAGGAACATAGCTCTGTTGGGATTGCCACAAGTTGGAGCCAACCATTTGATAACAGTCCCTGGGGTCGTCCCCTGAATGGCCAACAAAAGGCTTGGAAGTTTGTTGTATGCGCCCTCCCACGACCCGAAAAGTTGCTCGATTGCCTTCTCTCTCCCACGCCAAAGTTTGTTATAAGTCGGTTTGACATTTGGATATTTCAGCTCTAACATAGATTTGACGTCCTCTATGGAAATACCAAGATCTCTTTTTACTGCATTCCTGATGCAGTTGGCGATAACTGTCGCCGTCAGATTATCATGTGTGAATTCTCCGAACCTTCTCACACATGTATGTTCATGTTCATTCTTTATTATTTTCCAAAATTGACCTTCCCTTTCTGTACGGGCATACAAATGCCACTTGCATGAGTATACCTTGCAATGTAAGCTCAACAATTGGGGCGTACTTTTAGTGGTTTTGTGTTCTACATTATTTTCTACGGAGTAATTATTACAAGCTTGTTGTAATTGTGGTTTAGAATAGAAAATATTTCCTTCAGCTAAAGGTCCCGAATTTTGTGGTATGGACGATTCTGGAATAGAATTTCTATACTCAGAGCAATCTAAAAATTGGAGAACAGGATGGTAAGTGTCTATTCTTCCAGTAACATGATACTGTTGACCTCGGTTAAGAACCATATGTTGTTCGTCCAAACCCTGTGACTCTAAAAATTCTGCCTCTTCGTCAGTGAAGTCCTCGCCTGTGGCATATGCCGACTCATTACCCGGCCCACGATCGTATGCCTCGTCAAGTTGCTCTATATCTCCTTCTTCTTCTTCTTCTACTCCTCCTTGTTCAATTTGTTCTTCTCCTCCCTCTTGTTGTCTACTACTGCCCTCTGGTTGTTCCCAAGGTGACCAATCATTTCCACTATTATTGTATTCATAATTCATTTGTTGTTGTTGTTGTGAACTATGAGGGTCTATACTATTAGAGTCCCAAGGATCCCAACCCAACGTTCCAGATTGAACTTGTTCATCATTATGGACTTCTTCATTATAATTATAATTAATGGCTTCTTCATTATAATTATAATTATAATCTGAATACCCACCTAAGTAAAAAGTAAATAAAACAAATATTATAATTCCATATAAATAATTATTATTTTGCACATATCATTTATTTTTTATTGTCATTTTTGTAAATATAATACATATCAATTTAATGACTAGTTTTACAATTTTTTTACAATTTTTTTACTCATGTAAGATTATTAGAAGTTAAAACCGAAATATAGGCCATCTGTGGTGTACAGCTGTAATCAATTATGGCATATAGGTGTACAGCTGTAATCATGACTGTTTAACCCAAAAATATTATGCTAAAATGCATGAAATTATAACCCATTTTATGACAAATAAATCCAAGAAAGCGTAAAATCCACGAAAATACCAAACCAACTCCAAAAATTTCCAAAAAAATACCCAAAAATCCCCCATGAATTATGATGAATTATCATAGTTCTAAAATCCAAAAATTACCAACAAAGCCCCTCTATTTTGCAAATAAACCCCAAAATTTCACAAAATTACCAAAATAAATCCATGAGAAATTACCCAAAAACTTTTGAACCATTAAATTCCTCATATTTTTCTGAACCTACCCATAAAATTTCATACAAAAATACCCTTGGGAAGGCTCTAAACTGAATTATTTTTGCTTGGAAACAAAATAAATGATTTATTTAAATGGAAATTGAACGAAAATCCCACAAAAATCCTGAAGTTTTGGCGCGTGCAGCCAAATGCAGGGGATCCAGGGGGGAAAGAGTGTCGCTGGATTTAAAAAATTACCACGCCTTGGATGCTTTTTCGCTACGCCCGGCTCATACGCCGAAAGCAGCTGTTATTCTCCGCTGGCTCACTGGCTCACAGAAGAACAGGCGCACGCATCTTTCCTTCTCTCATTCAACCTGACAAGCGGGGCCCAGGCGAAGAGTTCGTCTTCTTCCCTGGGTTAAAGACGAAGGTTTTGCGTTTTACCGCGCGACGCCGGGGTGAAAAAGTGAAATTTCCGTTTCTCGTCGACGTGGCATCCCCTCCGACCACAGACACTAAAACCAGGTGCCCACGCCCATGGTTTTGCAAAAACCAAACCCTAGGCGCAGCTGTATCTCCATCGTTGATGAAAAATGGACAGTGGTGATTGCTTTCGGCCATTGAAGTGTTGCCCTAGCTTCTAGCCTATATAAAGCCCAATTGAAGCAGCAGGAAAGAAGGGGAGAGGTAGCCGTAATTGGTGTTAGATATAGGCAGTGCTAATTAAAGCTAAATCTAGGATAGGCAGTGAATATAGAGAGAGGGCATTTGATCGAGCAGGGTAGAGAAAGAAAAAGTAGGTAAAATGGTGCTCTGTATGCTTGTATTTGAGAGTTTGGAAATGAAATAAATATGTTTAAATGGTTAATTTGATGTCCTAGCAGCAGATTCTTCTTCCTTCTTCCTCTCTCCCTTTCTTTCACTCTTTCCCCCTTAATCTCATCTGGTTACTAGCTTTGCCTGAGGTTTTGCTCAGGTCTAGCTCTCTACACTTCGGTTGGGGTTTCCTCAATCCTAGTTTTTTACCTCGGATGGAGTATCTCCATTTCTGGGTAGCATCTCCCTCTCGGGAGACCTCATCAAACAAAATGAGGGGGAGATGCTGCCCAAGTTCCGTTAGAACCTGAGTAAAACAGTAATAACATATGTTTCAGGTGTTTAGTTTGTGGTTTTAACAAAAATGCATAAATTCATAATGTCCAAATCTGTCCAGTGAAGAAAATAATAGAAAATATAAGGATTTAATTGTGTAAAAATACAAATTTGTTCATAGATAGCAGAAGCGTGATGATATGGACAGTAGGGAACTTGATTTTCCATTTTTGGAATCTTCAGTGATTTTATATGATTTTAGGAAGGTGGCAGGGGCAATTTGCAAAATAAAAATGTTATCTCCTATTTCCAGGACTTTTATACAAAAGTGCTTATACAGAAAGTTTATAAATATGTTTTCGGGTTTTCCTACAAATTTTCAGATTTTTAGGATAAATATAAGTGTTTTTTTCTCAATTTATGTCAAAAGGGGTTAAAATTACATAAATAAATAAAAATGTTCAATAAATGGGCAAAATTGCCTTCTACTGTTTCACATTACTTATCAATACATGTTATGACTGTTGCAAGTGATTTTCTTGCATGTTTGGCAACTCAGAACAAAAATCATCAAAACAAGGGCAACTTAACACAAAATAAAAATCTGAAAATTGAGAAAAATGTAAAAATCCTCGTTTTAACTCCCTGCATCAGTTTGAGTATTCAAAACAATCTTAATTGGACCTAATTTGAGCATCATAGCAAACTCATTCACTGTAATTTTACTTACACGCAAAACAAAAATTGAACAAAAGTACAAAAAGGGTATGCTTTCTGCCTCGAGCTTCATACATCAAATTACAACATCCCAAATCAAATTGAAGGCATAAAATCTATGAATTTAAGATCCTGAAGCTTTCCAAGCAATGACTGACATCAAAGAAGTTTCCTGTGAGCCCCACGACGAGAACTCAGATCAGACCAGAATTGGGCCGATATGCCTCAGTCAGGAGCACATCATTACAAGCTTTTTCAAGATTAATTGAACTTTCTATTGTCTTCCATGTTCATTCCTAAATCCAAAAAACCTCAGACTGGTAGAGAAAGTTGGACAGAAAGCTCCAAGCGCCATTAATGGCAGCTCGAGCATTCTCAGGTCCCACGTAGCAGAACAGGACTTTTCCAGATAAATGGATCCCACCAACTTCTTCCTCTCACTTTCACGATTCAGATTCACCCAATATCGATCGAAACGGTAGCCCAACTCGCCGCAATCTTGCCGGAGAAAATGCAGGGACCAAACTGCAAAAGTGCCGCAGTCGACGGAAGAAGGAAGAGTTTAAGCACGACCTTGCGAGGATTTTCTGTGGCAAAAGGCGTGAGGCAGTTCATTTCACTCGCTACACCAAATCCAGGGAACAGTCAGCGCCCGGTCAACGCACACGTGGACCAATCAGAAAATTCTAAATCAGTTAAAAATTTCGAAAATTCATTAAAAATAGTAAATTACTCAGAAAAATTCAAATAAAATATCCATAAAATCCTAAAAATCTATAGAAACTAGATTCACTGATATTTTAATATGAAATTATGTCATTTTGTGCCTCTTTTGTATTTTCAAAGTATTTTCTAATTAAAATTTAGTTTTATAAATTGTTAAAACTTTAAAAATCCACCAAAATTAGTAGGAATCTCATAAAAATCAAAATAAAATATCCAAAGACTTCTAAAAATCTAAATAAACTAAATCCAATATTATTTTTATATGATATTTTATCAAAATAAATAGTTTCTTATTTTTGAAGTATCCTCATTACGAAAACCCAATTTTATAAATTTCATAAAAATGGTCCAAATACTCTAATAAATTTTATAGGTAATTTTATCAACTTTCTAGTCAAGTATTGTCAAAAATCAAAAATAAATTGGTAATATTTAGAGTTTTCTCTTCATTTTAATAAGACTTTCTAAAAATCTATATATATATATATAAATAATAATAAATAAATAAATAATAATTATAATAAATCCTAAATAAATCATCAAATAATAAATAATATCATTATAAATATTAAATAATAAATAAATCCCAACATGACAAATAAATAAATAATAAATAAATTTTAAACAATAAAGAGTAAATGATTAAATAATAAATGAACAAGTTGTCCTTAAATTGTAAATAATAAATGTTGTAAATAATAATAAATAATTTAATAATCATAAATAAACAATAATAATAAATAAATAATAAATAAATTTTAAGATAATAAGTAAAAAAGAATAAATGTTAAATAAATCATAAATTAGAAATAAATACTAAATAAATACTAAATAAATCACAAATCATAAATAAATGATAAATAAATAATAAATACATGATAAACAAATAAGTCAATAAATGAAGAAATAAATATTAGATAAACGACAAATAAATAAATTAATTAATAAATAACATAAAACATAATCAAATAAATTACATTAAATAAGGGTAAATCAATTTAATTCAAATTAAATCCAAGTCAAGTGCAATTTAAATGAAATCAAATTAAATAAATCAATCTTAATCAAATCAAGATAAATTAAGTTAAGTTAAATCAAATCAAAATAAATCAAATAAAATCAAAATAAATCAAATCAAGTTGAATCAAATCAAATGAAATCAAAGTTCTCTTTGGCTCTCACAAGCCCTCAAATGGCCGAGAACCAATTCTCACAAGCCCCTAAATGGCCGAGAATCCTAAATCCTTTGCTCTCACAAGCCCTCAAATGGCCGAGAACCAATTCTCACAAGCCCCTAAATGGCCGAGAATCCTAAATCCTTTGCTCTCACAAGCCCTCAAATGGCCGAGAACCAATTCTCACAAGCCCCTAAATGGCCGAGAATCCTAAATCCTTTGCTCTCACAAGCCCTCAAATGGCCGAGAACCAATTCTCACAAGCCCCTAAATGGCCGAGAATCCTAAATCCTTTGCTCTCACAAGCCCTCAAATGGCCGAGAACCAATTCTCACAAGCCCCTAAATGGCTGAGAATCCTAAATCCTTTGCTCTCACAAGCCCTCAAATGGCCGAGAACCAATTCTCACAAGCCCCTAAATGGCCGAGAATCCCAAATCCTTTTGTTCTCACAAGCCCCCAAATGGCCGAGAATTGCAAAATCAAATTCTCTTTGTTCTCACAAACCCCAAATGGATGAGAACCGATTCTTATAAGCCCCCAAATGGCCAAGGATCGTAAAATCAAATCACCCTCATAGTCAAAACATAAAAATTTCAAATAAATAGTTTCAGCTTTAGTTTTAGTGTTAGTTTTAATTTCATATATTCTTGGTTGTTTCAAATAATTAGTTTTAGGTGTATTTTAGATATTCTCAATTGGGCCCCGTCAATTAAGTCTGGTGCCATCAATTGAATCCAGTCTTAACCCAAAAGAAATAAACTATTTATACCCTCAATTGTGCCCCGTCAAATTAGGTTTGGTGCTACCAATTGAGCCTTGTCTAAACCAAAAGAAATAAATTCCTTGTTGAGTATTAAAACCATTTAAACAACGATTTTCTAGCCTATTACATTTAATTTCTCGAATCTCTTAATCAGAGGTTCTCGTGGGAAACCATGGGGTAATTAACAATAGGGGCTTGCGCCTATTGGAAGGAAAGGATCCACCAAATTAATAAACCCTCATGAGAATGGATTCTAGTCTATGTTCTCTGGTCATTAAGGGACATCAGCACTTGAACTCAGGTTCGTGAGGGGTGAATCTAAGACTTGTTCTCGTTCTTGAGGAAACCCAATCGTTCTTCGAGAAATGACGAAAAAGTCACCACAGATTCTCTGGCACGCCCGGTGGGACATCTTTCTCCTCTCATCTTTGAGATTTGAGGAATTAAATATATAAGACTAGAAAGGTTGTTTCATAAATTCCAAATAAACATTGCTAACCTTAACATTTCGAGGTGTTTGCTTGCAGGAAATGGCTTTTACACCAGTTGACATGAGCAAGCCTTCAGGAATGTTCAGGATTGGCGGAGTACCGATCGTTTACCAACATGAGTTCATGTATGGGGCTATGCCGTATGGGCACTCTTTTGTGCCTATTGTGCAAGTGAAGGATGGGAGCTTTCAACTTGCTCACGTTGTTGAAGAACCTCAAGATGAACCAGTGGTGGTTTCTCGGGTTCTTGAAACTCCTACTGAGATTACCATTGAAGAAAAGGAATGGGCTCTTGTACCTCAAAAGAGGGCCCACCCAGGATCAACATCTTCTCCCAGGAGGCACCGTCGTCGTCAGTCTCCTCAAAAGAACGCAACAGTGAGAAAAGTGTATGTGCCAGTCTCCCAAGGCACAAGAACTATCAAGAAAGTACAGAGAGCGTATAAGAATGAGTTGGAGGTAAGGCCTAACCTCCCAGTCAGCAATCCATTTGCGCCTCTTAGGTTGGTTCGGAAGAACTCTCCTAAGGCCGTATTGAAAACAATGGAGGAATTTCCTCCTGAATATCAGGTCCAGTTCCGGGGCAGAAATCCTCAAAGGAGGCAGTCGGTTAAGGAAAGGCTTACGTTTCCCCGTGTACCAGTCCATGAAAGATTGGGACCAAAAGGGCAAAGGAGAGAATCAACCCCCGTGAAGGAGAGACTGGGGCAGAAAGGAAGTGGAAGAGCTATTACTCCTGTAAAGGAACGTTTAGGACCTTTGAGGAATGAAAAGAGGCCCAAGAAAATGTGGGTACCCAAGGTTGAAACTCGTTTGGTTGTTGAAGTGGCTAATCAAGAGTCACAAAACAAAAGGAGGCGCTTAGTTTGGCGTGAGAAGGAGCCAGTGGTTCATGCTTATGTGAACATGATTAGAACAAGTGGAGAAAATGAGATGCATGCCTTTGTAAATATGGCCGGTGACGAAGAAGTCATTTTGACCAAAAAGGATGGCAAAGATAAGAAAGATCACACGTCTTCAAGTCACAATATTCCCCAAGGAGAAGAGGTGCTAATTGAGAGCGCTCAAGAAAGTGATGATGATAAAAATCGATGGATGGAAGGGAAGGATACTCGATTGATGAGTATATTGGAGAAAAATGAAAGGAAGATGTCTCAACTAATGGATGAAAGAGAGAAAGATAAGGAATTGCTTAAGAAAATGTATAAACTTTTGGAAAAGAAGAATTTGCTCGGAGAGCTTGAGAAAGAATACTCCTCCTCTTCAGAAGAGGAGAACAAACATAAGAAAAAGGCAAGGAAGAATAGGAATAAATATGGGTCTTCTGATGAAGGAGAAGAAAAGGGCAAGAAGAAAATGGTAAAAGAAAGAAAGAGTAAGAACAGATATGAGACTTCTGATGAGGAAGAAGAGAAAAGTAAGAGAAAATCATCCAAAACAAAGAAGAATAAGATCAAGTATGAGTCTTCAGAAGAAGAAGAAGAAAGAGGATATAAAAGGCATTCTAAAGAAAAAAAGAGTAAGTCTAAATATGAGTCCGAGGAAGATGAAGTTCCTGGGGCACGATCTCGGACAGGGGCAAGAAAATCAGAGCCGACCAAGCAAATCATTCAAGATATGATAAATCAGCAGCTCCAAGCATCAGGAGCGGGCCGTTTGGTTAACATTCGAAAGAGGTGTGGAAGGCCTTACCCAAGAGAATATGAGCAAGTTGCTTATCCTTCTAATTACCAAGTGCCAAAGTTCAATCTCTTTGATGGCACAGGAAAAGAGGGTATTACCCCTGATCAGCATTTGGTGCAGTTTAGGAATGCGTGTGGCAATACCTCTTGTGATGAAGCTCTCCTTTTTAGGCAATTCTCTCAAAGTTTGACGGGTGCCGCATTTGAATGGTACTCTTCCCTTGAAAATGATTCAATTGAAACGTGGGATGAAATGGAAGAGATATTTAGATCTAAGTTTGCTATGGTGACCCAAAGAATTAGTATGGCCGACCTAGCTTCTGAAAAGCCAAAACAAGGAGAGAAAGCACTGGATTACATCAATCGGTGGAGGAACATGAATATAAGGTGCACGCACCAGATGCCCGAAGCAGAGGCCGTAGAGTTTTTGATAAGAAATTTGGATGATTGGATTCGGAGGCCGTTATCTGGAAGTGACATTTATACCTATGAAGATCTTGTGACTCGTGTGGCGAGAGTGGTGCATATTGGGCCACCTAAAGAGGCCCGATTCAACAATAATAACAGAAATGATCAAGGCAATAGAACTCAAGGTCCTCTTAAAATAGCCGGGGCCAATGAAGCTTCCACTAATCGAGATGGTGGCTTTAAAGGAAATAAAAACAATAATAGTGGTGGAAGTAGTGGAAGTAGTTGGGTTCGAACACCTTTGAATGAGCGCTTGAGTAAGCCATACTCATTCAAGAAAGAAAAGACTGCGGCTTTGCTCAAACAAGTGTTGGAGGGGAAAGCTATAGAGTTGCCTATTTGCAAAAGACCTGAAGAGCAAAATAAGGTAAATGACCCGACTTATTGTGCCTACCATAGGGTCTTGGGGCACCCTGTTGGAGATTGCTATGTCTTTAAGGATATCCTCGAGAGGATGATCAAAGAAGGGGACCTTATCATACCCCAAAGTTTCAAGCAAGAACCAGCTCCTCATGCTCAAGCCAATGCGGTATTTCAAAAGAGAAATGAAAGGCGTAATGTGGAGTGCAATGCTATTATAGTGGTAACTGAAGAATCTGATCATGAAGAGTGCCAAGTGCAAAAGCTAGTGAAGCAAATTAATCAAGAAGAAACAAAAGGAGAAGAATTAAAGGGGACAGGAAAAGAAGAAGAACTTGTCATTTATTATTATGATTCTGAGGAAGAAGAAGATGATGTATTGTATCAAGGTCTTTTTGCCAAAGGCATGTTTGAAGAAAAGGAGTGTCACATAAATCTTCGGTCTGGCACCAACATTCCTGAAAGACAAGCTCCTAAGGAGAATGAAAAGCCCAAAGGTAAAGGCAAAGGGCAAGAAACTGTTGAGGAACCGGGGCCAAGTCAAAAGGCAAGGGAAACTGTTGGAGAGTACAATATCTTGGCTCATTTGAGACGCACCCCTGCACTGATCAGTGCATTTGAGGCGTTGATGATGTCGAAAGAGCTTAGAGACATAATGATGGAGGTGTTGTAAGAACCCGAGAAGTTCCAAGCTTATTTGGCGGAAAAGCATATGACTGAGGCCCTTTATGTGGAGCCCAAAAGTCAGATTACATTCACAGATGTGGACCTAATGATGGGAAAGGCCCAGCATAATCAACCACTCTATATTACAGGCAAAACCAATGGAAATCAACTAAGCCGAATGTTGGTGGATCCAGGCTCCTCCATTAACATCTTGCCTTTGAGATCATTGAATCAATTGGCTTTGGGAGGAAGGCGTCTTTTGGATGAGAACGTCTATATTCATGGATTCAACCAAAACTCTGAACGAGCATTGGGATCAATCACTCTTCCTATGAAGTTTGGAGAGCTCGAAACCTTGGTCAAATTTTATGTAATCGATGCCGATACATCATATAAGGCTTTGTTAGGAAGACCATGGTTGCATGAGAATTACCTTGTGCCATCCACCCTCCACCAATGTGTCAAATACATACATGACGGTGAGCAAAAGACAATCAAGGGAGATCCACAATATTATGGGGCACATGAAGTGGAGTTAGAAGAAATTGAGCGGTTTTATGCCCCAACTTCACAAAGGAGTACCTCTCCCCGAATGAGATGGCGAGCTGAAGGAGAAAATGAGGATGACAATGAAAGAGTAATCCTGAAAGGAAGGGCCAAAACCTCATGTGCTGTCAAGACTCCGCTCTATATAAAAGATGAAGAAGAGAATCGAAGTGGAAATCCTTGCGGGGCGAGTGATAAGGATCAAAAGCAAAGAAATGTGATCTATGCATATGATACTGACTCTGACGAGGGGTTTGGTAGAAGTGAAGACTCAATGGCTATAGAGCAAATCCCACTGGGTTATTTTAAAGAGCTTACCCCGAGAGAGGTGAATCAAATAAAATATTTGGAAACTTTTTATGTTCCTCCTAAAGTGGAGAAAGTTCAAAAGAGGATGGTGTTTCATAAAGGAATTCTATTCTATAAGGCTGAAAGTGTGGAGCCATCAGATGGGGCAGCTTGCTCTGACGATTGGGAGAAGTGGCTAGAGGAAGAAGACGATGAGTGCGAAAGAATAGAGGTGATGGGTCACTATAACAAGAAGTTGATAAGTCTGTTTCAAAAGGCCCGTTGTTTGGAGCCAATTTCGAGGCGAAGTGCGAAGGCATTTCAAGAATTATGGAGTGAGAAATCTATGTGGGTCAAAGGACTGGATGGAAAGCTCAAAAAGACCAAAGGGCTAGGTTTTCAAGTGCCTCAAGAAGAAGTCTTATTCGTTGAGTGCCACATGGTGGGTATAACGCCTGTTGATTCACAACCAGAAGAAAATGAAGAAGAGTTCATACAGGTGGCAAAGAATGCACCTCGAGAGTTAGAGGAAGGAGGCCAAAACACAATTGATGAGCTCTTGGAAATAGATTTGGGTACTAAAGATGATCCACGACCGACATTCATAAGTGCATCGCTTCCCTTGGAAAAACAGGAGCAATTGAAGGCACTTTTAATGGAATATAAGGATTGTTTTGCATGGAACTACACTGAAATGCCAGGACTTGACCCTAGTTTGGCTTCTCACAAATTGAAGATAGATCCTACTGTGAAGCCCGTTAAACAAGCTCCAAGGCGCATGCGGGTCGAGCTTGAAGAGAAAGTTATTGAAGAAGTGAAGAAGTTGATTGATGCGGGTTTCATCAGGGAGGAAGAAAATCCCATTTGGGTTGCCAACATTGTACCGGTAAAGAAGAAAAATGGACAAATTCGGGTGTGTGTGGATTTTAGGGACTTGAATAAGGCGTGCCCAAAGGATGACTTTCCATTGCCTGTGACCGAATTGATAGTTGACTATACGTCTTCTTTTGTGGTGTATTCCTTCATGGATGGGTCGTCAGGTTATAATCAGATTCCTATGGATGAGGAAGATCAAAGGCACACATCCTTTCGAACGCCGATAGGTATCTTTTGTTACAAGGTAATGCCATTTGGATTGAAAAATGCAGGGGCAACTTACCAAAGGGCAATGACCAAGATATTTGATGATTTGATTCACAAGATAGTTGAGTGTTATGTGGATGACTTGGTAGTTAAAGCCCGATCCATTGATGAACACTTTGAGCACTTAAGAGTGGTGTTTGAAAGATTGAGGAAATATTCTTTGAAGATGAACCCTTTGAAGTGTGCATTCATGGTATCTTCTGGAAAGTTCCTAGGGTTCGTAGTGAGACACAGGGGCATTGAGATTGATCCCGCAAAGATCAAGGCAATTAGAGAAATACCTCCCCCGAAGACTCTCAAACAACTCCGCTCTTTGCAGGGGCAGTTGGCTTATGTTAGAAGATTCATTGCAAATCTTTCTGGAAGGATCAAGCCGTTTACCCACTTGACCAAGAAAGATGTACCTTTCAAATGGGATGCAAAGTGTCAAAAGGCTTTCGAGGACATAAAAGAGTACCTCCTCAAACCACCTGTCCTCGCTGCGCCTATTCAAGGAAAGCCGTTAGTCCTCTACACTACGGCCTTGGATGGATCTTTGGGTGCGCTTTTGGCTCAAGAAAATGGAGAAGGAAAAGAGAATGCTCTATACTACTTGAGTCGTATGTTGGTTGGGGCCGAGCAATCATATAGTCCAATTGAAAAGCATTGCCTAGCTTTGGTGTTTGCCACTAAGAAGCTAAGGCACTACATGTTGTCTCACAAGGTCACGTTGATATCAAAGGTGGACCCGTTGAAATATCTCATGACTAGGCCCATGTTAACGGGAAGATTGGCAAGGTGGGCCATTGCTCTCATGGAATTTGATATTACCTATGCCCCTCAAAAGGCTATAAAAGGACAAGCGATGGCCGACTTTTTGGCGGCACATCCTGTTCCCGATGACTCCCCTTTGAATTGTGAATTTCCAGATGAACAAAGCCTATGTCTGGAGGAGAAGGAAGCAGGTTGGGTGATGTTCTTTGATGGATCATCTGCTATACAGCCTTCTAAGAGGCCCGAGCTACCTCGAGTTCGAGCGGGAGTGGGTTTGGTTTTTGTTACACCTCAAGGAGGTATCCTTCGCCACTCGATAGCATTAACCGAGCCATGCACAAACAATGAGGCGGAATATGAGGCGTTGATTGCGGGATTGGAGCTTGCAATTGGCATGAATATAAGGGAGATGAAGGTGTGTGGAGATTCTCAATTGATCCTTAATCAAGTTGAAGGAGTATTTGATGTGAAGAAACCTGAATTAGTGAAATACCATGAAAGAGCTCAAGAGTTAATGGCCAAATTCTCAAAGATCACTTTTGAAAAGGTGTCAAGAGCTTCCAATGGCATGGCTGATGCCTTGGCTCGAGTAGCTACTCAATTGAGTAAGCCTGATGGGGAGGAAGTGCAAATCATCATAAGAAATCGACGCTCCCTTGCACCTTACCTTTTGGAAATTGAAAAAGAAATGAATACCAACCTTTTTGTGGATTTAGAGGAATGGGAAGCGGATTTGTTGATGGATCCAGATGAAACCATGGAAATAGAAATAGATGAAACGGAAGATTGGAGGAAACCTTTTGTGGATTACTTCAAGTATCAAGTTCTTCCTACAGAAAAAGCTGAAAAAGAACAATTGAAGCGGAGAATTCTCCGATATGTCTACGTGAATGACACATTGTATAGACGGTCTTATGATCAGTTATGGTTGAGATGTGTGTCATATGACGAAGCTCAAAGGATTGTGAAAGAAGTGCATTCGGGTTTTTGTGGAGCTCATCAATCAGGTCCTAAAATGAGGCTCCATATCAAAAGGATGGGATACTATTGGCCAACCATGATTGCGGATTGTGAAAATCAAGCAAAGAAGTGCCACATGTGCCAAGTACACGGTGATTTCATACATCAACATCCTAATCCATTGCATCCAACGGTGGCCTCTTGGCCGTTTGATATGTGGGGAATGGATGTGATCGGACTCATTGATCCACCGTCTTCAAAAGGACATAAGTTTATTTTGGCCATCACCGATTATTTCTCTAAATGGGCCGAAGCGGTTCCTTTGAAAGAAGTGAGAAGCAAAGATGTTATTCAGTTTCTCAAGAATCATGTGTTATACCGTTTTGGTACACCAAGGGAGATCACATCTGATAATGGCACCGCTTTTAAGAGTGGCGAGATCTATGCTTTTGCCAGGCAGCACAAGATAAAGTGGAAATATTCTTCTATTTACAATCCAAGGGCTAATGGACTAGCAGAGGCTTTCAACAAGGTCTTGATTAAACTCTTGAGGAAAACGGTGGGAAACAATCATAGAAATTGGGATGAAAAACTCCAAGAAGCGCTTTGGGCGTATCGCACGACCTATAGAACCCCTACTCAAGCAACTCCCTACTCGTTGGCATTTGGGACGGAAGCAGTGTTGCCATTGGAAATTGAATTACCATCTCTCAGGGTAGCCATGCATGCAGGTTTACCTATGGATAAGCGGGCCCGCTTAAGGCTCGAAGAATTGGATGCCATGGATGAAAAGAGGTTAATGGCTCAACAAAGTCTGGAGTTGTATAGAACACAAATGGCCAAGGCCTATGACAAGATGGTAAGGCCTCGTGCTTTCAAGGAGGGAGATTTGGTGTTGGTCCTACGAAGGCCCATCTTGGGGCGACATCATGGTCCAAAATTTGCCCCAAACTGGGAAGGGCCTTATATCATCAAGGAGGTGTATGAAGGAGGGTCCTACAAACTGGTGGACAAGGAAGGAAAGTGTGTAATTCCACCAATCAATGGCCGATATCTGAAGAAGTACTACACCTGAGGAAAGTTCTTTTATCAAAATAATGTGTAATAGAATGTATATATGTGTATTAAGCCCAACAAATTCAAAATTCCAATGATATCAAAAAAAAAAAAAAAAAAAAAAAAGAACCCTTTTTGTAAATCTTAGCCAATAAATTTTCAACAAAATCCAAAAATTCCACCATAAATAAATCTCGTTCCCAAAATAAACCCAAAATATTAGCCAATAAAAGGGGTAAGTTTTTGGAAAGAGAGTTGCCCCGCTTTTGTGAAAATTTACCCTTATGTTATAATCCGCGGTCGATGATGAGACTTTCGGGTCTTGGAGAACGCGAAGCCGTGTCAAGGAAAGCCTTCGTGGTATTCCAAGACACCTATGCCTAATGAAGATTAAGCCTGTGTGGCGTCTGAAGGCATTAAGGCACCGCCCTATGAAGTTATCTGAGGGCACCAAAACCCCACATCAATCGCGCCCATGCCGTATCAATGCCAATTGAGTGCCATTATGATGAGTGCCTAAACCTAATGAGAGGGTAAGCATGAGCGGGTGAGGAAAATAAAAAGGGTGACTTGCCTCTTTTTGGCCCCATAGGTCATTCCTTCCACCGAAATATTCCCAGCTCCACGAAATCCACCAGCCAAAATATAGTATAAGAAATGTTCGGAGAAGGTGCAAGGAAAATCGAAATGTTCAAGGTTGGTATTAAAGAGAGAAACTGAAATTGGAAGTAAAGTTTATGTGAATCCAAACCCAAGGAAATACAGGCGCGGTCTCAAAATACCCTAGCCTAAATTGTGGTTGGATTTATGTGTACAAAATGTGGGCCAAAATACCCACCCAAATTAAAGGAAAGCATGTGAAATTCATGAAAAGGTCTTGAGCATGGAAAGTTGACCAAGCACAAGTTCGACAAGTACCAAAGGAATGGAACCTCATGAGCCAAGAAGAGGGCTACAAGAAGACGGTCCAAAGAAACCACTAGAATCGCTTGTTCCCATTTTAGAATTGTCACAAGCAATTCTAGTGGGGGGCATTTGTTTAACCCAAAAATATTATGCTAAAATGCATGAAATTATAACCCATTTTATGACAAATAAATCCAAGAAAGCGTAAAATCCACGAAAATACCAAACCAACTCCAAAAATTTCCAAAAAAATACCCAAAAATCCCCCATGAATTATGATGAATTATCATAGTTCTAAAATCCAAAAATTACCAACAAAGCCCCTCTATTTTGCAAATAAACCCCAAAATTTCACAAAATTACCAAAATAAATCCATGAGAAATTACCCAAAAACTTTTGAACCATTAAATTCCTCATATTTTTCTGAACCTACCCATAAAATTTCATACAAAAATACCCTTGGGAAGGCTCTAAACTGAATTATTTTTGCTTGGAAACAAAATAAATGATTTATTTAAATGGAAATTGAACGAAAATCCCACAAAAATCCTGAAGTTTTGGCGCGTGCAGCCAAATGCAGGGGATCCAGGGGGGAAAAAGTGTCGCTGGATTTAAAAAATTACCACGCCTTGGATGCTTTTTCGCTACGCCCGGCTCATACGCCGAAAGCAGCTGTTATTCTCCGCTGGCTCACTGGCTCACAGAAGAACAGGCGCACGCATCTTTCCTTCTCTCATTCAACCTGACAAGCGGGGCCCAGGCGAAGAGTTCGTCTTCTTCCCTGGGTTAAAGACGAAGGTTTTGCGTTTTACCGCGCGACGCCGGGGTGAAAAAGTGAAATTTCCGTTTCTCGTCGACGTGGCATCCCCTCCGACCACAGACACTAAAACCAGGTGCCCACGCCCATGGTTTTGCAAAAACCAAACCCTAGGCGCAGCTGTATCTCCATCGTTGATGAAAAATGGACAGTGGTGATTGCTTTCGGCCATTGAAGTGTTGCCCTAGCTTCTAGCCTATATAAAGCCCAATTGAAGCAGCAGGAAAGAAGGGGAGAGGTAGCCGTAATTGGTGTTAGATATAGGCAGTGCTAATTAAAGCTAAATCTAGGATAGGCAGTGAATATAGAGAGAGGGCATTTGATCGAGCAGGGTAGAGAAAGAAAAAGTAGGTAAAATGGTGCTCTGTATGCTTGTATTTGAGAGTTTGGAAATGAAATAAATATGTTTAAATGGTTAATTTGATGTCCTAGCAGCAGATTCTTCTTCCTTCTTCCTCTCTCCCTTTCTTTCACTCTTTCCCCCTTAATCTCATCTGGTTACTAGCTTTGCCTGAGGTTTTGCTCAGGTCTAGCTCTCTACACTTCGGTTGGGGTTTCCTCAATCCTAGTTTTTTACCTCGGATGGAGTATCTCCATTTCTGGGTAGCATCTCCCTCTCGGGAGACCTCATCAAACAAAATGAGGGGGAGATGCTGCCCAAGTTCCGTTAGAACCTGAGTAAAACAGTAATAACATATGTTTCAGGTGTTTAGTTTGTGGTTTTAACAAAAATGCATAAATTCATAATGTCCAAATCTGTCCAGTGAAGAAAATAATAGAAAATATAAGGATTTAATTGTGTAAAAATACAAATTTGTTCATAGATAGCAGAAGCGTGATGATATGGACAGTAGGGAACTTGATTTTCCATTTTTGGAATCTTCAGTGATTTTATATGATTTTAGGAAGGTGGCAGGGGCAATTTGCAAAATAAAAATGTTATCTCCTATTTCCAGGACTTTTATACAAAAGTGCTTATACAGAAAGTTTATAAATATGTTTTCGGGTTTTCCTACAAATTTTCAGATTTTTAGGATAAATATAAGTGTTTTTTTCTCAATTTATGTCAAAAGGGGTTAAAATTACATAAATAAATAAAAATGTTCAATAAATGGGCAAAATTGCCTTCTACTGTTTCACATTACTTATCAATACATGTTATGACTGTTGCAAGTGATTTTCTTGCATGTTTGGCAACTCAGAACAAAAATCATCAAAACAAGGGCAACTTAACACAAAATAAAAATCTGAAAATTGAGAAAAATGTAAAAATCCTCGTTTTAACTCCCTGCATCAGTTTGAGTATTCAAAACAATCTTAATTGGACCTAATTTGAGCATCATAGCAAACTCATTCACTGTAATTTTACTTACACGCAAAACAAAAATTGAACAAAAGTACAAAAAGGGTATGCTTTCTGCCTCGAGCTTCATACATCAAATTACAACATCCCAAATCAAATTGAAGGCATAAAATCTATGAATTTAAGATCCTGAAGCTTTCCAAGCAATGACTGACATCAAAGAAGTTTCCTGTGAGCCCCACGACGAGAACTCAGATCAGACCAGAATTGGGCCGATATGCCTCAGTCAGGAGCACATCATTACAAGCTTTTTCAAGATTAATTGAACTTTCTATTGTCTTCCATGTTCATTCCTAAATCCAAAAAACCTCAGACTGGTAGAGAAAGTTGGACAGAAAGCTCCAAGCGCCATTAATGGCAGCTCGAGCATTCTCAGGTCCCACGTAGCAGAACAGGACTTTTCCAGATAAATGGATCCCACCAACTTCTTCCTCTCACTTTCACGATTCAGATTCACCCAATATCGATCGAAACGGTAGCCCAACTCGCCGCAATCTTGCCGGAGAAAATGCAGGGACCAAACTGCAAAAGTGCCGCAGTCGACGGAAGAAGGAAGAGTTTAAGCACGACCTTGCGAGGATTTTCTGTGGCAAAAGGCGTGAGGCAGTTCATTTCACTCGCTACACCAAATCCAGGGAACAGTCAGCGCCCGGTCAACGCACACGTGGACCAATCAGAAAATTCTAAATCAGTTAAAAATTTCGAAAATTCATTAAAAATAGTAAATTACTCAGAAAAATTCAAATAAAATATCCATAAAATCCTAAAAATCTATAGAAACTAGATTCACTGATATTTTAATATGAAATTATGTCATTTTGTGCCTCTTTTGTATTTTCAAAGTATTTTCTAATTAAAATTTAGTTTTATAAATTGTTAAAACTTTAAAAATCCACCAAAATTAGTAGGAATCTCATAAAAATCAAAATAAAATATCCAAAGACTTCTAAAAATCTAAATAAACTAAATCCAATATTATTTTTATATGATATTTTATCAAAATAAATAGTTTCTTATTTTTGAAGTATCCTCATTACGAAAACCCAATTTTATAAATTTCATAAAAATGGTCCAAATACTCTAATAAATTTTATAGGTAATTTTATCAACTTTCTAGTCAAGTATTGTCAAAAATCAAAAATAAATTGGTAATATTTAGAGTTTTCTCTTCATTTTAATAAGACTTTCTAAAAATCTATATATATATATATAAATAATAATAAATAAATAAATAATAATTATAATAAATCCTAAATAAATCATCAAATAATAAATAATATCATTATAAATATTAAATAATAAATAAATCCCAACATGACAAATAAATAAATAATAAATAAATTTTAAACAATAAAGAGTAAATGATTAAATAATAAATGAACAAGTTGTCCTTAAATTGTAAATAATAAATGTTGTAAATAATAATAAATAATTTAATAATCATAAATAAACAATAATAATAAATAAATAATAAATAAATTTTAAGATAATAAGTAAAAAAGAATAAATGTTAAATAAATCATAAATTAGAAATAAATACTAAATAAATACTAAATAAATCACAAATCATAAATAAATGATAAATAAATAATAAATACATGATAAACAAATAAGTCAATAAATGAAGAAATAAATATTAGATAAACGACAAATAAATAAATTAATTAATAAATAACATAAAACATAATCAAATAAATTACATTAAATAAGGGTAAATCAATTTAATTCAAATTAAATCCAAGTCAAGTGCAATTTAAATGAAATCAAATTAAATAAATCAATCTTAATCAAATCAAGATAAATTAAGTTAAGTTAAATCAAATCAAAATAAATCAAATAAAATCAAAATAAATCAAATCAAGTTGAATCAAATCAAATGAAATCAAAGTTCTCTTTGGCTCTCACAAGCCCTCAAATGGCCGAGAACCAATTCTCACAAGCCCCTAAATGGCCGAGAATGTTAGGAAATGCTCATATTTTAATTTTAGATTAATTACAACTAATTAATCACCATTAACAACAAGCAAATCAATAGATCTAGTGCTAAAGCAATCACACATCAAATCAAGAGAGAAAGTAGGAGAAATTTATACCTCTCATGAAATCGCATTCATGAGGCTCGAATCCTAAGCGTAGGAGTCGGTGGCGTGCTCTCCTCTCCTCCTAGGTCGCCGGCCGGCCGCCTCGAGTCCACCAAGAGATTAACCAATCTCTTCAACCTTGTGCTAGCAAGAGGAAGAGAGAAGCTAATCCTTGTTTTTCTCCAATTAACTAACTATTTAATTATTGGATCTATGTTCAACACATGAACCCTATTGATAAATGAGGAAGAGAGAGCAAGAAGAAGAGAGAAAAATCTCAATTTTTCTCTTCTATTTTCGTCCAAAATGGGAGAGGGAGAAAGAGGTAGGTGGAGGCTAGGGTTTCTCACCTCAAATGGTCCCCTTTTATAGACCAACCACTCTCCCAACAAGTTGCACCAAATTACAACCATGCCACCCACATGGCTGGCCATAAATGGGCCTAGATGGACTTTATAATTATTTAATTGTTCCTCTAATTCAATTAATTAGTGGCCCAATTAATTGCTCTCAAGTTGGACCTTTTATTTACCAATTAAATAAAGGCCCGTTTGCTTAAATTAATTACTCTAATCAATTCGTGTTGAACAAAAATTTAATTATCAATACCTTGATAATTATTTAAGGATTAGCATATGCATTAACTTATTTCTATATGATCCTTTTTGACTTAATTAATTATAACGGTTCACAACGGTATATAATTAATTAATCAATTTATCATATTTTCACAATACTCACTGTTGTGAATAAATAAATAATGCACTATATGGTTAAAGCTCTATTTGTGTGACCCTTTGAGGATTTATGCTATGTTGGCCATGGAGATAAATCACTATTTATTTCCAATAATCATAAGCGGTATCTAGCAACACGTTATGATTCCCAATTCGCATAAATAATGTACTGCTACAATATGTCAATCCTGCATAAGAAATATTAGTATTTCTTTGTCTGATTCTTATGTCACATGATATCCTTGTATAATCCAAGATAGGAATGTGTCATTCTTGCAGATTATACATTTCTTGATCTAGAGTTGATTGTACAAGTTGGCCAAACAATCCAAACTCCATCAAGGGGCCCAAACAGATATCATCACTCATTAAGTATATTAATGAGGGACATACGGTTTTCTTGATGAACAACTTTTCCCCGCACAATTCAAGAGAATATAAATAAAGTCCTTATAGCAGCCTTTATCAGGAATCAACGTTAGACGATATTTATTGAACCTATCCTCATGTGGAAAAGCTGAGCATCTCAAACTTAGAATCAACAACATATGAAATAAACAATGACACATAACACAATCCATATGTTTATTTCACTGGGTCAAGTCCTGTACTATGTTCCAATAACATACACATATGCAATTAAGTTGGTAACTCCTTACCTATGATTTGTAGAACTTAATCATCACTTAACTTGCATACTAATCTTTTATGATAATTAATGTTCCTTGTTAATTATCAAGATTGTGGACGATTTAGATTTATTATTGTCATTTTAATGAATGATCCACAGAGATCTACAATTCAGATCCTCAACCTGAATGATCTGTCAATAATAAACTCTAGGAACAAATGATCAAATATCATCATTAACATAAACTAAGAAAATAAGTCATTAAATATTGACTTCTAGGACATAACTCCAACAATCTCCCACTTGGCCTAGAGTCAATCAATAGTGACTTCTAGCAAGTGAAGAATTTAGAACAATGTCATATATCTATATATATACATGTCTCGAACCTCAAAAGATATTATACACTTAAAGCAAGTTACTCATACTTCCATCACGCATGGATGCACAACTGCATATCGTATACCGCTTAAGGTAGAGGTTAAGTTAGAGTGTTCGTTGTGTCCGCGAACCTATCCAATTTTGTTTGACCCTATACATATATACTCCTATATATGTGTTCTTGATCATCATCATGTGAGATCAAGTGACATCGTCATAGATCTTAGTTGGATCACCAATTTAATATTGGGTTCTTCAAGTTTAAGCTATGGTTCGAGATGCTTAGAACTATATTAGCTTGACTGAGAACTTCATGATCCATACTACATTCTTTCATTGCTTCACAAGTTGCTATATATTTTTGTTTTTGGTGACGGAAACGGTTGTAATATCCCATTTAGAACACCTTCTAAATTTACAACACCACATTTAAACAAAATATGTAGCTCAATTGTATTTATATCAATCTTTCGAAAACTAGCATCAATATAACAATTTATATGAGCTTTCTTTCATCTTACCAGATGAAAAACATATCACCCTTTCTCATAAGATACTCGAGGATATTCTTGATTATTGTCCAAATGTATTTTTCTTTGTATCCAGTTGACAACTGCTTGTCATACTCCTTGGGTACAACACATAGGGGCATGTGCATAAGTATGGCTTCCGTTATGAAACTCGTAACAGAAGGATGCTCGAAATATATCGTGCACTCTTCTCGAATTGATTTGCAACACACCGATTAGAACTCAAGTGTATGCCATACAACGTGGTTAGACATCCTTTCTAGGAGTCTATCTTTTCGTGTTACTAGAACACTTTGTCATTATATGCACATTTTCTCAAACCTGACATCCATCATAATCTATCTCCATAGATTTTGTTTCCTTGGATTTAGGTGACTTACCCAAGTTCTCAATTGAGAAAACATTCTCCAATGAGATCTTGACAATATTCCTTTCTTTAATTTTATTCCCAATTAATGTCTTGTATCTTGTACAATACATGTAACATAATAATGCTCCCACTGAATATCTTGTCTATACAAGACACTTTTGACGAAGTTCAACTCCTTGACTTACTTGTCAAAATGTTTATTCCAATTTCCACAATACTTGCTTCAATCCATTAATGGATCATTGAAGCATATATATGTTTTCAACAATACAACAAATCCTTGGTTTGTGTCAAATACACAACAACTTCCTTCATTCAATCGAAGAAGGCGGTTTTGATGTATTTTTCATATATCTATATATACGAAATATAATTATTGTTAGAATGATCTTTATTGACTTATACATAGCTACAAGCGAGAAGCCGTGCTTTGTACATGGTCAACTGGTTATCGACTTAGACATAGCATCAATCATGAAATTGTGCTTTGTACATAGTCGACTTGCTATCCATATCTATCTTTCCTTTTAAAGATCTAAATGTTCTAGATGGATCGCTCCTTCTTGAACATCAATCAAGGTTTATACCTTGTTGTTATGGATTGCACTTAAAGATCATACAAATTCAAACCATACTTGTGGAATCGGGTCTTTCCATCGCTTCTGTATTTATCAACGGATCCTCATATGTCAAGTATGAGGATGTTGTGAAACCTATGTACTTTTCAGTTTAGGCAATTCACTCTCGTTGATCTTTGTAGGATTGGTGCTTGAGGTCAATAAACTACTTCTACAACATCTTGTAGAATAAGTTCTTGATCCTGATGTACTGCATGAGTTTCTCGAACATCATCCATTCGTGAGATGTTTGAGCACTCTTTAGAAGTGAGCGTGTTTATAAACTTCTTCCTTTCACAACTACTTGTGAATAAAGTTCCGCTCAACTCCCACTAAGCACCATGTATGGAGTGACAAGTTTCCTATAAATGTACTTCTTGTAGTGACGCATAAACTCCTTTAATGCTCACTTTACTCCCACTACTTCTTCTTGAGAATATAATTCTTCAAGATTACGTTATGATGAGCAACAACTACTTTGTTCTTATCATGTTCGTTGAAGTAGTACCTTTCGGTTAGTTCAAGATATCCTACATCATATTAAGCGTCTTATTTGGGTCCAAGCTTATCAATCAATCGAACTTTGAAATAAGCTTCTCAATACCAAATCTTGAGAAACAATATACCTAGAGATCGAATCTCGTAAGATATCTTTCTCAATAGACTTCGATAAAATTTTTATTCAGTGTAAACAATATTGTCCTCAAACACAAATCCCTTACATGAGTCGAACAAGTCAATTTGATTTATTACCGATCGAACTATATCAAACTATGTTCGATACCTTCATCCTTGGATACATTTTTCAATGTTCCTCATGAAGCGAGTAGTGAAATGTATTTCATACTCTTTAGGTAATACATCAAACTATATGACTTAACTATTTACCATGATCCATCTTAAGACTTTTGCTTTTATTGAATAGTTTTTCAACTTTACTCTTGAAATCCTTTTGATCTTGTCAAAAGATTCATACTTATATCATATCAAATAGATACGTTAATATCTACAATGATTGTTGGTCAAGTGGTAAAGTTTCAACAACCTTTCAATTGCACAAGTACCTGTAGGTCTATATACATCAATATGTATAAGTCTTAATAAGGTTACTTGTCCTTTAAACCTTCGTAGTTCAAAGGCGCTTTTGTCATTTAACAAACACGATTCGCATGAATTTCAATTGATTTTGCAATCAAATTGATTTACGAGCTCCACGTTACGTAGACTCTCATAATGCGATTCTTGTTTATATTCGACTAAGCGACTATCTTACATAAAAGTCAAATACTTTATGTGAAGTCTTACATATTTGTCATTCGAAATTTGTTTATCTATTTCAAGCAAATTCAATCAAGATGCGTGAAATCTTATACACAAATTCATAACAATAAGAGAACGACATTTCTCTATTACAAAACATGATCATCCATCATCAAATATGAAATGGAGATAAGGTTTTATGAGATGTTTGGAATAAGGTATATAACCTCAAATTCCTAAACAAATTCTTTATTTAGTAAAGATAACTCTACGTATTCAATGGTAGTGGCTTAGACGTATAAGCCATTTCCAAAACGAAGTTTACTTTACTTATCTCGAACTTTCTCTTATTCATCATTGCCTACACATTTCGTTAAATGCAAGCACATGAACTAGCACCTAATTACTAGTGTGAATTAGAGATAGTGAGATAATTTGAACGACAAATATCTTAAGGTTTAGAACATCATGGTATTTTGGACATCTTTTCAAATGTCTCCCATAAATGGTAAATGAAACATCTCATGTGACACACGGTCACCAGTGAGGGTCTCGAAGTCTCAACTCATATATTGGTAGAGTATTCCTTTAATACTTAACCAATCATTTTAAGCACTAACAAGTGTGCGAACAACATATCCTTTATCCATAGAAAGAGATTGTATGACAATATCAACAATCCTTGATATTGGAGATCTTAATATCTCTAGTTGTCAATTAGCTACTCAAACCTTTCGGTTCACAAGCTAATGAAACATTTATCTTCTTATAAGAAGAGTCTCTTGGTTAACTCACATTCCATTTCTCGATCATAAATGATTGAGACTATCTTTTACTTTCTCTAAGAACGTCTTCTTGAGTAAGTGGATGAGAGTATAGAAGTCTAGTCTAGTCCTTATGAATTCTCCAATTCAAAAGTCTAGAACTTCTAAAAGGATATAAGCATTCGCTTTATTGAATAATTTTCGTCAAAACTAATCAATCATTGTGAAGCTATTTTCGGGAAGTTGAGGAACGTTTTTGGGATTAAACTTGCTCAAGTTTCTCATTTCCAAGAACATGTCTTAGAAATCGGTGTTACTTCTCCAAGTAAATACCTTAGAAACGAGCTTGTTGTTTTTCAAAGATTGATCGCAACGAAATTAACATATTTAATATCTATAACAATTTCAATTTAAGGTCATTTAGTTTATGCAATGTTTTATTTATAATGATAAACAAAACTCCCACTACATTTATTTAATGTCCCAATGTAGTTGGTTTTCCAAGATCCCCGTTTTCATCAAGTAGAGCCTGCTATGGCACGACACCCTACTTAACTAGACAAGGTAGGTTATCCAACCAATCATATCAACCATACGACTCTTGGTTTGTGAATATCTAAGTATATTTACAAACTTCGCCCCGATGTCCAAGAAAACTTGTTGGGTCCATCGATAAGCAACCTCTCTCTATTTGCTCCTAACAAATCTTTTCATTTGTACCCCGACTATCAAGGTTGACAACCATGACGTCCGCTATGGCGGACTGCGCCATGATTGGCTATTGACGTGAAGGGGATAGAGAGAAGGAAGGCGGTCGACTTAATCAATTTAGTTTGGGACAAAATAAGTGACTCTTGTTTGGTGGTCGTGTAAGCATACACCCATACCTACCTATGACAATTCAAGGCATTCTCAAACAATCACATAACATAAGCATCTCAAGCATTGTCGTGGGTTTGTATGGCTCCCGCTTGCATTAGTCTCCGTCGCATCTCCATGTAACGAAACTAATCTAATCAAACCCTCCCACTAATTACTAAGATCCTATCTAATAATTAAGGGAAATAAATACATGTGATAAAATCCTAAAACCCTGCCTAGGCCTTAGGGGCATGCAAGCCTCACAAGTTACATCAAGAATTAACCAATTAATTATCAAGGCACCTTAGGCCACATTACAAGCAATCACATGCATTCACAACATTTTACAACACACAAGGCATTGACATCTTGAGCCATATCAAACCCACATCCTCCTACAAAACAAAGTTAGCACATATACAATATACATGATTCACTTGCTCTTAATTAATTTCATTAATTAGAATCTTTGTGCATACTTGTTGCTCAAGTTTTTCGAATGCAAAGAAGGCTTAACCTTAACAACTAATTGTTTAAGCCCTTTTAAATTAAATCCAACTATCAAAACAGAAAGGAGGGTATTTAAGGAGTCTTCTAATTAACATTTCAATAAATTGATTAATTAGAAATTATTTTAACTAATTAAAATACGAAATTCGGGGCCCGAAAAAATTCAAAATAATTCGGTCTCCAAAAAATCTGAAATAAATCCAGAGAACTCCTTACAAAGATTGTGATTACCTGTAAAAATCTCAAGGAGAGATCAATTACCATCAGGGAGAACCAAAAAAGACAAATCCTCAGATTGTGCGCGAAGCACCGTTAGAGAAAATTCTGTTATGGGTCTCAACCTTTTGATCTGTATGATCATCCCCTTGATATTTTTCCAGCAAACAATTTATATAGAAAAATACTACATACAATAGGCTATCATTCCATGAAAAGAAAATCTACAAGTTATATTCAAGATCAACGAGATAACAAGCATTTAAGCAAGGTATCCTGTTCTGGAACAGACCGTCGACCAAAAAGGTTTCACTCGGTTGAGGTATCAAATCTCAATGAAAATCTATGAAATTAATTTTCACAGATTCCAGACTTAAAGGAGAACATTTCCATTTCAACACTTTTCCATAAAAGTTTCTCAATAAGTACAGTTTTTCAAAACAATCAGTTTGTTTGAAAAAACAGATCTGACAACTTCATCACTTTTCATCCTTGAACGCCCACATAATATCCGAAATATGCAACAAAATTTACATATCCAGAAAGAGCATCAAGTTTAGATTGATCCTATCTAAAAGTTACAGGTACTTTGTATACAAACTTATTTGTTACCAACCACAACAACAGAACTGTGCAGCAGAATAACAGATCTGCGCACCGTTACCGTTTAAATCACTAAAAATTCATTTTACATCGAATTTCAATGATTCCAGTGGGAAAACAACCACAACTCAAAGGGCTACAACCTCCAATAAGAAGGAAAAAATTTCAGAGAGCTTTACACTACGAAAAACAAGCAACAAGACAGAAAACAGCCTTTCCAGGGCCAGCAAGCATGCACATCACTAATTAACTTAATTAATTACGAATTCTCACTTAATTAAGTGTGAAAAACCTTAAGCACGACCATAGCTCTGATACCACTGTTAGGAAATGCTCATATTTTAATTTTAGATTAATTACAACTAATTAATCACCATTAACAACAAGCAAATCAATAGATCTAGTGCTAAAGCAATCACACATCAAATCAAGAGAGAAAGTAGGAGAAATTTATACCTCTCATGAAATCGCATTCATGAGGCTCGAATCCTAAGCGTAGGAGTCGGTGGCGTGCTCTCCTCTCCTCCTAGGTCGCCGGCCGGCCGCCTCGAGTCCACCAAGAGATTAACCAATCTCTTCAACCTTGTGCTAGCAAGAGGAAGAGAGAAGCTAATCCTTGTTTTTCTCCAATTAACTAACTATTTAATTATTGGATCTATGTTCAACACATGAACCCTATTGATAAATGAGGAAGAGAGAGCAAGAAGAAGAGAGAAAAATCTCAATTTTTCTCTTCTATTTTCGTCCAAAATGGGAGAGGGAGAAAGAGGTAGGTGGAGGCTAGGGTTTCTCACCTCAAATGGTCCCCTTTTATAGACCAACCACTCTCCCAACAAGTTGCACCAAATTACAATCATGCCACCCACATGGCTGGCCATAAATGGGCCTAGATGGACTTTATAATTATTTAATTGTTCCTCTAATTCAATTAATTAGTGGCCCAATTAATTGCTCTCAAGTTGGACCTTTTATTTACCAATTAAATAAAGGCCCGTTTGCTTAAATTAATTACTCTAATCAATTCGTGTTGAACAAAAATTTAATTATCAATACCTTGATAATTATTTAAGGATTAGCATATGCATTAACTTATTTCTATATGATCCTTTTTGACTTAATTAATTATAACGGTTCACAACGGTATATAATTAATTAATCAATTTATCATATTTTCACAATACTCACTGTTGTGAATAAATAAATAATGCACTATATGGTTAAAGCTCTATTTGTGTGACCCTTTGAGGATTTATGCTATGTTGGCCATGGAGATAAATCACTATTTATTTCCAATAATCATAAGCGGTATCTAGCAACACGTTATGATTCCCAATTCGCATAAATAATGTACTGCTACAATATGTCAATCCTGCATAAGAAATATTAGTATTTCTTTGTCTGATTCTTATGTCACATGATATCCTTGTATAATCCAAGATAGGAATGTGTCATTCTTGCAGATTATACATTTCTTGATCTAGAGTTGATTGTACAAGTTGGCCAAACAATCCAAACTCCATCAAGGGGCCCAAACAGATATCATCACTCATTAAGTATATTAATGAGGGACATACGGTTTTCTTGATGAACAACTTTTCCCCGCACAATTCAAGAGAACATAAATAAAGTCCTTATAGCAGCCTTTATCAGGAATCAACGTTAGACGATATTTATTGAACCTATCCTCATGTGGAAAAGCTGAGCATCTCAAACTTAGAATCAACAACATATGAAATAAACAATGACACATAACACAATCCATATGTTTATTTCACTGGGTCAAGTCCTGTACTATGTTCCAATAACATACACATATGCAATTAAGTTGGTAACTCCTTACCTATGATTTGTAGAACTTAATCATCACTTAACTTGCATACTAATCTTTTATGATAATTAATGTTCCTTGTTAATTATCAAGATTATGGACGATTTAGATTTATTATTGTCATTTTAATGAATGATCCACAGAGATCTACAATTCAGATCCTCAACCTGAATGATCTGTCAATAATAAACTCTAGGAACAAATGATCAAATATCATCATTAACATAAACTAAGAAAATAAGTCATTAAATATTGACTTCTAGGACATAACTCCAACAGAGAATCCTAAATCCTTTGCTCTCACAAGCCCTCAAATGGCCGAGAACCAATTCTCACAAGCCCCTAAATGGCCGAGAATCCTAAATCCTTTGCTCTCACAAGCCCTCAAATGGCCGAGAACCAATTCTCACAAGCCCCTAAATGGCCGAGAATCCTAAATCCTTTGCTCTCACAAGCCCTCAAATGGCCGAGAACCAATTCTCACAAGCCCCTAAATGGCCGAGAATCCTAGATCCTTTGCTCTCACAAGCCCTCAAATGGCCGAGAACCAATTCTCACAAGCCCCTAAATGGCTGAGAATCCTAAATCCTTTGCTCTCACAAGCCCTCAAATGGCCGAGAACCAATTCTCACAAGCCCCTAAATGGCCGAGAATCCCAAATCCTTTTGTTCTCACAAGCCCCCAAATGGCCGAGAATTGCAAAATCAAATTCTCTTTGTTCTCACAAACCCCAAATGGATGAGAACCGATTCTTATAAGCCCCCAAATGGCCAAGGATCGTAAAATCAAATCACCCTCATAGTCAAAACATAAAAATTTCAAATAAATAGTTTCAGCTTTAGTTTTAGTGTTAGTTTTAATTTCATATATTCTTGGTTGTTTCAAATAATTAGTTTTAGGTGTATTTTAGATATTCTCAATTGGGCCCCGTCAATTAAGTCTGGTGCCATCAATTGAATCCAGTCTTAACCCAAAAGAAATAAACTATTTATACCCTCAATTGTGCCCCGTCAAATTAGGTTTGGTGCTACCAATTGAGCCTTGTCTAAACCAAAAGAAATAAATTCCTTGTTGAGTATTAAAACCATTTAAACAACGATTTTCTAGCCTATTACATTTAATTTCTCGAATCTCTTAATCAGAGGTTCTCGTGGGAAACCATGGGGTAATTAACAATAGGGGCTTGCGCCTATTGGAAGGAAAGGATCCACCAAATTAATAAACCCTCATGAGAATGGATTCTAGTCTATGTTCTCTGGTCATTAAGGGACATCAGCACTTGAACTCAGGTTCGTGAGGGGTGAATCTAAGACTTGTTCTCGTTCTTGAGGAAACCCAATCGTTCTTCGAGAAATGACGAAAAAGTCACCACAATGACATATAGGTGTACAGCTGTAATCATGACATATAGGCCATCTGTGGTGCTTTCATTATAAATATCTATTATTTTTATTTTTAACGAAAGCTTCTTTGTGTTTTAACAATAATGCATAGTACTTCTATATTCTGTCTAGCAAGCTCCACACCTAAATTATAGTTCAAATTTTGTATAATGCATAGTAAATTTTGTATTTCAAATTTGAGGACATTACTATTTTGGCACTGAATGGTACCTTGTACATTACTATTTTTATGCTTTATGCTTCAAAATCCACGTGAATGAATAATTACTATTTTTATGAGTGAATGTACCTTGTACATTAGCTGGAAGCAAATCAACGTGCAGCTCAAGTCCCTGTAGCCGTCTTGTTCCGAAGCACTCGTGTTGTACATAACGCCATTCATGTTCGGAGTTCACCGGCAACTGCATCTGTTGAAACATTCCTCTAATTATCATATTAAAACGGGAAACAATTCTCAAATTGTAATGTCCGCGATAATATCCTAACGATGATAAAATTGTATCTTTCATTGATTCATAATCAGTTCGTGAAGATGCATCGAAACTGAAATTGTTTGGTTCATTGTAAGGAGATTGATTTACGAAAACACGAATGGAATTCATATTTGTAATTGATATGAGATTTATGTGTGAAAATGATAGATGATTCTCAGACTGAGAGACGAATCACTTATTTATAACCCTTATGATCGGAATCTGAGATTCCGAAATTGACAGACAAAATCAAAAGTGCGGGTCAAATCGAGGTTAAATCAATATTATATTTAATTAATTTTTCTTGATCGGAATCTGAGAATCCGATCATAACAGACAACATTCAATTATTTCGTACGAAATAATTGATGTAACACTGTTTAAATAGTGAAATAATTGATTAAATAGTGATTAAATAGTGAATATATAGTGAAATAATGGATTAAATAGTGAAATTCTGGCGAAATGGGAGAATGGGCGGGAATCTAGCTAGTTTCGGAAACTCAGATTCCGAAACTAGCTAGTTTCGGAATCTCAGATTTCGAAACTAGCTAGTTTCGGAATCTGAGTTTCCGAAACTAGCTAGATTCCGCCAAAAACGAATTTACTTTACTGTTTTTTATTGATGTACTTTATTACTTTACTATGATTATGTTTTTTTATTGATTTACTTTATTGACCGTATAATAGCTAGTTTCGGAATCTGAGTTTCCGAAACTAGCTAGATTCCGTCCAAAAACATTTTTTATTAATTTACTTTACTTTTATTATACTTTACCGTATAATACAATATATTTTTTAAATTTTTTTTAATTAGTTTCGGAATTCTAAATTCCGAAACTAGACGTTTCATATTTTTCACCTAACTTTTCATCTACTTTTCAACGCACTTTCAATTTCACATAAACTTTACGTTCTATATAAACCCTCAAGATTCATTCTCTTCCCACCATTCTCTTCTCATTCTATTCTTTGCTCAAAATAAGTTTTTTAGAAGTTCATATCACATCCGGTAATTGTCTCTTCTCATTCTATTCTATTTAATTTTTTTTATTTACAAAATGTAAATATAATGTAATTGTCTAATTGAGTTGTGAAATTCAAAATTTATTTTAGGTCTTAATGGGTCCTAAACCACGTTGCGTGTCTTCAGGAATTATTTTGTTAGGAGATCAACATACTACTGAAGGTGGTTTAATATCATTATTGTGCCTTCATCACCCCCGCGAAACTTTTAAAGTCAAGAAACTAGAAGAAAATCAATTTCATGTTAGAGGCCCAAAGTTTTTTACCGATACAGTGGAGAGAAATCGAGGTATTGATCTTCAAGGCAAGTGGTTCAGTTACGTACCAATAGTTCCACCTGGTTTTGAAAATCATCCAGCAGCTCAAAATAGCATACATCTTCGATAAATGTAGTATTCTATGGTTTGTTATATTGTATGTTTATTGTATGGTTTGTTGTATTTTATTGTTTTTAATTGTATGCTTATTGTATGGTTTGTTATATTTTATTGTTTTTAATTATATGGTTTGTTGTGTTTATTCGTATTTTTAAATTATGAAATTTAATATTTGAGGTATGTTTTTTGTTCCTTACTATTGAAATTGTCAAAAAAAAAATAACTATTAATAAAAAACATTTTTCTAACATTTGTGCAGATTATTAAAAATATAATAAAAGTAATTTGTGAGGATTATTAAAAATATTATAAAAGTAATATGATAAAAATATGATAAAAGTACTTAGTAATAAAGTATGATAAAAAGTACTTAATAATAAAATATGTTTTTCTAACATTTGTGATTAAATAGTGAAATAATTGATTAAATAGTGATTAAATAGTGATTAAATAGTGAAACTCTGACCAAACAGCATAATGAGCGAGAAAGCCTGAAAAAGTTGTCTGAATGGCTTGTAGCCTCTGCGAATAGGACAGGCGTGCTTTGAGAAAGCCTGAAAAGTTGTCTGTATGGCTTGTGACCTCTGAGAATAGAACATGCGTGCTCTGAGAAAGCATTATGATGGTCTGAAAAAGCTACGCGTGCTCTGAAAAAGTTGGATGTGCTCTGATAAAGAATTATGATGGTCTGAAAAAGTCTGAAAAGTATCACGTGGAATTTAATTCATACTTTTTGTACAGTACACCAGAGCTCCATCTATATAGAACTCCCCAGCTTCAGCCAGACAAAATAATCTCCAACTTCTTCGTAAAAACTTTACCACCATGGAAAAAGGAAATAGCTCAAACTCCAACAATACCAACAAAATTAATCCAAGTGAAATTGTGAAAGAGTTCTGGGGATCATTCTTCCATTCTACTCTCAACGACCAACAAAAACAAAGAGGGGAATGGACCGCAATGTGTCATCAATGTTCTCAAACTTGCCAATACAATGTGCATGAACCGTACTATGACGTGCCCTTAAAATGGCATTACCTCGAGCACGTAAAAGAACAGAAGGAAAGAGAAAGGCCGAAGCGTTATGACTGGTCAGAGTACTTACCATCTAAATCGATACCCCAAGAACAGCAAACATTGCAGCAATCACCCTTCTCTATGGTTGAATCCATTTTTAATTTTCGTGGAGACCACACAGTGATATGTACAAAGTGTGGTGAAATTTTCAATTACCAAGAAACCATCCTGCGTGAGCACTACTCTGATCACAATCGCCGTGAAGCGGAAGAAACGAAAGCTCGGTACAGAGAGGCCGAAAGAAAAAAGAGGGAAGAAAGTGACAAACTTAGATCTGAGTATTGGAGTAGGAGAATAGAAGAGTCGCAAAAGAAAAAACTAAAAGAAGAAGAGGAGAAGGAGAAATGGCGAAAACAAATTCAGAACATGCAGATGCGCCATAGACTTCAAGAGGCAAAAAGAGAGGAAGAAAGAAGAAATGCAGCAAGATGTATGGCAGAGATAGAAAAACAAGAGGCTGATGCGGCTTTCTGGAATGAAGCCGCTCATATGGCTGAGAACGTCGGTGCCAGTAATCAACAGGACAAGGAAAATGAAGAGGAGGAACCATGGTGGGATGAAATTCTGCAATATGTAGATAGTCAAAATCTATAAGTAGATTTATTTTTAATTTTCATGTATTTTACTATTATAGTTTAGTAACTTAGCTATGTGTCGTTATAATGAATGATTTGCGGTTGTTATTATTATTAGCTACATGTCGTTGTAATATTTTATTTTTATGGTTTACTAAGTTTTAATTTAAGTTTACTTTTCTGTATTAATTTTAAATATAAAATCATTAAAGTTGTATTATAAAATTATGATAACAAAATAATTAAACAATAAACAAAATAACAAAATCATTAAACAATAAATACCAAAACACATGATAACAAAATAATTAATATTAAAGTTGTATTATAAAATTATAAAAATAAATAAATTATAAAATAAAAAAGAGAGGGACAGAGCGGGAACCTCCCGCTAGGCGATTTCTAGGCAAGTCCTAGTTTCGGAATCTCAGATTCCGAAACTGCGCAGTCATTTTTAAAAAATTAATTAAAAACGGATTATTTTATAATTTCTAAATTAATTAAAGTTAGTTATAATTTTTTCGGCATCTCCATCGTCATATCGTTGATTGGATATATTTGACAAAGCTAGGATGTATAAAAACCCAAACTTTGAGGACATTGGCCATCTGATAATTGAGGTGTCCAGGCTTCTACTACTATAGGTTTAGAAAAAAATAAATATACTGTCATATTTGTGGGCCTAGCCGTCTCGGGTGGCCTTGTTTCTCTTGGCAACCGAAATAAGCGATTCACTCTTGAGTCTTGAGTCTTGACTCTTCACCCTTTTTTTTTATTTTGTAAAAAAGAAGGTTGTACAGGCCCAGGTTAAAATATATATACCTTGAACCAACAAGTTCCAGGTATGATGTATGTTAGGACTAATTAGCGTACATGTTTATTTCACTGGAATACTTTATTGGTTCTTATGCACATAAAGAGTAGATGATTATTAAAGAAAACTATACATGATTAAAGGAAACTATGCATTAGATGAAATTTTCTAAAGGAATTGGGAATTTGGGACCCTTCGCCCAGCATGCATTTTTCAAAAAAAAAAAAGTTAGATGGCAAAGATCTCTCTTTCTTAAAAAAAAAAAAAAAAAAAAAATGGGACCCTTCATTTTTATGAACAGTACGTAGCTTCATTATTTTGATAATTAATGCATTAAAAATTAAAATTTAAAGGCATATTTATATAGATGGAGAGTATTTTTAAAGTTAAAATTTAGATAAAATTGTCAAAATTATACATTTACTTTACAAATTGTTTGACTGATGATTGATATGATTTTTACATAAAATAAGCTCGATCAAATGTAACATTAAAAATAGTTATGCACGGTAGAATTATACAACTCATTCAGATTCCTCGTGAAATTAAGCATTTAGCCATGGTCTTTTCCATAACTCTATAGCCAGAAATCATAAAAACTCCTCAAATCACCCAATCAGTTAATGAAGTTCCCAATTAATTCTCCACATGGAGTTTTTCTAATAAGCAGTTAACAATTACTACTTTTAAACGTTTGCTTGCAGTCTCATAAACACATATTTGCATTATATAAGTATAACTCTCTCCATCTTCCCCATGAAATCCTGGAAAAAAAATAATCAAACAATTGATTGAAAACCAATAAAACTATACACATACATACACAAACGCCACAACAATTATCATGGCCAAGTATGATTTCAGCATCCCCGGCTTCTGTGCAACTCTCCTGCTCCTATTTGCCATTACGGCAATCGCTGATGAAAGAATAAGAGCACCAGCTCCTTTTGGTAGTAACACCGCAATTGCGAATGGTCCTATCGGTTCGGTCCTATCCGATCTGACTCAGGAAAAATCAGACATTGCCAAGATTAAGGCGAAAATTGCGTGCACTAGGCGACTAATTCAAGCCGGCGGCGACCGACATTGCTTGGCAGCTTTACAAAGCCTCGGTAGAAGGCCCCGAAGGAAGTGTTGCCTTGCTATGGCAGATGTAGACCAGGAGGCGCCGGAGTGCTGGGACTACCTGATCGGCGGGCCCCAGTGGAACAAACACTTGTTAACGCTTAATGAGCTTTGCGTCCCTCGGCCGATTTGAAGGCCATTAATTGAATTCTGGTCAACGACTGGTTTTATTGACTAATTGTGAAATGTGTTGTGGTAATTTAAGGTGAATGCATGATTATGTGGGCTTATCACGAGTAAAGAAGTTTCTCAACTTAAAAAAAAAAAAAAAAAAAAAAAAGATAAATCTGTTTGTCTTTGCTTCTGTCAATCGCTTGATTGTCTTACCGACCTTTTATAGGCCAAATCTTTCCTTTTTTTTATGGGAGGGATTTGATTAAATTTCCATTCGATGATTGTTTTAAAGAAAATGGAAATATATAAATATAAATTATCGTAATGCGAGCAAAACGAGCGTCAATCCATAGACTCATGTAAGACATCGGTTTCCTAACGTAAAATAGTAAAATTTCCCAAAAAAAATATAAATTGAATTTCTTTGTCGAATTTATCAAATTAAAATGGTTTGAACTGATCATTTTATACTATAATAGCGGCCGATATCATCTGTTAACCATAATACAAAATATCACAAGAATAACCTTACTTTTAGTTTATTTGTATCGGACGAAATCCTTTTTAAAAACTAAAATGGATTTTAAAATGGGAAGCATTGGTTCAGAATGCATTTATTACCAAACTCAAATGCACCGCTTCATCTAAAAATCTGCATTTTCCATGCATAAATTAAGGAGTTCTCATCATTGTTTTTAAAACCCTACCGGTTACCGGAAATTTCCTGTAAAACCGGGTTTCGGATCACAATCCGGTAGGAAATCACTGTTAAAGCCCGTTGGTCAAATACCCGCAAATATCAGTCAAAACCCGCAAATACCGGCCGAACCGGTTATTCTGTGTTTCCTTCTTTTCGCTTTTTCAAGAGAAAAGTCGCCAAAATCATTTTGTGAGGGGTGGGAATCGAACCCACGTGGGTTCCCTGTGAGGCAGCAACACAATCCACTGGGCCAACAGCCTTATTTGTCCATTGATGTTGTTAATTATATATATCCTTTTAGAAACAATACAAGCCGGTATAAGCCGGTACAAACCGGCACAAACCAGTAAAACCGGATACCGCTGCTCTGGCCGGTTTGATGGCCGGTAGGGTATTAAAAACATTGGTTCTCATGTCCTTGGTGGCCTGAAAATTTTTTATTTTGATTTGCTCGAAATTGGACTGTATAAACTGATAAAGAAGTTTAGATACTGTTTAAAATGATATGGCGGTTTATAGAAAGGATTAGAAGGGTTTATATCCGATTTTGCCTATATATGGAGGGTTAGTTGGAGATTTTTTGAAATATGCGGTTTTTTTTTCCATATTAAACAATGACTGTTTATTTTGATGATTTTTATGGTTAAAAAGATGTTAAAATTAACTACAAATTTTCATAGACGCACATAATGCACTGTAACTTATTTCATAATTGTTCATATTAGTTCTTGTAATATTTAAAGCACGTTTTAAATGACTAGCATAAGATGCCCTCATACGTGGGCAAATAAAGAAACAAAATAATGTTAGACAATAAAAAAATATTGCTTAATTTACCAGCGATATAAATAGATTTGTTATTCAATTTGTTTCTATATTAGATGGAAAATCAAATAATAGTGTTGCTTCGTCTGGCGATTGATATCCAAACACAGATCAAATCGATCCAACGGCAAAAACGTTTGTTTATTATTTAGCCCTAGAGTGTAACACCTATACGTTACGTGCATTTATAAGTAGTAGAGATAGAGATAGAGATATCTTGATTCTTGAGTATAAATATCAGCTTTAGTGATTTCTTTAAGGATATTTTTAGTGATTTTAAGACTTGAAGTGAGCGTAAAATTGACTAAAACCGTCTATAAACGCACGCACCCATGGTAAATTGATTCCAGCAGAATTGTTTGTACAAAAAATTAGAAATAAATGAATATTTACAAAAAATTAAAATATTAATTCATAATAATATTTTCAATTAATAGCCCAAAATCATGTATTTCATATAAAAACAATAAATCGTAATAAAAACTTTGAAGGGCATACATGGCATTAGGCGAAAATTTCTGACCTTCTTCAATATTCCTTAGTCTAAAATGATGGTTTCTTAATGGCGTTTTTACTCTCTTCTATCACTTTTCTTTATGACAGAAATTAAGAAAATGGTGCCTCTCTTAATGACAGAAGGCTATTGAAGGGATAAAAAATGAATGAATCTGGTCCATTAGACACTCGCTTGATTTGTTATTCTTAAAATCGAAATAGCAGTTGCATTATTATAAAATACAATAAGAGACCTTGCAATATGTCACAAAAGTTCTACTTGTATAGTGGAAGATATCTTTATAAATTGCTTAACACTCTTCCATAAAAGTAATCATAATATATACAAGCATAATTAAATAACCTAATGTGAATATCTTATGGACCAATAAAATATCATCTACGTACAAAATGAGAATGATGTTACTCCCACTGACCCTGAGATATATGCATTGTTTTATAATATTTTCTTAATATCCAAACTTGATTATGACCTCATCAAATTTGAGAAATAATTTAGCAAAATTAGTATTCCATCATCGATGCCTTTATTGATGATTGCAGCGAGATCTTTTCATTATGTCTTGTTTAATTTCAAAAATACCAAGACAAATCTCAATTGGGTCTTTTCAAGTTGAAACAATTAGTTTGTATTCAATGCTAAAAAAAATTTTAAAAAATAAAGGTGGGTATTATAGTCGACTAAAACTCACATAACATAATAAAATTAAACTGAAATATATAATAAAAAACGCCAAATAAAATTTCAGTTTTAACATAAAGTTCTTCACTTCATCAATTTATATCACCGTTGGGCAGAAAATAAATTGAAGACATGAGACAACCCTTCTATTTAATAAACTATAATGTCAATTAAAGTTGTTCAAATTAACATCCTTAATATTTATTAAATATAAACATTATAGTGATAGTTTTACTAAAATATCACAAATAACATAATATAATTTGATATCTCATATTTATATATGTATTTTGACCGTACTTAGCACCCAAATATTACTCAAACCATTGTAATTGCCTCATGAATTGTTATGTTTTCCTAGATTTTGGTACTGCCGTGGCATTTGATTTATTTTGTAGGAACTTGATGGATTGGACATAATAATTGCATAAAAAAGAGAATTTTAGAGAAGCAAAATGACTAAATGGGTCCATAGCACTGTAGAGCTCATCCTAAGCTTTCCAACAAACTTTGAATCACCTAAATCGGAGTCCGGATGAAGAAATTACGGCCCAAATACTATCGGTGCGCAGTGCTGCCATTTCGGTCCGAAATGTACGGATTTCGGTGCGAAATGCACTTCTGGAAAGTGCGTTTTTGGTAATTTTCGAAGAAGAAAAGTGCAAACCGCCTCCCCTTTGCCCTAGCCGCCTCTTGGCCGCCTGGGATGACTTTATATGCACATTTCTGCCTCCAGAGAGGCCATTCTACCTTCCATACACCAAATTCCACATTTTACACCTCCGTTCTCGCACCGAAAGGCGCGGGTTTTCACCGTTTACAGTAGAGCACGACCTCACCAGAGACTTTGGAGCGATTTCTAGGTGCGACAGCGGTAGAAACAATCCAACCACGGCTCTGGACGTTCGGTATCTCGAGTTAGAAGCGATATTTGGTTTATTCCTTCTTTTTCTCTTGATATTTGATTTGATGGAGCTTGTATCTTATTTTTCTTGCATGTTAGGCTAGTTTATTATGTTTTAGGGCTAGTTAGTAGATTAGTTTAGTATTTTGTGATGACTTGATGGATTTATATTATGCTATGTGATTTATTTAGTTGTGAATTATTGTTTACGCTTAGTTTAATTGATTGTTTGCTTGAACGTTTACTTGTTAATGTCTGCAGCGTTAATAAGACACAAACTCGACCAAACCTTTAATTGATTAAGTATTTGAGGTAAGCCAATCACTCGAAAGAGGAGGTTAGTTTAACGACCGAAAGGTATAATTTTTATTGATCTGAAAAGACTTTAAATACCTCTGAAAATCCAACTAAATATTCTTAAATTTCTAAGAACCAAAACGCGACAGCTGAGGCTTAGTTATTTACGTGGTAAAACCCGACATCAAACCTAAATCAGAACCAAAAGGCGATGGCTGAGGTTAGGATTAAGGTTTGGTCGCTTAGTAACCTTCACATAGTGTCCTGTAAAAATATCAAGTCAAAATAGAAGGTCTAAGGCAAGTTTCCGTCTCGAACAGTATGGATTTCGGTCCAAAATCCATGCATTTCGGTCCGAAATGAGCCTCTGTCTCGGTGAAAATTGTAGGCAGAGGTGCTTTAGAGCTAAACTGATTGAACGCGAAACCCTAGGACATTCATTTGCATCTGTTTGAGTCCATAAAACCTTAAAAACCAACCAAAAATATTTATGTTACTTGTACTTTATTTATTTGTCTTTTTAAATCATAAAATCCCAAAACATGTCTTGTCTAGCTTTCGTGAGGAAGTAAAGTCTGGTATTCAATTTAGTCCGTCCCTGTGGGTTCGACCCTAAGCTTTACCAGAACGACTAGTGAGGTAAATCATAGGTATAAATTTATTTGACCTAGGTTTTCAAGCCTTCATCATAATTAAACAACTATGAGGGGATAATTCTTGATCAAACTGAAATTAATTATTAAAATCTTCAGTTTTGACAAAATAGTTGTTCCATAAAATCAATTTGTATCACCGTTGGGCAGAAACAAATTGAATCATAAAGAAAATCCCACTTAAAAATTTGCAATGACAATAAAAGTTAGTAAATGACATCTACAAATTTTTAAATGTAAAAACATAAATATAATGCACTAGACGTAATGTGAAATTCATTTAATAAACTACAATAGCAATTAAAGTTGTTAAAATTGACCATCATAATTCATTAAATGTAAAGCATAATCGTAATACAACAAACATGATGTAAAACATAATTCCTTTTAATAAAATGGTAGTCACAATTAAAGTTTGTCAAATTGTTAACAACCAAATACTAAAAATAAATTGTATACAATAATAAATTATATATAACTTAGTTCCGTTGGGTTACATAGTATATATAATATAAAATCATATAACTTTAATATTGCCATATATAAAAACTATACACGAAACTATATATGGTTCATAATTTTATATATGAATTCTGCAATTTAATAAACCATATTCTTAAATGTAGGAATTGGTTTAAATCATATCATATACGTACGTACTTTAAAAAGGGAAAAATTAAATAAATTAATAAATAATTCCCATTTGTTGTGCCCATATCCGATAGTGAGACCGAAGGAAAGGAAAAGACGTGATGTTTTAAAACAAAATAACATTTCCTAATATGATACGTGGGACCATAGGAAAGGACGCGTATGGGCAGAGAAAGAATGCAATTAAAACTTAGTGTTTCGGGATTCGACAACAATTGAGCCCAATATATTTTTATAAGAAAGCTAAAAAAAAAAAAAATACAGACTGCGGGATTCGAAATTCATCAAAATAGAAGCCTGGATGAGCATCTTCTAAAGTAAGGGCGAGTAAAATTAAGCTGAAGTTCGTTCGACTGTAAGTTGGAGCAACATTTAATAATGCAGTTGGGGATTTAGTTCTTGATTAGATTTTTCTGCTTTTTCTCGGGCTTTGTCTTCCTTTTTTCTCTATGTTTCTCTTTCTCTCCCCTATTTATTACCACAGCTATTTATGGAATTATCGGAGAAGTGGAGGCGGGGCAGCTGGAGATGAGTTGGGAGTTTGGCTTGGGAACCTCCATAACTGGTCCATGAAGGAGAATAGTGGACCGGGCCTAGCTATCAGAATGTGCAATAATGAGCTATATGGTGCTAGGGTGGCGGACCCCATCATGACCACTATTCATATAGGCACTGTACCTATTAGTTTAGGACCGTACACACTGCTTGCTGGACGGAAAGAGGGGGATGTGGGAAATGTCAGCTCTTATTTGCCTACGAACAGTGAAGAGATGCAGCTGAACGATATGGGCAGTTCAAATGTCTTTCAGTCGTATGCCTCGCGCAATCAGAACGCACGGTACAGTGCCTGGCCACCTAACGGTTCCCCAAGGTGCCTCAATGACCACATGGATAGCATTAAATGTTGCACTAAGGAAAGGGTGAAAGAGGATATTCAGTTTGGGGCCCGCAACATAAAACATAATTTTGATCCTCTAGAGACTTCGAGAGGCACGTGCAAATCAGCTCTTGATGGTTTCAGTGTTCCCACCAATCCAATAAACAATACACTATCTAAATCCACTATCTCTAACAAAGAACCCACTACCACATACTACTGTCACACTCACACACAAACTCTTTGTACTCACCAAGCCTCAACTGAGCCGTGCAATTCAAAACTGATGGAGCAAAATCCTAACATGGAGCTGAGTGATGATGATTTTCTTAAGAAATTTGCAGCACTAAATAGCCAGAGAGTTACACCAAGGCGTGTTGCTTTGCCTAAGCAAGCTGAAGTCTCCACGGACTGGTCTAGAGCCTTACTGTTGAAGGTGTGGTCAGACAGGGAAGCACTGTTGGATAACTTTACAAGTCAAATGCTTAAAGCTTGGAAGTTGCTGAGGCCGGTTAAAATCTCTCCCTCCTCACATAACATGTTCATAGCTGAGTTCATGTCTATTGAGGATATGCATCATGTTCTTGGAGGGGGACCATGGACATACCGGTCTGACTTTGTTGCAGTTTGTCAACTTAATGGACCACAAGATGTTGCAGAAAGCATGGTTCGGCACATTGATATCTGGGTGCAATTGCATGTAAGAAGGATGGAGTTGCTGTCGGAGGAAGGTGCGGTTATGCTAGCAGCCAATGTGGGTGCCCCGGTCTCTCCGGTCGGTGTGGTCAGTGCAGGAGGGAAGAGGTTTATTAGAGCCAAGGTAAGGATTGACTGTAAGGAGAGATTATGGGATGAATTGGAGGTAGAATTGCCAACTTTGGGTTCTGTTCAAACTTATGTGGCTTATGAGCAACTTTGAAGATATTGCTCTTATTGTGCATTGTGTGGTCACGATCTCACATCCTGTAAGGACTGGGCTAGGGCACTCAGGCTCTCTCAAAACCCGGCTTACGCAACCAGACCCGAGTTACAAAACCTTTCCCCTTTTACTGTGCGTGCTTGGGTTGCTGATGGCTCGAGGGTACCTATGGAACCGGTCTCTCCTGCATATTTTGGAAATTCTAGCAATCCAATTGGCCTTGGTATCCACAATAATTACAACCAAAACTCAGGCCAGTTGAATCAAAACAGCATGGTAGGAGATTCTTTTCTTATGAGCCCAAGCACTCGCTTTAATATGGCAACAACACAAATGCCAATGGGCCAGCAAAGCAATATTTTACCGTCCCTTCCCGAGCAGCAGCACTCCCTGGGTCAACATAATTCCAGCCATAATCAACAAACCCAATTCCCTGCTGGTCGTTCCACATCAAATGCTGAAATTGTTATAGCCAGTGTGTGCCAGCAAAAACCAGAAACTGAAACCTCTTTGTCTTTTACCATCCCTAATGCTTTTCAGCAGAAACCAGTGACTTCTAACCTCAATTTCTCTACCACATCGAATAAACGGGCGAGGGAAGCGGGCCCTAATCCGCCCCAGGTTGCTCCATGAATCTACTTTCTTGGAATTGTTGCGGGAGTGGAGGCCACGCAACATTGCGAACTATGTCTAGATACCTCCACAGTGCGAAGGTTAATCTAGCTTTTATTTCTGAAACTAGGTGTGGTAGTAGGAAGGTGACTAGGAGGATTGCTTCTTTACCTTTAAAGAATTTTGAAATCATTCCCTCCATTAACTCTTCGGGGGGCCTATGGTTGCTATAGGATGACTCAGTGCAGGTCACCATTTTGGAGAAGAGTCATTTTTACTTTTTTGTTGAGGTTAAACAGAGTTTACACTCAGATCCGTGGTTGATTGGAGCAATATATGGAGACCCGCATGGGAAAGTTGATGGTTATATCTGGGAAAGAATAGTTAGTTATGCGGTGGATGATCCCCGCCCTCTTTGCATTATCGGGGACCTGAATTCAATTGGATTCGCTAATGAGAAATTTGGGGGTTCTTCGAGGGTTAAGCCGAAACACAGAAGATTTCATTCAATGGTTCTTATGTCGGGTTTGGTTGATCTTGGTTACCATGGGCCAGCATATACATGGACAAACAAGAGGGAGATGGGTCGGTTGATCATGCAGAGGCTTGACAGGGCGATGGCCACAGTTCCATGGTGCACAATGTTCCCTAAAGCAAAAGTCTACCATTTGCCGCGAATGAACAGTGATCATAATCCAATTCTTCTTAGTTTACATCCTATGGAGAAGAAGGTACCTAAAACCTTTAAGTTTGAGAACTGGTGGCTGTTTAGAGATGATTTCAAGGCTGTGTGCTGCCAGGCAATTGCTTCAGGAGATTTAGAGTGGAGTTCAGTGGTGAATAACCTGAAGAAAGGGACGAGGAAGTGGCTAAAAAATGTGCAAACTCCTAATATGGTGTTGATGGATCTTGAGAATAAGATTATGGAGGTTCAACAACTAGTACCAACACAAGCCAGTATTGAACGGGATAAGGAGTTGCAAACTGAATATTCAAATATGCTCTTACAGATTGAAGCTTATTGGGCTCAGAGATCGCGTGTTAAATGGGCTTTCTTGGGTGACTCTAATACGAGATTTTATCACGCATCAGTAGTTCATAGGCGAAAGATCAATACCATATCTAGTTTGCAACTACATGATGGTTCTGTAGCAACAGAGCAGGAGAGGATCAGGCGGGCTTTTGTTTCTCACTTCAAGCAAGTTTACTGTCCGATGGAAAGGCATATAGATGCAAATTTACCGGTCGATGTCTTGGGCTCTATTCAGCCAATCACAGAAGCACAAGTACAGAGGTTAGCGGCACAACCTTTGGAGGAAGAAATTACTAGTGTTGTATTTTCCATCAACCCGGACAAGGCGTCTGGTCCGGACGGAATCAATGGTAGAGCTATTCAGACATATTGGGATGAGTTCAAGCCGTGTGTAATTAAAGAAGTGAGTGCTTTTTTCATGGATGCACACATGGATCCAAAGATTGCGGCCTCTAATATGGTGCTTGTTCCGAAGGTCGATCACCCTGCCCGCGTTGTGGATTATAGGCCCATCTCGGTGTGCAATTTCATTTATAAGGTGATTTCCAAACTGCTTGCTAACCGATTGAGATCATTGGTGCCGAACATCATACTGCCTAATCAATGTGCTTTCGCACCAGGAAGAGAAATCACAGAGAACATAATCATCTTGAGGGAGGTGATGCACTCTTTCGCTAAGAGATCCTTTAATCAGCAAGCCTTTGCATTTAAATGTGACCTTTCTAAGGCTTTTGATCGCATGAGATGGGATTTTGTGCTTCTCACTTTGACTTCTCATGGTTTCCCCTCTCAGTACGTGCAATGGATTAAAGCTTGCCTGACCTCGGCTAGATTCTCTATACTTTTCAATGGCCGAGCAGACGGTTTCATCATTCCAACACGAGGGTTGAGGCAGGGTTGTGCGCTTTCTCCATATCTTTTTATTATTGCAATGGACATTCTCACGAGAATGCTGGAGCGGGAGAGAAGCCAGGGGCGTATACAGGGGGTAAGGTTGGCGCGCAATGCCCCTTCACTGACCTCAATAATGTTTGCAGATGATCTCATCATTTTTGGCCAAGCCTCTGTTCAGGAAGTTGCTAATATTCAGAGGGTCTTGCAGATCTTCTGTGACTGCTCTGGGCAACAAATAGGACATGAGAAATCAAGGATTTGGTTTTCAGCTTGCACCCCGATTGCCACGAGGCAGTGCATCACAGTTATGCTCAATGCACTGCCAGGTGATGATACGCAGATTTACCTTGGAGTTCCGGTCGTAGCTACGCGACCAGTTCATTTTAAGAGATTGGTGGATAGGGTGCAATCCAAACTAAACTCTTGGGCTTCTAAGCTTTTGTCACAAGCCGGTAAGGCAACACTTATCAAAGCTGTTGTGGAGCCTATGGTCCTGTATGCAGTTGCTGGTGGCCCAATGCCTCATTCCGTAGTCAGGTTGTTGAACCAGAAGATTCGAAATTTCTTTTGGGAGAGTAATGGAAAGAAAAAGATGCACTTGGTCAGTTGGTCGACAATCACTAAACCTAAATTGGAAGGTGGTTTGGGTTTGAGGGACATGGCTGTAATTAATGGCGCTGCCACAATGAAAGTCCTTTGAAAATTGGCATCAAGGGACTATGAGGATCAGCCATGGGTCAGAATACTGAGTACAAAGTATCTGGCTAGGAAATCTTTATGGCTGGCATCATCAGGTTCTTCATGTACCAAGTTATGGAAGGCGGTGCTGGCCATGAGGGATGTACTTGGTGGGAATATTTCTTGGCAGCTGGGAAGAGGAGACAAGTGTCGGGCCTTTGGAGATCCATGGCACTAGTTCTGGCAACAGTTTCTACCAGTAAACAATCAGCAGAGAAACATGACCGTGCAGGAGTTAATCAACCTAAACACCAACTCATGGTATACGCAGAATCTCATTTCCTGCTTTGGTTTTCATGGAGCCCTCTTTATTGCTACTCAATTTCCTGAGCCTGCAGCCAATGCTGCTAGATCAGATAGATTGATTTTTCTACCAGCGCCAAATGGTAAATTCTCTTTCAGAGGTGCTGTAAAATTACTATCTGGCACGGTTTCTCAGACCAGTCAACATGATAGGCAGATTTTAAAGACTATTTGGCATCATCAAGGTCTAACACCAAGAGTAAGATTCTTTATGTGGAGGTTGTTTCAAAATTCAGTGCCAACTGCCAGTACATATGCTCTCAAAATGCATCAACCGATGGTCACATGCCAGCTCTGTGATTCTACACATGATTCTGGGGTACATGCGCTGTTTAAATGCAACACTGCAAGGGCTTTCTGGCTGGCTACTCGTTTAGGATTGCATACTGATTCCCTACCCGATGAACCAAGGCAATTGTTGCATGTGATTATCAGTACACTTCAAGGTAATGATCTCTCATCCTTTGCTAATCACATGTGGGCTTTATGGAAGCACAGATGCTTGGTGATTCACGAAGGCAAGAAGTTTAATGTGGGGGCTGGTCTGAGCATAGCTAGGGGGTATGATTCTCTTTCGATGAGTGCTGGTAAATTTAAAACTCAGACTGCTTTGCAAAAAATTTATGGTCAAGGCCCACCTGAAGATGCTGATATCGGGCTCAAGTGCTGGCTTGATGGCTCTTATGATGAGAGGGGAGATGGAGGTTGGGCTTGTGTATTTAAGAGGGATGGCTATCGGGTTTACAGTGAAACTGGTTTTGGAACTATCTCTTCTCCCTTTCATGCTGAATTAAATGCCCTACAGCTAGCTATGAATGTGACCACTAGAGAGGACATGCAGGAATGCACATTTATCACCGACTGCCAGGTGTTATATAGACTGCTCAATGGAGAAGAAATCTTTGATGCTATACCGTGGCAATGCTACTTCCAAGCAAAGGATTTAATTCAAAATTTTATAGTGTGCCAGTATAGCTGTGTCTTTGTTTCTAGAGATTATAATTTGGAGGCACATGGGTTAGCTAATCAGGCTAGAACTTGTAACCGGTCTTTTGTTTCAATTTGATTTGTGCACCTGGTTTGTAATCCTTGTACAACTCAATTTCTTCTAAATGATACCTACGGGTTTCAAAGCCAAAAAAAAAAAAACTTAGTGTTTCAGATCCTCTACTGTCTATACAATAAAGTTTATGTCCTCATATCACTAATCATTAAAACTTCAGACATTAAGGCCAAAAATAAAGGCATAGATGGGAGTTGCAGCATAACTCTTTGTATCGAATCCAGACTAAGGAAATAAACACATGTGACTAGACCTGGCAAACGTGATAAACGATCACGATTTTGGCCAGTTCCGTTTCCGTGTCGTTTAATCAAACGTTCCAAAATTTTTTTCCGTTTCCATATTGTTTATTAAACGACTCAGATTTTCTGGTCGTTTTTGTATCGTTTAGAAATACGCTTCAAGTGGCAAAACGTTTTGGTAAACGTTTGATGGCAACTAAGTTTAAAAACAGATGATAAAAGCTAAGGAAAAAATTCAAAAAAATAGGCAAAAAAATAGAAAATAATCAAATTGAAATAGATAGCAGATTCAATATTATAACATAACCAAAACCAACATGCCATTGCCAATATGCCATATTCCAAAATGCCCTATTACAAAATAACCCTTAATACAATCCAACAATCAACAACCAACTTGCAACATTACAGACTCAATACAACAACCAGCAATTCAACATGCTCATTTGGTTATAATGACAACCGTTACCCTTCACTTCAGCTCAACCCAGACCTGAACCTAACTTCTCAGTACCAATCTCAGCCAGTGGCTTAAAATTCAGAACTTAAACTCAATTAACATCATTGAAGCTCACTGGTTCAGGTCCAAGGAGCCAAAGAGAAAATACTGGTACAAGTACCAGCACTCCAGGCTTCATCATAACCAAAAGAGTATTGACCTACATTACATACACTGATACAACCATATCACAAATTCACAATTACTCAAGCCACAACTACAAGCCAGCAAGGCATGAAGGCTAAAAGAGTGACTTACAAAAAGGCATGTTGGCACAACCATAACTTTAGCTCAAGTACAACTAGCAGCACTAGCACATATAGTGCCATCACCAAGGGCTTCATCACTTGACCACATTACATCACCAAAGGCTCCACCTTGTTCTGAAATAAGTTCAATAAGTAGCTGTTAGTATTCACTATTTGACATCACTATTCACTAGATTGCAAAATATATAAATTAAAGTAAATAATATACCTGTCACTGAAGCCCTTAGCCAATCTTGTGCACACATGAGAGCTTCAAGACTCTCATCAGATAGAGAACTTCTGACAGGGCTTAGTGTTCTACCAGCAATGCTGAAGGTAGACTCTGAAGCCACTGTTGAAATGGGCACAGCAAGGATGTCTCTTGCCATCTTAGCCATTATGGGGTACTTGGGCACTTTTAATTTCCACCATGCAAGGATGTCAAAGTCATCATCCATGCTAGCTAGATCAAGTGGCTGAGTCAGATATTCTTCTAGCTCTGATTTTATAGGTTCAGATGTCTTCCTCACATTCAAGAATTCCTTCAAACCAGCTTTAGTATTGCTCACAGAGCTTGATGCAGCAGACCTAATTACAGGAAAACAAACAATTAAATTAGTACTTCAATTTAATTAAAGCAAATGAAATGTATTAGGTTGTGTATATAATTACCTTGAATGACTGGATGAGGTTGTAGATTGTGATTGAGATGTAGGGTTTGACTCAGAGTATTCGTTGAACAATGCATTCAAGACTTGTTTTAGGCTCTGAATGAATGTTGCAGCATCACCAAAAGGATACAACTCACGAAAGTAGTATTCAACTACATCCATCTTGCATCTAGGATCCAGTATGCACCCAATTGCCAGCAAAGCACTCCCAGTAGACCAATACTTGTCCCACTTGGTAAACATTTTCTTTCCCATTCCAACAACAAAGAGATTTAGATGATTACACATTTTTTTAATGTTTAAATACACCTCACAGAACTCAGGAAAAAAAAGATTTAGTGTGGGATATTTTGTTCCACTGAGTTTGTTTGTGGCCTCATAAAATACCCTCAGATGCTCAACAAGGATGTGAACATTATCCCATTCACCATCAGTGGGGCAGTATTCAAAATTTGGATCAAGAGTATCATACCTAATGATTGCATCTTTAAGTTCCAAGGCTAATTCAAGCATTAGAAATGTGGAATTCCACCTTGTTGGCACATCCCATGCAGGCTTCTTCTTTGGTGCTTTAGCCTGAAATTAAAATGTCATAATCTTTAGTACAAATAACTTATTATCAGATTAATAATAAAGAAAGTTTGAATTAATAATAAAGAAAGTTAGAAAAAGGACCTGAGATATTGCCAAGTTGAACTTCTCCATTCTAGACTGTGAGTTTCTAATATATTTCATTGCTTCTCTCACATTAGCAATCTGATTAGTTAGCACACCTAAACCATCTTGCACTATGAGATTGAGAACATGACATGCACACCTCTGATGGAAAATGTTCCCACCTACTGGTAGTTCCTTTTGAAAGGAACTTGTGCTCAACAATTCCTTAATGCAAACATCATTTGATGTAGCATTATCAAGCACTAGACAGAAAACTCTTTTATCTAAGTTCCAAAGCACAAACTTCTCATAAATGGCATTAGAGATGTTTTTACCAGTGTGTGGAGAGGGTAAGTTGGTGAAATTGATAATTCTTTTCCTCATTTTCCACTGGTCATCAATGAAGTGACAAGTCAGGGACATGAATCCCCTGTCTTTACCTTTGCAAGTCCATAAGTCAGATGTAAAGCTGAACTTGCAATCTAATTTTCCAAAAAGATCATACAAAAGCTCTCTCTCCTCCTCATAAAGGCGAATGCAATCAGCCTTTAATGTATTTCTTGAGGGAATTATGAAGGAAGGTTGCAGCTCTTTCAAAAATACCCTCAAGAAATAATGATTTACACAATTAAATGGGTACTCATGAGCTACAACCATTCTAGCAAGACCCTTCCTACTTCTTGCTTGATTAAATGTCCACATCACTTGATCATCAACTACAAGACAGTACCAATGCACTAGTAAATACTAACAGTTAGCTAACTATTCATAATTACTAACTACAATTAACTAACTATTCATAGAAAATGATACCTTTTTCTGTGCTAGCTTGCAACATGTATTGCATTGCATCTGGTTTGAACCTCTTCTCTCTTGGTATCTTCTTGCAACCTTTTTTAATATGCCCCTTCAGTGCACTAGTTCCTTTTTGGTTCCCTTGTATTATGACATACCCACAGTAGATGCAAGTAGCAGTATAGCTACCATCCTCAGCTTTCTCACCCTCTGTAAAGTGTGCCCACCATGGAGATGTCTTTTTCTTTTGTCTTTTTCTAGATGGGACATCTGTTGCTGGTGCATCTCCAGCAACAGCAGCAGCAGGTTCATTTGCTGGTGCATCTGCTTGTATTCTTTCAATTTGCTCACTTGTTTCCCCATCTATCCCTGGTCCCATGCTAATTTCAATACCCAAGAGCATTAGTACCAATTTGACATAACAACAGTACCAATTTCACAAAACAGTACCAATTTCAATTTCAGTACTAAGTATCAATTCCAATTTCATAAAACAGTGCCAATTTCAATTTCAGTATTAAGTATCAATTCTAATTTCATGAAACAGTACCAATTCCAAGTACTAAATACTGCTTGCTCTGAGCCAGATTTGATACAATATCAGATAAATTTCAATTTCAGATATATTTCATATATCAGATAACATTCCAATTCAATTTAATTTTAAAGAGCAAGCAATAAATTTCAATATCAGATAACATTCCAAGTACTAAATACAAAAAAAGAAATAACAACTAACTCATCGTCAGACATCAAATCTGGCTCAGAGATCTGATCTTCCTCGCCTGCACCAGCACCACTCACCATTGTTGTTGATGCTCAAAGACTGAAAGCAACAAAGAAAAAAAATTACATAAAGCTCAGAAAAAGAAAAACAGAAAACATAGGAAAAAAAGAAAACAGAAAACAGAAAACATAGTACCTTTTTTGCTCTTCTCCTCTTCTTTCTCTTCCTCTCTAACTCTCTTTGTTTTATTTTGTCCCTCTCTCTCTCGTTTTCTTTTTTTTTCCTTTCTTTCTCTTCATACCCACAATATATAGCCTAATACGAGTCACAGCAATCATGATTTGGGTCAGGGACAAGTACTAATAGACGATCACTGACTGGTCTCACAAAAATCCAAGTAGACTAGTAGAGAAATGATAGCACCTTTCCCGGCCTTTGAGGCCTTATCTAGATCTCAACAAGTACAGGGATCTGGAAACACGAGAGAGGATCGTCGATTGCAGTACCCAAATCACAAAATCAACCTACGATGTACAGAAATCACAGCCAAGGAATGATTATCTCTTCTTGGAATGGAACAAACAAGCACAATCAAGCTTCGATTCACACGAGAGAGAAGAGACAGAGTCACAGACAGAGGTGACAGATAGAGAAGGAGAAGCGGCGCGCGTGAGAGAGAAAGAAGCAAAAGATGAAAAGATATAAGAGCGCTTTCGCTTAGAGCGGCGTGAGAGACAGAGTAGGGTTTCAAATAGATGACGATGACCTAACCCTTCGACTTCTGGGTCTAACACTCCTGGCGTCCCTCTCTGTTATTCGTAATTCTATCTGCGTAGAATTAAAAACGGCAAAACGAAATATATGAAAACGGTATGATATGATTCCGTTTCCGCATCGTATTATAAAACGCAAATATATTGTGTTTCGTTAGCGTTTCGTTTTTGAAACGACACGGTAATTTGGTGCCACATTCCGTTTTCAATACGGAATACGGAACGCTACACGTTTTTTTGGGCCGTATTGCCAGGCCTACATATGACAGACCTCTATACGCTTCTCTCTCTCCTCTTTTGTGCGCACATGGACATGGAGACCAAAATATAAAAAGACCACAATAATACACATCTCCAACGGTGCACACAGAGAAATAAGCGCATGAAATTAGATAAGGAAAAAATTCAGAAAAAATTCTGTAAATTCCTGAAAAATTCTAGTAATATACGAAATTACTATAAATTGAATTTTATATGAAAAATACATACTGCTCTGATACCAAATGTTAGAAATTAAAATATTAATTCATAATAATATTTTCAATTAATAGCCCAAAATCATGTATTTCATATAAAATCAATTAATCGTAATAAAACTCACAACTTTGAAGGGCATACATGGTGTTAGGCGGAAATTTCTGACCTTCTTCAATATTCCTTAATCCAAAATGATGATTGAATTTAGTATATATAGACTAAGGCTATTGAAGGGATAAAAAATGAATGAATCTGGTCTATTGATTTTCCATCAAAATCAATGCACCCTTTAATTAAAAATTTATAAATGAACTTGGTTCATATTAAATCATATAGGCCACATTAATAATAATTAATCATATTAATTATAACATATGCTAGGCGTCTGTCAGATTTTATTCGACGTATGATTGTCAGCTTTGCAAAAATACAGATTTTACTACATTTTTATGTGCTTTAATTGATAGTCTTTTATTAAATTTAGCATCATTGCAACCCGCAAATTCATCAATATTGACTGTTATCTTCCAAGCATGATCTGTGATGCCATGAAATGTTTCAGTTTTGCGAAAATATATATCTATTTTTCTCACACAGAGCAGTTGTAGTGCATTACGTACAGTTATTGCGTATATTAATTCACGTTTTAAAACAATTTTTGTATTGTTTCAAGTCACAAATTCTTAGAAACAATATTTTTTAATTGCTATACATGTCCCAATTATGTTATTTCGCCAATTGTTTTGATTTGACTTATAGTTTTTGAGTTGGCGTAATCTGATTCTATGTACATTGGGATTTTGACTCCGGCTGATTGTTGTGAAAAACAATGATTTTATGAATGTATCAATGTGAAAAAGCACTTCAATTCCATTTAGTTCAAAACATGTGTTTGATTGAGACAGTAAACTCACAAAGTGTTTGCTTAATTCCGGTATCTTTAGTCAGAAATAGAGGAACAAAGAGTTGTTTTCAATTTCCGCACTCAAAAGTCAAATGGTCTGCGGTCTAAGTTTGGTTTTGACTCTAATTGTGATTTTTCTGGATTGAATCCGAAAGTTAAATTGTTTATTTGAGTGTAAATATAAAATACACAACAAAGACTGATGATAACGGACAACAACACAATAAATAAGCTCAAAGACAAAGTGTTTTTTTTTTTAAAAAAAAAAAATGGAATGTGGATATAAACAGACAAGAGGTGAAATTCACCGACAGGAATAATATATTAAAATTATTAACAGAAAATAGCTTACCAAAAGCTATCACTTCAAACTTCAAATGCCAGCCTAAATAACTAGCGAACTTTATCAACATTAAAAGGTCAATTTGTATAAAAAAAATTATAAACACATAAAAAGGTTAAGTTCAGTGTTTATATTTTATAATCAGTTGTTTTATTAGAATTTTCATTTTTTCATGGAGAGATTTTCTTTTTCTTTTTTAAGTATACTAACGATCGTTTAGAGAAAAAAAAAAATATATATATATATATATATAGGTAATAAACAAATAAGTTTAGCATAAAATTAGAATCTGAAGAGTATTATATTTTTCTCGTTTTGATTAACACTTACATTCACTTAGAAAATTATTCATGTGCATGCGTATCTTATTGTACTTTTTTTCAAATTAAATGTGATTAAGTTGCGTATATCGTTCGAAACTAATCTTAAGAAAAAGAATATTTCATTTTATTTACCAAATTTTATTTCCAAGAAACAAATGAAAGGAATAGGAACCCCAAATATTAGCCAACGTGGAATTAATGGAGTGTTTGGAAGGAAATTACTCTTCCAAATAACTCCTTTTACTTGAACCAATATATATTTTTACAATGTATATGAATGTAAATATTTCAAGCCAGCAAAATTGACTAACAGGAGAAGTCGTTTTGGTCACTTTTGAAAGGAGTTTGCTTCAACAGACCACCAAGGCTCCAACTAATTAATTAATCTATCATCTAAACTAACATTATCTATTTATGCAATTTAGATAACTCCTTAATGCACGAAAATTGTAAATTTTGAGATACTTGGTTGAAGACTTAGGCATATTCCCGTACTGTAAAAATTACGCGTGTATGGTAATAGATGCATTTCTCGAATACCCCCTTTCGCTTTCTGACGTCTTCATCTAAGTTTATAGCACAAACAAATAAACGTGGTCTTTATTATCTTAACTTTTCCGTTGAAATGAAAAAAGCCAATCACAGGTTCAGTTTTTTTTTAATGAAAGATATAGTTTATAGTACGCACGTAGCTGAAGGCGGGACGAATTGCATCAATGAAAAATAAAATGATAAAAATTTAAGCATAAGAGAATTAAGTAACAAATAATACTAAGTAATACATATGAGGAATCACTGAATATATAACTCTCAAATGATAAATTTTAAATAGTCGATCCAATGAAAATTTCGGTGCCCTACTTTAAATGGTTCCGATAAAATTAAGGCAAAATTGGCTACATACCCCTCTAATCTTCTCTAATTGAATAAATACCCCTCTAATCTTCTTACTTTTGTTCATTTATCGTTATCCATAATTTTAATAAAACTTAAATATAAAAATTAAAATTTATAATTCATGACTAAATTACCCTCCTTCCTCACCTTTCTCTCGTCACGTGTCATATTGCCAATCTCCATTTTTCTTTACGAAATCATAAGAATCAAAATCTGCCTCTATTGCCATTTACTCCTATTGGTTTTACTTTATACCATTACATCAATTTCACCTCCTAGATCGGTACAATCTATTCTATAATCTATTCTACAATCTATTCTATACAATATACTAGAGGATCACTATGCATCTTCCTGCTTCCCTATATTGCTATATTACAAAAGTGCTAAAACAAAGAAGAAGAGGCCATAGAGGTACAAGAGAGTCAATTTAATTCTTGGTGATTTCGTAAAAAAGAACAGAGGTGAAATATGAAAAAAAAAAAAAAAAAAACGTGAGACATAAAGGGTTGAGGGAGGAGGGGTAATTTAGTCACGAATTAAAAAAAATGAGTTTTTACATTTTAATCATCATTGAAATTATGAATAAGGATAAATGTACAAAAAGGAGAAGATTTGAGGGGTATATATCCGATTTTAAGGAATTGAGGGGTATATAATCAATTAGAGAAGATAAGGGTATGTAATCAATTTTGCCTAAATTAATAAGAGAAAAAGTACTCCTTTGGTAGGGGTTTAAAATTGCAAGGTTTTGAGAAAAATATATAATTAAAAGTGTCGTACTAATACATCGAATGATACAATTAAATAATATATTGTGGAAAATTTTAAATCCATAATTAAAAGTGTCGTGCTAATGCAAGGTTTAGAGCTAAAATTTTCTCAAATTTCGACGTCTTTTCTGAAATTTTAAATCCATTCTTTCACAGGAAAAAAAATGTTATCACTACCCTTCGACGTTAGACTACCGTATTCGAATTAATCCACTTTTTTTTGTTATAGTAGTTGCTTTTTTTTTGGATAAACTAGATATTGAAATAGTAGTTCCTATACTTTGATATCTCCTTTCTACCTAGAAAATAAAATATAAAAACAAAACGTTAAAATGCTGCAGCCGCTTCACTAGTACTCAGAAAATTGAGACGACTTGACCATCACACGTTGAAATTGTGAAAAATGAAGACATCTCAGATTTCCTGAGACATTCACAGATACATACTCCCTGTAAACCTTCCCTGACATATCTATATTAATAACCGAAGATTGTGGTCAAGTACTCAAGTGTCTCATGACTCGCTACACAAAAGTATGTATTGAATCTAACCCAGAGACCCTTTACTAGAAATAGGGGGTTGGTTGGATGGGAGAAAATTCATGGTGGATAACTTACGCTGCTGACTGTTACAGTACTCCGCTCAGAAAAATTAGAAAATAAAAATATAAAATTGTTCAATCTTTCTCACTTATAGACTCCCCATTCCTCTTCCCACTCCTCTCTGTCTCTGTCTCTCAAAAGAGCTTCGCGCAATTCTCCTTTGCACTGGTATTGTTTCTTCATTTTTCATTTCTATTTCTTTTCCTGCTTCCCTTTTCGCAATTCTGTCCGCTTATTAAAGGCTGAGTTGGCATCCTCTCCGGCGCTGCACCGCGCCTATCGGACGGCCTCTGTTGTCTCGAGATTCGTGCTGTGCTCCCACCAAAGGTGCAGTACAGGAGAGGATAAGATAAGCTATATGTAAAGCCTTTTAGCATATAATACTTCGATCTGCACATGTTATGCTTCGCAATTGATGATATGTTAGTTTGGATTTAGTGTTCAGTAAGCGACTGTTGAATTTTCTTGTCAGCTCAGCTCTCGTGTTGTTTCTGATTGATTTGTGCTCATTTGTTATCACAACCAGCTAGTGCTGATTGTTTTATTTAAAATTTTATCCTATTTTTTTCTGTAAGAAATTATGATCTGTTTCTATTTGGTAAGTTTTTGTCAATTAATATTGTCAACTTATAAGCTCAAGTGGGTTTATTTAGTTATTTAGTTGTGGTCCAATTCATTGAAATGGATGAACAGTGCTATCAATTTTATCAAATTTAGCAGAACTCGTGGGCTTTATTGAGCATGCAATTTCTTCTAGTGGTATATAATTGTCTGATTTTTGTTTGTCTCAGCATAGATGATTTAATTTGTAGTTAACATAGTAAGCTTTACATTAAGTGGGGCATCAACTATTCAAACCTCTTTGCTATTTTTAAAAAGTTCTGAGAATATTCTTGATTCCAGGAATCCAACTAACTATCCTTTTACTACTTGGCCTGTAGCTTATTACAGAATTTTAAATTGAAGATTTGAGGCAAAGGCCGACAGGATGGCTACAGTTCCAGCTTCTTTCCCACATTTAAAAGCTTTTGATGGTGGATCGAGCCTGACAAAGTCTGTGGATTTCACGAAAGTCTCTTTTGCACGGGGTCCAAAAAGGGTTAGAAAGCCACACACCCATCTGTCAGTGGCTCGAAACCCTAACTCAGGTTCAGATACAGTCGAACTGGAACCTGCTTCAGATGGAAGTCCCCTTTTGGGTATGAATCTGTTATGATATGTGTTCTTTAGGTGCACAACATTGATGGAATGATTGCTGAATTTTTAGAGAGGAAGTATTCATTTTGAGACATTGGTATCTTCTGTTGACTTAGGAACAAATGTTAGAAAACAGTTGTTATGCATTAGTCTTCCATTCCTGTAATTGTGCTAATTGAAAATGATGAGTGCAAAAGAGAGGAGTTTGAATGAGAATTGCAGACTGAACTTTTTATCATACCCCTCAATTATCCCTGCTACATCTCAATCTTTTTCGGGCTTTTAAGTTTATTAAGAAGAATCAGAAAATAATTAAGAAGAATCTGAAAATAAATATTACAAAAAAGGAAAGAAGTTTTTTTCCTTAAAAACTTGGAATCTAATATTATTTTTGATGATTATTTATTTCTCTCTGGTAGTGCCTAGGCAGAAATATTGTGAATCAATACATAAAACAGTCAGGAGAAAGACCCGTACTGTTATGGTGGGAAATGTGGCACTGGGTAGCGATCATCCTATAAGGATTCAGACAATGACTACTTCTGATACCAAGGATGTGGCCAAAACAGTAGAAGAGGTACATTAATTTTCGAGCTCCCTTTATTCTTTTTTTGACCTCCTTTTTGTAATTACAAAGAAACTCTGCAGTTTCAAACAGCTGCATTGCTAATAGTAAAAATAGAAACAAAATGAAAACTGAACACAATCAGATAAAAAAATATTCAATAAGTATACAATTTATTATTTGGTTGCGAATGGGGGGGAAAAAGGAAAACTAATCTGCTATCTGGTAAAGATGAGTGCTAAAAAGTTGCCTGAGAAAGCTAATGTCTGGTGGCATTTTAGTCATTTTGTTCTGTACAGAACTTTATTGCACAATTATTTTAAAAAAGGTCAGCTATATAGCAGAATTTACATGCCTTTGTGTGTATTTTTATTATGTCGAGCGGTGGGGGTTGTTAGGCTGCCATTATAGGTTGGATTTGATCAGTCAAAATTCAAAAGACAATTTTCATAGTCAAACAATGATTATATTTTTTTTATAATCAAAGAATGATTATGTTGACCATTGACTAACTTGTGCATTTGAGAGTAAAACTAAGGGATTACCTGATATATATGGTTGGCTCTTTCCTTTTTCTTTTAGCTGGTATGGCGGGAAGCTTATATGTTCTTGTGAACTTACAGAATTGTTCATCCTTTATCACTTTTGTCAAAATTTGCCTTGTTAAAAATATTTCATTGGTTAAGAGTAATACAGTAATGGTTTCTTATATGTAGCTGGCGATATTTTGCAAACAAAATCTTTTTATTTTCTTCAAACTGTAGCAGAACCTTCCTTCTTAACTGTTGCAAAATATTTACTATGCTAACAAGCTAGGATCTAGTGTAGTTAGTCTAAAATTAGAAACAAAATGGGCAATATAAAAGAATTAATATATCATGGTACTAAAAAAGACCTTAATCAAAATATCAGCAATCTTTATTTGCAGTGAAGGTTGTTTTAATTTACTATGTAACTTTTGTAAGAGCGCTTGTCATTCAGACTCAGGAGAACTTGCTTTCTTATTTGTTTACAAAGAGTTGACTTTCCCTTCAGAAAAACTAAAGCTGAAGAGGGCTTTATAGCAATCTTTTGGAACTATGCAGGGCTGTTTGTCAGTTTCTCTTTTACTGTCATTGTATTGTGGTTGTTGATTCTTGGTAGCAAATGGATGATAAATCTGGTTTATTGATAGGTCATGAGAATAGCAGATAAAGGTGCTGATATTGTTAGAATTACTGTGCAAGGAAGAAAAGAGGCTGATGCTTGTTTCGAGATTAAGAACTCCCTTGTCCAGAAAAAGTGAGATAGTTCTATTAATTTATTTAATTCGTACATATATTTAGAAGTGCATGATTATAATAATATTTATATTTACCATTTCCAGTTATAATATACCTTTGGTGGCCGATATTCACTTTGCACCTGCGGTAGCATTGCGAGTGGCTGAATGCTTTGACAAAATTCGTGTCAACCCTGGAAACTTTGGTATTAACAAAAATTAGTCCTGATATATTTACCGTTTCATGACATTAGTTTGTGTTTAATGCAAAGTGCATCTGCAGCTGACAGGCGGGCCCAATTTGAGAAGCTAGAATACACTGAGGACGATTACCAGAAAGAACTTGAACATATTGAAAAGGTACATAGTGAAGTATGATTTACATAGCTACTTAACATTATTATCCATTCCTCCATTGAATTAGGTTCTTTACGGTCAAATATTCACTTCTGCTGAATATGTAGGTTTTCACTCCATTGGTGGAGAAATGCAAACAATATGGCCGAGCCATGCGTATAGGCACAAACCATGGAAGTCTTTCTGATCGTATAATGAGTTACTATGGTGATTCGCCCCGTGGTATGGTAATATTCTTTTTCCTTAAGAGATATACTTTGTCTATTTCCTCTCATGTAAGCCCATATATCGCAATCCCTCTAAAATATGGTACTTGCATGCTGCTACTGAATATGATTGAGCATCTCAGAACCATAGTAGCGTAGTAACCACCAACACCTTTCAAAATCCAGTGTAAAATAATGATTTATTTTGTTATGCAACTTATTTTAGAAACTAATAGGCTAGTATATCATCATGGTGGAACAGGTGGAGTCGGCATTTGAGTTTGCAAGAATATGCAGGAAACTGGACTACCACAACTTTGTGTTCTCAATGAAAGCGAGCAACCCAGTTGTGATGGTACAGGCATACAGGCTGCTGGTGGCAGAGATGTATGTCCAAGGATGGGACTACCCTCTCCACCTTGGTGTCACTGAGGCCGGCGAGGGTGAGGATGGCCGCATGAAATCTGCCATTGGTATTGGCACTCTCCTTATGGTATGCCTCAAGTTTGGCTCTTTGTCTATTCTAGCTGCACAACTTTCTGGAATAACATGAAATGACTAGAGTAAATTGGGAATGCACTTTTCTTTCAGGATGGATTGGGTGACACCATTCGTGTCTCCCTGACTGAACCACCAGAAGAAGAGATTGATCCATGCAGGAGGCTGGCGAATCTTGGCACAATTGCTGCAAGCCACCAAATCGGAGTGGTTTGTTCTTCTTTTTCTTTTAATTTTATTATTTTTTGCACTTATGATGCTATGAACCCAACTTAGTACTGTTTTCTGTGGTATTTTGCTGTAGACACCTTTTGAGGAAAAGCATAGGCATTATTTTGATTTCCAGCGCAGAAGTGGTCAACTTCCTTTGCAAAAGGAGGTTAGCATTTACATTCTGGTTTTCCATTTTATCACTAGGTACAGTGTTCTATTAGAAACATAGCTTTCTTTTTTCTTATCTCGTAAATTTATTCATGATGTAGGGAGAAGAAGTTGATTACAGAGGAGTATTGCATCGTGATGGTTCCGTTCTCATGTCTGTTTCCTTGGATAAGCTCAAGGTATTCTTGAAATAGAAAAGTTTTCTCTTTTGCAGAATAGATATCCTTTGCAAAGGTTATATGATAGAAATTGTTATTCAGGCTCCAGAGCTTCTGTACCGGTCTCTTGCTGCAAAATTAGTTGTTGGCATGCCTTTCAAGGTAATCTCTTTTCTTCTGTCTTTGGAAGCTAATTTCTCCATTTGTATGTTTTAGCTGAGTTTCCTCCTTAATTGATAAGAAAACATCCAATGGATTTTAGGATTTGGCGACTGTAGACTCCATTCTTCTAAAAGAGCTTCCTCCTGTAGAAGATGCTGATGCGGTGACAATTATCTTTTTTTTTTTTTGCTTTGCTACTTGTTTCATTTCTTTCAGCATTACAAAAAGAATTTCACTAACCTTTTATGTGTGTAATTCAGAGGTTGGCTCTGAAAAGATTGGTGGATATAAGCATGGGCATAGTTACTCCCTTGTCAGAACAACTGACAAAGCCACTACCTCATGCCATAGTACTTGTAAACCTCAAGGAGCTCTCCAGCGGTGCACATAAACTTCTTCCAGAAGGTACCATTAAATAATAATTCGAAATCTATCCTTTTTACTTGTATCTTTTTTTGGGCACAATCAAGTATCCTCCTATTTTGATCCTTTTATTAATTTGTTTTTGTTTAATCAATACCTCTTTCAGGCACAAGACTGGCTATAACTCTGCGTGGTGATGAAGCTTATGAAGAACTAGAAATTCTAAAAAGTGTGGCAGATAATGTAATTATGGTCTTGCATAACCTTCCTTATGGTGGTGAAAGAGACAGCAGGGTTCATGCTGGTAGGAGGTAAGTAACTTTTTCTTCACAAAGTAAAATAAAGAAAAAGTAAAAAGGGTGCCCTTATTACTATCAAGTACTATTGATGACAGTAACCAATTTGCTGATCATTACCGAATGTCTCCCTGGAAAGGTAGCGTGCTGCTATTAATGAATATGCTTCAATTAACACTAAAATTTGCAAATAATTAAAACTCAAATTGTTGCCACAATTTCCCCGCTTTTTTTAAATACAATGCAACTCCTTTCAAAACACAATGATGACAATAGCTTACTTCTAACTTGGTTCTTTTTTTTTTTTTTGGTATTTGATGTTGCAGGCTGTTTGAATATCTAGAAGAAAATGGCTTCAATTTCCCTGTGATTCACCACTTAGAATTCCCAGAGAAAATGCACCGGTAAGTGTCACCTCCAGCTCCTCTTTCCAACATTATTTTCAATAAAAATTTGGTTAGTCAATTAGTAATATCTTTTCTAAATCAGGGATGACTTAGTAATTACTGCTGGGTCAAATGTGGGTGCTCTTTTAGTCGATGGGCTTGGTGATGGTATATTGCTTGAGGCACCGGATCAGGATTTTGAGTTCTTGCGAGATACTTCTTTTAACCTACTTCAGGGATGCAGAATGCGCAACACCAAAACAGTAAGTCGACTTGCATAAAGTGGAATGTGTATGTGCAGGCACATTTGATGCAGTGTGATCAACTTCAAAACATAAAGCAATCACAAACATAAGGCCTATCTTAAATAATTACAGCCCAATTTTTACTAGCTCATGTGACTCTGACTAAGCTGCATTATTTAGTGAAAACTGAAAAAACACAAAATGTAAATCAACCAGTTAGGTAGAAAATTGCCTTAGTAATTCAAATTTAGTTTATTGAGGTACTTGTACATATTCCAATGCTGACATCTCAATTTTTCATTTATACTTGATATATAGGAGTATGTGTCATGTCCTTCCTGCGGTCGCACACTTTTTGACCTTCAAGAAGTCAGTGCTCAGATCAGAGAGAAAACTTCACATTTGCCTGGTGTTTCCGTAAGTCCTTTTCTATTCTTTTTTTATAAGGGTCAAAATTCACAAGTAAAATGCATTTAGAAAATTATACTTAATTATGCCATTGATTTTTTGCACCTCTTGATCTAGTATCAAAGGAACTCCCAAATTTTGCAATTTTCGTGAACTAATATTCCAGGTGACATTAAACAAGATGAATATTTCGAGTGTATTTTTTAAGGATTTGAAATATGATTTTTAATACAATGCAAACTGATGTCATGATGTGTTTTAAGAAAAAGTTGCAACTTAGAATCTTTTCTCTCTGATTTGCTAGATCGCAATCATGGGTTGCATTGTAAATGGGCCGGGAGAAATGGCTGATGCTGATTTTGGATACGTTGGTGGCGCTCCAGGAAAGATTGATCTCTATGTTGGCAAGGTACTTTAATATTTCAAAACCTTTTGGTCTTCGTTGTCTGTAATCGACTACAAGTTGCAATTTTGCGTCAAGTAGCCAACTTTTAGTATGCAAGCTGATATAGAATTTTAACTTTTATTTCAAAGGCCGTGGTTTTTGTCAATGTGGCATTTTATATGTTGGATATCTGTACAATCCTTAACTTCTACACGTCCTTTAAAATGTTTTATAGGTTTGATTATGTGATCAGTGATCATTTTAGTATAATTAAATATACTTTTATTTGAACCTCGCAGACCGTAGTACAAAGAGGTATTGAAATGGAGAAAGCCACTGATGCGTTGATTCAGCTGATAAAGGATCATGGCCGTTGGGTCGATCCACCAGTCGAGGAGTAAATGTTGTAAAATTGTAGAAGCATTTTTATTCTTTACATATTAGGAGATGCAGATCCAGGGAAATAAATAATATCAAATGTAGCTTATACACTTTCATGTAAAATACTTGAAAATTATTTATAATAAAGCTGATTTAAGTGAGTAATCTCACGCATGCGACAACAACTACAACTAGCCATATGGACTTGTGAAGTTCATATCAGAAATTTACGAGATAAAAAGAGGTTAATAACTCAAGTAATCTAAAATTTATTGCCTGTTTCTTTCGAATTTCTTAATTAAATTCATCTTATGTGACTTCCATTTATATTCAATAGTAACATTTACAAATATAATGTAAACTTTTACTAAATACTTGCATAACATGTTTAAAATTTCGTATGTGCTGATACAAACTTTCAGTACGAAGTTTTTATACTGTTTTCCAATGCTTCCTTTTACACAATTTGCTCAACAAGCTCTGTTTTTGTTACTGTTTTTTTTTTTCTTTTCTTTTCTATCCGATTCTCAAATAACACATTATTTCTATATAAATAAATAATACAGTTATAAATTTATAATAAAAAAGGAGAAAAAAGTGCAAGCGTAGAAAAAAAAAAAAAACGCATAATTTGTGTGTCTATGACGTTACTTTAATTAATACAACAAAAAAAGTTCATAATATCGGGTTACAAGGAGGAATGAACAAAGATCTGTAATATTATGGAGCAAAAGATTGGGTGATAATATAATATACCATGTGTCAAATAATTTCTCAAAATGCATTCTATTTATATATCAAAAGGTCTACCTACCTACAATTTTTATTTATCTTTTGATTTATTTGAAATAATTAAAAAAAAATTTAAGAATGTAAAAATAAATCACTACTAAGTGATCCCTCCGTATCTAAAATTTTATAAGTTGATCGCCCATTCCATATACATAAAAATACATTTGCTGCAGCCGATGCGAAGTTATAAGACTTATTATCGTTGTTTACAAAGACTTTACGTAGTAGAGTATCTAAATTTCATTCCTATTTCTATTTCTACTTTTGACAAAAGCACCAATGCAACATCGCAAAAACTTTCAAATCAACAAATAAATCACTATTAGCTTTTTGATGATTTCTAAAAGTTATTTTTTTTTTCTGTAACCGGATGGTAATTTCCAAATGAAAAAATAGTTAAATGTTTGTATTTCATTTGAAATAAAAAGAGCATTGATTAGAATAATATTTTTTTTTATTTTAGAAAGATAACATAGATGGGAAATTTCATCGCATGCGATTTATCAGATAATTTTATTTATTAATAAATATATTGTTTTTGTTAAAATATTTTTTTTCCATGTTGATTTGTTGGTTCTTATTTTTTTTTTGAAGTGCAACTCTTTTTCCAAATTTTTGTTTGCTCTCAAATGGATGGGTTCCAGTTGATAAACTATTAAACTTCGACATTTTTTTGCTTTCATGTTGTGGCTTCAATATTGGGAGACAGTAGCGGATCCTCTTAGTACCCGATCCAAATAGCAATAGCTGGTCTGAAAAACCCCAATAGCCAAACGTTTCAATCCGTTAAAAATATTCGGCGGGTCTTCCTCCTCCGCCAAGGGTTTAGGGTTTTGGCGCCATGGGGGAGGAAGAGAGGCTTCGATCGCTCATCACCAAGCTTCAAGTCGAATCAAGCGTTCTAGATCGCGTCGTGTACAAAAACAAAAACCAGCACAGGCGCTCTCGTTATTTTCAATACCTCCTCAAGGTGATTCTCCCGTCAAATTCATCATTCTCGTGAAATATTGATGACATTTCTTATAATTTATATGCATAAATGATAGTTTTTCCTTGATGAAAGCATATTTTTTATAGCATTTGTGATAATTTACATGTAGAAATGGTAATTTGTCCTTGTAGAGAGCATATTTTTCCAATCAAGTATAGAGAAATTGATATGCTTCTTTGTCACAAAAATATTGTTTTTCTCAGTACTATTTATTTTCATTTCTGATTGCTGTAGAAAATTTGCTGTGTATATTTCAATAATCTAAAATTTGATCTAATCTGACTCTTTTGATTAGGCGAGAAGGGATCTGAAATTGGTAGAGGCTGCAAAACTGCCACTGATATTAAATGCACTTTTTTCCTATAATAGATGGTAAAAGACCTGCTGAAAAGGCTCATCTTCCCTATCGGTAATTATCTTTTCCATGGTTCCCAACTTTAAATTTTTATTCTCTCGAACTCCCTAGGCCTTGGTACATATTAAATTGTAATTAAGCATTGAAAATTGTCCAGTTGAGAAGAAACATACAAATAAAGTCAGGTCTATCAGCATCTGTTCCTTTTGTGTTGCTGATTTGGTGATATTTCAAATATTAGGGGGAAGAAACAATTCACTGGTGCAAAGTACACTTACCATGAGAGGCTATTGGGTGTTGCAAGGCTACTTACAGAGGTAAAAATCCACGTCAAATTACATTAATGATTTTCTCTTTTCAATTTTTTCAATGTGTTGTAACTACATTTTTTTCATCTTTTCCCAGTTCACTTTGTGGATGAGTTCTTTCAGGTTTTATCACTATGTAGATGATTTCTTACAGAATTTTATGACATTGTTACCTTGTATTGGTAGAGTGTTAGGCTAGTAGATTTCTTCATGACTCCTTTTTACCAATCTTCTGTTGGTTTAGTTTTTTAGTTGTGTTTGTAGTTTCTGAGAGGATCAACAGTATATTAGCCAGCCAAAATTTTGAAGCTAACATTGCACATATTGTTTCCTTTGTTTATTTTGATGCTCTTTTTCAACTTGTTAACACTCCCAACTTTTTTTATCTTTAATGCAGATGTCTGAGCCAGTAATTAATGCAGCAATGTATCCTCATTATGTTTATTTATTGTACATTTGCTATTTTTTTGTTTATCTCTCAATGCATAAACTAAAGAGAGATTGGTATATTGATCTGTGAGCGTATTGAGTTAATCACAAAATCTTTGATAGTTTAAATTGTATGTATAAAAATCACAACATTCTGGTATCTTGGTGACAGGGACTTTTCAGTATACAACAGCAATAACAACAACAAACCCTTTAGACCCAAACAAGTTGGGGTGGGCTAGAAATGAAACCCAACCAGACCAGAGTCCCAGTACCAGAGTCCAAGCCTTTATGCAGGGACCTTTCAGTATTAAATGAAATTTCATCTTTCTTTTCTCATGAAGGTGTGCACACTTGATGTACAAATTAGGAAAAAAAAAACATATTTTTCTATTCACAGAGAAAAGAAAACACATGAGGCTTAATATCACTTTCCAAAAAAATAACAAAGGAAATGGCACTGTACTTTGAGGTTGTTCATTTCCCTTATACATTTATAGTCAGATATCTTTGGTGTTTGCTAAATCATTTTTTGTGGGATTTTCAACTATGGTGCTGGCTTTACTTGGACGCATTAGGGTTATTGTTCAACAAGTAATTATCATTTTAAACGAGATGAAACTTTTATCTTCTTAAGCAATCTTCAGCATTTCTCAACAAAGAAGATAAAAGTACATAATTTGTGTTTACAAGCTATTGTTAAGCAAACTAGTATATCCAGTTCTTAAACGAGAAGTTGAAAACTGAAATTTGTGTTTTACTTTGATGAAGCACATAATTTATTGCATTGCGATCTTTGCCTTATGATTTTTATCATGTAGGTCTTTAGAGAATATAATCCTGTAAAAGACGAAGTGGTTATTTTAGAATGCAAATGGAAAGAAGATAAGTTTGTATTACTTAAGAAATCACAAAATAAAAACAACAGTGAGGAGAATGGAGATACAATTCCCTGCGAGTTGACAATCCAATACAGGACAATTCTCCTTTTTGATGAAGGTTTGTGACTTTGTGATTTTCTTTGTCTATAATAATTTTGTCCTGGTGTGGTGCAAATCAGTCACCGCAGGACTGATAATAACTTTGATTTGTTAAAAGAAGTTATACCTGTACAATGTCAGATCTGTGTGGCAATTATTAGGTGCACTGATTTGTTCTTTTGTGCCCACTTGCAAAAGGTTTCCCTTTCAGTAGTTGCAGAAAACCTTAATTAACATAGGACTTGTTTTGTTTTTTGTGTGCATTTTGCAGAAGGTTTTTCATATAAAAAAACCTTAATTATATTAAAATGTGAGTGATTGTTGTTCAGAAAAAAATGGAGCACATTGTGCTTAAAAACCGATGGCATCAATAAATCTTTACCTATCTTAGAAGAAATGGACATCTCTACCTTTTTTGGAAAATAGAATTGACTTTATCAATAGGTATTTACTTGTTTCAGCTAGACATTTCCATGTTTACCAATCTTGTTGGCAAATAGAAATAATTGTGAATGCTTTTACATATGTTGATATCTTTTGATTTGATTTCTCAATGAGGTTTTTTTATTTTTATTTTAATTCCAGACAAGTTAGTGGAGAGTCAAGGGGAGCCATCACATGCAACTCCATTGGACAATATTTTATCTCGAGACCAAATTGATGACATGGATCTTGAAAGCAATGCTCAAATCAAATACGAAGATACTTTGAAACTTCAAGAGAAGAGGGAACATGTTCCCTTTGTTTCAGTTGGGAAACCAAGGATTATTCAGTCTGATCCTGACCTTACCGAATCAAATAAGAAGCCTTAGTTGGAATTAGATGCTGCTGGCAGTGGCCTACCTGAACACCTATTAATGTTTTCAATGAATTCAGGTTAAAATTCTGATTTAAAATACTAGAATTGACATATTCCACCTTCCTTTCGACCAGTCTCTCTCAGCTGCAAGCACATCCACCACCTCAAGTCCCTGGAAAAGCCCAATGCAGTGCTCCGCTTCCTTTGCCAAGTTGGTGTTGAAAAATCCAACATCCGAGCTGCGGTTTCACGGGATTCTCGCCTCCTTTGCTCCAGCGTGGAAAAGGAACCTCAGACCGAATTTCGAAAAGCTACAAGAGGTTGGTCTATCCATCAAAGACATCTCAGGTATCATTTCAAGAAATCCTTGTGTGTTCCTGTCCAATTTCATGCCAAAGGTTGATTTCTGGTTGGTTGTTCTCGGCTCAGTGGAGAACTTGTCACTGGTCTTGAAACAGGTGCTGACGGTTCTCAAAAGCAGCATTAAGAGGGTTGTCATGCCAAAATATAACTTCCTTTCAAGAGCAATGCGGGTTATCGGTTCCTCAGACAGTGCAGCTGATTAAACTGGCTCCAAGGTTGATTATTTAATCCCGCAACTTTGAAGGTAAAAGCTGAGAGGGCTGAGAATTTAGGCATCCCTCGTTCATCATGAACGTATCTGTATGCATTAATTCTGGTCAACAGTTTGAGCCAACGTACCGTAGATGCGAGGTTAGATAACTTTAAAAGTCTCGGGATTTCACAGGAGGAAATAGCACTTATGATTAGTAGAGCACCCTTTTTATTGAACAAATCGGGGGAGCTTATTGCCAGAAAAATGGAGTTCCTGATAAAGAAAGTGGGTTGCAGTAAGATCAATGTGGTCCGAAACCCAGTTCTGCTTATGTACAGCTTGCAGAACCGGCTGGTCCCTCGGACTGCTGTTCGAAAGCTTCTAATGTCTGAAAGAATACCAGCAGCAAATAGAGCTTTTGGCATTTGCTTGGTGAAGCCCAAAATTAGTGTTGGAGAGCATACAAGTCCATGACATTGTCCTTGTTTTTAATTTTACCTTTACTAGTGATCATTCAATTCCAAATACATTTTCTACGCTGAGAAAACGATAACACAAAACTCCAAAAAGGTGTCAAGATGCCTGGATGAAAACTGTCACAAACCGATTACAATAACCATTTGTATTTATTTCAACTATAATGTGTTTCACTGATAGATTATTTGCGCGAACTTTTGGTTCAATGTTATTACTTAATCAGTATTCTGCAAGTTCGTTTTTCATAATGTAGGCTAACATTTTCAGCACCGGTAAGCATTAAAAAGTGAAAAGAACTAAGATTCTTATACTACATTGTGCATACCGATACAACCTGGAAAAGTTCGAGACAACCCATAAGAAACCTAAAGGACTAAAAAAATAAAAATTTCGACATCTGAACCAAAAAAAGCTCAAATAATTGACAGAAAACTAAACAGTCTTCCAGATGAAAAGTTTAATCTCAAAAAAAAAAAAACTTCCTGGGCTACTTGTAATGTTCTACTTTCTCGATGAACATGTCTCTGACTCAGGCTCAGCCTAGTGCACATTTGGATCTAGTCAGCATATGAGATCAAAGTGTATTCTTTTGTACCCAAAAATCAGTAATTAGATACATTTTTCGGAGGTCACTAAATTTTTTTTTTCTAAAATCTGTATTTATAATAACTTTAATTTATTTTTGCAGTAAGTATATTTAAAATCTTAATTTGGTCGCTTCATCACTACTTCATCCAATACACATGGATGGACCTATGTATTGATTGGAAATAGTCACAAAGTCACCAAATTTAGATACAAGTTCAGTGACTCAGAGTTTATAAATCAAAGTTTAGTTATCAAATGAAATGAATTTTGAATGCATTGACCTCCGAAAAAAGGTGACGCATTGCAAGCCGAGCTATCCGACTCCGACTCGGGTTCAGACTCGGGTACAGACTCAGAACTAGAAGTGGTTGCCACATCAGATCCAAGTCAACAAGGCGACACAAAGGTTGATGCACGTATTAACTAGTGCAGTCTTCAAGATGATAGTCATTAAGAATGGTTTGGTCTCCAAGAGTTATAATGAGCTTGGTTTCCAATGTAGTCAAAGTTATTTAAGTTTACTATTTCCTAGATTATTAAATTTAGCCATTAATATTTTGATTTCCAAGACAAGAAACAATTTGTATTTATAGGAGAAGTTGTCATCTTCTTCCTTAGACTATTGATATATGAAATTCTGAATTTTTATGTTATTGTGTGAGTTATTTGATCGTTTCTTGTTACATCACTAAACCGAATATTTGTTCCGTAGAACACAGGGTCTATATCTCGGGGCGCCGTGTCGTCAAAAGGCCTTTCATGTATCATTTTTTCCGGTGACTTCCACATGTGCAATTATCTTGCTCTTGCTTCAGAATCTGCATAAATTAGAAACAATTGAATTGATGCAACAATTTTACTGTTACTACTACAAACCTATATTAATAAATTCAATAAGAAGTTAAAAATAAAAATCAACCTACCTCGACTTGGTTTTGAAGAACCTTTATGTGTTGTACTGCCAAGTCCAGCATATCTGCAGTGCTTGTTTGCTGTTTGTATCACATAAAACTATACTTGATTAGTTATCAAATTTAATTTAATTGAATTGGTCAGGAAAAAAAACACTGAACTCTTTTTTAAAGATAGAAGAATAAAGACTGATTGGAATGTGTTTGTGTCACCTTATCTATGTTAGGCACTAGATCTTGTAGCTTCCTTAAATTCTCACTTATTCTTGTTCGTCTCTCCTACAGTGATTGTTGAAAGAATTAAATTAGAAGATTGATTCTACCTTCAGACAGCTTTTGCAATTTTAGCAAATCCAGTAGAAAAAGGAAACAAAAAAGTTACTGTTATACCCTCTCAGCTATACTTCTAGGATGAGTGGCACAACCATGCTTAGCTCGAACTTTGAAGGGTACTTGGTCTTGTTGTATCTGTAAATGCTTCTCTACTGCTCCCATTTCCAATGATGTCCTTGGAAAAAACTTCAGAAAAATTCAAATTTCATTAGTTCAGAAAGCAGGTCAACAGTATAAACTGCTCTTAGTGCTAGCATATCTCCTAATCACCTATTCACCTTATTAGCAACTTACATAGAAAGGAAATTTTCCTCTTTTTGAATATTAATCTTACAGTTTCAGTTCACAGAACATGCCATTATCAGTCCTGGACTGTTTTAGTTGGATTGACAAAATTATTATTTACTGGCATCATTGACTCAAAGCAATGACAGCTTTTAAGAAAAAAGAAAACTGAAAAAAAAAAATCAAGATGTATTTGTACCAGAGAATCAATGTCGCTAAGATTAGTAATAATATCTCCACTGTTATCCTTCCCTCTTTTATTAGCTGAGAAAACAATAGAATTGGTGTCATCCCATGAGCCAATAGGGAAGCTGTATGGACGGGTCTCGTCAGAGAGGGCCCCACTGCCACCTATGCTTCCCCCTAAATCTGGAATTTCATCTTCTGAAATCTGAAAGAAGGTATGAGTATGAAGTATGAACTAATCTTTTGTGGTGGCATCTCTCATCTCTCCTAATAAACTTTGGCAACATAAGAAAGGATAATACATTGCACGTAATTTTTATAATATTTGGTCTGCACTGCAAGGCAAGGAACTTTTTCTTCATGTTATTTATGCAACTTTAGTGATATTCTTACAACTTCAGTATTTTCATCATGTTACAATCGATCCTAGAATCGGTTAGATGGCTTGAAAAAAGAAATTTACTGGCATTACTGACCTGAGACAAAGGATAACTTTTAACAATAGAAAAAGGCTGGAAAATGAAAAAAAAAAAAAATTCCGTCAACTTTAATTAATAATTTAATATATATTGGTACCTGACAATCCATGTCGCTAAGATTAGTAATAATATCTCCACTGTTATCCTTCCCTCTTTTATAAGAAGATGACGCAGAGAAAACACTAAAATTGGCACTAGAAAGCGAGCTTTGGTGTTGTCTATCTTTCCTGAGAGGAATGAATAGTGAATTTTAAACAACTATTCCTAAAAAATATCTCATATTGATGGAAAACAAATCCATATTCACGTAACATTGCTAATATTTAACTATAATGAAAATACATAATATCAAAAAACAAACAAAGAACAGAAGTAATTCTGAGATACTAGGAAGCACTAGAAAAGCATATTTAAAATAATATTATATATAATAGTAACAAGTGAAAGCACATCTGATGTAAAATAGTCGTCAATTGGTCATATATACTTGTGCTATGTAACTCCTGAGTTTTCAACATATTTCATTCGATACAAAATTTCAAAACAGTAAAACACAACAGTTGATAGAAATTTACTTAGCTAATTCTGTCATGGATGAGAAAATGTTGTATAGTATACCCAATACCTAGTGTTCTCCAAAATGACACAACACGAGCGTGTTGGTACGACACGCATGCATATTGACACGACACGAAACGATACATTTATAGGATTAGCACGACACGTGCGTGTCGGCATGTCGTGTTGGAGATTTTCAAACATTGACACGTCTTAACACGACACGACACGACAAAAATTAATATTATTTAGAATTTCTTAAAATATATTGAGTTCATGTTATAAATTTAATTACTTTTATTCATAATTTTTTTATTCAATCATTAAATTCTATTTTAATATATGAAGTTAAAATAAATTTCAATAATTTTTTTATATTTTTCTACTTTTAAAATTTATTTTAGTATTTTGTAATGAATTTTTAGCAAAAAAATTAAAATAAATTATAATATGGCTTGACACGTTTAACACGCCGTGTCATAATGCGTGACGTGTTAACCAATCCCTTCAAGCTCTAACATCACACGGCACGAGCCAACAAGACACGTTTGCAATTCACTACTAGTACCTAAGACCAAAATTAATAAGGTCTGACAAAAATGCAGATCAACCAAGACAAAGTCAGTACAGTTAAGCACAGACTAGTATGAGCTCTACATAGAATGAGAAAGCAGGGGAATGCGACAGAGGATATTGAAATCAACATTAGTCTTCAAAATAAATCATATACAATAATAATTATGAATGATCTTCAAACAATGTAATTTTTGTACTAAAATTGAATGTGACAGAAAATGAAATTCAAATTTAGATAAAATTTTCACCTTTTATTTAACACAATTGGATAGTCTTGTCCCTCCTCATCACTAAAAGAAAGCTCTGTCTTGCGTATACACAGACTGCTTACAAAATGTTTATCTCTATCAAAATTCCAACCAGTCCAAATTGACATATAAATTAAAACAATAATATTTAGCATAAGTAGGTTAAAAAAAAAGTAGATATCACACCTTGTATTCCCTCTCCCTTCAAATGTAAAAAGTCTTCTATCTAAAAAATCACGAGCGACCAATTGAGGGCATCTAAAAACACTAATTGTTTCAAGAGAATTAAGCAATGACAAACCCTCAATTGACAAAATATCAGGGCAGTGACTGATTTCCAACTTCTTGAGCCCAACTAGGTGTTTTGACAGCTTAACGGATTTCGTTTTGTGGAGACCTTCAATTCTCAAGGAATGCAGAACTTGAAGGTTCACAGCCTCTAGAAATTGTGCACAAGAATAGACTGAAAGTTTCACTAATGCAGGAAACTTGGGTACATTCCTCAAAAGTGGACAACTTTTGATACATAGAGATTTAAGGGCTGGGAAATCCATATTTCTTATTTCAATCCATTCCACCAACTCATACATCTCCCAAATAGTCAATTGCTCCAAGGATGGGTATCTAATACTATTTTCTGGTTTATATTCTGATTCAGATAAATTCATTTTTCGAACAGAGTACATCTTCTGGATGCTGAGGAACTTGAGTGATCGAAGTCTGCTGAGATCAGGCAAACTTTCACAATTATAACAATGATCGAATATAATGGAGACCAATCTAGAAAAGTGAGCACATTTGACCCACATTGGAAAACTATTCCCAGGATAATCCCTAATAATGATCTCTTTTAGATTATCAGTAGGATAAAGGCTTTCAAGTACTTCTTCTGCAATTTTACAGCCTTCATCATCTTCTAGAAAGGTCTTCCCATCCCCCCAATGAAGAAACAAAGTCTCAATGTGCTCCTTGCTTCTCATATCAGACTCCTTTGCATCAATCCCTCTCCTCACATTTATAAGTCCTGAAATCTGAAGACATCCTTTCAGGTGTTCCATGCCTTTCAACTCTTCAATTCCACAGTGTAACAATGGATCCACACCGACATTAAATGTCGCCAGACTCCGTAGACCAATTAACTTTCCAATGCCACGGGGCATGACTACTGATCCTACTTCCTTAGTCACATCAAGATACTGGAGGTTGGTCAATGCCCCGATGGTTCTGGGCAATTCTTCAAGATAATGGCACTCTTTGGCTTCCAGGGTTTGAAGATTGATCAAATTTGATATTTTTGAGGGAATTCTATTAATGTTGGTGCCACTAACACTCAAGTAACGCAGATTGATAAGTGAACTGAGAGTTTCTGGTAATTCTTCCATATCAATATTGTCTAAGTTTAGTGTTACTAAACTATGAGATTTTACAAGGAGAGAATCCAAATCAATAAGATTTAAGATGCAGGAAGAGAGACGATGTTGAAATGTAGATCTCCTCAGCACCAAAAAGGTCTGAAAATTTTGGGCACTTGTTATTAAGTGGTTCAATGATACTGATCGAAATTCATGAGCTACAAGTGACAAGTGACAAATACTTTCAGGTGCTCTTTGCACACATTCCTCAAACTGAAAGCACTCATTCTTTGAGAGTTGCCGAGCCAAATCATGGATAAGACCTGGCATCACAAATTTATCTTCTTTCATATCAGAAATGAGAGAAGGTTGAAAAAATGATTGAGATAAAAATTGATCAAAATATTCTAGCCCGATATCATCGATATCTCTACCCTTACATGGCTTGACGAAACCTTGTGATGACCACATGTAAACTAGATGTTTTTTCGAAAATATATACTCTTTTGGAAACAATGAACAGTACTTGAAACATTGTTTCAAGTGAAAGGGCAGATACTCATAACAAACCCTCAAAGCCACATCTCCTTCCACTTCATCCATTTCCCAAAAACTATTATCCATTATAACCCTCCACCAGTCCTTGGTAATAGAATTCCTTAGGAGACCACTAAGGACCTTTACGCACAATATAACATTTCTACACTTGGCTAAAAGACATTTTCCAATATTTGCCAACTCAGTATCACCATCTGGATTTTGACCGTTAAAAACACATTGGTTGAATACCCTGGAACACCATCCATGAGACAAATTATTCATATAATACAATTGCATTGATCCCTTTACCTTGGCAACAGTTTTTCGTGTGGTAGTAACCACAATTGCACTTTTTTCTTTACAAACTTTAAGGAGGGCTGAAAGAAGGTCCCAGCATTTTTGGCTCTCATTTTCAAAGTTATCCAGCAAAAGCAAGAGCATCTGATCCATCAGCTCCTCCTTCACCGTCTCCTCAAGAATTTCCAGATCAGTAGTATCACAAGGGGTGCCAGTTAAGGACTCTATTATAACCCTCATTAGCCTCATTTCATCGAACTTTTCAGGCATGCATATGTATTTTCTTTTATCAAAGGCACTGCACAATGAATTGTTGAGGACTTGAAGTATGGTGGTCCTTCCATTGCCTCGATTAGATACTATAGACAAAAAAGTAGAGTTACCATTGGTCCCATCCTCTGAAGATAGAAGTTGGATGATTCTATTTACATCACCAGCTCGACCATAGATAAGTGAGCCGCCAACTTCAAAAGTTTCCTGGTAGGACTGCATCTTACTAACCTAGGACAATGTAGAAGAATTAGATATGCTGGAAGAAAAACAGATTTAAGAAAAATAATTTAAGTCTAGAAACAACAAAAATTGCATTCCAAGATTTTAGAAGTTCTGGTTTTTACTAACCGTTAATAAAATAAAGGAAAAATACAAAAAAGTTACTTGGAAATAACCAAATGTCTGCTTCAATCAAGCTTGCACAAGTCTCAGCTCAGTGGTAATCCCTAATAAGGAAAATGCCACTTTTTCAAACAGGATTTCGGTCTTTCTTTTAAGTAATTGAGAAAGACGCCATCCAAGAAGTCAAATATGACCGACAAATTGGAAAATGGTCGGCCACCTACCAATCAGGGGTGGAGCCAGGGTTATCAGGGGGGCGGATCCGTAAGGGTGAAACCTAAAAAAATAACAATAAAATATGATATAATGCATCATTTTATAAAATAAAAACATGTGAAAAATAAAAGTATCATTCACTAATCAGATAAAAAAATCATATTTTTAATACACTTGTGTATTTATGAAAAATTCACAAAAGTTACATCTCTATTAACTTAAAATGGTCAAAACAAATAAGTATTACTAGGTCAAAATGAATATGACATTTTAAGAGATCATTTATAAAATCGTAAATATTAAAATAATTATTTAGAACTGAACAAAATCAGTTTTTATTAAATTCTGAGTTCTTTGAGTACCTATATTTAACACATTCGATATTAGATTAATTTTATACATAAACATGAACCGGACAAATTTGTAATGAAACATGCAGACACTTAAAAAAATTTTGGCATATATTCAGCCAATGTAACGTTAAACAAATGAAACTTATTCTTTCTTTCTTTTTTTCAGGGAATTAAACAAATTAAAATTAAAAAGGAGTTTTCTCCAAATTCATATCGGTGCGGGCCAACTCTAGTGCGATTTCTACGAGTGAATTGTGAATAGTTTGTAAAAACTTTGGTGGGCGAATGATGTGAATAATTTTGAATAGTGCTACAACTAGGGTGATATCGAGTCGAGTATGATTGAGTTAGACTACTCAAAATCAATTCGTGTATATTTGAGTTAACTCGTGATTCGATCATGAGACACTTCTGAGTTGAGTAGTTTATTCGAAATCAACTCATGACGGCTCGAGTTGACTCGGAAGTCGGTAATTTTTTTGAACAAAAACAAGGGTCCAGCCCTTGCCTTTTTTACTCGAAATACAGCTACATATTTATACAAATTGAAATAAAAAGGTCAAAACAAAATGTAAATTGCTGTGAAAAAATATATATAGCTAAGCAAGCTTTATAGGCAAGACAAACACGCCTCTAACTAACAAAATTCGAAAAAATGACAGATTCAAATGAATGTAGAACAAAATCCAACTCATCTTAAATTTTGTAAAAACGAACTTACAGTTAAAAATCTAAGAAATAATCGACAAACAAATACGAAACTGGGAATTGAGAACAAATCAATGCATCAATCAAGGTAGAATTGATAACTACCTGTATATTCCAGTAAAGGAGAAACCAAAGGCTGAGGCTGAGCGGCGGAGAAAGAGGAATCGCATCATCTGCAGACTTTTATTTGGATGCAGAGAGCTGACTTTGATGCGGACCGTTGGATTGGAAATTTTGGAATACAAAGGTGCGGATTTTGAAGAGAGCTGACTTTTATTTACCATACTTGCCCGAGATTTGGCTAGCTGCCCGCAAAGAAGGAAAGCGAATAAGCCATTGGTGCGGCCGCCATGACTGCGTAAGGACCGTCCGATCTAATCTGGACGGTTCATTTTTTTCGGGAGTGTGAAATTTACGGAACTCTTTAGCCGTTGAGATTAAATCAGACGGCTGACACGGAGCGATAGGCACTCTACCCATCTTAGCGATGGGCACTCTACCCATCTTAAAGCGATGGGCACTCCTCCTTCCGTCGCGCACTCTAGGGCAGCGGTTCAACCAGGCGGGCATCCTCTTTTACTCTTGACCCTATCCATCGCCTTGCGACAGCCTCAGCTCTTCCTCCCGCATCTCTCCGTCCGAGACCTGCGCTCTGTCGACTGGGCCGCACTCCGCCAGGTCGGGTTTCGAGGAGTCATCTTGGACCAGGACAACACGCTCACCGCTCCGTGCTCAGTTGCTCGCGCTCTCTCTGACTCTCTGGCCTATCCTCGCCGATTCTCTCAGAGAGTGCTTACAGGCAGGTCTTGCTCCTCCAGTCCTCTGCCAAGGGTTTAGGGTTTTGACGCCATGGGGGAGGAAGAGAGGCTTCGATCGCTCATCACCAAGCTTCAAGTCGAATCAAGCGTGCTAGATCGCGCCGTGTACAAAAACAAAAACCAGCACAGGCGCTCTCGTTATTTTCAATACCTCCTCAAGGTGATTCCCTGATAGCTTCTTTGTCACAAAAATATTGTTTTTCTCAGTACTATTTATCAGCCTGCATTTCTGATAGCCCTAGGTTAACTTTCTGTGCATATTTCAGTTCTCTACAATTTGCTCTAATCTGACTGTTTTGATTAGGTGAGAAGGGATGTGAAATTGCTAGAGGCTGCAAAACTTCCACTGATATTAAATGCACTTTTTCCTATAATAGATAATAAGAGACCTGCTGAAAAGGCTCATCTTCCCTGTCGGTAACCATCTTTTCCGTGGTTCCCAAATTTTTGTCATTCTTTGTTTTCTCGACTCCCCAGGCTTTATTACATGTTTAATTGTAATCAAGCATTGAACATTAATGTCCAGTTGAGAAGAAACAGTAAAAAAATTCTTCAGGTTTATCTGCATCTGTTCCTTTTAGGGCTCATTTGGTGATATTTAAAATATCAGGGGAAAGAAGCAATTCACTGGTGGAAAGTACACTTACCATGAGAGGCTATTAGGTGTTGCAAGGCTACTTTCAGAGGTGCATACTGACGTCAAATTACATAAATGATTCTCTGTTTTCAATTTTTTGAATGTGTTGTAAGTTGTAACTGCATTCTTCATTTCATTTTTTTTTCCCAGTTCACTTTGTAGATGATTTCTTACAGAATTTTATCACTGTGTAGATGATTCGTACAAAATTTTATGATATAGTTACCTCGGTGGTAGTGTTAGGCTGAAGGCTTTCTTCATGACTTCTTTTTTTCTATCTTCTGTTGATTTGGTTTTTAGTTGTATTTGTGGTTTCTGAGGGGATCAACAGTCATAAGCCAGACAAAAGTTTGAAACTAACATCACACATATTGTTTCTTGCGTTGATTTTGTTGCTTTGTTTCAACTTGCTAACTTTCCCATCTTTTTTTTCCTTTTTAATCCAGATGTCTGAACCAGTAATAAATGCAGCAATGTATCCTCATTATGTTTATTTATTGTACTTTTAGTATTTATTTGTTAATTTCTCAATGCATAAAATAAAGAGATTGATATATTGATATGTGAGCATAATATGCTGATCACAAAATCTTTAACAGATTACATTTCATTTATAAAAGCAATTTCAGTTCGCAATATTCTGGTATCTTGGCAACAGGGACCTTCCATTATACAACAACTACAAAACCTTTAGTCCCAAACAAGGTGGGGTAGGCTAGAAATGAAACCCACAAGACGATTCACAGCACCAGTCCCAAGCCTTTATACAGGGACCTTTCAGTATAATAAATGAAATTTCAACTTTTCTCATTGAGTTGTGCATCCTTGATGTACAAATTAGAAACCATCCTTGATGGCAAAAAGGGAAAGAGAGGGTTATTATCACTTCTTTAAAACAAATAACAAAAGAAAAAATTTCAGGTTGCTGATTTCCCTTATACATTTATAGTCAGATATCTTTGTTGCTGGCAAAATCATTTTTCGTTGGATTTTCAACTATGCTGCTGGCTTTACTTGGACGCATCAGGGTTATTGTTCAACAAGTAATTATCCTTTTAAATGAGATGTAACTTTTAACTTCTTAAGCAATATCCAGCATTTCCCATATAGGTTGTTGATCATTTTACATGCCAGAGTTACTTTTAGATAGATCCAACTTCTATCTCTACGAATTGGTAATTAGAATTGGATATACTGGTCCTTGTGTTGACATTTAAGTAAGCCAAATCAAGCAAACAGCGGGCATGCAATTTTAGGTTTTGGAGTGAGTACTTTTTCTTTGCTATAAGAGTACATTACATTTTGATAAAAGTCCATTTTTTTATTACAAAAACAGATGTTACTAGATGTTGTGACGATTTTTAACAAGGTTTCAGAAATTTCACAAAGAAAGCAATCTGTTAAGCTTACAGAAGATGGCATAGAGGTGTGTCTTATTTTGATCTTTCTCACTTTCAGAACATTTCAGTTATGACTTGTTATCTCAAGTGATGAGGTACTGGGGTCAATTTCTGGACTTATGATAGTTCAATCTCAGTGCACATAAACTATGATTGTGGTGATGAGTTTTTCTCCATTTAAGCTCAAGGAAAATTTTATAATTAGCCACTATAAAACTTCTGGTATGCTTGCACTATGCTTACAAAAGTTTTTCTCCATGTGCTATGTACTGAACAAGTTTGATGGTTTTATGGAGGGGTTTACAATGGTACAAAAAAAAATGAAAATTTTTTGAGTAGCATTGTTTTGTTAAAAATTGAAAACTGTAATCTGTCTATTACTTTGATGAAGCACATAATTTATTGCACTGCATTCTGATGCCTTATTATTTTTGTTATGTAGGTCTTTAGAGAATATAATCCTGTGAAAAATGAAGTGATTATTTTAGAATGCAAATGGAAAGAAGATAAGTTTATATTGCTTGAGAAATCACAAAATAAAAACAACAGTGAGGAGAATGGAGATGCAATTCCCTGCGAGTCGAGGATCCAATACAGTACAGTTCTCCTTTTTGATGAAGGTTTGTGGTTTTTTTGTCTATAATTTTGTCCTGGTGTGTGGCGCAATCAGTAAGCACTGGACTGATAATAACCTTGATTTGTTCAAAGAAGATATACCTGTACGATGTCGGCTGTGTGTGGCAATTGTTATGTGCACTGATTTGTTCTTTTGTGTGTGCTTAATTTAATTAGTTGCAGAGAACCTTAATTTAATTAAAATGGGGAACTGTTTTGCTTTTTGTGTGCATTTGCAAATGCTTTTTCCTATATTACTTTCAGAAAACCTTAATTATATGAAAATGTGAACGTTATTGTTTAAGAATAAAGTGATTCACATTGTGCTCTAAAACCGATGACATTAAAAGTAACTACCTGTCTTAAAAGCAATGGGCATCTCCTTTTCCTTTTTTTGGAAAATAGAAGTAATTGACTTTATCAATAGGTGTTTACTTGTTGCAGCCAGACATCTCCATATTTACCAATATTTGTTGGAAAATAGAAATAACTGTGAATGCTTTAACAGAATGACCTTTATTGTTTTGATCTGTTTGTTTCAACTTTGGGTTGACTAGTTTGGGTTTGTTTAAATATGTTGCTATGTTTTGATTTGATTTCTCAATGAGGTTTTGTATTTTTTTATTTTTAATTCCAGACAAGTTAGTGGAGACTCAGGCGGAGCCATCAAATGCAACTCCATCGGACAATATTTCAGCTCGAGACCAAATTGATGACATGAATCTTAAAAACAATGCTCAAATCAAACACAAAGATACTTTGAAACAGCAAGAGAAGAGGAAACATGTTGCCTTTGTTTCAGTTGGGAAACCAAGGATTCAACCGTCTGATCCTGACCTTACCGGATCAAATAAGAAGACTAAGTTGGATTTAGATGCTGCTGGCAGTGGCCTACCCAGAAACCCATTTGATGATTTGGATTTTTCTGAAAATAGGGAGAGTTCTATCTTTTGAGTCGGGTAGTTTTGTTCTTGAAATCCGAGGGATTACATATCTGATATCTCTTTGTATTGATTTGTATTTACTTATATCCGATGGGTGCAACTTCTGATGAAAAAAGAAAAGGGTGTCGCAATGTATTAGTGAGGCGGGGTTTTTACCAGTTCGATTTTTCTGGTATAAAACTTAGCTTAATTGTATTTGTTACTTTTGTTTTTTTTTTTTAGGAAGTGGTGGAGTTATCTCCGCTTATTTTTTTTTTAAAAAAAAAAAACCAAAAAAAGAGAGAGGACATTATTACCAACTAGAAGTATTAAAAATGATAATTGATAAATAATAGAAGAAATGCATTTCAAGCATATTTCGAGCACCTATTTACGTTTTTGATAAATTCCGGTTAAATTTCTTGATTTTAAATACAAGCATTGACATATAACATATTTCGAGCACCTATTTACGTTTATATGTTGTCCATTACATGGTTATAACTAACCCTTATCCATCAAGATGTAGGTTCACGGTGAATTCAATTCAAATTCAGGGTGTATTTCTCTTCCTCATCATCAAACTCAAACATAACCTTTACACCTTTCTATGCTCGAATTTTCTTTAAAAAATTAAATCTTAATAATACAAAAAATAATGCAATAAAATATTTAGAAGAATTGCATTTGGAGCACATGCAGAGCATTTTTTTTCATTTTTAATCAATTCCATGTGCATTTTGCCAATTTTTAACACAAAACTACCGAAACTCACATATAATCTATATCTGCTGTTTACCTTTCTAGTTTCTATATACTCAGGAATAGGGGTGAAAACGGAAGCCGTTTCGACCGTCTAACCGTTTCGTTTCGTCCAAAACGGAACGATAACGGTTAAGGATTTCAGTTTCGTTACAAAAACGAAACAGTCGGCGCAAATGAAAATCAGTTTCGTCTATAGAACGAAACGGTTGACGAAACAGAGCTGTTTCGTTATCGTTTATTTCGTTTATTTCGTTATACATATTATTTCGCTGATCATAGAGAAGGAAAAGGCGGAGAAAACGAGACTAAAACCAAATCATATGCGCCGCTTCTTCATTCCTCCACAGATCCATCTCTCTCGCCTCTATCTCTTGCCTCTCTCTTAAATCTATCGCCACTCACCAGCACCAGAGCATGCTCACAACTCGTGCCCAGACCCGCAACCCCTTCCCTCTCCGCTCTCTCTCACGCACAACCACCTAAACCCGAACCCACTTCCCTCCTCTCAACCTCGACCAGCTCGCCACCACTAAACCGCAACTCCTTCTCCGCCTCAACCTCACGACCTCCGCCTAGGCCTCCCCTTCCCCTTCCTCTTCTCCACTGCCAGTCTGCCACCCCCTCTTGGCCGAAACCCTAACTCACACCAGCCATGAAGACGAGAAGATCTGCTGATAAGAGTATACAGGACATCTCCAGTAGTGTATAGAATGGAGTTCATTTAGCTGATTGTATAGGATAGTTAGTTATCTTTGTTACGTTTTCAATAATGACTCTGTTAGCTGTTGCGTGTGTGTGAAACGCTGTCTATATAAACACAGCTGACAATGTAACACTTAGAAAAGAATAATACAATCAATTACAACTCTAATAAGCATATCTAAATTGCTCTCTGACAACCCTGATATTATTATTGAATTCTCAACTTCTTTCTGTTATATTAAGGTCCTCCCCACCATGACTACACTGCTTCAAATACCTAGCTCCAAAGGTTTGTTTGCATTGAAGCTGTCTTCTCTGCCTCAAGCCCTCCTAGGAGTCAAGACAACTGCTAATAAATGGCATCCTAGATTAGGACATCCATCACATTTTGTTACTATGGATGTATTAAAAATATTTCAATTACCTTGCTCTAGTAATAAGCTTTTATGTCTGTCATGATTGTTGTACAGCTAAGGCACATAGATTGCCCTTTTCAATTTCTGCTTCATTTACTTCTGCTCCACTTGAAATTGTACACTCTGACGTGTGGGGTCCATCCCCAATGTTGTCAAATAAAGGCTTTAGATACTATATTGTGTTTGTGGATGATTATTCTAAATATTGTTGGGTGTATTTATTGAAATCAAAAAGTGAAGTGCCACAGGTTTTCTCACAGTTCAAAGCTCAAGCTGAGAACATTTTACAAACAACAATCAGAGTGTTGAGAACAGATGGAGGCACTGAATACAGACCAATTCAAGCACAACATCCACAGATTGTTCATCAGAAATCATGCCCCTACACTCCTCAGCAGAATGGAGTGTCAGAAAGGAAGCACAGACACCTCATTGAATTGACACTGGCAAACATGTCTCATGCCAGTATTCCATCAAAATATTGGGATGATGTTGTGACAAGCACTGCTTTTTTGATTAATCGACTGCCTAATTCAGACAACATCATTCCTTACACAAAACTATTCAACAAGCCTCCAGACTATAACAATTTGAGAGTAATTGGATGCTTGTGTTTTCCTTACACAAGACCATATAACTCACATAAACTGGAAGCAAGAGCATTACCTTGTGTTTTTATGGGCTATGCAGCTGATCAGAAGGGGTTTAAGTGCTTACACATACCAACAAACAAGATGTTTGTCTCCAGACATGTACAATTTGATGAGGATGTTCTTCCCTTTTTCCAAAATTACCCCTGCCACTACCACTTCTCCTCAGGATAGCACTGTTCACTCCTCTCTATCTCTACTACAACCAACTGCAGCTACTGTAGAGTCTCCTGATCATGAACAACAATCAATTGCAGCAGCTGATAATACTGATGCACTTCACAGCCAACCTACTACAGCTACATCCAATCCAGCTCAGACTGTCACTATTCAACCAATAACAAGCACTGCAACACCATCTGACAGGGTGGTCCCATCTCCTGTCACACACTCTATGACAACTAGGACTAAAGACAATATAAGAAAGCCAAGAACATACCCTAATCATATAATCTTTTTCACTGCTGTTGACACTGAACCAACTTCATTCACTAAAGCCTTTGCCATACCAGAATGGAGACAGGCTATGGCTTGTGAGATTGAAGCTTTGGCAAAAAATCACACATGGACACTTGTCCCCCCACCTGTCAATCAAAGTGTCATTGGTTCCAAATGGGTCTACAAAATTAAAATAAGAGCTGATGGTACAATAGACAGGTATAAGGCTCGTTTAGTGGCAAAAGGCTTCAATCAAATTGAAGGTGTTGATTTCTTTGAAACCTACAGTCCAGTGGTAAGGCCTGCCACTATCAGAGTTATACTCTCTCTAGCTGTCTCTTCTGGTTGGAAGATCAAACAGCTTGATGTTCAAAATGCATTCTTGCATGGTGATCTACAAGAGCAAGTGTATATGCAGCAACCTCAGGGTTTTGTGGACCCCACTCATCCTGAGCATGTGTGTTTGCTGTCAAAATCACTATATGGCCTGAAACAAGCACCACGTGCTTGGTTTCACAAATTGAGTACTACACTCTTGTCAGCTGGTTTTCATGCTTCTCAATATGATCCATCCCTCTTCATTGCTCATTCTAATGGTCAGTCCCTCTACTTACTAATTTATGTGGATGATATTCTTATGACTGGCACATCACAGAAGCAGATTGATGCATGTATTGCCTATCTCCACTCTCAATTTGCAATCAAAGATTTAGGAGACATTCATTTCTTTCTGGGAATTGAGGCATTACATGTGCAGCATGGTTTGCATTTGACACAAACTAAATACATTGAGAATCTTTTAATCAAGACAAATATGCACACAGCCAAATCTTGTGCCACACCAATGGCTACTTCTCCAAATTTGTCCAAAGATGACAGTGCACTTTTTGATGATCCTCATTTATACAGAAGTGTGGTTGGGGCCTTGCAGTATGCAACTTTGACCAGGCCTGACATCACCTTTGCTGTAAATAAGTGTTCTCAATTCATGCACAATCCAACACAAAACCACTGGGTGGCAGTCAGAAGGATATTGCGCTATCTCAAAGGCACAACAAAGCATGGTTTGCTCATACATTCAAACTCTCCCCTCACACTGCACGTGTACAGTGATGCTGACTGGGCTGGGTCAGCTGATGACAGAAAGTCAACATCAGGTTTTTGCCTATATCTGGGACGCAATCTGGTGTTATGGAGTGCCAAAAAGCAACCAACAGTTTCCAGATCAAGTACTTGAGGCGGAATATCGCAGTCTTTGTTGGAGTTATGTCCTAGAAGTCAATATTTAATGACTTATTTTCTTAGTTTATGTTAATGATGATATTTGATCATTTGTTCCTAGAGTTTATTATTGACAGATCATTCAGGTTGAGGATCTGAATTGTAGATCTCTGTGGATCATTCATTAGAATGACAATAATAAATCTAAATTGTCCATAATCTTGATAATTAACAAGGAACATTAATTATCATAAAAGGTTAGTATGTAAGTTAAGTGATGATTAAGTTCTACAAATCATAGGTAAGGAGTTACCAACTTAATTGCATATGTGTATGTTATTGGAACATAGTACAGGACTTGACCCAATGAAATAAACATATGGATTGTGTTATGTGTCATTGTTTATTTCATATGTTGTTGATTCTAAGTTTGAGATGCTCAGCTTTTCCACATGAGGATAGGTTCAATAAATATCGTCTAACGTTGATTCCTGATAAAGGCTGCTATAAGGACTTTATTTATGTTCTCTTGAATTGTGCGGGGAAAAGTTGTTCATCAAGAAAACCGTATGTCCCTCATTAATAAACTTAATGAGTGATGATATCTGTTTGGGCCCCTTGATGGAGTTTGGATTGTTTGGCCAACTTGTACAATCAACTCTAGATCAAGAAATGTATAATCTGCAAGAATGACACATTCCTATCTTGGATTATACAAGGATATCATGTGACATAAGAATCAGACAAAGAAATACTTTTATTTCTTATGCAGGATTGAGATATTGTAACGGTACACTATTTATACGAATTGGGAATCATAACGTGTTGCTAGATACCGCTTATGATTATTGGAATTAAATAAGCGATTTAATTCCATGGCCAACATAGTATAAATCCTCAAAGGGTCGCACAAATAGAACCTGAACCACACGTGTATTATTTATTTGTATTGGAGAATACAAAACATGATGGGTTGATTAATTAATTATATACCGTTATGAACCGTTATAATTAATTATATCAAGGAGATCATGTTAGAATAAATTAATGCATAAACCAACCTATTGTTAATTATCATCAATTTGATAATTAATAGTCTCAACTACATTTAATATAATTGTTAGAATTATATTGAATATATAGGCTTTAAATAGCTAAGTCTAATTAAGCCCAATTAACAAATAATTAAAAGGCCCATTAGTTAATAGAATTAATGAGCTAATGAGAGATGAATTTGCCATTTGGTAAATTGGGTTAAAAGCCCATATAGGTGGCGCCTAGGGCATGGTGGCATGCTTGTAATTTATTTGAAGTTTGGAAGAGGAATGAGAGCTCTATAAATAGACCCCAAGGGGTGGCCTCTCATCCAACTTTCTCTCTCCTCTCTTCCCTCTTCTCCTAGCCGCCACCTATCTCCTCCTTTGGAGATTTTCGAAATCTCCATTAGAGGAGCTCTCATCCTTTGTTTGTTAGGGCCCATGTGTTGGGATTAGCCACATAATTAAGGTGTTAATTGTGATTAAGTGTTGGTTGCTCTAAAAGCTTGCTAGCACAAGCTCTTGAGAGGTGGTGAAGCTTCTTGGTGGATTAGAGGAAGGAGAAGAAGGCGCGGAGTGCACCCCATCGATTCCCATGCCATGGATTCGAGCCTCATGAATGCGATTTCATGAGAGGTACAATTTCTCCTACCTTCTCTCTTGATTGGATGTGTGATTGCTTTAGCACTAGATCTATTGATTTGCTTGTTGTTAATGGTGATTAATTAGTTGTAATTAATCTAAAATTAAAATATGAGCATTTCCTAACAGTGGTATCAGAGCCATGGTCGTGCTTAAGGTTTTTCACACTTAATTAAGTGAGAATTCGTAATTAATTAAGTTAATTAGTGATGTGCATGCTTGCTGGCCCTGGAAAGGCTGTTTTCTGTCTTGTTGCTTGTTTTTCGTGGTGTAAAGCTCTCTGAAATTTTTTCCTTCTTATTGGAGGTTGTAGCCCTTTTAGTTGTGGTTGTTTTCCCACTGGAATCATTGAAATTCGATGTAAAATGAATTTTTAGTGATTTAAACGGTAACGGTGCGCAGATCTGTTATTCTGCTGCACAGTTCTGTTGTTGTGGTTGGTAACAAATAAGTTTGTATACAAAGTACCTGTAACTTTTAGATAGGATTAATCTAAACTTGATGCTCTTTCTGAATGTGTAAATTTTGTTGCATATTTCGGATATTATGTGGGCGTTCAAGGATGAAAAGTGATGAAGTTGCCAGATCTGTTTTTTCAAACAAACTGATTGTTTTGAAAAACTGTACTTATTGAGAAACTTTTATGGAAAAGTGTTGAAATGGAAATGTTCTCCTTTAAGTCTGAAATCTGTGAAAATTAATTTCATAGATTTTCATTGAGATTTGATACCTCAACCGAGTGAAAGCTTTTTGGTCGACGGTCTGTTCCAGAACAGGATACCTTGCTTAAATGCTTGTTATCTCGTTGATCTTTATTATAACTTGTGGATTTTCTTTTCATGGAATGATAATCTATTGTATGTAGTATTTTTCCATGTAAATTGTTTGCTGGAAAAATATCAAGGGGATGATCATACAGATCAAAAGGTTGAGACCCATAACAGAATTTTCTCTAACGGTGCTTCGCGCACAATCTGAGGATTTGTATTTTTTGGTTCTCCCTGATGGTAATTGATCTCTCCTTGAGATTTTTACAAGTAATCACAATCTTTATAAGGAGTTCTCTGGATTTATTTCGGATTTTTTGGAGACCGAATTATTTTGAATTTTTTCGGGCCCCGAATTTCGTATTTTAATTAGTTAAAATAATTTCTAATTAATCAATTTGATAAAAGGTTAATTAGAAGACTCCTTAAATACCCTCCTTTCTATTTTGATGGTTGGATTTAATTTAAAAGGGCTTAAACAATTAGTTGTTAAGGTTAAGCCTTCTTTGCATTCGAAAAACTTGAGCAACAAGTATGCACAAAGATTCTAATTAATGAAATTAATTAAGAACAAGTGAATCATGTATATTGTATATGTGCTAACTTTGTTTTGTAGGAGGATGTGGGTTTGATATGGCTCAAGATGTCAATGCCTTGTGTGTTGTAAAATGTTGTGAATGCATGTGATTGCTTGTAATGTGGCCTAAGGTGCCTTGATAATTAATAATTGATTAATTCTTGATGTAACTTGTGAGGCTTGCATGCCCCTAAGGCCTAGGCAGGGTTTTAGGATTTTATCACATGTATTTATTTCCCTTAATTATTAGATAGGATCTTAGTAATTAGTGGAAGGGCTTGATTAGATTAGTTTCGTTACATGGAGATGCGACGAAGACTAATGCAAGCGGGAGCCATACAAACCGACGGCAATGTTTGAGATGCTTATTATTATGTGATTGTTTGTGAATGCCTTGAATTGTCATAGGTAGGTATGGGTGTATGCTTACACGACCACCAAACAAAGTCACGTAAATGCTTATGTCCCAAATTAACTTGATTTAGCCAAATCGTCCTCCTTCTCTCTATCCCCTTCAATACAATTGATTGTCTATTGATGCATTCCTGCCGACGCGGACATCGTAGTCCATCATTGTAGTCGGGATGTAAATCGGATTTACTAGGAGCAAATAGAGAGAAGTTGCTTTACAACGGACCCACTCGGATTGGACGTTGGGACGAAGTTTGTAGATATACTTATGATATCTCACAAACCAATAATCATATGGACAAGATATGATTGGTTGGAGAACCTACCTTATCTAGTTGTTTTAGGTGTCATGCCGACGCTGGCCCCTATTTCAACGAAAATGAGGATCTTGGAATCCATTACATTTAGGGACATTAATTAAATGTAGTGGGAGTTTTGTTTATCATTCCATAAACAAAACATTGCATAAACTAAATGACCTTAAATTGAAATTGTTATAGATATTAAATATGTTAATTTCGTTGCGATCCATCTTTGGAAAACGACAAGCTCGTTTCTAAGGTATTTACTTGGAGAAGAAATACCGATTCCTAAGACATGTTCTTGGAAATGAGAAACTTGAGCAAGTTTAATCCCAAAAACGTTCCTCGACTTACCGAAAATAGCTTCGCAATGATTGATTAGTTTTGACGAAAATTATTCAATAAAGCGAATGCTTATATCCTTTTAGAAGTTCTAGACTTTTGAATTGGAGAATTCATAAGGACTAGACTAGACTTCTATACTCTCATCCACTTACTCAAGAAGACGTTCTTAGAGAAAGTAAAAGATAGACTCAATCATTTATGATCGAGAAATGGAATGTGAGTTAACCAAGAGACTCTTCTTATAAGAAGATAAATGTTTCATTAGCTTGTGAACCGAAAGGTTTGAGTAGCTAATTGACAACTAGAGATATTAAGATCTCCAATATTAAGGATTGTTGATATTGTCATACAATCTCTTTCTATGGATAAAGGATATTGTTAGAAAATGCTCATATTTTAATTTTAGATTAATTACAACTAATTAATCACCATTAACAACAAGCAAATCAAAAGATCTAGTGCTAAAGCAATCACACGTCAAATCAAGAGAGAAGGTAGGAGAAATTGTACCTCTAATGAAATCGCATTCATGAGGCTCGAATCCATGGCATGGGAGTTGATGGGGTGCACTCCGCGCCTTCTTCTCCTTCCTCTAATCCACCAAGAAGCTTCACCACCTCTCAAAAGCTTGTGCTAGCAAGCTTTTAGAGCAACCAACACTTAATCACAATTAACACCTTAATTATGTAGCTAATCCCAACACATGGGCCCTAACAAACAATGGATGAGAGCACCTCTAATGGAGATTTCGAAAATCTCCAAGGAGGAGGTAGGTGGCGGCTAGGAGAAGAGGGAAGAGAGGAGAGAGAAAGTTGGATGAGAGGCCACCCCTTGGGGTCTATTTATAGAGCTCTCATTCCTCTTCCAAACTTCAACCAAATTACATCCATGCCATTAACCCTAGGCGCCTCCTATATGGGCTATAGGCCCTATTCACCAAATGGTGAATTCATCTCTTATAGGCTCACTAATTCAATTAAGTAATGGGCCTATTAAATGCTTGTTATTTCGGGCTTAATTAGACTTAGCAATTTAAAGCCTATATATTCAATATAATTCTAACAATTATATTAAATGTAGTTGAGACTATTTAATTATCAAATTGATGATAATTAACAATAGGTTGGTTTATGCATTAATTTATTCTAACATGATCTTCTTGATATAATTAATTATAACGGTTCATAACAGTATATAATTAATTAATCAATCCATCATGTTTTGTATTCTCCAATACAAATAAATAATACACGTGTGGTTCAGGTTCTATTTGTGTGACCCTTTGAGGATTTATACTATGCTGGCCATGGAATTAAATCGCTTATTTAATTCCAATAATCATAAGCGGTATCTAGCAACACGTTATGATTCCCAATTCGTATAAATAATGTACCGTTACAATATCTCAATCCTGCATAAGAAATATTAGTATTTCTTTGTCTGATTCTTATGTCACATGATATCCTTGTATAATCCAAGATAGGAATGTGTCATTCTTGCAGATTATACATTTCTTGATATAGAGTTGATTGTACAAGTTGGCCAAACAATCCAAACTCCATCAAGGGGCCCAAACAGATATCATCACTCATTAAGTATATTAATGAGGGACATACGGTTTTCTTGATGAACAACTTTTCCCCGCACAATTCAAGAGAACATAAATAAAGTTCTTATAGCAGCCTTTATCAGGAATCAACGTTAGACGATATTTATTGAGCCTATCCTCATGTGGAAAAGGTGAACATCTCAAACTTAGAATCAAACTGATATGAAATAAACAATGACACATAACACAATCCATATGTTTATTTCACTGGGTCAAGTCCTGTACTATGTTCCAATAACATACACATATGCAATTAAGTTGGTAACTCCTTACCTATGATTTGTAGAACTTAATCATCACTTAACTTGCATACTAATCTTTTATGATAATTAATGTTCCTTGTTAATTATCAAGATTATGGACGATTTAGATTTATTATTGTCATTCTAATGAATGATCCACAGAGATCTACAATTCAGATCCTCAACCTGAATGATCTGTCAATAATAAACTCTAGGAACAAATGATCAAATATCATCATTAACATAAACTAAGAAAATAAGTCATTAAATATTGACTTCTAGGACATAACTCCAACAATCTCCCACTTGGCCTAGAGTCAATCAATAGTGACTTCTAGCAAGTGAAGAATTTAAAACAATGTCATATATCCATATATATACATGTCTCGAACCTCGAAATAAGATACACTTAAAGCAAGTTACTCATACGTCCATCACGCATGAATGCACAACTGCATCTCGTATATTGCTTAAGGTAGAGGTTAAGTTAGAGTGTTCGCTGTGTCCGCGAACCTATCCAATTTTGTTTGACCCTATATACATATATACTCCTATATATGTGTTCTTGATCATCATCATGTGAGATCAAGTGACATCGTCATAGATCTTAGTTGGATCACCAATTTAATATTGGGTTCTTCAAGTTTAAGCTATGGTTCGAGATGCATAGAACCATATTAGCTTGACTGAGAACTTCTCGATCCATACTACACTCTTTCATTGCTTCACAAGTTGCTATATATTTTGTTTTGGTGACGGAAACGGTTGTAATATCCCATTTAGAACACCTTCTAAATTTACAACACCACATTTAAACAAAAAATGTAGCTCAATTGCATTTATATCAATCTTTCGAAAACTAGCATCAATATAACAATTTATATGAGCTTTCTTTCATCTTACCAGATGAAAAATTATATCATTCTTTCTCATAAGATACTCAAAGATATTCTCGATTATTGTCCAAATGTGTTTTTCTTTGTATCCAGTTGACAACTGCTTGTCCTTGGGTACAACACATAGGGGCATGTGCATAAGTATGGCGTCCGTTATGAAACTCGTAACAGAAGGATGCTCGAAATATATCGTGCACTCTTCTCGAATTGAGTTGCAACACACCGATTAGAACTCAAGTGTATGCCATACAACGTGGTTAGACATCCTTTCTAGAAGTCTATCTTTTCGTGTTACTAGAACACTTTGTCATTATATGCACATTTTCTCAAACCTGACATCCATCATAATCTATCTCCATAGATTTTGTTTCCTTGGATTTAGGTGATTTTTCCAAGTTCTCTATTGAGAAAACATTCTCCAATGAGATCTTGACAATATTCCTTTCTTTAATTTTATTCCCAATTAATGTCTTGTATCTTGTACAATACATGTAACATAATAATGCTCCCACTGAATATCTTGTCTATACAAGATACTTTTGACGAAGTTCAACTCCTTGACTTACTTGTCAAAATGTTTATTCCAGTTTCCACAATACTTGCTTCAATCTATTAATGGATCATTGAAGCATATATATGTTTCTAACAATACAACAAATCCTCGGTTTATGTCAAATACACAACAACTTCCTTCATTCAATCGAAGAATGAGGTTTTAATGAATTTTTTCATATATCTATATATACGAAATATAACTATTGCTAGAATAATCTTTATTGACTTATACATAGCTACAAGCGAGAAGCCGTGCTTTGTACATGGACAACTTGTTATCGACTTACACATAGCATCAATCATGAAATTGTGCTTTGTACATAGTCGACTTGCTATCCATATCTATCTTTCTTTTTAAAGATCTATATGTTCTAGATGGATTGCTCCTTCATGAACATTAATCAAGGTCTATACCTTGTTGTTATATATATGGATTGCACTTAAAGATCATATAGATTCAAACCATACTTGTGGAATCGGGTCTTTCCATCGCTTCTTTATTTATCAACGGATCCTCATATATCAAGTACGAGGATGTTGTGAAGCCTATGTACCTTTCAGTTTAGGCAATTCACTCTCGTTGATCTTTGTAGGATTGGTGCTTGAGGTCAGTAAACTACTTCTACAACATCTTGTAGAGTAAGTTCTTGATCCTAATATATTGCATGAGTTTCTCGAACATCATCCATTCGTGAGATGTTTGAGCACTCTTTAGAAGTGAGCGTGTTTATAAACTTCTTCCTTTCACAACTACTTGTGAATAAAGTTCCGCTCAACTCCCACTAAGCACCATGTATGGAGTGACAAGTTTCCTATAAATGTACTTCTTGTAGTGACGCATAAACTCCTTTAATGCTCACTTTACTCCCACTACTTCTTCTTGAGAATATCATTCTTCAAGATTGCGTTATGATGAGAAACAACTACTTTGTTTTTATCATGTTCGTTGAAGTAGTACCTTTCGGTTAGTTCAAGATATCCTACATCATATTAAGCGTCTTATTTGGGTCCAAGCTTATCAATCAATCGAACTTTGAAATAAGCTTCTCAATACCAAATCTTGAGAAACAATATACCTAGAGATCGAATCTCGTAAGATATCTTTCTCAATAGATTTCGATGGAATTTTTATTCAGTGTAAACAATATTGTCCTCAAGCACAAATCCCTTACATGAGTCGAACAAGTCAATTTGATTTATTACCGATCGAACTATATCAAACTATGTTCGATACCTTCATCCTTGGATACATTTTTCAATGTTCCTCATGGAGCGAGTAGTGAAACGTATTTCATACTCTTTAGGTAATATATCAAACTATATGACTTAACTATTTACCATGATCCATCTTAAGACTTTTGCTTTTATTGAATAGTTTTTCAACTTTACTCTTGAAATCCTTTTGATCTTGTCAAAAGATTCATACTTATATCATATCAAATAGATACGTTAATATCTACAATGATTGTTGGTCAAGTGGTAAAGTTTCAACAACCTTTCAATTGCACAAGTACCTGTAGGTCTATATACATCAATATGTATAAGTCTTAATAAGGTTACTTGTCCTTTAAACCTTCGTAGTTCAAAGGCGCTTTTGTCATTTAACAAACACGATTCGCATGAATTTCAATTGATTTGCAATCAAATTGATTTACGAGCTCCACGTTACGTAGACTCTCATAATGCGATTCTTGTTTATATTCGACTAAGCGACTATTTTACATAAAAGTCAAATACTTTATGTGAAGTCTTACATATTTGTCATTCGAAATTTGTTTATTAATTTCAAGCAAATTCAATCAAGATGCGTAAAATCTTATACACAAATTCATAACAATAAGAGAACGACATTTCTCTATTACAAAACATGATCATCCATCATCAAATATGAAATGGAGATAAGGTTTTATGAGATGTTTGGAATAAGGTATATAACCTCAAATTCCTAAACAAATTCTTTATTTAGTAAAGATTACTCTATGTATTCAATGGTAGCGGCTTAGACGTATAAGCCATTTCCAAAACGGAGTTTACTTTACTTATCTCGAACTTTCTCTTATTCATCATTGCCTACACATTTCGTTAAATGCGAGCACATAAACTAGCACCTAATTACTAGTGTGAATTAGAGATAGTGAGATAATTTGAACGACAAATATCTTAAGGTTTAGAACATCATGGTATTTTGGACATCTTTTCAAATGTCTCCCATAAATGGTAAATGAAACATCTCATGTGACACACGGTCACTAGTGAGGGTCTCGAAGTCTCAACTCATATATTGGTAGAGTATTCCTTTAATACTTAACCAATCATTTTAAGCACTAACAAGTGTACGAACAATATATCCTTTATCCATAGAAAGAGATTGTATGACAATATCAACAATCCTTGATATTGGAGATCTTAATATCTCTAGTTGTCAATTAGTTTCTCAAACCTTTCGGTTCGCAAGCTAATGAAATATTTATCTTCTTATAAGAAGAGTCTCTTGGTTAATTCATACTCCATTACTCGATCATAAATGATTGAGTCTATCTTTTACTTTCTCTAAGAACGTCTTCTTGAGTAAGTGGATGAGAGTATAGAAGTCTAGTCTAGTCCTTATGAATTCTCCAATTCAAAAGTCTAGTACTTCTAAAAGGATATAAGCATTCGCTTTATTGAATAATTTTCGTCAAAACTAATCAATCATCGCGAAGCTATTTTCGGGAAGTTGAGGATCGTTTTTTGGATTAAACTTGCTCAAGTTTCTCATTTCCAAGAACATGTCTTAGAAATCGGTGTTACTTCTCCAAGTAAATACCTTAGAAACGAGCTTGTTGTTTTTCAAAGATTGATCGCAACGAAATTAACATATTTAATATCTATAACAATTTCAATTTAAGGTCATTTAGTTTATGCAATGTTTTATTTATAATGATAAACAAAACTTCCACTACATTTAATTAATGTCCCTAAATGTAATGGATTCCAAGATCCTCATTTTCGTCAAGTAGAGCCTGCTATGGCACGACACCCTACTTAACTAGACAAGGTAGGTTCTCCAACCAATCATATCAACCATATGATTCTTGGTTTGTGAATATCTAAGTATATTTACAAACTTCACCCCGATGTCCAAGAAAACTTGTTGGGTCCATCGATAAGCAACCTCTCTCTATTTGCTCCTAACAAATCTTTTCATTTGTACCCCGACTATCAAGGTTGACAACCATGACGTCCGCTATGGCGGACCGCGCCATGATTGGCAATTGACGTGAGGGGGATAGAGAGAAGGAGGACGATTTGACTTAATCGTATTTGGGACAAAACAATTATGTGACTCTTGTTTGGTGGTCATGCAAGCATACACCCATACCTACCTATGACAATTCAAGGCATGCACAAACAATCACATAACAATAAGCATCTCAAACATTGCTGTGGGTTTGTATGGCTCTCGCTTGCATTAGTCTTCGTCGCATCTCCATGTAACGAAACTAATCTAATCAAGCCCTCCCACTAATTACTAAGATCCTATCTAATAATTAAGGGAAATAAATACATGTGATAAAATTCCTAAAACCCCGCCTAGGCCTTAGGGGCATGCAAGCCTCACAAGTTACATCAAGAATTAATCAATTATTAATTATCAAGGCACCTTAGGCCACATTACAAGCAATCACATGCATTCACAACATTTTACAACACACAAGGCATTGACATCTTGAGCCATATCAAACCCACATCCTCCTACAAAACAAAGTTAGCACATATACAATATACATGATTCACTTGTTCTTAATTAATTTCATTAATTAGAATCTTTGTGCATACTTGTTGCTCAAGTTTTTCGAATGCAAAGAAGGCTTAACCTTAACAACTAATTGTTTAAGCCCTTTTAAATTAAATCCAACCATCAAAACTGAAAGGAGGGTATTTAAGGAGTCTTCTAATTAACCTTTCATCAAATTGATTAATTAGAAATTATTTTAACTAATTAAAATACGAAATTCGGGGCCCGAAAAAATTCAAAATAATTCGGTCTCCAAAAAATCCGAAATAAATCCAAAGAACTCCTTACAAAGATTGTGATTACCTGTAAAAATCTCAAGGAGAGATCAATTACCATCAGGGAGAACCAAAAAAGACAAATCCTCAGATTGTGCGCGAAGCACCGTTAGAGAAAATTCTGTTATGGGTCTCAACCTTTTGATCTGTATGATCATTCCCTTGATATTTTTCCAGCAAACAATTTACATGGAAAAATACTACATACAATAGGCTATCATTCCATGAAAAGAAAATCCACAAGTTATAATCAAGATCAACGAGATAACAAGCATTTAAGCAAGGTATCCTGTTCTGGAACAGACCGTCGACCAATAAGGTTTCACTCGGTTGAGGTATCAAATCTCAATGAAAATCTATGAAATTAATTTTCACAAATTTCAGACTTAAAGGAGAACATTTCCATTTCAACACTTTTCCATAAAAGTTTCTCAATAAGTACAGTTTTTCAAAACAATCAGTTTGTTTGAAAAAACAGATCTGACAACTTCATCACTTTTCATCCTTGAACGCCCACATAAAATCCGAAATATGCAACAAAATTTACACATTCAAAAAGAGCATCAAGTTTAGATCAATCCTATCTAAAAGTTACAGGTACTTTGTATACAAACTTATTTGTTACCAACCACAACAACAGAACTGTGCAGCAGAATAACAGATCTGCGCACCGTTACCGTTTAAATCACTAAAAATTCATTTTACATCGAATTTCAATGATTCCAGTGGGAAAACAACCACAACACAAAGGGCTACAACCTCCAATAAGAAGGAAAAAATTTCAGAGAGCTTTACACCACGAAAAACAAGCAACAAGACAGAAAACAGTCTTTCCAGGGCCAGCAAGCATGCACATCACTAATTAACTTAATTAATTACGAATTCTCACTTAATTAAGTGTGAAAAACCTTAAGCACAACCTGTCTCTGATACCACTGTTAGGAAATGCTCATATTTTAATTTTAGATTAATTACAACTAATTAATCACCATTAACAACAAGCAAATCAAAAGATCTAGTGCTAAAGCAATCACACGTCAAATCAAGAGAGAAGGTAGGAGAAATTGTACCTCTAATGAAATCGCATTCATGAGGCTCGAATCCATGGCATGGGAGTTGATGGGGTGCACTCCGCGCCTTCTTCTCCTTCCTCTAATCCACCAAGAAGCTTCACCACCTCTCAAAAGCTTGTGCTAGCAAGCTTTTAGAGCAACCAACACTTAATCACAATTAACACCTTAATTATGTAGCTAATCCCAACACATGGGCCCTAACAAATAATGGATGAGAGCACCTCTAATGGAGATTTCGAAAATCTCCAAGGAGGAGGTAGGTGGCGGCTAGGAGAAGAGGGAAGAGAGGAGAGAGAAAGTTGGATGAGAGGCCACCCCTTGGGGTCTATTTATAGAGCTCTCATTCCTCTTCCAAACTTCAACCAAATTACATCCATGCCATTAACCCTAGGCGCCTCCTATATGGGCTATAGGCCCTATTCACCAAATGGTGAATTCATCTCTTATAGGCTCACTAATTCAATTAAGTAATGGGCCTATTAAATGCTTGTTATTTCGGGCTTAATTAGACTTAGCAATTTAAAGCCTATATATTCAATATAATTCTAACAATTATATTAAATGTAGTTGAGACTATTTAATTATCAAATTGATGATAATTAACAATAGGTTGGTTTATGCATTAATTTATTCTAACATGATCTTCTTGATATAATTAATTATAACGGTTCATAACAGTATATAATTAATTAATCAACCCATCATGTTTTGTATTCTCCAATACAAATAAATAATACACGTGTGGTTCAGGTTCTATTTGTGTGACCCTTTGAGGATTTATACTATGCTGGCCATGGAATTAAATCGCTTATTTAATTCCAATAATCATAAGCGGTATCTAGCAACACGTTATGATTCCCAATTCGTATAAATAATGTACCGTTACAATATCTCAATCCTGCATAAGAAATATTAGTATTTCTTTGTCTGATTCTTATGTCACATGATATCCTTGTATAATCCAAGATAGGAATGTGTCATTCTTGCAGATTATACATTTCTTGATATAGAGTTGATTGTACAAGTTGGCCAAACAATCCAAACTCCATCAAGGGGCCCAAACAGATATCATCACTCATTAAGTATATTAATGAGGGACATACGGTTTTCTTGATGAACAACTTTTCCCCGCACAATTCAAGAGACATAAATAAAGTCCTTATAGCAGCCTTTATCAGGAATCAACGTTAGACGATATTTATTGAACCTATCCTCATGTGGAAAAGGTGAACATCTCAAACTTAGAATCAAACTGATATGAAATAAACAATGACACATAACACAATCCATATGTTTATTTCACTGGGTCAAGTCCTGTACTATGTTCCAATAACATACACATATGCAATTAAGTTGGTAACTCCTTACCTATGATTTGTAGAACTTAATCATCACTTAACTTGCATACTAATCTTTTATGATAATTAATGTTCCTTGTTAATTATCAAGATTATGGACGATTTAGATTTATTATTGTCATTCTAATGAATGATCCACAGAGATCTACAATTCAGATCCTCAACCTGAATGATCTGTCAATAATAAACTCTAGGAACAAATGATCAAATATCATCATTAACATAAACTAAGAAAATAAGTCATTAAATATTGACTTCTAGGACATAACTCCAACAGATATATTGTTCGCACACTTGTTAGTGCTAAAAGTAATTGGTTAAGTATTAAAGGAATACTTTACCAAGATATGAGTTGAAACTTTGAGATCCTCACTAGTGACCGTGTGTCACATGAGATGTTTCATTTGCCATTTATGGGAGGCATTTGAAAGGTTGTCCGAAATACCATGATATTCTAAACCTTGAGATATTTGTCGTTCAAATTATCTCACTATCTCTAATTCACACTAGTAATTAGGTGCTAGTTCATGTGCTCGCATTTAACGAAATGTGTAGACAATGATGAATAAGAGAAAGTTCGAGATAAGTAAAGTAAACTCCGTTTTGGAAATGGCTTATACGTCTAGGCCGCTACCATTGAATACGTAGAGTTATCTTTACTAAATAAAGAATTTGTTTAGGAATTTGAGGTTATATACCTTATTCCAAACATCTCATAAAACCTTATCTCCATTTCATATTTGATGATGGATGATTATGTTTTGTAATAGAGAAATGTCGTTCTCTTATTGTTATGAATTTGTGTATAAGATTTCACGCATCTTGATTGAATTTGCTTGAAATAGATAAATAAATTTCGAATGACAAATATGTAAGACTTCACATAAAGTATTTGACTTTTATATAAAATTAGTCGCTTGGTCGAATATAAACAAGAATCGCATTATGAGAGTCTACGTAACGTGGAGCTCGTAAATCAATTTGATTGCAAATCAATTGAAATTCATGCGGATCGTGTTTGTTAAATGACAAAAGCGCCTTTGAACTACGAAGGTTTAAAAGACAAGTAACCTTATTAAGACTTATACATATTGATGTATATAGACCTATAGGTACTTGTGCAATTGAAAGGTTGTTGAAACTTTACCACTTGACCAACAATCATTGTAGATATTAACGTATCTATTTGATATGGTATAAGTATGAATCTTTTGACAAGATCAAAAGGATTTCAAGAGTAAAGTTGAAAAACTATTCAATAAAAACAAAAGTCTTAAGATGGATCATGGTAAATAGTTAAGTCATATAGTTTGATATATTGCCTAAAGAGTATGAAAGACGTTTCACTACTCGCTTCATGAGGAACATTGAAGAATGTTTCCAAGGATGAAGGTATCGAACATAGTTTGATATAGTTCGATCGGTAATAAATCAAATTGACTTGTTCGACTCATGTAAGGGATTTGTGTTTGAGGACAATATTGTTTACACTGAATAAAAATTCCATCGAAATCTATTGAGAAAGATATCTTACGAGATTCGATCTCTAGGTATATTGTTTCTCAAGATTTGGTATTGAGAAGCTTATTTCAAAGTTCGATTGATTGATAAGCTTGGACCCAAATAAGACGCTTAATATGATGTAGGATATCTTGAACTAACCGAAAGGTACTACTTCAACGAACATGATAAGAACAAAGTAGTTGTTGCTCATCATAACGTAATCTTGAAGAATGATATTCTCAAGAAGAAGTAGTGGGAGTAAAGTGAGCATTAAAGGAGTTTATGCGTCACTACAAGAAGTACATTTATAGGAAACTTGTCACTCCATACATGGTGCTTAGTAGGAGTTGAGCGAAACTTTATTCACAAATAGTTGTGAAAGGAAGAAGTTTATAAACACGCTCACTTCTAAAGAGTGCTCAAACATCTCACGAATGGATGATGTTCGAGAAACTCATGCAATATATTAGGATCAAGAACTTACTCTACAAGATGTTGTAGAAGTAGTTTACTGACCTCAAGCACCAATCCTACAAAGATCAACGAGAGTGAATTGCCTAAACTGAAAGGTACATAGGCTTCACAACATCCTCGTACTTGATATATGAGGATCCGTTGATAAATAAAGAAGCGATGGAAAGACCCGATTCCACAAGTATGGTTTGAATCTATATGATCTTTAAGTGCAATCCACAGATATAACAACAAGGTATAGACCTTGATTGATGTTCAAGAAGGAGCGATTCTTGAGCGATCCATCTAGAACATTTAGATCTTTAAAAGGAAAGATAGATATGGATAGCAAGTCGACTATGTACAAAGCACAATTTCATGATTGATGCTATGTCTAAGTCGATAACCAGTTGACCATGTACAAAGCACGGCTTCTCGCTTGTAGCTGTGTCTAAGTCAATAAAGATCATTCTAACAATAATTATATTTCGTATATATAGATATATGGAAAAATACATCAAAACCGCCTTCTTCGATTGAATGAAGGAAGTTGTTGTGTATTTGACACAAACCGAAGATTTTGTTGTATTGTTAGAAACGTATATATGCTTCAATGATCCATTAATGGATTGAAGCAAGTACTGTGGAAACTGGAATAAACATTTTGACAAGTAAGTCAAGGAGTTGAACTTCGTCAAAAGTATCTTGTATAGACAAGATATTCAGTGGGAGCATTATTATGTTACATGTATTGTACAAGATACAAGACATTAATTGGGAATAAAATTAAAGAAAGGAATATTGTCAAGATCTCATTGGAGAATGTTTTCTCAATTGAGAACTTGGGTAAGTCACCTAAATCCAAGGAAACAAAATCTATGGAGATAGATTATGATGGATGTCAGGTTTGAGCAAAATGTGCATATAATGACAAGGTATTATAGTTACACGAAAAGATAGACTCCTAGAAAGGATGTATAACCATGTTGTATGGCATACACTTGAGTTCTACTCGGTGTATTGCAACTCAATTCGAGAAGAGTGCACGATACAATTCGAGCATCCTTCTGTCATGAGTTTCATTACGTACGCCATACTTATGCACATGCCCCTATGTATTGTACCCAAGGAGTATGACAAGCAGTTGTCAACTGGATACAAAGAAAAATACATTTGGACAATAATCAAGAATATCCTCGAGTATCTTATGAGAAAGGGTGATATGTTTTTCATCTGACAAGATGAAAGAAATCTCATATAAATTGTTATATTGATGCTAGTTTTCGAAAGATTGATATAAATGCAATTGAGCTACATATTTTGTTTAATGTGGTGTTGTAAATTTAGAAGGTGTTCTAAATGGGATATTACAACCGTTTCCGTCACCAAAACAAAAATATATAGCAACTTGTGAAGCAATGAAAGAATGTAGTATGGATCATGAAGTTCTCAGTCAAGCTAATATAGTTCTAAGCATCTCGAACCATAGCTTAAACTTGAAGAACCCAATATTAAATTGGTGATCCAACTAAGATCTATGACGATGTCACTTGATCTCACATGATGATGATCAAGAACACATATATAGGAGTATATATGTATATAGGGTCAAATAAAATTGGATAGGTTCACGGACACAGCGAACACTCTAACTTAACCTCTACCTTAAGCGGTATACGAGATGCAATTGTGCATCCATGCGTGATGGACGTATGAGTAACTTGCTTTAAGTGTATTACATCTTTTGAGGTTCGAGACATGTATATATATAGATATATGACATTGTTCTAAGTTCTTCACTGGCTAGAAGTCACTATTGATTGATTCTAGGCCAAGTGGGAGATTGTTGGAGTTATGTCCTAGAAGTCAATATTTAATGACTTATTTTCTTAGTTTATGTTAATGATGATATTTGATCATTTGTTCCTAGAGTTTATTATTGACAGATCATTCAGGTTGAGGATCTGAATTGTAGATCTCTGTGGATCATTCATTAGAATGACAATAATAAATCTAAATCGTCCATAATCTTGATAATTAACAAGGAACATTAATTATCATAAAAGGTTAGTATGTAAGTTAAGTGATGATTAAGTTCTACAAATCATAGGTAAGGAGTTACCAACTTAATTGCATATGTGTATGTTATTGGAACATAGTACAGGACTTGACCCAATGAAATAAACATATGGATTGTGTTATGTGTCATTGTTTATTTCATATGTTGTTGATTCTAAGTTTGAGATGCTCAGCTTTTCCACATGAGGATAGGTTCAATAAATATCGTCTAACGTTGATTCCTGATAAAGGCTGCTATAAGGACTTTATTTATGTTCTCTTGAATTGTGCGGGGAAAAGTTATTCATCAAGAAAACCGTATGTCCCTCATTAATAAACTTAATGAGTGATGATATCTGTTTGGGCCCCTTGATGGAGTTTGGATTGTTTGGCCAACTTGTACAATCAACTCTAGATCAAGAAATGTATAATCTGCAAGAATGACACATTCCTATCTTGGATTATGCAAGGATATCATGTGACATAAGAATCAGACAAAGAAATACTTTTATTTCTTATGCAGGATTGAGATATTGTAACGGTACACTATTTATACGAATTGGGAATCATAACGTGTTGCTAGATACCGCTTATGATTATTAGAATTAAATAAGCGATTTAATTCCATGGCCAACATAGTATAAATCCTCAAAGGGTCGCACAAATAGAACCTGAACCACACGTGTATTATTTATTTGTATTGGAGAATACAAAACATGATGGGTTGATTAATTAATTATATACCGTTATGAACCGTTATAATTAATTATATCAAGGAGATCATGTTAGAATAAATTAATGCATAAACCAACCTATTGTTAATTATCATCAATTTGATAATTAATAGTCTCAACTACATTTAATATAATTGTTAGAATTATATTGAATATATAGGCTTTAAATAGCTAAGTCTAATTAAGCCCAATTAACAAATAATTAAAAGGCCCATTAGTTAATAGAATTAATGAGCTAATGAGAGATGAATTTGCCATTTGGTAAATTGGGCTAAAAGCCCATATAGGTGGCGCCTAGGGCATGGTGGCATGCTTGTAATTTGTTTGAAGTTTGGAAGAGGAATGAGAGCTCTATAAATAGACCCCAAGGGGTGGCCTCTCATCCAACTTTCTCTCTCCTCTCTTCCCTCTTCTCCTAGCCGCCACCTATCTCCTCCTTTGGAGATTTTCGAAATCTCCATTAGAGGAGCTCTCATCCTTTGTTTGTTAGGGCCCATGTGTTGGGATTAGCCACATAATTAAGGTGTTAATTGTGATTAAGTGTTGGTTGCTCTAAAAGCTTGCTAGCACAAGCTCTTGAGATGTGGTGAAGCTTCTTGGTGGATTAGAGGAAGGAGAAGAAGGCGCGGAGTGCACCCCATCGATTCCCATGCCATGGATTCGAGCCTCATGAATGCGATTTCATGAGAGGTACAATTTCTCCTACCTTCTCTCTTGATTGGATGTGTGATTGCTTTAGCACTAGATCTATTGATTTGCTTGTTGTTAATGGTGATTAATTAGTTGTAATTAATCTAAAATTAAAATATGAGCATTTCCTAACAGTCTTGTCTTAACTTGTGCAGAAGGATTGTGGATTCAACATTTACTCAGGGAATTGCGTATCACTCTCACTGAATTACCAACAATCTGGTGTGATAACATTTACTCAAGGAACATTAATTATCATAAAAGATTAGTATGCAAGTTAAGTGATGATTAAGTTCTACAAATCATAAGTAAGGAGTTACGAACTTAATTGTGTATGTTATTGGAACATAGTACAGGACTTGACCCAATGAAATAAACATATGGATTGTGTTATGTGTCATTGTTTATTTCATATGAGTTTGATTCTAAGTTTGAGATGTTCACCTTTTCCACATGAGGATAGGTTCAATAAATATTGTCTAACGTTGATTCCTGATAAAGGCTGCTATAAGGACTTTATTTATGTTCTCTTGAATTGTGCGGGGAAAAGTTGTTCATCAAGAAAACCGTATGTCCCTCATTAGTATACCTAGTGAGTGATGATATCTGTTTGGGCCCCTTGATGGAGTTGGATCGTATGCATGCAAACTAGACGATCAACTCTAGATCAAGAAATGTATAATCTGCAAGAATGACACATTCCTATCTTGGATTATACAAAGATATCGTGTGACATAAGAATCAAACAAAGAAATACTTTTATTTCTTATGCAGGATTGAGATATTGTAACGGTACATTATTTATACGAATTGGGAGTCATAACGTGTTGCTAGATACCGCTTATGATTATTGGAAATAAATAACGATTTATTTCCATGGCCAACATAATATAAATCCTCAAATAGGGTCGCACAAATAGGATTCTAACCACTTGGTGCATTTATTGTTTATTCACAATAATGTGTATTGTGAAATGTGATAAGTTAATTAATTAATTATATACCGTTATGAACCGTTATAATTAATTAAATTAAAAGGATCATATGGAAACAATATAATGCATTAGCTAATCATAGATTAATTATTAATGAGTTAATAATTAATTATGTTCAACTTACTTTAATTAGTTTGAGCTAATTGGGCTTCTATTTAATTGGTTAATTAAAGGCCCGATTTAAGGAAGAATGAAGAGACAATTAAAGGAGATTCATTAATTGGTGAATTAATGAATAAAGGCCTTTTATTAAGATGGCCCAAGAGAGCCCATTAGGTGGCCTCTTAGGGTGGATGGCATACTTGTAAATAGTATGAAAATTGGATGAGAGTGGTTGGCTATATAAAGGGGTCTCTTTGGGAGAAAACCCTAGCCGTCATCTCTCTTCCTCTCCCCTCCCTTGCGCCTCCACCTAGAAGAGAGATTTTTTCTCTTCTCCATGGCTCTTCCCTTCCTCTCTTAGCTCATGTGTTGAGCATCCCACCTCTCTTCCTCTCCATTAAATAGTTAATTAAGAGAAGCAAGGTGATTAGCAAGAGGTTCAAGAGAACTAGCATTCTCTTTGAGCTTGGTGGTGGGTCCTTGGTGGGCTAGAGGCGCCTTAGATGGTGGAGGTGGTGGAGCACGCACCCCATCGACTCCCATGCCATGGATTCGAGCCTTATGAATACGATTTCATGAGAGGTACAATTCTTCCTCCTACACCCTTTCTCTCTTGTGTGTGAATGCCTTGCACTAGATCTTGTGATTTGCTTGTTATTAATGGGATTAATTAGTTGTAATTAATCTAAAATTAAAATATGAGCATTTCCTAACAATTTGTACTAAGCAATACAGTTGTAATGATCTTTTGCTTTGATGTTATTTGTAATATTCAATACTTTTTTTTTTCTTTGTTTGCATGTTCTCAACATAAGATGCTATCTACAGTCACAGAGAAAAATGGAAATGATAGGAAGAAAAATAGAAAAACACATGTTAAGGCACGGTTAAAAATTTTAAACGGCTAGACTGTTTTGATAGTCTAATTATAACGAAACGACCAACGCAACAAAATCTAGTTGCGTTCAATAGACGAAACAAAAAACGCAAAAAAAAAAAATTTGCGTATAATCAACGAAAGAGCTCATTTTCGTGATCGTTTTCCACGTTATGCAGCCCTATTCACGGGATATCCATTATCGTCCAATTTAATCTCAACGGCTCAGATGTGAGGAAGTCCACTGGACTTCTTTTTGGAGAAGTGCAGAGGATCTCAGTTGTGAGGATTTCAATTCCATCCGGTGAGCCTCAACAATTCCAAAAACCCAAAGGCCTAAACCCCTTGCCCGATCAATCGGCCGATCGCAGCCACCACTCCCGCGCCACCGTGCTCTCTTTGCTTCCACCATGACTACTACAGCCGAGCAGCCGAGGAAGAAGCCCAACCCAGGCCGGGGCGGCGTGGCCATACCGCCGGGCATCTCAGAGGAGGAGGCGCGCGTGCGTGCCATAGCGGAGATCGTCTCCGCCATGGCCGAGCGTTCGCGCCGCGGAGAGGACGTCGATCTCAACGCGCTCAAGGCCGCTGCTTGTCGGAAGTACGGCCTGGCGCGCGCGCCGAAGCTGGTGGAGATGATAGCTGCCGTGCCTGAACAGGACCGAGCGGCTCTGTTGCCTAAACTGAAGGCCAAACCGGTTCGAACCGCGTCTGGTATTGCAGTTGTTGCTGTTATGTCGAAGCCACACCGCTGCCCGCATATTGCCACTACTGGTAACATCTGTGTGTACTGTCCTGGTGGCCCCGATTCGGATTTTGAGTATAGTACCCAGTCTTATACTGGGTATGAGCCTACTAGTATGCGTGCTATAAGAGCTAGGTAAAGATAATTTCCGTCTTTTGTTCTTGTTAGATTGTGAAATGTGCAATTATTTTGTTTTTACGTGAGCTAAGGGGGTTTGATGAGTGCTAATTGAACTTTTTTTTAAATTGCATTTCCTTTGTTTTATACTATAGATACAACCTGTATGTTCAAGGTAGAAGTAGAATAGATCAGCTGAAGCGACTAGGCCACAGTGTTGATAAGGTTTGGTGTTGAACACTTCAAGTTCAATTCTAGAAGTGGTCTAGATTATGCTTGGTATCTAACACCAGTACATCACTGCAATTTGAACAGGTTGAATTTATTCTAATGGGAGGAACCTTCATGTCACTTCCTGCTGATTACCGTGACTATTTCATAAGAAATCTCCATGATGCTCTCTCTGGTCATACTTCTGCAAATGTTGAGGAGGCAGTTTGTTACTCTGAGCATGGTGCAACCAAGTGTATTGGCATGACTATTGAGACGTAAGTTATTAAATGAGGTTTAAGAATCAGATAATATTTAAGTATCCATAGTATAGCAATGTTCTATGCATATGAGAAAGAGGCAGAAAGTTGCAGAAAAACCCATTGTATTATTTATTAGTTGCAACTTGCAACAAACTGCCACTTTTTGGAAAGTTGAAATTGGGTTATCTTCGATACTCTCAGAATTTTATGGCACTAGTATCAGACAAAAGAAACAACTATGCAGTCTGGATCTTGTTTAGAATAAGATTAATTATTGTTTAAAACAACATGTTAAGAATAAATCGAGATGACATTTTGACCTTCTACAAGGGCTATATTTTTAATTGCATTTTAGTTAATCTCATTCTTAAAGTGATAACTAGAGAACCAACTTATTGTGGAAATTATATTATAATTTTTTAATATGGAGTTTCAAACAATAAAAATCTGGCTCCTTTTGTGGTAGCTCTAGTGAATACGTTTGTAATTTATGAAAATTATATAATGTATTTCCGATGATCTTTTTCAGGAGACCTGACTATTGTCTAGGCCCCCATTTACACCAGATGCTTTCTTATGGCTGTACGAGACTGGAAATAGGAGTTCAGAGTACATATGAAGATGTAGCTCGTGACACAAATAGAGGTCACACTGTTGCTGCAGTTGCTGACTGTTTCTGTCTCGCAAAAGATGCAGGTTTTAAGGTATAGTTATCTGTATTATTTTCTTTTTATTTTTAATTTAAGTGGTCAACATTCTCCTTACAGCTAACTTCTGTTGTTTGCTAGGTTGTTGCGCACATGATGCCCGACCTCCCAAATGTTGGTATTGAGAGAGATCTAGAAAGTTTTAAAGAATTCTTTGAGAGCCCACGTTTTAGAGCTGATGGCCTTAAGATATATCCGACGCTGGTAATTCGTGGAACTGGTCTATATGAACTTTGGAAAACTGGAAGGTACATATTTTGCTAGCTTGTTGCACACAAATTGTGCTTTCTTAAGGAATTGCCTTCTCATGATTTTTGCCTGAATGTACATTCCAGGTACCGAAATTATCCACCTGAGCTATTGGTGGACATAGTGGCGAGAATCCTATCAATGGTGCCACCATGGACTCGTGTCTACCGAGTACAAAGGGATATACCCATGCCGCTCGTCACTTCAGGAGTTGAGAAAGGCAATCTGCGTGAGCTTGCTCTGGCGCGCATGGAGGATTTGGGCTTTTAATTTTCTTCTCAGAGAGTTGAGGCAAGTCTTACTATTTCAAAGACATAAAAGGATTGAATGCTGAGGTAGCCTTAACTATATTTGGCAATATGAACTTTGTGTATCTCAGGATATTCACCATAAAATTAAACCTGAGGAGGTGGAGCTTGTAAGACGTGATTATGCTGCAAATGAAGGTTGGGAGACGTTCCTTTCGTATGAGGATACACGGCAGGTAACATTGGTTGTCAGTTTTACAGATTAGTTAGGATATAGTAAGCTAGAAATTTCTTTTTCTTGTAAGAAGTTTGAACTTAATTTCGATTTTTCTGCAACTTCGTCATTTGGTTCAGGATATACTTATTGGTTTGTTGCGGTTGCGTAAGTGTGGACGCAATGTGACGTGTCCTGAACTTGTTGGGAGGTGCTCTATTGTACGTGAATTGCATGTTTATGGAACTGCCGTGCCAGTACATGGAAGAGATGCAGAAAAATTACAGCACCAGGTAACTCTCTCTCTCCAGACACACTGCACATCTGGCAAAATTTTGCACAGCTCAAGTAAATACAGCAGAGAGAAGATTGAACCGAGCTGCAACCTGACTATGTTAAAACAAAAGTGGACCAAATCAAAGATAATCTGATGGTTACTATACGGTCTACACAGCTACTTGAAATCAATTTTGCAAGAATAGTAACAGAAATGATCTTATACCCGAGAAATAAGTTAGGCTATAGCCAACTTGAAGTCTGAATTATCAAAGTCCCAAATCAACTCTAAACCCAACTTTGAGTCATGACCTGATATCTGAATCGACCAAAGTTTGTAATGACCTGAAAGAAATTAAACTGAACCACAACCTATCCGTCCATATTGGCCATTGTGACTGAGACGATTAACTATTTCTATGTGCAGGGATATGGCACGCTGTTGATGGAAGAAGCTGAAAGAATTGCACAGAGGGAGCATAGGTCTACAAAAATAGCAGTTATTTTAGGTGTTGGGACGCGCCATTACTATCGGAAACTTGGCTATGAGCTTGAGGGGCCTTATATGGTCAAAAATCTGTAGTAACATAATTTATGAACTAGTTCTTATTTCGCGCGTTGCGCGAATAATTCCTATACGAATATGTTATTAAATTCAGAACACTTAATAAAACCGTATGGTCAAGATTGATAACTATAGAGCGAACATCGCACATATAATTTTTTTTTACGAAATTGAGAACGCTATATAAAAAATATCATAAAAACTGAGAATACTATTGAAATATTATACATAAACTGCTATAAAAAATCTAGACCAAAAAATCATGCCACACCAAAAATCCAACAACCTGACCACATAAAATCCGCGGAGTTACTGTTCTAACCACAGTAACCCCGCATGCGACAGAAAACCCAAAATTTAAATACTTCTATTTATGAATGTTCCTTTGTTTGCGATGTGTGATGTAGTTGTAGTGTAATTCTTAGGTAGAGGCTTGTATTATACACTGGACTTGATATATACTGATAAAAGTGGAATTATCCACAATTTTGTAGGATTTATAGTTGTATTATTTATTCCTTTGGTGACGTCCATGCCTTCACACCATTTGACTTTGGTCAGCATGATGAAATTGCAACGGATTTTCAGGTGGAGTTCAGTTATCCAGTTGAATTTCTGTAATTTATGGCATTTTTTATGCATTAACAGAATCAACAGTAGAAGAAGGGACATTCGGCTGAAGTTATAATACCGTACTGTTCTGTTCGACTGTTCCACGGTATAAGCAGCCTGGGCAAGTATTGCGATATATTATATATATCAATCCATGTGAGTCCTAGCAATGTTACACGCTATGCATAGCCGCATAGGTGCTTGACTCTGTCTTAATTGTACTGTACTGATATCATAACATTCAATTTGCTCAACATAAATTTATATAGTTTACGCAACAAAAAAAACAAGGTATAGTTTAAGGGTTGTCATTATATTTGGCAAGGAAATTATATAGTTTAGAGCAAATTATAACGATTATATAGTTTAGAGCAAATTATAACGATTATATTTGACAAAAAAAAGGTATAGTTTAAGGGTTGTCTTAATTTATATAGTTTAGAGCAAATTATAACGATTATAGTCAATCTGTTATATTCATTACTTGCTTAAGGGTTGTCATTATATTTGGCAAGGAAGTAATAAAATAAATAAAAAATAAAAAATAAAAAAGGTAACTATTACCTTTTGCACATAAGAGAAATACACTTGTCTCTTAGTGGAAGTTAAGTCGTCATTATTGTTTTTCCAGCAAACACATCTTATTGTCAGGTTTGAGATTTGCAATAAGTTAGCTGCAATTTCTATCGTAGAATTTGTGCTGCAGAGGTATACAAAAAAGTTAGAATTTATATGGTGGAGATGATATTTGATCGCACAAAGCAACTTAAAATTATATTTGATAGGAAAATAAAAAATAAGGTTGAAAAGATAACTCTTATTTTAATTAAAACAATAGTTATCTTCTATTCGCGGAAATTATCTCATTATAATTTTTTCACCAATTACCAAACACGCTTTCGAGTTATGTTTTGGGATCTGAAAATAAGTTAATTGCAACTTCTTTGTTAAGAATGTGAATTGTTAGTATTTATATATAATATCTGAACGGGCAAAAATCAGACACTAGAAATTTAATATAATTCTAATCATTCTATCTTAAATTTTGATATGTTTAATTTTACACGTGGGGGGATCACTTGATCGTGACTTTATATTTGTCGATCTCGATTATAATTTCTGAAATTAATTATATAAGGTCTAAAATTAAGAAAATAAATTTATATGTATGTTGTTGGATTTGTTGACAGAGCAAGAGCATCGAGCGCATTTCGTATAATTCGAGTATCCTTTGATAATAGAGAGCTATTAATTTCAAACCACTAAAAAAAAAATACAAATTACTTAAAAATTGCTTAAATATTCACCGAATCTTGTCCATTATTTACGCATGAAATTTGCGCTTTATAAATCAATTTTACTGTGCTGGATTTTACATTTTTAATTTATTTCTTATGAATGTCGCTTCATCCGAGATAGAAATTATTATCATATTATGGAGCGAAACCTTCCATTATAAATTATTAATTGCATTGATTTTTTGAGCAAATTAGAACGATGATAGTAAATTTAGTACATTAATTACTTGCTTAAGAGTTAAATTATAATTGGTAGGAAAGATACACAAAATTTAAAAGATAACTATCATCTTTTTGCAAAATGTAAGTCTTATCTCTTACCGGCGGTTATCCCATCATTACTTCTCCCCTAAACACATATTAGTAATAACTTCGAGATTTGCAATAGGTTAGCTGCAATTTCTATTGTAGGATATTTATTGGAATAGATTTGCGATATGAATAGTTAGAATTCAGTCGGTTGAGGGTTGAGATACATTTTGCAGAGAGCAAGTTAGAATATGTTAGAATATGTTTGGAGATTAAATGATAACTCTTTTATCTCTTCGCGGAAGTTATTATTACTTTTCTACCAAACAAGTCTTGGAGTTACATTTGAGATTTGAAACGAGTTTGGTGCACTTACTGATGTAGGATATTTTATCGAACGGGAATGTAAGATATTAGAATTTAGATGGTTATGATATTTGACGCTCAAAATCGAATACCAGCCTCTTAGAACAATATTAAACCAATCTTGATCCCAACCGTTCAATGTAAAACGTACAGTTCCAACATAAAATAGAACTCTCATAAATCCGTACGAATGGAGAAGAGCTGAACTAAACATTAACATCCATTCACAAGTAAATGCATCTCAGTCTCAGTGTATCTTATCGCCAGCTGTCTTCCAACGTCATCCGGGGTAGTTTCGTCTTTTTGCGTTCCTCCCTCTGAACCTTCGTCTTCCAATTTACACGTCATCCATTTTTGTACCCCGCCATAGCTCCTGTCCAAATAAATTATACTCGTGGACTCGGCTTATTTCTCACGAGGAAGATATCACCCGCGGACCGCGGTACCTGCCTTTCCCGTTCCCCGGTTCAACTCATACACCATGTCTATTTCAGACTTTTCGTTCGTTGGTCTTCACTTTCCTGTAGTGACTCGATCACTGGATATAAATTTCAGTCTCCATTCCTTTTATAAACGGACAGGTCCTGTCAACAAATTTATAACATTTAGTTGCACAAACGGACGCATCCAGTTCAACAACTCAGGGGACTACGATACACTCCAAGTGGCCTTCTCTGCTATAAATCCGCCTGAATCGATGAAAAAAATTCAAAACCCGCTCCCAAAATTTTCGCCTCCGCGCCTCTCCTCTCCCTCCCTCCCTTCTCTAAACCCCAAACCTCTCCTCTCTTAAATCTGAAAGTTGAACCTTTGCTTCCACTGGCTACCAATGGCGCCAGAACTACCATGCGACGGAGACGGCGATTGCATGGTTTGCAAGGCGAAGCGTCCTACCGAAGTGATTCTGTGTCGCACGTGCGTCACCCCTTGGCACGTGCCTTGCCTTTCTTCTCCACCTGAAACCCTCGCTGCTGAGGCGAACTGGCTTTGTCCCGACTGCTCCGCCCCGTCGGATCAGGTGGAGGCGGCGCCAGCTCCCACTGCTGGTTCCACCGAGTTGATCGCGGCGATCAAGGCGATTGAGGCGGATACCACGCTTTCAGAGGTGGAGAAAGCTAGGCGGAGACAGAGGCTGATGGCTGGAGGTGGCGATGAAGGCGAGGGGTCTGGATCTGGTGGGGATGATGAAATGGAGGAAACAAAGGAGAAGAAAAACGATGTGCTAGATATTTTGGATCAGCAATTCAATTGTGCATTTTGCATGCAACTCCCTGACAGACCAGTCACTGTAAGTAATCTATTTCCGTTATTAGTCACTGTAAGTGGCCTTTGTCTGCGTATCTAACTAACTATTACTAATTTAGGAACATTTTCTGAGTTTTAAGGTTATTTCAAGTAATGTTCTAATTCATCTATATAAGCCTTTCACCATTTACTTTTATTATTACGGGAATTTCTGTTCTTATTCATGAAATTGATATTATTTGGAGAAGCCCTTGGCACATTTCGTCACTTCAAGATCAAATTTTAGAGGTAAGTCCCAAGCTGGGTTGATATTATTCATGAAATTGATATTACGTGACTATGATTTATGCCTTTTTCTTCTGAATTGGGAATATTGTTTAGCACCTAATTTCTAGCTTATTTAACGTAAGTCCTTCTCAGATCGGTATTCCATATGATTTTCCGTTTAGCATGCGGACTTTCATGCAAGTTTTATTTACACTTGTTTATGGGCCCATTAAAAAAAGTTTTATTTACACCTAATATTGTTGATACTTAGAAGCTTTAAATTTGTGTTAATTCTGTAGATATTGATTTTTTTTGTACTACTGTCGGTTGAGGCTTGCAGCAAATCGTGACCTTACTGCAAATAGTACTTATATTGAATATATCATATCAGTTAGCAATTCAGGAATTTAATCTGGGTACTTTGGATATTAAATACTTTAATTGTCGGGAAACATTAGAGAATATTAGTAGTTCTTGTTGAGTAAAACGTTTATTAAGTATTTCAAATTTGGATTAAGATACTTGAATTCTTTACTTTGTGTAATTACAAAATTATTATGCTTCTTGATTTGTAGGGTTACAATTTGTTTACGTTTTCAGAAGAGTGCAATTATAAGTCCTTGTTGAAGATGCCATACTATAGGATAGCAAAATAAAAAGGTTTACTAATTTGCATATCATATTTATTGATTTTATTTCAAGATCCATAATTTTTTTAGTAATTTCTTTGGACAGATGAATTAAAGGTTATTAATCAATTCAAGTTGCAAAGTAAAAGGTGACTTCCAGTTTTGTTTTATTCCACAAGATAAATGATGGCAGTGTAGGAATTTATTGTTATCATAATGATGGTTTAAGGGGAATTATTATCTTAAATATTGTTGCTGAAGGTTCCAAAATGCGTATATTAATTCAATTTAAATGCTTGATACTTTTTATTTTTGCAACTTAGAGGACACCACTAGTTTGAACAGCTATATGAATTTTATTACAGTAACCTCAGTAACTTTAGTGTACTTTCTTGTCAGTGTTGCAGTCCACGTGAGCCAATATCTTGTTTATTATAATCTACAGCCCATTTACCTTATGTTCCTTATGTTTGCTTTCGCCCTGTTAGTTGTTTTAAGATAAAACTTTTTCAGTTTTGTGTTGTCTCAAATATATTGTTTCATTGTAAATTATGGTAGACTGAAAATCTGAACAGAAATAGTCTTCCCTCTGTAATTTAATGTCTAGGTAATATGTTTTATACATAGCACTGTGTGCATACACTTGCTTCCGTTCTCCATGCATAATATTAATCATCTGTATGATTTTCCATTTTCTGACTAAAATTTTTTATTTTGTGCAGACGCCCTGTGGCCACAACTTCTGCCTAAAATGCTTTCAGAAGTGGGTCAACCAGGGTAAACATTCCTGTGCTGAATGCCGCACAGCCATTCCACCTAAGATGGCACTACAACCCAGAATCAACTCCTCCCTCGTCACAGCAATTCGATTGGCAAAGGCTGCCAAGAATATCAACTCAGGTGGACCTGGCCACACATTCCACTTCATCCGTAACGATGACCGCCCTGAGAAGGCTTTCACTACCGAGCGAGCCAAACGGGCTGGTAAGTCGAATGCATGCAGTGGCCAAATCTTTGTTACTGTTCCGCCAGATCATTTTGGGCCTATTTCGTCTGAGTATGACCCAAAGAGGAACCGGGGGTTGTTGGTTGGGGAGAGCTGGGAGGATAGGTTGGAATGTAGGCAGTGGGGGGCACACCTGCCGCATGTGGCAGGTATAGCGGGTCAAAGTGATTATGGTGCTCAGTCAGTTGCTCTCTCTGGGGGCTATGTGGATGATGAGGATCACGGAGAGTGGTTTCTCTACACTGGGAGGTAAAATTTGATTTGTCTTAAATATTAGAACATTTATAATTAGGATTTTTTTAGTTAATGCATTAATGGAGAATTTCCAAAGGTGGTACATTAATTGTGAGATTTTTCTTTATGTCGTACATTAGTTTCAAGAGATTGTAGAACAAGACACGATAACCTGCTTTTCCTTCCAATCAATTGTACACCTAAGGATTTTTTATTTTATTTTTATAAATGATCCCAAATTACTTAAATATAATAACTTCATGTGACATGCCGCAGGTTCAGATGTGTGTGTCTCGTCCTATTGAACTTCTTGTGGATAACCTCCAAAAGAAACATTATTTTTTTTTCCTAAGTAATCATTATTGTCTGTATCATTGTTATCTAAATGGGCAGCGGGGGAAGAGATCTAAGTGGGAACAAGAGAACAAACAAGGATCAAGCTTTTGACCAAAAGTTTGACAAGTCGAACCAGGCTTTGCGTGTTAGCTGTTTGAAGGGTTACCCTGTTCGTGTTGTTAGGTACAGCCTTGTTTTTCTAGCTTCTATATGTTTTTCCTTCTGAAATTAGTATGTCATTAGAACTAAATTAATTTTTTATAAAGGTCTCACAAAGAGAAGCGGTCATCCTATGCTCCTGAAAAAGGTGTGAGACTGTGAGGTATGATGGCGTTTATAGAATCGAGAAATGCTGGCCAACAGGTATGGCTATTGTTGGTAATTTATGTATATTATTATAAACTTTTGAGAAATTGAGCAAGGAAAACTATCATTCATCTTTTTAGGGTTTCAAGGTTTGTCGCTATCTTTTTGTGCGATGCGACAATGAACCTGCTCCCTGGACTAGGTTGGGACCTCTCTCTCTCTCTCTCTCTCTATCTCTCCCCAAACACACCCACCCACACACTCACTAACTCACTGTTCACTCTTTATTTGTTCTTTATTTGATAGTTGTTCTGTCTGCTAATTATTATTCAGTGATGAACATGGTGATCGACCCAGACAGTTACCAGATATCAAGGAGCTGAAGAGTGCCACAGATATTACAATCAGGAAGGGAAACCCAGCTTGGGACTATGATGTATGGGCAATCTAACCTGTTATATATTATCCTTGATTTGTATCGAAATGAATTTGCATCTCTCTCACAACAAATGTCGCATGAAAAATATGCGAATCTCCTTTTTGACCATTACCTTAGGTTTCTTCAAACCTACTACTCTTAGACCTAGATTCTTAAGTTTAGCGGTCTTATAAGGAAAACATACTTATCCATAAAATAAATATAGGAGTTTCATATGCTTTCCTTTTCATGTCATACTTAGGGCTGCTTGTGTTATTGGTTTTGTTAAAACTATATTGCTAATGCTTCTGGAGCTTTTTGTCCGTCATGTTACAGTGCCTGTGTTCACTGTGTTCTTTTGAAGACTAGTTAGTCAGTTAGTCACGTCTGCTGCTTTTCAAGGCAGGAAGAGTTTTTTTTTTTTTTTTTATTACCTTTAAAGGAAATTTTGACTTTATAAGTAGATATCTAAACACTACTACACCGAAGGAAATCTTTAGTCTTAGTATACAAGTTATTTTGCAGAACTATTTATTTCATATTACATTATGGTTTTTGTTTTTTATCTGAAATAAAAACAAGCTACAATTTTTATTGAATGATACTTTGTACTATAGTCTGAAAATACTAATATATTCTATTTTGTTGACAGGAAAAGGAGGGATGGAAATGGATGAAGCCACCACCAGTCAGCCGCAAGCCTGTCATAACTGGAAATGCAGATGACAAGAAGCGGACCCGCAAAGCTGCTAGACTTGCACAGAACTTATCAGTGAGACAGAGGCTTTTGAAAGGTACGTGATTTCTCTTAATTTTTACCATTAAATTTGACTTTCTAAAGCACAGATGAATTGATGGTTCAAATTGCTTAAGCACTTTTGTTGTGTGCAGTTGATATATCAATGCTTGATGGCATTCTTGTATGGCACTAATGTGCAGTGAACTACAGATCCCATACAGTTGGTCACTGGTTGAATCTTCAAATTCTTTCTTATTATAGAACTTGTTGTTTTGTTTCTAGTAGAATTAGTTTTTTGTTTTTTAGAAAACTTGATGGCGGCTGTCATGAGACTAGTAGAATTAGTCATTAAGTTTGGTATTTCTGTGGCGCACATGGGCTGGACAAAGGAAGAATTTGGAAACACCCAAATACAGGTTTAATTTGGGAATAAAATTATGGAATTCTTTTAGTAGCAGACAGATATTGCAATATAATTAACAGAGCTTCAATGATTTGATGAGTTGATGAAAAGGGACCTTTGAGAAGGTAAAAAGCAAGAACAATTTTCACTGATACAATGGTAAACATGCTTTTGTTTGAATTGCAACTTTCTAGAGTTTGGCTGCCCTATATGCAAGAAGGTGTTGGTGCAGCCGCTGACTACTCCCTGTGGCCACAATTTCTGCAAGGAGTGCCTTCTGGGGGCCTATGCAGATAAGTCGTTCATGCGGGAGAGAACTCGCGAAGGAGGACGCACACTTCGTGCCCAGAAGATTGTCAAGAAATGTCCCTCCTGCCCCATTGACATTGCTGAATATATGCAGAATCCTCAAGTATAAAAGCTCATATTCAAGGCCATATACAGTTTTTTGTGTTCTTTTTTATAATTTTTCTAAAAATAGTGAACTGCTTCAATTTAGCTCCCTATTACCATACTGCTGCAGCATCAGTGGTACTTTGGTAAACAGTACGGGAACTAACTGTTATGTTAAATTTGCCAGACCGGGAACTGTTTTTAATGCTGACTTGCTTAGTTGTCCCAATTAATTCTTCCCTCTATTCTGAATGGAGTACCTCCATACCAACCAGAAAAAAACAAAATACAGTCATGAATTCTGATTATATTGACACAGCTTGCAAGGTTATCAAACTGCGTTGAGAATTTGCTATGTCAACAAATACAAATTCTTATTATGAAATTCTCTTTTTCAGGTGAATAGGGAGATGAATAGCCTGATTGAGACACTGAAAGAGCAGAGTGAGGAGGAAGCAGCATTGCATCCACAAGACAAAGATACTGATGAGGCTGAAGGTGTCAATGGTGTGGATGGTGATGATGCCGATGATGGCGAAGATGTCAATGATGTTGCTGGTGCTGGTGAAGATGAGGAGGGTGAAGTGGCAGCGGAGGATCTTGATGAGGCTGAACCTTCTGATGGTGCAATCAAGAATGGTCAAGCTGTAATTTCTGAGGATGTTGAGGACAATAAAGTTGCAAAGTCTCCCAAGGGAAAGATCAGTGCTGATGCTAATGCCAATGGCAAAGCTGCAAATACCAAGGAAGTTGAGGGTGATAAGCTTGCGGCTTCTGGCAAGAGGAAGGTTACTCGTGGTTCTGGTGGTGGTAGAGGCGGCAAGAAAGCAAAAAGAGATGCTTGAAGAGTGGTCAGGCAATGATTAAGTTGATTAATGGGTATTTATGGTATTGATAAAGTTGATTGTTGATTTCTAGCTTGTTTATAGGTAATTGTTGCAAAGTATACCTGAAAGTATACTTGGCTAGCCAATTTCTTACAGGAAATTTTGTAATTGCAGCAGAGAGCAGTCCATTAAAATTATGCAACAGAGATGATAGAGGTTATGCTTTAGGTAAAAGCTTTGGTGAACAATATTAATTATGTTACTAAATAATGCTGTTTGTCAGGGGCAATTTGGTTTGCTCAAGAAAAATTGTGTTCAAGCGGGTCTTATCTGGTTAACCTAGCCTATGTTTGTAGTTGTAGTGTTGGCAAGTTTAAAATTGGTTGATAGGTCTCTGATTGATCGTAGTTTCTATGTAAAAGTTAACTAATGAAAGGGAAATTGTGGCAATTAAAAGGCCCTTAGAAACAAACTTTTTCTTGTGGCAAGTTTATTTGACGGAAGCCCTGATACTGATAGCAATAACTAAGTTTTAGACTTTTAGTTTGATTTGTCAATGTAGACCTGTTTACTGTAGTAGTGGGCTTTTCCGAAGTATATTAGGTTAGTTGTCACTGGTTGGTATATCAAGGGCTGGAACCCGTAAAAAATGTTTTAATAAAAGAACAAAATTAGATAGCGTCTGATTAATTAAACTTCTTTCATTTTTCACTAGGTTTGCCTTGGAACATCAGTGGATCTATGTCTATTTTATATTCTCATCCTACTTTTTTTTTTTTTTTTGGTGTTAAATTCTCATCCTACTAACAGTACAGCACAAAACTAAATTATAAAGCACCTTAATTAGGGCTGCAAAGCTGCCTAGATTGACTTTCTTATATACTTTCTAAGAATTATCTAGTGATGTGATGGAAAGATTGGCAAAGTGGCGCCAAACCTACCAGATTCGGTGTTTTCAGAACTCGTGGACTCACGAAGGTTTTAAAATATATCTTGTAACCTACAATTTCTTAGCACGATCGAAAATTGTTTTGAAATAAAAAAAAATGCTGTTAAAACTATGAGCATGATAATGTAAAAAAATTAACATATAAAAATCATCCATTGAATATAAATAAATACATTAAGCAGGGACGGAACGGATGGGCCCACAAAACAAAACAAAAAAGTGAATTTGAAATTTTAGATTTTCTATTAAATGTTACCTTTCAAATATACATGATTGTTTATTTCAAATAAATTTAAATGAAACTGTACTTGTTATTTGTCACTCCAATTTTAGTTTTCTTACGCCCCCTTGACAATAAGAATGAGTAAATAATATATAAAACAATCAGTAACTTTAAGCACTGTTACATTGCAATATTGTAATTTTAGAATATATTTTCTATTCTTAACAATTTATTTTGGTTAGCTAATTCGAAAGCAAAAACGACGAGATTTTACAAAAGTACAAATAAAAGTGGAAAAACGGCGTATATAGTTTTTTTCTTTTTTCCGTGGTTATATAATTATATTTGCCATTCAAATTTTGTCCACGATCGAGTAAACCACGCCCGGTAAAGTTGTCGGCTTTTTTTTTTGCCCCCCTCCAAAAAGCTTGGTAGAAGGTGTCACGTGAGAAGTTGTCACCTTAACGCTTCTTTTACCACTATGGAGATGAAATTTTCGTTTTGGTTTTGGATTGGCGTCAAGCGAGCCCACCCCTGCTTTTAGTTCTTGATCTCGCTAGCAGAATTGATCAGGCGTTGTTTTCAAACGATCCGTTTGAATCCAAACGGGCCCGTTTGAATCCAAACGGGCCCGTTTGAACACTGCCAGGTACATAAATCCATAGCAATTGATCCTGACCCTTTATCATTTATTGAACTTCGTGTTTTTAGCTACTATTTTCTTTCTTTTGGGATTGTTTACTGCATCTGGTCATTTACTTTAGCATTTATTTATTGTTGTTATTTCAAAATACCAAAAAGGTTACCATCCAACTTATTTTTACCCTCGACCATTCTCGTCAAATTAAATCAAATAGAATTAGTTGACCCCTAGAACTTGAACAGTCCGTTCCTATGGATTCGACCCTCAAGCTTTTACTACAAACGATTAGATCGGTTATCTTGAGGTTTTATTTTGGTTAGATTCCACACGACCGAGAAAAATTAGAAGCCTAGGCACTCCCCTAAATTAAGCATGGGATCTTTCATTTCTAAATTTTGAACGAAATCTAAAATATATATGTAGATATTGGTTTTAGAAAAACAAGGATAGGCAAGTGCCACCCTTGTCCCTTAATAGCTACATCCCTGGTCGAGATCCAACAGAGGTTTTCACCTCTCTCCGGCTACACTACGGCTAGGGTTTGGAGCAAGACATGGAGATTTGGAGTGAAATAAATAGACATCGAAGAAGGCTGGGCTAGTCGCTCGGTCCATATAGAAGGCGTTGGCCTGTTGGATGGTTGGATGGTAATTGGAAAGATGGCAGATACCAATTTCCCAAAATCATTATTGGCAGCAAGTGCCAAGTGATTAAAAAAAAAAGGGATAGGGGTGCATAGAGTGCAGAACGGTCACGAAATTGACCTCTTGCGTTAACCATTGCATTTTATGCTACGAAATAAAATGTAGTTGCGTTAATCGTTTTGTTTCAAAAGAAGATCAAAACAATCGAAACGATCAATTTTTTATCAATTATTTTTTTTATACTAGTTTTCCAATTTCGCATATAACTGTGTTCAATTCGCTACTTTAACAATTACTTTTTATATAATTTTCCTATTTCTCATGCATAATCGGTTGGTTCGATACTACATTATTCTCGGTTCATCAAATTTTATTCATAAATACTTAAAAAATATATAAAAAATGATATATATAAACGCTTAATCGAAAATCAACAAAATGAAAGAGGTCAGTTTCGTTGATAGTTTCGTTTAATAAATGAAACAAAAAAATAGTTGCATTAACCGTTTTACATATTAGAGATCCAAAGTTCACAATAAAAGTCCTTATCAGATTGGATATTTGTCGGTCTAGAAATCATACAAACAATAATTTAGAGTTTAATTTCTATATGAATTATAGAAGAAGGAATTCAGTAACTATTTTAAATTAGAATATTCTAACTATTTTTTTATATGAAAGCCGAAATTATTTCTAATAAAGTTTATTGATAAAACGTTTAACTATAAATTAATTATTGGGATTAAAAATTTAGGTTGACCTCATTAAAAAAAGAATTGGGCTGAATGTGATCAACAATTTCCGGTTTATTTTAATATTTGAAATATATCCATATTCATATTCGTATTCGACAAATATTCAATTCGTATTCATATATGTTTAGCATCCGAATCTAAACATATATATCTGTATATGTATTCGAATCAAAAAAACAATGCAGATGCGGATATAATTTGACCACTATCCGATCTATTTTCATCCCTAATTATTAGGATAGAGCTATGCATAAAAGGAATCCAGCTTTAATTTAATAAATACATGTAGTGATTTCAATCTTTGCAAATTGCCGGCTATGATTTTAAAAAATAATAATAAAATCAACACCAGCTTGATTTGAATTTGACAAACATAATTAATAAGATACCTTTTCTGTCTTGGCTGGTTCGATATTGCCAAATATTGGTTCAACAAACCATTGACCACCAGTAAAATAAATTTCTTTGGCTACTCTTCTTTGTGGTTTATTTATTTATAGTATTTGGTGGCATATTCTCACTTTCAATTTGTATGCTTAAATTAAAAATAGGAAGGTTATGCATTTATATTTTTGGTAGATATCTACCCATTTCGTTTGTCGCTCTGTTAAGGAGAATGGTTCGATACAGTACAATTTTGTATTTTATTTGTCGTTTATTTATTGAAACGAAACAAAAAAAAATAAAATAATTTCGTTAATTGTTCTGTTTCAGCTATACAGAATAGCATAACGGTTAATGCCGTACCAGGCCTAACTGACAGTTAGAACAAGTGAATTAATTGGACTAAAAACGGGTTGAACTGGTCCTTTGTATTGGTTCTTTCCTATTTTGTCTTTTTCTTAATTTATTTTTTATTAGATGGCTGAACCGTTCCTGGTCGTCAGGAGAAACATAAAATATATGGCATGGTGACAGAATACTATAATATCCTTATAACTATATCACTATTATACCTGATCGTTAGGAGAGAAACATAAAATATTTGGCATGGCAACCAAATACTCTATTACGTACTCTCAATAACAATATCCTTATTATACCTTATCGTTAGGAGAAACATAAAATAAAATATTTGGAAGTTCCGGTGTCACAATTTTAGAGTGCCACCAAACGCCATAACTTTATTTTTTATCAATATTTTTAAATTTTAAAATTTGAAAGTCTAATCCAAACCGTTGATTTTATTCTATTTAACAAGCAATATATTTTCATATAAGTTTTATAAAATTTGAAATTGATTTGGTACTCAATCAAGAGCTTATAAAATGAAGAATCTGATTAGCTATAACAGATTAATTATCATACGTTTATGGTTTGACTTCTAAATTAAGTATCAAATTAACTCCAAATATTATAAAACTTATATAAAAATGCGTCACTAGTTAAAACGAAGAAGATTAACTGTTTAGATCCGACATTTAAATTTTAAATTTTAAAATATTAATAAAAAAGTAAAGTTGTGGCATTTGGTGGCACCCTAAACTTGTGGTACCGGAACTTTACTCAATGTCACAACTTCTCTTTTTCATTAATATTTTGAAATTTAAAATTTAATTTTCAAAATTCAAACGGTTGATCTTATTTAATTTAAAATTTAATTTTCAAAATTCAAAATTATTTTTGATATAATTTTTATAAACTTAAAAGTTTATTTGGTCCTCGAGGCTAAAAAATGAACGTATTATAATTAATCAGTTTAAGCTAACAACATTCGTTCTTTTTTGGACATCTGGATCGAGTATCAAATAATCTCCAAAATTTATAAAAAAATATATAGAAATGCATCGCTCGTTAAATTGAACAAGATCAACTGTTTGAATTCGAAAATTAGAATTTTGAATTTTGAAGTAAGCATAAAAAAAGTTATGGCATATGTGGCACCAAAAACTTGTGACACTAGATTCCTCCTCTGTGACTTTTTGGCAACTAAAACTTGTGGCACATGAACTATTCTCTTCCTTTTTTATATAAATTTCCGAGAATTATCTTGTTATGCATAAGTTATCATATATTTATTTGACGTCTTCGTTAACAATATTAGTTGACATCTTGCAACCATTTCGGATGTAATGTGTTAGTTTTAATCTTCACATTATACATGTTATCTATTTAGTATTTTTCATCCGCTGCGCCTGCAATGTTATGTTTATCTATTTAGTATTTTTTTTTATAAAAAATCATCTGTTTAAATGTAAATTATAAATTAAAATCTTATATAAGTAAATATGTGTATCAAAATCTACCGTTTCCGTAAGTCCGTTGTCATACGCAAACTTTTTATCTTTTATTTCTAAGCACCGCCCTACTTTTGTTTCATGATTCCTCTTTTGATCAGAGCGATGTCGTTTATTTCAGAAATGTTTAAACTAAAAAAAATTAAATGTTTTTTTTACTAGCAAACTCTACCCACTCAATGGTGGGTAAATTACATATGACGAAATTTTATATAGGTGTTCTATTTATAAAATGAAAAAAATAATTATTATTTAAATGAAGCTTTTCATGTGTGTTGTGTATTTTCTTTTCAAATATAGTGCACAATTAATTAATCCAGCAGTAAATTTTCTTTCTACTTTGATGAGTGCACAATAGATTTCTTTCTAATAGAAGTGAGGAGACTGTAAATTTATATCCATCGCTAACATCCAACCATTGATTTGAACGGTCAATGATTAAGATTGCATAAAGTAAACAATTGTTTACACCATTCGCTTAATTGCTATGTTATTGCATGAATACGGGTATGAGTACCATACCGGGTACGGTGGTACGGAAATTTTTAAAAATCTCTAGTACGGATACTGCGATATATAACATAATATTTGTTTAGCTCACGTTCTAAAATCATATAAATATGCACATAAATCATTCATATCAAGTTATCAACAAAAGAAAAATGATCTGGTGGTAGGTCGCTTGGCTTGTATAGCTCAACACCATGGTTCAATTTCCAGTTTAAGGCAATATAGCATTAAATTTTCTGTCAAGCACACACCATCCGTTTTTGAAGTAAAAACTTTAGTCCCAGAAGGTGGATTGAAGTTCCAGGATGGTATGTAATAACTGGGGTAACCGTTTTTGAAGTAAAAACTTTAGTCCCACAAGGTGGATTGAAGTTCTACTAGGATGGTATATAATAACTGGGGTATACATCGGTGGAGAACTTTATTTCACATGCGTGTGGCGCTGTGTAATTAGGCCTGTTTAACGTTTCAAATGGCAACAGACTGGCCATTCTGTTTATCGTTCCGTTCCAACAACGATATGGCCATTCCATTCTGTTTTTCGTTGCGTTTAAGAAAACAAAATATCATTTTACTCCATTATACGTTTCGTTTGAACGAAACAGAACGACGTTGATTTACACTAAAAACTGCACTAAACATCGAAACGGAAACGAAATTGATCATTTCGTTTACCGTTCTGTTTCGGCAACAGTATGAACTCCTATTCCGTTTACCATTCCGTTTTCTAGAACGAAATGATTTTTTTGTACCGTTAACCGTTCTGTTTGAACGGAACGTCCACGGAAAACGAAAAACGGTATACCGTCCGCAGGCCTATGTGTAATTGGTACGCGTACCTGTTGGTCAACATATATTATAATATTGGGTACGGCATGTGACAAAATATATTATAATATTGAGCACGTCACGTGGCGTACTGGGTACGTATCGATGTCGTACCAGACATGTACCCATACCTGGTACGTATCTGGTTCGCATACGACAGTATAGCCGTACCGGGGTAACATAGCTTAATTGTTTTAGCCCTTGGATACGATGCTTGTATAAATAGCAGAGATTGTATTTTCGCTCTTGAACTTAATTTTTGTGATTTTCTATTATATGTCGGTACATTTGGTGGAATATTATTGTTCTTCAATCAATTTTTTATTTTATATATTTTTTTTTTGATAGAGGTCAAAATCATGTGATGAGCGGGATACAAATCAGAGTCACCAGCCTAGTTATATATCTTGAACTTAATTTTTGTGATTTTCTATTATATGTCGGTACACTTGGTGGAAAATTATTGTTCTTCAATCAATTTTTTTTTTTTTTTTGATAGAGGTCAAAATCATGTGATGAGCAGGATACAAATCAGAGTCACCAGCCTAGTTATCTCATCGCACCGATAAGAACAACAGGCTGCCCTCAATAATCAAGAGTTCAAATTTTGTTTGTATTTTTTATTTTTTTTTTAAAAATTGTACGATAAAGACCTCGCTCTCTCTTTTTTAATATATATATAAATATAATATAGAGTTTTGCTATGGTGAGTCGCGACTCACAGAGCCTTCCGTGAGTCGCGATCAAAATTCTTAGATCTGATTCGAAATGTCCGATCCAAACCATCAAATATGATCTCCATATTGAAATCTCCTTGCATACCAAATTTTTTATATATTTTTTAAAAATTTTTAAGTATTTTTTTAGAATTTTAGAAAATCGCTAATCTAATTAATTATGTATCGTTCAAAAACAACAGTTTCTAAAAATCCGAAAAAAGTACTTAAAATTTTGAAAAATATAAAATTTGGTCCACAAGGAGATTTCAATATGGAGATCATATTGGACTGTTTGGATCGGACATTTTGATCAGATCCAAGAGTTTTGATCGCGACTCAAAGAAGATTGTGAGTCGCGACTCATCATAGCAAATATATATATATATATAGAGAGAGAGAGAGAATGGCTATACTACTATTCATATGTAAACTGCTCTTGTAGGGTAGATTTTTTGACCGTTAGATTTCATCAATATTGGTGTGAAGATATAAAAGAACGGTTCAGATAGTGGCGCTCCTCCCTTCTTCACTTTAATGTTTTCCGTCTCCTCTCTCTGTTAAGTTCCGTCTTTGGTCTCTCTTCACAAAAAAACATTCGCCTTCTCTCTTGACTCCTGTTCCACCATATCGCAGCTTAAAAAAAAAAAAAAAAAAGAAGAACATCACATCGCCTGATCCCAGAAGAACAAAAAGGATCACCTGATCCCAGATCCTAGCTTCTTCTAAAAAGCTCTCGCCTCTGCTCCGCCTTTTCTCGTTCGAAACCTTAGTCTCAGCACCGTCATCGACACCTATCAAATGAAGGATTAGAAATCCTAGGTGACAGCAGTCTAGCGAGCAGTACTATTTTGGACGGAACAAGGTATCTAGAGCTCTATCTTCCTCTTTAATCGAACTGATTTGAACTTAATTTGAGTTATTTTGAATTGATTTTCAACTGATTTCAGATTGATAACCTGTACTCTTTAGCGAAGTAACAAGGTACTCTTCAGCGAGTAGTACTCTTTAGTCGATTTCAGAGTTCATTTCCCTCTTTAGTATAAAGCTTATTCTTCAGCGAGTGTTTTCTCTACCTCCAACCTTTGGATTATCTCCTTTTTTTTTTCTTTTTTTTTTTCTACCTAACAAATACAATTGAGAGGAGGTTCAATTTTCTAGCTTGTTGAACATGATAGAGAAAAAGGCCGTCCATAAATCTTTCACCAACTGACCATAGTTAATATATGACCAAATTGAGTGATTCTGGTTATAATATCTGGTTTTTATCTTAGAATGTCTAATTGTTAATATATGACGAAATTGAGTGATTTCTTGTTACAATTGAAGGTCAAACTAGTTATATTAGGAATTGAAATTGCTATTTGTCCTTACTTTTCCTACTGTACTTTGCCAATTGAAGGTCAAACCAATTAATATATGACCGAATTGAGTAATTATATTTTAATTCTGTTATTAATGTTATTGTGCTATTAATGTTATTAATGTTATTAATTTGCTCCTTGGTTAATTTCTGTTTAGATAAACTTGTAGCTGACTTGAAATATGCAAAGCTCTGGCAAGGGATGCCAAAATAATGGAGAAACTACCTTGTCAGTTTATTGGACTGGAGAGAGACGTAGTTGCTTTAATTTACAGCTTTATTGTAGTAAATTAAGAGGGTACAAGTGACAAAGCAAGTTTTAGGTTCATTTTATGGTTGTTCTTTAATGCATATTGTAATCGATATGATGATTGTCTAGACCAATATGATGCTTGTATTATATGATACTGTCCTATGCTATATTCTGTACAATTACAAGAAGAAAAATGATCTTTCCTTTGTCATTTATATGTTACCTGTTTTGATTTTGGATTGATGGGAGCATACGACAGCTTTGATAACATCCAACTTATTATAAGAACAAACATTTGGACACAAAGCAACCCAAAGTGACCGGCTACATTTGAACAAACATTTTAAAATATCACATGACAGTATGACACATTCATCTCAATAAATACATTAAATTACATGATATGTCACAAATTAATTAAATGATATGTCACAAATTCGTCACAATTAGAAGACATAGAAGCTTTAGTTCACTTCAAATTGAAAACCATACAATAACAAAATGATCTCCTGCCAACTAAACAAAGTGAACCCCTGTGCCCACTATCGCAATGATCCCTCAAAATTGTTGACATAAACTGCTGACTAGTAAAGAGTGAGTAGGCAGATATTCCAATAAGCTTTGCTCCATGCCTGTTTCTTTCTTCTCATTCCAATGCCAGTTTGCTCTGAGCGTTTGAATTTTAAAGCATGTCTTTACCATAACACTGAAATCTATTACATGTACAAGTATAAACATCAGAGGGGAAATCTAGTTTTTTAAAGCATATCTTTACCATACCACTGAAACCTAGTACATGTACATATTTACATCAGAGGGAAAATCTAGTTTTTTAAAGCATGTCTTTACCATAACACTGATATCAGAGGAAAAATGTAGTTTTTTAAGCAAACTTTGTTGGTTAAACTATTTAATTTAATATCGAGCAAAATAGTTTCATTTGCACTACCGGACAAGATCAGACTAGACCCAATTTACACTAGATTCAAATTTGTAGCAAAAATTTCGTAATTTGTTACAGCATAAAATCAAAGAACGAAGAAAAATTGAGGCGCTTAAGTACCTCTGGATAACCTGTCTAGATCGAGAATAGAGTTATACCTGTCCAGATCGAGAAAACGAGGGATCTAGAATCAATTGAAGCTATAGTTTGTACTCTTCGTCCAAAAGGTGTCGATTGCGAGAGACCTGAGCCTAGATTAGGGTTGATCGATGGATAGGAGGGGTGCTGATTGAGTTCCTCTGAGAGAAGGCGGAGACAGAGAAAGCGAGCTTAGGGTTTTATTTTTTTTCTTTCTTTCAGACGAAACAAAAGGAGCACTGACAGAGGGAACGGAAAAGAATATAGAGAAGTAGCGGAAACGGAGAGGGTGAACACATAGAAAACGGAAATTTTAAGCTAACAGAGTAGCTCAGCGCCTCAATCTCAACCATTCCTCCATATCTTCGCACGAATATTGATGAAATCTAACGGTCCAAAAATCTAGCCTACAAGAGCGGTTTACATATGAATAGTAGTATAGTCATTCTCTCTCTCTCTCTATATATATATATATATTTATATTTATATATGTATAAAAGCATATTTCTCTAATATTGATCGTTTGTTCAACAACTTATTTATCAAAAAGTTCTCTGAGGGTCTACTCCAAAACACCAATTCGGAGGGAGAGGAAGGAAAAGTGATAGAAGAATTTTAAATCTTACTCTGACCAAGTTGTTTATTCACTCCAAATGGATAGGAGAGTAATGGAGAAAAAAGAGAAGAAGATGTCAGAGATAAAGTGATTTGAAAAATAGTTTACTCTACTATACTACATCCCAGTTTGAAAAATAACAAAAACCAGGCAAACCTTACTCTCCCTCATCTTTTTCATTGCCGAGACGACAAGACCCTTATTAGTGATTGCTCCGAAAGGGATTAATGGGGGAATTGATGAAGGAGAAGGTTAACTGATCAAATCTTGCCCAAGCAAGTTAACCTGCTCCAAAATCTAAAATTTGAAAGAAAATAAAAAAGAATGAGGAGGAATGGAGGTGAACCCCTCTATGAAAATGTGAAAAAAAGAGTAAACAAGTTTACTCCCAAATTTCGAGTGTATCCCTCTTATCTTCTCATCTTTTTTCTTTCTTTTCCCCACTAGGTTCTGGAGCACAATCTTTTTTTTTTTTTTGAAGGTTGGTTTGAGTCAACGATTTTGGATAAGAAATTTGAGAATAAATGCTCTCTCCGTGAATCGAACCAAAGAACACTTGGTTAGCAGAATAGAGCGAAACCACTGAGCCACACAACCCAGCTTCTGGAGCACAACCTTAACGACCGTATATAGAAAATGAACAACTTGAAAAAAACAACTAGGACAATTCTAGTAATTTTTTTTTTCATAATGACGCACAAAAAATAATTTCAACATACCATGTACGTGTTTTTTATACGATCCTACTGTACTTTGTAATAATTCAAGCTTCATGCATGTCTGCTTGCATCCGTATGTAATTGGTGAAACGGATTTTGTAATCGCCTATCGGGCAAAACAAGATCCAATAAAACTCATATAAAGGAGTCATGAATTGTATTGTCATGTGCATACCCAACAAACCATAAAGGAAGGAACAAATTAGAAAGTTACGTTTTGCATGGCTACATTCATGTTTTCCTCCCTCTTCCTATTGTTGTTCCTCTGTTGTGCCACCAACTCCACTCTAATCACCTCCTCTGAACAGGGCAATGACTACCTCATCAGCAGCCATATCGTGTCTCATGCTGCCGTGGAAAAACAAAGCCATTTACGATTCTATTGGCACGAAACGGATTATGGTCCCAACCGTACTACTGTCATTGTAGCGCAAGCACCTGAATTCAAAAAATCATTGTCATTATTCAGTGAAGTGCGCGTGTCGGATGACCCCTTGAGAACTGGACCTGATAAGAATTCCAATTTGGTGGGCAAAGCACAGGGGATCCTTGTGGCAGCCGGGTTATATAAGACAGAATTTCTTGTGACAATGAACTTCGTTTTCACTGATGGAGAATGTAACGGCAGTACAATTGCCGTTTTGGGACACAATGATATTTTAACTACTGTGCGGGAAATGCCGATTGTTGGCGGCAGTGGATTGTTTAGATTCGCTCGTGGCTACATGCAGTTGCGAACATATTTGTTTGAACAGAAGATTGACTATGCTGTGTTGGAGTGTAATGTTTTTGTAAATCATTACTAAAAGAGGGTACATGATATCAACACGTGTCAGTTTTCCGGATTCATACTCATGTACGGACTCGGAACTAAAGTGGCTGTCGATTCAGCATAATGTTTTTAATAATTGGTGTATTGACTGTATTCTCAATGTGATTGTTTCCAAGAATAATTATTGGCTTCTTCTCTAAGAATCATCAGTGTCTCCATGCGTTGTTTAATATTATTATATTTGTTTTTTTTTTTTGTCTAAGTATGTAAGTTTAATTTTAATACTATTGTGAATCTTTCTCTTTTTAAATTTTTTTTTGATATGTAAGGATTTTATAAATATATTATTGTTTGTATCTTTAATTGTTCCTTATTAAATTACTTAACCAAATAATTGTTATGTACAACTAGCTCCTTTGCACGATATATGAATTGTCTTGAAATTTTTATGAGTAGAATCAGCATATGATTATAGAAAACTAATATCTATTAAGGAATACCGGGTGCTATAGGTGCAATCCTCATTTTTACCATTGTATACCATCCCAACAAAAATTATAAAGGACGCTCGCAACATCCTTTCGTTTTTGACACTTCATATTTCTTTTCTTCCGCGTCACTTCTGGAACCTCCCATCTGATTTGGGGCAATATGATCTCCCTTACATAAGGTGATCCCTTCTTACAACTATTTGAGCACTTATATCGTTTATAAGTTTGTTCATTGGCCGCTATCTCAGAAACGCTACCAGTACCACGCCATAGATTTAGCGTGAAGCATACTCTTTACTTGTCCTTGTCCTGTTGCAGTGGCTATGACTAGTTGACTACCCACGTGTCAAGCAGACTTTTTAATTACGCTGCTGCAGCATTGTGACTACCCATTCCTTGTATACTATTCAGTAGAAGTTAGTTAGAACTTGTGGGACAAAGTTTGTAGATGAAATCAATGTTTTTAATATCCTACCGGCCATCAAACCGGCGCTGATGGCGGCAGGCGGTTTTACCGGTATGTACCGGTTTATACCGATTAGTTTCCGTCTCACTGGTCCAGTGGTTAGTCAATTCGCTTCCCACAGCGCCTCCTCAGGTTCGATTCACACCTTCCGCATATTATATTTTACAATTACCTCAGTATTTTCTGGCTTGGTTCAATGTGGGGTATAAACCGGCCGATTTAGTACTAAAAATTCCCGGTTTATCCGATTTATTGTCGGTTTTTCCCGGTTCACTACCAGGCGGATATTGGGTGCTTTTCCTATCCGGTACCCGGTATTACCCGGTTTTTTCGGCACCCGGTAGGGTTTTAAAAACATTGGATGAAACCGGACAATAAAAATTAGATTATTAATTAAAGTGCCGAAGATGGGGACTTGGGAATCGAACTCCTAACATTTGGGTATAAGATACAATGCAACTACCACCCGACCATCTTATTATTTTTGCTATATTGCTTTATGATATTTATGTATAGCATATAATATCTGCTATGTCTGATAGCACCCGCTAAATTGCCGCTATCCGCTATGACATTAGCATGTCCGCGATGAATCCGCTATCCGTTATTTAAACCTTTAGCACTAAATAAGGTGATCTTTTGTTATACCTAATTAATCACTTATTCTTGTAAGATAATCATTTATTATATCTGACAAAACTTTATAAGATGATCCCTTATTATAAAAAACTGATCATTTATATTGATAAGATGATCTCTTATCGTATCTAATATATGCACATATAAAATGATCATTTGTTGCGACAAAATGATCATTTTCGCTTATTAACTGATCATTTATTACAACGTCTTTAGACTGAAGGGAGGGAGAGAGGGAGGGAGGGAGGGAGGCCGGAGGGAGGAAGGGAGGAAGGGAGGTTGGAGGGAGGAAGGCGGAGGTCGGAGAAAGTCAGAGGGAGGGAGAGAAAATCAAAAAGGAGAGAGATTCCCATTTTAGGAGATTATGGAAGGTCTTTTAATTATATGTAATAAGTCCGTTGTTGAATTAGCGAAGAAGTAAGAATCTAGAACATCATGAAAGAAGCAAGTACATTGATGTGCGTTTTCATTTCATACAGGAGCATATGTGAAGACTGGTGATGTGGAGATGACTCATTTATCGAGTCGTGACTAAGTGGCAGACATATTTACTAAACCGTTACTAGCAGAGGTGTTCAACAAATTGAAGAAGTTGCTAGTGATGCAAGTAAAAAAATACTGAAGTTTCGGAGGGGATGTTGGAAAGTGTAAACTGTACAGTTGCTTTCTCAATTGGATTACAAGTGCTGTGTGATGCAAATCTCATTTTAACCTCCAACGCAAATCCTTCCCAACTAGGTAAGGGTTTTTAATTAAATAACATTAGTGGTCTTTTCGCGCGTTGCGCGAACTAGTTTTTAAAATTGTATATTAATTATAGATTTTTTTTAACTATTAAGACACCCGATATTTTTAACAGCAAACATAAAAGACTATCTAAAATATTTATTTAGCTGCCAATATTGTCATTATAATTTTTGAAACATATAATCTAATATTTTACAGAAATGTGAATTCGGCCAAACTGTAATATAAGAAACAAAAGATAGGTTAATGTGTGGCACACTTTGATGCTGTAATTAAACCGACCACGTTTTTCATTGAATCTTGAAAGTTGAAAATGGATTTGAAGTGGTATTATTTCTTATTTTATTTTTCAAAGGAAACATCCTGCTTTCACGTGGGCATGTAACATCTAATATTTTTTTTTTTTTTTTTTTGTCAATTGGGCCTCTTAGGCAACATTCATTACTCCCAAAGGTTTGAAAAATACAAAACTTTCATTAATGAAAAAAATGGGTTGAAGATCCGTGATGTAGCTCCGGCCACAGAAGAGAAGGCACGGCGAATCCTACAGCGCATGAGTTCATTTCCCTCTGTAAGTTATTTTCTCATTAATGAAAGTTTGCCCACGGGCCTTTAGTACCAAAAAAAAAAATTATTGAAATTCTCGTACACCTCAATGAAATCATGCACATGGGGATCCAGCCGAAATCATCTTCACGTGGAATCCGGATCTGGTATCGTGCGACACGCGTGTAGCACACCTCACGAGCCGTTCGATTTTGATCGGGCGGTTCATTTTTTTCGGGCCTATCAATCTGGTTACATGCACGGGGCTCCCATATCCATCCAATTCAGATCAGACAGCCCACAACCCGCGCTACACGCTGTGTCGCGCGACACAGGATTTGAATTTTCTTCACATGGACCTTGTCGGATCTTCTGCGACCACTCACATTTATCTGTTCTTAAATACATGGCCACATGATGAGCTGATGCAACAAATGATCCGGCTCAATTACTGTCCGAACAACTGTAGAGGTACAGTTGTTTCAGATCCGGATGTAATTGCGCGCGTTAATATATTAAAATAATGATCTGCGACTTTACAGTCTTTACTACAGCTAAAATTTTTTATTTTTGGTTAACTCATTGTTGTGATTTATCCGCTCTTAAATTTATACCCTAGTCTACCTAAACTTAGTCGCAACCGTACGACAATCGTCTAAGTATTTCGGGGTCGAACCTCAAGGACGGTTTATTCAATAATTAGGTGAAATTAGTTTTGGTCAACTAAGTTAGAAATTAAATAAACAATCAAGTAGAATTTTGTGAATTAAAAGTGGGTACTGCGATAAAATAAAATCCTAATTAACAGTTCAAATTAGTTGAAAACTTAAATATGCTAAACTAAACTTAGGGGTTTAATTAGTAGCTAATACTTTTCAGTTTACTCCAGAATCAGCGGCCCGCAAGAAGTCTTGGCTGTCCGCTGAAACTCAGGTCGTTGTCCCTTCAGTTGGTCGCAGGAGTCAATGATCATAGACAACCCGCTGGATCTCCTTGCGGCCCGCTGGATTAAGCGCAGACTCAACTTTTTGGTTATTTTAGAGGTTATTTTGTGTAAAGAATTAATCATAACTAAGGCTCCTCAATCCCACTTTCGTCTAAGGCCAGGTTTCCAGTAGTTAATCCTAATTCTCTCGAATGCAATTCAAATTTCAACGTTAGTTTCTTGGTCTAAATTATATTAGTTTATGCTTTTCGACCTACGATCCCCTATACTTTCGTAATCGGGAAGGACTTCAACTTATGTTTCTTGATCCTAGTCTAACCTTTCGGTATCAACTCTCGTGTTAACCATACTTAAAACTTATTACTTGAGTTCGTTTGGATCTAACCACCTAACGATTAAAAGACGTCTCTCTTAACGGGTGCAAGCAATTCAACTCAAGCAAATCAATTCAAGCAATTTAAGCAATTCAAACAAAGCATAAAACACAACATATAACTAAGAAAATAAACTCAAAGCATATTATCAATCATAAACTAAAAAGGTTCACTACTATGGCCCCTAATCACGACTACTCACTAGTACTCATGTCAAGACAATCAAAGGTATCTGAATAATAAGAAAACATAAGATAGAAAATCAGATTACAACAATTGAAACCCAGATCTCTCTCTTTCTGCTCTCTGCTGCTCACTCTGCGGCCCGCTGATGCTCCTGGCGACCCGCTGGAATTCCCCTGACAACTCTCTAACTTAGCAAATAAATCTCCAACCTCTCGAACCCTTTTTCCAGTGAAGCTCCTTTGTTTATATAGGCGTGGGATGGCTCTAAAAATGTCGAGATCGTGAAGGTTGTGTCTCAGAATAGAAAAGGCGGTTGTGGAACAGAGGAATTTCTGGCTGCACTATCTTTAGTATGTTAGTTTCACCATGCCAGCGACCCGTTACCACTTTCTGCGGCCCGCTGGAGATCTTCTGTGTCGCCAGTCCATCTGCTACCCGCTGTGCTCTCTGTGGGTCGCCAATCATGATCAAATGTCGGTTTTCTCGCATTTTGAGCAGCAAAATCAAACAAATCCTGTAGAAAATAAAAGTAGCCATAGCAGTACCTAGCTTCTACCCTAGATTAACAAATAAAACATTAGAAACACATATATTTAAATAGAATTAAGTCCTAAACAAGCGGTATTTATATGCATAAAAACCGCTTATCAAATCCCCCAAGCTTAAACCTTACTTGTCCTCAAGCAAAATCATAAATTAAGTTCTGGTTCAGGGCTTAAATACATTTAATACATGCGTTTATCTAAAAGGTTTAGAAAGATAATAACAAGTAAACTAAACAACGACTTGAGTTTTTCCAAAATTCTTCAAAACAATTTTACTTCAAGATTTTACAATTAAGTTCAATGATGATCCTTAATTAAACACAAATTTTCTCTAAGATAATTGCAATTAATTCCCATGATTTTGTCACTCCAATTTCTAAATTTAACAACTCGCAAAATTTTAAATTATTTAACTTCTCTAAAAAATAGAAATCAAAATTTATCAAACTAAACAATTATGTCAATTAACTTGATTGCTAATTAAGTCTTTGGTTACTTAACCGCTTGTCTTAATTTTCGAAAACACATTGAAAATCAAACTAGAGTGGGGCGAAAATAAGGTACAAATCCCCACCCGTTCTATTCTAAAGTTTTAGGGTTGAATTAATTTTTATTTATTCACAATTTTTGATTATTTTCCATGGGGCAATGGATTGTTTTCCCGCGACGGAGAGGTCGGCCAGAAATGAGTGAAATAAATAGACATCGAAGAAGGCTGGGCTAGTCGCTCGGTCCATATAGAAGGCGTTGGCCTGTTGGATGGTTGGATGGTAATTGGAAAGATGGCAGATACCAATTTCCCAAAATCATTATTGGCAGCAAGTGCCAAGTGATTAAAAAAAAGGGATAGGGGTGCATAGAGTGCAGAACGGTCACGAAATTGACCTCTTGCGTTAACCATTGCATTTTATGCTACGAAATAAAATGTAGTCGCGTTAATCGTTTTGTTTCAAAAGAAGATCAAAACAATCGAAACGATCAATTTTTTATCAATTATTTTTTTTATACTTGTTTTCCAAATTTCGCATATAACTGTGTTCAATTCGCTACTTTAACAATTACTTTTTATATAATTTTCCTATTTCTCATGCATAATCGGTTGGTTCGATACTACATTATTCTCGGTTCATCAAATTTTATTCATAAATACTTAAAAAATACATAAAAATGATATATATAAACGCTTAATCGAAAATCAACAAAATGAAAGAGGTCAGTTTCGTTGATAGTTTCGTTTAATAAATGAAACAAAAAAAATAGTTGCATTAACCGTTTTACATATTAGAGATCCAAAGGTCACAATAAAAGTCCTTATCAGATTGGATATTTGTCGGTCTAGAAATCATACAAACAATAATTTAGAGTTTAATTTCTATATGAATTATAGAAGAAGGAATTCAGTAACTATTTTAAATTAGAATATTCTAACTATTTTTTTTATATGAAAGCCGAAATTATTTCTAATAAAGTTTATTGATAAAACGTTTAACTGTAAATTAATTATTGGGATTAAAAATTTAGGTTGACCTCATTAAAAAAAGAATTGGGCTGAATGTGATCAACAATTTCCAGATTATTTTAATATTTGAAATATATCCATATTCATATTCGTATTCGACAAATATTCAATTCGTATTCATATATGTTTAGCATCCGAATCTAAACATATATATCTGTCTATGTATTCGAATAAAAAAAACAATGCAGATGCGGATATAATTTGACCACTATCCGATCTATTTTCATCCCTAATTATTAGGATAGAGCTATGCATAAAAGGAATCCAGCTTTAATTTAATAAATACATGTAGTGATTTCAATCTTTGCAAGTTGCCGGCTATGATTTTAAAAAATAATAATAAAATCAACACCAGCTTGATTTGAATTTGACAAACATAATTAATAAGATACCTTTTCTGTCTTGGTTGGTTCGATATTGCCAAATATTGGTTCAACAAACCATTGACCACCAGTAAAATAAATTTCTTTGGCTACTCTTCTTTGTGGTTTATTTATTTATAGTATTTGGTGGCATATTCTTACTTTCAATTTGTATGCTTAAATTAAAAATAGGAACGTTATGCATTTATATTTTTGGTAGATATCTACCCATTTCGTTTGTCGCTCTGTTAAGGAGAATGGTTCGATACAGTACAATTTTGTATTTTATTTGTCGTTTATTTATTGAATCGAAACAAAAAAAAAAGAAAATAATTTCGTTAATTGTTCTGTTTCAGCTATACAGAATAGCATTGGTTCCATGACCATTGGACCTCCCTTCCTTTCACAAAACAAACAAACAAACACAGCAGCGGAGGTGGATACAATCACAAAGAGATCTAATAAGAAATAAAATAAAAATATAAAATATTGCAGTATGTATGTCATGTGCAATTATTTTACGGTTAGGTTTGTCACTTTCTGGTTCAAATGTAGGATGGCTGGAGCTGGATGGCCGAGTTGCAACTGGAAAAATAATAAATAAAAGAAGCATGTCATTCATTCATGCATATTGTATTGGGAGATGAAGCTCATTCGGTAGACTTATTAGCAGAAATCGGAAAAAAAAAATGTATTTTAGTAGCATAAGACAAATAATATAATTTTTTTTCCCGAAACCTCGGGGGTTGACGGTCCGAAATATACAACAATAATAATAAAAAATAATTCACGGAAGACAAAAATATATTGTTACTGCACCTCTCTTGGGTGAAGAAATACTCAAGGCCCCGTTTTTTATTTTAGACAAAATGAAATATACACACATAAAAACTTGTTTTTTAAAAAATTTGTCCTAAAAATGTTGATTTAAATATTGTTAATTTTAAAACTTATTTCATCTACTCTCTTCTCTATTCTCTTCCGAAATAAAAATTGCAGAACATGGAAGATTAAATTGGATGAGTGCCTTACAGCCTATTAGTGGTTGCGTTCGTTGACGAAATATTGGTTCCATGCTGCCACAACACCAAACATAGTTTTACCAAAATTGGTTTTGAAACTTAAAACTTCAATGTTTATATTATTTCTTTTCAAACGCGTGTATTAAAAACCTTAATCACATGCCGGTTCAATAATAACATCCTGTCAGCATTACGCAGACACTGGCCTGAGAACGAAACTCTGAGGGTGTGTTTGGAGCGAGTATGAATAAGGCTATTCAGGAACAAGCCCAATTCAAAGTGAACCAAACAACGTCCGAATAAGCTGAATTGCTTATTCATGAGCTAATTCAAATTCCTACAAAAAGTTGGTATTAGCCGAATTGGCTCCTTTGAATAAAGGAAAAGGACAAAAAGAATGGACTTTGGGCCCACAAGATTCATTATTTAAAAATTTGTCATTGTCACAGACTCACATATGCTTCATGCGGTCAAGCATACTCCTGCACAGGGGCTTGCCGCAACTTTTTTCTTTTAAGTTAAATATTTTTGTTATTATCTTAATAATTATTATTATTATATTATTATTAAAATAATGATTACTATTATTGTTATAATTATTATATTATTCGTAATTATTACTAAATATTAATATAATAATAATAATTATTTTTATAATATTATTTTTAATAATTAATTAATTATTATTATTAATGATTTATTAAATAAAATATTTATTATTATTATGATTTATGAATATAATTTGTTATTATATTATTTTCATCCATTATTCTAATGCAAAATAGTTTAAAACAAAATCAAATCATTATTATATTGTTTCTTCTCTATTCTTATTTACAACACACCATCCAAACAACAACTCCTTATTCATGAATAGACCATCCAATCTAATTCTTATTCACGTCTATTATTCACGAATAGGCTATTCATTCTTATTCACTTTCACTTCCAAACACACCCTGAAGCTTTTAAAATTCCTAGTAGCTAGGCCAGTGTCCCTTTCAAATTGGTTACGGGGGCCTACCTCTTGAAGTCAGCTCTATAAATTTAAACAATAACAATCATATACTGAGTTTTTTTTTTTTTTTTGATGGAAAAAAAACACATTTTTTTATGCCAAATTGATACTATAAAATTGTTTTTTGTTTTATTACGAGAATTCTTGAAATTGAAGATAAAAAGATAGACTCCAAGCTAGCTACCAGACTGAGTAACTCCTTAGAAGCCAACAAGGCTGAGCTGTTTAAGTGGTATCATGTGTTTGGTAGTAAGATTGAATTGCTTAGCCTGTTCCATCACATAAGTTACTACTTACCTCGCCCACTGATACATACTTCTCCATGGTGATTGACCCATTAAGCATCTCCTGTAAGCAGCCCTAAACCTTGACTACGCTAGAAACCCTATTTTTGCTATCTGTGAGTTAAGAATACCTTGTGACTGAACTAGCTAGTGCCTCTAAACTTATACTCACATATTATGTACTGATACTAATATGACTCCGTCTATATTTAAGAAACTTTGATTTCAAACACAATGATTCATATTTGTGCAATTAATGGCCGGAAGACCTTTCATCATATAGCAATTAACAAGGCCAGTTCTCAATCTAAGAAAAATTGGACTTTAATGATAATTTCCATACCAGCAATTATCATATAAAAGAAAAAAAGTTTACAGCTGTTCTAGCAGAAATACAAAGCGTTACAGATGAAGCTCCAACTGCACGGGCTTTAACCGTACCGGGAACCGCTACACAGCCGAAAAAATTATAACTAACTTTAATTAATTAAGAAATTTTAAAATAATCCGTTTTTAATAAAAAATTTAAAAATGACTGCACAGTTTCGAAACTAATTCTGTTTAGTTTCGGAATCTGAAATTTCGAAACTAGCTAGTTTCGGAATATGAAATTCCGAAACTAGCTAGTATCGGAATCTGAATTCAAATTTTAGTCGCTATGATCGGATTTTCAAAATCCGATCAAAATTTGTTTTATTTGATCTGTCCAAGATCATTGAATGTGTTTTATACTTTATACAAATAGGTGGGGCCCACTTATTGGAAGGTCATGTAATAATAACTGTTTTGCTTTGTTTAGGTTTTTCTTTTTTTATTAGTGATATAATGACTATGTTTGCTTCTAAGTAATACAAGTGGTAGAGACCTTGTTTGGGTTTGTTTAGTTTTTACTCATTTCTCTTTGTTAGTTCATATCGTGAAAATTCAGATTTTCTAATTAGTTTGAGAACACATAAAATCAGACTAGTCTTTTTGTTCATCTCATTATCTGGAATGCCTGTAGAAATGCTTTCCTAAATGCATAATTGATAATGCATACTCGCAATTAGCATCTGCTATGAGCCATAAATTCGGTAAAACTATAGGAAAATCATCATTTTATTGAGCTTATTTTGAGAATTGTGAAAACTATCATAATAATAGGTAGCAAGCCTAAAATCAACGGTTCAACTAGACACCTGACTATTCATTTTTATTTGCACTTTCGGATAAAAAGATGAAGATTAACCTCTCAACTTCAAATATTTACAAAGATTTCCAGTTGTATTTTGACCCATTTTAAATATTTAATCTGCACTAGTGCATTTAGACTTGCCGAACCTTCAAGTTTCAAAAAATGGTCCTGACTCAAATATTAATCTATTACTTCACTGCAATTTAGGAGGAATATCGTCCCTCAAAAAAAAAAAAAATTTAGGAGGAATATGATTTTTTTTGTTATGTTTTAGAAGTTACTCAGCGTTCACTACAACAAAAATTATTTTTAGAGACGCCCCCTTTAGAGGCGGTTTTCCATAAACCCGTTTCTAAAAATTACTAGTGGCATTTTAGAAATTTTTGTCGATTATTTTTAGAGGCGGTTTTTAACAAAAACCGTTTCTAAACTTTTTTGCCAAAAATAAAAAAAAACAAAAAAATGGCTGTTTATATTTAGAGGCGGTTTTTAAGAAAAAACAGCCTCTAAAAAAAATGTTCATTTTGAAAATTTTTCTCATTTTTAGAGGCGGTTTTTAAAAAAAACAGCCTCTAAAAATGCTGAATTTTTCGCATTAAAATTCTCATTTTTAGAGGCGGTTTTTAACAAAAACAGCCTCTAAAAATATGTATTTTTAGAGGCTGTTTTTTATAAAAAACAGCCTCTAAAAATGAAAACTTTTCTGAATTTTTTTCGCATTTTTAGAGGCGGTTTTTAACAAAAAACAGCCTCTAAAAATGCTGAATTTGATTTTAAAAAATAAATTAAAAATCAGAATTTGATTTTTAGAGGCGGTTTTTAAGTAAAAACCGTCTCTAATAATCATAATCTGATTTTTAAAAAATTTTAGATGATAAAATATATTCAATTATGTAAAATAGTAATAATATAAAATGTTAAAAAATATTTAACTATTATAAATAGTGAAAATATTTGATGTTAAAAATAGTTCAAATATAAATTTAAGTAAATAAAAAAAATAAATTAAAAATCAGAAATTGATTTTTAGAGGCGGTTTTTGACTAAAAAACCGCCTCTAATAATCATAATCTGATTTTTAAAAGAATTTTGATGATAAAAAATATTCAATTATGTAAAATAGTAATAATATAAAATGTTAAAAAATATTTAACTATTATAAATAGTGAAAATATTTGATGTTAAAAATAGTTCAAATATAAATTATTTAAATAATTAAAAAATAGTAAATAAAAAAAATAAATTAAAAATCAGAAATTGATTTTTAGAGGCGGTTTTTAACTAAAAACCGCCTCTAATAATCATAATCCGATTTTTAAAAAAATTTTGATGATAAAAAATATTCAACAATGTAAAATAGTAATAATATAAAATGTTAAAAAATATTAAACTATTATAAATAGTGAAAATATTTGATGTTAAAAAATATTTCATGTTAAAAATAGTTCAAATATAAATTATTTAATTAATTAAAAAAACAGTAAATAAAAAAAATAAATTAAAAATCAGAAATTGATTTTTAGAGGCGGTTTTTAACTAAAAAACCGCCTCTAATAATCATAATCCAATTTTTAAAAAATTTTTGATGATAAAAAATATTCAATTATGTAAAATAGTAATAATATAAAATGTTAAAAAATATTTAACTATTATAAATAGTGAAAATATTTGATGTTAACAAATATTTGATGTTAAAAATAGTTCAAATATAAATTATTTAAGTAATTAAAAAAATAGTAAATAAATTAAAAATCAGAAATTGATTTTTAGAGGCGGTTTTTAACTAAAAACCGCCTCTAATAATCATAATCCGATTTTTAAAAAATTTTTGATGATAAAAAATATTCAACAATGTAAAATAGTAATAATATGAAATGTTAAAAAATATTAAACTATTATAAATAGTGAAAATATTTTATGTTAAAAAATATTTGATGTTAAAAATAGTTCAAATATAAATTATTTAAGTAATTAAAAAAATAGTAAATAAATTAAAAATCAGAAATTGATTTTCGAGTTAAAAACCGCCTCTAATATTCAAGTATTATTAATACTAAAAATATACAATGTTAAAAAATATTTAACTATTAAAAATACTAAAATATTTGATGTTTAATAAGATAATGGCATATATATAATTTATACAATTTGATAATGAAACAAATCTAATTGATCCAAGAAAAAAAAAATGATGCCCAAGATATATGCATGTTAGCATGTATTTATCCTTTTCTAAGTAAACTTTTAATAAGCACATATTTAATATTTTCAAGATTATTTTTATTTATAAACTAATTAATATTTAATGAATGTTATTACTTTCACGATGTGAATTTTCTAGATTACTAATATTTTATCAAATTTGCCTATCACTAATATTTCTATATTACTTTTATTTTTAAACTAATATTTTATTCTTTTTTACTATTTTTTTTCAAACATGTTATTTTTGGATACAAACCGGGTACAAAATGTTGAAAATAAAATATGTTAAATGTATCGTAATAAAAAAAGAAGACACCTTGTATAGCATACGTATAAGAAACATATTGGTTAGGATTTATTTTGTGACTATCAGACTTTTCCCACTTTATTGAGTACAAACAGAATGAAAAAATCCAATTGATTTTCTTCATTCTTCCTTCAAATATTAAGTTGTCTTTAAACAATGATATATAATAAAATATTCTTAATAAAATATTAAGTAAAAAACAGCCTCTAAAAATCAAATCCGAATTTAAAAAAATATTTCATGTTAAAAAAATTCAAATATTAATAATACTAAAAATAATAATGTTAAAAAATATTTAACTATCAAAAATACTCAAATATTTAATGTTTAAAAATTTGTTAGTATTAAAAATAGTTAAAATAGTTAAATATTTAACTAATTAAAAAAATAGAAAAAATAAATTTTAAATTCGGATTTGATTTTTAGAGGTGGTTTTTAAGTAAAAAACAGCCTCTAAAAATCAAATCCGAATTTAAAAAAATATTTCATGTTAAAAAATATTCAAATATTAATAATACTAAAAATAATAATGTTAAAATATATTTAACTATTAAATATACTAAAATATTTAATGTTTAAAAATTTGTTAGTATTAAAAATAGTTAAAATAGTTAAATATTAAACTAATTAAAAAAACAGAAAAAACAAATTTTAAATTCGGATTTGATTTTTAGAGGTGGTTTTTAAGTAAAAAACAGCCTCTAAAAATCAAATCCGAATTTAAAAAAATATTTCATGTCGAAAAATATTCAAATATTAATAATACTAAAAATTATAATGTTAAAAAATATTTAACTATTAAAAATACTAAAATATTTAATGTTTAAAAATTTGTTAGTATTAAAAATAGTTAAAATAGTTAAATATTTAACTAATTAAAAAAACAGAAAAAACAAATTTTAAATTCGGATTTGATTTTTAGAGGTGGTTTTTAAGTAAAAAACCGCCTCTAAAAATCAAATTCGAATTTAAAAAAATATTTCATGTCGAAAAATATTCAAATATTAATAATACTAAAAATTATAATGTTAAAAAATATTTAACTATTAAAAATACTAAAATATTTAATGTTTAAAAATTTGTTAGTATTAAAAATAGTTAAAATAGTTAAATATTTAACTAATTAAAAAAACAGAAAAAACAAATTTTAAATTTGGATTTGATTTTTAGAGGTGGTTTTTAAGTAAAAAACAGCCTCTAAAAATCAAATCCGAATTTAAAAAAATATTTCATGTTGAAAAATATTCAAATAAATAATACTAAAAATAATAATGTTAAAAAATATTTAACTATTAAAAATACTAAAATATTTAATGTTTAAAAATTTGTTAGTATTTAAAATAGTTAAAATAGTTAAATATTTAACTAATTAAAAAAATAGAAAAACAAATTTTTAATTCGGATTTGATTTTTAGAGGTGGTTTTTAAGTAAAAAACAGCCTCTAAAAATCAAATCCGAATTTAAAAAAATATTTCATGTTAAAAAATATTCAAATATTAATAATACTAAAAATTATAATGTTAAAAAATATTTAACTATTAAAAATACTAAAATATTTAATGTTTAAAAATTTGTTAGTATTAAAAATAGTTAAAATAGTTAAATATTTAACTAATTAAAAAAACCGAAAATAAAAAAAAAATTTAATTCGGATTTGATTTTTAGAGGCGGTTTTTAAGTAAAAAACAGCCTCTAAAAATCAAATCCGAATTTAAAAAAATATTTCATGTTAAAAAATATTCAAATTTTAATAATACTAAAAAATATTTAACTATTAAAAATACTCAAATATTTAATGTTTAAAAATTTCTTAGTATTAAAAATAGTTAAAATAGTTAAATATTTAACTAAGTAAAAAAACAGAAAATAAAAAAAAATTTAATTCGAATTTGATCTTTAGAGGCGGTTTTTAACTAAAAAACAGCCTCTAAAAATATATCTTTAGAGGCTGTTATTTGTTAAAAACCGCCTCTAAAGATACACCATTAAAAAAATATATAAAAAAAATATATGGTATCTTTAGAGGCGGTTTTTTAACAAAAAACAGCCTCTAAAGATATATATCTTTAGAGACTGTTTTTTGTTAAAAACCGCCTCTAAAGATATACAAATTTTTTTAAAAAACTTCTATATATGTACTCTTTTTAGGTTGAGCCACGGGTGGCAAACTTATATATCTTGAGCTCATTCTCTGAGGGAGACATTCATATCTGTCAAAGGCATATATTACCAGGTAAATGTGTAACTTCTTTATCTTTGTTGTGTTCATATGGTTTCTGTAATGTTTTGTGTCAAAATTTGAAATGCTAAATAACTTCTTTAGTGTTTGGCGTTGATGGTTTATCCGATCTGATGAGAATTTTTGTTTTGTTTATTTGTTTAGAAGTTTGTCTAGTGATTCGATCGTGGAGGTGAAGTGATGGGGAATGCCAAGAATCACAATGTTTTTTTTGATGTATCCATAGGAGGCGCTCCAGCTGAGCGGATGGTCTTTGAGGTGCGTTTGTTTTGGTTCATGATGCGTCATAATAGTTTTTTTTTTTTACCAATATTTGTTGTATTTTTGTTGATGTTTTAATTGTAAAGCACATCACTTTTAATGGTTGAACTAACTCATTTTCTTATTTTAATAGGGTGGGGACTTTTCAAAGCGAGATGGTATGTTTTGAACAAAGGAAGAATGAAACAGCACAAATGTCTGTCTTTGTTGGTTTACAAAATTTTTTTGTTTTTTGTATTTGTGGGTGCAGGTGAGAACAGTTTTTGCAAGAGACATCAATTTGTTAAGCTTTTTTACAATCTGTAAATGAATGTAGATGGCAGAAGGTTGATTATATTATAAATTATTTTCTTATATTGACTAGATTCTAAATTATTATCTTATATTATTAACTTCAGAGAAGAAGAAGTCGTCAAAATAAAAAAATGGCCTGGGCTAGCCCAAAATTTAAAAATAAATTTTTTTTTATTCTGGCCTATTTTTAGAGGCGGTTTTTTATTAAAAACAGCCTCTAAAGATACATCTTTAGAGGCTGTTTTTTATTAAAAACCGCCTCTAAAGATCATGATTAAATATTTATTCTAATTCAATCTGATATCTTTAGAGGCTGTTTTTTGTTAAAAACCGCCTCTAAAGATCATGATTAAATATTTATTCTAATTCAATCTGATATCTTTAGAGGCTGTTTTTTGTTAAAAACCGCCTCTAAAGAGCATGATTAAATATTTATTCTAATTCAATCTGATTCGAATTTGTCAATCTGATTCGAATTTGGTTTGATATCTTTAGAGGCGGTTTTTAATAAAAAACAGCCTCTAAAGATGCTATTTTTTATTTACTGGGGCATCTTTAGAGGCTGTTTTTAATAAAAAACAGCCTCTAAAGATATGATTTTTTTTCAAAATCTGGGGATCTTTAGAGGCTGTTTTTTATTAAAAACCGCCTCTAAAGATGTAGAAATTTTTTTTCGAATCTGGCTTATTTTTAGCCACGCCATTTTTAGAGACGGTTTATTAGCCATTTTTAACGCCTCCTATTTTTAGTGACGGTGGGAAACCGGCTCTAAAAATGCTTAAAAAACCGCCTCTAAAAATGTTATGTGGTGTAGTGGTTATCAATTAGAATTGATTTGTCCAAAACATAGATGAAGCCAGTTTAATTGAAACAAAAAGAAAAATGAAGATTCTATATATATATAAAAAAAACGAATATATACAAACCCAAACAAGGTCTCTGCCACTTGTATTACTTAGAAGCAAACATAGTCATTATATCACTAATAAAAAAAGAAAAACCTAAACAAAGCAAAACAGTTATTATTACATGACCTTCCAATAAGTGGGCCCCACCTATTTGTATAAAGTATAAAACACATTCAATGATCTTGGACAGATCAAATAAAACAAATTTTGATCGGATTTTGAAAATCCGATCATAGCGACTAAAATCTGAAAAAATTATAACTAACCTTAATTAATTAAGAAATTTTAAAATAATCCGTTTTTAATAAAAAATTTAAAAATGACTGCGCAGATTCTGCTTAGTTTCGGAATCTGGAATTCCGAAACTAGCTAGTTTCGGAATTTGAGATTCCGATACTAACAATCTTAAATTTTTGCCGAACAAACATTTTGTCCTATTCAATTTGATCGAATTTTGAAAATCTGAAACTAACAAACATTTGGAATCTGAAATAATAAATAATTTAGTTCCATTTTCAATAATAAATATTTATTATTTAGTTCCATTTTCAATAATAAATAATTTAGTTCCATTTTCTTGTGTTAGTTTGATCGGATTTTGAAAATCCGAAACTAACAAACATTTGGAATATTCAATAATAAATAATTTAGTTCCATTTTCTTGTGGTTAGTAGCTGCGATCTATCCCTATTCATCAAAAAATGTACTAAAGTTCATTTATGTGTTTGAAATTAAACATTTTCGTCTGAGTGTTTGCCTAAGTGAAACATTCATACTTTGAATTTGGAGATAATTTAGTGATATTTAAAAATCAAATCCATACAATACAAGTATAATATAAATAATATTTCATAATGAAAATAAGATATAAAATTGTAGTTAAATTGAAATTTGTTCAAATGAAACAAATTTTCATTAATTTGACGAATAATGCATAAATACACCATGTATCATTCGTAAGTTTTATCAAATTTTTGAAATAATATATGAATCAGACAAATTATACCTGGTCAGCTGTTCATTTTGTTTCAAGAGACACTACAAACCAATAACTAGGATATCATACAAAACATTGATGATTTTATTAAAAATTTTGAGATAATTGACTCATATAAACATGATGCATATCTACTACGAACCTCATAATAGGTCCTTTACTATGACAAATAAATTACACATTTTGCGTACTTGTTAGAAAAATGAAACAAACTAGGTAGTATCAAATACGTCTAATAGAGATTCGTAATTATTTTCCCTCTAATTAGCCTTTTGTCTAATCAAACATCCAAAAAAAAAAGATGGAAATACGCTCAATTAATAACTCTTATACGTTGAATACTAAAAGAAAGTCGTATTAATCTCTATCATAATAATAATTTTGTAGTACTATTTGACCCAATAAAAATACTAATAATCAGTAGATACAGCTAGTGAGCAAGCTGGGGCCGAGTTGAGACTATATATGCCATGACTTGGAACAAATCATAATTTAATTACAGATCTTGGGTTGATGCTTTGTGGAGCACAAGTCCTTACATGTCACTATAATAAATTATTTATTATTGAATATTCGAAATGTTTGTTAGTTTCGGATTTTCAAAATCCGATCAAACTAAATTGTCAGTTTCGAATTTTCAAAATCCGATCAAATTGAATAGGAAAAAATGTTTGATCGGCAAAAATTTAAGATTGTTAGTTTCAGAATTCCAGATTCCGAAACTAGCTATTTTCGGAATTCCAGATTTCGAAACTAAGTTTCGGAATTTCAGATTCCGAAACTGCGCAGTCATTTTTAAATTTTTTATTAAAAACGGATTATTTTAAAATTTCTTAATTAATTAAGGTTAGTTATAATTTTTTCGGCTACACAGTTACAAAAAAAAACTAAAACTGAAGAAAGACTAAGCTCAACTTGACTGCCTGATCACACATAGACACACTAGTTATACAGGCAAATAGAGGCGGAAGAAACTAAACAATATTTCTTCTTTTATAGGATTGCAATAGTTATTGTACCTTAACTATTTCTTCTGACTTCTACTATGTTTCTTTCTAATGGGATACTGGGATGAATAAAATTTACCACTTTTGAAACAAAATTTCCCAGGCTACTACGTTAAATAATTGAGTTACTAGTTATTGTTGGAAATATAAACTCAATTAAGTTTTGCATGGTCAAAGAGTTTAATTATTTAGAGTTTCAAAAATAATTATTATGCATAAGAAGTTGTTGTTATTTATTGTCTAGAAGACTATGTCATTGATTAGGTGATTGAATGTTTAGTTAATGAAAGTAGTTGAGTTTTGATTATATAAACAATGTAAGAGTGATTTAGAAATTCAGAACTTAGAAAAGAATTTATAGAAGAATTGTAAGAGAATATATCAATATATGAATGAGAATTTCAGTTTCTAAGCATATCTTTTATCTCCACTAAATATACACTTTAGCCTCATATCAAGAAGACGATCCTATCAAATTGGTATCAGATCCGATGGCAAGTACCGGTGTTTCGACGGTTAGGCAAATGCCGCTGCCCCGTCTTACAAAGAGCAACTACGACAACTGGTGTATACAAATGCGAGCTCTCCTTGGTGCGCAAGAAGTATGGGAGATAGTCGAGGATGGCTACGAAGAGCATGCCGCGATAGTGACATTGACGGCCGCTCAAATTCGGACATTGAAGGAGAACCGCAAGAAAGACAAGACTGCTCTTTATATCTTGTATAAAGCGGTGGATGAGTCGGGTTTTGAGAAGATAGTCGATGCGACATCTTCACATGAGGCGTGGAATACTCTTGAGAAAGCATATAAAGGAGCTGATCGAGTGAAGCAAGTGCGGTTGCAAACACTTCGAGGCGAGTTTGAGGCCTTGAAAATGAACGAGACGGAAGGTGTGTCCGAGTATATGACAAGAGTGCAAACCGTGGTGAATCAACTCAAGAGAAATAGTGAGCCAATTGATGAAGTTCTAGTTGTGGAGAAGGTACTCTGTACATTGACGAACGAGCTTGAGAATGTTGTGTGTGCCATAGAAGAGTCCAAAGACCTGAATAAAATGACTATTGATGAGCTCTCGGGCTCGCTGGAAGCTCACGAGCAAAGAAAGAAGGAGAAGAAACAAGAGGTGCTCGAGGAAGCATTTCAAACGAAGGTGACATTGAAAGAAGAGAGACCGACCAGCAGTGATCGAGGTCGCGGTCGAGGTCGTGGTCATGGCCGAAGTCGCGATCGCGGTCAGCATGACAACCGAGATGAGAAGGAGCATCAAGGCTCATTTGGCAATGGTCGAGGCCGAGGAAGAGGAGGTAATAAAGAAGAAAAGATTGGAGATGGCATGGTATTGCTTGCTAGCAAAGAGGCAACTCCCAATCAAGAGACAGTGTGGTATTTGGATACCGGTGCAAGCAATCATATGTGCGGGTACAAGCACATGTTCACCGAAATGCAAGAGGTTGTAAATGGCCATGTTTCATTTGGTGATGCATCAAAACTGAAAGTTGAAGGATAAGGTAAAGTTCTCATTCAGCTGAAAAACAGAAGTGAGATTTTTATCACAAATGTTTATTATGTACCTGATATGAAAAGTAATATTTTGAGGTTGGGTCAATTGTTGGAATTGGGTTATACGGAAACCGTATGTTTAAATTGAATTTGATGAATGTTCAAGCTAAGTGTTTGAAGGCATGTGTGGTTGATAAAGCTTGGTTGTGGCACTTGCAGTTTGGTCATCTAAATTTTGGTGGCTTAAAAGAGTTATCAAAGAAGAGCATGGTGAAGGGGCTGCCACAAATTGATTATTGTGACAAGTTTTGCGAGGGGTGTGTGCTTAGAAAGCATCCAAGAAGTTCATTCCCAAAAGAAGCGAACTATCGTGCCAAGAAGCCGCTGGAATTGATACATACGGACATATGTGGTCCTAGCACACCAAACTCATTGGGTAAGCACCGTTACTTCATAACTTTTGTTGATGATTTTTCAAGGAGAACTTGGGTGTATTTCTTAAAGGAAAAATCAGAAGCGTTTGTTGTTTTTAAGAAGTTTGAGGTGCTAGTTGAGAAATTGAATGGCAATTACATAAAGGCATTGAGGTCAGATCGAGGTGACGAGTATATCTCTAAGGAGTTTGAGTATTTCTGCGAAAAGCATGGTATTAGGAGGTTCCTAACGGCGCCATACTCACCTCAACAAAATGGCGTGGCTGAAAGAAAGAATCGGACCATACTCGATATGGTTCGTAGCATGCTGAAAAGTAAGAATATGCCAAAAGAATTTTGGGCTGAAGCTGTGCAATGTGCGGTTTACTTGCAAAACCGATGTCCAACAGCAAGCTTGGAGAATATGACTCCGCAAGAAGCATGGTGCTGTGTGAAACCAGCAGTGTCTCATTTGAAAGTATTCGGAAGTGTGGCTTATGCGCATATTTCGGATCAGCGAAGGACTAAGCTTGATGACAAGAGCGAGAAGCTGATTTTTATCGGCTATGATGAAAGGTCGAAGGCATACAAGCTCATTGATCCAGCAACTAATAAGGTACATATAAGTCGTGATGTGCAGGTTAATGAAGGTGTATGGTGCTTGATATCACATTTATATATATGGTATTTTGCCGGACTTAACCCTAAAATCCTAACCTAAACTCTTAAAATTGTGTGTTTTCAGGTTACATTTGTAGGATTTGGTACTGCTTTGGATTTTCCTTTGAATTTCAGAGATTTGGAGCAAAACAAACATAAATCGGCACATTTTGGGCGCCACGGATGGTCCTATGCGGCCTACAATGGCCCCAGTGCGGAGTAGACTCGTGCCAGACGACTCATACCTAGCTTGGGTCACGTTGTGCGGCCTACATCATGTCCCGGACACCTCTAGTGCGGATTACATCACCTTGTGCGGCTTACATGACCCTCTACATGCACTGGACACCTCCTGTGTGGAGTACAAACTCCCTTCTGTGGGATACACTAGGCCGGATGACTCATTCCTGGCCCAGAACTCTGTTGTACCCCTATCTGGACCCTCCTGTAGCCCGCACAGCCCACTTGTATCCCGCACAACTCACCAAACCCTACCTAATTCCCTATATAAAGCGCCTCCAACACCCAAATTAGAGATGGATCTTCCCATTTTCGACTCCAGGCGGCTGCCTGGGGCGCCGCCTCACTTTTCACCATTTTCACCTCTAGTGTACTCCGCACCAGAGCTTTCGTACCCCGCACAACACCACCATGTATCCCGCACAACACCATCTTTCATTGCCGATACACGCCGCCACACCGATTCAACCCGCACTGCCACCTCCGTACTCCGCAGCACGCCTCTGGACTTTGAATTTTCATGCTACAGCAGTGATTCGAGTCCCGATTTTGACTCTAGAAGCTTGCAAATAGGGAGAATAAGCTAGGTTACGGTTGTATCTCTCTTTTTTCCCTTGTTTGCTTGACCATGGAGTTTGTACCTCGCATTTCATCATTTGCATTCTATTTTGAGCATATGTTAGGCTAGATTGCATTGTCTTAGGGCTTAGGTTAGATCTTGATGTTTGGATTGATGTATGACACTTGATATTTGGTATTTGATGTGTATTACTTGTTGGATGTTATTTGTGCATGCTTGTTTGTGCTTCATGATTGACCGAACCTCCTATTAGATGAATAGCCACTTCTAATATTGGTCAAAGGTGTAGGTTAGTTGATTGGGTTGAACAAAGTGACTTGAGGTGGGATATAAGCTGAAAGGTAGTTCAATTAGTACCAGAAAGGAGAAAGTTTCTGCTAAGGCGAAAGTCTAGTGGATACCTTTGAAAACAAAAAGTAGACTTAGGTAGATTAAGCCAACAAACGAAAGTTGAGTGTTCACCAACCTAATGGGAGTGTTAGACTAGGTTCCGGTCCAGATACCATGACCAACATGCGACGGCTGAGGTCTAAGGAGTCCAAGTCCGGCTAGATCTGCCCCACACAAGTCAAAAACCAACTTATTGAGTCGAAGCACCATTAACTAAGGGTTGTGCGGGCTACATTTTTACCTGTGCGGAGTACACAGGTCTATTCTGGCCTGCACTGATCGGTAACGGCGCAAAAGCTGCTGGTGCCGATGACCCGAAGCCGGACTGAAAGTGAAACTGAAATCCTATGACACTTTTATTGGATATTTTACCACTAAAACACCAAACTTTGCTATTATTGTCTTTGTTTTGTTTGTATTTTGTTTATTGTCTTGTTCATTATTAGTTTAAGTCAAATCCCTTTATTTGATTGTCTAGATTTTGTGAATAAGTAAGCTTTAATACTCAATCTACCGTCCCTGTGGATTCGACCTCTAACCACATCCAACGATTTACCGTACGCTTGCGGTACTTTTAGGACTAATTAGGGTATTATTAGCTACACCGATCAGTGCTAGAATTCTATGGAGGAAAAGTCGCATGATGTTGAGAAAGAAGTGCAAATCATAGTGACCTTTACTTCGACAAATACAACAAATCAAGCTGAGCCAAGTTCGAGTTCGAGCTCAAGTAATGATGAGGCGAGAACACCTCGAACCCGGAACCTTACAAGACTTGTATGATGCAACTAGCGAGCTGCACTTGGTGTGTCTTTTGGCGGATGCCGAGAATATCACATTCGAAGAAGCTGTTCAAGAGAAGAAATGGCAACAAGCTATGAATGAAGAAATGAATGTTATTGTGAAGAATGATACTTGAAAACTTGCGACGTTACCCAAGAATCACAAGCCGATTGGCGTGAAGTGGGTCTACAAGAAAAAACTTAATGCTCAAGGTGAGGTTGAAAGATACAAAGCGAGGTTAGTTGCCAAAGGTTACAAGCAAAAAGCGGTGATTGATTATGATGAAGTCTTTGCCCACGTTGCGAGAATGGAGACTATTCGCTTGTTGATATCATTAGCTGCCCAAAACAAGTGGAATATCTATCAAATGGATGTGAAATCAGCATTTCTTAATGGTGTTCTCGAAGAAGAAGTCTACATCGAGCAACCACCAGGTTACATTAGGGAAGGAGAAGAAGATAAGGTGCTGAAATTGAAGAAAGCGTTGTACTGGTTGAAGTAAGCTCCACGAGCTTGGAATACCCGAATTGATACATACTTCAAGGAGCACGGGTTTGTGCAATGCCCGTAAGAACATGCTTTGTATATGAAGGTATGTAATGATGACCTTATGTTTGTTGCTTTGTATGTTGAAGATATGATTTTCATGGGAAATAATAATGATATGATTGAGAAGTTTAAGCTTGAAATGTCAAAAGAGTTTGAGATGATAGATTTGGTATGACATAGATTTGGGATTGATGTCATACTTTCTCGAGTTGGAAGTGAAGCAAGGCAAATCTAGAATATTTGTCTCGCAAGAAGCATATGCAAAAGATGTGTTGAAAAGATTCAAAATGGATAATTGCAACCCGGTGTGTACTCCGGTTGAGAGCGGGACAAAGCTGTCCCGTTATGATGAAGGCAAGGCCGTAGATGCAACTCAATACAGAAGTTTAGCTGGAAGTTTGCGCTATCTTATGTGCACAAGGCCAGATATTGTATATGGTGTCGGCTTGGTAAGCCGGTACATGGAGGAGCCAAAGATGTCTCATTGGAAAGCCATAAAGCGAATTCTTCGCTATGTGAAAGGTATTCTGATATCACATTTATATATATGGTATTTGGCCGGACTTAGCCCCAAAATCATAACCTAAACACTTGAAATTGTGTGTTTTCAGCCTTTATTTGTAGGATTTGGTACTGCTTTGGTTGTTCTTTGAATTTCAGGGATTTGGAGCAAAACCAACGAGAATCGGCACATTTCGGGCACCAAAGATGGACTTGTGCGGCCTACATTGGCCCCAGTGCGGAGTGACTTGTGCTAGACGCCTCATACCTGGCTCGGGTCACGTTGTGCGGCCTACACCACGTCCAGGAAGGTACTTGTGCGGCATACATGGCACCCCGGACACCTCCAGTGCGGATTACACCTTGTTGTGCGGCCTGCGGACTCTTCTCAAGGCACTGGACACCTCCTGTGCGGAGTACGGACACCTCCTGTGCGGGCTACACTGGGCTGGATGACTCATTCCTGGCCCAGAACTCAACTGTACCCCGTACTGGACCCTCCTGTAGCCCGCACAGCCCATACTGTACCCCGCACAACTCACCAAACCCTACCTAACCCCCTATATAAGGCGCCTCCCATGCCCTAATTAGGGATCCCTCCTTCCATTCTCGACTCCTGGCGGCTGCCAGGGGCTCCGCCGCCACTTTCCACCATTTTCACCTCTGGTGTACCCTGCACCAGAGGAATTGTACCCCGCACAGCACCTCCGCCGTACCCCGCACAGCTCCATACCGTACCCCGCACAGCACCACTCTTCCATTGCCGATCCACGCCGCCGCACCGATTCACCCCGCACCGCCACCTCCGTACTCCGCACAACGCCTCTAGACCTTGGATTTTCATGCGACAGCAGTGATTCAAGTCCCGATTTCGACTCTAGAAGCTTGCAAATAGGGAGAATAAGCTGGGTTACGGTTGTATCTCTCCTTTTCCTCTTATTTGCTTGACCATGGAGTTTGTATCTTGCATTTCATCATTTCCTTTATGTTTTGAGCACATGTTAGGCTAGATTGCATTGTCTTAGGGCTTAGGTTAGATCTTGATGTTTGGATTGATGTATGACACTTGATGTTTGGTATTTGATGTGTATTGCTTGTTGGATATTATTTGTGCATGCTTGTTTGTGCTTGATTGATTAATTGAACCTCCTATTAGTTGATTGGGTTGAACAAAGTGACTTGAGGTAGGACATAGGCCGAAAGGTAGTCCAATCGGTACCCGAAAGGGGAAAGTTTCTGCTAAGGCGAAAGTCTAGTGGATACCTTTGAAAACAACAAGTAGACTTAGGTAGATTAAGCCAACAAACGAAAGTTGAGGGTTAACTGACCTAATGGTGGTGTTAGACTAGGTTCCGGTTCCGATACCATGACCAACATGCGACGGCTGAGGTCTAGGGAGTCCAAGTCCGGCTAGATCTGCCCCACACAAGCCAAAAACCAACTTGTTGAGTCGAAACACCATTAACTGAGGGTTGTGCGGGCTACACTTGTACCTGTGCGGAGTACACAGGTCTAATCTGGCCTGCACTGGTCGGTAGCGGCGCGACAGCTGCCGCTCCGACGACCCGAAGCCGGACTAAAAGTGAAACTGAAACCCTAGGACACTTTTATTGCATATTTTATCACCAAAACACCAAACTTTGCCTTTATTGTCTTTGTTTTGTTTGTATTTAGTTTATTGTCTTGTTAATTGTTAGTCTAAGCCAAAACCCCTTCATTTGATTGTCTAGATTTTGTGAATAAGTAAGGTTTAATACTCAATCTACCGTCCCTGTGGATTCGACCCCTAACCACATCCAACGATTTACCGTACGCTTGCGGTATTTTTAGGACCAAATTAGGGTATTATTAGCTACACATCATATTCTATCTCATGGCTTGTTCTATTCTTATACTGACGAGTTTGATCTTGTTGGCTATACGGATAGCGATTGGTATGGTGATGTTGATGATAGAAAGAGCACCGCGGGTTTCGTGTTCTACATGGGAGACACGACATTTACATGGGTGTCAAAGAAGCAACCTATTGTGACTCTGTCAACTTGTGAAGCGGAGTATGTGGCTGCATTTTCGTGTGTCTGTCACGCACTATGGTTGAGAAAATTGCTGAAGGAGATGAATTTCGCTCGAGATGAACCAACGGAGATTCGAGTCGACAACAAATCAGCAATCGAGTTGGCGAAGAATCCGGTGCATCATGAAATGACCAAGCACATAGATGTTCGCTTTCACTTCATGCGCGAACATGTGAAGGATGGAGATGTTGAGTTGACTCACGTGGCGAGTCGTGATCAAGTAGCGGATATTTTCACTAAACCGCTTGGAGCATAATTATTCAACCGTTTCAAGAAGCTGCTCGGGATGCGAGCTGGAGCATAATTGAGTTTAAAAAAGGATTTGGAAATATAAACTCAATTAAGTTTTGCATGGTCAAAGAATTTAATTATTTAGAGTTACAAGAATAATTATTATGCATAGGAAGTTGTTGTTATTTATTGTCTAGAAGACTATGTCATTGATTAGATGATTGAATGTTTAGTTAATGAAAGTAGTTGAGTTTTGATTATATAAACAATGTAAGAGTGATTTAGAAATTCAGAACTTAGAAAAGAATTTATAGAAGAATTGTAAGAGAATATATCAATATATGAATGAGAATTTTAGTTTCTAAGTATCTCTTTTATCTCCACTAAATATACACTTTAGCCTCATATCAAGAAGACGATCCTATTAGTTATTGGTTAGTCATTTTACCCCGAAGAGCCATCCTATTTTATTCCGATTAGTTTGAAAGGATCTCAGTAGCATTTTAACAAACAGCTTACACGAAACAAATAGGCGATGAGTTCAGCAACAGCAAGTATGGGTTTTACCTTATCCTAATATATCATTGTACTATCGTCTATCGACTATTATCGAATAATATGTGTCAATACCGTGTCATTTCGTACGTTTTTCGTTCCGTTCAAAAAAATAAATATTTATACCGTTTTGATAAAACGAAACACATAAATAAAAAAATATAATGAAAAATGAAAAACAGAATGAAAATGGAATAAAAACAGAACATAAAAACTATTTCGTTTAACGAAACGTAACGGAAACAAAAAAAATTGATTTTATTTCATTACTGAAACGAAATGAAAACGGAACATACTTGTTCCGTGTCCGTTTCATACGTTTGTGTTTGACCCAAAAATATTAGGCCAAATTGCATGAATTAAATAACCTATTTTTATGACAAATAAATCCAAGAAAGCTAAAAAAATTCACGAAAAATACCAAACTAACTCCAAAAATTCCTAAAAAATATCCAAAAATTTCCCATGAATTATGATAAATTATCATGGTTCTAAAACCAAAAAATTATCAACAGAAGCCCTCTATTTTACAAAGAAACCTCAAAACTCCACAAAATTATCAAAAATAAATCCATGAGAAATTCTCCAAAACCTTTTAAACCATTAAATTCTCTACATTTTTCTGAACTTACCCACAAAATTTTATCCAAAAATACCCTTGGGAAGGCCCTCAAATGGTTTATTCTCATTTGGCAGCAAAATAAATGGTTTATTTTAAATGAAATATCGAGAAATTCCCAGAAAAATCCAGGAATTTGGCGCGTACACTCAGCTGCAGGGGATCCAGAGAGGGGAGAGAGATGTCGCTGCCTCAGTAAAAGTTACCCTCGCGTAGACAAGTTGGGTGGACTCGTTGCATGAACCAAGAACTGTGGCTCTTCACTGGTGCACGGCAGACCAATCGCACCTATCTAGCTCTCTCTTATTAACTCTTACCTGTGGGACCCAGGCGAAGAGCTCGTCTCCCTCAATGGTAAAAAGAACAGAGATGAAAGCTTCGAGTTTTACTGGGGAAATGTCGTGTAAAATGGAGGAAGAGGCGACGTGGCTTGTTCTTCGACCACAGTTGCCAAAACCACTCTCCAGCCCATGGTTTTGAGAAACTAAACCCTAGGCGTAGTTGAAGATCGACCGTTGGATGTAAATGAATGGCGATGATTGCCCACGGCCATGAAAAGGAAACCCTAGCTTCTAGTCTATAAATACCCTAATTAAAGCCACAGATAAGAAGGGAACACCAGCCGCAAGCTAGGTTTAGTGTTAGAAAATCGTAATTAGGCTTTAGTAGAGTGGAGAGAAGAGAGGCATTTTGACAAACAGTCGGGTAAGAGAAGAAGAAGGTAGATTTGAGCGATTTTAACTTGTAATTATATTTAATGTCAATGAAAGAAGCTTGTTTGTGGTGTTAATTTGGTGCATTGATGTTCCTACCCTTCTAGTTCAACCATCAATCTATGACATGCTCGATTCATGAAATCAAAGCTCCTATGAGCCATGGTCTGAAGCGCAGCATCAGCCATGGCCATAAGGAAGCTCAAATAGAACTCTTCATGAAGCTTTGGAGCGCAGCACCTTGCTTCATGGAGTTTTCTAGTGCCGTGTGCCAAGGCAGCTTTGATCGACTCATGAGGGTTTGCAGCCTAGCTCAACCCTCATGTGAAGGTCTTAAATTGACATGGTATGGATCCAGAGCGCAGCACTGGTCCATCCATGCTCAATAAACCGTGAAAATCTAGAAATAATAGATAAATGGTGCACCCCAGCTAACCAGCCCCTTTCCTTGCTCAAATTGCTCAAAATTTTGAATAAAAATGTTAAAGTCATCATCTACTATCTCTAACGCTTTTCATATACTTATGGTAACTACTGCAACTTACTTCCCTGCATCTCAGCAACTCAAAACAAGAATCCACCAAAAACAGTGAATAAAAAACATAAAAATGAAATCTGAAAATTAAGAAAAACACAAAAATGCTTGTTCTTGCCTCCTGTGGTATTTTGAACACTCCAAATACATTTAATTGTGCCTAATTTAAGCATCAAATCAATACCTTTTGCTGTAAAACCACTTACATGTGAAAATTAAAATTAAATAGAGTGTAAAAGTTTACATCTTTGCCCATGCGCTTCACACAGAAAATCAAGAGGCTTCAGACCAAAATAAATGTTTAAACCAACTAAGCTTGAGCTCATGAATCTACCTAAATGATTGCTGGCACAAGAAAGAGGTTCTGTGGGACCCACAGTAGATACCCAAACCAGACCCAAATTAGGTCAGAAATGCCTCAGTCGAGGACACCTTCTTCAAGCCTCGTCCAAATAGAATTGACCTAAAATTTATCCTTCCGGTATGAACACGAGTATAAAGAACCTATTACTGGCATAAACGGAGTGTCAGAGAGCTTCGAGTGCCATTAATGGCTTCTCGAGCTCTCTCAATTGCCACAGGACGATTCAAGCAATCTCAGTTCAAAATAATCCCACCATTATCTTTCTCTCACCATCACGATTCGATTGCACTAAATCTCGATCGAAATGGTGGCTCGAAGCATTGTAATTTCTTCGGCGAAAAAGGAGGGGCTTTTCTGCAAAAATACCATCGTCGTCGGAGGAGGGAGAAGACGAATTTGATTTTCACGGATTTTCTGTGGTTACTTTGGTGTAGCAGCTCACACCACTCGCTACATGAAATCCTGAGGAGATTCAGCGTCAGTCAACACCCAACCAGCACACGTGGCCCAATCAAGAATTTCCACCTCAGCTAAAAATTTCAAAAATTAATTAAAAATAGTATACAACTCAGAAAAATTCAAATAAAATATCCATAAAATCCTAAAAATCTGTAGAATCTAGATTTACTGATATTTTGATATAAAATTATGTCAATTTGTGCCTCTTTTGTATTTTCAAAGTATTTTCTCCTTAAAATAAATTTCATAAATTGTTAAAAACTTCAAAAACTCACCAAAATTAGTAGGAAGCTCATAAAAATCCAAATAAACTATCTAAAAATTTCTAAAAATCTAAATGAGCCAGATTCAATATTATTCTCATATGTTATTTTGTCAAAATAAATAGTTTCTTATTTTTGAAGCATTTCTCTTATAAAAATCTAATTTTATAAATTCTAGAAAAATAGTCAAGTACTTTAATAAATTTTCTAAGTAATTTTATTGATTTTCTAGTCAATTATTATTAAAATAAAAAATAAATTTGGCATTTTTTAGAAATTTCATTTTATTTTAATAAGATTTCTAAACATATATAATTATATTAAATCATAACTTATTATTATCAAATAATAAATAAAAATCATAACTCCAATAAAATATTAAACAATAAAACAAGTCTTAAGGTAATAAATAAATAAACAAAAGTAAATAATAAATAATAATCAAATAAATAATAAAGGACTAAATAATAAATAAATAAACAAATAAATAAAAATAATGTTTAAAAAATATGAAATAAATAAATAATAAGCTAATTAAAAATAAGATTTAATTAAATCTAATTAAATCTAATTAAATCAAAGTAAATTAATTTAAACTAAATCAAATTAAACCATCTTCAAACAAAATCAAAGCAAGTTAAATCAAATCAAATTGAATCAAATTAAATCAATTAAAAATCAAAATTTTCCTTTTTTCTCACAAGCCCCTAAATGGCCGAGAATCTCAAGACCTTTTGTTCTCACAAGCCCCTAAATGGCCGAGAATCCCAAGACCTTTTGTTCTCACGAGCCCCTAAATGGCCGAGAATCCCAAGATCTTTTGTTCTCACAAGCCCCTAAATGGCCGAGAATCCCAAATCCTTTGTTCTCACAAGCCCTCAAATGGCCGAGAACCAATTCTCACAAGCCCTTAAATGGCCGAGAATTATCAAATCAAATCCCTTCGTTTTCACAAGCCCCTAAATGGTCGAAAGCCGATTCTTTGAGCCCCTAAATGGCCCAGGACCATGAGATCAAATCACCCTCATAATATAAATTTCGAATAGATAATTTCAGTGTTAGTCCCAAATTCAAGTAGGCAATTTTAGTTTTAGTTTTAATTTTAGTTTCAATTATTCTTAAATTTTAGATATTCTTAATTTTAGATAGCCTTAGTTTTATATGCATTTTAGAAATCTTCAATTGGGCCCCGTCAATCAGGTTTGGTGCCGTCAATTGAATCCGGTCTAAGCCCAAAAGAAATAAATCACTTATACTCTCAATTGCGCCCCGTCAATGAGGTCTGGTGCCTTAATTGAACCATGTTTAAGTCAAAAGAAATAAACTTCTTGTTAAATACAAAAATCATTTAAACGACGATTTTCTAGCCTATTACATTTAATTTCTCGAATCTCTTAATCAGAGGTTCTCGTGGAAAACCACGGGGTAATTAACAATAGGGGCTTGCGCCTATTGGAAAGAAAAAATTCACAAATTAATAAACCCTTACGAGAATGGATTCCGGTCGATGTTCTCTGGTCGTTAAGAGACATCAGCACTTGAACTCAGGCTCGTGAGGGGTGAATCTAAGGCTTATTCTCGTTCTTGAGGAAACCCAATCGTTCTTCGAGAAATGACGAAAAAGTCACCACAGTTTGACACCTCTAACTATAAGTAAAACTTTGTCTGTTAAGTGGATATTACTAGGTGTGAAAACGAAATGTGTTTCGACTCTTCGATTGTTTCATCCGAAAAGGAACGATAACTATTAAGAAATTTAATTTCGTTTTTGATACGAAACCGTCAACGCAAATAGAAAACAGTTTCGTCTATGGAACGAAACGGTTAACGAAACAGATCTGTTTCATTATCGTTTATTTCGTTTAACTATGGAATTGTTATTTTTTTAATTGCACAGAATAAACAGACGGAGAGAACGAGGATGGCTAAAACCTACTCCTGCGCCGAACCTTCATTCTCTTTCATCATTTCCCTCTCGCACCAGAACCTCTACCTCTTCTTCATCCTTGTACCTCCTCTACCTCCTCTCCCTTCTCTCCCTCCTTGTACCTCTACCTCGAGTTCACTACTGACCCCACCTCCTCTACCTCTCTCTTCTCCGATTACCATGCCTCTCACTCCGATCAAGCAAATCCATCTCCTCCCAGCACTAGCCCCACAATCACAAAGAGGGGACCTCACTTCCCTCTCCCTTTCTTGAGTTCACTAAACCCAAGGGCAGATCTACCACTGGGGCGGGTGGGGCTCTAGCCCCACCTAATGTCGTCGAGTCCATGGAGCCCCACCTTAGTCCCAACTAATTTTTTCTGTCATTGGAGCACTCAAAAGTCCATTATATGAGATGGATATATCATGAACTTATGTTGGTCCAATATTTTTATAAACTCAGTCCCACCTAAATATTTTTCCTAGATCCGCTATTGACTAAACCCCACCACCTCACCTGCTCTACCTCACTTCCCTCCCCCTCTCTCGAGTTCACCGTTCACGAGACTGGTGGCGACTATCGCCTGACTTTCTGCAATGGTCACATCCTCATATTCTCCCTTCAACTAGTACCAGTTTCCTGGTTTTTTGAGACTGGTTTTTTCTGGTTTTTTACACTAATTTTTCTGGTTTTTTGAGACTGGTCTTTTTAACTGATCGGATTTATGTTTTACTGTTATGCACAGATTATGAGTTGATTTAATAGATACTGAATCTTTATTGCTTTGTTTGTTGACAGATATATTTGTTTGTAGTTTTCCTTTTAATTGATTTTGTGAAAATTAGGTGAAAAACGGTTAAAAATTTAAACGGCTAAATTGTTTTGATCGTTTAAAATTGACGCAACGATTAACACAACATATTTTTTCTTGTTCAAAAAACGAAACACAAAACACAAAAAATAAAAATTGCGTCTCATTAACGAAACGATTAACGCAAGACATCATTTTCGTTATCATTATAGACGTTATGCAGGCATAGATAATATCAGAATTGGTATCTACCATCCTTCTAATTACCATCCAACCATCCAACAGGCCAGAGGCTTTTTAATGGGCCAGAAAAATAGCCAACCCTTCTTCGTTATCTATTTATTTCGCTCCAAATCCCTTTCAAATCCTATCCACAGCCTTCTTCTCTCTTCGATCTGTACTTGCTTCTCCATTGTGCGCCGATCTCAACCTTTGCACAAGAGCAACAGATCCAAAGCACGTGGCTTCCTTGCAACACCACCGCTTCTCTCTCCATTGCACTCGCACCTATCCCTGGTAGATCCACTACGCAAGTCCTTTCAATTTCCCTTGGGGATGATCTCATTGCTCGTACACTACAGATTTTGTCATTTTTGTTCCTTATCGATCTTATATATCTGTTTGTTATCAATAGATTTACTATTATTGAAAATTTCATATTATAGTTATAGTATCAAATTATTTCGTACAGATTCTATCATTTTCGTATCATATATGATTTCTAAGAGCATTAGCAAATGGAGATCGTGATTTCTATACATGTTGTTCTAGGAACTGTTGCAATGGAAGCAAGTGTATAATTAGACTATTTTTATCATGTTTTTCTGTTATTGCTATGTATGTTCTAGTTATGAGGTAACTCACATAACTCTTCAAATCTGATCTAGATATACTAAATAATTATTTAGTTTTTCCTAATGGATTATTTAGTCATCATATGTGTTCACTTTGTTTATTGTAAATGTTAGCTATATTGTTATATGTGTTCACTTTGTATATTGTATATTGAATATTGAATGTGTTCACTTTGTTTATTGTAAATGTTAACTTTATTGTTATTTGTGTTCACTTTGTATTTGTAAATGTTAACTATGAAATCAAATTTCTGCTACAACTAACTGAACACATAAAAACTTTAAATTTATCCCTTAACGTGATTAACTGAACACAAAAATTTATAAAATTATATTTCTGCTGCAACTAACTGAACACATATACAATTTAAATTCATCCCTTAACGTGTTAAACTGAACTCAAAAATGCGAAAATTCAATTTTTAAATGCAACTAACTGAACACATAAAACTTTAAGTTCATCCCTTAACACGTTTAGCTCATCCCTTGATGCATCTAACTGAACACAAAAATCCGTCGATTTGATGACGTCAGTGCGAAAAAAAAAATTTCGAATTTTTTTTCGAAAAAAATTCACTGACGTCAGCACGCAGAAAAATGACGCTGAGGCCCATTTCTGACCTGTTGGATGGTGTGGATGGAAAATCAAGGAATTGTGTATATCAGCCCCGTACTAATAAACGGCGAGTGGGCCTTCAACAGCCCATACACCATAGCCCAAGAAAACTTTTACCAATTGGTCCTCACTTTCATCACCATTGACAATTGTCCAACTTGCGCTTTAATTATTTGTCCCGTGAGCCGTGAGTGTCATTTCTATCCGAAAAAATTATAAATAACTTTAATTAATTAAGAAATTTTAAAATAATCTGTTTTTAATAAAAAATTTAAAAATGACTGCGCAGTTTCGGATTCCGAAACTAATTCTGCTTAGTTTCGGAATCTCAATTTCCGAAACTAGCTAGTTTCGGAATCTGGAATTCCGAAACTACCAGATTTCGAAACTAGCTAGTTTCGGAAATTGACATTCCGAAACTAAACCATCCAAATTTTAATCGGTAACTTTTTTGTCCTGATTTCAAAAGTCAAAAATAGTGGCCAGAAAAATTGATTATTTTAAACTGTTCGGCGAGGTTCGGTGAAACCTATTATTATTTTCATTTTTTTTTTTTGTCAGAACCGCCTGCCATTTGCTTTTGCTTCCTTGGTTTAATCCCCGCCAGCCACTGCTCAAGAAAATAAACAAAGGAAATGATAATTTGGGCAGTCAGTATTGCTAGGATATGTGTAGTTTCCATCCGCAACTATACTAAGCAATTTGAGTTCGAAATTTCTATACATATGCAATTTAGAATGCTATGTCCCCCATTAGGTGATAGATAGTGATAAAACAAATTAAGAAATAGATCCCGTTCAAGTATAATTTCAGATGATTATGTTCCTTTTCTGTATTAGAAGCGCACTAATTAACGTGCAAAGAGATTGTGCACGGCCTTGTTTGAACATGGTGTATTTTTATATTTTCATTTTACTAATTACTTTTATTTAGATCAAATATTAATTTATAAAATCTGAACAATAACAGTGTCAATAATAATAGAATTGATATATCGGATCTCTTATGATATTGCGGTTAATGATAGTTGCTTGTTAGTTAACTTTTTTTAATTAGCTGCTAAATCCTAGCCTTCACAGGTAGGATTAATAGCATTAGTACTGACCTATTTTCATATTAAGTTATCATGGATTTGCATATTAGTACTGACTCATTATTAATATAATATCACCTCACAATTAATGAGAATTTATATTATGAGGATAATTAAGTTTTAAATCATTAGTTAATGCAACATATCAACCATGCAGCAATTATTTAAAAGAGTACTCCTTAGTTTTGAAACATGTGAAGTGTCAATTTGGGAAAAAAAAAAAGGCTAAGAAAAGCAACCATGATTTTTAAAAAACCGTCCTCATATAATTAAAAAACAATAACATTATAAATACTTAAGGGTAATTTTTTATAAAGAAGAATACTTATATTTATGTCCATATTTTACCTTAAGTTAGCTAATTCTATAAATTGATATTTATGCAATGAATTCAGATTCAATCATTCCCACTAAAACAACTTAATTTGTTCGACCATGTTTAAGTACGGAATACGTTGCATAAATTATGCACCGATCCTTTTTAACTTTTTTCAAACAATACCCCTTAGAAAATAATTAATAATATTTAATAATTAACAAATAATTAATAATATTTAATAAGTAACAATAATTATTAAAAATCATAATTAATAATAAATATTAATTATTATAATTAATAATAAAAAACTAATAATTATTACTAAAAATCACTGTGTACTATGCACTATGACACGAAGAAGTACTGATTGGTTCAGTGGTACAGGGATCAATTTAAACAAGCTATATCAGCTGTACCTACTTCTAAAGTATGCCTTAATCATGCTTCAAGCAATGAAACTACCCAATAAGCAGTGTTTTCTTATTGCAATAGGCTATACCTACCCAAAGAGTTATCACATTCATAGCTAACTGACGTAAAAAAAAATAAGTAAAAAAAACTAATTAATTGATAATTCATACAACAGAAAGGGAAATCTTAAATAAATCAAATTGCAATAAATTCATACTCTAATTTAAACCAAATAATAGTGCATAAATTCTAATAAAACAGTACAGTAATCTAATTGAAATAGTAAAACTGTAAAACAGTAAATAAACACAAAATAAATCTTAAATCAAATCAAATTGTAAGATGTACACCAATTGAAACAGTAAAACAGTAAAAACCTACTAAAGAAGAAAAAATATAGGACCGACTTTCAAAGTCCATCCAAAGATAGAACCAGCATTTCAAAATTGCTTCCACCCATTAATTCGTCTCTCTTTCTCTTAGCTTGCGTCATGTGCTGTTAGTAGTTGTTGTTTTTTCTTTTTACTTCTGGTAACGTATTATAGAATGTTGATTTTACACAGAAAGCTAGGAGAAGTAATTGTCTAATACAAATTTGCGAAGAGGGAAATAACAAGAAAAATAATTGTCTAATACTATATAGTTGAACTCCATTTTACTGATATCAAATACGAAAAAATGAACACAGAAAGTAAGACACTACAATAACAACACACGTACAAGCATTAACACAAAAACAATGCGTAGACACTACAATAACAACACACGTACAAGCATTAACACAAAAACAATGCGTAGACTCCGGACCCTCACGCCTACCGCTTAATGAATGCACAACAATCAAACTTCAGTTTAAAATAATCAATTTTTTCCGGCCACTATTTTTGACTTTTGAAATCAGGACAAAAAAGTTACCGATTAAAATTTGGATGATTTAGTTTCGGAAATTGAGATTCCGAAACTAAGCAGAATTAGTTTCTGCGCAGTCAGTTTTAAATTTTTGATTAAAAACGAATTATTTTAAATTTTCTTAATTAATTAAAGTTATTTATAATTTTTTCGGCATTTCTATTCTATAAAAAATAATTACCTGAAGGGCGATTGCTTTTTTCCAGCCCATGGATCCCGTAGGCCCGAGTTCTTCGTGTCCTGCTACCAAAAAAAAAAAAAAAAAAAAAGACAAGTTTGCTTGTGGAGTTGTGGCGATAAATGGGACCTAATTTTTCACCTAAGAATTCAGAAAAGGAAATTAAACTTGAAATAATCCGAAGTTTCAACTTAAGTTATCCTTAATTACACAAAGATACAGGTGGTAAATACATTACATATAGCAGGATTTAAACAGCCTTAATTGGCGTCTACTTAGAAGTGGTAACATGAGGTATTGCACGCAAAATCAAATCTGCTTTCTTCCTTGCGCTCAGACCATAGGACTCCACAGTGTCGAGTTCTTTGGGATGCACACCGGCAGGAAGCTCCCAATCGAAGTGGTAGAGTAGGTTTGCTAGAACTATCTCTATGTTTGCGAGCCCGAAAGACATGCCGGGGCAGATCCTATGACCGGCACCAAAAGGGATGAACTCAAAATTCATTCCTTTGAAGTCTGCATCGCTGCTTCCATCTATGAATCTCTCTGGTTTGAACTCCTCTGCATCTTTCCAGTACTTTGGATCCCTTCCTATTTGTGACATATCAAAATTTTCAGGAATGAGCGCTACCAATTTACACATGTAAGTTGCCATCGAGTAAAAAATTTTCTATAATTAGATCAAGCTTGTACATATGATAAGGATGCCATTACAAAGTTGATGTAATTGAATTTTTATCACCTCTTTCTTCCTCTTTTAAGTTTTAAGTCTATTATCTAGATTTTATGCCAATATGCAACTCTAAAACATCAAGTGAACTTATAATGTGGAATAATAAATTCAACATGTATACATGAATGTATGACAATTTTTGTCTAGTACTGACTAGATATTTAGTCTACTAACTCATGTCTATCAGGTTATAATTTATAACAATGTCCTTATTTCAAAACCACCATTAATCAAGTAAAAGTACCTATGGCCCATGCATTTACTATTACTGTCGCTCCCTGAGGTATGTCGTAACCAAAGATGCAGCAGGTCTCTCGGCATTCCCTTGGAAGAAGCAGAGGAAATGGAGGGTGTAATCTGAGTGTTTCTTTTATGACAAGATGCAGGAAGTTCAGTTTGACAAGGTCCAGATCGGTTATGTTTGCCTGCCCTTGAAGCAGTTGCCGAATCTCCGATTGCACTTTCTTCATCACTAGTGGGCTTCTCATTAGTTCAAACATTGCCCAGTCCACAACTGCTGCAGTGGTCTCGCTACTGGCCGCGAAAGCATCCTAAGAGTTGGGTAGGTACTCCATCAAACCTTGGAACTTTTTAAATGATACATGGAATTCAATATTCAATTTGCCCGTCACTGTTGGAATTTGGAAAGGCACATGCCAATCCAGGTGAATTTTCCTTTACTTCAGTAATTATTTAATTGGTTAATTAACAATATTAAACGTTCCAAAGAATTAGTTATCAAATTTTCTTAATAATCTCTGTAGGAATTTCAACATCCTGATAATAACTTGAAATTCCAATATTTGAAACTTTCCCAAGTAAAATTTTTAAGAGCTTACAAAAATCACAGCTTTGACAGCATCCATATTACGAGCGAGCTGTTCTGGATCTTCGTCGTATAGTCTCAGGAGGACTCCAAGTAAATCCTCCACCTCATCTGCTCCTCCTTTTCTATTTCTATGTTCTTCAATCATGGCATCTAAAAGCTGGTCAAGTTCCCGATGGCACCTGGTTGCTTCTCGTGCTGCTCCGCTCATTAGACTCACCAAATAGGATGATGGAAATAGGTCAACCAGGTTAAACCCAGATGCAAGGTCAAATGCCTTTTGTAGTTCGCGCAAGAATATATCCTGATTCTTGCACTTGTTTCCAACAACTGCCCGAAACGACATGTCGTTAATGGTGGAAAAGATTTTGTCACTTAGATTAATAAGTTTTCCATCACCTGATAAAGATGAGATTAATTCAATTAGATTCACAGTCTCTTCTTCTCGAATCGACCTAAAGGACTGTACACGTTTCAGGCTGAGTAATTCCAGGATGCAGATCTTGCGAACCTGGCGCCAATAATCACCGTACGGTGTGAATGCAACGTCTTTTCCATAATAGGTAAGTATTTTCACAGTAATGGTGGGGTTTCGTGTTGCAAAGGTTGCATCATGAACTTTCATGATCTCTCGAGCCAATTCGGGTGAGGAAATTACTACTGTGGGTTGTTCGCCGAGCTGGAGGAACATGAGGCCACCGTGTTGTTGTGACAAGTCCCGCAAGACACGGAAAGGAAGGGAGCCGATCAGGTGGTGGATGCTTCCTAAAATGGGAAGAGTCCATGGGCCTGGAGGTAGTCTGAGACTAGGTTTTGAGTTTGTTTTTAATTTGAGGAGAAGAAGGAGAAAGAAGAGAGTAGAGATAAGGCAATATGAGATTAACTGATCCATGGGAAGGTGCCAGAGTGGTGTGCGTCCAGTAGCTTGTTATATTTAAATAAGAGAAATTAAATATATTTTAGTCAGTGTCATAGTACGTGTTAATTTTATTATAAGGATCATATTAAAATATAAATTATAAATGTAAGAATGAACAACTAAAAAATTTTGGATCGAGAATTAGTCCTTAGTCTAACGGCACATGCATGTTGTGGGAGGTCATAGGTTTGAAATTCGATTGCGGATCTTTTATCGATTTTTTATTTGAAAATAAACTAATGGAAGTCTTAATCCTAAATTATCATGAAAAAAAAATATATACAATTTTGGATCATATATGAACTTATTTCTTAAAATGGTTGTATAATAGCAACTCTATGATTCATGCAGATGCGTATAATCATAAAAGTTATACCCTGCTCAAATATTTTTAATGTTGTGTCGGAACCATGCCGGCCGGTCAAACAATAAATATATTTTTTGTAGTATTTTCCTGTTTTTCCCGGCCGGTACTTTGAAATTTGTACCAGCAAAACATCCTACTGGCTGAGATGGCAATTTCCGATAAAATCCGATTTTGTCTATTATTCGGGCCAGTATTAAAAACATTTCCATATTGTTCCACTGTTATGATAAAAAAATTAAATTAATGGCTATTCTGAAACTCGAATTAGTCTATTAACTTTCGTAATCGAATTCATACCATAGTAACTATGCATCTATGCCTAACAATTAGAAGTTGGAGGACATTGACTGGTAGTTTGGTACGTAATACTTATATCCGCTGATCTCCTTTTATACTCGTGCTATTTAATTGTTATAAATATATATATACTTAGCTACCAAATAGATCAGATAATTCGAAGTTACAAGTAATATATGAAAGAAACGTGCGATTCATTTATGCATATTCTATTGGGAGATACAGCCCAGTTGTTAGACTTTAGTAGCAGAAATTCGGGGAAAAAAAATGCATTTGAGTAGCATAAGACAAATAATGTAATTGTTTTTTTTTTTTGAAATCTTGACGGTGACGGTCAGAAATACATCAAGGAAAAATGGGAAAAAAAGTAATCTACATAGAAAGATAAAGTATAATGTTACTGCATATCTCCTGCGTGGAGAAATGCTCAAGGTTCCTTTTTTATTTATTTATTTTTTGACAAAATTAAATACACACACATAAATACTTATTATTTAAGAAATTTATCCCCAAAGTTAATTTAGATATTGGTCATTTAAAAAAAAATTATTTGCTCTCTTCCCATTAAATATGCTATTTTTTTTAATAAGATGACATCAATTTAATAGGGGAAAAAAACTTTCTTCCCGTTCTTAGTACTCTTTCTAGGTCCAGTCCCTTCATTGACAATAGAATCTCCTCGTCAAAACTGACCTTACAATATCCTCTGAAACTGGTCCGTTTGCATACTCTACTTGCTTCTACAAACAGTACATGAATACTGGTCTCAAGTCAACTCTTTCCCATTTCGTATTTTGAATAGTTTTTGTTCAAACAAACGAGTTTTGAAACCAAAAAGCACTTCATCACAATCCAACTTAACTCTTCATGTGTCGACAGGGTTTAAATTGTGCTTTATAGCGTCTGGAAGCGCATCGGTATTTATTGATAAGGAAATTAGAGGGGACTCGATAATGGTCTATGTAGGCCACGAAAAACCAAACTTAGTTTAAGGTGATTTAAACTAAAAACAAATCTCAAAATTAAACTAAAAACTCGATAGATTCTTCAGCGTATTTTCTCCAAATTTCAAAATGAAACTTCAAAACAAATCTCAATTCTAAAAAAATCAATCCCAAATCAATATGATAAATAAAAGAAATAGTAGCCAGTAGGGTCAAAGTATACTTTGTACAGCTGTACTCTATAGCCCGACCCGATTCTCTCTCAGAGATTTGGGCTTTGAGCTTTTTTTTTTTGAAGGACGGGCTTTGAGCTTTTACCAAACATCCCTAGGCTTATTTCGCTTAGTCAGGAACTTATCCAAAATCGAATAGAGGGGATAGGACCAGTATCTTCAGGACGTTTTTTTGAAACGTCCAGTGGTAGTTTTTGATCGGAGCCGTCCGATTTAATCTCGACGGTTCATTTTTTTCGGGCCAATTATTTTTTTCGGGCCAATTATTTTTTTCGGGAATGTTAGAATTCACGGGGCTCCTTTTAGCCGTTGAGATTAAATCAGACGGTCCAGATCCAAAAACGTCCACTGGATGGCCATCCAGAGGATCTGGTTCCGGATAGAGGGAGTCAGGGAGTCGTATTTTGCAGCACGTCTGATGCACATGCAATAGCTAGGGGTGCACACGAGCCGAGTTACGGACGAGTTAGCTCTTGTTCGGACTCGTCTCGTCAAGTTAGCAAGCCGAGCTGACTCGTCTCGATTAGAGTCGCGAGTTAAATTCAATAGCTTGATCTCGTCTCGTTAATGGACGAGCTGGCTCGTACAAGCCAATCTAACTCGTACATAGGGAATTAAATTCAAGTTTACCGAATTACAGTCAAGTTTACAAGTCAATCAAGCTAGCTCATCAAGTTTACAAGCCAATCTAGCTCGTATAAGTCAATCAAGCTAGCTCGTTAAAAGTCTCACAGAGAACCCTTTTCATTACAATTTACAAGTTTACAACTAAAATTCTTATAGTTTCATACTATAACAGATTCATATAAGTATATAACTAAAATTCTTACACTAGTAAGTAGTAACATTACTAGTTAACTCTAACAGGTCCATCATTCATATAACAAAATGAAGTTTAGTTCATATATAGTTTGCATGCAAAATAAGTTCATACAAGTTCACAGAATCACAAATTCATAAAAACCAAACTAAATAAATAAAGCTCCAAATTAACAAACAAAAGCACAAGTTCATAGAAATTAGAAAACTAAATGATGGAAGCCATAAGGTGATGTAACTCTAGTTAACTCTAACAGCCACAAGTTCATACAACCGCCCATAACGAATCTGATTGCTGGATATAGGAGCAGGATGGAGATGCCTACGCATGCAAAAGGTAATGTATTAATTAATTAAGTCAAATATTGATTATTAAGTGGAGACCCAATGGTAGTACCAGTACACAAAGCAAAATCTATTTTTGGAAGTGAAAGCAGTATCTGCAAGTGAAAGCGCATAGAATTAGGAGAGTGAATAAAAAGCCTTAAAGGAATAGAAATCAGTAAAAGAAAAGAAAAGGAAGTAGGAGTTAGGACCGGTAGAGGCGAAACAGCTCCAGCTGCAGCTGCAGCTTGATTGGCGAAGAGGAGAAAGAGAGCTTCTCGATCTCGAGACTCGAGAGGAGAAGCGGACTGAGGAGTGAGCGGCGGCGACGACGACTACTAGTGGACTCGAAAGGAGAAGCGAAAGAGAGCTTCTGGATCAAGAGGAAGTAGTAGTGGGCAGTGGCTAGGCTACTAGTGGACTGAGCGGCGGCGACGGCGACGACGACTACAAGGGTTTGCGACGGCGACGATGACTACAAGGGTTTGGGATTTGGGAAAAGTGAAATGTCAATGGGGGCGGGTAGGGTTTCTGCAGCGCTAGGTTTATTAAAGGGAGTAAGGGACGGACATGATTTATTTTCACTTTAATCGTACGGTTCACATAACTCATTAATGTACCGAGCCATTAACGAACGAGTTATGTCATGTTCGGACTCGTGTAAATAGCTCGCGAGCTTACTAGCTCGTCTCGTTAACAGCTCGAGCTATAAACGAACGAGCTGTTGGCGAGTTATTTTCGAGTCGAACACGAGCGAGCTAGACTTTTCTTGCACCCCTAGCAATAGCCCACGGGGAACGAAAGGCCCAAGGGCCCAAAGCCTATAAAAGCTTCAGGGCTAAGAGCGAGGTCAAATTTGGTCAAAACCCTTTCTTTATCCTTATCCTTCCCCGACCAATTACAAATTCAGAGAGAGATACTATGTCTATCTCTCTCTCTCCCACTCCTCCGTTTCTTGGTTCAATTCGAATCCATCACTTCCGTTCAGCTCTACCCCTTCTCAGTCGGCGCACACTACTTGCCACTTGCACCACTGGCACCACCACCACCACTGAAGCACCACCACAAAGACCAAGTATCCACTTCGCCGCAGTCGACTACCTAGTTCATTCATGCGGCATTCCTTTCGACAAGTCTCTCTCAGCCTCCAAACACATCCACCACCTCAAGTCACCCGACAAGCCCGATGCAGTGCTCCGCTTTCTTCGCCAAGTCGGCGTTGAAGAATCCAACATCCAAGCTGCGGTTTCGCGGGATTCTCGCCTTCTTTGCTCCAGCGTCCAGAAGAATCTCAGACCCAATATCGAAAAGCTACTAGAGGTCGGTCTATCCGTCGAAGACATCTCAGTTATCATTTCAAAAACTCCTTGTGCGTTCCTGTCCAATTTCGTGCCAAAGGTTGATTTCTGGTCAGGGTTTCTCAGCACGGTGGAGAACCTGTCACTGGTCTTGAAACGGGATCCAACAGTTCTCAAAAGCAGCATTGAGAGGGTTGTCATGCCAAATATAACTTTCCTTCAAGAGCAATGCAGGTTATCGGTTCCTCAGACAGTGCGGTTGATTAAACTGGCTCCGAGATTGATCATATCTAATCCCGCAACTTTGAAGGTAAAAGCTGAGAGGGCTGATAATTTAGGCATTCCTCGTTCGTCGCGGATGTATCTGTATGCATTAATTCTGGTCAACACTCTGAGCCAACGTACCGTAGATGCGAGGTTAGATAACTTTAAAAGTCTCGGGTTTTCACAGGAGGAAATAGCGATTATGATTAGTAGAGCCCCCTATTTATTGAACAAATCGGTGGAGCTTATTGCCAGAAAAATGGAGTTCCTGATAAAGGAAGCAGGTTGCAGTACGATCGATGTGGTCCAAAACCCAGTTCTGCTTATGTACAGCTTGCAGAACCGGCTGGTCCCTCGGACGGCTGTTCGAAAGCTTCTAATGTCTGAAGGAATACCAACGGCAAATAGAGCTTTTGTTTCATTTATACAGCCATCTGAGGAAGATTTTGTCGAGAAATTTATTGCGCCATATGAACAAGCTGTTCCTGGGCTCCACCAAGCATATGCTGATGCTGGGAAAATTGGAGGTGTTGATTAGTTCTAAGGGTGTCTCAAATTCATTTTTGCAGAGTTAGATATTGCAATTAGGTTCTGCTTGGCAATTGAAACTTCGGAAAGTTCCCAGTTTTTTTCCCACTTTTCGAGGCTTATACATTAAAGCCAATTTGGTAATTAAGAGGTGACTAACTAAACTATATACATCTGTTGTAATTTAGCCACTCAATTCTTAAGTAATCTTTGTTCCCTGCTGCTAGGGCTGCAGGTTTTATTGGGTAAGGGCAGTATGTTATATCAGCAATGTTAGTCTTGAGTTACAACTATATCAGCTATTCTGATAATTCGATAATAGATAAGATTGTAATCTAATATACATATGATTTGCATCTTTGATATGGAACTTTTTAAAGGAGCTAACAGGGTGATTAAATTATTTTCGAGTATACCTTTCTAATATCTTAATGAGGATTTCTTGACCAGATTTCAGTATAATTTTTGCCCCATATCTGTACACGTTTGAGTTTATTTGTTTAATTTTAACTTTTTTCTTTTCCTAGATAAACATTCAGTTGGGTAGCAACTTTTACCAGTATAGGTAAGCAGGTATTCTCATGTGTGTGCCAACTCTACCAAATCAGCATCGCGGCTTATGGAGTTAATATCATGAAATTTGGAAAAAAAAAAAAAAAAAAAAAAAAAAAGGGTTATATAAAGCTCTACCGTTCTTCCATGAGTAATCTAAAATTTAGTATGTCATCTGATTCCCTTAAATTTCTTTATTATCTTCCATTTTAACAAACAAAAAAGGTACCTTTCATACTTCCATATTTTCTAATACAATATATTATGACATTTTGTGTTGGAATAATGTCAAATTTAATATTGATAAATGCTTATTTTCATTATATCGAATTTCGTTTAAAATTACATCACTGTGTTGCATTTACAGCACTTTGTATATCGAACTTTTTAATTCTTTTCTGCGACAAAATATATGCAAGAATAAAAAAAAAAATTGACAGCTACGCATCATGTAGACTTTGATCAAATTATTTCTTACACAAGATTTTATTTCATTTGAATTTTGAATTGATTTTTTAGGATTTCTTTGGATGTTATAATATGGAAATTTCAACCAAATGATACCAAATCCGTTCATTTCGATCAAAATATTGCTATTCAAATGAAATCTCATGTTAAAAAAAGATGATTCTGATCAAGGCCATAACGTTAATGGCATATTGGCATGTAAATGGATGCACGTACATTATCCAGCGAACAACGAAAGGCCCAAGGGCCCAAAGCCTATAGTAGCGTCAGAACTAAAAGCAAAGTCAAATCAGAAAACTTTTCTTTATCCTTCCCCGACCACAAATTCAGAGAGATATATATATATATATATTTTTTTTAAAATAAGTGGGTTTTTACCCACCACTTTTTATTAATGAAAAGCAAACATACAAATCAAAATACAACAATCCCCCAGCCGCATCATCAAACACCATACCTATTCCTTTATTTCCACACTGAACCCGGTACCAAGCGGTACCATCAACCTCAACGCAGATACTATGTCTATCTCTCCCACCCCTACTCCGTTTCTTGGTAGAATTCGAATCCATTACTTTCGTTCACCTCTGCCCCTTCTCAGTCGGCGCACACTACTTGCCACTTGCACCACTGGCACTACCACCACCACTGAAGCACCACCCCAAAGACCCAGTATCCACTTCGCTGCAGTAGACTACCTAGTTCAATCATGCGGCCTTCCTTTCGACAAGTCTCTCTCAGCCTCCAAACGCATCCACCACCTCAAGTCCCCCGACAAGCCCGATGCAGTGCTCCGCTTCCTTCGCCAACTTGGCATTGAAGAATCCAATATCCGAACTGCGGTTTCGCGGGATTCTCGCCTTCTTTGCTCCAGCATCGAGAAGAATCTCAGACCCAATATCAAAAAGCTATTAGAGGTCGGTCTATCCATCAAAGACATCTCAGGTATCATTTCAAAAAATCCTTGTGTGTTCCTGTCCAATTTCGTGCCAAAGGTTGATTTTTGGCTGGGGGTTCTCGGCTCGGAGGAGAACCTGTCACTGGTCTTGAAACGGGAGCCGGCAGTTCTCATAAGCAGCATTGAGAGGGTTATTATGCCAAATATAACTCTCCTTCAAGAGCAATGCGGGTTATCGGTTCCTCAGACGGTACATCTGATTAAACTGGCTCCGAGATTGATCATATCTAATCCCGCAACTTTGAAGGTAAGAGTTGAGAGGGCTGAGAATTTAGGCATTCCTCGTTCATCGCGGATGTATCTGTATGCGTTAATTCTGGTCAGCAATTTTAGCCAACGTGCCGTAGATGCGAGGATAGATAAGTTTAAAAGTCTCGGGTTTTCACAGGAGGAAATAGCACTTATGATTAGTAAAGCCCCCTATTTATTCAACAAATCGGGGGAGCTTATTGCCAGAAGCATGGAGTTCCTGATAAAGGAAGTGGGTTGCAGTAGGATCGATGTGGTCCGAAACCCAGCTCTGCTTATGTACAGCTTGCAGAACCGGCTGGTCCCTCGGACTGCTGTTCGAAAGCTTCTAATGTCTAAAGGAATACCAGCAGCAAATAGAGCTTTTGTTTCGTTTGTACAGCCATCTGAGGAAGAGTTTGTCAAGAAATTTATTGTGCCGTATGAACAAGCTGTTCCTGGGCTCCACCAAGCATATGCTGATGCTGGGAAAATTGGAGGTGTTGATTAGTTCTAAGGGTGTGTCGAATTAATTTTCGCAGAGTAAGATATTACAATTAGATTCTGCTCGGCAATTGAAACTTCAGAAAGTTCCGAGTTTTTTTCCCCTTTTTGAGGCCTAATTATACATTAAAGCCAATTTGGTAAATTAACTAAAGTATACGCATTTGTTGTAATTCAGCCACTCAATTCTTAAGTATGTTTATTTCATCAATGTTAATTTTGAATTACGACTATATCAGCCATTCTGATATATAAATTTGATAATAGATAAGATTATAATCTAGTATACATATGATTTGCATCTTTGATATGGAACTTACAGGTGACTCTGAAATATTTTCGAGTATATTATTTTAATATCTTAATAAGGATTTCTTGACCAGATTTCAGTATAATTTTGCCCCAGATTTGTACATGTTTGAGTTTATTTGTTTAACTTTAACCTTTTTCTTTTTCCTAGATAAACATTCAGTTGTGTGGCAACTTTTACCAGTAAAGGTAAGCAGGTGTTCTCATGTGTGTGCCAACTCTACCAAATCAGCTTGTGGAGTTGGTATCAGGAAATTTGGGGGAAAAAAAGAAAAAGGTTATAAAAAGCTCTGTCGTTCTTCCATGACTAATCTAAAATTTAGTCTGTCCTCTGGTTCGCTCAAATTTCTTATAGGCTTCCATTATAACAAACAAAAAGGTACCTTCCATACTTTCATCTTTAATATCTTACTCTTTAAATTTTTTATACAATATTATGACATTTTGTGTTGGAATAATGTCAACTTTAGTATTGATAAACTCTTACTTTCATTATATCGAATTTTGTTAAATTACATCACTGTTACATTTATAGCACTTTGCATATAAAACTTTTAATTTGCTTCTACGACAAAACATTTTGTATATAGAGGAAGCGATAACACAAAACTCCTAAAGGTGTGAAGGTATCTGGATGAAAACTGTCACAAACCGATTAGAAAAACGGTTTGTATTTATTTCAACTATAATGTGTTTCAATGATATATTATTTTCCTGAACTTTTGGTTCAATGTTATCAGTTATCACTTAATCAGTATTCTGCAAGTTCTTTTTTCATTATATAGGCTATCATTTTCAGCACTGGTAAGCATTTAATAGTGAAAAAAAAAAAAAAAAACTAAGATTCTTATACTACATTGTGCATACCGTTACAATTTAGAAAAGTTAAAGACAACACATAAGAAACCTAAAGGACTAAAACAAAAAAAGATTTCGACATCTGAAGCAAAAATAAAAGCTCAAATAATTGAGTCAGGTACATTATTCTAACTTTCTACAGAAAACTAAACAGTCTTCCAGATGAAAATTTTCATCTCAAAAAAGAAAACTTCCTGGGCTACTTGTGAATTTTCTACTTTCTCAATGAACATGTCTCTGACTCGGCCTAATGCACATTTGGATCCAGTCAACATATGAGATCAAAGTGTATTCTTTTGTACCCAAAAATCAGTAACTAGATACATTTTCCGGAGGTCACTGAATTTTTTTTTTTCTAAAATCTGTATTTATAATAACTTTAATTTATTTTTGCAGTAAGTATATTTAAAATCTTAATTTGGTCGCTTCATCACCACTTCATCCAATACACATGGATGGACCTATGTATTGATTGGAAATAGTCACGAAGTCACCAAATTTAGATACAAGTTCAGTGACTCAGAGTTTATAAATCAAAGTTTAGTTATCAGATGAAATGAATTTTGAATTCATTGACCTCCGAAAAAAGGCCTTTCATGTATCATTTTTTCCGGTGACTTCCGCATGTGCACTTATCTTGTTCTTGCTTGAGAATCTGCATCAATTAGAAACAATTGAAATGATGCAACAATTTTACAGTTACTACTACAAACCTATATTAATAAATTCAATAAGAAGTTAAAAACTAAAAATCAACCTACCTCGACTTGGTTTTGAAGAACTTTTATGTGCTGTACTGCCAAGTCCAGCATATCTGCAGTGCTTGTTTGCTGTTTGTATCACATAAAGCTATACTTGATTAGTTATCAAATTTAGATTAATTGAATTGGTCAGCCAAAAAAAAAAAAAAAAAAAAAAACACTGAACTCTTTTTTAAAGATTGAAGAATAAAGACTGATTGGAATGTGTTTGTGTCACCTTATCCATGTTAGGCACTAGATCTTGTAGCTTCCTTAACTTCTCACTTATTCGTGTTCGTCTCTCCTACAGTGATTGTTGAGAGAATTAAATGAGAAGATTGATTCTACCTTCAGACAGCTTTTGCAATTTTAGCAAATCCAGTAGAAAAAGTAAACAAAAAAATTACTGTTATACCCTCTCAGCGATACTTCTAGGATGAGTGGCACAACCACGCTTAGCTCGAACTTTGAAGGGTACTTGGTCTTGTTGTATCTGTAAATACTTCTCTACTGATCCCATTTCCAATGATGTCCTTGGAAAAAACTTCACAAAAATTCAAATTTCATTAGTTCAGAAAGCAGGTCAACAGTATAAACTGCTCTTAGTGCTAGCATATCTCCTAATCACCTTATTAGCAACTTACATAGAAAGGAAATTTTTCCTCTTTTTGAATATTAATCTTACAGTTTCAGCTCACAGAACATGCCATTATCAGTCCTGGACTGTTTTAGTTGGATTGACAAAATTATTATTTACTGGCATCATTGACTCAAAGCAATGACAGCTTTTAACAAAAAAGAAAACTGAAAAAAAAATCAAGATGTATTTGTACCTGAGAATCAATGTTGCTAAGATTAGTAATAATATCTCCACTGTTATCCTTCCCTCTTTTATTAGCTGAGAAAACAATAGAATTGGTGTCCTCCCATGAGCCAATGGAGAAGCCGTATGGACGGGTCTCGTCAGAGTGGGCCCCACTGCCACCTATGCTTCCCCCTAAATCTGGAATTTCATCTTCTGAAATCTGAGATAGTGTGCTTTGCCTTGTGAAACTCAATTGGGATTTTAATCTCCTGTTGTTAGCAGTCGGCGGGTCTGAGATGAATTTAAAAATACTGTTTCAGTGATCTGAATGCATAAATTATTATTTTCATAGAATAATTTTACATGCCATGTAATTGCAAGCATGTATTTGAAAACAAATATGCAAGAGCCTGATCATAAATCCTGATGAAATTACAATCGATTTCACTATTATTATTTCTGTTCATTGGGGTAGACATTACTTTTGTCCTAATGAAGATAAATTTAATAAAGAACCCCTCAAAAGATCATATTATATAAAATTAATATAAGTGCAAAGGGAACTCAATCACCATACAAATGTAACCCGCTGCAGGGTTGATACACCACAGGAACCACAGAATATTTTGGGCTAATTAATTTTTACAAAAATGTCCCTTAAAAAGTTGACAGGCCACCCACATGAGCGAATGCACGTGAGGAGCACATGATGTGAATCCGAAAGAGGAATGCGGAACGCAATTTTGTTTGTGAGAACTTTTCAGATAAAGCCAAATTAAAGAAGCGTTAAAATAATAGGATGAGGTATGTGGCTATTGCATTGCACACCACACCACCAATCCAATCCAATTATCAGATGCCTTTAACTGGACCCACCACACTTCCTTCATCGATGATTGACCCCCTACTGCTACTAGATGAATTGAACTTTTGAGTCTTTGACAACTGGCGACAGGAATTAAGAATGTTACCTTTACATTTTATTACGTATTATAGAGTTAATTCTCGGGGCACGCTTAAAAGATTACCGCAGGAAATCTTCAAAAAAAAAAAAAAAAAAAAAAAAAAAAAGAAAAAAAAAAGATAAGTGCAGGTTACTTTTAAACGTGGATATGAAAGATTTTACAGTTATGTCTTCCATGACAAATTATAATAGATCATATTGGCAATAAACTTATTTGATTGTGAATATGACAATCAGTTAAATATTTATAAATTTAAAAATTGTAAATATGTACTGTATCGAATTTAGCATAGTTTGAGAAACAATATACTTTTATATGAATTGCGCAGTGACATATATTCGTGTATTTCTATCACCACTCAATTACTAATGTGATTCGACAATAACTTGCATTATTCTGTATCTCGACATCAACAAAACAAAAGGTTGTAGAAATAGAATATCTAATATCCTATCATACATACCATCTATTTATCAACTAATGTCAACTCTAGATGACTAGCATCCCTATCCTAATAAATTATTTCTTATTTGTCAACGGAACTTTTAACTTTCAAATATTCTTTTGTTTGATTTTATCCCTCTATAAAAGGACCCAGAATAATAAAAGTTCTCACGTGCTTTGCTTGGGTACGCATAGCAAAAATCATTTGAATTTTGCAACTGTATTAACGACTGTTGAACAATCTACATTGGCGCGCTGTCGTGGAAACCCCATAGATATTTATAAGTACACTTAGTTCACCATTCAATATCCGGGTTTCAGGTTTCATATCCTAATGTAATTATTATGTAGAGTAGAGATCTTTTAACGAACTGTTTAGACCAAGTCTAGTCAAGACTTCAATCGGTCGCCTTCTATCCTAGTGAGTAAAACGCCGCCAGCAATATTTTGAAGCAACCGGTCGGCCTTCTTTCTTTTAATTAGACCCCTCTTCTCCATTTTTCCCTGAAAAATGGAGAGGTCCTGTTCATTGAACACTCTTCCGTTGACTTTTAAAAAACATTTTCTCAAGACAAATTGGAAGATTAAACTTTCGAATTTTAAATATTTGATAAAAACTTTCTAGCAAATTCAATTTTTTTTTATTTAAAAAATATTACCATTAGTTACTAAACCAAAGACCAGTTAGGCAGTTCTATTTAAGAAGTTTTATAATTTCATTTAGCATAAAAAATTCTGTATATATACTATGTATGATGTAAGAGGTGACACCAATTTGTAATATAAAATACATAATGTAATTATTGCAACAAGGTACTTGTTCTCGGATTTGCTAAACCATCTTCCTAAAACCACAATTAAAATTACTTAAACATGAACCGTTGAATTTTTATTAAACTATCCAAATTACATTTATGTCATCACTTCTGTAATAATTTTTTTTTTTTTTTGCATGACCTTTTTTCACATAGTGGCTCTGAGATAACACTGAAGGTCAAGATATCTTCATCTTTTAATAAAATGGAGAAGGTTTACCTTCCAACCTCCTAGCAGGAGAGAAAGTACCAGGAAAATGCCAGCGCAGCCGAGATATAAAATACTCACAAAATATCAATTTTTAAATAAATGGTTCTCATTATTTATCTAATGCATTATTTGTTTTTGCAAAAGTGGGGACCATTTTGTAAAATAAAATAAAAAGAAAAGAAAAAAATAATGATGTAAAGGACGAGAATCTCGTTTTCGGTGATGCTCACAAGTATCGGAGTCTCCTCTACCCGAAAATAGATCTGCGTTATCCAATTAATACCCTACCTTTTTGCTTTTATGACCCTTACAGACAAATTATTTATATTTCCACTCCCATAAAGCTTCATAATTTTTTTTAAGACATGCTGCATTATCTTATTATAATAATCTGAGAATTGTACTTTTTTTTTCCCGTAAAAGTAGCCTATAAGATTTGGTCTACATGGGCGTAAAGTGCAATATACTTTCCGAGCATATTTCTATTCACAAGGACCAAAATGCAAAAAATATATTCTATTATACTAAACTTGATCTTGCATCTTAACAAGATCTACAGGCTACAGCCTTACTTGAAAAAGAAAGGGGAAAATCCAACTAGAAACGAATCAATGCAATGAACATGATCTTTATGCACTTGGTGCATTCCGTACACAATACACCGCCCAGCTACAATCCTAACTGTCGACTGTCGTGACTGAATGTGCATCATTAATTTTAAGCGCGCTCTCAGGAAATGCATACACCAGGTTTATTCAAAAGAAACATCGGTTGATCCAAAACTGAAGAGAAGCAAAGGAATTGAAAAAGAAGAGAAGAGAAGAGAATGCAACTCACAGTTATCCATCAAAAGATTGGAGAAGAAACCAGCTGGAGAGCTACTATGCCTCACTAGCGGATTCGGGTCGTGGTTATCCACTTCATGACCAGACCCGGGCGCAAAGTGCTGTTGTCTCTGATCAGCGGGGCCCACCTTGCAGCTAGAATCTGAAGTCATAGAAGGAGAAGAGGAGGACGACTCGCCGGGGAAGAACCTACCAAAGAGAGCTCCACCATGAGAGTGAGAGTGAGAAGGTCCTGCTGGGGCAGCTGATGTGGTGGTCGGGTGATGATCGGTTGAGGTGACGAGTGTGGAGAGGAAGGAGCCCGGAGCGGAGTCGTACCGAGAGAGACTGAGAGGTGGTACGGTACAGGTGTTGGTACCTGTAGTGGTACCAGGAGGAGAGGTTTGGTTGGGGTGGAATGGAGAGGCCATTGAGAGGGTGTTGCTTGGTGGAGAGAGGTTCATGGCGCTTCAGACATAGAGAGAGAGAGAGAGGGAGCAAAGAGTGAATAATAATGGGTTTTATATATAAATACAAGAGGGAAATAAAAAAGTGGAGAGCTTAGCAAGTTGTGGTTATTTATTTGGTGATACAAACAAGGAATCCGGGTTTATTATTTTCATCGAGTAACTTTCATAACCTATGCTTACTTTGCAAAGAATTTAGAAAGTATACTTGTATCTTGTCGGCATAAATTGCAAATTTAATATTATAATAAAAATAATTAGTTTGCAATTGTGAAGTTCAATGATAGACGTTTCATGTTTTTACCGAGATAAAAATACGAATTATATTAACAAAATAATGCTTAAGCCACTAAATACATGCACAAATTATTTACTAAAAAATAAGGATAATTATTTGTATTTTTATTTATTGAATCCTCATCAATTGGTAGTCCGATAATATAATTAATGGCCGTCAACTGTGATATAAATTTTATTCGACAACCACATTTATATAATTTAAATATTGCGTATAGGAGAGCTTTCTTTAGTATTAATAGAGTTCCATCTTTTTGTACAATAAATAACTGTCATAACAATTTTGTAACTCGAGAGTTTAGGACGGTTAATATTGTCATTGAGAAGTTGGTCTAGGTGTTCAGTAATTAGCCATACTTCTGTAATTTGTTTCAGATGAAGTACTTCTTCGCTGTTATTTATTAATTCCAAAGTTAAACTAAACTAGTAATTTGGTAGGGAGGGACCATGAAAAGGACTGGATCTTTTTTCATTTCTTTTGGGCAATATAACAATCATCAATTATCAATTCCTCTGCTCTTTATATTCTTTCACTTTCTTAGTGGCTGTGCCTACGTCTCTTACCTTGCTTGGCGACACGTGGCTTTTGAGATTCTTTAATTGGTTTGATGTATTAGGCCGGTTTTTTGTATAGCGGGTATATGCCAATGATTATTTACCTTATTTTTGGACTTGTTGCATTTTATTCAACACAAATTACTGAAAAAGTTTCACCGTCGAAATAACAGAGCATAAAGTGAAATGCGCTTACACCATTATATACTTCTATTTTTGTTAGAAAAAAAAAGTAAATGAACATTCTTTCCACCTCGAATTTTTACAAAAAACCCTGTCTTCTTCAATATTTCTTAGGAAAAAAATATTTTGAACTTTAATTAGAATTTTATTCTTTTGCATTATGATTGGTGCAAAGAGAAGGACACGAAAAAATTTGGTAAAATAAAATAGAGGAAAAAGAAAGACGCTTGTTAAATGAAATTTATTAAACTGCTTGAAGGAAGAAAATTTTTGCCTTGTTCGTCCATCTTGACGAAGACGAGAAGATTGGAGATGCAAAATCAATTCTCACGTATTTTATTCATCATTTTAGCTGAAATAGTGTTTCTTCAATTCTTCTTTTCAGGTAATATTTTCAGCACAAAATTTATTTTCTTTTCTCACATTCGCATTCTCTCCTTCTGTTTCGAATTTTTTTATCGTATTGTCAGCAAAGATGGAGGTAATCAAAGTTCAAATGAGGCCTGTCCCATCTGTCCCCCAAAAAGAATATATGAGGTTCTCAATTTTATTTTAAAAAAATAATAATGCTATTTTTTTAAAAAAATACTTCATATTAATCTTCCCGAAAAAAAAAAACATATTATATTAAAATTCTCGATCCCAATTCATAATTTTAGTTTCGGCACTGACTGTTAATTCATGGTGCAGGAGTGGATAGTACCAAATACCAACTACGTTTTTTCTGGCCTCCATTAGATCACACGTGTAGCAGGTAAAATTAAGGTAACTAAATAGAAAACTAAAAGATAACTCAGCTACACGAAAATCACGGTTCTCTTACTTTTCTCCGATGTTTTGTTTGGATAAACATGGTTCATGATTGAATTTTATAAAAAAAAAATCCAGCAGGCAACGACGCACTTTCTTATTATGTAGTTGTTTTGATGCTAAACCCTGACACGGTTTATTTCTAAGCATGAATTCAACTCAACATGATTCACTGTATGATACGCTGCATGAATTTTGCAGTAGAAAATTCTTCACTTGTCATTCCCGAGAGCCGCACTGAACTCCTCCGTTCAAGTTCTAGATGTAGTTGGTTTGTTTGTTACTCGTGTTTTTAAAAAAAAATCAAGTTGGTTGATTAGTTGAGTACAATGTATTTACTATCGCATGAAGCGAATGTGGTGGTTATTTCGTCATATTGGACACATATTATTCGAATTCATTTAATTGAAGGTCAAATTTGATTGGTCAGTGGTCAAATTTAATTAGTCATTTATTGTTTAACGTAATTATTTTTTAATATTTAAAACTACCACTTGCTCTATATTTTAAATTTTAACATTTATAGTGCCTATCTATACAGTAGTTTTTTAGAGCATTAGATAACTATTAAATAAACTGTACATAGCCCTCTACGATATATATTGGCTTGAAAACTGATTTTTCAATAATTTCAAGTGATTAAATAAATTTATTGTTCAAATTTTAATATTTATTTACATTTGAACATAAATATAATGGATATGATCAACTGTCAATAAATGCTATTAAACCACAAACTATATCAAAATTGGCCTCATATAATTGATATGAACATCAATGTGGAAAAGTAAAGTTATTATATTTTTAGTTTATTTTATATTATAATAATAATAATGGTGCGAACGTAAATTATCGTGGCTTTCAAAGCAATTCATTTGTAGATAACTTACACTCTCCCTACTTGCTAAAAAAGGTTAGGATTCCTTAATAACACCCTTTCTAGATAATTTTGACAGCTTTTTCTTAAATCACGTTATATATATTAAAATTTTTTTATCATATATGTTGTCAGCCTTAAAACTGATTGTATACTAAATTTCATGCAATTTGAGTACCATTTGTCATTTCATCAAATTTATTAATTGTGGATCATTCAAAAGTTCTACTGGCTTGATGAAAATAAAGCTTCCATAAAAGTTTCTCACTTTTGTAAAATATAATGCGTATATAGAATGTCATACACCAATAGTCTATTGGTCGAATTCTAAACTATAAATGATTTCTTAAACTTAACAAACTAATATCTTCTTAATGGATTCCGACGATACAATTGGACAAGAGAGGCGCTTTGAACTATTCCATAGACCAACCATATTAAAGTTGCAAGATGGGGGCAATTGCCTTGAGTCGTCAATGAATAAAAACTAAACATGAAGATCGAAACTTCTAAATGAAAACAGAATCCGGAGCATGCCAATTACGAAGCAAGGAAAAATAATTGTTGCCAGCCAATTTAGTTTATTGTAAAGATTTTAAAATATCCAGCGAGTTGATTTGCATCCTAGAGATTTTATCTATGGTTAACTGGTTATAAATCTTTTGTTAGTGTTGTTTGACCCTAAAATATTATGCCAAAATACATGAAATAAATAACTTATTTTATAGCAAGAAATTCAAATAATTCATAGAAAATATCAAACAAGCTCCAGAAATTCCCAAAAAATATCCAAAAAAATCCCATAGGAATTATGGTGAATTATCATAGTTTTAAAATACCAAAAATATCAACAGAAGCTCCACATTTTGCAAAGCAACCCCAAAACTCCACAAAATTACCAAAAATAAATCCATGAGGAATTTCACAAAACTATTTGAATCATTAAATTACTCATATTTTTCTGAGTCTACCCATAAAATTCCATCCAAAAATACCTAAGGGAAGGCCATCAAATGATTTATTTTCATTTGGCAGCAAAAATATATATATGGAAATTAAATGGAATACTGAAAAATCCCAGGAAAATCCTGGAAGATTGGCGCGTACACCCATTGCAGCGGATCCCATGGGGGTGCGAAGTCGCTGCAAATTCAAATCCCTTCATCCCGCCTCAAATCTGCCTGGACTCGGCTCATGCACCATCCGTTATATCTCTCCACCGGCTCATGGTGAAACAAGTGCACCTATTTCTCCCTTTCTCATTAAACCTTACAAGCGGGCCCCCACATGTCAGAACTATCTCCTTCTTCTGGTAAAAAAGAAAATCGCGATTTCTTACCGTGAGACGTCGGTGACAAGGGGTGAAACTGAGGAAATTGTCGACATGGCATCCTCTCCGTCCACAGACATCAAAACCGCGTTGCCCAGCCCATGGTTTTGCAAAACCTAACCCTAAGAGCAGATAAATCTCGGTCGTTGATGGGAATTGGACAGTGGAGATGAGCTCTCGGGCCATGGAAGTGATGCCCTAATCCCAGCTTATATATACCCAAATTGAAGCCACATAGAAAAAAAAGGAGAGCAGCCGCAAATTAGAATAGGGTTCAATTTCTGTAAATTGTGCTTAGTTAGTAGAATTAGTGTAGGATTGTGAGAGGCAATTCATCAAACACCTCAGAAAATAGAGAGATGGGTAAAAATTGAGTGTTGTCTGTTTGTAAAGATGGAAATGTGATTGAAATGAATCGATTTAAAGCTTTAATTTGATCTCTTGTATTTTATCTCTTCCTCTTTCCTTTTTCTTCTCAACTTCAGTGGGTTATAAGCTTTGTCTGGAGACTCTCCAGATTCTAGCTCTTCCTTGCTTCGATTGGGGTCTCCTCAATCTTAGCCTCTCACTTCGGCTGGAGTCTCTCCCGTTCTTAGTGGCATCTCCCCCTTCTATTGGTTTCGGCCATGGAAGAAGAGATATTGTCAATCAGGCAATAGAGGGGAGATGCTGCTGGGTTTTAGTCGATATAAACCACCTAACTTCATTGGATTAGATGTTAGATAATACATAAAAATTATTATAATAAAATGTAGTCAATTAGGCAGAAAATTGCATAAATAAATAATATTATAAAAAACAAAAGAATCACAATCAGCTTCTTCTGTCTTAAATGCTTCTTTTATGCACATTGAGACTTCTGTAACTCGTTTTTCAGCAAATAAACAACTTAAAATAAGAATTATCAAAAACAATAACATAATTGCATAAAAAAACAAATCTGAAAATTGAGAAAAACGTAAAAATCCTTGCTTCAACTCTCTGCATCAATTTGAACACTTAAAACACATTCAACTGGACCTGAATTGAGCATTGAATTGAACTCTGTTGCTGTAAGTCAACTTACATGTGACTTAGGAATTGAATACAGATACAAAAATTAATGCATTCTGCCCATATGCTTCCCAAGTCAATTAGTGATGCTTCAAAGTGAAATAAACGCACAAACCTCATGAAATTGAACTCCTGAATCGATTTAAACTATGGCTGGCACCAAAAGATCCTTCAGTGGACCCCACAGCAATAGCTGAAATTAGCACAAGTTAGAGCCGATGTGTCTCAGCTGAGTTCATCCCATTGTAAGCTTATCCACGTTAACTTGACCCACCAGTAGCCTTCCACATACACTAATAAGCGTAAACAACCTCACTCTGGTAGAAGAAGATGGCCAAAGAGCTTTGAACGACGTCAATGGCGCCCCGAGTTTCATCAGGTGTCACATGGCGATAAACGCTTCTACGTCATGAATTAAGCCCACCAATATCTTCCTCTCACCTCCACGATTCGATTGAGACCTACCTCGACAGAGTCGGTGTTCTGTGGCATCGCAATTTCGTCGAAAAATAACGAGGGCCTTTTTGCAAAAGTACCACAATCGTCGGAGAAGAGGGAGTTCTGAGTTCGATTTTTCGCGGATCCTCTATGGCGGATTTGGTGCGACAGTTCACATCATTCGTTACACAAAATCCAGATTAGAGTCCGCGTCAGTTCAGCTCTAGTCGGCGCCCAATCAGCACACGTGGACCAATCATAATTTTTCACATCAGCATAAATTTCAAAAATTAATTTAAAATAGTAGATAACTCAAAAAAATACAAATAAAATATCCATAAAATCCTAAAAATCTGTAGAAACAAGATTTACTGATATTTTAATATGAAATTATGTCAAAATGTGCATCTTTTATATTTTCAAAGTATTTTCCCTTTTAAATAAACTTTATAAATTGCTAAAAACTTCAAAAATTCATCACAAATAGTAGAATTCTCAGAAAAATCCAAATAAAATATCTAAAAATTTCTAAAAATCTAAATAAATTAAAACCATATTATTTTCATATAAAATTTTAACAAAATCAAGAGTTTTATATTTTTGAAGTGTTTTGTTATAAAAAAAATAAATTATATAAACTCTAGAAAAATAGTAAAAATCTCTTAACAAAATTTAGCTAAACTTTAGATAATTTCATAAATAAAATTGACTTCCTTATCAAGCATTATCCAAGACAAGTATTAAGTTACCAAATTTAAAAAGAAATTATTATTAAAAATTCTTTGAACAAAATCTCTAAAATTTATAAATATAGGCATCCTAAATCTTTGAATGTTGAAATCTTAAAAAGTAAAATGTGAAATTTAATAATAAAAATCCAAAAGACTTAAATTTAATCATAAAAAAAAAGTAAAAGAAAATTAAAAACAAGTATTAAAAATTCAAAGTTAAATTTTAAGAGAACAAAACAAGTTTAAATAAAAATAATAATAATAAATAAAATAAATAGTTTTAATTCTAAATGTTCCTAATTATTTCAAATAAATAATTATGGTTTTAGATATATTTAGATATATGCTCAATTGGGTCCCGTCAATTAGGTCTGGTACCGTCAATTGAGTCCGGCCCAAGCCCTAAAATCAACTTAAACACAAAACCACTCAAATGACGACTTTTCTAGCCTATTACATTTAATTTCTTGAATCTCTTAATCAGAGGTTCTCGTGGGAAACCACGGGGTAATTAACAATAGGGGCTTTCGCCTATTGGAAAGAAAGGATCCACAAATTAATAAACCCTCATGAAAGTGGATTCCAGTCGATATTTTCTGGTCTTCAAGAGACATCAGTACTTGAATTCAAGCTCGTGAGGAGTGAATCTAAGACTTATTCTCGTTCTTGAGGAAACCAATCGTTCTTCGAGAAATGACGAAAAAGTCCATCCAAATGTGCAGAGCGAATTTGGTTCAGCCAATTAAAACAAGTGCCAACTAGCTTATCACACGTACTGCCGTGCAAAGAATGCTTTAGTAGACGCCCACCAAATATCATTTTTTTTTAACTTTCATTTCCACCTCATCGGCTATTAGATCCTCGATGAATTTAATTTAAGCCAAGAGAAAAAAAAAAGAAATGGTCACAATGAGAGCAGATATATGTACAAATATCATGCAAAATTTAATTTAAACGGATCGGTTTGAAACTTGCCCGACCGCACTCAACAGTGCTCTAATTCAATCGGACCTGTTTGGATCCGAATGAATCTGTTTGAGACATGCATTGAATCTGGACAGAATTAGGTGATCGTAGCGTCGTTTCGTTGTACCGAATCCTGAAGTCATTTTAGCATTCCTATAGCCTATATCTACCTTGTTCTGATGGAGAACAGTATGTAGATCATTTTTATCCTTTATAAAAGGCCGTGTAGAGAAAGAGAGAGTAAAAGAGAAGAAATGTGAGGCTAGTCTAGATCGATTTCCTAGAGTATTCCATTAATTCAAAGGAAGTTAGATAAGTTTAGTAGTCATTCTCATGCTCCAATCTAATGGAGAGGTCTACAAGTTCATCCACATTGAGCAAGGAAAGCACTGACCGGAGGTATTAGTTTATTGATTATTTCCACATTTTGTTATATGTTTATCATTTACATTATGTTCTATTGGTTTAAAATTTTATTAGAATAATTTTTTTGGAAAATTTTGATTTACGCCATTACAAAACACTTCAATTTTTTAAATATGTCATCACAGACTAATTAATTAGAAATATGTCACCATAAAACTATATAAATAGAATATATGTCATTATTTTATAATAAAACATAATAAAATCTAGCCATGCGAGAAGCGATGACAGGCAGAGGAGATGACAATAGAGAATGTGTTGAAAGAAATTAATGGCATAAAAACTAAGTTTAACTTATTTTAAAGTGGCATAAAAATAATTAGCCATTTAAAAAATGATATTTTTTAGTGATGGCTACGACCGTTTATATGATTTGTTAGGACAAAAGGGACTTTTTTTTTATATGATTACAAAGTGCTTTTGTTAGATTTTCTTACAACTCTCCGTGCTTGTCCCTATTTACTTCACAGAATATTGGTAAAATTAATGTATCAGGAGCAACTCACAAATCAATGGAGTTTGCGGGTTCTACTGCCGACAGTTTGAATGTATTTCCTATTTTACCTGAGTTCATAAACAATGTAAAAAATTGGTCCAATTTGTAATATTTTTTATTGACTATGGCCCCGATCAAAATGATATTTTTACGCTATATTTCAATTCATTTCATTTCATTGGAATTGATTTTTTGAAATTTTGTTGGATCTAACAATATACAAATTTCGATCAAATGATATGAAATCCATCTATTTTGATCAAAAATTTTTTAACGAAATGAAATTCCATGTTAAAACAATATCATTCTGATCAGGGCCTATAACTATTTCGGTTTGATCCGAATCCGCCGTTTAGAACTCACTAGGCCCGGCTCCCATGGGAGTGCGGCAGGGTGAAGATAGGGACCGTTATGATGGATGGTCTAGTGATGGGGATAATGAAGAAGATTATAGAGATAAGCATGTGCGTATCAGATTAACTGGGGCTTATGACAGGCTGCATCAGCACTTTCAGCAGATGTCATCGTCTGATAGTTCATCGTCAAGGCAGACTGACGAGGTGGAACAACTTGTGGATCCAGATCCGAAACCCATGGAGATTGATGCACCGAACAAGATGACCCAGAATATGCATGGTCCATGTGAGCCGGGTTTAGGCAAGTCTGTTGATTTTTTTGATAATGCAAAATTAAATGCTGCACCTATCCAGAGCCTTCCAGTGGAATCCTCAGAAACAAAATTGGGCTATAACCAAGCCCATAAAAAACAGGCCAAGTGGAGAGAGGTATGGGATCACCTTGGCCTTGATCTGTCTCGGAAGGGAAATGCAACTAAAATGTTTAGGCCTGTTAAAAATTCACAAAATAAGGAAACAACTAGCAGATTCCATGACGTGAGAATAGTCAAAGCTGTGCCTAGGGACTCTGCAACACTTGAGTGCCTGAAGAGCTCAGTGCAAGTGAGCAGTCTTCTCACATCACATCCCCTTAATTGTAGCGCGCAAATGGAGCATGATAGATCTATTTTTGGCAATAAAAGATGTATTCTCAGTCCACTGGAGAGAGAAAAAACAACCTCCCAACACACTTTTTCTTCTCAGTCAGCTTTTTCACAAAATTTTTCTCCTCTCTGTTCACAAAAGTTCACCATGGAGGAAGAACAATTGTTGCAGAATTTTCTGAAGAAAATGAAGATTGAAGGCAATGAGGACAATGTTTACCAAGTTCCTTCTCAGTACACGCCTGTTAGAAACTGGAACAGATGTGTACTGGTTAAAGTCCTTTGTGATGCTCCTGTACATGAGCAAAGGTTTACCAAGAAGATAAAAACTGTTATGAAGGTACAACCTGGTACTAGGGTACAAGCGCAAGGAAATAATGTTTTCCTTTTTGAGTTTGTTGCTGACTTTGAGCTTGATGCTGTTGTTGAAAAAGGGGCCTGGGACTATTATGGAGAGGTTATGGCGGTGAAAAGGGTTTTTAGCTTGGAGCAGGTCAGTTCCACTACTTTTGATGAGATAGAAATTTGGGTTCAGGTGCATGGCATTCCTGCATATGCCATGGAACCAAAGTGTATTCCACCTATGCTCTCAAGGGTGGGTACCCCTGTATCTGATGCAGTATGTTTTTTCTACCTCAACACCAAGGCATACAAAGTTAAAGTCTCTGTTCCTCTTAACAAGCCTCTCTTGGATAAGATGGTTATGAAGAGTAATAACAAAAAGTTCTCGTATGATGTATTTCTAGTTTATGAGAATGTCAGCAAGCTTTGTCTTTTCTGTGGTCTCATTGGTCATACGAAGGATACATGCAAGGATAGAATGCTTATGATGAGATTTAGATCAAATCCAAATTTTAAAGGGGTTAAGGAGCTATGGGAGATACAGGATAAAGTTAAGGAGTGGGTCAATGACATAGCAGAGGTGCCAGTGTTTAAGAAAGAAATTCCCTCCAGCAGCATGACATCACAGATAACAACCTATGGTGCAACAAGTTCTGGAGTGATCAGGGACGAATCTCAAGGGATAAGAGATTTTTCTTCTGTGCCTGGTGGAATGAAGAGGAGTGCGGATTCTGAGCTGAGGAGGGAGATGCCTGATGATGGTGACACCAGATCGGAAGTTTCACAAAACCAGCCTTTAAACTTCAAGCTGGCCAGGGAGGCGAACCCAAACTCGCCTCCACGGGCGCAATGAGGCTGCTTTCATGGAACTGCCGCGGTATGGGGAGGCCGCGGAAGAGAAGATTTTGCGCTAGGCTCATGCGTGCAACACGGACTGAGGTGGCCTTCTTGACTGAGACGAAATGCTCGCGACAGAAAATGCAAGATGTGGTAACAAATCTCCCCTTAAATAACTTCTTTACAATCCCCTCAAATGGTAATTCTGGAGGCCTTTGTTTATTATGGGGGGATGACATTAATATAAATATTTTCACTTATTCAAAAAATTTTATTGCCGCATGGGTTTCAGAAAGAGGAAAAAATGATTGGTTATTAGTAGGTATTTATGGAGATCCCCATCACACTGAAAATACAAAAATTTGGCAAGAATTAAATAGACTTGTAAGGAGTGTTGATTCCATTTGTATTATGTGGGATTTTAATGCTATTATGGAGATGAGTGAAAAGTTTGGAGGGAGTTCTTTTTTAATTCAAATAATCGAAATTTTAGAGATTTTGTAAACAATTCGGGCTTAGTTGACTTGGGCTTTAAGGGGCCGGCTTACACTTGGACAAATAGACAACATGTTTCAACGGCCATTTTTGAGCGTTTGGATAGAGTCCTAGCCTCAACACAGTGGGTGGAAGAGCATTACCAGGCCTATGTAAATCACCTCCCTCGCATTTATAGTGATCATGCACCCATTCTTTTAAACACTGTCAAAGATGCACATTTGGGAATAAATTTTAGAACAGAAAATTGGTGGTGGAGTGAAAAGGGTTTTTATGAGTGTTGTAAGAATAGTTGGGCTGCAAATTCACACCATAGTTGGGACATAAAATGGAAAAATTTAAGACAAGATATTAAAACCTGGGCAAAAAATGTCCCAACACCGCAAAATCAATTAAAAATACTAGAAAAGAAAATTGAAGATTTTCAAAAACTCCATCCAAGTCTACAAGATCCCCAGCTTGAATTAAATTTGCAAAAAGAATATAGGGAGACTGAGGATAAATTAGAAGAATATTGGAGGCAAAGATCTAGATTAAATTGGCAGCTAAGTGGAGATAAAAATAGAACTTTTTTTCACACAGTTGCAACAAATAGAAGGAGGAAAAACATGATTCTTTCTGTTAAAGATGAAAATCAAAATGTTTTAACTGATGAGAGGGGTATTAGGAGGGTTTTTGTTAATTATTTTAAAAATCTCTTCACAAATCATCAAAATTTTTCTACCCCCTTTATCATTCAGATTTTGTCCTCCTCTATACCAAATGAGATTCCCATTGTTCCAATTTGGGGCCAAAATGCTTTGAAACAAATACCAGATTGTCATGAAGTTACTGTAACCCTTTTTTCAATGGGACCTGATAAGGCCCCGGGCCCTGATGGGATAAATACCAGATTTTTACAAATGAATTGGGAGATGCTTAAAAAGGATGTGACTTCAGTTATACAACATGCTTTCATGACTGGCTCAATCCCGAATAATTGGCTAAACTCTAGAGTTATTCTTATTCCCAAAAAGGATGATCCAAAAACACCAAAGGATTATAGGCCAATCACACTTGGGAACACTTTGTATAGGCTTCTGATGAAAATTATTGCGGATAGGCTTAAACCCATCATCCCCTTAATAATTAATGAAAATCAAGCTGCCTTTATCAAAGGAAGAGGGGTGGTAGATAACATTATTTTAGTTAGAGAAATTTTACGTTCTTTTAAACAAGCAACTTTTCATACAAAATGCTTTCTTTTTAAAGCCGATATAAATAAGGCATTTGATACAATCAGCTGGGATTTCATAAGAGCAGCCCTGACAATTGTGCAAGTCCCTCAAAATGTCATAAATCTGATCATGAATTGTATTACAAGGGGTAAAATTGTCTTAAACATAAATGGGAAATCAGATGGATTTATTACCCCTGAACGAGGGCTAAGACAAGGTCGTCCAATGTCTCCCTTCTTATTTATCTTGGGAATGCAGTTTTTAACTTATATTTTTCAGAAATCAATGATGGATGGATGTCTACATGGTGTGAAGCTTGCTAGTACAGCCCCTGTTCTGTCCCACTTGATGTTTGCCGATGACTTGATGATTCTAGGCAAAGCAACAGCAGCAGAGGTGTCTACTATTTCAAATCTGTTAAATTTTTTTGCTCAAGTCTCTGGATTGCAAATAAACCCGGATAAATAAAAAATCTGGTATAGTAAAGAATGTGACAATGCCCTTAAAGAAATGATCACTGTTAGAATTTGATCATCTACGCAGCGGAATTATTTTTTGTGGTTCGAGGAGGCACGATCCAAGTGCAACTGCACAAGAACCGTGCCCCTTAGGGTTTACTCAGCACGAGGATCTCAGAACAAATCAATCACACAATAAGATACAAGAGACACGATATTTAACGAGGTTCGGCACCAACTTGGTGCCTACGTCCTCCACACACACGCACTCTTTTTCTTTTATTTTCTGTTAATGTCTGAGATACATTGTAGGAGGAAGAAGAAGGAATTAAATAGAAAAATTACAATGGAGATACACATCTCCTTCCCAATAAACCCCTTTATTTCTTTCCCCTTTTTTCTTTATTCATTTCTTTTACAATACATATCTTTTCATAAGGAAACTATATACCCACACAGGTAAAACATCCATAGACGTGCCACCACTTCTTTCCAATCTTGGAGACGTCCAGAAGTTTCCTTCTCGCTACCAGATATGCACCATTCGGGTTATCATTCGGCTGTACCCAACCGAACACCAAGCCGAACACTCGGCTTCTGAATCCCGTGTAGCCATACACACAGCCACATGCTTGTCTCAACTTGTGCGGCCATACACATAGCCGAACACATCTGTTCTAGGTCCTGTTCGGCAGTACACACAGCCGAACACCACTGTTTTGGATCTCGTGTGGCCATACACACAGCCACATGCTTTGTTTCCAAGCTTGATGCTGCCTAGAACATTCCTTGTATGTCATATGCGTCCATTCTTGGTACCATTCGGCTTGTCTGGACCGAACACATAGCCGAATGCCTTGTCTCAAGTTGGCATGTACAACTTGTCATGGCAACTTGACCTTTTGCAGCACTTTCTAACACTCCCCCTCAAGTGGACATGTACGGACTTGTCATGTCTCACTTGCATGGAGTGCTGCACACCGGTACACACCGTCTTCTAAGGCACACACCTCTTGTCTTCATTGGCACACACATGCCACCATCCATGAGTCGCACACACGACAACAGCACACCGCCACATGGATCAATTTCTCTTTATTGGCACACACATGCCACCATCCATGAGTCGCACACACGACGACGGAACACACCGCCACATGGATCAATTTCTTCACTTGGCACGAGTCACACTTCTTGTGCTAGACCCAAGTGCCTTACAGCAGCACACACTGCCATCTTCCGGTATACACCGATCTTGCCCGGTCCGTGCCCATGTCTTGGTACGTCCCGTGCATCATAGTCAAGTAGTTCTTTTACCTCAAACCACTTTCACACATCACATGAGAATTATTGTTTTATTCGCTAACCTTATGCCAAGCAGATTACTCCATATCTTCTCCTATCGAATCACATCTCCAACTTCTCCTTCTAATTGGCTTCGACTTCTTCGACATTCCATGCGCTAGACTTGAGCAAACTATGCTTGACTCGCACATGACTCGATCTTTACCTTCTCAGCCATCTTGAAGAATTCATTGCATGATACGATATCCACTCGACTCAAGCACACTCGTGCTTGACCCGAGTATTCCTTGGATTAAGGCCTCGGTCTTGACCCGCCTTGACCACTTGACCCAACTAGGACCACTTGACATGACTAGGGCCACTAGACTCAAGCTTGTTCTCTTGATATCTATCTTGGACACCAAATGTTTCTCTCACATCAACTCTCCCCCTGAGAGGGATATTTGGTGGCTTGCATACTTGGTTACAACTCTTGACTTCACATGTCCTCGACTTGAAGACATCTAGCTCCTCTACTCGAAGAACCTTTCAGACTCGACTTGAGTCTCTTTTCTTGACCCGCCATGGACCACAATCTTGATTAGTACCAAAGATCTCTCTCAATTTTACTCTCCCCCTGAGAGAGATATTTGGTTACACATGCAACTCGCATATTAGACCCGACTAAGGCCACGCTTGTTGGACCCGACTTGGGCCCTCTTACCTGACCTATTTTGGACCACCATCATGATCTGGCATAGGCCATCTCCTTGGACCCGACTTGGGCCACATTCATTGCTTCAATTCTGACCACTTTTCTATCCATTCGGCCATCCACTTGGCCGAACATGTGGCCGAACAGGAAGCCAAACTCACCCATCATGAGTCATTTGACTTGTCATCGGTCTCCTGTCATGACCCGACTCGAGCCACGATCATTTTTTCTACCATTCGGCCAACCACTCGGCCGAACATACGGCCGAACATACAGCCGCACACGCACCAGACCCAACTAGGGTTATCTTTTTAGACTCAACTTGAGTCTCCAATTTGACCCTGACTTAGGGTTCTTTACAGTTCTTCCATTGTCGCAATTTTTTTTTTTATAACCACACCACAACTAACCATTTGATCAAATCAATTTAAGAACAACTCACAATAAATTTGTTCATTCCGGATAAACCATGGTTACACAACCAACCAACATCTAATTTTGTTGATTCAATCTCCCAGAAAACACAAATAAGATACCTTATTTTTATTGTGGCTTGACAGATCTTCTTCGTTATGGTGGTGTTAGGCGTCAATCACCGCTCACGGGTCACACAACCCAAGCAGCCTCGCGACAACTTCATAAAATCCAGTAGCACCTGCTTGATGTAGCCGATGCCCTTATTCGTGCTCCAAGGTCGATGTAGAAAGCCACTCGAACGGTTGTCCATCTCCATGCCTTTTCTTGGTTGAAGAAACACCCGCCTTGCACTTGCCTCGAGTCGTTATTTGCCTTCCATCGCCTCTGTTTGTATCTCCTCCTCAAACCATGCTTTTATTTGTCTACTTGGCTAGGTATTCGGCCAGGTGTTCGGCCGAACAGTAAGCCGAACAGGGTGATTTCAACTTCGGTTTAGGTCTCGGAACGAACTACGCTCTGATACCATGTTAGAATTTGATCATCTACGCAGCGGAATTATTTTTTGTGGTTCGAGGAGGCACGATCCAAGTGCAACTGCACAAGAACCGTGCCCCTTAGGGTTTACTCAGCACGAGGATCTCAGAACAAATCAATCACACAATAAGATACAAGAGACACGATATTTAACGAGGTTCGGCACCAACTTGGTGCCTACGTCCTCCACACACACGCACTCTTTTTCTTTTATTTTCTGTTAATGTCTGAGATACATTGTAGGAGGAAGAAGAAGGAATTAAATAGAAAAATTACAATGGAGATACACATCTCCTTCCCAATAAACCCCTTTATTTCTTTCCCCTTTTTTCGTTTATTCATACTATTACATCTCCTCACACAAGGAAACATATACTTCATACATGGAAAACATTCCTAGACGTGCCACCCGTTATTTCCAACTTGGGATCACCTGGAACTTTCCTTGCATCATCAGATACGCGACCGTTCTGGGTACTGTTCCCCCGAACATACAGCCGAGCACACCTGTTCTGGATCCCATGTGGCCATACACACAGCCACATGCTTGTCTCAACTTGTGCGGCCATACACATAGCCGAACACATCTGTTCTAGGTCCTGTTCGGCAGTACACACAGCCGAACACCACTGTTTTGGATCTCGTGTGGCCATACACACAGCCACATGCTTTGTTTCCAAGCTTGATGCTGCCTAGAACATTCCTTGTATGTCATATGCGTCCATTCTTGGTACCATTCGGCTTGTCTGGACCGAACACATAGCCGAATGCCTTGTCTCAAGTTGGCATGTACAACTTGTCATGGCAACTTGACCTTTTGCAGCACTTTCTAACAATCACAAACATGTTAGGGGCAAAAGAAGTATCAGATGAGGAGAGGTACTTGGGGGTACACTTATCTCAGAATCAATCTTTTTTATCACTTGTGCATCGAGACATTATAGATAAAATGTATGCTAGATTAGCGGGATGGAAATTGAATACTTTGTCGATGGCTGGGAGAATTGTTTTGTTGAAATCGGTTTTTTATTCCCTTCCTGTTTTTTATATGTCCACTTGTCTGGTTCAAAGTAGAACTGTGGAAGAGGTAAATAAGATCATGAGGAAATTCCTTTGGGGAAAGAGTGATAAAGATAGATATCTGTCTTTTATTTCTTGGGAAAGGATCTGTCAACCGATTGAGAGAGGGGGCTTGGGCCTAAGAGATTTAAAAATCTTTAATAAAGCCCTTTTCTTAAAAATGGCATGGGAAATTGCGAGTGGTAAAAACAAACTCTGGGTCAAAATTCTAAAAGCAAAATATTTTTCGAGAGTGGGTTTTTGGAATGCAAGAAACAATAGCGGAGTTAGTTTGTTCTGGAAACATATTTTGCGAGTCAGAGATGATTTAAAAAATCAGGTTAGATGGAAGGTTGGGGATGGAAACCTTATAAATTTGTTAAATGAGCCTTGGATTCCGGAATGGAAAAATTTGAGAGCGCAGATTGATATACAATCAAACTTTAAACTGTCTCATCTTATAATACAGAATACTGATCAGTGGGATGTGCATAAATTATTGCAGATTTTTTCCCCTCAAAAAACTCTTTTTATTGTGCAGAATATTAATATATTGCAAGGCTCAACAGATTTCTTGCTGTGGTTACCTAGCAAGTTGGGGAGGTATGTTACAAAAATTTCTTACCAAAATTTGATTGCAAATGATAATCTGCCTAGTGTAGATGGAAATCAACTTGGTGCTCTGTGTGCAAAAATTTGGAAATTAAAAAATATTCCTCCCCGTATTATAACTTTCCTTTGGAGGGTACTACAAAATGCTTTGCCAACAGCAAAAAGATTAAACTTGATTTTTCCAAATTTCTCTCCAATCTGTTGTCGCTGTGGCATATATGAGGAATCGATTGAACATCTTTTGTTCCATTGTGCTTCCTCCAAAGCAGTTTGGTTTGCTTCAAAATTGTCGATAAGGACTGAATCTTTCCAAGCTGATGTTTGTTCTATAATTTCAGATGTCTTTACAAATTTCAACACTCAGCAATGGAAAGTTTTCTTTAGCCTTATGTGGCAAATTTGGAAAGAAAGATGTAGTTTTCTGTTTAAAGCCAAACTGTTTGATGTTTCGGATGTTCTCAAGAGAGCTGAGTTTACAGTTTATACAGATATAAGAAATTTCCCAAACAAACTTACTCAGTCCATGATTGAAATCACTTTTCAATTACCCCCTGATGCCGCCCTCATTATAGTGGATGGTTCTTGGGATATTACTAAAAGAATGGGGGTAGCGGTACTACTGTTTGAGCCGGGTGGATCTTTTTGTATGCATCGGATGAGAAGGGGTTTTTCAGAGGATGCTGAAGTAGTAGAGGCAAATGCTATCTTATTTGGCATTGATCTGGCAATGCAAAGGCCGCTCCGCACAAAAAACTACCATATCTTCTCTGACTCTTTAAATCTTGTGCGTTCCCTTAACACATTTAGTTTGCAGGATGTTTCTTCTTGGCACTCAGAAGGGGTATTGCATACTTGCTTTCAACGGCTACGGGTGCAGCAGGAGATTAAAATCAGATATGCAAGAAGGGAAGCAGTACAAGCGGCTCACAACTTGGCGAATTCAGCAAGAAGAGGGCAATCTCATCTTCCCCATCTCAGTCAAAACCTTCATCACGCTCCTCGTTGCTTTGTATGGTCCTAGTGCAGCTTTTGTCTAATCTATGTTTTGGCTTTTTGTATATATTATGATCCTCCTATTACGGTTGTAATGTCTGTGTTAAAAGAACCATGCTGATGGTCTTGTTTCCGTTTTTGGGATTGTGTTGGGTTTTTTCTGTGGTGAAGGTTTATTATATGATGATACTGATGGGTGATGTAACTTGATATTTGAATGAATGAATGGATGCCTACGGGCTTTTACTTCAAAAAAAAGAACTCACTAGGCCCGGTTATGTTGAGAACGGCCCAACGGGTCTGAGATGGACCGTCTCTTCAATCCCGCAACAGCCAACACAAACGTGACAGACGCCACGCCAATCTTTGACTAATGCTCCGTGCTTACCCTAATCGCTTGACTCTACCACGTCATTAAGTCTCGTGTCCGTTTCTCATCGTAAGATCTCCAGTTCTGCAACGAGGCTGTACTGTGCTGCTGTGCATTTATCCTTAATTCGCTTCACTTGGAAGGTCCTGGCTTCGCTCCGTTGAGAAAAAGCTGGAGGCGTTTTAAACCCTCTTTAACACTGATTTTGTGGAAGGAAATCCGACTCCATTCGTGCGAAAACTGCAAGGAGGATTTTCTCTGATTATTATTCACTTTTTATTTTGCTCATGGCTGCGACCGTCGTCCCACCTCATGCCGCCTTCTTTGGTGCAAAGGTCCGACTCTCTCTCTCTCCCTCTCTCTCTCACACACGCACACACTACTATAGTGATTCAATTGTTCTATTCATCCACCACGGTGCCAGTGCCATAGTCTATGCATACCAGGTGCTCGATGAATTGTCTCTTCGAGCAATGCAACCCCAGGTGTTACCTTTTGCCATGGTTTTGCTTAAAGTGAACTATCCTCTTAACCAGACCTCTGACTACTTAATTTGTATTTTAGGGTCCGTTTCTCTTTTTTTTTTTTTTAATTAAAATGACATTGGGAGTTTTTGTACTATAGTTTTCTCTTGAATATAAAATGACATTAGGATATGTTTTTTCAAATTTGAATTTTTGGGTAACAAACGTTTGTAAGTTGCCAGTGGGAGAGCTGCTACTAATTTAGTTATTTCATTTGTTTTAGAAGGAGATTGGTACGAGGTCTTCATTTTCACCATCAATTAGTGCTCATAGATGTCGGAAGCATTCCCTGAACAAGGTTCTTGCTGTAATGGCACCGACGCAACCGTCTCGTGCTCCTGCCACCACCGGTTCAGTTCAGTTCTTTGTGTTTCTTTTTTTTTTTTTTTCAATCTGACTTGTTTTCATATATTATTAAGTTTATATAGTTTGCATTTGTTAGTTGATTTGAACTGAAGTTGATAAGGATTGACATAAACAAAATGAAAAATTTCAGGATGTAATGAGTTTCATTTCTTTCAAATTGCACCTATAATGGATTTATGTACAAAAAAACATTCATTACTATACAATGACACTTCTTGCAATATTATCAGTTGTGCCTCTAAACTACATGCTGTTTTCATTGCAAGGCTGACCATTAAAAGTTTAAAATGAGGTATCCCATGGAAAAGTTACTTTAGGTTTTATCCACATAAGCCATTCATTTTACAAACTTCATATTTTTTTTTCTTGCAAAGTTTCCTGTAACTGAATTTGATTCATCTTTACTTGTTTCCTGTTTATGCTATGTTGATAGGTGAAACATGGGATGACAATGACAGAGAAGATCTTAGCAAAGTCATCAGATAGAGCAAAATTGGAACCTGGGGAAAACATTTGGGTCAACATAGATGTATTAATGACCCATGATGTCTGTGGACCTGGTACCATTGGCATTTTCAAGAAAGAGTTTGGCAAAAATGCAAAGGTAAGCTTTTGTCTTAGTGTTTTCTACACCAGCTGGTTCATGATAATTTATTGCTGGTATTTAGTGTTGCACGAGAACAACAACAACAACTAAGCCTTTTGTCCCAAACAAGCGGGCGCGGGGGCGGGGGGGGGGGGGGGGGGGGGGGGGGGGGGGGGGGAAGGGAACCAAACAGGTTTGTACCAAATTATTTAGTAGGCTGGTAAGTGGTAACTATCTGTTTTGTCGACACTGATATAGCGATATGACTTTACATTATAAAACTGAATATTATTTTGCCAGGTCTGGGACAGAGAGAAGATAGTAATAATACCGGATCACTACATATTCACTTCTGATGAGCGTGCCAACCGAAATGTCGATATTATACGTGATTTTGCCTTGGAACAAAACATCAAATATTTCTACGATATCAAGGATTTAAGTAATTTCAAGGTACCAAGTTGCATGTGGAGCTTTTCACTTCCCTTCTATGCATCAAGTTTATGTTTGGCCTTTCCTGATCTCCCTGAAAAATAATGGAGTTGTAGGTTAATCCAGATTACAAAGGTGTCTGTCATGTTGCACTAGCTCAAGAAGGCCATTGCCGTCCTGGAGAGGTGTGCATTCGATGATTTATTTGAAATCAAATGGCATAATGAATTAATAACTCACTTCAAGTATTTGTTTCAAAGATAACTTCAAAGAGTTTATGTAGGTTTTACTTGGCACTGATTCCCACACATGTAATGCTGGTGCATTTGGTCAATTCGCAACTGGAATTGGAAATACTGATGCAGGTTTTGTTATGGGCACCGGAAAGCTTCTACTAAAGGTTTCAAGACACTTAACTACCTTTTTGTACAAATTCATTTTTAATTAATAGATACATGTAAATTTGATAGTTTCTCATTTAGGTACCGCCCACAATGAGGTTTGTTCTTGATGGAGAAATGCCTCACTATTTACTTGCAAAGGATTTGATCTTGCAAGTAAGATATTTTATTTTTTATTATTTTTATTCTTCGGTGACTTTCATCTTGTCGAGTTTCATTTCTAGCCTACACCAACATGTGTGGGACATAAATCATGGTTTCTGTTGTTGTAGTTTTTTTTTTCCAGAGTAAACAATTTAGTTATAAAAGCATCTAAATATATTTAACTCCACTCCAACTCCTACAATTTCATTTCATCGTGCAATTATTGATGCTATTGTATTTTATGAGATATTCTTTGAAAATGTAGTTGTTTGAATGTTTGACACTTCTCATCATATTTCTAAATTGAGTCACAGAGCTTTAAAAATAATCAACTTAAGTTCTTTCACATGTTATTCATGTATAGACAGCCTAGTATTAAAGATTATGCGATTTGAGTATAATTGGTAGGTAATGCTTGAATGTCTCAGTAAAGTCTGACTGTTGAAAAGTTGAAGTTGTTCGATGAGCTAAACATGCGTCAGATCTCATTATTTTTGTGAGCATGATTGAAGCGATGGATCTTGCTTAAATCGCATTTGTCAAGATACCTATTGTCAACTGTCTCTAACCCTTTATAAATTGTGCAGATCATTGGTGAAATTACAGTTGCTGGTGCAACTTACAAATCAATGGAGTTTGTTGGTTCAACTGTTGAAAGTTTAAATGTATGCTTGCTCATTTCCTAATTATATATTACAAGATTAGAATGTTTGTGGAAGTTACACTGATTAGAGTATTTGAGGAAGTTATACTGAAATTTAAATTTGTTTTGAAGATGGAAGAGAGAATGACTTTGTGCAATATGGTTGTTGAAGCAGGCGGCAAAAACGGAGTTGTACCGCCAGATGAGACCACATTTAAGTACCTTGAGGTATGAGGACTTGCCCTGCCAAAATCTGATATTATTGATGAACCATGGATAAACACTTATTTGCAGATGTATCATCTGAGATCATACTTCCAGATATTTTGGAATTTGATGCCCATTTTTGGACGTGTATTCAGTCTTTACACAAATATACTGATCAATTTTGTTCATGGTGCAGGGTAAGACGTCTGTTGATTATGAACCTGTCTACAGTGATGAATCTGCAAAGTAAGTTTACATCGCATTGCAATGCTGGTAAAAATACTCGTGGGGTCTTCTTTTTTCCTGTTTATCTGCTAACCACCTGTATCCATTATCAACTTAGATATATTAGCGAGTACAGATTTGATGTATCCAAGTTGGAACCAGTTGTTGCCAAGGTACTCTTTCTATTTTAGCATATGTTGCTAGTTCAACTATAATGTGTTGCGGTGGATGATACATTTGCTTTTTATGTTATACTTTAGCCACATTCCCCTGACAATCGTGCTCTAGCAAGAGAGTGCAAGGATGTGAAAATAGATCGTGTGTATATTGGCTCGTGCACTGGGGGAAAGACTGAGGACTTCATGGCTGCTGCTAAAGTTTTCCTGGCCTCTGTGAGTGGTTTTTGAGCTATTTTTTTTTATAACTGTTTGTAGTTTGTAATTATCTGATATTATGTGAGTAGCAAGAGAGTGCATGTTTTATTGTGCAGAAGCTGTTACAAAGTAGTTGGCTAGGGATTTGACATAGTACATGTGATTGACTTGTTTCATAATATTAACTTCTAAAATTGCTCCTGCACCCCTCTCGATAAGTCTGTTCATCTTTCATGTTTGTCAATAGTGGTTGTCATATATATTCTGATATCAGATGTTGTCTTTTAATAGGGGGTGTAGTTATTTGTTAGTGGATTCTGATTTGATTATCATTCAAATTAAAACAGGGGAAGAAGGTCAAGGTCCCTACTTTCCTTGTTCCTGCAACTCAGAAGGTAATCTATCTTAAATTTTAAAATCAAAACCATCAGTTAACTGTTGAAAAAAAATTCAGTTTATATCAGAGACTGTTAACTATCTTCTAGGTATGGATGGATCTGTATAGTCTTCCTGTGCCAGGGTCAGGAGGGAAGACTTGCTCTCAGATTTTTGAAGAGGCTGGGTGTGATACACCAGCTAGCCCTAGTTGTGGGGCCTGTTTGGGTGGGCCTCGTGATACCTATGCTCGCATGAATGAACCTATGGTATTTCCATTTGAATTTTTTTTTATTTATCTTTTGAGGAATCAGAAGGTTATTATAACATATGAAAGAATGCTAAAGTCTGTGTCAAATTGTAAACTTGCAAATACCTCAACAATTGTATCCCGCAGAAATCAAGGTCTTAGGCGTATTTTTCTTGTCTAATGGGTGTACATGACTTTATATGCTTCTTGGTCTAGGGTCAGGAGGGTTTTGTATGGCAATACTTAACAGTCAATTGAGAAACAACGTCCAATCATATTATCAGTCAAAAAAAGAGGGTTCTGAATAAAGGTTTTTAGTTATGTTGCTTCGAACTTCTTTTGTGTTTTTTTAGTTATATTGCTCTAACTTCTTTTGTTGGCTCTCAAATTCCAGGTATGTGTTTCTACAACAAACCGAAACTTCCCAGGAAGAATGGGGCATAAAGAAGGACAGATCTATCTTGCATCACCTTACACAGCTGCTGCCTCTGCCTTAACGGGTTATGTCACCGACCCACGAGAGTTCGTGTGAAAGGAAAATGAGCTACGCTTTATCATATTTTGTATTGTATCATTAGATGTTGATTATTAGTTGACGTAGTTAAAAAAAATAATAATTTGAGCTCTAAAGGACAAAAATAAATCCTGTGTATGTTTTGTTTTGAACTTTTGATGGATCTGTTGAATGTGTTGAGCTTGTTGAGTTTTGACCTTGTTACTTATTCGGTGAATATTGCAGATTTTTGATGATTTTTGGGGTCTTATTTTGATCCTTATATTTGATAGTTTTATGGCCCATTGGGCTTATAGCCCCTAAACAGTGTACCAATGACGAGAAAATGGGGTAACATGACATGACCAGTGGACCACCTACTAGGAGGTTTCGTCTGCGCCAAGTTGTCTTTTTCCAACACTTGTGCCTTTCCCATAGCTGTTTCAGAAACTTCCGTTTCAAATTTCTCTACTTCACTCGTTCACTCTCACTTGGGCAGTTCAGCTACATATAAGCATTAAGCAAGGATCGTCTCTTTCATCTTCTCAATTAAAAAAAAGTTGGCTCATACAGTATACCATGGCCTCCTCTGCCATCTCTCACCACTCCGCTATCTTCAGTGCAAATGTTATTTCTTTATTTTTACTCATCAGTTGGTTTTGAGAACTTGATAATGCCGTTTGGTCTTCGTAAATGATCTAAATTCTCTATTTATTTCACTTTATTTTGTGTAGAAGGAAGTTGGTGTGAAATCCTCCTTAAATTCTTCAAGTAACATCTACAAATGTAGAAAAAGTGTTCTTTGCAAGAATCTTACTGTAATGGCAGCAGCTCAGTTGTCTCGTGCCCCTTCAACAACTGGTTCAGTTTAGTTTTCTTCCTTTTTTTCATCCTTCTTTTTAGGCAGAATAATTGTACTCTTTACAGAGAGAAAGTAAATGTAACTCCCTTTGTTTACTCACAAAAGTTGCCCAGACGACCCCTCAGTTTGTTTCTACACAAATGGAACAACTGGGGTTGCACATGTTTTTATTTTAGAAAACTAACAGAAATTAGGGGAGAAATTGTATGCGATATACATTTATTGGTGATGAATGTGACATTCATCCCTGTTTAATTTTCAAAATCAAAATTAAACAATTATTACTATTGCTTTAGGTGAAGCATGGGATGACAATGACAGAGAAGATATTGGCCAAGGCATCTGATAGGGCAAAACTGGAACCAGGGGAGAATATTTGGGTCAATGTGGATGTCTTGATGACCCATGACGTGTGTGGGCCAGGCACCTTCGGTATTTTCAAGAGAGAGTTTGGTGAAAATGCAAAGGTAAATAACCAATAGTGTTAAACAATTTCACTCATCGAGTTCTATTTATAGAGTATTGCCTCAATGATTTAAAAGCTCTTTTGGAATGTTGCAAAACATCATAATATTTAACATTATTTGCTGATAACGTAATTAATATGTTGGGGGACTAGAGTTATGATTTAGTTTCTAGTTTTCTACACACATTCGAGATGCTTAGCAATTTTTATTGAAAATTACATATAAAAAATAATGGAGTATGATGCTTTCAGTGGGGTCTGGTTTATTGACTCCACTCATCTCCATCTCCCTCGGCCACCATTAATTTTGGATATTTGCATATGGAACAGTTTTAAAATTAGCTCCTACATCAGAGGAATCCCAGCCTTTTTATGCCAAAGCATAAAATAGTACTAGAACAACACTAAACTACATGATGTATATGCCATTTTCATTTTACCAATAATGAGGTGGCTTGCATGAGTTTATATAAGCCGATGAAGGACAAATTATTCAAACTTACCTTATTTTTAGGTGCGTCTTTCCAAACTAAGTAGACACCTGGATGTAATTTCAAAGCTAAATTCATTATTAGACTTGTGAACTACTGTATGTAACTCGTTATTTAACTAATGAACTATATTTGCAACACTGCCTAGAACATTAACTAAAAGCATAGGCCTCTTCCATGAAGATGCTGGTTTTAATCCAGTTGAAGTTGGTGTGAGTGTGTGACCTAAGGGCATATGTCAAAAAAAAAAAAGGAAGCTAATGAACTACATTCTTAATCAATGGATGTTTTTGCATGAAACCACCAGGTGTGGGACAGAGAGAAAGTCGTAATAATACCAGAGCACTACATCTTCACCAAGGATGAGCGTGCCAACAGAAATGTTGACATTTTGCGTGAATTTTGCATTGAACAGAACATCAAGTACTTCTACGATATCAAAGATCTAAGCAACTTCAGGGTATTCTAGTTTTTCATTATTTTGATATTATAATTTCTTATATTTAGTTCAGTATTGTGCCTTTCCACCACAAAGGCTGTAATATATAGTTGCCAAAAATAATATACCATATGCTCTCTCTCTCTCTCTCTCAAACCCGTAGTTGATTTACTATATGGTTTGAGAGCTCTGTTTTCAATACTGTACTGGATGCCGGAAATTTCCAGTAATACCGGGAACTAGAACAGTGGCCGAAACGGCAGTAACCGGTTTTGAGAGAAAAAATACCAGAAAATTTCAGAAAATACCAGCAAATACCGGATTTCAGCCACCTAGCCAGTAGAAGTGGCGGTACGGTATTAAAGACACTGTTTGAGAGTGGTACATGCACTGACCCTTATGTTTCTTAAATTTGTTTTCTTGTTTTTTTTTTTTAAAAAAAAAAATTGAAAATTCTGAATTAGGCCAATCCAGATTATAAAGGGGTATGCCACATTGCCCTAGCACAAGAAGGCCACTGCCGACCTGGAGAGGTATCAATTATTTCTAGTTTAATTATATTTGTATTGTGCTGTCATTGCTTTATGTTTTTGAAAAAAATTAATATTCATCCTCCTGTCATCCTGTGTAGGTTTTACTGGGCACTGATTCTCACACATGCAATGCTGGTGCATTCGGTCAATTTGCAACTGGAATTGGCAATACTGACGCGGGCTTTGTCTTGGGCACAGGAAAAGCACTTTTAAAGGTTTTCTTATCTTAATCGCATAATGGGAATTTATGTTATGTTAAGATTGAAAATAGGAATCAGATTGGGTTGAACTCCTTTTCTTTTTCTGGGAATTCAGGTACCGCCTACATTAAGGTTTGAGCTGGATGGAGAAATGCCTCCATATTTACTTGCAAAAGACTTGATCTTGCATGTAAGTCTCTGTTTATGTTATTTATACCCTTTTCTTTTATATAATTTTTTATATGATTACATAGTGCTTTTGTTAGATTTTCTTACAACCTTTTGTGTTTGTCCCTATTTACTTCACAGATTATTGGTGAAATTACTGTATCTGGAGCAACATACAAATCGATGGAGTTTGTGGGTTCTACAGTTGACAGTTTGAATGTATCTCTTATTTTACCTGATTTCATAAACTCTGTAAGAAATAAAAAATAAATAATTAAGTTCTGAAATCTATAATTTTCTGTTCAAGATGGAAGAGAGGATGACACTGTGCAACATGGTAATTGAAGCTGGTGGCAAGAATGGAGTTGTACCGCCAGATGAGACCACATTTAAGTATCTTGAGGTAAATTTTGTGCAAGGTGGTTTGTACCGAACGCACTATCATCCAACTTCCTCTTGATACACAGTTATGAAAGGTTGTTTTAGAGAATAATATAAATTTTAACCACCAAACCTTTTCTTCCTGATGTAGGATAAGACTACCGTCAAGTATGAACCTCTATATAGTGATGCAAATGCTAGGTAATTAGTTTAATTGAATTATAGTCCATTGTATTAAACATTTACACATCAAGAGTTTATTTTTTCATCTTACACCTTGATGTATGTTATTTTGTAGATTTGTTGCTGATTACAAATTTGATGTGTCCAAGTTAGAACCTGTGGTTGCAAAGGTAAAGATATGATGTTTCTACTTCATATTCTATTTTAATTCTTTATAAATGAATAATGAAATTCTTACAATTTTATTATATTCAGCCACATTCACCTGATAATTGTGCCCTAGCAAGGGAGTGCAAGGATGTGAAAATAGACCGGGTCTATATTGGCTCATGCACGGGTGGAAAAACGGAAGATTTTATGGCAGCAGCTCGAGTTTTTCTAGCTTCAGTGAGTGGCTTTTGTTTGCCCTTTCTTTTCTTTTGCGCCCCCCAAGTTTTTTCCTATATCATATAACTGAAGTTTGAACTCAATCCTTTATCTAATCAGGGGAAGAAGGTCAAGGTTCCTACTTTTCTCGTCCCTGCAACGCAAAAGGTATTATACTGGCATATATCTCAGAAGAGTGTTCCTTTTTTTTCTTTTTTTTTTCTTTTTTTCTCTTTGCCTCCAAAGGACTAACCATATAGCTGCAGTATTCCTATTCTGGCCTACAGTACTAGTTCCTTTTCTGGCCTAGAATACTACTTCCACATACTTCAACATTTTTATTAATCCTGATCCAGTATATACTTCTTGTTATCATCAAGAATTTTTGGAGATGTTTCCATAACCTTTATCTGTGATCCTTGCTAGCCTATTTCTTTTCTAAAATTTTAAAATGATTTTTGTATACGTGTGAATGCACATATAGGTTTGGATGGATATATACAGTTTGCCAGTACCAGGATCAGGAGGAAAGACCTGTTCTCAGATTTTTGAAGAGGCAGGCTGCGACACCCCTGCTAGCCCAAATTGTGGCGCCTGTTTGGGTGGGCCCCGTGACACCTATGCTCGTATGAATGAGCCTATGGTAAATTGTCTACACGCCTTATTTTAAGCTTTTATACATGTGTAAACTTGGCATACTTTTTTATGTCCTCTCTGGAATCTGAATTGCGTCATATCACTTCTGCAAATTTCTCCAAAGAATCTGAATTTTACCGGTGCCATGGTTCTTAGTGTAAAGAAAAAATACAGTCCGGTACTGGTTGACAAAGAAAGATACCAGGTGGATATATTTTTTCTTTTCTATTTAATCTTTTAACTTGTTCAAAATACCCAGGTGTGTGTCTCTACTACAAATAGGAACTTCCCAGGAAGGATGGGGCACAAAGAAGGACAGATCTATCTTGCCTCACCTTACACAGCTGCTGCTTCAGCATTGGCTGGTTTTGTCACTGACCCAAGAGAATTCCTTGGATAAAATTGATATGTACTCGTTATTAATTTAAGGACATTTTGTTTCGTGGCAGCAGGTAAAATAAAACAAATAATAAACTTGCTACTCGTGTTTTTATTTGCTTATTTCACCTTGGAATATATCTATTATTTCTCCGTATTGCACTTTTATACACACTAGAGGAGCAGGTCAAGCTTCGCTCCATACTAAATTTTCTTTCAAGTATTCCTAACTTGTTATTGGTTAGAAAATATGTTTGCTTTATATGTACACACACATACATTGACTGTTGCTATGTTTTCATCAACCAGTTTGATATTTTATTTTGATGAAGCTACCCTCATCGATGCTTTCACTTATAGTAGCAGCACGCAACTAAAACTTATAGGTAATATTGTCATGGATTTTTTTTTTTACATGAATTTAAATCAGAACCCTTCATTCAAGTTTTAATCAAATCACAACCATTTATCATTTTAGATTTAAGTCCATATTAAAAAATATATACATTCATGATAGAATTACCCGAAACTTGTATACAAACGTACGTGGCAAAACACATTCCGTGCTCGCTCGCACATACGGACATACCTAAACCACTAAAGATAAAATCAAATAGAACTCAATTTGTTGGAAAAGGGGCTACTCCAATGTCGTTTCATTGACTTGGTTTCTTCTTATAACAAGGGCTTGACCATTGGACAAACATTTATATTCGGATCAATATGTAGTCTTCTTAATATTAAAACCTTATACGGTACACACTTTTACTACAAATGAATTTTGTGTCTATTTAATTAAATTTTTTTTTCCTAAAAAGTGGTGGTCCTAAAATAATGAAAAGCCATAAATATTACATGTCAAATTAGCCATTTTCTAAAATCTGAAAACGATAATAGTTACAAGATCCCTTGTTAAAAGAAAAGCTATAAGAACTGCAAAATATTAAAATGAGGTATTTTTAAAAAATTTATAGAAACATTAAATGTCTTGACTCGGCCGTTCATGTATAAGACGACTTGATTTGAACCATTTATATTTCAACTGAAATACAAATGTTTGCACAGTAATCTACTCCCTCATAATCAATGTTTTAACCTACACGTTAAGTATCTTTCAAACTAAATTTAGAACAGCTGGCTATTTTAAGTCCATGGAAGTTTTGTCTGATCTGAAACAGTTGGATCCCAATATTTATAGTAAGATTAATACCATACAAATCAGAAGTATAACTCCATCACACTGAACAAAATCCTAGATACATGGAAAACACATGCTTTCAATTTGAAACAACCACAAGTCTGGAATACGCATAAATTAACACAAAGAAAGCCTATATAAAACAGGAACAAAGCACAAAAAGAAAAGAAAAACCTAGATATTAGAATGACAAAGAGTTTTCCTTGATGTTCAATAAGCTATGAATAAAAAAAACCTGGTACAGTGCAGCACATCAGCAAACCAAAAATGGTAGTGAAACCAAAGAATCCTAGATCCAGCTTCCAAAAGTTAAATTTCAACGTAATTGTTTAGCTAGACATCATGACTTGATCGCAGGACTGAAGGGCCTGGCTTGCGTAATACCGTACATCAACATCTGGGTCCTCGCTCAGTTCAACTAGGCATGGCTTGACTGTTTTCTCTACCTCCTGTGACAGAAATTTAATCCATGTAATCTCAGGAATGACAGTTCAATAGAGTAAAGTTTTCTATGATGGTAAAGAGCTTCTTTGCTTACTGAGCTGTCTAGAATGGGAATCAGAGCTTGCAAAACCTTTGCTACGTTGAACTTTATGTTAGGAACCCTGATAATATTATGATAAATAACCACAATAAGATAAGTAAACATCAATTTTTTCAAACAAAAAAAGGAAACATTGCAGACTTGTTGAGGATAACCAATGTGACCTTACAGTAACAAACCATAAATGGGGCTGGCATGGTAGAATTTCTACACCAACAATTATCAGCTCTTGTACTAAAAATGATTTGCAGTTCTGGTGTTAAACAGCAAGCAGCCACCCAGCACCACTGCTGTTTATTGTTCCTATATTATTTTACCTTTTCATATGCTTAATTTTTGAAGCAGAATCTAAGTAAATTAGAGAAAATAAGGTTAAATAGATCCAAGTTAATGAGGGTTGTTAAGGCATATCTTCTCGATATATGATTACACAACTAAGGGTTTGTTAAGCAAGAACTAGGATATAGTTCCTCGTTTGCAACAGGTGTAAAATATCAAATCGGACATTGCACGAGTGAGAATTTCTGACCTGTCCTTGGAGGAAGTAATGACAACTGGGAGTAGCTTTTGGGAGGTGATTTCAGCGCCCATTACAGGAGCAAGGAGGGAAATTGCTTGAAGTATGGTCATGCGGTACAGGTAGTGTGGATTGCTTATCTTCTCCAACACCTGTGAAAAGTAATTATTTTAAATTACTTTTAAACTACTGGCTTTTATTTTTGTCGGCTTTTCTTCAGTGCGTACCAATTTCAGAAATAAAAGCACAACACTTATAATAACTACAATCTAACACATGTACAAACTTAAAGTAGATTTGAGACAGATGAAGGCTATATTAACAAAAAGCAACTTCTTAGACTTAACTAAGGGAAAAAGGTTATACTGGGCAGGATTAATTTTACATCAGCATGGAGTTCCATAATTTTTTTAACTTTCAAGTTCCATAATTTTGAATCTAAAAAACTAAGGAATTAAGCAAGTACCTGAGGAACAATGTGCTGCATTGCCCAGTCAGGACCGAACTCTTCAGCAAGGCGCTTCAAGTTGTTTGCTGCTGCATCTCTAATCGAGTACACCTGATAATTAAAAACAAAAAAATGTTAAATAAACTGTATGCCACTGATCATATTACTCACAAAGATTGTAAATTCTGCAATGATAAAGTTCAAGCACCTAAAATTAACAGTTACATTACACATACAAGGCAAGGCAAGTAAAAACTTTAAAAATATTGTGTTGAAAATGACATTTGGCATAAGCATGTGAACAGTCAGTGTTCTAATAGCAGGTTATCTAGTTTTTCACACCCTAAAAGCAATGTTAAACCAAAAAAAACAAAAGGGAAAAATTTCAGCTACTTATCACAGGGTTGCATTTAGCAGTTTCAGCGCACAGCTATCCGACATGACAAGTTTGGTCAATTTTTCAGACCAAATGCTCATCTCTCAGCTGAAATGTTCATTATCTTGTAAACATAATATGCTTAATATGGACTACTTTAAACCAAAGATGAATCCAGTTTCTACTTCTGATCCCTGGAAACAGAAAGTATTTAGCTAAAACTAGGTTTTATGCCATTTCTAATAGTCCCATTCTCATTTTCTGTCTGCTGTAGATTTTTTCAGCCCTCGTCGGATGGACTGCTAACCACAATTCTGAACCTTGGAAAAACTAAACACAATATATAAAGATAATACACGAATATTCAACTCTACCCCAAACCCTAGATAAAAATGTCAGCAATGCAAGCTTTAAATCTTGTACTGCAATAGTGCAATCCACAATGCAGTGAGAACAGCAGAAGGTCGCAGTACATACGAGTTGCCACTTAGTTTAAAATTTGGAATTGAAATGGTTTACAAAAAGGTTGTCAACTGGAAATAGAATTGGATAACCTTATCTTCAAGCCACTGCATGCAAAGAGCCCCCAACTTATCATCAAAAAAGCCAACACCAAGCTGGCTAGCCAACAGTGGGATATACTCTATGATGGCCAAACGCACCCTCCAATGCCTGTCCTCTGCCAGCTCCACTATCGCCGGAAGAAGCGACTGAGACAACAAATCTATCCCAATTACCTGAAGCAATGATTCAAACAGTGAGATGATAGCAATAGATTTATTGACATAAAACAAAAGAAACACTTGAGAAGGCTTTATAGGACAAACAATTATTGCAGATTTTTCAAATATGAAAAAGACCTGATTGACTTGATCGAGCTTGCTTATAATATTAAGGCGCACATCAGGGAATTCATCCTTGAGCAAAGAGAGGAATATAGGGAGAAGTTGCTCAATAGTGGCATCCTAAAGCAAAAAGAAAGATTATGACTATTTGAAATTGTCAGAAACAAAGACAGATCCAGAATTCACAATAATTTAAAATATATGAAAATTGGCACTGGGATTCATTTCTATATATGACAATTAGAGTTTGGATTTGTTTCTTCTACCTTGCCCAGCACAGGGGCCATTCCCATAATGACAGAAGCCAGAGCTGAGCGAACATGCTGGGAAGAATCAGTAGAAAGTTCCTGCAAAATTCAATAAACAACATCAAATCAACAAAAAGGAAAAATGCAGCAACTATTTCATCCTAATTGATGACAAATGTTTAACAATGAAAGTTGAGCAATATCTTTCTAAAAAAATTGCTCAATTACTATAATAGGTTGAAAATTCATAATGTTATTCAACCACAACAAGTCAGTCACAAAATATTGCGAGGATCAAACAAACAAAGAATACTTAGATGGGAACAACAAAATAATCCAAAAGCAGACAGGGATCAGAACAAAAACTAACCTTGACACAGGGAAGGATGTGTTGGATGGCAAGTTCAGGGCTGAGAATGCGACAGAACTTTGTAACCTTTCCAGCAGCAGCAATCCGAACTTCAGCCTCATTATCACGCAGCAGCCGCACATAAGCAGGTACTAGGTCATTCCTTCAAAAGGTAAACAAAAGATTCAACACTCCAAACAAGAAATCAGTGATAACTGAATTGCTTAGAGGATGATAGTGGTAGATGGTTTCCTGAGTATAAGAATTACCTGGTAGGCTCAGGGCCCACGGCCTCACAAAGCTCATAGAGCTGGTTTGCAACCATGTATCTTACACGCCATGATTTATCCTGTCAACCAGTCATTAATCACTTCAGTACTATGCTTTCAAGTGATTTCATGTCCAATAAAATAGTTGGAAGCACAAAAACTCAAGAATAAGTTTCTATGTTTGATGTGCACTGCTTTTCTTCGAAATGGTGCTTCACAACTTGCATTTTAAATGCTGGAAGGTACTTTTGATGAAGCACATACAAAAAGAAAAAACAAAAATCTAAGATAATTCATTTTCTAACCTGAGCAAAGCTCACGATGACAGGAAGAATGTGGGCCACACAATCCTGGGGCTCAAGCAACTTCCCGAGAGCCGCACAACCCTCAACAGCCAATAACCGCACTGAATCTTGGTCTACACCCATAACAATAGTAAAACAGTCAAGTTTTGGGAAAAAAATATTGTAAAATAGTAGCAGTGATGTTCATGTACTTAATTTCCTTGTCTAGAAGACTAAAATAAAAACAAGGAATGTTCGCGATGGCAAGGACATGATGTACTGCTTAAAATGAGGATGATAAAAACTTGCTACTTGACCTTCTCACATAAGAAACCAAATTTTGAATAATTTATTATTAAAAAAACTATGTCAGATCTGACTGTTCATAGGCTAGGAAGTTCATGACAAAAACTTGAGAGTTGGCATTGCATCCCAGCTTAACAGAACAGAAGGAACAATGTGATTCAAATTAACTTACCATCCTGGGTGAGATCATCAAAGATGGACATAATTTCAGTCTTAAGAAAAGTTGGCTCAACTGTGGCTGCAAATTTGCCAAGGTTTGATGCTGCAGCCCTCCTGACCATAGGCATGTCATCTTGGCAAAGCTGGCCATAGATTGTTCTTAACTCAGCCTTCAACTGCTCTGGTGCGCTTGGATAAGCAATGTGGAAAAGGCCACAAGATGAGACTCTAGCTGTAAACCATTCCCCAGCTGCTAGCCTCTGGAAGAGTAAAGATGTATAGAATGAGCGGGAATTATAAAAACAAGATGAAAAATGAGAAATGTAACTTCAATCTATTAGCATTCAAAGAAGCAGGGAATCCGTGGGCACCTTAGTTGAGCATCACGACCGATATTTGGAACAATTTGTCCTCAATTATTTTTCCATAACATGCTTGGGTTCCATAAAAGAATTTGAACAGATTGTCAAGCAACAGATAGGCATTTTTATTATGCGATAAATGAACAACATATTTACAAATAGTACTATCCAAAATAATTGCAAGGAAACAGCTAATAGATCGTACAAACAAAAGCAAACAGCAATGCTGAATGGATCAACGCAAGCAATAAATATGCTATACTCTATATGTTTATCTTTCTGTGTATTTTGATGAAATTTCTAAGTAAAATACATCAAACTGCACAATTCATAATTGTCACAATCAAACTTTTAACATTATATAACCAAACAATTCCAAATCAAGAGTTATTTTAGACAAATGTCTCACCTTGACAACAGGTACGAACCAATCAACAACATCGCTTTCCTTCATCTGTGCACCAATCCGACAAAGTGACTCAACAGCCTTGTCCCTCACACACGTCTCCTCAACGGTGCATAGGGTCTCCAGTGGGGGCAGCAAAACATGAGCATGGTCAACACCTCCAACATAAGGGATGAAGACGCCAAGCTCCTCCGCCATGGCTAGAAGCACCTCATCCTCGTCATCATTGTTTTCGCTGAGGAAAGGTATCAGCTCCTTGCGGGTGCGCTCCTCGCCCAGTGCGCGAGCAATGGTAGAGAGCCGGCGGATCGAGTTGAGGCGCAGTTGGATATCCTCATTCTTGAGCTCATCTATCAACACTGCAATTGGGTATAGCGGCTCATCTACCATAGACATCTTTATGTTATAGGGTTTCAGTCAGATTCGGCACCAAAAGCTGCAATATGAACTGCAAAAGTGTAAGAATCTGAAAGAGATTATTAGCTTAATTGTCATCAAGACTCGTTCAATGTAGGTGAATGGATGAGAATGGAGAGAACCACTCAATCCATTCCTCGAAAATTTGTTACCTTTCCTCTTCTCCCAAACTCCCAAAAAAATACAAAATTGATGAAACCTTACTTCGAATTAGGACGTTGTAACATAGCAATAGGGTTTGAAAAATCTGTGGCGGCTCTCGATCTGGTTATTAGGCAATTTTCCGAACCGATTTGGAGGAAAGAAGGCTTGAATCGGAAGAGACTTACCCTTCGGAGATTCTCTCGCCTAGTTCGTTTGCGATTCAGTGATTCGTCGGACCTGACCTGACCCGATGTTTCGCCGATTCTTCGAGGTGGATGTGGTTTTGGGATCGGAAGAGAGAGAGAGAGGAGTCGGGTCTCGGGTGTGATTGAAATTTTCGCTGGAGAAAAAATAATAATAAATGAAATAAAAGAAGGTTCTGACATGTGGGGTCTGATTCGGGTTAACGAGCGGAGTGAGACGATGGGGAATTGCTCAGGTCACGCACCGCTTACTCAGTCACTCCCAATTTTTTTAAAGTGGCCAAAATGTCCTCCTCTCTCATCTCGTGTTTCTCAGACTTTAGCGCTGGATGGAGGGTAGTTTGGTTATTTTTAAGAAAATTGGGAGTGAATGAGTAACCGGGGCGTGCCCCCAGTAATTTCCGACTTCCGAGACAATGATACGGAAGCGTTTTGGGCCAAGTAGAATTTAGTCAATTTACAGTTTGATCTCTTGTTCTAATTTGCAATTTGTATTGGGCCTTTAATTTCGGCATGGGCTGGTTTGTCGCCGACCCAAGAGAAATCCTTGTATAAAATTGATATGTACATGTACTTATACTATAATTTGTATAATGTTGAACGAAATGTTTTGGTTCATATTTTATTGTTTAATTCACCTTGGAATATATATGTTTTGTTTTCTTTATTGCACAAGTTTTACACTGCACAATCTTTGCGATAAGAAAAACTGTATATAATCAAACCAATTGAGGTGGAATTTAAGCTTCATAAGGTAAATGTTATCCGTAGACTAAGCAACCTTTCGCTGATTGAAACAAGGAGCTCTCCATTATCCCAAGAATTGGAGATAAATACGACACAAAAGCAACCTCTAAGAAGAGACTTCTTCTGATACACTCTAGCAGTTGCACAAACATACCCCACAAGCTATTTCCAAACCTATGTCCCAGGCAAACCTAACAAAACACCAATGATATAAACTCCTCATAAATAAATACGATGCATTGCTGTTTTGAGTGTTTTCCAATCATTTTCCATACATGGCATCATTACTTGGCATTCACAAGATAAGGCGTGCCGCAATTATGTTGGTTGCGGCTAACTCAATTACGGCATTGTGTGGTGCAGCCATTGCATGGCTTCTCTTGGGAAGATGTAGCCTACAAGAGAAGGTGATGATGGTATTGTTGGGTAATTTGGCTGCAGTCCGGGTGGCGACCACAGTGGCAATGGGGAGGGTTCAGGAGGTAACTGCAATCTCCATTGCCACTGCATCTGAAAGTGAAATTGTAGAGGGATCAACATGCGAGTATTTTAGGCGAGCGATTAAGGTAAATGCAAATTAAATATTATATTATTGTTACATTTTGCTGTTAGCAAAAAAAAAAAAAAAAAAAAAAGGTGCTTACAATTTGACAAGCAGAATTTCAACATCTTACACGCAAAAAATTGGTACCGTGCACTCAGGTTCACAGAATATTTATAAAGTAACTATTATTTTATGCCTATTAATTTGCAAACCTTACTTTCAAACACTAATCCAAACCATAGATCTTTGACTGTGCACAAAGCAATCCATATACATATATTATATCTTTTAAATTTCAGAGTCCGTTCATACAATATCAAGTGGCTAATTCGGGGTATTTGTAGCCTTCGCATTTGTTGTTTGGAATTTAGAAACTTAATATTATACATTATTAGGCATGCAAAAAGAAAGCATACGATCACTGACGCGTGACGAAAGTTGATCTCCTCCCCCCCCCCCCCCCCCTCTTTTTGGAGGAAGCATCACAATTCCACAAGAACTAAAACTTTTTAAAATCTGCCGCTCAAAATTATTAAAGTGCACATAGTTTGGAGGTTGCTTTTGTAAGTTGTAATAATATATAATATATCTAGGCAAGTTATAAAGCATAATAAATAATTCAAAACTTTTTCCGCTAGGGGTAATGTAATTATAAGGACAATGGTCAATGGAGTATTATATTCTAGAACTAAACGATGGCACCTAAAATTAATTTTCTGTTGGCAAATCAAAAACTTAAAAGGCTTCTACACATTTCCCTCTTAAAAAATATACAAACACAGACACAGCTAATAAATAAGCATGTGTAAATTGGGCCCACAAATTCACCAACCAATAAATGGCCCAAAATTCGAACTCCGCAAAAGCAAATAAGCAATCTTTCTCACTTCACTAATCTCCGTTTCCTTGCCACTGTCACCTTCTCTTCTCATAATCTCATCTGGTAAAATGTCAAAAAGGCCCCGACACTTCCCCAAAATTCACCATCTCATCCCTTCTTTCTCGCGCGGGTTCCTCCGATCCCGATCCCGCGCAAAACCACCTTCTCCTCTCCTTCCAACCATGGCGGATTTCGCCATGGAGACCCGAACTCTTCTTTCGAAGCTCCGCATGTTCAGATTTGGTTCTCTCGTTGTGGGCATCTCCAATTTGGGAATTCTTCTCTTCGGCGCGCTTCTTCTAGTTTCGATCGTCTCGGATTGTTCTAACGAGGTCAAGGTTCCCTTCGCGCTCGCGCCTTTTATGGCGGGTGTGAAGATTTTGGCCATGGTTGGTGCTGGTAAAGCGCAACATGCCGCTGCTGAGACCATCATGAATCGCTCCATGGGTGAGTCTATTGCTGTGGATGCTGTGATTCGCCATGAGAGAAGGGTAGGTTGTTTTTGTTTCGTTTTAATTGGGAACTGAAGCTCAATTTTTGTGTTTGCCAATCTGCTTGGTGTGAGAAAAGTTGGATCTCTTGAATTACTTAGACAAGCGAGTCGGGAAATTTAGTAAGAGGAAACCATGGAATTGAAAATTCTGGCTACTATTAGATTGATAGGAATATAAAATTTTTCTGTTATGTATCTTAGAAGAAAAGAGAACTGTTGCTTGAGTTACAATTTGTATTACTAATTTACTATGCATTAGCTAAGGTGTCTGGTTGACTTCAACATTACCTAATCTTTTCTGAGAAAAGGTAGTTCACATTACCAGTTTCATTAAACAATGAAACTGTTAATAGTTAATACGCACCATCTAAAGGTAGTCTCCTGGGGGTAAATACCAGTCTCAGCAAATAGAAAAATGCTCATTACAATACAGGAGACTACATGTACCACTGGTACACCTCAATGTACTGCAATCTTGCCTATTTTTAAATTACTTCATGTTTCCTTCTAATTTTTTTGGTATGTGGCGACTATCAGATTTGCTGGGTATCTCAGTTGGCCTCCTCCACTTTGCAACACCAAAAAAAAAAAAAAATTGTTCAGCTACCTTGATCAATTGTCTGCTGAAGAAAACTGTTTAGCTATGTTGATCAGTTGTTCAATGATGATTGGTTTAGTGATTCTCTGTTCTCTTACTGGCAGGTTAGATACAGACGATGGCTATACTGGACTAGATTTGGCATGGCCATTACTGGTTTGCAATTTTTGGGAGCAGCTTATCTCACATTTATTGTGTTCACTAACCTTACTAGCAAGGCAATATCTAATGCTTGCTTTCTTGGTATATACTATTCTCTGTCTGTCTCTCTCAAACTCTAATCTAATTTAATTTGAGATACATAAATGGAATACAATCAACATTTCTCCCTTATAAGTGCCCCTACAATATCTCAAGATTGATATCCTGCAAAACTACAACCACAATGTGTATCTCTCTACATATAAGCACAGTGAAGATACCTCCATCTTGTGTAGATGATTATAAACATATACACAATGTATATAAAAACGCCCACACGCACGTGTATAATAGTTTATCTGTCTTTTCTAGTGTTAACATTACCCCTTTTTTTAGGCTTCTAATGCATTCCTTGAAATATGCAATTTCGAATTGTTGCTCTTATGAAAACACAGGATATTATCACCAATGCGCCTCCTTATAGAAACTTTTAAACAAATTAACAAACAGAAGAACAAACTATCTGTTGTGATTTTGTGACTGTTTTATCATGGTAGATGTTATATTTCCATTTTCTTGTTGGCCTATCAACCATTTCTTGGAGATTCTTCTGTTGCAGGGATGCAAATTAAATAACATCTAGGTTTTATATTTTTATTTTATTTGCTCGTTCATTCTTTTTATTGTTCTTATTGGGTAATGGTAGGACAGGACACGGCTAGTAAAGCATGGAGGCACTATGCTGTAATTTCTTTCCTGGTATTTGATTGGCTTGTGGTACTTCTACAATTTTTCACTGGGTCTGACATACTGAGGTGGCGCTCCTTTTACTCAACTCACGACTCGGCATGGAAGGCTTATTATAGGGAGGTCTTTGACCATGGTATTAGAGAGGCTTTGTGTTGTCTCGGCCGAGCCAAGTATCTGTATGTCTTTCCCTCATCCTCCTCTTGTCTCTTAAAGGTGTAGTATTGTATTGGAATAATGCTTAGATGAGCTTGTTACCCATTTGTGGTTCAAGATAGCTAATGAGTAATGATGTATTTTTTGTATGGGATAGCTAGTCGTAAGATTTCCTTTTTGCTGATCACTTTTTAACTTACAAATGGTGTTAAAAGTATTTGGAAGTCTACATATCTGTATGATAGCACCTAGAATTAATCTAAGATTCTAGTTTACAACACAGTCATTGCCGAACCACTTCTGTCTAATACTTATTTTGAAGTCACTGAAACAGTTAGTTTAATATTTTCAATAATTTTTTTTTGAAGAACTGTGTTAGAAGAAGATGAGGTGTACTCAGTTGCAAGGCTTTTAGGTGATCTCGTTGCATATCGGGCATCGGGAACTGGGCATTTGGAGTTACTTGCAGGTTGGCTTATTCACATTTCTTTTTTGTAATACCATTATGTACATATTGCAGCGAGCTAATAAGATCTACTCTTATAAATTAAAAGAACAATGAGGAGCGAAAACCATTTTAACTTGTCTTCAAGATGTGATTTTGTTATTTTCTTTTTTTCCCCCAGGGCTTGCACTATTACAAATGCAAAGGGGAATGCCTATACCAGAGAGGGAGCTTGTAGAAGCTCCTCCAGATTTGATCCAAGAGGCAACAATCCTCCATCCATATGCCGAGGCTGCTTACACGGTTGACTGCATAAAGAACAGCAAAAAGACAAAACTTAAGAAAGTGTGCTCGCTTTGAATACAAGCATGTTGATATTTATTATGAACTTATTTCAGGGCCCACTTCTTGATTTTGGAAGGAACCCTATTTTGTTTCCATGTGCATGGTTGTACCGACAAGGCGTATTGACTCCATGGACCCGTAATAGGTAGCTTCTCAGATATTATAACCTGACACCGAGTATGTAAACTACTTATCTCCTATTATCTTCTTATTTACTGAACTTTTTATAGGCGTCCTGCATTAGAAGGTGACAATTGGTGGAGAGGGCATGCAGCAGCTTTTCTCAGATTCGTTAAATTGCAACCAGAGGCCCTCCTGCAGGGCCGAGTTTGTCAGGTTATCTGTTTTATCCTGAATAATTTCCTTATCAGAATTATGCATTTTTTATTTATTATTATAATTATTATCATCTTATTGTAGACGAGGCGCGAAGCAGCTTATTTTATGGTAGCTCTACACGAGGAAAGAACCGTCGTTATTACTGTGCGGGGGACCGAGACCCCGGAGGACTTGTTGACCGATGGTTTGTGTAGGGAATGTGACTTGAGCTCTGAATATTTGGATGGCCTTGTCAAGTATGAACCCCAGTAATCCTTAAAATGAAATAAAGAAATTCATAATCGGTATCAATAATTTTATAGTTGTTAATTTTGTTTTATTTTTTTAGTAATGAACACTTGCCGGCAAGTACAAGGGAGAAAGTTATGTCAACATTTCCACACTATGGCCATGGAGGCATAGTCGAGTCAGCCAGGGAGCTTTTTATGCAAATTGATGGTCAGTAAGTCAATTGTAAATAGTTATTTTTAATCCTTTTGCTTAAGTTGGTTTCTTGACTCTAGAATAGCTGATGTATGGCAGGTAATTCAGATTCTGGAAGCGGCTTTCTGACTTCCTTGTTGGGAGAAGGTGGTAAATGCCATAGATACAAATTAAGGATTGTTGGTCATTCCTTAGGGGGAGCTGTTGCCACACTGTTAGGAATTAGAGTGAGTTCCATTTTTTTGACATCTTATGACTTTGAAATTATGTATAGGCCATATTCAGCACCAGCATGTAGCAGTCAAAATACAAACCGTACTGGTATAATTTTAACTTTTTTCTTCAATTGTGTGATTATCTCAAAACAAAGTTTTAAGTGGATAAATTAATTATACTATGTATTTACGTTTCTTTGTTGACAAGTACTCATTTCTCTTTGAATTTTTTTTTTTTTTTTGAAAAATGAAATTAAACAGCTATATGGAAGGTACCATAACTTACATGTGTATGCATATGGGTCTCTCCCTTGTGTAGACCTTGTAATAGCCGAAGCCTGTTCTGATTTCGTAACCACGTAAGCAAAATTTTAACTTACTGTTTTGTTTTCTTTTCCAACTTTTCTTGATATTATGTAATTTCTTAATGTTATTCTTTATTGCTCTTTCAGAATTGTTTGTAATGATGAATTCTCATCCCGGCTTTCAGTTAATTCAATCTTACGACTGAGATCAGCTGCGATTAGGGCCGTTTCAGATTCCTCCTCTGCTGACTCAGCAATGATAAGGAGTCTTGCTCGAAGAATTTTGCATGTCAATTCATATCATGGGAACCTTGAAAATAATAATAATGATAATGCTTTGGTCCCTCCTGCTAATAACCATATTATGGAAAATGGATTCACTGAGAATTCAGAAATTGAAATCATATCAAATGGCCACAGTTCTGATAATAGGATAGTCCCCATTAATATTGGAAGTCAAAATTCAGTTAATTTTGTAGAGAACCAAAGTAATTGCCAAATATCGCCTTTTAGAGAAGTACCAGTGGAGCCGCCAGAGATGTTTCTGGCTGGTACGATAATACACATAGTGAGGCAACAAAGAGGCATCTTTACATTTCCCCTTTGGAGATTGTGGAGCCTTGGTGGTGCCAATCAGATACCATTTAAGGCTTATGTGTCAAAACGAGAGTACTTCCAGGATATGCTTGTCACACCTTACATGTTCACGGATCATCTCCCATGGAGGTATGTTAGAATACAACACAGCTACTGGATTGTTTGGGATGACCCCAATACCAAGATACATTATACAGTGTGCAATGTTACCCAACTGGTTTGGCCTCTCTTTGTGTTTAGACAGTTTAGATCCCTAAGTCAGCCAAGCATAAAAAATTGGTACATAGCAAGGATGGTAATTATATTGTATAATCTGTCATTTGCTCTGTACTGTGCTGTACCTGACCAGTGTCCCTGTCCTCTAATTTTAAACTGCATTTTAATCAATCATTATTATTTGCAAATGAAGGTGTCACTATGCAATGCGAAGAGTATTAGAAGCTCATAATTGTAATAGGAGACCTAATTCAGATTGTGTTGAAGAACATTTGGTATGATCTTTCATAAAAAAAAAAGGAAAAATTACAGAAAAAATAATCACGTGTATGTTTTAGGTATTCATTCAGTTATTGGTAAATATTGTACAGATTTGAGGTCTAGGTAGAGATAGCATGATTGATTTTGTACCAACTAAAATGATTGTGTTATTCAATTATAATAATATCCATTTCCAAGCCCCTTCTTCAGCTCTGGTGGTTTTGTTAAATTTGGTAATCGTCAATGTGATTTGTGGCTTCTGATTGATTTGCGTTGAACAATCTCTCTCCATCCGTCTGTATATTGTGTGTTTTTTCCTGTCTCCATATGAAAATGCACGCATTACCAAAAGTGTAATTGGGTCCAAATACCACAGCCCAGGTTGCACATAACATTCACATCGCTATCTAGCATAAAGTCCAATTTTTTTGTTGACTTGGGTGTGGCCATTTATGCAACATCTGACTGTAAAATCGTACTACTTTTTCGGAACTTCAAGGAGAGGAATGGCATGGAATGACCCGCTCAACCTTAATTAAAATTATATGATAATGTTTGATCTCAAGTTTTCAACTTCTTTTTCATTGGAGAGATCTGCTGGTAGGCTATCATATCATGTGGACTGAATCTATATCATCATATCTAGATATAAATGCATTTTAAAACAGTTTTTGATGGGGAGTGTGGTCCTTCGCTAATCACTTCATGGATCAATTGGTGCATATGGATTTAAAATTCTTTTTCAACAAAAAAAGTAGTATTATCTTACATGTCTCCGTTCTCACCACAACAAAAAAACTTGTGTTATTAGAATCTGATATAGCGACATGTAAGAGAAGGCTTTGAAGAACGGCACACAAGAAGTAACAAACCTCCCATGCATGTGGAGTTACACAAATTATCACACTGCGAAGACTATAGCAAACCTTTGCGTACCGGTGTCCCTGTACCAGCAACCAGTTGGTGGTCCATTTTTTCTCTGGGATTCCTTGCGCTCAGTGCTGATAACTGTCGCCTTGTTTGTACTCGTCTCCATGACAAAAGATGTTGATAGCTCAGTCCATTTGGGTACGGGTTCCAAGGTGCATAATTCATCCCATAATTCATTATTACAAGGGGCGTTTGTTTGTGACTTAAAAGGTGCATAACTTAAGTTATGCATCCTTAAGTCACCAAACACCCGTTACATAAGACGCCTTAAAGGTGCGTAACTTATGCAACCTAAATAGGTTGTATAAGTTATGCACCATTCTCTTTAATTTTTTTTTCCAACAATACTCCTTAGAAATAATTAATCATAATATTTAATAATATTTAATAAGTAACAATAATTATTAAAAAAACATAATTAATAATAATTAATCAATAATATATTTTTATCATTAAATAATTAATAATATTTATAATATTTAATTAAAAGTAATTATTAATATTTCATAATAACAAAAATGATGTATTATTATCATATATAATTAATTTTTATAATAATTAATAATAATTATTAAGTGCATATCGTTTATTTAATCAAGTTTTTATATTTTTGCAACGGATGAGTGGTTGAAATTGTACGCAAGAATTTTTCGTTTAACTAAACAAAAGCGGCATGAAGAAACTTATGCACTAAATCAGCACAACAGTATGAATGGGCAGTCTAAAAGGTAGTTTCAATATAAACCACTTTATAATATGTTTAAGTATTATTTTTTTTAGTTATGGAAGAAGGTTTACAATTCTAACATCCATATATTGGGCATGGAGGTCCCAACTTTCAACTTATGACATCTTCTAAATTAGTAATGTTCTTTGTACCTAATTTATTTGAACGTTTTAAATTATGTACATTAATGTATGCAAGTTTTGAAAGTGTTATTAAATGTCCTACATACATGATATCTACATCATTGTGAGTCGTTGCATGGATCTCTGCGTCGCTTGCACCGCATAGAATTTGGATTCAACTTTTAGCTTCTTATTGTTTTTTATACGGCTGGCTTCTTTCTACCAAATTAGCAGTGGATTCCTCCCCTATCACATCATGAAATTGTGATCATTAAAAAAAGGATCATTACTTTTTCTAAAGCACATATCTTTCATCTTTTCGCAATATACTAAATGCTACGTGACCCAATAATTTTACCACAATGTGTTAAATATCCGCCAAACTAAAAAGAATTGTTATTTTGTCAGATCAGTACATCGGTAATTAAATTTATCAAAACACTTACATGAAAACAAATAAAAAGAATTAGGCTAGAACACAATTTGAAAAATTTCAATTCGAAGTATATATTTATCGTTGCTTTTTTTAAAAAAAAAAGATAATGTGTTTATTTATCACTACAAAGATTAGAAAATAAGCACTTAAAAATTAAATTGCATTCTATAAAAATAAAAACATTCACGTACATATTTTAAAAATAAAATAATAAATAGTGGGTTTGTTTGAGACAAAATTTGCTGCGCCTCTCTCACCTGCTGGGATGATCTGGGTACAGTCTACAGTTCTCCAAAATATATAAAATAATCCCAACAACAATTTGATTATTATTTTATCAAAAAGATAGTATTCTTTTTTTCCAACAAATTTTTCTCCACAATTCTATAGTTCTCCAACCTCTACCTTCCATCCACTCCTGTTCCCCTTCCCACAAAGTTCCTCATTTCTTTTCTTACAATTGAAATGACCAATTTTTCAATCTCCTCATGCTAACAATTGGTTTCCAAGTTGACATCCATGCCTCCTTCCTCTTGATCTACCCAATAAGTCTGAATCAAGGTCTTTTCTCCCTGATCCCTATTCAAAAGGTGCTTTTTAATCTCTTTACGTGACAAAGCTTTTTTCTCTTTTCTTTTGGTGTCAAATTTTTGGTTTATAAGCACAAATCCTTGGTTGTCTCTTCTTCTCTAATTTTTATCCCAAATCAACCAGAGAAATCTGACCAGTTCCTCTTCCTATCCTTTCTTCTTTCTCTCAGCTGAGCTGGTTTATAGTTTTTTTTTTTTTTTTTCTGTATTGAAAAATTTGTTCTCAGAAAGGTCTCTGTTGTCTTCCTTTTGAACTGAAATTATAATTTATTTCTACCTTCAGATCTGCTCTGAATTTTATTTTTTTTTAATATCAATACTATCTTTCTACCTGAAAAGCTGTAATCTTTGGATAAATCAGCTCAAAACTGGTTCAAAAATCTCCATTAAGTCTCCTAATTACGGAACCTTCAAATTTCTCATTTGAAGATGGCGCAAGAGAGTTGCAATCTGGACAAAGATAAATCAGACCTCCTCAAATCATCCCCTTCTCCTTCAATCACACCTCCTCAATCTACAGTTATTCCAAAACCCCAAGAAGAAATTCAGATTTCTAAACCTGAGACCAGTATTCCTGACCCAGAAATCATGTCTAAACCTGATAAAGAAACCGACTGTTCTGGTACCAAGTTGAGTTGTAACAGATGCCTGGTCTGTAACAAAAAGGTTGGTATACCCGGTTTTCGGTGCCGGTGTGGCGAGCTATTTTGCGCGAAGCACCGGTACAGTGATATGCACGATTGCTCTTATGATTATAAATCTGCTGGAAGAGAGGAGATTGCAAGGGCTAATCCCCTAATCAGAGCTTCCAAGATAATTAAAATTTGAAGGGGTTGAAATGAAAAGATAATTTCATTATCTGGATGGGATGAATATGATTTCAATCTTGTTTTAGATGGGAAAAAGGGAGAAAAAAAGTTGGTAGCTCTTGCTTTGATTAGTGCTGTTGTATCTTTTGGGTCCATGTTATTTCATATTTTAGTTATGGATGAATTATTTGGTGTTCATTTCAAGAACCTCTACTGTAATATTAGCAATTGATACTTCCTTTGCTTGCACCTCGCATTAGCATTGACATTTGTACTATAAGCTGAGAACAGTATGGATATACATCTTCAAATGTTCTGGTATGAGCATAGTTCTATTGATTATTCATTCTTTTACTATTATATCAGATCACTTTGCATGATTCTTAGTCTAAAATTTAGAAATAGTGTGTCACAAATAATTGTAGAAGGATTTTATCATAGATTTTGAGAGAGAGATCATGCAAGTCCCTAAACTTATGTGTTATTATTTGACATGATAAGAAGTGCGTAGCAACTATAGATGACATGGTGTCACGGCATGTTATATTATTCTTCTAGTAAGATTTTACTTCTGTTCAACAATTTTGGACTTAAATGAGGATCTGATGCACATAGTAACCTAAGACCAATAAAAGAACATGAAAAAACAACAAAGTAGAGCTATGATATTTTGCTGGTACAAGCTGGTATGAGACCTAACCGATATGATACTGGTACCCGCTTGTATGGACCTAACCAAGTTGTATTTTTCATTTCAAGTGCATGAACAACAACCTCATTTAGGATTCCAGAAGCTATGTCATTGAACAACAACCTCATCAGATGTGTACATACATGGTAATCTGCAGTATATCCTTATTTGTTTAATTGTATTTGTACATTTTGTTTTTTTTAGTATCAAGTAAATAAAAACAATTTGTTAATTCGAATTTCAATACCTTGATCCAGCAATCGGTGCAATGTTTTCTTTACATTTGCCCAAAAAAGTTTAAAAGACTCAAAGAGAATCTACGGTATAGTCATATAGGCATCTACTAATTATAAGAATGAATAATTTATATTACATGATTATTGGATCTGTTTGTTTGTCTGTTAGATTAATAGCCACGAATGATTGAGAGACAGGTTTTAATATAAAACATGGCGCCTAAGGTCCAATAATTCAGCCTATTAATTTGATTATTCTTAGTTTCGATCTCGTTTTTATCTGACTAGAGCAACATCTTTTCACACCATCGAATAGTGTAAGAAAGGCTATGACACACAATGGGGGAATTTGGTAAGTGAAGTAAAATTAATGACAAGATGCTTAATTATTCAACTGTTAGTATTTGACGGTTGTAATTTGTAAATAAGCATATGAAGTAATATTTAATGAAAATATCAAATCGTCTTCTCCACTATGTGAGCAAATAAATAGTAAGGATAGTTTTATTAGGTATATTATCTTTACTTCAGATATGGAAATGGAAGTGCTCAATTGCTCATATATGAACAGTGGAGTAAGTTCTCCTTTTTTGTGCTTCTTTCACGGTTTCACCTACTTAAAGTTCTCCTTTTTCATATTTCATTTTTTTCTGTAAATAACTAAATATATTACCACAAAAGAATAAACACAAATGCCATGATAAAGGTGAGAAGTGAGAAAAAGCGAGTATATGTTGCTTTTTTGTGTCCTTGAAATGGAAAATTTTCCACTGAACTATGTAGAATTTCTCTACCAAAAAGCGAGATGGAAAGGCAAGAAAATCTTCACTGTAATTGTTGGATGAAATTCGCATCAGCCTTTTTGTTACAAGTGGTTCTCTTCGTTTCCATCCAGGGATTCTTGGTAATTTTCTTTCTTCATATTTTTTTGCGTTAAAAGGAATTTCGCCAAGGCGCGCCAAACTTTACTCAGTATAACCTTTCTCGGATTCAACGTACTGGTTTTTCTATGGACATGTTCGACTTATTAATTTTTGGAGGTGTTATTGTATTGCTTATTATTATCTTCATTTAGTTTTTGGAAGTTTACAGAGACATGATGCGCATTTGGGTGGTTTAGGTCAGAAAACCTAAGCTAAAAATTAGGAATCCTCTTTTGTTTTCTTTTGTCCGGTTTTAATCAATGAACAGTGTACACCAAACCAACATCACTTGTCAACCATATTAGAGACCAATATTGATGAAATCATATTTAATTGGTAAGGATTTAGTTGACCGAATAATTATAAATAAATAAGCAAAAGCAATTTTATTTTCAGTTGTACGGAAACAAGCATACTCATGTAAATGAATTTTGCACACAAAAAAATGTTCATAATCTATCGATATTAATCGTAATTCAAAAATTTTAGAAAATTAAGCCGTGAACCATTACTAAATATTTCACATTGACCCTTGAACGAGGTTAAACAAATAAATTCCATGAGTAAATTTCCACCATGGACAATACTACAACAATTTGGTCTTGTTAAACCAAAGGAAGAAAAACTTTTTGGTAGCTAAAGCTATCACAACAATGCTCCTTTTCTAACTTTTGCCATCATTTTTTGTTCCTTTTCGTTCTAGGAATATTTGTATCATTTTATATGCTGATGTATCTTTCATAATACCGCGTATCTCTATCTTAGATAGGATATCTTTTCTGACCCAACAATGTCCTTTCCTTAAAGAAAAGTAAAAGGCCGAAGTCCTAAAATCTCTAATTTCATCAATAGCAAAACTCAATTAGAACTATTATTTCTGAAGTATCATCTAAAATGAGTAAATTTTTTCGGAGGTCCTTGAACTTTCTGTATAATCCAGTTTTGGTCATCAAACTTTAAATTATCTATATATAATCCCTAAACTTTGTAATCATCCATTTTTAGTCCCTTTTAACTGTTCCGTCCAAATACTAACAGAGGAGGTGCGAACAGGAGTTGCGAGTCAATTTTTAACAATTTCTGCTTTCTCCCACATAGCTTTTTTTTTTTTTTTTTTTTTCTCTTCCGACATTTTACTCTCTTTTCTGCTCCACCTCTTTTGTCGCTCCATCTCTCTTGCCCCTCTCGCCCATCACCTCATCACCATGTGCTCGCTCTCTCGTCTATTATGCCAACTTAAGGGCTGGTCCTTCTATGTTTTCACTCGGACCCACTTTTTCCCTCTTTAATTTGAAAAATCGTAAGCAAAAAAAAATAAATAAAAAGAAGGAAAGGGGTGAGGAGGGCTAAGCTCGGCCAGACGAGGGGATGGTTGATGGAGACAGCCGCAAGGCAAGCAAAGGTGAGATGAGGTGATCCCTTAATTTTATTCCCTGGTGCACTTCCCCTCTAATCGTCATTTCATTTTCTATGTGATATTTTGCTTGATTCAAATTGATTAAAGTTTGATTACTATGTCATCTCTTGAATTTTGACGATGCTTGAATCTGTGGTTGCAACATATAATTAGTTCATGTGAATCTGTTCATGGGTCCTTGACCAAATTGAATGCTTATTTGCATAAATTGTATAATGGTTCTTTTTCACTCAGTTGTAAAACCTTGGTACCATGGTCATTTCTCCTGCTCTTAGTGTTTTATTTGGTATTTTAATTGCACAGTTTATCTCTTGTACCAGTTCGGTACAACTCAATTTTGAATTCTAGTAAAAATAGCTTTAACTTCAAGGATTGATTTAAGAAGCTTTGGGAGACTTGATTCACTTATTCTTTCTCACTTTCACAATCTGATTTCTAGCACCAATGGAAGAAGAGGGAGGTCTTGAAGCTCTGAACTCAGTACAGGAGGAGGGAGAGAGGAAAGGTTTCGGAAGAAAAAAGAGAGAGATGGGTGGAGAGAACTGAGAAGGACAGAAAATATTAAACGACCCCAGTTTGTACCTTCTCTGTTAGTATTTGGACGGAATAGTAACAAAGGGACTAAAAATGGATGATTACGAAGTTTAGGGATTATATATGGATAATTTAAAGTTTGATGACCAAAAATGGATGATACACAAAGTTCAGGGACCTCCGAAAAAATTTACTCCATCTAAAATTGTTATTATGAAAGCAATTGGCACGACTTAATTAGCATTCATTTCATATCTTGAAGTAGGCAACACAGCTTTTCAATATCTTTTTTTGTGGGGTCAAAAACAGTTCCCCTAAATTAATACTTGTTTGGTCTTATTCATACTTGAGCTTTGTCAAGAGAAGCCCCATCTTAGCAACAAATCTCACAATCTCATGGACCTTAAAAGCCCAAAAACGAGCCTTTAGTTTAATTTGCTTCGGTGCATGCCTTGCAGTTTTAAATTTATTTCGAAATTGAAGGTCTTATTCAATGTTAGCTTTCTTTGAATGTAGAAAATTCCAATTATGTCACGAAGGTGAATTTAGTTTGGGAGATCTAGTGGTTCAAAAATGTCAATCAACGAATTTATTCTCAACTTCTTGAATAAATACTATGTTGTGTTACACCTGAGCATTCTGTTAAAGCATGCTGGAGCAATCTAAGAATTAGAGAATTTGATACCTTTCTTTTTCCAACATTTTCTAGCCCAGTCCCTCACTTAAATAAAATTACTCAGATCTGTTTACTTCTCCAATAAAATAAATCAAGTAAATTTCATTAAAAATTTACCATTAGAAATAATCAATTCATCTTATATATAAAAATTACCTCTAGAATATTTAATGTGAAGATCTAATTCTCATAATTGCTGAGAAAGAATACAATCTTAGCATAATATGAAACACGAATATAAAGGATTAATTTGATGCCAAACACATAAAGTGAAATATATGTATAATATCTCCATAATGTATTCGGTTAATCGACCAACCGAAAATAATTTTAATATTTTCTTATTATAAAATGGTCTAGACGACTACACTAGCAGAATTCAGAATTTTAATAGAATAGATTTCACATAACATGTAAAGAAGAGCTGATTTTGTTGATTGGATTTTTTAAAACATCCAATACTGTAGATATTGGTAATTGGTACTATTAGAGCAGATAAATTAATACAGAGATAGAAAACAATAATTAAAACAAAATAAAGACAAAAAATTTATAAAATCACGGTCAAATGACTTTATATGGTGGCTTTGCTAAAAGTAGTTTATGGGCAACTATAGCGAAGGTTGACACGTATGATTTTATTTTTGGTCACGGTATGCGTCATGAAGTTTTTTACCATCACGCCGCGACTCAATCAAAGGAGATCCAATACAACAAAAGGCTTGATTACACGTACCTTGTATCAAATTTTATATAGGTCCATATAGTCATGTCTTTGTTGAATGATAAATTTATTGATAAGAGTGGTAAGATAGATCTTGTGGAGGCAATGGGGTGAGGCAACGCTACGGGGGTTTGGTATGGGTCTAAGGTCAGGCAATTATTTTTTCCTTGTAATTTTTTTTTTTTTTATAAGTATTGTTGGGAGGGAGGTGGCAGGAAAATTTATGAGAGAAGAAGAAAAGATAACAACAAAAGGCGAATAACAAACTAAAAGATGAAGAAAACGATTAAAAGCAGCTTTACTTTAGATTGTTTACTTTCTCTTTATGATCTATACAAATAAGTAAAAAAAAGTTCGGCCTGCTTGGTAAAAAAATCACAATATATTGTAAAGCTATGCTCAAGTGGAAAATAATATCGCAATACGAAAAGCTCAAATATGCTCTGCAAGGCCTACGCCACTTGGTTATTCTATTGCGAATCTTAATTTATTAGTTAGTTATCACAATGTGAGGAGATCAGAGAGTATTAGAATTTAAGAAGTTTTATGTCCCTTGAATGACCGGTGTCAAATGTGTCAAGTTTTTAATTCTTACTGAAAGTTACAAAATTGGGGTATTTTCAAATGAAAATAGATGAAAATTGGGGCATTTTCAATTACGATCGATGTCTATCTAAAGCGAAAGTCAAATTGCCAGAATTTTAATTTTGTTAACGTAATGATGTATTTTTTTTTTCATTTTGTAATTTATGGATATATGTAATATTTACAATAAATTAGTTTTATTGTTACAACTGTAAAAAATAGTTATTCGAGATTAAAATTCATTCACACCGCTTTAGTACCAAAATCATTAGCATTGATCCCTCATATAAGATAATTGTAATGAATAACGCACATTAATTTAGGGGAGGATCTTAATAATGACTAAAGTGAGCTCCAGAAATAATTAAAGCTGCGATTAAAGTAGATCAAAGTAGAAATGAATTTACATGCAAAATAAAATTATTGTTGAAAAAATTGTCGTAGACGGTAGACCCCTTAAAATACTAGTCTAAGTTCTGCCACTAATCTAAAATACAAAGTGGTAACTTTCAATATGCTTTTAGTGTCATTTCATGAAATTGTTCCTTTTGGGGAAAAAAGACCAAATGAAGTCAGAAGCTAATCATTAAGGGCTATTGAATAGCAACTTTTGTTACATCCAACGAAATCATAAATTAAAATACAAAAATACAAAGATTAAATTAAGTACATGTTGATGTTTAGATTACAACTCAAAATGTCCATTGGGTTGAGAAAGAACAGAGGCATTCTACGATGTTGTCAATCAACCAAAAAATGAAAACACAAGATTACGAGAGAGTATATATAATTAAATTTTAGTAGTGTGTGCTCTGCACAAAGCACGATTGAAACACATGAGTCAATATTGTAACATCGTTAGTTTGGCAACAAAAAAGTGTGTCAAATTAAACGTCCAATAGAACTGAAAAGCACAAAGTGATAATAAGATTCCCACTTTCCAATATATCATTTGTTTGTTTTTTAAATAAAGTTATTATAAATATATGTGCAATGAACACTAGTAAAAAAGCCGGAAAGGCCGCCATTTTAGACTCCTTTCCGTCTAAATTGTTTAGTTATATGCTAAAGCATCTCCCTTGATATTAATGCTTAGTTGACCATTTGTTGAAATCAGCTACCCAGAATTCAATCTCGACCTTATCTCTTACGCACCTAATCACACTCCATTTTGCTTAGTTTACATTAGTTTAGTGAAAATTATCCATGCCGATTCTAAAGTATTGTTTTGTCCGTCAGTTGTAAAGGTGAAAAATATGCCTTTCAAGTTTTAATCCATGAGCCTTTTGACTTGTATTGATTTGGTTTTGATTATGATGTTTACGGTTAAAAATGAACCAACGTCACATGATGTATTGATGATACTTTTTGATAAAAGGTAAATTAGTTTGCTATCACATAGTTGGATTTGAAATAATAAAATTCGACTAGATCTAAAGTTCGAGATATAAATTTATAGAATAGATATAATTTAATAATAATTTATTTTCGTATCATGCATATAAATGTACTAAAAAAAAGAAACAAAAATGTGAATAATTCGGATAATTTGGACGATCGTTTAATTAATTATTTTATTTATTCAGACGTGTTGAAACTAATTATGAATCTTATTATCATATTCCGTTATTTAGGATTCAGTTGGGCTGTACTCCGCACCGAATTGTTACGAATTTTAAATTTAGGGATCAAGGTGCGAGGTAGCCGAGTTAGTAATACTTTTCTATAAAATGATTATTATGCAATGTTATCTTACGTGTCGGTCATTAGTTACAATTCGTGTCTTCTTTTAATTAATTCTTTTTATTGAAATAATTTAAACATAAAAGACTGCAGTTCTTCCTTGAGTTATTTGCAATCACAACCAAATAAATAAGAGAGGCGGCACCCCACCATACGAGCGCCTTTTGCTAACTGAACAGTCCAGATAGAGTCGTGTACTTTTCATGTTGCTTTGTTTGTCTTTAGAGAATTTATAATGCACAAATTGAGACAGAGATGTTTACATTTGATACAATATAAAATCCTTATGAGCCTATTAAATCATCTGCGTTAAAGATATACGCAGCTTGTAAATTGATTGATAAGGTCATTAGTGTGTAATTGGAAATTTTAAACAGTCAAGGTAATCAACCAGCATGGAGGCACTAATTAATTTCAAATCCTTCAGAGAATAAAAAGATGTTGAAGTAAACATTTTTTTTCTTTCCTATCTTTCAAAATCATACAAAATGCATGACATAATCTGATATAAGTAGTAACGGACAGTCAAAAATTCTCTCATCACTAAAACCGCATGCAACATCATAAAAAGCATCCTTGTTGGTGTCAGGAATATTCTTACAAAAGGCCATACTCCAGCTGATAACTTAATTTGAGTTGAGAATAATGTACGAACAGCACAACATTATCACGTAAAACTCAGGCTAGTGTAAATTCCTTTTTTAGTGTTGCAGTTCGCAATTTATTTTTTTAGGAGCATTTACATCTTTAATCTTTAAATTGAAAAAAAAGAACTATCACATTAGCAACCTTAGAAATTACTTTGCCAAAAATATTAATTTTTTCTTTATTCTTGCAAATTCACCAGCATTTTTAATATATGAAACTCATTCTATACAATATATTTATATTTTATACTTTTTAATAACTTTTAGTTAATTATAACGGCTAATATTATAATTTTACGAGATTTGTTAGATTAATAGTTGCTCTGGACATATCAAGGATAAAATCAAAGATTATTAATTAGATCAATATTTTTTAATTAAAAAACATATGCTTTATACTTTTGTAAGTCCATATTCGGAAAAACAACAGTACCTATGTACAGTGGCGAAGCCACGTTACATTTGGTAGGTCTATCTGAAAATAAAAAAATTGCATGACACTTAGTATATATGTTTGTAAATAATATATATATATATATATATATATATATATATATATATATATATAAGAAGTTAGAGATCCATCTCAAAAATTTGAAGGACCCAGCTAGACATGTCGTGTTTGATTTAAATTACGTAATGACTCCTAAAATATCGCACATAGACCCATGTCGTATTCATTATAAAAAAACACCTTCTTCATTTCTCCGCAATAAATCTTATTAAGATAAAACTTATAATAGAATAGGAGATCGATTTTCGGATGAATGATTCTTGACTCTTGAATTATTATTTTGTATATTAGATATATTATCTAGATCTTCTATTGTTGTTAGAATAGATGTTTGATTTCTCATATTTATTTATCTGACATTATTAAGTTGTTTATATAAAAAATATTGTTATACTATATTCATATCAAATGAAAGGTTTTCAAATGTGATTTAGCGGCTGGATGGTGATTAAGTGTTTATCGGTGATAAAACGGTTGTGAAACAATAAAACAATGATAAAACAGATAAAACGATTGTGTGATATAAACCAAAATCTAGATAAAACGGATAAAATAAAAATTTTTAAAAGCTTAATTAGACATTATGCCATTGTCGTGCGTATATTTTTCAGCAAAAAATTTTATGTAACCTGTTGACTGAAATCTTAGCTTAGCGCCTGCCTATATATTTTCACAAGAAATGCGTTGTTAACAACGGTCGCATGGATGTGTTGTTTTGCAGGGTCTCTAGGCTACCTTTTTTTTTCCCCTCAAAAGTTAGGTCACGTCTTTCGAATTGTTTTTTTTTTTTTTAATAATACCTCCTTTGAGTTTCATATCAGTGAACTCCACGTAAGTCTCGTTAGAGTTAAGATTATCAAACCACTCTTCATCAAATGCCTAATCTTGAAAAGACATGCCTCTACCCCATGTCTCGCTTTCAATCAGTCAATTATCGTACCATTTCTACAAAATCCTGTATAGAATTGGACTTTTGGCATGATGAGAATTAGTATTACTTTTGTCTCATTTTAGGATATCAGTTGATTACAGCTCGAAACAGTTTCAACAATAATAATTGAATAAGAAACGCTAATAAGTCAGTCTTTTTTTTCTAAGAAGGGCCAAAATACGTCTTTACAAATTATATAATGCGGGGGTGCTAGCTGTATATTCAAAAACAATATTATGGTTACTCTCAAACTCTCATGTTTTTTGTCCAATTATTTTGATTTTTGAGCTATAAATAATTAACTAAGCGTGCATTCCCTAACGACTAAGTATGTATGTTGTAATAATATAAAAGTGCATTATGCAATACCCAAATGTAAATTAGGAATAATTTAAATCATGAGTATGAAAGTTTTAGTTAGTCTGCATTGGGCCATAAACCATGCATTCAGAGAATTAGAAAAACGAGTTCAATGTTTAAGACATACATTGACACAGATATCAGACTATATTTTAAGTTGTTGAAAAAAATCACACATAACGTTAAAATTCATTCTTTTAATTGAAATTGAAACGTATGCTTGTAAAATAATCGTGTGAATTATGTAATAATTAATTGTGTATTCTGAAATGCGCCAACAATTAAGAAAAAAAAATTGCCCGGGTGTATATGCAAAGCGTGAAAGAGAAAAGCAAATATTTTCTATATTAGGTGCAATGATGGCCATTTATTCGAATACGGTCCCTCCAGATATACGGTTTCGTTCAATTAATACCAACAAAATACAGGTGCATGATTGTTTGCTTTCAAAAATGATTAATCTGATCAAAATTAGTCCTTGAATTTTACATAAATAAATATATATATAAGAGGCCACCGATGCCGTCGAGCTTATCCTATTAGTACCTTAGTTTGATTAATAGAGAATATGCTTTATTTATTTCTCTTTTCTCTCTTCTTAAATGCCTACAAAGTGGGAGGAGAGCCATAACGCACTCATCATACATGGACTTCTTATCTCATTTTGTTGAGTTAGAAGTTAGGACCACCCGGCCACTAATTATTATTTTTACGGGAATTGATACCCAGCTCCGATCCGAGTTATAAATGTTGTCTGAAATGAATTTTGGTGTCACTATTATATTGTAAACATTTGGTTCAATTAAGTCCAAAAACCTTGACAGCCACTATTCAGAATCTAAAAAAAAAAAGAACCTTAGATATTATTATTATTATTATTATTATTATTATTATTATTTTCCTGTGTTGAGTTAGTAAGCTTGCTAGCTATCACTCATAATTCATCAAGCTCATACAATTTAAAAAAAAACTTTACTCAATTAGACCCTTGAGCTTTTGGCATCAGTTAGTTTTGATTTGTTAATTAACTATTTATGATTTGATTAATGTTAGATTGATTGGAATTTGTTGAAGTTCGCAAATTATATAAGACATTCAGGATCTATAAAATAATAACTAAATTGTGGAAAACTAGTACAAAAGAAGCATCTTACAATGTACATGCAAATAATTCTAATGCATTACTTTTCTACGTACTTATCTTATTTGATAATTTAATATATTACAGTACTATCAATGTATTAATCAAAGTTTTGTTAAATGACTGTATTTTATTATTTCTTTTTAAGTTTTAAGGAGTGAAGAACTGTATCTCTTTCTAATTTACAATATGCCAACTTCTTTGAATGCAAAAGAGGTGTAATTATATTTTGCATTTATGCTAATAATTTGTAAATTTTATGGCCATGCTAAGTATCCGACCAGAATGCAAACAAGGTGGGGTTTCGAGTTGGATTGTCGTAGCATTTGTACTTTTAACCTGGGGCAGCCGAGTACCCGTGATCTTTTTTTGATTCGCAAACAACTGCTGCATTAGCAAGAAGAAATGAAAACGCTCCTCTATGGTTTCAACAAACTGGAGACGTCCTTTTTCTCAGCTAGCTGCTGGCCCCGGGTACATTATGCTAGAGTATATTTTAAACCTCCAGTTTTCATAAACTAAACAGGAGGAGTTCTAATTCTCATGACTGTCCAAGAACGTCGTTAAAAATAGAAAAAACTAAGAAAACTAAGGGATAAAAAAAAAAGGGATAAATTATGGTTCAGGTCTAAGGTCTTAGACACAACTACACAAGTCATTCCAAAAACAGAAATGAAATTCTCACTAATGTCCAGAGCAAATATTTCTCATTGATTTGTATCGAGATTCATGCAGTATCTTAAAAATCCTTTTTAATAATATATGTAACTTGTATTGAAACACTATCTGGCTAGGTGAATGAACTTAAAGTATGCATCTCTTTAAAATAGAATTTCAGAAATCAAAAAGGATATTTACAATATAAGTACGTATGAATCAAATTAATTCCGACTGTTATAGAGTTGATTTTGTAAGTTATCATGCTAATGCTCAGCTTGTAAGTAGAAACTAATATAATTTTCATGACAAATAAATAAAACAAATTTACACTTTATACATGCTATCAGCTTAAACAATGACTGCAACAATTAATAAATCCTCGTCTTATATGAGAACTGAATGTACATCTATGTCATTGTTAAATCAAAATCATTCAATCCGCGTCAAATTTAATTTGAAACGTCCATTTTGCAATAGAATTCAATTTATCATCTAATTTGAATCCAATTTCAACTGAATTTGAACCCGGAAAATAATGATACAACAGTGCCAATGTGCCATCATACATACGTACGTGCTTATGATGGCAAATATAAAATCCCATAATCACAAAATATTATTATATGTAATAGACACACACCTCTCTAAGTATAGACAGGAGACTGGCACGTGACAAGTAACGAAAAAGAAATATATACAAATATAAAAACTCCACCAAACACCACCAAAGTAATTTTGCGCCACCCATTCACCAATCATGCAATTCACACGATACAGATGAGAATTGTGTGAAAGAGGGGGGTAAAGTTTTGGAGACCTTTAGTAGGTTGGTGTGGTGATGTGGTTATGTAAGCTAGGCCAAGTCCAACTAGGATATTAGCCCCCTTTGTCCTGGCGCTGCTAGCCGTCTCCGTCTGGTCTCTTTCCACACCTCTGTGGCACTCTGTCCCTGATTTTCAGCGTTGCCTCCCCAACCCCACTCAACCAAAAAGCCCCAAACTATTTGCTCCTAATCCTATTCTTAACCTAATTTTCTGTTTAAAGTTTTAACTACTAGACCCCTCCAACAGTTTCTGCTGGAGTGGCCTTCCTCTAGTGGGTACTTTGTTGACTGATGGTTTTAAACAAAAATTTTACCCTTCATTTTTATTACCAGATATTCAGCTGAGCTGAGTTGTCTAATTTGGAAGGTTGATCATTTGTTTCTTCGTTTTGTTTTGTTTTTTTTATTTTTTATTTTGAGGTAATTAGTTAGGACTCAAATATGACATACAAGTCCTGTTTAGAATGATGACAAAATTTTAATTTTATTGTCCAATAATTTTTTAGAATACTCACAATACAGTTCAATCAGAAAATTTTTTGCAGTCCCGATTATTATACAGATAAAAATATAAGTTATCTACACATATAATATCGTGTTTTATTTTGTATATCTAATGATACTATAATTCATTATAAAAGTGCATTTATATCTTTTAATTTCCCTTTTCTGTTATGATGAAAGGTGTTAACTTCATTCGCCTATCAGATGTGAGAGGATAATAATTTTTTGATGTTAGCTGTGGAAAAATAATTCCCCAAGATGCAAATCTAAGATATGTCCTTATAAATCATTTACATAATAAATTTTAGATGTTAACTGTTGATAAAAAGAATTCCACAAAATGCAATCCAAGGTTATGTCCTTATTAATCATTTACATCTTTAAAATTAAGGTCACAAAACTGTTAAGTACCGATAGGAATAGGATCTGATTAGTCAACCGCTATTTCTGATAAACATTCTGACCCCACCTCAAAAAGGATTTTTCTTTTTTAGACTTGAAACGAGCATCATCTCTGACGCATACACCAATACACCATAACACCACCAAAGTTGAAATGGAATAGAATAGGGATATATTCATGTTTTGTTTTTCTTTGCGTAACCAAATTTTATCCTATTCCCATTAGTCAAATTGTTTGGGGCCCCAGAAGCGTCGGGAGTGCACACTTTTTTCTTTTTTCTTTGACCCATAAACTGAGTATGGATATATCATAAAAAAAAATTATATTTACTCACTTTACAGTTTACATCGTATATTTTAGTGGGACGTTATACCTATGCAAAATGTGCTGAATATCTATTGAGTTAATAAAAAAAATATGTGGCCGTTTGTGCTGTACCGGTAATTAAACTGGGCTATATAGTAGGTGTACCGTAATATTCTAAAAGGATCAAAGAAAATAGTATATATGAAAATGACAAAAAAATTTACATAGTGGATTCAGTTATAGTAATCGTTATATGTCATACTAATAAATTATTATTATAATAAATTAATTAAATAAAATAATCCACTTAATAACCCACCAAAATGAGTTAGCTGCTGGAAAAGCTTTTGGTTTGATCATCCTAGAACAGTAAGATTCTGATCAATTAACAATACGACAATTTGAATAGCAAGTGGACTTGCAAGTTATCTGGAAAATTTTGAACCCAACCTTGAGGTTAAAAAAATTAAAATAAGATAACAATAACATTATATATAGTATAAGAGGACTGGGATATGCTACGGATCTCCGTTTGAACATGATTTAGTACGCTGCGCCGTACCTACAGCGACTTCCCTCCCACTCCTTCTCTATGCTGTTCCACCAACCTCGAGCGCGACCACTCAGCCTCTGTCAACTCGCGGTCTATTTCTCGTACTAAGAGCTACTCTCACTGACTTGAAGGGACAAAAAGCAGTATAACGCACAATAATATGAACCAGGACCATAGAAGAAAGAACTGTTTGATACACCGCCACAGAATTAAAATCGACGGTCCCAGATTAACCGAACCATAACGGCTTAGAGAGCATTGATTCTGTGCGGCTCACTCTATGTAATGATCAATGTTGCTAGTGTTGGAGCGCATGAGAATAATAACTAGTTAAAAACACCGAGCTGCCGACAAATCAATGGTCAAATTGATTTATTAAAATTAAACAATCCGGTAAATTCAGCAATATAAGTTTTTTATTGTTTAAAAAAAGTACAAATCGTATGCATGACATGACTTGAAGCATAGCATAGTAACAAATAAATCCACCGACAAATTTTCTATAATTATTTTCAACAGATTTCTGATTATTACTAATTTACCAAATTCAGGAATAACACGATTTTTATTCCTTATTATTAGTGAAACTTCTATGCACTTTTATTTTTTTGGGTAAAATCATCATCTATTGTTATCTTAATTATTTCATCATAAAGCGACAAATCTTTTTTTAATTGTTTCCGATTTTTATTTTTTTTATCTTGCCAAATTACATCCCAATAATTGCAAACTTATTATTACGAAATGAAGAGCAATCTCAAGCTCAACCCTTTACACCACAATGACACATGAATAGACCACAGAAGATCTGAATTGACTGCATAGAACCTTTACCTTACCTTTGTCGTTCTAGAACACGGGAAAATATTGATTCGCCACAAAGAAAAAGCAAATTCCAAATAGTAAATTCAAACATGGAAAAATGCAATAATAAATAAAAATAAAAAAGCAAAAAAGAAAGAGAGGCGAAACAACCCGAACTCACGTAACTGCTTTGTTCCCAAGCAATCACTCTCTCTTATACCCGACCCATCTCCCGTCCCTTCCTCTTCCCTCTCAATTCATTCCACCATTCTCATTTCATTTCATTTCATGCAACTTCACTTGCTGTAAATGGAGTTACGACTCGAGAATATCAAAGCCATAACAATATTGGGTCGAGGCGCCAAAGGCGTCGTCTTTTCGGTCCACGACTCCAGCCACGAGCAACCTCTCGCGCTCAAGGCCATCTCTCTCTCTTCGATTAAGAAGAAGAAGTCGAGCGCTGCTGCTGGAGATGGAGGCGGCGCGCAATCGGGAGAGACGTATCGGCGTCTTTGGTTTGAGAGAGATGTGTTGGCCATGCTCAATCATCCGCTTCTGCCTTCGCTGAAAGGATTCGTGTCTACGGAAACGATTGTGGGTTTTGCGATCGAGAGATGCTCTGGTGGTGATTTGAATTCTCTGAGGAGGAGACAAACTGAGAAGATGTTCTCTGATTCAGTAATTCGGTATGGTACTGTAAATTTTAGTATTTCTCAATAATGATGCCGAAACGCTTTTAATTTTAGTATATTTTTTTTATTACGCTTTTTGCAATTTTTAAAATTAAATTGTTTGAGAGTATGAAGGTTTTCTCTGTCGCCTGTGCTAGTGTTATGTTTCCAAATTATTGATTTTTTTTTAAAATAATACGATCATGCTTGGGGGCATATTATTAATTAGAAAACTTGAGTGGATTTTTTTGCTAAGTTAAATAAGATTTCTGTCTTCTATACTTTATTTCGGAATTCCTCCATACTTTCAAATTTCCTACTTCTGTAATAAGTTGTATTTATTTTGTGACAGTTTTTTTTTATCCTCTGTAACTTTTAAATTCTGTTGTGGCTAGCATGAAGCAATTTAACGTTTTTGAGATAGTGCTTGCTTTTAATCATCCAAAAGTTGTTCCTTTTGGGTTACTTGTCACTACGAAGGGGTTACTTTTACAGATGAATAACATCTCATGCTTGGAATTGAAAATAATGAGACTCTTGAGTTCTTATGCAAAATGAACTTTACAAATTGCCATTCTGTTATTCTTTGTAATTTCCAAATTTCCTGGAATTCTATATGCAAGTTTGCCTCAATGAAAAATGTTCCTAAACTCTTTTATTGATCACTGTTTCAGATTTTATGCGGCAGAGCTCGTGTTGGCTTTGGAGTACCTCCACAGTCGCGGTATAGTTTACCGGGATTTAAAACCCGAAAACATATTAATCCAAGACAATGGTCACATCATGCTAGTCGATTTTGATCTTTCAACAAAACTCCCGGTAAAATCACCGAAGCCTTATAAATTGCCTGAAACACCACCTCCGGCACAAGTTCAGGCCAATGAACAACTTGGCCTAAATCATAGAAAGAAAAAGAAAAGGAAAAACAATTTTCTGTTGAGGTCATTTTCTTGCCACACTGGTGTATCTCCAGAGACTACAGATGAAGCTCAGAACAAATCTCCACCACACAAACCGGCGGCGGTAAGAAATGTTGGGTCAACAGACAAGTCGAACTCGTTTGTTGGTACGGAGGATTATGTGGCACCTGAGATAATTCAAGGGAAGGGTCATGAATTTTCGGTCGATTGGTGGGGTCTTGGGGTGGTGCTGTATGAAATGCTCTATGGTCGGACGCCGTTTCGAGGACTTAATCGTAAAGAAACATTTTACAGGTACCAGTGCTAACTGAAAGCTTTTTCCTTTTTCATTGAAGAAAAATAAAAAAAAAACACGAAAAATGGTAACATAGTCTTTACATTCTCTGCAAATTAGCATTTTGCAACTATAGTTCGGTACATGAGTTAAATGATGTTCAAACACAATGAGAACTGATATACTAGATTGATTACATTTGAGAATTTCTCAGTGTTGCAGACAATCTGAATTGCATAGGAGGTAATTAATTGCTTTTTATGCTCCTTTAAAAAGTTCAAATATATTCCAATAAAGGAAAGGCACTTATATTTACTAATTACAGAGGTACCAATATGTTATGTATAGCGATGTTTAAACTAATTTGATTTGTGCATTTACAACAAAGTCAAATTGAATTTTGTTTTTATGTTAACTATGTACAGGATATTAGTGAAGGAGCCTGAGCTTGTAGGTGAGCAAACGCCACTACGAGACTTGATCAGACGGTTGTTAGAGAAGGATCCTGATAAGAGAATTACATGTCAAGAAATCAAGGAGCATGATTTTTTTAGAGGGGTAAATTGGGAAATGGTAATAGAGATGGCTAGACCACCATATATACCGTCGGCGTCGGGAGCAGAATTGGAATTTAACGAAGAGGATTTGGATGTGGAAAAGACAGTGCAAGAGGTTTTTGGTGAAGAAAAAGTAAAGCCAGAAGTGATGAATGGTGGTGATGATACGGTACAAAACACTGATTTTTCTGATTTTTAAGTTAAATTTTGGTTTTGGTTTTTTTTTTTCCGAGGTTTAGATGAATATATATCGGTGCATGGTATAGGAGCTATGGCAATTTGTAAAATTCTACCTAATAGATATTTATTGTATATGTTTAACTATAAAATCTTCAGAGAAAATGAAGGGGAAAAAATTAATGCATTTGTTTTGTCTGTTCTCCAATGCACGTCTCTGTTTTGTTTGTATCAGATGTGTATATATTTTATTTTCCTTTCTAAATCTTATAAATTGATAAAAAGGTAGCTGAGAGATGGAACAGTTGCTTCCATTAATGATACAGGTTGGAGATAATAGGGAGATATAATCATATCATAAATGACGACACCGTGTTTAGGTTTGAGTTTCAATTATTCTTGAATGAGAAATTGTTTTTTATTGATTTTTTTTTTAAAGATTGATTTTGCATTCTAACGTCTTTTTTGCTTATTTTCTTTTATGCTTTTCAAGTGGATACGAATATTATCGGATAGTGGCTTCTTTTTCATATACACACCTAATTTTTTCGAACTTTAAGGACATCTATTTAATCATTGCGAAAAAATAAAGCGCAATAACAGCAAAAGTTGGTTCCAACGGCTAACAAATCCTAATATTATTGATGAAAAGTGCAAACTAAAATTGGGGACCTTGTCATTTTCAACAGTATGTTTCAAAAAAAGCAAAGATGTAACCTCTCAGATAAGCAAATAGTATAAATCATAAGGTTGATATAAATTATAGCATGAAACTATGAAAGTGCTAAGTGACTTTTTAAAAATGGATATAGTTCTTGTCCAAGAAGCATCATCTCAGAAAGCACCTGGCAAATCCGACTTAAAATTTAACAATTACACTCGCTGAAATGTCCAATGGAGACTCAAAATAATTATTTAAAACGACTCAATAACAGATGATTGTTTGCATGCCATCGTAGATAGAATTTTCAAATAAAATCCATGTGCTAAATACAAAGCATCACGCGCATATACTCATTCGTTATTTCAGAACCAAAGTGACTAGTCAAATACTCCATACGGGATCTATGACGTCGCTCTTATTTTTTTTTTGTTTGTATTTAAGATCCTCTCCAGCCTCCCCAATACCAACAAACATCCAGTAATACCTCCCTTGAGAAGGTAATATTTTGCAGACAAGGATTATAAAATAATAATGGCAAGAGAATGTAATTTTGCTTGAGATTATATTATGTATTTTCTGACTGTATTATGATGTATTGAAAGTTTAAAACCATCCAACATAAACAATATTGTTGTAATTTTATATTTGTTGTTAACATATATAGAGCAATTAATATATAAAAGTTGGAATAATAGCAAAAGAAAAAAACAATAAACTTAATAAAGCAGAATTACTTACTATCATCTCTTTAGCGTCATCCCCATCCAACACCTACTCAGTGTTACTCACCCAACCTCACATCCATCGCCTACTCAGTGTTATTCGCCCTACCTCACATCCAGTGTCTACTCAACGTTACTCACCCCCTCCCCTCTCTTCCCTATCCCCTCCTAGCACGTACATCTCTCAACCTCCCCTCTCCCCCACCTCATAGACAATCAGTATAAGGACCATGACAATTAGCTAATTGTTTTAGTTAAATATAAGTAATTATTCTAGTTAATATAACTAATTGTTCTACTTAATATAACTAATTGTTTTACTTAATATAGCTTATTGTTCTAGTTAATATATCTAATTGTTCTACTTAATATACCTAATTGTTCTGGTTAATACTAATTGTCTTAAAAAAATTAATTGTCCTGGAAAATGTAATTAACTGTCGTGAGAACTAGAACAATTATTTTATAGAACATGCACAATTATTTTATATAACTAGAACAATTAGGAAAATAATATGTGGACGAAGAGAGGGGTAGGGTAAGAGGTCATCACGAGGTGGGGAAGAAGTAATTAGCGCTGAGGAGAAGGAGAGAGTAATTAGCGCCGGAAGCCATGGGATGATGGGATGAGCGACAAAAATAGAAAGTTAATTAGTGTTGATCCAAAAATATTTAAAGATGATTCTTATCACCCATAAAGCGAGCATGTATAAACTGTTATATCTCTATTCATTATAAATATATTCATCTCGGCAGTCATGGGAAACGCTTGAGTTACTATGGTTAGCACAGTAACTCGCACGATTTTCTGTGGCCGATTGAATAGATATTTGTGAGGCATGATTTTTGTGGTCTGAATTTTTTGTGGCATCTTTCGTATAATATTTCAATAATATTTCGATAGTATTTCAATAGTATAATATTTTTGTAGTTGCTCATTTCGTTAAGAAATCATTTAATAACATATTTGTATAGGAATGAATCACGCAACGTGCGAGATTAGCACTAGTTTTTTCTAAAAGAACTCTTAATTTGATTAAAGTAACATTTAACTCAACAACGTTGGCTGTGAGATTTATTAAGGTTCTATTCTAGGGGGAAAAAAAAGGCAAGAGATCAATATATTATGTATTGACTGTGATTTCTATCTAATTATATGACTTTCATTTAGTACAAATTTTTCCAGCCCTTTATTTTTTAAAAGAAAATCTGAACCAAAATTCTTCATTTTCAAAGTTAACTATATGGGAGAAAGTTTTTTATTTGAAGTTTATTATAAAATTACTATTGGTATAAAACTAATTAATTGGTATTAACTTTTTTACGCGTACCTACATATCTTTAAAATGACGAAATGGACGCATTGGTCCGTGCAGACCTGGAGAGTAACCCGAGTTTTTTTTTTTAAATCGGGAACGATATAAACTTGACGTCACTGCTGACAACTTTGGATGTCCTCAGATACTTAGTCGCTAGATTCTTCTTTAATTAATTTATTTGAGTAATAATCTTCGTTTCTGTTTTTATTTCTTCTTGGGCAAGGCATTCTTGGATATCCGAGTATGCGTAACCCTAAAAAATATTAACAATTGAATAATATCATATCATTGAAAAATTTGAACCTCTCGCCGAACCACTTTATTCAACATTTACAGCTTTCAAAATTTTTCTAGTGAGCTTTTATGACGTATGCAGCATCAAGCGGAGTCACAAATTTTACAACAGAAAGCAAGTACGATACTAAATATTGCTATAACAAGCACAGTTTAATCAAAAGCGTATATTTAATTTTACTCTTTTTTCATGTAATATTTTCTATTTTTACCTCTAGACAATATAATACGCACATTTAAAATGTTTATGAGATATTAAATTACATTACTTGAATTGGTTGGCTTTAATCAGAAAAAATATAAAATGGGCGCCGTTTTCCTCCCTAAATTCAAACTGAAAAATAGTGCTATTTTGATGCAATGCTCGAACGGTGGAGAATTGTCCTATAAATTCCTAAATAATTCGATATTAATGATGTTAACTTATTTTATGAGCTATTTAGCGAAACAATGCTATCGTCCATTATGCATTTGATGACTGTTAAATTTAAATTGGAAAATAGTCACTAACTCAGGCTATTGTTATTTATCACTTATTTAAATATACAATAATATCTAATTAGTAGATGGGGTAAATCTATTATACATCATGATGCAATGAAACTTTGGTCGGTGATTTTGCAAGTCGTCAAATCTAATTTAACCAATTCAATCTATATATTTAAATTTCATAACAAAAAAATTTACTTTTTTTTTAAATATTTTACTATATTTTTAAAGCTTGTTTTTTTTATACAAATTACTAGTAAGAAAATTCTAAAGTACAAAGTATTAAGAAATCGAAAAATGATAAGGTTTTTTAAAATATAAAAATTTGATTGTTATGAAATTTTAATATATAAATTGGATTCGTTGAATTAGATTTGTCAATTTGTAAAACTGTCAACAATACGATCATAATTGACGGAAGCCTCTATGCATCATGATGCATAGATTTTCGCAGATGACGTATGATAGTCGTCGTGGGTACCTAAGTGCAAGAGGAGAAAAGTATAAATGAGAATTTTTGTGGCAGAGAAACCAAAATGACAAATAATTAAAATAAGCGATCTAGTGTCGTTTTCAGAAATTCAAATTTTTCGGCTGTTCGAACGGAAGAAAAGGGAAATGAGGAGCGTTGTCCAAGCACATTTTAATCTTTTAAAGCAAAATAAAAAGAATAACAGAAAACAACAACAATACCAATTTACCAAACGCGCGCCAACTTTCAGTCAAACCATAGTAGACAAATGAATCATAAAAATGGATATTTGACGCGTTATATATATAAATAATATAGTGTGTATTGTCAAAGTCAGGAGTTCAAGGCTTCAAGGAAATTAATAATAATAATAATAATAATAATAATCGCGACAAAACAAACCAATCCGTCCGATTGGATTGTGGAACAACCATAAGCATGTATCTAGAGATGCCAAAACTCTGAAGCTGAACAATTTCAAAATTCAAAACTATGACAAATTTAGAGTTGACTGTTGTTAATGAGCAATTAAGTATATCAAGATATTCTCAAAAAAAAAAAAACAAATTTCTTTTTTCAATGTTCCCTTGGTTGACACGATTATTATATTTATTATATTTATTTATTTTTTTATCTGGGTGCAAACAAGCTGCACGGCACTCCAAAAATTAACAATGCTAAATATTCTAGGGCTTTTGCAGGATGATCTCAAAATTAATTTTTAAAGCAAAGCATTTGATCATTTATGGTTTGTTTTAGGACACAAACTCATTCTTTATTTATTTTATCTATCCTAATACTTGTCGTTAAAAATATTCGTTTGTCCATTTTTTGGTTTATTTATCTGAGATCACTCATCATATAGCTAGCCTATATTTATTTTGTTTTCGAAGATTGCTGGAATGCTGCACTATCCGAATAAGTCTCGTGCTACACATTTGTTTTCAAAATTTTATGCTTCATATTGAAAACTTAGAAAACCAAAATTTATATTTTAAATTTTTCAATATTTTTTTAATATTTTAGAAATTCATGGATCTAATTGGTCTTGAGGCCTTCAATAATAATCATCCTTAAAGATCCAAAGTAAGCAACAAAAGCAATGCGTAAAAATACAAAATTTAATCTCCAATGAAATTTCAATATGAAATATACATTCAGCGATTTAAATCGATCATTTGAAACATAAAAATTTGAAATTTGAATGCGTAGTAGAGTCTATCCGGCTATGCGTAGCATTTCAGCAATCCTTTTTTCGAATATACTAGAATTTCTAACCCGCTTGTGTACAAAAACTTGGCAAAACGGTAGAAACAATTATTAAAAAGTATTTATGGCTGATTGGACTTAATATTATCTTACGTGATATTAAGGGACTTGTTAATTGATATTTTATGTTTTTTATGCGCGATCTCATACTTTTTTCTATTACAATTAATTAAAACATTTTTCTTTGTACGATCAAGGCCCTGCGTTTCTTGAGCCAAATTTATCAAATATTTAACTGACTTCACATTTATAAACTGAAATATAAATCATATAGTTTGATATTTTTTTGGAATAATTTTGCATAAGCATGATTATTTTCTATATTTTATGTATTTGATTAATTGCAAAAGCCTCAAATTATTTATTCGAGTTATAAGACGTGCAATTTAAAAAATTAAACATGATTATCACACTTAATGCAACGCAGAAAAATGGAATTGCAAAAATGACCTTTTTTAAAACATTTTCTCCACTTTAAATATTTAAAAATTTAAAATAGTGTAGGTAGTTTCAACTCGCTTAAAATAATTCTAATTCACTATACTATAAACCACAAAAATTGATGTAACTGAATATTTAGTAAAAGAATAAAAATTATAAACATGATATAGATGAGAGGATAGCATTCTTCCCCTCTAATCTAAACTAAACAATTAATTGAATACAACACTTTCCTGTTATCTTTAATAGTTGACAGAAAAACACGTGTCTCCTTCTAGAAGTCACAGATACCGAGGTAAACTAATTTATTATACTGCTTCCAGCTCTCCACAACAAGAAAAGACTTCTATTTTTCTTCAAAAAAAAAAAGAAAAGACTTCTGTTTGGGCCAGACAAACTTCAAGAATTGATTTGAGCCTTAACATTTAATTGCAGAAACTGTCAGGCCCGATCAAACCCAACACAATTAGGGACTGGAACCAGACATGGTTTGCCTTTCGGGTTTGCTCCAAATTAATCTAACCAAGAAGACGAAGGAAAGCCGCAGAAAAAGGAGCGGAAGGAGAGGTATGACTTGCTCCAAATTGTATACGGAAGCTATAACTTGTTTCACACTTTCTGTCACTTCATTAGTATATTTAAGGACATAAATATTGAATAACAAACGTACCCACTTAATGGATGCGTAAATAAAAATCTGAAAGAAATATTTACACTTCAACAAAAATAATAATCGACATCTCAATAAAACTAATTAGCGACAAATTTGTTTATATTAAAAGTGGAGAACCAATAAACTTATATCCATAACTAACATCCAGCCATTGATTTGCATGATCAATGGTTCAAAATGCATAGAGTAAATAATTGTTTAAACCATTTATCTAATTTTTTAGCCTTTGGATGCATGGTTTTAGGAGGTAGGGATAGGGATTAATTATACACGTACATGTATAATCTAAACCATTTGTCTTTTTTTATAATTTTTTATTTCTTTTTTATAGTTTGTTTAAAATAAATTAAAAATGGTTGTTCCAATTAAAAATAGTTGTACCAATCATTAATATTAGTAAGATTTTTTTGGACAGAAAATTTTTGTCAAGTTTATATAGCGACTTTCTATAGAAAAAATTACTAATTTTGAACTTACAAATTTTTGTTTATAAATTTTGACAAGTTTTTGTGACATATTTTTTTTTTATATTTTACATTATAAATTTTTAGATTTTTTAATAGCATAGTGAAGCCATGTCTAATTAATATTTATTGACAAGAGGACAAAAGGATTGAGTGTAGCGCAATGAATATGGCCAGTTATATATAAGTAAAAGTTTTAAAAGTGAGAAAAGAAAAGTCAAATATATTTTTAGATCGATAGTTGGATATAATTATGTTCAAAAAATATTATGAAGGAACACTTATAAAAAGAACAACAAAAGCAACGCAATGGTATTGGTTAGGAGTTAGGACTTACAGGATTTCACAAAGTGAATCAGCTTTAGTTAGTACATCCCACGTTAAAGCATGCTAAATTAGTTTCTAGAAGCCCACACTAAATCCATATAAAAATGTTATGTAGGCTCTTTCTATCCAGATATCAAATTTGAATTCAATTTTCTGGCCCGTCTGAAGGGAGGAGGGACAACCAGATAAAGAGACTTCACGGCCCACGGGGCGTCAATACATTTCCTCACATGTATACATAACACAGCCCAGATTTAATGTTTCCTGTAGCTCTTTTTTCCCCCTTTCTTTTGATAAGAAAATGCGAGGAAACGAGGTATTTGCCAATAAATTCAACTCTCTTTTTCTTAGTTTTCTGCCCCTTTTTGAAGCATCAAAGCCATGCCTACTACGATAGCTTCATATGCTCTCGAACTTAGTTTTTCCCAAAAGCCTAAATTTTTTTTTTTCCGGGTCTAAAGGCGAAAAAATAAAATAACTTTTTCTAACTCGTTTTTAGTAGCGTTTGTTGAGTAAAGAACATACTTATAGGAATAAAGATTACACAAATAAACTTATCAGTTTAAAAAGCAGCAGCGAAGGAAAAATTCATAAAGGTCACTGAAGTAATTAAAAATTACATAATTAATTTTGTATCAATATCAATAAAATTATCATATCACAAAGTATCAATTTTTTTTAACGATGGGAGTCAATAACGAATTATCGTCATACATACTGATCAAATGTGGAATCTTTTTACATAAATTGTCTATATAACCATTAGAATATATATGCAAATGTTAGATAAAAGAAAATAAAATATGGAAGACATTGCATTTCATACTCAAAATTTAAAACCGTCTGTGGTTGTACATTGGGTTATACAATGAAGTAATTCCAGATCAAATAAACCTTTTTCATATTAGATGCCATGCAAGATTTGTTTGTAAATTACGCATACTTCACCTAAACAGAATGTATATTTATCCTTGATGTGACATTATACCGTTTAACCACTGCTGCAATCATAGCAACGCATCTGGTTATAGAACATTTTCCAAGCAAATTCTATGTATTGAATAGTTGTGTTATCCGAAATATTCCACAAGAATATGGGACCTACAAGAGCATAACTATTTGTAGTTCTCTCACACACAACCTACCCCGGGAAAAGGTAAAAAGGAAAAAAAAGGTAGATACACGAATGAAACAAAAGATGAAAAGAAAAATAATGATTGGGAGATGCAAATCATGCAATTGCACTGAAAAGCCAAATCAATTTACTCAGTTACACTTTTTGATTGAAACAAGAACTGACTATAAATTACAGTACCCTGTCATTCTTATTGAACAAAAGTAGAAAACAATTATACTAACCAATCAAACAATTAAAAAAAAACACAAAAAAGAAATCCACTAATGGGAGCATCAAGCATGACAATTCGAAGGAAATATATAACAATTGGAAGTAGAAAGACTGATATGTGAGTTTTGTATATATGCAAGGCAAAATAAACAGAAAAATGCACTCTATAATTGTACCAGCGGATACCAACACAATATGATACTAACTTCTACAGTTCAGAAGAAAATATTTGGAAACTGGACAACTAGTTAGATTAATGTGAGCAAAAAAATTTTTTTTTTAAGATAAATTGGGGTCAAGCCTCCTAAATTATTTTTTAAATTAAATGTCTATGAAAGACCCCAGCCGGATTTCGAACCTGCGACCTTTCACTAATGGTGCATTGCTGTGAGCAAAAAAATTATATCTTCCATTATCATACAAGCAGAATTCCATTAGGCGTTCTTAGTAGATTTAAAATTTGTCACTAGCATCTTATTTTATATAAATTTGGGTTTCATACAAAATTCTTATTCTAGAACTACCTAATGGTCAGATGCAAATTTGAAGTACAGTACGAAGACATAGGAGCCAATTTGAACAAATAGAAAGCTGAGTTTGTCAGGTAAACTACCGGTATGGTACCTCGGGTACCAAGTACTTACACTTTCAATGTTACCAATTTAATGCATTTAAGAATAAGGGGCCGGTATACTGAAAAGATGCTTTAAGTCTACTGACTGAATTAACCAATTATTGAACCTACAATAAAGCAACAAAACAGCATGATAACGGTAATTTGAAGTTTACAATATACATATGGAAAATTTTATTTCTGAAACTAACATGTAGAACATATATCAAATGCCAAATATGCAAAGGCTGCACATAATAAGCGTGAGCATGTTTGGAAAACTCTAATTTTTCTCTCAGAGAAAGTACCCTGTGGATTATTCTGATAAAATAGTCACATAGACAAATCTAGAAACTTCACATGTTAACAAATTTCAGAACTAGCAAATATTGCTATTTAGTAGAAGTAGCATCAAATTGTAAACTTTGCACGTCTCATAAAAGTACCAATCATTGTTTCTTGGAAATTTTAATTACAAGCACATAGTGATATTAAATATTAGCAGATTTTGTCAATATTGAAGGCTATATGCAAAACTTTTTGTCTTTACAACATAGTTATTGAGATAATTTTTACACAAAAACCCCACTAAGCAGAGATTATACTTGGAATCAATGAAACAAAAGGAATTACAACGTTTATAGTTATCTACACATCTAAATAAAAACCGTTCCACCATGGACATTATTAAAATTATACTTTACCCAGAATTTGTCTATAAATATTTCTTTTGCCTTACAAAGGGACAGATACTATTTAAAATTTTACAATAATCTTCAGCTATCCACTAGTATTTGATAGGTTAAAAAAGAAATTGAAGAAACTGTCAGAAAATAATCTAAAATAGGAAAAGAAAAAGGAAGTGAGAGCCGGATGCAGAGGTTTATCGATCAATTCCAGCTTTGCATCCTCTCAATAGATCTCTATTTTCTCAATTGATCCCTATAAACTCCTAACTTTACAAGGCCAGGAAAGATCGATAAACCACTGCGTCCAGAAATCGCCACCATTATTAGACCATACTAAAGCACACGCACAGAAAGAGAGAGAGAAAGAGAGAACCGGATCTTACCTTGTGAGGTAGAACCAATGTGAAAGAAAGAGAGATGTATGATCAAAAGAGGTAAGAAGAGGGAATCAAGGAGAGAGAGAGAAGGAAGTAAACCTGGCAGGGATTGTGTGACCATGACAGGTGCTAAGAGCGCAATTTAAGAGCTTGTGGGGGGCAAAATGGCCATTTGGTGAGGTCATAGTTGACTAGGATTGAGATGGACCTTTTTTTATTTATTTGTTTTAGTTTGTACTAATTTAATTGTTTTTAGGGTAGTTTTCAAAGTAGGTTTTTATTATTTTTTTGAAGAAAAAATGGAGATCAAGTCTCCATCTAAAGTAGGTTTTTATTATTATAAATGATTTTACCGATTTTTATGTCATTATCTTTCACACATTGTCTTCCACTAACATGTTGCATGTCATTGTATTTCTTATGTTATCTATGGAAGCATCTATTGTATTTAGTAATATTGAAATTTGAAGTTATGTCAACATCTGTGTTTTTGAAAAAGCATACCTAAAATGGTCGATTCAACTGGAAATAAGTTACCAGATCAGTTAAAAAGTAACCATAAACTGATGCGATCATGAATTAGTAGAAACATATTGGTCTGATGATCTCAATTTCAATGAACTGATGAACCGGACCGGTCGGTTCAAGCTGCTTGTTTTTTCACGGGCTTATTAACTACAGCCTAAAGAAAAAAAATAAAATCTGGTTAAGCTAAAAAAAAAATCAGCTAAATTTTTTTTTTCGAAAGATAAATTTTCAGTTAACTATTTTTTATTATTTAATATATTTTTATTTATTAGTAATAAGTATATCATAACTATGACTTGATGTTATTTTTTGAATCGATGGCTTACAGTTCGATGACCGGTCTAATTTTCAAAATATTGATTAACATTAAAGTTTATTCGCTTAGACTCAATAAAACATACTTTGTTCAATATCCTTAATAACACTAATCTTAGTCTTGAGACAAATATAACTATTAGGCTTTGGGCCCTAAGGTTGTACTCCACGACTCAAATTGGAAGGTTTAAGTTGGGGGAGAGGAGGTAAACTTGTTGAGTTCACCTGCTCCGGAAATTTCACGGAGGAGGTAAGATTAGGAAAGATTTAAATTCTCATCTCAATTTTCTTGATTTTGGAGTGTAGTCTTGAATAAACAATCAATCTAATCTTTCCTCTTCTCACCCTTATCCTTTTTATGATATTGTGGAGCACAACCTTAAAATTTTGATAGTTCAACCAATAGAGAATTTCAAAGATGCCCATATAATCTGGGTTTTGAGAGGATAGGATACTAAACAAAGATGTATGAGTCATCTAGATGAGTTTGATTTCTATTAACATTTAACTTTTAAACAAAGATGAAAATCATAATTATCTAACTTTTCTTAAAATTAAAATTTTCAAATTGTTTGAATCTTAAAACTTTTGAAAATCAATCTAATACTCCTACAATTAGATTACTAAACTACAATTAGACCATTGTCTTCTACAGTTGAGAAAAACTCATCGTAACTATTGAACATGTAAAAAGTGAAAATCGTTTTGGGAAAAACTTTCAACAGTTCAAATTGTTGAACATTTAAACGACCTAGACATTTAAACTTTCAACAGTTCAAATTCTGAAGCAGTGGATGCTGCCTAGTATTTCAAAAAACTCTGAAGCAGTGGAATGTTAAAAAAAAAAAAACTCTGAAGCAGTGGAGCAGTCGATTCGGTAAACATAGTGGAATTCACTATATGTTTTTCCAACTTCTAGGATATGCATTACTTCAGAATAAGTTAGCAAATAAAGAGTTGACTAGGTAATTAATGCATAATAAATTCCGAGAATTATAGGTAAAATTGCAAGAAGTAGTATTTAACGTCAATTCTTTGTAGTAGGACCATTATCGACGTGTCTATGCACATCGCAGTGATGAAAATGGTCCCTACTATTGTCCAAAAAATCTCGATTGTGCTAATTAGACGACAATAATTTGTCCAAAATAGTGAATTAGTACTTTTGTAAGTGCATTTGGGCCATCAATGTCTTTCAATTGAAATTGTTTGATAAGAGAGAGGGTGATTTGGTTCCTCATTTATTGCGTAGTGGAAAAAAAAATATCAAACATTATACAAAAAAGGATAATACAATGTAGAAGGTAAACTCAACAATGAAATATAATATGGTAGAAGGTAATCCCGTTTATGCGGAAGGAATTTTCTTTCGGAATGAAGATAAGGTTCTTCATCATTTATTGCGAAGCTACCCTTCGTATTCTTGTCCTTTTGATATTTTTTAATCCTTTGTCACTTACTAATTGCTTTATTTCTTGTAAAAAAAATTGTACCAATTACACAGTTTTAGAATGGTTGTTTGCCCACTTGTTTCTTATTAAAAATTAAACGCTTAAATAAAACTACATTGACAAAGTTATTTTTTATGCTTTTTTGAAGAAAAAATAAACCCAAATAGTATATACTTTAGAGGACAATTAAGTAAAAAATAATTAAAAGATACAGCTATTTTTACTAAGAGATGATGATAACTTTATCTTCGAATTATTTTCTTTGTATAGACTGTTGCTACTGCTAAGTGTCTATTGTAACTGATCAAAAGTTTATTTTCTTCTCTTCTAGAATGGGCATTTAGATGGATTTTTAATTTTCAGTTGCCCCACTTATATTATTAATGTAATTATGTTTTGGATGAATGCAATTGCCTACGGGCTTCAGTTGTCAAAAAAAAAAAGGCACAACAGTGAGTGTTGATTTGGATATGTGGAGAAATATCTTCCATTTGGAGACTTCAATATAAAATTAAAATAAATAAATAAACAATGGTATCACTTGAAATAGCTGGGGGAGCAATGGCATGATTGTTTCATGGAAAGCAGGTGATCAGCCAAACAAGTTTCTCCAAAAAGATATGATGGGATTGGACGCATCTTCCCACCACTTCTCCCTGCTTAAAACATAGTACACCTTTAAATGTAGGACCTACTCATTTCCAAAATATTATATATAAACCTTTTGTCAGCACCAATGGTAGCAGGGATCTAGAATATTTTCCCCTTTTTTATGTTTATTATGAGCATCAAGCAGCCTCAATTAGTGTGATACTGTGGTTAGTCGCTGACATTAAGGATAGCATCTCACATTTTGTAAGACCTTATATTATCCACTTTGTTTCTTTTATTTATTTTAGGCCAAGTGTCACCAATACACAAGAGCTCACATGCCTTAAACAAATGCAAAATTGGCATCTACAGTTTGTGGGTCAGAAAGAATTAATTAGAGTGTCTTGTACCGAGCTAGTACGTGGCATTTGAACTGCCGACAATTTACAGTGTTGGACTATCATGGTTATGGCCAGACCCAATTTTAAAAATGGGAGGTTGGGTAAACTTTTTGTCCCCACAAAACAACTCGAGTAATATATTATATATATATATAAAAAAAGGAATTTTTACAGTTCTGCCTTGATTGTCTGGCCAAATTTACGGGAAGTTCAAAGTCTAATTTTCCTTCTTTTTTCAAGTTCCTCTATTTTGATTTTTATGTGCTAGTTTTGAAAATACCATTTCAGCACAAAAAGGTTTTCAGACCACTTACATCATTTCAAAACTAGACGGAGGAGGGGCAATTTTTAATCGTCAATTTATTTTCAGCGCTGAAATGTACGAAGATTCACTTTTGAAAGGATTCAAATGAGTAGATAATTATTATTAATTATAGTCAGTCATAGCCCATAGCTGTATATAAAAGCATGGAAGAGTGTTTTTAATTTTATTTTTTCGGATGTGTGTGTGTGTGTGGTGGTGGCGGGGAATGGAATGCGAATTTTGGGCCGAATTCTAATAATTATGTGGTTTGTAAATTATTATGCTCCAGATGTCCAAGTTATTGGGCCCAGTTAGGTCTTACCAATGGGCCCAAGTATGAGCCAATTTATTTAGATCTTTATTTCTTTCATAGTTGCAAGTATTTATTTATTATTATTATTATTATTATTTTTTTGATAATAGCCCCCTTAAAAGGGAGCCTGCATCCATTAAACGAATGCAACAAGTTTTTACATAAGTGGTCACACAGCTAGTGACTCATAGTATGCAAGTATTAAAAATTAAAAACAAAAACACGAACGTTTATAAAATGATTACTTATTATTTTCTCCCTCTTGCATCAACGAAACACTTTACCTCGAGATCTACTAGGGAAGCTCCTAAATGTTCCAAAATACCTAGTTCCCATACACAGTTTAACTTGAATACATCTCATTTTAAACTAGTTATAATCTTTCAATCTAGTGAGCTTATTCCAGCACAGAACAGCACAGAAGAAAGATTAACGAGCATTGACCCCTTGGTTTACAATTATTTTTTTTTTTGAAAAATTTACCTCCATTTTATTTTTCTTTAAGATAATACAATATTTTCAAGTCTCTACAGTCTGATCGTGATTCCTCAATTATACATTTGGTTCAATCAAGTTACTGATCGCTTATGTAACTTAGTTCTCCCCCAAGAGGCCAAGACTAAAACAAGCTTTCAAACTGGCACCAGTCAGAATTTTACCGTACATTTTTTGAAGGACGAATAAACCTAATTACTCCTATAGAAATTGATTTCTAGTACGCAGTCCACATCATGACATACTATATTGCATAAATTTATCATAGGAATGGACTATTCAGGATAAGACAGAAGCCGTTGGGATTCACATTATGTATCAGTTTGCGTTGATGAAATTGAAATAATGTCAGTCAATTTAAATTAGTTATGATGAATAGTACAGATTCCTAATAAGTCGATTTTGGTATACTATCACATCAGCTAATATGCTTTATTACTTTTGATAGCTAATCACATAAAGATACTGTATTTGTTGTGCTTTTGTTTTCTTCTAGTACAAAAACCCTGTTTAATGAGCAGAAATCTTACCAGTTCTCAGAGGTACCTGATTCAGAAATTAATTACATAATTCATAAATAGGGAATAGAGCGGAAAATAACAAATAAAAAAAATCTGACTACCAATTTAACGGGTCAGAGCGGTCAGGCTGCTTTACTGACCAGTCAAGACTTTACGGTTTGAATATTTTGAAAATGAAACAAAATATTACAATATTATGAACCAATGGAGGACCCCCACTTCATCTCAACTTTCAGCTTTGGACTTTATATAATATACATAATAGCATGAGAGACGTAGACAATAGACTGCCATTTTCTGGGCATGAATCAGAATTTAATTTAATGGAGTTGAGGTGCATTCATGCAATTCACGAGTGACACATGACACGAGCCTCCTCTTCTCATCACTTATCTTCTCTATTCTTCTCTTCTCTCTGTTGCTGTGTTCTCTGATGAAGTAATAAAGTAACTCTCGCCTGGTTTCAGTTCTGGTACAGTTCTTGGATCTTCTGTGGCGACAACTATGTATTTCAGTTTGTACTTATGTGTACCATAAATGTTTATACACCCAAAAAGATCTTCTAATGGATATAAGTAATTGGATTTCTATACCAGTGCATAGCGTTATATGGAAGTATGTTTTATTGTATGACTGAAACCTTTAGTATATACTAATTATCTTGTGACAGATTTGTGATTTGTGATATATATCCAAACCTGAATACTGCTAGTGGTCCTCTGAATATGGTATGTTGTTATGCAGGGTCCATGCTATTTATATATTTTAATTAATGCAATTGGCCAATTGCATATTCCTTAAGCTATTGGCCTTTTTAACTTGATGCGGATAATCCAAAAAAAAGAACAAGCCAGGATCAGAACAAACTAGCCAAACAAATTAAAATCAGAATTTTTTTTTTTCTTTTTAGAGGAATCTTCTCGTAGGAAAAACAGAAGTAATTGCCACCTGTTTTTGATATGTATATCCATCTAGAGCAGATGGCATCCAAGCAAGCGCTTCAGGTTCTAATTTGCCAATCCAATTTCAAACCAACATTTGGAAAGTCACAATTTATCCCTATTGCACAGCAATACTAATCAAATATTTTATAGCGCAGCAACTCTTTGCCTTGGTTTTTTAAAATTCAAGAAAGTGACACTTCACCAACAACAAAAACCCCCAGAAAATTTTTGCTTTCCAACATATACCCTGGCGCGCACACTGCCATCTAGCTAGCCATGCAAAACTATCAACATACATACCTAAACCTCCCCTCTCTAACTTGAAATTTAAAACTAATACATTAATTAGCATCTAATACACATTCTCTTCCACACAATTTGTCCGTCGAAAGCATCGCTGTGTGACGTAAATTCAGTGCAGAAGGCTTAGGGTTTCCAATGATTTGACGGTCTCGATGTTAGGCGAGTGCAAGAACTTGCAATTAGGGCAGTAGGGAGATGCTTTTGACAACATCACCAGAAGGTGGCAGTTGACACAAACAACCGCCACCATGCCATCACCATCGCTGTCTCCGCTGCTGGCACCACTTCCAGACCAACTATTTTGCCTGTTTGCGTACGGTTTTGGAGATGCATAGCCTCCATTGTCGTCCGAGTCAGGGTAGGTTGAGATGTTTAGGTCCAGGTTCAAGTCTAGATCTTTCGGTCGTGTCCAAGTTTTCTTCAGGGTTTTGCGGTTTACATAGTACATTCGTCCCGACTGTAAAATATAAATCCCAAAATCAGAAACGGTATCCAAAATAGGAGGAGTTGGTAGTAGTTTCGAATTAATTTAGGAATCTAATTTTCTCGGTTTCAGATATTAAGTTCTACATATGCTTGACATTAAAACCCACTTCAGTAGGTAATAAATTCAACAACCTCCAACCAATTCATTTATTTGATTAAGAATTTATTTACAACTAAATGAATGGGAACTAAAACAGAAAATTCAATTAATTAATTGTTCCATTTTTTATGCATGACACCATCACTTTTTGAATTTCGGAATTTTGGAACCAAAGTTTTTTTTACATATATTCAAATATGCAAATATGACAACACAATTTAATGGCCTAAGACAGCTTAATACTTGGACATATGCATACTTTCTGCTCTGATCTAAATGTTATCAAGTGACAAAAATTAACAAACTATTTTCATTTTCCGGTCATTTATCAGGACAAACAAAGTACTCATTAATTTATACACGTGTGAATGTGTGTGCGCATGCGTTTGCGATAGAGAAAGAGAAATAACCTTGAGATCGAGGCATTGTTCCCAATCAAGAGGCAAGGGATCACAGAGTTGCAACTCGAGATCTTCAGTAGTAGTCTCTCCATGATACATCTGCAGCTGCTTCCCTTTTAATTTGAAGTTGTTGATCTCTGCAGTCCCATAATTGAAATTAGTGGAAAACGAAGGGCCTAGAGACAATTCCGGCTGGTCCATCATCACTATATCTTTTCCCTTTGCCCCCTCAAACTCCTTCCTCCTTTGTAGCAAGTCCCTTATCATTATTCTGGTTAACCTAGGATCTTATACAATATTTAAAAGAGGGAGATGAAGCAAGAGAGAGTGAAACAGATTGTGGAAGAGGAAAAAGAGGTGTAGAGAGAGAAATGGGATTAGGAAAATTATATATAGAGCAGAGAGGTGCAGAGAGAGAGGGAGGTCATGCAAGAGAGGGCGTGTGCAATAAAAGAGAAGTGGGCATTAAATGCGTTTCATCCAACCTCTAATTAAGAGGGGTAGGCCATGCATTAAAAGTTGATATGCATCTTGAGTGCAACTCTATTTTGCATGTGATCCTCTGTGACTCAACCAACAAAAGCTCCCCGCAATTTCATCATTACTTTATTAGTAACAAGCATTTTGTGATACTTATTAAAATGATGGCATGGATGCATAGTTAATGGAGCTAGCATGTCATTTTCACATAAGCATTAGACATTCAATATGCAACACGAATTATTTGCATCATATAATAAAAATTGAGTTATAGTTTCAATTAATGCTGCATTTTTAATGAATATAAATTAATGTTGTACTTTGTACGTGACATTTTAACCAAGCATGCGAATTATATCTACAGTACTGTAAAGACGCGAATTTTACAATTAATTGTTGATATAATTATAAGAGTACTAATAAAAATTGATTACAGGGTAATTGTATTTATTAGGTGAAAATTCTTAATTAGTAAGTTCCATAATTGTTCATTAAATAAATTCAAAATTTATGACTCTGCCTTTCAGGTATGGTATTATTTTGATACCTAGGAATATCTATCGTCGCCATTATTAGGCTCATATTAATTGTACAAAAGATTGTTGGTAACTTGAATTTGGGCTGTAGAAGATCTATTAGTGTGACAAGTTAAGTAGGCCCCCTTCTTTCATTACATTAATTAGCCTCTCTATATGGCAAGACTATTCATGCCATGATCTACCCACTAACAATATTTGTATCTTCCCTCGTATATTCAATTTTCCTTTGTATATATAGTATCATGTTGGATGCGCAAGGGTTGTATTTATAATATATTATTGTTTGATTTATCTCTTGGTATATTATCTCCTACCAGACTTGTTTTCAGGGTTCCGAAAAACGAAATGTATTTATATATATATATATAAAAAAAATACTAAAGGAAACGATTTTAAAAAATACATTAAGCCATACTAAATTTTATGCAAATAAACATAAAAGAAATTGTGTTATTTTAAGAGATTTTGCTGCACCTTAGATACATAATAAACATCTCATTTAAATAATGAAAATATAAACAAATATGAGTTATCCAATCAGAATTATTAGAATAGCGAAAAAAATTGCACCATGGATCGAGGACATATCACATATGTGAAATGCGACGCGGCATAATTAAAGGGCTCCAAATTTGATCCGTTTTCCATGAATGTATTTATATTAATTTGATAAAAGGGTACTACATGAATATGAACATAAGGCAAGTTCTTTAAAAAATCTTAGAATTTTAGAAAATTTTGTGCATAATTAATATTTTTTAGTACTAAATGTATATATGTTCGTACATTGAAAAACACACAATAAGTTGCGTGAAAGTTCATGCAAATGAACATATTAGGAGTTATATTATTCTAAGATTTTGTTTTAAAAAAAAAACTCAGATGAATCATAAACATCTCATTTTTAATGAGAGAAGAAACATGACAACATATGAGTCGTCCGATCGAGCCGGAGAATTATTAGAAGAGTGAAGAAGTATGACGGCAAAGGACGTGTGATGTAGCATTACTAAATGGTTTGCAATTCTCTTTATATATATATATTCATCTCTATCTCTACTACTTATAAATGCACGGATCCAAGAAGTATTAACACACTAGATCTATTTGGATATTGATCCCAAACGAAACAACAACATGTTTTGGTTTTTCGCATAACAAGGAAACAAATCGAGGAACATAATTACCTGTATCTCTTGTAGATTTGAGCAACATATTATTATTGCTTAGCATTATTTTGTTTCTTTATTTTTTTTTCCATATTTTGCTAGTATTTATTAATTTGCTTCAGTACTGGACAATTTTTTCTTAATTTTTTTTTTTTGGCTGGAATTATGGCTAACCGCCAGCAAAACCTCTGGCAGTTTGTGTTCGATCTATTAATTGTACCTCGTTTATAATTATTGAATACACTATATATATACAGTACTATAATAATGTTTTGGTCTAATATGTGTGTATGATATAATTGCATGTATATCTCTTTAATTGTGTCTAGTTCTGTCACCATGACGCAAAAGGGTCAAGGGCTAATAAGGCCTTTGGAAAAATTCATTGTATCTATCAATATGTTTGTCTGGTGGTTTGCTAACAAATATCAAATTGTCACGTAGAGTTTGAAGGAGCAGTGCATCTCCTGTAGCTAGCCTGTCATGTTCTGATTAATGTCTATAGTAAGACCACAGTCAAAATAATTAGACATAACCGCATTGATGTATGACAATAAAGAAAAAAAAGAAGAGTATGAATCTTCTCTCGTGCCATAAAAGGGGTCTCATGCATCATGTGAGCATGATCCTTGAATAGCTCCCAGTACCATTAACTGCCATGAAATAATCAATGAACTGCCCCTTGTGATAATTCTCACACGAACTTTAGAGAGAGAGAGAGAGAGAGGTGATGGGTTCATTACTAAATACAACAGCAACAAAAACCGGCCGGTGCAGTACAATGCAATTAAAATGGTCAAGGAATAAATGACAAGTGTTGGCTACTGGGTCTAGACTTCAGGTTCTCTCTGAACGGTACCAGATGTGTTGTACCGTGTGGCCTTTCGCTGACAAGTGCCCTTCGGAATTATTTTGAATATGGAAAAGTGGTCCTCGTATAAACATGAATGTATGACAAAGTGGTTGTGATGTGCTGTGTAATTGGCTGGGATTGAAGTTAGTCAATAGGGAATTTATACCTTTTTGTGAGTTTTGTATTTCTGTTGTACTTTTTGTGGGCTATGCATTATTGCTTGTCCGTCTTTTAACTGAGTGCCGTTTGTATGGATATTGAATCATATTCATGTAGTATGTGGTTTTCTTTATATTATGGTTTTTTTAGCATCTTTTAAGATTTAGTTTGATATTTTTTTCTTATCAAATAATTAATTCGGAATTTACAAATCATGTCAGATATATATACTCTTTTTGTTAATTGTTTAGAAGCAGTATACATATATATAGATGATGAAGGTTTAAAACTTAGGTCAAATTAATTAAACCTATGAATTACCTCACTAGACGTTCGAGTAAAGCAAATGTGTCGAACCCACAAGGACGGTTGAATACCAGACTTAATCTTTCTTAAAAGCTAGAGGATGAGTTTTTGTGTTTTTAGAAAATTAAAAGGTAATAATAATAGTAATGAAAAATAGGCAATTAAACAAATAATAAATAATAAAATATTTTTGGAGTTATTTTTTATATTTTCGGGACTCAAACAGATGCAAAAATATGTCCTAAGGATAAGTGTTCAATTAGTTTAGTTTTAAGGCACCTCTGTCTGCAATTTTCACCGAGACAGAGGGGTATTTCGGACCGAAACAGACTGATTTCGGACCGAAATCAGTACTGGTTGGGGCTAAAACCTGCCTTAAACTTTATTGTTTCGACTTGATAATTTTACTGGATAATTTGTGAAGGTTACTAAGCGACTAGACCCTAACCCTAACCTCAACTTTCGCTTCTTGGTTCTGGTTTGGATATGATGTCGGGTTTTACCACATAAATAACCAATCCTATACTTGCGTAATTAGACTAGTTTATTTAGGAATATTTGGTTGGATTTCTAGAGATATCTAAAGTCATGTCGGTGCAATAGAAGTTAGTCCTTTCGGTCGTTAACTAACATATCCTTTCGAATCTGGGTTTATCTCAAGTACTTTAATTAAATTGTTTATTTGGTCGAGTTATGTCCTATCAACGCTACGTATCATCAATAAGCTAACTTTCAAGCAATTAAACAATTCTATCAAGCAAGTAAATTAATTCACAACCAAATAAATCATAAAATATCATAATAAAGCTATCAAGTCATAACAATATCCTAAACTAATCTACTAACTATCCATAAGACATAATAAAACTACTCACTAATCGTCATGACAACAATAACAACAATAAACATGCAAATAATAAAGATACAAGCCATAGAATAACAAGATAAAAGCATAAAAGAGTAACCGAAGTGTCCCTTTATGCAAATACTCGCTGGTCCAGGGCAAAGGAATCGATGGAGAACTTCATGCCTTGCTGCTGTCGCCTTCAAAGCTTGCTGTCCTTCAAAGAATTCCGTGGAAAGAGCCAAAACAATGGAACGAGAGGTGGAAATCAATGGTAGAAGGTGGGATCCCCCTTCTGGAGGCAGAAACGTGCATATAAAGTCATCCCAGGTGGCCAAGAGGCGGCTAGGGCAAAGGGGAGGCGGTTTGCACTTTCCTTCTTCGAAAATTACCAAAAACGCACTTTCCAGAAGTGCATTTCGCACCGAAATCCGTACATTTCGGACCGAAATGGCAGCACTGCGCACCGATAGTATTTGGGCCGTAATTTCTTCATCCGGACTCCGATTTAGGTGATTCAAAGTTCGTTGGAAAGCTTAGGATGAGCTCTACAGTGCTATGGATCCATTTAATCATTTTTGTTCTCCAAAATTCTCCCTTTTGTGCAATTATTATGTCCAATCCACCAAGTTCCTACAAAATAAATCAAATGCCACGGCAGTACCAAAATCTAGGAAAACACAACAATTCATGAGGCAATTACAATGGTTTGAGTAATATTTGGGTGCTAAGTACAGTCAAAATACATATATAAATATGAGATATCAATAGAGAATGGATATAGAACACTGATGTGTACGGATCGTCCCTGTACACATGAGACGTTTTTCGAGATCCAAAATTCAAATGGCCGATCTGAACCGTTCAAGTTGTTCTCCATATTGAAAAACCCTTGAAGACCAAGTTTTACATTTTTTCGAATTTTTTTACTATATATTATGATATTTTAAAAAAACACTACAATTGGAGTATTTCAGGCCCTCCAATTTGAAAATATCATAATATATAGTAAAAAAATTCTAAAAAATGTAAAATTTGGTCTCCGAAGATTTTTCAATATGGAGAACAACTTGAACGGTTCGGATCGGCCGTTTGAATTTTGGATCTTGAAAAACAACTCATGTGTACGGGGACGATCCGTACACACCAGTGTATTTTATCCATTCACTATATATATCTTAGTTACTTCGAGAGGAAAGCATGCAGATCGAGTGATGATTACCAATTAATTATGGTAAATTTACGATGTTAATGATTTTACATTGCACTTGAAAATACAATTCAAAAACGGTACTGAACTTAAGTTCACAACTAATTGTTCAACTTCCAGTCACAAATGATCATTGATATTATACTATTTCACAGCCAAAATATAAATAATTTAAACATTCATAAGGTTTGGATTTCATTTTATCAAAAGATCAAAATGTCAAATCACCTTGCTTTTACAATAATACTTCGATGTGTGAAATATTCACATCTTATAATTTTAGGTTGCATGCATTGCTTGTCAACAAAATAAGAGAATAGTATAGTTCAAAAAAATTTCGTTGGACAAACTTTTGAGAGAGGGATAATTAAGCTTCTGCCAGGCAAGAGTCAAGTCTCTTCTAAGCTGGCTTTTAATTGGGACCAAGCGAAGCAAGCAGCAGCAGCAGAGTAAGTTGGTTTAAATTTCAAACATTGAATTATAATTTGGCAATAGATGACATGGAGAATTATGATCCTTTATTTCCAAAATCAGAAAAAAAATAATAAAAAGTTTGCAAAGTAATCTGAAAGTTTTACTTCCGATTTATTTCTCAAAATTCGAACTTAAATTAACGTCTGATATGAATCGTTCAACTAGTTTTCCAATTGAAATATAGTTAAAACTATTATTTTTATTTTTCTGATTTTAGAAAAGTGTTGTTATTGGAAAATTATATACCCTATATAAAAAATAAGAAAAAATAGTAAAAAGTTTGGAAAAAAAAGATGTAAAATTTTGATTTCTAACAAGATTAATATGAAGAACAAATTTCAAAATTTATAATGTTAAGCAACTTTTTTAAAAAAATAATAAATTAGTTATGAGATAACCTGAATTAGAGGAGCAGAAACTACTGTTTGTCTGTTTATTTAATTAACAAAAGTGAAAGAAGAATTTCCAATTAGGGTGACAACGACGCTTGTTTTCAAACGAAACAAGGAAAGAAGTGGTAAAATATTTTTACTACAATTGATATTTCATTTTGAAACGAACAAAGCTACGAACTGTTATCGACTGTACTGAATTTTAATTAGCTGCCTGCATGTCCTTTACACCAATAGCAACACCAGGAAAAATACGAGGGAATCGTACATGCTTCTGACCCGGTCTACTGCCAACCAAAAATCATAAATGGAGGCGCCTCTCTTGGGTTGTTGGAGTCATGAAACTTATTTATTATTTGATGTTTCTATCCTTCATAATTTCTCTTAACTTTTTGTCCAGGCCTTATAGAATCTATCTATTTCATTTTCCAAATTAGGGAGTTATTTCATATTTCAATACGGGTTGGTAAGTGTTAATTCCGAAATTTATGGACCTTATCCTTAGAGATCATCATAAAAAACAATCCCAGAAAATATATTATTATGAAAATTAAAAGCATGACCCATTATAGTACGTAGGATTAAAAAACAAGTAGATATATATATGTATAGCATAGCAAAACGGGGCCGATAAGGATCTATCCTAGTATTTCTCATTTCTATCTTTTTCTGAAAAGATACATTTTTCCTTTTTGTACTTTCAAAATGTAATTAATTAAGCTCTAACTAACTTTTTATTTTTACGCTCATCCTTTCATCATCTGGATTTTTTATTTTTGCGCTCATCCTCTCATCTCCTGGATTTTTAATTTTTGCGATCTCATCCTCGATCCCCTCCCAACGCTAATTACTCTTGTTGCTTACACTTCTTCCATCTACTGGGGACCCCACTACGCACAAAACTAAGACAATTAGTTCAAAAAATATCACAATTAGAAAAATAATACTTATTGTTCTAGTTAATATTGCTAATTATTCTAGTTAATATTGCTAATTGTCTAGTTAATATAGATAATTGTGCAAGTCAACATACCTAATTGTGTTAGTTAACACACCTAATTGTGCTAGTTAATATACCTAATTGTTTAGTTAATATACGTAATTGTGCTAGTTAATATACTTAATTGTTTTAGTTAATATACCTAATTATTTTAGTTAATATACATAATTGTGCTAATTAAGCATATGTGTCGGATGAGGTGGGTATGTACTGGGTGTAGGGCTGTATAAGCGAGTTGGGACAACTCAAACTCAGCTCGGTTGTAACACGAGTTGAGTTGAGCCGAGTTAGAAATACTTTTAAACTTTTAAAACTAGCTCAAACTCAGCTCGTTCCCTCGAGCTAGCTCGTGGGCTCTTGAATTAGCTTGAAATAAACATATATCCTTCAAATTTTTATTTATTTAATTCATATGTTATTCTAGTATTAAAATTTATTGACATATACAATATTGTAAACATTAATTTTATTGTAGTTTATATTCTTTTTATTGATTTGAAACAAAATATCTCTTGAAACTCAATCTATCATATGTAATATTATTTAAAAATAAAAATATGTAAGTAAAAAAAATTATAATTAATTTATAAATTTTTAATACTTATAAAATATGTTGATAATACATATCAGAAATATAAATTTATTATCTCACGAGTTGCGAGCTGAGCTGACCTCAACTCAAATTCGTCTCATTAGCCAACCGAGTTAGTTCAGCTCGAGTTCTGCCAACTCGAGTTCCATTGGCTCGAGTTACAATCGAGCTTTTTCTGAGTCGAGTTCGAGTTAGCTGATGAGTTACGAGTTTTTTGCTCACCCCTAACTGGATAACAGAGCTGGATGGCAAGGAATGAAGATCAGATAGAAATGGATATGGATAACTAATGAAGACGCTGGGCATGTTTCTGAAAACGAAAAATATAAAACGCGTAATTAATGAGGACGCTAGATAATTAATGAGGACGCTCGAGATGAAAAATGATGGAATCTCTGAAATGATAATAAGCAATTCCGTTTACTCAAATACTAAAAGCTAATCTAATTAAATCCACATAATTTATCTACTTCTTTTACATAAAACTCTTATAAGCTGAACGGATCATGGTTTCAAACTGAACCAGGCAAGGTAATATCGTGCGTATATTATATTATTTTTTATTTTGGATTTTTTAGGAACACAACAAATTGGAAAGTAGATAAATACTAAATAATATAATGGTATAATTGAAAAGAATTATTTAAGATATAACAAAAATATAAAATTGTTACTTTATCGAATTGGATAATTGTTGTCCCTAAGTACGGCCTAGAGGGGGGTGAATAGGCACAAATATAAGTAGCAAATCGGTTTGGTCAATTTTGCGGAATGGTACAAATAATTGGTTCACACAAACAAATATCTAATTAAGTAAATAAAAAAGAGAAGAGTAAGAGAAATTGACACGCGATATGATTACGGAGTTCCGACCCGCTAGATGAATGACTAGCCTTAGTCGTACGTCTCCGGGAGTTTCGCAACCACCAAAGGGCGCGCTCCGTTCAATTCCACAAAGAACGTGTCTACAACTTCGAACCGAATCGCCTCGTCACAAGGAACTCGAGGTGGATCGGCCTAACCTCTAAATAATCAACAACTTGAGTGATGCTCTTAATCAAATCTCTCAATGAGTCTAGCTATAAAGATCTTGAGTTTGATTGATGCTAACTAATCTCAATGATTTTGCTCAAAAGTGTAATCAACCAAGAGAGGGAATGTTCTTGCTGTATGAAGCTCAAAGACCGCTAAAAATCAAGGTGTTGAAGAAGAAAAACAGTTGGAAAACCACTCATATAAATAGAGGGCGTCAAGAGCTTCATAACAGTCAAAATTCTGATCAAACGTTGTATAATGTTCCGAAACGTTGCTTAACGCTTGAATATAGCCGTTATAATAAAACAAAATCTGACATATCCGTTGGAGTCTGTCTGAAACGTTATGTAACGTTTCGGAGCGTTACACAACGTTTCAGAGAGGCAAAGGCCAACGTTAAAAAAGATGTCAGACAAACGTTATACAACGCTATGAAGCGTTATACAACATAACGGACTAAGAAATCGTTAAGTAACGTTACAGAATGTTAAGAAATTAGCAAACCTTACTGACTTATTACCAATCGTTACAGACCGGTTCCTCTTTGAAGTCAGTGGAGCGCGCGTTACCTAACGCTAAACAAACGTTATACAATGATATAAAAAGGAATCGTTATCAACGTTTGTTTAGTGTTATATAACGTTAAACAGAAGTGAGCTCACGTAAGCTCAGAAAATTTGGTCAAAGGTTGTGTAACGCTTCAGAGCGTTACTTAACTTTTGACCAAGCGTTACGCAACGTTACATAAACGTTGAGTAACGTTTGAAAGCAGAAAACGCAGTTTTGATCAGGATTTTACGACCTGAAACGTTATGTAACGCTACAGAGCGTTATATAACGTTTGGTACAGAAAATATTTAGAAAGTGAGCAAAAAGATTGAGATTCATTTTTGAGCTTACAAAAATTAAATCTAAGACTTTCTAAGACTTAAGTTGAGTCATCTAGTCCTTCACAGCCTTGTAATACTTGTATTCTTGAGTTTTAACTAATGGAACATTTGAGAAACGAAAACATTAGTATAAACTAATTTATTTTGCAAATCGACAAATCGAGAGTTAATTGTTTAGTTCAACAATAATTATAAAAACACACGCTACGCACACGCACAATCGCAGAAGATATTCTATAAGGTGAGTTCTTTTTTCCCCTTAAATGGTTGGTAATATTCCATAAATTGTGATTAATTGATCACATCCATGAGTCCAACCCAACATAGGGCATGCATTACTTAACATGTTATAAATTATTTCAACATATTTATTAAAAAAATATCAGTAACAAAAAAATAATTAGAACTCTGTCTATGTTATTATCTCTACTACTTATAAAAGCACCTAAAAAAAGAGTAACATGTCATATAAAAGGGTGTAAACAATTCTTATATCAATTATGGATCATTGATTTGTGTAATTTGATCTGATCAATGGTCTAGATCTTTCTTTCAGATTAAAATGTCAAGATGTTTTATTAGAAAAGATTAAGTTACTACCAAATTAACTATTTATTTAAAAAGAAAGACTAATAAATTATTGATTTTACCATATCTTTATTGGCTATAACATTTAAAGTTCTATATGAAACAAAAATAATATCAATATTTCAATTTCTTATTTGCCCACATATTAAGAGCATCTTTTGCTAGTTTTATAAAATAATTTCATAGCATAGCCGGTCTAAAGTCCGGAAAAAAAAAAGTGGAGGGGAACTTTATATAATTATATTTAAATTTGTTCATTTATTAAAAAAATACAAATAAAATTTAAAACAAATTAAATTTAAATTAGACTACAAAATTATAACTAAAGATCTGTTCTATATATATTATAAATTTCTTTTGCACATTTTTGTTATGGAAACTATGAATAAAAGAAACGATTAAATTTCTAGAAAAAATCGTCCTTGGACCGGACCAGGCCTCCTAAACCCACCCGGTTCATCTAAGGTCGGGTTTATCAAGAATTTGGGCCAAGGTTTATAGGGTGGTCCGTGTGATAACTCGGACCGGAATAACATGTGAACCCGTGAAAATTCGGACCAGAATAACCATTAAACGTGGGGTGGCTTGGACCGAACCACCCCGAATTGGACCGTATGGTAAACTCTAAATCTATATATAGTAATTTTGATCGAGTATCATTTTCTATCAGCTCCTAAACCTGGTTGTGTATTTGTACTGATAACTGCACTTCGACCAAAACAGATGACATATCCTTGTTGTTTCCTCTTATTAGCTTTGGTGCTTAATTAATTGTGCCAATTGAGTGTACATTTTAGGATTATTGTAAGAACTAGTTAAGCTATATCTATAATTGGAGGTTTAATTAATGCCTGTGTGCTAAATAGGGGCTCTGATGCACAAGATGGCACTACGCCACATTTTCCCTTCTGTAACGTTCAATAAAATGGATCTATGACGTTTATTGAGACGTTACAGTAGACCCTGTTACAGATTGGAAAAAAACGTCATAGATGATCGAGAATCTGTGACGTTTATTAGCGAAAAAACGTCATAGAATAGGGAATCTGTGACGTTTATTACCCAAAAAAAGTCAAAGAATGGGAAATATGTAACATTTTTTTTCAAGAATATAATATAATATTTTAAAACGTCATTTTTATTTAGGATTTTGTAACGTTTTCTTGAAAAAAAACGTCACAAATTTGTCTTTTTTTTTTGGGTGATATTCTTTATAAAAAACCATTGCAAAAAATATTTATTTATTTTATTAAATATCTGCTCTTCGTAGACTCTCTATAGTCGTATACTATGTTAATTAAATAATTCGATAATATACAAATCACCATCTTAATCAACAAATTAAGACGATTATTATCACACATACAAATTATATAAACAAACATAATCTATATAAAATCTCCAATCCACTACCAATATAATGAACTTCAAATAACAATCAACCATTCTATACAAACAGAAAAAAGAGTATAGTTATAATACAATCTTCTATTTAATCTAACTAACTGACACCTTAAGCTTCCTTAGTCTCATTTGGCTCCTCATTCTCAATTGGTTCTTCATGGATGCCAGTCATAACTAACACTTTGACAGAATCAATCTGGTCTTCAAAAAAGTATTAGTTATTTGGAGAAATTACCTTGGCTTGGATTAACAACAGCTCCACGACCTAGTGCCTTCAGTAAATTATAGCCCTACAGTAAAAAATATATAAATCTATAAATTAATCAAGAAAATGAGTATGAAACAACAAAAATAAGTTGTACTTGATATGTCTAGAATTATCAAGCAGTTTATGTTGCATAGATGCTGGTAGAGATTCTTATTGGCCTTAACAGGACATTGGATTCAGATTAGTATCTACCTATTATTACATACAAGTACATTCCTGGTTGTTGCACAATTAGGATTTCATATGCAAGTTTCTTAAAGAACATTACATGTTAATTTGCAAATAAAGAAAGCCCAGCTATTTTCCAAATGTCTAGACAGTCTAGTAGTTTGCTATAAGCTAATAAGGAACTTAATTGCTGAGAAATAAACCTGACCAAAAGCATGAACACCCGAATCAATACGGTCGGCACTGACAAAACAAAGATCACCCCAATCTAGCTTTTTGATTCGAATAAGTGCATCCTCTATATGCCATTGAATTGTTGGAGTTGGAGCTGGTTGGTACTTGGTACTACCACCCTGGTTGGTTCAAATTATTTGATGAAAAGCAATATTAATCTTCAGAGTTCAGAGCCTATACTTGATATGTATGATGTCAGTAAGATTCAAAAGTGACTCAAGGCAAGGGATGCAATTGATACCCAGTTAAACATCAAAGTGTTTAATAGATTAAAAAAAAGGAAAAAAAAAAACTCAGTTTGAACCAATTTCTAACTCAATCGGTTCTCAATTAAATAGCTCAAACTCAATCATCCCTTTACAATCCACGCCTCCAAGCTACATTAAGTGCAATTAAGACTCATAACTTTATAGTTAGCGATGCTAAATTGACCATTAACCTTTAAATGTAAATTAAATATGGATTTTAAGTTTAAACCCGAATTGCATCATTACATTATGTTGGTACACCAAGCCTTGATTTACCCCAACCTATTAACTGGACAAAGAAAGCCCTAAAACTTTTTCATGATTCAGTAAAGATCAACAGTCATATTAATTCTTTGTTCAAAAAAAGAATTGATAATTGGTATTTGAAAAAAAAAATGATAAAGGAGCTAGAAGAGTTTGAACCTTTCAATGTGGTGACATCATAGGCAACAACCATCAGCCACTTATAATAAGTGGAGATTTTGCCATCAATTTTATCACTCAAAAACTGTCAGTAATGAAAAAACAAAGAAATTAAATCAAGATAACACAATTACAGAGCAATAACTGGAAGAAAAATAGGACAATCACTAATTTAAGCAAAATAACGTTTTTTAACTGGAAGGGGTTTATTAACCCCTCACTAATTCATTTTAGAGCAATAACGTTTTTTTAATTCATTTTAATCTGATTTGAAGTCAACTTCAAATCAGAAAAATCAATAACGTTTTTTATATAAAAAACGTTAGAGAAGAGAAACGAGGTTCTATAACGTTTTTTATATTAAAAACGTTACAGATTGAAAAAAAATGTATAACGTTTTTTATATAAAAAAACGTTATAGAAGATTTGATAGATTTTTTTTTGGTATGATAGAAAATTTTTAACGTTTAATTTGTAAAAAAACGTTACAGATTAAATCCATCTTTTTTTCTCGTGCTGTCTCTGACAGATATGTGACGGTTTTCAATAAAAACGTTATAGATGACCTGTTACAAAAGCTCTTTTTTTGTGGTAGTGTGGCATGATTAACTCAAATGAGAGTTCAATTGTCAATTGAGGGGATATGTTAAATGGGAGCTTTGTTGTAAATTGGATCAAGCCAGCATAACATACGATCGTGAAGCTAGTATCTTTGTACATTCGACTTGTTGGAAATGGCTTTTCCTGATATTTGTGCTAATGGAACAACGAAACTATAGAGAGAACAACCTTGCTCACGTTGCAGCAAGCTTTCTCTATTCGCCGGAGACACACAGTATGGAAAGACTCAAAGGTGTCGTTTGGATGGGTTAGGAATAGGGTAGGAATAACATAAATTTAGGGAAATTGTGGGAATTGGTTATTCCGGAAATTGGAAATGTTGTTTGGATGGTGAGTTTAGGAATAGCGTTGGAAAGTGCGAAAAGTAGAGAGAAAAGTGTTATTGGGAAGAGTGTTATTGAAAATTGTGTTAGGAATGGAATTGGCTATTCCAAAACCGTTTGGATGAAAAATTGGAGAATGGAATTGCCAATTCCGGAAATTGACCAATTCTCATGCATCCCAAACAACACCTATAGGTCCAACTATCCGGATTGGCCGAAAAACTTTTAAGTAATTAACATTTTACCCATGTCGCTAATTTAAATCACTATTCATCGATATTAGTGATGGTTTGAAAACCATGAAAAATTAATGGAGTAGGATTTATTTGTTGACTAAAAATAGAAACAAATCTAGCTGGAAGTTAAATTGATTGAGTTGCCCAATTTTTTTCAAACAAGAAAATTATAAATAGTTTTTCTTCTAACAATCATTCAACACCGATTATCTCATAGGGTCAAATTTATTCAGAAATTGAATAAAAAGAGAAAAATGCCAGCAATCATGGCAGCAAAAGCCACCACGATTGTTCTTCTCCTCGTTTTTTCTCTCCTCTCACTTTCCACCACGAAAACTCTCGCAAGATTCTTCAACCCTGTCAACATCCCATCATGCCATGGCCCACCCAAGGACATTAATATTTCAAATTGTTACGCAGACTATGAAGCTGCATACGGAGTTACCTTTGCTAATGAATTTCTGAAAGCATCTAATGCAAAAAGTTCTGCCCTCATCAAAGTCAATGCCATGAGATCCGATTGTGAGAGTTCCCTTAAAATCTTCAGCAGCATGAAAGGTGGCTCACAGTCACAGTCTCAGGCAGCTTTCACATGCAGCAAAACCTTTACTCTTGCTATCTATTATCTTGACAAAGCAATTACAGTAAGTCTTGGATTAATGTTGGACTTAAAAGAACTCTAATGTAGTCTTAGGTGATGTGATGTCATGGGATGTCCTAATATTGCTATCCATTAATTGTGATTGTTTGCATAGAATCAGATAAATTAAAATTAGAATGGAAGATAAACTCATTGGTAATATACTAGGTATCCTTGCATATCAAAATCAATTGCATTGTTTCTTGAAGAAGAGGCATGGAAAGTTGTGAGATGTCAGTAGTAGACAAGAAGGTGGTTCTTTCGAAATAATTTTGTTCAAGTTTTGATAATTGTAATAAATCTTATGATATGTTAGGCGTTCTGTTTCGTCAGCAACACCATTCATAGTGGGGTGTACTTTTATAATGTTTCCACATGATGTAATAAGAATAAATATATAATGTTGGGAGGTAGTTAGTAGGTGGATTTTAGTGAGTTTGATAAAAAGAAGGGTTTCGGTTCCCGTGCTAGATGATACATTTATTATTTGTAAATAAAATTAGTTTCATTCCATATGACAAACTAGGTCATGGAAGGGAACATAGCCCTCAAAAATTCACAAATCACAGGTGATGGGAGTGCAGAGGTCTGTTGAACTTGCAGCACAAAATGTACAAAAGTGCATTGTAATCTTGAAGCCAGAGGTACCACGTTGGCCAGGAGTGAAATGGGTAGTGATGATGAATAGTAATGGTACTCTCAAAACCTGCAAAGAAATTCCAGCTATTAGTTAAAATAGCATGCATTCAACCAATGATTTCAATTTCCTACCGGCACCCTTACCGGCTAGATGGCCGAAATCCGAAATTTTCTGGTATTTTCTGAAAATTTTCGGTATTTTGTCTCACAATATTGGAAACCGTCGTTTCGGTCACTGTTCCGGTATCCGGTATTACCGGAATTTTCCGGTAAGGGGTAGGAATTTGAAAACACTGCATTCAACTTCAATTTTTGTTTATTTTGTTACTTTTCATTTCCTCTATTTAATAAAGAACTCCTAGTTACAAGTCCTACAAATACTGCCGGCGAGGACTTGACCTCAGGAGCACCAGCATGAGCTGTGTTATGTGCCTTTTTTTTTTTTTCCTTTTCTTTGCTTTATTTTCAAATTGCGAGGAGATTCATGTTTGATAAATCTTGTCCGTGAATGTAACATTTAATTTAAACAATGACTCGCTTCTCAAGTTAGTGTTCCAAATTTATCTTGAACCATATATTGCTTTATTCCTTTGAAAAAATTTAATATTTTCATTTGATTATTCTTATTATTTTTGGAAATTTGTGGGAAAAAAGTTTCCAATTAGCGTGAGGCTTTAAATTAATTGTGGACTCCTCAGAGCAAAAAGTTTCATGTACTAGAACTCCCTAAGAAATTCTTTATTTTAGTGATCTACAATTTGTCGCAAAAAAGTGTTCAAAAAGCAAAAGGAATCACCAAATTCATCTCAAATTCCTTAATTAATTCCAAGGCCCGTGTTGAGGGGTGAAGTCTGTAACAATTTAATCACTAGAAAAGAGATAGACAAATACAGATATTTAACGAGGTTCAGCACTAACTTGATGCTTACGTCCTCCACACATGCACATAATTTTTTTTTATTAAATTTATTGTGAGGGAGAAGATGACCCAATTCCACAGGTATGATTTGAGTTCATATGATTTTTGTTACAATCCATGTATAACAAAAAGGTATAGACCTTGGTTGATGTTTATGAAGAAGTAACACATCAAGAACATTTAGATCTTTATGAGAAAGATTGACATGGATAACAAGTCGACTATATACAAAGCACGGATTCTTGCTTGTACATAGCTATGTCTAAGTCGATGACAAGTTGACTATATACAAAGCACAGCTTCCTGCTTGTAGCTATGTCTAAGTCAATAAAGATCATTCTAGCAATTGTTGTATTTCATAGATATTGATATATGAAAAGGACACATCGAAAACGTCTTCTTCGATTGAATGAAGGAAGAGATTGTGTATATGATACAAATCAAGGGTTTTGTGTTGATGTATTGCTGAAAAAATATGCATGCTTCAAGGATCCATTAATGGATTGAAGCAAGTATTGTGGAGATTAGAATAAACATTTTGACAAAGAAGTCAAGGATTTGAACTTCATTAAATATAGACAAGATATTTAGTGGGAGCATAATTGTATTACTTGTATTGTACAAGGTAACAAAATCTTGATTGGGAATAACATTAGAAAAATGAATATTGCCAAGATCTCATTGAAGAATATTTTCTCAATGAAAAACTTGGGCAAAATCGCCTAAATTCTAAGAAACAAAATCTATGAAGATAGATTATGATGGATATTAATCTTGAGCTAATGTGCATATAATGACGAAGTGTTTCAGAAACACAAAATGACGGACTCCAAGAAATGATGTCTAACCATGTCATATGGCATTTGCTTGAGTTTGAATAAGTGTATTGCAACTCAATTTGAGAAGTGCATGAAATAGTTCAAGCATCCTTCCGTTGTGATTTTCATCATGCACGTCATATTTATGCACTTGTCCCAATGTGTTGTATCCAAGGAGTGCGACAAGTAGTTATCAAGCGCATACAAGAAAACACATTTAGACAATGTCAAGGATATCCTAGAGTATCTTATGAGGAAAAAAAGATATGTTTCTCACCTGTTATGATGAAAGAGAGCTCGTGTAAGCTGTTACACTGATGCTAGATTTAAAAAAGATTGATATAATTTGAAATCACAATTAAGCTACATAGTCTACTTAAAGGGTGTTGTAAAGTCTGCTTAAAGGTGGTGTTGTAAATTTTGGGTTGGGTTGATAAATATGAGGTCAAAGGAGTCAAACCATAGTTATTTACAAAAATAAAATGGTTAATTTCTAACATGAAAGTCTCAAGTCTTATATGTGAGAGTCTTGAATGTAAGAAGGATCATGGAGCAAATAAAGAAAAATAAAGGAAAGCATCTGGTGCTTCCTGAATGCAAGGTTCAATTCTCCATAGGGCTATCAATAAAATCCGTTTACCCGTTTGTCCTATCCGTACCGCATTCGATAAGGCGGGTATGGATAAGGTTTTATTTTCGTTATACTAACGGGTATGGGTACAGGTAAAGAAAAATTTTCGTTAACTTAGTGGGTATGGGTACGGGTAAGGGCTATTTCGTACCCATTATCTAATGGGTAAAATTTTACAAAAATATATGTATATATAATCATGTTATTAGCGTATTTTATAAATATGTTACTAGTTTCTATCTTCATCCAAATTAATTTATGTTGATGAAAAAATTAGTTTGTATTCTATTATATTATAATTTATAATTAGTTATATAGATTTCTTTGAATTCCATTGATATGGAAATAATTTCATGATACTTTTTTATATCTAAAGTATTATCTAAATGTTGTACTTTATCCATATATTTATTTGATATTGTTTATTTAGCACATTATATATATTTTTATTAAACTAATAATATTATTATTATCAATTATGTACCGTTACCGTTAAGAATACGGGTAAAGTCATTTTTTAATGGGTGCGGGTAGGGTATGGGTAAAGAAATTTTAATGGATGCGGGTATGGAAATACCTTATACCGTACCGTACCGTACCCATTGACAGCCCTAATTCTCCAAGGCAAATAAAGGAAAGCATAATTGTGTTGATACTAGTCATGGAATGCTTATGCTGGAAAAAGAGGGTCTAGATTTCTTTTTAAATTCAAATCCTCAAGAACCACGATTGAGTGTAGATACAACTAAATGTATTAATCTAGCAAAAGAGTTCAACAAGAGTGGAGCAGATTATTTCTTAAACAATCCTGACGGGATTGAACCAAATGCAAAGGGCTTTCATGCATTACAAGTTGTTCTAAATCCTTCAAAGAATGGTGTACTACTAATGTTTCTACTTTTACCCCTTCCTTGGTAAACATTGCAAATAAGGCCTCCCTGTTAACTAATACCAAGACCAAAGGGATCACTCGATTTTCTGCAATTCATGTGGAAGAGCATTATGGCATGCAACAAGGGCTGAGAGAGGCCAACACTGATCTTGGATTATTCTAGCTTGAATTTTCCAAATTACAACATCCTATTGATGAGAATATGGTTATGTATTTCTTCTATAGTGAGCTTGGCACGTGTAGTGAGAAGTTTCTCAAATTGATTGAAAGTGTACAAATCAGAGCAGATACGTGGATTTGACAATAATACCCCTCTGGTGGTTGGCGCTACTAATGGAGCCTCGGTCAATATTAACCCCAAGGTCCCCAACCATACAAACTTGAGCTTCAAAATCCAAAACCATGAGATGACCAAAAGAAGTAAGGGAATTAAATAACATATGCTATGAGCTAATGATTTGCAAAGAAGGATTGATGACCAGGGGTTGTAACAGAAGAAGGGTAGCAGTATACATTGAGAACCAAGAAAAAGTTATGCAAGTTCAAAAGAAGGCAGCTGAGGTCAAATTTTGTCAAGGACAAATTGAGGTTAAAAACAAAGAAAGAAACATGAAACTCGACATGAGGGTCTTAAAAGGATAGATAGAAAATCGAATGGTAGTACCTCAACTTTTCTACATTGAAGAAGAGTTTACATGGGAACATTATGAGTTGATCAAAATTAATTATGTACAATTTATTCTAGAGGACGAGAATGAGCTTAACGAGGGGGGAATGTCACATACTAAGTCTATCAGTAATCAAAGAGTATCCATAGAGGAAGTTGACTGGATCAACCATCAAGCCAGTCACAATGGAGGAGTAATAGTAGCCACACTTTCGATTGATAAAATGATCACTTCATTAAAATAAGGGATAGACTTAATAGGAGGCGGAGAAATTGAAAAGGCTTGATACACAACGATCAATTAATCTATACCGTTCATCTGTAACATATTAGATTAGGGACTGGGAGATAGATTATATAGGATTTATGTAACTGCTTTGCCTATAAATAGGCAGATGCTTGCAATAGAATGTTATGATGTTAAATGAAATTATTGTTACTCTTTACTTATCTCTTTCCTTGTCTTTGCTTTTTCCATTTATCTTCCTATTTCCTCTCAATTTATGCTCCAATTCCACTAAATTAATCCAATTATCACAGAAAGACTGTGAAATCTTCCATGCATGTATAGTTAGTGATTACATCGTTTCTTTATAAGAAAAATAAAAAAAATTTGCGGGATGCAAAAAAGAAATTTGATATCAAAGATATTAGACCATGTCTATCTTAATAAGGTCTCCTTTAAAGAAAACAAGGAAAGAAACGGCAGAAAAAAATATATATATATCAGATAGAAGCTATCCAAACCCTAAATCCAATTGAGCAAGTCGTCTTGAGAATTAATTATCCGATAATATTACTAACTGGTAAGAAAAATAAAGTTTGCATAGTTTGGGAGCTTGTAATGGTACCTTAGCCTAATAGAAACCCGCATGCGATCACAATCCACAATAACAAAAGAAAAGGACTTCACTTCTGTGGCGGCTCCATATAAGTCAGATAAGAATGAACACAAAATCGAGATGAGCAATTTTTTGTTTCTCGTTAAAATTTCAAACCTAGGCCAATTAATATTAGGGTGCGTTTGGCTACGTGGGAACAGGGGTGCGAACAAGGGTGTGAACAGGTTCTCACGAACAACAAGTTCGCTGTTCGTAGTTCGTAAAAATCGGGGAACAAGGAACAAGGGGGTTAGTTCTTGTTCTCGCTTGTTCACGATCTGTTTGGTTCCAGCGAACAAGTCTTGTTCGCGAACAAGATGTTCGAACAAGCTGCCAAACATACCCTATATGTGTTAAATATGTTTTATCTTGCAAAAGTTATAGGCAAATACTGCTATATTTGAAATTCACTATGAATTTGTCCTTAATTATGTGTTCCTGAATGTAGTAGAATGATCAATTTCAAATAAATTGCTATCTGTTATTATTAAAGTATTTACACAAAAGAGGCAAGATACCAATTGAGTACCGTCATATAGAGAGATGCCACAGATACCTGCAAAGATGGAAAGATGTACGATCGCCGACAATTTATATATTTTAGGTCACTATAATATTTTGTTCATGTACCTGTTTCCTTCTTGAAAAAATAAAATAAAAATTAAAAAAATCCAAGTGTAGGTCTGCGTTGCTCTAGGGATTACTGTTGCTACTTGCTAGGTTTTAATTGAACGTCCCATAACTCAATACTCTGTACTCCTTGAAGGAAATAAATTTTCACACCTGAGACGCACTCAACTTAAATGCAACATTTAATAGTTTTTCAGCCCATTTTGTACTTGCTCGACTCGTATACGAATTAATACTTTCTTTATTGCTCCCTCCTTAATATTCCCAAATTTCAGCCTTCGAATAGTTAAAAACATTGTAATCCATCTGGAAACTTCTTTTTAATATATTAATATAGTAATATATACTAGCAGAGAACATTAAATCTAAAATTGACAACGGATGTATGTTATACAATGAATAAGTTGCTCCGTCGTTATATCATGCACCAATGAACCAACATATTTTCCATACAGTGAATTAAGGATGCTGCAGAGGCCATGCATTGATGCAATAATCACATGCATTTATGGGCCTTGACCTCAAATAATCAATTAAAAGCTTAAATGGTTTACTAAACATCCTAAATATCCAAATAAAAGGAAACTTCTGCCAAAGAAAATAAAAAAAATGAAACAAAATCCTTTTACAAATCAAATGAACTAAAACTTTTTCCAAGAAACAAAGAACGATTTAACTGGCTACCATTAGATTTACATGTTACAAAGACTGCCATATTTCGCATGCCATACAAAACGCAAAGAGACAAAATGTATATTACAAAACCTTAACATCATATCGCAAATACTTTCTATGTATTACTAGACCACCTAATAACTTTTTTTCTGAAAAAAGGAAACAAAGGAAGAGGAGCTGCAGCTGCAGTCACATGAGACATCTAGGCGTTTTCACAATTTTTTGCATTTTGCCCCCAAAAAAGGGAGAAACGAAACCACACGTCCTAAAGATGGCACATTTTTCTTTTGTTGTTAGAATGAAACAAAACCAATTTTTTTCTCCTAAAGCAAACACTTACCACTATTCTTCATCCAAAAAGATGTCTGGTCTTATCATAGATCTGTATTTACAAGAAAGAATAAAAAAGAACAGGAATTAGTGATGTTGACAAAAATAATCTAAAATACATCTGTTAGTTTTGGGCAGGGAACTTGAGAAATTGAATCTATTTGGGTCCTCCTCAAGAGAACTCAACTTCAATATACTTTATATTTTTTATATTCTATTTTGGGACCAAACTTTATCATGCTGTAGGGACACTGGAATTAATCAGTAAGTCTTAGCAATACCAATACTGGTACAAGTTTCTGAAGTTAGACACAATATTATACCAATAAGTTAGACACTTGAATATATATATCACTCCTTTGAAATGTAAATTTCAATTTATACCAATACTGTTCTACTTCTAATTAAACTGCTTGTTCAAACCTTAGTCTTGGTTGCCCTCATTTGATTGGGAATAAACGAAAAATTCTGAATCAATAATGCTCCAAATTTTATGTTAGACCTAAGCTGGATTCAGTGGTCCAGACTCCAGCACTGACACGAAGTACTTTGAAGAATTGGCTAGCACAATAAATTTAGCATAGTTAATCTAAATAAAGCTAGAATAATACCTGTAAAGGATATTGAATAATCCATCCCAACACTGGTATTTGACAAAGGAACACTTTTATGGAAGGACCAAAACCACTGCAAAAGAAAAGGAAATTAATAAAAGAAGCCAAACAAAATTTGCTGAATGAAATGATTTTCCAGAGGTATCTAAGAACAGAAATACTAACCTGAATAGAACAAAGGAACCATAGATCTCCATGATGATACCAAGTATAGGCCAACGCACAAATATAAGAAATATTCCAAGGAAAAAAGGTATTGTTCCCTGCATTGTACAAAAAAACATGTAAAACCAATTGCGCAACTAAAAGCCAAAGATAGCAATAACATTTTTCTTATAATTTTACCTTAAGATTTCGTGTACTTGTAAAGAGCTGGAACATATATGGGAAACCAAGAAGAAGGCCCACACCTGAGAGGAAGAATAGCTGGTACAAGAAATTGATTCGGGTAAGTACCTCCATGCTATAAGCAACAGTACTTTTCAGGACAAATGTAATTACTGTGGTAATTTTCAAAGATGGAAATATGGGGAGATAAAACCATACATTACCAAGAGCCAGTAAACCCCTGTCGAAAAATAGAATAACACCAAGGAAGGAGAAGAAGAACCCAAACCCTATCAGACCTATTCCTACCTCTGCATTAATGAAAAAATACATTAATATTGTTTCAAAATAAAGCGCATTCAAAATAAATTAGTGATCTGAACTGAAAAGAGAGAATTTTACTTTTTATCTCACTGATCTCATACGCCATTCTTACACTGAATGAAACAACCTTATATAAATGGAAGTTTAACAGACCTGCGAGGAAAAAGAAGTGTCAACTGTTAAATATCAAGGTTGACTTATTAATAAGAACCTATCCACACACATAAATGAAGACAAAAACTGAGGAATGAAATCTTTTTGAAAAGGAAGACTAGAAGCAATGGGTTCCAAAATTACCATATCACATTCCTATCTATTTCAGTTGCATTCCAAATAACCCTTGACATTATCTATTTCAGATGCAAGTGAAGTGTTCATACATGCATCAATATTTGGGGTCAACACAGCCAGAATTTGCACTTCTATAGCTTAAATAGTCCTAAAACTCTAAATTCAGCAAAACAAATTCCGAGAATTACTAGAGCACTTCACTTGCGTACCAATCAGGTACGCAGCTAGAACAAAACCAGGTCTTGAGATGATCTATCGAGATCAAAGGCACAAGGCACTATACGTAATCCTTAAGAAACCCAAATTGAGTTGAAATTACCATCAAAATCATCTCAAAAAGGGCCAAAAGTAACAAACCCGAGGATTTCACGAGATCTCGGCGCTTGAAGGGACCGAATTGATCGAAATCAGACAAGTTGTGGTCAACTGAGACAACCCAAAACCTCGAATAAGAGAAGAAATACCTGAAATGGAGATTTGGATTAGGGATCTCGCCTGCGCAAGCCTGAATCGGAATCCAGGCGTTGTCACAGGAAAGGTAAGGTAAGGTAAGGTAAGGTAACTTACGCGCCGGGCTTTGTTAGGGCTTTATGGTCCCCCAACCCTTTTATTTTCTCATTTGTTTTCTCTAATTCCTCTTTTACGGAGTGAATGGAATTATTAATTTAATTTAATTTTAATATAATATGATTAATTAATGGTACTGCGGCGGAATAATTGGGCTTTCGGCTGCCTAAAGTGGAAAAGCCCATATTAACCTTTTCGTAATTATGAGGTTTTTTTTCCCTTTTTTGTAAAAACATACCTAAAAGGAAACAGACAAAAACCTTCACGAATTTTTTTTGGTGCGTAATGCCCGTCGATCCAAACATTCACTAATTAATTGTTTTGCTGCGTCAGTTCCACTATTTTGGTTTTATTTTTCTTAGCTAAATGCTGGTCTAAAACTAGTTATAACTCTTTTATTATTTTTCGTCTTTAGTAGCCGAATTGAATACTAATTTAATAATTTATATATAGTTTGAAGTGATCTATAGTATTAATTAAAAGCCATGGCCGCTATAAAAAGCGGTCAAAAATATTTTTAAAAATTTTTTAAAATCCAAAAATAGTTTTTTTTTATTTTTTTAAATAAATTAAAAATAATCGTACCAATCATTAATATTGGCAATAGTTTAATTAGGCAGAAAAATTATGTCAAGTTTATATAGCGACTTTCTATGGAAGAAATTACTAATTTTGTAGTTACAAATTTTTGTCTATATATTTTGATAAGTTTTTTAGACAGATTTTTTATATTTTATAAAGAACTTTTATATTTTACATAGTGCAGCGAAACTGTTATGTGTAGTGAATATTTAATCTGACCGACTGATCGTGAGGTTGGCACCAATACTAATATCGATGCATCGTCTATTTTAAAATATATGCTTAATTTTAAAGTTTTCTCCTTTTCTTCCCTTTGTTTTACTCTCCGAGAAAATAAATGGGTAAGTAATTTCTTTTTTTTTGGACGAGCAGTCACTTGTTTTTAAGCAAATTAATCACATTATGATGGTTCAAACAACGAGTTTGAAAGGTCAAACTAGTAAGTACTATTATTTTTTTCAGCCCAATTAATTATTTTAAGGATAATTTAAGCTTATACCACTGCAAAAATTTAAAATTTTAATAATATTATATTTAAATGATAAATATTTTATGCTACTACACAATAATTAAAATCAGTTTTATGTCATTAGTAAATTGATATAAAATTTTTTATCTTTTTGAACATGCTACAGTACAATATTAAACTAAATATATGTCATTGCATGATAAATAATTAGCTTTATGCTGCTTAAAATCAATAAATTTAGTCTTATTATACCACTAGAATATATATAATAAAAATTAATTTCATGGCTCTGATGCGAAATCGATCCATTTTGTTTTGCTTTTTATTTCGAATGAACTCGCATGAAAAACAAAAATTCTTTATGATCTTTTCTATTTTTTTAAATGTTTACACTATCTTTTATGTACCAAACTGTTCAATAGATTTTATGACCATCATTTATATGTTTAATATATTTAATATAGACTAACATCGTGGGATACAATATATAAAGTATAATGTACCTGTAATTAAAAAAATAATTAGTGAAACATAAATAGAATCTATTTCTTTGTAAATATGTTCAAAACGAATATATATTACATTTTTCGTTAATAAAATACATTAAAATTCAATTAAAAATATTAAAAAATCACTATTTGAACATTATTTCGTGTTGAAAATGGGTACTAGCTAATATCGGTTTTTTAAAAGCTGATATTAGTATCAAATTTTGAAAGACCGATATCATAATACTATTGTTAAAATTTAGATTATTTTTAAAATATTTTTCGAAATTTCGGAATATTTTAATATCATTTTTTTATTTTTCAGGGTTAGAGCTTAGGAGCTCTTTTAATAGAACACTAGAGGGACCAATCAAGCTTCGCTCGATATTTGACATAATAAAAAAAATTAAATATGTTATCGTTTAATAAATATTGATTGTAATTAGATTTTTATGTTTGCAATTAATTTAAAGTGTAATAATTGGTAGGATAGAAATAATAAATTATATCTCCATATGTTGAAATATTTTATAATTAACTATCATAAAAAAAAAATATTGTTCCATCATTTTTCATAGAAGCAACTAAGAGAGAGGTTGAAATAAATTATGTGACAAAAATGACGCAGTGTAATCAAAATGGATCCCAATAATATAACATAAAGGGAACACAGCCCTAAACAACACATATGACAACACAATAAGTAACACATAAAAAATTAACATACATCTAAAGGAACGGACCAAATTAAGTCGGAGTAGAAAAATCAAAGGTCTTGATGGCGTGTCGCACTAATACTAACTAAAACAAAGACCAACACCCACACATCTTTATTTATATTTTAGATTTTAGATGTATATATTTTTGGGCTTTGGTGGCTGAGATTGAGCTGTGAGGAAAAGTGTAGATGTTATTTGCTAAATGAATAGGAACTTAGGCAGGCTTGATCCATTAAAGTATGGGTGTTATTGTGTTAATTCGTAAGTGGGCTTGACCTGCATGGGTAAAGGAATTGGTAATTACTATTTACCATCCACCGTTTTGTCATCCAATCCATCCAAGTCCAGCGCTCTTTCTCCTTTCCACACCCAACTCAGCGAACCGATCCGAGCGCGACTTCTGATTCGAGCCCATCTCTCACCCAACGTGCGCCTTCCCTTCGCTACCTTCCCTCCCTCCGTTTCTAGGGTGGCTCCCCCTCCCTTCTCTCTTCCCTCGAGTTCTCCTTCCGTCATTCGCTCCAGGTGCATCTCCCCCTCTCTTCCCTCTCTTCTTTCGCGAGTTTCTCTTCCCTTCTTCTTTCTCCTTTTCACTTTTCTTCGTTCTTTTCTATTCTCTCTATTTTTTTCCTTCTCTTTCTTGCTGATCCATCATTTCTTGTTCTTTGTTCATTTCATTTGCTATATATGTTCTATTTCTCTATTTTTTACATCTAGTTCAAATGATTTGTAATATTTGTTCAATTTATTGTAATATATGTTCAATTTATTAATGTTCACATTTTATTATTATTTTCCATGATTTTTATTATACATGTTCAGTTTATTTGTTATAACTGTTCAATTTATTTGTATATATGTTCAGTTTATTTTGTTATAACTGTTGAATTTATTTGTTACATGTGTTTTATATATGTTCACTTATATCTTTTTGTTAAAGTATACATTATTTGTTATATCTGTTCAATTTATTTATTCTTACTGTTAATTTTATTTGTCCTTTCTGTTCAATTTATTTGCTCACTTTTACTTTTTGTATAAGTTCAGCTTGTTTGTTAGATCTGTTCAGTTTATTTACTATTTATGTTCAATTAGTTGTTATATCTGTTTAGTATATATATACTTTGATTATATGTTTATATTATCTTTCGTATCTGTTCAATTTATTGTTGTATATGTTCATTTTAAGAAGGCAAGATAAAGTGTGATGGATAAGAAGGGGAAATAGATCGTCAAGGAGTAGAGAAGGACGGAAAGGAGCGCGAGGGAAGAAGGGTGTCTAGCGGAAAAGGAATGAGCGTTAGGGAGGAAAGATGCGCGAGGGCGGAAGGGTGCGTGAGAGAGGGAGGGGCGCTTCACCCAGGCGTGCGAAAAAAAAAGCGAAAGAGGGAGGGAAAGGGAGAGTTGGATGGCGCGGATGGCTTTTGGTTGGATGACGGTTATCATCCCCGAAGTGAATTTAATATTTACACAACTACTCGAGAACATGATTCAAATGAGACATTTCTCAGCTCATCTTATCTCATCTGAATGTTTGGGTTTATTACCCTACGGGGTGTTTGAAATTTCAAAAAAAAAAAAATGTTTGGGTTTATTTATTTATTTAGTTTAGCTATTGGCACCATTGACTTTTTATAGCTAATAAATTTGTCTACTCAGCAAAATGTAGATCTCATGATCCTATTTTCTGGGAATTTAATTTTGGACCCGGGGAATCATCTCCATTTGGTTCAAAATTTATAAGCTATTGTGTCCCTGTTGTATAAGGGTGGGGATACGACTCTTACTATACATCCTTACTATCGAAAATCTATATAAAGCACGTATATACAATGGTTATTTGGTAATCTTTATTTCACATTTTTGCTTAGCAACGCTTATTTATTAGCTTTTGTCCTGTGATGTTGGCAGGAATTTATTTATTTTATATGCCCCCTCTTTCCTTCTTCCCATGGAAACGGGACCAAAAATGTTGTCCAAGAAACAGAAGCCTCCAGCAAAATTGGGAGCCAACCTAGTAAACTTTTCACAAACGATAACTTTTCTTCTTCTAATAGCGCAAACAATCATTTTCTATGGGAACTTGGGAAGAAATGAAACATATATTACTCACATATTAACCTCCAAAAACATTAATTAGCCCCCTTGGTAATTAATTAAGCACTTTGGCCTATATTCCGGAGCCAATTTTATCACAAAAAAACCTAAGATTGATAATTCATAAAAAGTAAAAAAAAAAAATGGGCATTTTATTACTTTTATCTTCACATATTTTTTTGTGTATAAAAAAGGTTTCTCGACGTATCTAAAGTTGCACATGTAAAGTATTGTAACTTCTTTATATTGAAAACTGGTATGGTGATATAGATCGAGACATCGAGTCTAATTTTATATTAATGAATTGATGAGCATTTACTGGCACAGATATTAAAATACCAGAATTTATTTAAAACTCTTTATTAAGTTAAGTGACGGATAATTGGAGAGGATATCATTTCTTAGCTCTACCCCTGGTCATGCAGTTTGCTCAAGGGCACTAACCCTTAATATATATCTTAAATCTTACCAAATATAGGTATCAGCTTGGAAAACTCTTTTTTCCAAACCCCAACCAAATATTGCAAATTGGATTTTTTTTTTTTTTTGGGTTGGGGGGGGGGGGGGGGGAGTGGGGGGGTTCAATATTAGATCGGGAGTCAAATTCATTTAATTTTTTTTATAGCTAATTAAATTACTGATAATATTTTTTAAAGAGAAAAAAATGTTCTTTGAAAGTTCAACAATTTCTCAGTATGACCTTCATACTTATAAAATTAATAAAATTATAGTTAGTATTATGAAATCAAATCTTTCGATTTGTATTGTTTAAATCCATTAAAATTGTGTGTCTCTGTCTTTTAATTTGTAAAGTATAATAAGGTCTGTCATTATTTTAATTGCGAAGCTCTCAGGGAAAGCTGAAAAGTATTTTCCTTAAAAATGTTGGTACACCGCATGTAATATTAATAATGACTTAGGCTCGTCTTCTCTTAGGAAAAAAAAAAAAAAAAAAAAAATGAAAGCCTTGTACCGACTACCAAACGGTGTGTGATAGTATATTAATGCATGATGTTCAAGAAGCAAATTAAAAAAAGTGCTTATTCTTATCTACAACCTGTCAACCCACGTTCTCTTTGGAAGTTTCCGGGTGCTCCAACAAGAAGAAAAGCCATTTTATATAAACACATGCTACCTCACCTCCGAGTCTCCAACTCAACAACACTGCACCCTACGGGGTGTTTTAGTTTCAAAAAAAAAAAAACTCAACAAACACTGCTTCCTGGCCATGGCTAACAGAGCAAAGATCCCTTATGTGGCCATTGTATGTAGCCCAGGAATGGGCCACCTTATTCCCTGCCTACAACTTGCCTTGCAACTGTACATAACCTGTCCATTACTCTGCTCATAAACTCAACTGATCCTTCATCTCGTGAATATTTATCACTCCTCAAAACACTTCCAGACAGTGTCAATGCTTTCACCCTACCATTGCCATCTCCTGACTCTTTCCCTGAAAATACCGACCCGTTGACTCAAGTATTTCTTACTACAAGATTGAACCTACCACAAATCCAACTGCAATTGAAAGATCTCCAATCCACTGGCCGTCTTTCGGCTTTAGTCACAGACATGTTTTCCTTTTATGCCACAGAAGCAGGCTTACAACTGGGGATACCCTGCTATAGGTTCATCCCTTGTTCTTGCATGACTTTGTCTTTATGTTTGCATATGCCTGAACTGGACAAATCTATTTCAGGTAACTTAAAGGACCTGGGAGAACCAATTCGATTACCAGGATGTGTGCCGATTTATGGAACCGATTTAGTAGAGCCTGTTCAATTAAGGTCTGATGCAGTCTACCCTACGTTTCTCCAACAATGCAAGAACCTGTTTAACATGAAGGGCATTTTGGTAAACTCATTTGAGGAATTGGAACCTGATACAATCAAAGTTCTTAGAAACAATGCCCAAGAGGGCTGGCCACCAGTTTACGCAATTGGTCCATTGATCAGGCCTATAGAGTTTGAACTTGGAGTGGAAGAAAATGAGAGCCTTGCCTGGTTAGATTTGCAGCCCAACACATCGGTTGTGTACATTTCGTTCGGCAGTTGGTGCACCCTTGAGCCTGAGCAACTTACTGAACTAGCCTTTGGGCTCGAACAAAGCGGTCACCGTTTCTTATGGATTATCAAAGAGAGTGCCAGCGGATCACTAGATGTATTACCCGAGGGATTTTTAGAGAGAACTAAAGAAGTGGGTCGCATTATCACTACATGGGCACCTCAAGTGTCGATTCTCAAGCACAAATCCGTGGCGGCTTTTATGACACACTGTGGATGGAGTTCGGTGCTTGAGGGAGTTACAAATGGCGTGCCACTGATTGCATTTGCGAAGTTTGCTGACCAGATGATGAACGCCACATTGCTGACAGGAGATGCAAAAGTGTCATTGAGGCTGAAAGAGTTGGAGAGCGGATTGATTTCGAGGGATGAGATATCGAGAGTGGTGAAGTGTTTGATGGAAAAGAAGGAAGGGAAACTGCTAAGAGAGAGAGCGGCACTACTCAGAGACTTAAGTATGGGTGCATTACTAGAGAATGGGCCTTCGCACCATTCCATGACCGAGGTGGTTGAGGAGTGGAAGAAGAATATACACCATAATGATATATTATCAAAATCAAAATCAAAATTATAAATAAAGATACGTGGACGTCGAAATTATTTTGTTAAATGTAGCTCGACACTTAACATTGTTAAATAGTATTTTTTTTTTTTCTAATTTCTTCAACATGATACTATGTTTGTGTGCCTGATATTGTTGCTCATAAAAATGATCTGATTCAATAGTTGATGTTCATTTGACAGTGCGTTGCATTATTTTTAATTTTTTTTCGTCCATTTCTATTTTCATTTTCAACCCATCTCCATCTCTTTTTGTGTTGTTTGGAGTATCTCCTTAGCCGTTCCTTTTCTTCTTCTTTTCCAGTAGCACTGTCGGCCCCACCTCCTCCTTTTTTTCCTTCTCTGCTCCGACAGATCGATGCCACCACAAACACAAAACCCTAGATTCGTGCTCAATCAAAAATCCAATGCCCAGACAAGCTCCAGCGCTGTCAAGGATAAGCATGTGCGCGCCTTCTTCCGTCTTCCTTCCAGCAATAAAAACTCGCCCATAATAAGCTAGCGTTGTTTTCCTTCTTTTGTTCCCAACAAGTGTCTATCTCCATTGACACGCTTAGCCACGAAATCCACCGTACTCGATTCAAGTCTTTCTCCATGTCCTCTCTCTATTTTTTTTCTTTGCTTCTTTGCTCCATCAGGAGATCAAAATAGAAGTGAATTTCTTTTTGGTATGAAAAATGCGATAGTTTCCAAGACCTTTGTCGCATTTTTGAGCAAAGGAGGTCGCTTTTCCTCCTCTAAGGTCATAGCTGCTAATGAGAACCTTAAGAGCTTATCAATTTGGAGATTGAGTCGGTTGAGCAATCGTGACTTGTAGTACTTTTGTCATTTCTTTGTATTTCTCCAAAGATTTAAATAGAGGATAGAAGACTAATGTAATAGCGAATAGCGGATAGCGAGAATTTAGCAACCATTATCGGATTATAGAGGATATGCACATATAAGTACATTTTGAAGGTCTAGTTTAGTCTAAAATAAAAATTAAAGTATTTTCATGCAACTAATTAACACTAAATAAAATTATATTCATTTTATATGCATATTTGACCTTTAAATTTTAAGAATTTGAAAATGTTCAAAACATAAAAATTGTGGTTCATTTTATAAACTTTTCATAGAACTTTGGATCAAATCAATAGGAGTTCGTATTTGAAAGATATGTCCAAAATATTACTATTAATTATATCAACAAATTATAAACTGCACCGCTGTTTCCGCTATTATACCGCTATTTGCCACTATACGTCGCATTATCAGACGGATCGCTAAATCTATAAAGTTGTAGCGGTGTATAAAATAGCACCGCTATTTTAATCTTTGATCAAAAGTATATTTCTAACCAGTTATGTTTTGGAATTAATAATTTTGCTAATTTTAATTTGATATATTTCTAATTAGAAATCTAAAAATGATATTTTTCAAATTGACAAAATTTGCTTTGACATAAAATCTAATTATTCGTTATTTAAACAAGTGGTGAACCTAAGCATGTGCAATGCACATACAATTACACATTTTGTGGAATGGGAAAATTAATTTATGTGTGGCCGAAATTTAGATGGAAAATTTGTGGACATAAAATCAATTGTCATCTACTTTTATTTTAGATGGAAAATCAATCCTTACATATCTTGTCATCTATAAATGACCATCCAACCACAAATCAAATTAAATTTTAACAATTAATCAATGGTCTAAATTAAGTTTAAAGAGATCGATACACTCTTGAATCAATATTTTTATATATAAAAATAGGATTGGTGTGTATCATAAATTCATAATTAAGATGAATGTGCATTTTTGAAGTGTTTGGGTTATCGAGTATAAAAGTTCAGTACTAGATCACTTTCAAACACATGTTCATATGATTTATAAAATCATTAATCCAACGATTTATCCAATCTAAATTAAAGGACTATCAAAATTTCAGTCAAAAGGTGTATCCAATTCTTAGTTACAAACTATATAGTTTATTGATTATTATAGTCTAATCTGATGCAAGGTGTAGATCTAATTTCAGAACGAAAAGATTAAGCTCTTCACTTAGACCGGATGTTAGAATGAAAATAAAACTAATACAAAATTCTTTTCATTCCATTAAATTTTTTTTTTAAGTCAATATGAATTAATGCAAAGAAGACAAAATTAGAAAATATAAAAAACGAGATAACTTTGTTGGTGGGCGCTCGCCAACTAACCTTAAAAAAAAATGAGATAACTTTGCAAATCTTTTCATTAGATGCTTTACAAAATTATTATTGTCATAAATTTTATTTTGATCATTTTTTTTAGTTCACTACAATTTTGACCACATATTGAGTGGTTGCATTTGCTAGTAATAAATGTGATCAATATATCCTCTAGTATAGATAGTCAAGTATATTTTCTAACGTAATAGGATGTCCATTGAAAATAAAAAAAAATGTTTGTGTATATTTACAAACTCCGGCATGATGCTCGACAAAAAAATCTACGAGGTTCGACATATGGCAGTCCGATCGATTGGGCCGGGTTTCAGACTCCTTTCTACCAATACGTCTATCACACTCAAAATGCTGGCTGCATGCGAAATTTACTCGAATACCCTCTCGTTGTAAAAAGAAAAAAACAGTCGAAATTAATTCGGAGCCCATTAGAAAGCAAAAAAGAAAGGTAACTATTTCACACACTTCGCATTCCACTCAACGATGCACAGTATCTGCGCAGAGGTTTGATAGAATAGAAGAAGTGAAGAACAAAGCACCCAACTCAGCGCCGCCTAGGCGCCTAAGTCCATTTAGCTTGCTCTTTGACGAGGTACTCTCCTCTTCTCTTCAACCAGTTAATCTAGGGTTTTTGGTCGGACTTATTTTTCATACACTGAATTTGGTTGTCTTGAATTGGTTTTGGAGTAGTGAGCTAATCTCTCCGTCTGTGCCACTAAGCATTTTTGTAATTTTAATGTTAACTACACTCTACTGCATTGATTTTTTTTTATTTTTTTTAGAAGTCTCAATTTCTGACCAGATATTATTACCTGACAGCTGGAATACTGTCTGTGTTCAGTAACTTTTGCCTCGAACCCTCTATATTACTGATATTACATATATTTACTTGTTGTGCAGCTCAGGTTGTTTCTGATTTTATTTGAGACTAGGTTCAAACCATATGGTTTAGTGTCACACAGTGTTCCAAATATTGATATGCCATGTGACTGTATAAAACTGTCATGACCTGACAAACAAATGTTTGACTGTTGTTGTGTTAAAATCCTTTTATTTGTTTGTTTAATATCTGATTTTGTCTTATTATTTTAATTTCGTTTGGACCATGTAGTAGAAGACCTGATTTTTCTTCCTCTGTTTCTCTAACTGATTTTGTATGTTTTAGGATGCGTGTAATATCAATAATTTTGCTTTTTTGTATTTGTGTCTTAGCCTGCCCTTTAATTGCTTAACTGAAGACTATCACAGAGGCACAATCTGGGCTCCGGACCAATATGCGACCAATAAAAGCACCCCAAAAAAAAAAAAGAACTCATTATGCCTGTAGGCACTGATTTCAGTACCTTGTGCTTCATGGACATGGTAAAAGTTGGTTTACCTTACCTAATTAAAGAACCATGCCAGCATATTAGATATGCCTGGGCTATGCCCTGATAGACATAGTATCATAGTAGAGTTAGATGGGCAATGGGATAAAATTGGCATTTCCTGATAAATCCTCACAATATTTTGGTATTTTTTTTCCCTCTCTTGTAACAATGTGTATCTTTACCACAGAGCTCATGGAAATGGACTCCCTTGACCCTGCATGGGCCCACTGTGACAGTAAAAGGAGTCTTAGGAACACAATGATATGCCTGTACTGTCAGAAGAGGATTACCAGTGGTGGCATCACCAGTTTCAAATACCACCTTGCCGGCTTACCAGGCCATGGTTCTGTCTGCGAGAGTGTACCAGAGAATGTTAAGAATCAAATGATGTGTCTAATCAAAGGTGGTCCTGCTATGAGCGGAAAGAAGAGAAAAAAAGGAAAGAAGGGAGGCAATGTGACACTGGCATTCTTGAAAGCCCATGGGAAGTCTAAGAAAATTAAGAAAAATAAAGGTAGACTTAAATATTTCGTGTTATTATTAAATTTCATATTTTGCTTGTTTTTGTTTGCTGGAGAAGCTTCTGTGATAGGTAGATGCTTCCAGATCCCAATTTCATTTGTTTTGGCTTTAAATTTACTTCTTACTTAAGGCAATTTAGATCTAAATCGACAATTAATGAGTTAGTTATGATTGACGATTCCTAGTTACTAACTAGACCATGCCTCATTGGCCTAGTGAATTTTTAGTTTACTAGTATTATTCCATACTGTTGTTAATAATTTAAGAATGCTCATCATCATTGTTATTTGTTGACTAAGGTGCTGCCGTATATTCTGATCTTAAACATATTTGGGTCTATCTTGATGTCCAGGCCTTAACTGAGTTCTTATATAGCCTCTTGGAGGGTCAATTTACCAATTGAAAAACAATAGTGAGGAAGAAGTGAAGAAATAAAAACGAAGTAGTAAGACCAGCTGGTGGTATTTAAATTTTGGCTGCTACATACAGATACTGGCACAGATTGTAATCCAGTGCCACCAATATTTGACAATTGTGTGTTAAATTTCTTCTTGCTTGATGTGTTTGTTGATGATTGATACCATAACATTTCCATTTTGACAGCGTCTACTGAAACGTCCGAGATTAGAAACAACTATTCACATCACCAATCAGGACCTGCAATGAATATTCAGAGAAGGGTTCAAACTAGATCCAGAAGAGACAAGAGTCTTGATACAGATGTGTTTGAGTATCTAATGGAGTATGTTCTAAGAAAATAAGATTTATAAATGTCATTCGATATGTATTTTGTATTTTTGGTGTTTGCAAGCAACAATGATTATACTTTCTTGGGTTTATTTTACATAGGGACCAGTCACTAAGCAAGGCAACTCAATATAAGTACAAATTTGCCCCTTAAAAAAAATTTAGTTGTATCATGACCTGTACATTAATTTGTGAATGGCACTAAAGATTGCTCTGGCATGATTATACTCGTATGGCTTCCTCTTATGTAAAACTTTGACTTGTTGGGAAGAGGGCAAATTTGTTGACATTTGGTTAAGTATACACATTATTTCACACTAGCCTATGATGCTAGTGTTAGTTTGTGAATGGTCCAAGCAATATTTTCATCTTGGGTTCAAAATTGACAATCCTATGTTTTATCTGGTTTTTGCCAAGAAATTCAATAAATATTGCAGCACACATGTAGACATATATGAGCATCCCTTGCTTCTGCAGGGGCCTTTGGAGAAAAGTTCCAGAAGAAAAGAGGAGACATTGCATTTACTTTGATTCCTTGTGGTTCCGTTCGTACCAAGATGAGTTAAGGTCAAAGGATGAATTGAGAAAAAACAAAATTCTCAAGTGGATAAAGAACAAGAGAGTTTTTTCAAAGAAGTATGTTTTTGTCCCTATTTGTTGCTGGTAAGCTTCGTTCCTAAAATCCCCCCCCCCCCCCCACCCCCCCAACGCCCCAAAAAAAAAAAGAAACGCACACATTCATTTGGCTCAATTTTATTAACGGTCAGTTAATTAGTGAAATCTGTTACCTGCCACAAGCTATTATATACCTTGATATATACCAAAACTACTAACCTTTAAACCTCAATAATCTAATCACTCTGTTTCCCTAGGCCAAAGTGTTGACAGCAATGAATTTTTCTTTTTCTTCTCTCTAATTTTCTCTCCACATATATTAACCTGTACCACTCTCTGATTGCTTTTTACTAGTGGGAGTGGATAAGCAGGGTGCCTGGAGTGTGGAGATATATTATTAAGTCAAGCTATTCAATGTTGTTAATAATGAACAATGCATGGAAAAAATAAGATGTAAAAGAGCAGAAAGCTTGGAATGGTTTGTTTGAATACACTGTGCTTTTATTTTGCCTAGAAATCTTAAGTGTGATGTTGTTTCAGGGGTCACTGGAGCCTCCTCATATTGTGTCATTTTGGGGGCACAGATAGTTCCCCTTGCATGCTACTGCTCGATTCACTTTTAGATGCTGGTCCAAAGAGATTGGAAAATGACATCAGAAGGTTTGGTTATCATTTTAAAGTAATTGCAAAAGCTCCTTATCAAAGTTGCAGGGAAAAACCCTGAAATTGTAAGAAAACAATAATGGAGCAAATAGATTATAAAGTTAAAAAATTATAATTCAGAACTGACATAATCGGCTAAGATTACAGTTGTTACATGCTAATATTAATATGGATCAAATAATAGCAAATTTGGTGCTGAAATTCTCAGAGTGAACTGGGTATACAGTAATTATGGTACATTAAGAAGATACTCCTGACTAAAAGTTTCTTATAATTGGCAGGTTTGTTTCTGATATTTACAATATATCTGAGAGGAAAAAAGATGAGGACTTTATATTAGACATTCCTTTTCTAATTCCTAAGGTAAATTAGTCTATTTATCTTGACACAATCTTTAATTCCGCTCTCCCTTGTTTCTCATTAGAATTCAATTTGTAATATCCAATAGTTGAGTCCTTTTTCAGGTCCCGCAACAAATAGATGGTGAAGAATGCGGTGCATTTGTTCTTTACTTTATGTTTCGGTTCATAGAAAGTGCCCCAGATATCATCTCTCTCGATGGGTATCCTTACTTTGTAAGTGTTGAAAAATCATACTTTTGGATGACTTTGGATATTTGGTTTTTTTCTTGAGGGTAACTTGTTAGACTTTACAGCTCACGGAAGAGTGGTTTACTCGAGAGGAATTTGAAAAATTCGCCAGAGAGCTCAAGGCATCCTCAATGTAGGTTTAGTATACTTTATTATATCGTATTGATATCTTATGTACTTCTGTTAGTTTTGTAAGTGTTGATACAAAAACATGAATACATTAAGAAGCAAAGCACATTGTATGTGAGTTTGGGACCTTGGTACTACACTCTGAAAACCGAATGACCACCCAGTTCTCATACAAAATTATTTTACTTATACAGCATTTTTATTCCTAATCTAAAAACTAATCCTACTATTAAATCAGGGAGAAGAAAGTGAAGGGGAAGGAACATCAACAGAGTTCTGACAATGTGGACCCATCAGTTGAGGTGCACACCTCTGAAGTAAATAAGAACAGCACTGACTCAATGGAGAGCCAAGTTAGCTCTGTTCCGAGTATTAATTCTTCTGAGCTGAAATCATCTCAGTCAGAAACACTTCATTATGTGAGTGACTAACTCTACACTAAAACTAACCAAAATTCAGGTGCCGATCTAAGTCAGGTTCACCAACACTGGTTTTCGTATTCCTAATTTGTATATTTGATCTCTGAACATTTCAGAAAAATATCAATTTGGTCTTTTATCTAATGAACGAGACATTTTGATGCTGTCATCCTTTAAAGTTTGGTATTGTAGCCAGTTAAAATGGCTTAATAGTGATGATGCAGTGCCATTTTGTGCACGAGACATAGTTATTTGGTGGACCAGGTCTCATTTCTCCTCTCCAGTATTTATCTCTTATCGCCTGATCCACCAAATAACTGTGTAAACACAGCATCATAATTAATAAGCCATTTTAATTGCAGTGCCATTTTGTGCATCACTAACTTCTTTGTTGGCTATATCTATATATATCTGGTAATCCTTATTCTCACTATTGCCTCTGTCCTTCTGTTGACTAATGATAGATAAAGAGACGCAAGAAAGCTGGCATGACTGAAAATTCCTCTCCCAATAAAGTCCGTAAGTTTTTCTGCTTACTGCTTTGGATTTTAATCCAATTTTAATGGAAATGAATATAAGGAATTGCCATCTGAATCATGAGTTTGAACGTTGAAAGAGAGAAATAATGAATTCTGTACTTGTAGCAATGTATCATTTTTTTTTCATTTCTTTCAGGAGAAAATACAAATGATGGTGAAGATTCCAATAGCCAGCTGCAAAATGATTCCCAAGGTGGTGACCTGTCAAATGGGACTTCTGACAAGGAGACAGATGGTGTGGGTCCTACTAGTGACAGCATGCTAGGTATGTACAGTGAATGTTCATACCTTGGCTTCTAGTTATGATTACTCCTCCAGTATTCTCCTTTTCTCTTTTCATTTTTTTATGCATTAATCTATTATTACTATATCAGCCAAATTTAGTAGAGGTCGGAACCAGTCAAACTTCTTTGTTGCTTTTACATGTTTGTTCTGTCTGTCAGTTTATCTGTTTAAAATTTAACTGCCACGTTCAGACTTACTCAGCCTTATTTAGGCATCATAATTTGAATTTCACTACAGCTTGGACTGTCTCGCCCTTAATTATCACCAAATAGCATGCCAGAACTCCTTAGAAAAGCACACATCCTGCATCATATCTGATCTTATGTTTGCAGTAGAGAAAATGAATGACAGAGGTGAGTCAAATGGTGAAAAGCAACTTGGGTTTGGTGTGTACACTTGTTTGATAGCGACTGAGGTTAGTTGACCAAGAATTAGATTGTGCCCATTCAATTGAAAAATACCAGGAGTCTTGCAGGTTCATAAAAAATGAATGTTTAGATGCACATGATAAAATAGTTTGGATCCTGCAGGTGATGTTGTTATTGGCAGGGACAAAATGGTCAAACCTGGAAAGCAAAACTCAAGCTCCTCTGTTGAGTGCTTAACAGAATTTCAAGATACAAGCCCAAGATTAGCTTCAGTGATTGATGAGCAGCAACATATACCGCTCTCACAGAACTCTGAGCCAGACCCTAACATATCTCCACTTCTAATAAACTCGCCAATCTGGCAAAGCTTGCAGACAATGGAGGTGTTTAAGCAGGTTCCACAGCGGCCCCATTTCATGAAGCTGGAGAGGTACAGTAGAACATAGTATCTTCATCATTCTAGTGCCACATAATCAACCTGTTCGGTTCAGTACTATTTATCGCTTTGTATTGGCTTATTTTGTACGAGTACTGACAGGACCTGGATAGTACTGGTTCCAACAGGCTCTTATGTTTTATCCCCACTGGCATTAAAGGAACAAAATCTAGAGACAATTGGTACCGTATAGTATAATATTGATTTTCTGGTACATGACAGTTACTGTCAGGAGGTGCGTGAAGGTATGGCAGTTGGTCTGATGGTGGCATATGTCAACGTGGTGAGGTCGATTGAAAAGCTTTCCTTTGATGACAACACATCAGCTTTCGAGCAGAAGATATCCTGCCTTGACACACTGGAGGAGAATGGATTCAATGTGGGTCCCCTTCGTGAGCGCTTGAAGAGACTTCTTCAGATAAAGGTTGATCATATTGGGAACTGGCTTAAAAGAGATGAACTGGAGACCCAATTGGCAGCGAAGGAGAGTGCAAATGCAAGCGTGCTTCTTGAACTTGACAAGGTTGGGTTGGAGCTAACTGATTTGAGGAAAAAGGTCAACTTTTTGATAGAGCAAAGGAGCAAGCTGGTAGCAGAAGCAGATCAACTGTCGCATTTGACAAGTGGGCTTGACAGAGATATCCCAAGCCTGAGAGAACAGATTAGTAGTGCGAGGAAGTTGCGGGAGTCAGCACGGGACAGTTTTGTGAAACTGTTAGCGGAGCCATTGTGAGAGTATTTTTCTTAGTTCATGCCTCTATATGTTTGTGCTTCATGCACTTTCTGTTGCAGGTAGCACTAGGTAGGACTGTAGGAGGTCAGCAGGGTGTATTTCTTGAGCGGGTTTCTGGGTTTCTACTCTTTTTTGTTGTAGGTGTTTTAAATTGTGCCATCCTGGTTCATTGAGATGCAGCAAGCTTAAACATTGCGCTGAAATCCAGTTTGATGTGGGATTAACAAGCCAACTGCAAGCCAGATGTTATTTATTTCAGTAGTTTTTTAAATCCGTAATATGTCTGTACAGATGCAGTGTCTTCACGCTGTCCTCGAGCAAGGCAAGTTATGTGTCATTAGAACGCAGGAATATTTAGTCTGTTGTGTTTGTAATTAACGTGCTAATTAGAAAGGATCTCTTTCCATCTTTCAAGATCACTAATTATAAGGATGAGATTTCTTAATATATTATATACATTTGTGGTAATTGATGATAAATATTAAAATTACAGAAGTCTTCAATATTATAAATAAGCTTTTTTTTTGTGTGTAAAACTTGGCATTGTTTTAATGCAGGATTCCCTTCTTGGGAATCTACTTATCAAAAAAAAAATAATAATAAATAAGCTTTTTGCTAAAATTTGACGTAATGTGAATGATTACTTTTATGGAGAGATCTGAAACTAAAGTGCTCAATTTTTATCGACTTTTAATTGATGACTAAATATAAATTCCACCAAATAAGATTTGATTTTTTTAATATCGAAAGTATGTTTTAGTTTTATTTTGAAAATCGGATGAACTTTTGTTGATATTTCTAATTTGTCTAAAGTTACGAAGAAATGTATTTAATTTCTAAAAAAAAAATTGTAAAGATTATGATGCCCTCGCGAAGGCCTCAATCTGACAGAACTGCCGTTGTTCTATTGTTTGGAGATTCGTGCACACTAGAAATCTCTCCCTGTGCACCGGGAATTGCTTTTCGCACTTCTCACTTAAGATATTCACCCCAAATTTTACAGGAATTAGGAAATATTTTCAATTTATATTTTTGTTTGCCAATAATTGAGTGGTATTTTGGCTGTGAAAGTGTATAGCTAAGGAATTAATTAGATGTAGGCGATTAATCATTATTGACTTGGCAATGCTATAAGAATATAATTCTTTTTATAAATAGGACTGCATGGCAGCATGAGGGAATACAGAAAAGAGCATATACATTAACAATAATAGAAAAACCTTAATTACTTAATTAGAGTAGATTTCATTATTAACTTTCAGGAATTAGCAAATCCTTGAACATGCAAGCAAACACATGAACTACAGCAAATGTTCTTTATGTTTACCAATTTTTTCCTGATTTGGTAAAATTTGTTTTTTGCCTGAACTGATTGGGATCACACATTTTCAAACTCAAAGGTGCCTCATTGGTATTATGGCATATACAATTTCTTTTTGAAAAAAATTAAAAAGGTCATGATGAGTATTCTTTCTTCGTTTTTTTCAAAAACAAGAATATCCAGTCGGGCTAACAAGAATTAAATAGGGTTTTATTAAAACGCTTTAGCATAAAACTTGGGAAATAAAAATTTGTTTAGCATGCCTATTTTCCTTTTCTGCTTTTGTGGTTTTCCTTTTGTTTTTCTACCCGTACATGCTTAATCAGAAATTTAGCAACAAAACAAAAATAACATATCATGTTTATGCCGACTCTGTCTAGGTCTGAAGTCTTACTTTAGATATGGTTCCTACTCTCCTTATGCCATGTCTTTAGCAGCATTTTTTTTTTTGGGTACACTGTCACATGAGTAGGATTGTCTAAATTAGTTTTATGTCAGTGTTATGGTTATATATCAAATCAGCAAACTGAAGCATTCAAAATTGGGCAGCATAGCAAGAGATTCTAGATTTTCCAATGCTCTAACTGTAATCATCCTTCATAACTATTTACATCAATCAGGCAACGAAAGGAAAAAAAATTATAAACAGTCTACTGTCTTAAGGCACAAGTGAAAACATTGACCACTGTTCCTGCTTGTTCTCCACGTAAATTTTGATCCAAATGGTGCAGAATCCTAAACGAAAAAAAAAAAAAACTCGAATTAGATTGCACTAGCAACTGTGGCAACAATGCATTGATAGTTTGGTATGATATTGGGTCAATTCCTCTGTTAGGTTCAGAAAGAGCTCTGGTAGGAACATAAAAGAAACCATATAATTAACTGGTATACAATAACAAAGACCTGATAAACAAAGAACCAAACCATGAATTAAGTTGTATCCTAAACCTGGTTACCCTGGAAAGCCTCCTGTACCACATGCTAAAATTCAAATATCATTTATAACCCTGCAATTTGCGAAATCAAAAATGTTATATTGTAAGCAAACATAGGCTTGTCAAAATTGCCCTTCCTCAAAAAACCAAAATACCCATAGTCGACCAGTTTTAGGACTAAATTAAGCAAAAAATGTTAAGAAGTGGTAAGAGAAGGGTGTAGCTGATCTTTTGCAAATATTGTCATGATATATGCAACTTTCCAGTTTGCAGGGTCATACTGACTCATGGTATATGTCTCTTCCTTTAAAACAGCAAAAAAGAACTTTATATGTCCCTAGAAAGAAGGAACTACATATAGATGGCAATATTTTTGATACATTGACTGGTACAAGCAGCAAGGCACCACACTAGTACCAATGCCAACACACCTATATCAACTCTTCTGTCCAGAATGTTTAACTGACAAGTAAAATCCTAAGTAATAGGTCTAAGAATGCATCAATTATTGTACTGGCCAGTACTACACCGGAATGATGCGGAAGCAAAGGACCTCTCTTTTCAATTTTTTATTTTTTATTTTTAGTTCAAAATTTCAGGCTACAAACAAAGTAACTTTTTATTTTTCATACAGGTAGAACCAAAGTAAACCCCATTCTGAAATTATTAAACAACATCAACAGGGAAGGTAATGTTAGGTTACCAGTATGAAACTTGGCCAAATTTGTCCATAAAGGCAACTGATTTTACTTGTACACTCATTTATTTGTAGAAATGACAAGCGGGCCCAAAAGACTTTTATTTTATGTACCACTGATTCTAAGTATGGAATCTACTTTTCCTTTGCAGGGCTGAAATTGAAATTAAGTACCAGTATAGAAAATTCAAGAAAAAAATTAATAAGAAGAAACATACATATCAACTGGCAAGCTTGAAGGCATCTATGAACAACCCATAAGTAAACCCCATCTTGAAATTATTCAACAATGCAACAGGAAAGGTAACTTTGGGCCGGCTGTAGTAAAATTTGGTTGCATACTCAGTCAACAGCACACATAAGACTGCAGCAATGACGTCATTGACGCCTAAAGCACCGAAAGAAAGTGATATGGTCTGTGCAACATAAAATCCACCAAGGAGTGATATGCCGCCAAACAAAGCCCTGCATGTTTAACATGCGTGTGTGTTTCATTTGGTTCAGATATTTAAGTTTCAAAATGAATCAAATTAATTTGGTCAATTGGTCAGCATGGGTGGGTTGGATTTCTTCGCACTACCTTCAGTAAGAGTATAGCTACATTTAGTTTTCTGATTTTCAAATCAGTCTAAAAACATTGGAAATGAAATAAAATATTGGGTTTTGTTACACAAGTTTCTTTTCCTTTTTGAATGTACCGACCCAATGGTGAGCTAGCTAGCTGTACCTGCGAGGTCTGCTCTTGAAGTAGTTGCGAGAGAGATCAGGGATGAGTCGAATCAGGTCAACCAGCCGACGAGGTGAGCCTGGTGGTTGGCTGGTCTCTGCTGCCCGGATTATGAGGCGCCTGTGCCTGTGTCTGTGCGGTTGTGAATGTCGCGGGAGGAGGAGGGTATTGCGGTAATTGCACTGGCTTGTCATTGTTCCTGAGAGGAAGTTTGAGCAGCAAGCCATTGGAGGTGAGCGTGAGCCTGATGGGGGGCAGTGCCGCCTAAGGCAAATTGGAGGGGTGAGACTGTGAGGCGCGGATTCGTTTATAATGTGCGGATTCGAGTAGGAGAGAGGCCCAGTGAGAATACAAGGGAGCAGTTTGTTTTGACAGAACGGGACTGGAGGTAGGGCAGGGTTGCGGATGCGGGTCTATCTGATTTTGAATTGGATCATTCGTGGCACTAATAATGTGAAAGATGGTGTTTCAGCCCGACAGTTAAGAGATCAATTGATTAATTATAAAACATTCAATTCAAAAATTGAAAAATATTGTTCTATTTCTGTATTTTTTAGCCGTCCAATGGTGAGCTAGCTAGCTGTACCTGCGAGGTCTGCTCTTGAAGTAGTTGCGAGAGAGGTCAGGGATGAGTCGTATAAGGTCGACCAGCCTACGAGGTGAGCCCGGTGGTTGGCTGGTCTCTGCTGCCCGGATTATGAGGCGCCTGTGCCTGTGCGGTTGTGGATGTCGCAGGAGGAGGAGGGTATTGCGGTAATTGCACTGGCCTGTCAGTTCCTGAGAGGAAGGTTGAGCAGCAAGCCATTGGAGGTGAGTGCGAGCGTGAGCCTTAGTGGGGCCGTCTAAGGCGATAGAGTTGTAAGACCGTAAGAGGTAAGAGGTGCGGCTTCGAATAGAAGAGGCGAAGAAGTGAGAAGGGAGCAATTGTTTTGACAAAACGGAGACTGAAGACGGAACGAGATTCTCTGGTCGGCAGAACAGGTGGACGGATCAACCGTGTGATTTAATCTCAACGGTTGATGCCCTGCATAATACCAGGATTGATAGGCTCGAAAAAAATGAACCGTTGAGATTAAATCAGACGGTTCAGATAGGACGCCAACAATTTAGTCGTTTTTAACGCGCCGACTAGAGGATCCGGATGCAAGATAGGGTTGCGGATATGGGTCCTATCCGATTTTGAATTGGGTTATTCGTGGCACTAATAGTGTGAAAGACAGTGTTTCAACCCGGTGATCGAAGCCATACGGATTCAACCAATTAAAATTTAATAATGTGAAACAAAATTAATTTTTTTTACAATAATTATTTGTTGTATAATTTTTGTCCATTCTAAAGTGTATCTATATCATGCGAAGCCCACATGTAATACTAGTCTTGAGTTTAATTGTTTAACCATACACCATGTGCAAATAAAGTAAAGGCAAATAAAGTAAAGGAGTAAAGAACTTTGGAGAAACTCGTTTCTTGATTTTTTGGGTCTTATCATTTACGCCTCCATCTTCTTTTTTAGTTTTTTTTTTCTATTTTTCAAATTGAGCTTTACTCTTATCTCTTATATTTCTGCCAAGAACTCTTATTTTTCGCACTTTACGTGCATCAAATTCTTTTGAATTTTTAAGATCCTAAACTTATTGTCCACTATATAAAGAGCTAAAATAAAGATTATTGTGATCAAATGACTTAAAACTTTTGCACAATCGCTTAAAATGCTTCAATTCTGTCCAGAACTCTCATTTTCTGCACTTTATGTGCGTAATTGACATTTATAATTCAATCCTTTTGAATTTCTAATTCTCCACTGCATAAAGAGGTTAAACATAGATTATTGTGATTAAATGATTTAAAATGAATGTACAATCACTTGAAATGCTCTAATTTGGCCCAGATTGCTCATTTTCAGCAATTTACGAGTGTAATTGACTTGTATAATTAAATCCATTTGAATTTTTAAGATTACAAACTTATTTTCCACTGTGTAAAGAGCTAAAAAAAATGATTATTTTGATTAAAAGACTAAAAAGTAAAAACTATTTAACAATCGTTAAAAATGCTCCAATTCGACCAAGAACACTCATTTTCTGCATTTTACGAGCGTAATTGACATGTATAATCAAATCCTTTTAAATTTTTAAGATCTTAAACTTATTCTTCACTGTATAAAGAGCTCAAATATAGATTATTGTGATCAAATGACTTAAAATAAAAGTACAATCGCTTGAAATGCTCCAATTTTGCCCATAACTCTCATTTTCTGCACTTTATGTGCATAATTGACATGTATAATCCAATCCTCTTGAATTTATAAGATCATAAACTTATTATCCACTGTATAACTTAGCTTAAATATAGATTATTGTTATCAAATAATTTAAAATGAATCCACAATCGCTTGAAATTCTCCAATCGTGCCCAGAACCCTCATTTTCTGCACTTTATGTGCGAAAATGACATGTATAATCCAATCCTTTTGAATTATTAAGATCATAAACTTGTTCTCCACTGCATAAATAGCTTAAATATAGATTATTGTGATGAAATAATTTAAAATGAATGCACAATCACTTCAAATGCTCTAATTTGGCCCTGAACGCTTATTTTCTACAATTTACGAGTGTAATTGACAAGTATAATCAAATTCTTTTGAATTTTTAAGATTACAAACTAATTCCACTGTATAAAGAGCAAAAATAAAGATTATTGTGATCAAATGACTTAAAATAATTGCACGATCGCTTGAAATGCTTCAATTCGCCAAGAACGCTCATTTTCTACACTTTACGAGAGTAATTGACATGTATAATCAAATCCTTTTGAATTTTTAAGATCCTAAAATTATTCATCGCTGTATAAAGAGCTTAAATATAGATTATTATGATCAAATGACTTAAAATAAATGTACAATCGCTTCAAATGCTCCAAATCTGCCCAGAATGCTCATTTTCTGCATTTTATGTGCGTAATTGACATGTATAATCCAATCATTTTGAATTTTAAAGATCATAAACTTATTCTCCACTGCATAAAGAGCTAAAATATGGATTATTGTGATTAAATGATTAAAAATGAATGCACAATCGCTTGAAATGCTCTCATTCGGCCCAGAACGCTAATTTTCTGCAATTTACGAGCGTAATTTGTAAGTGCTACAACAATTTTAGAATGCGGAAATAACCCAGAATCGTAAAATACCTCGTGCCATCGCTAATCGAAATCGAGTGTTGAGTGGACTTGAAACCAACAAGCCATGTGTGTCTCCTTCTTATCTCCTGCAATCTGCAAAGACTCCTTAGCGAGAAGGCACTACAGAACCGTTCAGACTTCCCGTGACTCGATGGTGTACTCTGGGAATGACGGTCCTGACTTGTTTCCCTCTCTCTCCTTATATTCTCTCTCTCTTGCTCTCTAATCAATAGAGGAACTGAAAGAATGCCAAAGCCTTACTGTACTCCATCATAACAGTGGCTTATATAGGGGTTCTAAACACTCAGAGGGCGCATACAGTGGATCTGAACAAAGGGTGCGATGATCAGACTGTTCTGTCCAGATTCAGTGTCCCAACGGTAGCGACCCGCTAGACGACGTTTTGGACAGAATACTACATTCTCCCACTTGAGCTTGCATCCTTTGTATGCACAATCCCCTCTGTTTTCCCTATGCCAAATGATCGAGACATAATACATGAACTAAGGCAGTAAGTCATCATTATCGTTATTAGTGCTAAAAGCAACTAATAAATGCGAATATTACTTTCCATAATCACAATGTACTATATAACTATCAATTCAGCCCTTTATGTGATTAGAATACAACCTTTATGAATAAACCCGACGTGTATTCCAAATCAGTCTTTATGATGTAATTCTCAACCTTATGATCAAATATATATTCCATATATGCGCGCAACCAACTGAGAAAAAACATCTATACTCTTATGAAGAGCTTATACACAATCGTACGATTAATATTAACCATAGGATCAATTCCTATATATACCCGCTACATGATCTTTGAATTCCTTTAGCTGCAGTATTTATTCAAAGAATCGGTCAGCTTCTATTCTGTATGAACACCTTTAATAACCACTTAATTCTTCTTAATGCACTCTTTCAAAGTCAAATACTTAATGTCAATAGCTCGACCTTTACCTTTATTATTCTTGACTAGAAAGACTGCAACAGAATTATCATACAGAATCCTTAATGACTTAGATATAAAATCCACGACTCTAAGTCTCACAATAAAACTCTTCAAACACCATCGAGGGTAATCTCAAAACACACAACAAACTATACTTTATGTTGAACTAACAAACAATGTCAGTTAGACATTTCTTTATGACACAATTTCACTGGTTAACATGTATTCTTAATTTGATTTACTAAAATCAACACAACCAGTTTGTGTACCAAAATAACTTCAACTTATCAATCTGTTGAGACATAAGCATATTATCTTAAGTACCTTAAAGATATATCATTACATTCTTAGCAATTTAACTGTGGTCTATCCCCTAATTATTATGATATCAGTCCAAATATTCAAATGGCAAAAGCTATGTCAGTTCTTGTGCACAAATCTGATCATACTTTATGCTTTCAAATTGCCTAAATACTTGAAGTATTTATTATTTGTTCCTTTTCTAAGTTATACTGAGGATACTGATTCACAATGAATCTACCACCTATTTTAACAGGTACTGGATGGAATACATTTTCTTCCAGAATCTTTCTAATACCTTATTGATATATGCTTGTTGAGATAAATCAAGAATATCTTGATTCCTATCTACATGGGCCTTGATGCCTATCACAAACAAAACTTCAGTCATATCCTTCATATCAATATTTTAGAAAGAAATTATTTCACCCTATATAACTATCTTTTATCATTGGTTACAAGTATAACATTCTCTATATATAAAACAAGTAAATAAAATCAACTCCCACTAATCTTCTGATATATGCATCAGTTCATCTTATATTTCTTCAAACCGTATGAAGAAATAACCTTATGAAACTATTAATACCATTAGTGAAATACTTATTTTAATTCTTATATAGAATACTTTAACTTGCTAACTAAATACTTATTACCTCAAAGAAAGAAATTTTATGATTATTTAATATAACCATCTCCTTAGATCACCATTAACAATTGCAACATTTATATCCATCTGATGTAACTCAAAACCAGAATGAGTTATTAATGCCATAATCATATGAAGTGAATCTTTCTTTAATACATGAGAGAAAATCTTTATGTAATTCACTACTTCTTTTCAATGAACCACTGGTGACAAGTCTAACTTTGTATTACTTTATGTTAACTTTGTATTACTTTATGTTAACTTATGAATCCCTTTTGGTTTTAAGAAATCCGTTACAACCAATAGGTTAAAACCATAAGTAACTTACCCAATTCTAGACTCAATTACACACCATTGATTCAAACTGATTTTACTTGGCATTATTCCGTAATATGGACTCATCGCAATTCATTATCTTGAAAATGTAACAGATTATGCTCAGCACTTATATCTTTATAAGAGTCTTGTAGGTAAACTACGTTACAATACTAGGGATAACCGACCTTATCCTTTATTAGATCACCTTAATATTGAATCTTAAAATTCAACTTGATCTATTATTGTATTATATGCCGGTTAACAAATGTCAATAATTCGATCATCAATATTCAGTGATCCTTAATGAATACCATCCAATTATGTATTAGAGAGAATTTCCGTATGATCTAAAACAGATCACTCCCACTAATCTGAACATTCTCTAGAACTTAAATATTTCTAATTCAAATCCTAGTCATATTTCTAATCTCTATACCATTAACTGACTTCACAATCTTTATTTGCTTACCGCATTGTTTCTCTACTTCCGTCTCAATAGGTATGTAGAAATACATATATTGTGAATAATCATCATTTAAAGAGATAAATGCAGGCTACACTCTTGATGCCGGCTAGTCGTTTTCTTACTTGTTAATCATATCTCAACCATATGAACACTCTCAACTTTATCCATAATATGTCTATTCTCCTATTAAACACATATGGTCAAAAACACCAAACTGACCATTTATCTTTATATGTGTTATAACCTTATAGGAAATCTTGATAAGACTATATTAAACTGGACAAGTATTCAAAATAAAATATACAAGTAATGACTCACAAATATTATATAGACTCTTTTGTTGAACAACTATATTCCTCATTTTCATTATGTGCTCTCGCACCTATAATGGTAATAAGCCTAAAAGATAAACTTTTATGATGAGTATTATTACATTAGCCTTAACCTAAGAGGTCAACTACTCATCTAATGTCTTATGTAAGAACTTTACATTAATATGCATATCAACCAAATCACTATACATTGAAAGAACTTATTCTTTATAAACATGAAACATAAGTAGTTAAACTGCTCCCACTGTTCATTATAACTTATGTTCATAAGTTCAACCTCAAAAGTGGATCCTACTGGTTGATAAATTTAATATTCTTACAACTGTAATGAAGGAGAGCAGTATCCTACTAGACACTATAACTATTATCCTCAACCCAGGAACTTTGACACTTATCATTTCTAAAGGGAATCTGCTATCCTTATGAAAGTAGAACCGATACATGCTTATCTTTATGTTGAGACTTAACTTTATACTTTAATTTACCAATGCAAACTAAGTGATGTATCTTTACGAGTCAATTCCTGCATAATATTACCTGTGGGCTAAATATCATTCTATAACTCTTTATGTAATTAAACATTACATCTATATGAATCAATTTCTTGCACAATATTACTTGTGGACTAAATACTATGTTTTGATTCTCCATATGATATAACTAGTTAATTATATTCATATCCTTAATCCCTGTGGGCAAATTAAGTATTCATAATTTAACTATTATATCCTAATATATTAAGTTAACTAAGTCAATAGTCCTGTGGGACGATACTAACTTCGTTAACTTAATCTATTACAATATTGTGTCCGTTTAATCCAAATGTGATTTTATAAACTTTATATATACATAACTTTAATCCAACTAAGGATGCTGTGGCTACTCCTTAATATATTAATATATATATTCATCACTAGACACAAGCTATGTCCTTTCTTCCTAATGTGATTTATAGATACGCTATATAATATATATACCTTAATGTAATTGAAGCTGCTGTGGCTACACTTCAATCAATTATCATATATTAATCACAAGACATATAACTTTGTTATCTATCACCAGTTGTAGAGGTCCGCTAAAACCACAAGTGGTTCGCTTGATACTTCAGCGGCCCGTTAAACCTTTAAGCCGTTCGCCTAGACACACAACAATCCATCATGAACATACTATGGGTTTCAACAAATGAATCCATATGTAACTATTCATTTCAATAGATAATCGTCTATTTCCTTCACTGTTACAGACAGATACGTTTAAACACTAACCGAATGATCTAAACGAAACAAATCTTAAAGCAAACATATTACCTAGCGGCCCGTTAAAGACTCAAGCGGTCCGTTTAAAATGTCTGCATTCAAAGACTTAACCAGAACATAGATTATCTTATTATAATTATCTATATTTGAATAATTACCATATGCATAATTACTTGTCGTATCTTTTACAAATACAATTTGTGTATTAGTATGCCACATCTGTTGTTATTCAAGTTTGTTTAATCAATACAATACTTGTAGTGCTAATACTAATAGAGTACCCGATAGTATGATGGTCTGTGGACTGCATCAAACTTTACTACTATAGTATATTCAAGCATATCAGTATTGACTAACCAATCTCCAACAAAAAAAAATGCAAACCATCTTTATACAAATTCAGTATTTTGACAAATTGTGACTATCCTATAGATTTCCATGATAATTAAGTAATCTACAAGGCCTAACTAACAATAGAGAACCATAATATGTCTGATTATACCTTAATTTTCATCTTAAGATTCATTTCTGGACCAAACTCTATTGGAACGGGTCGTTCCAAATCCAAACGGATCGCCCCACACGAAAGGGTGCGTCCAAAGTACATCCAGAAACTTTCTGACAGCCTGAACACTTTCTGGTAAACTGACAATAACTTTCTCTGTACTTAATCGTTTTCTGTGTTTTTGGTCATTATAGAAACTAGATTCAAAGATCTTTTCAATGACGCAAGTTTCATCAAAAACAAGTTTACAGATCAAAAGCTATGCCCCTCGAAATACAGATCATCACAGACGAAATCCGACAAACTGTCAGAATGACCTATCTTGCAGACAGTATATCTCACTCATACTTTATCGGAATTTTACAAATTCACACTCTATGGAAAGATATCTGAAATATCTACATCCCAGTAAAATTTCATGCAAAACCGAATTACCAATTGAGAGAAATCTGGCCCGCAATACTGAAAGGTCAGAAAATTCAGAATCGCGACTGTCTGACCTCTACTAGTTGCAACTTGATTATCTCACTGTATACCCACTGGATTTTCATGATGTTGGTCTCGTTGGAAAGTAGACTCATAGATCTTTCCAATCCCGAAAACCTCACTCAAATTGGATAAGCGGATCTTGAGATATTGCTCCACGAATTCAGACAATCAATGAAAATCAGACAAAACTCAATCCACTCAACACTTACAACAGAATTTCTTACAAACCGTTATGAAATTCCATTTCAATAAAGGCAATCCAGCGGCATAACCCGCTCTGATACCAACTGTTAATGGAAATCGAGTGTTGAGCGGATGAACTTGAAACCCGCAAGCCATGTGTGTCTCCTTCTTATCTCCTGCAATCTGCAAAGACTCCTTAGCGAGAAGGCACTACAGAACCGTTCAGACTTCCCGTGACTCGATGGTGTACTCTGGGAATGACGGTCCTGACTTGTTTCCCTCTCTCTCCTTATATTCTCTCTCTCTTGCTCTCTAATCAATAGAGGAACTGAAAGAATGCCAAAGCCTTACTGTACTCCATCATAACAGTGGCTTATATAGGGGTTCTAAACACTCAGAGGGCGCATACAGTGGATCTGAACAAAGGGTGCGATGATCAGACTGTTCTGTCCAGATTCAGTGTCCCAACGGTAGCGACCCGCTAGACGACGTTTTGGACAGAATACTACATAATTGACATGTATAATTAAATCCTTCTGAATTTCTAAGATCACAAACTTTATTGTCCACTGTGTAAATTGTTATAAAGATTATTGTTATCAAATAAATTAAAATGATTCTACAATTGCTTGAAATGCTCCAATTCGTCCAAGAAAGCTCATTTGCTGCACCTTATGAGCGTAATTGATATGTATAATCAAATTCTTTTGAATTTTAAGATCCTAAATTTATTCTACATTGTATAAAGAGCTTAAATATAGATTATTGTGATCAAATAATTTAAAATAAATACAAAAATCGCTTGAAATGCTCAAATTCTGCCAAGAACGTTCATTCTCTGCAATTTATGTGCGTAATTGAGATATATAATCCAATCCTCTTGAATTTCTAAGATCATAAACTTATTATCCACTGTGGCCATGTTTGGTAGAGGCCACGTGAACAAGGAACAAAGGATAACCCCAGTTCCCAGTTCCTAGTTCCCAGTTCGTCAAAATCTGAGAATTGGGAACAACCCCTTGTTCTCAATTCGCGAACTGTTGTTCCATGTTTGGTTCCCAGTTCCCAGTTCACAATCGCTTGAAATGCTCCAATAAAGTCCAGAATGCTCATTTTCTGCACTTTATGTGCGAAAATGACATGTATAATCCAATCCTCTTGAATTTTAAATATCATAAACTTGTTGTCCACTGTGTAAAGAGCCTAAATATAGATTATTGTGATCAAATGACTTAAAATGAATACACAATAACTTGAAATGCTCCAATTCTGCCAAGAACTCTCAGTTTCTGCATTTTTATGTGCATAATTGACATGTATAATCTAATATTTCTAATTTTTTAAGATCATAAACTTAATCTCCACCGCATTAAGAGCTAAAATTTAGATTATTGTGATCAAATTACTTAGAATTAATGCACAATCGCTTGAAATGCTCCAATTCTTACCAGAGCTCTCATTTTCTGCATTTTATGTGCGTAATTGACATGTATAATATAATTCTTTTAATTTTTAAGATCATAAACTTATACTTCACTGTATAAAGAGATTAAATATAGATTATGGTAATCAAATGACTTAAAATTAATGCACAATCGCTATAAATGCTCTAATTCTTCCAAGAACTTTCATTTTCCGCACTTTATATGCATAATTAATATCTATAATCAAATCATTTTGAATCTTTAAGATCCTCAACTTATTCTCCACAGTATAAAAAGCTTAAATATAGATTATGGCGATCACATTACTTAAAATGAATGCACAATTGCTTGAAATGCTCCTATTAAACCCAATTTCAAAATTTTATGTGCGTAACTGACATGTATAATCCAATTTTCTTAAATTTTAAGATCATAAATTTATACTCCACTGTATAAAGAGCTTATATATTTTTTTTGGTGATCAAATGACTCAAAATAAATACAAAATCACTTGAAATGCTCTAATTCTGTCCAGAAGTCTCATTTTCTGCAATTTATGCATGTAATTGACATGTATAATCCAATCCTTTTGAATTTTTAAGATAAAAAACTTATTTTCCACTGTATAAAGAGGTAAAATAAAGATTATTGTGATCGAATGACTTTAAACATTTGCACAATTGTTTGAAATGCTCCAATTCTGCCCAGAACTCTCATTTTCTGCACTTTATGTGCGTAATTGACTTGTAAAATCCAATTCTATTGAATTATTAAGATTTTAAACTTATTCTCCACTGCATTAAAAGCTTAAATATAGATTATGGTGATCAAATTACTTAAAATGAATGCACAATCACTTGAAATGCACTGATTCTGCCCAGAATGCTCATTTTCTCCACTTTATGTGCATAATTGACATGTATAATCCAATTCTCTTTAATTTTTAAGTTCATAAACTTATTATCCACTGTATATAGAGCTTAAATATGAATTATTGTGAAAAATGACTTAAAATGGATACACAATCGCTTAAAATGCACTAATTCTTCCCAGAACGTTCATTTTTTTCACTTTATATGTATAATTGACATGTATAATCCAATTCTTTTGAATTTTTAAGATGACAAACTTATTTTCCACAGTAGAAAAAGATTAAATGTAAATTATTGTGATCAAATGACTTAAAATGAGGGCAAAATCTCTTGAAATACTCTGATTTGGCCCAGAACTCTCATTTTCGGCATTTTAAGTGCGTTACGGACATCTATAATACAACCTTCTTTAATTTTTAAGATCATATATTTATTCTCCACTGTATAAAGAGCTCAATATAGATTATTGTGGTCAAATTACTTAAAATGAACGCAGATTCGCTTGAAATACTCTAATTCTGCCCGGAACTCTTATTTTCTGCAATTTATGCGCATAATTGACATATATAATACAATCCTTTTGAATTTTTAAGATAAAAAACTTATTTTCCACTGTATAAAGAGGTAAAATAAAGATTATTGTGATCAAATGACTTAAAACATTTCTACAATCGCTTGAAATGCTCCAATTTCGTCCAGGACTCTCATTTTCTGCACTTTATGTGGTAATTGACTTGTAAAATCCAATCCTATTTAATTTTTAAGATTTTAAACTTATTCTCCACTGCATAAAGAGCTTAAATATAGATTATAGTGATCAAATTACTTAAAATGAATATACAATCGCTTGAAATGCACCGATTCTGCCCAAAACACTTATTTTCTCCACTTTATGTGCGTAATTGACATTTATAATCTAATACTCTTTAATTTTTAAGTTCATAAACTATTATCCACTGTATATAGAGCTTAAATATGAATTATTGTGAATAAATGACTTAAAATGGATGCACAATCGCTTGAAATGCACCAATTCTGTCCAGAACGATCATTTTCTGCACTTTATGTGTGTAATTGACTTGTATAATCCAATCCTTGTGAATTTTTAATATCAAAAACTTTTTCTCCATTGTAGAAAACGCTTAAATATAAATTATTGTGATCAAATAACTTAAAATGAAGGCAGAATCTCTTGAAATGCTCCGATTTGGAACAAAACTCTCATTTTCTGCACTTTAAATTCCTAATAGATATGTATAATCCAATCCTATTGAAATTTTAAGAATATAAATATATTCTCCACTTATAAAGAGTTTAAAAATAGATTATTATGATCAAATAACTTAAAATGAATGCACAGTAGCTTGAAATACTCCGATTTAGCCCAGAAAACACATTTTCGGCATTTTATGTGCGTTACGGACATTTATAATCCAGTCTTCTTGAATTTTTAAGATCATAAATTTATTCTCCACTGTATGAAGAGCTTAAATATAAATTCTTGTGATCAAATTACTAAAAATAAACACACAATCGCTTAAAATTGACAAGTATAATCCAATCCTCTTGAATTTCTAAGATCAAAAACTTATTTTCCACTGTATAAATAGCTTAAATAGTAGATTATTGTTATCAAATGATTTAAAATGAAAGCACAATCACTTGAAATTATCCAATTCTGCCTAGAACGTTCATTTTCTGCACTTTATGTGTCTAATTGACATGTATAATCCAATACTATTGAAGTTTTAAGAACATAAACTGATTCTCCACTGTATAAAGAGCTTAAAAATAGATTATTATGATCAAATAACTTAAAATGAATGCACAATAGCTTGAAATACTACAATTCAGCCCAGAACTTTCATTTTCTGCACTTTATGTGCGTAATTGACATGTGTAATCCAATCCTTTTGAATTTTAAAATTATAAACTAATTCTCCACTGCATAAAGAGCTTCAATATATATTATTGTTATCAAATTACTTAAAATAAATGCACAATCGCTTGAAATGTTATAATTTTGCCCAGAACGCTCATTTTCTGCACTTTATGTGCGTAATTGACATCCATAATCCAATCCTTTTGAATTTCAAAGATCATAAACTTATTCTCCACTGCATAAAGAGCTAAAATATGGATTATTGTGATTAAATGATTAAAAATGAATGCACAATCGCTTGAAATGCTCTCATTCGGCCCAGAACGCTAATTTTCTGCAATTTACGAGCGTAATTGACATGTATAATCAAATCCTTCTGAATTTCTAAGATCACAAACTTTATTGTCCACTGTCTAAATTGTTATAAAGATTATTGTTATCAAATAAATTAAAATGATTCCACAATTGCTTGAAATGCTCCAATTCATCCAAGAACGCTCATTTTCTGCAATTTACGAGCATAATTGATATGTATAATCAAATCCTTTTGAATTTTAAGATCCTAAACTTATTCTCCATTGTATAAAGAGCTTAATTATAGATTATTGTGATCAAATGATTTAAAATAAATGTAAAAATCGCTTGAAATGCTCAAATTCTGCCAAGAACGTTCATTTTCTGCAATTTATGTGCATAATTGAGATGTATAATTCAATCCTCTAGAATTTCTAAGATCATAAACAAACTTATTATCCACTGTATAAATAGCATTAACGTAGATTATTGTTATCAAATGATTTAAAATGAATGCACAATCGCTTGAAATGCTCCAATTATGTCCAGGACACTCATTTTCTGTATTTTATGTGCGAAAATGACATGTATAATTCAATCCTCTTGAATTTTAAATATCATAAACTTGTTGTCCACTGTATAAAGAGCTTAAATATAAATTATTGTGATCAAATGACTTATAATGAATGCACAATAACTTGAAATTCTCCAATTCTGCCAAGAACTCTCATTTTCTGCATTTTTATATGCGTAATTGACATATATAATCTAATATTTCTAAACTTTTAAGATTATAAACTTAATCTCCACTGCATTAAGAGCTAAAATTTAGATTATTGTGATCAAATTACTTTAAATAAATGCACAATCGCTTGTAATGCTCCAATTCTTCCCAGAACTCTTATTTTCTGCACTTTATGTGCGTAATTGTTCTGTATAATCCAATCGTTTTGAATTTTTAAGATCATAAACTTATTCTACACTGTATAAAGAGTTTAAATATACTCCATTTCTGCCAAGAACTCTCATTTTCCGCAATTTATGTGCATTATTAGCATGTATAATCAAATCCTTTTGAATTTCTAAGATCCTCAACTTATTTTCTACTGTATAAAGAGCTTAAATATAGATTATGGCGATCACATGACTTAAAATGAATGCACAATCGCTTGAAATGCCCCCCTATTCAGCCCAGAAAACTTCTGCATTTTATGTGCGTAACTGACAATTAAAATCCAATCTTCTTGAATTTTTAAAATCATAATTTTATACTCCACTGTATGAGCTTAAATATAGATTTTGGTGATCAAATAACTTAAAATAAATGCACAATCGCTTGAAATTATCCAATTCATCCCAGAAAACTCATTTTCGGCATTTGATGTGTGTTAGTGACATCTATAATCCAATCTTCTAGAATTTTTAAGATCATAAATTTATTCTCCACTGTATAAAAAGCTTAAATACAGATTATTGCGATCAAATGACTTAAAATAAATGCACATTCGCTTGAAATGCTCCAATTTTTCCCAGAACGCTCATTTCTGCACTTTATGTGCGTAATGATATGTATAATTCAATCCTCTTGAATTTCTAAGATCATAAACTTATTATCCACTGTATAAATAGTTTAAACATAGATTTTTGATATCAAATGATTTAAAATGAATTCACAATCGCTTAAAATTCTCCAATTATGCCCAGAATCTCATTTTCTGCATTTTATGTGCGAAAATGACATGTATAATCCAATCCTCTTGAATTTTTAAGATCATAAACTTATTCTCCAATGTGTAAAGAGCTTAAATGTAGAAAATTATGATCAAATGACATAAACTAAATGCACAATCTCTAGAAATGCTCCCATTCAGCCCAGAATGCTCATTTTCTAACTTTATGCTCGTAATATTCTTCTGAACTTTTAAGATCATAAACTTATTCTCCACTGTATAAAGAACTTAAATATAGATTATTAAGATCAAATAATTTATAATGAATGCACAATAGCTTCAAATGCTCTAATTCTGCCCAGAACTCTCATTTTCTGCACTTTTATGTGCGTAATTGACATGTATAATCTAATCATTTTGAATTTGTAAGATTATAAACTTAATCTCCACTGCATTAAGAGCTAGAATTTAGATTATTGTAGTTAAATTACATTAAAAAAATGCACAATCTCTTGAAATGCTCCAATTCTGTCCAGAACTCTCATTTTCTGCACTTTATGTGCGTAATTGACATGTATTATCCAATCCTTTTGAATTTTTATGATCATAAACTAATTCTCCACTGAAAAATGAGGTTAAATATAGATTATGGTGATCAAATGACTTAAAATTAATGCACTATCGCTATAAATGCTCCAATTCTGCCAAGAATTCTCATTTTTCACACTTTATGTGCATAATTAACATGTATAATCAAATCCTTTTGAATTTTTAAGATCCTGAACTTATTATCCACTGTATACAGAGCTTAAATATAGATTATGGTTATCACATGACTTAAAATGAATACATTATCTCTTGAAATGGCCCTATTCAGCACAGAAAACTCTTTTTCTGAATTTTATGTGCGTAATTAACATGTATAATTAAATCCTTTTAAATTTTTAAGATCCTAAACTTATTCTCCACTGTAAAGGATTTAAATATCGATTATTGCGATCAAATGACTTAAAATGAATGCACAATCGTTTGAAAGCTTCAATTCGGTCCAGAACACTCATTTTCCACAATTTATGTGCGTAATTAACATGTATAATCAAATTCTTTTAAATTTGTAAGCTTCTAAACTTATTCTGCACTGTATAAAGTGCTTAAATGTAGATTATGGAGATCAAATGACTTAAAATGAATGCACAATCACTTGAAAAGCTCCGATTCAGCCCAAAAAACTCATTTTCTGCATTTTATGTGCGTAACTGACATGTATAATCCAATCTTCTTGAATTTTTAAGATCATAAATTTATTCTACACTGTATAAAGAGCTTAAATATAGATATTGGTGATCAAATGACTTAAAATAAATGCATTATTGCATGAAATGCTCCGAATTCAGCCCAGAACACTCATTTTATGTGTGTTACTGACATGTATAATCTAATCTTCTAGAATTTTTAAGATCATAAATTTATTCTCCACTGTGTTAAGAGCTTAAATATAGATTATTGTGATCAAATGACTTAAAATTAATACAATCGCTTGAAATGCTCCAATTCTTCCCATAACGCTTATTTTCAGCACTTTATGTGCGTAATTGACATGTATAATCCAATCCTTTTGAATTTGTAAGATCATAAACTTATTCTTCACTGTATAAAGAGCTTAAATATAGAATATTATGATCAAATGACTTCAAATGAATGCACAATCTCTAGAAATGCTCCCATTAAGCCCAGAACGCTCATTTTCTGCACTTTATGCTCGTAATTGACAATTATAATTCAATACTTCTGAACTTTTAAGATCATAAACTTATTCTCCACTGTATAAAGAGCTTAAAATATAGATTATTGAGATCAAATGACTTAAAATGAATGTACAATCACTTAAAATGCACCGATTCTGCCCAAAACGCTTATTTTCTGCACTTTATGTGCGTAACTGACACGTATAATCAATTCTTCTTGAAATTTTAAGACCCTAAGTGTATTCTACACTGTATAAAAAGCTGAAATATAGGTTATTGTTATCAAATGACTTAAAATGAATGCACAATCGCTTGAAATGCCCCAAATCTGCCAAGAATTCTCATTTTCTGCACTTTATGTACGTAATTGACATATATAATACAATCCTTTTTAATTTTTAAGATCATAAACTTATTCTCCACTGTATAAAGAGCTTAAAATATAGATTATTGAGATCAAATGACTTAAAATGAATGTACAATCGCTTAAAATGCACCGATTCTGCCCAGAACGCTCATTTTCTGTACTTTATGCATAACTGACACGTATAATCATTTCTTCTTGAATTTTTAAGATCATAAGTTTATTATCCACCGTATATAAAGAGCTGAAATATAAATTATTGTGATCATAAGATCATAATCGCTTAAAATGCCCCAAATCTGCCAAGAACCCTCATTTTCTGTACTTTATGTGCGCTCTTTATATGGTTTAAAATGTAATTCATATCTTAGTTATTAAAAATTATTAGGTTCTACACAAAATATTTGCATCTAATTTGCTAATAATGATTATTCTTGAAATCATTTGAGTATTTTAAGCGATTTTGAATTCATTTTAAGTCTTTTAATCACATTAAAATGTTTAAGCTATTTATATGGTCTAGAATGTAATTCAGATCTTAGTTATTATAAAATATTTGATTATACACAGAAAATATGCATCTATTGTGCAAATAATGATTATTTTGAGCATCATTTGAGCATTTTAAACGATTTTGAATTCATTCTGAATCATTTAATCTTGATAATTTATGTTTAAGATCTTTATGTGGTCTAGAATATAATTCAGATCCTAGTTATTAAATAATATATGATAACACGCAGAAAATTGCATTTAATGTGCAAATAATGATTATTTAGAGAATCATTTATGCATCTAATGTGCATATAATGATTATTCTGAGCATCATTTGAGCAATTTAAGTGATTTTGAATTCATTCTAGGTATTTTTATCACAACAACTTATGTTTAAGCTAGGCATCATTTGAGCGTTTTAAGCAATTTTGTAATTATTCTAAGTCAATTAATCACAATAATTGATGTTTAAGCTCATTGTATGATTTAGAATGTAATTCAGATCTTAGTTAATAAAATATATTATATTATATATAGAAATATGCTTATAATGTACAAATAATGATTATTGTGAGCATCATTTGATCATGTTAAGCGATTTTGAACTTTTTCGTGTACTTTTTCTCGAATACAGTCGCAGCTTACTGTCATATGCCATATAACATGGTCAGACATCTTTTTTTGAAATCCAAATTATAGAGATTATACAAATGTAATTAAATTATAGCAGAATTGTAAACTTAAAAGATATATGATTAGATCTCAAAATTAGATGCTAGTGGAATTGAGGAGTAAGTAATTAAACAATTTATTAAGTATGTTTCTTCTGTAATTGTATAACAACATAATCAGCTTTGCTACTCGTACTCTAAAAATGGAACAAAGGACAAGAAGATAACAAAAAACACCTTATTAAGGTAAAAAGGGGGAGGTGCCTGGTGCTTGCGTCAAATTGTTGACTGTGCTAGAGAGGAAGACGACAGAGAAAATCATAGGGTACGGCTTTTATTGAGAGAGAGTTTGTAACACCCCAAATTTTGAGTGTTCCTTAGAATTAGAATTGTTTATTATATAAATTCCCTGAATTTCAATAAATAGGTCAAACAATATTTTATGAATATTTTTACTATTTCGTACGAAAGATGTCAAAGTTCTCATATGCTTAAACCATTTTTTTTATTCATCATTTCCGAATTTAATAAGAACTTCCTTCGGACCTTTTTAACCGGCCCTTTTGGTAAAAACGAATTTTTAAATGGTGTCTTTATCTTTGATTTTAATGTGATAGCATCTAAATGTTATTTATATTTGCTATTTCCTAATTTACCCGTTCAAAAAAAAAAAAATGCTGTACTTAACCGTCCACTTTTAACATGTCTTGATTCTTTCTATTTATTGTATTATTAGGCAAATGCTTAAAAACAACTCTGAATTTTATCGATGGGTCTGATTCAGTCGGGATTAAAAATCGGGCTTAAATCATGTCCACAGTAGAATGATTCTTATTATTATTATAATATTTTATTTAAATTAACCGCTATATTAATTTCCTTTCCTGTTTGTCTTTGGTTCCCTTGTAATTATGAAAGTTCGTAACCGTGCCTATCTCCTTAAACAAGCAGTTTATTTAATTAGATTGTTTCTTCTCTAATCTATCACAGAGCCTCAAATCCCAATTTGCTAACTTCCTTAACTCTGTTTGGTACGAAGGGAGCGGATGGGAAAGAAAGCGAACCGAAGGGGAAATCAAAAAATTCGGCTGTTTGGATGGAAGGGAATCGGAAAGAAAAAAATCTTCGCGAGCGGATCCAGTTTCCTTCGCAAATTCCCTTCCTATACAAATCGATTACCCTCCGAATCGGCGGAGAATCGAGGGAAAGGAAAATCGCCGAAAATCTTCGTAATGCATATTGACAGCGATACCCTTAACTTGGTGCGCGATTTCTGCTTGGCGCGTGATTTTCATCAGCGATATTTCCTTATTGACACCGATCTGCTCCTATTAATCACGATTCTTCTCCTCTCCTCTCCTATTAACCCTAGCTTCGTTTTTGTTTCTTTTTCCGAACTCCAAATTTCTAGATTTTGTTCATTCCGCTTTTGATTTCTTTCTCCACACTCCAAATTTCTAGGTTTTGTTCATTCCGTTTTCTCCAGGAAGAACTTCGTCGTTTTCCTTTCTTCAGCAGTTCGCACAGTAACCCTTGACTAATTTGTGAAAATTTATAATGTCTTGAATTTTGCCTTGCTTGATACATGATTTTCTTTACTGAGAGTAACTTAGGTCAGTCTCATAATGCTGCTTCACTTGTCATTGGTTAAACCGTTTTCCTCTAGTTACTTTCTGAGAGCTTTTCTTCCCCACTTAAAAATCAACAAAATTCAAGGACTAAGTTGTAAAAAAGTGTTATCGGGTCGGGTTGAGATTGCATATCAGAGATCAAAGCGGATATGTTAGTTGCATGGTTTGAGTTGCAGCTTTACGGTAAAAATATTTCAAATTTGTTTACTGGTGTTTACTGTTGTACCGTAGGTCTATAGGTATTTATGATGTTTGCTCTTTGATGGAGTTTGATGTTGTACTTATATGGACTAAAAAAAGAGACAAATCTATACCAGTTGAACTGTGATAAGAAAAAATCCATGGATGGTGGTTTTGTTTTGTCATTTATTTTGTACAAACTTGCACGATATAATCGATCATATGTTATGAGCCACTTAGTACCAAAGCTATCCCAGACACTAGCTTGTATCAGTCTTCTTGAAAAAAAAAATTGAAGGAATGCTTGTATCAGTCTTCTAGATCAATTAGCCAGACACTAGCGGCGACTGAGCATACTGAAAGAAATTAACAAGGGATATATAACTACAGTAGTCTTTTCACAGTGCTGATTGGAAGTTTATATAATAAATAAACGAGCAAAATGCAGTAAGAGAAATAACTATCGTAGTTAGAACAAGTGAAGTGCAATAAGAAAATTTTAATTGAAAGGAAAATTATGAACCTATATCAGATCATGCAACAATAGTTCCCCACAGGAGCCAACAATTGAACGGATCATAATATTTTATGTTCTTAAATCTTAATGTAAATCTTTAATTTTTTAAATTCAAGCTTGCCAATTCCATTAATCGTCCCATGCAGTTGAAATTAGTCGAAAATTATTTTGCTCAGCAACGTATAAAGAGTGCAGGGGTAAAGTAGTAAAAAAATTATATTTTTCCTTCACTGAAGTAATCCATCCAAACAGGAAATAGGAAGGAAAGAAAAAATAATTTTCCTTTCCCTTCATTTTTCATCCAAACACAAAATATAAAATTATTTCACTTTCCATCCCATCCCTTTCCTTCCCTATTTAGACTTTACTTTCCCTCTCATCCTCTACCACCGAACCAAACAGAGTGTTAATCTCTCACGAAATATTGTATGGAAAACCACAAGTTACATGCCGTACACCTTAAATTTTCCATCACTTAACCGCCTTGTGTTTCTCTCTTTTCAATAAATATCCTTTCATAAAATCTCCATGAAACTTAACATCCATTCTCATTAACCGACCAATTATTACTAGGCCAATATGATGATTTTCTTCATAGGTATGTGCCGTTTATACCATGTTTATTCATTAAATTCTCATTTCCTTTTGATTAATATTCTTTCCATCCGAGAAATGAGCCCTTATACTTTTTCCTTAATCTAGAATTTGTATTTATGTGCCGATTGAAAATATATTCATCCATCCGATTGAAATTTGAGTTCTCCATCGAGATTATTGTCGTTTCATTATTCTAGATCGCTGATAAGATAACCGGACTTCTCTATAATTTAATTTTTGTATTGATTGACTTAAATATCGTTTGGCTTATTTGATTGAATTGAATTGATATATGAGAATTGTGACTAATGTATTTTGCGAGTCAACGGGTCTCTGATGTGATTTGAATTGAAGTGGAAATGTGGAATGGAAAGTGAAATGGAATATGAAGCAGAATCGTCTAGAGAGGGATTCGTGCTAGTGTGAAAGTGATATGAGAAAACCTAGACCCGTTGATCTCTGTAAAATATATTTAATTAGTTATTGTTATTGATGTGTGGATTAATCCAATCGATTGATATTTTGGTTATATAAATTAGTTATAGAGAAACTGCGTCGTTAAATAACCAGTTACTCGGCTTTGAAGCTGACTCCGTTTGCTTTTATTGCTTGTGACGTAGGTTGACGGGCTGTTAGATGGATGCGAAAGATACTGTATGACCTCATGCCCCGTATTTCGGATACGGGGTGTGACAGAGTTAGCGGTGAGGGTACGATAGTCTGAAGCTTTTGCACCTCTCACTGCCTAACCAAATCGTATCAAATTTCGACTTTTTTTTTTGCGATTTTGGCAGACCTAATCTTCCTTTGAAATCGCGTAAAACGAATTCAACTCACGACCAAACGTCGGTTCCGATCAGGAGAAATAGTTTCTCAAGAAATCCATTAGATGTTTGAGCTGCTAATTTTTCATTCCGATCAGATATCCTAAGATTGGAGGGACGGTTCTCCCGGAGGGTTTAGAAGTCGCTGCCGTGATTTCGTTTTTTTTTCCTATTTATGAATCCCACCTGCATTAGTTTACCATCTTTTACTTTTTATAGTAATTTTAGTCATGTAGTGTTAAGTTATTTTCTTCTTTAATTACTTTTTTGTTTAAGTACTGAGCTTAGGTTTCCAGGTGATTGGATTGTTTTATTACGTTGGATGTGTGTTTTCAAACTTGTAGCCTTTGGGGTTAGATTTTTATTGAAAGCCTAAGGGCAGTTAATTTTCAAAAAAATCTGACTGACTTGGCCTTAAACAAAATGGCTGGCCCTTCCCAGAACCCATATCAAAGATCAGACCTTTACGAAAATTTATAAAATTGATTTGCAATATATAAAATAGGAAAAATTGGATATAACCCCCCACAATCTTGCTCATCTAGATATAACCCCCTCTAATCTTCAAAATTGGAAATAACCCCCTCTAATCTTGTTTGTGTTGGACATAACCCCTTTTGATTAAATCTGATTATATTTTATTTTTAAAAAATCATTTTGTATATGTTATGACCATTATACCCTTGCTGCTCAATCTTCCTTCAACAGACCTTTCGTATCCCCTTCTTCCTCCAATGAATTGTCAAGGTACGATAATACTAGTTATAAAGCACACCAACAGACCATAGTTCGGTGAAATGCTTTGCTAATCTATCATTCTATTAGTCATAAAGCAACATGTAGTTAATGGGTCAAGATAAGGATCTAAAGAGGAGGCAACTAGCTGATGCCTTGTCAGATATTATTTTATCAAGGGAAGCTAAATAAACAACCCCAAGTTCATCAATTACTCCAAGTAGCACAGAACTTGAGGCTCTCAAGAATCTATTGAAGCTCCAGTTTGCAACAACCTTGTTTATTAGTATATCAGACGACACTAATAAGTCACTACTCACTAGTATTCAAGTCCCACAGCCCGATTAAACGCTCAGGCAAAAACGAAAAATATCTAACAATCTGAAGTCTACCATTATGTAGAAACAAACAACTTTCAAAAAAAAAGAAAAAAAAAGGAAAAAATTGGAATGCACAATCAGTGCATCGTTGGTCAACGAAACAATATGGTAAATAATCTTCAAAATGAAACAACAATTATATTTGCACCGTCTAGATAAGCGATTTGAATTAAAGGTAGATTTTGTCTTTGGTTTTTTTTCCCCCTAATGGCGCAGGAGAAAGGTGAGAATACGAACAGCTTTGATTTGAAGGTTACAAATAAGGGTATATTGGTCATAACATATACAAAATGATTTTTTTTAAATAAAATATGATCAGAATTAATCAAAAGGGGTTATGTCCAACACAAATAAGATTAGAGGGGGTTATTTCCAGTTTTGAATATTAGAGGGGGTTATATCCAGATGAGCAAGATTGTGGGGGGTTATATCCAATTTTCCCTATAAAATATTACCATAGTAGTTATAATAATAGTTATTGCCTATTATTTTACGATGAAAAGGCTGTAAAAACATACCCATATATGTCTCAAATTTAATGACTCTGTATAATATTACAAAAGTTTTTTTTTTTAAAAAAAAAGATTAATCTAAAGCATTATTATGTAACGGTAAGCTACAATGAACATTGGTGTTTTTCTCTGTTTCTCGCTGTGTTGTGCAACATTCATAAGCTGAAACTGATTAAAAATGAAGAGGCAACACGTGTTGCCACACATAAAATACGCAGAGATACAAAATAGGAAAATATGGTTCATGGGTCAGATAATAAATAAATTATTTTGTTATAAATTACTGTCCTTTTGTGTAGGTTAGCAACATCTTTTTCCTCACAAATGAGTCACATAAAAGCCAATAAGAATTGGATACAGTAGCTCTGACGCATTGTCTCGTAATTGCTTTATAATGTACATAGAATAATTTTAAGATCAAATGCATTAGTCCCTTTTAATAAATATAATGGATAGTACTCATACATTGCATTTTTTTTAGTGCTCTGCCTTAAATAATTAAATCCATATTTATTTTAAATTCTACAACAAAAATTTGGACAACTTTACTCCATAAACTTTCCAAACTAGAATTCTCTGGTATTTCACTCAATTATGTCTCAATTAATACCACTCAATTATGTCTCAATTTAATGATTATGTATAAAATATTACAAAAAAAAAATTTTAAAAAAAATTCCTCTAAAGCATTATTATACTATGGGTAAACTACAACGGGTCCAGAACAAATAGAAACCGATTAAAAATTAAGAGGCTACATGTGTTGTCACACATAAAATCTGCAAAGACTTACAAAATAGGAAAATATGGTCCATGGATAGGATAATATATAAATTATTTTGTTTTTAAATTTCCGTCCTTTTGTGTAGGTTAGCAACATCTTTTTCCTCACGGATGAGTCACATAAAATCCAATAAGAATTGGATACAGTGGCTCTAACGCGCTTTCCATAATTGCTTTATAACGTACCTAGAGTAATTTTACGATTAAATAAAGTAGCCCTTAATGAATATAATGGATCGTACTCGTATATTGTATTTTTTTCAAGTGTTCTACCTTAAATAATTAAACCCGTATCTATTTTAAATTCTACAACAAAAATTTGGACAACTTTACTCCTTAAACTTTCCAAACTAGAATGCTTTGGTATTTCATTCAAATATGTTTCAATTTTAATGACTCTGTATAATATTTACAAAAGTTTTTTTTTAAAAAAATAATCTAAAGCATTATTATACCACGGATAAGCTACAACGGGTCCAGAACAAATAGAAACCGATTAAAAACGAAGAGGTAACACATATTGTCACACATAAAATCCGTAGAGACTTACAAAATAGGAAAATATGGTCCATGTGTCAGATAATAAATAAATTATTTTGTTATAAATTTATGTCCATTTGTGTAGGTTAGCAACATCTTTTTCCTCACGGATGAGTCACATAAGAGCCAATAAGAATTGGATACAGTGGTTGTGACACGCTTTCTTATAATTGCTTTATAATGTACATAGTATAATTTTACGATTAAATTGTGTAGTCCCTCAATGAATATAATGGATAGTACTCGTACATTGTATTTTTTTTTCAGTACTCTGCCTTAAATAATTAAATCCGTATCTATTTTAAATTCTACAACAAAAATGTGGACAACTTTACTCCATAAACTTTCCAAACTAGAATTCTCTGGTGTTTCACTCAAATATGTTTCAATTTTAACGATTCTGTATAATATTACAAAAGTTTTTTTTTTAAAAAAAAAACAATCTAAAGCATTATTATACAACATGTAAGCTACAACGGGTCCAAAACAAACATAAACCAATTAAAAATGAAGAGGCAACACATGTTGTCACACATAAAATCCGCAGAGACTTACAAAATAGGAAATATGATTCATGGGTCAGATAATAAATAAATTATTTTATTATAAATTTCTATCCTTTTGTGTATGTTAGCAACTTTTTCCTCACGGACAAATCATATAACGGCCAATAAGAATTGGATACAGTTACAGACATACAGTGGCTCCGTCACGTTCTTTCATGATTGCTTTCTATGTACATAGAATAATTTTACGATCAAATGCAGTAGTTCTTAATGAATATAATAGATCGTACCCGTACATTGTATTTTTTTCAGTGCTCCGCCTCAAATAATTAAAACCGTATCTATTTTACTCTTCAACAAAAATTTGGACAGCTCCACTCTATAAACTTTCCAAACTAAATTCTCTGTATTTCACTCTCCAGTTGCACATACCAACAAGAACGCGCCTTGCTAGCAAAATTCATTGGTTTTTACTGGGACCGTGTTTAATGCAATAATTTAACGTCTTTTTTCATAGAATTTTACCGAAAACATTCAAACAAACATTTAAAAAATGAATTCCTGAATACATAATAAAAAAAGGAATAATTAGATTTATGCCACTATATAAATTGATAAATTTGAGAAATGCCATTCTTAAATTGCTACTTAGAAACATACCACTGAAAATTATCAAAATTGGTTTTATGCCATTAATTCCTTCTAAATATAGCTGATTAGAGATATGCCACTCTAAAAAATTTAAAAATCCCAAAATTACCCCATTGCATTAAGTCGTCAAGGAAAAAAAAAGTACTTATGGAAAGAAAAAATATAGCTAACTTTTTTTTTTTTGTTGGCCTTTAGTTTCCGTACTTATATGAGCATAGAATTATATCAATATACTATACCTTAGTTTCTTCTTTTTGTTTGAGTGCAGCAGGAAGAAAAGAGGAACTAGAGAACAAATACAAGATATGAATCTTATGGTACAATATTAAAAAATAAAAAATATTATTATTTAACATATACCGCACAAACCATATTTTTTTTATTAACACAAGTATTACTAGAGATACGAGTAAAGCGATATTCATGCAATTAAATAATTATGATTCGTGCCATAAACAGAACTTAATAATTTCAAATATGCTACTATAAAATAATAACCAGTTTTATACAATAAGTAACATGGAACCAATAAATTTTTTTTTATAATGATATAAAACTAATAAATATAATTTTGTAGTGACATAAAACTAATTTTTGTTTATCTTTGATGGCATAAAACTAATTTTGTTTATTTGTAGTGGCATAAAACTGATTATTCCTTTTGTAATGGTATTTTTAGAATTTTAATGTTTTATAGTGGTATATTTAAAAGGGCATAATTGTCAAATTTATTGGTTGATGGTATAAAACTATTTTTTATTAATTTTGAATGGCATAAAACTAATTAGTCGTTTAGTGATGGCATATTACTAATTTCAAACTTTTACAATGGTATAAACCTAAATCACCCAAATAAACCCTGCTATTTGGTATAAAATCCAAAGAGGACAAGTAGCTATAACAATTACATGAACATGAATATTTCAGGGGAATAAAAAATTGTATAAAACTGATAGAAACATGCACGTCTGTTTTTTTTTTTTTTTGAAAATAAGGTTGTGTGTCTCTTCGCAGCTGTGTGTCTCCGCCTCCGGTGTTGCTGTCGTTGACCTAATTTTCTCCCGCCTCCTTTTCATTCCAATTTAAATTTTACTCTTCATCATCTCCATCTCGGACAGAGTCGTATGGAGTGCCGAGCTGGAGCAATCATGAACCTCGCCGCGTGGGGTCCAAATCCAGATCCTCCATGGCGGACTAGTGATGAAGACCGTACGGTACCAAAATCTGAGACTACGTCCTTGTCTGGTGAGTTCTTTTCTCTCTTTAGAATCTCTGATTGGTACTTAATCCTACAAAAATAATAAACTTTTTCAGTAAGGTAGGCTGTTGTGGAGTGGAGTTGTTTACTTAATTTGTTGAATGGAATGGAACAAACGAAGTGTATGGCACAGAGAACTCATGATAAAAGATTTATTTAAGACGAGTATTATCGTAGGTTTAACTTAAACTCCATTGTCTGAGAAGAGAGTAAGAGTGAGAGGGTCAAAGATTGGTATGAAACAGGAAAGACGTGGATTAAACAGGTAATAATACCTTCATGTAGAAAACAAGGAATTTAAGGATTAAAAAGAACTTTAACTATTTTAGATGATAAGCAAATTTTAAATTTACCTCTTGTTAGTTCTGTGAGTTCTATGTGCTTTTCCTATTTGACTTCTTCGAAATCAATTGTTTCCCTGAAATATGGGGAAGAGAATTAAATTGTTAATTAATTGACAAATATCCAACTCAAATAGAAAATGAAAAAAAAACTGGGAAGCAAACAAACCTTTATGAATCGTTCACTGCAAACTCCCTAGAAATTGAATTCGACCTGTTGTTGTGCTTGCAATTTGAGGAATTCGTAACCTAGATAAATTCATATATAACAAAGATAAAATAGCAGCAAGAATTTATGATGACACTGATAGATAAATATTGTGAAATTTGAAAGGAAATAGATTTTTGATATTATTGTATATACCAGCTCTAATTTATTCTCAACGAGCTTCTTGCATTTCGCCTAATTAGTATAGTCTATATACTAATTTTTTTTTTATTAAAATCAATGAGAATTTGAAAAGGATGAAAATGAATGAGATGAGATTTCATAGGACTAACCTTATAAAGTTAGGAGGGATATTGCCGTCTTCTCTCTTCTCTTATCTTGCTTGGTTTAGTATAAAATTCACAATGATCTGAGGGGACGAGTGCTGGGATAGTGAATCAACCCCAAGCCTCCCCCCCCCAACAAACACACAGAGCTTTACAACACGATCGTATCCTGAGAGAGCAGAGAGAGATGTAGAGAGGAAGGGAACTTAAAGTGGAGAACAGGGAGAGAGAGATAGAACCAGATAATTGCAACCTTGCAATTGCTGCTAGAGTGGAGGCGCAAGGGGAGAAGGGGGTGTGTATAAATATATAGTCGACTTTTAGGGTTACTGGTTTTTGGTAATTTGACAAAACTGACAATTGGAAATTGGACAATGACGATGCCGATCTTTTAGGTTTTCGATTGAACGATTAGGATATAAGGGTATATTTGGAACTTGAAAAAAATTCTTACAGCCCGGCGCCGCCAGGTATATTTGCGGATGAAATTGCACAAACAAACCAAATAATACTAAATATGAATATAATTCAATGCATACTAGCATTGAGATCTGTTCCATCATAGGTTTTTAAAATTAACTTTTTTACATACATATGCATGATGCTGATTCAGATCACCATCTAATTATTGACAGTGATAATTAAATTTTAGGGCTATTTTTATATAACTTTTAAACTTTCAAAGAATAAAATTGTACTTTTTTTGGTATAACTTTTAAACTTCAAATTTCAGGGCTATTTTGTAAAGTATGACCGAGGAAAACTTGTCTGTCTATCTGTGTTTTTTATTTATTGGTGCTTGTGACTTGTGTTAGTTAGAATAAGGTAGTTCGGTTGAAACTTGTGCTAAGCTGGCACAAGCTTTTTGCTTTAGAAAGAAAAGAAAATTTCCAAAGCGTTATTTTCTTAAGCTTTTGCTTATCAAAATGGTTAGCACGGCTTGATGGTTGAATCATTCTTTAGTCATGTATATTAAAGACATGTCCCATATTCTTATTCTGTGTGCCACTTTTAGACTCCACATTTGGTGATTCTTCTGATAGCTTAGACTTCTATTCTGATTTAATATCCCTTCTTCAAAATTAAATACAATTAAAATAAAACAATAAAAGAAACAAAAGCAAGAGAGAAGGAGATAGAGGGAGATGGAATTATATTTCATATACGTATGAAGATACAGTAATTGACTGCCAGTTTTATCGTTGGCTTCATCATTAGTGTCCCAACAAAAAACAAGTGAGGTGATTTTCTCTTGCTGATTTTACTGTAGCACCTAAATTCCACTTAATTGTTTTTTTTTTTCTTTTATGCAGTTAACCCAAACGATCAGCTTTACAACGAGCTATGGTATGCCTGTGCTGGCCCACTTGTCCATCTTCCTGTTCCAGGCGAGCGTGTCTATTACTTCGCCCAAGGCCATATGGAACAGGTATATCTCTTTCTTAAGCCGAATTATCAGTTGTAGAGGACTCCTATTAGAAGTTTTTACTAGGTTTCTGTCCTCTGTAGCTTGAAGCATCAATGAACCAACAGCTTGATCACCAGCAAATGCCTGCTTTTAATCTGCTTTCTATGCTGTTATGTCGCGTCACCAATGTTGTTCTTCAGGCAAGCTTCGTTACCTTATTCACTTTTTCAATTGTACCCCTTCACTTTCTTCTTCTTTTTACTTGTATGGTTCTTGTTACAGGCTGAGGCAGACAGTGATTAGGTTTATGCACAATCAGGCTGTTAAGTACATCTCCTCTCAGCTTAAGCCCGTCTTCCTTTGGCTTAAGCCAATCTACGCTTGATCATACCTCATCTCCACTCAGCTTAAGAACGTCTTCATTTGGTTTCAGCTCGAGGCCAGAGCAATCCATGGCGTGCTCCAGTAGCAGCCATCTCCACTTGTCTCTAAGGGATTCATCCGCACCAATTGAGAAGAAGCAGCAATCCAATCCCAATACAGCCGGTATGTCAACCAGGAATGCAGGGTGCAGACTGTTTGGTATAGAGCTAGTTACTCAACCTCGTGGGGCCAGTAGTTCTGCAATATGTCATGATACTGCATCCATGCCGACGAGCCTAGATAGGGGATCAGGATCTCATGGAGTTGGCAGTGGTTGTGTATTTATCAATGCAGCTGCAGTTACAGGTTCCTGTCATGTTACTGGCGGAACTGAGCATGCACCAATCCCTATAGATGAGGGTGCAATAGTTTCTGAAATTCAAACTCTTCCAGTCAATAAAATTTGCAATGCTGACGCTGTCACTGCTTCTAGAAGTGAACAAATTCCACTGGCCAAGTTACCTCCTTGCCTCCATGTCAGGAGCTGCACCAAGTTTAGCTCTTCTGTTCACTATACCAAAATTGTCTTTTTTTAAGCCTAGGAAAACATAAGGAAAAGAGAAGGGAATGCACTAACAAAACAAATTTACTGTACAGGTTATGATGCAAGGAATAGCCGTGGGGAGAGCAGTGGATCTGATGAGGTTTACTACATATGAAGAACTTCACGCAAAACTGGAGGAGATGTTTAGTGTTGAAAGTGGAGCATATCTGACAAGGGAACCACACCCTGAGAAGTTCTTTTTTACTGATGAAGTAGATGACATCATGGTGGTTGGTGACATGCTGAAGAATGGCTTCCACTGCTGGTTAGTGTGTCAATTTACTTATTAATTAAATCTTTTGCTGTTAAATTATTATATTTAATTCTCTTTTTGAACTCAGGAGGATACTTCTCAGAACCCTCCTTGGCTAGAGTTGATTGTGTAATATCTCCATAGTAATAAGTGTTCCTGTCATATTATTGAGGTCTGTACGTTGTACTATATAATAAGAAATTAAGAACGATAGCTTGGTTGCTTTGACAATAATTTCCCTTGTGTTTTCTTCAGGTCAACATAGGGTGCATCTACTTATGATGGGTTGAATTGTCTCTGTCAGTTCAAAAAGATTGGTAGAGGGTTTTCTTCATGTCAACATAGGGTGCATCTACTTATGACAGGTTGAATTGCCTTTGTCAGTTCAAAAAGATTGGTAGAGGGTGATGCCTTCATTCTTTTGAGGTATTTACTTGTTCATTTGTTAATTTTGATTTTGTTATAGCATTGTCTGCTTATATTTTGCATGTTGATTAATTGACAGAGGCAAGGATGGCGAACTAAGAGTAGGTAAGGCGAACATGCCATCATCTGTCATATCTTGTCCATGCATGCATGCTGGTGTATAAGCAGCTGCTTGTCATGCTGTTAATACTGCTTCCCCTTCTCGATTTTTTACAAGCTGAGGTTATTAGGTAAGGCGAACATGCCATCATCTGTCATATCTTGTCCATGCATGCATGCTGGTGTATAAGCAGCTGCTTGTCATGCTGTTAATACTGCTTCCCCTTCTCGATTTTTTACAAGCTGAGGTTATTATTTCCTTCAAATTTTTTTTAACTGTTATCCATCCAATTTATTACATTCTACTGTAATTAAAAACACTTTCTTTTCTTTTTATATTTCAGGATAGTCCATCTGAAGAGTTTGTAGTACAGGTAAGCAAGTATCTGGAAGGAAGGAATTATAACTTTTCTATTGGTATTGAAGTTGAACGAGATTAGTCTCCCGGCAGAAGGTATTATAAATGTCTTTTTGCTCTCGTTCTTTCTAAAGCTTTTCCTTGTGCTAATGTTACTTAAATTTGTATGAAGCAAGGGTAAATATTTGGTTATATGATATGTTAATTATATTTTTAACTCAGTAATGTAATTAGTTCCTAAACTTGTAATTAAAATTCAAGTGGATGGAACTAAAAACCATACTGAAATAAAATTTTTCTGTGTCTTATTCTCTTCTTTTGTTGGTTCTAGGGTGACAAGCGGGGTCAGAGCGACGAGTAGGCCATTTTGATTGTACACTGGTGAGTGTTAATGTCATACACAAGTACTGTACGTTTAAATTTTTGGAACTAGGCTTGTAGTTGTATATTAGCATCTGTTTGTGTATGGCTACATATTTTTGGAATGTTGAATCAGTTAACTTGTATACTTGTAAATTAAATTATAATTATATATTAGTACTGTAATAATTTGATATTTTGGATGTTGGTGTAGTTCATGTAAATGTGCTTAGGCAGATCTGAACTATATCTCTTGGTATGCTGGTGTCTTTGGCGTTTACTTGTATAATGGATCTGTAATTTGCTTGACCGAATGATGAACACTTGTACTTATTTTGAGAATGTATATATACCTTAGCTAATACTTAAATAATGTGTATGCATGTTTGTATTGGTGGAATCATGGCATGTTGAACAATAAACTTGAGATGATTGTATTGTCAACATTTACATTTGTCATTATCTACAACCTTTCTGTTTGTAGATGTCTTGTTATCCGATCCAATAAACATTTCTTGTTTCTAGGGTTTAAACTTGGAAGAACTCCCCAAAATGGCGCTCTATTTTTCTTTTCCTTCTCCAATCGAACGAACATAGTAGATATCAACTCCAGAGATATATAAAACACAGCCACATGTTAAGGTTTTACATATATTTCGAAGTTTAAAACAATAAACTAGAATGCACCCCGAAGAAACAAGAATATCAAGGACTTCATCTAGAAAACAATAGTTTGAAACAGGTTAATCAAGAAATTAGACATTCATGTTCTGAAAGCTCCATTGCCAGTAGTGCGCATTTGAAAAATTATAGCTCTTTAGTAAAGCCGTGTTATTCCTCAAGACCTAATTGATGAGATTTACGATTAAAAAGCCCAATAACAACTATAAATTTAACCAAAAGAAAGCAAACATTCCCATTCTATACTCCAAACTCCAACTATCTTTTAGAGCAAAATTTCAGGCTTGGGCCTAATTCAAGGGTTTATTTTCTGAGAAGCAGCCTGTGTGAAAAAGGAATATGATGACTTAGTCAGAAATAGGATACAGGAAACGGACATAACACTTATTATCTCTAACAAAATATAATCAATAAATAAAGAGAAAATATTTACCAAGGAAGAAGATTTCAGTAGCTCTCTGATGGCCATGGTGGCATATGACGAAGGTGGCAAAGTGAAACCTAACTTGAGAGCTACCTTCTCTTTAGGTACTAGATGAGAGCCCTCAACCACAGTCGACTCATCCTTCTTTTCATCTTCAGTCACCTTTCCAGTTATGATATCCAGATCAGTCTGAGCTAGAGATTCATTATCATTTTTGTATTTTGTCATTTCCCTGCGCAAGGTCAAGGAAAAGAAAAAAAATAATAAAATTGCATCGCACCAAAAGCTACAAGAATTGCCTTACCAGATCACTAATAGTCTAATATGCTGGTGATATCCAAAATGTCCCCATTCCAATAAAGCACTGTGCAGATTGGAACAGGTTACATCTCACAACCCAAGCAGTTTTACATAAAAAAAAAATATTAGGACAATTTGACAATATAATTGACTGACAATCTGATGAAATCCCTTGATAATATAATTGCTTGACAATCTTCACAATAAAGCTTAAAAGCCAAGAAAACAGCAGATGTGTTTGTGTCTAATATATAGACTACATATCATGCAATTCGAGCATCGGTTGGTCATGCATCAAGGATTAAAAATTCAGACATGGTACCTGTGACATATGGATCATTCCTACAATAATGTTGGATTTCACTTTTAAACTTTATCTCTAATTTCTTCTTATATTTTTCAAATCGATAGAAATCATTATTTTGCTATTATATTTGTTTCATGAATCATGACCAAATAATGATAAGCCAAGACCCTACAAGACCAAGTGTCCTAAGGGTTGCCAGTTGAGGTCCAGGGTGAAACCTAACTTGACGTAACCATTTCATCCTTTATCGTCCTATAAAGTAGCTTATACCAGTTAAACCTTATGACCACCTTTTTTTAATGTAGGTAACAAAGAATTAACCCCCCCCTTGTTAAGCACCCAATCCATTCATTGTACAGAAATCAATATGTTCACATCTTACCAGTTAACATCTTACATAATTTATCCAATCTAACGATCGAAGCATGGGTATGATCTACTTCATTATTTTTTTCTAATAACAAACTCTACAAAAGATATAATTTAATAACAATAAAGGGAAAAAGCTTACCATGTATAGTCAACGGGTCGCTGGTAAACCCGTCTATAACCTCCTGTCATGCTCGTAATAGAAAATTCCCTGTATTTTAACATTTATAAGTTAAATCCAAAGAATTTGCAAAGTTGCTCCTTGATCATCTAGTGGAAAGCTCATAATTTAAAATATGTACCTACTCTATTAAAAAAATCCAAGCGAGATAACAGAAGAGCTCTCTTGACTCTCCTCTTTATGAAAATTTCAATTTTGTTCTACACTATCATAAAAATTAAATCCATTTTCTTAGACAATGCATGAAGATACCCATATTAGCAGGGTTCAACTTCACTTTATTCTATAAAGGCGGCTCTCATCATTTTCATTATGTTTATTAAAGACAACCATGCCAAAAATTAACAAAAGTAGGCACTCAAATTTGCATGCGATTACAAAACTGAAATAAATAGCAAAGTGCTGAAATAAAAAAAGGGGTGGTGACTGGTGAAGGGTAGACCCTGCAATTTCATGAGTTGAGAACATTTCTAGAAACTGACATTTCACTGAATATGAACATGTTTAATAAAATAAAAAATAAATAAATAAAAGAAGACTATGCCTATCAAAGATATATCAGGCCAGCAAACTTACTTCACCCCATGGGCACTCTCTGTCAAGCTGATACCATCCTGAGTCATTTCAAAGAACAAAAAATATATTAGACCACAATATTAAAATAAATCTGAAATTCTGAATGAATATAAGCCACATCCACATACATTAACTAAATCATGTCCAGCTTTTGATAAATGATGGGAATTTCAGGACTTCAAGCAATCCCAATTCAATACAAGTATATGGAACTCACCAATTGCTTAATTTCAATCTCATAAGAACATCTCACAGAAATTTCAAAATGGATCAAAAAGTTTGGAACCCTGTCTCTGTCTTGTATTGCAATATTCAGAAATAAAAAATAATTTTAATCCTTTGACTAGATAAGATATGGCAAAAAGTTGATACACAATGAATCACCAAAGTTTCACAAAATAAAACATAATTACGTGACAATCACCTTTTCAGCCATTTCATGATAAATACTAGCAACTTCGTTGTCAGGATATATCACCCTTGACCTATTCCAAAAGTAAACTGCAATTAATTTTAGTCACAAGTGTATTCAACAAGAGCTGGACAAGTCTAATTATCAGAAGAAAAATGAGAAGAGGGTCAGAAGGAAGAGATAAATGGACAAAAGAAATGTAAGTTATGATTTTTCTCCATCTTGTTTGTTGCTAATTTTTTCCTTCCATTCTATTACAAAAGAAATGGAAGGTACAAGATCCTTTCCGTAACTGACAAATTATAATTTATCGCCAATCAAGATAAATAGATTAAATTTTCTTTTCCTCCCACTAAAACTAAACATAGTGTAAACATTGTTCTTAGCTGCTTACCCGGGCAAAGGAAGCACAACATCTTCAAAGGTGTAAGTGCCCTTTGATATATCTTCATGGTCAACTACCTACCGAAAGAAAGGTATAATCAATTTCAGCTACCATTTCCTTCTCATGTGTGCATCTTCTTATTTGTTTTATTTGAATCTCAAACTGACAAAACAACTAATCAAATATGAGCCTTCAACACACATAATATTACAGACCTTAACAACAGGCAGTTTCTCTTCAGGCTGTATTTCACTAGAAGAATCTAAAAGAAAGGCATCAGCTGCATCACTCTCAATCTCTGAACTGTCAATAACAGTTCCCTCCTCAGGCGAGCTGTCTTTGCAATAAACTAAATCACCAACTACAACCTGTGATATTCCTGTAAGCATATATTATCACAGTAATTAGCAACTGTTATAATATATAGTATAACACAAATAAGAAATCTATGCTTGAATGTACTAACCATACTTCTGCACCCTCAAGCTAGCAGCATGATTCCACAGGTAACTTTGATAGCTATGCACATACCTAAAAGCAAATATTACCAGATAAGAATTCACTCTGAGGCCTGTTTCAGATGAAGAAAGAAAGACGTTGCAAAATGGCTTGTTAACAACTTACATCATTCTTAGAGTTCTAGGTATCGCCTTCAGGGCCTGCAGATAATTACCTGGGCATTTCTTCAAACACTGCAGCTGTACACAAGACAAGCTTAATTTAGAGAGGGAAACAGCAAGCAACTCCTGCTATAAAAAAGTATATGTAACACTCAATCTAAACCTGTGATTCTATGTAATATTTTTTGTGTAAATAACACTGATAAATAAGATCCCCTTTGACTAGTCTCTTAATTTTCAGATAGCAATGTTATCTCTAACATAAAATAAGGATCATCAAATTTACACGCATATATTATAGACCCCGATTGTTTTACCATCATTTTATTTGTCAATGAACATTTAACATTACTAATATTTATTGTGCAAGCTGGTAAACACAAAACCACAAATAATCGTGAACTATACTGCATACTTACAATAGATCTCTCAGCAACAAGATAGCGAGGCAAATTTTTCAACATCTCATCAATATCTCCGTCTTCTGTGTAATGTTCCCTAACCTCCTTTACAGCTTCACGTTGTTTGAATTGTTTGAATTAAAGAGAAACAATAATGAATCCAACAGAATTCATGGAGTTCAGATGCAAAAGCTATTGTCAAGGATATCTCCTTCTCTCGGGTTTAGAATCAAGTCAACAGCACTCTTCCATTCTCCTCTGAATAATATAGCCCCAATAAGATGTGTTGGTATAGGACCACTTCCAAACCGCTGGTACAAATGCAAGCATATCCAACTTTAAGGAAGTTGATAGTAACAGATCAGAATTATCATGCAAAATGTCAAAAAGGATAGGTTATTATCTGCAGATATTGTATAATGATCAGTACTTGTATGGTACTAGCATACACGTCTGGGTGGAAGAGTAGCATTACCCTACTGTAACAGTACCAATATTTCCTTGTTTCATCATTCTTTGTATTTATTTGGTGATCATTTGGAATTCTCATGTTGTTTTAATGAATTAATTACAAAATTTGTTTTCAATTAAGAACCCAGAGCATTCTGCTGCAAGTTTATAAGGCTGCTAACAATATAACTGTTAATAAATATGTTTGCAGTTAACAAATAATGGATGATGAACCTCTTTTACAAAAATAAAATGGAGCAAAAGTAAGCCTTGCAGACCTGTAAGCCGAAATAATTAATGAAACCATGTTTTCCTAAGCCATCTGCAGCATTTGTTATTACTTCCTCAGAATCTCCAACTACATCCCTACAATATCCCAACAACTTCAAATTTCAATCCTGTATAGCTGTGGTCAACCCAATAAAAATAGAACTTGCATCACATTAGTACCTGAGGGTTATTGTGAAGTGATTTCCCTTTAACTGACCGAGAACGAGACCTTCTTTAACATAACTACAATGAGCAGTTAAATACTAGATGTCCAAGTAGAGGTAAAGAACAGAGAAGGTAATGTAGAAAAAAGTTGCAAGGACTCACCAAATGTTTCCTATCTTAATGCCAAATAGTCTATCATTTAGAACTGCCAATCTCTTTGGATGCACCTTGAAAAGAGTCACCTAATTGAAAAGAAGTTCCTTTTAGATTATTGCCCTCTTGAAATACGTACTGCTTGGTTTTCCCAAGTTAAAACACCCACGTAAGCGGCAAGTTACGCTCAAGTCCACCAGAAACTTCAATTCGCAACAAGCCTCAATGCAATCAAAATTTTCTCAACTTCTTTATTAAGAATATTTGTGTCTTAGTATCATCCATTTAGCATCAATTTAACCCAAAATAAATGTATATAAAAACAGAAAATATAATAAAAAAAAGAACCTGTTGTGTGGACACAGAACGTTTATCTTTTGTTCCCGCAAAACCAAATGCACGAGTCTGCATAAATTAGAACATAACCTGTTTGAATCAATAAACAACTACCAACAAGTTATCCATGAAATGTCAAAAGTGGTACAAGAATTTACAAGAAGTACCTGAATTCCAAGCATTTTCCCAATCACTCCCAGCGCCTCCTGGGTGTCCTTATTCTCCTTGTAAAGGTGAAACCTGATAATTACAGATAATAGTATGCTTGAATCTAACAATCTACTTCATACTTGTTGATCTTTAGCAAATTTATTTAAAAAATAGTTCACTTTAATAGTTTGTGTTCAGGAAAAGAATAGAAAAGAGCAATTTACATGAATGGTCCCAATAAGTATAATCCAGTTATAATTTGGGTCCTTCAATGTTTCAACTTGTACCAAATTGGTCCTAATTTTATAACCAGACAAAAAAACGTAATAGATAGAGATGCACATCAATATCCATATCATAATGATATTTATGATAATATTTTTAATTTATTTCAAAAGACAAAAACATAAATAAATATATTAATTTAATTGATATTTGAAGCCATGGATACTTATATTAGCATATCCATATAATTTGTATTGCTTGTCTGACCACATCCACACAAATCGTACTTCTAAAATGATGCCACAATAATGTTAGAAATAGGACCAATTTTTTTTATACAAACTGAAATCTTTGAAGGACAAAATGATAACTGGATGATACTTCAAGGACTAATTGTATTTTACTGAAGATAATAACAAGGAATTGAAAAGCTAGAAAGCAAACAGAAGCTTACCTGACAAACTTCCCTAAATGCCAGCTGTCAGAACCTCTACTATCAAATCTTCCACCCTCTCTATCTGTCCCAAAAACACCTTTTCTTTTCTTCCCTCTCTTGTTGTTGCCTCCTTTTCCAGCTTGACCAGAACTAAACCTCACTCTTACGCATTTGCTTTTGTCATCTGGCCCTTCCACCGTATCAGTAATAAAAAAATTGAAATTCTTCTTGAAAAAGTTATGAACATCCTGAAAACAAAAATTTGAAACAATTAGAAATGCTTTAAATGTCCTCTATAAAAAATACTTACAGATGATTTGGAGTACAAGATTTCAGTACTATACACACTCAGAACTAGCAACCAAGTTGACAATAACAACATAAAACAAGTAATTATCATGTAAGTTATCAGGGAGGGATCACTTGACATCAAAAATGAAGTTCAAATTTAAAATCCAACTTTATAGGCATAATTAATATCGAACAAATATCTTGCCTAATAACAATGATGAGATCTGGTGCATGTTTTACACTTCATCAAATTATTTGAATTTTTCAATGGAATAAAATTAACAAATCTTGATGCAAAACAAAGCTCATATTATTTATATCCAACAACAATAAGGAGTCCACCACAGACTGTCAGTGACTCCGTTTTCCCATAGGGAAGGTGTCGAGTTCCACTAGGAGCTAGAAATTTAGGAGATTAGATAGATAGATTAGGATATAGTTAGGATCAGAATAAAGGCACATTATGGCATCTTGAGCCAGTGAAATAAAATGCATTGTATCACAAAATATATATCCAACAATTGCGCCAACAAGGGTAGTTTACCCATCCTTCTGCTTGACTAAAGATCAGTGCGAAACATTGATCCTGCTTGCCAGTATGTGAATGGAGAACATATCGCTTTCTAAATTGTATTGGTAACACTAGTAAGTACTTTGGACTGGTGATACCAATTGTATTTTTTGTGGTGCTTTTGAAACAACTGATCATCTTTTTTGTCAATGCTATTTTGCTAGGCACATTTGGTTTTGGCTGGGTGATAGTCAACTTCACTTCCAACAGTGGAACACCATTCAGGATATTTACTCTTTTGCTTTACAATTACCCAATAATTCTAGCGCTGCTTTCCTGACTATCTTTAGTGCACTATGCTGGAGTATTTGGAGAATAAGAAACGATTTTATTTTCAATAAATTTCCTATTAAAACTGTTAAGCAGGCTTTACTAATCATCTCTCATTTGGTTAACTATTGGATAGGGACTTGGAAGGAAGCTACCAAACATGAAGTGGACCAATGGTTACCGATGGATTGGGATGCTGTACCACTACAGATGGTGCAGCCGCCTATGGGACTGACTTGGACGGATGAAGCTTGAGAGAAGAGAGACTTTGCTTTTACTCTTGTAGTTGTCTAATGCGTGTTTCGCGAGTTGTAATAAGTCTAAGGAGTCTTTTACTTGCTCTGCTGAATTAGTTATGAGTTGTCTAATTAGTCTTTGGGTATATGTGGTTTTTTATGGCGTTCTAAGTTTTAGGAGTTATTTTGCAATGCTAAGTAAACTGTGTTTTTGTATTTGTTTCATTCTCAAAAATGAAACTGGGTGGCGCTCCCACCTTTTTTTCAAAAAAAAAAAAAAAAAAACTAGTAAGTACTAAAATGATGTATGAGCACAAAACATGCACAAAACATGCACAGGATTGTTGTCAATATTTCTAGCCAAGTGTGAGAAACTAACCGCTCGATGCAATTTGTCAGAATCAGGAGAAAGGATTATTGGATCAATTTCTGTATCTGATCCAGATGATATTTTCCCCAAAAATGACTTCAATGCTTCTGCGTCAGCATCTCCACATAAGATACGAAAAGACTCAATCTGTGTGGAGTAATCTTTATCATTTGAATTAGACTCCTCCTCTGCCTTGACATCAGCGCACTGAAATTCAAGTCGTTAAGTATGACATTTTGTAATACAAAAAGTGATCTTAAAAAAAAAAGGGTTGATTTTGATTGAAATGGCTCAAGTACCTCTTGAGGAAGATCAAATGAGGTGAGATGGACGACTTCTCCTTCTCTGTTAACCTCATTTACAATGAAGTCCGAATACCTAATTATAGCGGAAATGTAGACGTTAGAAATGATAGTACGAATTTGAAATTTGAGGAGAGAGAGAGAGAGAGAGAGAGAGACCTGTGCTTCAAGACGCCACGGAAACCAGGAAGAGAGGAGACGAAGCAGGAGATGCCAACGTCAGGCTCGTCTAGGGTTTTAGGCATGGTGAGGGTTAGGGCTTTAGAGCAGGAAAGACGACTGGTAGTGGTTGGAACACGAGACCTGGCCAAGTAGAAAAGAGGTTTTCCTAGAAGGGATCGGGGCATCGGACTCGCATCTGGCCCGCCGATGCAGTTTTAATTCGACGACACGATTTAGGGTCTGCTCCAGAATCAAAGTTTGGATGGAAGGAAAAGGAAAGTAACAACAGAAATTTAAAAAAGGGGCTGACCAAACTTGTTTACTTGCTCCCAGAAGAAAGGTAAAGGAAGGAGAGTAACGGAAGAGGGAGTAACAACAGAGACAAACTTATAAAGAGTTTACTCTCTGACTGTACCCTCCGATTTGGAGGGTACACCTCTCCGGTCACTCCTTCCCTCCCTTTACGTTACCTTCCTTTAATGAAGGTATGCTGGAGCAGACCCTTAGGCTGTGCTCCAGAACCCATCCATTAAAGGAAGGGAAGGGGACGGAGAGGCCAGGAGAGGAAGGGGAAGAGACGGAGAGTAAGGTGTTACTCTGTCTACACTCCGATTTGGGAGTAACAAAAATCCCAATTTCAATGGAACTGGCTACCCTACGTTCTCCTTCCGTTACTCTCTCATTTCGTACTGGAGCGAGTAAACACTGCGTGTTTACCTTACTCTCCTCTCCCTTCCTTTAAAATGCTCCGCCTGGAGCAGACCCTTAGGATAGAAGCAGACTGTGAAGTGAAGAGTGTCAAGTTATAAACAGCAAATTTTCCCTTGCTTGTCGGGCTGGGCCTATAGCCCACGATCTATTTTGTGATTTAAGCGTCATCCAACGAAAAATCATCCGCGCCATCGAACTCTCCCCTCCCCTCCATCTTTTATTTATTTCCGCGCACCTGGATGAGCGCCTCTCCCTCCCTCACGCGTCCTTCCGCCCTCATGCGCCCTTCCTCTCTTCCGCTCCTTTCGTCCTTCCCTCCACCCTGGCGATCTATTTTTCCTTCCTCCCTCATTCTCCCTTCCATCCTTCCCTCCTCCCTGACGATCTATTTTCCTTTCTTCTCCCTCACACTTTATCATACGTTTTTAAAATGAACATATATAACAAAAAATTGAACATATACAAAGATAATATGAACATAGTGTATATATATAGAACAAAAATGGACATACATAATTATTAAACTGACAAATATAACAACTAATTGAACATAAAAAGGAAATAAACTGAACAAATGTAACAAACAATGCGGACTCGTAAAAAAGTAAAAGTGAGCAAATAAACTGAATAGAAACGACAAATAAATTGAACCGATATAACAAACATGTGGACTCATAAAAAAAATAAAAAGTGAATATAAAATGAACAAATATAATAAAAAATTTGAACAAATATAACAACATAGATAACAAATACAAAAAACAAAGTGCACAAATATAACAATAAGTACATAAGAAATAAAAAGAACAGATCAAAAAAACAAAGTGAATACATAATACAACAAATTGAACATATACAACAAACAAAATAAACAGATATAAAAATTAAAAGATTCGAAAATCAACTAAATAGAACAAACAAATTGAACACATAAAATTAAAAATAAACCCCTAGAAGAATCAGTGAGAAATAGAGAAGAAAAATCACCTGTGAGCGTGAGAAAGAGGAGAAGACAGAAGAGGTGGAAAGGAGATAGCGCGGAGAAGGGAGAGGGAAAGAGGGGAAGGTGCGTTTGGTAAAATTGCAGAGAAGGAAAATTACGGAGGGGAAGGAAAATATCGATTTCACCTCGTTTGGATAGCAATATGTCGGAAGAAAAGAAATTAACCGACGGAAAAAAATTTCCTTCGCGATTTTTACTTTCTATACTAAAATCTTCCCCCCGATTCGGGGTGTAACAGACGGAAGAAAAATTGCAGAGAATCGGAGCTTGTCTTCTTGGACCACTATGCCCTCGCTACTTCTCTTTCTGGCGCACGATCCTCTTCTCTTTTATTTTGGCCTCTTTTCTCGATACTCAGGTCTAACAATCTCTTTGTACCCGGTCGACGTGCTCTTATCCCCTTCTGATTGTTAGGTGAAATATTCAACATCTCTCCGTAATTAGCATCATCCCCTCTTTTGATCTGGTAAAAAACACCAGTGGCTTGAAGCAATTGAGTGAATTATATATTTTCATCTCTCTTTACCATGAGCTGATTGGTGAGTGAAACCATTTGAGAATTACTAGGCTTAAACTCGGCAGATGAAATGACCATATGACTTGGGTTTGCAAACAAATGAAAAGATAATGCATATTTCATTTTGACTCCTTATTAAAGCATAAGATTAGTCACTGAATAGAAATGATTTGAATAACCTTTTTCTTACAGGCTCTCTACCTCTTCGATCCTACTTCTCTCTTACAAGCTTATGCTCCTAAATTTGTGCTCGGTAGATTTGATATTGGTATAGCATGTCTGCTTGTATGCATGGTTAGTGGTTTCATGATTTTACATAAATTCGTCCCTCATGTTCTTTTACTGGTTACATGTTGATTCAAGATTATTTTTCCTACTAAGATATTATTAGTTTTTACTAGTTTTAATAAGATATTTAATGATTTATAATAAGATTAAGTTTGAGGGTTTATTTGAAAAGAGTTTTTATGACTTCTCTGCTTGTTTGGAAAGGCTCAGGAATGGCTCAGGAAATGCTCACAAATTTCATTTTTTCTTGGGTTTACGTGCAAACAAGAAAGGCTCAGGAAATGCTAATTTGTTAAGAGTGTTATTTTTTTCATGTCTGTTGCCTATAGTGTATTCACGCATGTGCAGCCTCTGTACCATCTACTGGTACGGAGAAATGGTACATGATGTCAATGCTTGTTTCAAATATTTGTGCAAACAAATAAACAAATAAGAAAATCACATGTGCTTTCAAAGGCCGGTACAACATGCGGACCAGTGTCTTCATTAATTCAAAGGTGCTAGTTTCAAAAGGGTACAAGACTTGTACCTATATCTGTACTTGGCACTAGCAAAAGTCATTTCATTGATAACAAGGTTATAATGGTCATTTGTAATTAATTAGTCATACTTTTACCTCCTTTTAATTTAATCATCCAAACAGGAGAAAAAAGAAAAGAGTAATTATTTTTCTTTCCTTCCAATAATTATCCAAACAAACTGATGGAAATAATTTTCCATTCCCTCATTTTCCATTCCCTTCCTTTTTATATTTTTCTTTCCATTCCATCCTTTTTCAGAAAACCAAACAGACTGGAGAGAAGGTGTGATCGAATTCAGAGGAGATGAGGCGCTGAGTGAGGGAAGGTGTGCTCGGATCGGAGGGAAGGTAGCTTGGGTGAGGGGTAGATGCGCTCGGATCTGATCAGATCGCTGGTTGGATGCGAAAAAATGAAGAGAACGATTTCGCTGGATGGCTTGGATGGCGAATCGCTGGATAGTATGAATCAATTACCTTTTTTTTTTTTTGCCCCGAAGAGTTGACAGTGGAGACTAGAGACTGGAGAGAAAAACGGCGAACTACTTAAACTAATCCTCTAATAATTTTTAATTATTCAATTTAGTTTATTCGATTTTAATTTTTGTGATTCATACTTTCAATCTAAATTCGATCGCTATTTCATTAAAAATTGAGATTGAGAATTGAGATTACGCATAAATTTAAAACTAATTTAGCAAACACTATATAATATTGACACGTAACTGTTTCTAATGATAAATTTTGGAAAAAAAAAATATGTCGCATTGTTATGAAGGCTATAAAAATTTGTAACCTTCACAAATGAAAATTGCACGTTTCACAAGGGAAAATATGAGGTTTTCAACTTCAGATGTGAAGGTTATAAATAAATAAATATTTAGAAGCAAAATATTTGATAAATAAGATTATATAGTGAATTTAATTTTCATTTTAAAAGAGAGCAAACTATTTTAGATTTTTAAAAAGGGGGAGGGGTCGATAATAAGATAATAAAAGTTCACTGATAATTAAAAGGAATAAAATTGAGTGATTTCTGGACTATGCACTCCTAATAAATTTAATAAAATAGCAGAGTTTTTGTGAATTGTCTTTCAGTTATTAGTAAACAGTCGGTAGGCAATGAGATATCTTTAAACGGATCACAACCATTTGTTGGATAATTCGACGAGTAAAGTAAAATATGTACAAAAAAAAAACGAAGTTCTTCAAGGAAATTCATTCTCTTTTTCATTAAAAGCGACTTTAATTGTGGAAATTCAAATACTTCATAATTTTCATACTTTTGAACTGACAACTCTTTCACCAAGGCTCTATAAATGAATGAAATATTTTTTCCAGATCAAGTTTTTTGAAAAAAAAAAAAATTCTTTTAGATATGAGTTGCTCAACCATATCAACATCTTATAATCGCAACCAAATTATATTATTTTAAGATATTTATATGTTATTATAGGAAAAATTCATTACTTTGAAAATTTAGAGCATCCAATATACTTTTTTTTTTAAATATAAAATACTAATTTTGGCTCTATTTAAATTCATAAAATTAAAATTTGCAACCACGATTCTAAGTGATCAATACTATTCATAATACTATAGGCATCACTCGAATTTATTTATCGAATTGAAATATTTATTAATAAAATTCAAAAAGAATTCAAATCTCAGTTTGTGACTCTGCAACAAATTTTTTGTTGCTGATTCTCAAGTACATTCGTACTAGATGCCCACTATTTAGCTTACCTAAAAACTATAAATTTTTGCTAAAATAATTTGTAAATCTTCTTCTATATTTAATAATTTTTGCATAATTTAACGAATTCTGCAGAAAAAAATTAGAAAAATATCATCGTTAAATGACAAATTAGTTTTATATCATGATTGTCATTAACCAATTAATATGATCATTCTTAATTATGTCATTGTAAAATATTAAAAAAATTAAGATATATCATGGAAGAAATAATCTATAGTATTAATTAAATGTTGTGGCGCTATGGTATGCGGAAATCTGAGCTGTCCAATTTTTTTTTGCGATCGATCTGATCCATTTAGTTTATTTAACGACTTTTTAATTTTGAATTAAAAATAGTCCTACCAATTAAAAAATAGTTGTACCAATTAAAAATAGCCGTACCAATTATTAGCAAGATTTTTTAAAATAATCGTACTAATTAAAAATAGTCGTTTCAATCATTAATAATAGCAAGATTTTTTTGGAAAGAAAATGTATGTCAAGTATTTAGCGACTTTTTAATTTTGAACTTACAAATTTTTTTCTATAAATTTTGACAAATTTTTTACGACAGATTTTTATATTTTACATAGCGTAGCGAAGCTGCGACGGCCATACCTAGTTAGTTTTATACCACTACAAATCTACAAATCAATAAAGTCACTGAATTCTCTAAGTTTTTTACTGAATAATGACATGTAACTAATTTTAATCGACACATCTCAAATTGGGAACTCTCATGAATCGAATTACCCAGAATTAGAAATAATTTCTCTTAATAAAAAACAATAACGATGAAATAACACAGAAAGATCGTTCTCTTAAACCGTTTCCCCATCTCTAGGTTCTTTCCTTCCCCGTTCTCCCGAAGAAAAGAAAAAATTGTCAATCTAATCTTGTCGCTTAGTTCGCCACTGTTTCTCTTTTGTGCCCGAACGAGAGTCAAGAGAAATCGTCTCTTCCTTTCCTTGCGAAATCTCTCATCGAAACCCTAACCCTAACCAACCTTAAATTCCCGTACGGAAAAGCTACCAAGCATCATCAGCCATGGTGCTCGCGCAGCTCGGCGGGAGCATATCCCGCGCGTTGCAACAGATGAGCAACTCGACGGTGATCGATGAGAAGGTCCTGAACGAGTGCTTGAATGAGATCTCTCGTGCCTTGCTTCAATCCGATGTGCAGTTTCGTATGGTCAGAGATATGCAATCCAATATCAAGAAGATTGTCAATTTAGATGATCTCGCGGCGGGCCACAACAAGCGGAGGATTATCCAGCAGGTTGGTGTTAATTGATCTCAAATTGATGAAATGTTTGTTTAATTAGATAGATCGTTTGCTTGGGATCTTCGATTTGTTTTGTTCAATAACAAACTATTGGGTATATAATTTATCCAGATGCATGTCTTGAAAGTATATAATTGGTGAAATCCTTTTTGTATTGTATGTTCTGAAAGAAAACTATCTTTGTTATCATAGTCGTCCTTGTATAAAGCAAACCATTCTTACTTAATTCTTGGTGTTATCCACTTTCAGTCATTCAAAGTGTACTCTGTTAAATTAAGTTAATTCTTAATTGGTTCAGAACTCTAACAATATTATTTCCATCATTGTTAGGCTGTTTTTAATGAACTATGTAAGATGCTTGACCCTGGTAAACCATCATTTACTCCAAAGAAGGGGAAGACCAGTGTTATTATGTTTGTCGGTTTACAAGGTAATTGTTTTCTGAAACTTTTTGTACTGATTTATTGTGTATTTCATTAAATTACATTAAATACACAGCTCTTATGAACAAATGTAATTCTGAAGCTATCACCTGTCAAACTTGATTATATCATCAGGGGTAAGGCCTGCATTATTAGTGCCTTATATTTATCTTACAAATAGCAGCTCAAAATTTGTTGAGTTTTTCCTGATTTTCAATTTGTTAGAGATGTATGCTGTTGATTTGTTACTGCTTGGTACTGGGTTCCTTTACATCTTATTTAACTTTTGCTGATGTCTTTACGTTTTGTGATTTGTAAGGTTCTGGAAAGACCACAACTTGTACAAAGTACGCATATTATCATCAGAAGAAGGGATGGAAGCCGGCGCTGGTTTGTGCTGATACATTTAGAGCTGGTGCTTTTGATCAGCTGAAACAGAATGCTACTAAAGCTAAAATTCCTTTCTATGGCAGGTTTGATACCTATTTATATCTTAAACACAAAATAATGTTTGAACTTAATCTTCTGCCTTGCTTAGCAGACTTGGTCCTCTAGAGGTCGAATCTCATTTGATCTACAATTCTATTGTTGTCTGGCTTGCATGACGAAGGTTACTTAGTGTGTCTGATGCTTATAATCATTATGTCAATAAGAAAAAGTAAAAGAAATTATAATAAGCTACTATAATTTTTCACTGCTACTATGCTGCTGTGGTCTTCCATGGGAAGTTTTGTGCTGGTTTTCCAATCTTTACCAAAATTGAAGCCATCCAATTGATTAAACCTTTCTGAATCGATCCGCTTTATTTGCAGTTACATGGAATCAGATCCTGTGAAAATTGCTGCTGAAGGTGTGGAAAGGTTTAAGAAAGAGAACTGCGACCTTATAATTGTGGATACTAGTGGTCGGCACAAGCAGGAAGCTGCTTTATTCGAAGAAATGCGGCAAGTCTCAGAAGCAACGGTATACATACAACCTCAGCTGACTTAATATCATTACTCATATATTGTATTAAATGAGAAAATGCCATAATATATGCTGGTTCAGTTGGGTTAGGTAATTTAGATTTTGTGCGAATGGTTTCGACTTTTGAGCAACCTTTTACCCTTGTGGATTGTCTGGTTTTCTTATATTTATTTGCATTCAACTGGGTTAGGTAATTTATGATTGTGTACTGGTACACCCACAATGGGCTGGACTGATCTTTAGCCTTGTTGGTTGCATTATTTTCTTGTCTTTGTTTACACTCAAGGAGACGTTAGTGTTATTTTGAGGGGCAGTTGTGAAATTATATTTTTATTGGCTTTATTGGGCATGCCGGTATGGTTGGAATTTGAGGGTGCAATATATACTGTATCAGTGAATACATGATGCCTTGAACACGAGCTAGCTGCCTTGTTTTTTTTTCTAATCTTATTGAAATTTTTAAGTATGTCAAGAAATAAGCTAAAGCCCTGTTTGACGATGCGAGAAAACAAGACACTGATCCAAAAATGAGAATACAGAGGAAATTTTCCTTGATACCTTTCGTAAGAAACATGCACCAGGAATGAGCAATGCTTATGGGTGATAATATTTCACTTTTACTGGATTGTTGTTTTACTGTAGTTTAAGATTTCTTCCTGTTTCTGCAAGACCTACTCAGATTCATATCAGAAGATTGTACCAAAGAATAGATGTTACATACTTTCCCATCAAATGTTTCACTGGATCTAGTTGTTCAGGGTTTCTGTAATTCCTTCAGAAATATTTATCAAGTCAAACAAATACTGATAATTCTTCTCTGATTTGTTGGCAGAAACCCGATCTTGTAATATTTGTCATGGACAGCAGTATTGGTCAGGCTGCCTTCGATCAGGCGCAAGCATTCAAACAAAGTGTGGCAGTTGGAGCTGTGATTATCACAAAGATGGATGGCCATGCAAAAGGTGGTGGAGCTCTTAGTGCGTAAGTGCTTCAGTTTCCTTTTGTAATTTCATATGGCATATTGTGCTAGTGTATAGCTTCTGCTTCTTTTCCAAACTACTCTGCATGTTATGTCATGGCATGTTGGATGCTTTTGGGGGCTTGCATATAATTTAAAAAAAAAAGTTTAAACAAAAGAAAAAACAGATCTAAGTAAATATGCTCCACCATATGTATAGTTTAATGCTTATGGTTTTCTCAATGTTATTAAGAGGATGATTAGCTGAAAAATTATAGTTGGCATGCTATGGATTAGTTATTAAGTTTATTATTGTTTTCCTGACTGCTGGAATTAACCTGCAGTGTGGCAGCTACAAAAAGTCCAGTGATATTTATTGGTACAGGAGAGCACATGGATGAATTTGAAATCTTTGATGTTAAACCTTTCGTTAGCCGCCTGTTGGGTAAGTACTAGTATGAGAATTGTCATTTTCTTTCTTGTCCCTCCTTTTTTTTCTTGGTTTCTCCATTGTTAGTGATATACTTTTCCATGTAGGTATGGGAGATTGGTCTGGATTTATGGACAAAATTCATGAAGTTGTACCAACGGATCAACAACCAGAGCTTCTTCAGAAACTATCAGAAGGGACATTTACACTAAGACTAATGTATGAGCAGTTCCAGAACATTATGAAAATGGGGCCTATTGGTCAGGTAATTTCTTTCATTTTTTGATAGTCCTACATTTAAGGAAAAAATTGTATGAGCTTTTCTTACCCATCTTAGTGTTTCTTTTGAAGTTTTGCTTGATTAGTATTACTCATAGAGTTAGAACCTTTGTTTCAGGTGTTTTCCATGTTACCTGGGTTTAGTGCCGAATTGATGCCTAAAGGCCATGAGAAGGAAAGCCAGGCGAAGATCAAACGATACATGACCATGATGGACTCCATGACTAATGCAGGTAATGACCCTTTTTTCTTATCCCTGATTGGTAGTAACAAAAAGAAAATCTGATCAGTGCCAATTCACTTCTCTTAGTCAATACTTACTGCAGTTTTTTGTTCCATAGATGGTCTGCATGATAAATCATACATTTTAATCTAGTCCAGCAGGATGTGTGGTCTTGTAGTTCAGACCTTGTAGTATTTCTGGCACTGGCATGTTCCTTTGGTAGTGATGTTAATGAGAAATCTAACCTATTAATTTTGTATGTTTCATTATTTTTTTGAGTACAAATCCCTTTTTTTCTAAATTTATTTTTGAGTGTTTTGCAAATTTATGAACTGGAAGTCTGTTGAGATTCAGTGTTATGTACCACCTGTATTTAAAGGAACTATCAATATGATAATCTCTCAAAGAAAATCAATAAAATCCTCATCCGGCAAAAATTGCAGAGCTAGACAGCACAAACCCGAAGTTGATGACCGAGTCACGCATTATCCGCATAGCTCGTGGATCTGGGCGCACAGTGCGGGATGTGATGGAAATGATCGAGGAGTACAAGCGGCTTGCTAAGATCTGGAGTAAGATGAAGGGGCTCAAGATCCCAAAGAAGGGCGACATGAGTGCCCTATCACGGTCGATGAATGCACAGCACATGAGCAAGGTACTGCCACCTCAGATGTTGAAGCAGATTGGTGGCATGGGTGGTCTCCAGTCCCTCATGAAACAGATGGGCTCCAACAAGGACATGGCATCCATGTTTGGTGGCCTTGGTGGCCTTGGTGGGCCTGGTTCGGATCGATAAATTCTGTTTATAACCAGACTTATAGTCAAGTGTTTTTCATATTGTTTCTATTTTTTTGGTTTTTAACATTTTTGAAGGTGAGAGTATGATTAGTAGATTAAGGTAGCTTTTGTACTACATCTGTGAAATCAATGAAGATGGATGGTTTCAACAAATTACTGCAAACTAGTTGATAAACAGCAAACAAAGATGATCTGCTTCCAGCGATGATAAACCAATTGTTGCAGTGAACCAGAACACATTGGTCAGGTTTGCTTTGTTGGATATCGTCTCATGAGCGGCTTGCCTGACTGTTTCTCTGTATTTTGGTTCGAATATTACTTGTATGGGTTGTTTGTGCACAACTGAACATACGCTTCCTCTGATCTCACTAGCAACTTTACAAGATAGTGGGCGCTCAAAGAAAATGAAGAAAATAACAGATGAAGCAAATTTAAGTGCAAAGTGTGAATCATTCACTCAAATATGATAATACAATAGATTAGTTTCCTATCATGTGCAATGAAGATGTCATATGATAGGGGTGGAAGTTCTGGAAAATTGACTTTGGACTTAAAACGTCACAAATATAAGTCTTCGTATTGTTAATTTTTTTTTTTCGACTAGATAATCTTCAATTAAAAAAATAATTAGATACTGTGATGTCAACTTGCAAGTCCGAGTGATGCAATCTTTCCAGGGTTCCTCTTAAAATGTTAGGATAACCACGATCTCTGTCAGGAGTTAGTAAGCGGAGATGGGATGTGGCTTTTGCACCATTTTCTAGAGTAATACACGTGCGCGAGTTTGTTGATTCTTAATTTCTTTTCTCATCTGGTATCCTGAGTTGTAATCTATTCGGAAAAAAAGTCATACATACTAAGGGACTTTTGGATCATCCAGAATAAAATTATGATTAATTATTCAGAGTAAAAAAATATTATTTTTAAACGATCAAGAATAAGTTTTTTGAGATCTAAAGTGTTATTTTTAAGCGATCTAACATCTAGATTAATTTTTTATTCCTAGGATATTTGGATCATCTTATTATTGTGGATTAAGAAGTTGGGACCACTTTTAATTCGGATTAAAATGATGATCCAAACATTCTAGAAATACAAATTTAATCCGAATGTTGGACCACTTAAAAATAATATTCTTAGATCCTAAAAAATTTATTCTTGATCATTTATGAATAATATTTTTTACTCTGAATAATTAATTTTAATTTTATTCTTATTCTTAGATGATCAAACGCCCCCTAAAAAACTAATTTTAAGATTGATCCACACAAAACTAATGCCGCACAAAAATCAAGGTAGTTTCGTGTGTTCTGCCAAAAATTGGTAATTAATATTCGGCAATTCTGTTGAGGAGTAAACCGATTAACGGTTCATGGCTTGTGCGAGGACAATAACGTGACTATGGCAGTATGGCATGTGATCTGTTAAAAGGGTCTTTTAACCAAATAACGTGGTATACGTCGGATTGCTCTTGCAGGGCCCGAAACTAATGTGCACATGTGGTGTTTGTTATAATGACCTAGAGAGGATTCTTTCCTAATGTGCACACCTACAGTACTCATCGATAAGTGGTTCAAGGGTAGGACTATAGCCTATAGGAGAATGGATCTTGCACTGAAAGTAATTGCTAAAATGCTCCAGAGTTGATGTACCGCAAATGTGGTCATCCACGCAAAAATGATTGATGGCCTGTGTAAGGTTGATAAAACTAGGGGCGCGTTGAAACTTTTGGTATGATGGAAGATAAAGGATGTAACCACAATGTGTTTACCTAAACAGCTTTGATTGATGGATTATGTAAAGCTGACAAGATTGATCATGGTCTGGAGCTGTTTGACGAAATGTGAACCTAGATGTGAGCTGCCAATGCTCTCTCTTACAAATTTCTGAATTCTGATAAACTAATTTGGACCATGCACCGAACTGCTCAATGAAATAAAACAAACTCATTTTCCTAGATATGTAAAAGAACATAAAGATGTCATCCATCCTCCTGTGAAGATTTTATTTTTTGTTGGTTTAGTTGACGGTATCATATGGCATTTCGATAAACAATTTTTCCAAGGCTGGTAAGTCGGGGGTGGCCTTGGAATTTTACAAGGATACAGGTAAAGGAAGCCACACTATTAAATTTTGGTAATAAGAGGGTATTATCCTTTGATTGAGCCTCATTTTTCAGCATTTTGAGTTGAGAAGACATTGGGATGTGATGGACAAATAACGGAGTTAGGCATCTTTGTTTATCTAGTTAATGGGCTTATTAGAATTAACCTCTATTATAGGAGAAACATTTACTTTGTTTACTCCACATTGTTACTAAATTATTTGTCGAACTGTTTCGAATGCCACAATCTTTGTGACCCCTTTGGCATTAAGACCCTGGTCTTAGTGGTACAAGGATGTGAAATGATGCATGTCTTGGTCAACATGCCATTACCTACCTCACCTTAAAGAATTGCCAAATCCTCCGAAAAGAAATAGGATAAAACTACATCAATTCTTTTCTTTGTTTTTATCAGGGAACAGTTTTGTGTGACAGAAACTTCGTTTGAGGGAGGCTAGGCACTTGATGGAATAATGTTCCTTAATTATTTGTAAAACAGCAAACTTTTGTGACTGTAAATGAGATATACTTGTTTAACAGGAAACAAAACTAATAAAATTGAAAACTCAAAGGCTCCTCGCTGCAAATCGATGAGTTGTTTTGTAATAGCTCATAACACTGGCACCAGAAAAAAAGTTATCCGCATGGTGTGTTCTGTTTGTGGAATTTGGTGTGAAAATGCACCCTTCTATCTTGATTTTGGAATTTGGTGTGAAAATGCATCCTTCTATCTAAGATCAAGATAAAATCAAAGTGAAACTAAGCATGAATATCAGTTCTGATTTTTGACATCCTATCAGTTCTCTCTCTTAATGTTACTTACCTTGATCTTATTATGAATGTTACTCAGAATTTCATCTTGAATGCAATGCAGATAAAGAGAATACAGAAACCCACTTCTATTACCAAGACCATCCACACACCACTAATCTTGTACAAATTGGGAAATCCCAACTTGGTAGAATGATACTGAACAATCTGAGTGTTTCCACTTCCAATTAAGGAGTAACGTTGATGATTGCACAGGGAAAAGAAGACAAATCATAATTAAGCTTTACAAAATTCAAAAAATCTAAGAAAATCATGCTAGATAAATTGTACTTATAATTGTCGTTTCAACTACAAAGATTACAGTGGTATTTAACCTTATAATATGCAATTGGTTAATCAAAAGAGGTCCCAACTTGAGAGTGAGGTTGATATTATGCCTTTTTCTTAGGTAGATCTTTGACTATAAAGTGTCTATGATGACAATCTAGTTTGAATAGCCTATCTCCACACTTCCACATGACATCAGGCGCATGACAGTGATACATCTCCTACAGACAGAAAGCATGACCTACACAGAATAGTTCCCTTTCTTTTAATTAGAAAATAAAGAAAATTGCTATATAGATCAATGTCTGTCTCCCTGAACCCTTCATCAGGATCTATACTAATGTTTTGGAACCAAACAACTAATGTCGGCTTAAATAGATTTAATTACAGATATAATATGTTTTCTAAATGGATAATTATAATAACTGAGCTATTAGCTTCCATTAATAAAAATAATAATATAAAGTGTAAAGAAGATAAAGAACACAGGGAACACATGGATTTAACGTGGTTCAGCACAAATCGTGCCTACGTCCACGACACACACACGCCACCATTTTTTATTTCTTTTTAATAATTTCGTACAAGAGAGAAAGAGAGGAAGAAGAAGAAGATAACTTGAGGAAGAGGAGATGCACCTGACTTTATAGAACATAGGCGGACTAGAAGAAAATAACTTATTTCTATAATAAAATAAATAACTAAATAGAAACAACTCTCCAAGTCTGTCTGATTCGGAGTCCAATTCGGACCGAATTGAGAGGAATTCGGACCGAATTGAGCCCTCTGGCTCACACTCCCCCTCAAGTTGGCAGATAGATATCTCGCATGCCCAACTTGCCAATTACTGCATGAAAACTGATTATGGACACTCCTTTTGTCAGTATATCAGCTAACTGGTCTTCTGTCCTCACATGGGGAATACTAATGACCTTCTCTTCAATATTCTGTCGAATAAAATGTCGGTCCACCTCAATGTGCTTAGTTCTATCATGTTGTATCGGATTCTGAGAGATAGCAATAGCAGCCTTGTTGTCACAAAACAAACTCATCTCTTCACCATTGTAGAAACCAAGATCTTTGAGTACCCTTTTTATCCAAAGCAACTCCTATAGTCCTTTAGCAATTCCTCGAAATTCAGCTTCAGCGCTTGACAATGCCACTACCTTCTGCTTTTTACTTCTCCATGTAACCAAATTTCCACCGACAAATGCGAAGTATCCAGATGTAGACTTCCTATCTGTCACATCTCCTGCCCAGTCAGAATCTGTATAACCTTCAACTTGAAGATGTCCATTCTTCTTGAAGAAAATACCTCGTCCAGGAGATCCCTTGAGGTACCTGAGAATCCACATGACAGCCTCCATGTGTTGCTCACTAGGGATATGCATAAACTGACTTACCACAAATACGGCATAGGCAATATCTGGCCGAGTATGTGACAAGTATATAAGTCTTCCTACCAATCTTTGGTATTGCTCCTTGTTAGTTGGTACTTGTTCAGGAAATATTCCTAGTTTGTTGTTCTGTTTGGTAGGTGTGTCAACAGGTTTACAATTCATCATACCTGTTTCAGCTAGCAAATCTAGTACATACTTTCTCTGAGATAAAGATATACCTTCTTTGCTACGCATGACTTCTATTCCTAGGAAATATTTTAAGCCCCCCAAGTTTTTCATCTCAAATTCCTTGGACAGTCTTTTCTCTAGTTCTTGAATTCCTTCAGCATCATTACCTGTGATAATCATGTCACCAACATAAATTATCAATATCACAATCTTTCCTTTATTCTTACAAAAGAACAAAGTATGATCTGCATCACTCTGAGTGTAGCCATATCCTTTCATAGCACTATAAAACCTTCCAAACCAAGCTCTTGGGGATTGTTTCAGACCATACAGTGCCCTTTTCAACCTGCACACAAGTGAGCGTGAACCTGAGCAACCATATCCTGGTGGAATATCCATATAAATTTCTTCATCTTCAGCTTCTTTTGATGGACCCGAATAATCAAGTGGGTCCATTTCTGAGTCAGTATCAAGAGAATTGTCGCCCAGTACCTCTGAATTCGGACCAAATTGGTGTGCATTACCATCTCTGTTTTCTGAATACGGACCGAATTGATCTGAATTCGGACCGAATTGATGTGTGTTACCCTCGCTGTTTTCAGTTTCTTTAGAATTCGGTCCGTATTGTCCTGAATTCGGACCGAATTGACTGGTTTCCATTGCATCAAACACAGGTTCATTCTCATTCACATTCTCCCCCTGAGAACGAACCTGATCTCTCATAAAGTACCCCTCATTGTCAACAAAAGTCACATCCATTGTAGTATATATTTTTCTGGTGACAGAATTCATACACCTATAACTCTTTTGATGTTGGTCATAACCTATGAACACACATTTTTCAGCACAAGGATCAAGTTTAGAACGCATATGTTTTTGTATGTGAACATAGACAACACAACCAAACACTTTTGGTGGGATATTGAGGACCGAAGGGATTGTAGTGTAGTGTGATAATTTCTGTAAGGGTGTTTGAAAATGAAGGACCACAGAAGGTAATCTATTCATCAAGTACACTGCTGAGGCTACTGCATGATCCCAATATGGATGTGGAACATTGTTTTGAAGAATAAGTGCCCTGGTCATTTCTAGGATGTGTCTATTCTTACACTCTGCAATTCCATTCTATTGAGGAGTTCCTACACAACTCGTTTCAAGTAAAATCCCATTGGTAGTGAAAAATTCTCCTAAAATTTTGTTGACAAATTCCCTTCCATTATCATTTCTAAATATCCTAACATTTCTATCAAATTGATTCTTCACCATGGTAATGAAAGCTTTAATGGCCAATGGTACCTCAGTCTTATGTTTTACCACATTGACCCATGTCATTCTAGTGCAGTCATCAACAAACAAAACAAACCATCTATTTCCTACCAAAGATTCAACCGGGGAAGGACCCCACACATCAGAATGAGTCAAATTAAAAGTATTTTTATTAATACTATTATCATCCAGATTCTTAGCAAAATGAGCTCGATGGCTCTTAGACTTGATACACACATCACAATCAAAATTCTCATGTTCAAAACCAGTAAATAAACTTGGGTAAAGTTTTCTTAGGTACCCAAAAGATGGATGACCTAAGCGCCTATGCCACATCCAAATAGAAGATCTTCATTCAAACTCGATCCAGCAGAAGTGTGAGCTTGTCCAGAAGCCATGTCTTCTAAATGATACAGTCCTCCTCGCTTAATACCACGACCAATAATCTCCTTCGTCATGAGGTCCTGAAAAAGACAAAACCTAGGATACATGAGCACAACACAATTAAGTTCTTCACATAATTGACCCACGGATAATAATTTTGATGAAAGAGAAGGGACCAAGAGAGTATTTGAGAGAGTTAGAGATGGAAATTGGACTTCTCCAGCCCCTGTGACTGGATAAACTTCCCCATTTGCATTGACGATCTCATTTCTTCTTGGAGTAGACTCTTTTACCAAATCTTTCTTATCACGAGTCATGTGATCTGTTGCTCCTGAATCAATAACCCAAGAACTATCAGTACCATGTGTGTTTAAAAGATAGATTTTACCTTGATGATTTTCAACCTGAGGCAGAAGTGAAAGTTTTTCGGCTGATTTCGGACCGAAATGACCCGATTTCGAACCGAAATGTGCACTGTTTGGACCCGAAATAGCCATTGTCGCAGCTGATGGAGTCTGTTCTACAGTAGGCACAGCTTCTGCAACCTTTGCCTTGCCTTGTCTCTTCTTCTTATTTTCCTCCCACCACTTAGGATACCCTATCAACTTAAAACATTGGTCCACGGTGTGTTTTGGATTATGGCAATGTGTACAACCTCCTGGAGGGACTGGTTTCTTGGTATTATTTTGTTTGGGAGAGTAAGTAGGTCTTTGCACACTTAAGTTCAGAGTTTTGGTCATCATTGCAAGAGAGTTATCCCCAACTTCTCCCCCATGTAACATAACCTTCTGGCGCCCATCCTCCTTCCTAACAAGGAAAAAAGCCTCCTCTACTGATGGTAAGGGGGTCATTTGAAGAATACTAGCCCTAACCTGGTCCAGGTTATCATCAAGTCCATCCAAAAAAACTCAAAAGTCTGTCTTCTTGCACTAATTTGTTGTATTTTTCAATGTCAACTTGACACTCCATAGGATTCGGCCTACGAGTGTCCAATTCTTTCCACAACCCTTGGAGTAGGGTATAATAATTCTGGACCAGATCACCACTTTGTTTAATTCTATTCAGTTTCCTCTTAATGTCAAAAATTTGTGACAAATCACTCCCATCAAAATAATGAGTGCACACCGCATCCCACACCTCTTTTGCGGAAGGATAAGGTAAGAAGTTACCTAGTAGTGAAGGATCCATGGAGTTAATCATAAAGTCTTTCACCTGAGAATCCATCACCAACCACCGCTTGCATGCTTCCTCATCCGATGGCTTTGGCCGAGTCGATCCATCAAGGTGACCCAACTTGTCTCGCCCATTGAGTTTCATCTTCAGCATCTGCGACCAAAGGTAGAAATTCTTGCCATCTAGCTTGATCGTCATTGCAGAGGTAAACCCTCTTTGCTTTGGGTATTTGGTGGAGGTCTCGGTTGGGTAAGCAACTGGGATATCAGGTGTTTTATTTGTGGTGTCATTAGAAGAATTCATTATTTTTTGTCACGGCAGAGAAGGATTTCGGTGCGAAATTGGAGGGTTTCGGTCCGAAATGAAGGATCTGGTCGGGGTTTGATCGAGCTTTCTGCGAGATCTAGTCACAGAAAGTAGATGAATCGGTCGAGAAAGTTCACCTGCGCAATAACTCGCATAGGAATCAAAGAAAAACAGTCTCGTGCAGTAACTCGCACAAGATATATAGCCACAGATCTCAGAAACTAACGCTCTGATACCATATAAAGAAGATAAAGAACACACGGAACACGAGGATTTAACGTGGTTCAGCACAAATCGTGCCTACGTCCACGACACACACACGCCACCAATTTTTATTTCTTTTTAATAATTTCGTACAAGAGAGAAAGAGAGGAAGAAGAAGAAGATAACTTGAGGAAGAGGAGATGCACATGTCTTTATAGAACATAGGCAGGCTAGAAGAAAATAATTTATTTCTATAATAAAATAAATAACTAAATAAAAATAACTTTCCAAGTCTGTCTGATTCGGAGTCCAATTCGGACCGAATTGAGCCCTCTGGCTCACATAAAGAACATTCGATACTGCAGAAAGGTTCGAAAAATAAAAATAAAAAAAAACGCTTGATTTGTTGGAGTATACCTTTCCCTATAAAGTAAAAGTAAAAGGATCTTGCATTGAAGTGTTATAAAATTGGTTACAATCTATTAGTTACGGATCTAAAATTTTTTGAGCAAATTAAAGTTTAATAATTGCAACTCAATATTTTAGTGAGAATTAAAGATAAAAAAATATTCATTTTAACAAACAATAAAGTGCTGATGGAATAGGGGACTTGAAAATCTTCAATTGGAAAAGTTAACCGCTTTATAAACTATTAATTGATACTATAGCTAATTATTGTCAAAAAAATCTAGCAATGTTTTCTTGTTTTAATTTTTTTTTTTTTTTTTGAAGGCTATGTGGCGCGCGATAACCACAGTTTTCTTGTTTTTAATAAGGATAATTTTTTTCTCGTTTTCAATTGTCCAGAACTCCAGATTCACGAAAGGAGCAAGGCCATTAATCTTACTTTTGCATGTCTAATTTCTCAACAAATATAACTCCCGAGAAATGAACTGGGCAGGTGCGTCGATGGAGATACAAATCGTGCAACAGACAATCGAGTGCGACAGGGGATAGTTTGAATGATTGCATCAGCAATAAGTACTGGAGATAAAATTTAGCGTGAAACAAAGAGGATACACTGAAGCTCGTTAAAAATATTCTGAATAATCTTGTACAATTACTAATAAAATATAATCATTATCGTCTAATTTCAACGAGGTCCAGCCACTTTGGAACTGCAATGAGCCCAAAAAAGAAAACAAAAAAAATAGAGAGAGAGAGAGTTGGTCGGCAAGAAATTCTCAAAATTTATTTGATCCATCGAATCAAATTTTCAAGACGGGGACATATAGGGAGAACTATAGGCCATCCAAAAGCCTATTTGAAGAGATATTTCTAAAGGGTGTATTTTGGATCACTTTATGTAACATTAGTGACTGACGTATGGTAAACCAAGTCCTGAAACTGTCTGGTAAATCGATTAAGAATCGTTTATTATTAATAAAATCAAATCTGACGGTAAAACTTGTGGGAAATTTCTGCTGTGAAATCTGAGAATGTACATCTCGGTATTTAGAATTTTTCTGTATGATTGCCACGAAGAATTAATACTAGAAAATGTTATTTAAGTTAATTAAGGAAATAGCTAATTTACAAAAATTAGGCTATTTAATCAATTGCTACACTAATAGTCACAGAGATCCGGCCACAAAGGATCTGAGGGAAATTTATTAAAAGAAAACGACGAAAATTTCGTCGATTCTTTCTCTCTGTCTCTCCGATCTGTCCGTCTCTTTTCTTCTTCTTCTTCCCTTCTTCTCGAGATGTGCTTGAAGCCATCTCTTCTTTGTCGCGTTGTTGTTCTGTGATTGGCTAAGCCGAGAGGCGCCGTAGTGATGCCTTCTGTCTTTTTCGCACCTCCTGCTTCTTTCTCCGTGCTTGCACGAGAAGGCAGGTGCTTCTTCTCCTCTCTCGATGGCGACTGTCAGAGGAGTAATGGAGGTGGAATACGTGGCAAGCATGCGTTGCTCCACCGCATCTCTCTGTCCTGTCTTCTTCCTCTTCCCTCGGCTAGCTGGTGAGTTAGGTTTTCTATAAATTAGGGTTTCGGATTTGGAGAAAAGTAGGAGGAGGAGACAGGCGGATTGAGACGGCGCTGGAGAACGGTAACATGCTTCTACCTTTACTTTGTGAATTCTTGTTATCAATTTTAGTAATTGATGTCGAATTGGTTACCGTGACTGTTAGGTTTATGGAAGTCGCTTTGTTCTTGATTAGCTTGACGTTGATTCTGGCTTTAGTTGTGCTTGAATTCTTGAGGAGATTCCTTAACGATCAAAGGCAAGGTATAATTTCCTAACTGTGGCTATGATTAATTCGATTTAGGGTTTATCTATACTGTTGTTTGCTATGTTGTGGGAACTGGTTTCGTATTGTCTGTGCTTATGCTATGATTGATTTATCTGTGATGATATTGATGAGTATTTTCTGTTAACTGGAACTGATGTGGTGATTGTTGGATACTGACAAAGATTTAGCTACTGATATTAGATGTTAACTGTTCTGAGAATTGTTGTTTATGTTTATAATATACTGGGGTTGGTTATAAAGGACTGATAGAGGCTAATTGGGATTCTGTGGTATTAATTGATGTAGGATTTGGGGTTATTTGAGGTTGATGCTTACTATTAGGAATACTGATATTTAGAAGAGGTGATCTGAGCCTATAAATGTTGTGTTGGTGCTGTATTTCATGAATAGAGTGACTATGTGCATTAATATACTCAGTATTGGGTCAAAGGAAGGGGTATATAAGTGTTATTATGATATATATGCATCATTCAGAGCATTTGAGTTTCATATATACTATATATGTTATATTTCTATCCTTACAACAGTATAACAGTTATGATACCTAGGTAATTTGCATAATTACCTTATGTTAGGCACTGTATGCTCATTTCTAAAGTCTGTTATGCTTTCTCTTGAAGACATATGTTCTAATATATGCATATAACTATTATATATAAGCTACACTAGTATTATTGCATGACTTCTCACTGGAATACTTTCAAAATATGTCCTATTTACTTATATATAGTATGAGCTATGACTTATATTTGATATATATATGTTTACTTACTCTGGAATTCATGAAACTTAGGTACTGGGCATAATATGAACTTATATAAAAGCATTTCATCATAATGCTAAGTCTTATCTGGCATATGTGCATGTTTCAGAGGATATATATATATTTATGTAAACTTGGTTCTATACTTTTCTGATATATAGCTAGTATTTTGCATAGCCAAATATGAGTATATTTTCATGTAGTCATAGTGTATGAAAATTGGGTTGCCATACATGCATAACTCATATGTACATAATCATATGAAATTCTGTTGAGATATTAGGGATTATAAATTGCATGCTGTGAACTTGTATTGGGGGAAAATGGCATTTGATGTCCCTATACTCTATACTGTCTCGGGTTATAGCATTATACTTGTAGAATTTTATGAATGGGGTAATGGTTGGATGCTAATTAGGCTATAAGTGGTTCTGAGTTAATAATCAAGACGATTATAAGGTGTTGGGGTTAATCTATGTTATACTGGTACGAGTTGCTTAAGTTAGGGATGGTTTTGCGAAGGAAAAATTTAAGTTGGGCTTGTCTGTAAATATCTAGGGACGGTTTTGTAACATAGCATAGCTGGACAAAGTTTAAGGGGGTTTGATGTAAATTTTGAGGGATTGTAATAGTTCTGTGGACTTATGTGCATAAAACCTAGACTTAACGGGTTTGGGTTTACTAACTGTAGGTGTCGGATCTAGTTTTGGTTCTGGCGGACCCGTTACGATGCGGTCCAGTCAACTGGGTCAGGTTGACTGGGTTGCGCCTGTTCGTTGTGTGCTCTGTTTCGTGGTTCTGTTTCGTTGTTGGGCTGTGATTGATTTTGGCCTTATGGGCCGAGAAAAGAAAAGAAGGAAAAAAAAAAAGAAAAGCCTGTAGGCCGAGATTGTACTGTGGGCTTAATTTTGAAAAATAATTTCGGATTTTAATTAGCTTTCGGATTGGAATAAAGCTAATGACGGATTTCTGTTAAACTAAACGACTTGGCAACAATGTACTTAGTTTAACTATCGATTGTGGGCTTTTTAGGGAGATGATGAGATTTAGTCTGACTTTCAAAAGAACGGATATGTGGCAAATCATTCAGACTATCTGATCCCGCAAGAACAAATAAATAATTTCTGATTTATATTTTCTGATTGAGTTTAATTGAGTTTCCTGAATTTCTGGATAAAAATTTCTGTTATTTCTGATGATAAATCTTCGATATTAGGAAACGTACAATTAAACGCTAAAACGAATAATTGAAAATGTAACTAAAAAGTTATAACGATATTAAAGGACTTGGAACCGAAACGTACAGTCCAGTTACCCATAAGTTACCAGACCTAATCGTGTTTACCAAACGGATTTAAGGGACCCGTTAAACATGAATTAACGGTACTTGATCTGTAACTTGTAAACAGGAACGGATACTGAAGTGCCCCCGGATCTCTGAATCAAGCAAGGTGCGGATACGCGGAATCTTTGTTAGAACTCGGGTTTCGGTACATTTAAATTTGTGCATTGCATGTTGATCATTCTTTGATAATGCATTTCCAATTCCATGTAGTCGATAGGAACCCCTGAAATATGAAAACGCATGTTGAAACAAACTGTTCATTTGATTCCACTAAAGACATATATTCCGACATTGAATTTCCGATTGTTAATCATTTGAGTAGTCGGATTATATTAAAAGACTGGAATGGCTCCGTAAATTGACTAATTTGCATAAATATCCTTTGTGGTAGAAGAATCGGATTTGAATTGAAATCGGACCATTCTAAATCAGTCTGTACAAGCATAATTATAATAAGTATCACTCTCCGGAGTCAGGTTTGGCCACCTACCCGGCCAGAATTATTAGCGCTTTAATTACTGGAAATTCCCTCTGTAATCTGTACCTAGGGTTGGACCTATGGTGTGGGAAGAGTTCTTTCTGATTCTGTTGGGCCGATAAGAGCTTGAGTGTATACTATACTCTGTTGAAATTCTGTGATAAATATCTATGCTTGATTTGAATTGATGCATATTTCATGTTGCAGTATGCCTGTTATCGGACCATTGCGTCTGGTGCCTACGGTACAAAACATTCTGATTTATTTTAAATATATCCTGAAAAGCAATGATTTATTATTTTATAATTGTTTCAAATATATAAGGGTATTATTTCCGATACCGGTTCGTACCAAGAAGCCGCGTACTGGAACTAAAACCCGCACTGAGATTAACTTCTCATCCGAATTTTTGTTGCCTCTTTTGAGGGTTCCAGGAACGTAGGAATGGTGCTAGGCGACGGTCTATAGCTACAGTTGAGTGCTCTTGTCTGCAGTTCTGTGTTCATATCCCGAGTCTAAATTGTAATGCTACCCTAGCTCTGTATCTGGATGAACTTCCCGATGTCTTGGCGTATCTGTATTTGGAGATTCCTCCTCCGAGTCCGCCGCGCGAGATGGAGGTCGAACCTGAGTCCGAGGATCACTCCGCGGAAGCGTAAACGCGGGGAGCGTTAGTATGGGCCGGTTGTTGTTGGGTTGTTGTTGTTGTCCTTATAGTGGTAGTGTTGTCCTAGTACCGTGAGTCGGGTTGATATCGGATTTTGTCGGGAAAAATTTTATATTTTGTAATATAGTTTGTAGAACTTAATCGGGCTTGTGGTAAATGGCAGCAAGTGGCAAGTGGGGTGGTTGCCAAATATGTTCTATATGTATATAGCGTGAGGCGAGCGAACCAGCCTTAGGTTATACAAAAATAATAAGCCTAGGCGCCAGAATGTTTTACTTTTGAGTGTGAAATAAAAACTTGTATAATAATCTGTGAGTAATAATATGAAGCTTGCTTTGTTTATCCATGTTTGCACGTTTAAGTTCGGGACCGAAATCAAGAAAATGGAATAACAAATTGGAAAAAAAATTTTAGCTATCTGTCTGTAGCCTTACGGGAATGACTTGTCATTCTCGTGGCGGAGACGACGTCAGCATCTCGGGTCGGGGTGTGACAGTCGGCTCTGGGGTGGTATCAGAGCGATTAAACAATATTCTGTAACTGAGGTAGCATGACAAGTCTGAAATCGGGGATATGGAATGAGATCGGGACAAGAACACTCGGAACTGTGGGGACGAATAGAAATGTAGTGATATAGAATCTAACCTAGCACTGATAATTGTCTGTGAAGGTGAATTAAGGATGAGTCATCGGAGAACGTGTCCAAGGAATCGGTCCCAAGTACCCACGGAACCTTCGGATCAGGAAGTAGATAGGCTTTTAACGGCCTATGAACGTGGACGAAGAGTGGCTGGCAGGAATGGCCAGGAGAGACCTCGGGATAACGTTGAAGAGGAGTTCCGGAAGCAATTTGACTCCTTTGCTAGACTTGGACCGCCATCATTTAACGGAGACGGAGGATATCGAGCTGCTGAGGAGTGGTTGGCAGCTATTAAATCCCGTCTGATGGTGTGTCGGGCCGCACCTGAATTACAGGTAGAATTAGCTGCGTATTATCTGACAAATGCTGCAAGATTCTGGTGGGATGGAGTCCGGCGAAGTTACGAGGGTGAAGCCGCTCGAATTCCCTGGGAATGGTTTGAGGAACAATTTGAAAACAGATTCCTTAGTACGTTACATAGGGAAGCAATGAGAGCACAGTTTGTTAACCTCCGCCAAGGTCAGAGAACGGTGGCAGAGTATAACAATTTATTTCTGACTGGTGCTCAATATGCCCCGGATATTAGGGATGATGAATTTCGATTCAGACGACAATATCTGAATTGATTAAATCCAGACATAGCCGTAGTCGTTGATAATCCCAATGTGCAGGGAATCCAAACAATAATGGATGCAGCTGAGCAAGCTGAGTCGTATCAGCAAAAGAAGGCTCAGTTTAAACGGAATCAAGTTAAACGAGGAAGGGGTCGAGGAACCAATCGAGGACATAGACCTCCGTTACCCCAGAACAGATCTACTGCTACTCCGTACGAGCGAGCGTGGTGTAGACACTGTCAACTTCCACATGCTGAGTCCCAATGTAGATATAAGAATCAATCTTGTTTCCGATGTGGAAGCTTGGATCATTGGGCCCGGAATTGCCCGATGCCTGCACCAACAACTCCACAGGCAAGTTTCACTCCTGGAACTAGTTCGTATCGAGGAGGAAGGTCCTCTTCACCCGCAAGAGGCAGAGGACGGGGATTAAACCGAGGCGGAAGGACAAATTCGACTACTGCGGTTCATGCAATAGAGACAACGGGGGAAGCAACTCAAGGATCGGATGCGGCGACAGATGACGGAGCTGAACAAGGAAGCCAAATGGAATCTGCAAACCTGCTGGCAGGTACGCTATTCATATCTGACTGTCCCGCATATGCACTAGTAGATACTGGATGTAGTCATTCTATTATAGCTAGTGCTTTTGTTCAAATATACGGTTGGGACATAGAAACAACAGAGGATACTCTGAAAGTAGATACGCCTTTGGGACAAGCGACTCAGAAAGCGGCTTATTGTCGGAATCGAAAAATTAGAATAGCAGATAGGGAACTAGAAATCGATCTTATGGTAATGGATATAGCACCTTACGATATCCTGTTGGGTATTGATTGGTTAACGAGACATGCAGCTGTTATTAACTGCCCAAAGAAAGAAGTGCGATTTGGGTTACCTAATTGTACTACAAGTATGTTATGATGTAGAGAACCAAATGATTCAGTTCCTTACATATCAGCTGTGGAAACCCGGCATCTGTTAGAGGCTGGATGTAAATCTTACCTGATATCTATCCATAGTCTTGAGTCTAAATCAACGGAAATTAAAGATATACCGGTCGTATCAGACTACCCAGATGTGTTCCCAAGTGAGATCCAGGGATTACCCCCTTCACGAGAAATCGAATTCTCAATAGACTTGGAACCCGGAACTTTACCAATTTCAAAGACCCCATACAGAATGGCGCCAGCGGAACTAAAAGAACTGAAAATTCAACTAGATGATTTGCTAAACAAAGGTTTTATAAGACCCAGTATATCACCTTGGGGAGCTCCAGTATTATTCGTCAGGAAGAAAGATGGAACTCTTCGATTGTGTATTGATTATCGGGATTTAAATAAAGTAACTATCAAAAACAAATATCCACTTCCTCGGATAGATGATTTGTTCGACCAATTACAAGGTTCGTCGGTCTATTCTAAAATTGATCTTAGAACGGGATATCATCAATTGAGGATAAAGCCTGAAGATGTTGAAAAGACCGCATTTCGAAGCCGGTACGGGCATTATGAGTATTTAGTAATGCCTTTTGGCTTGACTAATGCTCCGGCAGCTTTTATGGATTTAATGAATCGAGTTTTTCGGGATATGCTGGATGTATGTGTGGTAGTGTTTATTGACGATATCCTAGTATATTCTCGTAATTCGGAAGAGCATGCTACACATTTAAGAATGGTGTTGGAACGACTTCGAGAACATAAACTTTACGCCAAATTCTCGAAATGCGATTTCTGGATGAATCAAATTTCCTTCTTGGGACATACTATCTCGCAGGATGGACTGGCCGTAGACCCAGAGAAAATTAAATCTATTATAGAGTGGGCACCTCCCAAAAATGTTACGGAAGTAAGGAGTTTCTTGGGATTGACGGGTTATTATCGACGGTTCGTACCCAATTATGCCAAGATAGCTAGGCCTCTTACTCAATTACTTAAAAAGGATAATGGCTTCGTATGGGAGGAGTCACAGGAAAGAAGTTTCCAAGAATTGAAAGAGAGATTGGTTTCTGCTCCTATTTTGATTATGCCGATCATGGGAAAAGATTACATTGTTTACACAAATGCTTCTAAACTTGGATTAGGCTGTGTCTTAACTCAAGACGGACATGTAATAGCTTATGGATCTCGACAATTGCGATCCCATGAACAAAATTATCCAACTCATGATTTGGAGCTAGCAGCGGTGATTTTTGCCCTCAAACTGTGGAGACATTACCTCTATGGAGTAAAATGCAAAATCTATACTGATCACAAGAATCTCAAGTATATCTTCACTCAGAAGGAACTCAACCTCCGACAAAGACGATGGTTAGAGCTAATCAAGGATTATGACTTGGATATACAATATTATGCTGGAAAGGCTAATGTGGTAGCAGACGCTTTAAGCCGAAAGAGTTATATAAATATGGCGAGTATCATGACAGTAGAACCGAAACTACTGGAAGAAATGCGACGTTGGGAATTGGAAATCACATTTTCTCCAGAAGTAATGACATCCTTCACCACTACGATTGAAGAAGAAAATGCTTCTAAAAATTCCATGGAAATTGATGTTCCTACAATAAATGCTATTGAAGTGCAAACGGATTTAATTCAAGAAATTAAGAAAGCACAAGAAAAGGAAGTGGCATTTACTAGGTATTGGGAATATGCAAAGACCAAGCCGGATTCTGTATTCTCCATCGACGAAATGGGAATACTAAGGTTTCAAGATAGGGTGTGCATTCCTAATCAACTAGAGTTAAAGAAGAAAATTTTGTCAGAAGCTCATGATTCCGGATATTGCATACACCCAGGAGAAGTCAAAATGTATCAAGATCTAAAGCGAAATTTTTGGTGGCCTCGTATGAAACGGGAAGTGTCGGATTACGTGCATCGATGCTACATCTGTCAGCAAGTCAAAGCAGATCGACAACGTCCTGCAGGGTTGCTACAACTACTTCAAAGACCTAAACATAAATTTGAGTCAATTACAATGGATTTTATTTCGGGTTTACCCCGAGCACCTGGCAATTTTGACTCTATTTGGGTGATCGTAGATCGACTAACTAAAGCCGCTCATTTTATTCCGTTGAGAATGGATTACTCTGGATCTGACCTAGCAGAATTATTTATGAAATTTGTGTTCAAATATCATGGATGTCCAAGAGAAATTATTTCCGATAGAGACACTCGATTTACTTCTAAGTTCTGGATCAAATTTCAAAAGACCATGGGAACATATGTTACTTTCAGTACTGCCCATCATCCTCAGACTGACGGACAAACTGAACGGACCAATCAAACTCTCGAAGATATGTTAAGAGCGTGTGTACTTAGCTTTGGAGGATCATGGATACAATATCTACACTTGGCAGAATTTGCTTATAACAATAGTTATCATGCCAGTCTGGGAATGCCTCCATATGAAGCATTATACGGAGAAGTGTGTAAAACTCCACTCTGGTGGAAACCTCAAGGATTAATTGATCCAACTGGACCTCAGTTGGTATCGGAATGTGCAGAAAAGACTCAATTAATACTTAAACGGTTAAAAGCTGCACAAGATCGGTATAAAAAGTATGCGGATATGAAACGAAGACATGTTCAGTATAATGTAGGGGATCAAGTGTTGATTAAAGTTTCTCCTATGAAGGGAATTAAGCGTTTTGGTATGACTGGGAAGCTAAATCCCCGTTACATCGGACCTTTTGGAATTAAAGAAAGAGTCGGGGAAGTAGCATATAAACTGGAACTACCTGATGAACTATTACCGATACATCCTGTCTTTCATGTCTCGCAACTACGAAAATATATTAAAGATCCTAGTCACCGATTGGATTTTTCTAATCTTTGGGTAGAACCTGATCTGACATATCAAGAAAAACCAATGAGAATATTAGACCGGAAAATACAATAGCTAAGGACCAAGACAATACCTCTGGTGCTAGTACAATGGGGACGACATTCAAAACGAGAAGCAACTTGGGAACTTGAGGACACGATTCGGAAACAACATCCTGAACTGTTCGGGTAAGCATCGTTCAGGGGACTGAACGATTATTTTAAGGGGGGTGGAATGTAACATTAGTGACTGACGTATGGTAAACCAAGTCCTGAAACTGTCTGGTAAATCGATTAAGAATCGTTTATTATTAATAAAATCAAATCTGACGGTAAAACTTGTGGGAAATTTCTGCTGTGAAATCTGAGAATGTACATCTCGGTATTTAGAATTTTTCTGTATGATTGCCACGAAGAATTAATACTAGAAAATGTTATTTAAGTTAATTAAGGAAATAGCTAATTTACAAAAATTAGGCTATTTAATCAATTGCTACACTAATAGTCACAGAGATCCGGCCACAAAGGATCTGAGGGAAATTTATTAAAAGAAAACGACGAAAATTTCGTCGATTCTTTCTCTCTGTCTCTCCGATCTGTCCGTCTCTTTTCTTCTTCTTCTTCCCTTCTTCTCGAGATGTGCTTGAAGCCATCTCTTCTTTGTCGCGTTGTTGTTCTGTGATTGGCTAAGCCGAGAGGCGCCGTAGTGATGCCTTCTGTCTTTTTCGCACCTCCTGCTTCTTTCTCCGTGCTTGCACGAGAAGGCAGGTGCTTCTTCTCCTCTCTCGATGGCGACTGTCAGAGGAGTAATGGAGGTGGAATACGTGGCAAGCATGCGTTGCTCCACCGCATCTCTCTGTCATGTCTTCTTCCTCTTCCCTCGGCTAGCTGGTGAGTTAGGTTTTCTATAAATTAGGGTTTCGGATTTGGGGAAAAGTAGGAGGAGGAGACAGGCGGATTGAGACGGCGCTGGAGAACGGTAACATGCTTCTACCTTTACTTTGTGAATTCTTGTTATCAATTTTAGTAATTGATGTCGAATTGGTTACCGTGAGTGTTAGATTTATGGAAGTCGCTTTGTTCTTGATTAGCTTGACGTTGATTCTGGCTTTAGTTGTGCTTGAATTCTTGAGGAGATTCCTTAACGATCAAAGGCAAGGTATAATTTCCTAACTGTGGCTATGATTAATTCGATTTAGGGTTTATCTATACTGTTGTTTGCTATGTTGTGGGAACTGGTTTCGTATTGTCTGTGCTTATGCTATGATTAATTTATCTGTGATGATATTGATGAGTATTTTCTGTTAACTGGAACTGATGTGGTGATTGTTGGATACTGACAAAGATTTAGCTACTGATATTAGATGTTAACTGTTCTGAGAATTGTTGTTTATGTTTATAATATACTGGGGTTGGTTATAAAGGACTGATAGAGGCTAATTGGGATTCTGTGGTATTAATTGATGTAGGATTTGGGGTTATTTGAGGTTGATGCTTACTATTAGGAATACTGATATTTAGAAGAGGTGATCTGAGCCTATAAATGTTGTGTTGGTGCTGTATTTCATGAATAGAGTGACTATGTGCATTAATATACTCAGTATTGGGTCAAAGGAAGGGGTATATAAGTGTTATTATGATATATATGCATCATTCAGAGCATTTGAGTTTCATATATACTATATATGTTATATTTCTATCCTTACAACAGTATAACAGTTATGATACCTAGGTAATTTGCATAATTACCTTATGTTAGGCACTGTATACTCATTTCTAAAGTCTGTTATGCTTTCTCTTGAAGACATATGTTCTAATATATGCATATAACTATTATATATAAGCTACACTAGTATTATTGCATGACTTCTCACTGGAATACTTTCAAAATATGTCCTATTTACTTATATATAGTATGAGCTATGACTTATATTTGATATATATATGTTTACTTACTCTGGAATTCATGAAACTTAGGTACTGGGCATAATATGAACTTATATAAAAGCATTTCATCATAATGCTAAGTCTTATCTGGCATATGTGCATGTTTCAGAGGATATATATATATTTATGTAAACTTGGTTCTATACTTTTCTGATATATAGCTAGTATTTTGCATAGCCAAATATGAGTATATTTTCATGTAGTCATAGTGTATAAAAATTGGGTTGCCATACATGCATAACTCATATGTACATAATCATATGAAATTCTGTTGAGATATTAGGGATTATAAATTGCATGCTGTGAACTTGTATTGGGGGAAAATGGCATTTGATGTCCCTATACTCTATACTGTCTCGGGTTATAGCATTATACTTGTAGAATTTTATGAATGGGGTAATGGTTGGATGCTAATTAGGCTATAAGTGGTTCTGAGTTAATAATCAAGACGATTATAAGGTGTTGGGGTTAATCTATGTTATACTGGTACGAGTTGCTTAAGTTAGGGATGGTTTTGCGAAGGAAAAATTTAAGTTGGGCTTGTCTGTAAATATCTAGGGACGGTTTTGTAACATAGCATAGCTGGACAAAGTTTAAGGGGGTTTGATGTAAATTTTGAGGGATTGTAATAGTTCTGTGGACTTATGTGCATAAAACCTAGACTTAACGGGTTTGGGTTTACTAACTGTAGGTGTCGGATCTAGTTTTGGTTCTGGCGGACCCGTTACGATGCGGTCCAGTCAACTGGGTCAGGTTGACTGGGTTGCGCCTGTTCGTTGTGTGCTCTGTTTCGTGGTTCTGTTTCGTTGTTGGGCTGTGATTGATTTTGGCCTTATGGGCCGAGAAAAGAAAAGAAGGAAAAAAAAAAAGAAAAGCCTGTAGGCCGAGATTGTACTGTGGGCTTAATTTTGGAAAATAATTTCGGATTTTAATTAGCTTTCGGATTGGAATAAAGCTAATGACGGATTTCTGTTAAACTAAACGACTTGGCAACAATGTACTTAGTTTAACTATCGATTGTGGGCTTTTTAGGGAGATGATGAGATTTAGTCTGACTTTCAAAAGAACGGATATGTGGCAAATCATTCAGACTATCTGATCCCGCAAGAACAAATAAATAATTTCTGATTTATATTTTCTGATTGAGTTTAATTGAGTTTCCTGAATTTCTGGATAAAAATTTCTGTTATTTCTGATGATAAATCTTCGATATTAGGAAACGTACAATTAAACGCTAAAACGAATAATTGAAAATGTAACTAAAAAGTTATAACGATATTAAAGGACTTGGAACCGAAACGTACAGTCCAGTTACCCATAAGTTACCAGACCTAATCGTGTTTACCAAACGGATTTAAGGGACCCGTTAAACATGAATTAACGGTACTTGATCTGTAACTTGTAAACAGGAACGGATACTGAAGTGCCCCCGGATCTCTGAATCAAGCAAGGTGCGGATACGCGGAATCTTTGTTAGAACTCGGGTTTCGGTACATTTAAATTTGTGCATTGCATGTTGATCATTCTTTGATAATGCATTTCCAATTCCATGTAGTCGATAGGAACCCCTGAAATATGAAAACGCATGTTGAAACAAACTGTTCATTTGATTCCACTAAAGACATATATTCCGACATTGAATTTCCGATTGTTAATCATTTGAGTAGTCGGATTATATTAAAAGACTGGAATGGCTCCGTAAATTGACTAATTTGCATAAATATCCTTTGTGGTAGAAGAATCGGATTTGAATTGAAATCGGACCATTCTAAATCAGTCTGTACAAGCATAATTATAATAAGTATCACTCTCCGGAGTCAGGTTTGGCCACCTACCCGGCCAGAATTATTAGCGCTTTAATTACTGGAAATTCCCTCTGTAATCTGTACCTAGGGTTGGACCTATGGTGTGGGAAGAGTTCTTTCTGATTCTGTTGGGCCGATAAGAGCTTGAGTGTATACTATACTCTGTTGAAATTCTGTGATAAATATCTATGCTTGATTTGAATTGATGCATATTTCATGTTGCAGTATGCCTGTTATCGGACCATTGCGTCTGGTGCCTACGGTACAAAACATTCTGATTTATTTTAAATATATCCTGAAAAGCAATGATTTATTATTTTATAATTGTTTCAAATATATAAGGGTATTATTTCCGATACCGGTTCGTACCAAGAAGCCGCGTACTGGAACTAAAACCCGCACTGAGATTAACTTCTCATCCGAATTTTTGTTGCCTCTTTTGAGGGTTCCAGGAACGTAGGAATGGTGCTAGGCGACGGTCTATAGCTACAGTTGAGTGCTCTTGTCTGCAGTTCTGTGTTCATATCCCGAGTCTAAATTGTAATGCTACCCTAGCTCTGTATCTGGATGAACTTCCCGATGTCTTGGCGTATCTGTATTTGGAGATTCCTCCTCCGAGTCCGCCGCGCGAGATGGAGGTCGAACCTGAGTCCGAGGATCACTCCGCGGAAGCGTAAACGCGGGGAGCGTTAGTATGGGCCGGTTGTTGTTGGGTTGTTGTTGTTGTCCTTATAGTGGTAGTGTTGTCCTAGTACCGTGAGTCGGGTTGATATCGGATTTTGTCGGGAAAAATTTTATATTTTGTAATATAGTTTGTAGAACTTAATCGGGCTTGTGGTAAATGGCAGCAAGTGGCAAGTGGGGTGGTTGCCAAATATGTTCTATATGTATATAGCGTGAGGCGAGCGAACCAGCCTTAGGTTATACAAAAATAATAAGCCTAGGCGCCAGAATGTTTTACTTTTGAGTGTGAAATAAAAACTTGTATAATAATCTGTGAGTAATAATATGAAGCTTGCTTTGTTTATCCATGTTTGCACGTTTAAGTTCGGGACCGAAATCAAGAAAATGGAATAACAAATTGGAAAAAAAATTTTAGCTATCTGTCTGTAGCCTTACGGGAATGACTTGTCATTCTCGTGGCGGAGACGACGTCAGCATCTCGGGTCGGGGTGTGACACTTTAGAATAAAATTATAATTAATTATTCGTAGAAAAAAATATTTCTAAATGATCAAGAATAAAATTTTTTAGAGATTTATGATGTGTTTGGATCTCTTGATAATAAAATTAGAATTAATTATTCGGAATAAAAAATATTATTCCTGGATAGCTGAGAATAAATTATTTTGAATTAAGAGTTTTTTTAAGTGATTTAACATCTGAAATAATTTTTTTATTCCTAGTATGTTTGGATCATCTGTTTAATCCACATTAAGAAGTTGTTGGGACTACTTTTTAATTTAGATTAAGAAGATGATCAAAACATAATAGGAATAAAAATTTATTGCAAAGTTTGGTCACTTAGAAATAATACTCTAAATATCCAATCAATTTATTCTTGATCATTTAGAATAATATTTTTAATTTCGAATAAAAAATTCTAATTTTATTCTTAAGTGATCCAAACACAACCGATGAGAATAAGAGATTGAAATCTCTTTATTTTTGTGCATTATTTATGTCTCAATTTTTTTAAACTTTATAACTTAATTTATAAAAATCAAATATATAAATAGAATTATTAGATATATATGATTGTTATTATTTCCTTTACGCACACATAAAAAATTACGACTTTTCACTTGCTTCGTTGGCATCAAGAGTTTGTAAAATAGTAATACTGTTATAAATGATTATGAATCATATATGGTTGTCCATCTTTAATCTCATTAATTACACCAAATCTTTAGCATTTATTAGGAGTTTTGTTTTTGGCTTATAAATAGAGAGTTGTATATTGTATCTTGTACCCAACAATTGAGAATAGAAATATACAGAAGAGAATTTGTCTCTTCCTCCTCTTTCTCTTTAATTTTATAAAACGTTATCAGCACGAATTGCTTAGGAGGAATCACAAGAAATTTTTGCAAAGGATAATCTTTCGTAAAAAGGTTTGGTTGAATTCATTTTCGTAGCCAAAAGTAATCCGTACTTAATATTTTTTCTCTCCTCTGGCTCAGTTCATCTTTCGTACCCAATATTCATACCCAAGGAAATTGCATAATTTCGTACATACCCATCACGGCTGTCTATTTTGATAAACGAAAGGAATTTTATAAATTGTTTGATTGAACAATGACTAGAAGTCCGTAGGCAAAAGATTTAACATATATAATATATATTTTTCTTAATTTCAATTATGTTCTCAGGATATTTAGATCTGTTTTTTTTTTTTGCTATTATTTTTATTTGAATTTGTGAGAATCATTCCCTGAAGTGAATGATATTATCAAGCTAAGAAATTTATCAAGAACACGAAGTTCTTATACATGAAGAACCTGAAGTTCATATATCGATTTAAAGTTATTTAGAACCTAAAGTTCTTGATTATTGAAATAATTTATTTAGAACCAGAAGTTTTTAATACTTGATTTATTTGTTTAAAACCTAAAATTTTATTTCTAAGTTATTGAATGAAAAATAACCTCAAGTTATTTTCAATTAAATTCTTCTAATGGAGTAGTAAAAAATTGTAAAAACTAGAAGTTATTGAATTTCAATAACCAGAAGTTATTAGATAAATTTTTACTATATTATAATTAAAGTTATTGTATGTTATTTTGTTTACTTTATTCATTCATTTTATTTATTTATTTATTTATCTCCATTTATTTATCGTAACCCGAAGTTACGATATTAATAACCTTAAAGTTATTGTATGTTATTTTGTTTACTTTATTCATTCATTTTATTTATTTATTTATTTATTTATTTATCTCCATTTATTTATCGTAACCCGAAGTTACGATATTAATAACCTGAAGTTATGATGAAAGTATGTTAGTACTCTTGAAGAGTTTTTCTCAAAGAAAAATGTGACCATCAAAAATGAAAAGCTCGTTATAATTTTAAATCTGATTGTGAGCACAATTCTATATATTTTAATTTTATGTCTCGAATTTGCTCTTGTAGTAGCAAAAGATATCCCAAGTTAGTATCATTTCTCCTAAATGCAAAATAACGAGTTTCTAATAAGTTAATCAATCATATGAAAATTTATTTCCTGAAGAGAATGTGATTTTGTATGAATAGATGATGTTGATATGGTCGCATTATATTTTTGCAATGAAAAAAAAAACGTCTTGAAGATGTTTGACATAGCAAAATATAGAAAAATTAAAAATATGAGCTGTTCATGCACGTGCATAAAACATGTTAATTTTCCTTTTTGTTTATTTTCTTGAACGGAAAGTCAGGAAATGAAGCAAGTTAGGTTTCTTTTAATTTCCTTCTTAAGCTCTCTGTACAGATATGATATAAATGAATAAACTCCCTTTAATTTCGTGCAGGGAATAAAATAAAAGTAGTTAATTTGCTTAGTTTAATTTTCATTTTTTATTTCGTGTACGGGAAGTTAAAAAAAATTAAATTTTCTTTTTAATTTACTTCTTTTAAGTTTTTGGTACGGATATGAAATTAATGGATGAATAAAGTTAGTTTATTTTATTTTATTTCAAGGAAATGATTGATGCGATGATAAATAAAGAAGATTCATGTCTAGTAGACAACGGAACTACAAATACAATATTGAAAAGTAAGAAATATTTTTTACAATTACATTTTAGTGAGACTATAATAACCAAACTATATCTGGCTCAAGTAATATTATTGAAGGCTCTGGAAGAACTTATATTTTGTTACCTGAAGGAACAAGATTAATAATAGATGAAATTACGAATGAGAGAAATTGTTGATCCAAACTTATTTACACTATGGCATGACAGATTAGGTCATCCAGGAAATATGATGATGATGAGAATAATTGAAAGTGCAAATGGGTATCCCTTAAAGGACCTAAAGCTCCATTATTTAAAACAAATTCAAGGAGATATATGTGGACCTATTACCCTACCATGTGGACAATTTAGATATTTTATGGTCTTAGTTGACACATAAACACGTTGGTCACATGTGTGTTTGTTAGCAACAAGAAATGTTGCATTTGCTAGATAATTAGCACAAATTATCCAATTGAGAGCTAACTTTTCGGATTATCAAATTAAAAGAATCCGACTTGATAATGCATGAGAATTTACATCCCAAACTTTTAATGATTATTGCATGTCTATTGGGATTACTGTAGAACATTCAATGGCACATGTTCATACACAAAACAGTCTAGCATAATAGTTTGTTAAAACGTTATAATTAATAGCTAGACCATTACTTATGAAATCTAGTTTACCATCTTATGTATGGGGACATGCCATATTATAATGCTGCTGCACTAATTAAATTAAGGCCAACTGCTGATCATAAGTATTTCTCGTTACAATTGGTCTCTGGAAGAGAACCAAATTTGTCTCATTTAAAGGTATTTGGTTGTACAATGTATGTTTCAATTTCTCCTCCACAACGCATAAAAATGGGACCTCAAAGAAGGTTGGGAATTTATATTGGTTTTATCTCTCATTCTATTGTTAAATATTTAGAACCATTAACAGGAGATGTTTTTACAGCAAGATTTGCTAATTGTCATTTTGATGAATCAATATTTCCAAATTTAGGGGAAGAAAAATAAATACTGGATAAATAAGTGACTTAAAATTCATCTTTATCTTGTCTTGATCCCAGAAGTGGTTAATGTGAACTTGAAGTTCAAAAGATTATAAACTTACAAAGAATTGCAGATGAATTGCCTGATGCATTCACATATATAAATAGAGTCACTAAATCGTATATTCCAGCTATAAATGCACCTGCTCTAATAGATATTCCAAAAATACTAAATGAATCTCATGAGCGTAGAAAACGTGGAAGACCAATTGGTTCTAAGGATATAAATCCACGTAAAAGAAAAGAGCAGAACAAAGCAGTTGGTACAATGTCAAAAGAAAATACTTTAAAAACTCTTGAAGAAGTCGATAAAATTCCAGAAGAGATAAATAAACATCCCAAAAGAAACTCGACCTCCAGAAGAGGTTGATGAAGTTTTAGAAGAAACTAAAATACCAAATGATCATGAAATTTCTATAAATTATGTAAAAAATAGTATAACGTTGAATATGGATGAAACTCAAGTTGATGAAATTTTTGTATTCGTTGTAGCTAGTGATGTTATAAGCGAAAATGATAATGTGCCAAAAACCATAGAAGAATGTAGGAAAAGAAATGATTGGTCTAAATGGAAAGATGCCATACAAGCTGAATTAAAGTTGCTATCTTTACAGAACTCGAGATATGAGACTATACTATGAAAATGATATTAAATCTAATTTAGTTGGATATGCAGATGCAGGATATTTGTCAAATCCACATAAAGCACGATCTCAATTATGATACATATTTACTTAGTGGAGCTGCGATTTCATGGCGATCGACAAAACAAATTCTAACTTCTTCATCATCAAATCATGTAACAACTTGGCTGATCTATTTACGAAGTCTTTGCCAACGAGGATTTTTGAACAACTCAGGAAGAAGATAGGTCTACATCGACTTAAGGATATCCAGTAATATTAAAATGAGAGAAAGCATTATACACGCTGTACTCTTTTTCCCTTATCCAAGTTTTTATCCCAATGGATTTTTCTTGGTAAAGTTTTTAATGAGGCAGTATAAATGATCCAGAAGTATCATATTAATATTGATCCTGAAGTATCATATTAATAGTGTATAATAAAAGATGAACAACCAAGGGGAAGTGTTATAAATGATTATGAATCATATATGGTTGTCCATCTTTAATCTCATTAATTACACCAGATCTTTAGCATTTATTAGGAGTTTTGTTTTTGGCTTATAAATAGAGAGTTGTATATTGTATCTTGTACCCAACAATTGAGAATAGAAATATACAGAAGAAAATTTGTCTCTCTTTTACTTTTGTCTCTTCCTCCTCTTTCTCTTTAATTTTATAAAAAATACAATAATGTAGATAATTTTTGGACGCTGATTTTTCAAATTCATGAATAGCGTCAAAACAAAAGTTGATTTGTCATAAATATTTTATATGCAGTAAATGTGGTATTGATCACATTTAATTATTTTTATTATTATTAAAAAATAAGTAAATTTATAAAAAAATACATGGAGTTAATTGACCATTAATAAGAGGCATCTGAATTTAATATTTGCAAAAAGGCATTTTAGAAAGAGAAAAACTGAAGAGAATCATGGCCTTTCAATTCCTTCGGGAGGCCATTTGCCCCCAAAGCATCATTTTTTTCTTTATTCCTTGTATTTCTTTTGAGAATAACTGGAGAACAACTTTGGAGTACCTAGATGAAAAAAAAAATATGCTTCAGTGGGATGACAATCTTGACCCGGACCTCTCACTCTTTTCTCCTTTTTCTTTTTCTCTTCTTTCTTTTTTTTTTTCCTTCTTTTTTGGAATTTTCTCTGATAAGGAACGAGAAGGATCTAATTGTGTGGTCCAAAATTTGCTTATGTCAAATTATGGTGATCTAGATATGTAGAAGTGATGCAATATGAACACAACAAATATATTTCATTTTAGTGTATTCTAAAGGAGGTTGGTTAGAGGAGAATGGTATATTTTGAAACTGAAAACCCAATAGTCCAATACATAAATACTGTATCTTTTGGATGTATTTCACTATCATCCTGCAAAACCACAAAAGTGAAATATGACATAGAAAAAAAAAAACCATCATTGATTACAGTACATAATTCTATCCATAGCAAGCAATTCAAACAAAGTACGTAAGGAACCTAATGAAATATATATAATCATTCCTTAATCCGTTAATCTAGATCAGTGACTATTTTTCAGTCCAAATTTGGTAGCCAAACGCAGAATATGTAGCATAAATTATATGACCTCGATGGATAAAAGCCGCCTTTCCGTAGCTCCCAACTGCTTTCATTCCTCTTTCAATCCAGTGTCGAAAGTAGCCCGGAGCGAAGCCAAAAAAATCATTTGAGTAGAGTCAATATGTAATTTTAATTTTTTTGAAGGGCCATTCTATATATTTACTAATACTTTCGGTAAAAATCTGGGGAGGCCAAACCCACCAAGGCCCCCACCTTGGCTATATGGGGTCGTATGGATGGGTGGGGAATAGGTAGGAATAGCAATTCCGGGACTAAATTTAAGGAAAAAGTGAGATTTCGGAAAGCGTGGAAAGAGTGCTATTCCGGAAATAAGAATGTTGTTTGGATGGTGAGTTTATAAATAGCGTTAAGAAGTGTGAAAAGCAGAGAGAAAAGTGTTGTTGGAAAGAGTGTAATTGGAAATAGTGCTATTCTTGAAATTGATAATTACGTCTGGATGAAAAATTTACGCCAGGAATAGGCTATTCGGAGAATAGACCTATTCCCAGTAGATCCAAACGACCCCTGTATGCCCTTGAAAGTAGTGTGTAGTTTAGTAAAGTTAGAACTTTCCTTACTGTTCATGAACAAGTAAAGTTAATTTTCACGTTACTAATCAGCTACCTGTAAATTAATAAGGCGTTAATTAGCAGACAATATCCAAAAAAAAGAATGTTATATTATATGCTAACTTGTCCAAAAAATGGATTAGTAATGTATTAAGAATTTGCATTGTTCCTACTATTCTGAATAGACTAGAATTAGAGTTCATACAATACAGTGGAAGTTTTTAGATCAATCTGCACAGATTATCACATCATAGCGCCCCCCAATTCTATCTCGCATTATCCTCAAATCACTGATTTATCTCTATTAGTTTAGGAGATATTACATGATTCACAGTCTAATTGCTTACTTGACTTTGTTCTACTACCGAAATCTCAATAGATTTTTAGCTCTCTTGATTAACAAGTACTTGAAAGTGCAATTACAAATGAAGTGAAAATGATTTCTCTCTTTTGTACAATTTTGGATAGAAACACTGTATACAAGATGTCTACAAATAAGGTTGTGAATGGGTAGGATACGATACGGTAGAAACATTTTTCATATCCGTATCCGTTAAAATTTTCTTTACCCATACCCTACCCTTACCCGTTAAAAATTCACTTTACCCATATCCTACCCTTACGGTAGAAACATTTTTCATATCCGTATCCGTTAAAATTTTCTTTACCCATACCCTACCCTTACCCGTTAAAAATTCACTTTACCCATATCCTACCCTTACCCATTAAGAATTAACGGTAAGGGTAGAGTAACGTAGAAAATAGATAATAATGTTAATAATTCAATAAAAAAATTATACAATATGAATAAATAAAAAATATCATACAAATATATTAATAAAGTGCACTATTTAATACTTCTTTAAATATAATAAAATCATACAATAATTTCTCATTCCAATTGTAAAAAAAAATACATAACTAATTAGTGATTACTAATTATACAATATTTTCTTAAACGAAAGGCATCTTTTAAAAAAGTTTAGTATATTTTTTTTAATGTAGCGTGTGAATGAAGATTAGAAAAAAAATAATTAATATATCAATTGAATCTTACCATAATATCTTTCCAATTTAATGCATTATTATCTCAATCAAATATGACAATTTAATTATTAATGCATCAATTGAATCTTACAATCATATTTTTCTGTTTTTGTTTGTTATTAACATATAATTGAATCTTACAATTATATCTTTTTATTATGATTTAGATTATAAACTATATATATAACAGTACGGGTAATTAATGAAGACGAAATAGTCTTACCCATACCCTTACCCAATAAATTAACGAAAATTTTTTTCTATCCATACCCATACCCGATAACTTAAAGAAAATAAAACTTTACCCATACCCGTCTTATCGAATACGATACGGGTAGGTTAAACGGTTAAAATGATACCATTGACAGCCCTATCTACAAACGAGTAGATACCATCAAAGGAGTGTCAGATTGTCAATAGAAATTGAATGGCCGCTACCCGCGAAAGTCATTATGCGGTCTGTGGTTTGATCCGCGGCAACACCATCTATAGCTACTAGAGAATGAAAGATGATCCGCGGAACTCGAGCGATCCGCAATAATGATGTTAATTTCTACAAATTTCAATAATTTAAACACAAAATGTGTATATTCTCCTCCAATTTACAAACAATTTTACAATTATTTAGATCAATATAGAGGGTTTCATAATATATGAACATAATAGGGGCTTAATTACTTAAATATTTTCATTAGGACATACATAAAGTATAATTCGAAAGAAGCAACAATTAAATTTTATGAGACTGCATCTATTCTGTTTTATTCCTCAGGTCCACAAGATAATGCAATTCAATTACTAAACATATTGTGTTGGAGACTTGGACATCGACCCGGAAAGGCCATTTTTCAGTAGTTAACTAGTTATTAACGAATCACGAGGACGGAATTGCAAAGTGCTCGTCAAATATTCCGATCTTGTTAGCAATTAAAAAATATAAAAAATCAGCAATAAAAAATAATTTATAACAGAAAAGATAATGAAATATAAAAAAATTGAACACAGAAGTGATGCAAATATTCCACTCGTTTTTAATATGAATTCAAAATATATGCTTATGTCCAGTTTCATGCACCACTTTGTCCTGGTGCAAAAAAGTCAAGCTATAGTCTCAAATGTATTATTTTTAAAACAGAAATGATTACTGCAATATAAAGTTTGACCATCACTTAAACAAAACGAACATATAGAATAGACAAAATGAACATTTAAATATTTAAAGTGATTACATACAAACAAATAAATTCTATAAAAATAAATTGAATAAGCATACATAAATATGAACAACAATACAAAAAAAAATAAAATCTAACTCATACTTGAATAAAGTGAACAAACAACAAACTGGACATATAAATGAATAAAGTGGATGAATACAGATACGATGGTACGGGATGGCGCCTGAAGAGATGATAGAGAGTAATTTCTTTTTTTTTTAAAGGTGGGAGCAACGCCAAAATTCTTATGTTAATATACTTACAAAATTATAAATACTGTTAAAATTGTAAATATGTTAGCTATTCTGCGTCCACATTCCCAAATTAAAAAACAGTAATTAATGAATAGGCAATTAAAAAAAGATATACATCATAAAAGTATGAATAACGATTTTATAAAAGCTATCAATAATGCGTTACGATAAAGTTGAAAATACATGAGATTTTTATATAGCATCTTTGAATTAAATAGGCAAAATTTTTAATTTATTTCTTTATTTTCCTATTTTAAAAAATGAATTCTAACAATTAAGATATTTATTTTAACCTGTAAGATATTCTAACGACTAAGATATTCATTTAAAAAAAAATGTATTCTAACAAAATAGAAAAATACACGAGAGTTGCATATAGCATCTTTGAACTATGTCATTCTATTTCATATCTTACAAGCTTGAAGAAATAACTGTGAATATTAGTTTTGGCTAACAACTATTAATTCATAACTATCTTGAAATGAAATAAATAAGCATTTAGGACATTTCAAAGAGGTGTATATCTTATATTTACAAAGTTTTTAGTATAGCTGAATGAAGTGTGCTTTTTAAGTTGAGAAGTGTTCGAGTTGCTCACATTTCGAGTGTCCAAATGCTCCAAGCTCATTTTCCTTTTATTACTTTTCAAAATTTAAAATTTAAATATCAAATTTGAACTATTGATCTTGTTAAATTTAAATTTTGTAGAATTTTAAAGTCATTTTATACTCGATCATATAAAATGAACTCTAATTAAAATTTACAAAACTTATACTGAAAAAACATTACTAGTATTGAACAAGATCAACAATATGTTGAGATTCGACGTTTCAATTTTAATTTTTAAAAAATACTTAAAAATAATTTAGAGACATTTGATGCATAAAAACTTTAAGTAACAGAAGTACAGAACCATCTTATTTTTAAGATAAAGATAAAATTAAGTAAAGTGACACTCTAATTAATAAGGTGCTCTGAAAGCGGGTAGAAGAGGGAGGATGACCGACCTTATCCGAATTCGTTACTTGATTTAGAATATTAAAATTCGAAAGGGAAGGAAAGAAAGAGAAAGACAACTACACCTTTGCTCAAATTTACTTCACAAATTGAAGTGCAAGATTTTAATTTCCCTATTCAATCCATTACTTTCAAATCCTCTCGCTCCTTGCACCACCTCTTTATTGGAGCATATAGTCACCAGAGTATAAAAATTTAAAGTTGCTTTTGGAAATAAAAACTTACCCAAAAAAAAAGAATATTATGCACCATATATCTTCAAAAGAAATTGCTTCGAAATATCCAGATTAACTCCAGGCCTCAACATACTGTCCATCTTAATTTGTCGATAGTGCCTTTTAAAATTTAATCCATGTGCTATAAAAAAGTCGCTGTGGGTTTTATTTCATAAAGAAAAATTCATAGAGCCGCACTATATATATTCGAAAGACAATGGTAAACAAAGATACAGGTATATGTACCCATATAAACAATACAGAGCTACATATTCCATGGAACAAAAATTTTGTGGAGGTAACGCAGCGGTGATTCTTTAAGATTTCAACCAATTTATAATCAAAGAAGAGACCGAATAACTCTGTTTTTTACGTATTGATAAACTTATAACCTAAGTTGCAATTAATCAATAGCCAACATTGGAACATTCTTTCTGTGTGATAACGAGTTATTAAGTATTGAATAAAGCATACGAATTCGCTTTCGTATATTACGTGCATATATGCGTCATCATTTATGAGTTTTCATGATAATTCCAAAGCTCTATGTATTTCCTAAGATATCTGCGCAATATTATATAATAAATTTTGCTATTATTTATGTAAAATATAGTTAGATAGCAATGTGAGGGTACATCATGATTTATAGATCCTTTTCTATAGAATGGCCTTATAAGCCTTTTTTTTAAAAAAAAAATCAATAAATCTAATTTAACCAATCGAATCTTAATATATTGGAGCAAATTAAATTTAATATATTTTTATTTTTTTAACTTACCATTTATTTTGCAAACTAATAGTAAAATTATTACAATAAAGATATAGTAAAAAAATAAATAAAAATACAGAATTTGATTTGCAATGAGATTTTAATATATAGATTCAACTCGTTAAATTAGATTTCTAAATTTATAAAAACATCGACGAACAAATTAAGTCATGATGCACCGTAACATTAAATTGAAAACTATTGTTTTTTATTTATGTCAAATGTTAATGCAAGACTAATCCAATCTAAACAACACATCACTGACCCTAGCTACTCCACAATTAAGAATTTAATTTTTTTTTATTAGAAAGTAGAAACTAAATGACTTTTAAATTTGTTCGAATTTAATATACATATACAAATTAAAAAGATCATATACAGTTTTATTTTTAGATAATATATATATTTAGACATCAAGAAAATATATTGCATGGGTGCATTAAGAAAGCACATTAAGAAAATATATTTAGACATCAAGAAAATATATACACATTAAGAAAGCACAGATGTCCCTGATAGGATCTCGATTTGTAGACTTTAAATACCTATGTTGCATGGGTTTAGATTCGAGAACTGCACCCGGTGCGATTCGGTGCATCGATTCGAAAATTTTCAAAAATCTCTAATTCAGGTGCGGTTATATATATATAATTTTTTAATTATGTTGCAATTGGAGCGGTCACATTAGTGAAAATTTGAGCATAATTTTCACATTCTCAACAATGTCGAACACATTTGGCATGAAAATAATGATTTTGGAGTAGTATCATTCGTCCAGCTAGGATTTTCTACTTGTTTTCTACACATTTGACATGAAAATAATGATTTTTATACTCAACTGTAACGTACCGGATACCGAATCAGCCTAGTCAAATATATTTAAATGTATTCAAATAATTGGGTGCGACATGGGTTCGATTGGGTGCGCCACGTGGCACTTTTGGTGCGAATTGGTGGCGAACTGGCAACCAGTTTGCACCCGGTGCTGGTTCGCCTCCCTCCTAGCCGAACCAGGGTAACACAGTTAAATACTGAGTCAAACTGTACAATGCATTCTCCATATTGAAATCTCGTTGAAGACCAATTTTTTTTCAGAATTTTTACTATTTATTATGATATTAATATAACAAACTTAAATAGAAAATTTTTTATAAAATATAAATTTGGTCTCCAACAGAATTTTAATATGAAAACCATATTGAATAGTTAAGATTGGTCGTTCGAAGTTCAAAAAATCGAGATTCGATCGCTAAAGCATTAGAGATCCGTGCTTTCTAAAAAAAATTAACCATCCTCTAAAAATTAAAAATACGCTTTAAACTTCGCAAATGTTACTTTTTTTTTCTTATGCCTATTTTGGAGAAAGAAACTTTTTGTTGTTATCTGTACGGATATCTTTGAACAAAAAATATCATAAAGCCAATCATTGGTATTGACTCGATGCAAGACTTATGTGATATCAATACTCAGAGAACAATGGAAGGATAAAGTATATGGACCATTCTAATTAATATGAAGGATAAAAGTATATAGTAGGGTGCATGGAGTATGGACCACTCTCATGAAATGTACATATATAGATCTCATCTATAGACTTTTGTTGCCTGATCTCCTTTTGCTGAATTGTGTGGTCAGAACTTAACTACTTTAGTTTCAGCATTTTTATCTTTATAGTCTGAACCACGAAGTAAGATTTCACAAAAAATTATGTGATTCTACACGAAATCTGCTAGAATTGAAAAAAAAAAGAAGGAAACTTTACATAATAAACTTCACTTTTTTCGTAGTTTTAGAGAGTAGTTAATGTACTTGCAACTAATTCGAGACATATAGTAGCAGCAACGATGCACACAAGTAAGAGTGTTTATAGCATAATTAGTATATATGGTCTACATCAATCTAACTGGTGAATATATAGATCTCTCTACAGTCCACTTTCATCTCGACATATGTTTTTAATTTAATTTTGAAATAAAAAAACAATTGTACGGTCATACCATTTTTGTACGGTCATGACATAAAAACTTCAATATTCGCTCTCTAAGAAGAGCTCCCTCTCAGTACTTGACAGAGCTCTCTCTCTAAAAAGGTGGTACTTCGAAGGATCGAAAAATTTCACTCTCTAAGCCTAAGAAGACCTTTCCTCGTCGCTTCAAAGAGTTAATTAAATAGAAAATGATCCTTCACGTTATTAGAGTCCAAGAGTTTTTATTCTTGAATGCATGGTGGCAAAAAATAATATTCCAAGAGTCTTTATATATTCAACTTAATTATAAATAGTACGTGGCTATTAATTACTCTATATAAATATAATTTATTTTCTGAATGTACACAAATTAATTAGCCCCTTAAGATTGAGGTCTAGTAATATAAGATCCCTAAGTGACCAAAAAAAATAAACCCTAGAAAGGGTTGTCAGCCTTACTGAAAGTGCATAATGATGTGCATCCCCATTGGCCATTAGTACATGACATATTGACATATATATATCCAGTGTTATCCACTCTACAGCAGCTAGACAAAATAGAAGCTCAGTGAAACCTTTAAAGGGACCCTGCCTGATCTATTGCCTCTAATTAAAGCCGTGCCTCTCATTATTATTGTGGGTGCGTGGTAACTGCATTCATATATTTGCAATCCGATTTTTATATCATTCCTAGACGTATTTATACTTTCTAAAAAAATGTTTATTCTTGATTATAAAATAATAATAATTTTTAAAAGATAATATAATTAAACATAAATAATATATTGTTTTAAAAATAGGTACTATAAGAAAATTCTATAACACTTTTATAATAAACCCTATACATTTAAATTTTATGCTTAGTATGCAAAATAAATATTTTTATTGTCCTGTATGTTTATTTTAAAATGAAAATATGACATTTTGACCTTACAAATGAAGAGGTAAAAAATAATTTTACTAATTTTACTGATTGATAAAAATATAAAATAGTTCTGAGTTACAAATTAATATGTAGAAATGGGTCTATATCTACACGCATTTTTCTGATTTCATTGAGTTTGGACTGTTGATGGGGATGGTTGGATCCTTGAGGAATCTCACTCTAGTCAAGTTTTTGTCAAAAAAGAAAGTGTTTTCTGTCGGCAAGGAAGAACATTGTACTATTAGAGAAAGTGCACTCGAGTAGATAACATCAGCAAAGAATACGAATAATTATAACCTAGCTAGCTAAGAGATTTGCTTCAGTCCCTAATCAATGTACGGATCATTTCACAAATCTAAGTTGAATTTACTCATAAGAGCTATTATCTGTTATTTATTGATGAAATTAAAGCTTAAAAAAGATTATCTCAGTGCTAGCGAATAACACAAATTATAGCTAGATCATTCAGAGATTGCCACGAGGCATGATATATAACAGAAAAGGAAATATACAAAAGTATCAAGCAAGGCATTGTGCCATATATTATGCCATCACCATGAAACTAGGACTTTCCTCTTAGGGAGTAAATGGACCTCATGTAAGTCTAGATGACTAGCCAAGCATGCAAATAAGTACTGTTTCACAGCGGTCCACACACTTGGCCGAAATTCATAATCCTCTTTTCAGAGTATCTTATCCGAAGGAATCACACAAGTGTCATATGCTATCAACAGAGCTTTGGCCATCATTTGATGTCCCTTTTCTTATGTGCCAGGTCATGATTAATGGATTTCTTACAGCTAGCCTAATTAAGAAGTTGAACAAATTCTCGTTCTTTATTGGCTTATCTACCTTTGGTTGTATATTATAAATTTATAATAAAATTGTAAGTTAGGACTATATATGAAATACAAAATACTAGCTACTAAACTGAAGCACTCCACTAATTAACATATTGAAAGATTATATACATCTAAAATTGGTGTATGTAAAAGCAATCAGAATTGATATCATAAAAAAAACTAATGCTTTTTCCTTTAATCTAATGAATTCCAGTTTTTTTACCTAAATTTCCTCACTTGTTTCACCGCCTGTCATGAGTCGCAATTAAATTGAACTCCTCGAGAATCCCAAAATTTTCAAGAACCTTCCTAATACAAGTTTCTTGCCAAAGACCAAAAATGGGTTAATTCTAGTTGTGTTATATATGAATTATATTAAACCTACATTTGCTATATGAGTGTCACTATGTACAAATTAATAATCGAAATGATCAACCATCATATAATCATATCTAATATCAAGTAGGGTCGACGACTTATGAAATTATCGGCCATAGGCTTAAACTCCATTTTATCTTAAGAAAATGAATATTAGTTATTTCCACAGGTATGCACAATGATTTGTTAAGTGCGAATCACATATAAAATTTTGATATTGTCAGCTATTGGCTATTCTGCCCGAGTATCATCAAGTTTATTATTATTATTATTATTATTATTATTATTATTATTATTATTATTATTATTTTGAAGGCAGGAAGACAAACTGTCGTCCTACATTTTCATTGAACCATAAGAAATAGGTACAAGTACATAAACTAAAGGAAAAGTAATGAAAAAAGAAAAGTGCCCGTAAAGACAAGTTTATTTATATTGTAAGAGCAAATGTTATATATGGAAAACAAGAATGACAAATTATTCAATCACTGATAATATCAGCACTTGACAAGTGATGTGATGACGCACTCTTAGTTGGTTAGATCATAATGAAAATGTCCTCAACAATGATTAATCAGCCTCTTTAGTCTTTACATTCCAAGCACCTGACTATAGCCGCACTTTTCGGCTGAGCCTATCGCTTCAAAACCTATCATGAATTTTGTAACAAAGAAAAAGCAGTGAGATGGAGAAAGGAGATAGGCATGCTCGGATTCAAGTCCCTACAAGCCCACAATTAGTACAGTCCAACTTTTCCAATCCATGTGATCGATGATGTGAAGAACTATACCTTCTATTATTCTTACTTGCACCATTAGCATCATACTCCTCTCTCTTTCTCAAGTGGGTCAAAAAAGGTAGCTCTCTTTATTTACCTATGAATGTATCGACTATCATAATCTTTTAAAGGGAACAAGAGATTTAGAGAATAAGTGAGCATGTCACAATTAGATTTTATTCACCATCCATTGACCACTACGTACCCCATGAGATCTACATTTTAAATGATAGCAACGCTTACTACTAATATAATATTTAAAGTTTGATTCCAACACCAATGCCATTACCTCTGTTGAGAGAAATAAACAGAGAACTTTGAGCCATTGTGTTGCATATAAATAGCAACATACCTTGCTTAACATATCCATCAATTCAATAGCGCTCACCCACACAAGACAAGTCTCGTCTAAATATATCCCTAGCTCTTCCTTTTCTTAGTGCTTCTCAAAATGTCAAGGGATCCACTTGTAGTTGGCCATGTTGTAGGTGATGTATTGGATCCATTTACCAGGACTGCATCGCTTAGGATTTTTTACAATGGCAAGGAACTTACTAATGGGTCCGAGCTCAAGCCATCTCAAGTCGCTAGTGAGCCTCGCATTGAGATTGGAGGGCGCGACACAAGGAACCTGTATACTCTTGTAAGTACTATTTTTGCTCATATGAAATATTTTGATATTTATGTCGCATTACTAGCAACGTGAATTAGAACTTTTAATTGTTACCAAATATTCACATTTGCATATATATTTTATTGCAGGACATTTTTATGGTATGGTGCTAACATTATAAACACTTCATATAGGATTGCACCTAAGGTCTCTTTAAATGTGTTTGAGTGTGAGAGATCAGGAAAATTATTGTGATGAAATAAAGGGAAAAATGAAAAATGATGCGGAGTGCACGCACATTTTAACGGACTAATTAACATGGGTATATATTCAAAGATGTTTTTTTTTTTTAAATTAGAGATTTTGTTCCCTTGAGGACCTTTTTTTTCTCTAGAAAGGTGCTTTATTTCACATGCAGCTAGGTGATCCCTTGATTGTAGAACTAATCTTAGGTCAATTTTTACTCTGCAACAAAAAAAATATCTAGCTAGCTAGCTAGGATACTTTTGTATATTCTGTGTCTATCTCGTTTAATCATGTAAAGAAATTAGCTTAATTATCTGGCATCTGCAACTAGGTAATGGTGGACCCAGACTCGCCGAGCCCAAGCAACCCGACTAAACGAGAATACCTTCACTGGTAATTTCTTATATTAAGATGCTAGGTCCATGCATTCAAATATCCAATCCAATATTCTTTTTAGACTTTTGGAAAAACGAGAATAATAGAACGCCTACTAACTTTTCTTCTATCTCTTTTGGATGATATAGGTTGGTGACAGATATTCCAGAGACAACAAATGCTAGCTACGGTGAGAAGAATATCCTCAAGCCCTCTCTTTACCGCTCATTTTAATTTCATATCTCAGCAAAGTGTCCTCATATCTAATTAGATTATATTTTGTACTCAACCATGCATCAATTCCTAACAGAGTGGTATCATGAGATAATGTAGAGATATAATTAAATTCATTCAAAGTTAAAGAGAAAAAAATAGTTAATACTGATCAAATAGCAGCTTAGTATGTAGATTTTCTGCACACAAAATCAACTTCTACTTAACAATATGATTTTCTGCACAAACTTATTTCAGGAAACGAAGTTGTGTGCTACGAAAGCCCAAAACCAACAGCCGGGATACACCGTTTTGTATTTGTGCTGTTTCGCCAGACTGTCCGGCAGACGATTTATGCACCTGGTTGGAGGCCTAATTTCAACACAAGGGACTTCGCTGAGCTATACAAGTTAGGTCAGCCTGTCGCAGCTGTTTTCTTCAACTGCCAGAGGGAGAACGGTTGTGGTGGCCGTAGGTATGTCAGATAACAATGCTCAAGAATGTTATTGGAAATGTGTCTTTGCATCAAATTCTACAATAAAGAGATAATATAATGACCAAGGTCTTAGGATAACTAACACTATTATCGGTCAACATCCGACATGCTATGTAATAAGGGATAGTAGATTTTTTTCGTTTTCCTCTTTTTTTTTTCACTTAAAATCAAAGGTGAAATTCCAGTTCCATTTCCTTCCTATCCTTTATTCAAGGATGTGTCTGTACGTTAATAGTGTGCACCTTCCAAAAACAAGTGTATCAGAATTTAACTTGAGTGCTGTCAAATATGCTCAAGTTGTTTAAGAACCTTCTATATACCCATAGGATTTCCAAAAAAAATTCTATGTAACTGTAACTATTTATAATATTGAAGTGATGTCAATGTCGGCAAGTTGTTGAAGAATCTTTTGTCCGTTCACGCAAGCAGTATGCTATGATTATTCTCTCCTTTTTATATGAAATTCTAGCAATTGTTACGTACTGAAATTCAAGCAATTTCTCGGAGGAAAGGCAATGTAATTTTTAACGGATATGTTTGGAGACGAGCAATATAAAGGCTCTCGCCAGCTAACCTTCCAAAAAAATATTATATATATTATTATGAATTAGCGACTATTTCTAAGCACCATTCAGCATCTGAATGAGAGGTGGCAGTTTGAAATAATCGCTAATCTTGGTGTTTTGCTATAGCTGACAATTACGTACAGTAACGATCATTAATAAAAAAAAATGATTTAGCATGCTCACTATTCTGACTCACCATTCAGACATGTTCAATATGAATAACATGGAATAATTTAGTGCAATTAGTACACATCGGATTTCATACAGCGTTATATTATTAAAAAAATAACATTTTGAGTATACTTATGGTACTAATTATACTACCTTGCAACTCATCAACATAAAGAAAAGTTATATAAAATCACAGATGTAGAGTAAAAATACCAATTGATCATTTGATGCCACAATAAAGATACCAGCTAGTCGCAGGGACCAATTTTTTTTAAATATTGTTTCAAGTGAGTATTGATGCTATCACGTACCAAACCAAATTTTATACTTTCAATAAAGTAAAGAATCTTAGAGCAAAAGCAAGAGAAAAAGAATACAAGAAGATGATTTTGATTGGTATCTTCCAAAAAAAAAGGGACCAAGCAGTTACACATCTCAATTTGTATATCAGAATTCCATACTTCACATATTCTCATTTGCTGAAATTTGTTGAATGTTAGAAACTGGAAAGGGCATCAAATCATTGAAACTTAATTACATACAAAAAGTACCTTTGGGGTCGTTTGGATGGGTGGGGAATAGATGGGAATAGCAATTCCGGGACTAAATTTAAGGAAAAAGTGAGATTTCGGAAAGCGTGGGAAGAGTGCTATTCCGGAAATAAGAATGTTGTTTGGATGGCGAGTTTAGAAATAGCGTTGGAAAGTGTGAAAAGTAGAGAGAAAAATGTTGTTGGGAAGAGTGTTATTGGAAATAGTGCTATTTTTGAAATTGGCTATTCCTGAAATTGATAATTGCGTTTGGATGAAAAATTTACGCCAGGAATAGGCTATTCGGGAAATAGGCCTATTCCCAATAGATCCAAACGACCCCTTTATGAATTGCGCGCGGTTGCTTTCTTAGGATGAAATGAAGCAAACTCTTCGACCACCAAAATGATATAATTTGATACTAAAACGATACCAAGTACTTTCAACGAAACAGTGTGGATAAATATATATATCTTAAAGCTCGTTAATTAGACTGATGCATATTGTTCAGGGCTCTATCACTCTTGCCGCTGTTATGTTCTATTTATTTATTTATTTGTTTTTGTAATAGATATAGCATCTATTTATCAATTTCTAGTCAGTCACATCTGTACCATCATCTTCCAGGTAAAATGCTTGTGAAAAGGCGCATATACCCAATGTAACTTTACTCACTCTGCGTGACTTAACTAGAACTTTCTACGAGAGATTGACAATTTGACATCCAACTTTTGAGCCCAAAAATATCAGCTGTCATTCTCATATCTTTTTTTTTTTTTTTCTTTTTTTTTTTTTGAAGAGCCGGGTAGTGAAAGGCCACCGGGCTGAATTTTCAATGAAATTTAAAAAGTAAGTTACATCAGAAAATTACCTCAGAGGAAGAAAAAATAAATAAAAATGCAAGTAATAAAATTGGACAAGCTGTGCAGAGGCTAACATAAAAGTTTATAAAAAATTACACCCTCCGGTGTTATATATAGGATCAGGTCAGACATCCGCGTGTCCAAATTGCCATTGTCATGTTACTACTGGAACACAGAGCCGTGAATTTCAACAATATACAGGTTGCGCCAATGCATTGGCATGTAGTATTACAAAATATGTAGTTATACAAAATTATCCATACTTTTTTACGTCCTCTATCATATTTAATCTCTTATTTTTACCTTAATTCAATGATTGATATGTCATGTTTTTCTCTAGTCTTATTTTAAAAAATATTATATTTTTTAAATGCCCAAGATTTCAATATAAACTTGAAAGTGGTGCAACTCTATTATTTTATCTACATGAATTACTATTACCTAATCGTACGATATGAAATTAAACTTGTCGTTGTGTGAGAAATTTAGCTATTTGTGTCCAAAAGTTTCGTTGGATCAATTACAGCGACGTACCCTACGAAAATAATTTCAATTAAAGGGATTTTTATTAAAAAAAAATTGTGGGTGATCAACTACTAGTATAATTAAAGGAAATTAATTATCGCCATCGGGCGATTTACCATCGCGCACCATCACTGAGGAGCTCCCCTCAGCGAGCGCTCGATGGTCCCCACCCAGTGTACTTTATTTCGTACGTAAATGTTCAGTTGGATAAGTACAAATGTTATCTTATTTGAGTATAAATGTTCAGTTAGTTGCAATAAAAAATATAAATATTATAAACAAAAAAGTTCATTTTATTAAGTATAAATATTTAGTTTAGTAAGTACAAATGTTCAATTGGGTAAGTATAAATGTTCAGTTAGTTGCAATAAAAAATATATATGTTATCAGCAAAATTATTCATTTGGATAAGTTTAAGTGTTTAGTTTAGTAAGAACAAATGTTTAGTTTCGTAATTACAAATGTTCAGTTTATTAAGTATTACTTTCAATTTCAGTTTTTTTAATAGGTGCAATGTCAAGCGAGGGTCACGAAACAGACAAAAAACACATGAAAAAATTAGGAGTCATGAACTGGTCCGGTTCAAATTAATTTTTTTCCGACTCTGCCCCTGGCACGTCTCTCTCCAAGACTGACGTGCGATTCTATATAATAAAACCATTAGTTGACACATTTAATTGAACACTTGGGATTATTAAACTGAACACATTTTGTTATTAAACTGAACATTTGTAACATACAAATGCTTTGTTCAGCGATGGCGCGATGTTTTTTTTTTTAACGATGACAAGAAATGATATATTAATTAAATATTAGGCTGTGATAGTCAAATAGGCCTTAACTGTACTATTCGGAAAGAATTGGACATTTGGGCCGATATCATATTTCGCTTTTTCATACATACATCTATTTTACATTAGGGAATAAATGAAAAGGTGCTCGCTGCACCAGGTCTCAATTAATAGTTAAATCATTCTTTTTTTTCTTTTCAATATTATAAAAACATATATTTTTCTTCTTCCTTGTTTCAATATTGGCACAGGTCACTTGTAAGTAAGAGCCGCCCTACTTTTCCTAAGAAAAAAAAACTACTTTGCTTCTCCAATATTCTCCTTCACCCAATCAAAAATATTTTTTATCCTGTAGATACTGAATGAAATATTTTTGTCTATTTTATTCTTCCTTTTTTTTTTTACAAAAATAAACGAGTGCAGTTGGAGTCTTGGAGAAAGCTGCTCTAGTTGCTTGAACCTAGTGACAACTAGAATTTCCGACTTATTTGATTGAGCAGCTCTGTCAAATACCGGGTCGGGTTTGGTTTCAGCGGAAGTTCATGATTCGGTGTTGTTTGGGATGCATGAGAATTGGCCAATTTCCGGAATTGGCAATTCCATTTCCCAATTTTTCAACCAAACGGTTTTGGAATAGTCAATTTCATTCCTAACACAATTTTCAATAACACTCTTCCCAATAACACTTTTCTCTCTACTTTTCACACTTTCCAACGCTATTTCTAAACTCACCATCCAAACAACATTTCAAATTCCCGGAATAACCAATTCCCACAATTCCTGTGAATAGTAGTTTTTCCTAAATTTATGCTATTCATACTCTATTCCTAACCTATCCAAACGACACCGAAACCAATTGGAGCATACCTGAACGGCTGAACAAGATTCCAAGCCGCGATCCATATGTATTTACAAGTTACAACTTACGTGTAGGAAAAACCAGCCGATATATATCGGGGGTCGGGTTTGGTTTTGGTCAAAGTTCGTCAAACCCAATATTGACATCCTGCCAACAACATCTTCTATGTTTTGATCTATCAAATGCAAGCTTGGTTTCTTTTTCTTTTGAAAATATTAAAATCAAATACTTTTCCCCAATATCCTAAACATTTCTAGATGTTAGTGTTTGCTTTGAAGTAAAGTCGATAGAAAAACTTTGGCCTCATATCATATATATATGTGGTCAGTTTACTAGATTTTGATTCTTAAAATCTTCGTATTCTTCAATTTTCATTCATGGATGTCAATCGTAAGGTAAATAGTATTTTACCTTTCTCTTTCCTTTCATTGTGTAAACAAATATAAGCAATAAAAACGATGATTTCACATGTAAAATATAACGGGTAGATATTATATAGGATACAAGAATTGTGGCTAATAGTGATCTATATTTCACCTGTAATACAACAATCAATTTTACAGAAAATTGTATATAATCTGGCTTTCTTTTATGGTATCAGGATTCTAACAGTATGCACTTGTGTTTTCAATAGGCACGTCTATTTTGGTTTTTCAAGTGCGGTTCAGGTGGTATGTGTTAGATCTTGCTCTTCATTTAAATTAGTTTCCCTCTTCTTTATTTATACATTATTTCCACTGACTGAGATTTTATTCTTACATTTTCATTCAATGAACACAAGAAGTGGATAAAATTGAACCTGTATCATAAACATATCGTCAATAAAAATAAACTTTAAAGAAAAAGTCATTAATTATCTTTTGTGTAAAGAATGAACAATTTGATTAAAAAAAAAAAGAAGGTATGGCTGTGAATGACTGAATTATTTCTAATTTCATATGCAGTTGCAGATAAATTACCTCAAATTACAATTCCAGAACTACCCATAAACGAGCTGATATCTCAAACTAACAATTTTTCCGCAAACAAAATCGTCGGAATTGGTGCAAACAGCAACGTGTACCATGTTGTCTTAGATGGTGATACAAATGTTGCTATAAAGAAACACCAAGCATCAGCAAAAATAGTTATACCTTCTGATTTTTTGGAGAAGGTATACTTCTTTTCCTTATTATTCCGCATTTTTTTAATATTAAGAAACAAGTTATAGTGTTAATTCTTTGTTTTCTCCAGCTTTTAATTGCATCAAGACTCAAGCATGAAAATGTTCTCGAGCTAGTGGGCTATTATGCAAAAGGAGACATCTACCTATTGGCATATGAGTTTGCCACACTTGGCACTTTACATGATGTCTTGCACGGTAAAGCATTATTTCAAAATTGTTGAAGTCTTTTTTTTTTAATAAACGAATATTTGTTTCCTTGATTGCTTTGTGAAAATATTTTCTGAAATAATTTTTAAATTAATTCATAAATAGCTCGCATCTTTTGCAATCAGTAAGGTCAAATGTTCAATATTAAAATTAATCAGTGAACATATGTGTTGCCTTTTTTTCCCCCTTTTTTTGTGTACTCTTTGTAAATTTTGAAACGAGATTAAATTTTACAATCCATTAGGGAAGAAAGGAGGGAATGAGGCAGAATCTAGACCGGTGTTGACATGGAAGCAGCGCACTAAAATCGCAATAGATGCGGCAAAGGGCTTGGAATATCTCCACAACAAAATTCAACCCGCCGTAGTACACAAGAATGTTAGAACAAGCAATATACTTTTGTTTGAGGGCTACAGTGCAAAAATTGGGGACATCGAGGTTTTCACTAATGCGTCTGACACAGATCTCCTACGACCACACTCTACTCATGTGCTTGGGACTTCTGGTTATAACGCCCCTGAGTAATTAATGATATTTGCTAACCTAATTTTCATTTTTTTTGAGAAATTATAACCCTCAATAATAATAATAAATATTTAAATCCCTAACATTTGAAAATCTTTAACAACATTTCTGAATTGAGAAGTATGGTACTTGTGATGTTAATTAAAGTCGTGCTAACCAGTACTGCATATCCTTCTTTTTTTTTCCATTTCGAACAAAAGAAGGGGTCGTTACATGTATCATTTGGAGGGGTTTTTTTTTTTTGGTGATAGTTCAGGCTTTATGGTATCAGCTTTTCAATATCACATGGCAATACTTGCATAAAGGTCAACAATTAATTAAATCAGGTCAAATATACTTTTCAGAAATGGTTTAAGAAATTTGACAAGAAGTTAGATACTGCCATAATCATAATTTTCAGAACTAAAATTTCGACTGATAATTCTTATATAGCAACAAAAATTATGTTGCAGGCAAATTATGACTGGGTTAATGACAAAGAAAAGTGACGTGTACAGTTTTGGAGTAGTTCTTTTGGAGCTTCTAACAGGGAAAATGCCGATAGATTACAGCATACCGAAACAAAGCTTAATTTGTTGGGTTCGTGCTCTAAATTGCTAGGGATCTGTTTATATTCTCTCAATTTTGAAACTAGATAATTAATTTGATTAATTTAGGTCTCCCATGTAACTTATTTTTCATAGCTCCAAATATAATAAAGAAAAAAAAAAACTGTACGTAATTGTTTTCTGGTAACATAAAAAATGCTGGCAAGTGTTATCTGGAAAAGAAAGATGAGTTAATTAATGTTGAATTTGCATAATTTTGTTGTATATGCAGGCAACTAAACTGCTAAGTGAAAATAAGGTACAAGAATGCATTGATCCAAAACTTAATAACGACTATCCATTATCAGAGGCTGTTAAGGTATCTTCCATATATTTTTAATTTTCCTAAAAAGTACCATTATGTGAAGCAATATATACTTTTCTTTTCTCAATGATAACCTTCACAAATTAATTATTCTAATGCTATCATTTCTTTTTTTTTTCTTTATAACTTCAGATGGCAGAAATTGCTGTGCAATGTGTTCAATTTGAACCCTGGTACCGACCAACAATGACTGAAATTGTCCAAGATCTCTCTCCTCTGATCACAAACAGTAATTTATTTCAATTAAGTAATCAATAATAATTTTTGCATTCCACGTAATAGAGCTTGCAATCCATTAGTTCAATTTTGCATTTGGATGTTTGCTAGATTCAAAATCTTTGTTTTGTGTGGCATACTCCTAGATCATGCTGTAAATTGCTGCGTGCTCTCTGTTTTTTTTTAATGATTTTATTTATTATTACTTTTAATTTAAGTTCAAAACTTATCTAGAACTCTCTTACGTCTTTTGGTCTCATTTGTACTTTTATATGTTGTTCGTTTCTAAGTAAGCAAAGGGTTTTATATTAACAACAAATATATTTGTTCTTGTTAATTTTCTTGCTCGTATATATGAAGGGATCTTTATTGTTTAACAAATTGTATATGGAAAGGGTTTTATATTAACAACAAACCTATTTGTTCTTATTAATTTTCTTGCTGGTATATATGAGGGGTCTTTATTGTTTAACTAATTGTATATGGAATGCAATTGGACTCCGCATTATGAGTCTTTAATTCATTTTTATTTTCTGATTTCTCTCTAATATTTGTAATGGCTCCAAGCAAGTTCTAAAATAACAATCCCACCATCACAGAAGAAAACATCCTCTTAACTAAACTAGAGTTGTTGATTTAAAATAAACAAATAACAAGGGTCGTACTCTTATTCAAACAAAGGTACGAAAAACTTCACAGGTACATGTTTCCTTGACATGTAAAAAAGCAGAATACTTAAATTCTACCACAACTACACACATGACACAGAATAGCCACGATAAATCAACCAAATCCTAGTTTCACCACATTATTAACCATTTTAACTACTTACTTATTTATACAGCCTGATATCTCTCAAAAACCATCTTAATAGGATTACTCTTACCAGTAACATCATCCTTTAGCATGTCATAAGTAAAAGGTGGGAACTTGATTGTGTTACCACTGTTGGTTTCCTTGCTAATTGGACAGTTGATGATTCTCTTACCGTTACCCGATACACAGATTTTTATCCTCAACAGTTTGTCATCGTCGAACCTACACCACTTGGGGTTGCACTCAATCACAAAGGAGAATGACAGCTTGGCACATAGTGCTGACTCGATGTTCTCCTGGTCATACTTGATTGTCTTTGATAGTTTGATGGAACAATACCTTTGTAGTAAAAAAAGAAAACCAATTAAGAAGGAAAACAGAAAGGTAAGATAATAGGGAGGTTTAATGTTTGTTATTACCTCTGATGCTACATAAGGTAGGGATTTGCTCATTAGAACATTAACAATTTACATTTCAAACAACTGTTTTATGAAACAAATTAAATTTCATTCAAATCAACTCAAATTGAATATATGCAATATTTACTAATTGTACTGTTCTACTAATCTCTCATATTTTCTTTCTTATTTTTTTTTTTAACATTTATTTTCTTTCTTATTTGATATTTCATTAGAGAAGCTTGTTTCGACAACAAAAAGATCATGTAAAAGTAAATTGCAGTCACGTGGCACGAGGAGACCCTCCGATCCTGTTGCGTCGGTAGACTGCAAATCTGTAATTATTAATTTCGGCCCACAACTAATTTGCACGTTGAAATTGTTGATAATTTCTTTCCGAATAAGCCCTGTTTCAAGCAAGGACCTTTCTCGGCTTCTCGCCATAACTATTATGATGTCAGTGCTACTGATTTTTTAAGACCCGTGAATAACTGGCACTGCTACTTGTTATTATCAAATATAAGTCGTTTTTTATATTCTTTACTAATTCAAATAATTTAGATAATAAATCAAATATCTTTTCAGATTAAATTCAGATAAATCAATTATATTCATTACAACAGCGGGTGACTTGATGACCAATATGTTTAAAAACAAAAATAAATAGAGCTGGGGATGTTCGACCGCTCGAACACGCTCAAGTTTGCCAGTCATATATTATTGACTACGGATTTGTAATTTGGTAGCTGCCATCAAGTTCTCTAGGAAGGAGAAAAAAAACTATGATGGCTGGAAGAAAGGGCAGGCAGATGCACCGATTTATACTAAAAGAACCGAGGACAAAATTAAGGTGAGTATTAAATTTACCAAGGATATCAGTTTGCTTAGCCTTCAATTCGCTACTTATTGTTATTGATCATGTACAAAGCTAACTTCGAATTATAGAAATTTAGAACCAAGAACACAGCTTTTTGTGAAGTAAATAGTTGGTGAGCTTAAGCTCACCTGACTCCTACATACATGCATATATATTTCACATCATCAGTAACAATTTTCATTTTATTTAAAACATATCTACAAATTATGCAAATAGCCATAAACATTGGCCGCACAAGATGAAAAACATTTCAATCAATTTATGCTAAGTCTACAATAGAAACTTAATACCACAATTTATGTTTCAGAACATGTGCTAAAAGCATACAATATTTCTGTACGGTTGATTTTCAACAACTTTTTGTAATTGTCCCGAAAAATCTATATTGGGCCCTCCATTTCGAAGTCTTCAAACGATTCATATTCACAATACTGGAGTAGAAATATTAAATGCATTGTTTATATTCTCGAAAGCGGATAAAAAAATTAATGCTCAATAAATGAAAGAGTACACGCAAACAGCGATTTTCCAGGAGCTGAACGTTTCTCACTATTTGCTTCAATGTTTTTCCCACCTTGATTAAAACAGCAACGCACTTTCAAAATTAAAATAACAGAAAAATAGTGTGTTACAAAAGTAAATACCAGTACAAAAAGAATAGGCAGCCAACTAATCAATACAGTGCTGAGAGGCACTGCTATCCTGACTTTGCTCATGGGCACAGCTCTCAGGAAAGAATATAATATTTTCTCCAAATATTCTATAGTAACCAATAGAAACTTTCTTGATACTTATCTATTTTACTCCAGGAAGTTTATTTTTAGAAACTGTATAACTAGAAGATATGGGCTCCTCTCTGTAGAATGCTGAACGGAAAAAATAATTTTCTCAAAAAATCACTACCTGAAAAGAAAACAATAAAGAGGATGTAAACATATAAACAAAGATATGAAAAACTATCCTATTAGATTTGAATTTACATGTGCTGCAATGTATTACCAAATAGGCAAACACATGCCTACAGAACAAATAATAAAATTAGGTAGGCAGCAGTGGCTGTCTGTCATCATTAACCCGGTGGGTAGCCTGACAAAAGAATCAAGTATAAAATCATTAATTAATGAACCAAATAAATGCTGTAATCATAATCAAATTTCATCTTCATAAACTAGTATAATTTTCAGAGAACAATACGTCATCTGCTGCACCAGCAGCCATGTTTAAGAAAGAAGAATCCGTCGACCTGAAAAATGAATATGAAAAGAATCAGCTATCAACCTTGATTCGAATCCCACAAATTTATAACGAATGCAAACATCTGTAAGCAAAACGGAAAAAGAAACTAATAAATGAAACAAAAAGCTACCGATGGTTTTGGTTCTCCACAAACTCCACTGATCCAGCTGGCTTATCGTCCTTGACTTTGGCAAGAGGGGAAAAGAACTAAAACAGAAGAAAGATACATGTCAGCAACTACAGAAAACAATGGCAACACAATATAAAGATGCACAAGTCTAATACCTGATGCATGGAGATAAAAACAATAGAGACGCCAAGTAGAAAATTCATAGTTAAAGTATGTCCCAATAAGGCGGCAGATGCCAAGCCCGTAAATATTGTTGCAACTGTTGAAGAATACTTCTTCAAGATTGTATCTGCAAGTTTTAAAAAATAAAAGAAAATCAAAAATCCGTCTCAATTTTACGAAGATCTCATTGGATTCCAGAAGCTCGTAACATTGTCCCGGATAAACCCCATTTACTGCTTCTTCTCCACCAATAATACCCACTCCTTCCACAATCAAGTCAACAAAAAGAAGTTTCTTTTTGGTTTTTTACCATAATATATTTAAATGAAGATTTGAAGGAACCAATGGAGGCCTATTTTAATCATAGAAAACAAAAGAAGAGAACATAAAAAGAGTGACTGTGGTATTACCAGCATACTTGAAGAAAAAGGAAGAGAGAATGCCCTGTGCAGCATTGTTACATATGAGAAACATAGTCGCCTTTGAATGACCCCTCAGTATATCAAAATTGCTGGGGCCTATAAGAAAAAGGGTAATAAACATGTCATACCTTTCAAATAATGTAAAAAATCAGTACTAGTCTAAGATACTGACTAAAAAAGTTAAAATAACTATGTATAGAAATCAGGAGATACCTTGGAAAATGACGGTTCCCAAAATGCCAAGAAAATTGAAGATGGCACCATATCCATACAAAAACAAATTCTACAAAATATGGTTTAAGAAAAATCAGATGATGATGATGTGTGAGAGAGAGAGGAGATTATAATTGTAAAACAGCAACCTGAAGATAGATGCTCGTCTCGAATTGGCTTTTCAAAGCATACTCATTGAAAACTGATGCCATCGATGGCACTGTTACCTAAAAGATGTTAAACATTGACTTAGTCACTTAGGTAAGTTGAAGTAATAAAAAAAAGCCTTTTGCAAATTGCACCCAGTACAACACCCTAAACCAAAAGGTCCACAACAACAAACTAATACCGAACATTTTTGTTGTGGCTTTATTATTTTTTATTTTTTTGCAAATATCTCTTGAGCTTAAGCTAATTAAACTCGATCAAATACCTAAATTGAAACTTAATTGGAAGTACCTCAAAGAAAGTTGGGTGTTGGCTGCAAATAACAGAAAAAAGGTGTAATGATAATAAATAATCAACATTATTCACATGAATTACTTACAAAAACTAAGGTGTATATATATGCAATGGTAGTAACTGGAAGACCAAAGGCCTCGGTCCCTGCAGGGAGAGAGCGTAGCTGATTCACACTTATACCAATAAGCAACAAAGCCAGAGCCTCCCACTGTACATATCAGAAGCGAGCAAATTTAAAGTTATAATTATGTTATAATAGTGTAGGACACAAGAAAACAAAAATCATCAAAGTATCTTGCACCCTATAATAAAATGGAGATTTACAAATCTATACTCATCCAGTCCCAATTTCCTCCAAACGTACCCAAAATATTCCCCTACACCTTTCATATTTGCATATATGGATGAAATCCTTGGTTTGAATATCCATTGGATTTGAGGAATAAATTGGAGCTTTACAGATGTGAAAAAGTTTATTCATTCATTTCTCACAGCTGCAGCACTCTTCAGAACACAGATCGAGACAATGCTTTATAATTTATATTAGACTCTCAGAACCAATCATATATTGGAATCACATGATCAAGATTATTTTGATTATTTGAACACAAAATATTGAATTTAATTATAAAACATTAAGGAAATCATCACTCAGAAATTTACCTGGATTACAGAAAACCTTCGCCTCATTATCATCTTTAGGAGAACTGCTATCACCAGAACCTACAAAAAGAATTGCAGAAGTAAAGATACAATGAAATTGGTAGGTAAGATAGATGAAGATATGTCCAGTGGCTCACTTATACCTTCAGGTTGCTTAGCATTTTAACAGTAGCTGGATTGAAGTATAGCTGCATGAAAGGAGTAAACCATGAGTTACCAATATTGCATAGAATCTGTAATAGAATAGGGTCAGTTGACAATTTCTTACTCTTTAAGTGTGTTTTACAAAATGACATCAGACACTCTTGAGGTCAAATATGATCTTTGTTATTAGTAATTACAATTGTCAAGGTTGTCAAGTTAATCCATTATTAAGAGAAGATCACACTCCAACTCCATATATAATAATGCCTGCCAAAGCAAAAAATCATGTTTATTTAATACAAGAACAGAACCTGCATAATGAACTTAAGGTAGTTGTTGATTGCATACAATAAAGCTGGAACAGCAAGAAGAACATTATTCCTAGCTGCCTGTCACAAAAATAGAATAATTATTAGATATTCATGCATTGGAGAACCTCATTTGTTTATTTTTTTGAGCTCGACATCCAATTTTATTTAGTCAGAATGGCAGTACCTGTACAAAGGTAGAAACAGAAAGAAGAGGCTTCTCCCCGACCTTCTGATGCCTAGACTGTCAAATTGTTCAAGTATCAGAAAATTAGTACAGAAGTCAAAATTCAATTAATTGCTACCATACTTGCTCTCAGCATGACCCCTAAGTTCAACAAAACAAACAAAAGTCTTATATTGTTTTTGTATATTTGCTTTGTTTCTAATAAACGTGTGTGTTGTATGCCAACTGAGAGTATTATGCTCAGAAAATACTTTCAACAATTTGGCAGCATCTATGTATTATCAGATGAAGAGATGTAAAAAAAGGTAACTTTTGACAAAAACAAACCTGAAAAATTAGCATAACAATCGCAAAAATAACTTTCGCAACCTCTGTCAGAAAGTTAACACTGATGGGACTAAACTGGAACTTCCCATCCACCTTTGACATATACACCAAAATGGGCTGCAAGAGAGAATAAGGAAGGAAAAAGAAGCAAGAAACAAAGCTTAATTTAATTGCAACAAGACTATTAACAAATTATGCAAGAGAGTTACATTCTTACAAACCCAAAGCATCCAATTGAAAAATATAAAACAGAGAAGATATTTCAACATAATAGATTCTGCAAACTTAAATTGCAAAAAACAAAAACTGGCCTCTGTTGAATTCCCCAATATAACCCTTCAATTCTCAAGTAGAAGTGAAGTTCGCATCTCTCCATTAATTTGTTAGTACCAGCTCAATTTAGAACACAAAAGCATAATATTGGTACTAATTCTAAAAATTGACTTTGCACTTACGATTTTATTTTCCGGTGACTTAGGTGACTTTTATTGGGTTTCTTTTCTAGCCTACCCCAACCTGTTTGGGACAAAAAGCTTAGTAGTAGTTGTTGCGCTTATTACCACACAAGACACCTCTGAACTACCAGATTTCTTTTTTGAAGGTAGGGAGACTAAAGCTAAGACTCCCAGATTTCAAGGGAATAGAAAATCTAAAACAAGGATGGATTAGTGAAAATTGACAGAATGCTTTATCTTGTCAAGAATACAACTAGCTTGCTATATAGAAATTATATATTAGCATGTCAAGCTCGAGCCAGGGTAAGGACTTCTATTGATTATTTTCTATTCTTAAATAGGTAGTGTGCGAATAATCAAACAGACTTATTTTTTATATGAGACACTATAACCTAAGTGAGAATCTAGGGGGAAAAGTGGCAGTAAAACAACACCAAATGAAATGTGTTTTTACCTGAAGACCAACCAATATACAGTCGCCTACAACCAAAAGAAAATTCAAAGCTCGTGCCTTTGATGAAACCTTGTTTCTATGCTTATCATATGCCCTTGATACTGTTCTGGGACTCTGTACCAGTAATTTCGAATGGCAGACACTACACTCCAGCATCCCGTTTCTTTGCATGATTATGAATCTCAAGGTAGAGCAAGTATGCAACTATATCATCAGAGTAACCCTTCTGGCCCTGAATATTACAAGATTAAAATTGAATTAAAGTTTAAAATTGTATCAACCTGCGAAAGCTGCAATAAATCTCTTATTTGAGTTAACTGAGGAAGTAAACATCATTTATCACACATTTTTTTTACCAAAATATATCACAATTGGACAATATATCCACCCAAGGATCAAAATGCCAAGCTTATCGTGTCGTTATGAAGTGAAAAAGCCATCTTGCTCGGACATTAGGAATTTGAACAACGAATCACAGAAGATGCAGTGATCATTTAACTAGCTACAACATGGAATAAACAAACAGAGCTGCCACATTTACTATTTAGGTTTATTTAACCATGCAAACACCATATCAAATACAATGATGGGAGATTTCTGGTATCATTTGAAAGAGAAGATTTATTTGATTAAGTTAATGGCTATTACTGCAACCTGCTTTTTCTTAGAAATAATTACGACAGACGTTTGTCAGATAAAAACAATTATTCAAATAAGTATCAGATTAAATCCAAGATATAATGAAAGTGCCAAATAGATCTTCATCTAAGCTTTCATCCCATCAATTTCTACATGTAGATGCATTTAGGCTCAAATTTCTTACCCTACCAAATTACAATCCACCTACAATAACATTTTACATTGCCACCAGTCACAAGAAAAGGCTCATTGAAATCCTCAATAATTCAAAATAACGCCATTCCAATGAAAATAAAAATATAACTTCAATAGGAGGATTGTCCATAATAGCTTCTTAAATCGATCAGATCCATGGTTACCTTACAATCTCTACGTAAACCAATGATGAAATCCGAAATCGGATCTCGTAAGAAGATAGACAGAGGAATTAGATCTTTACCTCTGACAAAGCTCAACCTCGAGATCTCTCGATCCAAACTCCCTCCGTCCAAGCTAGATCTAGCACAACCCCAACCAACACAATTCGAAATCTAGCAACCGAATGAGCTCGATTAGAGCAAGATCAGCGCGCGTATGCTTTTACTCCGACGACTTGAGCTCGTCGTTCGAACTCTGCTCAATGGAATTCGCAGAAATCAGAATTCGAACTGTAGGCGAGAGAGCGAGAGAGAGAGAGAAAGAGAGACGGGTTGGGAGAGAGATGGTGGGAGGTTATGTTATATTTGATTGATAAAAATTAACGCAAGAGGAGGAAGAAGGTTTGCATTTCTCTGATCAATTTTCTGTGTCTATTCATGTAGCGGGTTATTTAGGATCGGCATACCAGACAGCTCGACTCGCGATATGTCTGATACAAAGGTAGAAAATCTGGGCCCATGGGAGAGGGTACAATAGAGAGCGAACATTCCGGGGACCGATAGCATTGACAAAAACGGGGTAAAAGCTGAAACATAGGTCCCACGGATTACAAGTGCATTTCTTTCTGTTTAAGAGAGATGCTCGTTGTGGGTCTTGAATTTTCTTAAAAAAATTAAATTAGCTCAAACTTTCTTTCCTAATAAATTATTTTTTCAATTTTCAAAAAAAATCAATCTGAAGGTAAAAAAATTTTATTCTTCTATCTTTTTATTTATTTATTTTTTTGAAATAATTACGTATGGCCTGCTAATTGCTATTGACCATTCTTTTTTTTTTGAGGGCCGGTTGGCGATTGCCAACTAGCAAAATTCCATTAATAATAAAAAAGTCGTACAAGGGTTACAAGTGAGAAGTAAAAAGAAAGGAAAAAGTCGTTAGAAGTAATTACAGAAAAAAGAAGAAAAAGTTGGTTCGATCCTGACAATTCAGAATCCACTTCGGCGCAAATAAAAATTAAGAATTATTTCAGAAGAAACTTCTTTTTTAGGTTATAAAATTCAATTCGGTACCAATTCTGTTTTGTTTTTATGCTTCTTTTGATGATAGAGCGAAATCCTTATGTTTTTAAATTCTCATTGTTCAACGCAGATATGGATAAGAGTGTCCTATATGACATCTTACTTTTTGTTTTACTCAAACATGAGTGATAGACTGATAGATATCTAGTCTTGTGTCAAGTATGTGGAAATATGTGTGTGCTATATAATTTTTTTTTATTACGTCTATGCTTTAATCAGTATTCGTAATTTATTAATTTAAATTTCAATAAGAAATGTCAAATGTAAAAAATTAATCTTAATATCTCAACAGTGCATTCATGTTATCGTTAAATTTTAAGAGTTCCTTTTTATACAAGATAAAGAATACAAACTTGATCTTTTTTGGTTGATTTTTCGTCCCTGGTTTTCATCTTTTGATGTTTTAAATCGATTTTCTAGCACGCGCGCATTATATTTGACCTTGAACAAAGATAAGGTGGTTTTTTTTGTGTTGTGAGAAATTGAATTTGACTAATTAATGCTAAAATAATTACGGGTGCGAACGTGGTACGTACTAAAAGCATAACATTTGATCAATTCTCGTTATATTAGACCAGTGCGCAGGAGCAAAGGAAACGTTGAACGGAACTACTGCCAACACACCAAAAAAAGAATATTTTACATATGTAAATATATTGGATTCGTAGCTACAACCTCTCTGCTCTTTGGTGAAGTTATTATATAGGATATAACGTAGATTATACTATCTAGGTAAGTTATAAAATTTTGCTATTGATGAAAAAAAAATTTGTTGGCGTGATGTAAAATATTAATTTCCTAAACTTTTAATATAGGTTAAAATAGCAGAACGAAATCATTAAATATACTTTGATTTCGATAAACAAAAAATTATGTTACTAGGTGGTCGTTAGAAAAGGGCTTGGATCGGCAATTAAGGTCTACAACTTGTGTACTTTTGGGAGATTACTAGAATGAAAGGTATTTTATATTTGTAAAGAGATAATATGATGTGTGGGGTTGTGGTGGGGGGGGGGGGGGGGGGGGGGGGGGGGGGGCCGAAAACAAGATATGGAACAGTACTATATGAAGTTGAGATTGAATAATGAATGATAAGATATTAGGATGAAATAGTTTCCATTTTTTTTGGCATTTAAATATAGGAAAAAAAAAGAGTTAGTAGAGCTAAAAACATTCTCTAATAGAAAATAAATAAAGTAAAATACTAGTTTTTGATCGAGTGACAAAAGACAACGTATGACTGTACGAGTGAAAATCACAGGTTAAAAATTCGTTTAAAAAGTTAATATGAATATTTTAATTTCAAGATAAATCAGAGTACTTTATTCCAACCTATTACAATAAAAAATAATATTAAAAAAGATGGACTCCAATAATTGGAAAAAAAAAAATGAAAGATAACTCCCTGCAACGCAGAAGTCTCAATAAGAAGCGGCACATTGAAACCGAGAAGGGGAGAAAACAGGTGAAGAGTCATTATTAATATGAAATGTCTTGGGATTCAACAGAGTATCGGTCTGATTTCTCAAATTCAAACCCGTAATTAGGTGTCAATGTTGGAATTATGTCATAGAAGTCAATATTTAATGACTTAATTATTTAATTTATGTTATTGATGATATTTGATCATTTGTTCCTGGATTTTATTATTGGCAGTTCATTCAGGTTAAGGATCTGAATTGTAGATCACTGTATTTCATTTAATAGTAAATGACAATAATGAATCGAAACTGTCCATAGTCTTGATAATTAACAAGGAACATTAATTATCATATAAGACTAGTATGCAAGTTAAGCGATGATTAAGTTCTACAAATCATAAGTAAGGAGTTACTAACTTAATTGCATATGTATATGTTACTAGAACATAGTACAGGATATGACCCCGATGAAATAAATATATGGATTGTGTTAGTGTCATTATTTATTTTATAAGTGTTTGATTCAAAGTTTGAGATGGTTCAGTTTTTCCACATGAGGATAAGTTCTATAAATATCGTTGATCGCGAGGTGTGGACCACGTTCAAAATAAAAACCTCGTTTATCCGATCTAATCGTTTGTGGTAAAGCTTGAGGGTCGAATCCACAGGGACGGTGTTGGAATATCGGTATTTTACTTTGCTAAATTAGTTTTGACGGTTCAACTCTTAAGAATTCAAAAATTGCAAGAGGTTTCAAATCCTAAGTCTAGTTTCGAGGTAAAAATAAGAATTAATGAGAGAAATTCAACAAGTCATGTTCTAGGGTTTTTGGTAGTTTTATTCTTCAGTTTACTCCAGAATCAGCGGCCCGCAGAGATTATCTGCGGCCCGCTGAAACTCAGGTCGCTGTCTCCAGAGTGGGTCGCTGAAGGCTGGGATCATAGACAACCCGCAGGAACCTTCTGCGGCCCGCTAGGTTTGGCGCAAACTCAACTTTTTGGTTATTTTAATTGTTACTTTGTGTAGGGCATTAATTCTAACTAAGGCTCCTCAATCCCACTTCCGTTTAAGGTCAGGTTTCCTATAGTTAACCTTATTTCCCTCGAATACAACCTAGATTTCAACTTCCGTTTCTTGGTCTAAGTTATACAAATTTATGCTTTACGACCTACGACTCCCTATACTTCCGTAATCAGGAAGGGCTTCAACTTCTGTTTCTTGACCCTAGCATAACCTTCCGGCACCAACTCTCGTGTTAACCATACTTTAACCTAATTACTTAAGAACGTTTGGATTTAACCACCTAGCAATCAAAAGACGTCTCTCTTAACGGGTGCAAGCAATTCAACTTAAGCAATTCAGTTAAAGTAATCTAAGCAATTCAATCAAAGCATAAAACACAACATGCAAACAAAGAAAATAATCTAAAAGTATATTATCAAACATAAACTAGAAGGTTTACTACCATGGCCCTAGAACAAACAAATCAACAACTAAAAGACATCATACAAACACAAGAGAAAAGGAAAACAAAGAAAGATTACAACCAATTGCTCTTGCGTGTCGAAATCTCCTATCAAACACGTCTATTGCTGTCGCAATCGACTTGCTCGGCGCTGCCACGATCTGGACTTGAGACAAACTCTCAAATAACTCAATTTCTAACCCTAACTTTGACTTTGGATTTGATCCCTCTTCTTGCATCCCTCAAAATCTCCTCAAACTGGACTTAAATAGGCATTGGGAAGGAGTAGAAACGCTGGAAATAACTGAAGACACATCCTAGATGCACCTGAAGTCGGTAGAAACCGTCTTCCCAATATAGAAATGCTAAATCGGGCGATTCTGGTATTTCTGGCGGTTCCAGAATCAGCGGGCCGCTGGAGCTTTCAGCGACCCGCTGGAAAAATCCAGCACTGCGTCCTGTCAGTATTTTGGCCATATCTCCTTCATCCGGACTCCGTTTGAGGTGATTCAAAAACCGTTGGAAAGCTTGGAACGAGATCTACAACTTCATGGATTAATCCAAGCCATTTCTTGTCCAAAATCTGCAATAAATTAGAAACTATGGTAGTAATTCATTCTTTACACAAAACTCTAATTAAACTAACCTAAATTATCTAAATTATCTAAACTCAAAGCAAATTGGTTTAGTTTGGAGTCAAAACCCTACCAAAATATATATATAAAATCCACTCATCAATCGTCTACCGCTGATTCCTGATAAGGACTACTATAAAGACTTTATTTATGTTCACTTGAATTGTGCGGGGAAAACTGTTCATCAAGACAACCGTATGTCCCTCATTAGTTCAACTGATGAGCGATGATATCTACTGGGCCCCTTGATGGAGATGGATTGCTTGCTAGTAACTTGTGCAATCATCTCTAGATCAAGAAACGTATAATCTGCAAGAATGACACATTTCTATCTTGGATTATATAAGGATATCATGTGACATAGGAATCAAAACAATAAGAAACTCATTTCTTATGCAGGATTAAATGATTGTATTAGTACATTATTTATTTATGCGAATTGAAAATCATAACGTGTTGTTAGATACCGCTTATGATTATTGGAAATAAATAGCGATTTATTTTCATAGCCAACATAGCATAAATCCTCAAAGGGTCACACAAATAGGACTTTAACCATACGTGCATTATTTGTTTATTTGTAGTAGCGAGTACTGCGAATATATGATAAGTTGATTAATTAATTGTATACCGTTATGAACCGTTATAATTAATTAACTCAAATGGATCATATAGAAACAATATGATGCATATGCTAATTCCAAAATGATTATTAATAATTTAATAATCAAGTTTGTTCAACGCATATTAAAGATATTGAGCTAATTGGCCTTTTATTTAATTAGTTAATTAAAAGCCCGATTTAAGATTAATTAATGGAGTAGATTAATAGGCTAATAAAATATGTTTTATCGCCCGTATACACCCATGAAATTTCAGCCATTAAAGGATAATTTTGGCAAGTCCAAATTATGGGAAGAGAGCTTTGTTTGGAAACAATCAATTATGGCAGCATCGTTTATGGAAACGACTAAACCCTAGCCTCTCCTCCCTTCCCTTTTTCTTCTGGCCGACGGCACAAAGAGAGGGCAGAAAATTTCGTGCCTTTCTCTCTCTTGTGCGCCTCCCTCTCTATCTTGTGTGTTGAGCAATTTTTCGTGTGAGTTTAAGAGTTAATCGCGCGAAGAAACTAATAGGGAATTAGTTATCGTCTTAGAACAAGCTAGCACTTGTTCATAGACCTTGGTTAATCTTCTAGGTGGACTAGAGGCAGCGAAGGTGCGAATCCATCGACTCCTAAGCAAAGGTCGAGCCTTTTAGTTACGATACTAAAAGAGGTATAATCTCCTACACGTTCTCTTTTGTATATTAACTGCTTGAATAACTAGATCCGTTAATCGTGCATATTAATTGCTTATTAAATGTTAATAAAAATTAAAATTGCACAAGGACTTGAGTTCCTAACAGTCAAACGTGGTTAACGACCACGGAAATGCCTCAAACCATTATCGTTTTGTTTAGTTGAACGGCACAGATTGAAGTGACGTTAATAATTTCGTTTATTATACGGCAGAGATTTCATTGCCATAAACCATTTCGTTTTAATTCAACGAAAATAACGGTTTAACGTTTAAATTTCAGAACTGTTAAATTTAAACAAAAAAAACCATCCAAAAAATTCAAAAAAATGAACAATAAATATAGAAAAAATGCAGATCTCAAACTCCCTTCTCACATATACCAAATTAAACGTTTCAACATAAGTGCCAAAATTATCAGACTTTGTAATCACAATTCACACAATTTCAATCATCACACAGTGCCAAAATTAGCACTTAATTAAAATAAGCAAGTTATAAAAATTACTCATCATTAAAAATATCTGGCTTTGATAGTGATGAATCATCTCCTCTCTCTTAAGACACCATAGTAAAATAATACTACATAGCAAGGTATAAATTACAAAAATAATGAGAACATTGTTTACAAACGAAAATCAAGGACTATATTAAAAAAATTCACAGCTAGTTCATTGTCTCTATATTTCTATTCAGAAAGCAAATTAAAAAAAAAAATATATCAAGTGATTTTAAATAGAAATAGAAAAATTACCTTCAGTCTTTGAGTTGAGGTGAGGCAGAGCAAAGCAATCTCCTCTTTCTCCTTTTTTTTTTCTTTCCTTTTTCCAAGGTTCTTCCGCTCCAACTCTCTTCCCTTAATTGAGAAAGTACAGGTCAAGTCTCAGATCTGTGCTATTTGGTTGAGAAATTGGGAAGGGGAGAGGGAGAGAGAGCGACTGATGAGTGAGACTGTGAGAGACACAGAGGTCCACACAACTACAAGTCTACAACCATAATCAATCGACAAGACTCGCGTCACCGTCGCCACCGATCTCCTCCTCGTCTGACCCTGCTCAGCCCATGAGACCTCTCTTCCCCATTTTCTGTTCTTATCAGTCTTCTCAAACTTTAGGCAGAGAAGGTGGGTCCACTGGAGAGGAGAAGGTCGCAGAGTGCCAGAGCATAAGTGGGAACAAGGGAGACGAGAGGAGTTTCCAAGGCTGCTATTAGAGAGATAACAAGTGAGATCAGAGAGAGAGGAGGATGAAGAGGGGATCGCTGTCGCCGACAGCCGACACACATGCGAAAGAGAAGAGAGCGAAAAAGAGGAGAGGGAGTGGCTCGATACTGTGCTTAGGGTTTGTCGACAGATACATCTATCTCTCCGCCGATTAACCTCTGTTCTTCGAAAAATTTTATACCTATGCAATTACATACGGCGAAACGATTATACGCTAACGGCAGACCCCTAAACCGTTTGCGTTTCGTATAATATATGGAAATTAGCGTTGTATACCGTATGCGTATCGTATACTTATACAGAACTAATCCATCTGTCGTTAACCGTTTCGTCAATTTTTAACGTCACGGAAAAATGCCAAACGGCTCCCGTTGACAGGTCTACCGTACTCTCCAGTCCTTTACATCCGAACCAAGTGAACACAATAAAAATAAAAGAAAAAAAAATGGCCTAACATTTCAAAGCCCGGACAGGCGGACGCCGTCCAAGCAAATGTCGCGTTGACTGTACTGTCTGATACTCTAATCTTTCTAATATAACTCCAATAAATATTCTTTCAAAATAAGTAATGTTATTTAGGAGATATTAGTATGTTTGGTTTTATTATATTATGAAAGCACATAACGTGTTATGTGCACATTTAAACATTTTATTTCCTTTTTTTTTTTGCATAATGATGTTTGGTTTTTTATTTAGTACAAGAAAATTTTGGAGCTTGTAAAATTACTTTTTTTTTTTGGGAAAATATGTATGGTTTTTATGATTATGTTAATAAAATTGTAGCCATATTGGTTTAAAAAATAAATTAATTTAGAGATATGAAGCAGGAGCAAATGCACATTATCGTTCTATACGTGCATCGTACTTTTCTTTGTGTAATATTTAATGTACGTTTTTGTGATTTCTTTCAAATTTATTTTTGTTGAAGAAAAATACAACAAGTTTATATGGCTTGAAATTAGTCACAAATTAATCAAAAACACGATCCACATCAGCAGCTTATTTGCATGATATTTGTTGTATATTTCCATTTAGCAGAAATAGGACTTTAAGCATGCAAAATATATTTCTCAGAAACCCATTTGATTGAAAATATATTTAAATTTGCAAAACATCCTGTTTTTATTTTATAATTTGACTCTAAGTACATTTTTTCAATAAAATGATGTTTATCCTAAAAATGACCAATCTGTGTTTAATTATATGACTTAGAAATGAGCTCCAAATTAATTAAAAACGAATAAAAGGACGACATGTGCTGTATGTGCATTTCTAGCTTTTTATCTGCAAAATATCAGATGTATTTTCTCAATTCGCTACAAATAAACCTTTGTGCACATTTCTTTTTTTTGAATAAATAAACCTTTGAGCGCATAATTGACCAACAAAGCTCAATACTAAAAACATGAGCAGATGCGATCCTCTATTTATATTTTAGCTGGTTTACGTAATAATATTTTGATGAGATAATTAGTTTTATGCCATTGTAATTTTTGATAATTAGAAAAATGTCATTCTTTAATTGCTAATTAAATTTATGCCATTATATAATTGCTAAAATTAATTTTATGCCACTATTTCTCCAAAAACATACTAAATTTTAAAAATGTCATTACCAAATTTGTTATTAATTTTTTTCAAATACCAACTTACCCCTCATTAAAAACAAACCTCTAAAAAAAGACAGCGTTCATATTTACCAAATTTAATTTGGTACAAAGTTTCCCTTCTTGCTCATTTCAAATTTGTACGAATCATACTGGAACGCATGTACCTAACAGTCCTACTTTAAAATTCTAAACGAAAAAATATCACTATAATAATGGTTATTTGTGAAAACTCATTATATATTACTAATTAGAATTTGCAATAATTTGTATTAAGTTGATGAAACTAATTAATGATTTATAATGTCATAAAACTAAATATATCTTTTGTGATGCATATTACTAATTTTTAAGTTTTATAGTGGCATATTTAAAAGGGTAACATGGTCAAACAATTGTCCGATGGCAAAAAACTAATTTCTATAATTTTATAGTGGCAAAAAAATAATTTATCGTTTAGCGATGGCATATCCCTAATTTCAAATACTTGCACTGGCATAAATCTAAATCACCCTATTTTGATTAATCTTTCATTCAAAGTTTTCTTTTTTGTCACAGATCCCGACAAAAAGCACTAATCAACCGTGATTTGGATCGAGTTACTTATGCCAGAAATTTAGTTGAGAGATGGCTAATCCTACGCTAATAGGGGCCGAAAGCACTTTCCTTATAAAAAGCATTTTTATGTCACTTTCTTAGTCTCTTGAATGATTATCACCGCCAATATTAACCAAGTCTACACAATATGCGCAAGGAAACAAAAGTTAGACAAACGCTGCAAAAACTTAAAGACTGACAATTTGGAAGGTTATTATCCCAAAAAAAAAATAAAAATTCGGAAGGTTTTTCCAGCACCATTGCCATTGGTCATGGATTTGCTTGGTCCAAATGACCCAACGTCGTTAATTTTTTATTTAAATGATGCACACAATTACAATCTTTATGAAACAAATAATATTAAATTTCCATAACAATATAAAAATTATTTCACTATTAACCCTCCATAATAATCCAATATATTTTTTACTCCGTCTATATTTAAAATCAAATACTCAAGTGCTTGTTAGAGACCGACAATTCGATTATTTTGCGTCAAGCCAACAACCAAGGCAAACGGTGTAAAACTTAGAATCAAATTTGTTATTCGGCGCTTTCTAGCCAGCTAAAAACACCACTACAACAGGATGGCAGCTTTGCAGTTTGCACATGCACGTGCATGTATGCCTAAGCATAGTATATCTGAAGCGAAAGCAAGTGTCAATCTTTCCAAAAGGTATAATTCGTTTTCTGCAGAGAATATCCGAACCTGAGCGTAAAACCAAGTTCAATCTGCTGGTTTTCAGAAGACCGAATTTTCGATCATCTTCTATTAGGCATTTTAAAAAGGCAAAATCGGTCTCATACCCCTCAAATCTTTCTCATTTAGATATTTACCCCTCAAATCATAGAAATTGATCTCATACCCATCCATTCTTGATAAAATTAGATATATACCCTCCTCAACAATTTTTAGTTAATTTTGAATATAAAAAACTAATTTTTATATCTTATCACTAAATTGCCCTTGTCCAAACCCCTCTCCTTTGCCTGCCATCCGTCCAGAGACTTTTCATCTCTCGCTAATGGCCACAACAGCTATAGGGGGAATATATCTTAAGAGAATATATATGTCTTTCTAATTTCATTTTATCTCTTCGTTCTGCCTAGTAACTATGGAGACAGCAAAATAAGGAAACACAATATATCAATTTAGCGCTTTCTAAATTTCTTAGGAGAATCAAATCTTCATCTACGAGAATTAATGTGATCGATGTGGAAATGGCCACAACAACTTTTACAAAGTCAAAACAAAAGAATTTGGTCAAATGGAGATTTTTTATTCCGATTAGATTAAGGTTGTTACAAAATCCATCTTTCTCTCATTAATAACATCGGTAGACGCATAGCTAATCATGATTGCCAAGAGTTGAACCAAATATTAGGGCCTTCTTTTAGATTACTAGTCACAGTCAAGTCTAAATACAATCCATAGCAGCATCCTAATTGATTTTAAATACTTGTAAATTGTAATCCCACTCATTCTAGCACTTGTGAAACATATACAATATATCGTTCTTTACAATCATTCTTTCATATGATTTAATACTGTCTTCTTTCTAATAAAACCAAGACGTCATAAACTGATACCAGTAGACGAGTTTGCATTTTGCACCCTTTTGTCAGAAAGGCTGCCAGTTAGTATCAATTTTTATCTGCTATATAATGTGATAAAACAGTCATATCTTAATAAAAGTAACAAAGAAATAATCCAGTAACTAATTAATCTCTTCACATTTAGCGCAACAATAAAATACTTAATAAAAAACAAGATATTAAAGATCCTTTCACATACACCTGAGATTCAACAGTTAACTAATTATCCACTACAATTGAATTATCCAAAAAATTAAATAAGAGACACACACTTAATGCATTAGTAATTTTCTTCTCTTAAATCCATGATTATTTGACAGAGATGAAAATGAAGAGATGAAAAATGAAACTGGAAACATATATTTTTAGAAACTACCGATTATAAAAGGTTTTGAATAAAATTGGAAAGATATATTGCTTGGAGAAATTAACGGCGGGAGATGAAAAGTCTGGCTGCAGGCAAAGGAGGGGAGTTTTGGACAGGGGCAATTTAGTCCTAAGATATAAAAATCAGTTTTTTATATTCAAAATTAATTAAAAATTGTTGAGGAGGGTATATAACTAATTTTATCAAGAATTGACGGGTATGAGATCAATTTCAATGATTCAAGGGGTAAATATCTAAATGAGAAAGATTTGAGGGGTATGGGACTGATTTTGCCTTTTAAAAATAATAAACTTTTGTACGAAAAGTGCGTATGAGAGGAGATTGAACTGGAACGGGGCCGGACGTTGCTCTGTCTATTCTCTCCATAATTGATTCTTTCTGCACATTTTATTCTACTTTTTTTCCCACGGGAAATTCAAATTCCTTCTTTTGACCCTTACGATTAACAGAAAACCCTTAGTGTATATTTTCTTCTTCTTATTATTATTATTGTTTTTTTTTTTGCATTTGCCTACTATTTAGAGGCACTAAATATTCGACAAATATGATACTGGCACGAATAGGGCTGGCAACGAATCGAGTTCGAGCGAGCTGACATTAGCCCAAGGTTGATTTAAAATTAATTCGAATTTAATCGAATCAAACCGAGCTATTTTCGAGTTTCTTAACGAGCTGTCGAGTTGAATTTTTATATATATTTTAAACAAGTAGTATACAAATTATTTAATATTTATTAGTTATTAACTTATTATTATATTTTTATTTATAAACTAAAATTTTATTCATTTTATAATAAGAATTTAAAGACAATAAGTATTTATATATAAAAAGTAAATATATTATATACCAAATTAGGTACTAAATATCATAAATTAGTTAATAAAATTGTATATCGAACTAATTTCGAGTTAAATTCGAGCGAGTCGAATTAGCTTCGAGCCCAAATGAATCGAGCCAATTTTAGATAAAAGTCGAATCGACCTTGAGAGAGCCACGAGCTTTTTTGTCACCCTCAGGCACGATATAATACGGAAAACTTTTAAAAATGAAAACGGCCCAACAAAATATTTTTTGAGTTCATTAAGAGGAGGGGCCTGTTTTGAGTTCAACCTATATGGATTGGATCTAAGAATAAGCCTGCTAAATCTGGACCCATCTTCACCAACTTTTTCGTGTTTTGATTTTCATGGATCGGGAGCCCATATTTACATCCTTGATCCGATTCCAATTCCAACCCGATACTTTTCTCCTCGAGGCACCTCGCTTACTTGGAAGATTCGAGCGAAACTATTAAACTACAATTGGAGAAAAAAAAAAAAAGGAAAAGAAAAGGAGAAGGTCGAGTTCTCTCTCTCTCGCTCTGTCTGCTATCGACGCCGAAGAAGAGGTACTTTTCCTTTTATACACATTCGACATGTGCTAGAGTTCTTCAATCTCTATTTTTTGTTAGTTATGTGCGGTTCTCTTGTTTTTTGTTTCATCGTTAAAGTTTCAACTTTTTCGACAATCGCACTAGGTTCTATTTGATACATGTGGTTATTTTAAGAAATTTCATCGATTACGGGGTGAACCTTCGATGCGGTTTTCCTGTTGATATTTTGGGTTTGTTTTCATGAGGTGATGGGGTTTTGTGGGTTTCTTCTGAAAAGAAATTTTGACATGAAATCTTATTCATTTAATACGCAATTTTATTTTAGGCGTCTATTGAGCTCTTGATACCTCAAGTAATAAATAATTTGAGAGCCTCTCTGCTGATTAGAGTTAGGTTTGGTGATTGTATTTGCTGTCGTAATTCAGGGTTTAGATTCTTCTCATTCTTTCTCTGATAAGACTGGTGATTGTATTTGCTGTAATAAGGTGTTTCTGAAATCAGGCAGTCACAGGTTTTAGGCTTCTAATTAAAAGGAAGGAAAATGTAAATCAATGAGTAAAAGAGAACAAGTAGAAAAACCAACAAGGAACAATTGAATTCCGTTCAAAGAAAATGAAAATTTGGCTGGTATTGTATGGTACATGCACAATTAATCTGTTTCTTAATTCTAGGATTGAGTTGAAATTGATGTTATCGACTCTTGTGTCTTTTCATGCAGATAACAAGCCATGCTGATTTCTCTCTAATTCCCTTACACATCTCTACGCATCTCTTCCTTCATGCCTCTTCCATGGCGCTTTCCTTTTTCTCTCCTCTCCAGAATTTATGGCCTTTTTCACTCTTCTCAAAGCAAGATGATCTGACAATCTCTAATCAATTAATCCAACGGCTCTCGGTACCAGATCAAACAAAGCAGTTTCTCTTTGCCTTCCGTGAACCTGGTTCACAGGCAGTGATCTATATCCTAGCTGTAGAGAACTTGTCCGAGCAGTCTGCCATAGACTCAATACACTTAATAAAAGAAGTCCAACCCAAAGCTGTCATTGCTCAAATAGCTCCTTCAGCCCTGTCTGAGATACAAACTGAAGAGAGATGTTTAAATGGAGGTGACTATAACACTGTACCCACCTCTTCATTTGGCGTTCTGAAGAAGTGTTTCACCGATAAACTAAAAAAAGATGTGTATGAGAAGATTGCCAGCTGTCAAGTTCTGCAAGAGATTTTTGGGATAGGGTTTTATGGTCATTTCTTGGCTGCAAAGGAAGCCGCTGAGGAGGTAAATTCAGAATTTTTATTGTTGGAATCACCATATGACAATGCAAGTACTGGTACAAGTAACTCGGATAGTACAACTGATGGTGAAGTATCAGGCCAAAACTCAGGTTTGCACTTGCAAGCGAATAGTTTGGTAGCTGGAGGGGTTACCTCCACCATAAACCCTAACTTTCAGAGATTACGCATTACTGATGCTTTGCAATCTCAGATGGTGAAATCTCTCATACCCTCCTTACAAGCTAGTTTAAGTTTGAAATTATCTGCTTCAGATCAGAAATCAGACAAACTCGAACCTGTAGATAACTTCGAGGCACCTCCTTTTGCCCAAGCGGTATATCCTTTACTTGCAGATCTATACACCATATTTTCAGAGATACCTTCTATTAGAAAAGCCCTGGTTTCTTCACAAAAAATGCTTGAATGCATCCACAAGGGACATCCAATCAGCAGTGAGCAATTAAGTGATGTTTATACATTTCGGGTTGCAATAGAAGGCCTAAGAATTGCATTAGCCAATGCTGCAAAGAGTCCCCCTGACAAAATGGATACATCGAGCTCTGCCAAGTTGGAGTTCTCTCAACTCCCGTCAGATGAAAAATGCCATGTTCTTTTTGCTCAGGCACTCAAAAGCCAAGTAAAAAAGTTTGGATCAGTTGTGGCCCTAGTTGATGCTGGTTATCTGCGTGGCATCAGAAGGCACTGGAACACTCCATTACCTTCAGAACTGGAGGATGTATCTGCCATTTGCTTCATGCAATATACGAACGAAGGTGAAGCTGGTACTGATGAGGATAATTTCACTGAAAGCATTGAGAGAAAAAAGTTATCAGATAAGCCCATGGTGGCTGTCGGTGCTGGCGCAACAGCTATTATAGGCGCCTCTTCTCTCTCTAAAGCAATTCAAGCTTCTACTATTTTCAAAATATCTTCCTATAAAGTCCCTTGGTTGCTAAAACATGGTTTGGCTCAGTTACAGAGAAAAACCCTACTTGGCCTTGGTAAAGCCTTGACCCCGTCAAATCTATCAGGGCTGAAATTTACGGTATCAGCTGAGAAAATTCGTGTGTTGACTCACTCTGTAATTACCTCCATCGAGCGTACCAGTCTTTTGGCCATGCGTACTGCTTTCTATGAAATAATGCAAAAACGTGGGGCCAGGTCTGTCAGGATGATGCCTTGGGTCACCTTTGGGTTTAGCATGAGTATGTGTTGTGGTCTTTTGGTGTATGGTGATGGTATAGAGTGTGTGGCAGAGTCGGCACCAGCTGTACCAAGTATAGCATCTCTGGGACGTGGCTTGGAGAGTCTAAAGTTTACTTCTATGGAGGTGAGGCAGACAAGTGGGTCCAAGATACAGGAGGCTTTGCAATCTTTTATGCATAATTTGAGGCAGAAAATGCGAGGCCGATAATGCAATTAATATTAGTTATGCATCGTACATCTATGATTTTTACTTTTAATAATTTTCTGGGTAGTAAATAGAAAAAAAATTAATGCATTGTATATAATATTATGGCATGTGTGGGCATATGGAGCAAATATATCATATGCGGAAAAATTTTGTTGCCACTTGAATGCTGTTTTGTGCCATCTTAACTTTGATAATTCATAGGATCTTCATTTATAACTTCAAAACTTGTAAGTAAATAAGCTTTCGCGTTTCAGTAGTGAGATTGTATTATGTTGGTGTTATGCTTGCTTTGCAAGTTAAGTGGAGCTTAATGTTTCCTTTTTTTCTTAAAAATTCTGTTAACTGTTATTATTGTTATTATTATACTTTTTACATACAGAATACATAAGAAATATTCAACCTGGATAAAATTGAGCACTATGGATTTTTTTTTTTTTATTGCCTCTTTGCATAATTGCTTCTATAAGGTATAAAACTTTAGTAAGTTCTTGTTATTATTACGAGCTTCCACAAGAAATATCCTGACAGAAATTTAAATCATGATATTGTCCCAAATTTCAAACAGTGGCCGCTTTAAGGGAGAGGAAATCTGCAATTTTGCTTGTGTAGAAATCAGGCTGGATCGAGTTGTCAGGGCTCTGAAGCGTTTCTAGAGATGTTACACCTACAAACCCGGATCAGTGAAGTTAAAAAAGTTAACATAAAAGTTGCATATATCATCATCACTCTGAAAATTAACTCAACTTATATTTAGACTGGAATCAAGTTAAAAGTTAATTCTAGATGTACAAACCTGAAAGAACAAGTAGAGTCTTGCAACCACCATTTTGGCCAAACAAAATGTCAGTGTCGAGACGATCTCCAACCATACATATTTGTGATTTTGAAATCCCGAATCTGTTATAAATAACAAGGGAGAATAAGACTGACCTTCTAGCATAACATTGAGATTATTATAAACATAGAAGTGTATCAATAACTTAGTTTATTTTGATTATCATACTTGTTAGACAAATAATCCATCATGAAAGTGGATGGTTTTCCTACGACAAGTGGTTCCTTTTTGGTTGACCCAAGTAGTGCACCAACCATGGAACCTCCACCTGAAGTAAAAGACAAAAGAAGATTTATCTCATGAAAACTCTCATATTTTCTCCCCCTCATTACGCGAAATTTATTATATTTTACCAATGTCTGAGATTTTCAACATACCTGCCCACTCTTGAGCATCTGTGAGATGAGTTACTGCATCTCGGTTTGTTGCAATGAAAAGGCATCCCGGGTTTTCACGTATGCATAATGTGCCATACCTTCATGTGCAAAAGAAAGAATCACAAGTACTAATCAATAATTGAGGTCCAGACTGGTGACATGTATGAAACCTATGCACATAGCTTAAAAATATCTTTGATGGTATTTAGATGAATTGCGAGGCTATGAGGAGCATACTGAATTTTGTAGTAGTTAAAGTAACGGTCGAATCCTACCACAACAGCCCCAACCTTCATAAAACCACATATAAATAGGCTAAATTAATAACTTCTCTTGACTTAACACAGAATTTCAAAGAAAGTACAATCTCCATCTTTATGAAAATCAAGCACTAAAGAGTAGAAAACCATACATTGTGATCATGCTCCATTAGGAAACCTGGTTTCAGCTCTATTTTCTTGTCACCATCTGTCTAAGAATATAGCAATTAACATTAGTACAACAGTCGACAAAGATTAACCATGTTCTTTGTTTAATTTTGTCCTGAGAAACATACTGGGCCACCAAGATACTGAAATCCAGCCAATTCCAGCTCCTTTAGAATACCATCTTCACCTATCACATAAACCTGATATGATACAATATTTTTTTGAATCAGAAATGATACAATAACACCAATATGGTCAGAAATTATCTGCTTTTTACGGAAATGAAGGAAATTTTCCATGATTTAGATACCAAAATTTTTAGAAATCAAAATATTAGGAACATGATTAGAAGACATTTTTTAAAAAGAAAATTAACAGTCAGTACAGTGGTAAAAGTTTCTGATTCCATTGAAGATTCTTATATGGCTAAATTGGGCTTAAAAAAAAAATACAAAATCAAATTTCTGTTACATATTCTCTTTTGTTTCAAAAGCCAACTGACGAAAATAACAAAGTTGTGTATTTTGTTTTTTGTCTTTGAAAATACCTTCTTGTCCTTTGGAAAGTCAATGGACTGCAAATAAGCAGCTGCAGCAAAAGATGAGGCGAATATCTCCTCCTGCCAAATTAATTAAAATGTTTTTAGTTATTGTTTACAAAAAAAAAAAATAATAATAACAAAAGCATAGTTATAGGCGAAGGACTAGCATACCTCATTAACGTTTAGACCAAGTGTTTCAAATTTCTTTCCATATTGTTTCCTTGATTTTGTTGAGTTGTTTGTTACAAACACAAGTCTCTTTCCCTGAAATGTCATATAAAAAGTTTATCCCAACATTAGAAACTTAACAAAAATTCACTCAAATTCTTTTTCGACCTTTATATATTGATATAATCCAGACATAGAGCTATGTTGTACTACTGACTGTTGATTAATTAAAGTGAACATCCTTTTTGTTCTTTTGTTATATTTGTTTTTGCCTTTTTTTTTAGGTCATCTTTTGTCTATGGAATGGAACAGTGCTTATAATCAGCGATCATGTGAAAATTTTCATTAATTCATCTGTGTGCTTTACTACAAATGAAAGTAATAATACATTAATTGTTTCTTCAAATAGTGGAATATTACTTTTGATCTCAGCATATCTAGCGTCTCTGGCACTCCCTCAATCAACTTGTCTCCTTTCCAAATAACACCTACATAAATTGCACAGCATGTGGTTGATGAAATGCCACAATGACAGAGAAACAGAGTTTACCATGAATATTGATAAATCGCACCATCACAATCAAATATGAATGTTTCAACAGAATCAATCAGCTCATCAGCATTCTCTAACTTCTTTGCTGCGGCCCGGGCTGTCATACTCGAAGCCATGCGCGAATTCCTGGTGTAAGAAAGTTGGGTCTTTCCAAGAAAAGGAGACAGTATAGTTTTCAAAGAAGAAAAAGAAGATGAAGACGTAGAAGGAGAAGGAGCTGAGAGAGGTAAGAATGAGGGAGAGATCACTCTGCTGGTTAGCATCTTGCTTTCAATGTGAGAGAGAGAATGACAAAGTGCTTCTAGCTGGCTTTTGTTTTTTGTTTAGTTAATCAAGGAAGGCACTTGTACATTCCTTTTTCCTTTTTTTCTTTTTCTATTTTTGTTTATTTTCATTACTTATTTACATATTCGTGTGTTTTTAGAAGCACAGAAGTGGATGGATTGATGAATGGTCGGATAGGGTAGTTGGGGTGGGTTTGTGTTTGCAATTTGTTGCAAAGGTGTGGCTGCTGTGATTCCAGTTCTTTTATTTTCAGGATCCTCTATGGCACAGTAGAAATGTTTGTTTTGTAGCAGGTGCTTGACATTCAGCACGTATATCTACTAGTAACCCGGTACACCTGCATGCGTGTTCGGAGCAGCAGCTAGAGAACTTTGAATTTCTCCTTAATAGGCTCTTCTTTTCACGTTATTGAATTGCAACCTTGGAAAGGACTCCGGATGATGAAATGAAAAGAGTAATGAATCTTGGAATTCACTATACATGGGCTTTTATTATGGGCATTGGTAATTATGAGCTTGGAATGAAGTCCAGGACTAAAGTGTTTCAACTCCTTAAAAACTTTGTAAAATATGCACTTAATATTAAAAATATATTTAGGATAGGACCCCAATAAAAGTTACCCGGTTCAACAAATTGGTAGGATGATAAAAACCTCTTGTTAGATGACTAAAAAGTATAGTTTAATAGGGGCATACATACAAAACAAAATGGAACATTCAAAAGGAAAAACTAGATGCCTCTGTGTTAGAGTATAATTAGATTAAGGATTGGTTAGGTAGGAGATATTGAGGTTGTAATATGATTGGAGATTGATATCAATAGAGACTATAGAGAGTTGGTAGGAGATGTATAGTTGGAGATGGTTATCATTAGTTTTAGTATTGGTCTATATAAAGACTCTCATGCTTGTAATCATTAAAATCAATTCAATACAAAATCTATTTCCTATCACTCTGTCATATTTTAATTTTCTGAAAATAATATCAATGATGGAAGCAGACTCCCTACTATTCATTGTTCACGTGAAGATAATAATAGAAAAATATATTTACAATTTCTTAATTTAAATCTACAACAAAAGAATATAGCTTGTGAAGTTTAAACGGTTAAAAAGATCTGTCAAAGTCCTACATAACAAGAACGGAAAACTTTTGAATCATGTCAAGCCTCACTTCCTAGGAGGTTTTGGCAGCCGTCCCAGACCCCCTGGCACGGTCCTTCCACATCCTTTCAACCTGGTCGAATGTAAGTCCCTTTGTCTCTGGCACAAAACACAACACAAACAAGAAGGCTAGCACCGAAACCCCCGCAATAATCAGAAATGTCCCTCCCGTCCCAACCAACCCTACTACTGACAGAAACGTCTGTGCCACAATAAAATTAGAAATCCAGTTCACAGTTGCTGACATGCCACCACAAACCCCACGGTATGCCTCAGGGTATATCTCAGAATTGACTGCCCATGGAACAGGGCCCATTCCCGGTGAGAAGAATGCAATGTACAATACCAGACCGGCTACAGCAAGCCACCCAGCTCTAGAACCTAATGTTGCACCTACAGTTTTGGATTGGAGGGAGAAGGCATAGGAAAGTATGAGGAGAGAGGCAAAGACGCCTGAGAGGGAGGCAAGGGCGAGGAGACGGCGGCCACATTTGTCAATGAGGAGGATGCCGATGACAGTGCCGACTGCATTCATGGCAGCAACAATTAACGAGAGGAGAAGAGCTAGCTGCTTAGAAGAAAAACCAGCCATCTGAACAATTGTGGGGCAGTAGTACATAACTGTATTTATTCCTGTGAATTGCTGAAATGCCTGCAGAAAATATAAAAGACATTAAAAATAATTTCCTTCTCTTTATATGTCCCAAGAAACTAAGTGCAATAATCAATAGGCAGCCTGATTGTATTACTAATGGAAATACTTTAAAGAGCGAGTATTATCTCATATGTTATGCCTCATAGGGATATACAGACAAAATACAGCAGGCTAAAGTAAACATAATGTTTTCTTGCATCCCTTATAACTTGAGCGCTTTATTTCTTTTTTAAATTAAATCTTATACCTGAAGTCCAGCACCAGTGAAGAATGCAAGCCGTATTTCTTTGGACTTTAATACATCCAAGTAACTAACAATTTTCCCAGACAGGGAATCTTTCCTGGAAGCATCTGCAAGCTGTTCTATCTCCTCCTGCAGCCGATCTGAGTCATATATGTTCTCAAGCACTGCTATTGCCTTTGATTTCTTATCCTATTGACAGAAAAAGTGAATAGATCAATATATAAATAAAGTGCCCATGCACACATATCTTTTTTATTCATTTTTAGAGGGAAGTATAATATTAAGTTGGGGGCTGTTGTCTGTTGAGGGGGTATGAATTTTGAGGGAAGTATAATATTTCTATAGAAGTACCTTCATGTAAAGCCATCGAGGCGACTCAGGCATAAAAATCATGAGAATAAACTGCACAACTGCTGGTATGGCTGCTACTCCTAGCATCCATCGCCATGTACCAGGAACCTAACCCAAGTTTGAAGACAAATAATCATTTCACAAGTCACAAAATTAATCAAGAATAACTTAATTCTGTTACAAGATCCAAGTTATGCTCATGTAAATAATTACAGTTTGAGGAATAATTGTTTTCTTCAAAAAAAAGTTTGAGGAATAATTGTATCTTATTAACAATTTAAGTGGTAAACAAATTTACCTCAGTAAAAGCTAGATTCACAAGGTAAGAAAGAAACTGTCCTCCAGTAATCATCAATACATTGGTTGATACCAAACCCCCTCTGATCTCTGATGGCGCTGCCTCCGCAATATAAACTGGAGCTGTGACAGATGCTATGCCGACCCCAACACCTACAAAGACTCGCCCCAAAATCAAAATATTGGGATCTGGTGCGATGCACATGACAAGTGATCCTATAATGAAAAGTATGTCCGCTAGAAGTGTTCCCTTCTTTCGGCCATACACATCATTGATCCACCCACCAGCAGCAGCACCAATCATGGCGCCCACCACTGCCATGCTTACAATTGTTTCCTAAGGAATAATAAAATACAATGTTAATATTATTTAGTTATTTAATTGCAAATTCATTTCTTTCTTTCTTTTTTTTTTTTTGCTAATTTGATTTTTCTTATTGGACAGAAGAAATTTCCGAGTTCGTAAACACATTACAAGCAAGAATTATAATTCTGGAAAAAAATTTCACAAAAAAGGAAAAGCATTATGCACAAGTTTAAGGCTTGCCTACAAAAATATTCCTTTTTTCTTTGTTGTCGCTCTCATAGATTAACTATTTTAGTTAAACCAAGTACCCTAAATTATGTCTAAAATTTTGACATCAATTTTATTTTCAAGGTCATGTAAATGTGAGGTAAGCACAAACTCTCATTGTTGTAATATAATAACTTTATTATAAAGCCTAGACAATTAATTTATTGGTCGCAATACAAAACTTTAGGTTAAAAGGTACTTATTAATAAATGAGAGAAAAGGTATGAGGGAAAAGAAGATAATTTTAGGTTATTTTGAATGATATTGTGATGAAGGGCAAGGTAGATATTTTTTCCAAGGGCATAAAGGGAATTTCTTAATTCATACTGTGGCATAAGGACGATTCAATTGAAATTACGTTTTTTTTTAATAGAAAACTACATGGAATTTGAAAAGTTAGATTTTAAATTAAAAGTTTGTCAAAGAGACTTAAATGGAAAGATTCAGGAGCACCGGATACCTGAAGCACTGAATTATCATTAACTGCTTTAAAATCATCTCGAATGTACAAAAGGGCTCCTGATATCACACCTAAAAAACGAAAAGCAACTTAGTTCAAATGGGTAAATATTGCAGATGACCATTTTAAGATGTTCACAGACATAAAACCTTAAACATTTTCTAATAAAATTAAAAATATAAAACCTTTGGTTAACCATATCACTAATTTGGAAAAAAAAAATAGCAACTCTTAAGAACAAATTGTCATGCCAAAACATTTTGTATTGAGGTACCACACCATTCTGCTCTAGGTACAGAATATAGGTACCACACCATTCTGCTCCAGATACAGAATATATATGAGACTTGACTGGGGGCATATCATTCTGCCTGGTATGAATACCAGCAAATTGACAATTTTGCTTATTCCCTGAACATGATGTTGTAAGCTCTGGTAACTGATTTATGCTAAGTGAGCATGCAGACAAACATGGTACAGAAATTACATTTAATTACAACCTTATAGGATAATAATGCTACTGAAAAAAAAATAAAGAAAGAAAGAAAGGATGCAACTGCAACATGCTTTTAACAGGAAGGTGAATATTGAGTAGTCAATTACAAGAATAGAAAAGGAAGATACAGAGACAGGAAAGTCCATGTACCAGTATCATAACCAAAGAGCAATCCACCAATTCCAGCTGTTGCTGTAAGGCCAAGTACATACTTATTGCTCCAGAAAGAAACCTCTGCCTTAGAAGAGGCCTCCAATGGACCTGAACTTCCCGGCATCATCGACTTGTCTATTGTCATCTTTTTCTCATAAGTAATCACAAATTACTTTCAAAAGTTTCTTATTATGGGTTATTTTACAAAACCCAATTCCTAAAGACCCGAAAGAGAGCATCTGGTTAGTGCAATTAGTTGATGAATCATACCACTGCGATCCAATTCGAAGGATTCTTCTGAACTATGCATCCCATCAGCATTGTCTAGGTTTCTTCCCGCGGCCCGGGCTGTCAGACTGGATCCCTTGTGAAAAATCCTAGTGTAAGATACTTGGTTTCTTCTAAGAAAAGAGGACATCATGGGTTTTGAAGGAGAGAGAGAAGATGAGGAGGTGGAAGGAGTCAGAGGCAAGTGAGAGACCACTCTGCTCATCGACATTTCAAGAGAGAGAGAAAGAAAAGGAAAATAGAGAGTTTGCAGTTTGCACAGGGCTTTTCTATTTCAGATTGAACAGACTCGTGTTACTCGCGCAATAATTACACTTCTAAAATACGGATGTGTGTCCGTGGATTATGGAGGATTAACAGCTGGTGGCCTTTAATTGGTGGGAAAAATTTGGTGACATGATGGGTCTCTTGTTCTCTATTGGCTACGGCGAAAAAATATCCGCACCTGCGGAGATCGGCTCGAGAACAGTCCGATCGAATCGACGGTGACGATTAGCGGACGAGGTATTAATCACGGGGCAACAATTGGTGATCGGACGGCGGAGATCAAAAGTTCCGCACTCTGCGGGGGGGGTGGGGGGGGGAACTCCGCAGAGTATTTCAGTTGCCTGCTTCAGTGCCTATATATGTAGAAAATCACTGCCTGTGGGACCGTGAAGAAGCCTTTTATTTTATATGACAGCAAGTCACAACTCACAAGTCAGAGGAGCTGACTAATGACTATACGAATGCTAAGTACTTTTCCTGTCAGTGACTCGCCACACTGACACAGTGTTCTCCAGACACACAGATGAGCTGATTGTAGAAATTTAGTTTGCTATTGTTTTATATCTGGTTATGGGCCAGAAAAATGGGCTTGTAATTTTAGAAGGTATATCATATATGAATAGGCCTCCCATTTTGGTAAATGGTACCCACTACCCAGACCTGCAGATTTTTAGCACAAATTCCAAATAATGAAATAGTCCCGAAAAAATTATAACTAATCTTAATTAATTAAGAAATTTTAAAATAATCCAATTTTAATTAAAAATTTAAAAATAACCGTGCAGTATCGGAATCTCAGATTCCGATACTAATTCTGCTTAGTATCGGAATCCGAAATTCCGATACAAGCTAGTATTGGAATCCCAGAATCCGATACTAGCTTGTATCGGAATCCGATTCCGATACTAGAATGAGCCACTTTTTACATTCTTTTATAATTTTTTATTATTATTTTATCAACTTTCCCGCTATTTTTAGTTAGTATCGGAATCCAGGATTCCGATACTAACTAAAATTTATGAAAATCATATTAATTCATATAGTATTTAATAAATTATATATTACTTTATTAATATCAAAATCTATATCATATAATATTTAAGAAATTATTTCGCATTCATATAATATTACTTCATTAATCTATATCATATAAATATTAATGACATGTAAAGATTTATGTACATGTCATTAAAATAAACTCATTATATATGATTCTTAAAAATACATATATATACGTATAGATTTATGTACATGTCACGAATAAATCAATTCTTGTATAATTGTTGATAGTTGTCTTCAACATATATACTCATTATAGATTTCAAATGTATTGTATCATTGTTGATAGTTTGTCGGAAATGTTTACTTGACGTTATAAGAGTGCCATTTAAATGACATATTAATTCATATAGTATTTAATAAATTATATATTACTTTATTAATATCAAAATCTATATCATATAATATTTAAGAAATTATTTCGCATTCATATAATATTACTTCATTAATCTATATCATATAAATATTAATGACATGTAAAGATTTATGTACATGTTATTAAAATAAACTCATTATATATGATTCTTAAAAATACATATATATACGTATAGATTTATGTACATGTCACGAATAAATCAATTCTTGTATAATTGTTGATAGTTGTCTTCAACATATATACTCATTATAGGTTTCAAATGTATTGTATAATTGTTGATAGTTTGTCGAAAATTTTTACTTGACGTTATAAGAGTGCCATTTAAATGACATATTAATTCATATAATATTTAATAAATTATATATTTACTTTACTTGACGTTTGTTTGTCGGAAATATTTTTATTTACATTTACGCTTGTTTGTCGGAAATGTTTACTTGACGATTTTTATATACTTGACGCTTGTTTACTCGACGTTATAAGAATGTCATTTAAATGACGTTATAAGCACAGAACTAAAGAAATGAAAAGTATAAAATATAAAAATCACAATACGAGATATAAAAATCACTACAAGTACGAGGAGAAAATATCATAACAATGTCATACAAAACGAGATATAACAATCCTAATTCCGTCCATCATGACTGTAATATCCCGTTTCAGGTGAATAATCAATATAAGCGCCTGGTAGCCGTCGAGGGTCTCGGCCGCGAGCAAGTCCTGGTGGTAGACGAGGCGCACGAACTGGAGTGGAATAACGAGGAGGTCTACTAGACGATGCCCCATGATGACCAGACTGTGGACTATAGCCCTCACCGAATACAGGAAATGGAGTCTGAGGCTGAGACTGAGACTGAGTGAAAGGTGACAACGGGTCATCTAAGGGAATACCGTATGTCTGGAAAAATGCCTCAGCCTGACTAAGGGGCTGGCTCCCCATCTGTGGACGAGGCTGCGAGTACATCCCTGCATACTGAGTCTGCTGCAGACTATAACCCCCTCCAAACTGCGTCTGAGTCTGGTACTGAGGATAAGGAGTATGCTGGGTAGGGTACTCTGCAGGGTGTGACTGAGGCTCAGTAGTCTGAGGCGGAGGTGGAGGTGGAGGTGGAGGCTGTGGCTCAGTAGTTTGAGGCTCAGATGTCGGAGGCTCAGATGGCTGGGAATGAGAGCGTCTGCTCTGAGTGATCGGCTGGCTAGGGTGCGGAACATCGAAAAATGAATCGAAGTCATGCAAACTGAAATCACCCTGTTACACATAAAAGCAGTAATAATGTTATAAATTGATTTTGCAAAAGAAGAACATAATAATATTAGATTAAGTTTGTGATATACCTGCATGAACTGATGCTCCTCCCAACCGGGCTCTGGAAGCTCCTCCTCGTCAGACGTATCAGGTATAGAGGCGATGTCCGTCGGAAGACCCTTCGACTCCAACACTTGAGGAATCCGATGAGGCTCGCCGACGATAACCAATGTCGTGCTGCAACTAGTAAGCAACTTCTTCCCAACACGTCTGAATCCCTTCTTCACCGCCCATGCACATCCTCGAAGCACGTCTCTCAAAGTATGTTTAACTTGTTTAATTAATGTTAGCCATCAAATTATATTTAAAATACGTTATTTTGAATGGTTATTGCATAAAAATTAACTCACCAAAGTCAAGTGTGCAGGACTGTCGCGAAGGTACGTTTAGTCAAGTGCGCACCCCCATGTACCCTCAGCCACTGTAGGTACGTGGCCTCGATAGCAGCGCTCCACGACCGCTCCTCCATCACCCTGACCCGAGACATGTCACCCCACATGCCCACCTCCGCCTCGAACAGCTGACGCCAGTCTCTGGCTCGATAGGTGGTCTCCATGTATCCCATCAGCTGCGACATCCTCCACCAAGCCTGTTTTATTTTTTACATGAGTTTGACCAAAATGATATTACGAGAATTAGAAAATATATTAAGTAAATATTTTATTGTACCTCAGGTCGTGGTGGCGGCATTGTCTGGTATAGCATGAACTGGTGCATGACACGATCGGCGTAGTGTCACATTACCATCCAGTAGTGAATGCATGCGATACGGACAATGAACAAGCTCGGATCAACCTGAGCATAAATGTATGAAATTAATATATAGTTTTTTTTTCATTTCTAAAATATATATCAAATTAATATGTATCAGATTGAAGAAGTAAGAAAAATAATAAAATTTGTTTCAAACCTGAGCATAAGGAGGCATGAGGGCCCTGATGTGGTCGTAAGGCCTCCAAACGACGTGCTGGAGTCTGATCTTCATGAGAATGTCCCGAGCATAATCCATTCCTGATGCTTTAGTAGGGCCTTTCAACTTCTTCGATTTAGGGCGTGTAGTCCATCTCCTGCAATATTTGAACATGTTTGTTTAGTTATCTTATTTTTAAACAAAAAAATACTTTTCAAATATTAATTTCAAATAGAATGAACATACCTCCCGTAAGGTGGACATGTATCAATAGACGGTAGACCCCAGCCGGTAAAATCCTCCGTGATCATAGGCCGACACAATGTCAATCTCGCATACGACCAGGCCTGCAAAAGCAACCACGGAGCCCCGATGTTGACACTGTTATTTATCGCTGCAGTGTCCAAGCCTTGGTATAGCGCAGCAAGTGTGGTCGCACCCCAATTGTACACTCCCTGAGAGGGAGTAGTACGAAGATCCTACAAATATTTACAAATTTCATTTATGTCAGTGAGTCAATTATGGCGAAAAAAATGTAGAAAATATAATTATTAACAGAACTCATAAAGATTTTATAAAAACGACTAACCCGCAAAAGATCAAGATAAAAGGCCGGAACAGAGTCTCCCGTGGCATCCGGAAATAACGAGCAACCGAGAAGTTCTAGCACGAAGGCCCGTGTGTATCTGTCAATCTGGTCCTCATCGTCTGGGATGAGGTCAACATCCTTCCACATCTTCCGCAGCTTCGTAAACCTAACCGCATGTTTTCTCCTGCATTTCAATTTTATTGTTAGAACTAAACATTAAGTTTAATATAAAGTACACATTAAGTTTTATAATTTTCTTACTTTGTATTTCTTTCTCGGAAGCACTTTTCAACTTCCTCCTGTGATGTATCCTGCGGCAACGCATATGTGGCAAGAAGCTCAAGGTCATCAATATCACAACGACCCGTCACGACTCGGCCAGTCGTCGGTAAACCATATAAGAATGCCACGTTTTGCATGATAGTTCAAATTCTATTATTATACATATAAATCATAACACAATTAAGATGAAATTTACTTATAGAACGTCACGTACCTCTAAACTGACAGTCATCTCGCTAACATGCGGAAAGTGAAACGTGTGGGTCTCCGGCCTTCAGAACAAGGCCAAACCCTGCACAAGCGTATGATCTACAGGCATATGACCAAGCTGAATGACGTGAATCAACCCAAGTGTCGTCAGATACTGGTCCACCTCAGGAGTCCTAGCCATCATCGGCTTGTGCAACACTGGAAATCAATCCTTTATAGGTAAAAAAAAAAAAATTAGAGACTATATTTGTGTTTAAATTTTGAAATAGTAATGAAAAAAAATAACATACATCAGTGCCACGAAGCTGGGGTTGTTGCAAATGCAACAGACGATCATCATCAGCAGGAGGAGGGGAAGAAGAAGGGCCCGCTGAGGTAGAAGCGCCGGCTGAGGTAGAAGCGCTTGTTAAGAAGTGCTCAATTTTAAATTTTTGGATCAATTACAACTAATTAATCTCCATTAAACATCAAGCAAGACAAGGATCTAGTGCTAAAGCATTCACACATCATGAGAAAAGGGATTGAACCATTACCTCTCCTTAAATCGTATCAAGGAGGCTTAGATCCAATGCATAGGAGTCGGTGGCGTGCTCGCGCCTTGCCTCCACCACCTTGATCGCCTCTAGCCCACCAAAGATAGCAACCACGACTTGAGAGAGATGCTAGTTTCTCTCAAGTCCAAGCTCTCCCTTTTTCAAATCCAAGTTTCTCTTTCTATTAAACTATTTTATTGGAGGAAGAGAGATGAGATAGGGGTGCTCAACACATGAGCTCAAGAGAGAATGAGAGGGAGAGATGGGGCATGGGAGAAGAGGAAGAGAGAATGTGGTGGCTAGGGTTTGGCTCTCTAAAAGGACCCCTTATTTATAGACCACCCATCTCTCATCCACACTTGTAGCTATTTACAACTATGCCATCCACCCTAAGAGGCCACCTAATGGGCTTTCTTGGGCCATCTCAATAAAAGACCTTTATTCATTAATTCACCAATTAATGAATTCTCCTTTAATTCTCTTTAATTTGGGCTTTTAATTTACTAATTAAATAAAATACATTAGCTCAATATAATTCTAGTAATTATATGTGTTGAATATAATTAATTATTAACTTATTAATAATTAATTCTTGAAGAGCTTTATGCATTAAATTATTTCTAACATGATCCATTTGATATAATTAATTATTATGGTTTATAACAACATATAATTAATTAATCAACTTATCATGTCTCGTATTCTCCAATATAAATAAATAATGCACGTGTGGTCAATATCTTATTTGTGCGACCCTTTTGAGGATTTATGTTATGTTGGCCATGGATAATAAATCGTTATTTATTTCCAATAATCATAAGCGGTATCTAGCAACACATTATGATTCCCAATTCGCATAAATAATGTACGGCTACAATATTTCAATCCTGCATAAGAAATAAAAGTATTTCCTTGTTTGATTCTTATGTCACACGATATCTTTGTATAATCCAAGATAAGAATGTGTCATTCTTGCAGATTATACATTTCTTGATATAGAGTTGATTGTACAAGTTGCTAGCAAACAATTCAACTCCATCAAGGGGCCCAAACAGATATCATCACTCACTAGGTATACTAATGAGAGACATACGATTTTCTTGATGAATAACTTTTCCCCGCACAATTCAAGAGAACATAAATAAAGTCCTTATAGCAGCCTTTATCAGAAATCAACGTTAGACGATATTTATTAAACCTATCCTCATGTGGAAAAGGTGAACATCTCAAACTTAGAATCAAACTCATATGAAATAAACAATGACACATAACACAATCCATATGTTTATTTCATTGGGTCAAGTCCTGTACTATGTTCCAATAACATACACATATGCAATTAAGTTGGTAACTCCTTACCTATGATTTGTAGAACTTAATCATCACTTAACTTGCATACTAATCTTTTATGATAATTAATGTTCCTTATTAATTATCAAGATTACGGACGATTTAGATTTATTATTGTCATTCTAATGAATGATCCACAGAGATCTACAATTCAGATCCTCAACCTGAATGATCTGTCAATAATAAACTCTAGGAACAAATGATCAAATATCATCATTAACATAAACTAAGAAAATAAGTCATTAAATATTGACTTCTAGGACATAACTCCAACAGCGCTGGCATCAGCAACACCAGAGGAAACGACATTCGTAGCCTCAGGCTCGTCTGCAGTAGAAGCCTGAGGATCGATCCATAGCCTGGTGGATCTACGTGATGTCTCAGGTGTTCTTCTTCTCGGTGGCATTTTCACTTAATAAAAAAAAATTCAATGTCAGAAATCTAACAAACTTTCAGCAGCATCTCCCCTGTACCGGGAGGGTTTCCGAAAATTTCTTCACCCAAACCCCCCCTAAATAGAGTTTTAAACCTATTTCAAACCCAGTAATCATATCAAATATTCTAAATTAGCATATCACAATCATATGACAATTATATTAAATATTCCAAATCATATCAAATAAGCACATCACATCACATTATACTATTAAATATTATAAATTACATACATAAACTATGCAAAATAAATAAAATAATGAATAAAAATACTCATTCGATCGACGACAGCTGCTGAAATATGAAATTTGAATCTTGGATCTTGTTAGATATTTTCTGTACATTTAAAAAAAATAATATCAAACTAAACGAATTATCCAATTTTTCTATTAATTATTCAAATTTTTTCAATATTTTTTCTATTTTTTCTAATATTAACCTAATTTTTATGAAATTTTCTATTATTATATCATGTCTTGACCCATATGCTATGACATGTCCGTCCTGAGTAAGAACACATCCTAGCCCATATTGAGATGCATCAGTATATACAGTGTATTCTTGTCCCGAAATTGGCATAGCAAGAATGGGAGCAGTTACTAATCTCTGTTTCAATTCCTTAAAACTCTTCTCTTGAGCTTCACCCCACTCAAATTTTATGTCTTTTTGTAACAATTTGGTAAGTGGTCGAGCTATCTTGGCAAAATCCAGCACAAATCGTCGATAATAACCTGCTAATACAAGGAAACTTCGTACCTCAGTCACCTTCTTCGGTGGTTTCCACTCCATCACGGCTTTAATTTTATCTGGATCAACCGCTAGTCTTTTTCCAGATATGATATGTCCTAGAAAAGCGATTTGCTCCAGCCAAAATTCACATTTAGATAATTTAGCATACAACTGATGTTGGCGAAGTCTGTCCAATACTGATCGGAGATGCTCCCCATGTTCTTCCTTCGTCTTTGAATAAATAAGGATGTCATCAATAAATACTACCACACAAGAGTCTAACAAATCATGAAAAACTCGATTCATCAGGTCCATAAAAGCTGCAGGAGCATTAGTCAATCCAAAAGGCATTACCAGATATTCATAATGTCCATATCGGGTACGAAAGGCAGTTTTCTCAATATCACTTGGTCGAATGCGTAATTGATGATATCTAGTTCTTAAATCTATTTTTGAGTAAACTGAAGATCCTTGAAGTTGATCAAATAAATCATCAATCCGAGGTAAAGGATATCGATTTTTAATTGTTACCTTATTAAGTTCCCGATAGTCAATGCATAGTCGTAAAGATCCATCTTTTTTCCGAACAAACAAAACAGGTGCGCTCCAAGGAGAGGAACTAGGTCTAATAAATCCCTTTTCCAACAACTCTTCCAGTTGTATTTTGAGTTCTTTCAATTCAGCAGGGGCCATTCGATATGGAGTTTTAAAAATGAGGGTAGTGCCTGGTATTAACTCAATTGGAAATTCAATTTCCCTCTCGGGTGGTAATCCAGAAATTTCTTCTGGGAACACATCAGAATATTCCGACACTATAGGTATAGAAGTTAAGTCTAGAATTATAGACATTAGTTTTACCACCGTAACCAAGTAAGCTGAACAACCGGCTTCCATTAGATGCTTAGTTTTAAGTGCCGAAATATAAGGTATTACATCACCAGCCTTCCGACACTTTAAAGTGCATATAGTTTGGTTTGGAAGTTCAAAAGTCACTTCTCTTTTTGCACAATTTATAACAGCAGAGTGTTGAGTAAGCCAATCCAGTCCCAACAATATGTCATAATTTGCTATATCCATAACCAACAAATTTACCCTTAAATCCCGTCCTCCTACACGAACTTCTCGATTCCAACAATGTGCAGAGGGTTGGGTGGCTTGCCCTAAAGGTGTTTGAATTTGTAAAGTTCTTTCACTTGTTTCTATAACCCATCCACATTTTTCCGCAAAAGAATTGGACACAACTGAATGATTACATCATGTGTCTAGTAATATATAAGCAGGGCTTCCAGAAACAAGTAAAATACCTGCCAGAAGATCCGTTGCCACTTCATCTGGGTCTGCCGTTACTCCAGTTTCTGGATCAATCATTTCTTCCTCCAGATTCTCTATCTCTATTACTTCTTCTTCGTTAGGCATCTCAGTTGTTGCATCTAGGGCATGAACGACGGTAGTTCTGTTGGTCTGTCCTCCACGTGCATTACCACGACCTCTTGGAACTACTCCGGTTCCTCGCCCAGTACTCGTTCCCGCAGTCATTCCTCTTTGTTGATTTATCCATGACTTTGGGCAATCTCGGGCCCAATGATCCGAACTCCCATAACCATAACAGACTCGATTTATTTGACGACACTCAGCTTCAGAATGTGGTTGTTGACACCTTCTACACCAATTAGAACTAACAGGTTGAGGTGTCCGGCCAGCCAAAGGCAAAGACGGCCTTGCCACATGGGGTGTAGGCAATCCCACTGGTCTTGGAAATGTTCTTGCAGTTGGTGAGGCTGGCATCCCCCGTCCAGTTACCACTGTTCCACGTCCCCGCACATTCCTAGCTTGATTCATTCGCTGCTGAGCTTTTCGCTTTTGATACACATCAACTTGCTCCGCTGCATCCATCAATTGTTGAAGCCCTTGATTCGCTCGTATGTCCACCGTCGTGGCAATATCAGGATCCAAACCATCCAAGTACTTTCGCCTTTGTCGATATGGATCATTGAAAATATCAGGGGCATATTGGGACAAACTAAGGAATTGAGTATTGTATTCCGCCACCGTCCGTCCCATTTGTTTCAAAGTCACGAATCGATTTCTCATATCTTCTTTATGTACAGTACTCATAAACCTCTGCTCAAACCTTTCCTCAAACCAGGCCCACGGAATTTGAGTCACATCGCCTTCATAACCCCATTTCACACCTTCCCACCAAAACCTGGCTGCATTTTCAAGATAATAAGTTACTAGATTCATCTGTTGTTCCGTTGGGGCTTGACAAACCTCCAACTGGCTTTCATAGCAGCCAACCATTCTTCTGCGGCTTTAAAACCGCTTTCTCCATTGAACTTGGGTGGTGTCAATCGGGCAAACGCTTCAAATTTTCTAAAATTTGCTTCCTCTCGATCCCTAGGACCTTGGTTATCTTGCTCAGTAGCTCGACGTCCTCGTTCATAGGCTTGCAATAATCGATTTACTTCTTCATCTTCCAATTCCACACGTTCTTGCCTTTCTGGTTCAGGGGCGCGACGGCCACCCCGTCGTCCACGTGCATTTTCCATTACTTAATTCTGCTATTCGACTCACTTTTTAGATCAATAATAATTGTGTAGGGTTAGTGTAAAATAGAAGATATCAAAATAATAAATGAAAATGCATTTCTTGTAAATAATGTATTAATATATACAATGCATGCATGCTTATCTTTAACGTAAATCCAAAAATCGTCTTAGTCCACCTTCTACCCACGTTGCGTGATACTGGTTAGGGCTTAAACCAAACCTACGCTCTGATACCACCACAAAGAGATGTCACATCCCGTCCCTAAATATGACAGCTCCCGCCACAATAACACAAAATTAGTATTATCGTAAGGCTTTAGTTTAGAACTTAACCTGAACATTTATGACCATTTTTTTTTTATATACAGCGTGTAAATAAGATATAAAGTGATTTGAAGCATACCAAGCAAATCACAACACAAGCAAATCAAGTCCAAAAACCACAACTCTCACACTATCATATAAAATACATATGCTACAGTGTCACAACATCACCATCATCAGAAACCGGCACACACATAACAAAGGACCACAAGCCCTGAGAATGGACTCAATATCTACAACACTTAGTCTAACTCACATGTGAACAAAGTCTAGACTAGTGTACCAAAATTTTTAGTCCATCTCACCACCAAACTAACCTAACAAGTCTCAAACACACAAACACACACACTACTCCAAGACGATACCCTCGTCATCGGAGTCACTAACAACTATCACTGGGGTGGGAGGTATCGAAGGCTCTGGAACTGGAGGTGAAGCAGGCGCAGGAGGTGGAGGAGGAGTATACTCGAGATAAATATATACACCGTCAGGAGACATAGAAACGTGGTACGTAAGGGAAGTGCGCATATGAGGAATAAAAGTATGAAGATGAACATGCGACCCATCAATCACGAAGAGCGGAGGACCCCTCAGCGGCCTGTGGGTACCCTGGAACCCCCAACCAATCGAGGTACATGCAAAACAAACGGAGTGAGAATTGATTCTCAGTGCGGGTTTTAGTTCCAGACGTGGATTTCTAGTTGAAATCTAAGTCTAGAATAAATCCCGTAAAAATAACATGAATTTAATAAAATAATAGGTAAGTATTTAATTAAATGAAACTTTAAAAATATTTATACTAAAAAAATGCAATAGAATTTTCTAATAACCTACCGTGCAACGAAGTAAAACCGGACCTATCAGCACCATCTGTGTAGCACATGCACAACAGACAAGTCAAGAAAATCAGCAAAGTCTGATCCGTCAAATCATAAGTCATATAAAGATAATTAAATATACACTCAGATCTCCCAACTCAACTAGTATGAGCAGGCGGAAAGAGATCTTCCCCAGACAGGGCAGGCGGTAGAGATTTAAAAATCCCGAGCCCTGACAAGCGGAAGGGATTCCATATCCGTATAGTACTATCGAACTGGCCAAAGTCGGTGGCCGACCGACTTTGGAGAGTGGTTTAATTTCTTTTAAATTCTATCCATTATCATTAGCTTCTCAAGACTTTCGGAATTCATCATAACAGGCAATAATCATTAATTGAACTGATACAATGTTGTTCAATAAATCAAATGATAAACAAACTTGCCTGACTTCATTAATATTCAAATTTTCAATAATGGAGACTTAATTCAACATGATATTTTTTTTTTGAGTTGTAATATCTGTATCTAATAACTAATATGATCAATCATTAATGCATACAAGTCGGTATTCAACATGCTATGCACTAATTTAAAATTTACCGAACAAAAATTTCTATAGATATCCACGTTCCGCACCTTTATCGTTGTCTGCTTCCGAACCCGTCCAATCTCCTGTAAAAATCAGAAAACCGTTGAGAATTAACTAACGGTTTCAATTAATTATCTAACTTAGAAATTCAGTTTTCCTAACACCCCACTAAAATAAAATCCTTAAATTAAATGATATTTGGTTATAGTAATTATTTGTGTTTTCAGTAGTTCTTTAAAATTTTATTTATTGATTCCTCATTAATTATGTTAGTATAGTTTAATAGATTTTTATTTACTTTAACATGATTTAATATTTATTACTATTTATTTAAATTAGTTTAAATTTTTTTAAGTTAATAATTAAATAAATAAATAAATAAATAAATAAATAATTAAATAAATATAATTTCGAAAATTAACTTTTAGAAGAAAATAAATTCTTAAGTTTAATAAATTTAAATGACTTAATTCAATTAAATTGTTGTTCATTTTATTAGAATAAGTATATTTAAATTTTATAAAAAAATTTAAAATTTTTTTTTAAAATGTTTTGAATTTCAAAAATTTAATTATAAAATAAGAAATAAGAAAATTATAAAACATTAACTCAATTTAATTTAGAAATAAGAAATATGAAAATTCAAGATTCAAAATTTTATTATTTAATTGTTGGGATCAGATAGTCGGTGATTTTGTATCTATTCTGGATTTTCACTCGGACTGTTCTCATCATTTCCCGAAATCGACTAATTAAAGGTATACCTAAACGTTTCGTTGGCCTTTCCTTTAATGATTTGTTAAGCCACATTAGTTTTAACTTAATCATAGATTAAGTTTATTAATTGTCCAATTATTAAATCTAATTAAATTAGATTTAAGTTACATATATATAAATCGGGCCAACATCTCACATTTTTTTTTTCTTCGCACTGGGCCAATAGAGAAAAGCCCAACTTCCTCTTTTTTTTTTTCCCGCAACAGGCCCACACGAAAAACCAGCCCAAAAAGGCGAAACGGCTGAGCCAGGTCAAACTGATCCATTTGACCTGAGCCAGTCTAACGGATCCGAACCCATCTCCGACAAAATCCAATAACACAAGAACCCGACCCCATAACTCAGCGAAGAACTTCCAAAAATAACCTCAGATCATTTTATTTCACAACCCAGCCCTTTTAATTTACATTTGGGCCCTTTTTCATCACATTTAGGTCCTTTTCTCTCACAAATAGGTCCCCAGACCCAAATTTTTTTTCACGAAACAGTCCCTGTAACCCGTCACAGTACCAGACAGGTACCAGAATGGGTACCAGCGATGCAAGAACTGGTACCACCACTCTAATCGCCTGCACACATCATCGCAAACACTCATCAAGCCATCCTTTAACTAAAAACTCAAAAAAATTTATCAATTTAACATTGTTTCTTCAAACCATATACCCATAACCCTCAAATCACTATAACAATCTAATTTATAGCAAAATTTTACATTCTATAGGTTAAATCCATCACCAAAAAGCATTTTAAGCATTCATTCCCCACTGTTATTAAGCATAATCTCACTATCAGTGATTAACAACCCGACTAAACCCTATTTTTAAGAAATAACCAAAAACCTTAACTTTTCCTTAACAGTAAGCACCAACGACATCATTTAGACCCATAACAATCCTCATAAACTAGGGCTGTCAATGAAACCCGTTTACCCACTTACCCTACCCGTATCGCATTCGATAAGGCGGGTATGGGTAAGATTTTATTTTCGTTAGACTAACGGGTATGGGTACGGATAAAGAAAAATTTTCGTTAACTTATTGGGTACGGGTACAGGTAAGGGCTATTTCATACCCATTATCTAACGGGTAAAATTTTACAAAAATATATGTATATATAATCATGTTATTAGTATATTTCATAAATATATATTTATTTCCATCTTCATCCAAATTAATTTATGTTGATGAAAAAATTAATTTGTACCCTATTATATTATAATTTGATAATTAGTTATATAGATTTCTTTGAATTCTATTGATATGGGAATAAATTTCATGATATATTTTTTTTATATCTAAAGTATTATCTAATGTTGTACTTTATCCATATATTTATTTGATATTTATTTAGCACATTATATATTTTTTATTAAATTAATAATATTATTATTACCCATTATGTACCGTTATCGTACACTTACCGTTAATTCTTAACGGGTACGGGTAGGGTGCGGGTAAAGTCATTTTTTAACGGGTGCGGATAGGGTACGGGTAAAGAAAATTTTAACGGGTGCGGGTATGAAAATACCTTCTACCGTACCGTACCGTACCCATTGACAGCCCTATCATAAACCCCTTTAAACCATGATATTAAGCATAGAAATTTTTCCCAAAAATTCCGAATTAATTCTCCAAAAATCTGAGAAAAATCGGAGTAGGAGATATAGAGTTATACCTTTGATCTCTAGATTCTCCCCTTCACTTTCTTTCTCTTTCCCTCTTCCTTTTTCCCCGGATTTTCCCTCAAAGCCAACCAAACCGACATATACAGAAATTTCCCCTTTTATACCCGTACCCAAAGGAAATTACCAAAAATTATTCATAGAAAAGGGAACGGCGACGATTTACCTATCGAAATTTTCACCATTCTCAAAGTCCACCTCGCCTCTCCTCCGCGTAAAGAGATAAGAACGGAGAAAAGAGGGTAAATGGCGATAGAGGATTGGTTAATCTGAACCTCCCTCTCATCTCCATTTCACTTATTACTGTACCACGGCAGCGAAACACAGACAATCAAGCGATCGGAGGAAACGAAGAAGAAGAGAGAAAAGGAAAGGGAGAGAGACAGCGGCGACAAGAACGGAGAGAGAAGAGTCTCTCTCTTTGTTTAGTTAAAATCGTTTTTATTAATTTTAACCCTTTCGGATCTTCTGTTGCACTGTGTGACAAAGTTTGTATAATCAAGAATGCTGCTACTCATATAGATTATTAACAAATATTATTTCATTAAGTTTTGAATAAATCTTAATATTAGATTTGATTTTAATTAAGCTTTGATTTTACTAGAATAATAAATTTATGCTTGAATATTATACAAAATCAAAGATTTTGAATTCGAATCAATGTATACATATGAATTTGATGTCGATTTTTTTATGTATAAATTCTTATTTTATTAATTAAATTTCCTTAATCAATTTCCTAATTAACTTAGTAAATTCTAAATTTGCTAGTTATGTTACAGGTTAGATAATTCTAGAATTAGTATTATGTATCTAGGCACATCCATAGCAGACATTATATGAGTATAAATAGGCATAGGACTTGTATGTTGTATCAAGTTAGAAAGAGTGAGAGAATATAAAGTGTATAATCCTTCAAGTTAGTAATAAAAGAAAGTTAGAGTCAAATCAATCCTCTCAGTTAGTCCCATAGCTCCAATTAAATACGAGATAATACCTCAACATAAAGTTTTCTTTCGACAATGTATACATAATTTTTCAGATAAACAGAGTTGTTATTATGAGACATATGTCAATCTTCAAATGACTAACTAATAATACATCTCAGACTCACAATTACCATAATTTTGTTATCAAAGAGATAATACATATAATTTTTTAGTGGTTGAAAAAGAACAAAATGTATAATTACCATATTCAGTCTATTGAAATTTCAAACTAAGCTACCCCCTTGAAGTTATCATAATCTGTTGACATACGGGTCTTATCCACATGTCTACGTTTTACTATGGGAATGAAAGTCAACTAGGAATAACTACAAATCTCGGAAAAGCAATTTGAGTGATCTTTTCAGTTAATTTGATGTGTTCCACACGTTTTTAACTTGCTCCTCGTAGTGAAAACTGCAACATAATTCTTGTTGATGAAATGAAATGCATGGCTAGCTAGCTGGTTTTTTGCATTACAGCATTTTTTTAGCTAACGTTTCTAATTCTAAGCCTTCAGGGAAGATAATAATGTACTACAATTTAAAAGTTTCCCTCTGTTATCACAATTGAGATAAGTGGCTGTAAATCATCGGATCAATAAAAATATGATGTAGATATATATGCACATGCATTGGCATTTTAGGAAAATACATCTTATTTTATAATTTCTACGATTTGGTTTTAATTAACAATTAATCAACGCCAAAAATGACTTCTCTGCTGCCATTAATTTTGTGACAACAAATATATAGATTCTAAAATCTAACATGTATCTTTGTCCTAACACGTACGTGTGACACGACAGTTTGTCTAAGTAGCTGATCAACATATATTTTTTTGTAATCTAAATCTGGTCATCTTGAAGAGGATTCAGATTTAGAGCAATTTTGTTTGTGGTATGTTAGTGACCGTATAAAGTCCTGTAATTTATTACCAATATTCGAAAATGAAATTTGTCTTTATTATATTACGTTTGTACGATCAGCCATGTGACTATACCATTCTTCCAAGTGTTTCTTACGTGGCTTTCCGTTGACTTTATTAGTTGAAGGTTCTAAGAGATCTTATCACAACAATAACTGTTATAATAAATTATTCTTATGGTTACATCAGAATATTAAACTTAACAGCTAAGCCTTCAGAGCAAGGAGAGTTTAGATCCACTTATCCGGCCGGCTGTAGCATACCTCATTTATTTATAAATGTACTGCATAATATTACTCGGAAAAATGAATTCGGAATTTTCTGTAAATTCGGCAGCTTGTTACTGTTAACTGTTAAGTGATGGGCTTACCTAGCTATTAGGCGAATAGACTTTTAATGTAATTTTTATATTTGTTCTCTTTTTTCTTTGTAATATATATTTTTTTATCCTTCGAGCATTTATATTTAATTAATTCATTGCAGTTTTAATTTATACTTTTCTGTTTGGTAAAATATTTAGAGATCTGCCATTTTTTTAAAGCAAGTTTGACTTTATCATAGTAGTTCTCTTTCCTAGCAGCCCACATGGATTAGGTTAATTTAGTATTTGAGCTTTGTCTGATTATTATTATTATAACATCATTATCTTTCTAAATGACGCAAATGTTTATTTGACTAACAGATCCAGGATAACCCAACAAGAAAAAAGAGCACGTACGTATAAAGTACTGGTACAACAATTATATAAGGACAAAGCATATGTTGACTTTTTCTGATCTCTATAAATTTTTGCAGCCAATATTTCGGATTGACAGATGCCCTTTTCAGCCTCTAAGATAATAATATCATTTTTTTTTTCCTTAGGTTAGTTTTGTGGGCCGCCATGTTTGTCCTCGTCAGCTGCGTTAAAATATATGGGTATAAATATACAAATTAAATTTCTTTAAATATAATATGTTTCTTTGTTAGACCCTAAGGTTTTAAAATTCGCATTTTCATTAAATTTTCAATTTATGCTTAATAAGTCATTAATTGAATCATATTCTGCAAAAATTAAGTGAGATTAAATTCATGATGCTAGCACCGTTTTATGTGAAATTTTTACTAGTGTTTTCAGCTTATGCTAAATAAGTCATTAGATCATCTTCTATAAAAATAATATAAAAATTCACTTAGCACCGTATTAGAACTATGAGTATATGACGACACTAATTAAGGAGGGATTTAATATAAATACTTAATTTTCATGCTCCATTAGTCTGTTATGATCACCTATGGAGTAAACAAAACTTAAAACGAACTTATTAGTATTTTTGAATTAAATTGTGGTTATAAAGAGTATAAATAATAATAATAATTCAATGTGAACCTGATTATCAGATCAATTAATTATTTATCGGATTATTGGATAAACAAATTTTGATGAGAAATGTATTTAAAGGATAAATCACAAAATTGACCGAAGCCTTTTAAACAAACAAAAACTAAATATTTCTTGAATATGTTCTTATCCTTCAATTAACCTATGTTCTATAAAATTCCAAACCGAACAAAAATTCTGGAAATCCAAAAATTACTCAGACACGAAACATATGTGATTCAATCATGGCAATCGTTAGACATTCAAGAAATCCAAAAATTACCTATTGTTTGGTTAGCGAAATTCTCTACAACAGATACCAAAAAGTTGGTCAACTTTTGCACCGAAATTGGACGATTCTGTCCCTGACCTAAAATTACCTAAATTCATCTCTTTATATCATCTATTCGAATCGGCAGCATTGTTTTATCACCAGTTCAAAAACCCGGCTGAAATGTTTGTGAAAATTTAAAATTCGAAAAGAAATTTCCAGCAGCCATTCATATAAAACGCCTTTGATAAAAAAAAAAAAAAAAAAAAAAATCCATTGTTCTGATCATGAAATGCTTTGACCAAACAATATTGTATTACGCCAGTACTTATCCAAAGCATTCAAAAATGAAGGTTAGAAATGTTTTTCCTTTTCAATTCTTACTAATTTATTGATTAATCTAATGATCCTGTTATATATTTGAGTTGAATATTTGTGATATGGAGCTAATCTAGTCAGGGCTGCTTATCATCTTATCATGACATGTACGTGTTGATCCACTCTGTATATATCAATTAAAAAAGGCGTGTATTGCATGCAATATCTGAGTGCACCATTTTCGTATGAAGATTCAAAGCGACAAATGCGCAGTTTGAAAACTAAATTAACTTGGACTTTTCCCCTCCTCTTGTCTTTATAAGCAAGCCCATTTGCGCGAAGTTTCTTGAATGAAACAAGGAAGAGAGAGTGAGAGAACTTGTAGCTGCTTCCAAGATTTCAAAAGCGATCAGTAGACAGACACACAGTGCAGATAGAGAGAGAGAGAATGGAGGAAATTGCGGATTGGAGAGGAAACCAAGTTAATCCAAAGAGGCATGGAGGGGTCAGAGCTACTCTGTTTCTCTATTGTAAGAACCATAACAAGCAATATGCTTTATCATTCATTACATATTGGAGTCATATCTGTTTTATTTCAACTCTTGAAATTGAAAATATATATGCCTCACTTTTAACAGTGTGCTTAATTTACTTGTGTGCTTTCTGATAATACACACATACAGCACATAATGTACTCCATAAATATAGAAGCTTAATTGTATTTTTGGCTACACAGAAAATTCTGTCAAGCACAATTTCTTCTATGTGAGAAATATCTAACATCCTTCGGGAAATTTCAGAACTTTGTAGCTTCTTACTTATTAAAGTGCTAACAATAATACATTTACATTTAACAACCATGCATTACTGATATACTAAAGTTTAATTTCTTAATAAGTTTTCTTGTGATTACTAAAAACAAATTTAAATTTCACACATTTTATATATGTATTCCTGCAGTGTTGGTGGTGGAGAGGAGCAGTGTTAACGCTGCAAACACAAATCTGGTTGGCTTTTTCCGTTCGACCCACAACATGACCATTGCACGCAGTGTGATTCTCAGCACAAATTTTGGTGGTGCGACGTGGATATTGTCAATTGTGGGATCATTTGTAGCAGATTCTTATGTAGGAAGATTCAAGGCCATATTTTTCTTTGGCCCTTTTGAGATCTTGGTAATCTTTCTATGCCTTTAGGAATCTATCAGACAAAAATTGTTGCGGTACCAGCCATAAAAGCTAATACTTAGGTTAAGCAAAAATGTGGATACATGCTTAAGAAGAAAGCTTGCAAGTATAACATTCAATTATAAGATTGCACAATTTAATTAAGTTACACAAACTTTTCTATTAACTAGACTATAGATATTTCTCGCTAAAGCTTCTATTACCGACTTTTAAGTGTCAACTCAATTACTTTCATCATTTCATGAGGCCAAGTCAATTTTATCTCTTTGAAATCTACATACCTCTCCCTATACATCAATGGATCGAGGGATTTCCTGATGTAAAGGAATGTAATCCTTAACAACTGAAAATTAAAATGTTTATAAAGACTAACCATTTTCTATAAACAAGAAAACCTATCGGACTTGTATATGAAAAATGCATGAGTTTCAATTTCAGACAGCAAATCTAATTAATAATCTCCACCATGAAAATAGGGATATGGATTACTTGCTTTCCAAGCGCACCACTCTTCGCTGCACCCGCCTCAGTGCAACATGAAACAAAATAATGCAAATTGTGAGTCACTCCAAGGCTGGAAAACCTTGCTGCTTTACCTCGGCCTCTTCATGGTGGCAATCGGCGAGGGCTTCATGCGACCTTCTACACCTGCATTTGGCAGTGACCAGTTCGATACCAATGACCCACCTCAAATGAAACAAAAGATTGGGTTTTTTGACTTTGCTGCCTTTGCTACTTGCTTTGGTGCAACCTTTGGTCCAGTGCTCGTGGTTTGGGTTCAGAGTTTTAAAGGTTGGAATCTGGGTCTAGGTGTATGTTCACTGTTCGTGCTCTCTGGGCTGCTTCTTGGAGCTGTCGGATCCCCCTTTTATTGCTATCGGTTACCTAGTGGAAGTCCGTTGACCCGTATTTTACAGGTATATATGTGTAGTTGCACGTGAATTTCATATGTTTTTTTCCTAAGAAATATAAGGACATTTAAAGTGATTCAAGTCTTATGTGCTATTTATTATCTAGCGTATATATATTGAAAAACATATTTCATACTCCTTAATATGCCACATACTAATTAACACAAGGACTGCTATAGGTAGGTTGTGATTGAGGATTATCTCACTTGCTATATCAAGGGTTGACGATAAATTATGCCAATATAGTACAAGTAATGAGTAAGAAAAAAAAACAATAATATATGATCTTATGTTTCACCTAACTAGCTTGTAGTTTTGGACTTTCACTTGAGAAAGACATCATGTTCAATTATGACAAAAAGAATAGAAATTTATTTAAGTGCAATGTATCACATATATGAATATCGTTCAGAAATTTACTAAACAGACGTGTTAAATTTTAGGTTATTGTTGTGGCATTCAAAAAGAGAAAGATTCATGTAATGCCTGAGAAAGACATGGAAGATCCTGAGCTTTCTGATCTTCCCATAGATACCAATGATTGGGAAACACTTTCTAGCACAAAAGTATTAAGGTAACAAAATTAACAATCTTACATTAACATTTAAATTGCAAATTCTAGAAGCACAAATGTCAAACCTCAATTCTGTCATTACAATACACAAAACAAAAGGTTGACTCAATATATATATCCATGCAGGTTTCTAGATAAAGCATCAATATACACCGGCGATACAAGTGCATGGTCATACTGCAGTATTTCTCAAGTCGAGGAGACTAAATCTTTCCTAAAGATGTTACCCATACTCTTTAGCTCTGTATTATGTTACTTTCCTTTTGCTCTCTTCTTCACCCTAACTGCCCCTGTAGCCGCCACTATGAATACTCAACTGAGAGGTGTCAGAATAGCACCAGCATCCCTTTATGCTGTGTCAGTAATCATTCAGTGGATTATCCTTGTATTATACAACCGTGTAATCACACCTCTAGTAGCAAGGTGTACAAGTAACAAGTATAGTAATGTGACATCTCACTTGGTGCGTGCCGGAGTTGGCTTTGTATTTGCAATGCTCGCAACAATTGTTGCAGCATTGGTTGAGAGAAAGAGGAGGATGGCAACGGACCCCAAAAATATATCATTTCTTTGGATGCTACCGCAATTTATTCTTGTCGGTCTCATGGAAGTGACATCATTTGTCGGGTTGATGGAGTTCTTCAGCAATCAGTTGCCGGAGCAAATCAAATCTCTAGGATCTTCTATGGTGTTTTGCATTGTAGGTATGTCGGTATGGTTGGACGGAGCGATTGTTGCAGTTGTAAGTAGAGTTACCAGAAAAGGCAGCGATGGCATTGGGTGGTTGGATGGAAGGACTTTTGATACAACTAGGCTCGATCTTTTCTATGGCATGCTATCTGTACTTGAATTTGTTGCTTTGTTAAATTTTGCCTTTTGGGCAAGAAAATACCTGCAAGGACAAAGGTCTCAATTAGGGGTGAGCAAAAAACTCGTAACTCGTGAGTTACTCGAACTCGACTCGAGAAAAACTCGTTGGTAACTCAAGTTCTAGCAACTCGAGTAATGCCGACTCGTGAGTTATATTTGACGAGTTCGAATTAGGCCCAACTCAACTCGGCTCAACTCGAGTCGGCAACATATATAGGCTGAGTAAATAAAAAATATTGTATCAGTGTATAGTCCAAAAATTTTAAGTGTATAGCCTAAAAATTATAACCGTTTAAACCTAATCCTAGTCCCCAAATATCTTTCTCTCCCAATGCACAGGTGAGATATTTGTTTGTATGTGCAGAAGTTTTTATTTTGAGATAATTGTTGCATCTATTTACTATATTCACGAGTTGTATGCCGAGTCACGAGTTGACTCGAGTTACAAAATGATGAGTTCGAGTCAGCTTGGATAGTTCGGAACTGCCTCCCGAACGAGTCACGAGTTGACTCGAATTATAACGAGTTCGAGTTCGAGTTAGGCTCAACTCGCTCGAATTCGGCTCGTATACAGCCCTAGTCTCAATGAAGTTTTCATCGATGACCACTGACTAAAAGTAATTAAAGATACCACAGTTAAAAGTACTTTGTAAGTGCACGTATGTAGCTATGTTAGTAGTGTATGTATTTGTCACTTCGTACAAATATTATTTGACATAAATTAATTCTTTCCCAAATTAATATTCAATGATATGTGTAGATTTTTCGAGATCATCTATATTGCAAGTTTTGTCGTAAATGGAAGTGAAATGAAAATTTTAAAAGATGCGTGCCAACCTTAATTGTTGTTCCAAGAAATGTTGGAGATGGTCCCACCTAATTAGTTAGAAACAAAAAAGAGAAGAGTTCTATAAGATTCGAAAGTGAAATTGTAGCCGCTACCAAGTATATATCTAAAAAAAAGATTGGAAAGTGAAATGATTACTAATCCAGCTTTGTATATATTTGCAACCAGCACATGAGTTAGTATTAGGACAACTGAGCATGTGCAGAAATCTCTGGAAGTTCATGGGAGCTTATTTTTCTTTTATATTTTAATTAATATCTTAGTTTTCTTAGTTGTGAGGGAAGCTAGATGAGAGATCAGATCAACATGTGCTATGATATGCAGATCAGAAGCCATGTCAAAGAGAAAACAATTCATTCTTACACGTCTCAATTCACTCCAAAAACAAAAATAATATTTTCATCCAAACAGAGAGAAAGAAAGGAAAAAAAAAAAAAAAGTTCCCAACTGAGAATACAAAAGTGCTTTCAGCCCTTCGTCAAGATAACAGTTAAAACTCATGTCCATGTATTACTCACATTCTTCACAATAAAGGATGGCGGAGTCACGAATTTGAGTTGGTATATATGTTCGACTAATTTGTTACGCCCGAACAGACAACATATTATTACGTATATATGATTCCTTCGTGTTTTGTATGGATTGTAACAAACATAATTAAGGAACAATGATTTTTCTTTTAAATTATTGTTAAAAACTTTAAACTTTGAGACTTCAATTTAAACAGAGCTCAATTGGTTATATTTAAGAGTTGAATGCATTAGGTAAACAGAGATATGTTACTATCTTCAAGGTTAGCACGCGATAATAATTATATTCCATTGCAAGGGTAAAATTTTTTACTTTCTTGTCTTGCAGGGTAAATTCATTTTAATTTTAGCTAGCAAAAGATATCCCCATATGTAGATAAGAAAAGGAAAAAACAAAATAATGTTAGGTAATAAAGATATGCCGCTCAATTTGTTTTCGTATTAGACAAAAAATAGCTAAAATAAATTGTTGTTTCGTCTAGCGATTGATATCCCACCACATGTCAAATCAATCGAACGGCATAAACTGGTGATATATGCTAGATCTAGCGTGAAATTGTCACACCCCGAAAGCTAAGTGTAACAAATCCTCCACCACAAGAGTAATTACTACTCCTGTAAGGCTAACAAACAGAGGGTAAAAATTTTTTTTCTAAAATTTCCTATTCCATTTTCTTGATTTCGGTCCCAGTTACAAACAAACACAATAGATTATTTCATTGCAAACATAGTTTACAACAGATACAGTACAGCAATATTACAAGCCTGGCTTATTTTTTACCTCTAACCTATTAAACCGTCAGTTTATTATACAAAGTTTTTACCGACGGTTCCACCCAACCTATCCTAAATTAGGCTTACAAGTATTTACATATATATAAAGAAGGCATCACAAAAACCGTCACATCAGAAGGCTTACACACCAAAACACCACAACTGTTTATCAAGCACACACACACAAATTAACACACAGAAGACGAACACCACTACAATTCATCGTACTTCCTCTTCCTCGTCCTGTTGGGGTTCCCACTCGGGTACCATTCCATCAGGTGGACCATCAGAATCAGGAAACTCAAAATATACATAAACAAATATCTCTGGAAGGTCATCAAAACTGAGCAAGATAACGATATTACACTGCAATCCGAACACGTAGACTTCCAGCCTAACACACGAACACTCGATAGTCGCAACCGCTCAACGAGGCACATGCAAAACAAAACAAACAGATGAGAATAAATTCTCAGTGCGGATTTTAGTTCCAGTACGTGGATTTTTAATACATATCCGTGCATCGGACTAAAAATCCCGTTAATCAATAATTTATTATTTATGAACAGAATTCAGATTTATCAGATACAGATGAATACTGTGGTAACCAGAAGAAAGGGTCCTAGTACGGGCATTCTGCATTATGCCATGCATCAAACAGAGAAACACACAAATATAAGCACAACAGTTTCACAGATAAAACTTATACACTCAAGTTCTCAAGGCCAGACATATTCAGAGAGAACTCTCCCAAAACTATAGGATTTGTCATATGGTATAGATCAGACAGAGGGAATATCCAAAGATAATAGCGCTAGTAACCTGGCCGGGTCGGTGGCCAAATCGAAAACACCGAAGAGTGCAAGAGTTTACAAAGTCATAAGTTATGCTTATGCAGTCAGAAATGGAAATGGTTCAGATCAAAGTTCGATTCTTCTATCACAAAATATGATCACGTGATAAGAATCTTACGGAAACCATTCCAGTCATTTTAATCAGTCTAACAAATTTTATTTAGCAACAAACGGATAACTGGGTTAGACCATGTAACTTACAATTCCAAATGGAGATATAATCAATATGCAATTGTTTGTTTATTTAGGGCTTCTATGTCTACATAAGAGAATAGAATGCACCATCAAAATTATTTTCAACATGCTATGCATGAATTTAAAAATACCAAATTTCGGATATTAATCAAGAAACCGCGTATTCGCACTTTCACAACGGTCCTGGATTTCTGAATTGCTAGTTGTCCTTGTTCACAAGTTACAGATCAAGATCCGTTAATATTTATTTAACGGGTTTCTATAATCTACTTGGTGAACCTTAATACAAAAGTCTGGTTAATTCTAACAGTTACCTGTCTGACGAAAATAGTTCCAAGCTCTTAACAGAATTTATTATATTTAGACTTTATTTATTAGTCCAATCATCAGAGTTAAGTTAATCCATGATTTATATTATTATTATTTTCTAATATCGAAGTTAGAAAATATAGTCAGAGATCAGAATCAGATTTTCATAATTTACAGAAATAGCAGAAATATTTATTAAACTCAGAAAAATATAAATCAGAAATTCTTTTTGTTTATAATTTTGCGGGATCAGTGTGTCTGAGTATTTGCCACAATATCCGTTCTATTTTAAATCAGACGTTTCATCACTTCCCTAAACGGCCAAAAAAGTTAGACTATTTAGTTGGGTCCAAGTCTTTAGTCTAACACTAATCAAGCTCAACAGAAAATTAGCCCACAAAATTAATCTCTAATTAAGTTTTAATAATCCAAAAACTTAATTAATAAAAGCCCAACAGAATTAATTGTACAAGCCCACAAATAAAATATAATCTCAGCCCACAATTAGATTAAATCTGAAAGCCTATACACACATTATTTTTTTCTTCAGCTCAGCCCAAAAACTCCGCCCACTTCCAGAAATCAGCGACAGCCCACAAAACAAGTAGGTCGGACCCAGTCGGCTGAGTCGAACCTTACGGGTCCGACAGAAATCAAATCCAATCTGATAAGCTTTTCCCTTTTTCATAAAAGCCCACAGAACTTTTTAAGCCCTCAAAATTTTCGTTCAACCCACAAAAAATCATCATTTGACTCTATGTCACAGATAAGCCCTCAGAATCTTGCACTAAAGCCCTCAGAAAATTTAATTTTTCTTGCAATTTCATCCCTGAGCTTTCGGTTAGTGTACCAGAACCAAAAATTCATGTACCAGCAACTGATAACAAGTCCCAACTTAACTCAAAACCCTCAGAATTGCTCATTTACATGCCACAGCACACTCCTATGCTTCAATTTATTCAAATATGCAGATAATGCACTGACTCAATGAATATCATATATATAACTCACTCAAATCCCATGCCACAGATCAAGAAATGCACCACCAACAACTTAGTTAACATAATTTGTGCAAAATACACTGACTAGCATAATAAAATATCCACATACCAACTTAATTAAACCCATCACAGACCAATTGAGTGCTCTATGCAACTTAGGCACAAACTTCATGAAACTATGCCTCTAACTCATGTCACAGGCCCATGAACATTACAATTTGCTAAAAAATGCATCTACCAAGGTGTATTCATGAACCAACAATCCCAATTCACAGTTCCAGTTTTATTATAGCATATCCAATAAATGACTTATATGGTTGATTTTATATACTAAAATTCACATAAACCATACTTATAAGCCTCAGTCAACCTCTAATATGCACAAACTTATCCAGATATCATGAATTATGCTGTCATAACCCCTAAGACAACCTATAATAACTAAATTAAGCATCTACATGCATGCCTATTATGATCCATAATACTCAGAACCAACAATGATGCTACAACTCATATAATCAATCTTTATAAAAAGCATCTATCAAAACAGATTGGGACAAGTTCTCATTGCTGCACAGAATCACCTAAAGTGAACCCTGTCAAATTCTTCTGAGTAACAATTAGATTAACAGTCAGCTAAACCTTACAATCTGTTGGAGTTATGTCCTAGAAGTCAATATTTAATGACTTATTTTCTTAGTTTATGTTAATGATGATATTTGATCATTTGTTCCTAGAGTTTATTATTGACAGATCATTCAGGTTGAGGATCTGAATTGTAGATCTCTGTGGATCATTCATTAGAATGACAATAATAAATTTGAATCGTCCATAATCTTGATAATTAACAAGGAACATTAATTATCATAAAAGATTAGTATGCAAGTTAAGTGATGATTAAGTTCTACAAATCATAGGTAAGGAGTTACCAACTTAATTGCATATGTGTATGTTATTGGAACATAGTACAGGACTTGACCCAATGAAATAAACATATGGATTGTGTTATGTGTCATTGTTTATTTCATATGAGTTTGATTCTAAGTTTGAGATGTTCACCTTTTCCACATGAGGATAGGTTCAATAAATATCGTCTAACGTTGATTCCTGATAAAGGCTGCTATAAGGACTTTATTTATGTTCTCTTGAATTGTGCGGGGAAAAGTTGTTCATCAAGAAAACCGTATGTCCCTCATTAATATACTTAATGAGTGATGATATCTGTTTGGGCCCCTTGATGGAGTTGGATTGGTTGGCCAACATGTACAATCAACTCTAGATCAAGAAATGTATAATCTGCAAGAATGACACATTCCTATCTTGGATTATACAAAGATATCGTGTGACATAAGAATCAGACAAGGAAATACTAATATTTCTTATGCAGGATTGACATATTGTAGCAGTACATTATTTATGCGAATTGGGAATCATAACGTGTTGCTAGATACCGCTTATGATTATTGGAAATAAATAACGATTTATTTCCATGGCCAACATAGTATAAATCCTCAAAGGGTCACACAAATAGAGTTTTAGTCACACAGTGTATTATCTATTTATTCACAATAATGAGTATTGAGAAAATATGATAGTTTGACTAATTAATTATATACCGTTATGAACCGTTATAATTATTTGAGTCAAAAGGATCATATAGAAATAGATTAGTATATTATCTAATCCCAAAATAGTTATTAATGATTTAATAATTATTTTAGAGTCAACACATATTGATATAAATAGTTATATTAATTAATTGGGCCAATATTTCATAGCAAATGAATAGTCCAATTAAAGAGCATTGAAAATGGGTTTTAATTAAATGAATTAAAGACCCAAATCAAATGGAGAAAAAGGCCCAAAAGCCCATGTAAATTTCAGCTAGGGTATGGATGGTAAACTTGTAAATAAGTCAAAGAGAGGATGGAAGTTGTTGGCTATATAAAGGGGTCCCCTTGGGAGCAAACCCTAGCCTCCACCCATTTTTTCCTCCCTTCTCTCTCTTGCGCCTCCATAGCTGAAAATTTCAGCTCCTTGCTCATGTGTTGAGCTTCATTTCCTCCACCAAATATATCTAATAGGATTAGTGCAAGGAGGAAACTAAAGGGATTAGACACTAGTCTTTGTTGCTAGCACAATAATTAGACTTAGTGACTAGTTCTCTTGGTGGACTCGAGGTCGGCGCCGCCATTGGAGGGGAGACGAAGTTGGAGAGCACCCCATCGACTCCCATGCCATGGATTCGAGCCTCATGAATGCGATTTCATGAGAGGTACAATTTCTCCTACTTTCTCTCTTGATTTGACGTGTGATTGCTTTAGCACTAGATCTCTTGATTTGCTTGTTGTTAATGGTGATTAATTAGTTGTAATTAATCTAAAATTAAAATATGAGCATTTCCTAACAGTGGTATCAGAGATATGGTCGTGCTTAAGGTTTTTCACACTTAATTAAGTGAGAATTCGTAATTAATTAAGTTAATTAGTGATGTGCATGCTTGCTGGCCCTGGAAAGGCTGTTTTCTGTCTTGTTGCTTGTTTTTCGTGGTATAAAGCTCTCTGAAATTTTTTCCTTCTTATTGGACGTTGTAGCCCTTTGAGTTGTGGTTGTTTTTCCACTGGAATCATTGAAATTCGATGTAAAATGAATTTTTAGTGATTTAAACGGTAACGGTGCTCAGATCTGTTATTCTGCTGCACAGTTCTGTTGTTGTGGTTGGTAACAAATAAGTTTGTATACAAAGTACCTGTAACTTTTAGATAGGATTAATCTAAACTTGATGCTCTTTCTGGATATGTAAATTTTGTTGCATATTTCGGATTTTATGTGGGTGTTCAAGGATGAAAAGTGATGAAGTTGTCAGATCTGTTTTTTCAAACAAACTGATTGTTTTGAAAAACTGTACTTATTGAGAAACTTTTATGGAAAAGTGTTGAAATGGAAATGTTTTCCTTTAAGTCTGGAATCTGTGAAAATTAATTTCATAGATTTTCATTGAGATTTGATACCTCAACCGAGTGAAATCTTTTTGGTCGACGGTCTGTTCCAGAACAGGATACCTTGCTTAAATGCTTGTTATCTCGTTGATCTTGAATATAACTTGTGGATTTTCTTTTCATGGAATGATAGCCTATTGTATGTAGTATTTTTCTATGTAAATTGTTTGCTGGAAAAATATCAAGGGGATGATCATATAGATCAAAAGGTTGAGACCCATAACAGAATTTTCTCTAACGGTGCTTCGCGCACAATCTGAGGATTTGTCTTTTTTGGTTCTCCCTGATGGTAATTGATCTCTTCTTGAGATTTTTACAGGTAATCACAATCTTTGTAAGAAGTTCTCTGAATTTATTTCCGATTTTTTGGAGACCGAATTATATTGAATTTTTTCGGGCCCCGAATTTCGTATTTTAATTAGTTAAAATAATTTCTAATTAATCAATTTGATGAAAGGTTAATTAGAAGACTCCTTAAATACCCTCCTTTCAGTTTTGATGGTTGGATTTAATTTAAAAGGGCTTAAACAATTAGTTGTTAAGGTTAAGCCTTCTTTGCATTCGAAAAACTTGAGCAACAAGTATGCACAAAGATTCTAATTAATGAAATTAATTAAGAACAAGTGAATCATGTATATTGTATATGTGCTAACTTTGTTTTGTAGGAGGATGTGGGTTTGATATGGCTCAAGATGTCAATGCCTTGTGTGTTGTAAAATGTTGTGAATGCATGTGATTGCTTGTAATGTGGCCTAAGGTGCCTTGATAATTAATAATTGATTAATTCTTGATGTAACTTGTGAGGCTTGCATGCCCCTAAGGCCTAGGCGGGGTTTTAGGAATTTTATCACATGTATTTATTTTCCTTAATTATTAGATAGGATCTTAGTAATTAGTGGGAGGGTTTGATTAGATTAGTTTCGTTACATGGAGATGCGACGGAGGCTAATGCAAGCGGGAGCCATACAAACCCACGGCAATGTTTGAGATGCTTATGTTATGTGATTGTTTGTGCATGCCTTGAATTGTCATAGGTAGGTATGGGTGTATGCTTACATGACCACCAAACAAGAGTCACTTAATTATTTTGTCCCAAACTAAATTGATTAAGTCGACCGCCTTCCTTCTCTCTATCCCCTTCACGTCAATAGCCAATCATGGCGCGGTCCGCCATAGCGGACGTCATGGTTGTCAACCTTGATAGTCGGGGTACAAATGAAAAGATTTGTTAGGAGCAAATAGAGAGAGGTTGCTTATCGATGGACCCAACAAGTTTTCTTGGACATCGGGGCGAAGTTTGTAAATATACTTAGATATTCACAAACCAAGAGTCGTATGGTTGATATGATTGGTTGGAGAACCTACCTTGTCTAGTTAAGTAGGGTGTCGTGCCATAGGAGGCTCTACTTGACGAAAATGGGGATCTTGGAATCCATTACATTTAGGGACATTAATTAAATGTAGTGGGAGTTTTGTTTATCATTCCATAAACAAAACATTGCATAAACTAAATGACCTTAAATTGAAATTGTTATAGATATTAAATATGTTAATTTCGTTGCGATCAATCTTTGGAAAATGACAAGCTCGTTTCTAAGGTATTTACTTGGAGAAGTAACACCGATTTCTAAGACATGTTCTTGGAAATGAGAAACTTGAGCAAGTTTAATCCCAAAACGTTCCTCGACTTCCCGAACAATAGCTTCGCAATGATTGATTAGTTTCGACGAAAATTATTCAATAAAGCGAATGCTTATATCCTTTTAGAAGTTCTAGACCTTTGAATTGGAGAATTCATAAGGACTATACTAAGACTTCTACACTCTCATCCACTCACTCAAGAAGATGTTCTTAGAGAAAGTAAAGATAGACTCAATCATTTATGATCGAGTAATTGAGTGTGAATTAACCAAAAGACTCTTCTTATCAGAAGATAAATAGTTCATTAGCTTGCGAACCGAAAGGTTTGAGTAGCTAATTGACAACTAGATATATTGAGATCTCCAATATCAAGGATTGTTGATATTGTCATACAATCTCTTTCTATAGATAAAGGATATGTTGTTCGCACACTTGTTAGTGCTTAAAATGATTGGTTAAGTATTAAAGGAATACTCTACCAATATATGAGTTGAGACTTCGAGACTCTCACTAATGACCGTGTGTCACATGAGATGTTTCATTTACCATTTATGGGAGACATTTGAAAAGATGTCCAAAATACCATGATGTTCTAAACCTTAAGATATTTGTCGTTCAAATTATCTCACTATCTCTAATTCACACTAGTAATTAGGTGCTAGTTCATGTGCTCGCATTTAACGAAATGTGTAGGCAATGATGAATAAGAGAAAGTTCGAGATAAGTAAAGTAAACTCCGTTTTGGAAATGGCTTATACGTCTAAGCCGCTACCATTGAATACGTAGAGTTATCTTTACTAAATAAAGAGTTTGTTTAGGAATTTGAGGTTGTATACCTTATTCCAAACATCTCATAAAACCTTATCTCCGTTTCAAATTTGATGATGGATGATCATGTTTTGTAATAGAAAAATGTCGTTCTCTTATTGTTATGAATTTGTGTATAAGATTTCACGCATCTTGATTGAATTTACTTGAAATAGATAAACAAATTTCGAATGACAAATATGTAAGACTTCACATAAAGTATTTGACTTTTATGTAAAATAGTCGCTTAGTCGAATATAAACAAGAATCGCATTATGAGAGTCTACGTAACGTGGAGCTCGTAAATCAATTTGATTGCAAATCAATTGAAATTCATGCGAATCGTGTTTGTTAAATGACAAAAGCGCCTTTGAATTACGAAGGTTTAAAGGACAAGTAACCTTATTAAGACTTATACATATTGATGTATATAGACCTACAGGTACTTGTGCAATTGAAAGGTTGTTGAAACTTTACCACTTGACCAACAATCATTGTAGATATTAACGTATCTATTTGATATGGTATAGGTATGAATCTTTTGACAAGATCAAAAGGATTTCAAGAGTAAAGTTGAAAAAACTATTCAATAAAAGCAAAAGTCTTAAGATGGATCATGGTAAATAGTTAAGTCATATAGTTTGATATATTACCTAAAGAGTATGAAATACGTTTCACTACTCGCTCCATGAGGAACATTAAAAAATGTATCCAAGGATGAAGGTATCGAACATAGTTTGATATAGTTCGATCGGTAATAAATCAAATTGACTTGTTCGACTCATGTAAGGGATTTGTGTTTGAGGACAATATTGTTTACACTGAATAAAAAAATTCCATCGAAGTCTATTGAAAAAGATATCTTACGAGATTCGATCTCTAGGTATATTGTTTCTCAAGATTTGGTATTGAGAAGCTTATTTCAAAGTTCGATTGATTGATAAGCTTGGACCCAAACAAGACGCTTAATATGATGTAGGATATCTTGAACTAACCGAAAGGTACTACTTCAACGAACATGATAAGAACAAAGTAGTTGTTGCTCATCATAACGTAATCTTGAAGAATGATATTCTCAAGAAGAAGTAGTGGGAGTAAAGTGAGCATTAAAGGAGTTTATGCGTCACTACAAGAAGTACATTTATAGGAAACTTGTCACTCCATACATGGTGCTTAGTGGGAGTTGAGCGGAACTTTATTCACAAGTAGTTGTGAAAGGAAGAAGTTTATAAACACGCTCACTTCTAAAGAGTGCTCAAACATCTCACGAATGGATGATGTTCGAGAAACTCATGCAATATATTAGGATCAAGAACTTACTCTACAAGATGTTGTAGAAGTAGTTTACTGACCTCAAGCACCAATCCTACAAAGATCAACGAGAATGAATTGCCTAAACTGAAAGGTACATAGGCTTCACAACATCCTCGTACTTGATATATGAGGATCCGTTGATAAATAAAGAAGCGATGGAAAGACCCGATTCCACAAGTATGGTTTGAATTTGTATGATATTTAAGTGCAATCCATATATATAACAACAAGGTATAGACCTTGATTGATGTTCAAGAAGGAGCGATCCATCTAGAACATTTAGATCTTTAAAAGGAAAGATAGATATGGATAGCAAGTCGACTATGTACAAAGCACAATTTCATGATTGATGCTATGTATAAGTCGATAACCAGTTGACCATGTACAAAGCACGGCTTCTCGCTTGTAGCTGTGTATAAGTCAATAAAGATCATTCTAACAATAATTATATTTCGTGTATATAGATATATGGAAAAATACATCAAAATCGCCTTCTTCGATTGAATGAAGGAAGTTGTTGTGTATTTGACACAAACCGAAGATTTTGTTGTATTGTTAGAAACGTATATATGCTTCAATGATCCATTAATGGATTGAAGCAAGTACTATGGAAACTGGAATAAACATTTTGACAAGTAAGTCAAGGAGTTGAACTTCGTCAAAAGTATCTTGTATAGACAAGATATTCAGTGGGAGCATTATTATGTTACATGTATTGTACAAGATACAAGACATTAATTGGGAATAAAATTAAAGAAAGGAATATTGTCAAGATCTCATTGGAGAATGTTTTCTCAATAGAGAACTTGGAACAATCACCTAAATCCAAGGAAACAAAATCTATGGAGATAGATTATGATGGATGTCAGGTTTGAGAAAATGTGCATATAATGACAAAGTGTTCTAGTAACACGAAAAGATAGACTTCTAGAAAGGATGTCTAACCACGTTATATGGCATACACTTGAGTTCTAATCAGTGTGTTGCAACTCAATTCGAGAAGAGTGCACGATATATTTCGAGCATCCTTCTGTTACGAGTTTCATAACGGACGCCATACTTATGCACATGCCCCTATGTGTTGTACCCAAGGAGTATGACAAGCAGTTGTCAACTGGATACAAAGAAAAACACATTTGGACAATAATCGAGAATATCTTTGAGTATCTTATGAGAAAGAATGATATAATTTTCATCTGGTAAGATGAAAGAAAGCTCATATAAATTGTTATATTGATGCTAGTTTTCGAAAGATTGATATAAACACAATTGAGCTACATATTTTGTTTAAATGTGGTGTTGTAAATTTAGAAGGTGTTCTAAATGGGATATTACAACCGTTTCCGTCACCAAAAACAAAATATATATATAGCAACTTGTCAAGCAATGAAAGAAGGTAGTATGGATCGAGAAGTTCTCAGTCAAGCTAATATGGTTCTATGCATCTCGAACCATAGCTTAAACTTGAAGAACCCAATAATTAATTGGTGATCCAACTAAGATCTATGACGATGTCACTTGATCTCACATGATGATGATCAAGAACACATATATATGAGTATATATGTATATAGGGTCAAACAAAATTGGATAGGTTCGCGGACACAGCGAACACTCTAACTTAACCTCTACCTTAAGCGGTATACGATATGCAGTTGTGCATCCATGCGTGATGGACGTATGAGTAACTTGCTTTAAGTGTATCATATTTCGAGGTTCGAGACATGTATATATATAGATATATGACATTGTTCTAAATTCTTCACTTGCTAGAAGTCACTATTGATTGACTCTAGGCCAAGTGGGAGATTGTTGGAGTTATGTCCTAGAAGTCAATATTTAATGACTTATTTTCTTAGTTTATGTTAATGATGATATTTGATCATTTGTTCCTAGAGTTTATTATTGACAGATCATTCAGGTTGAGGATCTGAATTGTAGATCTCTGTGGATCATTCATTAGAATGACAATAATAAATCTGAATCGTCCATAATCTTGATAATTAACAAGGAACATTAATTATCATAAAAGATTAGTATGCAAGTTAAGTGATGATTAAGTTCTACAAATCATAGGTAAGGAGTTACCAACTTAATTGCATATGTGTATGTTATTGGAACATAGTACAAGACTTGACCCAATGAAATAAACATATGGATTGTGTTATGTGTCATTGTTTATTTCATATGAGTTTGATTCTAAGTTTGAGATGTTCACCTTTTCCACATGAGGATAGGTTCAATAAATATAGTCTAACGTTGATTCCTGATAAAGGCTGCTATAAGGACTTTATTTATGTTCTCTTGAATTGTGCGGGGAAAAGTTGTTCATCAAGAAAACCGTATGTCCCTCATTAATATACTTAATGAGTGATGATATCTGTTTGGGCCCCTTGATGGAGTTGGATTGGTTGGCCAACATGTACAATCAACTCTAGATCAAGAAATGTATAATCTGCAAGAATGACACATTCCTATCTTGGATTATACAAAGATATCGTGTGACATAAGAATCAGACAAGGAAATACTAATATTTCTTATGCAGGATTGACATATTATAGCAGTACATTATTTATGCGAATTGGGAATCATAACGTGTTGCTAGATACCGCTTATGATTATTGGAAATAAATAACGATTTATTTACATGGCCAACATAGTATAAATCCTCAAAGGGTCACACAAATAGAGTTTTAGTCACACAGTGTATTATCTATTTATTCACAATAATGAGTATTGAGAAAATATGATAGTTTGACTAATTAATTATATACCGTTATGAACCGTTATAATTATTTGAGTCAAAAGGATCATATAGAAATAGATTAGTACATTATCTAATCCCAAATAGTTATTAATGATTTAATAATTATTTTAGAGTCAACACATATTGATATAAATAGTTATATTAATTAATTGGGCCAACATTTCATAGCAAATGAATAGTCCAATTAAAGAGCATTGAAAATGGGTTTTAATTAAATGAATTAAAGACCCAAATCAAATGGAGAAAAAGGCCCAAAAGTCCATGTAAATTTCAGCTAGGGTATGGATGGTAAACTTGTAAATAAGTCAAAGAGAGGATGGGAGTTGTTGGCTATTGATGTCACATTTATATATATGGTATTTGGCCGGACTTAGCCCCAAAATCACAACCTAAACACTTGAAATTGTGTGTTTTCAGTTCATATTTGTAGGATTTGGTACTGCTTTTGGTTTTTCTTTAAATTTCAGAGATTTGGAGCATAACCGACGTAATTCGGCGCATTTCGGGCTTCACAGAGGAGTTTGTGCGGCCTACATTGGCTCCTGTGCGGAGTGACTCATGCTAGATGACTCATACCTGGCTCGGGTCACGTTGTGCGGCCTACACCATGCCCAGGAAGGTACCTGTGCGGCATACATGGCATCCCGGACACCTCCAGTGCGGATCACACCTTGTTGTGCGGCCTACGGATTCTTCTCGAAGCACGGGACACCTCCTGTGCGGAGTACGGACACCTCCTGTGCGGGATACACTGGGCTGGATGACTCATTCCCGGCCCAGAACTCAGCTGTAACCCAAACTGGACCCTCCTGTAGCCCGCACAGCCCAATTGTACCCCGCACAACTCACCAAACCCTACCTACCACCCTATATAAAGCGCCTCCCATGCCCTAATTCGACATCTCTCTCTCCTGGAGACTCCTGGCGGCGCCCCCACCTCATTTCCACCTCAGATCCACTGTTTTCCCCGATCGTACTCCACACAACCACCTGTGTTGGCCGCACAGGACCCCCTGTAGGCCGCACAGGACCTCTTCCCGCCTTGGAGACCGTCATTCCGGCCATCTCTCACGTGGTTTTTGCTCAGATCTGCTCCATTTCGACTTGTAGAAGACAGAAAGGGCTTGACCAGGGGTTTTTCCTTCCCTTTCTTCTCACTTTAGTTTAGATGGAGATTGTATCCCTTTATTTTGCTATTTGTGTTTGTTCTTGCACTATGTTAGGCTAGTTTACTTGTGTTCTAGGGCTAGGATGAACTTGTGGTTAGGTTTGATGTGTTGATTTGGATGTTTTAGTTTCTATTGTGTATTACTTGTTTGGTTATTGTTGGTTTATGCTTGTTTGTGCCTTTTTGATTGTTTGAACCTCCTATTAGGTGATTGCGCACACTTAATTTAGGCCAAGGGTGTAAAACTTTGACTTGGGTTGAACAAGTGACTTAAGGTAGGATATAAGCCGAAAGGTAGTCCAATTGGTACCCGAAAGGGGAACGTTTCTGCTGTAGCGAAAGTTAAGTAGATACCTTTAGGAAATCAACAAGTAGACTTAGAATAGTTAAGCCAACAAGCGAAAGTTGAGGGTTAACTAGACTAATGGGGATATAGACTAGGTTCCGGTTCCGATACCTTTACCAACAAGCGACGGCTGAGGTCTAGGAAGTCCAAGTCCGGCTAGATCTGTCCCACACAAGTTAGAAACTAAAATACCGTCTCTCCACATCATTAACCGAGGGCCTGTGCGGCCTACAGTGTGCCTGTGCGGCTTACACTGGGCCTGTGCGGGGTACAATTGTACCAGCCACAGCACTAGTCGGTGTTTGGCGCGAAAGTGACCAACACCGACAGCCCGAGGCCTAACCTGAGTGAAACCGAACCCCTAGGACGCCTTTTTACAAGAGTTTACAACCGTTTTAAGCCAAAAATTGTTACCTTTGTGTTTTTATTACTTGTTTAGTTTATCTTTAGTTTATTTCAATTAGTTGTCTTGTATTGTTTGAAAACCCGACTCCAATTGCTAGATCTAGACTTTGTGAAAGCGTAAGACCAGTACTTGTTTGACCGTCCTTGTGGTTCGACCCCTAACCATTGTCCAACGATTACCGTACGCTTGCGGTGTTTATTGGGTTATATTAGGGTATTATTAGCTACACATCAGCTATATAAAGGGGTCCCCTTGGGAACAAACCCTAGCCTCCACCCATTTCTTCCTCCCTTCTCTCTCTTGCGCCTCCATAGCTGAAAATTTCAGCTCCTTGCTCATGTGTTGAGCTTCATTTCCTCCACCAAATACATCTAATAGGATTAGTGCAAGGAGGAAACTAAAGGGATTAGACACTAGTCTTTGTTGCTAGCACAATAATTAGACTTAGTGACTAGTTCTCTTGGTGGACTCGAGGTCGGCGCCGCCATTGGAGGGGAGACGAAGTTGGAGAGCACCCCATCGACTCCCATGCCATGGATTCGAGCCTCATGAATGCGATTTCATGAGAGGTACAATTTCTCCTACTTTCTCTCTTGATTTGACGTGTGATTGCTTTAGCACTAGATCTCTTGATTTGCTTGTTGTTAATGGTGATTAATTAGTTGTAATTAATCTAAAATTAAAATATGAGCATTTCCTAACACAATCAAACCAAATCAAACTCAGATTAAAGCTACAGTTAACAAAATCGTAGGAAGAAGCTATACCTCTCTCTTGGTCCTTCACAAAGCGCCTCAAAAACTCTAGTACCACTAGAGCAAGGATCAAGGTTAAGCTAATTAGGAACAATGTTAATTCCATGCACCACCACCGTCAACAACAAACTGAAACTCTAGAAATCAGATTTAACCAATTCATCAAAAATTGAACTGAATTGAGAATGAAAACCAACCAGAAGGATGGGCGATTACCTTCTCTAGCCTCCTCCTCCCTCTCTTTCCCCTTCCGACTGTCCCACAGAAAATCCAAATCAATCCCCAATATAAATAATTTACCTTAACAGAGAAGGAGAGAAAGAGAGGAGGCATGAGGCTGAGAACAAGGTGATGCCACGTCCCTCACCAACAATCCAACGATCCAGATGCAACCAGCACAGAGGAAAGAGGACAGACGAGTCCTCAGCTCAAGACAGAGGCATGGAGACGTCTGAGGTGTAGCAGAGGTGTCATGATGCACGAACTACAGAGAAAGATAATGGAAAAGTGCGAAAAAGAACATTTTTTTTTGTTGAAAATCACACAGATTCTCAATTTTTAATAAGTTTAATTCTCAAAATAATATAACTGACTCCCAGACAACATGACAGCTGTCTTATATAGCAAGTACAAAACCCCAGAAAAATAGAATACATAAAAATTACTAAAACAACTCTAGAAAATGTTCAAATTGTAAAGAAAGGCCCAAAAGTCCATGAAGGAAGGCTCGGATCGCAAATCCAAGCTGACGATTTGAAAAATGCAGCCTCGCTGCAGTTTGTTGTCGGGCTCTGGGCCGTGAAGCTCGTGTCAAAATTTCAGCTCGATCCGACGGTCGGATCTAAACTTATACCCCTTTTTATGAGTGTGCGCAAGACCATAATTCTTTGTGCATCTGCCTCTCTGTCAGGGTCTTGTGCGGAGTACACTAGCCCAGTGTTGCCCGCACAACCCCCTGTCACCGAGCACCAGCCCCTGTCTGGATCAACTGTAGCCCGCACAAGTCCACCTTGTAGCCCGCACACTGCTACTGACAGTGCCTCTGATAGTAAGGCAATGGCCGAACTTGAAGAAATGCGGCGCCAATTGGAGGCCCAGCGGCTGCAGATGGAAGCCGAGCGTGCCCAGTTCGAGCTGGAGCGGCGTCAATTCGAGAACCGCCGAACCCGACAAGAAGATGCAGCGAGCAACCATGAAGAGTCGGATGATGAAGTGCCGACCCCACCTCAAGGGCCGCGCCGAACCTTGAGACAACTTGCCGCGCCCAAATCAAGCAACATTGGTGCAGCTATACAAGTGACGGGAGTCGCTGCCAACAATCTCAATATCACTCCCAACCACATAAGCCTAGTGCAGCAAAACACCTTCCATGGTGGCGAGAATGAGGACCCACATGAGCACTTGCTCATTTTTGAGGAAGTTTGCTTGACAATTAAGCTTAATGGGGTTACACCATCTGCGATTAGATTGTTGCTTTTCCCTTTCACTCTCAAAGATAGGGCTAGGAAGTGGTATGGTACTTTGAAAAAGGGTTCCATAGAAACATGGGAGGAAATGGCCCAAACATTCTTGACCAAGTACTTCCCTCACAAAAGGACAGCCAAAATTAGGACCCAAATCTCTAGTTTTAAGCAAAGGTCAGATGAGACTTTAAGTGAAGCTTGGGAAAGGTTTAGGGACTTGGAATTTTCGTGTCCACACCATGGGCTGCCAATTTGGGTTGTTATTCAGTCCTTTTATGATGGATTAACTGATAGTACGCGCATGAATGTTGATGTCGTTTCAGGTGGAAGTCTCATGGATCGAGATGCCAAGGCCGCTTTTGACTTGATTGATGATTTGGCCCGAAACCAACAATGGTCGGTGCGAGACAATGTGAGGGGCGGTGGCAAGTATGAAGTGAGTGAAGTCACTGCCCTACATGCAAGAATTGCCCAACTTGAGGCCGAGGCGGCCAAGAAGCAAACCGACAAGGCGATCCACCACCATCAACCCAACCCATGCGGTGCATGCGGCGAGGAGGGGCATACTTCTCTTAACTGTCCGGGACCTCAAATAGATGGCGAGTTCGAGAATGTCAACTCCATCAACAACGAGCCATCCTATTTTCCCAACCCGCCTTTCACCGCAAGCTATTCCATGGATGAGAAGGAGAAACAAGAGTGGCAGCACATGAACAATCCCAGTTTCAAGGATAATGCTCACAATAGCACCGCGACAAGGCCCTATTTTCCAAGAAGACCTCAACAACCACCACCTCAAGGCCGGCAGCCCAATAATGCCACCACATTCCACAATGCCACATTTGAGAACAATCGGAACTCAAACTTCCAAAGGAAGCCATTTGTGCCCTATGTTCCACCGGTTGTTGAGAATTTCATGCATGAAACCGGCAAGTGGAATCAATCCGTGGCCGAGAAGCTAGACAAGTTTGAAGATGGGCTCAAGTCCATTACAAGGCTAGAGCAATTGATTGAGGCTCATTTCTCTCAAGCCGGGCCAAGCCAAAGGCCCACTGGACAGCTCCCAAGCCAACCTGAGGTGAACCCAAGAGGAGATGTCAAGGCAATCAATTTGAGAAGTGGAACGACTTATGAAGGACCCAAAATGCCCACCGCTTCGGCTCTGGAACCTCCTTGTGCGGAATACAATGCTCCCTGTGCGGAGTACAGCACCCCTCCAGCAGACAAGCAGTCAGTCGACAGCGCTGCTGAGCCAGCCACCAGTGTACCCCGCACAGAGCCAGTTTTGCCCGCACAGACCCAGAAAAGGGCAGGAAAACAGCACTTGGTCGAGCCCGATCCAAGGTTCATACCGCCGGTGCCTTATCCCCAACGATTGGCTAAGAACAAGGCAGATCAAGGGTTCAAGAGCTTCCTCCAGATGCTCAAACAATTGCATATCACTATACCCTTCACGGATGCCATCACTCAAATCCCCACTTATGCCAAGTATCTCAAGGACATTATCTCAAACAAGAAACCTTTGGAGGACCTCAAGACGGTGAAATTAACTGAGCAATGCAGCGCTGTCCTTCAAAGTGAGATGCTGGCAAAGATGGATGACCCGGGCAAATACACAATTCCATGCACCATTGGCAAGGCCTCAATAAAGAAAGCACTATGCGATATGGGAGCTAGTGTGAGCCTTATGCCTAGGACTGTTTATGAGAAGATCGGAGTTGGCGAGTTGAAGGCGACTCGAATGACTTTGCAACTTGCCGATTCATCCGTTCGGCTGCCACTTGGTGTTATAGAAGATGTACCGGTTCAGGTCGGTAAGTTCTATGTGCCCGGTGATTTTGTTGTGATGGAGATGGAGGAGGACAAGGAAGTGCCAATAATTTTGGGTAGGCCTTTTCTAAGGACTGCCGGGGCATTAATGGATGCAAGAGATGGCAAACTGATTCTAAGGATTGGGGGAGAGACAATTGAGTTCTCGATTGATAGGGCAATGAGGTACCCCAACCAAATCGATACATGTTGCATGATTGAAGAAGTGGACCCACCAATGGAAGAAGCGATTAGGGAGCAATATGAGGAGGCTCTCAGGTATTTTCATGAGAATTTGTCTGAAATGCAAGAGGGAATTGGAGTTGAGGAGTCTATTGTGGACGAAATTGATGATTTGCAAGAGGTTGAGGGCTGCCGTTCAGGGTACACAAGCCCTTGTGCGGAGTACATAGACCTCTGTGCGGAGTACACTGACTCCCAGGCCGAGGTCTGGGCCCTGGCAGCTAACTCTGACAAGCCAAGTGTTGCCCGCACAGGAAATTCTGTAGCCCGCACAGAGGCTAACCTGAGCCTTGATATGGCCAAAATGGATGCCCCCGTGGTCGAGTTGAAGCCCCTGCCGGACACCCTGCGCTATGAGTTTCTTGGGCCGGACAGGACCTACCCGGTGATCGTCAATGCCGCGCTGAACCATGAGCAAACCGAAAAACTCTTATCCAAGCTGAGGTTGCACCGCAAAGCGATCGGCTACACAATTGGGGACTTGAAGGGAATCCACCCGTCCATTTGCACACACCGCATCCTCCTTGAAGATGACCACAAACCCACCGTTGAAGGGCAAAGGAGACTCAACCCGAACCTAAAAGAGGTGGTCAAGAAGGAGATCCTCAAGTTGCTTGATGCGGGCATCATATACCCGATATCGGATAGCAAATGGGTGAGCCCCGTGCATGTGGTGCCAAAGAAGGGAGGCACGACCGTGGTGAGGAATGAGAAGGATGAGCTGATCCAAACTCGCGTGGTGACGGGATGGCGTATGTGCATTGACTACCGCAAGCTCAACACGGCAACCCGCAAGGACCATTTCCCGCTGCCCTTTGTTGATCAACTCCTTGAAAGGCTTGCAAATCACTCATTTTTCTGTTATTTAGATGGATTTTCTGGTTTCTTTCAAATACCCATCCACCCGCTTGACCAAGAAAAGACCACTTTCACTTGTCCCTATGGTACGTACGCGTACCGTAGGATGCCGTTTGGTTTGTGCAATGCCCCTGCCACGTTTCAAAGGGCCATGATGGCTATATTTTCTGAATTTATTGAGAAGGAAATGGAGGTTTTTATGGATGATTTTTCAGTTTATGGTGTTTCTTTTGATGATTGTCTAGTTAATCTTTGCAAGGTTTTGAAGCGTTGTGAGGAGGTTAATCTAGTCTTGAATTGGGAGAAATGTCACTTCATGGTGCAGCAAGGTGTTGTGCTTGGTCATGTGGTGACGGCCAATGGAATTGAGGTGGATAAGGCCAAGGTTGAGGTGATCGAGAAGCTAGAGGTGCCCACTTGCGTGAAGGATGTGCGAAGCTTCTTGGGACATGCCGGATTCTACCGTCGCTTTATCAAAGATTTTTCAAAAATTGCAAAACCTTTGACCAATCTTTTGATTAAGGATAGTGAATTCGCTGTTAATGATGAGTGCATTGAATCCTTTCGCAGGTTGAAAGAAGCTCTTGTGTCGGCACCGATCTTGCAACCACCCGATTGGACCCAACCATTCGAGCTAATGTGCGACACGAGCGACTACGCGGTTGGAGCTGTTCTTGGGCAGAGAAAGGACAAGAAACCGGTTGCTATTTACTATGCGAGCAAGGTTCTCGACCCCGCCCAAGTCAACTATACAACCACCGAGAAGGAACTCCTCGCCGTCGTGTTTGCACTCGACAAGTTTAGATCTTACTTGGTCGGGTCTAAGGTGATCATCTACACCGACCATGCCGCTGTCCGCTATCTCATGACCAAGAAGGATGCCAAGCCGAGGTTGATCCGATGGGTACTTCTCATGCAAGAGTTTGATCTAGAGATACGGGACAAAAAGGGCACCGAAAACTCAGTCGCTGATCACTTGTCAAGGCTGCACAACAGCTTGGAACCCAACTTGCCGATCCACGACTCATTTCCCGATGAGCAGCTCATGTCTGTCTTGGCCACAGTGCTGGATGTATTCCGCACAGACCCAAGTGTACCCCGCACAGAGTCATTGATGAAGGCTTAAAACCTAAGTATCAAATAAATTTGTACCTAAGACTTAACCTCACTAGTCGTGGTTGGTAAAGCTTTAGGGTCGAACCCAAGGGACGGATTAATGAATACTAGACTTAATTGTTTTCAAAATCTAGACAGATGATTTTTAGTGAATTTTGGATTAAGAAACAGTAACTAAATAACAAGATAAAAGCGATTGCAATAACAACTAACTAAAAGATATTTTGGGTCTTTTGTTATAAGGAATAATTAACAAACAAAAATGAGTTTTTGAGGTTTTACTACAGAATAGAAGGGCGTCTTAGGACTCGGATTTCACTTTAGTTTGGACTTGGAGTTATCGATCAAGTTACTTTCATAACTTAACAAATAAACCAAGCAAATACCCCCTGTTCGACCCGAGTAAGGACTTCACTCGGTCCGAACAGTAAGTGCAGGTGCTCAAACTTGTATACTTTGTTACTCTATAACTCGATCTAGGGCTTGTTTGTTGATCCTAAACTTCTAATCCTCAGCTTTCGCTTGTTGGGCAAGAGTCTGGTCAATCTAAACTCACCCCAATAGGATTAACTAACTCACAACTTTTGGTATAGAAATTAATTAACCTAACTGATCTGTTTGTGTTCTTAGGAATATTTAGATGATCTTTTGAACCTATCTAAACGTTGCACTTTTGATGCTAACTAATCTCCCCTTTCGGATCACAGATTTACTCCAAGTTCTCAATCAAAATAACTTAACCTATTCAACTTTAGACTTAACTAGATGTGGCCATATCTAGAAGTATAATCAAATCAAGCCAAGCAATTTAATCAAGCAATAATCAATAATACAAAACAGATCAATAACAAGTCATATCATAACGAAATATATCAAGTCATAACATCCAAACTTTAAGTTACTTTCCTACTCCTAAGACTACATAAAAACTAGCCTAACATAGTATCACAAACAACAATAATAAAGTGCTGAAATAATAAGATACAAGCCATAAGAGAAATCATCAAAGTAAGAGAAGAAATAAACAAATACTCCTTCTAGACTCGAATAATCAATCCTATTAGCAATGGAAGATGATGGTGCGTGTCTCAACTCGTGCTGCTGCCGTCGCCTCCAAACAAGAGTAAGAACTAGGGTTTGTGGTGAAAACAAGCGTGAAAAACGTCTCCAAGGGTCCAGCCCCTTTTCTGTCGAAGAGGCTGCCTTATATACTCGTCTCAGGCACTTGGGAGGCAAGTTAGGGCACTAGGTCGGCCAGATCTTGCCAAAAGATGGCATTCCTTTCTTGAAAAGTTGCCAAAACATGCTAAGTCGGCTTACTGTTCGACCCGAGCAGAGGATCTACTCGGTCCGAACGGTAATGTAGAGAGACTTGCCAACTTCAGGCAATGTTTGGGTCGAGCGTCTGGGGCACTCGGGTCGAGCAAAAGTCCATTCGGTCCGAGTGGTCAAGAAAAGGTGGCGGTTGTGACTCTGTGTCGCGTCAAGTCCAAGCGGAGATCCACTCGGGTCGAACAGAGGGTCGATCAGTCCGAGTGGAGGTTGGACAGAGGTGCCATATGCTAGGAATGAGACATCTAGCGTTGCTCCATGCTAGGAATGAGACATCTAGCGTTGCTCCATGCTAGGAATGAGTCGTCTAGCGTGAGGAAGTGCTGAGAATCATCAAAATACTCGAATATCACCTAAAACCCTGCAAAATGGAAGAAGAAACGACGGCATAGCCAAATCCTGGAAAAACATGATAAATCGTCAAGCAATTTAATGGTTTGAGTATCATTTTAGTGCCAAGTATGGTCCAAATACCTATAAATAATAGTGATATCAGTCATCTTGCGCCCTGCCAGAGCCTCTGTCCAACACTAAATCTGAGGATGTATTCCGCACAGACTGGACTGTACTCCGCACAGACCATGAATTTGCCTTGCCAGAAGACTTCCAGGTGTCGGGTGTACCCCGCACAGACCGAGGTGTACCCCGCACAGGGCCTGAGACTGAGCAACCTGAGAACTACCAAGGCTCTAGAATGTTCAGTGTAGCCCGCACAGAGGCTTGTGCACCCCGCACAGGCTCAAATCTGGCACAAACAGGGGCTCGGGTTGGCACTGCAAGCATGGGTGTACCCCGGGCAAATGAAGTTGTTCCCCGCACAAGACCTCCTGTGCCCATCCAGTCAATGCCTTGGTATGCCGACTTGGCCAATTTTCTAGCCAGCGGTGTCTTGCCGCCCGACATGGATTCCCAGCAGAGAAAGAAGCTCAAGGCCGATGCCAAGTGGTATTTTTGGGAGGAGCCGTACCTGTTCAAGTTGGGGATTGATAACATCTTTCGACGGTGCGTGCCCTATGAGGAAGTGAGGTCAATTCTCTCTCATTGTCATTCCTCCGCATATGGCGGCCATTCCTCCTTCTCAAAAACAGCGGCAAAGGTATTGCAATCCGGCTTTTATTGGCCTTCTCTTTTCAAGGATGCAAGGTCTTTTGTGTTGTCTTGTGACCAATGTCAAAGAACGGGGAATATCTCAAAGAGAAGTGAAATGCCAATGAACCCTATTCTAGAGGTTGAGATCTTTGATGTTTGGGGAGTTGATTTCATGGGCCCATTCCCTAATTCAAATGGTTATGAGTACATTTTGGTCGCTGTGGATTATGTGTCAAAGTGGGTTGAAGCGGTCGCGTGCAAGGCGGCCGATGCAAACTCGGTGATTAGGTTGTTCTCAAAGGTGATTTTCCCAAGGTTTGGAGTGCCAAGGGCAGTGATAAGTGATGGTGGCAAGCACTTTATCAACCGCCAATTTGAGGGTCTCTTGAAGAAGCATGGGGTGACCCACAAAGTCGCAACCGCTTACCACCCTCAAACAAGTGGTCAAGTGGAAGTCTCAAACAGGGAGATTAAGTCCATTTTGGAGAAGACCGTGGCCAGATCAAGGAAGGATTGGTCACAAAAGTTGGATGATGCACTTTGGGCGTACCGCACCGCGTACAAGACGCCGATCGGCATGAGCCCCTTCAAGCTCGTGTATGGGAAGCCATGCCATCTGCCCGTTGAGATTGAGCACAAAGCCTATTGGGCGACTCGAGCCCTAAACATGGACATGAAAAGGGCTGGTGAGAAACGCCTCTTGGATTTGCATGAGTTGGAGGAGTTGAGGCTCAGCTCCTATGAGAATGCTAGGCTCTAGAAGGAGAAAACAAAGCGGCTTCATGACAAGCATATCTCTAGGAGAGAGTTCAAAGAGGGCGACTTGGTTCTCTTGTTCAATTCGCGACTTCGACTTTTCCCAGGCAAGTTGCGCTCAAGATGGTCGGGCCCGTTTCGTGTTGTCAAGGTGTACCCTTTTGGAGCTGTGGAGATATGTGACAAGGATTCCGAGCCATTCAAGGTCAACGGACAGCGCCTCAAGCATTACATAGCCGACCATGAGAAGGAGCACATCATGGCATACACATTTGCCGATTCGCTGCCCATCAAGTCTTAGCAAGGGACGGTCAAGCTAGTGACCTTAAAAGAGCGCTACTTGGGAGGCAACCCAAGATTCTAACCTCTTCTTTTTATTTTCTCATTTTAATTTTCAGTTTTTGGAAAATTTAGAAAAACCAATAAAAATCTGAAAATGAGAAAAGTACAAAAAGATTTAGGTTTGTTTAGTTTAGTTTTCTGTTTTTAGGAAAAGAAAAAAAATACATAAAAATCTTGGGCTTGGTTGAAAATTTGAAAATCCATCTTACTTCTTGAAGCGGGAAATTATTCTTGACATTGGGCTATATTCTTGCGGAGATTACAGGTTTGATCAACTGTAGATGTCCCCGGACGACTCGCACTAGAGCACCATGAGGCTGGAAATTCGCCTCGGCACGACCTCACGCGAGTCGACCGCTGCAGTTTATCGAATGGGCCGACCGGCCGACTGGCCGAACGACTGGCCGATGGACCGATGGACCGGCCGACTGGCCGACTGACCGGCCGATGGACCGGCCGACTGGCCGAACGACCGGCCGATGGACCGGCCGACTGGCCGAACGACCGGCCGATGGACCGGCCGAGGAACTAGCTGAGGGACTGACCGCTGCACTGGCCGATGCACGCTGCATGGCTCCTGTACGGGTTACACCTCTGCTGCACGAGCGCTGGCCGATGCACTGTGCGGGCAACAGTGGGCCCTGCACTCCGCACAACGGCTTCCCCACCGTCCTGCCACTCTCGGCCGATGCACTGTGCGGAGTACGCTGCCAGGTGGACCCCGCACAACGGCCATGGGACACGCCTTCACCTCCGCGCACATCGCCTCAGGGGATCCCGCACGACGCTCCACGGCACCCCGCACAGCGGGCCCTCCTCCCCTCTGTCGCTCTCTGCCATCGGCCCGCTGACTCCACTGCACTCCGCACAGGCTCGGACGGGGCCCCGCACTCGCTGCATCGCTGCGCCGCACAGACGTGGACCCGGCCCCTGCACACTGCCCCCCTGCATTCCGCACGGTCCCCCGGTCCCCCTCTCTGCCCCAGCCCACACCCCCTGTACCCCGCATTAACCCCTCCCCAGCCCCACGGTCCCCACTGCCTGCCCCCCCTGCTAACCGCACAGTCCACTGACCCCCGCATTATCCCCTCCCCTGGCCCATACCCTACACCCCCTACCCTGCACCCCGCACTAACCCCTTGTCCCCCACCTAAACCCATCCCATGTACCCCGTGCAGCACCCATCCCACCCTCCAGTCCACCCCACTAGCCTAGCCTGTCACCCGCACAGCTACCCCTGCACCTATCCCTATGCCCCGTGTTGCAACCCCCAGTCACCCCACCTAACCCGTCCCCTAGACTGTTACCCGCACCAGCTACCCCGGCCACCCATGTGACCACCAGCCCACCTCCTACAACCCATCCCCTGCCCCCTGCAGCACTGTGCTCCGCACAGAATCACTGCACCACCCCACCCAGCCCCTGCCTACCCTTCCTAGCCTGTCACTCACCTAGCCTAGTCCCAGCCCCACCTCTACTGCACCCCGCACTCAAACCCATCCCACCCCCCAGTCCACTCCACTAGCCGAGCCCATCCCCTGGCCCTACCCCTGCCACCCCATGCTACCACCCCCTGTCACCCCATTACCCCTACCTACACCCTAACCACTGTGCCACGCACAGCTATCCAATCGGCTAAGCCACACCAGCCCCTCCCATATCCAATTTCCCTATAAAAAGACCCCCACTCCCTTCTCTCATTCCACCCCAGCCGAAACCAATTACCCCCTTCTCCACTACAAACAAAATTTTATTACCCATCTCTTTCACCCCACCAGAAATTAAAAACAAAAAAAAAAAAAATTATAAACAAAAAAAACGAAAATAAAAAATATATAAAAAAAAAAAAGAGATGGTGCAACAACTTGTGGATTTTTGACTTGTGGAGGATTTGTGGGGGCAGTGGCAGCCAACACCAACTCAAAAGAGGCGTGGCAGTGACGGGGCTGGTGCACCAACTTGCGGAATTTGTCGAAACCGACACAAGGAGCATCAAGGCGGTAATTTTCAGCGAGGCTTGGTAAACGGGTAACATGTACAAATCGCGTGATCAGGTTGTATCTGCTTCTCTCTATTTATTTTTGGAAATAAGCTTGGGGGAATTACTTGAGTAGTTTTTGAGCATTTCATGTATGGTTGGTTAGTGCTTTGAACTGTTATTTGTTAGAATTGACCATTTACTTAACCAGACTACTCATTGTATTACAATTTTAGACTTGTGTTGTAGCTGTTTTTGAGTTTTCTGGTAATTGTACCCCGCACAGATTAAAATTGTACCCCGCACAGCTCTGTTTTTCACTGTCCCGAGAGTAGCCTTTCCCTGTTGTACCCCGCACAATTCCCTAGTGTACTCCGCACAAGGCAAAATTTTCCCAACCCGAGAGCACCTAGGTTGAGTTGTAACCCGCACACCACAAATTTGTTCCCCGCACACCAGTCCCTAACACCCAGCCATGGTCAATCCCTTTTCCCGCTTGACCCGCAGCAGGGCCCGTGCAGCGGCCGAGTCCAGTGAGTCCAGTCCATCACCTGTCCGACCACGTAACCAACGCCACACCACCAGCCAATCCCAGGAACAAGGCCAATCATCCCGCCGCAACCCACGCCGCAATGCCCGCCAAAACCAACCCGAACCCCCCCGCCAAGGCCAAAGACCATCCCCCCTTCCCTATGCACCCCGTTACAAGCCCGGCAACAAGTACCCCATTGACCCCGATTCCGATTCCGAGGATTCCGACACCGAATATGAGCCAAGAGCTGAACCTTTTGAGCGTCTCTATGGTTTTCAAATTCCCACACGTAGAATGTACATGGGTATTTTGTGTGTCCAATTAAGAAAGTTAGACAACACTAGGCTTGTAGACTTGGATACTTTGGAAAAATTAGGAGTACTTGAGGAATTTCTTGCATTGACCGAATTTGTCGGGTTTGAGGAAGAATTTTGGGATATTGATTGTAAGGCCTACAAAAGTATTACCATGGAATTTTTGTCATCTCTCCAACTAAAAACTGACTATGAAAAGGGCAGACCTTACATCAAGTTTAGGTTGTTTAGTGAAACTCATATCATGTACATGCATGAATTAAGACATGCCATGGGTTTTGAAGAATCTCCTGATATTGAAATGACTTGTCACAGGACCGGATGGAGAAAATCCAACTTTTGGACAGCACTCACTTGCCTCACAACTCCTAATCGGTACAAGGAGCGCTTTATTCAACACCCGACCCTTCGCATTATCCACCGAGTCCTTGCTGCAACACTTTTTGCACGTGGAGAAACGGTCACACAAGTTCAAGACACGGAATTTCAGCTCATGGACATGATGCTCTTCACCGAACAGACCAAACCCGACCTCGCCTACTTGATGGCTGAACATTGGATCCATATCCGCGAGAACACCAAGCAAGGCGGCTCTATCACGATCGGGTCGTATGTTACACACCTCGCTAACTACTTGGGATATGACGACCTTGATACACACCTCATTGAAAGTGTCGGTTACAATAGAATCACTCTCGCCTATCTCGAACGGGCTCAATTCCTCACCGTTGATGATGATGATCAAATCATGTGGAAGATTGATGGACATCCCGATTTGCCTCTGCCATATCAAGGAGAAATCGACCCCTACGACCAATCCTCTTGGAGAGTGCACAACACAGCTGCTGCCGCCGCAACCGCTGCCACTGCCGCCCAGCCAGACCCTGCTGTACCCCGCACAGCTGCCTCTGTACCCCGCACAGAGGCCCAACAGACCCCCTATTGGGGCATGGCACCCCCCGCAAGTCCACCTCGGTTTGCAACGGATGGCTCATATGCTGGAACTTCGCATGATGGCGCTTCCTCTTCCTCTGCATACCCATACTTCCCACCTCAAGATTGGTACACCGGCGTTACCTCCTCGCTGCAACGAATCGAGCACAACTCTCAAACCGATCGAGAGCATCGCCTCGAGGACCGCCGGCTAAGTGAGGACAATTCCATGCGACTGGACACTCTCTCCCGATCAGTCAATGACATTCTCCAGGGGCAATATGATGAGCGGTGGTACAACCGCTACGGGTATTACCAAGGGGGTGATGATGACCCCAACCTCTAGTTCACGTTAGCAACACTCCGGCCTTTGGCCGATCTGGTATGTTCTCTTTTTCTTCTCTTTACTCTTTTCTCTGATGTATGAATGCACTAGGGACAGTGCTCTGTTCAGCTTGGGGGGGAGTAGTTTGAAGAATTTGAAAACATTGTATCTAGGATGCATCATAGCATGAATTTCTTGACTGTCAGAGGGCTTGTGCGGCCTACACTCTGTCCCTGTGCGGAGTGCACTTTTCTCTCAGCTCTGTGCCACTAACCTGTCAGCTGTACCCCGCACAGGCATGGGTGTACCCCGCACAACCCTCCAGACAGTGGCTTTGCATCATTTAGTTGCATGTAATTTCATATAATTTGCATGTAAATGAGTTGTAATGCGATTGATTGATTTAGTTTGGGTTTCAACACATGTTTTAAACTGCAAATGGTTGTGTGGTTTACTGCAAAAATTTAGACTTTAAGCCTTCTCTCGATTGGTTTTTGAGGCGAATGGGCCGAAGGAGATTTTAATTCAAATTGATAAAACCCGAAAATTGGTTGCTCTCAAAAATGGTAAACACTATTAGACGAAACCATAAACTTTTGCCGAGTGAACGATTTTGTGCCCTACAAGGATTTGTTCAAGAGGGGTATCTCTAGCGTGTATCTTTGGAGTTCTCTTTATCTCTTTTTCTTTCATTTTCTGTAATTTCTTGTTGCCACAATGGCAGAATGTATCTTGAAAAATCAAGCAAAATCAAGAAAAATCAAGAAAAATCAAAAAAAAAAAAAAAAAAAAAACGAAAAAACGAAAAATGTGTGAAAGTTTTGTGGAAGTTTTAGAACCCCTACGAAAAATGGGGAAGTTGTACAAATTTTATCTTTTCTTCTCTTTCTTTCTTTAACTCCTCACGCCTCAACACGCTAGAGAAATTCCTTACAAATTTGTGTAGGTCATGGAAAAGAACGGGCACACAACCTTGGGATTGCATGTTGTTTATCTTAGATAAGCTAGGGTCATTGAAATCGAAAATTAAGTCTTTGAGGACCGAGTGCGCATAAGCCAATTGTTTGGACACTTTGAGTATAATTTTTTGTGTTAAATTGCACAACCATCTCTCTTTAACTCATGTGAGAAACTTGAACCAAATTAATTGAATTGACATTGCAACTTTTAGGAAATTCGAGTTGGTAGGTTCAGATTTGAGCTTTGTCTACCTCTAGGTTTACGGTTTTGCTTGAGGACAAGCAAGGTTTAAGCTTGGGGGGATTTGATGTCACATTTATATATATGGTATTTGGCCGGACTTAGCCCCAAAATCACAACCTAAACACTTGAAATTGTGTGTTTTCAGTTCATATTTGTAGGATTTGGTACTGCTTTTGGTTTTTCTTTAAATTTCAGAGATTTGGAGCATAACCGACGTAATTCGGCGCATTTCGGGCTTCACAGAGGAGTTTGTGCGGCCTACATTGGCTCCTGTGCGGAGTGACTCATGCCAGATGACTCATACCTGGCTCGGGTCACGTTGTGCGGCCTACACCATGCCCAGGAAGGTACCTGTGAAGGATTTCATGATGCGAATCGGATAATTTTTTAAATTTTATTAACCGATAACATCTAGGATCGTTCTTACTATTGCTAACTTTCTTTATTTATTTGCATCGCAATCAAATATATTCCTATAAGAAGGATTGTAGAACCATACCTATGGTCTTTAACGAAGCTCTGTTCCTCTTCGGTTCACCTTGAATCCGAAACAAAATGACAGTCGAATCCGTGCTAGCGAATTCCCCGTCAACACCTAGCTCCGTCGCCCGTATCTTAATCGATTTCTTAATCGATAGAATATTTTAACAAGTATTTAGAAGAAGAAGATCAAAGCTTCAACACATGAAGACTTACTTGTGACACAAAGTTTCTGATCTGTTTTACCTTTAAAACACAAGAAGAAACCTTTCAATTTCATATAGCATTTAAAGCCACTAACCAGAAATTAAAAACAGCACTTTAATTTCTGACGTTGCAGCACTAAAACCTTGATAACTCTCTGTAGAAAACTCCAAACGCCCTGAAACTTGGACCATTGGATTCTACACTTCAAGGGCTACAATTTTCATATATCATTTGCCCAAAATGGTTATCGTTTGCTATACTATTTTTCTGTTTAAAGTTGGCTCAAATTCTGACCCGAATTTAAGGCCTTCTTTCTTCTTCATTTGTTAAAATAATTGGGCTTGGGCTTCAAATAAATTTATACATTTCATAATAATATTCATATATTATTATAATATGTGAAACTTATATTATCCTCATAATATACACATATTGATAAATTTATTCTTTGCTAGTTAATCACGTCATGTGATATAATTTTCTATTTGTACTTTATTTCATGCAACATGAAACCTTGTACATAGAAAATATATTTCTTGTTTCCCATTCAGTTGGTGTGACCTATGTTGAGGATCCATATTATGTTGGCAATGGAATAATTATTTTATTCCATAAACTGTAAGCGGTACTCTAGCATACATTACAGCTACCCAAATAATATAGATGTTTAGCAAATCCTTTTACGAAACACGATCCTTCTAGTAATGTTATTAACATTACTTGTGTCTATTCCTTGCCATATGATATTATGACTATTATACAAAGTAGGGCTGTGTCATCTTTGTATTATAATCTTTTCTTGATCTCTAACAAGTAGGATTATATAATTATAACTGCACTTCAGTTATATTGGATCCATTTATAATCTCACTTTACCAAGGGGCCCTTTATAATATCATTCCTCAATTAATGAGTGGCAATTAGCTATTGACATATATATTTTCCTCCTACACAAGTTACATACAAAGAACTATTACTTTTATCACCACTTGCTTCAAATGGCTTTTAATAATAATTACGTTGCATATTCCTTATGTGAAAAATATATCATATCAATCTTAGAATTAACGACACGATAAAAATATTAATGACACAAACACAATCCATATAATAATATTTTTATCAATTAGGTCTGTTCAATATATGAAACTTTTCATATACTCGTGTTATTAAATGATAATCCTTTATCAACGTTTACAGAACTACAACGTACTTTTAATCAACACGACAGTCTTATATGACATATTAGTGTTCCTGCTAATATTCAAGACCTGTGAACATTTTAGAGATATATATTCATTTTATTTAGAGTTCTGCGGTTCAAGACCAAGAGCATCTTCTTGAACACTTCTAAATATGAATATAAACTCATGGAACAAAATGTAATAACATCCAATTCATAAATATAACATATAAAAGTAATCACTATAAGATAACTTTTAGAACACAATTCCAACAATCTCCCACTTGTTCTTAAAGTTACTTCTTATACATACTTATGTATTAACTCTAAGACTAGGGTTGCCTTTTGACTCATTTTGTTATCTCTATCCATTTTCCATGCATCTTCAAACACGTGGAATCAAAGTGGACTTTGCCATTGGCTTGAGAGTAAGGCTTTGTTGGTGGATATGTTGTGTTATTATCCGTGTTCACCTTTAATAATTTTAATCTATCTTCTTTAATGAAGTATTGAATGACAAATTATTTTTCTATCCATATGTTTGATCTTGTGGTGTAAACCACATCAAGTTCTTCAATGAACTCCTTGATCAAACATTTACTTTGTTGGCTTTAGCAACAACCATCACTTCTGATTGGATGCTTGAGTCAGTTGTTTGCTAATTGTTTGAATCTTTTCAAACTAACAACACATCCATTCAGACTAAATACATATCCAAATTGCGACCTTTTATCATAATAGGTTGCAAAACTCGCATCGGTGTAGTCTTCTACAACGAGTTCCCGTTTCCCTCCATACACAAGAAATTTATCCTTAGTTCTATTATGATACTTAAGGATATTCTTGACCGCACTCCAATGTGCAGGACCTGCATGGGCTTGATGACGACTTGTCATACTTAGAGCATACGTGACATCAGGTCGTGTACACACCATAGCATACATGATAGAACCAATTGCAAAAGCATATTCTACATTCTTCATGATTTCAATGTCTTTACGTGTGACAGCACGTTGAGACTTGCTAAGTGTTACACCTTGACTCATTGGTACATTTTCTTTCTTGAAATTTTGAACGTCGAATCGTTTCAACATTTTGCCAATGTATGTACGTTGACTTAAGCCAATGAGTCTACGTGACCTGTCTCTACATATCTTGATTCCCAAGATATATTGGGCTTCACCCAAGTCTTTCATTGAGAAAATCTCTTTCAATGAAATTTTTGTTTGCTCCATTAAGGGAATAAAGTTGCCTATCAATAATATGTCATCAACATACAAAACCAAGAAAAGTATATAGCTCCCACTGACCATCTTGTATACACAAGTATCTTCCTTACTTTGAATAAATCCAAGGCGTTTAACCTCTTCATCAAAGCGCTTATTCCAACTCCTGGATGCTTGCTTCAGTCCATAAATAGACCTTTGAAGTTTGCATACTTTACTACCATTATTTGGATCTTCAAAACCTGGAGGTTGTACCATGTACACATCATCTTCCAAATTCCCATTCAGGAATGCTGTTTTGACATCCATTTGCCATATTTCATAATCATAAAATGCGGCAATGGCTAGTAATATCCGAATTGACTTAAACATTGCAACAGGCGAGAAAGTTTCGTCATAATCAATTCCTTGAACTTGACTAAACCCTTTCGCTACAAGCCTTGCCTTGTATGTTGTCATGTTTCCATCCATGTCCATCTTCCTCTTGAAAACTCATTTGTTTCGAACAACTTTCTTTCCTTGAGGAAGATCTACCAAGTTCCATACTTGGTTATCATACATGGATTGCATTTCAGATTTCATGGCTTCATACCATGATTTTGAGTCTTCTCTTTTCATTGCTTCTTCAAAGGTCTTTGGATCATCCGTATCCATTACCAAGATCTCATGAAGCCCTAGATATATATTAGGTTTCTTTCTAGATCTTGTTGACCTTCTTAGTTCTTTGGCTCTTCATGCTCATTTTGAGTATCTTGAACCTCTTGCACAATTTCTTGTGGAATTAGTTCAATACTCGATTGAACACTATGTGGTGATGCGTGAACCTCTTCCTCAATAGGCTGAGGAACTTGTACACTAATGCTCCCACTAGCCGTCGGAACTATAGTTGGGTTATTTCGATCTACATGGGTGTCATCCATGACCTGATCGAGGTCTTGTAATGTTTCTTGAATTTCCTCAAGCGTTACACTACTTCCATTACTTTTGATTCTTTCGAGAAACTCTTTCTCTAAGAAAATTACACCTCTTTCAACTAATATTCTATTTGTTGACTTGTGCCAAAAGTAGTATCCTTTTGTTTCTTTCGGATAACCTATAAAGAAGCATTTTTCCGCTTGGGGTTCTAGTTTGGTTGACATCAATCGTTTGATGTAAGCCTCATATCCCCAAATTTTGAGAAAAGATAATTCAGGAGTTTAACCTGTCCACAACTCGTATGGAGTTTTCTCGACAGATTTGGATGGAACAATATTCAGTGTGTAAGCCGCAGTTAGCAATGCATGTCCCCAAAAATAAAGAAGTAATTCTGTTTGGCACATCATTGATCGAACCATATCAAGCAATGTTTTGTTTCTCCTCTCAGATACACCATTCCACTGAGGTGTTCCTGGTGGAGTCAATTGTGGTATGGTACCACACTCCTTCAGATATGTACCAAATTCATTACTCAAGTATTCTCCTCCACGATCAGTTCGCAAAATCTTAATTCTCTTATTAAGTTGATTTTCGACTTCATTCTTGAATTCTTTGAACTTGTCAAAAGATTCACTCTTGTTCTTCATTAGATAAACATAGCCAAAACGACTATAGTCATCTATGAACGTAATGAAGTACCTAAAACCATCTCGTGCACTAGTTCTCATTGGACCACATACATCAGAATGTATCAATTCCAACAAGTCTTTTGCCCTTGAACCTTTCTTCTTGAAAGGTTTCTTAGTCATTTTACCAACTAAACAAGATTCACATGTCTCTATTGCATCGCAATCCATGAGACCAAGAAGATTACTATCTTGTAATTTCTTAATGCGTTTCTCGTTTATATGACCAAGACGATAGTGCCATAAGAGAGTGTTATTTTCATGAGATATTTTGAGTCTTTTGTTATTGACATTTAGAACATGTTTATCATTCACTTCTAGCAAATATAAACCATCATGAACAGTAGCATTTGCATAGAAAATTCCATCTTTTGCAATACTCATACACGAGTTTGCAATAGTAAATACATAACCATCTTTGTCTAAACACGACACAGATATAATGTTCTTACATATAGATGGAACATAATAAACATTATCCAAATTAATTAATTAATAAACCACTAGATAAATGAAGGTTTATTGAGTAAATGGCCATTGCCGAGATACTAACATCATCGCTCACCTTCAAAGTGACTCCACCTCACTTGAGATGTCTTCTATTCATTAGTGCCTTCATATTTACACAAATATGAGCACACGATCTAGTATCAGTTACTCAATCGTGAATAGATGTGGTTAAATTAATTTCAATAACATAGATACCGTTTGGAACCTTGGGACGCTTCCGCTCTATTATGCCCGAGTCTAAGTCAGCCTTGTACTTTGGACAATTCACCTTGAAACGTCCTTACTCATGACAATCTCAGTTTGCGGAGTTAGCAAGTTTTTTTCTCTTGCTTTTGGAGGTGCTCGCTTGAGCTTCTCCTTTCCCCTTGTTCCCTTTAGGCATCTTCTTTTTGCCTTTCTTTTGAACTTTCTTGCTATTGCAAGAACATCTTGAATGAAGTTCCATTATCTCTTTTGGAGTATGGTTTATGAACTTTCTAGTAAATTCAATTACTATACTTGCCAACATGAGACCTTGAACATCCAGTTCATTCTGCAATACTTTCACGCCAAACATTATTCTTCATCAGAGGGTTCCGTACTTAGTATTGGTGCATCGTGCTCCAATACATTTACAAGATCCTCCTATCTGATGATACGTTGGAGTTTTACTTTCTAATCTAGAAAATTGGAACTAACATTTTCCAACAAGCACTTTTCGAGTTATGGATTGGATAAGTACGTTGTTTGTCATTCTATAGAAATAAAATTAAAGGATTTCATGTTAATATTTATGTAACATTTCATACTACATATTTAAATTTGTCCATTATGCAGCATATTCAAGATCCTATCATAAATAAAGCGAACTCATCCGAATTATAAAATCAATGTAAGTAATCTTTTACTAATCATAACCTTTTAGAAAAACTTTTGCAATCGTTTGCAATTTTCTAAACTTTATGACTCTTGTTGTTTATTAAGAACCTTTTCTTACTAAACGATTTTCCCGGGACTTCAAGCCTAGATCTTGACTTCCCTTTAAGCAAACTTATTTTATTGGTCAATATGTTCGGCTAATTATCTCCATAAAATAAATGTACCAAATGCCTCACATTTAATCCATTTATCAATGGCCTGATAATATATCCTAACACATTCCACGATTTCTAAAGATTAGAAATTACACTCATGCATCTTAATAATCTCTAGCTTAAAGTGGATAAAATAAGAAGGAAAAATACTTAATTTTTCATTGGACATTTCAAATGTGACTATAGTTTGGTAGGTCCTGTTTCCATACACCCATACCTATCCTAACATATCATTCACATATAATCATAAAGCACATAACATAAAACAATCACAAAACATTTGCGAGTTTGTATGCCTCTTGCGCTTCTCTTCATCCACCGCTTTGTCTTCTTGCACCATTGGATGAAAAATTGCATAAAAATAAATATGCTGCCCAAATTTTATTATGAATCCTTTCAAAAAATAAAATTTGCTAAGTGCAAGTATTAGGAACCCATCTCATTCTCACAATGCAAATGATGTAAAAATAAATAAAGGCATCCTATACATAAATTGCCTTTTGTGCCTAATTAATAAACACTTATTAAACTTGCTTACAATCAAACATACACATCACATAAAATTTACATCACACAAGGCATTGAAATGAGACATACAAACTCAGTTCCCTGCAAAACAAAATTATAATAGGAATTGCATACCGATGCACTATTTTGTACCTTTTAGTTAATTTCCATTTCTTAAGTAATTGCGGTTCTCTAAATCATTTAAATCCCTAACATGATTTATAATTCTCTGTTACAATTTGCACCATAGTTTGAAAAATAATCTTTTAATCATTTAAAAGAAAATACAAACCGTTATTGTGTTTTGTCACAGAAAAACTGCGCACTGTTGCTGTTTTGCCTTTGTGACGAAATTCCATAAAACTTTTGTATAGAAAAGTTTTATTATGTCAAAACTAGACTTCGATATCTAAATTTAGAAACTGGTTTCATCAAAATATGTTAATCCATTTGAGAGAAATCGTTATTTTGATTTCAGCAAAAACTGCTACTGCCGCTGAAAAATTCCAGCAGCGCACTATTTTCTTTATTTTTGTTTAATCTCATAGATCTGTCCAAAAACCTTGATGTATATAATTATCCTATTCTAAACTTCTTCTAATATAGTAAGAATTTTAGAAAATACAAAAATAATTAACCAGTTATCATATTACAATATTGCAAAACGTGTAACAAGAATTCAGCACGAATTTAGAACCGCAAAACAAAAGAACAATTAACTAAGCACTTATGTAATTAAAATTACATAATAAAATAGTCTAATTAGCAATAATAAAGAACCTATGCTCTGATACCAATTGAAGGATTTCATGATGCGAATCGGGTAATTTTTTAAATTTTATTAACCGATAACATCTAGGATCGTTCTTACTATTGCTAACTTTCTTTATTTATTTGCATCGCAATCAAATATATTCCTATAAGAAGGATTGTAGAACCATACCTATGGTCTTTAACGAAGCTCTGTTCCTCTTCGGTTCACCTTGAATCCGAAACAAAATGACAGTCGAATCCGTGCTAGCGAATTCCCCGTCAACACCTAGCTCCGTCGCCCGTATCTTAATCGATTTCTTAATCGATAGAATATTTTAACAAGTATTTAGAAGAAGAAGATCAAAGCTTCAACACATGAAGACTTACTTGTGACACAAAGTTTCTGATCTGTTTTACCTTTAAAACACAAGAAGAAACCTTTCAATTTCATATAGCATTTAAAGCCACTAACCAGAAATTAAAAACAGCACTTTAATTTCTGACGTTGCAGCACTAAAACCTTGATAACTCTCTGTAGAAAACTCCAAACGCCCTGAAACTTGGACCATTGGATTCTACACTTCAAGGGCTACAATTTTCATATATCATTTGCCCAAAATGGTTATCGTTTGCTATACTATTTTTCTGTTTAAAGTTGGCTCAAATTCTGACCCGAATTTAAGGCCTTCTTTCTTCTTCATTTGTTAAAATAATTGGGCTTGGGCTTCAAATAAATTTATACATTTCATAATAATATTCATATATTATTATAATATGTGAAACTTATATTATCCTCATAATATACACATATTGATAAATTTATTCTTTGCTAGTTAATCACGTCATGTGATATAATTTTCTATTTGTACTTTATTTCATGCAACATGAAACCTTGTACATAGAAAATATATTTCTTGTTTCCCATTCAGTTGGTGTGACCTATGTTGAGGATCCATATTATGTTGGCAATGGAATAATTATTTTATTCCATAAACTGTAAGCGGTACTCTAGCATACATTACAGCTACCCAAATAATATAGATGTTTAGCAAATCCTTTTACGAAACACGATCCTTCTAGTAATGTTATTAACATTACTTGTGTCTATTCCTTGCCATATGATATTATGACTATTATACAAAGTAGGGCTGTGTCATCTTTGTATTATAATCTTTTCTTGATCTCTAACAAGTAGGATTATATAATTATAACTGCACTTCAGTTATATTGGATCCATTTATAATCTCACTTTACCAAGGGGCCCTTTATAATATCATTCCTCAATTAATGAGTGGCAATTAGCTATTGACATATATATTTTCCTCCTACACAAGTTACATACAAAGAACTATTACTTTTATCACCACTTGCTTCAAATGGCTTTTAATAATAATTACGTTGCATATTCCTTATGTGAAAAATATATCATATCAATCTTAGAATTAACGACACGATAAAAATATTAATGACACAAACACAATCCATATAATAATATTTTTATCAATTAGGTCTGTTCAATATATGAAACTTTTCATATACTCGTGTTATTAAATGATAATCCTTTATCAACGTTTACAGAACTACAACGTACTTTTAATCAACACGACAGTCTTATATGACATATTAGTGTTCCTGCTAATATTCAAGACCTGTGAACATTTTAGAGATATATATTCATTTTATTTAGAGTTCTGCGGTTCAAGACCAAGAGCATCTTCTTGAACACTTCTAAATATGAATATAAACTCATGGAACAAAATGTAATAACATCCAATTCATAAATATAACATATAAAAGTAATCACTATAAGATAACTTTTAGAACACAATTCCAACAACCTGTGCGGCATACATGGCATCCCGGACACCTCCAGTGCGGATCACACCTTGTTGTGCGGCCTACGGATTCTTCTCGAAGCACGGGACACCTCCTGTGCGGAGTACGGACACCTCCTGTGCGGGATACACTGGGCTGGATGACTCATTCCCGGCCCAGAACTCAGCTGTAACCCAAACTGGACCCTCCTGTAGCCCGCACAGCCCAATTGTACCCCGCACAACTCACCAAACCCTACCTACCACCCTATATAAAGCGCCTCCCATGCCCTAATTCGACATCTCTCTCTCCTGGAGACTCCTGGCGGCGCCCCCACCTCATTTCCACCTCAGATCCACTGTTTTCCCCGATCGTACTCCGCACAACCACCTGTGTTGGCCGCACAGGACCCCCTGTAGGCCGCACAGGACCTCTTCCCGCCTTGGAGACCGTCATTCCGGCCATCTCTCACGTGGTTTTTGCTCAGATCTGCTCCATTTCGACTTGTAGAAGACAGAAAGGGCTTGACCAGGGGTTTTTCCTTCCCTTTCTTCTCACTTTAGTTTAGATGGAGATTGTATCCCTTTATTTTGCTATTTGTGTTTGTTCTTGCACTATGTTAGGCTAGTTTACTTGTGTTCTAGGGCTAGGATGAACTTGTGGTTAGGTTTGATGTGTTGATTTGGATGTTTTAGTTTCTATTGTGTATTACTTGTTTGGTTATTGTTGGTTTATGCTTGTTTGTGCCTTTTTGATTGTTTGAACCTCCTATTAGGTGATTGCGCACACTTAATTTAGGCCAAGGGTGTAAAACTTTGACTTGGGTTGAACAAGTGACTTAAGGTAGGATATAAGCCGAAAGGTAGTCCAATTGGTACCCGAAAGGGGAACGTTTCTGCTGTAGCGAAAGTTAAGTAGATACCTTTAGGAAATCAACAAGTAGACTTAGAATAGTTAAGCCAACAAGCGAAAGTTGAGGGTTAACTAGACTAATGGGGATATAGACTAGGTTCCGGTTCCGATACCTTTACCAACAAGCGACGGCTGAGGTCTAGGAAGTCCAAGTCCGGCTAGATCTGTCCCACACAAGTTAGAAACTAAAATACCGTCTCTCCACATCATTAACCGAGGGCCTGTGCGGCCTACAGTGTGCCTGTGCGGCTTACACTGGGCCTGTGCGGGGTACAATTGTACCAGCCACAGCACTAGTCGGTGTTTGGCGCGAAAGTGACCAACACCGACAGCCCGAGGCCTAACCTGAGTGAAACCGAACCCCTAGGACGCCTTTTTACAAGAGTTTACAACCGTTTTAAGCCAAAAATTGTTACCTTTGTGTTTTTATTACTTGTTTAGTTTATCTTTAGTTTATTTCAATTAGTTGTCTTGTATTGTTTGAAAACCCGACTCCAATTGCTAGATCTAGACTTTGTGAAAGCGTAAGACCAGTACTTGTTTGACCGTCCTTGTGGTTCGACCCCTAACCATTGTCCAACGATTACCGTACGCTTGCGGTGTTTATTGGGTTATATTAGGGTATTATTAGCTACACATCAGCTATATAAAGGGGTCCCCTTGGGAACAAACCCTAGCCTCCACCCATTTCTTCCTCCCTTCTCTCTCTTGCGCCTCCATAGCTGAAAATTTCAGCTCCTTGCTCATGTGTTGAGCTTCATTTCCTCCACCAAATACATCTAATAGGATTAGTGCAAGGAGGAAACTAAAGGGATTAGACACTAGTCTTTGTTGCTAGCACAATAATTAGACTTAGTGACTAGTTCTCTTGGTGGACTCGAGGTCGGCGCCGCCATTGGAGGGGAGACGAAGTTGGAGAGCACCCCATCGACTCCCATGCCATGGATTCGAGCCTCATGAATGCGATTTCATGAGAGGTACAATTTCTCCTACTTTCTCTCTTGATTTGACGTGTGATTGCTTTAGCACTAGATCTCTTGATTTGCTTGTTGTTAATGGTGATTAATTAGTTGTAATTAATCTAAAATTAAAATATGAGCATTTCCTAACACAATCAAACCAAATCAAACTCAGATTAAAGCTACAGTTAACAAAATCATAGGAAGAAGCTATACCTCTCTCTTGGTCCTTCACAAAGCGCCTCAAAAACTCTAGTACCACTAGAGCAAGGATCAAGGTTAAGCTAATTAGGAACAATGTTAATTCCATGCACCACCACCGTCAACAACAAACTGAAACTCTAGAAATCAGATTTAACCAATTCATCAAAAATTGAACTGAATTGAGAATGAAAACCAACCAGAAGGATGGGCGATTACCTTCTCTAGCCTCCTCCTCCCTCTCTTTCCCCTTCCGACTGTCCCACAGAAAATCCAAATCAATCCCCAATATAAATAATTTACCTTAACAGAGAAGGAGAGAAAGAGAGGAGGCATGAGGCTGAGAACAAGGTGATGCCACGTCCCTCACCAACAATCCAACGATCCAGATGCAACCAGCACAGAGGAAAGAGGACAGACGAGTCCTCAGCTCAAGACAGAGGCATGGAGATGTCTGAGGTGTAGCAGAGGTGTCATGATGCACGAACTACAGAGAAAGATAATGGAAAAGTGCGAAAAAGAACATTTTTTTTTGTTGAAAATCACACAGATTCTCAATTTTTAATAAGTTTAATTCTCAAAATAATATAACTGACTCCCAGACAACATGACAGCTGTCTTATATAGCAAGTACAAAACCCCAGAAAAATAGAATACATAAAAATTACTAAAACAACTCTAGAAAATGTTCAAATTGTAAAGAAAGGCCCAAAAGTCCATGAAGGAAGGCTCGGATCGCAAATCCAAGCTGACGATTTGAAAAATGCAGCCTCGCTGCAGTTTGTTGTCGGGCTCTGGGCCGTGAAGCTCGTGTCAAAATTTCAGCTCGATCCGACGGTCGGATCTAAACTTATACCCCTTTTTATGAGTGTGCGCAAGACCATAATGCATCATGTCACCTCTTCACGGGACACCTCAGAAGCGACCACAACGCCATCCAATCCCATCGCGACACAGAGAAACGAGCACACGCTCGAGTGAGGCCAGAGAAGAGAAAAGAAAGGCGGAGAAGAGAGACAGATCAGACGGAGGAGACGAGGCAGAAGGAAAGAGCTCCTCGTCTAGGAGTTTTGTCCAAAAATATCCAAGATCTTTTGTGGCCAAAACTGTGTAACCTTTGGTGTGGCAAACCACTGACAGCCTATTTTGTAAATTAGCTATTTCACCAAATAATTTAATTAAGCTAATTCAGAAGTCAGAAAATTGTGACAAATATACATAAATACTCAGAAAATTATTACGAACATTTTCATGTTCTTAGATCAGAAATCCCGTCAAATTTTACTGTTACTTTATTTTATTTAATTTCTTGATCATGCTATTTAAATAATAATAACCTATTAATACTGATTCAGATAATTCAGATAACTTGGAACTTTAATAACCGTCTAATCAGTCAGTATCGTCATAGAAATCCTCTTGGTCCCGTGTGTATAAAATAAGGAACAGAGATAGAGATAGAGATTTATAAAAAAATTTGCATTCAACAAATTTTAAACATAAATAAGTATCTTATATTCTGAAATTCTTAATATATATACAATGAAAAATAATATGATAAGTTACAAGAAATTCTATATATAAAAACAGAAAATATGTTGTATAGGAGTTTTTTTGTTTTATCTTATATAAACAAATTAAATGCATTCTTTTAAATAAAAAAAAAACAAAAGTATATGAACCGTCCAACAGGTAACTGAGGATAAATATAATGTGAAATGGCTAAGATATTGGAAAATTAAGTCTTTATTTTCTTTTTATTATTTGGCTGGTATCAGTTGTTGGTGACTCGATCGTTTTATTTATTCCTTGTTAACTAAGAAGTCAAGAAAGCAGTTGTGACCTGTGAGTCTACAAGGTACGGCTGTACGACTTCGAACGTGTCCTTGTCATGTAGGGGTGCCGACGGGATAACCGTTGCTCGTTTTCCGTGGACGTTCCGTCCATACGGAACGAGTGACGGTACGAAATTCCATTTCGTTCTAGAAAATAGAACAGTAAAATGAATGAGAGCTCATACCGTTGCTGAAACGAAACGGTAAATGGAATGACCCATTTCGCTTCCGTTTCGACGTTTAGTGCAGTTTTTAGTGTAAATAAACGTGGTTCCGTTCCGTTCCGTCCAAACGAAACGTATAACGGAATGAAATGACATTTCGTTTTCTTAAACGGAACAGAAAACAGAATGGAATGGCCATACCGTTGCTGGAACGGAACGGTAAACGAAATGGCCCATTCCGTTGCCGTTTTAAACGTTAAACAGGTCTATTGTCATGTGCTCATAAAAGTCCATTGTCAACGCTCTGCTTTATATATTTATAATTTATTTGTTTGCTTGGGTTTTGTTTGTAACTAACTAATGTTTCCTATTATTTAAAAAAACCTACTGCTTCCTAAATAAAAAAATTAATTGTTGATACTTGATTGGTCACCAATACCAAGATTCGTGTGTACCCAATAAAGCCAGGTTGAGCAACAAAATCAATCCATAAGCTGCACATTTTGCTAGAATAAACTAATATAGATGAGTTGCTGGTACGGTGGTTAAATACAAAACATTCTGAAGTAGGAACGTAGATATGAAGTTTGATTAACAGATTTTTTTTTTTTATAAATTTTATTTATTTTATCTGAAAAAGCTACTGTTGCTTCCCAAATAATTGAAGCTATAAAATGTGGAAGAGAGAGATTGTCTATTTCTCATTGTGTTTCTGTCACACCCCGTCCCATCCAGGACCAGGGCATGAAGTGGGGCACCAATATCGCATCCATCCAGCAGCCTGTCAACCTACGTCGCAAGAAATAAAAGCAAACGGAGTCAGCTACAAAGCCTAGTAACCGGTTATTTAACGACGCAGCTTCTCTATACTTAATTAATATAACCAAATGTCAACCGATCGGACTAATCCACACATCAATATCAAATAAATAAAATGTATTTTACCGAGATCAACGGGTCTAGATTATCTCAAATCAGTTTCTCATATCACTTTCTCTTTTGCGCGAATCCCTCTCTAGGCGATTCCGCTTCACATTCCATATCACTTTACATTTCAAATCATATCAAAGGCCCGTTGACTCGTAAAATACATCAGTCACAGTTCTCATATATCAATTCAATCAAAACCAAACGATAATATCAAATCAATCAATCAATACGAAATTAAATATAGAGAAGTCCAGTTACCTGATTAAGCATTGACTTTCCGGAAGGTCATGCGACATAGTAAAAGAAACTCCAAGTGATTATACCACAAAAGTATCAATAGAAATGACTCAAGGAACGGCGGCTCACACGATAAGCCACGCCATCGAGAAATCGAACGATCAGACAACACAATGGTCACTAGAAGGGGTTAAGGAGTGAGTCGGTGTCCGCCGGCTGGCCCTACGCCTAGCGGATCGGATTTGAAGCGGGTTTAGGGTTTGGGTCGGGTTAGGGTTTTGAGGTGGTTTTGGTTTTGGAGGAAAGAGGTGTTGCATGTAGGTGGGGGTGGTTGACTGGGCTTGGATCGGTGGAGGAGAGGAGGGGCGGCCAAACTCAGAGGAAAAGAGAGGGGGAGAGGTGAGGCCGAGTGCAAAAGGGAGAGGAGAAGGTGAGGTCGGCTTTAGGTGGTGGGGCCGGTTCTCCAGCGCGGTGGAGAGAGGGTGGCGCCGAGAGGGAGGGGTAGTGGCCGGAGAGGTAGAGGAGGGGGGCTTAGGTGGAGTGAACGGGAGAGAGAGAGACAGAGGGATCGGGAGAGAAAGAGAGATAGGGGGAGGGGTCACGGGTAGGGATTAAATCCCAAATTTTTATTTTTTTGTACGGGGGTTCACATTCTTCCACCCTTCAAAGAATTTCGTCCTCGAAATTCAAAATGAGGTACGAATCAAAGGAGATGAGTTCAAAATAACATCAAACGAATTATTTCAGAAAAACTAAGTCGGACATAACAAGCAACATTTAAGTCAAGACACAAGGAAGATAATAAAAAGGAGATGATAACAAATTCTAACACAGAAACAAACAAATCGCACCATAATATCAAAATTTATTCTTTCTTCAATGGTGACTAGTCAATGAAGAAAGAATAAAATTCAATATTACTTAGAATCAATTAACAAAGCTGATAGTCAGTCAGTTTGTTCGATTAATGTGCTAACAACGGAAAAAGAATCAAACTAAAGACTTTGAAATCACAGAGAATGAATTACACACGAATCAAATGGGAACAAACGATCCAAACTCAAAGGAAACGACAACGGACCCAAACACAGAGCCGAGGAACGAATGCTCTGATACCACCTGTCACACCCCGTCCCATCCAGGACCAGGGCATGAAGTGGGGCACCAATATCGCATCCATCCAGCAGCCTGTCAACCTACGTCGCAAGAAATAAAAGCAAACGGAGTCACTACCGTTTAATTGAGATAGGTGGTATTGCCCGTAGTCTCACTCACACACACTCTCAACCAGCAAATGCTGGGATTCGAACCCTGATCTCCATGAAACTAGGCAAGTGTCTTAGCCAACTGCACTAGCAGCGCTAGACACTTGTAACAGCTTAATTGACTAACTAATCGAGATCCTTCTCCCTATCTTGACGTTTATGTTGTCCAATTGATGTTGTACAGGACTTGTCCAGTGTATTTGATTCTTGTCTTTCTACATAAGCCAAAGCTCCGTCTACATTATATATTATTATTATTTTCTTTTTTATATAAAAGTTAATAATTACTTTCATTTATGCGGAACAACATTATACTTTAAAAACATGATCCTTTCTTGAATCCTGAGCTTATATAGTCCACAATATAATTCCATAAATTTTCAACTAATTTCTATCAACTAATTCTAATTACATAATTTCATTCCATAAGATGCAAATGCAATTTCTATAAACTAATTTGAATAAAATAATTTCCATTCAGTCAACTAATTTTCAATCCACAATATAATTCCATAAATTTTCGACTAATTTCTATCAACTAATTCCAATTAAATAATTTTCTTTCCACAAGATAAAACAACAATTTTCAAACCAGAAACTAATTTCCAATAAACTAATTCCTAAAAACTAATGTCCAATAATCTCCATAAACTATTTTCCATTATATTCCACAACATGGAAATACAATTTTCAATACAATAATTTTCACATAATAATCTCCATACATTTTTTTATTTCTAAAAAATAATTTCTATAAACTAATTTGCATAAACTAATTTCCATTCAATCAACTAATCTTCAATCCACAAATTTTCATTCCACAATATAATTCCAATAAATAATTTTTTATAAACTAAAAATTTTTCATTCCACAATATATTTCTCAATCAAATAATTTCCATAAACTAATTTCAACAATATATTTATTTTCATTTTCATTCCATAACCTTATTAATTTTCATTCCATAAACTATTTTCATTTCCATAAACCAATCTAATTTCTACAAAACTTATTTCCACAAATCAAACAAATTCCGAAATATTAAAATAAATTTAAAAAAACGTACATTTACCGACAATCGGTTCTCCCCTTCTCGTCCGAGACCGTCGGAAATCGTCGAAGCCGGCCGAATCTACTCGCCCCCCCTTCTTCTCTTCTCCGGCCGAAACTCCTCGCCCCCTTCTTCTCTTCTCCGGCCAGATCTCCTCTCTCCCTTCTTTTCTTCTTCCTCTTTCTCTTTTTTTCTTCTTTCTCTCTTTCTCTCTTTCTTTTTTCCTCTTCTTTCTCTCTTTCTCTCTCTGCGCTGTGGAGAAAATGGCTCGGTTTCCGAAAAAAACGGTCACAAACTCAACGCATTCAAACCTCCGCCTATTTATGCGGTTATAGAACGCGTAAAAGGGCTGTTTACGCAGTTTATGACCGTGTAAAGTTCCATGGTGTTTACTGGGTTATAAACCGCGTAATTCCTTTGTTTTTATTAAAAAAAATTATTTTTCTTATTAAAATTATTGAGGTAATTATTTTTATTATTAAAAATTCCACACGGACAAGACAGAGACCACCATATGCGTTTGATCTAGGCATCATAATCACAAGTGGTCCAAATTAAAAGCGCCCCTCCAATTGTCACAACTATTTTACTTTCTCCTTTTGTCTTTCTTTCCTCCAAAACACCAATTTTATCTCCCTTTAGTGATAGTTGTAGGACCCCTGATATTAGCAAGGTTGTATAAGAATCTCATGCTAGCCTATGTTTATCCAAAAGCTAGGCAAGAACTTTGGAAATTAACAAAGAAGTTTTGAAGAGATCTCCATCTATTTAGTGCATATATATTTCAACTAATGATTTGATGAATCATAAAACTATAAATTGATACAATGATATTTCTTTCGTTATCCAATTTTGTACGGTAGGACATGACCAATTGTTTTCAGTTCCTTCAAATATGGGTACCTGTACATTGGTTGCTAAAATGGCAATTTCAGCATGTCAAAGACTACAATTAAATTAAGGACTACCAGAAACTAAGATGAGAGGAATCGCTTTCAAGGACCATGCTAAGATAGTTAAAGTTCAACTATAGTCTCTTAATTTAACTCATTATGCAAATCCGACAAAGTATTGGGCTAACTGATGTTAATCCCATGTTAGTGATATCGACATGACAAGGTACAAGGTTCGCATAATAATTAGTAAACATTTTGTTGGGACGTTGTTGTTATATTTTATAATATCATATTGTCTTTTCATATATGCTTTAATAGATTTCCTATTGTGGAATAAGCTGGCATTTGTGTGCAAGCACCAAACTCTCAAGTAAGCACGAGCTACATATATAGTAATCTTACTATAATTCCGAGTTATAAAATAGGTATAATTGGACAGAATACAAAAAAGAAATGTCACTACTTAATGACAAAATTATATGTCATAAATTGGCCAAAAGTACAAGAGCGAGAAAAATCAAAACCACATGTTGTTATTACCAAAATAATGTAATGGCTGTCACTAGATTAAAGTTTGGGTGAACTTTTGTGAGTTTCGCCGTCTCAACCTTATCCATTGAGAATTGCTTTCTATCATCCCATAGATTCCATCATCCCATCATCCCAGGTCTTCATTAACTCCTCATCCCCCATTTTCTTTCTTGGAATGCAATTTATGCAAATAAACCTTATCCCTCTTTCCTTTTTTCGGAATGTAATTAATCATCTCTTTCCTTCCAGAGATGTTTTTTTTTCAGGTGAAATTTTTTTCCAGCATCCAGAGGCCAACTAGAACAATTATTTGAAACATCAAAAAAATTGTTCTAGTTGTTCTGAAAAATAAATAATCGTGCTGGAAAAAATGCTAATTGTTCTATTTGGTAAAATTATTGTTCTAGTTGTTCTGGAAAAAAAATAACTGTGCTGAAAAAAATATTAATTGTCCTATTTGGTAAAGTAATTGTTCTAGTTGTTATGGAAAAAAAATATTGTGCTGAAAAAAATGCTAATTGTTCTAGTTGTTCTGGAAAAAAAATAATTGTGCTGGAAAAAAAATGCTAATTGTTCTAGTTGTTTGGAAAAAAATAATTATGACAGTTATTAATTAAACTGAGTGGAAGGGGGAGGGGGAATAGGAGGGAACGTAACAGAAAAGGAGAGGGGGGATGATCTCAGGGGATGATAGGAAAATATTCCAAAAATAGAAATCAGTTATTAATGCATTTCTAAAAATGAAAAACACATCTTATGGATGATAGGGATGATGAATTTTGGGGATGATGGTTATCAGCCCCGTTATCCATTGACCTTAACAATTGTTGATAAGCGAGCACAGAAAAGGCACCAATTGTTTGATGTGGCTTTTACTGCACCACAAAATAGAAAACATGACATGTATCAAGTATCAACGAATAATAAATTTACCGTCTTAGTAAAGTTCAAGATATGACAGGACAATCGAATTGATAATTGACCGCGAACCTTAGCTACTACAAATCGTCACTAAAGATTATGTGAAAGATAACCAATGCAAATCAACTCGTTTATAGTGACTTCGAAAACTCATTTGCCTAATTAACATAACTAGACATTCAGTAATTCTGACAAAGGCCTGCAAAACACATGATGCACGGCATGTACTATTATAGTTCTAATGTGTCTCAAATCAACTTTGCCAAGATGATAACAACTGAGCTACTAATAATTTCTCTTCAAAATGACAAATAATAAAAAAAAAAAAATAGTATACCATCAACAGGCCTATACGCCCCAATAGAAGGGAGATAGTCCAGAAAACTGACAGCAACGTCTCATCCAAAGCCTTAATTGATCGAAAGAAATATACCCCGGCCTCTATCAAATTCGGTTTTTGTCATCGTAAGTAATCAAAACAACAAAAAATTGACAGATGAAGCAACTGTGAAAATGCTTTTTGGTACTTTTCATATGAAATGCATAGGAAATAATTAGTAGAAAACCAAATAATACACATGAAACATCTCATCCAAAGCTTTTATTGGTTGAAAGATGCAGCAAGGCTCTTTCAAATTCAGTTTATGTCATTGCCAGGTTACTAAAATGACAGCAATACTGACAGTTGCAGTTGTCTTTCAAATTCAGACATGTATATGCCAGGTTACTAAAATGACAGCAATATTGACAGGGGCAGAAGCTGCAACATGCCTAAAACATGTTATCATATGAAAAGTTCAGGAAAAATCCAGTAGGAACACAAACTACTATACAAATGAGGGAAAATTAGATATGTGCCACTCTAAAATTGAGAAATTAGAATTTTGCCACTTCAAAATTAACTCTTTGAAAATTGTCACTCCAAATTCATTTTACTTAGAAATTTGCCACTTTTCAGATTGACAAAAATACCCTCTTTCTTCTCTCCCATGTTGAAATTTAATGTTTTCTGCCGATTAAAAAAAAAATGCCTCACCAATTAAACGAATACGAGAATGAATTTGTAAATCTGGGATTTGGTAATTATGTTGAGAGTTGAGTGTAATTAACATCTTTATTATATTATTAACGAGGTGAATCTCTGTCTTTTCGTTAAATAATTTACAATAAATAAACCTATTAAAGTCTTAAAACAAGGGAAAAACGATGAATATAAATAAAAGACAAAACCAAAAAGCATCTATAAAATTTCAGCAGATGCGCTCTGAATGCTAGAAAGATTAAGTGGTTCCATTTATTTAGCACCGGCGCTCAAGTTAAATCTGACTTGTGCAAACTTCTCTTAAGGTTTGTGCGCACCATTGTCTCCAAACCAAAAAGCATAAAATTGTAATCATCTCCTGTGAAACTTGGATTTTGGACCGTGAAACTAGATGTGATTTTATATATATAAAAAAAAGTTCGATTGAAATCCTAGACGCAAGTGATTTCAAGTTTCACGAGGGAGATAGGAGGGAGAGAAAGAAGAGGGCATTTTAGTCAATATGAAAAATTGAAAATGAAAAGTGGTAAATTTCTAAGTAAATTGACTTTGTAGTGGCAATTTTCAAAGAGTCAATTTTGGAGTGGCAAAATTCTAATTTCTCAATTTTGGGGTGGCACATATCTAATTTTCCCGGTGTAAAATGATATTTCTTGTAAAATGATATCATTTTACACCTTATGTTATAAACTCCAGAGCAGCTAAAGTATTTCGTTTTATAAGAAATCAGCATGACAATATAGCAGTACAAAAAAAAAAAGAAAATTTTCAGTGAATAGATTTAAAAATGTAAACCATGTACAAGCTGCTTTAGCATAAACAGTAAACCAAAGGACATATAAAGCTGTGTATGAAATTACAATAAATAAAGGAGAAGACAAGCTCATCAGGATTTCTCTTGTACACCGTCAGATGAGTGGGCCCCCTCAGCATACCGTGTAATTTGAGAAATTGCATAGTGTGAGGATGTCCATGCAGTGTAATATGATGTGACCGACAGCTGTGCAAATTTCGGGAACGCATAAGCTGCAATAAAAATCTCGTTACTCAGAAAAAATATATCCACTGATATGATAAACAGTAAAGGAACCAGTGTACTAATTGGCATCGAAAATTGGTGAATTATTTCGATTGTTCTATTCACTTCGTTGGGCCTAGCAGTGCCTTCAACTATTGTCATGAAAAAATGTGTATTGATTCGAGTCTGTAACATGCAGTCAGGTCAAATAAGAATGTAGGAATAAGCAATGGCAGTATAACATTTCTTAGTTGCAACTGTTGATTTATCATTGCTATAGCACTATACGATCATCAAGGAAAACCTACATTCATGGTGGATTTCACGCATAAAGGAATTTATTTTCAGAACTCAGCAGTACTTCAAAATTATTTAAGAATACCTCCAAATGCAGCACTAGCTCCAGAAAATAACAGTAATGGAGGAACCTACAAAAAAATATATAATCATCATTATTTAATAGGAAACAAACCAAAAAAAAAACAAATGAAAGAGTTTATTCACAAGCAAGCAAATCAACAAAAAAGAAAGAGAAACACTAAATATGTTATTTCCATTGAAAATAGTTTACTCTTTTCAGAAAAGAGCAAAACCAGAGGAAATTATTCTATAAAACAATGCTCAGCCAAAGTTCCATACACAGACCATTTCAGCATCATCCAAGATAAGAGTTTGCTTTATATGTTATTTTCATACAAAATAGTCCAAAAGAAATACAATTAAACACAGATCACTCCTATATCATTCTTAAGTCTTAACTGATTTCTTTCTCAATTTACAAATATATACAACCTAGCAATAAGGTTGACTGCTTCCTAGATTCCACTAAAGATACAAACTTTTCAATTGGATTCTGGCAAATGTACAGTAAATATTAAACAGAAATTATAGTAAGTTTGATTTTGACCTTACAAATTCTGCAGAGGTACTCAAGGAACAAAATCCATCACAAACTGTTTTTGGCATAGTAATTATTAAACAAACCTCAACTGCTCATTAGTTTCCCAAATAGACAGTGATGAGCAATAGTATATGCCATGTTCTCAGGGCAACAAACCAGATGGAAGGAACAGACCAAGTTTTTTAAGTTTGAGGAACAATTTTGGCTGAATGCAAGTTCAAGGGGCAAGATGGTTCTAAAGGTACAGTTGATGGACCAAACGAACTTGGTAAATGCAGTGACGTTTATACGCAAATATCCCAGCAGAAAACCTAAAGTATACAATACAGATAGTACACAAGGAAACAAGACTTGTAAAGATAATAAATCAACAAATCATCATTACCCCAATAAGAAATTGCATCCACTTGGGTCCCTTCACTTGCTTCTGAACATATGGTATCACTGTAAAAAAAAAACAAGAAACATAAGTACACTATTGGAAATCAAATACAGAGACAGAGATTAGATATTAACAAACCTGTATTAAAACCATGAACAGAACTTAGCATGGCGCCGGTCCCAGATCCCGCCTACAACGAAACAATCATGAGAAATGTTACAACTCACAGTTAAGAAAACCAAAAAGGAATGATAAAAAGGGAAATATCAACCCAATAATTAATGAAATGTACCACAGCAGCGGCATCATGAAGCACAGGTGTTATAGTCCATTCTTCATCTCCCTACACATCACCAATATTTTGTCAATCGAAATAGCTCAAATTGAAACCATCTTAAATAACAAGAATTGAACAATTTGTAATCAAAATGAGAAGGAGGCCAGTACAGTAGCAGGGGCGTTAATGAGAGAGAGGCAACGGGGACAACGCGGCGACCCGAGGCCGGGATTGATGGTCGGATCGTGGTACAGGTTCCCCATACGGAGCTTCTCCTCGTACACTTCTCGAGTTCCCATGTTCTCTCCCTCACTTCCTTCTCTCCTAGAACCCTAGTTTGGATTCTTCGGAAAACCCGATAAAAATAACAAAATGGGCCCTATATGGGCTGTATTTGTTGTACTTACGTAGAAATCAGCCCCGAAATAAGAGGGGCTTATTCTAAGCGACAAGCTGGGCTATATATCAAAGGTGCTCTAAAAGGGCTAGATGAATTATTTATGATTTCAGGCCTCATGGTTCGAAATCAGATCCTCTGGACGTTTTTACCGTGGACGTTTGGTGGACGGCTCGAGATCTGGACCGTCTGATTTAATCTCAACGACTAAAGGGAGCCCCGTGCATTCCACCACACCCGAAAAAAATATTGGCTCGAAAAAAATGAACCGTCTGATTTAGTTTCAACGGCTCCGATCGAAACATCCATTGGACGTTTTTAAAGAAACGTCCAGAGGATCCGACTCCCTCATGGTTCTTATATTTTGTTAAACAACGTAGTACATGTGTGATATGCACTATCCAACAATTTTCCATCTAATACCATCCAACTGTTGGAGTTATGTCCTAGAAGTCAATATTTAATGACTTAATTTCTTAGTTTATGTTATTGATGATATTTGATTATTTGTTACTGGAGTTTATTATTGACAGATCATTCAGGTTGAGGATCTGAATTGTAGATCTCTGTGGATCATTCATTAGAATGACAATAATAAATCTAAATCGTCCATAATCTTGATAATTAACAAGGAATATTAATTGTCATAAAAGATTAGTATGCAAGTTAAGTGATGATTATGTTCTACAAATCATGGGTAAGGAGTTACCAACTTAATTGCATATGGATTATGGAACATAGTACAGGACTTGACCCAATGAAATAAACATATGGATTGTGTTACGTGTCATTGTTTATTTCATATGAGTTTGATTCTAAGTTTGAGATGTTCAACTTTTCCACATGAGGATAGGTTCTATAAATCTCGTCTAACATTGATTCCTGATAAAGGCTGGTATACGGACTTTATTTATGCTCACTTGAATTGTGCGGGAAAAAGTTGTTCATCAAGAAAACCGTATGTCCCTCATTAGTATACCTAGTGAGTGATGATATCTATTTGGGCCTCTTGATGGAGTTGGAATGTTTGGCCAACTTGTACAATCAACTCTAGATCAAGAAATGTATAATCTGCAAGAATGACACATTCCTATATTAGATTATACAATGATATCATGTGACATAAAAATCAAAACAAGGAAATTATCTATTTCTTATGCAGGATTGAAATACTATAAAAGTATAGTATTTATTTATGTTAATTGGAAATCATAACGTGTTGCTAGATACCGCTTATGATTATTGAAAATAAATAACGATTTAATTTCCATGGCCAACATGACATAAATTCTCGAGGATCACACGAATAAATTAATATTAGTTTATAGAACAACAGTGCATTGATGTTAGTTTATTTGCATTGGAGAATGCAATATATGATAAGTCGATTAATTAATTATATACCGTTACGAACCGTTATAATTAATTATATCAAAGGGATCATGTGAAACTAATTAATGCAAAGTCTAATCCTATAATAATTATCAAATAGTTGATAATTAATTTTGTTCAACACAATTAATATGATTATAGGAATTATATTAGTTAAATGGACTATCTTTTGATTACCCGATATGAGTCCAACTTAAGTGCAATTAAAGGGAGTTGAAGACCAATTAAGGCCCACCACGTTCTAATATGGAGTGGTCCCCAAGGGTTAGGTTTGGATGGCTATATAAGGACCACCATTTGGAAGAAGCAAAACCTAGTTTTTCTTTCCTCTTCATCCTCTTTCCTAGCAGCCAATTTTTCCTCTTTGGAGCAAATTAGTTGCTGCCATTAGAGCTCTCTTTATTGCATTTTAGTAGGGATTCATGAATTGAACATTAGCTACCTTAATTAAATACCGATTTGATTGAAGAAAGGTAGCATTGGATTAGGCAATTTCGCTTCTTTCACTAGCACGAATCGTTGAGAAGTTGATTAATCCTTTTGTGAACCTAAGAAAGGAGAAGAAGGGGAGTAGACGAGCTCGCCACCACCTCCTATGCCATGGTCGAGGCTCACGAATACGATTTCGTGAGAGGTATAATTTATACCTTTTCTCCCTTGATTTTGGTGTGTTGATGGCTTTTGCACTAGATCCATTGTGTTTAGTTGTTAATTGAGACTAATTAGTAGTTAAAAATTAAAATTGAACACTTTCTAACACCAACAGGCTGAAATTGGGTCATTCTAGACTGTCTGGGCTCATTTTTCATGTGCTGACGTCATCAAAACCGCGTGATGACGTCATCAAAAAATTTTCAAACTTTTTTTTGTGCGCTGACATCATAAATGGACGGATTTTTTGTGTTCGGTTAGATGCTTCAAGGGATGAGGTAAACTTGTTATGTGTTCAGTTAGTTGCATCTTAAAATCGAATTGTCGTATTTTTTTGTTCAGTTAAACACGTTAAGGGATGAACTTAAAGTGTTTATGTATTTAGTTAGTTGCATCTCAAAATTGAATTTTCGCATTTTTGTGTTCAGTTAAACACGTTAAGGGATGAATTTAAAGTGTTTATGTGTTCAGTTAGTTACAACAGAATTTTGATTTTGTAGTTTTTTGTGCTCAGTTAAACATGTTAAGGGATTAATTTAAAGTGTTATGTGTTCAGTTAGTTGCAGTAGAAATTTATTTTTGGAGTTTTTAGTGCTCAGTTAAACACGTGAAGGGATGTACTTTAAGTGTTTATGTGTTCAGTTAGTTGCAGCAGAAATTTGATTTTATAGTTTATGTGTTCAATTAAACTAGTTAACGGATTAATTAAAATTATTTATGTGTTCAGTTAGTTATGATCAAACACATTTTAATAATCATGAAATGAAGTGAACACTGATCAGTTATTAAGAATAATATCCATTATTGCAACAAACTGAACAATTCTACTAACAATTGTTAGAGTTATGTCCTAGAAGACAACCATTATTTGGCTACTTCTATGGTTTATGTTATTGATGATATTTGATCGTTTGTTCCTTGATTTATTTATTGATAGATCATTCAGGTTGAGGATCTGAATTGTAGATCTCTATGGTCCATTTATAATTAAATGACAATAATAAATCTAAATTGTCTATAATCTTGATAATTAGTAAGGAACATTAATTATCAAATAAGATTAGTATGCAAGTTAATGATGATTAAGTTCTACAAATCATGGGTAAGGAGTTACCAACTTAATTGCATATGTATATGCTATAAAACATAGTACATGACATGATCCAATGAAATAAACATATGGATTGTGTTATGTGTCATTGTTTATTTCATGTGAGTTTGATTCTAAGTTTGAGATGTTCAACTTTTCCATATGAGGATAGGTTCTATAAATCTCGTCTAACATTGATTCCTGATAAAGGTTGCTATACGGACTTTATTTATGCTCTCTTGAATTGTGCGGGGAAAAGTTGTTCATCAAGAAAACCGTATGTCCATCATTAGTATACCTAGTGAGTGATGATATCTGTTTGGGCCCCTTGATGGAGTTGGATTGTTTGGCCAACTTGTACAATCAACTCTAGATCAAGAAATATATAATCTGCAAGAATGACACATTCTTATATTGGATTATACAGTGATATCATTTGACATAAGAATCAGACAAGAAAATACTTTTATTTCTTATGCAGGATTGAGATATTGTAGCAGTACATTATTTATGCGAATTGGGAATCATAACATGTTGCTAGATACCGCTTATGATTATTGGAAATAAATAGTAATTTATTCTCCATGGCCAATATAGCATAAATCTTCAAAGGGTCACACAAATAGGACTTTGACCACACAGTGTATTATCTATTTATTCGCAACAGTGAGTATTGCGGAAATATGATAAGTTGACTAATTAATTATATACCGTTATAAACCATTATAATTAATTAAGTCAAAGGGATCATATAGAAATAAATTAATGCATTATCTAATCCCAAAATAATTATTAATGAGTTAATAATTAATTTTAGATTAACACATTTTAATATAAATGATTATATTAATTAATTGGGTCTTTATTTAATAGAGAAATATATAGCCCAATTAAAGAGCAAACTAATGGGACTTTAATTACTGAAAAAATTATAAATAACTTTAATTAATTACGAAATTATAAAATAATTCGTTTTTAATCAAATTTTTAAAACTGACTGCGCAGTTTCGGAATCTGAGATTCCGAAACTAATTCTGCTTAGTTTTGGAATCTCAGATTCCGAAACTAAACCTGCTGACATTTGAGCGGGAAATTAGCTAGTTTCAGAATCTCAGATTCCGAAACTAGCTAGTTTCCCGCTCATAATGTCAGTATTTCACTATTTGATGACTATTTAATCAAATATTTCACTATTTAACCACTGTTTAATCAATTATTTCATACAAAACATTATAATTTCACTATTTAATCAATTATTTCATGCGAAATTACAGTGTTTTGACAGAATTTCTCTGTTTAAATTAATATTTTTTTGGATCACGTTATTTTTTTACATGACTTTATTTTTTTACATGACTTTCTCTGTTTAAATATGTATGTTCTAGAGTTTTCTTTGTAACCGACCATAACTAGTATAAATAGTTGTCATGTGTATTATTCATAGTTGTTATGTGTATTATCCAGACAGGAAAAAGGATGCAAACACCCCTGTTAACTATAATGAAAGTCACTTGATTTACTACATTTCTCTAAGTAGTTTTACGTGATGTTTAGGTTTGAAAACTTTCAAAGTAGATTTTGAAGGTTCAGACAGCGTTTTTTGGCCCCGAAAATGGTCGTTACGGGGCATATGAGCCCAAAACGGACGTTCCTATCAAAAGTTAAGCCTCCTTGAAGTTATAGTGTTCCAAAACATCGATTTTTTAAGTGTTTTCTTTCATCTCTCTTATATGTATATATAATATATTGAGCTACTCGTTGTGAATCATTGTAAGAAGCCTAATTTGAAGGGACACAATTGAGATTCCGAAACTAGCTAGATTCGCTCAGACGTCAGAAAACTTAATATTTTACCCTATTTTATTACTATACTTTACCATATAATACTACTTTATTACTTTTATTTTATTATTTTTACTATAATATTTTTAAAAAATTTGAAAATAATAACAAAAATTATTTATTAAAACAACTATTATTAATTTTTCAAATACTTTCTAATAATAACAAAAATTATTTATTAAAACAACTATTATTAATTTTTCAAATACTTTAAAATAATAACAAAAATTATTTATTAAAAACTAATAATAATAGAACATAAATTATCATATATATACATTTATCAAACTCAATAACTTAATAATATAAAAATAACACATATTTCATTAATATAAAAAAATAACACATAGTTCTCTCTCTCTTTAATTAATTAAAAAAATTTAAAAATTAAATTTCGCTCAAAAAGTGGCTGAAATGTCAGCAGGTTTAGTTTCGGAATCTCAGATTCCGAAACTAAGCAGAATTAGTTTCGGAATCTCAGATTCCGAAACTGCGCAGTCAGTTTTAAAAATTTGATTAAAACGGATTATTTTATAATTTCGTAATTAATTAAAGTTAGTTATAATTTAGACGGCTTTAATTAGATGAATTAAAGACCCAATTGAGTAAGTGAGGAGGCCCATATAGGCCTTTTAATGGCCAGCCAAGAGGAGTGGCATGAGATGTTATTTTGGAAAGTTTTCCTTAGAGTTTGAGCTCTATAAAAAGATCCATTTGGAGGCTCCAACCCCTAGCTTTCTCTCTCCTCTATCTCTTCCTCTTTAGACGGCGACTAGCCTCCTCTTTCATCTCTCTTTTGCTCATGTGTTGAGCTCTTCTCTTCACTAATTAAAATAGTTAATTGTTAGAAGAGAAGAAACTAAGAGGGATTAGCTTTATTCTCCCTCTTGCTAGCACAAGGGTCAAAGAACGTGGTTAACCTCCTTGGTGGTGGAGATTTGGTGGTGGAGAAGGCACGCCATCGACTCCAAAAGATTTTGGAATCACCTCACGAATACGATTTCGTGAGAGGTATAATTTCTACCCTTTCTCATGATGTGTTGCATGGCTTTGAGCAAGTTCCTTGGTGTTTGATTGTTAATTAAGACTAATTAGTAGTTAAAAATTAAAATTGAACATCTAAACACACTTTCTAACAATAATAGCATCTATTAATAATATAACAATAATAGCATCCATTAATAATAGATCCACTGTTAATAAGACAAAATATACACTGAAATAAACCATATATAATACTTCTTATGTCTGCAGAATCCAAATGATATTACCATAAACACTCAAAACCAACTTAGAAAACGAACAAATTTAACACTAAAAGGGAGGTAAAGCTCAATTATGACCAATTATCTGAAGTAAAAGCTCAATTGTCGGCTTGTTCCTGTCCTTGAGCACAAACCTACAAAAAAAGCAGTAGCATATGAAAGATGATCATTTCAAAAACCACCTGTAATTGCTTTAAAGAAATGATAAAACTCGGGAACTAAATAAGGCACGGTTAAATTTTTTATTATGTGGAAATTAATTAAAACATATAAAAAGAGGCAAACAAAAAGGGACTAGATTTTTAAATTCAAGTATCTGCTGTTATTATAGTAAGGCCATAGAGAAGAAACAAAAAAAATAAAACCTCATTTTGTTGGATGACGGTTATCATTCCCGAAACTCTTTCAATTCCCCAAAACTTTGTAAAATATATAATTAATTTTACAAAATATATTTAGGACCCCAATAGGAGTCACTCGCTTCAGCAAATTGGTAGGATTATAAAACCTTTTGTTAGATGACTAAAAAGTATAGTTTAGTAGGCACATACTTACAAAACAAAATAAAACATTCAAAAGGGAAAGCTAGATGCCTCTGTCATATTTTAATTTTCTGAAAACAATATCAATGACGGAAGCAGGCTCACTACTATTCATTCTAACGTGAACATAATAGTAGAAAAATATATTTACAATTTTTTAAATTAATCTAAGAACAAAAGAATATAGTTTGTGAAGTTTAAACGGTTAAAAAAAAAATAAAAAATCTGGCAGGTCCTACATTTCCAAAAGCAAACAAGAATGGAAAACTTTGAATCATGCTCAAGCCTCATTTCCTAGGATGTTTCGGCCGCCACTGCAGACAGCCGGCCCAGACCCCCTGGCACGCTCCTTCCACATCCTTTCAACCTGCTCGAATGTAAGCCCCTTTGTCTCTGGAACAAAAGACAATACAAACAAGAAGGCTAGCACTGAAACCCCCGCAATAATCAGAAATGTCCCTCCCGTCCCAACCAACCCTACTACTGACAGAAAAGTTTGCGCCACGATAAAATTAGAAATCCAATTCACAGTTGCTGACATGCCACCGCAAACCCCACGGTAAGCCTCAGGGTATATCTCAGAATTGACTGCCCACGGCACAGGGCCCATTCCCGGTGAGAAGAATGCAATGTACAACACCAGACCAGCTACAGCAAGCCAGCAGGCTCCGGAACCTAATGTTGCACCTACAGTTTTGGATTGGAGGGAGAAGGCATAGGAAAGTATGAGGAGAGAGGCAAAGACGCCTGAGAGGGAGGCGAGGGCGAGGAGACGGCGGCCGCATTTGTCAATGAGGAAGATGCCGATGACAGTGCCGACCGCATTCATGGCAGCAACAATTAACGAGAGGAGAAGAGCGAGCTGCTTGGAAGAAAAACCGGCCATCTGTACAATTGTGGGGCAGTAGTACATAACTGTGTTTATTCCTGTGAATTGCTGAAATGCCTGCAAAAATTATAAAAGACATTAAAAACAATTTCCTTCTTTTTATATGTCAAAACAAGACCAAACCAAGTTGAAAGATTAATAGGCATGCCTGATTGTATTACTAATGGAAATATTTTAGGAATTAAATTGCAGAGGGAGTTATTTGTCTCATATGTTATGCCTCATAGGGATATACAGCCAAAATACAGCAGGCTAGAGTAAATATGATGTTTTCTTACATCCCCGATAACTTCAACTTTAAAATTAAATCTCATGCCTGAAGCCCAGCACCAGTGAAGAATGCAAGCCGTATTTCCTTGGACTTTAATACATCCAAGTAACTAACAATTTTCTTAGACTGGGAATCTTTCCTGGAAGCATCTGCAAGCTGGTCTATCTCCTCCTTCAGCCGATCTGAGTCGTATATGTTCTCAAGCACTGCTATTGCCTTTGATTTCTTATCCTATAGACAGAAAAAAATTGAATAGATTGATATATAAATAAAGTGCGATGCACACAAATTTTTTTTATTCTTTTAGAAAGTTAGAAAATATAAGTTAGTGGCTGTTGTCTGTTGAGGGGGTATGAATTTGGAGGGAAGTATAATATTTCTATAGAAGTACTTTCATGTAAAGCCATCGAGGCGACTCAGGCAGAAAAATCATGAGAATGAACTGCACAACTGCTGGTATGGCTGCTGCTCCTAGCATCCATCGCCATGTCCCAGGAACCTAACTCAAGAGTCGAGACAAATAATCATTGCACAAGTCACAAAATTAATCAAGAATAACCTAATTCTGTTACAAGATCTATCCACAAATGATAGTTTGAGAAATAATTGTATCTGATTCACAAATTAAGTGGTAAACAAAAATTACCTCAGTAAAAGCTAGATTCACAAGGTAAGAAAGGAACTGTCCTCCAGTAATCATCAGTACATTGGTTGCTGCCAAACCCCCTCTGATCTCTGATGGCGCTGCCTCCGCAATCTAAACTGGAGCTGTGACAGATGCTATGCCAACCCCAACACCTACAAAGAGCCGCCCAAGAATCAAAATATTGGGATCTGGTGCAATGCACATGACAAGTGATCCTATGATGAAAAGTATGTCCGCTAGAAGTGTCGCCTTCTTTCGGCCGTACACATCATTGATCCACCCACCAGCTGCAGCACCAATCATGGCGCCCACCACTGCCATGCTTACAATTGTTTCCTCAGGATTAACAGAATACGGTGTTAATATATTTAGTTATTTAATTGCATATCATTTCCTTTTTGTTTTTGCTAAGTTGATTTTCTTATTGGACAGAAGAAATATCGGAGTTTATAAATACATTACAAGCAAGAATTATACTTCTGGCAAAAAAAATTACAAAAGAGTACCGCTAAATTATGTCTGAAATTTTGGCATCAATTTTATTTTGGTGGTCATGTAAATGTGAGGTAAACACAAACTCTCATTGTTGTAATATAAAAATTTTATTATAACACCTAGACAATTTATTGGTTGCAATACAAAACTTTAGGTCAAAAGGTACCTTATTAATAAATTAGAGAAAAGGTGAGAGGGAAAAGAAGGTAATTTTAGGTTATCTGAATGACATTGCGATGAAGGGCAAGCTAGATATTTTTGCCAAGAGCATAAAGGGAATTTCTTAATTCATACTGTGGCATAAAGATGCTTCAATTGAAATTATGTTTTTTTTTTTTTAAATAGAAAACTACAAGGAATTTTGAAAGACTTAGATTTTAACGTAAAATTAAAAGTTGGTCAAAGAGATTAAATGGAGAGATTCAGAAATATCAAATACCTGAAGCACTGAATTATCATTAACTGCTTTAAAATCATCTCGAATTTACAAAAGGGCTCCTGATATCACACCAAAAGAGATGAAAAGCAACTTAGTTCAATTTTCTTCCAAATTAAGAAAAGGTTTTGGAGGTACAAATGGGTTAATATTGCCGATGACCATTTTAAGATGTTCACAGAAATAAAGCCTTAAAGATTTTCTAATAAAATTAAAAATATAAAACCTCTGGTTAACCTTCTCACTGATTTGGAAAAAAAAGCAACTCTTAAGCAAAAGTTGTCATGCCAAAACATTTTGTATTGAGGTACCACACCATTATGCTCCAGGTACAGAATATATATGAGACTTGACTGGGGGCATATCATTCTGCCTGGTATGAATACCACCAAATTGACAATTTTGCTTATTCCCTGAACTTGATGTTGTAAGCTCTGGTAACTGATTTATGCTAAGCAAGCATGCAGACAACATGGTACAGAAATTACATTTAATTATAACCTTATAGGATAATAATGCTACTGAAAAAACAAATAAAGAAAGAAAGAAAGGATGCAGCTGCAACATGCTTTTAACAGGAAGGTGAATATTGAGTAGTCAATTACAAGAATAGAAAAGGAAGATACAGAGGAAAGTCCATGTACCAGTATCATAACCAAAGAGCAATCCACCAATTCCAGCTGTTGCTGTAAGGCCAAGTACATACTTATTGCTCCAGAAAGAAATCTCTGCCTTAGAAGAGGCCTCCAATGGACCTGAACTTCCCGGCATCATCGACTTGTCTATTGTCATCTTTTTCTCATAAGTAATCACAAATTACTTTCAAAAGTTTCTTATTATGGGTTATTTTACAAAACCCAATTCCTAAAGACCCGAAAGAGAGCATCTGGTTAGTGCAATTAGTTGATGAATCATACCACTGCGATCCAATTCGAAGGATTCTTCTGAACTATGCATCCCATCAGCATTGTCTAGGTTTCTTCCCGCGGCCCGGGCTGTCAGACTGGATCCCTTGTGAAAAATCCTAGTGTAAGATACTTGGTTTCTTCTAAGAAAAGAGGAGATCATGGGTTTTGAAGGAGAGAGAGAAGATGAGGAGGTGGAAGGAGTTAGAGGCAAGTGAGAGACCACTCTGCTCATCGACATCCTTGACTTTCAGTTTGAACAGATTCGTGTTACTCGCGCAATAAACTTGTAAAATTTATCAACTGGTTATTGTATAATTTGTATTTCTATACGGATGTGTGGATTATGGAGGATTAACAGTTGGTGGCCTTTAATTGGTGGGAAGAATTTTGTGACATGATGGGTCTCTTGTTCTCTATTGGCTACGGAGAAAAAATCTCCGAAACCTGCGGAGGTCGGCTCGAAAACGGTCCGATCGAATCTCGACGGTGACGATTAGCTGACGAGGTATTAATCAAGGGCGGTGATCGGACGGAGGAGGTCAAAAGTTCCGCACTCTGCTGGGGGGAAAAACTCCGCAGAGTATTTCAGTTGCCTGCTTCAGTGTCTAACTGTCTATGTAGCGAATTACTGCCTGTGGGACCAGAAAGAAACCTTTTATTTTGTATGACAGTAAGTCGCAAGTCAAGAGGAGCTGATTAATGACAAATTGACAATGTTGGAGTGCTTTTCCTGTCAGTGACTCGCCACACAGTGTTCTCCAGACAGGCAGAGGAGCTGATTGTAGGAATTAGATTGCTACAATTTTATTTTAGTTATGGGCCATAAAAATGGGCTTGTAATTTTAGAAGGTATATGACTTGGCCTCCCATTTTGGTAGTTGGTTAGTACTTTACACAGACCTGCAGATTTTTAACACAATTTCCAAATAATGAAATAGTCAGGCTTAAAAAGAGTTCAGTTATAGGCCTGATGGGCTTGGAGAAGGCCCCAACCCTATTTAGCAAAATGGTGTTTGTAAAAAGCCATTCTCCAGGATTTGAAATTAACCTACTGTTAATGGATCAGATGAAGAATAGTATGAACTTACAATTTCAATATTGTATTGGTTGTATGAGTTTTAAACGATAAATTATATTGTTAAGTTATTTCTTGTGCATACTAAGAACTAAACTATTTGTATAAATCTATGGATGTACATATCTCTATATCTTTTTAAGTGTATATCTATGTCTATATCAATACCTATATCTCTTATTGATCTGTGCATCTACATCTCCCTCTATATTTATATCTATATTTGCTTCAATATCAATTTTATATCTACAATATCTATGCTATAAATATTTAAATGTTGGTGGATGATTATATTCCTCATTTTTGGTTGTTGCGCCGATTAACTAAAGTACACTTTTTTCAGTTACAGTGTCTATATACACAACATTTTTTTTTTTCCTAATTATATCAAACACCTTCATACACAAACGAAAAATTGTACTTACATAGTTCCATGCAAATGAAAAGTAAACACTGTTTAAGATATTGCAAAATAAATATATCTGTAGATGTAAAATCTACCGCAATGACCCTATAATACCAAATAAAGAACAATTGGCGAACTATTATTCTCAAATTATAAAAAGTTTAAGATTTTTTTAGTGGACGATTGTGTAAGCTTCTTCTTGTTATCAGAACAAGCTAGAACAGGAACCTTTCATATCAATTAAATTAGCATCTTGCACTTTGTGCGCCATTTTTCTAGTCTTTAGATTTATAAGTCCCAACGGACATTGTACCTACCACAAAAAGAAGTCCATGCATGAATCTCAGTTTGTTGAGCTTGCCTACTTGGTCAAAACCCAAACATATTAAAGAAAAAGGGAAACCAGAAATAACAATAAAAACAAAGTATAAAAAAAAAATTAGAAACGAAGCAAAATGTTAAGAATCTAAATGATATATTCCGCTTCCTCCATGAGATGCACATGCAGAACTTTTAATATGGAATTAGAAAAATGATTTCCTCCTTTGCTATCAATTATCTTTTCTTTTAATTTGCCGCCTATAGGTTTGTCGCTTTGTGGCAAGTCAGTAATCAAAAATCAACGATGAGGTAATGATTCGTGGAAACTACTAGTTAGGAAGTTCAAAGTGATTTTTAATTTGTAATATTGAAGGAAGAAATTTTCAGGGCAGGAGGAAATTAAACGATCGATGCTATAAAGTTTTCTTTCGACAATGTACACATATCTTTTTCAGATAAACAGAATTGTTATTATGAGACATATGTCAATCTTCAAATGACTAACTAATAATACATCTCAGACTCACAATTACCATATTTTTGTTATCAAAGAGATAATACATATAATTTTTTAGTGGTTGAAAAAGAACAAAATGCATAATTACCATATTCAGTCTATTGAAATTTCAAACTAAGCTACCCCCTTGAAGTTATCATAATCTGTTGACATACGGGTCTTATCCACATGTCTACGTTTTACTGTGGGAATGAAAGTCAACTAGGAATAACTACAAATCTCGGAAAAAAAGCAATCTGAGTGATCTTTTCAGTTAATTTGATGTGTTCCACACGTTTTTAACTTGCTCCTGTAGTGAAAACTGCAACATAATTCATGTTGATGAAATGAAAAATATAATAATTTATCTCAAAAAAAAAAAAAAGGAACTCTACATATGGCAAGCTAGCTGGTTCTTTGCATTACAGCATTTTTCTTAGCTAACGTTTCTAACAGTGTGTTTGGATTGTGGGAAACGGAAGGAAAATAACAAAGGGGAAGGAAAATAGTAAAATTACCCTGTTTGGATTGCGAGTTTTTAGAAGGGAAATTTTTTACCGATGGAAATTAATTTCCTTTGTGATTTTCCTTTCTATTCAAAAAATTTACACCCCGATTTGGGGTGTAACAGACGGAAAGAAAATTGCAATATTTTTTGTGGACAGCGATGCCCTCAAATTGGAATTTTCTCCTTCGTCAAAATTTTCTATCAATTAAGTCCTGTTATGAGCCGCACCTTCCTCCCTCCTGCAGCCCTGCATGATATTGCTCTTCATCTTCTCCTCAAAGTGCCCTCAGATGTGTCCGTACTCTGTTGATTCTTTAACCATATTCGAAAAAAAAAGTGATTTCCATAGCAAAAGTTTAAACAATTCGGCAGGCTTTGAAAATATATCATAGTAATTGAATTGCATCTTATCATTTCTTCCATGCTATATACCGTATCCAAATACATACTATTGTCAGTGATTGACCTTTTTTGGGACCAATTGCTATGTGGAAGCAAATCTTTTGAGTGCAATTGTATGGGCACCAACAACCGTTGGTACCAGTGATAAGTTCTTCGCATGCATAGTGAGATGGTATTGCTAGTACTGTTAGCAATGTAGTGAGATTATAAGTAGAATTGATTGCAAAAATTTAAATCTGCTTACTTTAGTTTTCAATCAAGATTTTTATACCAAGTCTGATTAGGCCCTCTTTTATTATTATATGTACTTTTGATATCAAAAGATTGCATTTCTCCTTTTAAGTTGGGAAAAATAAAAACACGCATGTTATGCAATTAGATTTTTGAGTCTATAAGGCTGAAGGAGTTAAGGTCATAATGGTCATTTATTTTTGAATAGCTATATTTTACCTTCTTTTAATTTGATTACCCAAACAAGAAAAAAGAAGAGAAGGTTAATTTTTTTCTTTCTTTTCAATAATTATCCAAACAAACAAAAGTAAATATTTTTCCATTCCATTCCATCCCATCCAATTCCCTTTTATATTTTTCCTTCCTTTCCATTTCTTTCCTCAAAACCAAACACAGTGTAAGTCTTCAGGGAGGATATAATGTACTACAATTTAAAAGTTTCCCTCTGTTATCACAATTGAGATAAGTGGCTGTAAATCATCGATCAATAAAAATATGATGTAGCTATATATGCACATGCATTGGTATTTTAGGAAAATACATCTTATTTTATAATTTCTACGATTTGGTTTTAATTAACAATTAATCAACGCCAAAAATGACTTCTCTGCTGCCATTAATTTTGTGACAACAAATATATAGATTCTAAAATCTAACATGTATCTTTGTTCTAACACGTACGTGTGACACGACAGTTTGTCTAAGTAGCTGATCAACATGTATTTTTTTGTAATCTAAATCTGGTCATATATCTTGCAGAGGATTCAGATTTAGAGCAATTTTGTTTGTGGTATGTTAGTGACCGTATAAAGTCCTGTAATTTATTACCAATATTCGAAAATGAAATTTGTCTTTATTATATTACATTTGTACGATCAGCCATGTGACTATATACCATTCTTCCAAGTGTTTCTTACGTGGCTTTCCGTTGACTTTATTAGTTGAAGGTTCTAAGAGAACATATTTTTAACATTTTATCACAACAATAACTGTTATAATAAATTATTCTTATGGTTACATCAGAATATTAAACTTAACAGCTAAGCCTTCAGAGCAAGGAGAGTTGAGATCCACTTATCCGGCCGGCTGTATGCATACCTCATTTATTTATAAATGTACTGCATAATATTACTCGGAAAAATGAAATCGGAATTTTGTGTAAAATCAGCATTTGTTACTGTCAACTGATGGGCTTACCTAGCTATTAGGCGAATAGACTTTTAATGTATTTTAAAAAAAAATCTCTTTTTTCTTTGCAATATATTTTTATATATCCTTCGAGCATTTATATTTAATTAATTCATTGCAGTTTAACTTTATAGTTTTATACTTTTCTGTTTGGTAAAATATTTAGAGATCTGCCATTTTTTTTAAAGCAAGTTTGACTTTATCCTAGTAGTTCTCTTTCCTAGCAGCCCACATGTATTAGGTTAATTTAGTATTTGAGCTTTGTCTGATTATTATTATTATAACATCATTATCTTTCTAAATGACGCAAATGTTTATTTGACTAACAGATCCAGGATAACCCACAAGAAAAAAGAGGCCGTACGTTAAAGTACTGGTACAACAATTATATAAGGACAAAACATATGTTGACTTTTTCTGATGTCTATAAATTTTTGCAGCCAATATTTCGGATTGACAGATTCCCTATAATAACATTTTTTTTGTCCTTATGTTAGTTTTGTGGGCCGCCATGTTTGTCCTCGTCAGCTGCGTTAACAAATATATGGGTATAAATATACAAATTAAATTTCTTTAACTATAATATGTTTCTTTGTTATACCCTAAGGTTTTAAAATTCGCATTTTATTTGAATTTTTAATTTATGCTTAGTAAGTCATTAATTGAATCATATTCTGCAAAAAAATAAGTGAGATTAAATTCATGATGCTAGCACCGTATTATGTGAAATTTATACTATAATTTTCAACTTATGCTAAATAATTCATTAGAACATCTTCTATAAAAATGAAATAAAAAATCACTTAGCACTATAGAACTTAAAACGAACTTATGATCACCTATTGAGTAAACAAAACTTAAAACGAACTTGTTAGTATTTTGGAATTGCATTGTGGTTATACAGATTTCGAACCTTCTTATAATATTTTTGTTAAATTAAAGAGTATTAATCAAAGTTGCAATATGTACAAAATACTAGAAACATAGCAAAAATATATTTCATTGCTCTCACCATTTGAATAAAGTAATATAAACTAAATAAATTTACAATATCACATGTAGCATGAATCAATTTATAATATTGTTGTTACAAACTTTATACGATTAAATATACGAACAGAAAATTAGCATACATGATTTTGTAATTGCGAATTACTTTATGAGGTAATGAGTATTGAATAGCTTCTGTTCATATTCTTATTCGATAAACTTTTAAAAAGTTTTTTTGATACATCCTCTTAGTTACTTGATAAGCCAGGGTATAAAAAATAATAATAATTCAATGTGAATCTGCTTATCGGATCAATCAATTATTTATCGGATTATTGGATAAACGAATTTTGATGAGAAATATATTTAATGGATAATAACAAAATTGACCGAAGCCTTTATAAACAAACAAAAACTAAATATTTTGAATATATTCTTATTTTTCAATTAACCTATATTCTATAAAATTCCAAACCGATCTAAAATTCTAGACAACTTAATTCAACCTAATACAGTAATACTTTAAGTACTCAGACACGAAACAGCTGTGATTCAATCATAGTAATTGTTAGACATTCAAGAAATCCAAAAATTACCACCTGTTGTTTGGTTAGCGAAATTCTCCACAACAGATACCAAAAAGTTGGTCAACTTTTGCACCGAAATTGGACGATTCTGTCCCTGACCTAAAATTACCTAAATTCATCTCTTTATATCATCTTTATTCGAATTTGCAGCAGCATTGTTTTATCACTAATTCCAAAACCCGGCTGAAAATTTAAAATCGAAAAGAAATATCCAGCAGCCAATCATATAAAACGCCACTGATAAAAAAAAAAAAAAAATTCTATGTTCTGGTCATGAAATTCTTTGACCAAACAATATTGTATTACGCCAGTACTTATCCAAGGCATTCCAAAATAAAGGTTAGAAATTTTTTTCTTTTTTCATTTCTTACTAATTTCTAGATTAAAGGTTATATATTTGAGTTGAATATTTGTGATATGGAGCTAATCTAGTCAGGGCTGCTTATCATCTTATCATGACATGTACGTGTTGATCCATTCTGTATATATCAATTAAAAAAGGCGTGTATTGCATGTAATATCTGAGTGCACCATTTTCGTATGAAGATTCAAAGCGACAAATGTGGAGTTTGAAAACTAAAATAACTTGGACTTTTGCGCCACCTCTTGTCTTTATAAGCAAGCCCATTTGGCGCAAAGTTTCTTGAATCAAACAAGGAAGAGAGAGTGAGAGAATTACTAGCTGCTTCTAAGGTTTCAAAAGTGATCAATTGACAGAGACAGAGTGCAGATAGAGAGAGAGAGAGAGAGAGAGAGAGACAGAGAGAGAATGGAGGAAATGGCCGATTGGAGAGGAAACCAAGTTAATCCAAAGAGGCATGGAGGGGTCAGAGCTACTCTGTTTCTCTATTGTAAGCACCATAACAAGCAATATGCTTTATCAAATTATCATTCATTACATATTGGAGTCATATCTGTTTTATTTCAACTCTTGAAATTGAAAATATATATGCCTCATTTTAACGGTGTGCTTTCTGATAATACACACATACAACACGTAATGCACTCTACAAATTTAGGAGCTTAATTGTATTTTTGGCTACACAGAAAATTCTGTCAAGCACAATTTCTTCTATTAATTACGGTGAGAAATATCTAACATCCTTCGGGAAATTTCTGAACTTTTATAGCTTCTTACTTTAAGCTAACAATATACATTTACAGTTAACAACAATGCATTACTGATATATATACTAAAGTTTAATCTCTTAATAAGTTCTCTTGTGATTCCTAAAAACAAATTTAAATTTAACATATTTTATATATGTATTCCTGCAGTGTTGGTGGTGGTGAGGAGCAGTGTTAACGCTGCAAACACAAATCTGGTCGGCTTTTTCCGTTCGACCCACAACATGACCATCGCACGCAGTGTGATTCTCAGCACAAATTTTGGTGGTGCGACATGGATATTGTCAATTGTGGGATCATTTGTAGCAGATTCTTATGTCGGCCGATTCAAGGCCATATTTTTCTTTGGCCCTTTTGAGATCTTGGTAATCTTTCTATGCCTTTAGGAATCTCTCAGACAAAAACTGTCGTGGTACCACCCATAAAAGCTAATACTTAGGTTAAGCATGAAGTGGATACATGCTTAAGAAGAAAGCTTGCAAGTATAACATTCAATTATAAGATTCCACAATTTAATTAAGTTACACAACTTTTCTATTAACTAGACTTCAATTATAGATATTAATTTCTTGTTAAGCATGAGTCATCATTTTCATGAGGCCAAGTCAATTTCATCTCTTTGAAATCTACATTCCTCTCCCTATACATCAATTGAGGGATTTCCTGATGTAAAGGAATGTAATCCTTAACAACTGAAAATTAAAATGTTTATAAAGACTAAACCATTTTCTATAAACAAGAAAACCTATCGGACTTGTATATGAAAAATGCATGAGTTTCAATTTCAGACAGCAAATCTAATTAATAATCTCCACCATGAAAATAGGGATATGGATTACTTGCTTTCCAAGCGCACCACTCTTCGCTGCACCCGCCTCAGTGCAACATAAAACAAAATAATGCAAATTGTGAGTCACTCCAAGGCTGGAAAACCTTGCTGCTGTACCTCGGCCTCTTCATGGTGGCAATCGGCGAGGGCTTCATGCGACCTTCTACACCTGCATTTGGCAGTGACCAGTATGATACCAATGACCCAGCTCAAATGAAGCAAAAGATTAGGTTTTTTGACTTCGCTGCCTTTGCTACTTGCTTTGGTGCAACCTTTGGTCTAGTGCTTGTGGTTTGGGTTCAGAGTTTTAAAGGTTGGAATCTGGGTCTAGGTGTATGTGCACTGTTCGTGCTCTCTGGGCTGCTTCTTGGAGCTGTCGGATCCCCCTTCTATCGCTATCGGTTACCTAGTGGAAGTCCGTTGACCCGTATTTTACAGGTATATACGTGTAGTTGCACGTGATTTTCATATGTTTTTTCCTAAGAAATATAAGGACATTTAAAGTGATTTAAGTCTGATGTACGTGCTATTTATTATCTAGCGTTATATACATATTGAAAACATATTTCATACTTCTTAATATGCCACATACTAATTAACACAAGGACTGCTATAGGTAGGTTGTGATTGAGGATTATCTCACTTGACTATAGATCAAGGGTGACGATAAATTATGCCAATATAGTAATGAGCAAAAAAAAAAAGACAATAATATTTGATCTTATGTTTTAATTACCTAACTAGCTTGTAGTTTTGGACTTTTACTTGAGAAAGACAGCATGTTCAATTATAACCAAAAGGATAGAAATTTATTTAAGTGCAATGTATGATGCATCACATATATGAATATCGTTCAGAAATTTACTAAACAGAATGTTAAATTTTAGGTTATTGTTGTGGCATTCAAGAAGAGAAAGATTCATGTAATGCCTGAGAAAGACATGGAAGATCCTGAGCTTTCTGATCTTTCCATGGATACCAATGATGGGGAATCACTTTCTAGCACAAAAGATTTTAGGTAACAAAATTAACAATCTTACATTAACATTTAAATTGAAAATTCTAGAAGCACAAATGTCAAACCTCAATTCTGTCATTATAATACACAAAACAAAAGGTTGACTCAATATATATATCCATGCAGGTTTCTAGATAAAGCATCAATATACACCGGTGATACAAGTGCATGGTCATACTGCAGTATTTCTCAAGTGGAGGAGACTAAATCTTTCCTAAAGATGTTACCCATACTCTTTAGCTCTGTATTATGTTACTTTCCTTTTGCTCTCTTCTTCACCCTAACTGCCCCTGTAGCAGCCACTATGAATACTCAACTGAGAGGTGTCAGAATAGCACCAGCATCCCTTTATGCTGCGTCAGTAATCATTCAGTGGATTATCCTTGTATTATACAACCGTGTAATCACACCTCTAGTAGCAAGGTGTACAAGTAACAAGTATAGTAATGTGACATCTCACTTGGTGCGTGCCGGAGTTGGCTTTGTATTTGCAATGCTTGCCACTATTGTTGCAGCATTGGTTGAGAGAAAGAGGAGGATGGCAACGGACCCCAAAAATATATCATTTCTTTGGATGCTACCGCAATTTATTCTTGTCGGTCTCATGGAAGTGACATCATTTGTGGGGTTGATGGAGTTCTTCAGCAATCAGTTGCCGGAGCGAATCAAATCTCTAGGGTCTTCTATGGTGTTTTGCATTGTAGGTTTGTCGGTATGGTTGGACGGAGCGATTGTTGCAGTTGTAAGTAGAGTTACCAGAATAGGCGGCAATGGCATAGGGTGGTTGGATGGAAGGACTTTTGATACAACTAGGCTCGATCTTTTCTATGGAATGCTATCTGTACTTGAATTTGTTGCTTTGTTAAATTTTGCCTTTTGGGCAAGAAAATACCTGCAAGGACAAACGTCTCAATGAAGTTTTCATTGATGACCACTGATTAAAAGTAATTAAAGATACCATAGCTAAAAGTACTTTGTAGGTGCACGTATAGCTATGTTAGTAGTGTATGTATTTGTCACTTCGTATAAATATTATTTGACATAAATTAATTCTTTCCCAAATTAATATTCAATGATATATAGATTTTTCGAGGTCATCGATCTATATTGCAAGTTTTCTCGTAAATGGAAGTGAAATGAAAATTTTAAAAGATGCGTGCCAATTTTAATTGTTGTTCCAAGAAATCTGTTGGAGATGGTCCCACCTAATTAGTTAGAAACAAAAAAGAGAAGAGTTCTATAAGATTGGACAGTGAAATGATTACTAATCCAGCTTTGTATATATTTGCAACCAGCACATGAGTTTGTATTAGGACAACTGAGCATATGCAGAAATCTCTGAAAGTTCATGGGAGCTCATTTTTCTTTTATATTTCAATTAATATCTTTAGTTTTCTTAGTTGTGAGGGAAGTAGCTAGATGAGAGATCAGATCAACATGTGCTATGATATGCAGATCAGAAGCCATGTCAAAGAGAAAACAATTCATTCTTAGACGTCTCAATTCACTCCGAAAACAAAAATAATACTTTCATCCAAACAGAGAGAAAGAAAGGGGAAAAGAAACAAAGTTCCCAACTGAGAATACAAAAGTGCTTCCAGCCCTTCGTCAAGATAACAGTTAAACTCATCTCCATATATTAAGAATATTGGTTTACTCACATTCTTCACAATAAAGGATGGCGGAGTCACGAATTTGAGTTGGTATATATGTTCGACTAATTTGTTACGCCCGATCGAACCGACAACATATTAATTATTACATATATATGATTCCTTCGTGTTTTGTATAGATTGTAACAAACATAATTAAGGAACAGTGAATTTTCTTTTAAATTATTGTTATAAACTTTAAACTTCGAGACTTGAATTTTAACAGAGCTCAATTGGTTATATTTAAGAGTTAAAATGCATTAGGTAAACAGAGATATGTTACTATCTCCAAGGTTAGCACGCGATAATAATTATATATTTATATTCCATTGCAAGGGTAAAACTTTTACATTCTTGTATTGCATGGGTAAATTCATTTTAATTTTAACTAGCAAAAGATATCCCCATATGTGGATTAAAAAAAAAGAAATAACAATATAATGTTAGGTAATAAAGATATGTTGCTCATTTTTTTTGTATTAGACAAGAAATAGTTAAAACATATTGTTGCTTCGTCTAGCCACTAATATCCAACCACATGTCAAATCAATCGAACGAGATAAATTGATGATACATGCTAGATCTAGCGTAAAACCCTCTTGGTCGTGTGTGTTTAAAATAAGGAATAGAGATAGAGATAATGATTTATAAAAATTTTGCATTCAACAAATTTTAAACATAAATAAGTATCTTATATTCTGAAATTCTAAATATATATACAATAAATAATAATATGATAAGTTACAGGAAATTCTATATATAAAAACAGAAAATATGATGTATAGGAGTTTTTTTTTGTTTTATCTTATATAGACAAATTAAATGCATTCTTTTAAATTTTTTTTTTAAAACAAAAGTATATGAACCGTCCAACATGTAATTGAGGACAAATATAATGTGAAATGACTAAGATATTTAAAAATTAAGTCTTTATCATTTGGCTGGTATCAGTTGTTGGTGACTCGATTGTTTTATTTATTCCTTGTTAACTAAGAAGTCAAGAAAGCAGTTGTGACTTGTGAGTCTACGAAGGTACGGCTGTACGGCGTCGAACGTGTCCTTGTCATGCTCATAAAAGTCCATTGTCAACGCTCTGCTTTATATATTTATAATTTATTTGTTTGCTTGGGTTTTGTTTGTATCTAACTAATGTCTCCTATTATTTAAAAAAAAAAACCCTACTGCTTCCTAAATAAAAAAAATTAATTGTTGATACTTGAATATTGGTCACCAATACCAAGATTCGTATATATGTACCCAATAAAGCCAGGTTGAGCAACAAATTCAATCCATAAGCTGCAATATTTTGCTAGAATAAACTATTATAGAATAAATTTCTGGTACGGTGGTTAAATACAAATCATTCTGAAGTAGGAACGCGGATTTGAAGTTTGATTAACAGATTTTTTTTATATAAATTTATTTATTTTATCTGAAGAAGCTACTGTTGCTTCCCAAATAATTGAAGCTATAAAATGTGAAAGAGAGAGATTTTCTATTTCTCATTGTGTTTCTTTACAAGGTATTTTATCCGTACGTTCTTATGCAGGATAAATACAATGTACCACTTGTAACAGCTTAATTGACTAACTAATCGAGAATCCTTCTCCCTATCTTGACGTTTATGTTGTCTATTTGATGTTGTACAGGACTTGTCCAGTGTATTTGGTTCTTGTCTTTCTACATACTCCGTCTACTGTCTACATTATATATTATTATTATTTTCTTTTTTATATAAAAAGTTAATAATTACTTTCATTTATGCGGAACAATATTAGACTTTAAAAAAATGATCCTTTCTTGAATCCTGAGTTTATATAGTCACACTAAATTCGATTGTATGTTTGAGCATAAACATTCTGATTTGCAGAATTAAAATTTTTGCTGCTTCCTATATTTTCTTCTGCCTTACACAATTAACTTCATGCTTTATTGTTGATTTCCTCTATTTTATATTCATCTTTTTCATTTTTTTTAAAACATATGTAAGTGTAAAAAAGGATCCTCCGCAACATGCCGGCCCCAACTCAAGTATTAACTTTCTTACTTTGAATGTGGACATGCAATGTAATATGAATTTACACAAGATCGTTTAGTTAAGCAGAAATTTATATTTATATATATATATATATATAGGAATGATAAAATACACTATGGTGTATGGATCGTCTCCTTACACCCGAGTCGTTTTCAAAATACAAATTTCAAACAGTCAATCCGAACCGTTCAAGTTGTTCTCCATATTAAAAAACTCTTGGAGACCAAATTTTATATTTTTTTTATTTTTTTGCTATATATTATGACATTTTCAAATTGGAGGGCCTGAAATACTCCAATTATAGTGTTTTGTTAGAATATCATAATATATAGCAAAAAAATTCGAAAAAATGTAAAATTTGGTCTTCAATGTTTTTTCAATATGGAGAATAACTTGAACGGTTCGGATCGGCCATTTGCTTTTTGGATTTCGAAAACAACTCTGGTGTAGGGGGGACGATCAGTACACCAGAGTGTATTTTATTTTTATCCATCCAATATATATAAAGTACGTTTTAGTAAGAGGCTACAAAATTTTCTAAGCTTATACTTATTACGTACATTAATGGGCTTTTTTTATAAATAAAATGAATGTTTATCAGCATGATATAATATTGTCCAATTGAACATTCAACAAAAAAAAAAAAAACAAAGGCAATCACTTTCGCCTTCGTACGAATATTGTTAATTTATATAGCATGAATCATGATCCTGATATTTCCTTTTATCAGAATATAAAATACAACTATACATAACCTTGGTGATGTATAACCCCGAAATATTACTTAAAAAACTACCCTTTAATATGTGTGTTTATGGATTTGTAGCATCAGCTATATTTATTATCACCAAATTGAAAGAAGTCAAACCGAACGATCTTAATTAATGCATCCGAGATTGATGACATTTTTTTCTGATTCAATTTAATAAAAAGTGAAGCTTCCATAACCGGGCATGTTCATGTTCGGTTCTAGCATGAGTTGGCACGTGCAAACCTAGAGATGGAAGCAGTTAGCTAGGTTGTAAGATTTTTAATTGTTAATTTGATTCTTTTTCCTAATGAAATATTGGTAATGATCCTATTTTGTGCGGCTACTCATTAAATGTAATTTGTTTGATGTGTCATTGAAGTTGGATGTTTATATTGTGTCACCTTTTTGTTGTTACTTGTGACTTACGATGTTTGTGTCATTTTGATGCATTGGTTCTTTTACCTTTTTCTGGAGTTTTTTGCAGGACAAAAAAAGATATAAAATAGATGCATCGCTCTATTAGTTAGTCTCTGTCAATTACTCTCCGTTCGCCTAGATGAAGAGTTGTTGTTCAAGCGTTGATGCAATTAATCAGTGGCGGAGCCAAAAATTTTTCTAATGGGGTTCGATAAATTTTTTATAATATGAATATTTAAAAGAATAAATTCAAATAATATATAATTTTCATTTTAATTTACTTTTATAATTATAATAGATTGGAAATTCAAAGATAAAAAAGAGTTAAAAATTTTTAATTAAGCATTATGAAAAATAATATTGTGATTCCAATAAGACAATTTTATAATTAGAAATTGTCTTACATTTTCAATATTAATTGATTGAATTGAAACAAAAAAAAAGAGATAAAATGTCAAATTTATTGACCGAAAGCAATTATGGTAATTGATTTTACCTCGTCTTTTTTATGCCTCAGATAAAATAAATTAAAAATCTATGTATTAAAGGTTTCTTCATACCACCATAGACTACAAAATTATATATTTAAGTTCAATTTAGAAATATATATCTAAGATTCATAAAATTGACCAAAAGTAATGAGAATAAATATCTCACAAAAGTATTAGGTTAATTTTGTAAAAAAATAATAAAAATCATTCATAAATATGCATTGTGCTAATTATTACTAAATGTCAGAAGTTATGAATTACTGATGTGAAAATCTCAAGAAGACAATCAATGACTATTTGTGAAATATATATTTAATTATTTACTATTAAATTAAATCTTTTTTCAACAAGAATAAATTGACGAATGACATTTGGGGTTCACTAGTGGAATATTTTCTGAAAATATATGGGGTTCAAATATTGAATATCTATAAACAAAATTAATAATATAAGTGTAAACTTTAATTCTTATTGGTATTTTACATAACTAAACGGGGGACATTTGACCCCCATTTGTTCCACTTAACTCCGCCGCCGTGCAATTTGTACATATCTATATTATTCATGTATTTGTCTTTACAGGAAAATACAACATGACAATTCCTTTCATGCATGATTACAAATGGCAAATTAAAAGGACCTTCATCAAGTACTTGTGATTGAAAGCTGAGTCGCATATATATGTCATGTCGTGTTATTTCTTTTTGACTTGCAAGATGGCATTTCGCCATCCTATCTTCATTAAAATAAAAAACAGAGAGACAAGCAGAGTCCCTTATGTTGCGTACGTCAGCTAAAATTTTTCACCAATTCAGTAACTAATATACGTAATCAAGAGTGGTAAACCGTCCGTTTAATTTTCCTTTTTGCAACGAATTATCTTAAATATTGTGCAATTATAACAGTGATGCAGATTGATGTAGGATTTAACTTAGGACGCCTGTTATGCGTCTCTTTGCAAAAATAGCTTGCTAGCTACTAAAGAAGTACAATTAAAAGTAATACAGAGTTCTTAGATTATATATATCCTAATTCCTACCAGAGTTCATATATCTTCTGACCCAATACATAAAGTTCAATAAAGAAAGCAACTGAAGAATAGAAATCAACAAATAGAGAAAATCTAGCCTCGTTTCGTTAAAAGACTCTCCATCTAACCATCCTCTTCCTTTGCCACCATGTCTTGTAGCTCTATTAACAACAAACAAAAGTAATCCACCAATCCATGTCCCAAATCCTAGAAGACAAAACACCATAGATGTATGCAACGACTTGATTTTCTCTGGTAACTCAGTCCAAAAGAAATCCATCAATCCAATCAACGATGTCACATCAGTTAGACTGACAAAAATAAATTGTGGTAACAGCCAACATACAGACATAACCTCATCTTTTTGGAAATCAAGCCTCCGTTTTCGCTCTACCACTGCGGCCACACAAGCTGCCAACATGACAAATCCAAACCCAAGACCAACACGTACCAAGTTACTGGTACTTGTTGTCGATGTGCTGCTACAATGTTTTTGTTTTATTGGAAGGACGATGTGGTTATAGGTTAATAAAAGTGTCAATTGAATTACTAGTGGTATCACAAAAAGGGTTGCAGAGGATACATGAATGGATCCAATTTTTGTGTTCGTAGACGTTGCTCCTACTTGAACTGTGAAGGTTAGTAGGAGACACAAAGGTACATAGCACATAATAGAGCTAACGAGTATTGGCATTAGTCTTAGAAAGCTTTTTGTTTCCTCAACTTCAGTAATAGTGCAGTAGCGCCAAGGACTCGTTTCTCCATTATATATTGAAGCTTTGTTAAGAAATCTGTAAGCAAGAAATATTATTTTATTAATAAGGCTTATCTAATAATGACCGGTTAGAATTACTTAATACCGTCTACATCATATCGATTATTTCAATATCTTCTATTAAATAAATTGCATATTTATGACTAAGTAATAAAGACAAGGAGCTAGTTATTGTGGAGTAAAATAACTTACAGAAGGTCCTTTTTTTGAGGCAGCTCTTCAGTTTTAGTATCAATTGATTCTTTACCAGAAACCATTTCTGGGTCTTCTGAATCCTCAGGAATCACAATTTTCCGTTTCATCAAAGCAGCTACTACCACCTGTACATGCCTGTATTAGCTTACATAAAAATAAACCTTTCCATGACAGTCTCCAATTATGTGCTTGGAATGCTTTAACAGCAATTAAAAGTGCTACATCCTAAAGAAGAAATGGCGGAGACCAGGAAAAATTTTGCTTTTGAATGGAGCTCGTTTATTTTTTTTATACTTTAATTATCTTTTTATTATATGGACATCATGGGTTTATTTAAAACACACTAAACTCATTCTTTTGGTCTGATCTATGATCCAGTCTTTCTAATTATTTGTCCATGGACCATTTCTACTAATAGGCATTCATAAACCAATTTCTATAATTCCAGGTGTTTCAAAGGCATGAACAGAAACATTTAAGAGCTCTCTTTTTGGAATTTCTACAAAAGAATGATACCAAGATCAATTTGCTTAAGTGCTTAATTAATTAATGCACACAAACAGACCTGCAAAATGTGAGTCCAAGGACTTTCCTTCGTCTTCTCAATTCGGTATACCACAAATCCACTTGCTACCACAATTAAACCAGCAAGAATAACAGCAGCACTGGTTCCAAAACCAAGAACCCAACCCTTGTAGTTCTCTGTCCACACTATCAGAACCAACCCAAGAATACCTCCACAACAATTTGCAACTGCTACAAGGTCAGAGAACCTCTTTTTTTGCTTTGTTTCCAATGGATCGTCGCTGTTGAATTGGTCGCCACCAAAAGAAGGCATGCAAGCTCGCATGAAACCTTCTCCCAGTGCAATCATGCATAGACACATGTAAAGCCAGGCAATGCCCATGCCGTCAGTGCCGGTACATTCTACCATGACTTGGTCCATCTTGCATTTCTGGGGACGTAGAGAGGGGAAGTGTGCTTGAATTGCTAATAATACATATCCCTGCAGGATGAGGTTTATTAACTTTTTTTTCCCAATAATTTCAACTTATTTATCACATTCCGGTAACTTTGACTACTTACGTTCCAGTTCAATCGACTTTTAGTCAGAACAATGGGCTTGTACACGGTTTACAAAATCTTTCATCAAGGCCTATATTTTCCAGAGAAAAAAAAAAATCATGGTGAAATATTGAACTGGGCTTGGGTCAGACCAATATCCACTGAACTGGACTCTAGAAGGCCCCATGAAGAAATGAAATTTCCTCTCTAACAGTAGTTCGATGATTTTTTTTTTTTATTATTAAAACTAGTTAATATATGTCATCTTGATGACAGAGGTTGTATTAGGTACAAGTTTAACTGGAACTCTAAAAGTAAAGAGCTTATTACTTACAAAGATCTCAAAAGGACCAAAAAGGAGGATGGCAGTGAAGCGTTTCATCAGCTTGTCAGAAACAAAGGCTCCAATAAGGGAAAAAGTCCAAGTAGCTCCCACAAAGTTTGTGATTACAATCGAACGGTTGAGAATGCTCATATGTAGGATCTGATTTAAATATCCAACCAAATTCATATTTGCGTAGTTCACAGCACTTCTCATCATGATTAAAACTGCATCATCAATGAAAATTTTCTCATAATTCTTTAAAAAATTAGGAGAATAATTGGTAACAACTAACAAAGACTAGTTCGATAAATAGTTATAAAGTCACCTATATTTATAACAACAACAATTAATGAAACCAGAAAATTAAACAAGATTATAATAAAAATTCAAAACAAAACTAGTTTACACAGTATAATGTTATTCAAATTTAACACTGTCATGAATGGAATCATTTAGAGATAAACATCAAAATTCAATAATCTCAATTGATCGACATGCTAATAAATTGATGGAAAAAACTAAATATTTAACGTTTTCATTAATAGTCTTTTTTTTGCAGCCGCGGCCTAACTATTGTAAGAAAAAAAAAATCATTAAAAGCACATAAAGAGAAAATCATTTAATTGAAAGTCAAGTATTATCTCTATGATATCTTTGAAGCCCTAAATTGACGAAGATAAAATGATCAGATGCGTACTATTTTTTTGTCTCATTAATGCACAAATTGTACTTTAGCTTTTTTTACTTTAAATTGACGTTTATAATACTGAAACAGAAGTATTGTTATTACAATGTACATTAAATTTAAGCATCCTACCTAGAAGTCTTAAAGTTAATATTTTGAAAGAATTTACAAACATAAAGAAATGAATAATGATATTGTAATAGGTAATTAATCATTTTGAAACTATTGATTTGAAAACAAATTATTATTTTATAAATCCAAGGTGTTTGAATTGCTCATCATGTAGAACGAGATTGACAATTCAAATCATAAAAATTTTGAACTACTGAATTATTAATACCCATGTTGAAATCAAAATGGAAGGACATATTATTATATTACTATGCACTTCCAAATTGAGACAAGAAATTAACTGACGGATTTACAATTTTCGATATTCAAATTAAAAAAAATAACATGTTAATATATTTTTTATATATATAGTAGTTTTTTTTGGACGAACAAGACGATAACATGTTAATTTGCGTACGAAGAATTTCTAGTGTTGAATAGTTTTGAGACAACATTGGTACACCTCCGACGTCCAGTAAGGAAACATGTGTATCACCTCCGACGTCCAGTACCAGATAAAAAACAAATATGGTGACGCGGCGCCATTACAATTTACTTCGGCCCTGATCACAATCCCTTTTTTTTAACGTAGGATTTCATTTCATTAGAAAATTCTTGATCACAATGAGCGGATTTGGTGTCATTTGGTTGGAATTCTTATGTAATTAGATCTTACGAAATTCTATAAAATCTTACGAAATCAATTCAAATGAAATGAAATGAAATGAAATTCCGAGTAAATATCATTGTGATCGGGGCCTTCCATCCTTCCACGCCAATTAATACATGCTTCAGCCTCCAGGCGAGCCTTAATAAATCATGCATGAACTGGATCCTGGGTCCCCACATGGCAAAAGCACATTTAACGGATCCAGCTCCGCTCCGATTGTACGATCCCTTCACTAATTCCATTTGTCACGTGGAAAGTACACCAATAGATGGTGGATATCCAAGAAAAACAGAGAAAGCACAACAATGTTTTTTTTTTCGGCCCCATTTCCCTTGTCTTATAAGAAGATGCTTTTATTTTCATAAAGAGTGGAGAAAATGTGCAGAAGAAAAATAAAATATTTCTATTGTGCGACATTTTTTCTTTGTGAATGAACTATGAATTAAGGTTGGAGAATAATTAATAGAATGAAAATAATTTTCGAGGGGTGATGTATGAAAATAATTTTCACTTTCAATTTGTACATGTTTTAAGTTGTTAGCGTAATTGTTTCTAATCAAAATAATTTTTATGTCTATTTTTTTTTTTCTTTCATTGTGCTGAGTTCGTAGATTTCTTTGCATATTCTTCTTTTCTTGTGTTTTCACATGCCCCAAGCCGAGCACATAAAACATTAACTTGAATTACATCAGTTAATAGAAACAGTTGCTGTATGCAATATTTTCTCAATAATGAAGTGGGCATAAGTCATTTGCATATGAATGCATGAGTCACTTAAAGTATGTATAGTAAAAATAATAATAGATATATATTTCTACACTTATCTATTATTTTTAATCTACCATATAATTAAAAAATATCTAAATTCTGCAGAGATCCACCACTTAATTGTACAATTAGAGAGGAGTCCAATTCTCAACAAGATCATTTAGATCATACTCAAATGATTAGATTTGTCAAAAGAGTGATTTTTTACAACAACAACAAAAAAAAAAACTTTTTTTTTTCTTAACTCGGGAGATTTTGAAATTTTTACTATGTTGTCATCATGTCATTATGCCCAAATTTAATACGAATTTATTGAATCATTAGTTACAAAATGTTCAACAGTATTACTGGAGTAATCTAGAATCCAAGCATGGAGTTTAAAGTCTCCCAAATACTCATTATCTATTGTATCATCTGCTTAATCAGTTATATATACAGTAAATATATATGTGATGTACATGTTCTAGTAAAGTATCCTTACAGTATAGAAAGAAAGTTGCTCTGGCACCTCCATGCCTCTTAGGATCAACCGGATTTCCTCTCCAATCAGAAGGTCCTTCAATCAATGTCATCTTAACAAAAGTTTTCTTCCCTTGACTTGTACTAGTGTTTGCAACGTTTTCTTTGCGCAACGCCACACCTTTATATAGTTGTACTTGTACACACAAATATAAATAATAACAGAGAGATTTCACGACAAGGTGATCTCTGTGGCTTGCTAATTATTAATTAGCAATTTAGCATATTCTCTGTTGGTCATTATAATCTCCTAGTATTCGGGTGAGCTGTCAGAGATATATAAAATATAAGTGAAACATTTTATTATTGTTAAGATTTCTTATTAAATACTAGCACATGTCACGCTCTCATTTATATAACCCAAATGAATAAATAAAATACATAAATTGTAAAATACTGCAATGAAAATTTCAATAACAATAGTTGCTCGATTGTGTCCCTGCATTTGAAAAAATAATAATATTTTTTCCATATCAATATTGAATTTCTTTATCATCAAGTTTATTCGTCAAGAAAGATATTTCTACACAAAACAAATTTTGAACTTAATATATACATCCCAAAGAAATTAATCTTACAACTTCCTCTTTGTTTTAAGAAAAATAGATTTTATTAATTTACTATTGTGCTATAAAAGTTGAGAGCCTTGATTTCTATCTTTAGTTTAAAACTTTTTAAGGGACTCCTTTGCAAAAGATACTTCAACTAAATTATTTATTCATTATTTTTGTCATCGTGGAAGTTTTGTTTATTGGAATTATATATATAAGAATAAACAACTGTTTGTAACTTTTCAAATTTACCGAAATGTTTTGAATTTACAATTACTATGCCGTTTTTGCTTTATTGCACTGATGAGAATAAAAGAGTTTTAAACATTCCACACCAGAACAAATATGCTCTATTCTTCCATATTCATCCTTTTTTTTTTTCCGGGGCGGCGGTACTAAAAAATATAAATATTTAGTGCAGTAACCAATACTTTTCCTCGATAGAATAAATTTTGTATGAGGGACCGCATACCTTTGCAAAGAAACTTCATTTATTTAGTAATATAACTTTGTGCGGTTTTCAGTACTTGTACTGAAAAAGTTCCGGTGCTCCATTTAAGTGCCACAAATATCATATTTATTTTTTTATTATTTCAAAATTTAAAATAAAATGTTTGGAACCATAATTTTTTTTTAATGACGGAAGCGGTACTATAAAATTATATAATTTTTAGAGTAAATTTGATATTTGATTAAGAGGTCGAAAATGAACGAATCTAGTTAACTATAATAAATTAATTCTAATATATTTATTTTTCGACCTCTTGATCTAGTATCAATTAACTTAAAAAATTATAAGATTTCAAGACAACACATCCGTCGTTAAAATTAAGAAGATCGTCGGTTCAAATAGCACGTTTAAGTTTTTTATTTTGAATAACAATGAGGCTCCACAACATTCCTTATACTTATATAAGAATATTGTTTTCACTTTTTCATTGGGGGTTTTGAAAATAATGCAAGCGAGTGCGAGAAAAATAGAAATCCAATTCTTCTCCCAATACCTAAAATTGCAAAAAAAAAAAATAATAAATAATAAAATTAAAATTAAAATTAAAATTAAAAAAAATCTCAATTTTTCACACTATAATAGAGGGCGAAGGAAAAATGAGCCAAATGAGAGTTCTGGACCCACCTTCAAAATTCCGAGTAATTCATACTACAGTAGTAATATAATAAATTTATTTGTCGAAATTATGACATAAAAAAAACATTTAATGTTTTCGTTATTATTGAGTAAGAGCTAATTCTTTTAGAGTAATTTTTTGACAGAATTTCTCAGTTTTCAATATATATATATATAGGCATCCGAGCATGAAGAAGAAATTTATATACAACTAGCTCTTATATCGCGCGTTGCGCGATTCATCCCTATGCGAATATGTTATGAAACGCTTTCTAAATGAGTACGGACTTGCTATGGAAATTTTTGCAAACAGATGTGCAATGTTGAGAATCATTATTACAATAAGAGGAAATAAAAGATGAGCAAAAAAGGATAACTTACCAGGTTAAGAATGAGGAGAGATGAGTAAAGAGAAGGAGAAGGGCCAGTGTTTTCATCATGTCATACAGCAAAGATAACCCTTTTCCGCTAAATTTATTTACATTTTTTTCCATTCAACAAATGGACTTTGATCATTACTTGATCACACAGTTATAATAACACAATTAAAATAATTTGATGTTCAACGATAGCATATGAAAGAATAAGGTACATCAAAGTTATTAGTTGGACATATAAATTCAATAAACTTCAAAAATGGCTTGTATACATATGAAGAATAAAAACGATCGGTGCTAGTTGGAAGAGTATATGTAATAAACAACTGACAAAAAAACAATTGTTTTTTCTCTTAACACCAGCACATGAAACTACCGGTGCAAAAAATGAAACAAAATTGACTGGTTGATGACCTCGTAACACAATGCCCTTTCACCATCATGACTGTTGTTCCTTGCATATTTCAATGTAGCAATCCGACTGCCAAGTCAATGTAGCACTCTGAAAATTTGTACATTAACAAAATGAATTTAAAATTACAATCGTGGATAGTCATATAAATAATTGCATAACACTAATTAGTGGAACTAAAACCCTACTATAAACCAACTAACTTTTATAGAATCATTTTTTTTACCCTCCAAAAAAATAACCTCCATGAAGTGACATACTGACAAAATTAATTTGTTTGCTACGTTGCCCAACCAAAAGAATTCATCCTAATTAGTAATTAATCTGCAAAATCTAGAGTCGCAAGCACCTTTAAACATTTTAAGTTTATTTATAATTATTACTCTACATCCATATAACATGCGAAAGAGAATGAAATTCTGCAACAAAACACGATCAATACCTGAACAAAAGGTGGTGGCGTCGCTCCAACCAAAGAATCTCACTAAACCTCAGTACCCCAACTTGATCTTTTTCTTTTCCCTCTTTATCGCCAAAAGAGATGATTTCTTCTGTTAAAAAAAAACAATGCAAAACCAAATAGATAAATAAACAAATAAAGGCCAAAATATAGATACTGAGAGGTAATAGTACTAAAAAATTCACAATCGAAGTTCTCTTAATAAATATCCAACTGGCAGAACTGGCAGCATTAACTTGAAATTTTCATGAAGAATAACAATGAAGCATAAACAATAAAACACAAAAATCACAACAACAAATGCGAATTTATATTTTAGGCAATGAAGTCAGATGCATTTACTTAATTTTATTTTACCTTGAGACATATGCAATAAAGTTTGATTAAAATTTTCAGTAATCGAACATGAAGTCCATCATATATCTCTTTTTTGGCTAGAATAATCCAGCATCATGATTGTGTCTGTCATTATCTGAAATAGTCATCATCAAAACCTAAAGAAAATTAGAGTCATAACAGACAGATATAAAGTTACTGTCGCATGATACCTTGATTAGTCTCCTGTTTCTAAATTTTATAGCAACAAAATAAACTTGAGCTGAAAAGTTTTGAACTAAAACAAACAAAAATTCAGTAAACCTTCAATGAACTCCCATAACTCAGATTGGCCACATGTAAAGCTTCCTCCCTTTTTTTGCTTCCCTTGCCTCTCCAATAGTCCAATATTTAGCATCATCTATGTAGAAGTTAATAACACCATTACAAATAAGCTCAGGAATAAAATAAATAAGAAACAATGCAATGTTGCCTTGAAAAGGAAAAAGGAAAACATGGAACAATATCAAGTTGGGTTGTTGTCTAAAGACATGGAAAAAAAAGAAATAGCAGCTAGCTGCTCAATGCCTCAGCAGTTAGTACTCAATAGATGAGATGGAGAAAAAAAAAACAGTGCTAACCTAAAAAAGACACATACCAGCTAATTGGACACATAATCCATGGTGAGGCAATATCGGAGGGCCCAAAAGCACACCACCTCACTGTAGAAAAGTAATAACAAATATAAATAGAAGGTAGCAAAGCAAAAAAGGAAAAAAAAAAAAGCAAGAAATAATATAGAAAAATACAATAGAAGAAGCTTGACCTCTTATTGTTTAATCTCTTGCTATTTGTTCATAAATTGTTTAAATCTGTTGCGAACTGATAACAATGTCCTAAATCTCAATCAGTGACCCTACTATAGATATGGAAATAGAACTGATTAGTTTAAGACTGAATTGAAATAGGAAATCGTACCAAATTGAAGAGGGGAAAGAGGGGTAGAGACTGAGGGATAGAGGATCAGTACCAAATTGAAGAGGCTGAGGAAACCATGATCAAATTTATCATGATTAATCATAACAAATAGCTTCTGACCTACTAAAACGGCGACCGACAGACGGAAAGCCTCCCTCCTTGATGCTTCGAGGAAGCGCTGACCTTAATAAATGAAAGAAGAGAAAAACAAACAACTAATCAGTACCAAACGCAGGAAGAAGTAAAGATCTCAAAACTGATCTGAGAAGTCAAAAGGTAGAAGCCCAAGTACACCATTTAGATGATGTATAGCTAATATTGACACATACCCATCTTATACAACCACAGTCGGAACACCTCTTCACTTCATACCTAAACAACACCACAAAAAATTTGATTTATTACTTGGCTAGTATTGATTGAACAGGATCATAAAAAGAAAGAAAGCAAAGGAAGCAGTAATTGTAACAGAGAAAATTGTTTGATTATGATGATTGTATTGAGTGATTACATTGGACACCAGTACATATATTTATAGACAAACTAACATATATAACGCTGATGTCCTAAGCCTATGCATTACATACCAAATGCATTGAACCTACTAATCAAATGATGACCCAAGTCTAATCACGATAATCACGAACTTAGAGTTACAAATAATTATTAACAACTACATCTTTTATTATTGATTTATCATCATATTTTCTCCCAAAAAATAGTTTAATTTGTGCTATTGACGTCAATACAATCTGAAAAATTTGTGCAAAAAGATCTATCATGACCTTTTCTCCCAAAGTACTCCAAATTGGAACCTCAAACCGGAAAAGGAACAATGCTTACAAAATCAATGCAAAATAAAGTTAAAACAATTACCAGAGATGAAAACCTGTGAGCATAACTAAAAATAAAAAAACAAAAACAAAATGAGCACATGGAGAAGAAAGAATGGAAATATGTTGGAGAGTTGTGAATTGCACGTGAGGGTCGTCTGCAAATATGTTATGAAAAAACTGCTTACTTCTTTTCCTTGTTTTGTTCCCAAACCCAAGGCCAGAGGCGTCGGTTTTGATCCACCATCTAGGTCAACTGCTCTTCTGCCTGTGGTCATCACCACTGTCGTCGTATTGCAACCAGCCTCCATTAGTGCCAACCAAGCTCTTGAGAGAGAGGAAATTCGATTTTAGAGAGGGATTTGGAGAGGAGAGGAGTTTTCTAGAAGGTTAGTTGTTGTATGTGTGGAGGTGAAAGAAGAGGAGATGGTGGGAGCTTGAGTTGGAGAAGGTAATGGCGGAGAAGAAGAGGGAAAATGAGGGTCGATGGAGGTGGGGTTCTTGGCTGATGCGAGTGAGAAAGAGAAGAAAGGGCCGAGAGACATGATCGGAGAAGGAGAAGAGGGATGGGTTAGGAGAGGCGATCGGAGAAGGAGAAGAAGGTAAAGAGGCGATCGGTGAAATCCTAGCTGATTGCAAACGGTGGAGAAAGGAGAAAAATTGAGAATTAGGGGAGAAAGGACGTTGTGGGCTCAGAAGGGGAGGAGAGGGGTTCCGCGTCTGGTGTTGCAAATGAACGGACACGATCAAGCGAAGCGAAGACGGACGACCCGGATGCGTTACTGTACTAACTACAGTAACGGAGGCCTCCCACGCGCAAGTCACGACCCTCCAAATTTATATAGTTATAATGTCATTGCTAGCTGTATTAAACTCCGGATGACCAGATGATGTTGGGATATGCACTTTGGCGCATCCATTTTTATATTTTACAAGGATCTTGAGGGTTATGTTTTATAGCTGTAATAGCAATTAATCTATATTAGACAGTTCTGATTAATTTTTTTAATATCATCACAACTATACGTAGAGCAGTTTATTGTAATCTTGGAAGGTCCGGATCCCCGACTTCGAAAATTTACCCCATTTTGACGGAGTATCAATTTTTTTAATATTGATCTTCATGACAGGTAATAGATAGATAACAGCTCGATTATAAAAAATAATAATAACAATAATAAATTATACATATCTTGATAGATAACTGCTCAATTGGCAGGACTTTCCATGATTGCAGGACGATGAGAGTAGCCGAATCTGAAATGTTAGAAGTGGGAAGCCACTAAGACTCCCTTTCTGTCTATCATAACTTGTATGGTATTTGTGTATATTGGCAATGGGATCTTCTGAAACAAAACAAAAAACAAATATGCATACTTCACGTTTATTATATAATTCGATGGACTTGGATCACATAACCAATTTCTGTGAAAATATTTCATGGAACCTTTAGGAGCCAGCATCTCTGACAGATGGGATCCTAAGTATATTCCGAATCACAGTATTTTTGTAGCTACTTTTTTCCGAAATTTTTCCAACAAATGTTACATGCTATCTATATATAAATTTTCGCTTGATTGATTAGAGTTTGAATTAAGTAGGATTTTTCAAGGATTTCATGTTGAAACACATGATTTTAGTTTGTTGTCCGTGCGTAAGCATTTGTTGTCCATCTATTGGGTCTTGATGTCGTGTTGTGGAAATTATACATGCAAAGTAAACGCTTAACTGTAAACTAGGAAATCAAAGCGAGAAAACAAATCTCAAATCTGTACTTATCTCCATAATCATTATACTATCTGTATTGCGCACATGACAATTTCTACATCGTTTTCAACAAAGTCAAAGGAATCCCAAAATTAATAAAGATTATCATGATGACTACCCACATTAATTTTTCTTCACTTACTAGTTGACGGTGAAAGTGACATCAACGGCATGATAACTTGAACGAATATTGTCTCGTCGTTTGCACCTTTTCTACATCGTTTGTATCGACATCTCTTCAGTGGTATACACTTCATTGAAATGTTTGGATACGGAAGCACATGCTTCATGGAAGCGTACAATAAATGTATGTGTATAGCCGTATAGGTACGTCAGAAAAAAATTCAGGGGAAATCACAGCAGATCTGTCACCAGGTGGGCAGAGTACTGCGTCCATGGTCACTTCCCAGACAAATAAAAAACAACAAAAATACTTGTAGCAAAACGTAACTATTCAAATGTAAAATTATTTTTTAGAAAATTAAATTTTCTATTCAGTAAATTTTAAACAAATATTTCCTATGACGCTAAAAGAATATATAATTGTAAACAGCATGATCAGTAATGTGATAATTTATACAGCAAAACATAAAAGAATTATCTTGTTTCAATAGTAAACATTATACCTTGTGCATGTCCAGCCAACAACAACAACAAAGCCTTTTATTCCCAAACAATTTGGGGTAGGTTAAAAATAAAATTCACCAAGGTCAACCTTGTGCAGGTCCAGCCCAACCGAAAATACAAATCACATATCATTCAACTCGAACACATCCATATAACCGACAGTCCTCTGAATCTAGATTGGAATTCTTGAATTAAAGCAAATGGAAACAGGTCAATCTCCTCTTCCCCTGGTAACCTGATTGATCTAAATCATATTTCTCAAACACTGTGACAGCCTCTGATTTCATATCCTTAAAAAAAAATTAAAAGTGTTTGGATGGGAGGAGAATAGAGAATTTGAATAGGGATGGATGTATTCCTTATTCTTTATTCTAATACCAAGATTTTGTTAGAATATGAATAAGGGCCAAATAAGCCCAAATTCCTTATTCTTGTGTTGTTTGGTTTTCACCCGAATAAGAAATAAGGACCTTATTCCCTATTCTACTGCCATCCAAACACACAAAGATAATAAGACGCTTTGAGCCTTCAACAGGTTTTCAGACAGTGTAGAGAGAGGGTTACCCACTATTGCAGCTAGACCAACTATGTGCTAGGAACTCAGGAGTGGAGGGGGGTTACAAATGGGGGTCATTCAGACTCCGGATGGAGGCACAGGAACCAACCCAGGTCCTGGACAAGATGGCCACATCTCGAATGACACTCACAAGAATCACCTACACTGATTTTGTGCTTGTTTCCAAGGTTTTGTGGTTTTGTATAGTAAGTGCTAATGTGGTGGATAGTGATTTGCATCACCTAGGTTTTGGATTCTGTTTTCAAGTCACCGGCTGTGACTTGCTACTGATTTGCAATTTAATTTTCTTGGAAACCCAGCTTGGCGATCTTCTGTTTCACAAAAAAAAAAATAATAAAAAAAAAATAAGACAATAAGTGTATGAATGATATCTTTGAAGATGAAGAATGTACCATAAATTAATTACATGAATAATTGAGCAAAGTGCAGCTGACTATATTGATGACTTGTATGGATAATATGGTTACCTTCATTAAACCCATCAAGGTGGTTAAGGCAGAAACTGAGACAAAATTGAATAACTGCTGGTACAACTTCCCAGTCCCTGTAACTAAGCCAACATACTACGATCATCACAAAAATTGCAAAATTAATCTATATAGCTAATTTGTAGTATCAAGAAAAATGTTGAACTCAATAAAAGCAGAAGTTACAAGATGTGACCAAACTAAACCCCAGTAAATTATACATTGGTAACCACCAAGCCACTTCTGATCTTGGATGGTATGGCCTCAGTAATACAAACTGGGACCATTACAGACCAAACTGGATGGTATGCCAACAAAAAGCCAGCCAGAACCAGATATAAGGATCAGATGTGGCATACATGATGAAAAATCCAAATCAAAGACTCCACCAGCAATAGTTTGGCCGTCTTTAGGCCATATACATATTGATCCACGCAACACCAGCATGCCCAATCATGGCACCAACCAAGGCCATGCTTACAATTATTTCCTGACAAGTGAGAATTGCAAGTATGTGCTTGCTTCATATGTGGATCCTTTGTTTAATGTTTTACAATATGCATTACAATTTTCATTTTTTTTGTTTTGATGATGCATTTAAAAATTATAAGAGCTTGAAATGGAAAAGACTCTTCAGATGTAATTCAGAAGAATGCACCTCCCATGATTAAATGATGAACAAATTAATTCAATCTAATGAGAGAGAAATTTATGTACCTGTATTATAATCGAATCCCAGATGTCATCATAAGCTCAAATACGGACCTATTGCTCAAAGAAAGATCTCTCTTAGAAAAGGCATCCAACAGACCAGAACTACCAGGAGTAGAAAGTCTTATTCATCTTTTTCTCCCAAAATAAAAGATCATTTCGAGTTAATTTGCGCAAGCACATGAATTCTCACCCAAATCCCGCATAAAACAAGAAACCCCAAAATACAGATAAAATATAATATGTGATCTTCTTTTATATTAAATGTTAGTAAAGAGTAATAACAGAATGGAGAGAATGAAACCAACTTAAAAGGAGGTGAATATACATCAAGTCATCCTGCCTACTAAATTGAGTAGTCCATCAGATCTTTCCACCTTTCATGATGCTTGGCACAACAAATTGCTAGGATATATGGAAAGAAGGCTACTTGAGAGCACAACGGTTATCAACAGATGGAACTTTATTATATAAAGGGAAATTTTAGTTATGATATTCAAGTAATGAACTACAAGCATAGTACTTTGCCCTCTCCATTAGTTGCTGTAAACTAAGGGATTGCCATCTACCCACCCGCATAAGCAGGCCTCTGAGAAATAAAAGACAACCAGTTGCCATAAAAGTAAGCATTTGTACTATCTAGAAGTTGCATTGACCAGTGTCATTCTACACAAAAAATGTACAAGCCAAAACACACCGCACACACCTTTTTCTATGTTAGTTCTGTAAGCTATTGCCAAACGAATTTGGGTGAAAAGCCTTTCGGTTTTCAATCTTATTGTTTTCATGTCCTATTGAACAAATATATCTCAAATTTTCAATTACAGTTTCCCAAAATTGTGAAAAATGAATGAATAAACAAAATTCTAGAAGTACCTAGCCTCCATCAAAGGGCTTATCCTCACACAAGACTATTCCCTGATCAAAACAAAGAAAAGAAATGAAATTTTAGTACGAATACTCAATCAGTAGACAAGAAAACACGTATCATTCTTTAAATTCGCAACAAAATATAACAATCCATCAGCTAGTTGTGAATTATCCAGTACTTGTGATGTGCATTATGTCTATTTAAGGTTTCCATCCTATTCCTCTTCTTTTTCTTTTTTTATTTATAGTAAGTAAATACCATACAGACCAATAAAAATCTCATTTTACATCCTTGTACCAAGAGGATCTGGGGTATATTAAAAGGGAATTTCACACATATTGTGGCAATAGAAAACACTAAATAATAATAACAACAACAATATAATGAGTAAACACACCTTCATAGAAACACCATAACAAAGTAGAAGTGCTTCATCCCACATGTTAACTCTAACAAGCCCTTTAACAAGACAAACAAAGATGCCTAGCTCTGGTACTTGTCCCAACTTAATCAAATCACTGTACAACTCAAATGCCTTCTCAACTCTATATCCCAAACAAAGTGCCTCGATCAAAGAATAATACATCCTCTTCGTACCAAAATCTAATCGTGCAGCTTCTTTCACCTCCTCATACAATTCCAAGGCTGCATCCAACCTGCCAGCCTTGCAAAAACTGTTTATCACAATGCCATATGATGCTGCAAGAGGTGGAGCATCAGAGACCACCACCTCGTCAACTAGACCTATAGATAAAATAAAATCCTTGCTGAACCCATGGATCACATCTTTATATGCTTTTACATTTCTAGGCCAATGGGTTTGTTTCATTTCATCGAGCAGTTGCTGTGCATGGTCCAAAAGGCCAAAGCTGCAGCAGTGGCTTATCAGAACCCTGTAAGTGACGGCATTGGGTGCACAGCCCTTGATTTTCATTTCATCAAAGAGCTTCAGACCACAGTCAATCTTGCCAGCCTTACCTAATCCATCAATCAAAGCTGTATATGTAAACACATTGGGTTTACACCCTTTCTCCTGCATCATATCAAAAAGTTTCAACGCCTCATCAGTTTTAGCAACCTTACATAGACCATCAATCATTTCTGTGTATGTGACCACATTAGGGGTGCATGAGCTTTCAAGCATTTTAGCAAGCACCTTCAAAGCAAGATCTAATCTCCTATCCTTGAACAACTTATCAATCAGAGTACTATATGTATACACATTAGGCAAATATCCTCTTTGAGTCATTCTGATGAACACCTCGTGTGCATCATCCAGTTTATCAGCCTTACAAAAGCCATTAATTAAGGCATCGTATACCATGTGATTTGGTTCGCACCCAACTGACGCCATCACATTCAATAAATCCCGAGCCATAGTCACCTTATGAGCTTTGCACAAGCCATCCACCAATGCACCATATGTCACCACATTTGGCTCAATCTTTTCTGTATTTTCAGCATTCCCACCCTTAAAGTAGAATTCAACATCTCCTTTGTCACAATTGCCAAGCATTTTCTCATACACCTGGCATGCTTTGTCAATTTTACCAGCCTTGCATAAGCCATCAATTAATGCTGTATAAGTGACCACATTAGGGTTGCAACCCCTGTCAAGCATCCTCTTAAATATCAAATTTGCTTCTGATATTTGCTTGGATTTTAAATAAGCATGTACTAGAGAGGTGTATGTGGCAACACTAGGGCTGCACCCATTTCTCTCCATTTCATCAAACCAAATTCTAGACTGCACAGTTAGCCCTAATTTACAAAAGCTGTCAATTAATATGGTATAAGTGTAAACATCAGGTGATACACCCACCTGTTTCATTTCATCAAACAGTTGTAATGCATGTTCCACTTTAGCACTCTGACACATAAATCCGATAACTTGGGAATAGGTACTAGTATCTGGTATGAAACCTTTCTTCATTACCTCTCTGATTACACCAAAAGCCTTCTCAAATTTTTCTACACCACATAAACACCTGGCAAAGTTTACCACATTTATTTTATTAAGTACTATTCCATTTTCAAGCATCTCATCATAAGCCCTCTCAGCCAAATCTAGTAATCCAGGACCAGGCAAATCATGTGACCCGCAAATACTACCAATAAATATATTATATATGACATAACCGGGTCTACACCCATAAGAAGCCATCCTCTGCATTAACTTGTAAGCAAAGTTATAGTCCCCTGAACTGCAGTAGGCATGCATTAATGAGTTAAACAAACCTGGGTTAGGGCTACAGCCCTCATTAAGCATCATATTCAAAATCCGCTTACACCAACCAAGCTGCTTCTTCTTGAGGAAACCAGATAAGAGAGTTCGGTACGTAATGACATTTGGTACGCAAGAATTGCACCGCATCCTATGGAGAAAAGACATGGCTTCTTCAAAGAGAGATGCCTCCAACAAACCACTTATCATATTGGTACATAACACTGTGTCGAGTTTATAATCTTCTCTTTCTACCAGGTTTAAAGCCTCAACCCATCGACCTGCTTTGCACAAAGCATGCGTGAAACAACCCATGGTGAATTTATCCAAGAAAAATCCTGAATTAGACATTTCAGCATGGACAGCGAAAGCCATGTCTAGTTGACCAGCACTAGAGAGAACTTGAATTAGTGCATAATAGGTGACCTTGGTAGGCCTAAAACCAAACTCTTTTAATCGGGCTAGTTCTTCCAACGCCTCACTCCATGCCCCATTATGGCAAAAGTTGCGAACTAATATGTTGAGCAATTTACCGAGCACCTCATGGTCATCATTTCCAATCTCCTTGAGCAACTCATGAGAGACTCTGGTTTTCTCATCAAATCCTAGTCTCTCAATCAAGGCATTGTATGCAGGTCCCTTGGGGACATACCCAATTTGCCGGGCAGCCCAGGTGAAGAACCTGATACACAGTTCCGGGTTTTTGACCAGCGTAATAACCTCAATCACGACAGAATCATTCAATTTTTCTCTAAATCGCCTCAGAATTTTGACTGTTTTGTTATCAAATGTGAAGCCCCTATTCGCCTTAACCACCTTCGAAACCAGGATCGATTCCGGTGAGAAATTGATGCAAGAAGATTCAGGAGGCAGCGTGTTACTAGTGCTCTCTTGCAAAAATGCAAAATCTTTAGCAGAGAGGGATGTGTCGGGTTGCTTCTGGCGCTCGAAAGAGGCGTCGAAATCGATGTCAGCAAAGCCAGTTAAATCTTCGGTAGGAGAAGAAGAAGAAGAGGTGGAGCTGAAAAGGCAATTGAGGGAGTTGTTGGTGTGGGTGAAGCGCGAGAAATAGAGCGTGCAGTGAGAGAAGGTAATGCCAGTGGTGCGGCGGATCATAATATAGAGTCAACCGAGAGGATGATCTAGATTCCTTCTGAGCTAAGGAAGCATGAGGTGTTTAATCATTCTTCCTTGATGAAGGGGGTTTGGTGGAGAGGAGAGAAGAGAGTAGGAAAGAGTGGGGTTGTGTCGCTGGGTGGAAGACGATCGGTGAAAGCAGGGATTTGGGCTTTGGGTTTAGGGTTTAGAGGATTTTGAGGGTTTGGGTTTGGATTTTGATTTTGAGTTGTTGCGGGTCTTTGAGTGAAAACTGAAAAGAGGGATCTTCTCTCGGTTTGGGTTATTAGGGACATTTGGGTTTGGGTTGCGGGTCTTTGAGTGAAAAGAGGATTGTTGCTGATATGGCGTGCGTCATGGAGCAATGGGATCAAACCTGAAGAAAAACTGGTGCTTCTTTCAGCTGGTACCATTGATGAATTGGTGTGCAGTAAGCGAGCGAGCTTGAGAAAATTTTGTTATTAGAGATATTGAAATAATTAAGTTCAGTAACTACTTTTGTATCAGTATTAATAAGATTATCATATTAAAAGATATAAAATTTTTTAGTTATGGAGGTCGACAATATAAAATTTCCATTTTTATAGAAATCAAATGTTAACTTATTTTAATAAAAAAAATTGTCCGTATAACTATGAAAATATATATAACAAATTTTAGAAAAATATATCGAGATTGCGTGTCATAAGATATATTTAAATTCCGCACAAGTATGTAGCAATTTTCGCTTAGCAGGAAACTCAAAATCAATTAAACATCATAATCCGATCATCAATTTTTAAATTTTTTTATAGTAATTCTCTGTCATCAATTGAGGTCTACAGTTTTATTCTAAAAATGTCTGGAATGTATTGATTCATTGAAAATCAAAATTATGATTGTTCAAGCTGGAAAGAAAAAGCAAACGTTCAACTGCATGTATGATGTAAGTATGTAGATAATTTAAGCTAAGATGACAAAAAAAATAATAAATAAATCTCCGTCATGGATTTCTCATTTTTATTTTGATTTTGGTAAGTTGAAATAAATACTGATTAAAACTAGCAGAACATGAATTAAAAATTAGAGCGAACCAGGGAATAATTTTTTTCACAAAGAATAAGGATTCTGCGAGATAAAGCAGGCGTCTCTTTTTACTTAGATAATTTAAAAAAAAAAAAATCAAATCAAATCAAATGTGACCAGTGCAGAGTGCAGACTCAAGGAGATCAGATCTTCCGTAAAGATATCTATCTTTCAATTGAACCTGAGAACCAATTCCAATTTCCATGTGCAGGGAATGACACAAAGGACCTGTAGGATTTTTTGGCCACGAAAATGAGTTAACTATTTCGGATTCCTTCTTGCATTCAACATTTCTATGATCATCTTAGGCCACGAAAACGCTTACAACCTTAATTAAGGAACTGTTATGCAAATCGTAGATTAGAATAACATTTTGCGTACAACATACATCACTTGTCTCTACGCTTTAGTATAGAGACGCTTTAGTATGCAAACTAGAGGACTAATCGACCTTCGCTCGATATTTGACTTACAAATAAATATAAAATATATTATAATTTTTAAATTTGTAAATGTCACACCCCGAACCAAGCCATAATCCGAGATGGACAACCCCGCCACGTGTATACACTCTACTGCACACACGTAAGGCTAATAAACGGTGAAACAGAAAGCAAATGATCACAAATAAAAGTGCATAATAATGGTATAGTTGTTCACACAACAAAAGAGACTGATAAATATACATATCAAAAGATCAGTCATAAAACAACAAATACTACATAATATGCAACGGAAGATAACTAATCCAGCTTGGCTTGGTCTTCTGGCAATCTACGGTGTCATCCAAACCTGAACCTGTCTCCACAAATCAAAGTATTGTGGGATGAGTACATTAATACTCAGTGTGGTGATAGAGTGAGCCTACGGTTCTGGTTAACTCTAGCTAGAACTAAACCGTACTTAAACACTTTTAAATCCTATAATGCAACATCTAAGTGTAAGTTTAAAGAAATGATGCTATTAATCTGCAATTCCTAACATGCCCAAGTAAACATGAAAAGTATCTGGAGAAGCGGAGAATAGTAGTAATATAATAATGATATACGGTGAATAAATATATCGATACGAGAGTCAAGCACCCACACTCAATGGTCAATCATAAGTCACACAAAATCCATAATCAATCTCACAAGTCCCAATATGACATGAACCGTACCAACAGATCTACCTAACTCAGCTCTGCTCGATAACTCAACTCTGCCCCTATTCCCACATTCCCGCTAAAGAAGTGGGCAGTAAAACACGGTACCGGTAAACTGACGCATGGGGATCGAGAGGTAGTCTGCTATAATGGCACACTCAGCTCTTAGTTCAAGTCAAGTCAAATGGTAATATAATACAATAAACAAAACAAATAACCATCGAGTGACCGCAGTACCGCCTGACGGTCGGTCTGCTGAGTGATCATTAGAAACGCGTTGCCCACGATCTCTATCATAAGGAGACCACCGGCAATGGCTTGGGTGCAATCTCCCGATAATGGAAACCCCAGACAAAACGAACTTATCACACTCGGTCTCTCTATCCTGATCCGCACCAGATGCATGTGTTGATTAAGGGCACTTTTAAGTTATTAATCACATTATTATTAATATGCAATGCATATCCTATAAGTGCAATCTAGTTTTGAGTTAATGACATGTGCTTAACTGTATACTTAATGTTAATGACATGATATGCACACAATTAATTATTGATCTAATCCTAAACTAAAGAATAAACAAAACCTAAGGCATCCACACCTGGAAAGTAGGGCCTAGGAATGACTACTCTGCGGGAGGGTCGACGTAGTCCTGCTCAGTGCCACCGCCCTCGAACTCGGGGTAGTACTCGTCCCCCTGGTAATCTGCCTGGTCACCTGGTGAACGAAACTTTCGTTAAAGCTAATCTAACGATAAAACCCGTTTATCCCTCAATTTGGTTTCAAGTTCCGGTTATGCTATCTTTAACCGTACTTAACTTCTAATTAATTAAAAAGGGACTCGGTATTAAAATATATTATTATACTTAATTAGTTTATAAAAATAATTTGACGGAGTTCCGTTTGAAAAATAGTTGAGAAGGAAAGTTGAGTTGCTATTTTTGTAAATATTTTGTTAAGTTCCAACTATAAAGTTAATATGTAGAAAGACGTTTTTGACGATTCCTATAAGTTCAACTACGACGTTTGGAGACGTGGCATCATTAGTTTGGTTTAGGAAATTAATTGAAAAGTTTAGTTAATAATTAAATAGTGTTTTGCTCAAGTATGAAACGCTTTTGATAAAACAACTAAAACAAGATAAAATTCGTTTAAAAAAAAAAGTTAACGAAGAAAACTAAATTTGTTTGAAATTATTTTGGGATCATACTGTGTCCGTTTATATCATAGTATCTGTATTAAAAATTATTTTACGGACAATCTAATCATCTCCCATTTGTATAAGCCCACATTTTATATTCGAATCCGTCTCGATTAATTTCTCGGCCAAAAGCTTTTAACTCAAAAAAAATTCGAATTGTGTTGCAAAAATAACATATGCCATCACAATAGTATAGTTCTAGTTTTAATTTTCAGAAGTTAAAAGCTATAAAATGATCCAAATAATTCCAGCCCACAAAACAGAAACGAACTGGGCCCAAACAGTAAATAATCGCAGCCCACAAAAATAAAATCCACAAGGAACAGTAACGGACCAGAACAGACCAACAGGCCCACAGAACATAACCGCTCAACAAAGAAAGAAGGGACAGAGCCCAGGTTGGGGGAGGGCCCACCTGTCAGGAAACGGATCGGGTACACCTGAATACAGTCCGACCCAACAACACAGAATTGCACAAAAGACCCTAGATCATTTATATTCACCAAACAATTTACCAAACAGACCCTAATAACAGAAACAACCATACACAAGTCCTAAAGCAGTTCAAAAACATTTACAGATAAGTCCTTAAATCAGAAAAGTTATCAAATGAGTCCCTGGACTCGTACCAGAACGCAACAGAGGGGAGATCCGACTGGTACCAAGCCTGAACCAGCTTGTACCAGTCCAAAGAATAGCATGTAAGCACTTGGAAGGCATAAAACACAAACCTACTACTCTAATTTGATTAAACAAGCGACACACAAGTATTTAACAAGCATAAATTCTAGTCAGCAGCTAATAGAATGAGACTGAGCCTTAGACAAGCCTTAGCAACACTCAACAAGTCGAATTGAGCCGAAAATCAAGCAACATTAGTCCTATGACAGTTCATCAAAGCATCCCACAGTTTCAACAAGTCCAAAACAACAATCCTAGGCTTAAACAATCAAATACAGAGTATCGACTAACATTCTCAAAGCCAAATGAGTCAAATCAGTGAACAAGGTACAACACAGATCAGTTTCAAGCATTCTCAAGCTTCAATCAAGCACACAGATCAATTCCAAGCATCGCAATGCCTCAGTAAATCACAGAGTCAAGTCACAAAACAAGAAGGGGTAAAAATTAGGGTTTCGAACCCTTACCAACAGAGCAAAGAAGCAAGCGGAAAGAAGGAAGGGGGAAAACACGCCAAGCCAACACACCACACCACCTGCCTCCAATCGCCGCCGCCTCGTCTCGTTGACACCTCCGCCTCCGGCCTAGTCGTCTCCACCTCTCTTTCTCTCTTTCTTTTTCCTTTCTCTTTTTCTGTTCTTATCGAGTGTTATCGGGTCTGGGCAGAGAGAGAGGAGAGAGGGGCGACAGATATAGGGAGAGAGGGGAGGGATCAACAGCTGAGGTGACTCGGTCACGAGGTGGAGGTGAGGGAAAAAGGATCGGTGGGGTCGCAAGTGCGACGGAAGTCAAGGTGGGTGAGTCGAGTGGGTGGCGGAAGTCGCGAGAGTCGCGTGTTCTGTCAGAGGTGAGAGAGGGACGGAGTGACAGGGAGAAAGAGGAGAGAAGGGAATCCGAGAGAGAGTCAACGAAGACTCTCTTCGTCGAAGAGAGAAGAGAGAAAGAGAGAGATAAAGAGAGAAATCAGAATCAAATCGGACGGCTGAGAAAAATTCAGGAATTTAGAACTTGATCGAACGGTTCAGATCAAAGGAAAATAGGAAATCAATTAATCCAGCAATTAGAACCAAGATTTTGACACCAATCAATCTCTAGAAAATTTATAAAAATAGATTTTTGAAATTAACATGGCATAAAATAATTTGTTAAGCAAATAAAATTTTCTTGGAAATTTTTCAAATGGCCGTAAATTAATCATCTTATCGGATTCAAAAATAAAATCGTTTCTAACTCACAAATGGGATTTATGATTAGATTTTGTTTTTCTAATAATTAAATTATTAGTTTTCTTAGAAATTAATAAACTTTTAATTTAAAAAGTTTGGGTTTTTACAGTAAAAATAAATGTATATATATATATATTGTATTTATGATGGGAATAACTATGTGTTGTTTAAAATTTATTAATTATATTTAGCAGCTATTTTAATTATTCGACTTTTTATTAATTTATATCTTCATAATTAAGCCTTTGACTAACTTATAACTAACGTTAATTGACGGGTACCCATTGGTACCAACGATCAATATCAAAATAGAATCTTTAACATTTTAATTTTGTAGAATATAAAATCAACAAATTATGGACATTTTTTTTATCCTAGTGATCAAAATTTCTTTATAACCTTCAACTTCCCTTTATATGACTCAGCATAGATTGTTGTCTCACTATTTCCATGTGCATCATCTTAAGCTTTTCTACATTGTAAAGAACTATAACATGTTCTTCTTATTACGTTAAAAATAAAATAAAACGATAAAATAATTAGATGTAAATATATTTTTTTGGAGAAAAAGGTGGCTATGTAGGTAAATATAAAGTATGCTCAATCAACTTTAAATATACACGAAATTTTTAAATTGAATTGAGAATTCACAATCTTCACAAACAGAGCATTATTCTTAATCAATATACTTATAATTAATTATGAAAGCTGATGAAGGAATCAAATCCTATGGCCAAATAAATTTGTACCTAAGACTTAACCTCACTAATCGTTATTGGTAAAGTTCTAGGGTCGAACCCAAGGGACGGACTATGAATACCAGACTTACTCGTTCTCAAAATCTAGACGGATGGTTTTTAATGAATTTTGGGTTGAGAAACAGTAATAAAGGAAAACTATATCTAAAATAATTGCAAGTAAATCTTTTTGGTCTTTTTGCTATTGAAGTTAAACAGTAAACAAGTAAATGATTTTGGATTTTAATCAATAAAAAAAGGCGTCTTAGGACTCGGATTTTACTTCAGTTTGGATCTAGAAACCTAAATCTTATCACTTTCGTGTATCAATTAAAGTTTCCAAACTCATGCTCACTGTCTGGTCCGAGCAGTGTCCTGCTCGATCCGAGCGTAGAACATAAGTGTTCTAACTTGACTCTTTTAATATTTTACAACTTGATAAAGGGTTTGCGGCTAATCTTAGACTTCTAACCTCAACTTTCGCTTATTGGAATAGGGTCTGGCTTAATCTCAACTCACCCTAATTAGGTTAATCAACTCACAACTTTTGGTATAGATTTTAATTAACCTAAACTTGTTTGTTTGCATTCTTAAGGATATTTAAAGGTTTTTTGGACTTGTCTAAAAGTTACACTTTCGGTGTTAACTAATCTCCCCTGTCGGATCTACGATTTATCCCAAATACTTATAAGAATTTAACTTAACCGGTTTAACCTTGGAACTTAACTAGATTCGGCCGTACAACTAGAAGTAAATCAAACTAAGTTAAGCAGTTCATACAAGCAACAAAAAATAATACAAAACAAACAAATATCAAGTCATATTATAGCAAAATATATCAAGTCATCGCATCCAAACATCCATTAGTTTCCTACTCCTAAGACTACATAAACTTAGCCTAACATATTTTGGCAAACAACAATAAACAGTGCATAAATACGAAGATACAAGCCCATAGAAATTAATAATAAAAGCATAGGAAGAATAAACTAAATACTCCTTCTATACTACTAAGATCTCCAGAAGCAATGAAAGGTGGTGAGGCGTGATTCAAACTCTGTCTTCTGCCGTCGCGTCAAAACAGGGCTAGAACGTGGCTGGAGGCTAGGGTAACCAAAGATCCATTTCTCGCTGAAGAAGTTGGCTTATATAGTGGTCTCGGGCACTTGGAGAACAAGTTAAGGCACGAGGTCGGCAGAATCTTACCAAATTATCTCCTTTCCATCCTTGAAAATCTTGCCAAAATCTGTAAGTCGGCACTACTCGACCCGAGCAAGGGATTGCTCGATCCGAGTACAAAAGAGGAAAGACATGTGCCGACTATGGCGTCGCTCGAGCTGATCATTAGAATTACTCGGTCCGAGCATGAGTCATTCGGTCTGAGAAAAGGATAAGGAAAGGTGGTTGTGACTCTGTACTTGTTGGGTCCAATGTTGAGATCCACTCAGGTCGAGTAGAAGCTTGGACAATGCCACCATGTGCTAGGAATGAGCCATCTAGCATGCCAAAGTGCTAAGAAACAATCTACAAGCTCGAATATCATGAAAAATCACCTAAACCCTGTAAAATAAGAGAAGACATGACGGCGTAGCCAAATCCTGGAAAAACATAATAAATTGTTAAGTATTCAAATGGTTTGGGTATTATTTAAGTGCCAAGTACGGTCCAAATACCTACAAATGATAATGACATCAAAAGCCTCATAATAATAAAATTAAAATTAAAATTTTCTTAGATCTAGCACGACCTATAATGCAAATCTCATAAAATTAAAATAGGTTATAAATAGAAATTTATTGCTCCTATACCATGCACTACTGAAAATGCTAACCTCCTCTGTCTTCTATGAAATGCACAAAATAAATTTGCAAATCAGATACATCGGATTTACAATGTAATTACAAACTTTATATTAATGGATAGAATCTATCTTGTTTTTTATTATACATTAATATATAGCGCCCAAATGACAATTATATTCTATATTTAATGAAATATCTGAACATTTTAATTTTTTTTAAGTTCAATGATCTGGCAATTTAGGGACAAAATATCTGAACATTTTAATTTCATTTAGCACTTCTGATGCAAGAGAAAATCTAAAATGGAGTAAATATTAAAAATATAACTCCCTACAATTTTTTAAATTTTGATTTTAATGTACAACAAATAAGCTAATACCAAAAAAAGGGAAAAAATAATAAAAAAAAGTAATGAAAAAACTCATCATCAAATACAAATGTCGATCTCTATTCATATATAATTTCAAGATTATGGATATATATCACAAATGCGAATCCATTAGGTATGTTGTAGCAGCTTGATATGGTACAGTTCTTAATTTTTTCTTGAATACATGTAATAAAATAACATTAATTATTTAGTAAAATAAATATACAAGATGTGGCACCGATCAATCGGAGAAGAGAAAGCGGAATAGAAGGAGGAGGTATGCCAGATTGACGAGAAAGGAGGGGCATGAGAGTGACACAAAAAAAGAGAGACAGAGACGCGATGGAAATGAACATAGAAGGGACACAAAAAATAAAAACAAAATAGTGTGTTTTCAAATAAACTCCTATTGGTGAAGCGAGTCAGTATTATGAGCAATATCCAGCACACAAACAGTCATAGATTATCATGTTATAGAAATTGGGAAATATCGATGTATCAATACTTGGAGTGTCGGGCTAGATTTAAAAAATGATCCCGACACCCATAGATCTTTATTTAGTATTTTGATTCTGATGTATGAACCAATTATTTGAGTAAATAAGATCAGAAGCATATTTTAGACAATATAAAAAGCTTATATTTAAATTATTGTGATCAAATGAATGCTCATAATTTGCATTATTTGCACATTTTATGCGTATTTACTATGTATAATCGATTATTTAAATAAATAAGAACATAAAAAAATTATAGATAAAATAAAGAGCTTAAATATAGATTATTGCGATAAAATGACTTAAAATGAATGCAAAATCTCCTAAAATGCTCAAATGATGCTCAGAATTTGCTTTATTTGCACATTATATGTGTATTTACTATGTATAATCCAATTATTTGAATGAATAAGAACAGAAATATAATCTAGATAAAATAAAGAGCTTAAATATAGATTTTTGCTATAAAATAACTTAAAATAAATGAAAAATCACTAAAAACTCCCAAATGATGCTCAGAATTTGCATTATTTGCACATGATACGCGTATTTACTATGTATAATCCAATTATTTGAATGAATAAGAACAGAATCATAATCTAGATAAAAATCTTAAATATAGATCATAGAGATCAAATGACTCAAAATGAATGCAGAATCTCCGAGTAGGGTGGCTGCGTGGGCAAATACAGAGTCGATGGTGTACTGGAAATTTTGTTAACTTCTTTGTCTACTAGGATTAAAGTTTTCTTCTTTTTCTTTACTTTTTAATTTTTTTCTTTTCCCTTGACAGCCACTGTCAAGAATTTCTAAAAAAAAAAAAGAATGCAGAATCTCTTGAAATGCACAAATGATGCTAAGAATTTGCATTATTTGCACATTATATGATTATTTAAATAAATAAGAACATAATCATCGTCTAGATAAAGTAAAGAGCTTAAATATAGATAATTGCGACAGATAACTCAAAACGAATGCAAAATCTCGTGAGATGCTCAAATGATGCTCAGAATTTGCATTATTTGTAATTACAGTGTATAATCCAATTATCCAAATAAATAAGATCTGACATATGTTCTAAACAAAATAAAGAGCCAAAATACAGACATAGCGATCAAATGACGTAAAATGAATGCAAAATCGATTGAAATGCTCAATATGTGCTGTGAATTTGCATTAGTTGCACATTATCTGTGTATTTACTATGTATAATCCAATTATTTGAATTAATAAGAACAAAATCATTATCTAGATAAAAATAAAGAGCTCAAATATAGATCATAGCGATAAAATGACTCAAAATGATTGCAAAATCTCTAAAATTGCTGAACTGATGCTCAGAATTTGCATTATTAGCGCATTATATGTGTATTTACATGTATAATCTTATTATTTTAATAAATAATAACAGAATCATATTCTAGACAAAATAAAAAGATTAAATATAGATCATAGCGATCAAATGACTTAAAATGAATGCAAAATCGATTAAAATGCTAAAAACTGTGCTGTGAATTTGCATTATTTGCACATGATACACGTATTTACTATATATAATCCAATTATTTGAATTAATATGAACAGAATTATTATCTCGATAAAATAAAGAGCTTAAATATAGATCATAGCGATCAAATGACTCAAAAGGAATGCAGAATCTCTTGAAATGCTGAAATGATGCTCAGAATTTGCATTATATGCACATTATATGTGCATTTACTATGTATAATCCAATTATTTGAATAAATAAGAACATAATCATCATCTAGATAAAATAAAGAGCTTAAATATAGATAATTGTGACAGATGACTCAAAACGAACACATAATCTCTTGAAATGCACAAATGATGCTCAGAATTTGCATTATTTGCACATTATATGTGTATTTACAGTGTATAATCCAATTATATGAATAAATAAAGATCAGAAGCATATTCTAGACAAAATAGAGAACTTAAATATAGATCATAGCTATAAAATGACTTAAAATGAATACAAAATCGCTTGAAATGCTCAAAATGTGCTCACAATTGGCTTTAATTGCACATGATACGCGTATTTACTGTGTATAATCCAATTATTTGAATTAAGAAGAACAGAATCATTATCTAGATGAAATAAAGAGCTGAAATATAGATTATTGCAAACAAATGACTCAAAATGATTGCAAAATCTCTTGAAATTATTAAATGATGCTCAGAATTTGCATTGTTTGCACATTATATGTGTATTTACTTCGAATAATCCAATTATTTGAATAAATAAGATCAGAAATATATTCTCGATAAAAAAAGAGCTTAAATATAGATTATTGCGAACAAATGACTCCAAATGATTGCAAAATCTCTTGAAATGCTCAAATGATGCTCAGAATTTGCATTATCTTCGCATTATATGCGTGTTTACAATGTATAATCCAATTATTTGAATAAATAAGAACATAATTAGAATCTAGATTTAATAAAGTGCTTTAATATATATTATTACGAACAAATGGATCAAAATACAAAATTTATTGAAATGCTCAAATGAAGCTCAGAATTTGCATTATTTGCGCATAATATGCGTGTTTACTATTATAATCAAATTATTTGAATAAATAGGAACATAATCATGATCTAGATTAAATAATATGCTTTAATATAGATTATTGCAAACAAATAGCTCAAAATGAATACAAAATCTATTGAAATGCTCAAATGATGCTCAGAATTTGCATTATTTGCACATTATATGTGTATTTACTGGGTATAATCCAATTATTTGAACAAATAAGATCAGAGAGATATTCTAGACACAATAAAGAGCTTAAATATAGATCATAGCGATCAAATGACTTATAATGAATGTAAAATCGCTTGAAATGCTCAAAATGCGCTCAGAATTTGCTTTATATGCTTATGATACGCCTATTTACTATGTATAATCCAATTATTTGAATTAATAAGAACAGAATCATTATCTGGATGAAATAAAGACAGCTGAAATACAGATTATTGCGAACAAATGACTCAAAATGAATATAAAATCACTGGACATGCTCAAATAATGCTCAGAGTTTGCATTATTTGCACATTATATGTGTATTTACTGTGTATAATCCGATTATTTGAATAAATAAGAACAGAAAGATATTCTAGACAAAATAAAGATCATAGCGATCAAATGACTTAAAATGAATGCAAAATCGCTTGAAATGCTCAAAATGTGCTCAGAATTTGCTTTATTTGCACATGATACTCGTATTTACTATGTATAAACAAATTATTTGAATTAATAAGAACATAATCGTTATCTCGATAAAATAAAGAGCCCAAATATAGATCATAGCGATCGTATGAATCAAAATGAATGAAGAATCTATTGAAATGCTTAAATGGTGCTCAGAATTTGCATTATTTGCATATTATATGTGTATTTACTATGTATTATCTAATTATTTGAATAAATAAGAACATGATCATCATTAAGATAAAATAAAGTGCTTAAATATATATAATTGCCAACAGGTGACTCAAAACAAATGCAAAATTTTTTGAAATGCTCAAGTGATGCTCTGAATTGCATTATTGGCTCATTATATGTGTATTTACATTGTATAATCCAATGATTTGAATAAATAAAGCTCAGAAACATATTCTAGACAAAATAAAGAGCTTAACATATATCATAGCGATCAAATGACTAAAAATGAATGCAAATTGCTTGAAGTTCTTAAAATGTGCTCAGAATTTGCTTTTATTTACACATGATACGAGTATTTACTATGTATAATCCAATTATTTGAATTAATAAGAACATAATCATTATCTTGATAAAATAAAGAGCCCAGATATAGATCATAGCGATCAAATGACTCAAAATGAATGCATAATCTTTTGAAATGCTCAAATGGTGCTCAGAATTTGCATTATTTGCACATGAATTATTTGAATGAATAAGAACATAATCATCAATTAGATAAAATAAAGAGCTTAAATATGGATAATTGCGAACAGGTGACTCAAAACGAATGCAAAATCTCATGAAATGCTCAAATGGTGCTCAGAATTTGCATTATTTGCACATTATATGTATTTACTTTGTATAATCCAATAATTTGAATGAATAAGAACATAATCATCATTTAGATAAAATAAAGAACTTATATGGATAATTGCGAACATGTGACTCAAAACGAATGCAAAATCTCTTTGCTCAATTAATGCTCTGAATTTGCATTATTCTCTCATTATATGTGTATTTACAGTGTATATTACAATGATTTGAATAAATAAAGCTCAGAAACAAATTCTTGACAAAATAAAGAGCTTAAATATAGATCATAGCGATCCAAGGACTAAAAATCAATGCAAAATTGCTTGAAATGCTCAAAATGTGCTCAGAATTTGCTTTATTTGCACATGGTACGTGTATTTACTATATATAATCCAATTATTTGAATTAATAAGGACATAATCATTATCTTGATAAAATAAGAAGCTTAAATATAGATTATTGGGAACAGATGACTCAAAATGACTGCAAAATCTCTTGAAATAATCAAATGATACTCAGAATTTGCATTATTTGCACATTATATGTGCATTTACTGTGTATAATCCAATTATATGAACAAATAAGTTCAGAAACATATTCTCGATAAAATAATGAGCTTAAATATAGATAATAGCGATCAAATGACTCAAAATGAATGCAAAATCTCTCAAAATGCTGACCAGATGCTCTGAATTTGCATTATTTGTGTATTATATGTGTATTTACAGTGTCTAATCCAATTATTTTAATATATAAGAACAGAATCATATTCTAGACGAAATAAAGTGCTTAAATATAGATCATAGCGTCAACTGACTTAAAATGAATGCAAAATCAATTGAAATGCTAAAAACTGTGCTGCGAATTTGCATTATTTGCACATGATATTTACTATGTAAAATCCAATTATTTGAATTAATAAGAACATAATTATTATCTAGATAAAATAAAGAGCTTAAATATAGATCATAGCGATCAAATGACTCAAAAGGAATGCAGAATCTCTTGAAACACTCAAATGATGCTTAGAATTTGCATTCTATGCACATTATATTTGTATTTACTATGTATAATCCAATTATTTGAATAAATAAGAACATAATCATCATCTAGATAAAGTAAAGATCTTACATATAGATAATTGCGACAGATGACTCAAAACGAATAAATAATCTCTTGAAATGCACAAATGATGCTCAGAATTTGCATTTTTTGCATCTTATATGTGTATTTACAGGGCATTATCCAGTTATATGAATAAATAAAGATCAGAAACATATTCTAGACAAAATAAAGAATCTTAGGGAAAATAAGTATAGATCACAGCTAAAAAATGACTAAAAATGAATTAAAACTCGCTTGAAATATTCAAAATATGCTCAGAATTGGTTTTAATTGTACATGATACGCGTATTTACTATGTATAATCCAATTATTTGAATTAAAAAGAACAAAATCATTATCTAGATGAAATAAAGAGCTGAAATATAGATTATTGCAAACAAATGACTCAAAATGATCGCAAAATCTCTTGAAATTATGAAATGATGCTCAGAATTTGCATTGTTTGCACATTATATGTGTATTTACTGCCTATAATACAATTATTTGAATAAATTGGATGAGAAAACATATTCTCGATAAAATAAAGTGCTTAAACACAGATCACAGCGATCAAATGACTTAAAATGAATGTAAAATCGTTTGAAATATCCAAAATGTGCTCAGAATTTGCTTTATTTGCACATGATACGCGTATTTACTATGTACAAACCAATTATTTGAATTAATAAGAGCAGAATAATTACCTAGATAAAATAAATAGCAGAAATATAGATTATTGCGAACAAATGACTTGAAATGAATGCAAAATCTATTTAAATACTCAAATCATGCTCAGAATTTGCATTATTTGCACATTCTAAATGTATTTACTGTGTACAATCCAATTATTTTAATAAATAACATCAGAAACAGATTCTAGACAAAATAAAGAGCTTAAATAAATATAATAGCGATCATTTTAAAACAAATGCAAAATCGCTTGAAATGCTCAAAATGTGCTCAGAATTTGCTTTATTTGCACATCATAAGCGTATTTACTAAGTATAATCCAATTATTTGAATTAATAAGAACAGAGTCATTATCTAGATAAAATAAAGATCCCAAATATAGATCATAGCGATCAAATTACTCAAAATGAATAAAGAATCTCTTGAAATGCTCAAATGGTGCTCAGAATTTGCATTATTTGCACATTATATGTGTATTTACTATGTATAATCCAATTATTTGAATAAATAAGAACATAAACATCATTTGGATAAAATAAAGAGCTTAAATATAGATAATTTCGAGCAGGTGACTCAAAACGAATGCAAAATCTCTTGAAATGCTCAAATGATGCTCTGAATTTGAATTATTTGCTCATCATTTACTGTGTATAATCCAATGATTTGAATAAATAAAGCTCAGAAACAAATTCTAGACATAATAAAGAGCTTAAATATGGATCATAGCGATCGAATGACTTAAAATGAATGTAAAATTGCTTGAAATGGTCAAAATGTGCTCAGAATTTTCTTTATTTTATCATGTTACGAGTATTTACTATGTATAATCCATTTATTTGTATTAATAAGAACAGAATCATTATCTAGATAAAATAAAGAACCTAAATATAGATCATAGATATCAATTGACTCAAAATGATTGCAAAATCTCTTGAAATGCTCAAATAGTGCTCAGAACTTGCATTATTTGCACATTATATGTGTATTTACTTTGTATAATCCAATTATTTGAATAAATAAGAACATAATCATCATTTAGATATAATAAAGAACTTAAATTAATTGCGAACAAGTGACTCAAAACGAATGCTCTGAATTTGCATTATTCTCTCATTATATGTGTATTTACAGTGTATAATCCAATGATTGAATAAATAAAGCTCAGAAACATATTCTAGACAAAATAAAGAGCTTAAATAAAGATCATAGCTATCAAATGACTTAAAATGAATGCAAAATCGCTGGAAATGCTCAAAATGTGCTCAGATTGGCTTTAATTGCTGATGATACAAGTATTTACTATGTATAATCAAATTATTTGAATTAACAAGAACAGAATCATTATCTTGATAAAATAAAGAGCTTATATATAGATTATTGCGAAAAAATGACTCAAAATGAATGCAAAACTCTAGAAATTATCAAATGATGCTCAGAATTTGCATTATTTGCACATTATATGTGTATTTACTCTGTATAATCCAATTATATGAACAAATAAGGTCAGAAACATAATCTTGTTAAAATAATGTGCTTAAATATAGATAATAGCGATCAAATTAGTCAACATTACTGCAATATCACTCGAAATGCTGAACTGATGCTTAGAATTTGCATTATTTGCTCATTATTTGTGTATTTACAGTATATAATCCAATTATTTTAATAAATAAGAACAGAATCATATTTTAGACAAAATAAAGAGTTTGAACATAGATCATAGAAATCAAATTACTTAAAATGAATGCAAAATTGCTTGAAATTGTCAAAATGTGCTCAGAATTTGCTTTATTTTAATATGTTACGAGTATTTAGTATGTATAATCTATTTATTTGAATTAATAAGAACAGAATCATTATCTAGATAAAATAAAGAGCCCAAATATAGATCATAGAGATCAAATGACTCAAAATGAATGCAAAATCACTTGAAATGCTCAAATGGTGCTCAGAATTTGCATTATTTGCACATTATATGTGTATTTACTTTGTATAATCCAATTATTTGAATAAATAAGAACATAATGATCATTTATATAAAATAAAGAGCTTTAAATATAGATAATTGCGAACAGGTGACTCAAAACGAATGCAAAATCTCTTGAAATGCTCAAATGATGCTCTGAATTTGCATTATTTTCTCATTATATGTGTATTTACATTGTATAATCCGAGAAAACATATGGTGTACCAGAGCTTCGGTGCATACTGATCAGAACTCTTCGATCTGCTTCAAAATGACCGATCCAAACCGTCTAATATGATCTCCCTATTGAAATCTCCTTGCCGACTAAATTTTATATTTTATTCGAAATTTTTAAGTATTTTTTCAGATTTTTAAAAACTGCAATTTTTTAACGGTTCAGAAAAAAGTGAGATTAGTCATTTTCAAAAGTTCCAAAAATATAGTAAAAAAATTCAATAAAAATATAAAATTTGGTCAGCAAGGATATTATAATAGCGAAATCATATTGGAGGGTTTGAATCGATCATTTTGAAGCAGATCAAAAAATTTAAATTAGTATGCACGTAAATTAATATGCACCATATGTTTTCTCGTATAATCCAATGATTTGAATAAATAAACTCAGAAACATATTCTAGATAAAATAAAGAGCTTAAATATAGATCATAGCGATCAAATGACTTAAAATGAGTGTAAAATTTCTTGAAATGATCAAAATATGCTCAAAATTTGTTTTATTTGCACAAGATACGAGTACTTACTATGTATAATCCAATTAGTTGATTTAATAAGATAAGAAGCGTTATCTTGATAAAATAAAGATCTTAAATATATATTATTGCGAACAACTGACTCAAAATGAATGCAAAATCTCTTCAAATTATTAAATGATTCTCAGAATTTGCATTATTTGCACATTATATGTGTATGTACTGTGTATAATAAAATGATATGAATAAATAAGATCAGAAACATATTCTCGATAAAATAATGAGCTTAAATATAGATAATAGCGATCAAATAACTCAAAATGAATGCAAAATAACTTGAAATGCTGAACTGATGCTCATAATTTGCATTATTTGCGCATTATATGTGTATTTAGTATTTACAGTGTATAACCTAATTATTTTAATAAATCAGAACAGCATTATATTTTAGACAAAATAAAGAGCTTAAATATAGATCATAGCGATCAAATGACTTAAAATGAATGCAAAATCGATTGAAATGCTAAAAACTGTGCTGTGAATTTGCAATATTTGCACATGATACACGTATTTACAATGTATAATCCAATTATTTCAATTAATTAGAACAGAATTATTATCTAGATAAAATAAAGAGCATAAATGTAGATTATAGCGATCAAATGACTCAAAAGGAATGCAGAATCACTTGAAATACTCAAATAATGCTCATAATTTGCATTGTTTGCACATTATATGTGTATTTACTTCGTATAATCCAATTATTTGAATAAATAAGATCAGAAACATATTCTCGTTAAAATAAGGAGCTTAAATATAGATTATTGCAAACAAATGACTCCAAATGAATTCAAAATCTTTTGAAATGCTCAAATGATGCTCAAAATTTGCATTATTTCCATATTATATGAGTGTTTACTATGTATAATCCAATTATTGAATAAATAAGAACATAATCATAATCTAGATTTAATAAAGTGCTTTAATATAGATTATTGCGAACAAATAGCTCAAAAGGAACAAAAAATCTATTGAAATTCTAAAATGATGCTCAGAATTTGCATTATTTGCGCATTATATGCGTGTTTACTATGTATAATCCAATTTTTTGAATAAATAAGAACATAATCATAATCTAGATAAAATAAATAGCTTCAATATAGATTATTGCGAACAAATGGCGTAAGATGAATACAAAATCTCTTGAAATGTTCTAATGATGCTCAGAATTTGCATTATTTGCACATTATATGTGTATTTACTGTGTATAATCCAATTATTTGAATAAATAAGATCAGAAATATATTCTAGACAAAATAAATAGCTCAAATATAGATCATCGCGATTAAATGAATAAAAATGAATGCAAAATTACTTTAAATGCACAAAATGTGCTCAGAATTTGCTTTATTTGCACGTGATACGGGTATTTACTAAGTATAATCCAATTATTTCAATTAATAAGAACAGAATCAATATCATGATAAAATAAAGAGCTTAAATAAAGATTATTGCGTACAAATGACTCAAAATGAATGCAAAATCTCTTGAAATGCTCAAATGATGCTCAGAATTGCATTATTTGCAGATTATATGCGTATTTACTATGTATAATCCAATTATTTGAATTAATAAGAACATAATCAATATCTAGATGAAATAAAGAGCTAAAATATAGATTCTTGCGAACAAATGACTCAAATGAATGCAGAATCACTGGAAATGCTCAAATAATGCTCAGAGTTTGCATTATTTACACATTATATGTGTATTTACTGTGTAAAATCAATTTATTTGAATAAATAAGATCAGAAAGATATTCTAGACACAGTAAATATCTTTCTGATCTTATTTATTCAAATAATTGTATTATACACAGTAAATACACATATAATGTGCAAATAATGCAAACTATGAGCATCATTTGAACATTTCCAGAGATTTTGCATTCATTTTGAGTCATTTGTTCGCAATAATCTATATTTCAGCTCTTTAATTCATCTAGATAATGATTCCGTTATTATTAATTCAAATAATTGGATTATACATAGTAAATAGTCATATCAAGTTCATATAAAGCAAATTCTGAGCACTTTAAGCGATTTTACGTTCATTTTAAGTCATTTGATCGCTATGATTTATATTTAAGCTCATTGTTTTGTCTAGAATATCTTTCTGATCTTATTTATTCAAATAATTGGATTATAAACAGTAAATCCGCATATAATGTGCAAATAATGCAAACTCTGAGCATCATTTGAGCATTTCCGGAGATTTTGCATTCATTTTGAGTCATTCATTTTCCTGAGAATGTAAAATCTCTCGAAATGCTCAAATGATGCTCAGAATTTGCTTTATTTGAGCATTATATGCGTATTTACTTTGTACAATCCAATTATTAGAAAAAATAAGATCATCATAATCTAGATAAAAAAAAAGAGCATAAATATAGATCATAGCAATCAAATGACTCAAAATGAATACAAAATCTCATGAAATGCTCAAATGATGCTCAGAATTTCCATTATTTGCAAATTATATGTGTATTACTGTGTATAATCCAATTATTTGAACAAATAAGAACAGAAAGATATTATAGACAAAATAGAGAGCTTAAATAAAGATCATAGCGATCAAATGACTTAAAATGAATACAAAATCGCTTGAAATGCTCAAAATGTGCTCTGAATTTGCTTTATTTGCACATGATACGCGTATTTACTATTAATAATCCAATTATTTGAATTAATACGGACAGAATAATTATCTAGATAAAATAAAGAGCAGAAATATTGATTATTGCGAACAAATGACTCAAAATGAATACAAAATCTATTGAAATGCTCATTGATGCTCAGAATTTGCATTATTTGCACATTATATGTGTATTTACAGTTTATATAATGATATCATTATTATTTGTAGGTATTTAGACCGTACTTGACAATCAAATGAAACTCAAACCATGAAATTATTTAATAAATTGCTATGATTTTCTAGGAATTGGCTCTACCGTCGTCTTTTCTCTTGTTTTCAGGTTTCTTGATGATTTTTGGTGGATTCTCACATCTTAGATGGATTCTCGACACTTCAGCACGCTAGACGACTCATTCCTAGCATGGGGCATGGCTAGATGACTCATTCCTAGCACTTAGAAGCACTGTCCAGGCCACTGTTCGGATCGAATAACTCATGCTCGGACCGAACAGGGCTCTGCTCGGACTTGGCATGATACAGGGCCACAGCCACCACTTTTCTCTGAGCGCTCGGTCCGAACGCACCCTTTGTTCGGTCCGAACGCACCCTTTGTTCGGTCCGAACGCACCCCTTGCTCGACCCGAATGCTCCACATGATCGACCCAAACAGTGCTGAAGTTGGCATATCTCTCTCCTGGTTAGCGCTCGGACCGAGTGAACCCTTTACTCGGGTCGAGCAGAGAGCCGACATAGCTGTTTTGGCAAGATTTTATGCATGGAAACTGATTATTTTGGTAATCTTTCTTGCCCTTGACGCCCTAACTTGCTCCCCAAGTGCCTGAGATGATTATAAAAGGCAGCTTCTTCTACAGATGCTGCATCTTTGGTTACCCTAGCCTCCATCTTGGAGGAGGAGGCCTCCATGGCCACCTTCCTCCTTTCTAGCGCTATTTCCACCAAATTCATCGAAGCAAACCCGAATCTTGAAGCGACGGCAGCAAGAGGAAGGTTGGAGTCACGCCTTGCAACACCCCACTGCCCTAGAAGACGATTAGAAGCATAAGGGAGTATTCGGTTTATTCTATTATGTTTTCTTCTCTATTTTTCATGGGCTTGTATCTTGTTATTTCTATATCTTTTGTTATTGTTTGTAATAGTATGTTAGGCTAAGTTTATGTAGTTTTAGGAGTAGGAAGTAATGGATGTTTGGATGCTATGACTTGAATTGCTTGTTATGATATTACTTGAGATTTGTTTTGTTGAGTATTATATTTTGTTGCTTGTTTGAATTGCTTGATATAACCTGACTAACTTCTAGATGGTGGCCACGTTTAGTTAAGTTCCAAAGTTAGGTTAGTTGAGTTAATTTAGATAAGTATTTGGGATAAATCGTAGATCCGAAAGGGGAGATTAGCTAACACCAAAAGTGTAGTTTTTAGATAAGTCCAAAAGACATCTAAATATCCTTAAGAAATCCAACAAACAAGTTTAGATTAGTTAACACCTATACCAAAAGTTGTGGTCTAATTAATCTCATTAGGTTAGGTTGTGATTAAACCAGTTTCTAGTCCAACAAGCGACAGCTGAGGTTTAGTAAATCTAGGTTTAGCCAACAAACCCTGGCTCAAGTTGTAAAATACCAAAGTCAACCAAGTTAGAACACCTTTACTCTCTGTTCGGATCGAGTAAGGTCTTTGCTCGGATCGAGCAGAGAGTAATTGCTTAGAGCTTTGCTAATTGATTCATCAAAAGTGATAGATTAGTGGTTCTAAGTCCAAACTGAAGTGAAACCCGAATCCTAAGACGCCCTTAATATTGTTAAAAACCCCAAAACCTTTACATTGTTTTCTAGATTATTTTAGATAATTAAAATACCCAAAAACATCTATTTTATTGCATCTTTAGATTTCTCTTAACCCAAAATCACTAAAAATCGCTCGTCTAGATTTTGAGAACGAATAAGTCCGGTATTCATAATCCGTCCCTTGGGTTCGACCCTAAAGCTTTACCGATAACGACTAGTGAGGTTAAGTCTTAGGTACAAATTTATTTGATACTTAGGTTTTAATTCCTTCATCAAATTGGCGTGACAGGTTCACCGCATTTCTTGGTTTGGGATTCGACTCAATTTTTAAGTCTAAGTACATTCCAAAATTCTAAGCTTAGGGCGTTGCTTGAGGACAAGCAAAGTTTAAGTTTGGGGGGATTTGATATCATTATTATTTGTAGGTATTTAGACCGTACTTGACAATCAAATGAAACTCAAACCATGAAATTATTTAATAAATTGCTATGATTTTCTAGGAATTGGCTCTACCGTCGTCTTTTCTCTTGTTTTCAGGTTTCTTGATGATTTTTGGTGGATTCTCACATCTTAGATGGATTCTCGACACTTCAGCACGCTAGACGACTCATTCCTAGCATGGGGCATGGCTAGATGACTCATTCCTAGCACTTAGAAGCACTGTCCAGGCCACTGTTCGGATCGAATAACTCATGCTCGGACCGAACAGGGCTCTGCTCGGACTTGGCATGATACAGGGCCACAGCCACCACTTTTCTCTGAGCGCTCGGTCCGAACGCACCCTTTGTTCGGTCCGAACGCACCCTTTGTTCGGTCCGAACGCACCCCTTGCTCGACCCGAATGCTCCACATGATCGACCCAAACAGTGCTGAAGTTGGCATATCTCTCTCCTGGTTAGCGCTCGGACCGAGTGAACCCTTTACTCGGGTCGAGCAGAGAGCCGACATAGCTGTTTTGGCAAGATTTTATGCATGGAAACTGATTATTTTGGTAATCTTTCTTGCCCTTGACGCCCTAACTTGCTCCCCAAGTGCCTGAGATGATTATAAAAGGCAGCTTCTTCTACAGATGCTGCATCTTTGGTTACCCTAGCCTCCATCTTGGAGGAGGAGGCCTCCATGGCCACCTTCCTCCTTTCTAGCGCTATTTCCACCAAATTCATCGAAGCAAACCCGAATCTTGAAGCGACGGCAGCAAGAGGAAGGTTGGAGTCACGCCTTGCAACACCCCACTGCCCTAGAAGACGATTAGAAGCATAAGGGAGTATTCGGTTTATTCTATTATGTTTTCTTCTCTATTTTTCATGGGCTTGTATCTTGTTATTTCTATATCTTTTGTTATTGTTTGTAATAGTATGTTAGGCTAAGTTTATGTAGTTTTAGGAGTAGGAAGTAATGGATGTTTGGATGCTATGACTTGAATTGCTTGTTATGATATTACTTGAGATTTGTTTTGTTGAGTATTATATTTTGTTGCTTGTTTGAATTGCTTGATATAACCTGACTAACTTCTAGATGGTGGCCACGTTTAGTTAAGTTCCAAAGTTAGGTTAGTTGAGTTAATTTAGATAAGTATTTGGGATAAATCGTAGATCCGAAAGGGGAGATTAGCTAACACCAAAAGTGTAGTTTTTAGATAAGTCCAAAAGACATCTAAATATCCTTAAGAAATCCAACAAACAAGTTTAGATTAGTTAACACCTATACCAAAAGTTGTGGTCTAATTAATCTCATTAGGTTAGGTTGTGATTAAACCAGTTTCTAGTCCAACAAGCGACAGCTGAGGTTTAGTAAATCTAGGTTTAGCCAACAAACCCTGGCTCAAGTTGTAAAATACCAAAGTCAACCAAGTTAGAACACCTTTACTCTCTGTTCGGATCGAGTAAGGTCTTTGCTCGGATCGAGCAGAGAGTAATTGCTTAGAGCTTTGCTAATTGATTCATCAAAAGTGATAGATTAGTGGTTCTAAGTCCAAACTGAAGTGAAACCCGAATCCTAAGACGCCCTTAATATTGTTAAAAACCCCAAAACCTTTACATTGTTTTCTAGATTATTTTAGATAATTAAAATACCCAAAAACATCTATTTTATTGCATCTTTAGATTTCTCTTAACCCAAAATCACTAAAAATCGCTCGTCTAGATTTTGAGAACGAATAAGTCCGGTATTCATAATCCGTCCCTTGGGTTCGACCCTAAAGCTTTACCGATAACGACTAGTGAGGTTAAGTCTTAGGTACAAATTTATTTGATACTTAGGTTTTAATTCCTTCATCAAATTGGCGCCGTTGCCGGGGACGGTGTTGATATTGGATCCTTATTTAAGTATCGAGAGACTAGACATTGTATCTTTTATTTTATTTATTCATTGGTTTTTTTTCTTTTAATTTTAAAATATAAAAAAATTAGTGTTTAATTTGGAGTTTTGTGTTTGTTTGTTTTGTAGGATCACAACAATGTCAAGTGCAACTCGTGCTAGAGCACCAAGGGTTAGAAGACTTGAGAGACCCCCGCACGACCTCATACGGGTTGCATAACAGATCTAGAAGACAATTGGAGCCATCCTAGACATCGAGAAGATTAACTAGGATCAAATCAACACGGTGCAAAGCAAAAATTGGCTAAGCTCTCTTTTCCTTCCTATTTACTTTTCTATTTGATTGATTGCATTGAGGACAATGCTTGATTTAAGTTTGGGGGAAGGGAAATAGGAGGAAAAATTGAAGTTTTCAACTCATGTCGCCAAATTTTTGTTTGAGAAATTTGTTGATTGTGCCTAGTTTCTCTCGATTTGGATTTGAATGACAATTTCACACTGTTTTGAAAAGGTTTTAAGCGAATCAAAAGTTTTCTCAAGTGCTTTAGAATGTTTAGACATTTCTAGTTGATCTTTATGCACCAATGGACCGAAGTGAAATTGTTTTAAAAGGATAGAACTCGATTTTTGGATGCTTGAAATTGTTAAATCACTTTAAGTCAACTCTCACAAGTTTTTGTCGAGTGAACTGATTTGTGGCTTGCAAACTTTTGTTAAAAAGATTTTTTATCAATTTTGGAACGTATAAAATGAATCTTGACTTGGTCTTAATCGCTTGAATCACCAACAAGCAAACTTAAATTGGATAAAATCTAAATAGTTGCGAAAATGAGGGTGCGAAGAGACTCAAAAATCAAACAAACAAAAATCCACAAATATTGGAGGGTGGTCGCGGTAAGGCGTAATTGATCCACAAGTGGACCGTAGCGGTAAGGCATAAAAATCGGTCCGACCTCCCCGGTGCGTCATGTGCCGGTAGCTCAATCCAAGTCTCAATAGCGTAAAACCCTAAGTGATGTAAATCACCGCGACTCGACTTGCACAAATAAATTGGTGAAAACTAAAGAATTCGGTTGAGTTAGATTCATTATAAATTTTCCAACTTTGATAAAACTTCTTTACAAATTTTTGTGAGACACGAAAAAGAACGGGTAATTGAAATTGAGATTGCATGTGAATTGATAAAGTGAAGCTAGAGTTCTTGATTTTTGAAAAATTTCATTAGGACCAAGAGAGGCATGGATTAACTTGTAGAAAACTAAACCCAGTCCTTGAAATTAATTTTGATTAGCTCTATTTGTTGAAGTGTGAAAAACTTTAGGCATAAGCAATTGGTTTCACCGCATTTCTTGGTTTGGGATTCGACTCAATTTTTAAGTCTAAGTACATTCCAAAATTCTAAGCTTAGGGCGTTGCTTGAGGACAAGCAAAGTTTAAGTTTGGGGGGATTTGATATCATTATTATTTGTAGGTATTTAGACCGTACTTGACAATCAAATGAAACTCAAACCATGAAATTATTTAATAAATTGCTATGATTTTCTAGGAATTGGCTCTACCGTCGTCTTTTCTCTTGTTTTCAGGTTTCTTGATGATTTTTGGTGGATTCTCACATCTTAGATGGATTCTCGACACTTCAGCACGCTAGACGACTCATTCCTAGCATGGGGCATGGCTAGATGACTCATTCCTAGCACTTAGAAGCACTGTCCAGGCCACTGTTCGGATCGAATAACTCATGCTCGGACCGAACAGGGCTCTGCTCGGACTTGGCATGATACAGGGCCACAGCCACCACTTTTCTCTGAGCGCTCGGTCCGAACGCACCCTTTGTTCGGTCCGAACGCACCCTTTGTTCGGTCCGAACGCACCCCTTGCTCGACCCGAATGCTCCACATGATCGACCCAAACAGTGCTGAAGTTGGCATATCTCTCTCCTGGTTAGCGCTCGGACCGAGTGAACCCTTTACTCGGGTCGAGCAGAGAGCCGACATAGCTGTTTTGGCAAGATTTTATGCATGGAAACTGATTATTTTGGTAATCTTTCTTGCCCTTGACGCCCTAACTTGCTCCCCAAGTGCCTGAGATGATTATAAAAGGCAGCTTCTTCTACAGATGCTGCATCTTTGGTTACCCTAGCCTCCATCTTGGAGGAGGAGGCCTCCATGGCCACCTTCCTCCTTTCTAGCGCTATTTCCACCAAATTCATCGAAGCAAACCCGAATCTTGAAGCGACGGCAGCAAGAGGAAGGTTGGAGTCACGCCTTGCAACACCCCACTGCCCTAGAAGACGATTAGAAGCATAAGGGAGTATTCGGTTTATTCTATTATGTTTTCTTCTCTATTTTTCATGGGCTTGTATCTTGTTATTTCTATATCTTTTGTTATTGTTTGTAATAGTATGTTAGGCTAAGTTTATGTAGTTTTAGGAGTAGGAAGTAATGGATGTTTGGATGCTATGACTTGAATTGCTTGTTATGATATTACTTGAGATTTGTTTTGTTGAGTATTATATTTTGTTGCTTGTTTGAATTGCTTGATATAACCTGACTAACTTCTAGATGGTGGCCACGTTTAGTTAAGTTCCAAAGTTAGGTTAGTTGAGTTAATTTAGATAAGTATTTGGGATAAATCGTAGATCCGAAAGGGGAGATTAGCTAACACCAAAAGTGTAGTTTTTAGATAAGTCCAAAAGACATCTAAATATCCTTAAGAAATCCAACAAACAAGTTTAGATTAGTTAACACCTATACCAAAAGTTGTGGTCTAATTAATCTCATTAGGTTAGGTTGTGATTAAACCAGTTTCTAGTCCAACAAGCGACAGCTGAGGTTTAGTAAATCTAGGTTTAGCCAACAAACCCTGGCTCAAGTTGTAAAATACCAAAGTCAACCAAGTTAGAACACCTTTACTCTCTGTTCGGATCGAGTAAGGTCTTTGCTCGGATCGAGCAGAGAGTAATTGCTTAGAGCTTTGCTAATTGATTCATCAAAAGTGATAGATTAGTGGTTCTAAGTCCAAACTGAAGTGAAACCCGAATCCTAAGACGCCCTTAATATTGTTAAAAACCCCAAAACCTTTACATTGTTTTCTAGATTATTTTAGATAATTAAAATACCCAAAAACATCTATTTTATTGCATCTTTAGATTTCTCTTAACCCAAAATCACTAAAAATCGCTCGTCTAGATTTTGAGAACGAATAAGTCCGGTATTCATAATCCGTCCCTTGGGTTCGACCCTAAAGCTTTACCGATAACGACTAGTGAGGTTAAGTCTTAGGTACAAATTTATTTGATACTTAGGTTTTAATTCCTTCATCATATAATCCAATTATTTGAATAAACAAGATCAGAACCTTCTAGACAAAATAAAGAGCTTAAATATAGATCATGGCGATCAAATGACTTAAATGAATATAAAATCGCTTGAAATGCTCAAAATTTGCGCAGAATTTGCTTTATTTACACATGATACGCCTATTTACTATAATCCAATTATTTAAATTAACAAGAACAGAATCATTATCTAGATGAAATAAAGAGCAGAAATTAGTTTATTGCGAACAAATGACTCGAAATGAATGTAAAATCTCTTGAAATGCTCAAATGATGCTCAAAATTTTAATTATTTGCACATTATATGTGTATTTGCTGTGTATAAACCAATTATTTGAATAAATAAGATCAGAAACATATTCTAAATAAAATAAAGAGTATAAATATAGATTATTGCGAACAAATGACTCAAAATGAATGCAAAATTTCTTGAAATACTCAAATGATGCAAAAAATTTGCATTATTTTGACATTATATATGTATATTTACTGAAATACCCAATTATTTGAATTAATAAGAACAGACACATTATTTTGATAAAATAAAGAGCTTAAATATAGATTGTTGCGATCAAATGATTCCAAAGTTATGCAAAATCTCTTGAAATGCTCAAATGATGCTCGAAATTTGCATTATTTGTGTACTATATGCGTATTTACTATGTATAATCCAATTATTTGAATAAATAAGAACAGAATCATAATTTAGATAAAATAAATAGCTTTAATATAGATTATTGCGAACAAATGGCTTAAGATGAATACAAAATCTCTTGAAATGCTCAAATTATGCTCAGAATTTGCATTATTTTCACATTATATGTGTATTACTGTGTACAATCCAATTATCTGTATAAATAAGATCAAAAATATATTCTAGACAAAATAAATAGCTTAAATATACATCATCGCGATCAAATGAATTAAAATGAATGTAAAATCGCTTTAAATGCACAAAATGTGGTCAGAATTTGCTTTATTTGCACGTGATACGCGTATTTACTAAGTATAATCCAATTATTTCAATTAATAAGAACAGAATCAATATCATGATAAAATACAGAGCTTAAAAATAGATTATTGTGTACAATTGACTAAAAATGAATGCAAAATCTCTTGAAATGCTCAAATGATGCTCAGAATTGCATTATTTGCACATTACATGTGTATTTACTATGTATAATCCAATTATTTGAATAAATTAGAACAGAATCATAATCTAGATAAATAAAGAGCTTTAATATAGATTATTGCGAACAAAAGACTCAAAATGAATACAAAATCTATTGCAATGCTCAAATGATGCTCAAATTTGCATTATTTGCACATTATATGTGTATTTACAATGTACAATCCAATTATTTGAATATATAAGAGCAGAAACATATTCTAGACAAAATAAAGAACTTAAATATAGATCATATCAGATGACTTTAAATTATTGCAAAATCTCTCTAAATGCTCAAATGGTGCTCAGAATTTGCTTTATTTGCACATTATATGCATACTATGTATAATCCATTTATTTGAACAAATATTATCAGAAATATATTTTACACAAAATAATGAGATTGAATATCGATTATTGCAATGAAATGACTTAAAATGAATGCAAGATCGCTTGAAATGCTCAAATGATGCTCAGAATTTGCATTATTTGCACGTTATATGTGTATTTACTGTGTGTAATCCAATTATTTGAATAAATATGAACTGAAACATATTCTAGATAAATTAAAGAGCTTAAATATAGATTATTGCAATCAAATGACTTAAATAAATGCCAAATCTCTTGAAATGCTCAAATGATGCTCAGATTTTGCATTATTTTGATATTATATGTGTATTTGCTTTGTATACTCCAATTACTCGAATAAATAAAATCAGAAATATATTTTAGATAATATAAAGCGCTTAAATATAAATTTGTTATCAAATGATATAAAATGAATACAAAATCGCTGGAAATTCTCAAATGATGCTCATAATTTGCATTGTTTGCACATTATATGTGTATTTTGTAGTATTCTGTCAAATGAAACGAACCAGTTTAGATGAGACGGACTGTTTCAGATCCGTGTTCAAATGGTCCGTTCTAATAGATACGGTGCACCTGGACAGAATGCTGTGAACATCGCACCCTTTCATCAAAACACTGCCTTTGCATCTTCTGAGCGATTTGAACCCTCTATATATACTTTCTCTGTGATGGCAGAGGGTATGTGAGAGGACTTCTTTCAGTTCTAACATTAGTTTAGACAAGAGAGAGAGAAGATTAGGAATTTTCTTGAGGGAACGAGTCAAGGCCGACTAACTCCTGTTAAACACCATCAGTTGGGGTTCCGATATCGGCTTTGTAGTGATTCTCTCACTGCAGAACGTGGAGAAGATCATAGACTAAGGAGACGCGCTTGGTTTGCGGGTTTCAAGTTCATCCGCTCAACACTCGATTTCGATTAGCGATGGCACGAGGTATTTTACGATTATGGGTTATTTCCGCATTCTAGAATTGTTGTAGCACTTACAGTTGGTATCAGAGCGGGTTATGCCGCTGGATTGCCTTTATTGAAATGGAATTTCATAACGGTTTGTAAGAAATTCTGTTGTAAGTGTTGAGTGGATTGAGTTTTGTCTGATTTTCATTGATTGTCTGAATTCGTGGAGCAATATCTCAAGATCCGCTTATCCAATTTGAGTGAGGTTTTCGGGATTGGAAAGATCTATGAGTCTACTTTCCAACGAGACCAACATCATGAAAATCCAGTGGGTATACAGTGAGATAATCAAGTTGCAACTAGTAGAGGTCAGACAGTCGCGATTCTGAATTTTCTGACCTTTCAGTATTGCGGGCCTGATTTCTCTCAATTGGTAATTCGGTTTTGCATGAAATTTTACTGGGATGTAGATATTCCAGATATATTTCCATATAGTGTAAATTTGTAAAATTCCGATAAAGTATGAGTGAGATATACTGTCTGCAAGATAGGTCATTCTGACAGTTTGTCGGGTTTCGTCTGTGATAGTCTGTATTTCGAGGGGCATAGCTTTTGATCTGTAAACTTGTTTTTGATAAAACTTGCGTCATTGAAAAGATCTTTGAATCTAGTTTCTATAGTGACCAAAAACACAGAAAACGATTAAGTACAGAGAAAGTTATTGTCAGTTTACCAGAAAGTGTTCAGGCTGTCAGAAAGTTTCTGGATGTACTTTGGACGCACCCTTTCGTGTGGGGCGATCCGTTTGGAGTTGGAACGACCCGTTCCAATAGAGTTTGGTCCAGAAATGAATCTTAAGATGAAAATTAAGGTATAATCAGACATATTATGGTTCTCTATTGTTAGTTAGGCCTTGTAGATTACTTAATTATCATGGAAATCTATAGGATAGTCACAATTTGTCAAAATACTGAATTTGTATAAAGATGGTTTGCATTTTTTTTTTTTTTTTGGAGATTGGTTAGTCAATACTGATATGCTTGAATATACTATAGTAGTAAAGTTTGATGCAGTCCACAGACCATCATACTATCGGGTACTCTATTAGTATTAGCACTACAAGTATTGTATTGATTAAACAAACTTGAATAACAACAGATGTGGCATACTAATACACAAATTGTATTTGTAAAAGATACGACAAGTAATTATGCATATGGTAATTATTCAAATATAGATAATTATAATAAGATAATCTATGTTCTGGTTAAGTCTTTGAATGCAGACATTTTAAACGGACCGCTTGAGTCTTTAACGGGCCGCTAGGTAATATGTTTGCTTTAAGATTTGTTTCGTTTAGATCATTCGGTTAGTGTTTAAACGTATCTGTCGGTAACAGTGAAGGAAATAGACGATTATCTATTGAAATGAATAGTTACATATGGATTCATTTGTTGAAACCCATAGTATGTTCATGATGGATTGTTGTGTGTCTAGGCGAACCGCTTAAAGGTTTAACGGGCCGCTGAAGTATCAAGCGAACCACTTGTGGTTTTAGCGGACCTCTACAACTGGTGATAGATAACAAAGTTATATGTCTTGTGATTAATATATGATAATTGATTGAAGTGTAGCCACAGCAGCTTCAATTACATTAAGGTATATATATTATATAGCGTATCTATAAATCACATTAGGAAGAAAGGACATAGCTTGTGTCTAGTGATGAATATATATATTAATATATTAAGGAGTAGCCACAGCATCCTTAGTTGGATTAAAGTTATGTATATATAAAGTTTATAAAATCACATTTGGATTAAACGGACACAATATTGTAATAGATTAAGTTAACGAAGTTAGTATCGTCCCACAGGACTATTGACTTAGTTAACTTAATATATTAGGATATAATAGTTAATTATGAATACTTAATTTACCCACAGGGATTAAGAATATGAATATAATTAACTAGTTATATCATATGGAGAATCAAAACATAGTATTTAGTCCACAAGTAATATTGTGCAAGAAATTGATTCATAAAGATGTAATGTTTAATTACATAAAGAGTTATAGCATGATATTTAGCCCACAGGTAATATTATGCAGGAATTGACTCGTAAAGATACATCACTTAGTTTGCATTGGTAAATTAAAGTATAAAGTTAAGTCTCAACATAAAGATAAGCATGTATCGGTTCTACTTTCATAAGAATAGCAGATTCCCTTTAGAAATGATAAGTGTCAAAGTTCCTGGGTTGGGGATAATAGTTATAAGGTCTAGAAGGATACTGTTCTCCTTCATTAAAGTTGTAAGAATATTAAATTTGCCATCAAGAAAGATCAACTAATGGAATCTACTTTTGAGGTTGAACTTTTATGAACATGAGTTATAATGAACAGTGGGAGCAGTTTAATTGCTTATATTTCATGTTTATAAAGAATAAGTTCTTTCAATGTAAAGTGATTTGGTTGATGTGCATATTAATGTAAAGTTCTTACATAAGACATTAGATGAGTAGTTGGCTTCTTAGGTTAAGGCTAATGTAATAATACTCATCATAAAAGTTTATCTTTTAGGCTTATTACCATTATAGGTGCGAGAGCACATAATGAAAATGAGGAATATAGTTGTTCAACAAAAGAGTCTATATAATATTTCTGAGTCATTACTTGTATATTTTATTTTGAATACTTGTCCAGTTTAATATAGTCTTATCAAGATTTCCTATAAGTTTATAACACATATAAAGATAAATGGTCAGTTTGGTATTTTTGACCATATGTGTTTAATAGGAGAATAGACGTATTATGGATAAAGTTGAGAGTGTTCATATGGTTGAGATATGATTAACAAGTAAGAAAATGACTAGCTGGCATCAAGCGTATAGCCTGCATTTATCTCTTTAAATGATGATTATTCACAATATATGTATTTCTACATACCTATAAAGTTTTGAGGCGGAAGTAGAGAAACAATGCGGTAAGCAAATAAAGATTGAGAAGTCAGGTAATGGTATAGAGATTAGAAATATGACTAGGATTTGAATTAGAAATAATATTAAGTTCTAGAGAATGTTCAGATTAGTGGGAGTGATCCATTTTAGATCATACAGAAATTCTCTCTAATACATAATTGGATGATATTCATTAAGGATCACTAAATATTGATAATCCAATTATTGACATTCGTTAACCGCATAATACGAGAATAGATTAAGTTGAACATTAAGATTCAATATTAAGGTGATCTAATAAAGAATAAAGGTCGGTTATTCCTAGTATTGTTACGTAGTTTACCTACGAGACTCTTATAAAGATATAAGTGTTTTGAGCATAATCCTGATATATTTTCATGATAATGAATTGTATTGAGTCCATATTACAGAATAATGCCAAGTAAAATCAGTTTGAATCAATGGTGTGTAATTAAGTCTAGAATTTATTAAGTTACTTATGGTTTAAACCTATTGGTTGTAATAGATTTCTTAAAACCAAAAGGATTCATAAGTAAACATAAAGTAATACAAAATTAGACTTGTCACCAATTGATTCATTTAGGAGAAGTAGTGAATTACATGAAGGTTTTCTCACATGTATTAAAGAATATTCACTTCACATGATTATGGCATTTGTAGCTCATTCTGGTTTGGAGTTATATCAAATGGATATAAGGGTTGCAACTCTTAATGGTGATCTAGAGGAAAATGTTATATTAAATAACCATAAAAGTTTCTTCTTTAGAGGTAATAAATATTTAGTTAGCAAGTTAAAGTATTCTATATAAGAATTAAAACAAGTTTTCACTAATGGTATTAATAGTTTCATTAATGGTATTAAAACAAGTTTTCACTAATGGTATTAATAGTTTCATAAGGTTATTTCTTCATACGGTTTGAAGAAATATAAAATGAACCAGTGCATATATCAAGAGATTAGTGGGAGTTGATTTTGTTTACTTGTTTTATATATAGATAATGTTCTACTTGTAACTAATGATAAAAGATGAATATATAAGGTGAATAATTTCTTTCTAAAATATTGATATGAAGGATATGGCTGAAGTTTTATTTGTGATAGGCATCACGGCCCATGTAGATAGGAATCAAGATATTCTTGATCTATCTTAACAAGCATATATCAATAAGATATTAGAAAGATTCTGGAAGGAATGATATTCACCACGTTCAGTACCTATTTATATAGGTGATAGATTCAGTTTGAATCAATATCCTCAGTATAACTCAGAAAAGGAACAAAAAGTAAATACTTTTGAGTATTTAGGAAATTTGAAAGCATAAAGTATGATCAGGTTTGTGCACAAGAACTGACATAGCTTTTGCCATTTGAATATTTGGACTGATATCATAATAATTAGGGAATAGACCACAGTTAAATTGCTAAGAAAGTAATGATACATCTTAAGGTACTTAAGATAGTGTGCTTATGTCTCAACAGACAGATAAGTTGAAGTTATTTTGGTACACAAACTGGTTGTGTCGATTCTAGTAAATCGAATTAAGGATACATGTTAACTAGTGGAATTGTGTTATAAAGAAATGTCTAACTGACATTATTCTTTAGTTCAACATAAAGTATAGTTTGTTGTGTGTTTTGAGATTACCCTCGATGGTGTTTGAAGAGTTTTATTGTGAGACTTAGAGTCGTGGATTTTATATCTAAGTCATTAAGGATTCTGTATGATAATTCTGTTGCAGTCTTTCTAGTTAAGAATAATAAAGGTAAAGGTCGAGGTATTGACATTAAGTACTTGACTTTGAAAGAGCTCATTAAGTAGAATTAAGTGGTCATTAAATGTGTTCATACAGAATAGAAGCTGACCGATTCTTTGAATAAATACTGCAGCTAAAGGAATTCAAAGATCATGTAGCGGGTATATATAGGAATTGATCCTATAGTTAATATTAATCGTACGATTGTCTATTAACTCTTCATAAAAGTATAGATGTTTTCTCGTGTTGATTGTGCGCACATATATAGAATATATTTGATCATAAGGTTGAGAATTACATCATAAAGATTGACTTGGAATAGACGTTGGGTTTATTCATAAAGGAATTCAAAATCGCATAAAAGGTTGGATTATTAGTTGTGTAGCATATTGTAATTGTAGAAAGTAATATTCGCATTTACTAGTAGTTTAAAACGCTAGTAACGATAAGATGACTTACTGCTACAGTTCATGTGTTACATTTCTAATATTTAACATAAAGAAAACAGAAGGTATTTATATGCAAAGGATGCAAGTTCAAGTGGGAGAATGTAGTATTCTGTCAAATGAAACGAACCAGTTTAGATGAGACGGACTGTTTCAGATCCGTGTTCAAATGGTCCGTTCTAATAGATACGGTGCACCTGGACAGAATGCTGTGAACATCGCACCCTTTCATCAAAACACTGCCTTTGCATCTTCTGAGCGATTTGAACCCTCTATATATACTTTCTCTGTGATGGCAGAGGGTATGTGAGAGGACTTCTTTCAGTTCTAACATTAGTTTAGACAAGAGAGAGAGAAGATTAGGAATTTTCTTGAGGGAACGAGTCAAGGCCGACTAACTCCTGTTAAACACCATCAGTTGGGGTTCCGATATCGGCTTTGTAGTGATTCTCTCACTGCAGAACGTGGAGAAGATCATAGACTAAGGAGACGCGCTTGGTTTGCGGGTTTCAAGTTCATCCGCTCAACACTCGATTTCGATTAGCGATGGCACGAGGTATTTTACGATTATGGGTTATTTCCGCATTCTAGAATTGTTGTAGCACTTACATATTTACTATGTATAATCCATTTATTTGAATAAATAAGATCAGAAACATATTGTTGACAATACAAAGAGCTTAAATATTAATTATTGCGATGAAATTACATAAAATGATAGAAAAATCTCTCGAAATGCTCAAATGATGCTCAAAATTTACATTATTTGCACATTACAAGAGTATTTACCATGCATAATCCAATTATTTGAATAAATATGAATAGAAACATAATCTAGATAAAATAAAGAGCTTAAATATAGATTATTGCGAACAAATGACTTAATATAAATGCAAATCTTTTGAAATGATCAAATGATGCTCAGAATTTGCATTATTTACAAATTTTATGCGTATTTACTCCGTATAATCAATTATTTGATTAAATAAGATCATAAACATATTATAAACAAATTAAAGAGCTTAAATATAGATTATTGCTATTAAATGACTTAAAATAAATGCAAAATCGATTAAGTGCACAAATCTTTCTCAGAATATTAATTATTTGCACATTATATGCTTAATTACTCTATATAATCCAATCAATTTAAATATAGATTTTTGTGCTGAAAAGAATTAAAATGAATGTAAAATCTCTTGAAATGCTCAAATGATGCTCTGAATTTGCATTATTCTCTCATTATATGTGTATTTACAGTGTATAATCCAATGATTTGGATAAATAAATCTCAGAAACATATTCTAGACAAAATAAAGAGCTTAAATATAGATCATAGCGATCAAATGACTTAAAATGAATGTAAAATCGCTTGAAATGCTCAAAATATGCTCAGAATTTGCTTTAGATATGAAAAATAAAAAATAATGAAAAAACTTGTCATCAACAAATGTCGATCTCTATTCATATAATTTCAGAATTATGCATATATATCACAAGTACTAATTCCATTAGATATGTTGTAGCAGCTACAATTATTAATTTCTTCTTGAACACATGTAATAAAATAGCATCAATTATTTAGTAAAAAAATATTTACAAGATGTGGCACCGATTAGCTGGAGAAGGAAAAGCAAAACGGAAGGAGGAGGTGTGCCAGATTGATGAGCAATGAGGGGCATGAGGGTGACACAGAGCTACTAGAGGAGGAGAAAAGAAGGAAAGGAGGAAGAGGGCTCCGAGCAGCAAAAAAGAGAGACAGACACGCGATGGAAATGAACATAGAAGGGGACACAAAAATAAAAAAATAAAATAATGTGCTGCCAAATAAATGTCTATTGGTGATTTTAAGCAATAATATCCGACATGCAAATAGTCGCAGAGTATCACGTTGTAGAAATCAAGAAATATGCTATTTATCAATTCTTGAAGTGTTGGGCTAGATTTAAAAAAATGATCCCGACACCAACACATCTTTATTTAGTATTCTAGTGATGTTCTAAGCAATATGATTTACATTATAAGTATTTGCTTTAAAGTTAGCAAAACTTGAGCATTACTTGTAGTTCAATGCATCTTATGTCATTTCGCAGTCGTTGCTCCCTGCCAACTGAAGTTCGTAATCAAATAGATATATCCAATTTTTTTTTTTTTTGGCAAGTTGATAGATGATTCCAATTCAATGCACTTCAGAAAAAGACGAGCAAGTCAATGAATTGAAAATAATACAATGTGTACTGTCTCAAAAGTTGGTTCTTGCATCTACAAAATACATATTTTTCCTAGTAGAGCTAAAGCATAGACAATCAGTCTGTTTGTAACTTTTTATACCACAATACTAACAAGAAGATAGAATAAGGTTCCCGTTCCAATTTCTTTGATGCCCAAAGAGGCCTTAACAAATAACAACAAACATTCAGAATCAATTATTGACAACAATAATAGTAACAACTAATTGTTCGATGCAAAAAGAAAACGAATAAAACCCTTAACAAGACAAATGACAAAGTAACAATAAACACTGTACAAAACCAATTTCACCTATCTCAACAAAATACTAACAGGATTTTCCTTTCTCAAAAGGGGGTAGGATGTAACACTACGTTGAAGGCTGACTGCTTCCCCCAATCTGTTCAATTATTTTTATTGCTGTGGCTCAACACTTGAGCAGCAGCATATTTTAACTATCCTTAGAAAAAAATAAAACAATAATATACCATGTTATTATTTACCCCCACGCATTCAAACGCACTTTCCAAAAGAGGCAGTAACTACCAGATGCACAGGATCAACACAGACAATCAAGCTACATATTCTAGAAGTTTCTGGCTGCTCCCACTGGAAGATGCCTCGCTCCCCCAAGCACGCTCCTTCCACATTCTCTCTACCTGCTCGAATGTCAATCCCTTCGTCTCCGGCACAAAAATATATACAAACAAAAGTGCCAACACCGCAATCCCGGCAATTATCAAAAATGTAGTTCCTGTCCCAACCAACTCCACAATGGACAGGAATGTCTGTGCCACAATCAAATTGGAAATCCAATTCACTGTCGCCGACATGCCGCCACAAATCCCACGGTATGCCTCAGGGTATATCTCAGAGTTCACCGTCCAGGGCACAGGCCCCATGCCCGGAGCAAAGCATGCAATGTACAACGCCAACCCAACAACTGCAAACCAGCCGATGCCGGAGTTGCAGAAACCTAGGGATAAGATTTGATTGTTGGAATTGCAGGATGACTGGAGGATAAAGGCCAAGGAAAGGATGACAAGGGAGACGAGGACGCCAGAGAGAGAAAAAAGCGCAAGGCGGCGGCGGCCACAACGGTCAATGAGGACGATACCGACGACAGTACCAGCTGCATTCATGGCAGCAACAATCAAAGAAAGGAGGAGCGCGAGCTGGTTGGAAGCAAAGCCAGCCATTTGGACAATTGTTGGGCTGTAATACATCACTGTGTTTATCCCAGTGAATTGCTGAAACGCCTGAAAACCATTACACGAGGAGACTCTAGTTAGTGCTTCACTTCAAACTGACAAGTGCAAATTAAAAATCGGTGAATCCTCAAAAGTTGATTTCTCCTACTTTTGACATGGATATCCAAAACGAAAACAAAGTAAAGCACATTCTCTTAACTAACTGCTGAATTTTATTAAGTAACATTCTTTTTACCTGAAGTCCAGCTCCGGCAAAAAAGGCAAGCCGCATCTCCTTTGACTTGAACACATCCATGTAACTGACACTTCTTTTTCTAGACTCGAGGTCTTGCATAGCAGCAGCTGCAAGCTGATCAATTTCCTCCTCCAGTCTATCTGAATCATATATCTTCTCAAGCACTGCTCTGGCCTCTGATTTCTTATCCTAAAATAATTAAGAGACAAGAAAAAATATATATGATTGATTTCTTCTGAAGATGAAGAACATATCATAAATTGATTAAAAAAACTGACTAAATTGAAGATCAATAGGATCGAATGGTTACCTTCATATAAAGCCAGCGAGGTGATTCAGGCAGAAAAACCATAAGACAAAATTGTACAACTGCTGGTACAGCTGCCACTCCAAGCATCCACCTCCATGTACCAGGAACCTAAGCCCAAATACCTTGATCATTACAGAACTTGCGAAAAGAGTACAAAAAGAAGATATTTCATCTGTATAGCAAGTTTAAAACAATGAGAAACTTTTACCTCAGTAAAAGCAAGGTTCACAAGATAGGACAAAAACTGTCCCCCAGTAATCATCAATACATTGGTCGCCACTAACCCACCTCTAATCTCTGATGGTGCTGCCTCGGCAATATAAACTGGTGCTGTAACAGATGCTACACCAACTCCTAGACCAACAAAAAGCCGTCCTAGGATCAAAATATAAGGATCAGGTGCAGCGCACATGACAAGGGATCCAATGATGAAGACCACATCAGCAACAAGCGTAGCCTTTTTTCGTCCGTACACATCATTGATCCAGCCACCGCCAGCTGCCCCAATTATGGCACCAACCAGGGCCATGCTGACAATTGTTTCCTGAGAAGTGATAATTAAAAATTAATTGCTAACTGGATTTACTAATCATTGCTTGATGTAGTGTACTGGACATTATACATTTCAAAGTACTGGTTAACTCTAACTGATTTCCATTTTCAAATATCGAAACATTCCTTAGAAAAGAACATCATATGCCTCATAACAATGAAATTATCCTTATTAGTTCATGACCCTTTTCTCCCATTTTTTTTTTTTAAAATATTACCCCCCATCTAGTTGCTCAATTATGGAGACAAAGGGTATGGAAGGAGAAATAGTTCAGAACTTTAGATGTTAGTACAAAATATTATGGGGAGGAAATGTAGATGTTATCCACATACTTCAGAAGAATATGGGAAATTTGTATTTTCTGTCGTAGAGTATAGGATGTTTTGAGATTTTGCAGGATATTGGAAAATTGCCAGAAAATTAGTTCTTACTAAAAGTGCATATGAATAAATTCACTGTACCTGGATAACTGAACTATCATTGACAGCTTTAAAATCATCTCGAATGTACAAAAGGGCTCCGGATATTACACCTAAAACATTTTAAAATCTGTCAGTTTATATTTGTAATTTCTGGATTATTATATATTGAACTACTTAGCCATGTAAATTTTATATTCAGTTTTTAAATGTAAAGGATTAAGTTAAAAGCAAGAAGTAACCAGACACTTCAAGCAAGCTAGTCCCTGTTCATGTACAACTTTAATCAAGGCTTACTACAGGGATTGGTACCCGTATCATAGGTACATTTAATTCCAAAAGATGCGGTACAGCAAGCTCAATACTCCGTTCACATATTAGCTCAATTAGTACAGCGATCAGTACAGGTATGTACCTGCACAGCACTAAGGCAACGTACCATTACTTCAATACTACATGAGTCGTTTTGTGTTCTACAGCTTAAGTTTTAATGGCTCGTTATCACCTAAGAAATATGGAAAATATGTAAGTGGCAGCATGCCAGCAGCAATTATCTACGCATGTAATTGCTGGAAGATAATAAAACATTTAACCAAAAGAGAATCTCTATCAAAAGAAACTGGATGGCATTAAATAAACAATTCTTTAACAAATGTGGTTTATTAAAGTGCTGGGCCCCATCATATATTTTTAAATCGTTTTGAAAATCATCATCCCGTATGCTATATGATTTCTAATTAAACACCCCAGTAATGATTACAATAAATTCGTGTTAGTTTCCCTTATATTACCCAAAATAAACAAAGAAAATTATTCAGAAGCGTTGGAAATAGAATATATGAGACCACAAGGTAACATTTAGGCACATGCTGCACCTTACATAACTATATGATCAATGAAATACAGAGAGAATTCATTCGGTAACAGAAGCAAAAAACATTTACATACCAGTATCATAACCAAATAGCAATCCACCAATTCCAGCAGTAACAGTCAATCCAAGCACATACATGTTGCTAAAGAAAGATATCTCTCTCTTAGAAGATGCATCTAATATACCAGAACTTCCCGGTGCACCGAGGTCTATGATGGTCATCTTTCTCCTCCCAAATCACCTCAAATTTGTTTCACCTTCCAAAGCTATTTGCTCCCAAATCCAGTATATCACCAGAAACCAAACTAAATTGAGATCTTATCTTGTCTTAAATGAGTGCCACTGAATCTCAGAAATGGCACCCAATTCATAAATTTAAAAAACTCAGCAAAAGAATTATCCAGCTTCTCAAAAACCCAATTTCAAACGAAGAAAACCCTTTTTACAAGCAAACCCACGAGAAAGAATAAGAGAAATAACAAATTGGAGTGGGTTTTTCGAGAAGTGGAATAGTGGATAAGGGATTAAATCAAGTGGGCTCCTTCTTTTTCCGTTGTTTACACCATAAAATTAAAATGTGGATTAATTCCGTTTATAAACGAAGTCGCTTGGCAAGCTTCTTTCGGGATGAAAAGAAGTTGCCTTTTCTAGTTTTCTTCGCTTCTTGTTTGGGGAATGGCTTTGCAACGTCACACGAAAGAGAAGGAACGACACGGTCAAAGAGGTTGGATATCACATCTAGTGCCAAACAGCAAACAGCAATTTCGGAGCTTATCCGCTTTGTTCACTCCAAGAAAGTGCCGTTTTATTTGATCGAGTGGTGCGTTCCGTGTTTGGTGAAATGTATTATGTGGCTTGGTTTGATCTGAGGTGTGGGCCCGGAAGAGCCGAGAGCCATTTCTTGGGATAGAGATGAACGAGTGAAACGTGGCGTTTCTGGAAAGTTCCAAATCGCCTCGTGGTCTTGTTCCTCTCCAATTGTCAGCCTTTGATAGGAAGCTCAGGCGAATATCTGAGGCGTCCGTTTTTCGGAGAACGGTCTGGATTGATCCTTTATTGTAAAATCTCCCTTCAGCTCTCCTAGGAATAGAAGAATGATGAGGTTTCACGATATTCGTAGTATTAGTCTGAACTCTGAAATATTTCAAACCTCAATTAAAGTAGGGAGTTTAATATTTTTATATTTAGAAATTTTAACTCACCGATTATAATAATAATATCTGGCAAACCAAGGGTTTAACAAAATTGTGAAAATACAGACAGTTTGCTTTCTTTATTCAATTGCGTCTTCACCAACCAAATACGGATCAAATAAGCTTTCAAAAATGAAGAAAAATATAATAGAACATCCAGATGATATTTTAATTTCTTACACGTATTTTTCTTGTTATTTTTATTATCCTCAACTAATATTTAAAAAATCTAAATAATAATATCTCACAAAAATTATCCTTATATCATTGTCGCATAACCATTTGTAAACTAGTAATAAAATTTTGTTGTAAATATATCATTCAGATATATAAACAATAATTGCGTCCTACTAACTAACCTATGAAGCTAAATTTCAAACACTAAATTATATACGATGATGTCAAAATTATCAACTTTAATAATTTTTATACAAGTCCCAAATTATCAACTTAAGTAATTTTTAAACAAGTCCCAACTTCTGTAAGGGGACCAGAACGGTCCCTTCTAATGTCCTTCCGCTTGTTTCGGATTCGACAAGTGTTAAGTGTGTAACCACCTACTAAATTGGGTATTCTGGATTTATATGATTGCGATGCATGTGTAATTCGTACTTGTCTTTATCAAACATGTTTGCTCCTGTTATTACAACACATGTGTCAATTTGTGTGGCTGAGAAAAATTAAAACCTCTTATGTTCCTGGCATGGATTAAAAGGTACTTGTTTTATCTCTGCCGCTCATCGTGCCAAAATAGCTTCTACTATACAACTTTTAGGTCATGTTTAGTAAACGAGTAAGTGGTAGACCAATTTAAAGGGGAGTAAATTATTAAGACATCTCTACTCTTTCAGATTTAAATCGTATTTGGTATGAAAAGATGGTGTAAATAAAGAGTAAGATATATGAAATAAACAATTATAATTATAAGGGCTCAATTAATAAAAAATATTTTAATTAGTAAAAATTTAAGGAGTAATATAATTATAACTATAATGGAGTCATTAATATCAAATTGTTTGCGTGTGACAATTTTTGTTAGTGAAACAATAATAAATCTATCAATAGTCGATGATCTAGTGTTGCGGCTTTAAATTTCGTATTTAAGATTATAAACAATATTCAATCCGAGTCACTCATTTACTTATACCAAAATTTTGAAACATGAGATGAGACGAGAGAGTATTTCAATACTAAAAATTGGGTAAAGAGATATTGTATCATTCAGGAACCAAAATGGGAGTTTGGCTGGTTGAAGCAAAATTATGATTTCATTAGGATTTTAGGAACTAAAATGGCAATTTGCTTCGTATTCTTCATGCGTCGGTTCAAATATGCAAAAGTAATCAATTAAATAGCATGGAGTTAAGGGTGAAAACGGGACGGATACGGAGCGGATAGTGGTCATATCATATCCGTATCTATATTTTTTTCAGATACTAATACGGATTCGGATACGAATACGGTTCGGATATTGTCGGATATGGATACGAATACGAATATATTTTGTCGAATACGGATAATATTTTGTTCAATTTATTTTATTAAACAAAAGACAATATTCAATAGGAAGAGAGTGTAATGTTTACTTTTTTTATGACTAGTATGGAATTAACTTAAAAAAAAAACATAGAATAGAAAAAAAAAATTTTAATGTTGTTATCATATATGATCATCTTGATAATAGAAAATAAAATAAATTTTATATTACTAGTCCAAATCAAAATATTATTATAAGAGAATATATCTAATAAAAGTCTTCTATCTAATGTAAAGAAGTAATTATATTAATCAACTTGTGCCGTTAAAAATACGGTTAAACGGATTAATATCTATCGGATACGGATAATATCCATATTTTTTTGTTGGATACGAATACGGATCGGATAATGTCAAAACCATATCCGTATCCATATTTTTTTGTCGGATACGGATATGTTCGGATACGGATACGGTTCAGATATTTTGCTCATTTTCCGGATTCGGATACAGTTTGGAGCGGAGTTTATCCGCACCGTTTTCATCCCTACATGGAGCGCAATGCATTACGATTTCTCCAATCAATTGATCGGGTTGGTCCGATTGTTTCTCCTAAAATAGTTTTATACCAATTTCTAATAAAAGTTGCAATTTTGATGTTGACATTAGTCATTTACTGGATCTATTTTTTATTTTTTATTTTTTGGCTTTTTTCTTTGCCCCATCCTGTGTAGATGCAATTTGAGTATCTTAACTTTATAGTCATTTTCCTTGCCAGCCGCTGGCAAGCATTTCTAAAAAAAAAAAACTTTATAGTCATGAATTTCCTATTTAAAGATTGTATGCAGTAACACTTTTATGGTTCAACCATGCTGTCATCTTTCTTTCTGTCTACCCAGTAAAACTTTTTGACATGCCAAAACTTTAATTCGGTTCAGTATACCTTGTTTCTTACCTGGTTATAGTTTTGGCAGTACTATGGGACGCTTTCATTTTTTTTTTTCGACTCAGAATTTGGGAAGGAAAATTAAAGCATTTGGGCGAACTTCATTAATTCAGAATTTGGGTTGACATGTCTAATCATAATAGGAAAAAAATATATATTTTTTGGTTTCATTACAATTTTTTTTTCTGTCGAACTGCTATCAATGAAGCAAACTCCATTTGGGTATGTCAAATTTTTAATGACGAAATGTAAGATAAAAAAGAACCATCTGCTTCACATGAATTGTTATATAAGTTTTAGCAATAAACTTTCTAGCCTAAATTAACTTGGTTGCGGCTTTTGTGCAGGACACTTGTGAAGATTGTTGATGGATGAATCATATGAATGTCGAGATAATTTTTATAAATTATTTGCCGAGATAAGCTACAAATGTAAAATATCATTGTTTGAGAAGACTACTAACTATTGGAAAAGGCGAAAAGCCGAGAGGGCTGTCGTTAAACGAGTTCCGTCAGATGGCGATCGGAGGGCGCGCGAGAGACGAAGTTAAAGCAAAATAAAATAAGAGGTGCCCGTGCCGTGCTTTCTCCACCTGCCCTCAGCCCCGCAGAAACAAAATATCCTGCTCCGAGCCGAGAGAGCCGAGTCTCCGTCTGACAAAAAGCGAGATAAACCCTAGATCGAACCTCTGGGACGAGCAGCGAGAGAGAGAGGCGTCGTTGCTGCGGTAGTCCTAGATCTCTCACTTCCTCTCTCCTCTCATACTGATTTCTTTTTTCTCTTTTTCCGTCGCATCTCTGTTGGGAATGAGGGACAGTGAAAGCGTGAAGAAATTTTTAGGGGAATAGAACCAAGTTTATTTTCTTCTCTTCCGACTTCCCCTGTGATTTCCGTTTTCAATTCAAAATAAATGTGTTCTTACTGATACGTGAGGCAGTCCGGTTGAATTGGCCTGAACAACAAGTTTTTTAGACAGCAAACAAATCATATGAGCTTTAAGTTGTGGTTAGGACTAATGTTGTGAAATATTAATTGTGATACCAATTAGTTGTGGCCACGGAAGCATTGGTAAGTCTTAATTGTCATGCACAACAGCACTGTACTGTTTTCCCTGTTAATTATTGTGCTTAGGACTAATTATTTTCCCTTTTATGTTAATTGTTTTTTCATCTTTTAGATTCCTGTTAGCATATGTAAGTTCAATGGGGGGCACAGATTTCGAGCCTGGCGAGGTACGCGTGGATCGAGATGACAGTAGAGATAGGGATTCGAAAAACAGAGATAGAGATCGGTACGAAGACAGTGGTAAGGATCGGAGGAAAGAGGAGAGGAATCGGGATAAGGACAAGGACAAGGACAAGGAGAGGAATAGGGATAAGGAGAAGGAGAAGGATAGGGAGAGCAGGAATAGCAGTAAGCTTAGAGAGAAGGAGAGAGAGAGGGGTAAAGATAGAGATAGAGAAAGAGACAGAGATAGAGACAAAGAGAAGGTTAGGGAGAAAGATAGAGGGAAAGAGAGGGAGAATGAGAAAGAAAAGGAGAAGGATAGAGAAAAGGCGAGAGATAGAGAGAAGGAGAAGAGTAGGAGTAAGGACAAAGAGAGGGAGAAGGATGGAGAGAGGACTAGAGAAAGAGAGAAAGATAGATCTAAGGATAGGGAGAGGAGCCTCGAGAGAGATGATAAATTGAAATTAAGAGACAAAGGGGCTAGAGAAATAGGGAGAGATGACACACCGAAAGAGAAGGCTTCAGAGCTCAGGGAGAAGATATCGAAGTAAGCATCTGAAGTTTGAATTTGTACTTCCTCCATTTCATGATATTATACTGATATATAGTGGCACTTATCTCTAAATTTAGATTACAATTTCAGGATGAAAGAAGAAAGGTTGAAGGAGAAAGAGAAAGAGGAAGAGGAAGACTCAGAGATATTGTCTTGGGTTAGCAAAAGTAGAAAGCTCGACGAGAAGAGGAACGTTGAGAGAGAGAAAGCTATTCGGCTCTCTCAAGCCTTGGAAGAACAGGTTTCTGATATATATTTTTTTTTAATTCAAAACCAGTAAAGTACACTGTTTGGAATAAGATTCATCGATTCTCGTATTGAAACACCCATGAATTCTGTTAAGCAAAAAAGCACTCTTTATAAATACCAGGGTAAGGAGAGGTTAAATAAATGAAACATTTTTATCAGAGTTAGGATAAACTGTCAATTCTATTGGATTAAGTCTAAAGAATTGCTAAACTAACATGTTTTCATTGGAAATATCTATAAAATATTCTGCTCATTGCAAATATAAAAAGAAATATAAGAAAGTTATTACCCTTTTTTTTTTTTTGTAAATCTTCAGGATAAGCTGTTAGCTGGAAGTGATGATGACGATGATGATGAATACAAGGGGCATGCAAGTACAGGAGGTATCAATTTGCTTTTTGTGTGTTTGCGTAATTAAACTGTATTTTAGTTGTCTTTGTATTTCTTCGCTTAGATTAGTTTCTAATTTAAAGTTGTATAATATCTTGTATAATTAGACCACCTTGCTGGAGTGAAGGTATTACATGGCCTTGATAAGGTCCTGGAAGGGGGGGCTGTTGTTCTGACACTTAAAGATCAGAATATTTTAGCTGGTGATGACGTCAACGAAGGTAACAGAAGTATTCAGTTTGATCTTTGAGTATAATTTTAGTTTTTAATTAAGCTGATGTGCTAATATTGTTTTTCATTTTTTTTTTAATTTGTTTTTGTTACTATGTGCACTTTGTTTTACAGATGTTGATATGCTTGAAAATGTGGAGATTGGAGAACAGAAACGCAGAAATGAGATGTACCAGGCTGCCAAAAAAAAGACTGGAATCTATGATGACAAGTACTCTTTTTTTGTAACTTCTTTTTTTTTAAGTACAATACCAGTGGTACTTGTCATTTTTTTTAAACATTTAGGTCCTTGGCTTCTGACTTTTTGCCCCCTTTTTCAAACTCCAGGTTTAGTGATGATGCTGGCTATAAGAAGCCAATACTGCCACAGTATGACGACCCAGTTGAGGATGAGGTGCTAATTTTATGTTCTTCTTTTTGTGCTTCTAAGATTAGTTGCTTATTTTCTTATGTTTCTTTGTCTTATATTTCTTGCAGGGAGTGACGCTGGATGAAGGTGGTCGTTTTACTGGTGAAGCTGAAAAAAAACTCGAAGAGGTATTAACATACGCTTGCTTTTCTTTCATTCTTTGCATTATTTTTTTCTGGGTTTGTGGGGATATTATGGGGTTCTTGTCTGAGTTTCTTGGAGCTTTTTATTATCAATTTTTTATTGTTTTCAATATCTTATATTTTATTATTTTCACAGCTTCGAAGAAGAATTGAGGGAGGTACATTGCAAAAGCCATCTCTTGACCTAACCGCCTCTATGAAAACCTCATCAGAGTATTATACCCCAGAGGAAATGCTCCAATTTAAGAAACCCAAAAAGAAGAAATCACTTCGAAAAAAAGAAAAGCTAGACCTTGATGCCTTAGAGGCTGAGGCCAAAGCTTCTGGGCTGGGTGCTTCAGATCTTGGCTCCCGTAAAGATCCAAATCGATTTGCTGCTAAATCAGAGCAAGAAAAAGCTGATGCGGAGGCGAGAAAGAATGCATACCAAGCAGCTATAGAAAAGGCTGAGGAGGCAGCTCGGGTTATAAGGGAGGGACAGATACAAACCGTTGAAAAAATTGAAGGTGATGGAGAAGAAAATGAGGCACTTGTTTTTGGAGATGACTATGATGATTTGCAGAGGTCAGTGGAGCAGGCAAGGAAGCTTACAATGAAGAAGCAGGAGGAAAAAAATGATTTGGATCTCTTGAAGGCTGTGGCTTCAGCTACTGAGAAGAAGGTGGAAGGGGAGGTAGAAAAGGAGGCCGCAGAAGGTGGGAAGCTGATTATAACTGAAATGGAAGAGTTTGTATGGGGGCTTCAGCTTAAAGAAGGTGCATTTGTTTTTCTATTGTTTATTTTTATTCTTGCCGAGCTCCGCTTTGATTCACAAATCACTTTTATTTCACTGAATATGGTTTTGTTCTGGTTTCTCTATTAGTGGTTGTGGGGCTGCACTTAAGAATTAGGAGTGGCTTAGGAAACAACGGAGAAGGGAATTAGAATCTGGGAGGGTGCAGGGGAGGGTGGTTGCGGTTAAGTGAGAGAATTTTGTTGGCCAATTTGCATTTTCTTAGTTTATGAGTTACACCAAGTTTGTTCCTGCAAAACTGTTAAAAACTTACAAAACTTAATAGATTAGTATTAGAAATATAATGTTCTCCGTGGAAAAAAGGAAGAAAACAAAAGAATGATTGATATAGAGATGAGTGGGGGAATTCACATCTACTGGAATTTCGCAATAGTTGCAAGAAATGAGAACAATAATAGGCAAAAGGATTTCTATCGAGAAAGAGTTCTTGTTCTTATTAGATAGAAGATCGTGATTTGATCTGCATATGTTTCGTAAAAGAGAAATCTTTTCCTTTGATCATAAATGAAAAGTCTTCAATTGGAATATGAAAACGTGACTGAATTGGTCTTAGTTACTCTTCGGGGAACGGAGTGGAAATCTGTAATGAGATCAAAACTTTCTTGAACCTCATTGGTCCATTTGGAAGAACACCAAATTTAGAGTGTCCCTTAGTTTCCAGACACGGTGTGAAATCTAATTATTAACATTTAAATTAGGTTATACATACTGGATTTGCTAATAATCTGCATTTTTTATTTATTATTTATTTCACAGAGACGCTTAAACCTGAAACGGAGGATGTCTTCATGGATGTTGATTCAGAGCCTGAAACAACAAAGCAGGATGAAGACAGTATGGTCACCGGCTGGTCAGAGGTCAAAGAATCTGAATCTACAACTGAACCACCACCAGAGGAAAAAGATGAAATCACACCTGATGAAATCATTCATGAGGCAGCTGTTGGTAAAGGCCTAGCTGGTGCTTTGAAATTATTAAAGGACAGGGGAACATTGAATGAAGGCATAGACTGGGGCGGTAGAACCATGGATAAGAAGAAGAGTAAGTTAGTAGGTATAGTTGATGAACCAGCTCCTAAAGAAAAGGAGATACACATTGAGAGAACGGATGAGTTTGGCCGAATTGTAAGTTCTTGTTTGATTTCTCTTTTCACAAGAGTTGTAGTGTTTTGTTTGTTAATTAAAGTGATAAAACATAATGAATGCAAATCAAGTTCTTCAATTTGATAAAATATAAAACCTCTTCTTGTCACAGCCGGTTCATTGTAACTCTGGTTATTTATTTGTAAAACAACAGATGACTCCAAAGGAGGCTTTTAGGGCCCTGTCACACAAGTTTCATGGGAAGGGCCCAGGAAAAATGAAGCAAGAAAAGAGAATGAAGAAGTTCCATGAGGATCTAAAAACAAAACAAATGAGGGACTCGGATACACCTCTTCACTCAATGGAGAGAATGAGAGAGGCACAGGCTCGGATGAAGACACCTTACCTGGTCTTGAGTGGCAACATCAAACCTGGGTATGTTGTTCCTTTCAATTGATTTAAATATTTCTTTTGGTTTTGAACTGAGAACCTAAGACTACAAAACATATATAAGGCATCACTCTGAGAACAACAGCTTATTTTCTATGCTTCATGGTTTTGTTCAAAAAGGGGAGAAGGAAAGCTAATATGTCTTTCCCCGCCTGACTTCATCTAATCGAAACATAATTAATGTTTTATGGTATTTTAGGCAAACAAGTGATCCAAGCAGTGGATTTGCAACAGTGGAGAAAGATGTGGGGAGTCTGACACCAATGCTTGGGGACAGAAAGGTAATTATTTTCTTTTTATTATTTTTTGCACTTTATTCATACTTCATTGCAGGGATTTTTTTTTTTTATTTTATTTATAACCTTGTACATATAAATAAAAATAATAATGGTGCATGGGTGTGTTTGGCACTGGGTTGAATAAACTATTCGCCAAATAGCTTATTCATTCAACCCCCAAACAAGCATCGAATTGGACGAATTGCTAATTCGCTGCCCCATTCTAAGTCCCTGGAATTTGTCCGAATAATGCAACCTGAACGCAACCTAGCTCAATAGTTTTGTAGAGCATGAAAACATCAATCGAGTAAAATCAGTATAATAATTTTTCGTGGAAGGATACAACAATAAACAAAACTAACCTGATCCAGTGGGAAGGAGAGTAAGGGTTTTTATTTACTGTTTTATTATGTGAGTTGGAATATATGAGTGACCTTTTCTATTTTCTTCTGGCAAACACAGAATATGTTTTATATGTAAGGGTGGTGTTGAACTTTCCACTTCAATCCATTCATTATCGAGTCGTTTCCATACTATATATGTCATATACATATTGTCTGCTTTTTTGTTTTTTTTTGGGGTCAAATCTTCTGCTATCTCATTTATTATTAATTTATGTTCATCAGGTTGAGCATTTCCTGGGGATTAAAAGAAATGCAGATGCAGCCAGCATGCCACCACCGCCGCCTAAGAAACCAAAGAATTGACTTTCTTGTCATAAATTCTGGGACTCCATGGTTTGCTAGCTAGCTCAATCTTGCAATTTGTATACAGAGTTGTGAATTTTATGAGTTTTGTGCTGTCTTCCATTTTGATGTCCAGCAATGGAATTCTTTTGGCTAGTGAACTATCATTGCTAAACAATCTTCCATATGTTATGACACCTAGCCATTTTAGGGCGTAAAGCATTTGTCGCATTTTGTGAAGATTTTTCTTTCACCTACTTCTTATAAATATGGTTGTTCAGATTATTGGAATGTTTTACAATTTGTTGAAAACTACTGAATTCATATAGCACTGGTCTACTGGACTGGCATGATCGGTGCTATCCAATCAAAACTTCCATTTTGATGGAAAAGGCGGGTAAATTTTTCAAATGGATTGCAGGAATCACAAAAAAATAACAATATTAAATAAAGGGAAATTCTGCCATCAGAACTGATTTATTAGCGGGCTTTGATCACAACTATCCATGAGTGCTAATGAATTAGAGATGAGCGGTTGAGATGAAAGTCCGCTTCACAAATTAGTGTTGATGGCAGAATTTAAATTAATACGCAAGGAAATAGCGAATTAACAAGGTGCTATTTTTTTATGATAATACAAAGTTGCCAAATGGTTAATAGGATCAGGCGTTGTTGAGGTGATTCCTGAAGGTTCGAGAAAAAAACTGAGAAGTTTAGAAAAGAAGTTGCAACGCCAGTGCTCATGATTTTATTTTATTTTTTTTTTTCTGGAAGGAAAATAGGCCTCTCCCATTTAAACTTTATTAAACCAAAAAAACAAAAGCCTACGACTACAAGTACAGGGACTACAGATAGAAACAGAAGTTTATGAACTTCAAAAAAAAAAAAAATAAAGAAGTTAATGAAAATAGGTGCAAGAGTAAATCCCTAATAACAACTTTTCGTAGCTGGTAAGGAGATCGTATTTGATTGGATGGTCTGAATTATCGGAGCCTTGAGTTTGGGCTTTTGTTTTGCCTTCCTGTTTAGCTTGTTTAGAAATACATTGTGTTAATATTTTAAAGGCTGGAATGTGGCTTATGATCTTCCGAATCTCGGCTGCTAAATTCGAGCATGCAATCTATTATTTGAACTCCAGGCTTTTTTTTTTTTTGGTGTTGAAGCGTGAGGCGCTACTGCACGTCTGCACCTCAACAATATTCTATATGGAGACCCCAATAATATAGAATTTTTTTAAATTGAAATACATATATATTTTTTGTAATATTTATCTAAATTATCAGGATTTATTTTGTACTATCAAAATTCACAGGACGCATTCAGCAAATATGTCCTAGGATCTCCAAGACCCAATAATTTTGAATGTGAATTTTCGTTGTAAAATAGTTTAAGAAGAGTTAAAACATTTTTATAATGCATGGTCCCTCTATTATTCACACAGATCATTTTTTTTAATAGTGACCGCACCTATTACATGTATAATTCACAAGTTAATTGTAGCGAGTAGTAGTGTAATTGTCCAAAATAAATGAACTTAAACGAATTAATGAGAATGGTAACAAGGGTCCAAACATACTTTGGACTCGGTAGCTCTCTGTTATCTAGTTTCGGCCATAAAGAAGACCCGATGATGATATTTCCCATTACATCCAGTTCAAATTAAATGTTTATGCATGATATTAAATTATTAAGTTTCTTAGAATTCCTACTGGCTTTCTCTTTATGTGGAATGGCATAGTTGATCTTCTTCCGAAGGTGTTGAATCATGCTAGGATGGTACATTTTAAAGACATTCTTGTTTCAGTTGATTTACCTAGTAGAAAGAAAAATCATGGACACCAAGTACCAATTGCTCTTCCAGCTTTATCCCAAGAAAAGTGCTATAACATTTAACTAGATAGCTGCTATCTAGTCTATGCAAAAAAAAAAAAAAAAGTGCTATAACATAATCAGCATGGCCTAATAAACCTTATGCTTTGGTTCAGGATTGTGTACCTAAATAAATTTCTGAGGACTACATTGGAATTAAACACTCTAACCCTAGATCATAAGAGCCTCAAATCCCCACCAGCTGTGATTGTGTGCCACTTAGCTCGCTGTCAATTAGAATTTGACATAGTTCTGCATTATCTGTTGACTTTTTCAAAGTTATTTTGAACGAATTTTAAATTCTCTCCATTTTACATTTTACTGTTCTAAATCAACACTTCTTATTTTTCCTAATTTTTATGCTGATCTATTTGAAAATTTTATTTTACTGATTCATTTGTAAATAATTGTTAATAACAGAATTTTTGTTCTGGCCTTGCAGGGAAGACCCTATGTGGTCTCTAGAAAGTTCCACAAATAAGAAAAAAAAATGTGGTACTTTTTCTTATAGGCTGAGGGTACTGTGTTATTTCGTTCATATGTTGCATGTTCCTTTTTGAAGCAAATGTGCTACTGTGTAATTTCGTTCATCAATAAACACAACGACACATCTCAAAGCTCTTTGAATGTTATGTTCAACATTGCGTGCTACTGGAAAATGTAGTTGAGAGAATGGAGACATTTACTATTCGTACTTTCTGTTTTGAGTGCAAAGTTATTATTATTATTATTATTACTTTTCTCTATTCAGAAGTGACAAAAAAGTTGTTATTTGTATCACTAATTATGTCGTTGCGAAAAAAAGTGAAAGGAGAAAATGAACATTTATTATATGTCCCTTACAGGTCCTCACATTGCGCGTCTTATTTAAATTATTACAGTAATTTTCTTACACAAGTTCATGATTAACTTATTTAACCACAAAACGGACCCCGTTTATCAGTGAAACTCTGATTTCACATTGGCGTTGGCGCTAGGCGCAGATCGACCAGACCCGACTGCTAAGATCCGAACCCGCTGGGTGAGGGATTGATTCTCTTCTCTGGTCTATAATTTCTTACGTTTCTTTTTTACGATTTCTCTTCTACTTTTTTATTGTAGCAAGACCTTCATCGCAACTGGGCGGGCTTGCTAGAGACACCACTGATGGTACGCTTCCCAAGCTTTTCTCTTTCTTCGGTATTTTTTTGTGTTATATTTCTATTAATTCGATTTCCGTTGAGATTTTTAGTATTTTTAAAACTAAATTGTGGGGATATTGGTTTTGAATGAATAAATGGCTAAGAAACTATTAATAGTTGAATAATTAGGGATTTAATGAGTCAATTGAAAATTTGAAATTGAGAACTGAGTTTTGATTATTGTTCAATATATTCTTTTCTTTTTGTAAACTGTTGATGCCATGCTTATCGAAAAAAAAAAGCTGTTGATGCCATGTTATTAGTATATGGGAACATTAAGATCCTTTATCAGAGGCTGAAGAAGTGCCTAAAAGAAAAATATCTAGCTAAAGAATCAATTTATTTGACATTACAACTTAATTTATCATAGATGAGCATCATTTATTTCTCTTGAATACTGCATGCTGAAACACTTTGTTATATACAAAGGAATGATAATGTCTGCAACAATGCTAATGCATGTGAAAGATCAACAGCTTTGGATCTTCTCCATCCAAGGTCAATTTCTCTATTTTCTTTATATATAGAGATGTTACTAGCATAATCTGCCAAATAATGCTTCCAAATAGTGCAAACATAAACTTAATTAAGTTTTAATCAAAAGTTTGAGATACTAAATGTCATTATATTCCAAATTTGTTTGCAACTTAGCACAAGTTCGAAATATCATAAGACAAACAGTGAAAAGTAATTTTAAAAAATTGCATTGGGAATCAAATAAAAAAGCTTTAGCTTGGTTAGAGCTTAATATATGACATGATGCTTTTTCTTAATACAATTTAGTTTATTAGTTAAATTGTTCAATTGCAGAAATAAGCAAATTCTGTTTGTTTATCCTTTTATGATTTTTCAATCTAATTTTACAAAATTATTTTCTTTTTGTATATTTTGCAACCTTATTTTAAAATGTTATTGCTCAAAACCAAAAGAAATATACTGTGTAGTGGTTGTGCCTCTAGATGTTAGCCATATATATGTTAATTTTTCTCTCTTAACATATTGCCTATAAGATCATCTCTGATTTTTATAGTTTCTGTTATTGGATTTAAAATCTAATATGCTACTGCACCGTCCCATTACTCTTTGATTTCAGTTTTTCAAAGTACATTTATGCTGGTGCAAGAAGCATTTCTATGCTTATATAAAAGGTGGAGTATCCTTTAGGTGCAGTATTCTTTCATTAGTATAGACACTTTTTACAGAATTGTTATATGTTTTTTACTTTTATTTTTTTCTATTTTTGATGATTCAATGTGTGTTGGATTTTTGCAAGGACCTGCAAAGAAGCTTGCTGCATCTATTTAGAAGTATATATCGATAGTTAGAAATGGGTTAAAGAGTGGAAGCCAAGATGTAACTCTGACAGTTTTGTTAGCTCTGTCAGTACATTCTGGATCAGATGACAGAAGGTATTCAAATGAATAAAATTTTAATTTTCATATAGTATGAAGGAAAAGGACTAACAAAATAAAAACATGATATTTTCATTTGTTATTATTATTAGTATACCTATAAAAACAAGTTTTTCTTATGCATTTCGTAGCTGACAGTGTTCAGGCTTCTTGTAATAAGTCAATAATTAACGTGTCAGCAAGGAGATAATGCTTGGAAGGAAGTTAAGCCAACAGAAAATACTTGGATATTCACCTTAAGGTCTTTCTATATTTACTGTCCGTCCAATTGAAATTTATTTTTTTCCAATTGCTATTAAAAAGACTTTTGTTGAACAATATTCAACATCATTTCTTTTTCTTTTCTTTTTACTGAATGGGATTAAAATTCTCAATTGTATTCTGCAGGGCAAATCTGTGCAAATCTGGAATATAGAGTGCATTCTTAGAAAACTATAGGACTTCTTTGAATCATTTGATAATTGGTCATTATGCATATCATAGCTGGTCCTATTAGTGAACACTGATACTTTCATCTTTAGTCTGAGTAGTTGATGAATTTTGGTTGTCTAGGCGGCGTCAACAATCAAATTTGATGTATTAATTATGATTTATTAAGCAATAACAAGTTAGATTTAATTAGTAGTTGTACATATTTAGTTATGCACGTTACATGTCTCAGGTAAACATATTATGCACATGGATTTGAAGGAGAAGATATGGTTTCGTAGCTCGGCTTGAGCATCCAGTGCTCTGCTCTACACTGCCACTTTATCAGAAAAAGGAAAATACATGAAAAAGAGAATAAACGAAAATTACTTTTTACATATTTAAAAAACCAATTCAGGTTCCCTAGAGAAAAACCAATGCCAAAAAAAGAGTTCTGGTATGGATGACAAATGTATTAGAAATCATACATACACCCAACTATCCAATTAAATTACCATTCTGTATAAAGTCCTCTTTTTCGGCCATCATTGATCATTTCAATCAAGAGATTAATTGCGAGATAGTTTTGTATTTATTTTAATAATTATAATCATGATTTTTCACTTCTTGTAATTGCATACCCTGCCTTATGGCACGTCTTCATTGCACGAAGCGCGAGTATGTTACATATGTAATTATTAATATCAAATTGTTTGCGTGTGACAATTTTTGTTAGTTAAACAATAAAATATCTATCAATAGTCGATGATCTAGTGTTGCGGCTTTAAATTTCGATATTTAAGATCCATAAACAATATTCAATTCGAGTTACTCATTTTGATCACTCATTTGTACTTATCTCAAAATTTTGAAATATGAGAAGAGAGGGTATTTCAATACTAAAAAATTGGGTACGGTCGTACGGAGATATAGTTGTATATGTGAAGACTTTCTAACTTAGTTGGATTTGGAGTGATATTTTTTAAAACATAACTTTAAATTGATATTTTTTTTAAATTTAGGAATTTAAAATCGCACGAATCTATTTTTTTTTTCTGTTATTAAAAGATAGAATGTGGATGTGGTATGATTAGTGGGCCACACTCTGGTCCTGTCAGTATAATCAACTCCAGCTTTAGAATAACTTTGGGTACAAATAAAGTAGTACAAAAGCCTACTTCTCTTCGAACGAAAAATAATACCCACCTTTTTGTGGACTGGGCTGGACCCATCTTACAGCATTACAATAACAACAAGAAAAGATCCGCACATCTCATTCTCATCTCACCTCCATCACAAATTCTATAAGAGAAATTCTAACTCGAACCATGAATTTTGAAGTACCAGAATAATGCGGATCTGCATAGGTTAAATTCCGTAGTGAATAGTGAAGATAAAAGAAAATTATCGAATATGAGCTGAGCTAACTCTGTTGACAGCAACTGTAAACTTATTCCCTAAAAAAAAGAAAAAGAAAAAGAAAACATATGATCTGCGCTAAAAACTTTTTTTTTTTGATATAATCACCTCCCATATCATATCAGATAATAACTTTATTTTGTTTTTCTCTAATAAAACAACTCAAGCAGATTCTTCATTAAGCCAACGGAAGATTAACTTATAATTATCATATCAAAAAAGTTATATTATAATCATAAGAACTAATATTTATATTTTTTATGAGATAAAATGCGATCGTATCTCAATTATCGAATTTTAAACTGTCGATCCAAATAGCACAGTATGGTTTCCACAATAATTTTTTGTTGAAAATCAATTTTTATTTTTAGAAATCATTGTTATAAAATAATTCAAAATGTTTTGATCAATTAATTTTCTCAAAATTTACAAAATACTGAAATAGTAACAAAATTCGAAGAAAATATAAAATTTGGTTTTTAATGAAATTTTAATATAAAATATTTCATGAACGGGCCGATGATCCCAATAGATTATTTGAAGCTCGATAATTGAGATTTGGTTATGTTTGAGTTTGATTCTAGCATTTTGTACCGATACTAAAAAAATAAAAAATATACACAAATATTATATTTAATAAAAACGATAGAAACCATTGTAAAAAACATTTTGGTCAGGCCCATTTTCACCATGTGGTGACGATAGAGGTCCGGATATATCTCGAAGGAATGACGATAATCTGTACCAAATTAGAATGATTTGGCGACTGCGGATGGGATAAACCACCTGCACTATAAATGCAGAAACTTTCCTTTGTCCATCTACAAGTACATTACTAATTTATACAAGTAACATTCCAACTTGCGCGTTAGAAGTGTTAAGTCAAACGTAATTATTTATCGAAGTACTAAATTTCAAAAACAAATATATATAAATTTGAATGTATGTATTTAAATTTTAAATTAAGATTTTATTTTGTTTTTTGACAACAGAGATCCAACTCTTTTGCAAAATAAAAGCAAACTATATTCCGAAAATGCAGGAATCGGTTAAACTAGTGCATCAAAGGCCCCACACGTCAGTGTTTTTAATTGTCCAAAACCGGATCTACCGACGATCCGACAGGAGCGAAGTCTCCCACGGTCGTACCTTCCTTCAGTACCGAGGGAGCGGTAGATTCCAATACAGACAGATAACAATGCACCAGGTTCAATGAATTGATATCTCTGAAATGTGGGTCCCATATCCCAACCCTCAGCGGTCATTGTCTACAGCAAGTTAATACATGAACCAGGTGCACAAAGTCCTACTTCTCTTTTGGACAGCAGCTAAGTAAAAGAATCCCGTCTTCCTGTAAACATTTCTCGATATCCAATTGTGTATCAGAGTCTATCTTCAGTTATATAACGTCTAACATAAACTCACTACACGGATGTATATAGAGATATATATGTACAGTAAATCAAAAGATAATAAAAAATGGCAAAAAGAAAAGACACCCACCTCACTCCAACTCCACATTCCACCTCCCTCGAGGAATCCCCTCTCAGCCTCTCTCTCTTTCTTCGCCTTCTCCTTTCTCTCTCCTCATTCGCAAAATCGGATTGATTCTTCACTGATCACGATCTGATCTCGGCCCTGATCGATCCGGCGGAGGCGGAGGCGGCGCGAGATGGATTCCGAGGAGGATATGCACGACGCCAAAGGAGACTCGTCGCAGGAGGAAGAGGAGGATTTCTACAGCGAAGGCTACCCCAGCGACGGAGAAGACGACGACGACGACGGAGATGACGCCGGATACGATTTCGTCGACAACGATTCCGACGATCCTGCCACTGATATGCGGCGGCTCCAGGTGCGATTGTTTGATTCGGTGTGTTAGTTGAGAATTTGGTAGATTATTTGGCTAGATTAGCTGGGATTGAGAGAGAGATTGGATTTTAGTAGATGGTGATCTAGAATGCGATCGGTGTTAATGATCTAGTTTAAATTGACTTGGTTTTGGAAGAAAGGAAGCTAATAGGAACGAGAGAGTGTCTAATATGAAACTTTTTTTTTTTTTTTTTTTCCTTCCATTCTCTTAAAAGAATGAAAAGTTGGGAAAGAGGAAGTGGGGATGGTGAGTGGCTGAGTGGAAGGACTACAGTTGCATACTAACATGAGAAATTAATTCCTTTATGTAGCTATAATTTTGATTTAGGCATGACTTTCTGACATCCCATGTACTATGATGGATGCAACTGCCCAATATCTGTGAATTGTATTATGTCCATCAAAAGGTATATATCCAGCCTTTGTAGTGGGGCTCAAGGGTTGCTCCAGAAGGAAAGAGACGATGAAAGGGTAGATTAGGGGTGACGGGTGAGGCTTACCCCAAAATCGGGGATTAGGGATTGGGAGTAAAGTCTACTTTGATCTGTGTTTTCTCTCACTGTTGTGGAGCAAGTAAACTTGCGACCGGCAGCTTGGTCATTTGCTCTCTCGCCTCACCTCCCCAATCTCCCCTCTGCTTTTTTCGTTCTGGAACAGAGCCTAAAGGAACTAAACTAAAACACAGGTTTCTAATAAATATAATAAAACATCCAAGAAGATAGATTACTTAATTATGGCAGGGCATGGCTGTCAAGGACTTTTATAATTGTGGCAATTTAGTTTGTGATGATTGCTATCGGTTCATGGGAGTCAACAGTTAAGGCTTGGGAGTGTTTTCGTACACGTGCTTAATGTATTGTTGATTTCTTTTCATTTTTCTGCTGCCTTTTGTATCGATATACTTCACAATAAATTTTCTTCGTCTTGCACAATGTAGTATTTCATAGTTGTATACTTGTGATCATTATATTTGGATACTATGGAGTGATTAACTAACATGCTCATCCTTTTTAATCTTAGCAAAACTACACTACTTTGAGCGAAGATAATATAAGTCAGCGCCAAGCAGATGACATAAGTAGGGTTTCGACTGTTCTCTCAATCAAGAAATGGGAGGCATGTGTGCTTCTTCGCCATTATCATTGGTATGCTTTTGACATTTTCAGGAGGGTGTTCCATTTGCTAAGTACTTTGTTGTCAGCGACCTTCATGTTATAGAGTTATAAATAAAGGACGTTATATCGACAAAATTTCTGCCCATACGTTATATATAATCAAATTGTAAAACACATACCAACGACATATCTCCATTGTTGTGCATGCTAATATATTTTATTAATATATAAATTATGTGAAAAGAGGGTCTTTCTATTGAAATATACCACTTTGATCGGCAACCTTTAAATTATAGGATTATCATGATTGGCCTTCTTGAGTTTGGCTTATAAATATCACAAAGGAAATGTAGAACACATATCAATTGCATTTCCCTTACATTAATCCTGCAAGCACTGCTTTCAATTGCGTGGGAACTTTTGAAAACTGATGTTTTCCTAATGACTCTGTATTTTGACATCTTTCAGGATATAAAATGAATTTACATTTTTACCCTTTTGGATTCCACAGGAGTGTCAGCAAGGTTCATGATGAATGGTTTGCCGATGAAGAAAATGTGCGTAAAACTGTCGGTTTATTGGAGAAGCACATAGAACTGCCCAATAAGAGAGAAGTATGTCCTGTTTTAACTGTCCAAATCTAAAGTTGGATTTTTGTTGCCCATTAAACCTTTATGGATTTTTTGTCTTACTTATGAACTCTTTTTCTCTTCCACCAGCTGACATGTGGGATATGTTTTGAAAATTATCCTCGTGATAACATGAATGCAGCTCCTTGTGGACATCCCTTCTGTTTCTCATGCTGGAGAGGTTTGTTTTTTCTTTTACTTGTTACAGAAAGAATTTCTTGTCTCTGTTATGATTGTAATTGTAAGTACTTATGGGTTTTGAACACAATAAGCTTACCAAGCATGAAGGTATACGACATATCTAGGAAGCTGTATTGCTACAAAACATACATTACTGATTGTTATACACCAATTTCAGGGTGTTGTTTTTTAGATAACTAGGTTATTTAGAGAGGCATAGCTCAGTGTCTTTGACACTATATTCATTTTTGCGCTCTGCGACGCTTGAACCCAGTCCATGTAGGCAAACTGTGAGTCAGTAACCATCAGTACTGGACTCCACTTTCAATTTCAGTGTGTTGTTGATTTAACCTTTTTGTTTGCTTGTTCTGAGCCATGCTGAACTACTATGTGATAAAATTAACTATTAACCATATGAGCTGATCCATTGACAGGTTACATAAGCACAGCAATAAATGACGGGCCAGGATGCTTGATGCTGAGATGCCCTGACCCAGCATGTAAAGCAGCTGTTGGACTTGACATGGTTAATTCTTTGGCTTCTGGGGAAGACAGAGAGAAGTATGCACGTTATCTGCGTCGGTCTTATATTGAAGATAATAGAAAGGTATTTTTGTTTTTCCTTTTTGTTGGCTTTCTGTTGTTATTCTGGATAATTTATTTCTTTAGTTACAAGTTGTAACTCACTATAAGTCCTTTTAGCAAATAACTATTCTGAAATTTCCAACTTCGGAGCGTCAAAACCTCTTAGCCTCTTCTCCCAATTGATTTCCTTTTTATTTATTTATTTATTTACTTTTTAAATAGACAAAATGGTGTCCTGCTCCTGGTTGTGAGTATGCTGTGGAATTTGTCATGGGCAGTGGAAGTTATGATGTCTGCTGCAAGTGTTCCTATAGCTTTTGTTGGAACGTGAGTCTCTGTTTTCTTGTTTCCATTTCTTTTGAGTTTCCAAAAAAAAACAAAGAATTATTTTATTAGCCAGTTTAATTTGTATATGTTGCTCCAAAAACAGTGCACTGAGGAAGCTCATCGGCCAGTGGATTGTGGAACAGTTGCCAAGTGGATCCTCAAAAACAGTGCTGAGTCAGAGAACATGAATTGGTAAGAGAGAAATCTTTTTTATTATTATATATGAAGGGAAGCTATGCCTTTTGTGGTACATGCCGATTGATAATTAAAGGTTCTCTATTCCTGAATTTTGACTCATGAAAACTGTAAATTTGTTCCCAAGAGTATTATTGGCTCAGATTTGTGCCGTTTATAGCTTCATTTGTTTTACTAATGTAAGATATGTACTAATTTCAGGATATTGGCAAACTCAAAGCCTTGTCCCAAGTGCAAGAGACCTATTGAGAAAAACCAGGGATGCATGCACATAACTTGCACTCCTCCATGTAAATTTGAGTTCTGCTGGTATGTGTCCGTTTTTCTCCTGAAGCCTAAAAATATTCTGTGCATTCAACTTCATTTATCAATCAATATTTCTTTGTAGGTTGTGTCTTGGTCCATGGACTGAACACGGGGAGAGAACCGGTGGGTTTTATGCTTGCAACCGATATGAGGCTGCAAAGCAAGAGGGAGCGGTAATTTTTCTTTTTTGACATTTTCTTGTTTCTATTTTTTTTTTCCTGCTTAACACTTGTAATCACTGATTTACTATTTGGATGTGTTTTCAGTATGACGAATCTGAAAGGAGAAGAGAGATGGCAAAAAACTCGCTTGAGAGATACACACATTATTATGAACGCTGGGCTGCCAATCAGTCAGTAAGTTAGCATTAGAAAGTTTCAAAGTTTGCTTGGTAAATGTACTTTCACCAGACAGAGTTTATATATCAAAACATATGAAGTTTTTGATTATTCAGTAAAAGGTATTATGCAATATGACCGAATGGTTATCTAATTAATTTGATCCTAATGATTTAGTTGCTCCCATCTCTACAACCAAACGTTGTTAACTTCTGTAGCATTTCTTCATTTATTTTTATTTTGATATTCAAGGTGGGCATAAGTCCCTTCTCGCCAGCCAAAGTAAATAAAAATCAAGTTGGCAAGTGCATAGATAAAATATAATATTTAGAAGAATATTCTTGTTCAAACCAGATCAAATGAAGCAAAAACAATAAACAAAACAATGCCAAAAGCAAATTTAGATACTTGTACTAGTCAAGTCATCATCATCTCCCAAGCACCACCCTGCAGTCTTGCTTATCCTGTAATGAACTTCTCTAGTATTATGCTGTATTTTTTTAAATTTATGTGTAATTTATTTTACAGTCAAGACAAAAGGCTTTGGCTGACTTACAAGCCCTTCAGAATGAGAAGGTATGCCTTAACACATAAGCAAATTTGAATTTGACAAGTTCCAGGTTCTGCTTCTTATTTCAGCTAGTATTCTGTTTAATTGCAAATTGTTCTCTAATTTCTAATTTCTTTATTGTGCAGCTTGAGAAGTTGAGCGACAGACAGAGCCAACCTGAGTCACAACTCAAGTTCATAACAGATGCTTGGTTACAGGTACATAAAGAACTTCTGGAATATGCATTTCTTCCACCACAACTTGATTATGTAAATTCCACGAGACATTTGGTTATTATCTATGTTGCACAGTATACATGCGAAATTGCTAAGTCTCGATTTTTTTTTAACCAGAGTAGCTTAAAGTATATATAAATGTGAACTCTGAACTGTCATTTTGGGATTTAAAAATCAAATGTAGATAGTCGAGTGTAGGAGGGTCTTGAAGTGGACTTATGCATATGGGTTCTACTTGCCAGAGAATGAACATGCCAAGAGGCAATTTTTTGAATATTTACAAGGTTTGATTTTCTTAAACTTTTGTAAAAGTAGGATTTCATTGCTTTGCAACTTTATCTTGTTGATAAATACTTTCCATTTCTTTCTAGGTGAGGCTGAGTCTGGATTGGAGCGGCTTCATCAGTGCGCTGAGAAAGAGCTACAAGTCTACCTTGATGCGGAGAATCCACTCAAGGATTTCAATGATTTTCGTACAAAATTGGCTGGTTTAACAAGGTTAGTCGTATATACTTACAAGATGACAATCTGATGCACTCTAGTATTCACCACACACTGGATTTTTGGGTGGGCTGAGTTTCATTTGGATTGAGGTATATCTGAACCACATTTAAGTTGGTACAATTTTTCTCTTCTAATTTCAATAGGGGGAAATTTTGGCGGAGGGCCAACCCTCGCTTGAACTGATTTGGACCGTTTTAGAAATTGTGGAACACAGTAATAAATAAACGATAAGCTCTTTTGCTAGTGCATATTGAACTAAATCTGTTTCCGGATACTACTGTTATGTATGTTACTTCCCAAATAAACAATAGTGAGGACTGTGCCTACAGACTAATGTTAGATTAAATAAGTGTGCTGTCAGGTCCAAATTAGATCATTAATTCTGGTCGGATTTCTATTGAGCTGAAATAAAATTTGAAAGGTTAAATCCCTAATTAGACCTGATTCTCACGATTGCAACAGAGTTATCATCCTGTCCCAGCTCCTTGCTGGCTTTAGTACTTAGTTATCTAGCTAGTCCATGAGTACATTCTCATCATATAAATCTCTTCCTTATTAAAAAAAAATTCAAACAGTGTGACTCGTAACTATTTCGAGAACCTGGTGCGAGCTTTGGAGACTGGGTTAAATGATGTCGGGCCGTCCAATAGCCAGGCTGGATCCAATCAGGCAGCCTGCAGCAAGAGCTCTAGTTCCAAAACCCTTGCTTCTGGGAAGTCCAAATCTGGGAAAAACAGATCCAGTGGTGCTGCGACGAGCTCCAGATCTGGTTCCAGTCGTGGGCTGGACGACAGCATCTGGACTTGTGATTCTTGCACCTGCACAAATCCTAAAGGGAGCTCCCATTGCCAGGCATGCGAGAGGCATAGATAAATAAGACTAATTTTGTTTATTGACATGGTCTCTATCAAGTGTAGGCAGAAAAGCAGTGATTCAAATGTGGGGATGTGAGATGGAGCTTACTCTTTTGTAGTGTAGAGTAGCCATATATCTGTTGCTTATGTTGTTCATTTGACCCACATCTGAAGTTATTAGAGGCTTCGTGTTACCTGCTGTTGTGTTATTGGACTGTACATGTACATAACCTTGTTCTTGTATGTACTTTTATTTATCCATTTGCCACAATTGAAAGCTGCTGTACTTGCTCTTATTGCATTTATGTTGCGGAAGTTGATTAAAGGAGACAGAGACAACGAATATTAAAGTAGCTTATATACGAAACACGAGTACATGATTTTTGTCAGGTTGTACAAAGTCCAATTCACGCATTTTTGTCAAAAATTTCAATTAAATCTAAATTCTGGGTCAATTAAATAAAATTTTTTGTTTATATCGTTGTATATTAACAACATTATTTTTGTGTTAATTAAATGGACAAAAAGCTTAGCATTAAAAATTAAACTAAATGAAAATCTAATGGCAGGTTAATATAATTCGTCCGTTGAATAATGCATTACATATTACACCAGCTAATTTGGATAAAAGTATAAGTACAAATCTGTAGACCAACCGGATTAAGAATAGAGTAGTATAGCTCAAAACCCAAATCAAATGTAATCCGATCATATCAAAACCTCACAAGGTACACCCGGATTTGGCAGCTTCCCAATTTTTTAAAGTAACTTTCGCTTTCGCTTGCTACTCCTTGAGCTGGATTGGGCTGGATTGGGGAGAATAGGTGAAGATGAGCTTTAGATATATATAATATGGACGACATGCAAAACAAAATTTGAGCGGCAACTTGCAATCTTGCATACCACTAAAAAAAATTATGAGCGCTAACAGCAAAGATGGGAGGGCTCATCATAAAAAATTCAATAATCTTCCATATAATAAAAGTAGTCTAACATTACAGAAAACACTTCCCAGATTACATCATGTACATCAAGAAAATGATTTGTTGATTATAAATTTATAATAAATCATGATCACATGAGGGAAACACTGTTGACGATCTTAGCGCCTCTCCCTTTTGCAATGTATAGTCCCATATGATGCATTAGCTCCTAGAACAGAAACAGAAAACCAAATTTTGCAATCTTTTACTTGAATGGCCATCAATTTATCAGTTTAAATGTTTATCTTTAGTCAGCACCTGACAAACTCTCTTTAAAGTTAATAAAAAACCCAGAATATTATGCATTCACCATTCTTATTTATGTATACAGATACTATATAATGATAGCTTGAGTGGTCAAGCACATGTTAACTTTAAAATGCTAAAGTAAATGGCAACAGGCTTCTCTGGGTATCCAAATAACAGGGGCAAGTTAGATTCATTACATTTGGTGAATGGCTGGTCTGGTACTGACAGTGAGGTACATAGCTGTGCACTTACACACTGCAATGCCAAGTACATTACCACCTCACCACATTGGCCACATATATGCAAACAGTATTAAAAAAAAAAAATCGAAGTGTTTAAGACCTGCGGATGAGACAGAGCCCCTTTGATTTTAAGAGCAGCATCATATGGCAGATCATATGTGGCGCATCCTTCAGAATAAATTACAACATCTTCTAGTGGTGAGACCCGTTCTAAATTCCGAGCTGATAAAGCGGAAGAAACAAAATCTAGCACACAGATATCAGTGCATATTCCAAGCACCAAAACCTACACATACACAAACACGGTTGGGTAATCAGATGCTCCATTAGCACATACTTCCGTTTGTCTGTTGCGAACATTACCCACACTTTAAAGAAGAACAACCTTAAACCAAATATATTGAAACATCCTGAACCTCATACTAAGGTAATGGTGACTATTATTATTGCTAACAGTTGGAAAAATTGCTGGTTGCACCATAAGTTCTTGAAAATTTGTTCAAAAAGCTCCAACTTATGCATCACCATTCAAGAAAATATAAACATCAATTTGTAAATTTATTTGAAAAAATTTGAAGGGACTTAATTGAGAAGATATGAAGCAAGCAGGGAGCAATTTAGTAATTTGAAGGTCTAATAAATCTTGCTTTTGGACTTTATTTTTTATAATTACCCCAAAAATTTATGTACTAATTGTAATTATGAGAACTGTAGGTGCTAATTCCTAAGATGGTAAACACCATAGAGCCTAACCTAGAAATAAGATTCTTATTCTCCAAAGTAGTGCAGTGGAGTTGAAAGTTTGATGCTTACAGTTTTAATTTCATTATTGTTGACCCAATCAGCAAAAGCATTGGATCCATCTTCCTCAGTACAGAAAAGGAAACCATCAATGCAATGCTTTCTTTTTAGCGTGGCATTTGGATCCTTCTCCAACCACTCTAACTCTGCATATGTAAAGGTTTTCTCATTTAAATATATGCAAACATTTTAACTCGCATCAAATGAAAAAAAGGAATATTTCACTTGATATGCTGGCCAAAGTACCAATAGCTATAGTTGTCAAATTTTCATCAATAGTACTGCCCTGAATTTTGTTTACAATACAAAAATTTTCAAAACTTGGATAACTAGACCAGAACAGTGAAGTTCTCAACTGTTGATATTTGTTGTCATTGGTGGTGGCAACGGTGGCAGCGGTGTGTGGTACAGTGTGTGTGTGTGTGTGTGTGTTAGAGAGAGAAACAAGCATTTAACCTCTGTGAAGTATTTGAAATGATAAAAGAAGGACAGAGAGAGTTCAAACCAGGAACAAGGTTTTCTTCGCCTGATCCGATAATACAGTGAGGTGGGTATGGAGGTTCAGGTTTGTCGGGGAAATGCGTATCCAGAAAAACAAAAATTGGCCATCCCTTGTTAGAGAAAAACTTGGCAAGCTTGTTAGACTCTTGTATCATTTTCTCAATCTGTTTGTTAGGCTGAGTTGGAGCCTACACATCAACCAAACAAAAGTAAAAGCAATCAAATTCTACTCTTACCAAGTTATAAAAGCAATCAAATAAAATTACATCACCAACAGCCATTTACAAAACAAATTAAAAGGAAATGAATTGGAAGAGTTGAGTAAAGATGTTAGGATAATTACGAGATTGCCAGCGCCAACAGTGCAGAATCCATTGACCTCGTCAATAAGCACGAGTCCAACGGGTCGACCCGCCTGGACCTCGGTGGCCAACGCCAGCTCTGGATCCCATTCCAATGGTACCTCCGACTTGAGCAAATCCACTGTATTATATGCCTTCTTCGCTTCCATTCTCTCTCTGTCTCTATCTCTCTGTGCGAACAATGAATGAAAGCGCAAGTTGTATCTTGTATAGTTGATAGTTCGTCGCGTCGGAGACGAAGAAGTCCCAGAAAACGACTTGATTTTATAAACCACGCTTTTGACTTGCTGGTGGGGCGGCTCGCTTTTGGCACTAAACAAGTAAAGATCCCCTGCCATGATAGGATTCCAGTGGCATGCAATACTTTTCTTTTGAGCGTTCGATCAAGGTCAAGCGGATCAGATGAGATAAAAACCTGCTCACATAGACTTTCAGATATTGCAGTGCGATCAAATGATCTTGATCGGACAGTCTATACTAATTACAGCCAGATCAGATAAAAAATGGATGTCGACTCGCCAATTAGAATTGGGGAAAAGGTGAAACCATGGAAGGATGTGGTTGGAGTCCTACCATGATCTATGCCGTTAGATTTAAATCAGACGGTGAGGATCTTAACTGACTAGACAATATGCGCTGTTGCGCAGATATTTATTGTCCGGTCCGACTGATCCAAGTCGAATTTGGCACTGTATGTGTATGGTCTTATAAAATATACTGAAAATGTTTCCATAATATTCACGAGAGCTAAAATTTTCTTCGTAGCTATTAGTTATAATGACTATAATTTTTTATCACAGTCCTGATAAATTGTAAAATAATTTATCAAAATTGAATAAATAAAAGTGTAGAAATATTTTTCTTTCGTTGAGATGTATGTTGTATAAAATTTACTGTAATTTGAAACTTATTTGGCCTTTGGTTATGCGTCATTAATTTTCTTAACCGATCGATAAATAATGAATAGATTTTCAATTACTAAATCTGAAAAATAATTTGTCTAAATGATATTAAAACACATCCAATATATATATATATTTTTTTGACAATCAATTGTTCAATTATTAGTTTATTACACATAGCAAACACGTCAACCTAACGTGGGGAAAAATTTTAACAAACTAACAAAATCATCAAAACAAAATTTATGGCAATAATTTTATAAATTAAGCATCTAATGAAATAAATTTGCAAAGTAGACTATCTCATTTTTATGTTTTCTGATTTTGTCTTCTTTGTATTTATTCAGATTGACTAAAAAAAATTATACTAATGGGATGAAAAGAATTTTGCATTAGTAGTATTCTTCCCATTCTAACATAGATGCCTTTTTCATTCTAAAAGGAGTTTAATATTTTCATTCGGAGATTAAATCTACACCCTTGATCAAATTAGATTATAATAATCAATAAACTATATTATAATCAATCAATATTAGATACATCTTTGGACTCGATATTAAATAGACCTTTGATCTAGATTGGATTTTTTAAAAAAAAAAAAAAAAAACAAATTGGCACTGAAGCCTACCACTTCCATTTACCAGAAGTAAAATTTTATACATAACAACATTTCACAAGACCTTACGCTACTTTTGTATAGGTTCAAAGAAAATCAAGAAAAGTATGAAGTAAAATGTTTGGTATGGTTTAATAAATTTCAGAAAACTTTGGATTAGTAAAAATGACGAAGCATTTCGTAAACAAAAAGAATAATAAACTCTAGAAATAAATTTGTTTATATTTTTCAGCAAAAGGGAGTAGTAAGCCTTACTTTCTGTCTGTATTACTATATTTAAGTAAAAAATTTCTTACAATAATATAACTTGATATCTTTGGATAGTAGTACTCCTCAAATTAGACAAAGTAATATCGTAACTTAAAATCATGTACTTAGTAACTCAGCGCCTCAGCGGATGGGAAGCACCTCGGCTCTGCCCCGACCCGATCAATAGCAGGAGTAGAGAGCTGATTCATACTAGTTGAAACAAGATTCGATCCGACTGGACCCATTTTTTTTGGTATATCTGATTTTAAACTTGAGCCCAAAGAAATCCCCGTATGCTTGGTCTTGGTTTGCTCCTTTTTAATTCCTAATGAATTGCTCGTGGACCAGGCGTACATCTACAATATTATGCCTAAGAATTCGCCGCCTCCTTGAGTAATATTTTCTTTCTCCACGTCGAACAATCGGCATTGTTCTGTAGGTAGGTCGATTGCATCCCAAAATTTATCCTTTTTGTTCCTTTTAATATTTGTAAACCCTTATCTCCAAAATCAATTTCGAAGAAAGTCTTCTCGGAGGGACGAAAGCAGCAAGAGATCAAAGGTTCCAAACTGAATCAATAACTGTTCTCTGTGTGCTTGTGTGTGTGTGTTTTTCTTGTATATTCTTAAATTTTGATGATTTTTTTTATAAAGTACTGTCTAATAAATTGTTTCTTATGCAGCTTAAGCAGAAAAGTAATGACAAGGTATACTTCTCCTTATTTTACATGATGTTCAAAAGCAAAATTGACTATTTTCAAATTTAAAGTTCTACGATCTTTTCATCAAACTCATTAATTTTTGTTACTTATGCAAATGTAGGAGGAAAAAGGTAAATTGTAATGGATCTACATCTGTTGAACATCTAAAGTTTTCAGATATTGAGGATGCTGAGGTTTGTATATATTTTTTAGAGATACAGTCTTTTGCATAATCACATTTAAGATATTTGATTAAAGTTTCTAAATAAGACATATGTGGCATGTAGCTCAATAAGTACCTTCTCAGTGCAAATGAGAGAAGATACAAGACAGCCTTATGGGAGCTAATTAACAAAGATTATTTTGAGGTGATTATTTGCATCATTATTTTTCATTTGTAAGGCTTAATTTTGTGAATCACTGCATATATTGGTCTTATCATTAAAGTTTCCTGAACTCTAACAAAATCTAGCATTTCAGGTAGGAAATGCTGCATCAGCACAGAAAAAAGCTTATGGAAATAAATCTCAAGACAATAGGAAATCTGATAAGGTAATTATATTTACATTTATAATTTTCTGTAATTTTATGATGAGAACAGTACTATTTCCTAAAAGCATGGACAGCACAAATCAGCTGTGCTTGCTTGTTTTTTCTTTAAATTAATTGTTCGTATTCAGGATAAGAAAAGGAAAAGAGGCCAAGATGGTGGCAGATTAATTCAGAATACAGCTCTATCTAACAAGGTATTTCTTCGATAAAACCTATTTAAATTCATAGAAGTTCCTCCATGTTTATCTTGACAATAGTCACATAAAATTCTTGAGTAAAACCTCCATTAAATATCCTGCATATACATGAGGTTAAGTTGACAGAGGCAAAATCCAATTACTCTTATCTTTGTATATACATGAATATAGTATGCTGAGGACCTATGTTGCACAGGTGCGGGTGAGGAGATTCGTCATTTAAAAAAAAACTAGGATACATCATTTTAATTATTTTTTCAAAATAATTAAAATAATACATTTTATAATTAAAAAGAAAATTTATTCATTTTATTAAAAATTTATATGTTTTGTAATTTTTAACTAACTTGTATAGTAAATAATTTGTAGAGAATAAAAAATAATTATGATACTTTTTATATAATTTTTAAATTCGAAAACTTTTGAAGTGGATTTCAGAGGTTTAGACTAAACTCCTGTGGATAAACCCAGTAGATCTAGTCGCGAGCTTTCCGGATATGGTCATACGTCCAAAATGGACATTCCTATAAAAAATTATAGCAATTTGAAGTTCTAATATTAAAAAATGTATTCCAACAGTATCCTAAATGTATCTTAAACATATCCAAGGTGTATCCTGACTGAATTTGCGGGTCAAACACATTCAAATAATAAAATTCACCACGTGGCATATTCGGTGAGTATCACACGCATATTGCACATTTATTGTATCGGATACGGGATACGACTGATTTTTGGAGAATCCGCACAACATAGCTGAGGACTAAATTAAGAAGGTGAAACTTTTAAGATAAAAATGGAAAATATCTGGTACCTTTATTAGAGAATATATATATTATTTACTCCAAATTTGAACTGTGACCCACTTATTTTGTTTTGTTTTGTGAAGGCTGTAGAACTAGATGCAAAGAAAAAGGTCAAATTAAGTGTTACCAGTGATCCAGACATAAACAATGATGCAACAGAGAATTGGATTGAGAATGAGTTTGAGGAGTTCACATTCAATGATGATGAAGAATAACTTTACACGAAAGAAAGATTGCATTTTTTTAGGTGGAAACATCTTTTTGAGCGAGCCATTTTTGCAGGAACTACGAAATATGAAAAATTGATAAGCTTATGGATTTAGAGGAGACGAGCACTTTCATCTAAAGTATAGAAGTAAAGGTTTCTTATTTTTAGTCACCCTTTTTTCCAAATACTCGGAAATTTCGTTTTCCCATTGTAATTAAATTGTCTTCGGTCTCTAACTTGTCGATATTGATAACAATTTTTCTCTCTTCATGCAAATGTAATTACCCTTAACTTAATGTTTCTTTGAGTCCGTTCTTTAGTGCCTTATGCAAAGTTTGATGAACAGTAGAAATTAATTCCTCAGCAAAAAATTTTCAAAATCTAAGGCAAACTATATATTGAACAACAAGGCGAGTATAAAGTCTTAGATGTAATAAACCAACCAAGATACAGCAAGTCTAAGCTGGTTACCAGTTGTCCAGATTCAACAAAAGCACATCCGTGCTTTGGAGATAAACTTTCGTACATATTTTAACATAGTATTTTTCTAGGATCAGAAACACATCAACATTTTGTATTACTGATGATCAGTTGGTGTTGGAGAAGTCCTTGAGCTTGAATCAAGCTTGAAATTAAACTCCTGAAAAGCTTCTTCTGGCTCATCTAGCAGACAGTCCAGCTTATTTCTGTCACACCTCCTCTTATCTGTAAAGAAAAATGTTACTTTACTCAATCTCAAAATCTGAAAAGTGTATTAAATTTACAATAAGTTCCAACATTTCTGAAGTGTGTATTTATCCGGTAATTAGCAAATTACAACAATTTAATCCTTAATTTTCCACATCGACTTAAACTTTCATTTCATAACTGCTTTTCAGGGTCAGTGCACAAATGTTTTTTTTCCCAAAAGTTGTTGCGGGGGCAAATTTGTCAACATCTAAGTAAATTGAAATTCCTGAATACACAACATTGACAATAACAGGCAACATAGCACAGATATTATGTGATAAACGTGATTAATGAGAGAGAGAGAGGGACCTGATTTTGAGGAAAGAATTTCAGGTTCAAATTCCAGTTTCAGTCCACTATCACTAATTCCATCCTGAAAACAAATGCATATAAATTTTAAGTAAAGAATTTGCATGCAATAGTGCGAAGTAATGAAAATTGAATGTTCTCAGGTACATGCCCAAGCAAGTATTTGCAATTTGCAGTTTAGATAGGGTATTGCTAATAAACATTAACGGTGCCTGTTTTCAGTAAAATGAAGAAGCTGATGAGAGAAAAAGGGCTATAAGATGATGTTGCGTACCTTCATAGGTGATATAAGGTCAAACATGTCATTTCCCCATCTATGCATAGATGATGTCACCATTGAGACCTCTTCTTTCACACCTAGATAAAGAAAATAATATTAACTGTCACTGCTACCAGTAGACTCCAATAAGATTTAATAACAAATGCAATCAAACTGTGTTACTTAATTTCATGTTGATTTCCCTTCTAGGGAAATACTCTTGAGCACATACATATAATAATAAATAAATAAATAAAGGATCAACAAAATATTAGAATAATAATAATAAGGAAGTGCAATAGACGACTGTCTCTCTGATTTTCACCTTCACCAGTACTCGATTACTTGTGATGTCAGTTTTATCTGGTTTGCATTACTGGTTATTAGAGCTTAAGGTTTCACATAAGATTTTAGGACTTTGGAGGCAATACTTACGTTTCTCCATGCAATCCCTTTCCAGCTTTTGAATGTCATTTCCAGTGAAATACATGCGCTCAATCCCTTCATGCGACCACTCCTGGCACTTCTTTGTCTGCTCCTCTGTCAGAACAGTACTCTTTTGGGAGCTCTTGGTATTTTCACTGGATTTCAGTACACTGGAGAGATTTTTCCTGACTCTGGTAGAGACAGGAGGCTTGCTGATATTGGAGAGATCTCCTAGAGCTTTCCTTTCGGTTTTTGGCCTTTCTCCAGCTTTTCCTAAAAAAAAAATTAATTAAAAAGAGCTTAAAACTTTGTTCATACTGGGGGTTCTGTATTTTAAGAGGTTAGTAATATCTCAGTGTACCTAAAGGTTTCTTTGCAGTTTTTGGCAGATTTGGGAGTGCAGGCTTCAACTCATTGCCTGCTTTTCCTGAAATAGCAAAATATATTGTTGAGAATATTCACAGATTTCAAAAGTTTACCAGTCTGGCACTGGTACAATAGCTCATAATGCTTAGTTCATTCCAGCATTGTACTGATCTGGTCAGGTCATATACTGGCACTAATGAGCTGGTAATAATAAGAATTTATTGCTACAATATTCTGATATTTATTTACTGAATTCAAGAACTGGTACCTCTGTGAATTAATACATTCTCATTTTGGGCCCCTTGAATAAAAGTAGCCATCAGGAATTATTACACCTGTAACAGTGAATAATAGAAAAAAAATTAAATTTTAAAATCCAAAAATTAATAATATAAAACAGTACCAACTAAGCCCTTAAGCCTACACAAATTATTACTTTTATTTTTTTGCTTCATTTTTTGGATTGATTATTTTTTTTGGGTAGAAAGTCATATATATATGTTTTCAAGCGTATCAGATTGAGGGAAAAATAAAGACGATCTATGCAAAATTAGACCAAAATAGCCACAATCCTGGAAAACGTTCTCGACCGACTAAATGGCTTTCTTGTTTGAACTAGAAAGGGTTGCGTTCGTCGTTTAAAACTGAAACAAAACACGTTTACAACCTACTGAAATTAGGGATAATTTGTAAAACTATAGGAAAAAGGGAAGAATGAACAATATTAAACTTTCAATTGAGAAATGCAAAAGCGGAACCAAACGTTTATAAACTCGTAACAAGAAAGGATAATAGAACAGCAAGAAGCAATTTTGATTCTAGGATGAACTGATCAAGAAATAAAGAAGAGCAACGAGGAGGGTTTACCTGAAGTAACTCGACGAGAGAAATCGATGAGAAAAAAACTAGGTAATGTTGCAAACACAAATCGACAGCTTCTTTGCGTATTTCTTTTTGGGAGGGAGGAAAGGATTTGATTATTAGAGAAATAATAGAGGGATATTGAAAATGCAAAATATCAAGGGAAAGCGGTGTCTAAACGGTAACATAATGGATTATTTGGATGAGCGCGGACCACGGTCGGTGCACAAATTTAGATAGGAGAGACCATCTTTTCTGACTCTCTGACAACTACTAGGGTTTGCTGTTCCAAGCACCGACCCTACGAGCTCCATTCTTTATTCAAACGTTCGAAATTAAAGTGCGTCTCGTTGTAAGGAAAATCCTGTGGGTCCCATCGACCAGTTATGCAGATTTTATATCTGAATCAACATTTATTGTAATAATTTGCTTCACCGATTTGATATTAAATTAACTTTATTGATTTAATGTCTTTATTTTTTTATGCCTTTTTCTAACTGTATTATAGTACTAAAACATTTAAATCTAAAAAAATAAAGTCATTAGGCTTGCTTCTTGGTTTATTTCATTTTTAATTGTAGGTAAATGTTTTACCCAACATCATTTTAACAAACATAAATAGTTTGAAAGAAAAAAAATGGACTTGAAAAAGGTTTAATTTTGAATAGGGACTTCACATGTTATTTTAAAATGCATGCACAAACTAAAACTATGAAGTAAGACTTCAATTTTTTGATAGCCAGCTGCCTCGAACTAAATTCTTCCGATATAATTCTTTTAAAGAAAGTTTAATATGCACTGTATCGAAATTTTTACAAATTGACAAATCTAATTTAACCAATCTAAGCTACATATTGAAATCTCCTAACAAACTAAATTTTATAATTTTTGAAATTTTATTACTATTTTTTTTCGAATTTTTTAAAACCTGTCATTTTTTTTATATTCTAAATAGTAGCTTACTTCATTTGGCATGTTTTAAAAAATTCGAAAAAATAGTAATAAAATTTCAAAAATTATAAAATTTGGTTTGTTAGGAGATTTCAATATGTAAACTAGGTGGTTAAATTAGATTTATCAATTTATAAATATTTCGATGTAAAAGGCTGCGGTGCATAGAAAGTCCTATGCACTATAGTGCATATAAAACTTTTTCTTTAAAAATTGTATTGGAGAAAAAAAAATTCTCACATTTTTTTTTTCCTGTAACACCTTGAGCTAGTTTTAGATAAATCGCCAGGAACTTCTATGCAAACTCTTAGTATTATATATATTACTATTAATTCACATAAATGACGATAAGTATGTCACTTTATTCAACCAAATATCCATTACTTTGCTCTGTGGCTGACATATTTGATCAGAAATATGTCTATCACTACATGAAGTGCACATAGCAGCATCTTCATACAATCCCCCGACGGAGGGAGAGCCTTTTGTCGCGCAATCCCCAGTCCCAGTCCCAGTCCCCATTATTCTTGCTAAAATGGCAGTGTAATGGACTAGGGTCATGAATCCTGCAAAGACGTTATGTTGATCTCAAAATTTCTTACTGCCGCAAAATGATTCTATCTTTACAAAGAATATCATTTTCATCCACTCTGTGATATTTAGTATTATTGAAGCTGTCGCAAATACGATGTTAGATGACAGGAATACATTTTTTTTCTAATATTATTTATAGAGCCATCTCTTAGTTTCATGAAAAAAATATTAAAGTAAATTTCCTTCAAAATTTTCAATTAGCAATTAATAGTAGTAGGGAACGAAATCTAACTAAGGCTCCTCAATCTCACTTTCGTTTAAGGCCAAATTTCCTATAGTGAACCTTAATTCCCTCGAATACAATTTAGATTTCAACTTCCATTTCTTAGTTTAAGTTATACAAGTTTATACTTTACGACCTACGACTTCTTATACTTTCGTAATCGAAAAGGACTTCAACTTTCGTTTCTTGATCCTAGTCTACCTTCCGGTATCAACTCTCGTGTTAACCATACTTATACTTAATTACTTGAAAATGTTTGGATTTAACCACCTAACAATCAAAAGACGTCTCTCTTCACGGGTGCAAGCAATTCAATTCAAGCAATTCAGTTAAAATAATCTAATCAAATCAATCAAAGCATAAAACATAACATGCAAACAAGTAAAATAATCTCAAAGCATATTATCAATCATAAACTAAATAAAAAGGTTCACTACTAGGCCCCTAATATACGACTACTCACGAGTACACATCACAAAACAATCAAAGGTATCTGAATAATAAGAAAACATAAAGAAAGAAATCAGATTACAACAATATGTAAAGAATCTCTCTCTTTGCGTTCTCTGCTACTCTTTCAGCGGTTTGCTGATGCTCCTGGCGACCCGCTAGAAACCCTTGGTTGTCCTCTCAATTAGCAGAAAAGTCTCTCAACTCAGAAACCCCTTTCTTTGTGAAGTCCCTTTGTTTATATAGGTGTTGGAAGGCTCTAAAACTGTCGAGTTCGTGGAGGTTGAGGCGCTCAAAATAGATAAGGCAGTGTAGAGATGGATGCAGAACTGGCTGAGCTACTCTTGGCTGTTGGTTTCTCCTTTCCAGTGGCCAGCTATCGAATCCTACGGCCTGCTGAAAGTATTCTGTGTCGCCAGTCTCATCTGCTACCCGATGTGCTCTCTGTGGGTCGCCAAAGCCTTTGGTGGGTCGCCAATCATGTCCAGTCGTCGATTTTCTCTCGTCTTGGGTGGCAAAATCAAACAGATCTTGTACAAAATAAAAGTAGTCATAGCAGTACCTTGCTTCTAACCTAAATTAACAATTAAAACGTTAGAAATACATATAATTTAATGAAATTAAGTCATAAACAAGCGGTATTTATATGTATAAAAATCGCTTATCAATTACTAGAATTAATAGCAAGGAAAGTATAAATTAAATATACGAGAGTATATAAAAAAAATTGACATATACAAATTGAATTCGGATAAATTTAATGTACTAGTGCTCAATGATAATTGATAAGGGATTTGTGGGTGCGTATGCTTGTGCGCACTGCGCACTCACAGATGCGTATACGATTACATTTTTACGGGATATATGCTTTCATCAAAATGATTTTTACGTGTATTTTATTTGATTAGAATAAATTTTTCCAGGATTTCATTGGGTCTAATATTATGAAAATTCCGATCAAATGACATCAAATGCAGTCACTTTGACCAAAAAAAAAATTCTAATAAAATGAAATTCCGTGTTAAAAAAGTGATTCTACTCTACTCGGGGCCATAATGATATAATGAGATATTTGACAGTGTGATTCATATCAAGATATAATGATATAACGAGATACGATCATAGGAACAATGAAAAGGAAACCGAATATCTCGCCTAATTAATTATCCTTTTATTTATATTGAATGAGTAAATAAGTGATGATGTACAAATTCAAATTAAAAATTGTTCTAAATTAATTCAACATATCTGAAATTGTTGAACTGTATATACGTATATGTCAAAATATTCCTACAAAGGCAACGACTGTTATTTTTCTGCTTCATTGACTTAAAATGGCAATCCTAATTAATTCAATTATAACTTTTGCTTTTATAACAACTCAGTATAACAGCTAATTAATTCGAAAACTTTTGCTTTTATACCAACTCAATATAAACGCTTTAATTATTACAATAAATTTATAGTATATCTTCAAATTGTCATCTTTTCAACGCATCACTTAATGCTATTATGTGTTTAGTACTTTATTATTGGGAAATGCTATGGCCAAAGCGATTTGATGGATTGCTCTGTCAAATTTGATTATATCTAGAATTCAAAAGTTCAAATGACGTATACAAACTGTCCAATGTGTTCTTCGTATTGAAATCTCATTGCCGACAACATTTTATATTTTTCCGAATTAAAAAAAATATTGTTGGATGGTTTGTAACTAATTAGATCCCAAAATATCAAAAGAATAGTTATAAATTTTTAATAATAAGACTAATTATTTTTATTTTTAAAACCGTAGCGATAGGGGCTCTGTCCCCTATTTTTCTTCAAAATTTTTATTTTTTTTAAAACCGTAGTCATTTAAAGGGCATAATCAAGAAATTTAAAAAAAAAATCTAGAAAATAGTAAAAAAAAAACAATTATAAAAATATTTATTTTGGTCTACTACAACCAAATTTCAATATGAAAACCACATTAAACAATTTGGAGCAATAATTTGAAATTTATAAATGAGATTCGATCACATTTGAAGAACTCTCGTCAAATACATTTGATCGTAACTAGCTTTTTCATCGCGCTTCGCGCGATGAAATTGAAAGCGCAAAAAAAAATAAAATATATTTAAAAAGTTCGGGAATTAAATTTAGGTGTAAGATATTAGTCATCACAAACTCATTTATTTTTATATATACCAATTTTGAGAACTCCATAACAACAACCTTAATAACTTGTACCAGCCGGTACCAATTAGCCAGAATTAAAAATAGTCAGTGTGTCACCTAGGGTAACCTCACTGCAAAGAAGCACTATAGTTTGACTCGCTGTATTAATTATGTAAGAAAAAACAAATACACGACTGTCTATTCTTTGTAAAATTATAAGCTATACTAATTACTCTTTCCGATTTTGTTCTCGTTGCACAAAGATGTAGGGAGATAAGACAATAATCTCATTTTCACTTGCACTATATAAAAAAAATTTTTTTTTGATCTGCAAGTACACATATGAAAAGACGGATATGGTTAGCTAAACCTACAGTCTATTTTACAATTGAATGAAAATGTCATTTAATTTTTTTTAGAAAAAAGGTCTTTACAAAAATCCAAAAAATAACAAAAACGACACCAATCTAAAAAAAAATTCAAGAAAAAAATTTAGAAGTCCAATATATAAAATAAGTAGCATGCTACAACCTTTTCTCTATAAATATAAATAAAAAATAAAAGAGTGCAAATCCAATTATATAAATGACAGTAATTAATAATAAATGACACATACTAAATTTAAAAAAGGCTCGTAAATAACTAAACAAAAAAATTGCCTATAAATATTTAAACATCCAAAATTGAAAACCCATGCCATTTGATTTGTTCTATTTACGGCAATTAAATGAATAACAATAGACATATTGAAAGAAGTATTAAAAAAATGGTATTAAAATGTTATGTGTTCTAAAATATAAAAAAATAGCATCAAATCGAAATATTGATAAAAAAATATTAAAATCTCAAGTAGTGAAAAAAATATATCAGTGGATTGTTTGCAATTTTCTGAGAATATCCATGAAATCTCAGGGAAAAAAAAATTGAAAAAGACTTTTAAGCAATTAAGCAAAAATAACTAAAATTTCTGAAAATTTTTAATTATGTAATAGAAGATTGAGTCAAGATAAAATAAGAAAAAGTTGAAGGGGCCATCCGAAAAAGGCAAAAATCTCATTAAATTTAGGGTGCGGATCTCTTAATAAGTTGATAATTTTAATAATATTTTAAAAATTGTATCAAAAGAAAGTTTAATAAAAGAAACTTAATCAATATGTTATTGGCCTTACCATTTAGTTGTATATTAAATTTTATATAATTCTGATTATATTATAATATTTCGTTAAAGATAATTAAGTATGAACATTTGTGAATTTGAATATTTTAATAAAAAAGAAGAAATATAAATTTTGTCATTTTTGGCGCATCATCTATATAGTATGGATTATATTTTGAATATCAGACTTTGCATCATATAGTATGGATTAAATCTCCAACAGATTATTTTTTCCAACAATCTAGTTGCATCACATGTTGCATATTGAAAAACATAATTTATTGGAGCTAACCATAGAAGACCACACAATCAAAACCACAACAGATCCGAAAATAATCCACATGGGCCATTTTTCGGCATGGATTGTTTTTATGCAACCAATATTTGTGTGGCTCTTTATGTCGTATATTAAATTGAAATTTGAAGTTGATCCATTATAACAGAAACCACACGGCAGTCACAGAAGATCAAAAAAACCATCTCGGGAGTACTGTAGAATTAGGCAGCCAAAATTGAAGTATCTATAGAAGATTTATAGGTCCTCGTATGAATTCTTGATTGTGTTTGGGTTTAGAGAAGAGTCCATTAGTGACAAAATGGTGAGGTTAAAATGAATAGAGTTATAGATGCAAAGGATTAGTCACGAGAAAGCTGTGGCTAATTAAATGAAAACAAAAAGAATTTCATTTTATTTTTAGAACTTTCATACAATTGAAGGGATCTGGTGCCTTTCCACGCTTGGGAGTTGGGAATAAACTATACTCAAGGGGGATGTGTTGCAATTTGGCTGTTAACAACGTATATAAAAAGATGAACCATGTGGATATGAACATAGAAATATAAAAACAATAATGCATGCAAACGGCGCTTCCTTTATTTCTGATAGAGAGAACACACGTTCTTGTATGCTTGTAGTGTTCATCTTGTAAGGAATTTATCCGACAAGCATACCGCTTTTTACTCCGATTAATCCGTAATAATTATAATTTTTTGTGCTTAGATGACAGTGCATTAAAGCTCAGTTTGCCGAATGTTCAAAAGTACACGCTGCTGAAAATAAATAAATAAATATATAAATAAAGTATTAATACCACGTACGACTAAACCCACTAAACACCCACTATCCAAATTACAATGACGATAAAATTATACAATTATTATTTATTTTTCAGTGCTCTAATCCAACCAATAAAATTCAAGTTCAAATTAAAAAATATGTTGGAATTTCAAAAGTTTGATCTCCATTTTCTGGTTAGACTTTAAAAACTGAATCACGACTAAATAATTTCCCGATATATACAGTTATACACAAGCCTTGTTTTGTATTACTCTTGAATGTTGAGAGGCAATATTATGTAAACAAATAAAATGCTTGAAGCTTGACGCTTTTATACTCTTATTTTTTTTTTATTTTAATCAAAATTTGCATTCCCTTGCCTTTAGCAATACAGACATAGAACTTTTCAAAACGCGACAAATTAAATATCAAAATTCGCATCGGTGAATTTAAATTTTAAAGTGATGGATTTTAATAATGAGAAGAGAAAGTTTATTATGCACCGTAGTGCATAGAGCTTTCTATGCACTGCGGTGTTTTTCGGGGGTATTTTTGTAAATTGACAAATCTAATTTAACAAATCTAATTTATATATTGAAATCTCGTAGAAAACCAAATTTTACTATTTTTGAGATTTTATTACTATTTTTTATGAATTTTTTAAAACCTGCCATTTTTGGAAACAAACTACTATTTCAACATTCAAAAAATGGCAGTTTTTAAAAAATTCGAAAAAAATAGTAATAAAATCTCAAAAATAGTAAAATTTGGTTTTCTACGAGATTTCAATATATAGATTAGATTTGTTAAATTAGATTTGTCAATTTACAAAAATAACTCCGAAAAACACCGCAGTGCATAGAAAGCTCTATGCACTACGGTGCATAATAAACTATCTCTAATGAGAAAGGTTGGATTTTAAAAGTCCAGTCTCTATTTTGTGGTCAGACAGTTTGATGATGATGATTTTTTTTTTCCAAATAATACACACACAGAAATCAAATAGGATTATATTTTGAAAACCTATAGGTGAAATAATAAGAAAAAGAAATTGCTTTTTTCGATTTGTGATTACAACTTAAGACTTTGTCCGATCATAAATCATCCTAACCACAACAACCCCATTTTCTCTTCATAATATTCACGTGATTGCACACGTACGGCCGTGCCCACCTACTCCAACCCCAAGTCCAAACGGTAGGTTGACGTCACTCATTAGTAACTACACACACTCCCTCCCATTATCAACAGACCGGATAAATCCATTTCCCCCACTAGCTAAGACCGGACGTTTCCAGTTCTCTAAAAATGGAGAAAGTTTAGTATTGCGAATAGTCCGAGTTGTGACGAAGTCGTGTACATGCCATGGAGCAGCGAAGAAGCTTCTTTCAGTCGTCTACTCTCCACGCCGACTATAAATCTAAAGTCAAATATACTAATGGCGTCCTATTTGACTTGGATAGACAGTCAATGACGCATTTTGGGGGTTAGAATTATAACATAGAAGTTCGAGATAACAGAGATTGTTTCGCCTAGGGTTTCGGTTCCTTGTGCCTCATTCTCTCTCTGTTATTTAATTTTGTTTTGTCTGGTGAAGCTTGGAACGAATATTTTTTGTGGGTTTGCTTGCTTCAAATTATATAGTACGTTCTCTCAATCCTTCCTTTGATTTCAATTTGGTGGTGGTGGTTTTGGGAATTGGGTGGGATTTCTATTCTATTACATTGGTTTCTCTTTCTCAGAGTTATTTATAATTGCCTAATTAGATGATGTTTATTCTGAATTTTTGTTGGTCTCTTGTTCCCTTTGCAGAGTTAAAGAATGAGAGCGCCAGCAATTCTTTTTCAGTGCTTTCCAGCATTGTTGCCACATGAAAGAACTGGTAGCTGTGTCTCTATTGTTCCTGAAAGAGATCTCAGTTTACCTTCACCAGCTGTTGAAATTCTACCTCCAAAGGTAACTATTTTCTCATGCTAAGTTAATAATTATTTTAATCTTCTCTTGTTCAGCTTGATTTGAGTAGACCACTTGTAATGTTGTAAATGGAAACTGCCTTTTATGTTTTCCTTAAGAATAAAATTTTATTTGCAATTTAGCAAATAGAAAATTCTTTTCCAGTATTGATGTAGATTGGGACTAATTTTTTGCAAAATTCTCTGTTGTTACAGAATGCTCATCCGTACAAGTATGCTGGAGAGAGGGTTGATGTGCAAGGTCTCAACATTTTTAAGGTATATTGTGTGCATACCATTTTTTTTCCCTCAACATTTCTTTGTCGGGTTTTACTGTTCTGCGAAATTCAAATGCTGTTTGTTGTGTTATATGGAGACCTATATCACTGATTTAATTTACCTTTCTTTCTGAAGGGAAGAGTAAGCGTGGCTGATTTGATTGGTTTTACAAGTTCTGACATGTTATCTTCGAAGACAGAAGGTACTTTTGGCTATTCTCATTTTTGTTTTCACGAATATGCAAATAAATGATTCAAATCTATGTTTGAATTTATTTCAGGAAATCTGAGATACTGGGAAAGTTCAATCAACCTTGTAAATGTGCTTAAAAATGAGATCCGTGATGGCCAGCTTAATTTCAGGGGCAAAAAGGTTCTTGAGGTTGGTTATTCTCTAGTTTTTGTTCTCTTAAGATTTAACTGTAATTTAACATGACATTATGTAATCATGAAACCTTTTTCTATATCTTTTGAAGTTATTTACTTACTCTTTGCATTCAAGATTCTTACTCTCTTATTGACAATTTCTTGATGCAGCTGAGTTGTGGGTCTGGTTTAGCTGGCAGTTTTGCTTGTCTCAAGGTACTTTCATATCATACAAAAATTTCTAGATAACATTGTCAACATTTACTGTTGAACTATATATATTAAGCTCAAAACATTATTTCAGGGTGCCTCGACAGTGCATTTCCATGACCAAAATGCTGAAACCCTGCGATGCCGAACCATCCCAAATGTGCTTGCTAACCTTGAGGAGGCACGGGATATGCAGTCCCGGCCATCAGAGAGCCCCATGACCCCCTCCCGCCAGGTGTCAAACCCTGATGTGCACTTCTATGCCGGCGACTGGGATGAGCTCCACACCATCCTATCTTTGGTAAACTCGAAAGAAGGCCTCGCCACAGGGTTTAGCTTCTCAGAGGATGATTTGTTGGTTTGTGATGGCTCAAATAGTCAAGATGGCAGTGGGGTTGAATCTGGTGCTGGCAGGAGGAGGTCGAGAAAATTGTCCGGGAGCCGTGCATGGGAGAGGGGGAATGAGATGGATCAAGTGGATGGCGGTTATGATGTGGTGTTGATTTCTGATTTGCCATACTCAGTTTCATCTCTGAGGAAGCTATATGCACTGTTAATAAAGGTCAGTTTGCACTGATACTGGTAATGTCTGCTTTTCCCTGAATTGCCTCCAAATCATGAAACCAACAATGTTTTGTTTTACTTGTATGTTTATATATAGTATCGAGTATCTTATGGATTTTGGTATCAGTCATATCTGGTTCCTGGCACTGATATATGGCATCTTGTTTTGGTCCTGTAACAATTTTGTTTCTTTTGTTTCAAGGGTACATTTTATATACTTGATCCTGGTTTAACGATGTGGTGACCCTGGTATTAGCTTATATATACCAGTAGCCCACTGTACTAGAACAATTTGTATATACCAGTAATCCACTGTACTCCAATAGTTTGACTAATGTTACACTTTTATGTGAATTTCAATTGTCTTATGTAATGAGATTTGTAATTTGTAACATGATGCAGTGCCTTAGACCACCATATGGGGTTGTCTACTTAGCTGCAAAGAAGAACTTAGTTGGATCAAATGGAGGGGTCCGGCAGATGAAAGGCCTTTTAGATGAAGGCGGTATTCTAGGGGCCCACTTGGTCTGTGATTCGTCAGATAGGGAGATTTCGAAAGTCTTTTTTAAGTGAAGAGAGGCATGGAAAGATATAGATATTGCTGCAGAAGTATTTCATTTTTTAATTTTTTTCCTTTTATCTTATAATGTGTAGAATACTAGCATTTCATTTCATTCTTTTTTAATATAGATAGAATATATTGGCATACCCAATTACAATGTTTAGGATGAAGATAAATTGTATGTGATTTTGACATATTTTCTCCTATAATGATACGATTAAGAAAGCTGTTATTGTTTTAACTCCAATCTGATAATTAGTGCCATATTTTCAGATTTTGATTATATTAGAAGTTTTTGATTTAAAAAAAAATGTGGTTTAGATAATAGAATTTGGAGTGGACTTCTGTTTTGGATTTTAGGGCTCTGTGATGACTCCTCTGCGGAAAACTTTTTATTCCACTACTCGTCAATTTACCTTTGTCACTATCTTAGTTTAACTAAAACAATTTTAATTTGCAAACATATACACCACGTGCATCAAAACATATTGGCACAATTTTGGATTTTAACACATGAATTAACAAGATTTGTGGCCTGTATGGTCCGCTTTGGCGTGCTATGTACTGCTTAGATTTCACGACAGCTAAATTTAGTACCTTTCATAATCTTACCTAAACTAAATTTAATGCTACTAATATCTCCGCACTTGAACGAAGACTCCGTATAAACTTAGTCCAACACGGCATGTCATGTCATCACATATTAAAGTTTTCTTCTTTTTCCTAGATAAGATATTTGACAGAAGCTGTCAAACATTCACATATTAAGACTCATTCTGACTCGGCCGTAGCTCAAGCTATAATGGTATGCCGCTCGCCTGCTCATGGGCCAAGCCCGTTAAAGTTTTTTCAGTCTGTTCTTGCCATTTTGAAGTTTTAAGGGGTATCCAGGAAATTCCGCCAAAAGAACTTTCCAAGGTCGCATCCGCAAACTTACAAGTTACAATTACAAATATGCAAAACCATTTTTCGCCCATAGGAAAATAATAAAATACTGTCAGGTGGGTCCCGGTTGTCATAAACTGGCGCAGTCAGAGTCTTCCCACTGTCCATGCCCGACCACTCTAAAAATGGAATTTGGCACAACTGCAGTCTGTCTTGCTTGCTCGCGCTCTCTTGCTTTAGAAAGCGCTTCGTTTCGTTTCGTAACACGCAAGCTCCGCTTCTCTCTTCATTTATCCAATCCCAATCGACCTAAACAACACTGTAACCATCCCCAAACTGTTAGTACAGGTGGAAATGTGAATTCGAGGTTGCTTCAATTCAATGGGGCACAATTCGAAGAAGAAGAAGAAGGGGAAAGGCGGGAGAGGTCGAGGGAGAACCTCTTCCAAGGATCATTCGTCTCAGCTTGAAGACGATCAGGATGTACTTAATGAGGAGCTCACTGTGTTGTAAGTGTATCTCATTAGTGCTAATCTGTTGCTATTTTTGTGATTCAGATTGTTAATTTAGTTCTGGTACTATATTAGGTTTTCCAGTGGAAATTTGTGGTACATCATGTTTTCTGATGTGTTAAGAGTCCAGTTTATAGTCTAGATATAGTCATATAGTGTAAATCCAAACAATTTACTATTCTTCATCCTAATCAAATTGAATTACACTATTGGATTTAATGATTAAAAAATATTAATATGACTATTAAGGTTTGATATCCATTGAGACATTAATTAAATGCTTCAATCTTTTTTCAATTATTCTATATTTGATAGACTGGTTGATTTGGCTTGTTACTTTCAATTATGTTGAGTTGGATTGATTTGTTCTTGATTTACCTGTTACTAAGTTCCTTTAATTCTAACCTTATTTCAGAGCTTCCATATTCCAAGGAGATTTCAGTATAATATCAGAAGTTCCCAATATTCAGATCCAAATAAATCTCAGGTAACCTTTCATGTCTTTTTAATCTGTGTATCATTTCTTCTTCTAACTTATTTTCTGTTGTTTATACAATTGTAAACAGGCCTTACTCCAGTGACATCAGTTTTGGGAATCATAGCATTTCAGCTGCTCTAATTGTGAGGTGAATATGCTTTTTCTTGTTGTATTGATTTCTTGTATATTATTTTGGATAACAATAGATTTTTTTATTAGATATTTGCCTGGATATCCTCACAAGTGCCCTAAAATACAGCTAGCACAAGAAGAAGGTTTGTCTGAAGAAAATTGTAATAAATTACTGTCACTTCTTCTTGACCAGGTATGGAAGAAGATGTACCAACCTAGTAACTTAAAAAATGCGTTAACACTTACAAACCTAGTACGTCTTACTATGCCTAAATTTTTGTGATGCAATTGTAGGCAAATATTTGTGCCAAAGAAGGCCGTGTGATGATTTATAACTTAGTTGAGGCTGCTCAAGAGTTTCTTTCAGAAATTGTTCCATTAGACAATGCAACAAAAGCTGTAAGTGACCTCTTTAGTATTTATTTTGTTTTTGATATCTCTAGTTCTCAATAATTTTTAACTGAAATTTGGAATTTTTTTTTTTTCAGACCTCTTTTCTGGAGTCTAGCAAAGCTGATGAGCCCCTTATAAAATCTAGTTCATTCTCCGTCTGTAGTTCCATTGATCTTTATAGTGATTTGGCAGGTGACACAACTTGGGGAGGTCACGACACCAAATTAACAAATGAAACCTCTAATAAATCAATGGGACCTCAGACAAGTTCATCTGACATGAGAAAAGGAAAAAATGTACTGTTTCAACCAAATACAGTGTCCACCTTTAATGCCTATGCCAAGCAAGTACCCTCGCAAAATTTACCAAAGCGTGGGTCAGTGCATGATATTGCTTCAAAGTTGGATGCAGTGTCAGAGGAAGAAGAGAACGATAGTGAAACTGACGAACAATCAATATCAGGTTCATCAGAAAGGAGCTCCTCTGGTGCGCCTAATTTGTTTCAGGTAAAAATAGATAGCTTTGGTATTGTTACAAAGCTGCAAGCAATACTTCTATGAAAGCCAACATTATTGTTTGTACCCAGAAGCTATACTTACTTCTTTGGGCTATTAATTGGTTGATTATATGCACTGATCTACAGTGAGCACCAATCAAGGAAATAAAACAAAAGAAAATGAAAAGGCAAGCAAACCTTATCCTGCACCAGTAAAAGTTATTAAATAGATAAAATAATAATACTGTTGTAGGGCATTGAATTTGACAAGGAAGATTCTGATGGAAACAGCCAGCCTTCCACCTCGTCATCTTTTGCTTTGATCACAGACGATGTGCTGCAAAACAAGAAAAAGGATTTGCTTTTGGTACTTGCTCCAACTAACTTGTATTCGATCATTGACATCTCATTAACTTCTTCTTTTTTCTTGGATGGCTTGTGTGTTTATTGTGTAATTATTAGTTGAGGCTAAACTGAGTTTTATTTGAGAAATAAATATGTATTCAGGTTTAACTGAGGTATATTTGTGTTAAAAAATTCTTAGAAGTGAGAAAAAAAGGAGAAACAAGAAAGTTGGTCTCAAAATAAAGCTTGTTGACTTTTGAGGCCTTTTTTTATGCATAGATTTAATTATACTTGTAAGACTTTTAATTTGGTTGAATACTATGATTAGGTTGCTAATCCTAGCGCTAATACATTCCAAATCAGGTGCACTTTCTTCGCATGGCTTCTGCTTTCAGTGGTTTGCCTTCAGTATCTTTGCCAGAACTATCTGCAGAGCTATGCAATTTAGGGGTATGCACAAAAGTCTGGATAATTGCATTGATTCTTTAACATTTTGGCAGTTTTATTTTGTCGCTTGCACTTAGCCCTGAACAAATAGCCTTGTCTCCTTCTCTGATGTGATATTTACAGCAACAATTTTGACATTCAACAGGTTCTTTCAGATTGGGCTAAGAATTTGGTCAAAGCACCTTCTTCTGTATTCTCAGAATCTTTCAATCATGCTTTTGGAAAAAATATGGTTGGTTTGACTATAATTGTTCGTTTCTGCTATCTGAATCTTATTTTTGCTTTGGTAACGCTTTTTATTTTCTTTGGGATTTGAATATTTGGATAGATATCTTCTCAGTTTGCGCAGCTTTTGAAACATGGTAATAGTTTTGATGGTGAGAGTGCCTCATCAAGATCAAATTCACGTTACCTGAATGATTTTCAAGAACTCCGTTCACTTGGTAAGAAACATTTCTATATTGCTTTTCCCATAACTCAAGCCACTGGCTCTCTTTTTCCCAAGCAAGCATACACACAGATTCACAAAGCACATGATTGATGAAGAACTTTCTTCACTTCTTGGTAATAATGTTCTAGCAAATTGTCGTCAGTAAAGTCATACTGAAATTTCGTAATTTAGTTCTAGCATTTTGTTTTGCTGTGTTAGAAAGATATATCTGGGAACAATTGATATCAGGTAAACTTTATATGTCTAGTTATCAAGATTGTTCATAGAATAATTCAAAAAGCCAACAGTTGTTGAAATCAGCAGCCACCAAATTGGGCATTACCATGTTTCCTTCAGCCAAACCCAGCAGAGAACTTATATATTCTTTTTTTCCATACTGTGTTAAGCTCAATAAAAATCAATTAAAAACACTAAATCACTCTTTTTGGGTAGGTCATGGTGGGTTTGGCCATGTTGCCTTATGCCAAAATAAACTAGATGGACGTCAATATGCTGTGAAGAAAATCCGACTAAAAGACAAAAATCCTCTTGTCAATGACAAGATTTTGAGGTTTTTTATAATACGTCTCTCTATTTGATTAATTTCTTTTACACTATGCAAGTATGGCACTGACTATTTCCTGTATGGTACGACCTGGCTGTCTTGCATTATGCCATAGACAGTTTGGTAATTGCTTTGATCAATATTTTTTGCTACCATACCATATGTCTAGTGTTACACACCTCTTTTCTGATAAAAAATTTTGGCAAGGTGATCAGAGAGGTAGCTACTCTATCTCGGTTGCAACATCAGCATGTGGTTCGGTACTACCAGGTGAAGATTTATTACAGAGTAATTCAATAATATTATCTAATGACTAGTTGAGAAATTGTTCAGTTTCTGAAATTATCTCAACTTTTTGGTATGATTAAAATCCTTTTTTTTAAAAAATATAAAACATGTAGTCATGGTTTGAAACTTCATATGGTGGCCAACATGAAGATAGTCTATGTGGTTCTATGACTGAGAGTACTGGTTTCAGCAATGCTGGTTTGAGCTCAGTAGATCCCATCAGTGAAGATATGCAAGAATCGACATATTTGTACATCCAAATGGAGTATTGTCCTAGGTAATTTGTTTCTTTTCTACTCCCATACTGGTTCTTCTGGTTAAAGCCATGGCTTGATGTTTACTGATGTCAGTTAATAAAAATAAATAAATAAATAAATAAATAATTCCAAGGATCCTGAAAACTATATCTCACTTAAAAATGGGTATGCCTCTATATTCTGTAATGGCCTGATTGGAAGTTTGGAACATTGCTGAACTCTGATATGTTAGTTGTCTTATCATAGCTTTTAAAATGCGTATCACATTGGGCCCTTTTTATCCTAATATTTATTGCCTGTATCAAATGATTACAGTACTGCTATGCCTTCATAACTTTGATATTTACAATTCGAAGGACATTGAGGCAGGATTTTGAGTCATACACTTCATCTTTCAATAATGATTATGCATGGCACCTATTTCGGCAAATTTTGGAAGGCATTGCCCATATTCATAGTCAAGGGATTATACATCGTGACTTGACACCTAGCAACATATTCTTTGATGGGCGCAATGATATTAAGATCGGCGACTTTGGACTGGGTAATTCTAATGTTATCGTACATGTAATCAGTAGAAACATTTTTTTACAGAACTTATCGATTTGATTAAAAAAAAAAAAGGTTACTGAAGTGAAGTGAAGCCAGCTACATAGCATTTTTTTCTTAATCAAATTGGCTTCCTTTAATGGCCCAGTTAATCATTTCAGCGAAGTTTCTGAAGCTAGAGCAGTTGGAGCCGGATCAATATCTTCCTACCAACAAAACAGGGGCTTCAATGGATGGTACTGGTCAAGTTGGTACCTACTTTTACACTGCCCCTGAAATTGAGCAAAAGTGGCCACAGATAAATGAAAAGGTTAGTAATTTGTGTACTGTGCTTATAATGCTTTCATTCAACTTAGGCTTATAATCTGGATATTGGTGGGTCTAAAACTTTGTTAGGAGAAACTGTTATGAGAATTATGAATAAGATTCTGAAATTTATTTTTTCTCAAATTTGATGGCTGAATCCTTGTAAATTTTCAAAAAAGTTCCAATATTAATTACAGTTGTGATAGGCTTGGCGAGCTAGCTAAAAACTTAGCCATATATATAAGAAATGACCAGGGTCGGGGTATCAATTCTAGCCTACCCCAACTTGTTTGGGTTGAAAGGCTCCGAATTAATTACAGTTGTGACAAATTTTATGTGTTACATGAAAATACAAAAATTAGGTTTTAGTTTGCAAAAAGGTCTTTGATATACAAATTCTTCTTTTGTCATTCAGGTTGATATTTATAGTTTAGGAGTCATATTCTTTGAGCTATGGCATCCATTTGCAACAGCAATGGAAAGGCATGTTATTCTTTCAGATCTAAAGCTAAAGGGAACACCTCCTCCCTCCTGGGTCGAAAAATTCCCAACTCAGGCATTACTTCTCAGTCGCTTAATGGCTCCAAGCCCCTCTGACCGACCATCTGCTATTGAGGTTCTACAAAATGATCTGCCACCTAGGATGGAAGATGAATGGTTGAACGGTAAAATATGTGATATCACTAATTATTTGCTTCCAAAAACCTAGATTCCATAACCATCAGTTGAAAGTAGGTAGCAGGAGTAAATCGGGTATTGTCACATAACTTTCTTTTTGTAATTTGCAAAGAAGCTTAAAAGTAAGTGGTGGTGGAAATGATATGACAATCCAGGGAGCATAACTTGGTGTTTTTCTGAAAAAAGAATCCCATGAAGCTTTTTGATGTTCTTGTTAAGGCAACATCTTCAAAAATAATAGCTGTGGTCATACTTTTTCTGCAATGTCATCTGTTTATTATAATTAAGAAATTTGTATAGATGTTATAATTGCTATAAAAGACCAGCCAGATCCTTAATAACAGCTATGAAGAAATATGTTTTGCATTAGTTAAATACAGGCAGTGAGTTTAGACTGTTTTGCATCAAAATATAGAAAACAGTGATGCTTAATTGTATATTTTGCATAGATTTTATTCCAGGGTAGGGTGGGAGGGGGCGGGCCTTAAGATTATTTATTGAAGTACCCTTTGTTTCATAAAATTTTCTGCAGATGTTCTGAGAATGATACAAGCACCAGAGAACACATATGTCTTGGACCGAGTGGTATCGACAATTTTTAATGAGGAGAGGCTGATAAGTAAATCACATCAGCAGCAGGGAGTGAACACCAAGACGATGCAAAATGAGTGGCTTATTCAATCCAGCGAGTTAGATTATGAGCTTCAAGATACTATTATTGAGGTTAGCAAGGAGGTTTTTAAAAGGCATTGTGGGAAGAGACTGGGTGCTTCACCATTGCAGATCTTGGATGGAACATTCCCATTTAATAGGCATGCATTCTCTTTCTCTCTCTTCTTTTTTCTTGGAAGTTATGTATGTGTGCAAATAGAGTAGACTGATGCTTTTGCATTTGAATTTTGTCAAACTAAAGAATTTAGAACTCAAAAGAAAAAGGAAACAAACATGTCTGAGGACAGTGAGTACAAGTACGTGAGATTGATTGTTCTTTTGACCTTAATTTATGCAGGAAAACCGTGAAGCTTATGACCCAGGGGGGGAATATGCTAGAGCTCTGTTATGAATTACGCTCTCCATTTGTGTTGTCGATTGCTACAAATCAGGCACTATTTCCCAAACTTTATGCAATTATAGCTTTTGGTCTATTACCTTGTAAATAGGTAAAGCATCAATCTGTCAAAGCTATCTTTTGAATTATTTCTGTTGTCAATACCTAGATTACATCTTTCAAACGATATGAAGTAGCATGGGTCTATAGAAGAGCTATTGGCCAATCAACTCCTAGCCGGTTCCTTCAAGTAATAACATTCCTTATTTTACTAAAATGCTTCTTGTATACCTCTATTTATCAATGAACTATATTTTTTTTAAGTCTTGACCTTTACATTTTCCACAGGGTGATTTTGACATTGTTGGAGGTGCCCCGCTGATAACAGAAGCTGAAGTTATCAAGGTATATTATCTCTTGCTTGAATATTAATAATTATATCAAAAAGAACCCTTGTTTCAGGTAATATGAAGTTGTGGAGATGTCCTAAGATATGGCTAATGTTCTAGTTTCAAAAGCCCTTTATCAATTTAGTAAAGTATTATCCCATAACATGTGTAATACTTCTGTCTTATATTTTATTAAGAAAGAAAAAGAGAGAAATTATTTTCAAGCGCTAGAATTCAAGTTACATTGCCAGTAATATTTTGCCGTGTTACATGTCATGCAATGTTAATGACAGTGCATTGCCTTTTTTGTCCCATAATAACCTTATAAAATTATCGATGCTTCCTGTTTATATTTTTGGGAACTTCTAATTATGCATGAAAAAAGACTTACATAAATTTTTAGGTGGCTCTTGACATTGGGACTCGCATCTTCGGTTTGAATGCAATTGATATACGACTGAACCATGGCTTATTGTTGGAGTCAATTTGGTCCTGGGTTCGTGTCCCTACTGAACTGCGGCAGAGTGTAGCAGAGGTAAAAGTTGTTGATTTTGTAGAATATTAATATAAGGGTATTGCTTTCATAACAGTCAGACATAAGCAAACACTGTTTTGTGACCCTCTTTTTCAGGGGGCTCCTGTTTTCAGCACTAAATCTCTAATCTCAAGAGCAACGAGAAACTTTTCATTGATTAGACCAAAATTACCCTTATTTTATAGTTTAATACACAAAATGAAGCTACTATGTTTGTGCATTAAGTCTCAATTTTGTTTTAGTTACTGCATCAAGCCCATCCATATCAATGCATAAAGTGAGCATGATTTCTGGTAAACGCTATTTGAAAACAAAAATTCCCCAGAACAAAATGTAGTGTCTGAAATGTATTATTGCACACTACCTTATCACAATTGAACTGTAGACTTGCTTATTTCAGTCAACTTCAACTTGTAGGAGTTGGTATGTTTTCTCATCTATGTATCGATATTTTATCTTAATAATTTGAAGCATTTCGTTTTAGTTCTTGAGAATTCTTAATGATGATAAGAGTTACATAAAACCATATTATAGCTTTTTTCAAAAAGGATAAAAATCATTGGCAATGAGTTTAGGTATCACACTAATATGGTGATGTGCATAAGTCGCACAAAATCATAATTTCTTGAGAATGATTCATTTGTAGATATATAGTTCTGCCATTTAACTTTTTAGGTGTGTATTAAACAAGTGAAGTTTAGCAGGAATAAGCAAAGTTTAGTTGGCAAGATGATGTTTTTAAAGGACAATATTATGTATAACAGAAAAAAAATATTATCTGTGCTTATTGACATAAAAGTCAGTTTAACAGACATAAATATCACCAAACTAAAAATTTGGGTCAAAATAGCAACCTCCTTTTATTTTCTCATTTCATGTGATGTATATTCACTGCATCTCCTCTCAAGATTTGGTACCTTATTTCCCACTTTTGTTGGGCTTTTTTTTTAGGAGAGAGGACTGGGGTTCAGTGGGTTGGTAGGGGTTAATATTTTTGTATGATAGTTCAGAAGAATCATCAATTTCCTGCATTTTTAAGAACCAAAGATTTAGGTGCATGATTGTATGTTGTGATTGACCTGTTTATTCATTCATTGCGTAGCTTCTATCCTTAATTGGACCTTTATGCCCTCAATCTACAAATCGCAAGTCGAATTGGAAGTTCATTCGGCGGCAACTCTTACAGGTAACCAATACTTGTCAAACTAGCTTGATTTTGCCATTCTCTACTGCTTGTCTATAAAATATGTACTTGAGCAATGTTTTGCATTAATATTAATTTGCTAATTGATCTTATAGGATCTTCATCTGTCAGAGGGAATTGTGGATAGATTACAAACAGCTGATTTGCGATTCTGTGGCTCTGCTGATCAGGTTCTTGCAAGATTAAGAGGGGCTCTCTCTTCTGGTACCATTAATCTTTTCTTTAACTTGCTTCATAGATGTCATCATACCTGTTTATAGCAGTAGTGCTAGAACTGGTTTCTTTCTCTGGTTATTAAACTTTAAATTAGGGGTTGAAACTGAGGATAGAAATAAACCTAGTGTAGAATTTTTTTTTTCAACATTTCCAGGTTGTTACCATTCCTGTTAGGTGGTTTCTTTTCATAAAATTAGGACATAGAATACGCAGAAAAAGAAACTAAAATTAATATGTAATTACTGATGGAACTAATATAGGGTTGCTAATGTGTTTTGTTGAATTTTTCTGTGGTTGTGTACAGATAAGTCTACTTGTAAAGCTTTAGAAGACTTGTCTGATCTTCTCAGTTACCTGAAAGTTTGGGCAATTGAGAGTAATGTCACCATTGATGTGCTCATGCCTCCTTCAGAAACCTACTACAAGGGAGTATTCTTTCAGGTGATTTTATTTCTGTGTGTTCTTTTCTTTTCTGGATACAAGATATTTTGACACTACAATTGGGAGTATGGAGAACTTGTTTAACTTATGTTGCTGGCTTGCTGCAACCAGATGTATCTGAAAGAGAGCAATCCTGGCTCGAGTCCTGAAGCAACCTTGCTGGCTATTGGAGGGCGGTATGATCAGCTCATGGGACAAATGTGGGGTCATGATTCTGTAAGTCGTATAACTAGACCTTATTGGAATAATGAGTGTTTGAGGGTAATTTCGAAATTACCTTCTCTTTTAAGTCGTGTAAAGTAATTAAATGATAACGATAAAAAGTAAAAGGCTTTTAGGGCCATATTTTGAATTAAAAATGGGCAATATCTTCAAAGTTCATCTACTGAACTGATAGGATGTTCACTTATACAGGGTAATTTTCGTAGTGAGAATAGATTGTTTATTGGGATTCCCTTTGGCTAAAAATGAAGTGCATAAATTTGTAAATAGTGTTTTATGTTCATTTTTGACAGAAATCAAATCCGCCAGGTGCAGTTGGTGTTAGTATTGCATTGGAAAAGTTCCTCCTTTCTTCTTTAGATGTCAGAACATCAAGGTTTTTTTTTTTCTTTTTTTCTTTTTGGCATTAGATGTCTTTCTTCAGCCATTAAAGCATAAAGAGGAAAAAGTTTGGTGAATTCTAAATGCCTTATTGTTTTTTTTTTATGCAATGCAGGATTGAACCTGGCATTAGTGTATTAGTATGCTCAAGGGGTGGTGGTGGTCTTCTAGAAGCGCGCATGGAGTTTGTGGCTGAACTTTGGCAATCTAATATCAGGGTTTACACTTTTTCCGTTGTGAATGGTTTATACTTTTTCATGAGAAATGTATATTATAGGATTATAATTGTTAACTGTTTTCGCAGGCTCAGTTTGTACCCCATCCAGACCCAAGCTTGAAAGAACAGTATGAATATGCAAGTGAACATGACATTAAATGTCTCCTAATCATAACTGAAGCTGGTTTATCTCAAACAGATCTTGTGAAGGTAACCAAAGCTGTACTAAGGTTTTGACTTTTTCTTTTTCTTCTATTTTTTATGTTAATGGGTTTACTGTTCCCATTTTGTATTTTTGTTCCAGGTTCGCCATCTTGAGTTGAAGAAGGAGAAGGAAGTCCCAAGAGAGGAAATTGTGAAGTTTCTCACTGATGCGATTTCTACACTATTTAGGGATCATACAATTTGGAGCACTTCTTGACATTTTCGCTCCAGTTTCCCTGGACATAATTGTGGGTGAACCTACTTGACATGGAAATTATCTGTCGCTCTAGTACATCATGGGTATATGTTGGATCTACTTAGAAATTAGTGAAAGAACAGTATATATGACTCTTCCATGTTTTAGGATGGACATATGCGAGTTGCTTTGTTTTTTAGAGGCCTTTGGTGTTGCGATGGTTAAGGGCATATATATAGTTTCGTCTCTCCCAATGATTGCATGAGTTTGCTCGAGTTTAGCATTTCTCTACTCGAGAGTTGTTTAAGGAAGTGCTTGAGGGAAGACTGTAATGTGTGCTAAAGGTCAAGGTGTGTCGGTGGCTTTATTTTTTTAAAAAAAATTTTGTGTGGGCGGGGTTGCTGGCTGTTCTGAGGTGGTTTCTTATTACAAACCTTGTAATTTTAGTTTTGAAAAAAAATGTAAATAACCTTTTTTTTCTCGTTTTTGAAATGTAATTTGTTTGCGGGACAATATTTTGAATGAGTGCCAATCATTAGCAATAGACATTATTTGGACTCTATCATGGTTCTCTATCAGTCATTATAGGTTGTAATAGTTTTGATAATTATATATGAAGTTGAGTTTATATGCAAATGAAGAGGTCAGTGGAAGGACACTTGAAAATAATAAAGGGCCGCTTACGCATCAGATACTTGTTGACTTGTTGTAATTTGGATTCTAAACATATTAATATGAAAATTAAAATTAAAATTAAAATTAGTGTCTATGCTAGTATTGTCATTCTCTCTTTGTATCAGCACGTGAAAGTAATATTTAGTCTGGGCTCTATAGTAAACAAAACGATTTTTAATAAACTTTAAATATGTCCCTCACTATAATAAACTAAGGAAGAGAGAAGAGGGTGAAAGAGCTCACCAGAACAGACTAAGGTCTCAGGTAATTTTTTTGTTTTTTAATAATAAAATCATCTCAAAGGGGCGACGGCTTCATTAAGCAAAAAACTAGAAAGCTCATACAAGGTCAACTGAACCTCAATTGAGCTGAATTTCAAGCTGTCTAAAACAAAATAAAGACACCAACACAATCACAAAACAAATCAAACGTGGCCCACTAACTAAAGTTAATTAATTAGTGTACATTAAATATCCGCGAATAGTGACATGCCAAAAGTCCTTGGCCCTTGGCCCGCCCTTCGGAAGACCGTCTTAAAACCTGTACCGGACCGGTCCTTTGAAATATTTAAAACGGATTAGGGCCTAGAAGGGTCGGGTTTTCAAAGGGCCGGATTCAATTTTTAACGAAGACGGATTTTGATGGGACGGGTATCAAAGGACTAGGTCCGGTTCAATCCGACCCGGTTTATTTGGAAGGGCCAATTCAATATAAATTAATAGAATAAAAACTAGTATAAATTTCAGGTCTTATATTATTTTAGTAGCTAAAATTTATAATATGCATCAATCTTTAACATCTATTTATTTAGAATGGTACGTTGGGTATTTTTTTTAAAATTTTGACAGCGGCAGTACGTTGCCGTTGGGTACTTGGACGCTTAACTATGTATTCAAATATGCACCATATCCAAATCTTACAGTAGATTTGCAAAACTATATATTGATTATGTATTTCAGCTGTTCTTGTACAGATCAATTAGTAAAGATTAACTAGATAGATACGTTTCATATAGGAAGAAAACAATCAATTAACTACTAATTAAATAATGATACATGGAGATATGAGTTGAAAATATTAATTTAATTATCAAAAAAATTTTAGAAATAATGCTTAAATATTTCGAAGCAATTAATTTTTTTTTTTCTGGAACAAAAATCAAAGTGAAAGTTGGCATATGGGTTTATATTCGGTCCTTGTAAACATTGGCATCCGAAATAAAAAATTGCTATATCTTTTGTGTTGACCAAATAATTTCAGTGAAGATAAATTTTACTCGTCAAATATATCCGTTTAGTTACCAATTATTTATGCAATATAAAAAAAATTACTATGAAATCATAAAAAAAATATAAAAATATATCATATGGAATTCTATGAGTCCTTTGGATCCTTAAGCCCGGCCATTTAAAAGACCAAGGACTTAGAAGGGCCGGGTTTTCAAAGGGCCGGATTACCTATTAAAAAAAAAATCTGTCAAACCCGGTCCTTCTTAGACCCTTTCTCGAATCCGGTCCGGTCCGGCCCTTATGCCAAACCCATTAAATCCGGTCCTTTGAAATCCGGCCCGGTCCTTTTGACTTTCACTATCCGCGAATATCCTCCCCGACATTGTCATGCGAATTGAACTTAGTGCCTTCTTAGTTCCTAGTGTTTCATGTTTTTTTTTTTTTCGGTCTTCTTTGTAATTAATTTTCTTTCCACTTTTTTCTCCTTGTAAATGATTTAATTTTATTTAATAAATTCTGCTAGATGGTGTTACCAACCGGACCAGTATCCTCTGCGTGTTTTGCACTGCGTGGTTTTTACCATCAACCGTCTGATTTAATTTCGACAGACATATTTTTACAGGCAACACGAAATTCGAAATGGATCTGGTATTAATTACAGAGTATACATTATTGATCGGATGATCAAGAATCGAAGACTAAGACTTGCACTGCTAGGCCTCGCAGAGGATTTCGTTCCGTTACCATCCTGCCTTGAAAAACAATATAACCGTGAAATAGGATTTAGTTTAATCATTATGTTGTTTTAGATACTCGCTAAAAGGAATATCCATAATTAACAAATACATTAATAGCATAGGACCAAAATTCTCGCAGTGCGCTGCTGGCAGCGACTTTTGTCCGAGCCGTCCAATCAAATCTTAACGGTTAATTTTTCAGGCCTATCAATCTGGTATTATTCACGGGGCACCCATCATTCATCGGACGGTTGTGATGAAACCGCAGCCAACCGCTGTGCTGCATAGAATGTGAATTAGGCCAGGGAATCCATGTGACTAGCCTGACATGTCAGTACACTCCAACACCAGCCAATTGAAAAGATGTATATCCTGGATATGAGAATGAACAGTGCACCCCTCTGTCCATGCCGTCAATCTGCATCCAACGGTTTCGGAGGGATTCTAGGAAGTGAGAGATTTTGTGATGTTATTTTTAGATGGACCTGTTTTTGTCACACATCATTAGACCTCAATATATTAAACAGAGCTATGGTTTATGACCAGTAAGGACGTACAAAAATTAAAGCAGTGGTGGGTGCATATGACTTCTTTATGGATTTAATGTGGCCGGTAAGTTTGTAGGTTCCTGAATGACTGTAAGTCAAAATATATTGTTTTCACCGCTCGGAGCATGGAGGTGTATATAGTAACAGATGTAACATTTTGCTAAAATTTCCTGCAGCTTTTGCGTTCATTTACTATATATAATATATGTGGTGGGACTGGATTGTGCTCTACTTTTTAACATTCCTGGTCATGGCTCACTATATTTAATAAAAGTTTGATACACTTTATGTTCATATATCATTGGTCCATAAAATTTTAATGGTGAACTTATTGCTCCCAAGCGCTAGGAGTCAAAAAGGAAAGTTTTTACTTTTTACCCAAATGATATAAAAAAAATCCCAATCGTAAGGAGGAAAGAGGCAGGTGAGAAAACAAGCTTCCTTTTCGGCTGGGTTTCGGCCATATGACCATATCTCCGACGAAATTAGCCGATAAGGGAGGAGGAGCCAGGCGGTTAGATGCGGAGATAGTAGATGGCTTAAGATAGGAGTTCAAGATGCAAGCGAAGTAAGATGTTGGTCTCCGACAAATTGCTAATTATTTAAGAAAAGATCTAGCATTTTAATTTAATAGTTTAGGTACCAAGTTGATGAACTAAATAATTCATGAAATGCATATGCTTTTTCCAAATAGTTCAGAAGCAAAGATGTACTCTTATCCCTGTATATAAAGGGCAAGTATGTTGATGACTTATGCATTTTAGCATATCAATAAAACTTTAGTTCTTGGGGTCGTGCGCCAGGAGCTTGCCTGGCATGGGTGAATTATTATTATTTTTTGATGAATGACTCTTGACTCTTGAATTATTATTTTGTATATTAGATATATTATTCTGAATCTTCTGTTGTTATTAGAATAGATGTTTGATTTCTCATATGTTTTTTATGTGACATTATTAAGTTGTTAATATAAAAATTATTGTTATACTATATTTTATATCAAATGAAAGGTTTTCAAATGTGATTTGTGTGGTTTAGCGGTTGGGTGGTGATTAAGCGTTTACCAGTGATAAAACGATAATGAAACGGTTGTACAACGATAAAACAGTAATAAAACAGATAAAACGATTGTGCAATATAAACCAAAATTTATATAAAACAGATAAAATAGAGTTTTTTAAAAGCTTGATTAGACATTATGTCATTGTCGTACATATATTTTTCAGCAAAAAAATTTTATGGACCCTGCTAACCTGAAATTCTAGCTTCGCCCCTTTATATATACTAGAGGGACATATCGAGCTTCGCTCGATATAGATATCTATGATAAGAATATTTTTATTATGTTTCTATAGTTTAATTATGTTCATTTTTAGATATACTGTTAAGATATATTTATGTTTAGAAATATAATTTAGTTATTATACGTACCTTGATTTGATTAAATTTAAAGAGTTATATTTATAGTTATAGTTATTCATGAAATGTATCTAAACATAAAATGTAATATTCATGAAATGTAATATGTTTATAAATGATTTAAATAAATAAATATATATATATATATATATATATATATATATATATATATCGTGAAAAATTTGATGTTTTTTCTATTTTCAAGTGAATGAATTTGATTTATATTTTATATATTAAAATTAAGAATGGTGATGAAGAGAAATTAATTTGGAGAGGGACTCTAAGCAACACAAAAGAAAAATGGAGACATGATGAAAATGAAAATAGGAAGGGGTCACAAAAATAAGAAACAAAATAATGTGTTGCCAAATTATTGTCTCTAGTGAATCGGGTCAGTTTTATTAGCAATAATACCCGACACACAAATAGTTACATAATATCACATTACATAAATCAGAAAAGTGTTATCTCACAACTATTTTACAATGCTTGGAGTGTCGGATGACATTTAACTAAAGGATTCCGACACTCACACATCTTTATTTATAATATTGATTATGACCTGTAGCTCATATTTAGTTAAAGCATTACGTGAATAGGTCATTAGCTGACGTTACATGGATCATTTTTTTCAGGTACAATAGCAATTAGATATATTGAAATTTATACTGCTTATTTGGCTTATGACTTTGATTAAATTTTCAGAAATCCACGCCTCTGTGGCCTAGGACAATGTCGCTGCGTAGCAGCGACGAAAGCATCTAGTGTAAATCTAATTCGATAGGACGCGAGTATATTCGTGTGTGTGTGTGTCCGTATCTTACAGTTATTTTGATATTAATTATTTTTTTATTCTATTTTTATGCGAAAAGTATCGGGTAACGACAAATGAGTGACAAATGAAAATTGGATAATAATTTTTTTTTTAGATGCGAACGCCCGTAGGCCACTGACACAAGCAAGTTTAAGTTCATAAAATTCTAGTGGATTTCTCTAAACATTGAGTACGTATTCCCAATAACAAAGAATGCAGTAGTTCTCTTCAAATTCGCTAGTCAATGCGCCAAAGAGTAATATGCAATTATTCTTTCAGCGAATTATTAATTTATGTTGTTGGTATTTACCAGTAAAAGAGTTGCGGGAGTCACTAGATAGCCGCTACCTACTATGTCTTAAAAAAAAAAAGATTTGCTGGAGAGGAGAAATTAAGATCTTGAATAATGAGATGGAGGAAATAATTTCAGCGGGCTATTGGCCGCTCCGGGAAATGAAATTAAGAATTGACATTAGAAGGGCATTAATCAAAGTGATGGTTTGAATTTTGGGGAAAAAAGTTATTAAGAAATAATAATGTTGCTTATAATTAGTTCATTAGAGCATGGTTTAGTACTGTACTCTGACAGTTAGAAAGTATATAATGTATGTAATAATCAAATTAATGGTTACAAAACTATGGTGTATAAACATTTTATCTTCTTATTATCCTAAACGACAATAGATAGATGAACCTTTATTTTGACTATTATCCGATAAACTAACAAAACGACATTGAATGCAGTACTGATCAAATAAATGTAACATACATAAGATTTCATCGACACTCCTAATTGTGGTCTGACTTTGCCCTATTAATTCAGTTCCATTTTTTTTTCTTTAGAATTATATCTAAGACTAATATACGGAAGAAACATTGCACTGCATCGATGATATTTTTTTTTTGTTTATTTATTTATTCTAATTAAAGAACATGCTCACTATTGTATAGTTTATTTGCATAGCACGTCTTTTTGTAATAACGAAGAAGTGTCTCAATTAGAAGATCTTAAAAATGATCACAATCTTTACATGGGATACTCACTTGTTAGGCGTGATGATTTACCAAATAAGTAGGGTTGTTAAAATAGAGAAGGCAAAATTATTTACTTGTGGACATTTATCACCATTGGATAGTTATGAAGAGCCTATAGGCGTTACATCAAAGAAAAAGAGAATCAATAAATAGTTATGAAGAATACACCTGAAATTTCTATTATATTTTATATGTTGAATGTGGACACTGGACTAAAATGATTGGATATTGGAGAAAACAAACTATAAACATACTTGACTGATTGAAGGCTAAAAACTATCCATAAACCAAAAATGAGTTAACCATTACTGAAGATCACATTTAAATAATATAAGTATGATAATTAGCGACATGATTTAGATAATTTGAGTCAAATTTTGTTACGACTTACAAAACAATGTGAATTTAGAGCTCATTTTTAGTGTTTACAAGCTCTAGTGCAATTTACTTCCTATGTGGATCCATAAAGTACTAGATATGGTGTTGTGGAGATACGTTTTCAAGAATATAAAATTCATATTTTTTTCAAGAATATAAAGTTCATATTTTTAGATTAGTTGATTTTAAAATATTTATTTTGAATAATGATTGGACCATTCTTTGGACAATTGAGCTTAATAATCAAATTAAAGTTCATTTGTGCGTTTTTGGTTCATTGTTGTATAAATATAAAATTAGGAAAAAGATGATAAGATAGTGTTGAAATTATGTATTTGCGTGTTGATTGACAGAAATATTGGATAACGTGTATTTATGTTATTTTTATGGATAAAAGTAAAAAAAAAAAAAAAACGATGAGGCGCTCTCTCGCTTGTTTTATTTTCACATAAAATGTAATAAATAAGATCATAATTGAAACTAAATTATATGACAACAAAAGGAAAAAAAAGCTTAGAAAGAAACAAATTCGATGAGAATTCATATCAATATAAAATTACATTTTGTATATAAATATCAATAATTGACATGTACACTCGTTGGTGTGTGTAATTATATTGGTGTATTTTGTTATTGTGCTTATATTGTAACTAGATCCGCTCTCGACGATATTGGATGTTATATTATAGACATAAAACAATATATGAAAAATGTGTCGTTAAATTTTTAAGTCAATAAATGATTTTGAATAAATAGTTTTTAACTGAAAGTATCTTGTTTTAAAGTATATTTTCTATATAAGACAATTTGATAAACTAATATTATCAGGAAAAAATTAATAATAATTTTATAATAGTAAATTCTAAATGAATTAAGGCTCTGCTCCAGAAGGGAGTACTCGGGAGTACTCGGGAGAGGGGTACTGGCGAATCGACGGATAAGCTCGGTTACCCCCAAAATCGAAGGGTACTGATGTTCCGCTCCAGAGTACCCTTCTCCCGAGTACTCCCGAGTACTCCCCTCTGGAGCAGAGCCTAAGTGAAGAAAGTGGAAAGTTGATGTCACATTTATATATGGGGTATTTGGCAAGACTTAGCCCCAAAATCATAACCTAAACACTTGAAATTGTGTATTTTCAGTCTATTTTCGTAGGATTTGGTACTGCTTTTGGTTTTTCTTTGAATTTCAGGGATTTGGAGCAAAATCAACGAGAATCGACATGTTTTGGGCGCCACAAATGGACTTGTGCAGCCTACAATGGACCCTGTGCGGAATGGACTCATGCCTGGCTCGGGTCATGATTGTGTGGCCTACAACCTCTCCACTTTGCCCTGGACACCTCCAGTCCGGTCTACAATACCATTGTGCGACCTACAACTCCTTTGGCATGCACTGGACATCTCCTGTGCGGCCTATGACTCTCATTGTGTGGGATACACTTGGGCCGGATGACTCATTCTCGGCCCAGAACTCCGCTGTGCACCGAACTGGACCCTCCTGTAGCCCGCACAGCCCATATTGTACCCGCACAACTCACCAAACCCTACCTAACCCCCTATATAAAGCGCCTCCCGTGCCCTAATTCGGGATCTCTCCTTCCTTTGGCCTCCTGGCGGCGCCTCCACCTTCCATACCTCAGATCTACCACTTTTCTCCGATCGTACACCGCACAGCACCTCATCCCGCCTTGGAGACCACCATCTCGCCTATCATTTGCTTGGTTTTTGTCCAGATCTGCTCCATTCAACTTGTAGAAGGCAAAAAGGGCTTAACCAGGGGTTTTTCCTCCCATTTCTTCTCACTTTAGTTCTAATGGAGATTGTATCCCTTTATTTTGCTATTGTGTTTGTTTTTGCACTATGTTAGGCTAGTTTACTTGTGTTATAGGGCTAGGTTAATGCTAAGGTTAGGTTTGATGTGTTGATTAGATGTTTTAGTTTCTATTGTGTACTACTTGTTTGGTTATTGATGGTTTATGCTTGTTTGTGCTTATTTGATTGTTTGAACCTCCTATTAGGTGATTGCGCACACTTAATTTAGGTCAAGGGTGTAAAACAATTGACTTGGATTGAACAAGTGACTTAAAGTAGGATATAAGCCGAAAGGTAGTCCAATTGGTACCCGAAAGGAAAACGTTTCTGCTGTAGCGAAAGTTAAGTAGATACCTTTAGGAAATCAACAAGTGGACTTAGAATAGTTAAGCCAACAAGCGAAAGTTGAGGGTTAACTAGACTAATGGGGATATAGACTAAGTTTCGGTCCAATACCATGACCAACAAGCGACGGCTGAGGTCTAGGGAGTCCAAGTCCGGCTGGATCTGTCTCTCACAAGTTAGAAACTAAAATACCGACTCTCCACATCATTAACAGAGGGCCCGTGCACCCTGAAATTGTATCTGTGCAACCTACAGTTGTGCCTGTGCGGCTAACAACTGTGACTGTGCAGGGTACAATTGTATCAGCTCAGCACTAGTCGGTATTTGGCGCAAAAGTGACCCGCACCGACAGCCCGAGGCCTAACCTGAGTAAAACCGAACCCCTAGGACGCCTTCTTATAAGAGTTTACAACCGTTTTAAGCCAAAAAATTGTTACCTTTGTGTTTTTACTACTTGTTTAGTTTATCTTTAGTTTATTTCAATTGCTTGTCTTGAATTGTTTGAAAACTCGACTCAACTTGCTAGATCTAGACTTTGTGAAAGTGTAAGATCGGTACTTGTTTCACCGTCCTTGTGGTTCGACCCCTAACCATTGTCCAACGATTACCGTACGCTTGCGGTGTTTATTGGGTTATATTAGAGTATTATTAGCTACACATCAAGAATGAATCAATAAAATGAAACAATAATTACATGCAAATAAAAAAAAAACATAATCATGACAATAAAAATGCAAAACTGAAACAATAAAGTCCTCCCGTATATGGTTTAGTTTTCAATATGATCGAATTAATTTCGTGTCAATATATACTTTCGTATTCTTCCAACATGACGGAGTTGCATGCTAAAATGATTGGTATTCTATTAAAAATTTATATAAAAAATTATATTACTATCAAATATAACAAAATTCATACTCCATGTATTTTCCATTTCTGAATCTGTTGCAGACCAAACTTTTGTGTCCGCTCACATATGACGCCTAGATATTTCTATTTAAGAGTGATGTGATATCTATTATGTTTGTCATTTTATAAATGTGAAATGGTTGATGAAAATTTGAAATAAGGAGTACTATTTATAAGTATAATGTTGACACCCTTTGGTGGGGGAGACATCCATTCGATTGTATCCTTTGGCGAGACTAGTGTATTGCAAACGTGTCGTGTTGTGTCGTGTCGTGTCAAACACGCGCGTGTTAGAGCTCGTGTCGTGTCGACACGACATGTTAAACGTGTCAAACCATATTATAATTTATTTTAATTTATTCACTAAAAATTCATTAAAAAATATTTAAATAATTTTTAAATAGAAAATATAATAAATTGTTGAAATTCCATATATTAAAATAAAAATGAATGATTGAATAAAAAGATTATGAATCAAAAGTCATTAAATTTATAATATAAACTCAATATAATTTAATAAATTTTAAATAATATTAATTTTTGTCGTGTCAACTCGTGTCATTTTAAGACGTGTCAATGTTTAGAAATATCCAAAATGACACGACTTTGACACGACACGCCGACACGCACGTGTCGTGCTAATTTCATAAATGTGTGGTGCCAACACGCGTGTGTGTCGTATCAACACGCTCATGTCGTGTCATTTTGGAGAACACTAGGCGAGACATCCCTTAAGGGCCTGCTCCATAATGGTGTAATGAGAGCTAAGATAAGGAATGGGAAGGAGAGGAGTGAGGAAGTGTAAGATAATAGAAGCAGGAATTATAAGTGCCATCTCTAGAAAAAAAAAATTATTTTTTGAAAAAAAAATTATTTGAACCGGATCGGTTCATGACCCCTTCTAATTTTTTCATGTATTTTTTGTCCGGTTCGTGACCCCTTCGCTCACCTATTAAAATAACCGAAAAGTAGTACTGAACATTTATATCTAATAACCTGAACAGTCGTACCTACTACACTGAACATTTGTTCTTACTAAACTGAACATTTATACTTATCCAATGAACATTTTTGCTTATAACATTTGTATTTTTTTTTATCGCAACTAACTGAACATTTATACTCAATTAACATAACATTTGTACTTACCCAACTGAACATTTGTACTTGCTAAACTAAACATTTATACTTAATAAAATGAACATTTTTGTTTATAACATTTATATTTTTTATTGCAACTAACTGAACATTTATACTCAAATATTGGAACATTTGTACTTATCTGATTGAACATTTAGGTATGAAATAAAATTGCGCTAGGTGAGAGACCATCATTGAGGGAGCGCCTCAGCGATAGCGCTCGATGGTAAATCGCCCGATGGCGATAATCAATTTCCTAATAGAAGTATCTTGCTCCAACTTTCAATAAACATACATAGAAGTTAATGGTATTAACCTTCTCTTTAAGATATAGAAAGACGATATTGCCTTTCTATTTATAATTGGAAGAGAAATGATAAGTTATAAACAAAGGGCATTATAGGTAAAGTGATTTGATGTACTGGGTTTTCTTTGTTACACCCCGATTTTGGAGTAACCAATGTTGTCTTTAAATCAGCTTTTAAGCAATGTGTGTTTCTTTCCATTCTCCCCAGTTCACCTAGTAATATGATTTGGAGCAAGGAACATTGGTTACTCTTCCTAACCTTAGCTCCCATTACACCATTATGGAGCAGGTCCTAAATGACATTCTTTGGTCTTTTTATCAAGATATGCATCTTATCAATCACACGCTTTTAAAGCATCCATTAGATTGCACCCTTTTGACACGATATTTCTTAAATGGCACCATATAGTCTTTATGCCAAGATATCCACATTTTTTATCGCACCCTTTAGAACAGCCGCTTGGTTGCACCTTTTGGCCAGACATCCTTAAATGACACTGTATGGTCTCTATGTTAAGAAAGACACTTTTTTATTCGCACCTTTTGGGATCATCCACGTATCTTTATTATATGTAAGATGTAAGATTACATCAACAATGTTTGGTGTTGATGTTTGGATTTTTGGCGTATTATTGTAATTACACGCACCAACAATGTAAGGAAAGACACCAAAAATCCAGAACTCCACTTTTTGACAAATCTTGAGTTTGTATATGGTTGTAACAACTTATACCAAGGTTTAGAAATATGAATACAATTAACTCTCTCTGATGAAGTTAGTGTTGCATATATTGATATATATATGAAGTTATAAAGGAAAAAAAACACTAGAAATATTCAGACGATGTTGCTATTATGGAAAAAGATACGGTGCGTCTATTGCTGTCAAATATATAATTAACAGCACTAGAAAACATATTTTCGAATGATATATATATATATAATTATTCAAAGTTTGAAAACAAAATATTGCATTATTGCTGTTATTCGATGAAATTATGAAGAAACGGCGACAACTGGGCCGGGCCATTTCATTGCTCGCTCTTGCGATTTCGTGATAATTCTTGGGCCTTTCGGCAAATGTCCTCGACTTTTCTCGAGCTCTAAAACCCCCAGAAAACCCTACTTTCCTCTTTATATAGCGCCGCACTCTCTTCTTTCTAGTCGCCTCTGCTACCTTTCCTCACTAACCTGTACAAACACTTTTGCGATTCTCCTCCGTTCCCTTCTCTTACATTAGTTTTCGTCGTAATTTCTTGTTTTTCATATAAGTTCTTCGCCATGTATAGATTTGATTTAGACAGAAATCGAGTTTCTCTATGTATTTATATATGTTTCGATTGGTAAGCAAGATTAGCTTCCTTGATCGGATCTAGAACAAATAATCCGATCCGGTCAATAAATTAATATTCTCTTGCGAGATAAAATCCAGTCTCAACTCACCTGGATCTGATTTTCGCTGATTATCCGGGCCCTTCTTAGCTGGTAAATCTCGTTTTAATATTATAAATCTGTTTGATTTTTGTTGTTATTATAATTATATTATTGCAAACGCACTCTGTCCCAAAACTGTTACAATGTTTTGAGGCAATTTCTTCGTTTGCCAAATGGATCGGATTTTCTAATTCGGCTCCACGAATATCGTCCGCTTGGGAGTTTTGCGATGATCTTGCGGTGGTAGGTTTGGATTACATTGTAATCACTTTCCTAATCTGATTAATATGGGCCATTTTTTTGTCTTGCGTTGGAATTGGAATTGAAGTGTTTTTAACAGTAGTTCATTTTTTACTCTGAAATTATATCACAACTGGTCTAATCAAACAATTAGTGGGAAGATTGACATTATTGAAGTATCCTAACAGTATGCTTCTTTGTATAAGCTAATTAGTGGGAAGATTGGTTCTCAGATATACAATTTGTTCGTCTCATAACTTTTAAATTTTGTGAAATGAACAAGGCTCGTCTCTAAATAAAATCGGATTGTGTTAAGTTAATATAAATCTTCTTCTGGAAGATGTCATAATTTTTGTAGTTAGATTTTGGGAAAATATTTTTCTAATGTCATATTCTGAAGTATTATCATGAAAATTCTCGAGTGTCCGTTGAAACTTTTTCATTCATATCGTAGATGTTAAAAAAAAATTCTTTATTTATACATATCAAACTCGTTAGAACCTACATTTATGAATTTCAAAAACTAATTCAAGTAAAGAGCAAAAAAGTAATGAGCTATTTCCTTGGTCAGCTTGACACATCACAGAAAATTTTGCTGGCATCGCAATTTTTCAATAGAAGTATTAACTTACCATACCGTTATGGACCAGTGCTATTTGCAACCAGCAGTGGATATCATACAAGAGCGGGAAGTAAGTGTAAACGGTAGGGCACAATCTGAAACTATGTCTTAAAGCGACATATTCTGTTATAATTGGTAGAATGCTGTTAGTGTTCTTACGCTGGCATAAACCATGACTATGGCAAGATTGGGGTACGTCTTGTGCTCAAATACTGTGAATATTAGAACAAACAAAATAAGATAAAAGCTTATAAGTCAGTCAGGTGAACTGCTGATATCAGGTTTGCTGTTCTGGTGTCATTCTCTGAGTAAGGACTGTGCTAGGAGATGTCTTCGTTTATGGGCTCAGTGTTTTGTGTTTTTTCCCGGCTGGGTCTCATGTTATGGAATGATAAACGGGTTCTGCTGCTGTTTAGAACTGTGGACTGGTCTAGTTTACAAACATGCCCGAAGCTCGTTTGCAATGCAACAATAATTACAGCGACAGACTGACAGTGTATAGCAATCGTATAGAAAAATGACAATAAAAGCATAATTTAAAACTCAAAATAGGTGAAAGAGAATATAAATGAGCAACAACAAACATCTATGTAATATCTAAATTTTAATGAATCTATCAAATATGAGTATTTCGATTATTAGCTTCTCATGTGCTTTACCATGGCATTAGCCTCTGGTTTTCTCAGTTAAATTTCAGCTAATTTCATTTTTTTTTAAGAATAAGAAAATAATTTTAAGAATGATTTTTTTTTTTTTTTTTTTGCGTTTGGCAGTAATGACTAATCCTTATTATCAGGTTCTTTCAAAAAGAAAAAAAAATTGCTGCATTTTTCAATTATGACATTGAGATTTGGAAGATGTGTCGTGATATGTTCATTCAGATAATTCATGTTGTCTACCCGATAACAAAATTGGAGTTGACTAGAATGTTTTTAATACATAAAACTCTTTAAATTTCAAACCTCTTAACCGTGCCGCAAGCCTTCAAATTTTGAACGCATTTTGGTGGTTAGGATAGGATTTTGAGTGGCTGGGTGTGGAGCGCGGAGATCGCCGGCGAGCATTCCTCGTAATTTATAGTTTTACTTTTACATTTTACACAAGTCATGTAATAAAGAAAAAGAAAAAACAGTGATATCACTGTTTGACATTTCATTTCACTTGGTGTCCATGACCAAGGAAAAAAAGAATTTTGAGTCGTACTAATTAACAATGCATAGTCGAATTTTGAGCGAGGCAACGTTTAATACAAGTAAATATAAAATTGTTTTAACCAACACATCATGAAAATTGTTAATTTCAATGAAAGAACGGTTAAAAAAATTACAAGCAACTCTCTACATGAGGAAGAATAATGAACGCAATGAGCCCCATAGAACCCGAAACAGAAACAAGAGTAAGTTTCTGTTCTCATAACCATTCTCCTTTTTTACCCTGTTAATGCTCACCTCTCCAACCTCTCTCTCCCTTCCTCTTCTCTTATGAATTATCTATCTAATTGGAGTGATCTCACCTTCTCCGGTCCTGTCCGACATCATGACTCCAGCGCCGCAAAACCGCCACCGCGCATCATCTGTTTGAACTCCTTGAAATCAACCATACCGTCTCCGTCCTTGTCTACCTTACTTATCATCCTCTTGCAGTCTTCTGCTGTCCGACCTTGCTTCAAGCCGAGCGAATTGAGCACCGACCTCAGCTCCTCCACTGTTATAAACCCATCTCCATTTTGGTCGAACACCTTGAAAGCCTCCCTGATATCGTCTTCCTCATTTTTCTCGTCCATGATTGTCTCGTACAACGCACCGAACTCTTCTATATCCACACACCCATCTTTGTTTACATCGATCTTCTCGATCATTGCAGTTAGTTCGTCTTCGGGAATGTATATCCCCAACTTATCAAGAGAATCGCTTAGTTCCTTTTTCGAGATGCGGCCATCGCTGTTTTGATCGAACATTTGGAAAACTCGTTTGAGCTCTGCTGGATCGACACCGTCTGCCATTGATGTAGGAGGAGGAGCGGGAGAGGGAGGCGGCTTTGGTGAGTCTACCGGGGCAGGAGAGAGCCAAGAAGAGGGGAGGAGGGAGGAGAGGAGTCTGTTAGGAAGCCAATTAAGGATGGCGTCGTTGAACAGGTGTGTCAAGAGGGAGACCCTTATCAAAACGGTTGGAATTGTGGTCGATTTGGAGATGGTTGGAGGATGTTGCGCTTGGCCCTCCATTGTGAATGGTTTGGAGTATTTGGTGGAATTCATAGAGAGGAAATTTTGAGAGCTATTTATATCCTGACTCTCTGATGCAATTTGCTCAGTATTTTAATCAGGAGAAATGGGAACTTACATTTGCATCTGCGTGGAATTTATATTGTCATAACAAGCCCTAGGGAAGTGAGATGTGTATTTGAGTTTGCCTAATTAAGCTTTTGACATCCAAATTTCATGTAAAGTATTAATACAAAGTAATAAATAATTAGACCTTTAGAAAACATAATCAACGCTGTTACATTTATTTGTCATTTAGTCTAAGTTCTATCAATTGCCGTGGAAAAAATTGGTCATGTTCGGTGTAAAAAGTCTTCAAGGTTTGACTCCAAATAAATATTTTGGAAGGCTTCATACACAAAATTAAGATTTAATAAGAAAAAAATTATTTGTTAGAAAACGCGTTAAGCTAATTTATGATTTTCATTTATTTAATTAGGTTAGGTAACCGTTGGAAGCGGATCCGCCACTAGAGTACTAGACTGTCTGACGACTTTGAGCCGTTGAATCTGATTTCAATAGCAGGATTACAATGGACGGAGTGACACGTGAGAACCGACCTGTCAAATTCCTGTTATTGGCCGGACCGGTACTATCTGGTTTAATGCGAACCGATAGTTATGAACTTAAGACTGCCGAACTCAATTTTAATAATTAATAGTTGAATACCGATAATAACAGCATATAATTTTCCATACAATTATTGATGTCTGATAATTTACTCCTCTACTAGGATAAAGAGACTTTAATGTTTTAAAAACATCAAATCACACCCTATAAAAAAAATGCTAAAATCTGTTGGAGGACTAATTATTCAACTTTCATATATAAGGAATCAATGGAGCTAACCAATGCATTCGTATTCAAAATGTTACACTAACAAACGGAGATATTTGATCTCTTTTAGAAGAATAACTTGTTGCACAACTTGGATAATCAACTTAAACAATTCACGTGCTCTCCCTCAGATCTAACGACTGTCAAATTCAAATTCCATTGTAAATTACTTATAAAATAAATAGTGTGATGGCGTCAAATGTTAAAAAAAAAAATGAAAAAATAAAGTTAAAATTCAAATTCATTCCTTCAACATTTCTTTCTAGTTCGAGAATTGTTGTCAACCCTATCAAAAAAAAAAAAAATCTCTCCCTCTGTGCATATATGCTTCGTATCCCTCTCTTAAGTTTACAAAGATCAAAGATTAAAAGTGTTAATTGAAGAATATAAATTTGAATTTTATAGTTGTTAATTTTGTTATCTTATTAAAGTTATTATGTTTAATAAAACTTAAAAAAATACAAAAAAAGGGGATCAATAAAAAGGTGTAATTTGAGTGTTTTTTAAGTCAAAATGTATGTCATCCGGTTCACATTAAATACTACAGACAGGTTGGAGCAATAAACATCTGGAAGAGGAAGGTCAGACTGAACTGGACATGAGCTGTTTAAAAGTCGTTAGAAATAATGTCATGTGTCAAGAATCTCTTAGACAAGTAAATATTATCTTAATTCTCAGGCAGCTATGTTTAGTATTTGCATAGCATTATATGTTTGAAGATTCTTTGTATCATGAGATGTCGCTAAATAAGCAGTTAATCAATTTATCCAACAGTTGAATTTTTATTCTTAGGTCTTATGCATGCTCAATGGGCCATGCATGTTTGTACCTCTTTCATTTTTCAATTGACATTACTGATCATAATTATATAACGGCTGTCACGCAGCTTTGAAAATATTGGCACGCTCTTGCACAAATAGGATTAATTCTATATTAAATTTCAAAATATGTAAAACATATTCTAGATTCAAACAACATAATAATAAGTTTATAACTGGTAGATTACAAGAATACTCTTGCATTTAAACTTTTTGCTTTTCACCGATTGTCATCAATGTATCATTGTATCTTGCTTAAGGGCATTTCTCCTACTCTTTCATTTTCTAAATTTGATAAATGCTCAAATTGTGAACAACATATAATAGTTTATCATTGATAGCAACCACCGTGTCCATCTTTAATAAATACCACAGGGACAGCAATCAAAATGTCTTCACTCGCCGGGTCTGTACGCGTTATGTACTCTTGATATTTAAACATAATATGCTGGCAAAAGTTTGTCAAATATATATATATATATATGCTGGCAAAAAAAATAATTAATTAAAATACAAGGACTTGAAGAAGATGTCAAAAAAGAGAAAACTAACAAGGGAAATATTAAATACAAAACTATAAGCTTTTGGTACGTGCCGTACTGAAAGCTTGTTTTGTAAGTTTAGAATTGCTCGTAGTCAATTTTTTTGAAGTAATAAATTCTAATTGAGATATTAAATACATAATTTTCCCGATAAAATGAGCGTACTGTACAGAAGACAGCGAAAAATATTTTTATTCATGGATGGAGTCATCAAAAGGTGCATTGTCACCCTTTTTTTTCAATAATTTTAGTAAATATTTGTAGTTAAATATTGGACAATTATTGTGAAAAACATTTGTATACTCTATCAAAATATGAATATAATGTTATTATTGAACCCTAGCTAAAATTTCATACTTTTAATTGATGTGATAATTATTTAATAATCTCCATCGAAAAATTTTGTGGCTACGTACGTTTTTGCTTTTATTATGTCCAATGTATGTATGTACATTCTTTTTTTTGTGCAACGAACTCCAATGTAATGCATACTTGCTGCAGTTTTCGTGAAACATAACGAATATATATGCCATTTTTTTTAAAAGTTTTTTTTTGATTGATTTTTTTTTTCCATATATGCCAAAACTACTGATAATACTTTTTTACGTATTTATAGAAAAATTATCTTGAAGTTAATAAATTGGGATAAGAGATTTAAGGCATGATAAGAGACATAATCAGTGACAAATTAACTTATTTTGGCAACATGAGTATGACAATTGTTGTCAAAATTGGGTGTTTTATGGTGGACAAATTTGAGCTAAGTTTGTATTTGTGATCGTTATCTCTAGTTATAATTATAAATGAACGATATGAATTTAAATCCATATAAAATGTAGTCCACGTCAGAATTGAGCTTTAAATTATATCTTGATTTGTGATATAAACTCAACTATGTTACTTGTCACTTTTTTATATAGACTTATTGTCAACGCATAAAGGTTTGGCGATCAATCATAAATTAATTAGTGTTGGGTACATATCAATAAAAAGGTTAGTGATAAAAACATAAATATGGATAAGAAGAACGCTTTGTCGTAGATAATGGTTTGTACAAAGAGACAAGTACGATTACAATAACTTATCACAAACGCGGATAACTTCATTGTTCATTTAATAATAATACTTATTATTATTATTATTATTATTTTTTGTCACAGCTTACCCCATAGCAGCAGCTTAGCACCCAACCAAGGAGATTGGCTTCACCTCAGGAACACGTAGCTTAATATCGAGAGAGTCAATTAATTTTATTTCTCTGATTGTTCGATTCGTATCAATTATCATGTCAATTGATTGTCCTTATCGAGTATGAAGAAGTAAGGTCCTGTTTACCCCCAATTTATCTTTAAAAAAAAAAATCACTTTTTTTTTATAAAAAAAACGGAATTTTATTTTATTTCATTTTATTAGAAATTTTTGATTGAAATGGATGAATTTGATGTTCAACGGAATTTTGAGAAATCAATTTTAATTAAATGACATCTCACATAAAAACCTATTTGACCAAAGCCTAAGAGATTTTTTTTTTTCTTTTTTTTTTTTTTTACCGATAACTCTATAGTAATCAATGAATACAAAATTACATATGCTAATAGTAAGTACATTTATTTATCAAAATGCTGTAACATGCTGACTTTATTAATGGATAGTTTAATATGAGGAGCGTTTCGCTGCCTCTAAAATCTGTTGTCACCAAATGCCACAGATTTTTAACCCTCGGATTAATTTTGATCAACGGCTATTATATCAATGGGGAGAGAGAGAAAGAAATGAATAAAAAATTCTTATGTGCCTTTGTTTATTATTTGTTTTCACTTTCTTTCTCTCTCTTCTCATCTTCTACGAGAAGATGAAACTCAAACGGTAGAAAAAACATATTTTTCCATCTTCACACATTCTTGTGACAGTAGAGAAATTGTCTATTTCGATGCTACGATTGTGCTCTTCTCATCGCAAGAAGTCCATAGAGATCTCATTTGATAATCTTTTGTCAATCCTTAATTACGACCTCTACATATGACCTCTCGCTAACTGCTTCGAATTTCACCAACATCACTCGGGAATTGCTTTCTACACGCCTAATTTTTAGAGATTCACTCCCCTGTGACATTAATACCCCCGCACTCCTCCCCTCTGGTTTGCTTTCTTCACGCCTACCAAATAGTTCACTACTGACTATTGAGCTTCAGAGAGGAACTACATCTCAATGAAAGCAGCAGCAAGCACGACGTAAGGACGCACGCAGCCAAAGCGCGTAGAAAGGGCCCGCTGTTGAGTAGCAGCACACACGACCAATGATCGAGGCGAGTTAAAAACTAGCGATAAATAGCGGTAATAGGTTTCGAGTTTTTTTTGGTCTGTGAAAGATAAGAAGAGTGGCAAGGTTGTCGATCCAGGTAGTCAGGAGGAGCAAGGCAGAGCTAGGCCGAGCCAGGCGGAGCCAACGTGGGAGAGTGGGGAAAAGTACATGTTTCTTATTTTAGGGTCGAGAGATGGGAAAGGAAATAAAAAAAAGAAAGAGGAGTGCAGGGGTATTTTTGTCAAGGGGAGTGCATCTCTAATTTTTAGACGTGTAGTCGTGTAGAAAGCAATTCCCACATCACTCGAATATGCTGTTGTTTACAAATTTTAAAGCTTCATTTACAACTACTTTTATTTTGATCTCTACTTTAGTTATTAATTTATAGCGGAGCCCAAACTAAGAAAAACTATTAGTCATTTATCTATTATAACTCATTTGATCTACTTTCGTATATATATGTTTTTTTTTTAATGAAACAACAGATCCGGCCCATGCTTTTTTTATATTTTTTTATATTAAAGTAAATAAAAGTTGTAAAATTTAGCCAGTGGCTAAATCAACGTACGAGAAAATTCTAAATCGGAAAAATTAATAAGTCAAAGTAAAGAAAATAAAGTTATATTAAGGAACAGAAAAGAAGATATATCCTAATGTTGATCTAAAGCTTGAAACATTATTTGGGAACCGTCCACTCTGTTAAGTACGTACAAATGTTAATTTTTACAAGAATGATGCATTAAGAAAATTGATTTCATAATGCTCTTACTAAGTAAAACAATTACCGTAGAAAACTAGAAATTTAACAATATTACTAGTTTTTGTATCTGGTTTTATTTTGAAAACCATCGGAGCAAGCAGTGAAGAGAGTGTTGAGTTTGGTGAATCCAAATCTGGTGCCGCGCGGCACCGCTGTGCCGCACAGGATCCGGACCGTCCATCAAATCTAACGGTCTGCGTTATTTTCTCTCCGCTCCCCTTCTTATTGGATCGGATCTGCGTCATTTCGTCGATTTAAACGGATCCTACAATCTCCGTCTCCGTCGGACCAGTATCCTCTGCTCACCTTTTAAGGTGAGCACGGTGCCTACTTTCAATCCGAGTCGTTCGATTTAATCACGACGGTTAGATTTTTTTCGGGCCTATCGATCTGATTTTTTTCACGGGACACCATCATTGATCGGACGGTTCGGATCTAAAGTGAGCACCCTGCTCACCCACCTTAAAAGGTGAGCAGAGGATTTCATTTCCCGTCTCCTTCGTTTCTCCTCTCTGCGTCAGATTGTTAGAGCAAGAAAAAACAGAAAGCAAGAGAGAAAGAGAAAGAGAAAGAGAAAAAGATTGTCAGACAGCCGATCGAGAATGAGAAACGGACTAGAAGTGATAGTGGAGGCAAAGCCGAACCAGATGCGCTTTTCGATCTCCGATCTGGTAAACCCTAGGGCTGGGGAAGTTTAAGGAACTTGAAGAGTTAAAGGAGAGTAAGGCAATCGCTGGGGAGAGAGAATTGAGGGAAGGTAAGAACGATTTCAAGGTTCCCTCTTACCTAATTCATTTTGAAAAATCAAAGAAATTATGGACGATTTTAAGCCCTACTCAGTTTGAAACACAAAGTTTCTTACTTTGTTCTAGTAAACCATTAAAATTGAAGGTGCCAAGCATTTTTAACCATTAAAATTGGTACTGCCAGCTTTTTTATCATTATTTAAAAAAAAATAATAACCATTTTAGTTGATACGTGTTCTAGACTGAGTTATTCCTCCATATCTTTGTTTTTTTTTTTTTTTTTCCCATAAGTTAAGTGATTTTTCATACTGCTTCAACTATCTATAATAAATTTCCTATTTTTGTAATAGCAATCTTTCTAGAGAGTTATTTGGGATAGTCCCAAGGATTATTCAACACATTAGAGTTGGGTTTTATTCACAATGAAAATAGTTCTACAATAAAAGATTTACAGTTTACCATTGTGAAAACATCTAATATAACCCTGGACCACTCCATATATTATCAGTACATCATTAGGACCTAGGAAAAGCCATACATAAACATATCCAAAAGATGGGCTCTAACATCTCTGAGTAGCATGTAATGTACAATGTGTTTACATCTTGCAGCCACTTGTAAAATTTTGTTACTAGAGAACAACTATTGAAAAAATTAACAAAATTTTGATTAATTTTACAGCATACATGGTAAATAATCATCAGAATCCTATCTGCCTCTTTGTGAACTGCTTGAAATTCTTAAGTTCTTGATGCTAAACTGTACGGCCTTGATGCTATACGACCCATTTCTGGTACATCCAATACCTTCAATCCTTTTGGTACCACTCACCTGTGCTGCCGTACCAGTGCAATTGAAAATAAAATATATCTTACAATAATTAGAAAAAGAGGAGATAGGGTCCAAATTTTGGTACCAGTATCTTTCAAATATGGCCTTGATGCTATAGATTTCTTACCAGTAAGCAGTGGTTGAGTGCCGTCGTCACCACGGCTGTGCTACCACCAGCCATCAAGTGCCAGCCTTTGTCATTGTCAACCAAACTCGAGAGAGAGAGAGTAGAGTGTGTGTGATGGGCAGTGAGTGAGAGAAGGGATTGAGGGCTTGGGGTTTTGCTCGGGTTAGATGGGAAGAGGAGGTGGTGCTGTGGCCGAGAGAGGAGGGGTGATGCAGTGAGAGGGAGAGCCGGAGAGGGGTTTGCTCAGAGTTGAGGGCTTGAGAGAGAGGGGCTGTAGAGAAGAGTGAGGCGAGTGGGAGGGTTGTCCAGGGATGGGGCTTGTGATGGAGTCGAACGGAGGAGAGAAGGGAGAGGTGCCATGGTGGGGTTCGAGTGAGAGTGGAGGTAGGCGGAGAGAGCGCGAGAGGGGGTGGTGGGGGTTATCGGTTTTGTCGAGTGCAGAAAAACGGTGGAGCAGTTTTGTTTGTTTCGGATCCGATAATATTCGTTTGAGTTGGGAGAGAGGAAAACGACGCAGGCCGTTGGATTTGGTGAGCGGTTACGATTTCCTGCGCGGCAACCGTACCGCGCGGCACCAGATTTGGATTCGAGTTTGGTGGGGACTTGGCCACTTGGGAAGATGACAGTCATTTATTATTTTTTTATTCTCTAGAGTAAATGCAACATGCGTCAGAACATTCAAATAGATTTTAAGTTGAGACAATCACTTAGAGCCATTGATCAAAAGTTAATCCGAGGGTCAAAAATCTGTGGCATTTGGTGGCAGGCTGGCAGCAGATTTTAGAGGCAGCGGAACCTCTCTTAAATATATATATATATTTCAAATAACGAGGTCAATAAATACACTTTTTTTGTATAATTAATGATCCACATACATGCTGAGTTTTCATTTACTTGTATTTTATTAGAGAAAGATCTTATAAATTAGTATACTATTTGATATTTTTATCCATTATAAATACATTCCCTTACTATAATTGTCGCATAAGAATTCTTATTTTAAATGAATTTTGGGCCTTACGGCTGCAAGAGCCTCTAATATCTTTAAGCCCAATTTTTATTTGGGCCTACTTTCTCCGGCCTATTAGGGTCAACTTTCTCTCCACATTCTAGCATTTCTGATTTTTAATTAATGCAAATATGCAATTACCAGTGACATACATTTACTGTGAAAACTCTCTCCGACTCTCTCTCTCTCTCGCTTGGTCGCTGCATTTTCTCAGTATGGCGCATCGCTCTCTGTTTCTTTGGAGAAGACGAAGCTTCCTGTTCTCTGTTCGAAATTCCTTCTCTGTTGCGTCTCAGGCGCCTCCTCCTCTGTGTTCGTCAAGGTATCCAATTCTCTCACCAGCTCCATTGCAAAATTAATATTTGTATTTGCTTTTTAACCAAATCACCAAATGAAACTGATACTGTTTGCATACAAGGCTTTTTTTTTAAACCTTTGATCAGTGATTTCATCCAATTGTCAATTAGAAAACCTAATGCGAACTTCCCGTATTCACCTCTATCAGCTGGCCAAATTGCAATTTAGAGTTAAAAGCATCAGTTTAGTTCTAAGAAAATGAGTTCAATTCATAAAATTAGTCAGTTATGAGTTTTACTACTTCATTACGCAGTTGTGAAATTGTAGTGCAGCTTTTATGAGAAATAAATTGTGGGTTCAATTTATATTTTGTATTTAATTTCTTAATTTTTTATAGTTCTGATATTTCCCACAAGGTTTATAATCAAGCACTCGGTCTTCTCAACACTTCAAGGCAATTTCCCCTAAATGGTTCTTGTTACATACACACAAGCAAGCCTTTGTGCTCAGGAGAACAAAATGTTTCTGATAAGTACCCGGAGGTTAAAGAAATTGCAACTGCTGTTGAAAGCAGGACCACAAAATTAACGAGGAAAAAATTAAAAGGGAGGACAGCAGTTGTAAAATGGATGAAATATTTCAGATGGAAAAAGAAAAGGGAATATCAAAGGATGACTGCTGAAGAGAAGATTTTGCATAAATTAAAGAAGGTATGCCTCTTTTTGTCTTACCTAATTTGTTATACTGAAGCAGTTCTGCTTTCTTTAGTTTACTTCAAAATTTCAATATGTTTATTGAAGGAGATATTTAGGTTATATTTTATGAAATGCTGGACACTGATTTTTTTATCATAGAAGCTTGAATATAATGTTCGGTCACTCTGTAGTTCATGATCTCGTAATTCCAATAGCCAACAACTTAAATATCAGTACTTGTCGGATTATAGTTTATATTTCTGAGGCAAAAATATGTGAAGCCAAACTATTAAAACTGAAGGCTATCTATGTGCATAAAAAACCTGTACTCTAATATTTTCTGGAACGGGTGATGGAGGCCTACTCTTAGAATCTGAAAGAAACAAAAGTCAATACAAAATTATATGGCGCCCAGACCAAAGAATACACACACTTTGATATTTTGGAGGTTATCTTTGCAAACAGAGAATGTCAAAGCATACCTTCATTTTTTTAATAAATTAATTCAACACTTCTGTCAGAAACTCGTTCCTCTAAAATTCTAATTAATTAGGCACTTGGAACAGTATTATGTCTGGCCCCAAATACCATCATTCAGACTTATATCCACATAAACAAGTGATTAACGAGAAAAAAAAAAAAGAAGTCCTTTGGGTATTTTCAAATCTATTTAGGGCAGTTGACATCATATTTTCCCATGTTTAGATGGGCATGTTTTTGTAGGACAATAGTGATATTTTTGTTTTCCTTCTAACTTCCACAGCATCAATTAATGAACAATTTAAGAGGATTCTTGAATATTTTGAAAAATGTTACAGAGGAGGTATAAATAGTTCTATAGTTAGAGGGCCATAAGAAATAACTGTTGCATGGTTAATGTTATGTTTCCATTTAACTAAACTCTATGCAAAATATATTTCTATATAATATGGAAGGAAAGAGTAGTAATTATTCTTATTATCTAAAGTAAAACGAGAGGAAGGGTATGCATAAAATCTCAATGCTAAGTATCGATATGTTAGTTATTTTTCACTTTGTATGATTCGGTTGTTTTTTTTTCTTTCTGGAGATTTATGCATGAATTACTTGTATTATATTACATTTTCATTATTTGCATGAATAATATAGTAATTTAAGCAACTTTTGATTGTTTAAAAGGCACGACTGAGGGAAGATAGATTCGTCCATGCACTAAAGAAAATTGATCCTCATGACCCACCTGATGCCCAACATGATCCAGAAGTTCTGACACCAGAAGAATACTTCCACTTTCTTAAAATGGGTCGAAAATGCAAGAACTATGTACCAGTTGGCCGGCGTGGTATTTTTCAAGGAGTTATTTTAAACATGCATCTTCACTGGAAAAAGCATCAGACTTTAAAAGTGATTGTCAAGACCTTTACACCAGAAGAGGTGAAAGAGATTGCTGCGGAGCTGGCACGGCTTAGTGGTGGTATTGTCTTGGAGATAGAGAAAGGGAATGAGATTATCATGTTTAGAGGGAAGAACTATATGCAACCACCGACTGAGATCATGTCACCTAAAATCACGCTTTCAAGAAAAAAGGTACGCTTGGAAACACGCCACAAAACCAGGATTACAGGAAATTTTATTCGTCTTTTCTCATAGCTGAACATTCAGGATTTAAATGTTAACATTCGGCTGTTTTGAAAATTTTTTGGTTCGAGTTTGTTCAAGTATATATTTGTTGCTTATATTCATTAGTTTGCCGGTGGAATTAACCAAATGTTTGTCATGCAGGCATTGGATAAGTCAAAATATATAGAGAAGCTAAGAGCAGTACGAAGACACATCCCGAAACTAGAACAAGAGCTTGAAGACCTTCACTTGAAAATGAAACTCGAGAGAGAAATTAAAGTTGATTCTGAGCACAAATTTGAAACTAATATTACTTCGTGTGATGAATTTGGAGAAGACAGCTTGGAAGAATATGAAATCAACAGAACCAATAGTTCTGATACTGATTTTGATTCTGATGCTGAAAATGTTAGCTTTTCTGAGTCTGAAAATTTGTCAGACTTATTTGAGACGGATTCAGAGGGGCAGGAGGAGGGAGAAAAGGAGACAACCTTGTTCTTGGACATACTGGAGAGGTTCCCTTCTGAAAAGGAAGAAGAGAGAGAGGATAGTTTTGAAGAGCACCTTCGCAAAATTGCTGATGTGGTTAAAAGGGATGATTTGGGTAAAAGAGAATTGGATGTTTCACAATTAGATGAGGTTGATAGGATTTTTTTGAGTGCTAGTACATTGATTAAAAAGAAAAGATGACAATTAAGAAGAGAAGAAACTTTGTAATAGCAGCCTTGATAGGCTTTTTTGGCGGTTTCATGTTGCTTTGGTTTTGAATAAGAATGAATGGTACCAACGGTATATTGATGGGGTTCGGGACTGGAAGTAGTGTTAATTTTGAGCCAAGTTGTTGAACATGAATATAATTTTGTAAAATCTAGGAAATGTCATTTTCCCATCTTTTAACGTTACGTATGGTGAAGAAAATCAGAAATTTGACCTGTTTGATTATATTGTGAACTAATTTTCTTACCTATGCACCTTATCCCCTCGGCAGGCTGCAGGTACTTAAGAAAATTTCCTCTTTCAGATTTTCTGTTTTCTTTTTCTTTTTCATTTCACTCCTGGTTCATCCATGAAATGACATTACCAAACTTAAACCATCCCTATCTGAAAAAACCGTAGTAGAACTCGGAACCCACATGCCAGTTTTTTGGGCAGTTGTTAGTCTCAGCCATTCTTTATTAGAACGTCAATTTGTTTTCAACATAGTTTATGAACATCAAAAAAGAAAATGACATTTCCTATACTGGTTCCTATCAGAAAATCAGAAATTTCACTCCAGTATACTGGTTCCATCTGTTCCAGCTGGTGTAGCAGTAGACTCCATCAGTGTATTGGAGAAACGTACCTTTGTTTCATCTTTTATATAATCTGTTGCTTTGTGTTGCTTATCCAGAAATGAACAAGAAAAACAATTGAGTATGATAATTGTTACACTATGACAGTATACTGGTTAAAGCAGATAATATCTATGAAGAAACCATATAAAAACTACAATGAGAGATCTCCCATGCACCTTACTTTTTCGACAGTGTAGAATTACAAATGTACAATAATATATTTATTATGCTAATTATATTGAACTGTTGCTCATTTATACCTATTTTCAGAATCCTAATTTCTCAAAATCCAATTCTATCTTTTTGTTATTTCTAAGATAAAAGATTTCAAATCTATTGAAATTCTAGGTCTCATGATTGATTAGATCATGAATATGGGTAATATCCAAATACCAAATACGTTCTTTGTTTGATCTATGTAAAGAAAAATGAATTGTTTTTTGGAAGACTAAAGAAAGAAAACTCTACTAAAAACGCTATTAAGAATTTTAATCTATCTATGTTTGTTTTACAAAGCATAACGATCCTCCGTCTGTAATAAATTATTCGCGGAGCTCATTTTTCATTCCTAAGCTGTCTATGACATACTTTATCGCCATCGACTTCAAATTGACAAACTAAGAACACAGTTAGACAAGCAAACAGGCAGGAACCAGCATCGCAACAAATATTTTTATTATTAATCATTTTTAAAAAAAATACTTAATGGTTTTTATGTAATTTTAAGTGATACATCAATTATTAAACTAATTATCACAAATTATAAATTTTAAAAATAATGATAAAAAAAAAAGTTATAAAGGTTTGTGATAACTTAAAAATTTGACTGCCTTCTGTAGCATAACGTAAATTAAAAAAAAAATTTCAAAACTAATAATTTCGGTCGCATTAACCCAAATTAAAATTCACAATAATGAATACACCAAATTCCGCCGAAACTAAAACCTCTCTCAGTCGTCCCGCCTGCCCACTGCGCCTTGTCTCGTCCCTACTGAAGATCTCTTCTCTCTCTCTCTCTCTCTCTCTCTCTCTCTCTCCCTCTCGCGCACCAGGCCGCCTCTCTCTCCGACTCGGATCGGGATTTTATCGCCTGATTTAATATATCAAAGGTACACCCAGTAATTGTTGCTCTAACTTCTACCATATCAGCAGAATAGAAATTTAGTGTTAAGTACTTTACTTGGACTACTTACCGAGAGCCTGAATTAATCAATTTCATATATTAGTTATTAATTTTCAGTGTTGTAAAGATTATGAATGGTGCGTGTTTAGGGTTTATGGTTTAGAGTTTAGTTATTTGCAGTGTTGTATTAAAACATGTTATAGAAACTGTCCTCTGAGTCAGGAACTGTAATCTGGAACTATTTTAAAATGCTTAACTTGTTTTTAATTTTTCATGAATATATATCAAATTTCTGTAGTGTATATTGTGTACTGTGTAAAATTCTATGGCTCCTGTGCTACAGCAGTTACTAGGCTCTGCCTTGGAGTTTTCAATTATACTTGACCTTGCTAATGTTGTCCTTACCAATCAAATCCTTCTGATCATTCTACCTGATTTACAACTTGAAGACAACTGCACACACTACTCCTGCCCCTTTCCAGTTGCTGAGTCAGCTGTAATACTTGATTGAACTCTGTGTTGAACCAGAGAATGATGGAATTGACGTCAATGTCTGGTGATTTGGAACTGGACGAGAAGAAATTTGAGCAAAAGCTCGAGCTGTTGGCAATTCGCATTCCTCGTCAACTCTCCAGCTCCATTACTCGCCTTCTTCACGGGTAACTCAAACCCATTGATCTTTCTTTTTTATTGTGAATTTTTTTTTGTAGTTTCCTGTGTGGTCATATTAAACCCAAAAATATTGTAATGTGCCCCTCAAGGATGAGAATGCCACATTTCTTGAGAAACACTGGAAATGTTACTTATTTCTGGAAAGTGTGAACACTTTCTAATATCTCAGAAAGTTACTAATAAAGGAGGTTTTCGGGTTTTTTATTAACATGTTTAAAGGTATTGCCAGTGATTTTTAGTATTTTGGGGGTATTCTGCTGTGGTAAATCCTCATCTAGCAATCATCTGTAATAGTAGAGGTTTTGGAAGGGCACAGTTGAAATTACCCCTACATGTCAAGCATTTAGAAGAAGTGTCTTAGAAATTGTATTTCCTGTACAAGCTATTATTTAAGGATACCAAATGCCTGCAAAAAAAGAACTGTACTGAGATTCAATATTAATATCCTTGTATGCTTAGAGACATTTTTTTTTTTTATTTCTCTAGCTTTTTTAAAATGAGCATTTCAATGCATCAACATCTGCCCTAGAAGATGCACAACGTCTGCCCTAGAAGATACACAACATTGGTTAAGTGTTAATGAGTTCAAATCTGAATGTAGATAATGCATGAGAGCCGTTGATCTTAATCTTTGTGACACGAACATTACTGTTGTCAAAAGGTCCTATGTCATCATTATTTCTCTTGGTCTCTCAAGTTTTGTATGTGTTGCCAGATACATGTTAGACAAGCCTAGAATCAAACCTATTGTAGAAGATCCAGAGTGTGAGAAAAATCGCCTTGCTATATTATCTGAAAGGATTCAAAACCCAGGTATGTAAATTGAAACTGTAAGTTCAAATATTTTGGTATTGTAGAGTAATACTCGCTACATCTAATTCCTTTTCCCTTCTTATTAATATGTACTTATTGTGCAGACTTATCTGAAATACCTGAGAAAATTTTGGATTCAATAAAGGAATTGTGTGAAATTGAAGTTGTGCCTCATTCATTGGCTCTGGGATACTCTTACTGGGGTGCAGGTTTGTTTAATATTTTCTCTAACTGTATTTTTGGGCAAATTTAGAATCATCTAGTTAAACTTAGCCAGGTAGTACTCCCTCTTATATTGGGTCAAAAACAGCCTCGTGCAGTCATGCCCATTAGCACTTTACCAGGATGTTAACAAATAGTCATCCTTGTAATCTGTTGTGTATGTTTTCATCCTTTTTTTCATTTTTTTTCTCTTGTATGCAGACCACATCTTAAAGCAGATTCTACCTCCTGGAGTTGAAGTACCTTCATCTTTTGAAACAATAGGTTTGCATTGATAATGTGTTGTAATTTTTTTCTAAATAAAGTTAATGTATATTGCTATATTTATAACTAACTCCTTTTGGAACTACATAGGTCATGTCGCACATCTAAATATATGTGAAGAGTTGCTTCCATATAAAAATGTCATAGCCAAGGTCATCTATGACGTATGTTTCTTATCTATATAATTCCCCCTTTGTTTTCCCAACTTAAAAATTTGCCAATGTTTTGTAACAAAAAGTTGAGATTTATGGGCTGGTCAGTTCAAATTGAAAAAGAACCTAAATTAGCCAAATTAACTTCTCTGAGCTTGCTAAACTGTAATGCTATCTAGCTGAACAAACATGCAAGCTGAACTGGAATAAGTATTGAGTAAAACAGATTGAGAATCTGCTTATTCAGTTTAGTGAAAACGTTGTATCAGATGAACCTAAATTTGTTTTATTTTAAGCTTTATAGTTGGCATTTTTGTCCTTAACATTTTTTGGTTGTATTCTTTTGGTTCAATTGTCATCTTAGTCAAAACCTCAATTCACGGCAGGCATGAAATAAGTGATATTTTTTTTTTCTGAATAATGATAGTGAGGACCGTTTGACAATTAAAATGCTTCTCCTCTGCCAGTTTAACCTCAAATTTACAACTAAAATGCTTCTCCGCTGATTTAGAAAATTTAAACCTTTAGTGACCAAATGAGAAAGGGGTGAGAAATTATGGCCATTTGTATAATCTCAAATTATATTTCATTTCTGATTTCTGATTATAATTCTACTCCACTTACAAGTCATTTTTTTTGTTGTTCCTTCTTTAGAAAAATCAACCCAGAATACAAACAATAGTAAACAAGGTAGGGACCATCACAAACGAATTCAGAGTGCCATCTTTTGAAATTTTGGCTGGAAAGAAAAGCATGGAAACAGAAGTGAAGCAATATGGCGCCACATTTAAATTGGACTATGGTTTGGTTTATTGGAACTCGAGACTAGAACATGAGCACATTAGATTAATTTCCCTTTTCAAAAAAGGAGATATTGTTTGTGACATGTTTTGTGGTATTGGGCCTTTTGCCATCCCCGCAGCTCAGAAAGGATGCTTTGTTTATTCAAATGATTTGAATCCACATAGTATAAAGTATCTGAAAATCAATATGGGAATCAACAAAGTGGAGCAGTTTGTCAAGGCATATAACATGGATGCACGGGAGTTCATGAAACAGATTGTTATGGTGCCTCCTGGAGAAGACAAAATGGAGCATTTAGTAGATACTGGAACAGGAGAACGCAATGGAGATTTTGCTCCAGAAAATAGATCTGTGAATGGTATGAACTTATCCCTTTTTCTTAATTTGGGTGTGTTTTTTGTATTGTTGTTTTATTTCATATTAAAATAATAAAGGGTGTTTGGTTACTATGGACATGTTGGATGGGTCATACATAATTCGGTAGCTGTTCTTGGTTGCTTGTTTGGTTGTTTCTCATACAAGCTTGACTTCAAGTTGTGGTCAGAATTTTGAGTTACTAATTTAGTTGATTTGTAGATAATATTTTGTGGGGTTTTGGGTCTGGTTTGGGCTTTAGATTGGGCAGATTTAAGCTGGGTGAAGTACTGGTTTGCTGGTTTGCTGGTTTGCCTTGCTGATCCAGCTCTGGTGGTTTACTTTAACAGTATTTAGATGGGTCAGGTTCAGGTAGGGTAAACAGGTTTTCTGGTTGTTTAGAAGGTGTTTAGGTTATATTCAACTTTTAGGCATGATTGTTTCTTGAAATTTCTTCTACAATGAATATTTTAGTATAAGATTACAAGCAGAAAAAAAAGATCATATAAGAGTTGTCAGCTACTTGAAGAAACAAAAGTAACAAACCAAGAATGGGTATATTGTCTATTGTTCTCTTAATCTCTTTTATTTCCTGAATGTTTAATAGTTAGTATTTGTTTTTGGCACTATAGATGCTAGAGGAAACAATGAGAAATTTCTAGATGATTCTACCAAGAGTACAAGTGCTGCTTCCAAAAGGCGAGCAGAAATCTCTGGTGAAGGTAATTTTTGACATAGTTGTAAGACAACTGTGACCACTGAAAGTAAATTTATAGATTTGTTCTCTGTGATATATGTATAGATCATGTATCTGATGGAGAATGTATTTAACATTTGTTTTCTTTTATTTTTAATTTTAATAAAAGAATTATGCCAATTTTTTTCTCTAATTATCCTAGCAATAATGTTTTGAATCAGAAAAAAATTTCTGAGCCTAAAGTTTTTGATAAATTTAGTAATCTTAATTGCTCCTCATACTGTTTGAAAATTGTGGGTGTCAAGTCGATTGTTTGGTATTTAAAATGATTATGTTGTGCAGAGTGTAGCAGTACAGATGGAGAATCAATCGAAGGAAAAAGAAAAGGGAATAAGAGAATTAGAGGTGGCTTAAATATAGAATCAGCTTGCAAACCATGGGAGCATTTTGACCATGTAATTATGAATCTTCCTGCTTCAGCTGTGCATTTTCTTGGTTAGTCTCCTTCCTACAAGTAAGCCCTTCAATATATATCTATTTAATGGTTTCCCATAGTTTTCTTTATTTATTATTTTTTTTTCTTGTCTGTAGATGTTTTCAATGGGCTTATTCAGAAGAAATATTGGAAAGGTGATCTACCTTGGATACATTGCTATTGCTTCATTCGTGCAAGTGAATCTAATGAAACCTTGTTGGCTGTAAGTTTGATGTCCTCTTTTTGGGTTTTTTTCCCTGCAAAAAAATATAGAATTTACAAAAGAAAACTGTTTTCAATGGACAAGAAAGTTTCGAAAAGATTTTCTTTGGTTTCATTAAATATAATTATTGGACAAATTTTGATTTCCTTTTAGTTTACAGAAAGTTCATTACTCCATTTATTGTCTTCAATCATTACATAATAATCAGGGCAAGAGCTCTTGAGATATTGAACAGAATTATTGAGGAGAAAATTATTTCTATTGGCCCTCGTCCATGAGTACTATGTTGGGATTTTTGAATGAAGGCTGGAGTGCATTTTTCTTTTCTCCTTTCTATGTTCTTTTCTTTTAGCTATTGCAAAGTGATGATAAATGAATAGTAGGCACTTTTGGCAAAACATTTGTATCTTCAAAGCGGAGACGTGCTTATGTTTATCAGCCCATCTCCATAATACGAGCTTAATATTCAGTTTCAAAATGAAACATCAGTGATAGAGCAGATGATATTACTTTCAATAAAAAAGATCTTCTTTGCTAAGATCCTTCCTAATTCTTCTGGTTAACAATGACTTTTTTACTTTAGGTGGCAGAGAAGGCTTTAAATGCTAAAATCAAGGAGCCTGTGTTTCATAGAATTCGGGACGTGGCACCTAACAAGGTACATTTTTTCCGTAATGGAATGCTAACTCACAAATCTTTTAAAAATGTTGTAATGCAGAATCCTGAAAATAAGAGAATTATCTCATATCCTGGCTGTCTACTAGTATTATCAAGTTGCAACAAATATAGCCTATGGACATTTCCTCTGAAAAACAATAAAAAGGTTTCAACAAATATCCAATCACACTCCTGTCTTTTGTGGGTTTGTTTCTAATTTCTAGCTTTATAGCTAAAATGAGGCAATATGACTATATGAGGTTTTCCAGGGCCAGATATGGAACTGATTTCACATTAATAACATGTGCTTTATGTTGCGATGTAACCGAGAGCTCATTGTTGTTTTCTATTTTTCAGGCTATGTTTTGTTTGAGCTTCAGGCTGCCTGAAGAATGTTACAAGGAAGATGACCAATGATGTTTTGCTTATGGTAATTCAATTTCGTAACATGCTTGTTCATTGCTCATAATTTCAAATAATTTTGTGATTTATTCTCTCACAACCTATTATTTCTTTACCCCCATGATAAGAAACTCTATCAACAGATTTATTCTCTGATGTCTGGCCTTTGGGTGGCACGAAATTCCAGGGCAATATTACCTCCTTTCTACTGTTAATTCTTTTTTTAAATTTTGGGTTTCTAGGTAGTGTATGTTTTCTTAAGCTCGGGAGACCTTAGTTGTAGTTATAGAGGTATCTTGTGATAATAGGCTTCTAATTTTGGGGTAATTTATTTGGTGGACGATACCAGCCATCTTTTATCTCAGGGGCTGCGTTTGGCGTCAATTTTGTTGTGATGATTCTATTGTGTTATTATTTGATTTGATGCTCTTTAATATGAGTTGCTTGATCTTGTAATGTACCCTAGTACTATAATTTAATCAGACGGATGGGAGTAGTGTACACTGGTGTGCCACTTGTCAAGTCCTTTACCCATGAAACATTTAATGGCTGCGTTCATTTTGTTTTCTACCTGTTTGGTTACATAAATCAATTTGTTGAATTAAGTGATTTCTCCACTTATTTTAAATAAGTGTGTATATGTCAGTAAATTAAGTTTGTACATTTTAGCAGTGAATTAATCTTTCTGAAGGAAATGTTTATGCCAACATCATCTTATAGCTTACAATTTCCTTTATGGGTTTATGACAAGATAAAAACTTTTAAAGTTTTAGGGGCACATTAATGTTCAGTAATGAATCTGTGATAGTGTGATACGATATATAAGTGCGATAATAAATTTTTTTTTTCATTCTTACGATGTAAATCCATTTTATTTACTGATATTTCATGTGACCAGGACTATGACCTTGAAATTGAATGCTGTACAAAAAATAGAAGTGGGACCCAGTTCCTACAGTTGACTCAGCATGGTAAAGCAAGAAAGAAACCAAAATCCAAGATTTGATCAGAGATAGCGCGTACGTGCATTTTATAGGTAGATACATTTGTTGAATGCGGGGTACTATTGACAGAACTGATCCGCAAAAGGCTGCCAACATTAAGGCCCTTGGTTTATTTCACAGATTTGAAAGTACTCTCTTTGCGTCGTTACTCTCAAAATAGAGTTGGACAGGAGGTCTCGCATCGTTTTTGGTAACAATTTTGTCGCATCTTCAGGCAATTTTTTTTTTTTAGGGTTTGGATAATCAATTTATTAAAGAAAAAAAATAAATTTCAAAATTACAATCTACAAAACATCATGATCACAAAATTTGTTAAAAAAAAAAACGTAATGATTAGCCCATGTCTCGAGTTTTGCTTTCAATCACGGCCTACATCTCAGACCAACTTTAGCTCCATCTACATAAGAGAGATGCAGTTGAATAGAATAGATGTATAGAACGATGTTGCAAACCACATTCGTTACTTTTTTTTTCAAAAGTAAACATATTTTGCGAATTAAAAAAATTTGGTTTCTTCTTCGAACTAAAGATTTATTTTTTACATGCACACAAAAAATTTGCCACTATATTAAATAGATAACAGCAAAAAGAATTTGTTCACTATATTACATACGATATCAGATATATAACATTCAAACTACACATTGGATTACACATTTAACATAGCTTTTGTTAGATGGGAAATAAATTTGGTTAGGCTTGATGAATTAATCGAACATAGTTGTGATACGACCCTTTCTTCTCAAACATGCCGCTTCAACCATACATTTTATTTTTCATTAACGTTGTTCAAGGAGGTAAGGTAGCTTCAAATATTCTACCAAGGAGGTTTGTCTTAGCTTCATTGGTTGGTTGGACGAGATTTTGAGTTGACAGGTGCCCACAAATCTGCACCGTTGCTTTTTGCTATGCTATGTGTCAAGGCCACTGGCATTAGGCAGAGACCTCTGTTTCTTAAATTATAGTATTCTGGGTCCTGTATTGCAAATAGAAACTAACAAATGAGAATAGTTTAGAAAAATGATGTTAAAAGGATGGTGGGATACTGTGTAAGGTGAAATCATAATAAATTTTGTGCTCTTTTGGTGTTTAGTGTTGAATATTGGTTTTTTCTTTTTTCTGGTTGAATTCTGCAAACAGTTGCAATTTTTACTCCGCTCCAAAGAAAACTAACAAAGGAGGGAAAGAAACACAATTCATGAAATATCTTACCTCAACGTTGCCAAATAATGAACTCCTTAGATAAGGTGAACTAAGAACCTGCAGATATTTTTAAAAAAAATATACACATAAGAAGACCAAAAAAAATACGGAGAAAGTCCATATATGTTGATATAACTAAAAAAATGCTTCAATGTTCATATCGTTTTCTCAAGTACCTGAATTTGATCATGTAGGAATTTAATGTATCCAGACGCCTCTTGCAAAACCGAAGCTGTATCAGACTGAATAAAAAAAAAAAAAAAAAAAAAACACAGGCATTTAATCAACAGAAGTTTTGGTCTTGTGATTATAATATATATTGATAAGCAAACTTGACAATGGAAAATTGTGTCTAGACCTTGCCATATGGAGAGACGAGCTTCTGCAGTGCCACTATCCGCTCTCCTATCTTATCTTGTTTCTTCTCCTGCTTGTATTATTAATCGAAGGTTTCATCTCATTAGTAACATTCTTAATTTTGAGAGAGAGAGAGAGAGAGAGAGAGAGAAGCTAAAAGTAGTACCTTTGGAGGGAGAGGGGCTGTATTGGTAACAGACTTGAGCCTTTTTGAGGTCATGGTATTATCATAATCTAGGTCTACTGGTATGTTGGTGTTAATGTTGTTGTTGTTGCTAAAATAAAGATAATCTTCACTATAGCTCCTCTTATGATTTGGTCCCTGAGTCATCATCATCTCCGACGTCCTCTGTATTTTCTGAAAATGAGAATCAACTTTTGTAACTAAAATATATCTTCCAAATTTCCAACTTGTTAGTTGGAACTGAAATGGAATAAGCTAGTGACAAGTTCACGTGATAAACAGTAGTTTCCTTCAGAAAACAGTAGTTACATAACAAAAGTGGTACATATAAAGTCGCTGAATGTGGAAGCAAAAGACTCGTGCATAGGAAAAATGATATCCATCATTGTCAAGCAGTAAAATAAAACCATGCAAATCTTATGCAAGATTTTGAGCAGTGAGTTTTACGGGAGTTGAAAGTGACTGAAAAGAGAGGTTGTTTAATTAGTAAGAGTGAGATAATTGGATCAAGACAAAAGGGATTCAACGCAGGAAATGCGGAATAGTAAAAACCATCAAAGTCTAATCGGCTATTGGTCTGCTGTTATCCCTACACTCCTAAGACAATCTTGATTTTCAAACCCATTGAAACTGTACATTTGCTATATTATTGACTAAGAACTGTTCTGATAGTGTTTGACATATACAAGCAATCTTTTTAGAGTCCTAATGACCTAATTAATTAGATCAATTCTACAGACCAACTTATTATACTCTATAAAACAAACAGAATTTTAATTTTAGATAAAAAATTTATATTTAAATCTAATTATTTTTAAATTACTAATAATAATTAGTTATATTTTACATATGATTTTTTTTTTTTGTAAATGAAATATATATGATATTTTTTTTTGTCAATAAAATCTGCAAAATTCACAGAACACAATTACCTGAAATATATGTATGTACTCAACTTTAATTAAGTTATGGCATTTGGATATGAACTTGAACTTCGATATTAGTTCTCTGTAGCCGTTTTAGTTAATCCTTCGTGGATTCATGGTTTCCTACGTTAATAACTATATTTAGACAAAAAATTCCAACAGATTGCCTATGATAATTTCAATCATCTTATGCAAAATTACATCTATGTCCCCTACAGTTGTTATTCAATCTTATTTGTATACACTATACAGTTTGTTACAAAATATACAAAGATTTTTCAAATAAAAAAGGAACAAATACCTAATTTTGAAATGTAAATAGTGTAATAAGGAAGTGGAGCAATTATTTTACTTTTTTGAAAATTCTAATTTGACGGTGGACGTGGCCTTACGAATGGTAGAAACTTATTTTTTTTTTTATTTTAATCGAATATATTTCTTCATTCCTCTTGAAAATATATCTTCTTATCTAACCGAAGAGAAATGGAAATTTATTTTAAGATTGTGCAATGAACTAGAGCCCTTTGGTTGATTTTTTATTTTTTTAGCAGTTCCCTTTGGTTGATTTGGTGGGTTGAAATAATATTTTAGTTTATTCTGTTTAATTAAGTTATGCAGTTCAATTATCCTACGTTTGCGTTTGTTGGTAATAAAACGACAATATCCTGTGTACCGGGAAATACGCTTGTGGAGCCACCCTAGTGACTAGCTACACAAACAACTGTCATCCAGCATTTATAATTCTTCTACTATCTAAAATAGTTCATGACTTGATGTATGATTTGAACTTTGTAAGTTGCACAAACTGGATTTGTCCAGTGCCTTAATACAACTTACAAAAGCGAAACCGCCAGCCTTGTCTTTGTATTTTTAATATTATTGTTATTATTTTGACTAAGAATCATGTCTCTATTTTTCATTGATATATATATTTCCTGCTGGCTTTTGCTTGCTTGCACGGATACTACTCGAATTTGTACTTGCATGCAAGTCTTTTGCATAAAAAATCAACCAATATTATTGTATCAGCCTTTGAAAACAAATGTTAGTGTCTGAATATTGTATATTATGCTAATCCACGAAGAATTGGTCAAGATTTTCTTTCCCAATATTATACATCATCTTCAGAAACAATTCTACTCCTGGAATATATTATGGATCGAAATTTGATCCTGTAAAGAACTTGATACCGAAATATATTGACCACAACAAAGTTCAACAATTTTTTTTTTTGTATATGAATGTTAAATTATTTATCCAAAAAAGAAAGAAAGGAAGAAAGAAAAGAGGGAACAGTACCTATTTTAGTTCGCACTATCTAATTATGCTTACAGTTTATTTTGATTCAATGAAAAATATTCAATACAGTAACCATCAAAATGTTTTATCTGGAACTAGAAAAAGAAAGTTCGGAACAACTGTATGGGAACTAAAATTAAAGTGTGTTTAAAAAGTACTGCGGAAATTACGTGGCAATTAATGCTTTTGTCCTTCACACAATGCAATTCCAGGTTATGAAAGGTCTATCCTTGTCATCAGATGCGTACAGCCAAAGGCTTGTCTAATTAAGTATGGGGTGCTGCCATACATAAACTTAAACTTTATGACAATGAACCTTTAAAACTTCTAATTTTAACACTTAAGTCCCAACTTTTATATGTGATGACAAGCACCTCTACCATCAATTTCACTAAACACTTTTTAAAATTTGGAATGGCTTCAAAAATATCCTTTAAAATACATAATTTACTACTTATCTTTCTTAAATCTGAATTCAGAATAAAAAGTTCAAGAAATAAACATACATGTACATAACTAATTAGTTTTAATGTAGTATTTTATATGAAATTAAGCTGTATCATCTAATATCATTTTTACAAATAAGCAGCATTTTTGTGTAATTTATCGTATTCTAATATAAAACTAAAGAAAATTTTAAATGTACAATAATTACCGTTTTTTAAGTTCCAATGAAAATAATGTATGTTCAGTTGAACATGCCCTTCAATAAATTTATGTCATTTCTCCTCCATTTTGAGCTAAACAGGATAATTCCATTGTTAAGAAATGCCCGTTATGGCGATAAAAATTGCCAAAATTCTCAAATTATAAACGTTTTTTGTTACAGAATTTTACCCAATGAAGGAAGAGGGGAGCCATCTAAATTATTACTTTAACGTTTATTCAGATAATTTTTTCATTATCTAAATTAGTATGGAATACTATTATCACATTACTTAACCTTCACTCCTTTGCATGCGAAGATACACTAGCAGGTAATTTCTGAGTCTTTTCTGCTCTTCTTGCTGCCTCCTCGGCTCTTCCTTTACATTAAATAGTTTGCATCTCTATTTTAATCAACTAAATAAATATCGATTAATACGATACTTCTATCCAAATGTCTAACGAGTTAAGACAATATCATTTATTCTGATATGACGATAATTAATGCACAATATGCTTATTTTTTAAAAGTTTTAGACAACAAATTAGTGAATAAACGAAACTAGCTAGCTAATTCCTAAATGTGAACGAGACTATATATAATAATATAAAAAATAGCGAACGAGATCAAAATCTCAATTTCATCTCAATCGACTATGCTTGGCTATCCCTCCTAATTTTCTCTCACTAAACCTCAGATTCATCAAAACTAGAAATTAACAGAAGCTGCGGTCTTTTCCTTGAGCCTTCACACTCACATATTCGCAATTGAATCGAATTGCATGTTGAGAGAGTAGGAGACTTACAAGGAAAACGAGGCACTAGCACAGATTGAGTCTGAAGAATCAAGTTGATCCCTCCAATTTCATCAAGTTAATCCTCCTAGTCTGGCCGTACAGCAGGAAGAGACTAGGGAGAGGGTTTTAAGGATTGTGATGAGAAAAAAAGGTGAAGGGGTTTGTTATTTATAAACAAATTCTTGATCTGTTGGTCACTACAACATAGTGGGCGGAAATCCTAAATTGCATTTGGACCGGGTCTTTTTCTCTATTTCGACAAAATGGACATCTCCAATGTCATGATGTCTTAGAATTTTATTTTTTAGGCAAATGGTGCATGATTAGTAGCAGAATTATAGAAAATTGAGAGAAGGGAAAAATAAGTTGTGAGTTGTTTAAGAAGTTGATGTAAAATATAAAATTAAATATAAAATAATTGTATGTTATACTATTAAACAAACTCGGCGTGTGGCGCATATCTTATTTATCCTAGGTTGATTTCATGTTTGCGCATGACAATTTAAAATATTAATTAGAATTATAGAAAAATGAGAGTATGGAAATAAATTATGATTTGTTTAAGAAGTTGATGAAAAATATAAAAATAACTATAAAATAATCACATTTTCATTATTAAACAAACTCGACATGTGACGCATGTCTTATTTATCCTAGGTTTCGTATTTGTACGTAAGAATTTTAAATATTATCTAAAATCAAATGTTATAAATTTACATATGAATAAATTTCTTACAATTTTAATTCGCCAAAATAATTATATTGAACTATTGATAAGATCGCTAAAGATTAAGCATCTAGTTTATTTGGTATGTTTGGCAATATGTTGCGAACAACGAACAAGGAACTAGAAGTGGGCCCCAGCCCAGTTCTTGTTCTTGTTCTTAGTTCGTCAAAATATCAGAACTGGGAACAAGCTGGGAATTGTTGTTCGTATGTTGTTTGGATGGGGTGTGAACTACTTGTTCGTGAACAAGGGTGCGAACAAGGGTTGCCAAACATACCTTATTAGCGAGTTTAAACCCATACCGACTTTATTTAGTAAGCTTAACTAAAAAGCGAAAGATAGAACTAAGAAATATTTTGATCAAAATGCGATAAATTTTTTCATAAAGAAACTAGGTAAAATTACTAAATTGACTCTTATGGTTTCAAGAGTCAATTTGCAGAGGTCTGAAGAAGTAATTGATAAAAATGGAGGTGTCCATTTATAAATTGAAGACACCAGAAGAAAAAGATAAGTCCGGTCCGGGGGTAAGTTAAGTGACACTTTCATCTGAACTATTTTTCCTCTTGTTTTTGTCTGAGCTGACAGCTAAGACCCAACTCATACAGAGAGTAGGGTCCACAAAAGCCAAGGTTGGTGACATCAGATGTTTGGTCAGAATTAGTTTCTGATATAGTGATATTAATTTGGTTTCTTGCGGCTTCAAGCTCTCTCTCTATCCCTATTTATAATCTCTCGTACAATAATTTCACACTTCAGAAATCAGAATACGGATATACGGTCCAAGAAAATTATTGTTGAAGTGCACAGCACCAGTGCTACTTTCATGATAGTGATTTTCCTCTTTTGGGGAGGTTCAGTTTACGAACTACAATTTCACATGCAAATGAAGTTTGTAACGTAGCTAGAAATAACAGTGGTGACAGTTGTTGCCTGATGGGCCGATGGCCTTTTCGCTTTCGGACACACCGACCAATTCAATTTTCATTGCAGAATATAATGAAGATGGAAGTGTACAACTTTTAATTCGTGTTGTTCTGATTTTATTGATTGTTTAATAAATTTGTTTAATTATAAGGTTATATGTGGTATATTCCAACATTGAAATGAGAGTGATGCGTCGTTTTTTTTAATTGTCAATTTTTTATATATTTGTGAAGATTCTGCTGACATGTATGCATTTTTACTTTTTTACTGATATTAATTATCATATTTTTATGTGTAAATGTTTTTAAATTTGAAGAACGAACCACATCTAGTATTTTTAAGATAAAAACTAGATAGTGACTACTAGCGGAACCACATCTAGTATTGTTAGCTAAAATATACTCTCTTCGTCCAAGAGATCGCATGCTAATGTAGCCGAAGTTAATTTGAGAACTTCGCTTGTTATTTAGCAAAAATTTTCCCCTTCTTGTGATCTAAATATTTAAAAAATCATGTCTGGGTCTTTTATCCCTTTTTTTTTGCGTTCTATTGGAAGTAATGCATAAAAAAAAAGTATGATTTTTCAAGAAGGTATCATATAAAATTTAGAAGCAGAGTAAGCTACCATGCCCCGTTATATCCTCCCCCCCCCCCCCCCCCCCCCCCCTTTTTTTTTTTTTTTTTTGCTTCTGTTGATTCTGTAATTTTATGATAAATTTATTCTAGTTTTCAAATTACTGACGACTATGTTCATTTTTTTCAAACGCATGTGTTCATGACCAACATCTAAATACATTTGTTTCTGCCTGCTCATCCTTAAAATATCCTCATTTTGTTTGAAGTTTGAATTTTTCTAAGCACGTGCATTCAGAAAACTTCCCTTCCAAATTTAAGCAAAAATTGTGATAGCTGGGATGCAAGGGCGTGCATGCGTGCGTTTCGAACGCATAAGTTTAGAAAATAGGTAAGAGTCATCGAATATTTTAAAACAGTTTTTATCATTTCATTACAAAAAATCAGGTAAGCTAAAAAATAGTCGAGAAATACACACTATGCTCTTTCAAAATATTCAAGAAAAATTGTATCATGTAATGAAAACTCATTATAAAAATTATTTCGTTATCATTTGATTTTGCTCTAAATTATTTGTTGGTGTCTCCTTGATGAGATTCCAAAATGGAAAAAGATCTAGAAATTACAATGTTTCTGGTCATCCCTGACGATATCGCATCTATCAGAATTCAGAAATTATGTAACATAAGTTATGCTGATGACTATAATGACATAAAATTTTAGATTTATATGTTGTCATATTTTTTTTTCACGATTAATTAATTTTCAATTCAAATAGCAATTTCAAAAATGATTTCTTTTTCATTCATGACCATGCGCAAATTATTTATAATTTTGATTTGTTTTTTTGTTTAAAAAAGAATTCATAAAATAAATGAAGCATGAACTTATGAGTTATGATAGATAAATTTGAAAACCTTTTTTTACTTTATGAAATTTGCCGTGGATGCACACTTATCATTTTTATTTTAAATACATAGATATTGCTTTCCTTAAAATCAACATTTCAAATTCTTCATCTTAGATTTTTTTTATTTTAAAACATTAATAATAGAACATTAATTGTCGCAATCTTTACGCTGGAATATTATGACCCCGTAACATTCCTTGTAACTCATTTAAGTATTTCTCATGTAGGTTCTAATTGTGAAGATTCCCATCGTTGTCGTCCTATTTTTTCTTAAAAAAAAAATAGCAATTATATTCGAAAGATTATAAAATATACTTAATTAGATTCATCATGGTACCATTTCATTTGCGGAATTTTGACATTATAATTAATTAGAAGATGCTTTAGCTGAAGAAGCCTTGACTAATGGCAAGCAAAACGCTAAAATGTGATGCATGCACGTGCAAATCATAATGTACAAGTAGAAATCCTGCTTCGATCCCTAAAAGTACTGCCAACAGATTGAAATAGTTAATTCGACTCATAGATATTATTATTCCCATACATTACTAATATATTCTTCGTGTTCTGCAACGAAGTTGCTAAGTTTAGAAATACTCTAATCGTACTTATATATTTATCTACTCTACATTTGGTAACCTTTTTTCTTCGGTATTTTCATATTCAAATCTGGGACTTGGTTTTAAAATAATTAGTGTTTAACAATTCAATTTTATCATTTACAGAGCATGCATTGCGCGCATTAGTCAAACTGGTCTATATCTTGATCTCTCAGAATATTTTCGTTTCTAGATGGGCCCTGTTTTCCTATTAAAAGTACAAGTCATTATTGTTTTATTTATATCCTCCACACATTAATTTAAATCAAACTGGACTGAATGAAACAAATTGATATCTCTACATTTGTCTTAATTTTCGGTTAGATGCATGAATACTTCAGACCAGTTCAGAAGTTGGCCTAATATGTATATTACGTGCATTAAAATACATTACGTGTAGTAATGCTTCACATGACACATGGTAATGCTATCTAAATTATTACCTACTGCACCATACCGTACTGATATGTACGCATTGACCTGTCCTACATATACTGTAAGGTTTCTATATATAGCTAGCGACCAATTCAAAATAAGTAACAATTATAATAAGAACAAAATAATTTAGATAGCTCTCTTGTTTTTTCTTGTTTTCCAATAAAGATTATTAAAGAATATCAAAGGAAAAACGATATACAAATGGTCAATTCTATGCGCTTTAAGTTTTGCAAGATCTTTTTGTTTCAAAACTTTTTCTTTCATGTTTTCTTAAAAGCAATCCTCGTTAATTATGTCTTATTTTCTTGAATGTTGATAGATAATTTAAGTAAAATAAATATTTGTTAATGAAAATTACAAATTCTGAAATTTTTTTTTTTTTGAATCATTTTGGAAATCTTACATTCACCAAATTGTAGACATGCATTAATCCCTGATGTTAAATTGAAAACAAATATATCTGACAACTATGACAAGAGATTCAATATTTATTTATTCTAAGAAAACTAAATTATAGATATGTTTTATAAAGTTTAATTATTTACGTTGTGCATTCAATTTGGTGTAATTAAAATTAATTCATCATTAATCAATAGTTAACAATTCAGTTTAATTTGATATTTGATAGGTGCCAAAATGACTTGTAGATCGCATTAACTTGAATACAATAACATATCTACAATTCTTTTTCTGAATTTATATTTTTTTGTTAACTTGTCGCGATTTGTCATAAGGAAATGGTTGTTGAAATATCCCATTTCTAAAGAAATATCTTCTGTTGATCAGTATCAATAAACATATGTAACACCATGTTTATATATGTATATTGTGCTGTAGAGGCATTTAAAGATAACTTGTCAAGTACAATAATTCAAATTTTAGAAGTATAAATACCAAATCAACTAATGTCATCACTAATCAGAATAACCAGATTTTAGTAGATGATGTAACATGATTAAGAAGTTTATTTTTCAATCCTCTTTGCAGTATATATAAGCTATATTTTAGTAATATAAAAAGTACTTGTCTCGTTTTGATGCGTCAGAACTCTCGGACTTGGTTAGTTTTTGAAATAAATTTGTTTATAATGAAAACATTCTTTAATTACTTAACTATACAGAAGTGTCGTGCGGTTGGATGGACTCCACATGCCTTGAACGTAGTACTTTTTTCTTTTATAAGAAAATTGGCAACTTGTTTACATGAACCCCAGTTTCAGTTATTTAACAATGGAATATCCTGCCGCTTCTTTTTTTTTTTTTTTTTTTTTTTTTTTTTTTTGGCAATTATATGTCATGGTTCGATAGATTCCGCATGCTACCTTGTATTAATCGAAGCTGTCTTCTAGAAGAAGTTTAAATATATATTGTGATCACTCAAAGCTCGCATCTCCAGTTGTGAGTAGAATATAAAGTAAAAAAAAAAAAAGAATGTAAAGTTAAAGAAATTCATGTCTTTTGGATATTTGGTTTCTCTAAACCAAAAGATCTTTCTATGGGAAGAGAGAAATAAGAAATGCTACTAAATTAAAAATTAATGACATCTGACTTTATTTTCGACTCGATTGGCTCTACCAAATTAAAGTCTTTGCGGATCTGTTAATTATTTGTGAAAAAACCCGTACGTAAAAGGAGAATTAATGTAATACCTTCTTTTACTTTCTCCAAAACCAAAAAAATAATAATAATAACATCAGCCAACCTAAAAAAAATGCATCTGTTTGTGCCTCTCGAAATCAAATCAAGGTATGATTTGTTATTCCAAAAAAAAAAAAAAATCAAGGTTAAGATATATTGCATCTGATCGAATCCTTCTTACATATTAATTCATCACTTCGACTTGCTGAAAGTCTGATCTTTTTGAAACGTGTGCGCTTTAATTAACTGAAATTTGATGAAGAACGTTTTAATGTTGATAGAGAATAGTGTAAATAATTGTTTTTTTTCTTTTTTTTAAAACGGTAAACAGTTTTTAAAAGCTTGTAAATATTTTTACGTAAAAAATAATAATTTTGGAAAGTAATAAAATTATTTATTGGAAAATAAAAGATTTATTACTTATTTTGATGTGTGAAAGAGAAAGTTTAGAATATTTAGTGATGACTAGTTTCTCTTTTTTGACGTGAAATCATGGCCCTTCGTTTCTAAATGTTATATATTTTTTTTCATGACAATTTTGTGATAAAAGTGACTGAGGAAATTAAGCTTTAAAATCATATATGGTGTCTATTTGGGTATTTTTAGTAGTGGTTTCCACCATTGAAATAGCAGCTTCGCGTCTAATCTTCAAGCGGGGAGATCATGTTCAATTTGCTTAACCAATTTGGTTTTCACCGAAAAGTAATTATATATATATATATATATATATATATATATATATATTGGTTAAAAACAACCCAATTGTTCAATCTAGTAGGCTGGGTTGTGTTTAAAAATTACTGGGACAAATTTGAATTAAAAGTAAATTTTATTTGCTTTGATTTTCAAATTGGTTGATAGATCTATTGTTCAGTTCAGTTTTTTGAATGTGGTTTCCACTTTCCAGTTGGATTGAGTGCCATTAATTTAATTTACTTAAAATTGGGCCAATATTAATCAATCAGTTTACCTTTCAGCTTGATTTTTTTTTTGGTTTGCATGTTAATTAATATTTTTCTCCTTTTTGCTATACAAAATTTCAAAATAAATAGATCGCGACCAAGATGCAAAAGTTCTGTTAAAAGTTTCAATGCGTTGCGTGTGGTCATGGGCCCAGAAAAACATGCACTATACATCTTTGGGTGATTTTTTTTTTTAAAAAAAGTCTATGTTATATCCAAAAATACACTTTTGGATGTTTTTCTAAATTATGTGTATGATATATATTCAATGATCTAATACTTTTTAAATCTCAATGGGTTGTAAATTGAGTTGTTCACATATATATGGTTAAACTAAAATATTATAATTAAAATTAATATTACTTGGTTCGATTTTCAATTTCGTTGATGGTTTTGCTTGATCAGACTAGTTTTAGCTTTCGATTTTATAGTTTGATTGAGTGGTGTTAATTAATGTAGTTGTGACTAAAATGCACTTGGGGTGCTATTAATTTACTTCTCTATTATCTTAAGTGTTGTTTTTGTCATCTCCATTAACAAACGGTTTCTTTTCTAAATACTTGACAGATACTGTCAAGTAGGAAGACCAATAATTGTCCTAGTAACCATTTTTTAAAATCCTTTTAAACGCCGATTGGTAAAATATGTTGCTATATTAAAGTATCGAATTAAATAAATTGAGACCAACCTGGAGCAGCTCTTATTTAGTAAGTTTGAATTGAGTTTCTGGTCCTGGGTCAAGACACAAGGTCAATATCACACTATATATCTTTTTTCACACAAAAAAAACAAACTATATTTCATTACATGGACTATTTCGTTTGTGCTTCCCAGTTGTATTTAAAATATAAATTTTATTTTGAGTGATTTATCTAAATATCTTACAAAAATAATAATGAAAAGCTATAATGGTGTTCTATACCGGGTTCGTAGACCGAGTCCGTTGAAAACCAGCACCGTTTTATCCCCAGATAATGAATGCTACGCAACATCAAGTGACGTATAGTGTGGACGTTTTTGTCTTGTGGGACCCGCGTTCAAGAGAAAGTCCACGCGGCTGTGACAACTGATTTTGTCATTATACACCGGGTCCACGCGCTTCAACCAATTGTTTTTTGTTTTATTGACTCGATTACGGTTCTGTTGTGACAAAACTTTATAGCAATCTGTGCAATTGGATTTTGGTTGAGACAATGAGCATACAAACTCATACAAAAAGAATTGGAGATCAACCTAGAAATCCTCATATATATTTAATTTCCTTACATTGGATATAGGATGATTTGTGTTTTATTTTTACGAGTCGTTATGTAAATATAAGTATGAATTAATAAGATTCTATAAATATTATTTTGAGAAAAGAAAAGTGACTGGGGCATTGAGGTGAAAAAAAGTTGACAACATTATTATGGCTCTATCGCAAAGGAGATATAAGGTTCAACACATTATTCAAATTTCTTTCTTTGACCAAATTATATATACAGTATACTCTTTTATCTGATTTATTATTTTGGAGTATTATCTGATATACTGATGCAATACACGCTATTATATTGGTAAAATAAAAAGTCAACTTTACTTGACGGAATTTTAATTTGAATAATTCTTTTTTCTTTCTAATTTTGCAGACTTAATCCAAATAAATATTATGTGAAGTGTTTTTCTTGTAAATGAAGTTGTTAATTTGATAACATTTAATCTTAATTAAACATTTGTCTCATTAGTATATGATGTGTAGGTTTGCAATGCCATGAACATGAAGTGTTGTACCAAAACCACCGGATAGACCAAGCTTATCACTTCTAGCTACCTAACACCAACATAATTGACAACATTTTCGTATATACGGTCATATTCTGTTCATTTGTTCAAGGAGAAGCCAGAAATATTTCTCTAATTGAACTTAACGAATTAAATCATTTTCAGTACTATTTCTTACGTAAAAAAAATCAACTTTCATCAAGATGAGTAATAATTTTACATATAAAACAAACACGTTTAATTTTATTTTTTTTAACATCATGGGAAAAAGTTAATTTTTTTTATCATTTTTTTTCTCAAGCCTTATTAGAAAACAAATAACGGTTTTTGATAGTAGGGTGGTCATTTAACAGTTTATAGCATTTAAAAAGACCTAGATTTTGATATCTACACTAAAATCTATATGTGGTTTTCCGGTTTTGTCAATTTCAAATAACATTTAAAAATCACACTAATGTGCTTTTTATGATAGTAATAATGTGCGGTTACTTACAGTCAAGCATCCCAACTTATTTTCAAATTAACTGCCTATAAAAGATTTCCAGCCAGATTCAGAACTTGCGAACTAAATCACAATAATAATTGAATAACTAATAACAAGTATACCATATCACAATATATAATTCTAATATCAATTATATAATGTAACAAATTAGTACTTAAATACTATATGGTCTTAATTCATCAATTAAAATAGTTCTTAAATATTCTAATTTTTAAAGATCTCGAACTTCTAATAGTTTAATAGCATTACAAAACAAACATAAGTCCAAGAGATCACAAAATTTTAAACATATATTTTTTTTTTAAAAAAAAAAAAAAACACAGTGCTGATATACTAGCTAGATGAGCCATCTGATTCACAAAACGAAATTTCCGTACAATACAGCATCTGATTATCCTTTAAAAGTAATCAAATTTAACTATTTTTGGCGTGAAATCTGTTTAATCGTATAAAATTCGTTAGTAAGGAATAAGGATAGAGTAAGTGGTTTATTCTGAAACCATTAATTATACCTTGTCCCTGTCTCTACTAGTTTTATTATTATTATTCTTATAAGTATTATTATTATTATTATTATTATTATTATTGTTATTTATTTTACATTAGTTTGACATCGCAATTTGCATGTATTATTATTAAATCAAACACTTTCTCCTTTTCCATCTTCACACGTAGCATATCTATACACCTTGCATTCTCTGTAAAATGCAACAAGCACGACATCATCTCCTCTCCGGAAGAAATTTCCGCCACACGTAATTTGGGCCTTTTTAATATCGAGTTACAAGCCTGGTAATGGTTTCTTTCACTAGAGACTACCAATTGGGCTTATAAGGTTTCTTATGAAATCCAAACCCATGTACAGTTAGGACTTAGGATCCATTCCTCAGTCCTCACTGACTCGGCACAAACGAAATACGAAGAAGGAATCGAGAATTTCTCTCCAGTCTCTGCTCCCCATGGCTTCAGTTAAATAATTCTTCGGTGTGAAGATCCTATGCTTTGTTCAAACATTTTTTCCGATTCATATGGTGTTAGTTCTTCTAGGTATTGTTTGGTAGATTTAGGCTTGAAATGCCTGACTATTTTCATTGAGATAAAACTAATTAAATTGCCAATTGAACATTTTAATTCCATATTATCTTAATTTTCAATAAAATGCATAAATGCTCTAGACAAAGTCATAACTAGGCCTAATATATAATGTAGTAATGCTCCACATGACACAAGGAAGTGCTAATTAAATTATTTCCTAACATATAATACCGTACCGATTGTACATACCTGGGTTGACATGTCATATATATAGATATAGAGGGTCTGTGTGCTCCAGTTTTTCAGCCGTTTGATCTGAAATTCAATGGTCCAGATTTAAGCGCCGAGGGAGTAATATCCGTTTTCTCTTTATTTTTTCCGTTTCCTCTCTCCGTCTATTTTATTTCGCTCCTTATCACCTTCGTTCGCGACGAAGTGAAACCTCCTACTTTTCGTGCTTTCTTCTCTAATCGGAGCCTTCGAGAACTCCGCTCATTGCCCCTACCTCTACTCTTCTCCTCCTTGACTCCGATAACCCGATAAACTCTTCTCGTCGCTCGTATCTCCACCTCAGTCGCTCACCTTACCCAGACGGCGATTGCCACCTCAGCAGTGCGGACCCCAGAACCCCTCTGCTCCTCTACCCCAGAACCCCAGATTAACTGTTGGAGCCTAAGTCAGGCTGTAGGCGAAGTCAGTGGTGATCCAGATTGGGCCCTCTCTCTCCCCTCAGTTTTTGCTAGCGACGCCTCTGCATATCTCTCCTCCCTAATTCCTAAATCCTAAAAGCACGATTTGCCTCTAGCCCAAGCAAATTGTTGCTTTGCTCTTTGTCCCAAGTAAGCATTGGCTTTTCTCTTTGCTATTTTGGTTAATTTGATTTAATTTGCTGCTACTTGGTTTAATTTGGTTCATTTTGCTGCAATTTCTAAATAAATAAATATGGTTTAATTTGCTCTTCAGAAGGACCAATCTGAAAAATTTCTGTCAAGGTGTACTACAAAAATCTAGCAGACCAAAAAGCTAACTAAGCTGTACTACAAAAATACTAAACACACACTATCACAGTCTCAAAAAAGCCATTTAATCTTTACTGCAAAAGAGAGAAGTAACAATGGACTCTTAAATCTGATATACAGCTCAATACATGTCATTTTAGAAAGCTGATCCCTGTATGTTAAAATCTACAACTTTATGCTATTTAGGATCTATTTGTTTTGCATTTACCATGTATGTCTAAATATTTGTTAAAATCCACAATTTTTATCCATTTTATTAAATGTGTTTGATGACAGGTTTGTGGCAGCAATAGTCAGGTACAGGTTTGGCGGGTGGTCAGAAGAAGGCTTTGGCTATAAGAGTGCCTTCTGTTTATTTTTTTATTTTTTAGTGGAAGGGTGCCTTTTGATTTGGTTATAAGATGAGTCAAGACTGGAAAATTTGATAGGGGTTTATTTGCAAAAAGGCATGTTTTCACTTATGTAAACTGTATTTTGTATTTAGTTTGTAAATATGCAACAAGTTGGAACCACTTGTGCGTTCCAGGCTTTATCTATTGTTTGTAAATATGAGTCAGAGTTTCTTGGTTTGTAAAGTTTGTACCGGCCTTCCAAGCTTTGTCTATTCATTATTGTTTGATATCTCTTTTGTAGGAATTCCTTTATCTATTCATTATCTTATTAATTTGTAGGCTTTATCTGAAATTGCAATGCTGTAACACATAAACCATTATGCATGACAAGTACAACCCCATCTCTTTAGAAAACTGAATCTCTGTACCACTGTTGATACTTGATACCATTGTTAATCTTTGTGGTACAACCCCATCTCTCTAAACTCCGTTGATATCAATCTATTTATCCAAACTGAAGCTTCATGGCAGTCATTTACAATCCAGGCACTACAATCCAGTCAAGCTGAAATGGTACAGTGCATAGGAAATAAAGCATATGATCCAGAGGAAGCAAGCTTTAAACTATTAGACGTATTCAATTTTGCAAAAATTAAACTAAAAGAACGAAAACTTGAAGCTAACAAGAACCGGTACTCATAACAGCAAACTTGAAACTAAAAAGCAACAACTATTCTGAAATAGTAAAGCATTGTCCAGAGGATAAAAAAAGTGGTAAATCATACGATCCAAATACACATTACATTTAAAAAATTAACAATAAAATCAGTACTATAATTACAATAACTAACACCCAAATTACAATAACTAACACCCAAATCTTCACTTCAACATTGCATGCCACACGGGTTTGTCATCTGGCACCAATTGCTTAAACTGCTAAAGAAAATTAGACAAGCTTTAAAATTAGGGTATCAATATGTGAAAGATAACTTGATTATCTTGTTCAGTAAGAGGAACATTAATGGTGAAAGAATGTAATGAAATGTACTTGAGAGAAAAGAATCAGATTTATTACATTTAGTAATTGGCAAAGCACATGACACAAGACTGGTTTAAAACCAGTAAATACAAGTAACCTGAGAAGCTCCAGAAGGTCTTGTCTCCTGTGAACTGATAATTTACCAGTATCATACTAAGTAACATCAGTTTGCTTAATAAATCTATTAATTAACTAATCAACAAATTAAGTATTCGATTAACTCATTACTCTATCAGGACTTTTACACTCCTATAATGCATTACTAGTATTTACAAATTTAGAAATTGCATCAGTTAATATAAAAAAATAAAATAAACGACAAATAATAAGTACTAGATAAAATAAGTAAAACTCTAAGGGTCCGCTCCAGAGGGGAGTACTTGGGAGAGGAGGAAGGGAACTCAGTACCCCCGATTTTGGGAGTAACCGAGTTCTCCCTCTTTCTGTCTCTCTAATACTCCAGGTTTCCGTCGATTCTCCCCGTCTGGAGCAAGGCACTCGCGTTCTCCCTCCCTTCCCTTCGCTCCGAGTACTCCCCTCTGGAGCGGACCCTAAGACTTATATCAAAGGCCGTATCTGCTTCAATTGAAGCTATGAAGGAAAAGGAGAAAACCCTAATAAATAAAAAAATTGAATGAAAAAAGATTACAAAAATATATGTGATTGGGGGTAAATGAATGTGAGAAATTACTTGTAACTGGCCATTTGCACCTTCGACAAGCTAGCTAGGATTTCATCACAAAGATCGGAAATTACTTGTCACAAGTTCCAAAACTGATAGCCACACACGCTTCGTCTGTTAGAGAGATTTAGTACAAGAAGTGATGGATGGTTTTGCGAGAAGAAGGGGAGATGTGGATCCGCATCCTCGACAGTCATTTAAAACGACTGTCCCGAGCAGTCCTTTCAGTTTGTCCGTTCGATCGCAATTCAACTGCGCACACGAAACGAAAGAAAATAATGCTCTCTCCACCTTACCCAACCTGCTCGAGTATCGCTACGAAGAAATATAACACATTAAGAAAATTATTAGAAAATCATTTCCTTCATCTACGTCTCCTTCGTTACCTCCACCTGACCAGAAGCGAAAGATCGATCAAGCGACAGACGAGAAGCGAGATAGTAGAATCGTTGAAAGAGAAACTGTAACATAGCAAATTACCAGACCCATTTTTTAATTAACTAGGTAAGGTAATTCACAAGAATTGGATGAAATTATTAGAAATTAATATCAATATTTAGTATATCATAAACAATTAAATCAAAAGTAACAGTAAAATCGACTCGAAATCGAAATTTCTAACTTTATGTAATATCTAAAAATTATGTACATAATTTTAGTAATATTAAGATTTAAGAAGTGCTAATTATTTGACCTTAGATTAATTAAATCTTAATAAAAACAATTAAAACTATTAAACTATATGAGTAGCAGCATCTGTGGCTACACCATTTTCGCCACAGTTAATCCAGAGAGGAAAATCACGCTGAAAATCGACTAAGTCGACTAGCAGCTGCGTGGCTTCATCTTTTTCTCTCCTTTCTCTTTCGATTTTCGCCGATCGTTCGATTTCTTCTCTCTTTTCTCCGGCGGATTTATGGAAAATCGCCGTGGGATCGAGTGTGGCTAGCCAATCTCTTTGAAGTCATCGCCATTTCCTGGCACAGTGGCCACTAGGGTTTCTCCGCGTGGGGAGCGATGATTGGCCGTGGGTATGAGTTGGAAATTAAGATTCGTGCTTGGAATCTCGACTACTGACTCCTCTCTTCTCTCTCTTCGCTGTCGCCTTGGCTATAAAAGCCCCAACTCGACTGAGGTGAGTTTTTGGCCGGTTTTTGAAAATTTTCCTTAAAAAGAAAAAGAGTGAATTTGAGAGAGAAAAGAGGAGAATAAGCAGAGAGATCCAAGGTATGAGTTTACGATGATGATTTTTGAGTTTTTCTTGTTTAAAAACCGAGCTAAAATGTTTGAACTGTGTAATTAGGGTTTTGAGCTCGGGTTGTTGATGAACTGTGCTTGCAACTGTGAAATGTTGAGTTTAACAGGGTTAAATTGGTTAGATAGTTGATTAAAACCTGTTATTGATGATAGGAATTGTTAGACATTAGTTGTATGGAGGTATTGAACTCGGTTTTAGGTCGATAAACCAAAATCTCGAATTCTGTTGAGTTTTCAGCTTAACTGAGCACAGGGGAGACTTCTTTGGTGCTTGTTGTGTGTGTTTGAGAGGTGGTACCAGCCTCAGGTACGGTGGTTGTACCACTGGTACTTTTCTGGTACCGTCGGCGATTCTGTCACTGATGACAGGGGCTGATTTGTGAAGAAACTTGGGTCTGAGGACCTAGTTGTAAGGAAAAATGACCTAAAAATTATTGAAAAGGGTCTTTTTGTGAAGAAAAAGGGCACAGATGTGAATTAAAATGATCTGAGGGCCCCTAGGTGAAATGTCGGATGAGATAATGGGTTCGGATCCTTCCCCCTCTGTCGGATCCGTGTCGGACCCGTTACGGCTGGCTCAGGTCAACTGGCCAGTTTGACCTGGCTTAGCCGTGTGGAGAAGTGAACTGGGCTGTGTTTTGGATTGGGCTTGGCCGAAAAAAAAAAAATTTCCTGTTGGCCCAGTGCGAATTAATTAGCCCAGTAAATAAAAAAAAAAAAATGGGCTTAAGCCCATGGCAGATTTTTGGACTTAAATTTAAAACTTAACTTATAATTAAGTTAACTAATGAAGGCTTAAGGATTTAATTAAATAATTAGGGAAAAGGCCACATTAAAAATGTCGGGTATTTCTCTAATTTGACGGTTTTCGGGAGATGATGAAATAGTTCGAGTGAGTCAAGAGCAGATACATGACAAAAATCACCGACTAAACTGATCCCAAATTAAACAAACAAAATAATTTGATTTTTGAGATTTTCGGAATTTAAGAAATTTCTTATTAAACTTTATTATAATATTTTCGGAAAAAAATAAATAAATTAAGTATATTTTAAATAAATTAAAATTATATTTTTATGATTAATTATTAAAATAAAATTTAAAGGAAAATAAAATAAATAAAAATAAAAAAATTTAAAGATTTAAAATAAAACATAATTTAAAAAATAATAATAAAAAATAAAATAATAAAAATAAAATAAAATAATAAATAAATATAATAAATAAAGATAAATTAAAGATATATATAATAGTTAAAACATAAATAGTAAGTATATATATATATATATATATATATATATATATATATATATATACATATATAATAATAATAATTTATAAACAGTTATACTTATAAACAATTAATATTAATAATTAAGTACTAGTATATAAAAATATATATATATATATACATACTATCCATAAAATATGTCTGATTAGATAGAATCTTGATGAGATTATAAAAACTAAACTAATAATTATGAAACTACCAGAACTACTGAAAATACAAGCAATTACTAGAAATTTATTATTAAGTCGGGACAGTCAAGTTGGACCTTAGTTAATTAAGGGAAGTAGCATTAGGATAGATAATAGTTAGATTAAGTCCTAATAAGTTCTTCACCTCCTTACAGGGGAGACAACTGAAGAAGGAATCGGACCGGACTTGGATACAGGTGCGGACACGTGGTTTTCTGTAGAATATTAGTCCTAATAATAATAATAATAATAATAATATTTAATGCATGACATGTTGTTAATTCCTTTGGATGCATTACCCTTTTGATCATTTAGATTTAGGAACAGATATTACAACTCAATCTTCATGTTGATTTAATCTCCTTTGATCAAGTTGATATGAAATTAGGCAAGCTTTGCAATATCCTTTGAAATTAGCCGGAATCCTTGAGAAATCACGATATTCTTGCCTGATAATCTTGGAAACATGACATGAAAGTCAATATCACTCTCCGGAGTCTGTCGACCACCGGCTTCGGCCAGTTCAGTAGCGCTATTAGAATATGGAATTCCCTCATGCCACCTGATATGTCAGGTAAGGGAAAGGTCTCCTCTTGTGCCCAGCCGGTTGGGAAAGGAACCTGAGTGAGATTTGATGATTACTTATATGATATGATTTACTTTCTGACTGTTACATGATTTATCTTGATTGTTATTATGCATTGCTTTTCAGTCCGTCATGGTGCTGATAGGTTCTTTTCTTCTCCGTTGTTCGGTATGCAGTCGGATAGAGATTGGCATTTCATTGTTCTTGATTCATTGTTTACTATCATTATTATTTATCATTTATTTATCATTGATTATTATTATTGTGGGGATTATTTCTGGACTAAGATTTCGACCAGAAATCCACGTCTGAAACTAAAACCCGCACTGAGAATCATATTCTCACATCCGTGTTTGTTTTGCATGTTTTCCTCGGCGGTTGGGGGTTCCAGACGACACACCGGCCCTTGAGAGGTCCGCCTTTGATGACTTTTGATGGGTCCCACGTCCACCTACGTACCTATATACCTCACATGCGCACAGTTATATCTTATCATGTGTCCTTAGCCTCTACCGGAGTTTATTTTTATATCGAGTATGTTCCACTGCCACCACCTGCCCCTCCATCTCCACCAGTGACCCCACCACCCACACCGGAGCCTGTTGTCAGTCCCATTCTCATAGATGAGGATGGGGATGAGATTTTAGACGAGTGACCTTGTGCCTGTCTTACTATATTAGTATAGATACTTAGACTAGGAGACGGTTTTGATTTTTTTACATTATGCTAGTCTCTATAGACAAATGAGTCGAGGGCTAGCATATATGTTGTATATATTTATAGTCTCCAGTCTTGATCCTTAGTTATGAGCGTGTTGTATGATATTTTATTTGAGACTTGTACTGGTTGCGCATGTGATATGTATTATATATGTGTGTTGTGACTTGTTGCTTGTCTGTGTATGCCTTGCTACTTATACTTGTGATGGATAATATTTGTTTATATTATCTGTGATTAGTGATCGTTTACTTTTATTTAGAAAAAAAAATATGAACCGTTTTGCACGACTAAGCCTTACGGAGGTACATTATTTGTACTTTCGTGGCGGGAATTCTGTTACATCTTGCTGCGGGATGTGACAGAAACAGTGAGGTGAGACAATAGAAGCGTTGAAGCGAGTCAGTAGATCGAGCGATGACAGATTAGTATCACTCTCTTAGCACTCCAAGTACCTCCGTCTCCTCTCGAAACCCTAGACAGGCGAGCTCTTTCTTGATTCCTGTGGCATTCTTGTTATGTTATTTTTTTTTCCAAGGTTGCTTTCTGTTGAATGTTGTTAAGCAAATTGATTTCTTATTTTTTTTGTATTTCTTGCTTTTAGAACAAAAGTTCAACATATTAACTTACTGAGAGATACAACTGAGCCGTAATTTTTGTTCTATCTATAGTGAAATTAAGCACAATTTAATTTTATGTCCAATTTACTGGACAAGTTGTTTTTCATCTTTTAATTTAGCTTGAATTAGAATGTTGATTCTCATTCACAAGCACATCTTTTAGTTTAGCTTTTCATCTTTTAATTTAGCTTGGACAAGCACAATTTAATTTTATGCGCAATTTACTGGACAAATTGTTAATTCTCATTCACTACAGAAAATGCATTTTAGTGGATGAGTTGGCTATCAACAATTCAGAAACCAGTGATGAGAGTTAGAATTTAATGGAGAGTTTCGGTTTTCATGAAAACCCCTTTTGCAAGGCATTACAGAATTTCAAGGATATTCAATGTAATGGATTTTCCCCTAATTTAGACAAGTTTTGAGGATAGTTTCTTATTAAGCCTGTGAATTAGGATCATTTTCTAAAAGCTGCAGCCATATTCTATTACTTATTCATAAGCTTATGTGGAACCTAACGGTGCTTCAGAGTGGTGCATAGTTAGCATAGAAAATTGATGATGATATCATGGTTTTTGGCACCTAAAACCTGTCAAAACTTTTTATTCACACTTCATCTTCTAGTCAAGTTAATTTGATTGCTAGACACCAGAAAAAAAAGCTTAATTTTTTTTAGTATTTTCATCTTCTTCTGTTTACTGAAATTTTAAATTGCTAAGTTATCTTGGTGTGTTTCAGGTACTTAAAGGACGAGACTTCTGTGCTATTATTACTATATCCTTTGGTTCAGGGAAATGTTGATTTTCTAGAGTACTATCTCATGTGAACTGATTTGGATACATTGAAGAAGCAATGTATTAGGAATTTAGAAGATGTATTAGATGCATGTATTGTAATATGACTTGAGTTGTTGCTGAATGTGATTTGTAGCTGAACCAATAAATGGATTATGAGTTTATTTGAAATTTGATTTTGTGTACCTATTTAATTTGAACGTAGTAAAGCTTGATAACCCTTCAATTTTCTTATGAACAGTGTCATTTGTTTTTTTCAGATTGAATTACCCTGAATTATCCTGGCCATCGTTTATAATCGTGCGGATGGGGGATAATGGATGAGGGCGGTGGTTTTTTTTTTGGCTGGGCATGTTGCGCTATTGTATGTGTGTGCTGCTGTTTGTGTGCTCCTTTTTCTTTTGTGTCTTACATTTTGGTGCGCGGCATTTAATTATGGCCCATGTTTTTTGTGCACCGATTATTTTGTCCTCTCTCCCATCCCACCTCTTCCGAATCCAATCCCACCTCTTTTGTAAAAAAGTCAACAAATTCATTTATCCTCTCAACCATCCCACCTCTTCCCTCTATACTTTCTCCCCAAGAAGAAAAAAAAACAGTGTCCTCCCTCTCTTCTTTCTTACCGAGGGAAAAAAATCGCAGCCCCACCGTCTCTTTCTTTCCCATCGCACATGAAATAGCTGCCTCTCGCCTCACCTCCAAAATGATAGAATGTTGGGGGTCGACTGCTGAGAGAGGAGCCTGGAGAGGATGGGGACTGGGCAGCGATGCGGCGGGTGTGTGGGAGAAATGGGCTACAAACAGCGCCGGCTCTTCAGGCGAGCTTTCAACCATCCTCTCCAATTTCTTTCTAATTTCTTCTCTCATGTTCCTACTAATGGGTAAATATTATTGATCGAGGTATAAACCAGGGTCAAAAGAAAACCTTGTTTACCTGACTAGTCGTTTGAGTAAAGCAAAGGTGTCGAACCCACAGAGACGGTGATGAATACTAATCTTATTCTTTTACTAAAGCTAGATGATAAATGTTTATGTTGTTTTGGTTTAATGAAATTAAAAAAATGATGCAATTGACTAAAACAAATAAAATAAATATTTTTGTTGTTTTCTGGAGTAAAATATGCAATAAAAGATGCCTTAGGGTTCGATTTCACTTAGGATTGGTCACAGGGTCATGAATCGTAGTACTTTCGTGTTCTGACCCACTAACACGGTCCGTATTGTGTCCAATTCGGTCTGTATTCCACTGTGTAAACTCTATGTTCTGCTTATTGATTTGATTAGTTCGCGCTAAAGGTCCATCTAGCCATACCTAAACTCCTTAGTCCTCCGCTTTCGCCTATTGGACACGGTATTTGGTATAGAACCTAGTGTTAACCCTCATCAAGTGTATTGTACCTCAACTTTCGTGATGTTGGTAGACTTACTCGAGTTTACTTATTGTTTTCTACGAGACATCTATTATAAACTTTCGTTCTAATAGAAACCTTCACCTTTCAGTTACAAGTTGATTGACTTTCGCCTTTAAACCTATCTCGAATTACTTATGCAAGTTTTAATTATCAATTGATGTTTTAGTCCTAATAAGATGTGGCCATTCATCTATTAAGTAACACAATATAACAATCAATTCTAAACACAAGCATAAACCATAAAATTCCAACAAGTAAATAGCATTACTAATCAACAACAAGTATCACATAACGAACCAAATCCTAAGCTACATCTACTCCTAAGACAATGAAAGTCTAGCCTAACATAGTCTCAAACAACACATAAATAATAATAAAAACAAGATACAAACTTCATGACAACAACAAATAAGAGAAAAGGAAGAGATACAACAATATCTTGCTTTACTCCTATTTGAACCGAAGTCTGAAGACGTGGTTGGATTGAAACTGCCGCCGTCGCGTCTATAATCTCACCAAAGTCGCTGCCATGGTCGAGTGCTGATGGAAAAGTGGAATTCCCATGCCTTTCGGCGTGAGAACGGTGGTGGGAGGTGGGAGAATGATGGCTGGAGGAAGAAGATCTGCTCCCCAAGCAATAGAGACGTATATATAGCAACCTTGGCCCTCATTTCTGTCTCTGGACGCCCTAGAGGTGTTTCCCAACTTGCCAATCGCATTAGAAACCTTTCCATAAGAGAAAAATCGTTTCCAATCATGACAGACTTTCTTTGTATGGAATACGGACCGTATTAAAGGGAATTCGGACCGTATTGAGAAAATAGAGAATTTCCAGCATGGCAATTCGGTCCGAATTGGTAGTAATGCGGTCCGAATTCATGTGCATCTAGCATTGCGCAGTGTTTGGGGCATAACTTCTTCATCCGGAACCCGATTGAGTTGATTCAAAGCTCGTTGGAAAGCTTAGAACGAGCTTCACAATGCTATGAATTCCTTTTGATCATTCCCTTCTTGTAGATTCTCCATTTGTTACAATTAATGTGGCCTATCCACCAAGTTCCTGCAAAGCAAAACAAATTCCACGACAGTATCCAATCTTGACAAATGTAGGACAAAACACGATGGATTTAATGGTTTCAGTCACAATTTCGATGTAAAGTCTGGCCAAAATAATAGTATAAATATGAGATATCAAATCCCCCCAAACTTAAAACTTGCTTGTCCTCAAGCAAAATCCTAAAGTTAGAAGAATAAACTGGACCTAGACTTAATATCGAAATTAAAATGTAAGTCAGAAATTTAATTAATTGTACCAAATTGCAAGTTAATCACGCTTTCAAGATTGTTCAATCGATTTTCTCAAACAAGGGTTAAGTTCGTTTCATGCCAATTCGTGTGACTCTTGGTCCTTAGAATTTTAATTGCAAGTCATGGATTCTAACTTTCCTTTGTCGAACAAAATGCAAACCTAATTTTATTCGCCCGTTCTTTTCCACGTCTCACAAAAATTTGTAAAGAAGATTTATCAAAGTCGTAAATCTTATAATGAATCTAACTCAAAACTTTTTGTTTTCACCAATTTATTTCGTGCAAGTCGAGTCGCGGTGATTTACATCACTTAAGGTTTTACGCTATTGGAACTTGGATTTTGCTACCAGCACATGACGCACTGGGGAGGTCGGACCGGTTTTTACGCCTTACCGCCACGGTCCACTATGGAATTTTTTTGTTCCACCCTCCAATATTTGTGGAATTTTTATTTGGAATTGCAAGTCCCCTCGCACCTTCATTTTCGCAACTATTTAGATTTATTCAATTTAAGTTTGCTTGTTGGTGATTCAAGCGATGAAAAACGATTTCCAAAAGTCTAGACCATCTTATAATTTCCGAAGTCGATAAAAACTCTTTTTGAACAAAAGTTTGTAAAACATAAATCCGTTCACTCGGCGAAAAGTTATAGTTTTGACTAACTCTTGTTTAAACAATTCAAGCAACCAATTTTCAAATCCAATCAAATGCAATTTTAAATACATCCGGTCCATTGGCACACAAGCTAGTTTGAAACTTCTTAACAAACGAGAGTTTTCAAAAATCAAATTGAACCTTAGTGGATTTTGAAGAATTTCGAAGAATTTAGCGTGAATTTTCTCAAAGGCTTGTTTGGATGGTGCGGGAATAGTGGGAATAGTGTGAAAAAGTGGGAAGAGTAGGAAGAGTGGGAAGAGTGGGAAGAGTGCTATTCCTAGGTCGTTTGGATGGTGAGTTTAGGAATAGCGTTGGGAAGTGTGAAAAAGTAGAGAGAAAAGTGTTGTTGGGAAGAGTGGGAAGAGTGGGAAGAGTGGGAAGAGTGACTATTCCCACTATTCTCCTATTCCGGGAAGCATCCAAACGAGCCCAAAAACAAACCATTGGTACACTTAATCATATTTCTAACTTCTTTCAAAACAATTAAAAGGCATTTGTGACTTTTCAAAAATTTCAGCAAGGAATTCGGACCAAATTGAAGTGAATTCGGACTGAATTGGAGTGCAAATTAAGGGCTGTTTTGAACTGACAGAGGAATACGGTCCGAATTCATGGGAATTCGGTCCGTATTGAGAAGTAAAAACCATTCTGTTAATTTTTCTAAGAAGAATTCGGTCTGTATTGCCTGGAATACGGTCCGAATTGAGATGACAGAATCAAAATTTAGTTTTTTTCATGCAAAATTTTCATGTTGGTTTTGCTTTTCCTTCTTTCCCCCCAAACTTAATTCAAGGCATTGTCCCCAATGCAATCACAGGGATAAATAAAAATGAGGAAAAAGGAAACTTACAGGATCATTGCGTGGAGAAGTCGTGGCAATTAGCATGGATTTGGCAACAACTAGTGCACAATCGGCTACATTCTACATGACTTCGACATGAGACAGCGACATATTGGTTGATTTTCTTGTGGCATGCAATTCGCATGAGGTCGTGCGTGGGTCGTGTGCTTCTTATTGCTCGACCCGTGGTGCTCTAGCGTGAGTTGCAAGTAGGACATCCACAACGAATCAAAACCTGCATATCCAACAATGAAGTTCAAACCAACCAAGAGAGATATTTTTTGTTTTTTTTTTTTTTTGATAGAAAATCTAAAGGAATAAATAAATGAAAATTTTAGAACTTGGGTTGCCTCCCAAGAAGCGCTTGTTTTAGGTCACGAGCTTGACCACCTCTCGTGTTCATCTTATCTTCACTTTACGGCCGGTTAACGCATCATAATTCACCCAAAAGTACTTGAGATAGACTTTTGAAACATGCTTGGTGCTTTCTTGTTTAGATGTCATCTTTCTTCGCTCGATTGTGATGTGATAATTAATTCGTGATTCATTGCCTTCCATCGCATCACAATTCTTCAAGCATTTTCCAAGTTGAGAGCTCAAGTCGAATTTGGTGAACTTGTCATTTGTCGCGTCGGATGCCTCGACTTCGAGAGGGTTATCACCATCTTTCTTCTTGTCAAATTCATCAATAATGGAAACTATTGGAGGATCCTTCAATTCCAACTCATTAGATTTATCAATATAAGTTAATCTAAGTGGAATGAAAATTGGGAGAGAAATAGATAGAGGTGCTACATACTTTGGTTCTTCATTTTTCTCTTGTTTTTCATTTATTTCAAATTGAGTATCATCATCACTATCAGTCTCATAACAAATTGCAATTTGTTTTAGAGAACTAAAACTTTCTAATTCTTCATTACCTCGCAATGTCATTTTATCTTTTTGTTCATCTTGTGAGCTATATGAGGAACATGTTTCTTGGACAATATCATTCTCAAGCATCTTTTCTACTTGTGTGGCATATTTGTCAAGATTGTTAAACTTTGATGATAGAGAATTCAATCTTCCAAGAATTTCCTCATTTTTCTTTATTTGATTGTCCATAAAATCTTCAAATCTTAATTCATCATGTGACATTTGCAAAGGTAATTGAGAATTATAAGTTTCAGAAAAGAAAGTCGACCTAGAGTCATGTCGAGACATTGAGCTTTCATTATAGCAAGAGAAATAAGAGTTATTAGTCAAACCAAAGTTGCATGCATTGTGTTCGGGTCTTGCACCAAGGCGTTCGGCATGCCATGTGGTCGAGTGAGAGGCCAAGTGCATGCTCAAATTCCTTTTTCGTGCAGCTCGTGATGTGCTAGTGCCTGCATGTCGCATGTCATTGTGTCTTTCCTCACGCATTGCCCTTATTATATTGTCCACCGCATCAACTTGATGTTTTAGTCGAGCCATTGGAAGATTGGGTCCCATCATGTGATGTGGTGCATGTTCCGTTTGGTAAGTACAAGGGTCATCGTGCTCACTCCAATTGTCCTCCATATCATGATCAGATTCCTGAAAAGAGTGAAACATGGTGATACAAGTGAGATTATTTTTTTTCTTTTTTTATGATAAAATAAATAAATAAATAAATCTAGTCTTTAGCTACCAAAATAAGGAATTAATATCATGCTACCATCCCCGGCAACGGCGCCATTTTGATCTAGGTATAAACCAGGGTCAAAAGAAAACCTTGTTTACCTGACTAGTCGTTTGAGTAAAGCAAAGGTGTCGAACCCACAGAGACGGTGATGAATACTAATCTTATTCTTTTACTAAAGCTAGATGATAAATGTTTATGTTGTTTTGGTTTAATGAAATTAAAGAAATGATGCAATTGACTAAAACAAATAAAATAAATATTTTTGTTGTTTTCTGGAGTAAAATATGCAATAAAAGATGCCTTAGGGTTCGATTTCACTTAGGATTGGTCACAGGGTAGTAAATCATAGCACTTTCGTGTTTTGACCCAACAATACGGTCCGTATTGTGTCCAATACCGTCCGTATTCCACTGTGTAAACTCTATGTTCTGCTTATTGATTTGATTAGTTCGTGCTAAAGGTCCATCTAGCCATACCTAAACTCCCTAGTCCTCCGCTTTCGCCTATTGGACACGGTATTTGGTATAGAATCTAGTGTTAACCGTCATCAAGTGTATTGTACCTCAACTTTCGTGATGTTGGTAGACTTACTCGAGTTTACTTGTTGTTTTCTGCGAGACATCTATTATAAACTTTCGTTCTAATAGAAACCTTCACCTTTCAGTTACAAGTTGATTGACTTTCGCCTTTTAACCTATCTCGAATTACTTATGCAAGTTTTAATTATCAATTGATGTTTTAGTCCTAATAAGATGTGGCCATTCATCTATTAAGTAACACAATATAACAATCAATTCTAAACACAAGCATAAACCATAAAATTCCAACAAGTAAATAGCATTACTAATCAACAACAAGTATCACATAACGAACCAAATCCTAAGCTACATCTACTCCTAAGACAATGAAAGTCTAGCCTAACATAGTCTCAAACAACACATAAATAATAATAAAAACAAGATACAAACTTCATGACAACAACAAATAAGAGAAAAGGAAGAGATACAACAATATCTTGCTTTACTCCTATTTGAACTGAAGTCTGAAGACGTGGTTGGATTGAAACTGCCGCCGTCGCGTCTATAATCTCACCAAAGTCGCTGCCATGGTCGAGTGCTGATGGAAAAGTGGAATTCCCACGCCTTTCGGCGTGAGAACGGTGGTGGGAGGTGGGAGAATGATGGCTGGAGGAAGAAGATCTGCTCCCCAAGCAATAGAGACGTATATATAGCAACCTTGGCCCTCATTTCTGTCTCTGGACGCCCTAGAGGTGTTTCCCAACTTGCCAATCGCATTAGAAACCTTTCCATAAGAGAAAAATCGTTTCCAATCATGACAGACTTTCTTTGTATGGAATACGGACCGTATTAAAGGGAATTCGGACCGTATTGAGAAAATAGAGAATTTCCAGCATGGCAATTCGGTCCGAATTGGTAGTAATGCGGTCCGAATTCATGTGCATCTAGCATTGCGCAGTGTTTGGGGCATAACTTCTTCATCCGGAACCCGATTGAGTTGATTCAAAGCTCGTTGGAAAGCTTAGAACGAGCTTCACAATGCTATGAATTCCTTTTGATCATTCCCTTCTTGTAGATTCTCCATTTGTTACAATTAATGTGGCCTATCCACCAAGTTCCTGCAAAGCAAAACAAATTCCACGACAGTATCCAATCTTGACAAATGTAGGACAAAACACGATGGATTTAATGGTTTCAGTCACAATTTCAATGTAAAGTCTGGCCAAAATAATAGTATAAATATGAGATATCAATTATCTTTCAACCATCCTCTTCAGTAAGTGTTGCCTTGTCAGCCTATGTGCTCACGAAAGAGGATATGGTTGTGATGGTGGCTTCCTACCAAGTTTTTATTGGGTGTGTTTCACATATCAGGTCCATTTGTTGTTATTTTTTTTTACAGAAATTATATTGCTTTTCACCTCCACCCACTATTGCTTCTCAAATTTGGATAAAATAATAAACTAGAGAGGCATGAGGAGACATGTACTCTTTTGATATTTTTTCAAAAAAAAAAAAAATAATCAGGTATGTTTGGTATTTGAGTTGATAATTTTCATGTAAATTATCCTCAGATTTGAATTTTAAATAAATCATTTTAGTTCAATTCAAAGCTTATGATGGAAAATTTAGAATCATTAATCTACAAAACTGTTGCATATTCTAAAGATTTACTTTCCTATGAATTTGATCACTTAATGAATTTGATCCAATTTTCCTTGCTGCAATTATTTATGGGTTTTTGGGAAAATAAAGATTCTTCAAAAAAAAAAAATCAATTTCATTTCTTTTTACCATTACAAATAATGCTTCTGGTTAATATTTCATATAACACTTGGGGCATGGAGAGAATCAAGATGTACTATCTAGAAAGGCCATTCATGGGGCTTGGTTAGTCATATAATTAAAATTTTGATTTTTTTTGGGAATTTTTTTTTTTACTCTTTGGAAGAGTGGTTTAGTTAGTCATATAATTTTAACTTGGTTTGTTTGCATTGTTTATTCCATAATAACCAGCATAGTTGTATGGACAACACTTAGATATTCCAATTTGTCCAGTGATTCTTATTTCATTTTATTTTTACCCATTTCAAACTCACAGCTTACCGCCTGATAAAGGAAATAAACCCTAGGTCAAATAAATTTATACCTAGAACTCAACCTCACTAGTCGTTACGATAAAGCTTTAGGGTCGAACCCAAGGGACAGATTATGAATACCGGACTTATCCTTTCTCAAAATCTAGACAAGCAAATAAGAGTGTTTTTGGGTAAACTAATCAAACAACTAAAAAAGAGTGCAAGAATGTAAATGTTTTTGGGTATTTTTAATATAAAATATGCAAACGAAGGTCCTAGGGTTCAGGTTTCACCTTGGTTAGGACTCTAGAACATTGGACTTATCACTTTCGTGCATAGAACAATATTTTTCAAGCGTTCAACTCTCAGTTCGGTTCGAACCAGACCCGTTCGGTCCGAACAGAGAGTGAAAGTGTTGTTGGAGTTATGTCCTAGAAGTCAATATTTCATGACTTATTTTCTTAGTTTATGTTAATGATGATATTTGATCATTTGTTCCTAGAGTTTATTATTGACAGATCATTCAGGTTGAGGATCTGAATTGTAGATCTCTGTGGATCATTCATTAGAATGACAATAATAAATCTAAATCGTCCATAATCTTGATAATTAACAAGGAACATTAATTATCATAAAAGATTAGTATGCAAGTTAAGTGATGATTAAGTTCTACAAATCATAGGTAAGGAGTTACCGACTTAATTGCATATGTGTATGTTATTGGAACATAGTACAGGACTTGACCCAATGAAATAAACATTTGGATTGTGTTATGTGTCATTGTTTATTTCATATGAGTTTGATTCTGAGTTTGAGATGTTCACCTTTTCCACATGAGGATAGATTCAATAAATATCGTCTAACGTTGATTCCTGATAAAGGCTGCTATAAGGACTTTATTTATGTTCTCTTGAATTGTGCGGGGAAAAGTTGTTCATCAAGAAAACCGTATGTCCCTCATTAGTATACCTAGTGAGTGATAATATCTGTTTGGGCCCCTTGATGGAGTTGGATCGTATGCATGCAAACTAGACGATCAACTCTAGATCAAGAAATGTATAATCTGCAAGAATGACACATTCCTATCTTGGATTATACAAAGATATCGTGTGACATAAGAATCAAACAAAGAAATACTTTTATTTCTTATGCAGGATTGAGATATTGTAACGGTACATTATTTATACGAATTGGGAATCATAACGTGTTGCTAGATACCGCTTATGATTATTGGAAATAAATAACGATTTATTTCCATGGCCAACATAGTATAAATCCTCAAATAGGGTCGCACAAATAAGATATTGACCACACGTGCGTTATTTATTCATATTGGAGAATACGAGACATGATAAGTTGATTAATTAATTATATGTTGTTATGAACCATAATAATTAATTATATCAAATGGATCATGTTAGAAATAATTTAATGCATAAAGCTCTTCAAGAATTAATTATTAATAAGTTAATAATTAATTATATACAACACATATAATTTCTAGAATTATATTAAGCTAATGGGTTTTATTTAGTTAGTAAATTAAAAGCCCAAATTAAAGAGAATTAAAGGGGATTCATTAATTGGTGAATTAATGAATAAAGGCCTTTTATTGAGATAGCCCAAGAAAGCCCATTAGGTGGCCTCTTAGGGTGGATGGCATACTTGTAAATAGCTACAAGTGTGGATGAGAGATGGGTGGTCTATAAATAGGGGGTTCTTTTAGAGAGCAAACCCTAGCCACCACACCCTCTCTTCCTCTTCTCCCATGCGCCATCTCTCCCTCTCATTCTCTCTTGAGCTCATGTGTTGAGCACCCCTATCCCATCTCTCTTCCTCCATTAAAATAGTTTAATAGAAAGAGAAACTTGGATTTGAAAAGGGGAGAGCTTGGACTTGAGAGAAACTAGCATCTCTCTCAAGTCGTGGTTGCTATCTTTGGTGGGCTAGAGGCGATCAAGATGGTGGAGGTGGTGGAGCACGCACCCCATCGACTCCCATGCCATGGATTCGAGCCTCATGAATACAATTTCATGAGAGGTACAATTTCTCCTACTTTCTCTCTTGATTTGATGTGTGAATGCTTTAGCACTAGATCCTTGTCTTGCTTGATGTTTAATGGAGATTAATTAGTTGTAATTGATCTAAAAATTAAAATATGAGCATTTCCTAACAAGTGTGTGGTTTTGACTTTTTATAGTACTCTATACTTTGTGTCAGGGTTTGTTGGCTAAACCTAGACTTCTAAACCTCAGCGTTTGCCTGTTGGACTAGGGTCTGGTTTAATCACAACCTAACCTAATGAGGTTAACTAAATCGTAACTTTTGGTAAAGACTTAATCAACATAAACTTGTTTGTTGGTTTTTGTAAGGATATTTAGGCGTCTTTTGAACTATCTAAAAACCACGCTTTTGGCGTAAGTTAATCTCTCCTTTCGGATCTACGATTTACCCCAGGTACTTTATCTAAATTAACTTGACTAACCTAACTTTGGAACTTAACTAAATGTGGCCATCATCTAGAAGTTTAATCAGATTTAATCAAGCAATTCAAACAAGCAATTAACATAATTCTCAACAAAGCAAATCAACAAAACATATTATAAAATATCCAGTCAAATCACAACATCAAAACCTAAGTTACTTCCCTACTCCTAAGACTGCATTAATTAAAACACACAAGAAATAATATAGAAATAACAAGATACAAGCCCATGAGAATTAGAGAAGAAAAACATAAAAGAATAAATCAACTACTCCCTTATGCTTCCAAAACAGCTATGTCGGCTCTCTGTTCGGACCGAACTAGTTCCAATTCGGACCGAAGTAGTCCCAGTTCGGACCGAAGTGATCTCAGTTCGGACCGAACTGATACCAGTTCGGACCGGACAGAGAGTAAATCCAGCATATAGTATTTCAGGCATAATTTCTTCATTCGGACTCCGATTGAGGTGATTCAAAAACTGTTGTAAAGCTTAGGAAGAGCTCTACAATTCTATGGATTCAATTTAGTCATTTTGATCTCCAAAATTCTCCCTTTTTTTGCAATTATTGCATGTTTGGTCCGAGCAGAGCCCCGTTCGGTCCGAGCATGAGTCATTCGGTCCGAACAGCGGCCTGGACAGTGCCTCTAAGTGCTAGGAATGAGTCGTCTAGCGTATGCCAAGTGCGAAAATCCATCTAAAATTCGAGAATGCACCAGAAATCATCAAGAAACTTGAAAACAAGAGAAAAGACGACGGTAGAGCCAATTCCTAGAAAATCATAGTAATTTATTAAATAATTTCATGGTTTGAGTTTTATTTGAGTGTCAAGTACGGTCCAAATACTCACAAATAATAATGATATCAAATCCCCCCAAACTTAAACTTTGCTTGTCCTCAAGCAATGCCCTAGCTTAGAATTTTGGAATGTACTTAGACTTAAAAATCGAGTCGAATCCCAAACCAAGAAATGCGGTGAAACCAATTGCTTATGCCTAAAGTTTTTCACACTTCAACAAATAGAGCTAAATCAAAATTATTTTCAAGTACTAAGTTTAGATTTCTACTAGTAAATCAATGCCTCTCTTGTTCCTAATAAAGCTTTTCTTAATTCAAGAACTCTAGCTTCACTTCATCAATTCACATGCAATCTCAATTACCCGTTCTTTTTCGTGTCTCACAAAAATTTGTAAAGAAGTTTTATCAAAGTTGGAAAATTTATAATGAATCTAACTCAACCGAATTTTTTAGTTTTCACCAATTTATTTGTGCAAGTTGAGTCGCGGTGATTTACATCACTTAGGGTTTTACGCCATTGAGACTTGGATTGAGCTACCGGCACATGACGCACCGAGGAGGTCGGACCGATTTTTATGCCTTACCGCTACGGTCCACTTGTGGATCAATTACGCCTTACCGCGACCACCCTCCAATATTTGTGGATTTTTGTTTGTTTGATTTTTAAGTCTCTTCGCACCCTCATTTACGCAATGATTTAGATTTTGTCCAATTTAAGTTTACTTGTTGGCGATTCAAGCGATTAAGACCAAGTCAAGATTCATTTTATGCGTTCCAAAATTGATAAAAATTCTTTTTAACAAAAGTTTGCAAGCCACAAATCAGTTCACTCGGCAAAAACTTGTGAGAGTTGACTTAAAGTGATTTAACAATTTCAAGCATCCAAAAATCGAGTTCTATCCTTTCAAAATAATTTCACTTCGGTCCATTGGTGCATAAAGATCAACTAGAGATGTCTAAACATTCTAAAGCACTTGAGAAAACTTTTGATTCGCTTAAAACCTTTTCAAAACAGTGCGAAATTGTCATTCAAATCCAAATCGAGAGAGAAACAAGGCACAATCAACAAATTTCTCAAACAAAACAAGGCAAGTGTAGTGCAAAAAGTGACCAACAGGGTCTTCATTCGGACCGAACTGAATCCAGTTCGAACCGAACTAAGAACGAAAAATGCAAAAATTTTGCGACATGAGTTGAAAACTTCAATTTTTCCTCCTATTTCCCTTCCCCCAAACTTAAATCAAGCATTGTCCTCAATGCAATCAATCAAATAGAAAAGTAAATAGGAAGGAAAAGAGAGCTTAGCCAATTTTTGCTTTGCACCGTGTTGATTTGATCCTAGTTAATCTTCTCGATGTCTAGGATGGCTCCAATTGTCTTCTAGATCTGTTATGCAACCCGTATGAGGTCGTGCGGGGGTCTCTCAAGTCTTCTAACCCTTGGTGCTCTAGCACGAGTTGCACTTGACATTGTTGTGATCCTACAAAACAAACAAACACAAAACTCCAAATTAAACACTAATTTTTTTATATTTTAAAATTAAAAGAAAAAAAAACTAATGAATAAATAAAATAAAAGATACAATGTCTAGTCTCTCGATACTTAAATAAGGATCCAATATCAACACCGTCCCCGGCAACGGCGCCAATTTGATGAAGGCGTAAAACCTAGATATCAAATAAATTTGTACCTAAGACTTAACCTCACTAGTCGATGTTGGTAAAGTTCTAGGGTCGAACTCAAGGGACGGATTATGAATACCGGACTTATTCGTTCTCAAAATCTAGACGGATGATTTTTAATGAATTTTGGATTAAATAACAGTAACTAAATAACAAGATAAAAACAATTGCAAATAACGACTAACTAAGGATATTTTTGGTTCTTTTTGCTATAAGAATTTGTCTAACAAGTAATATTAAATTTTGGGGTTTTATAACAGGATAAAAGGGCGTCTTAGGACTCGGATTTCACTTTAGTTTGGACTCGGAATTATCGATCAAGTTACTTTCATAACTTAACAGATAAACCAAGCAAACACCTCCTGCTCGACCCGAGCAAAGACCTCACTCGGTCCGAGCAGTAGGCATATGTGCTCAAACTTGTACACTTTTGTTACTTTATAACTTGATCTAGAGTTCGTTGGTTGATCCTAAACTTCTAATCCTCAGCTTTCGCTTGTTGGGCAAGGGTCTGGTCAATCTCAACTCACCCTAATAGGAACAATTAACTCACAACTTTTGGTATAGAAATTAATTATCCTAACTAATCTGTTTGTGTTCTTAGGAATATTTAGATGATCTTTTGAACCTATCTAAACGTTGCACTTTTGATGCTAACTAATCTCCCTTTTCGGATCACAGATTTACTCCAAGTTCTCGATTAAACTAACTTAACCTATTCAACTTTAGACTTAACTAGATGTGGCCATATCTAGAAGCATAATCAAATCAAGCCAAGTAATTTAATCAAGTAATAATCAATAATACAAAATAGATCAATAACAAGTCATATCATAACAAAATATATCAAGTCATACATCCAAATATCAGTTACTTTCCTACTCCTAAGACTGCATAAAAACTAGCCTAACATAGTATCATAAACAACAATAATAAATTGCAGAATCATAAAGATACAAGCCATAGGAAAAATCAATAAAAGTATAGGAAGAGATAACCAAATACTCCTTCTATGCTTCAACAATAGATCCTACAAGCCATGGAAAATGATAGATGTGGGTCTCAACTCTATGCTGTTGCCGTCGCATCAAAACAAGGGTAAAGCCAGAGTTTGGTGGTGAAACAACGGTCAAAAACGCCTCCCAAGGAACCAGCCCCTTTTCTGTAGAAGAAGCTGCCTTATATGCCCATCTCAGGCACTTGGGGAGCAAGTTAGGGCACCAGGTCGGCCAAATCTTGCCAAAAGATCACTTTCCATCCTTGAAAAGTTGCCAAAACATCATCAGTCGGCGCACTGCTCGACCCGAGCGAAGGGTTCACTTGGTCCGAGCGCTAACCAGGAGAGACTTGCCGACTTCAATGCTGTTTGGGTCGAGTAAGTGGAGCACTCGGGTCGAGCAAGGGTCCATTCAGACCGAGCACTCAGAGAAAAGTGGTGGCTGTGGCCCTGTATCATGCCAAGTCCAAGCAGAGATCCACTCGGGTCGAATAGCAGGTCGATCAGTCCGAGTGGAGGCTAGACAGAGGTGCCATGCCCTAGGAATGAGTCGTCTAGCCATGCTCCATGCTAGGAATGAGTCGTCTAGCGTGCTGAAGTGCTGAGAATCCATCTAAAAGCTCAAATATCACCTAAAACCCTGCAAAATAGGAGAAGACACGACGGCATAGCCAAATCCTGGAAAAACATGATAAATTGTCAAGCATTTTAATGGTTTGAGTATCTTTTAAGTGCCAAGTATGGTCCAAATACCTACAAATAATAATGATATCACCGCTCGAGCAAGAGGTAATAGTTACTAAAATTTCATTACCATTAGTGCACATGAGATGCTTGACAATTTGTTTAAACAATAATGAAGCAAAGCATTTTGCACCAGCCACCAGGAGACCTATCCTCCTTTGTTTGATTAATATTTTTGTAATTTGATTTGTACTATAGGCTGAAGAAATTTTTCTCTGAAGCCATGCAATCTAGACTCCACAGCAGCTGTTTGTAGCGTGAAGCAATTTAAGGTCGGCATGAAAAAGGTAAAAGTTCTTTATGCTGCTAACTATGTAGTACCAGTTCATGTGAGCATAAATGTTGAAGAGAGTTGAAGGGGCTCCTTTTGGCCACTTAACTTTTGAGGATACTGCAAAACATTTGATTTTTCAATCATTTATTTATTAGTCACCTTCTTTAAATATTTAGTTTATCTTATTTATCTGTTAATTAGATATAAGTCTTGGCAGGCACTCATTTATACTTTTACACCTTTATCTGGTCATTCAAAATTTTGTTCAAATGTCAAGAGTTTTATTTGAAATTAAATGTTAGTTCTTAGTACCGATTGCAAATGCATCTAAAACATTTAAAATCACTACATTTCTCAGTCAAAATTACTATATGTTTACATCATATCAATTTAACCTTTTGATGTATCAATAAAATAACATAAAGTATTTTAAATCTTCAAATTTTTCTTGGTGGCAGTATTTGGAATGTGTATCATCAATGTCGGACTTGGAATATACATGTATTGACACAGAAAATTATGTTGCTAGATAGTTGATTGGTAATTGCAAAACACATAAAAATTGTTAATTATGCTTACATTTATTAATTTCAGAGTCATTCTAAATTAAAAAGGGAGAGCTTGCATAAATATACCATAGACCGGTTGAGTAGCATAGTAGGGGAGTTTGACGCCAGTGTGGCAGAGATTTTAATGGCAATGGTGAATGAGTGGAATGAGGTCTATGAGACACTTATTATATTGGCTACATAGTAGGGTATTCTTGACATAGTTATGAAGCTGCCAAAGTAGTTCGATAAGTAAATCCTTACCAGAAAGAGCCTCTTGGGATACAGCATGTTCCATTGGACTGCCAGAGGAGAACCATGGTAATATCATATCTCATGCTTTCCTTTAGTGGTCATTTTGAATTTCTTAATTTATGAGTTGCGTAGTATGCTTAACACTCATGCTTATCACTGAGGATGGCCATCAGAGAAGTTAAATATCTTATTTCTTTTTTTATCCTTGATATCTGTTTATTTTAAAGTGTAAAAGCAAGCTTAACACTAATATACCTTTGGTAGATATGCTAACATGAAGGTACAAAATGACAAGTATGCTGATAAATACCTGATCGTATTACAAGTATCCCATTCAAAGGTTGTAATAGGAAACTGAAAGGGTTATTTTCTACAATTACAAGTATGCTGATATCTTTCCATATTCAAGCCAGGTCTTTCACATACTCTTTGTACTCCCTGATCTCATGATTCCCTTTATGATCATTTTAAATTTCTTAATTTATGAGTTGACCTTATCCAGCATATATTAACATAAAATCAATTGAGTACGTTGCTTTGGTCAATTTGAGCACCCTTAGTAATTAACTAACTTAAATATTACTTTGGGATGTCGCAATCTCTTTATCAATGTACGTGCAATTAAGTCCCTTTAGATTGATAGCAGTTTTTAAATGCGTTTTACCATAACAACAATTTCCTAAAAATTATAATCATGAAAAAATGTTAAGATTTTTGTGATGATGCATTATTGAAAGCATGTCCACCCTAGCTTTCGTGTAGTCTAACATGTTGACTTGGACATTTTATTTTACAAATTAAGAACAATATTCATCTCTGTAATAAGCAGAAGCTTTCCTGATCGCATGTATGTTGTTGGTACCAGTATCACTATTTTTTTTTGGCAACTCAGGTGATATACATTCATTTTTCTCATGCATCTTGACTTCATAAATTCTCCCTTCTACAGGAACGCATGAGCGCTCTTTGACCATGATCCAAGTCTGAGCAATACCCTGGGCCCATCTGAACATCCTACTTTCATGTGATGAAGTCTCAGTCTAGCTATCAAAGAACAAATTACGCTGGACTCATCTCCACTGAAGTACAGTTTAGCAACATAATGAACATTTGAACTTGAAAAAATCACTTGGTTCTCTTAAGCTTTTTACTATGATTAGAGAATTGAACTTATACATTGTTTCTCTGGACATTTGGTATTCCTATCCGTCAAAATAAAATTAAATTAACTTGCTCTCTCCTTTGCAACTAATGTTGCCATTTTCTTTTAATTTATATATGTTACAAATAGAATTCAAATAGACACAAATTTCAATGGAATTTCTAATATATATCTCTCACAATCTCTAATTACAATATCAATTACAATATCTCATCTCTCAATTACAATAAGCATCACTTCTCACTCAATTACAATATGATTTCTAATATATGTTACAAACTTGGATACATAGTGTATTTATAGGACTCAAAAACATACAAAACCGACTCATACATCCTATTACCGACTTATATTCCTTAATTACTAATCAAAACAACTCATTCACAGCTTGCAGCCGCAAAAAATATGTGACCAGCAGAAATTCCAGCTCATGGCCAGCTTGTATTCTACACTAATCTGCCGACTTCTCATATATTTTTTTGAAACCTTAAATTAGTTTTGGTGGTAGCCGAAAATATTGACTTCAAAAATCATTTGGTTCACACCAATGCCGACATGCCACCTTTTTAATTTGAGTTTACACTAACAAATTCCTCCCTTAAACTCAAATTTCTTTCGTCGATATTTTCTAGTATCTACTCGACGTCCTCCCTCAAATGTTGACTGCTTTGAACTGAACTTCATACGTCTTGACATGCGGTTACGGTCGTCCATCCTGCTCCAACTTTCAATATCTTTTGAATATTTCTTTTGCCATATGAGAGGTCGAACTGTCTTCATGCTCGTAGCTTTCTCTTTCTTATTTCTCGTTTGCTCTTTAAAATTAATATGTTCGACATTCGCCGAAAGACATACCAATTGTGCCTCACATGTTGAGTCGTATAACTCTTGTAGACTTCTCATTCCTGGTTGTCTTGGCTCATCTTCATCATCGGAGCTATCATGACTTGTATTTGTTATTGTCGGCATAGAGGCTGACACATCACTTTCGTTATCTTCATTGATTGCCTCCTTTTGATTATTCCAGTCCCATGCACTTTCTTCGTTTATTTGCACATCTCTGCTAGTAATCACCTTCTTTTCAATAGGATCACATAGTCTGAAAGCCTTCGTCTTCTCATCATATCCAATGAACACGTACTTCTTGCTTTTATCATCTAATTTGGTCCTTCTTTGATCTGGTACGCGTGCATAGGCCACGCTACCAAATACCTTGAGATGTGACACCGTCGGCTTGATCCCGCTCCAAACTTCTTGTGGTGTTTTATCCTTCAATCTCGCATGAGAACTTCGATTTTGTATATAGACGGCGCATCGCACTGCTTCTGCCCAAAATTCTTTTGGCATATTTTTACTCTTCAACATCGACCGAACCATGTCGAGAATGGTTCGATTATTTCCTTTCGCTACATTATTTTCTTGTGGCGAGGGAGTAATTTGGATTCTCTTTATCCCATGTTCTTTGCAATAATTCGTGAAAGCAGTTGACATGTACTCACTACCTGTATCCGACCGCAATGCCTTAATATAATGGCCGGTTCTCTTCTCAACCATCGCCTTAAATTTCTTAAAGACTTCGAGCGCCTCAGATTTTTCTTTAAGGAAATACACCCACGTCTTTCTTGTATAATCATCAATAAAAGTAATGAAATACCTTTTTTCTCCAAATGATTTGGGTGTGACCGGACCGCATATATCAGTGTGTATCAATTCGAGAATCCTCTTTGCACGATATTCCGTACTTTTCGAATATGAGCTTGTTGCTTGATTCTCATGGACACATTCGTCACAAAATTTCTTTGGATAGTCTATACTGGGCAAACCATGAACCATGCGCTTCTTTGCCAGCTCTCTTAAGCTATCATCATTTAAATGTCCGAACCTCAAGTGCCATATTGAGGCTTTGTCGATCAAACTGTCATTTGAAATAATATCGTCGCATGCCATCATGAGAACATTATCATCATTCCCCTCTTCTTCTTGAATAAGATTTGTATTTTCTTCAATCTTCTTTGGCAATCGACAATCTCGCGCATAATGCCCATATCGACCGCAGTTGTAGCAATCCACATCAGGACGATATCGTTGGCTTCCTCTTCCATGGCCACGTCCTCTACCACGCCAGTTATGTTGGCTTCTTTCTTTTTTATTGTGTTCTTCTTCTTGTCGATAACCTCGACCTCTACTTTGACCATAACCATGGCCTCCTCTACTGTCTTCTCTTCTTTGACGATCGTATCGATCATTAGCAATATCTTCTTCTTTAATTGTTGCTTTTACTTGCAACACCTCTTCAAGAGACTCTTGTTGAATTCTCTTCATTCTCTCTTCATGGGCTATCAACGAACCATTCAACTCATCGATCGTCATGGATTCTGTATCCTTCGATTCTTCAATCGCCACCACCACATGGCTAAACTTTGAATTGAGAGAGCGTAGTATCTTTTCTACAACTCTTACATCTTCCATCTTCTCGCCAAGTCTCTTCATTTGATTTACTATCGCCAATATTCGAGTGAAATAGTCTCCTACGGACTCACTCTGCTTCATCATAATTGTCTCGAACTCGGCTCTTAGAGTTTGGAGTCGAACCTTCTTCACTTTATCAACTCCAACCACCGAATTTCTCAGAATTTCCCACGCATCTTTAGAACTCGTCTCATTGGCTATCTTCTCGAACATGTCGTCATCCAATCCTTGATGGATGATACTCAGAGCGCATTGATCTCCGCTTCTTTTCTTCTGCAAAGCATTCAACTCGGCTACTGTGAGTCGGCTTTCATCTTCGGGTTCTTCAACGCCGTTCTCGACGATGTTCCAGAGGCCGTGAGCACCAATAATGGCTTTCATTCGCAGCGACCATTGATCATAATTGGTTTTGGTTAGGATCGGGTATTGAAATGAGATATTCGGATTTCTGGTTGCCATTTGAACGAGGCACTCGACAAGGCTCTGATACCAATTTGTTACAAATAGAATTCAAATAGACACAAATTTCAATGGAATTTCTAATATATATCTCTCACAATCTCTAATTACAATATCAATTACAATATCTCATCTCTCAATTACAATAAGCATCACTTCTCACTCAATTACAATATGATTTCTAATATATGTTACAAACTTGGATACATAGTGTATTTATAGGACTCAAAAACATACAAAACCGACTCATACATCCTATTACCGACTTATATTCCTTAATTACTAATCAAAACAACTCATTCACAGCTTGCAGCCGCAAAAAATATGTGACCAGCAGAAATTCCAGCTCATGGCCAGCTTGTATTCTACACTAATCTGCCGACTTCTCATATATTTTTTTGAAACCTTAAATTAGTTTTGGTGGTAGCCGAAAATATTGACTTCAAAAATCATTTGGTTCACACCAATGCCGACATGCCACCTTTTTAATTTGAGTTTACACTAACAATATATGTCTGTACAGTGAGAGTAATTTTGTGATTAGGGAAGGTAGATCCTAAGAGAGCCTTTGGTGCCAATTTGCTGTTTTAAAAACTTCACATACCACAATTTACAACATGTTGTGTAAGACTCATCAAAGTCCTGGACCTAATGTAATAGGAGGGTGGTCGCGGCGAAGCCGCGACAACAGAGTATTCTAGTTAATTTTAGTAGAGTTTGATGGATGCCTGCAAATGAGCTGTGTGTACGTATTTGCTTGTGTATCTATTTGTTGTTAAATGAAGTGGTACCTAATGTGCGTGTATAGGAGCTGTTAAATGAAACAAGATGAAATCCAGCATAATTGATGTTTTGAGTACAAGCTCCAGAGAGAAAAACAAGATGAAGTGGTAAATGAAACAAGTCACAACAGTAAATGAATGTTTTATATACTCCTCCACGTGCAAGGTGTTTGTACCAAATAAATGATCTATTGCTTGTGGAGTTGTGATATTTGTAGTGTTTTTTTTTTTTAAAAAAAAAAATTACAAGCGTGTATAGGAGCCAAATGAATACAAGATGTTAAAGTGGTACTAATGAATACAAGCTGTTAAAGTGGTACCTAATTGAATACCACCAATATGAAGTGGTACCTAATGGCCATGCGCAATCCATTAGCTCTAGAGAGAGAAACACGAGAAACACAAGTCACAACAATTGCAAATATATCATGAAGAAATACAAGTTCAACATACTAGTAAACTAACGATAATTCTCATAATTGGAAATATATCATGAAGAACCCGAAACCCGTTTACAATGACATTTTCACTTTAGTCCCTCAAGTCATAGAAATTGCTATATTTATATTTATATTTATATTCTAGTAAATCTTGCAATAGCTTGAGAAGATTGATGTATTTAGTATCTAATTACCTGCATTTAAGAAAAAAATAAAAAATTACAATTATGAAATGGGTAATAATATGATATTCAGACTTTGATCAACTAAACCTACTTTACTAGTACCACTTCATAGTGTAGCCCTATGTATTTATCAAATTCTTATTCCTGAAACTTCCAATGAACAAACTAGTCCCCATAAGCATTCAATAATTTCCACTATAAGCACTAAACATATAACACATACCAAAGTACTAGCAAAAGCATTATGTAACTACAGACACCAAATGTATTAACCACAACCAAACATCAGAAGGTATGATCTGATTGCAAATAAAAAGAATAATGTAACATACCCCATCATAAAACAGTCAATGAGTTTAACCTTCAGATTTATATATGAAAAGCACAAAAAAATAGAATGAAAAGGACTGTATACCAGGATTTTTTACAGAGAAAGCAAGGTTTCATTGGACAGTCTATGTATATTGCTCCTTTAAATCCAGCTTCGTGTCTTTTCCTCTTGCAAACCTGTCATATTTAGTCAATTTAGGATTTAGGGTTTAGCCAATCCGACCAAATTAATGGAAATTCCACGTTTAATTTCCTCGTCTTGCTATAAAGTTCACCATTATTATCATTTTTCTTTTCTCGCGTGGCGTGAGAGAGACAGACTTTCTTTTTCCTTTTTTCTTTCTAATCTAATAGGCAAACGGAGAAGGCATGTAACGGAAATTCAATAGAGAAACGGAACTCATCTCATCTCCAGCGCTTAAATCTGGACCATTAAATTTCAGATCAAACGGCTGAAAAACTGGAGCACACAGACCCTCTATGTGCTGGAGTCTAATTTAGCCAATCTCTTCTATATATATATATATATATATAGAGTTTTGCTATGGTGAGTTGCAACTCACGGAGCCTTCCGTGAGTTGCGATCAAAACTCGTGAATCTAATTCAAAATGACCGATCCAAACCGTTCAATATGATCTCCTCATTGAAATCTCCTTGCAGACCAAATTTTATATTTTTTCGAAATTTTTAAGTATTTTTTTTAGAATTTTAGAAAATCACTGATCTAATTAATTATGTACCGTTCAAAAACAGCAGTTTTTAAAAATCCGAAAAAAATACTTAAAAATTTCGAAAAAATATAAAATTTGATCTGCAAGGAGATTTCAATATGGAGATCATATTAGATGGTTTGGATCGGTCATTTTGAATCAGATCGAAGTGTTTTGATCGCAACTCACGGAAGAATCCGTGAGTTGCAACTCACCATAGCCAAACTCTATATATATATATATAGAGAGAGAGATAGGCTATCGTCCTATGGATAGGACTGAGGCATTGTCCTATTCAATTTTTATCCGTTGGATTGCTTCAAGATTGGCGTACAGATGAAATCGGATGGACCAAAAAATGTCGCTGCGTTCCTTTTAATTTCTCTGTTTCATTAGCGTTAATTTATGTTAGACGCTTCTCTTGACATCCATCCCTCCTTCGATGTGTTATTCTTTGGACCTGACGTTTCTCTTGACATAGTCCCGCCGGCCGCTGGCGATGCCGTCGCCACCCTCGTGACCTCGAGCCCCGTCCGCCTTCTACTTCATCGGAGCTTACCACTTCCCTCTCCTATCTACCACATCTCCAGTGCAAGATTCTGCTCCGATGATCTCCCCACTTGTCCTCTCATCTCTTCTTCGAACTCAATCCCAAACCCGAACCCTATTGAGGTCGTTGTGACACATTCACCTCTTCCTCTGATTTGTTGAGGTGGCTTCAGATCTGACTAAATACAAACTGAAGAAATCAAAATAGAGACTAATTAGCACCCTTCTTCTTCTTTGGTATTACATCCAACCAACTCTTTCTTTTTCTCTGGGTATTGGTGCGGTTAGAAAAAAGGAGGGGACCCAAATTAGAGAGGCTGAGGCAATGCGATAGGCTCCTGATGTAAATTTGACTTTTTTTTTTTAATCGAATTATGGGTGTGGTTATGCCTATGCTTGGTTGAGCTTTGTAATTGTTCTTTAACTCTAAATTGGGATGGCGCTTGTGTGATTCTATATTGGGATTATGGGTGAGGTTATAGCTACTGTATCTCAATTTTCAGAGGTTGAATTTAATTTTGAAACATAAGGAGATGCTCAATCGTTGGAGATAGTTTCATCGCTGACTAATTGCAAAATTTTTAAAGTTGAGTAAGAGAGAGAAGCAGAGCGAAGTTTATCAGTGTGCGCGATTTCATTTGGTGACGGAGAGAGAGAGGAAACAACTGAAGGACGGAGGCGTCAACGGAAAAATTAAAGAGATAACGGAAAAATTAACTCATTCCCTCTCCCCAGCGTCTAAATCTGAGCCACAAATTTAGATCTATGCACCAATCTTAACTACATCCAATGGTTAGAAACTGAATAGGAAATTCCCTCAATCCTATCCATAGGACAATAGCCTATCTCTATATATATATTGGAAGGCTTCTATATAGTGGCAACCGATGCAAAATATTTTAGAACAAATGAACAATAATAAGAAATGGTGTTTAAATATATAGCTTTCTCTCTCTCTCTTTTTATATGCATTTGTTTTCCACAAAGGTTATTAAAGGTTAGCAAAATTTTATGCGCTTTTATATATTTTTGCAAAATTTTCATGTGTGAAACTTGCTCATTCTTTCTATTGTCCTGAAGTATAGCTTAACGAAGTTTTCCTATGTTTTTTCCAAGAAAAAGAAATATTTATTAAATAATGAACCAGAATTTCTAAAATTAAAACTTTTATCATTTTTAATCTCTTACTTCAACAAACTTTGGACATAAACTCAAGGGTTAGATTATATAAACAACAAATCTAATTGAAACAATCAATATAAAAAATATAAATTTGCAAATATGTATTCTATAGAGTTCGGATATATATATTATTGATTAAATTTGACGCAATTCAAAAGAACTTAATCATTAAGTAAAAGATTTTATAAATTGATTTTATTGGCCAAGAATCACACGAAATTAATATCAACTTTTACTGGGAATTTTATATGGTATGTCCCCGCCTACTCAAAATCTAATCTCATAGCTAACTCAAAGAAATAGATTATTGAACCTGTTTGAATTGAACATTCTAGTGACTGAAATTCAATTGATTAGTATTTACGTCCACATGCAAGCAGTTTTTAAATTTTTTTATTATATTTTTTTACTATTTTTAGATTTGTTAAGAAAACATTATTATTGGAGGGTTTATAATGCTCAAATAAAATAAAATTTGAAAATTTGAAAAATACGAAAATTCATACAAATTTTCAATATAGAAATCAGATTGAGCGATTTAAATTGTTTAGCCCCTAATAAACATATTTCGAAACCACAATCGTTGGTAGGACTCCAAATCGTTCCTATGGGATGTTGATCACCGGTACCATTTCATTTTTCCATCTGTAGGTTTTATTTTTATTTTTTGTAATAGCATGCAATCACACCCTAGTTTTCAGACAGGCCGGCCGTGATCAATGGTTTTTATGTGGGATTTCATTTTATTAAAATTGATTTCTTAGAATTTCGCTTGGTCAATAATATGGAAATCAAATCTCGTGTTAAAAAAAAGTGATTCTAATCATAGCCTTATTTTTGCTCTTCCTCCAACAGCAAAAGACATCTACCACATGATAAAATTGAACTTGTTTTCAAAAATGGTCGATATATACTTTGTTAAAAGTAAGAAAATTTGGGAACCACAATTTTTGTGGACTGCATTTTCGAAAATATAATTTCTTCGAACAATTTAAAGACTTATTTTGCCACAATTAAATAGATATCAATAAAAGAAAAATTGTTCACTGTTTAACTTAGGATATATATCAGATATAACATTCCAACTACACGTTGGATTACACATTTAAAGTAAATTTTGTTAGATGGGAAATATATTAGTTAGAGGCTTTAGGAGTTAGTTGGACATGGTTGATTTACGACCTTTTCTTCTAAAACATGATGCTTCAAACATACATTTTGTTTGAGTAGTGTATTACGAAGATAATGTAGCTCCAAAATCTCTACCAAGGAGGCTTTTTTTTCTAACTTCATTGGTTGCTCGGACGAGAATTTGAGTTGACAGGTGCCCATAAATCTGCACCGTTGCTTCTCGGTATGCTGTGTGTCAAGGCCACTGGCAGTAGGCAGAGACCTCTGTTTCTTAAATTATAGTATTCTGGGTCCTGTATAGCATGAAAAATCAACAAAAAGGACGCTCAGAATATTTACTTGAACAAAAAGTGACGTTGAAACAATGGTATATATAGAGAAGCTTTTCTTTCATACTTTTAGGAGTTATATATACAGGGGCGAAGCTAGGAAATCATATGAGGTGGGTCCACAAAATTTTTTTGCTAAAAATATATGTACGACATAATTTGTAATATAATTTTCAAATAAACAATTCTAAAACAATACAACATAAAAAATTTATGAAAAATTAAATACATCTAAAATAACAACACAAAAATAAAAAATATATATATCAATATCCAAAATAATAATTCAAGAAAAAAATATAATGATTTCCTACGAATTTTTATTTTCTGACAATTTTGCATAATAAATTCATACAAGCATCTCCCATTATATTATAAGTTTTATCTTAATTAGTTTCATTGCGGAGGACGAAAGGAGGCTATTCATGAAGAACTAATGTGTTCTAGATCCTTATACAATTTTTCAGGAGTTATTATGTGATTCAAAACAAAAATAATATGTTCACCTGGGTCCTTCGAATTGTTGAGATGGGTCCCTATTTTATTGTGCATTTTTTTTATTTACAAATTATTGTTGTCTTATGTAAATTTTTTTTTTTGAGGTGGGTCCATGGACCCACCAAGACATACGTGGCTTCGCCACTGTATATATATGAGCTTGACTCTTATTTTTGCATTAAAAAAATGATGGTAGACGCGCATCGAAGATGGAATGATAAACAGTTAAATTAAACCTTTGTAGCTATTTTGATATACAATGTTGATGATTTGGGTTTTTCTTGTTAAATCATGCTAACATTGGCATATTTGCTTGTGCTAAAAAAATAAACAGGGGAAAAAAACAGAAGAAATTAACAAAAAAATAATTATGAAAATTAATCTCACCTGAACATTACAAAAAAAGGAACTCCTTAAATAAGGTGAACTCAGAACCTGTAAATATTTTTTTTTTAAAAAAAAAACAAACACACAGACATAAATATCAAGAAAAAGAGATGCAACTTCAAATGCTATTATGGTAGCAGGTACTTGAAAAGGTTTATGTTATTTTCTTTAAGTACCTGAATTTGATCATGTAGGAACTTAATGTATCCATAAGCTTCTTGCAAAACCGAAGCTGTATCAGACTGCACAAACGAAACACATGTATTTAGTCAAATAGTTTCTAAAAGAAGATACAGAACGGATCGACTAGTCCTTCGGATTTGTTTATCAAAATTCCAGTTTCAAACGGTCTAATCAAACGGTTCAATTTATTTTCATATTATAATCTCCTTAGAAACTACATTTTATTTTTTTAAAATTATTTTACTATTTCTTATATACATTTTTATTGGAGAATTATAGACGCTCCAATTTAAAAATATCACAATAAATAGTAAAAAAATTCAAAAAAAAGTAATTTGATTTCTAAGGAAATTTTATTATGGAAAGTACAATTTGAATATATAGTTCGAATCGTCCATTTGAAACTCAGATTTTGAAAACAATGAAGGACCGGTCAATCCGTGCTTCGGGGGTATACCATTATAATTGAAATATATGTGAGGTTAACATTGAAAATTGCTTGTACACCTTGCCGAAAGGAGAGACAAGCTTCTGCAGTGCCACTATCCGCTCTCCTATTTTATCTTTTTTCTCCTGCATATATGGTGGTTAATTTCATCTCATTAGCAACATTCATTTGTGTGGGGGATGAGAGGTAGGGAGAGAGACAGAAGCTAAAATTGGTACCTTATGATGCAGAGGGGGTGTAACAGATTTGAGCCTCTTTGAGGCCATGGTATTATTATAATCTGGGTCTACTAATAAGCTAGCAGTGTTGTTGCTAAAATGCAGATAGTAGTCACTGTAGCTCCTCTTTTGATTTGGTGCTTGAGTCATCATCATCTCCTTCTTTCTTTCTATTCCTGCATATGAGAATCAACCTTTTTTACTCATCGTATTAGTTCCATAACAGAAGTGGTACATATCAACTTGCATAGGAAAAATGCTCTCTTAGTAGTCAAGCCGAAAACTAAAAAACCATGGAAAAAAAATCTGAAGTAAGATTTTGAACAGTGAAGTCTACGTACGAGAGTTGAATATGGTAAAACCCGAAGTCTAATCGTCTGTTGGTCTTCTTTTTATCCCTACACACACCTTAAACAATCTTGATTTTTCAACCAATTGGAATTTTGTACTGTATATGCTATAATAGAACTAGCTAGCTTGCTAGGAACTGTTCTTATATTGTACAAACAGTCCTGTTAATTCAATCAATCTGTCCTGCTAAGTGCATGCTAACCAATACTTGGAGTCCTTTAAAAAAGTGCATTTGCATTTAGATGTTTTATACTTTTATTAGATTTTTTATTTTAATTTGTTTTGCCTGATTTATCATTATAATGAATAGTACACTGGATACTTTTTGCCAGTTAATTTAAATGATATTTTATTTTTATATGAATGAGGGTCTGCAACAATCCACAGTCCACTACCTAAAAGAACAAATTAAAGCTAATTAATTCTATGGTATATTTAAGTTATATATGGTGTACACCTTTCTACAAACCGTAAACTTTTAAACCTTAATGTCAACCACTTCGACCTGTATACATCCTGGATAGCACAAACACAAAACTTTTCAGAAATATTACAATTTCAAAACTAGCTAGTTTCTCCGTAGCCGGCTTTTTAATAGCTAACAACGATCTCTTTCATGGAGTCATGGTTCCTCTACGTTTTTTTTTTTAATATTGGAAAATAAATGCCCTATCCGTGATTTGAACCAAGGACCAATTGGTTAACAAAATAGAGCCAAACCACTGGGCTAACAACCCATTGGCTGGTTCCCTTGCGTTAAGCAGGTTTAAATTTTAGACAAAATATTCATACATTACTTGTCAAAATTTCCAATGTTATCTTAAAGGAAATTATATCTGCATTGATTCCTAATGGTTGCCTTATGATCTCAGTTTTTCTATACTTTGCTACAAAAAGAAAAATATAAATATATCAATATCGAAATTCAAATAGTGCAATAATGAATAAACAAGTGGAATACTTTCATTTTAATTTTTCCCCTAACTATCTGATGAGGACGTGACTTTTTGAACGATGAAAAAAAATCTTCATATACGTATAATTAACGAATGCAACTTAATTCCTCTGAGGATTTGGCCCCTTAATTTGCATGAATTTTTCTGTTTCTTTCCTTTGTTGTTTTTTCTTACCAGGCAGTCGCTACCCGGTTTATTAAAAAAAAAAAAAAAAAAAAACTTGCACCAATTTCTCGTGATAAATCAACGATAACGATCTGCGTTAATCTAAAATCTGATGAAGAACAGTTAACCGAGTTTTTAATTATGCACTTTTTGATTGTCATTATGCGAAGCAATTAATATCTAAGTGCATGCCACTAATTAATTCATACATAGGAAGTACCCACATGCACATAGGAGTTAAATTGACCCGTACGTACGTGCCCAAGGAACCGCCACTTATAACAACTATTAACGTATATGATAGCTCAATGCACAAAATTTAGTAACTTAAATGATTACATTATACACGCAATACGAAGCATACAAGATCTGTCATTAATTTTTCTTAATCATCTTCCAGCTTTCGCACAGCCCTTCAACTATTGTTGGTTCATATATATATGGCTCTGGTGTCATAAATGGACTCTGGTTAATACTATCTGTCATCTGTGTCTTCAATGCATTTTATATGTACTTCTTTTCTCTTTTGATTGAATGTATTTTCTTTATTCCTCCAGAAAATACATATTCTTATATGACCAACAAAATTTTTTTTGAAGAAAAACAAGGATCTAGCCCTTGTTTTTTTATTATTAAGTCATAAAAGTTCAAAAATACAAATGACCAACAAAATTAATTTCTTCGTAATTTAATTAAGAAGTTTGTCTTAAATTTATGACGGACAACGAGAGCTCTTTGTTTGATTTGGTGGGTCGCAAACTATATTTATTGTTCTGCTTGGTTAAATAATGTTGTTCAATTATTGTTAGGCTGAGAATTAATGAATCCACCACTGTAATCTTTGTGCGGAGAAAGTCGCCGTGAAGCCCTACCTCTATGGACTAGCTAGCTAATAAAAAACTGTCATCCAACATTTATAATCCCTTTTAATTACTATCTAAAATAGTGTATGACTAGGATGTATGATTGGAAGTTGCACAAACAGGACTAGATACTAAATATTTGTACATGCAGACTAGGATGTATGATTGGAAGTTGCACAAACAGGACTAGATACTAAATATTTGTACTTGCATGCAACTGATTCATTTGCAAATCAAATTTAAAAAATATTGTAGTGCCTACTACGTACCGAGGTATATTCTATGTTATAAATATAATCCCGACCCAGAAAGACTTGGTCAAGTTTTCCTCTCTCGATATTCTCTACTATATCTATAGGTATATCGACTACTGAAATGGATCGGAATATCCGATGTTTATCCACATCCAGCAAATAATTATGCTACTTGATTGTGAAACATTTTGACCAAAAAAAAATTCTACAAATTAGATTTTTGTATGCATGCATAAATATAACAGAACCATTTTAGTTTTGTTTTTTAAAAAAAAAAAACTTAAAAAAAAACACTGCTTACGTAAATCAAACAATAATGCTAGTTAGTTTCTGTATTTTGTTTTTAGGAGAGTTCCCCTGCCACAGTTTTTTGCTGCCACCGAATACCACAAGTTATCTACCGTCAGATGAATTTTGATTGAAGGACTCGATTGATCCATCAACGACTGGTATATATATTTAAGGTTATGAGTGAACTTTTTCAACTCCCAAGAAGGGCTCTATTTGTCTTTTTTCATACAATATAAAGAAGTATTAAACCACAAACTTTCTCATCTCCATCTTTACCTTCTTTTTTTCCCTCTTCATTGCTAGTTCCAAACTTCCATCTCTTCCCCACTTGAGTTCAAATTTCCGGCCAAGAAGGAACTTAATGGAAAGAAGAAAAAAAATCTATTTAATGGAAAAAAGGAACTAAAGTCTATCTCTTAAGAGATGAAGCTGATGTTTTTGATATTTTTAATCGGTCTATGCTTTAAAATACAGCCATGTAATCAATTTCATGCTTGTCATTGTGATTCATGAATAATATAGAGCAAGATACCACCTGTGGAGGTAAAGACTAAAAACAATATAATTAAAACTAATGACATAATTAAGGCAGAGATTCAAATATATGTTATCTATTTTTATTTATTTTTTCTCTCTCAATGCCAAGCTTTTAAATGAACCATAGCGTTACTTTTTATTTTTATTTTTATCTTTATTGCTCAACTTCATTGCATATTTTATTTTTCCATAGTATATTCAAAGTTCACCGTATTTTATTTTGCCATAGTATATTCATGTATGCTAATATTTCTATCAAATTTTCACATATTTGGTTTGATTTTGCTGTGATCACGGTGGTAAATATGCAACATGCACTTTGAGGGAGTAACAAATGAAAAATTATGGGGTTAAATCCCACTAATTTTTTTTTTAAAGTACAAAAGCAACTTCTTGACGAAAGTATTATGAGATTAAAATTATTTCAAATCTCAAAATAGGATATGTTTTCTGCTTATAATATTGATACAAAAAAATTTCTCTGAGTTATTGAAAGAAATGGCCTTGAGTGTTATTTGAAAGAAAAATTATTCTCAAGGTCAACTCTAACTAATTTCTCACAGTAGGCGAAAAAGATGGAGATGAAACAGTAAAATACTACGGTATTTATTACATTGGAAAAGTAGACGAAAAATACAAAAGTAGTGGTCTCGAGTTAACTCATCAACTTAAATATAACAGATGTGGTGAGTTAATCAAGTGCGTCAATCAAAATTTATTCGACGGTAGATAACTGTTGGCATTCGGTGGCAGCCAAAAACTGTGGCAGCGGAACACTTCTCTTTGTTTTTTTAGACTTTTTGCTAGTGTGCTTTCTTGGTTGTACTTTTCTTCTTTTTGATTGAGGTTCGTTCTTTGAACCTCGCTTTCTTTTTTTATCTTTCTGTAAACTTCATTTTATTTCAATATATAAAGTTTTGGGGATTGACCTAAACTTGGTTATGAGAGACCTAAACTTGTCATGATTTATACCTTGAAAGGATTGTCTATTTTACAATAGGGTAATGCCGCCACATAAACTTTCATTTTGCAACAATTCACATAAACTTCAATAATGAAAACTAATTTGCCAACTTATAATTTCAACAATTACCTTTCGAACTAGATATATATCAATCACCCTCCAATATATATCATCAATTTCACTTAAAATTACACTTGACACTGTTTACTTTAGAATTACAAACAACCAAAAATATCTTGAACATATATAATTTATTACTATATAATGAATATCGATTTTCTTTAATATGAATTTAGAGATAATGCAAGAATGGTAGAAAAAATATACAATATTTACGTAACTAATCAGTGTTTAAGTTGTATTTTACGTTGTAAATTTTAATATCTTGACAAGCCACTGCTGTTAAAAATCAATAAAGTGAAGGCCAAATTTATGAAACTAATGAAATCTTAAAATGAATATTTATTGTTTATTATTTCTAATTGAAAAAAGATTTTTAAATTATCAAATAATATCGATAATGCTAGACTGGACCGAGTATTTTCTTTGTTTATCAAGATAAATGTATGATATTTGTTGTAACGGTTGGAAGGATTACTCAAATAAAAAGTTAATTAGAGACGATCATCACAAGTTTAAGGATCAGTTAAGAACTTAATTAAGATGTGGTTTAATTATTGATATGTGTTTTCTATGTGTTTCTCACAATATTGAACTAAACAAAACAATTGCATTTTATTATATATTGATATGTGCCTAGTAAAGTATATATACTAAACATGTATAGTGATTAGAATTAGTGTACAAAATATAGGCCGTACTTGTGACGTATCAGTTATTAGTATAAGCGATCATTCAGTCGTGATAATGCAGGTCATTTGGATTGACATACTCAGAGTTAGGGCACATGAGCTAGAGATCCTTAGGGTCTGCTCGAGGATGCGAGAGGAAGGGAAGGTGACGAAAACTTTTTAAAAACTTACTCTGCCTAACTAGTTTAATTACTCGCTTCAGAACAATAAGAGAGTAATGGAAAGGAAGAGAACATAAGGTGAGACAAAGTGATTTTGTATTGAGTTTACTCTATATTGCTACACCCCATTTTGAAGGATAAAAAAGTCCGGGTAACCCTACCCTCCCGTTCTCTTCCTCTCCTTTAATAACAACGTTCTAGAGCATACCCTTACACTCATGCTGATATGCGTTTCCAGCCAGTATCCATGCAAAAGTTCGATATGCTAGATTACTATTTGGTTTTAAATCTCGAGAAAATGGTCCCATCAATTGTAAATTAACTAGATGGTCTCATGTATATATACGTTTTAGCGATAACAATTGTCATGATTCCCATTGATCTTAATTATGAAAGTGTTTTTTTTTTTTTTCTTTAAGCTGTCGTTTGGATAGCTTGGGAATATGCCTATTCCCCGAATAGCCTATTCCTGGTAGAAAATTTTCATCCAAACGCAATTACTAATTCCAGGAATAGTCAATTTCAGAAATAGCACTCTTTCCAACAATATTTTTCTCTCTACTTTTCATCCCAATAACACTCTTTCCAACGCTATTCCTAATTCACCATCCAAACAACATTCCTATTTCCGGAATAGCACTCTTCCCACGCTTCCCGAAATCTCACTTTTTCCTTAAATTTAATCCCGGAATTGCTATTCCTAACCTATTTCCCACCCATCCAAACGACCCCTAAGAGAATATTACCAACGCATGCATGGAATGACAGAGGCATTTGAATTATCGCTTTGTCGTGAATCACACATATATTACAACACGATCGTGAACGTCTCAATCGTATGGTAGTTTTATAGCATATTACATAACCTTCAAAAGCTAGCTAGGCAGCTCAGTCCCTTTCAACCGCTCTTTCGTTTTTCAAGTTATTTGCAGATATCTTCGAGTCTTAATTTATTTCTTTTTGGTTCCATCCATTACAAGACAAAGTCTATAATTATTTTACTTTATTTTAGCAAACTCAATATATATCCAACAAAATGATACTCCTATCGAAATGTCTAATGAATGAAAACTCATCATTTCTACTAATTCTGAGTTTTACTATATAATATCATGCCCCAAATGATTGATAACTCAAAAAGTTTTAAACAACAAAATAGTGTATAACAAAATTAGATAAATAGGGATCGTGATTATAAAAACAGGGTCCATTTTGTGCTGGTGGAATCAAAATCAGCCTTCTCGTACAACTTGAAAAAATCTTAATTTCTGATCAATCCACTATGTTTTGGCGATCCCTATCTCATTTCTTCCACTAAACCTCAAATTCATCAAATTTATAAACAATACACTTCCCTTAACCTTAATAATCGCAATTGAATTTGCATGTAATTAAAGAATAGGAAACTTACAAGAAAAAATGAAGTAATTGGCGACAGCTTGAGTCTCAAGAAAATGCCTTCAATTCGATCAAGTAATTCTTCTTTCTTTTTTATTTAGTTCATCCTACTTGGTCGTACCTAGCTATAGAGAGAGAGAGAGAGAGAGAGAGAGAGAGAGAGAGAGAAGCGGGAAGGTGGTTTTAAGGATTCTGATGCTGGGGTCTGAGGAGAATGGTGATTAGGGGCATTGTTATATATAAAAAAACCCTAGGTTCCAAGACAGTGAGCGCGTGATAAACATTTGGGGGCCGTTCGTCGTTCTCTCAATTTCTAAAGAAAATGGAGATCTCCAATGCACAACATAACTTTAATTTGATTTTTTTTTCCTTTTTTTTAGCAATTGGCGTTTGATGATTAGTGGGAGAGTTAGAAAGGAGACTAAAAACAAATTTAATTGACTTAACAAGTTGATGAAAAATATGAATGCATCGAAGCAATCAATTTTGATAATATTAAAATATTTACCACGCGACAATACGGAAGTACCTCCTAATCATATGTAGGTTCCATGTATATATATTAGGCATGATACTCTAATTAACTTAGTGAAAAATAAATGCTATAAGTTATATATAAACTTGAGTAAAACTTATGTACACTTAAATTCATCCAAAGAAATTATCGTATTAGTATAAGGTCTTAGTAGTTGGTATTAGAGTACTGTTGATCTTGTAAAATATAAATATAAATTTTTAACAATTACTGTTAAAACCATCAAAAATAATATTTGGTATTTTCCATTTTGAAGTAAATTTAACAACAACATATAAGATTGTTAGTCATCAAAATACTCAAATTGTAGCAGATGATTTAGCATGATTGAATTGTTCTAACATGCACTCAGACATTTTTTTAGTATACATAAATTATATTTTAGTTTCAATGATATCGAACTTTAATTGTTTTGTTTGATTCTTGAAAACTACGTTCAAATTTGACTCCGCAATATGGCACTTAATTTACCGTCTAATTATTTAGTAACAAATAATAATTATACTGCTGGTAAGTTGGTAACATTGTTTGATATATTCCCGGCCCTCGTATATATAAAATAACTTTGCTAAAATATATATATTATTTTCTTTTTGGAAAAAGAAGTCGTCTATAATAAGAACCTTCTTCCATTACTGAACCAAATAAGTTTCGTGGTTGGATGGAATCCCTATGCCTTGACTAAGCACTATTTTCTTTCTTTTTTTTTGTTAATAAATATGGAAACGCGCGCAACTTGTTTACCTGAACCCCAGTTCATGTTATTAATTTAACAAGAAGTAGCCTGCCTTTTTAGGCTATTGTTTATCATGTCCAATGGATTCCGCATGTTACGTACGTACCTTGTATAAATCGAAGCTGTTTTTGGAATGTTAAATATTGTTTAATTGTTTTCTATCCCTTAAAGCTTGCATCATCTGTTATGACTTGTGAGTAGAATATAATTAACATTAAGAAATTCAAGTATTCTCGCTGTTGATATTTTGTAAAACAGATGGATATGGATGTTCGTCTTTCTTTTTGGGAAATGGAAAACAGCTAGAAGAGCTCTCTACACAATTCCAACCAAAAAAAAAAAAAAATCTTAGTTTAAAAATAAATAAATAAATAAATAAATAAATAAAATAACACCTACGCATACTAAATAGAACTAATGATATCCATTTTATTTTCGAATAGGCTCTAGAAAAATCATATATTTCTGATGTGTTAAGCATGTATGAAAGCTCCCATGAAAGGAAAAAAAAATGTAATGTGAGTGTCATTAATTAGTATTGAGGTTTTTTTATTAATTAGTCAGTTATTCAATTTCTCTACCAATTCAAATTTTTTTTTGTTGATTGCTCTTTGATAAAAAATATTGTACGAAATATCAAAGTAAATAGATCGTGACAATTATGTGCAATTAGTATAATTTCAATTTATCTCCTTGACAGTTACTGTCATATTTTCTATAAAAAAAAGAAAGAAAAAATCTTCATTAATTGTCATTATTGAGGACATATATGCATGGGTCCAAGAAAAAAAAAATATAAGGTATATCTTTGGATCGTTTTTTTTTTTTTTAAATAACCCCAGTATATGTGGTATATCGGAAAATACACTTGGATATGTTTCGCCTTTGTATTAAAATATATTTTGAGTTTTCTAGTACTTTTGACGCGTTCACAATAAATAAGGTCTTTCAAACATATGTTTATATGCTTAAATTAAACAAATTTTATTAAAAATTATATATACTTTGTTCAATTGTCAATTTTCGTTGATGGTTTTGTTTGGGCAGGCCAGATTTGATTTTTATAGTTTGATTGAGTGGTACTAATTAATTTTGTTGGGGCTGGAGTGCACTGAGGTGCTATTAATTAACTTCCCTATTAACTTGGATTCTGCTTTTGTCGTCTCCACGAGTGTGACCAATAATAATTGTCCCAAGTTGCCTTTAATTTTATTTCTTCTGGACGCCGACTTCTAAGATTAGTTGCTATATAAAATTTCTTATCGAATAGATTGTGACCAACCTGCACAGTATACTTCAGATATCATCTTCACCAAGAAAAAATATATATATACTATATGTTCTTAATTATATTGACTTTTTTTTGTTAGTGCTTCCCAGTTGTGTGTATATATAAAAATATATTTTGAGTTTTTAACTATAATAAAGATCAGAGAGATAATAATGAGAAAATTTAATATTGTTCTATTTTGAGCCTGTAGACCGAGTTCATTCAGATCAGCACCATTAATTATTCTTAGATTATGAACTCTGAGCAACATGAACTGATGCATAATTTTTGTTCTGACAAATCTGTGTAGCAATCTGTGGGGCGCTGCTTTATGCACGGTCTCATTTTGCAATTCACGGCTCAATTTTATAAATGACAAAAATACCCCTCATCCTATCCTTGAACTCTCTGTCTCCCTCATCTCTGGACTCTGCACGCTGACACGCATCCACTGAGCTTCTCTCCCCCCTAGTTCGATGCAACCTTCAACTCTTTCTCGATTGCTCGCCATTAGCCGGTTGCAAGAAAACAAGAGATCTGACCAATACTGACCAATACCTAGCTTCTTTAATCACTCTCTTCTCGACATTTCGTCGATCAAAATTAGTTCTCCGGTAGATGCGCTGTCAGTTTATTTCCTTGTCCTTATGCAAATTGGAGCCGAAATGGAGCATCTCTACTGATAATTGCAACTGCAATGACCTCCGCATGACAAGTGGAATGGAATACCACCAAACATACCATCAGGACATGCATACAGCATACCATTAAAAACACATCTATTAACGTGAATGATAGCAGGATATAAAACAATTAGTTGAATCTTACATAGCCGAATACAAAGAAATACTTTCTTTCTTTACTGTGTCAAAATAAAAAAGGAATATAAATCTTTCTCGGATTTTTGACGAAGGATACTGTTACACAATACAACGGAAGGGCATTTTTGTCTTAACAGAGCATTTTGGCGTGTATTGCAAAATAAGACCGTGCGAAAAGCAATGCCCCAATCTGTGGATATAGTTCCAAGGCAATGCGTGAGCCGCGCACTAACTTAGAACAAAGTTGGATAAAAGCCTTCCAAATATATTAGATCTTGGATGATAAATTCTTTTTCTACAAGTAGTGAAGTAGATTATATAAATGGAAGCGTAAATTATAAGAAACTACCAATATTAATTATTCATTAAAAAAACATTATTAGAGTATATATTGAGATGAAAGAATTGACAACATAATAGCTTATCTCGAAATCGATATATAGTTCAACACTTCACAGAATTCGTACATTGACCAAATAGATATTAATAAGTATATATATACTCTTGTATTTGATTTACATTTTGGAATGCATTCTGATATATATAGTGATGTGATACACAATATTATATAATAGATAATAAATTCTAGTTTACTCAATATTGGAACCTCTTTCTGATTTTGCTACTTAATCCAAATAAAAGAAACTTAATTAATTATTTATTTGACTGTATTATATGTGTATATATATGATTTCTACCAACAATTGCACCAATGCATATCTCACGAATTGTTGCACGCCAAAATGGATGGAACAAGCATATTACTATTTGTCGTCACCTGGCATCAATATTATTAACGGAATTAATTATTTTGTATCTATGGTCATCTTGTGTTCACGTGCTCAAGAAGAAAGAAATATTTCTCCAATTGAACTAAATAAAATGAATATAATTAAAATAATTTTCACTCTTTATACATACATAAAAGCACAATATCCACCAAAATGAATCGAATTTTAGAAATACAACATAAGTTGTAGAAAAGTACACAATTTTCATCTATTTAAATCCATTTTTTTTAAAAAAAAAACTCACCGTTAAGAGGTCCTAAATTTGTTTCAGCGCCATTTTCTAGGAGTTTGGTTTAATCTGACATTATATAACTCTTGCCATGCCTCTATTAACTTTTATTTCGTTAGCTTGGCATGGCAATTTGCATGTATTATTATATTAGTGAAGCAATCTCTCTTTTTCGGTCATGTCATGTAGCATACAGACTCAATACACCAAGCACTAGTTGATCTCCTCGAGTCCACGTCTCCACCCCATAATTTTTACCGAAAAATTTATAACTAACTTTAATTAATTAAGAAATTTTAAATAATCCATTTTTAATCAAAAATTTAAAAATAACTGCGCAGTTTCGGAATCTGAGATTCCGAAACTAAACCTGTCGAAAAAAATGAGCGAAAATATATATAAAATTTTTTTTTAATTAGTTTCGGAATTTGAGATTCCGAAACTAGCTATTCCAATTTTAATCGGCAAATAAAAACAAAATTTGCACACTTTAATGATTGGTCAATGTCAGAACTTGATGTTACTAGCCATCCCATCAAATTTTGAGTGAACTTGGTGTATTCATGTACTCCCATACACCTTTATACACCTTTGTTGGTCATAATATATATGTCCATTTTCAACCAATTATGCAATGAGATTCAAAATTATATTATATAAGTAAAATATTTTAAACTTTATTTGTCAGTGATTCAATGCTATATTCTTCTATTAGAAACAATGAACAAAAATCAATTTGTACTAAATTAAAAGGGATAATACAAGGCGTAACATGCCTTTTTAATTTTACTTTTTTTTCAGTACACTTTTTTTTTACTTCATTTGAAATTTAACTTCGTTTTTTTTCCAAAAAAATAGAAAAGAAAATTTAATCCAATCCGGTCTTTATTTCCTTTTCCTAACAAAAAAATTGTTTACTTAATAACAGTTGTTTTGGTGGTCTATTATCTCAAGGTGGTCCAGTTTCCAAGACAGGTATATGTTTTTTGGATAGGTCGAGGATACCATTCTTATCAAAAAGGGGAGATTTTTAATAAGAAAAAAAAACACTAAGAATTTTAATTAAGGCACAACTAATATGAGAATTTTAATAGAAGCACAGCTATTGCGCCATTTACAGAAGCGTAATGAGAAAATTCCAATTGCGCCATTTATAAAGGCGCTAAAAGCCTTGTTGCGCCTTTCAAAAGGGCGCTATAGGGAAAACGACAAAAATGGGACGCGTGGCCTGAGTTTCTGGCGCGTGTTTCGACTTTTTTCGTTTTTTCTGATTTCTGCGCGGAATCTTAGAGAATTAAAGAGAGGGAGAGAGAGAGAATTAAAGAGAGTGAGAGAGATAGAGAGAATTAGAGAGAGGGAAGATGAGTTAGTATATTAATGAAATATTCGTTTAAAAATATACAAATGCGGGCTCAATCATAAAACTGGTTAGAACTCATCACGAGCTTTCCATATTATGGTCATACGCTCTGAACGGACATTTCTGTGAAATGTTTGACCAATTTGAAGTTTTATTGTACAATGTTGCAGTAGTGCAGTATATTCTTTTGCAAAATATCCGTTTAAAAATATACAAACGCGGGTCCAATCATAAAACCAGTTAGAACTCATCACGAGCTTTCCATATTATGGTCATACGCTCTGAACGGACATTTCTGTTAAATGTTTGACCAATTTGAAGTTTTATTGTACAATGTTGCAGTAGTGCAGTATATTCTTTTGTAAAATATCCGTTTAAAAATATACAAACGCGGGCCCAATCATAAAACCGGTTAGAACTCATCACGAGCTTTCCATATTATGGTCATACGCTCTGAACGGACATTTCTGTTAAATGTTTGACCATTTTGAAGTTTTATTGTACAATGTTGCAGTAGTGCAGTATATTTTTTTACAAAATATCCGTTTAAAAATATACAAACGCGGGCCAAATCATAAAACCTGTAAGAACTCATCGCGAGCTTTCTAGATTATGGTCATACAACCTAAATAGACATTTCTGTTAAATATTTGACCAATTTGAAATTTTATTGTACAATGTTATGTGGTCTAGTGGTTTTTCCTTTGAAAATGAAATTTTTTGGTGTTTTGTGAATTTTATTATGATCAAACGGTTTGCCCAAAAATTTTGAAATTTGAGTATAAGAAAATAGATATGCTAATTAATATTGTATAATTTTTTGAGATTTTTTTGAGCTTTCCTTATCGGTTTTCTAGCAGGCAACATAAGGTACCCCGTGCAGTTTTTCCTTTAAAAATGAAATTTCTTGGTGTTTTGTGAATTTTATTATGATCAAACGGTTTGGCCAAAAATTTTAAACTTTTAGTATAAGAAATTAGATATAATAATTAGCATTGTATAATTTTTTGGGATTTTTTTGAACTTTTCTTGTCGGTTTTCTAGCAGGCAACATAAGGTACCCCGTGTAGTTTTTCCTTTGAAAATGAAATTTCTTGGTGTTTTGTGAATTTTATTATGATCAAACGGTTTGGACAAAAATTTTGAAATTTTAGTATACGAAATTAGATATGCTAATTAGCATTGTATAATTTTTTAGGATTTTTTGAACTTTCCTTATCGGTTTTCTAGCAGGCAACATAAGGTACCCCGTGCAGTTTTTCCTTTGAAATAATGTCTATTCTTTTTTTGTCAAAGAAAGACTCTTCAATTCTTCCAAAAGCTGCAATCCACGAAAAGGTCGGAGTCTGGCATAATATTTAAAACTTCATAATCAAGATTTTCAACAAAATGTCAAATAATGTCGGAAACCTAAAAAAATTCTATAAACTACAATTTCCATACACTTCTTTCTTCTAACCTACATAGGCTTTCCAGTTTTGTGAAATAATTGCATTACTTTCTAAAATTTCCTACCACGTTTTAGTGCATCACCGAAATACTGCAGTTAATGTGGGCACATTTGCAAACATTTTTCGTTGTTTAATATATGCCGCATGCCACATTTTTTTGCATGAATATTTTAAATTCAAAATTCAAATTAAAAATCAAAACCGTTCATATTTTTGTATTATATGTGTCGACATAAAATTATATAATATTTGCAGTTAATTTGGAAAAGATTAATAAGATTCTAAAATGAATCGGTCAAGTTAAATGCAATAGTTAAATTAAGTGTATTTGGATAGAAAAGTTTGTTTTACATTTTAAAAGTTTCATCGCGACCAAATTTTGATAGTTATCAAAGTTCGGTGACTATTATGCATAATTAGTGAATGGATTTCATATCAAGTTCACCGACCTCCAACAAAATTAATCAATATTACGCCTTGTATTATCCCTTTTAATTTAGTACAAATTGATTTTTGTTCATAGTTTCTAATAGAAGAATATAGCATTGAATCACTGACAAATAAAGTTTAAAATATTTTACTTATACAATATAACTTTGAATCTCATTGCATAATTGGTTGAAAATGGACATATATATTATGACAAACAAAGGTGTATGGGAGTACATGAATACATCAAGTTTACTCAAAATTTGATGGGATGGCTAGTAACACTAAGTTCTGACATTGACCAATCATTAAAGTGTGCAAATTTTGTTTTTATTTGCCGATTAAAATTGGAATGGCTAGTTTCGGAATTTGAGATTCCGAAACTAATTAAAAAAAATTTTAAAATATATTTTCGCTCATTTTTTTCGACAGGTTTAGTTTCGGAATCTCAGATTCCGAAACTGCGCAGTCATTTTTTAAATTTTGATTAAAAACGGATTATTTTAAAATTTCTTAATTAATTAAAGTTAGTTATAATTTTTTCGGTAATTTTTACTTACACGTAATTTGGGCCTTAAAACAACCGAGCTCTGAGCTGGAAATGGCCGAAAAAATTATAAATAACTTTAATTAATTACGAAATTATAAAATAATCCGTTTTTAATATTTTTTTTAACACTGACTTCGCAGTTTCGGAATCTGAGATTCCGAAACTAAAAATCCTTAGTTTCGGAATCTGAGATTCCGAAACTAGCTAGTTTCGGAAACTCAGATGTCGAAACTAGCTAGTTTCGGAATCTGAGATTCCGAAACTAGAATCTGCCGACATTTTACATGCATTTCATTTTTATTTTTTTTTTCTAACTAGTTTCGGAATCTGAGATTCCGAAACTATAATCTAACCGACATTTTACAGACATTTTGTTTTTTTATACTTTTTGTTTTTTTATACTTTTTCTTTTTGTTTTTTTTATACATTTCATCATACCAATTTCCACCCACTTTTTTCACCTAACTTTTTTTTAATTTTCACCTAACTTTTTTGAAAAATTAAATAATTTTCAATTATGAAAGAATATTTGAAAGATGGTTAAATTTCATATTATGAAATTTCACTTTTGAATTTTTTTTTTGTTGCTTATTATTTTATTTTTATATTTAATGTTTATATTTTTTTTTGTCAAAATTAAAACAACCTTAGAAACTTTTTGTTTTTTTATACTTTTTCTTTTTGTTTTTTTTATACATTTCATCATACCAATTTCCACCCACTTTTTTCACCTAACTTTTTTGAAAACTTAAATAATTTTCAATTATGAAAGAATATTTGAAAGATGGTTAAATTTCATATTATGAAATTTCACTTTTGAATTTTTTTTTTGTTGCTTATTATTTTATTTTTATATTTAATGTTTATATTTTTTTTTGTCAAAATTAAAACAACCTTAGAAACTTTTTGTTTTTTTATACTTTTTCTTTTTGTTTTTTTTATACATTTCATCATACCAATTTCCACCCACTTTTTTCACCTAACTTTTTTGAAAACTTAAATAATTTTCAATTATGAAAGAATATTTGAAAGATGGTTAAATTTCATATTATGAAATTTCACTTTTGAATTTTTTTTTTGTTGCTTATTATTTTATTTTTATATTTAATGTTTATATTTTTTTTTGTCAAAATTAAAACAACCTTAGAAATATTTGTAAGAACAATAATTAATACAATTAGAAAAGTTAGAAGAATTTATAAAACATAAATAATTTACAATGACTAAATAACAATAATAAAAACGACCACAATAATAAAAACGACATTCTAAACTACTCCAATACAATAATAAAAACGACATTCCACGAGCAAGTCCTGGTGGTGGACGAGACGCAGGAGCTGGAGTCGGAACTGGAGTGGGGACTGGAGTGGGAACTGGTGAAGTGGGATAACGAGGAGGTCTACTAGCCGATGCCCCAGGATGACTATACTGAGAACTGTACCCCTCACTAAAGCCAGGAAACGGAGAATGAGGCTGAGGATGAGGCTGCGACTGAGTGAAAGGCGAGAAAGGGTCATCTAAGGGAATACCGTATGTCTGGTGAAAAGCATCAGCCTGACTAAGGGGAGGTGGAGGTGGAGGTGGATGCTGAGTCTGGTACCTCCCTGCATACTGACTCTGGTGCATACTATAACCCTGTCCAAACTGCGTCTGAGTCTGAGTCTCGTACGGAGGATAAGGAGTATGCTGGGTGAGGTACTCCGAAGGTGGAGGTGGAGGTGGAGGTGGAGGTGGAGGTGGCGGTGGAGGCTGTGGCTCACCAGTCTGAGCCTCAGATGTGGGAGGCACAGATGGTCGGGAATGAGAGCGTCTGCTCTGAGTAATCGGCTGGCTAGGCCGTGGAACATAAAAAAATGAATCGAAATCATGCAAACTGAAATCACCCTGTTACACATAAAACCAGTAATAATGTTATAAAATAATTTTGAAAAAGAATAACATAACAAGAATAACACAATAATATTAGATTGTGATATATACCTGCATGAACCGATGCTCCTCCCAACCGGGCTCCGGAAGCTCCTCCTCGTCAGACGACGTATCAGGTATGGATGCTATGTCAGTCGGAAGACCCTTGGACTCTAAAACAAGTGGTATCCGATGCGGCTCGCCGACAAGATCCAATGTGGTGCTGCAACTTTTAAGAAGCGTCTTTCCAGCACGCCTGAATCCCTTCTTCACCGCCCATGCACATGCTCGAAGCACGTCTCTCAAAGTATGCTTAACCTGTTTAACCAATGTTAGCCATCAAATTATAATTTCAATCGGTTATTGTGAATGGTTATTGCATCAAAATGAACTCACCAATGCCACGTGTGCAGGACTGTCGCGAAGGTACGACATATCGGCAACCGGAGCTGTCTCTGTCTCCTCCGGAATCTGTACGACATACGCACCCCCATGTACCCTCAGCCAACGTAGATACGTCCCGAGCATAGAATCGCTCCACGGCCGGTTCTCCCTGATCATAGCCTGTGTCATGTCACCCCACATGGCAACCTCCGTCCGAAAAACGTCCCTCCAGTCTCTGGCTCGGTAGGTGGTGAACATGTAACCCATCAGGGACGACATCCTCTGCCAAGCCTGTTTTATTTAGAAAATGTATTAAATATATTAAGTAATATTAAGTAAATATAGTACTAAAAAATATATGAACATGCTTATGTAAATGATTAAATCACCAAAATAATGTACCTCAGGTCGAGGTGGCGGCACTGTCTGGTACAGCATGAACTGGTGCATGACACGATCGGCGTAGTGCCACATCACCATCCAGTAATGAATGCACGGGATACGGACAACAAACAAGCTCGGATCAACCTGAGCATAAAAGGTATGAATTAAGCTAATTTATTATGCAATTTTCTACTATTATTTGAAAGGAATATTAACTTAATTTTTCAATTATTATAACATGTTAAAGAATAATATATCTATTGCAAACCTGAGCATAACGAGGCATGCGGGCCCTAATATGGTGGTACGGCCTCCAAACGACGTGCTCGGGTCTGATCTTCATGAGAACGTCTCGAGCATAATCCATCCCGGATGCGATACCAGGGCCTTCATACTTCTTAGATCTGTGACGTGTAGTCCATCTCCTGCAAATATTTGAACATATTTGAACATATCATGCAAATATTCAAATGTCTTCAAAAATTAAATTTCAAATGCAAGGAACATACCTCCCGTAAGGTGCACAGGAATCAATAGATGGTACACCCCAGTCGCTAAAATCACTCGTGATCGTCGGCCGACACAAAGTCAATCGCGCATACGACCATAACTGTAGAAGTAACCACGGAGCCCCGATCTTCGCGCTGTTATTTATTGCTGCGGTATCCAAACCTCTATATAAAGCAGCAAGTGTGGCAGCACCCCAATTGTACACTCCCTGAGAGGGAGTAGTACGAAGATCCTACAAATCATAGAAGTTGAATCGTAAACTGTATCGTGTATCGTATCGATTCATTTAAGATACGCTAAGTTATCCTTAGAATAAATAATTAAGGATAATATTGTATAATATTGTAATGTATTTTTATTTCTATAAATTATAAATATTATAGTGTATAATAAAACTATAATATGTATAAATTATATTATTAATTATTATATTGTATAATATATGTACAAAGTATTAAAGTATTAATTAAAACCTATATTTAATTATAAGTTAATACCCTAGTATCGTAAGTTACGTATTATGTATCTTAAAATATACGAACTCGCAAAAATCTTATAATAATTAACAGAACAATTTAAATATTTTATAAAAATCTACGAACCCGCAAAAGATCGAGATAAAAACCAGGAACAGAGTCACCAGTGGCATCCGGAAATAACGTGCAACCAAAAAGCTCTAGCACGAATGCCCGTGTGTATCTCTCAATCTGATCCTCATCGTCGAGGACAACATCCTTTCAAATCTTGCGCAGCTTCGTAAACTTAACGCGATGTTTTTTCCTGCATTTGGACTTTATTGTCAGAACAAAAGATTAAGTTCATTATAAAGTACACAATAAGTTTTATAATTTTCTTACGTTCTCTCTTTTTCTCGGAAGCATTTTTCCACTTGCTCCTGCGATGTGTCCCGCGGCAACGCTGTCGAAAGAAGATCGATATAATCGAAATCACAACGACCCGTCACGACTCGGCCAGTCACGACGGGTAAACCATATAAAAATGCCACATCCTGCATGATAGTTCAAATACTATTAGTATACATATAAATCATAACACAAGTAACATGAAATTTTCTTATAATAAAATATCACGTACCTCTAGACTAACAGTCATCTCGCCGACATGCGGAAAGTGGAAAGTGTGGGTCTCCGGCCTCCAGAACAAGGCCAAACCCTGCACAAGCGTATGATCCACAGGCATATGACCAAGCTGAACGACGTGGATCAACCCAAGTGTCGTCAGATGCTGGTCCACCTCAGGAGTCCTAGCCATCATCGGCTTATGCACCAGTGGTTGCCATTTCTTTATTTTTGAGAAAAAATATTAGAGACTATGGTGATTTCAAGTAGATTTTCAAATAATAATGAAAAAAACAAAATAACATACAGTAGGGCCACGAAGCTGGTCTGGTTGCAAATGCAACAGACGATCAGCACCGGGAGGAGGAGGAGGAGGAGGAGGAGTAGAGGAAGAAGAAGGGCCCGCTGAGGTAGAAGCCCCGGCTGAGGAAGAAGCGCCGGCATCAACAACTCCAGAGGAAACGACGTCCGTAGGCTCAGGCACGTCTAAAGTAGAGGCCTGAGGATCGGTACGTAGCCTCGTAGATCTTTGTGAACCTGGAGACGTTCTTCTTCTCGGAGGCATTTTCACTACTTAATTAAAAAATTTAAATGTCATAAATCTAACAAAATTTCGGCAGCATCTCCCCTATATCGGGAGGGTTTCCGAAAATTTATTTACCCAAATCCCCCCTAAATAAACCCATTTCAAACCAACCAATCATATCATATCACATCATATCACAATCGATAATCATATTCAATATTCATATCAATATTCTAAACTATCATATCATATCAATATTCTAAAACCATCATGAAATCATAAACTATCATATCATATCACATTCATATCACATTGAATATTCAAAATCATAAACTATTCTAAATTACGTACATTAACTATGCAAAATAATTAAATTAATGAATAAAAAATACTAACCTCGATCGACAATTGCTGCTGAAATAGGAAATTCGAATCTTGAATCTTGTTTGAAATTTTCTGCACATTGAAAACCAAAACAATATATCAACCTATAAGAATTTTCTAATTTTTCTATTAATTTTTCTAATTTATATATTGATTTTCCTAATTAATATGATTTTTTTAATAATTTTTTATATTTTTGGAATATTTTTCCTATTTTTGTTGATATTAACCTAATTATTTAAACATTTTTTAATTATTATAAGATGTAAAAAATATAAAATTGCTAACTTATTTTTTTCCGTAATGAATAAAATTTAATCCGAATTTTTTGTATATTTTTAATATTTTTTTGAATATTTTCCTAATTTTTCTATTATTAATCTAATTTTAAAATCAATTTAATATTATTATAACATATAAAAAAATATAATATTTACTAAAATATATTTATCCTAATTAATAGAATTTATTCTGATTTTTTTTTAATTTTTTTGATATTTTTGAAATATTATTTTTAGTTTTTCTATTATTAACCTAATATAACTAAATAAATAAATAAATAAATGAATTAAAAAAATAAAAAAAAAAACATACCTGAGAGCTGAGAGCTCTTCTCTCTTCGGCGGAGGCGAAGACCAAATGAAAGCGACAGAGAGAGAAACCGAAGGGTCCCCGCTTATATAATAAGCGACATTCTTAGTTTCGGAATCTCAGATTCCGAAACTAGCTAGTTTCGACATCTCAGATTCCGAAACTAGCTAGTTTCGACATCTGAGTTTCCGAAACTAGCTAGTTTCGGAATCTCAGATTCCGAAACTAAGAATTTTTAGTTTCGGAATCTCAGATTCCGAAACTGCGAAGTCAGTGTTAAAAAAAATATTAAAAACGGATTATTTTATAATTTCGTAATTAATTAAAGTTATTTATAATTTTTTCGGCTGGAAATGGTTTGTTTCACTAGAGACTATCAGAGAAATTGGGCCTACATATATTATGCGCTATCCAAACCGAAATGCATGTCGGGTTTATTTTAGTCGGGAGTTGCTTTGGACACGCTAATTACTGCTGGGAGCATTCTTCTAATGTTATCTTGACGCATATGCCCTCGCACTCTCCCAACCATATTTGGAAAATTCTAGAACCACATTTCATTTCGCTCTTTGCTATCCCAATCTCGTCCATTCTCTGGTATATTGATTCGCCAAAACGTATTGAAAAATGGAAACATATTGTATGGGATATGGTAATGTAGGTCAATAATTAAAAACCCACATAAAACACGTTGTTTGTTTTTTTTTTTTTCTTTGATCATTTGAAAAGTTATGAAAATTTTTAGAATTACCAAATGTTTGCCATTAAAAATTCAACATAGCCCGACCTGGAAAATGTTCCTCTAATATTCATAAATAAATGATATCTAATGGTTATGTATTTATACATCATTAAAAATCTAGCAATATTTGTAAATGAAAAATATTGCAATTATGAAAGAAAGTAGCAATTCCTACAATTAATAAACGTTAGCCATTTATTTCATGGTACATCCAAGATAGACCTCGTATTGATAAGAAAATAAAATATTTTCATATCCTCAAACTATCCTAATTGAAAATAAAATTTGAAACTAACATCATAGAGAAAGTACCAAGTTCTTTCAATGATGACGGTTAAGAAGGAAGTGTGATATAGTTTGAAAACTCAAAATTTCTAGTTGATAAATCCATTTATTTATAAAATATTATTGGAATTTTTTTTTTTTCCTCTGGAACCGACTATTCATTATTCCCACTCTTTTACCGTTGTTCCTCTAAATAATTACCTTGCAACTAAATCTAAATTTATATGACTGCAGTTGTTTGTCCACTATCATTCCTCACTTAATGTATTGAATATCAGTGAACAGTGATTAAGAAATAAGAATTGGCTAATAGCCAAATCTTAAATAAAAAAAATATATATTGATGTTCCATTTTTCATCAAAATTCTCAATTAATGTATCAATATCATTCGACAATTCTTTAGAATCGATATATTAATTTCTATTTTTCATCAAATGATTAAACAAAATAAATAAATATATACAATAGTTCATGTATAGCATTTCTATTAAAATTCTAATTTTCCATTTGATTTGATATAATTCCGATAAATTGTGCTGGATATTGTGGAAGCTCTCATCAGTCGCTTCTTAAGTTGTGTCTTAAGGAGTAACATTAATCTTAATTATCTTGGTGTGGTTCTTCTTGTATGTTGAGATGAAATATGGTTTAAACAAAAAAACTACTAGCCCTGTTTGAATTTTTTACTTGAAATTTTGCACCAACAAGAAGATCACGCCAAAAAAATTTGAGCGTGCTGGCTTATTTTTAATAAAATTCTTAATTAAAAACTGACTATTCTCCAATGCTCTATGTTTAACGACGATAGTACTTTTGTTAAATTAGCTCTTCAAAATGACAGCTAAGAAATTTCCCTAAGTAATTCTTCAACATTAATGTGAAATAATCACATTAATTGCCGGAGCAAACAGGGCAGCTTCTTTCTTTATTTTACAAGGGCATGTACGTCAAGAAAATATTAGGAGAATGCTCCCAGTGTTAATTTGCGTGCCCAAAGCAGCCCTCATTTTAGTCTATTGCTAAACTGCTCCATAGGGACGTGTCAACGGGTCTGGCCGTCTGGGTCTGGTCTCCGCAATTTAATAAAGGGAACCGTGTTTTTCTCAAAAAAGGAAATTAATTGGAGCGAGTTTCTCTCTCTTACTCTTCAATTGACAAATCTTCGGTGTGGAGATCCAAGGTAATTTTCTCACACATTTTGTTAATTCATATGGTTTGTGTTCTTGAAGGCATTGTTTGGTTCAAGATTTTTGCTGGAATATATAGTGCCTAAGGGTCTGCTCCAGGATGCGAGTTTAGAGGGAGAGGAACGGAAGATAAGGGAGGGGCGCTGGTTACTCGCTCCAGAACTCAAAAGCGAGAGGAATGGAAAGAGACTCAAGGTGCGCTGGTTCCTTCGAAAGTCTGATTTTCGTTACTCCCAAATTGGAGTGTACAGAGAGTAAAGAGTAGTTAAATTACATAAATGTCCTGCAAAATATTAGCGCCAAAACAATGTCTAAGGACAAAATGGTCCACCCCATCTATTATTCAATTTATATGTCAATCATATCTCGTTACTCTCTCTTCCCTTTTGTAAAGTCTGGAGCAAGTAAGTTGTATAACCTTACTTCCTCTCCTGACCTTCTCTTCCTCTCCCGACCTCTCCCTCCCATCCCCTTCCTTTATTACACGGAGTTTACCATAAAAAAAGAAAGAAGAAGAAAGAAAAGAAATATTTTTCAGTAGGATGAAATTAATTGCAAATTCATCATTTCGTTTGAGCAAGTACCAAACAGAAACTATATATGGAAAGCTTAAACAAATGGTATCTTGAAAATATAGGGTGCAGACTTGATATTCTTTATTCTATTTAATCAGGCAATAGAAAGTTCAAAGTTTAAAGCCTTTTATTCCAAATAAGTTGAGTGGGCTAGCTAGAGCCTACGGGCAGTTGCAGGTCAAAAAAAAAAAAAAAGTTAGAGTAGGCTAGAAATTAGGTGTTCTTACTCGAGAACCCAACTTAATAACAACTGTTACTGGACAGTAGACATCTTTGCTTTTTTTTTAAAAAAAAAAAAAAACTTTTCTAGGCATATCCAGTCAAGAATTACGTTTTTAAAAGCTGTTAAATGTAAATGTTAATAAAATTTGAAACGTTCAAATTTATTATATAGTTATAAAGAACATATTGTAACAAGAGAAATACTCAATGCAATTATTTTTTACGTAGTATTGTAAGGGAATCAATCGATTTTAAATTAGTGAAACTTTTTATGAGTCTAATTGAGGAAAAAAAGTAAATATGATATGAAACATCGAGGAGTCTAGTACGTCTTTATAAGTCTGAAATCATCGAACTTCAAAAAGTCAAGTACAAATTGGGGTTGGGAGCACTTTAGTTGAATTACAGTTTTTTTTTTTTTTTTTTTTTGCTTTGGTCTCCTCGTAGAGTACTTGAGATATGAAACATCAAAAAAGTCTAGTACGTCTCTACAAGTCTGACATCATCGAACTTCAAAAAATTGATTACAAATTGGGGTTGGGAGCACTTGAGAACAAACAATATTTAGTTATTCACTTTGTAGAATCGGCCCATTTTCTTAATAAATATTACCTAATTAATGATGTGTCTATTTGCCTTTTCAATTCCATAGAAGATGACAAGAAAAAATAAATTAATTGTCAAATTGCTACTATTACCGAATTTCTTTTTTTTTTATGAAATTATTAGAACTACCTTAAGTAATTAGACCTAATATATATCTACCACAATCAAACAGTTCTTCGGTTTGGTTTTGTAGTTCCGTTGAATGCGCGCGGTTAACCAACTTATGATTAGATTGCTATTGATTGAATAATTTCTTCTGGTCTCCGCAACAGAGACCATTCGCTGTCCTCATTGTCCATTTTTTTTCTTTTTCTTTTCCCCTCTTATTACAATTATTGCAATAGAAAATATTAAATTAAATAGATGGTGACCAAGCTGCACGAGTTATTTAATTAGTGAGTTGCAATGCTTTGTTTCTGATCATGCGAGCAAATTTCGGTATACCATTTTGTTAAAACCATTTGCTATTGTTATATATATTTGGCAAGTCATACTAAATATATTAGAATACATATTAGTAAGAGGCCAGATTAGGATAATAAGAGAAGAATCTTCTCTTAATTAGCTAGCTATACATCTAATGAGAAATATTCACTAGCATTATATCGATATCTTAATTACATGTTCATTATGCCCTCCCAATAAGAAAAAACATCTGTTCATACTCCATTCATATTTTTGCGGTAAGTGATTTCATTTGGTAAAATACAACACACGGTGAGCTCTTAAGTCCTAAATTAAATAAAATTTTGTATTTCGTATCTTTAGAAAAATAAAAAAATTATCGAGATTTTAAAAGTATAACAAATATTTATAGAGAATACATGCATATTATCCTAATATTTTTTTTTTCTAATCAGCTTGTATCGGACCTATGCAAATGCAACATATGACTCACAACCAAGGTTTTGTATTTATGCATTCGATGGAACCTCTGGAGTAATTAAAATTTATGCACACTTTCAAATTCAAATACATCATTAATATTTCTGCTGTGTTTCACATTTGATAAAATCAAATTGTAGTTAAGATTACTTTGAACAAAAAGAAAAATATCTATAATGTCTTTTAATGGTACAAAAAAATAATTCATTCCTGTCTTCCAAAATTCTTTTCTTTTTAGCATGTTCTTTTTTCCACATATTTCTGTAAACATTAGCAAGTAGAAACCCTTATTTTTTTTTAAAAAAAAAAAGAGCAAGAGGAAAAATAGAAATGAGGGCTATGTTGTTGCAGGCAACTAACCTCTTGAATCAAATTACAAATCACAAAACTTTAATGCAAAGGTATCTAAAATTAGAAGTTTTGAAGGATATATACATCAGTAATTATCTCTTGATTTATTGTATTGAGTTAATTTAGATACTCTTCTGATGTGCGATAGTTAATTCATTAATGGCCTGCTGGGTGCTATTGATTTATTAGTAGTTAATATCTTGAGTCTAACTAGAGGACAATTCACCGTACATGTTCACTTTTCTTTTCTTTAGATCGCTGGTTACTAAAATTTAAGTTTTGCAAAATATAATTAAAGAGATCGTGGCCAATTGAATAAGTTGCTTAGAAAGACTCTACGCTTTATTTGTGGTCCCTGGTCAAGAAAATTGTACTACATATCTTTGGTTCCAGCCTTCCTCTATTATTTATTTATTTTAAAATTAGTGTCTTTTATATCTAAAATTGCACGTTAATTGGATCTTCCAAATTACATCTAGAAGTTATGATTCTATAATTTCCAAGTCTATGGACGAGTTCCGTTGTCCTTACATTTTCGGATTTTCGGTTTTTTTTTTTTTGTAATTTATATCTCAAAGTGCATTAATTCTGATATAGTAATGCATTACCCACCGCTATATGGTAAATAACAAATTTAATTATATTTCATGAAACATTTAAATTATATGATGTCTACATGATTCCAAAAATACCAGATTTCTGCCATGCATCTAGCCCGCTAGCCGGTAGGAGTGCCGGTACGTACGATATTAAAAACACCGATCAAATTAAAGTTCCTAGGACCAAATTAACACAAAATACAAGTTTGCACCATTGGGCACTCTAGCATTTCTCTTGCACCATTGCGTACTTGCGTGTCCCATGAACTGTTGCACCACGACAGCCACGACAACCTCGACAGCCGGAAATGTTTTCCCAATAGAACTCACATAAAATTAGTACCTGTTAAATTCTATGTTTATTACAAGCATAAGAACAAGTTGTGAACGCCTAAGAATACAAGCATAAGGTTTAAGTCTATTAATCGAGTGATGTGTTATCAAAATTAGAGATTCTACCTTCGATTCATATCAAACTTCTAGTGTAAAATATTTTTCTTCAATTAATAATCTTGACAATAACGAAATTGTAATTAAATAGTTATACATGCAAAAAACTGTTTCAATAGTGTAATACATCTAAGTTTGCACCTCTTTCTGTATAAAAATTTACGATTAATTTTTTTATTTACTGTTAAAACAACATGAAAATAAAAAAGTTGTCAAAGTCTTCGTCATTCGTCTCGAAAATGCAAAACTTAATGGGATGTAAATTTGGGCCTTTTGAAGACCAAGCTACAGGCTGCAAATGGTTTATTTCACTTGAGAGAGTTGGACTATTTGGACCTCTATCTAATGTTCGTATAAAACCCAAACCCAAACACATATCAGCTTCTTTCTTAATGGGCCGGAGCTTAATCGAATGTCGGGTCCCAACCCAAGTACCCAACACCAATGGCATGGCAATATATGACATAAACCCTTTTTTCTCTTCTCTCCCTGAGTTTGCTCTTGCATAAATAAACATAGCCGGAGCGAAATTCGAACAGGGAACCGAGATTTTCTCTCAGTTACTCATGTCTTCAGTCGAACAATCCCCCGCGCTGGAGATCTTAGGTTATTTTCAAATACTTTTTGATTCATTTCTATGGTATTAATTCTTCTAGGTATTGTTTGGTCGTAGATTTAGGCTGGAATGATGCCAAATTTTGCCTTTTACCTGCCAACCAGCAATTACACGACATTTTCTAGTTGAATTTTGGATAAATCTGCAACCCAAATTGAGAAATTTAACAGGTTATTCCCAGTAGTGATTTCGGCTCTTACTGTCATCTGTTTACGTGATTTTTGCTATTAGCTGAAATATGATTTAATCCATTTACATCTACCTCCGTTTTACAGTACCAAATTGATCTGCTTTATATAATGCCTGTTATCTGTTTGTTGGAATTTCCAAACCAGTTCGCGAGCCAGATTGCTTTTCCATATGGGCCGGTCCTCCATTTCCCAACTCCAAACCAACCTCCAAGCTTGAGAAAATCCCCTGTACCTCCACAAAATTCAGCGAAGATGGGTCGAAACTCCTAGTCACCAAACCAAATGGTGTGGTTTCCATTTACAACTGTAAATCTCTTACTGAGATCAGGTCATTTGAGGTACCTAATCTCTTGGCATCTGCGTTGTCACCTTGTGGGACCTACCTCCAGACATTTCAGAAGTCGACTTCTCCACAGGAGAAGAATGTTGTGGTTTGGAACGTTGAAAGTGGGGTTCCAGTGTATCAACTTTTGCAGAAGAACATGTCAAAGACTACTTGGTGAGTAATTATATCTTCTGTAATTTGTTTTTTAATTTTTCTAAATTTTTCTTCCCATCTATTATCTGGTTGAGGACCCAAAATTGGGGGTTCATACACTACTTGTAGCCAGCCATGAATTAGTATATCTTGGCATTTTGTCAAGCAAAATGGAGGGGTACCACTGCACTGGTGCAGGGTCTCCTTGTACATACAGACAATGTTAGTTCTTACTGGAACAAAATTTGAATGCTGAAGTGTGGTTCTTCCAGTTTAACAACAGTAAAAGAAAAAAGTGACAAATAAATCAATGAAATAATAGGGGTGTGTGTGTGTGTGTGGTGTGATGGAAAGGGTATATGGTGCCTTATGTTCACAATCTGATACTGCATATATCTAATTTTGGCTGCCCTATGATCTTGTATCCCTCCCTACATACTCTTCCATTTTAAAAAATTATGTCAGGGTTGTTTTGTATATCTTTGAATCTGGCTTCTTTCAAAATATCCTATGATAATGGAAACTGGTATCCTTTTGTATCAGAAAAAAAAAAAATCAAATAAGATAAAACAAAAGCACTAATGAAAAGAAAAGAACAATTAGTAATTGATATGATTTTGTTGAATGTTGCAGGCCATCAATTCAATTTAGCTCTGACGAGTCTACTGCATGTCGAATGGTCACAAATGAGATACACTTCTTCGATACAAAAGACTTCTCAAAAGGGATTATTTATAAACTTAGAGTGCCAGGTGTAGCCGCAATAGGGATTTCAAAGACTCCTGGGTCATATTTGGCAGCATTTGTTCCTGAAGCCAAGGTTGGTATTGCCATTTTCCACTGTAATCGTATCACATAAAACCAAGCTTATGCTTTTCCACACTTAACCTTTAAGAATGGGAATCTGGTTATTTTATGCCCAATTATATTTGAAACGACTTATAGTTGCTATGCTAATACGCATTCTGTTTTATGCATATCGACTTTTAGTTCTGACACCTTTTAGCATATTGATTTTTGATTTTATTTGTAAGTTTCAAAATAACAACTTTTAAGTATTTTCTCATCCAGGGGATGCCAGCGAGTGTTCAGATCTACTCGTGCAACAAAGATTTGCAAACACAACCGCTTGCACGCAGAAGTTTCTTCAGGTGCTCTAGTGTGCAGTTCCATTGGAACAAAGACTCATTTGGTGTACTTTTCATAGCCCAGTCTGACGTGGATAAAACAAATCAGAGTTACTATGGTGAAACCAAACTTAATTACTTGACTGTTGATGGGTCCCATGAAGGACTTGTGTCTCTCAGTAAGTTTGGCAACCCATTGTTTGTTCTGTGTGATTTTTAGGTGTTGAATGGTATAGAACTGAGATTACATTACCTATCGGACCCTGGCTTGTTTGTCCTGGAACTGGTATGACAAATAAAAATTAAAAAACCAACTATATTATTAGATGTTAGTATGGTGGAAGGTCAGTATGGTACCATATTTCTTGGAACAGATATACAATTATTAAACTCCTTGGTGTTGAAGGGTAATGTATTTTATTTATCTACTATTTCATATAATATTGTTTCATTAACTTGTCATTTTTGTTTTCATTTTCATAATTAGCATGTATGGACTGACAATTGTTATATTTAATAGAAAAAGAGGGGCCGGTGCATGATGTACAGTGGTCCATTTCAGGATCAGAGTTTGCTGTGGTTTATGGATGTAAGCTTCTCACACCCATCATTTTTTTTTTTAAATTATGCAAAATAATATATTTGATCTGATTCTTACAATTGGTGCCTTGATGTCTCCAGTTATGCCAGCAAAAGCTACTGTCTTTGATAAGAAATGCAAGGTTTTGGTTGAGCTTGGTGAAGGCCCTTATAATACAATTAGATGGAACCCCAAAGGAAGATGTATCCTTTTCCCTTTCTTTATTAATCTTTTGTTGCAGCAACTTATACTTGTTTCCCCTTAACCTATTAATTGAACAGTTCTTTGTCTGGCTGGATTCGGGAACTTGCCTGGCAACATGGTCAGTTCTATTTCACCTAATAGAATCTATATTTTGAGTACCGAAGATTATGACATTTGCACCCAGAAAACATGGAAAATATAAATTAATTGTCGCTTCTAATAGTTTGGTATTTTATGAAGAAAATTTGGAGAGAAGTGTTTTAAATGACACTTTCTATATTTAGATGGTTATGAAATAGTTCTGTTTTTGGATCTATTACATAACATTTGGGCAATTTATAGATCGTACAATAGTTACTTTATTCTTTACCCATATAGAGTGCATGCTCCTCTTACCCTTTTTCCCCTTCAACTCAGGCATTTTGGGATTGTTCTGAGAAGAGATTGCTTGGTTCAACCAAGGCTGAATGTTCTGTCACTAGTGAGTGGTCCCCAGATGGCCGCTATTTCATGACTGCAACGACTGCGCCGAGGTTACAAATTGACAATTGGTAAGTAGACTTGCTTCTTTATTAGATTTTTTTATGCTAAAAAATTCCAAAAGTATGAATTTGATAGTTCTAATTAAACTCTATGTTTTCTTGAAGTGTAAAAATATTCCATCATGATGGTTTTCTATATTTCACGAAGATGTTCGACAGATTGTATCAGGTTCTTCTTTTTAATGCGTACTTGTGTTTTTCTTATTTTTGGAAATAACACTGCCCATAATTTATGCTTTTAATATGCCTTTTAGAGTTCATAGCTTTAGGACCACATAGGAGAATATATGGAAATTTGAAATGATATTAATTGAAACTACCAAACTCAAGGTGGGTATCAGTTGGTTGCGTACTTCGATGATTGTTGATTGAGGTTGGCTGCCAATGTATTCCTTTGCCGGTTATGAAGTTATATGCTTTTTTTTTTTTTTCTAGGCTGAATGGAAGCCAGAAGCACCTGAGAAATTTGGTGAGATAAATGACCTTGTAAAGTCAGTTGGAGCCCTAAAGATAGAAGAGCCTAGGAAGCAAGGTTGTAGTTTTCTTTTGCTAGGTGAATCATTTCCTTGCTCTTTTCAATTGTGATCTTACTAAAGGTGACTTTTTTTCTTTTCCCAGCACAAGGGTCTAAAGCAGCACAACCTTCATCAAGCAAGACTGCATATGTAAGTGCACCTCCTGCAAAACCAGCTGCATACCGCCCTCCCCATGCTAAAAATGCAGCTGTTGTCCAGCAAGAGGTATAATTTCTTCGTCTTCTTTTTTAGAAGACATAATTCTCCTGGTATTTGTACATGAACTTCATAATCAGTTCACCCAACTGGACTTTAAATATCAAATAATTAATTTGATTGGTTGATATTTATTCATTTTGGGCATAGTGCAAATGGATGTGGGTGACTGGAAGCTAGAGGTATGATTATCAAATATTAGTGGAATGCATATTCCATCATACTGGTGAAGCATGATATCTCATGTTAAAGTATAAGAAAGGATGGATGTTACTCAATAAAAAAATGGTTTTATATTTTTCCACCTTTAGTCTTTGATCTAATCTAAGATATTGTTGAAATCTTATAAATACAGCTTTTTGGTGGATTAGCTGCATCAGGTTCAGGGTGAGTTTATTAAGAACCTTCTCTGACATTCTTTTTGTTATTTTAATACTTGTAATGGATCTCGAGGTGTTAATGGTGTGTGTTCCTTTTTTTCCCCCCTTTTGTTCTGGAAGCAGAGAAATGAGCAAGAATGCATTGAGAAATAAGAAACGCAGGGAAAAACAAAGAGAGAAAAAAGCAGCTGAAGCATCAGGTGCTGGTGAAAATGATAATTAAGATTAATTACAGGAGCCTTTAGAATTTAAATTGAAGTATCTAAGAAAAAATTTATGCTGCAAATCCCAAGTTTTGTACCATCCAAATTGTGAGCTGTAGCTTGACAGGCAATTTTGTACGTCATGGATTACGGAGTTTCTGGTGATGATGATTTGTGCTCACAAGAGAATCTGATTTTTGCTCTAGTTGGTTTTGTTACGATGTGCTGTTGCTTAAATTTGGTGTTGAAGAAAGTTTTGCCTAGTACATTTAGTTTTGTGCGAGTGGTTCGGAGCATTAAAGACAACACAACGTATATATAGCGATTAGACAAATAAGGACAAATATAGTTTTCTTAGACGAGCATTTGACTTGTAGGATAGCATGTATAGTATTGAAACAATATGACGAGTTTTCGATATGATAGCATGTGTGAATTTTGGAATTATATTTTGTGTTCACCAGGGATGGAAATTTTCTAAAAATCAAGTCCACGATATGATTTGAATTTATATTAAATTGACATTTGCTTTTCATGACGGTGAAAAGCTCTATTGTGTCTATCATTCTTGAAATAAAAATTATTTTTCTCAGATAGCAGGCTTCGATTATTTTTCACATATAGTTTTTAAGTGTTAAAGAAAATGCAGTTTTTGCAGATTAGCACGTGCAGAAGCTTCTAATTTATTGGGATTCATTAAAATCTCAAGAAAAAAAGAATGGGCCAATGAATCTCAGAACCTCAATAAACCTAGATGTAACAAATTGACATACCTTCCACAAAAAACGCTATACTAAAGAAATTTAAAAAGAAAGATAAAAATTCAACAATCCAACAAAACTAAAATAAGCAATATACTAAAACTCAAGCCACCTCACTTGTGTCTATTAATGTCTTCATCGTCACTCTCCTCTCCATCGTCACTCTCCTCTTCATCATCACTCTCCTCCTCCACATCACTATCCTCCTCCTCATCCAAACTCCATCTCTCACCAACCAGGTTTAAACTTTCTGTGTCATCTTCTCCATCTTCCATCTTCCCTCCATCTTCTGTCTCCTCTACATCGCTCTCAGTCTCTTTAACCGTTGAACGATCAACATCACGCACCACTTTATCCTGGTTCAAAAAATTCTCGCTGTAATACATTGAAGGTAAAATGGCAGTTGCCATGTCAACCTTCTGATGCACGTTCACCTTCTCAGTATATGTCAGATCAGACCAGCGATTCTTCCACCACTCCATGGACTCTGCTAGACGCACACTCTTCTTGCCCCATATCAGGTATTTTATGTAGTCGCGTGCCAGCAACACCAGCTCCTCGCCACGGACAATATACACATACTGTATCATGAAAAATGACAAGTTTGTGTGTTAAAATTATGTATAAGTTTTTACTTTTCTAATCAGTGTTGATGCCGTTAAGGTGATATACTTTGACAGAGCTTGAATGCAAAGGCAGCAGATGCATGCAGAAAGCTGTCTATGTTGGTGGTTTTCCACTACTAGATCAGATTTCAATACCATACAAGTAAAGGTTGATAATTAAAGATTCCAACTAATGTGTGACTTGCCAGAATAGATGTCACTTTATTATTTAAAACATTTTGTTTTTCCTTTATTTTTATGTATTTAATACTAGGATTGTGAGCAAAAGAACGATGTTTAACAAAACCCAGAAGAAAAGGTCTTCCTGTGACAAAACCATTGTCAATGAAGCTAAAAGCACTAAATACCATGCGTAAGAGAACTGAAATCAGCAGGCTACAAAGAAATCATTGGTACATATTGTGTGCGATGGGAATTGAATATAGAAGATTAAGTAAGAATAAATTACCAGAGAGATGAGACCAATTGTGGCTAGGAACACCTGCAACAGTTCATCTAACCACTCATTAAAGTTCTTAAACTCTGGACCATCACTAGCCCCGCTTCCGCCGCCGCCCCCACCCCGTGGAGGCCTTTTACCAGCTCCACCATCTCCACCAAAGTCAAGGTCTTGCGTCTTCTCTTTCAGTGCATCCTGAAGGGGCTTTTCTTGTTTCATACCCTCCATTGCCTTCTTCAATGACTCCATTGAGAACGGCTACAAACAGGTAGAGATCAATGATTTCAGATGACAATAAAAAAAAAAAAAATACCAGTAACATCATATGCAATGCACGCATTCATGTGGCATCTAACTTATACAAGGATAAGGTTGATACATGCCATATAAAGAAATTTATGTTTATTTTTCTTTATAATTGAAAAGAAAATAGAAAAATAAGAGAGTTCTGCTCACATCATCACTGCTAGCAGCATTGCCGGCACCACCAATGCCACAAATTGGGGTAAGCCTCTTGTAGTTTGATGCACTATATGCAAGTTTTGCATGCGCAAGGTTTTTAGATTTATAACAGACTATTGAGGACAATGGAGCACTATATACTGTTTCAAGTCTCTTATGCCTCCTGACAACTGGGCCCAAGCCAGGCTTATACGTGGATGTTGCTTGAATGCAACTCATGCTGAAGAAACGAGAATTAAACAGTCGACCTCATGAACGGACTTCACTGAAATTGTGCTAAACACCAATATAAGCATTGAAAATACAATTAGTTGAATCAGTTAAATAAATACAGATACAAGAAAATATTATCTCAAATTGTAATTACAAAGTCAACATTTACCTTGGTACCATGCTGGTAAAAAAAGATTTCAGTTCCACCAAATTAAAAAAATGCAAAGTTTCTATGTACCTACTATCAGTTCTATCAGTGACTATCCAGGGTTGTATTATTTAATAAGAGTTTCATAGAGCAACTATGTTAGTCTGTAATGGTATGCACAGTATACTAACTTGTGTAATACGCGACATGGACATGGCTACCACTGCTAAAGAAATAGAGATTCCAACCTAGAAAACTAATTTTGAGTTCAATCTTAGCTAACCACTTAGAGTTAGTACAATAACTCGTAAAATTATAAGTTCATTAATATCAGAACTACTGGTAATAGAAACCAATTTGGTTCGAAACCCAACAAGTAGTTTGAAATTGAGAGAGAGAGAGAGAGAGAGAGAGGAACCTGAGGAAGAAGTGGTAACTGGAGAAGTACTCCAGTCGAGAAGACGAGCGGAGCAGTCGGGAAGAGTGACACTTCCGAGAAAAAAGAGAAGGATAGGACTATAGGAGTGGAGATGAATTCAGGACATGCCACAATGGAGTTCTCCAGTCTCTTGTTTTTTAATAAAATATTTCGGAGTTCGAGCAAGGTATAGAGAAAAAGCTTAATTCTCCTAAGAATATTGGATTTTCATCAACGGATTCCAGATATTTGCTTTTTTTTTTTTCTATCAATATAAGACAACTTAGGCCTCCTTCAAGCTCGAAATGTGCCTAAAAGCGAGTATTTTATTATTTATTTATTTATTATGTCAAAAAAAACAAAAAAAAATTATTTATTATGCAAGGGAGTCCAAAAACTTAGTTAGCATAGAGGGGTACCTACTTTATTGATAATTTTCTCTTTTGTCTTTTGTTAAATATATACAGAAAATATTGAAGTAGTTTGTCTTTTTTATACTTTCTAATGTATGCTACGTGCCTCTTTAATTTTTGGCTTTTTGCAAAGCCAATTTACTAGATTGTCGAAATTTCGGTAAGATCAATTTAAAATTTTTAAATGCTATATCTGTCATTATTATTTGTATTATTCATGTTGGCACCGCGGCTCTATTCTTGCCACGTTACGCTTGCAGTGAGTCATTTATAAGTCTAAGCAGCTGGCTAAGACACTTGCCTGGTTTTATGGAGACTAGAGTTCGGGTAATTGTCAAAAAAAAAAAAATGAGTCATTTATAAATCTTCTAAATTTTCTTCATATTTCTAAATGATCCATTTTACTATTTTGAAAGGATAATGAAAATTTTACGATTTTGTTTTCCTTTTCAGACTGAATGGACTATGGAGTAAGACCAGTCAACCTTTGATATGTGAAAATTGTAGATGAATTATTGTCGTTTTCCTCTTGCATTTCACTCGCATCTTTAATATCATGTTTTTTTTATAAGCACAGTCATTTGAGTATGCTCAATTTGATTTATCAATATTTCATATAGTGTAATCTTTAAAATACAAAATGAACAAATTGATTATTCTCATTTAATAATTCAATTTCTTTTGTCTTTCTATAATTATTTGATACGGTGACGGTCAAATTAAAAATTTATAGAAAATGCATAAAATATGCAAGCGTACTAATATCATAAATCTCTTCTTTCATAATTAGCCTTTATTAACGGAGAATTCTCCGAGCGCCGTATTAGTCCGTGATATCCTCACGAATCTCAAAGCTTAAAGCTTTAAAAACTTTTAAAAACCTAGAGACTGGAGAACTCCATTGTGGCGTTTCCTAAGATCGTCTCTAGACTCTCCTATCCTTCTCTTTTCTTCTCTTTTTCTCGGAGGCGTCTCTCTTCCCAACTGCGCCGCTCGTCTTCTCGACTGGCGATACGGTTTAGGGTTTAGTACTTCTCCAGTTACCACTTCTTCGTCAGGTTCCTCTCTCTTTCTCTCTCTCTCTCAATTTCAAACTACTTGTTGGGTTTCGAACCAAATTGGTTTTGATTACCAGTAGTTATGATTAAATGAACTTATTATTTTGCAAAGTGTTGTACTGACCAAAGTGGATAGCTTAGATTGAACTCAAAATTAGTTTGCTAGGTTGGCATCTCTATTTCTTAGCAGTGGTAGCCATGTCTATGTTGCGTATTAGACAAGTTAGTATACTGTTCGTACCATTACAAACTAACATAGTTGCTCTTTTAAAGCCTTATTAAATCATACTACCCTGGATAGTCACTGATAGAACTGATAGAAGGTAAAGAGAAACTTTGCATTTGTTTAATTTGGTGGAACTGGAATCTTTTTTTATTAGCATGGTACCAAGGTAAATGTTGACTTTGTAATTAAAATTTGAGATAATAATTTCTTGTATCTGTATTTATTCAACTGATTCACCTAATTATATGTTCAATGCTTGTATTTGTGTTTGACACAATTTCAGTAAAGTCCGTTCATGAGATTGACAGTTTAGTTCTCGTTTCTTCAGCATGAGTTGCATTCAAGCAACAACCACATATAAGCCTAGCTTGGGCCCAGTTGTCAGGAGGCATAAGAGACTTGAAACAGTATGTAGTGCTCCGTTGTCCTCAATAGTCTGTTATAAATCTACAAACCTTGCGCATGCAAAACTTGCATGTAGTGCATCAAAATACAAGAGGCTTACCCCAATTTGTAGTATTGGTGGTGCCGGCGATGCTGCTAGCAGTGATGATGTGAGCAAAACTCTCTTTTTTCTATTTTCTTTTCAATTATAAAGAAACATGGCAGGGAATTTGTGGCTTTATCCTATTTCTAGGTAAACAAACATATGTTTCTTTATATGGCATTGTATAAGTTAAGTTAGATGCCACATGGATACGTGCATTGTATATGATGTTACTGGTGTGTGTGTGTGTGTTTACTGTCTTCTGAAATAATTAATGTCTACCTGTTTGTAGCCGTTCTCAATGGAGTCATTGAAGAAGGCAATGGAGGGTATGAAACAAGAAAAGCCCCTTCAGGATGCACTGAAAGAGAAGATGCGAGAACTTGACTTTGGTGGAGATGGTGGAGCTGGTAAAAGGCCTCCACGGGGTGGAGGCAGCGGCGGAAGCGGGGCTAGTGATGGTCCAGCGTCTAACTTTAACGAGTGGTTAGATGAAGCTTTGCAGGTGTTCCTAGCAACAATTGGTCTCATCTCTGTGGTAATTTTTTCTTACTTTATCCTCTATATTCAATTCTCATCGCACACAATATGCACCAATGATTTCTTTGTAGCCTGCCCATTTCAGTTCTCTCACGAATGGTATTTACTGCTTTTAACTTGATTGACAATGGTTTTGTCACAGGAAGACCTTTTCTTCTGGGTTTTGTTAAACATCGTGCTTTTGCTCACAATCCTAGTATTAAATAGATAAAAATAAAGGAAAAACAAAATGTTTTAAAGAATTAAGTGACATTTATTCTGTCAAGTCACACATTAGTTGGCATCTTTCATTATCAGCCTTGACTTGTATGGTATTGAAATCTGATCTAGTAGTGCCAAACCACCAACATAGACAGCTTCTGCATGCATCTGCTGCTTTTGCATTCAAGCTCTGTCAAAGTATATCACCTTAACCCCATCAACACAGATTAGAAAAGTAAAAACTTATACATATTTTTAACGGACAAACTTGTTATTTTTTTCATGATACAGTATGTATATATTGTCCGTGGCGAGGAGCTGGTGTTGCTGGCACGCGACTACATAAAATACCTGATATGGGGCAAGAAGAGTATGCGTCTAGCAGAGAAAATAAATAAATAAATAAGTTTTTGGACTATAAATAAATAGTAAAATACTCGGCTTTTAGACATATTTTGAGCTTTTTATTGTCTTGATTTGAGCTTTTTATTGTCTTGAAGAAGGCCTAAGTTGTCTTATGTTGATAGAAAATACCAATATTATTAGGAAAGTCCAAGCCTCCCTCCATCCCCCGTTAAGATTCAATTTATTTTAAGTTTGATAGTAAACATTCATTAACCTAACTTACCAGCGCTCCATAACCCGTACCAGTGCATTTCCCAGCTTGTACCTAGTGACTTCGATTAATTTCAAGATTCTCCCAAAATTTCTCACAAAATAATCAATCAAATTATATTCAGCAAAGGAAAGGAAAGTATCAGTACAAACTGGTACAACTTCACTGCTCCCTTTGCTGTTCAAAGATCAGAGAGGAGCTAATAGTAATCGAATCTTCAACACAATTTTTATCCTGGTAATGTGAATAACCTGAGTTCACCTCATTTTCAAAGAGAAGAAAAAACGAACGATGTAAGAATAACATGGCAGAAGCATAATTTATTTTAATAGATCATTAAATCATTGTAATTTTCTTTTTATGAACACTGTAGCAAGTAGTTTCTACTTGCAGTTCTTCGGATTTTTTGTAATTATCATTCTCTTTCATGCTAAAAAGGTCAATAGGACAGACAAACAATAACTTGTTTTCCTTATCATCAGTTCATAACAACACGTCAACACTCCCTAGATGGAAATTTTTACTTTAGACTTCAGCATAATATCAATTGAAAATCCAGATATATTGAGAACTGTTCAATTGACGTCGTTAAGTTAATACTCAATAGAAAAACATCTGTACATAAAACAACGCCAGTCAAACTGACAAGTGTTATTAACTTATTATCATCTAATTAGTTATTTTTTTTCACCAATTAAGACTTTTTTATATATATTTTTTTTAGAAAATGGAGGCAAGGGAGGAACATATGCATATTCGTTATCTTAAATAAGTGCATGTATCATACGTTTGAAACTTATCTTAATTAGCGCAGCCAAATTTTCTCAAACTAACAACAAATAAGAACATTAGATTACTATCATTATCATCAAAAGTTTGCATCTATGTCGAACTTTCTGAAAATAATCTTTCTTCCTAAACAATGCATCTTATTTTTCCAGTAATATCAATAAATTACTCAGCACAGTAACAGCAATTTATTCATCATCAATCTAAAAGCCTTATTCGCTAATATTACCCTCAAACTAACAAGTCAGATTCTGTCCCGGATCAACTCCGAACTGCTGGCAATAATCTTTATAATACCCGACACGGGCATTAACCGTTGCTGGGTTCTTGCCATCACACTCAAGTGCACCATTAATCGCTCTAATAGTGGCCCCAAACCCTTCTCCTGAAACAATATGCGAGTGCACATTCCTCATCCAGTACCACAATGCAGTCTTGAATGATACAATCACATCATTGGCAACTGTCTCTGGTGAACCTAGACCGTCGAACCCGATGCTTTGACCTGCTGGCCCGTAATTGAAGTTCCAAGATAGCTGGATCGGACCCCGGCCGTAGTACCCCTTGCCTGCAACACAGGGATATTGAGTGTTTGTCTCGTCACAGTAGTCCTTTGAGGGGCCGTCGATCTCCTCTATGTAGCAGAAATCTGCATTATTGAAAATCAAACTGCGTCAATATCTTTCAATTATTAAATATTTATTTCTCTTTCTTACAAAACACCCAATATATATTTCTGTATAGATATATATCAAGTTAACAAAATTTTCATACACCTAACGGTCTACTCTTCACTTGGTCAGAGAAGGCCTGCCTATCGTTGTCATATCACCACCCAAAATCTGTTTCATCAATAACTAAATGTCGCCATCAAGCCCATAAACTGGCTAAAAGTTCTAGATTGTCCGCACAATTTCGTTGACCTCGTTAATTTCTAGTCAAAGAAGACTATTTAGTACCATACGACCATGAGATATCTTTCAATTAATTCAGTCATCCCGACAAACAATTAATAAAGTTTTCGTTATATATAACAGTTCCACTTGGCTTCTTAAACTTTGAACAGAAAGGCGTTCATAAATAACTACACTACATGTTCAAATTTGCTACCACTATTATACTGTGATTATGTAATACAGAACCAAAATTGTCAAAGTGTTTGAGATAGCTACTATGTACTAATCCGGACTTTATTTTTAAACTGCAAAAAGAACACACACACACACAAACCCAATTGACCAGGCAAAATAAGTTGGTAGTTTTCAACATTTAATTAGGCAAACTCAAGTTGATTATATATTAATGAATAAATAAACACACATCCATATAAGGTTTCTAAAAAAAATTTCATTGAGTAATGTCACAGAGTAATTTAAGTGCTTGTTGTACAAATTCGACAAAATTGGTGGCTCTGCCAATGCAGGCTTTTTTTTAACATGCATGCAGTCTAAATTATTAAATTGGCAAAATGAGTGGGAGGCAAACTGGCAATGCCACCACATCTCACTTTATGAATGTTTATTCAATTGGCAATCTATATAAAATGATTTTTTTTTTCTTTCTTGTTTTTGCCAGTGAAATAAAATGGTTTTGTAGATCTAAATCTTTAACTGCTGTTGAATTCTATAAATAGCGTATGACAAAGAAGCAAAGCACAACAAACTCTCTGAGACGTCTTCATGGAACCTAATCTGAGATATTTTCATTAATCGAATCGTTCGTTAAAAGTTTTATTAAAAGAGACAAAAATTGGCCGTTAGCACCTAGGGGCATCCGTGGAGTGCTTTCCAATTATATAAACTGATTCATTAACCAAATTATTTTTTTGTAAAGAAACAAATATGAAAAAACATTAAAAAGATAAACTTACGTCCAGTCTCATGCGTGACATGTGCAAAGAATGCCGCTATCTCCCTCTTTGAGTCGTCCACTGAACCGACCCGTCCAAATTCCTGGTACGACCCGAGGGATGAGAGAAATGCATCACGAGTGTAGAACCCTTTGCCGGCGCAGGAAGCATCTGCCTGACCGATGATACCATCGAAAAATGACTGTGTGACTATATCCGCCACCGACACGTCATTGGTCGGTGGTGAGGCATAGCACGGGCCTCCTTGGCAACCCGCACCGCAATAATCATCGCCAGTGCCACAATAGCCATACTTGCTGCAGCATAGGTTGGCCGAGCAACCACAATTCTGGCTGTTGGTTGGGTTAAAGAGGGCCAAACAGAAAATTGTGGTTAGTAGGAGGGATTTGAGGAGAAATGCCATGGTTTGATATTTTTGGAGTGAGGAGTTTGTGGTGAATGGTGAGGCCTTATGTAGAGGAGAGGAGGTCAGAGGAGGGAAGAATGGTCAAACGTATAACGGGTTTGTATCTTACTAAATAGTATTAGTTTGTAATTTGAGTTCTCTACCCGTTCAACAAGGCTCATCTTTGTTTGAATGAATTGGGTCAAATTTGGGACCCGACCCAATAAGGCTAGTGTGTACGAGTCCAATTGTCCAAACCACGGCTTTATGCGTGTAGGTGCCATCGCTTTCACGACGTGCCGTTTATTGCATGCGCGTAGAAATCTACATGTGTCATTTGTCAACACAATAATTTCGAAAAAGAGATGCTTATTGAGCAGGTCAACCAAAATTAATATTTTTGCAACAATTAGATTTGGTTCACGAGGAAATGTAAGCATATTCTCTGGATGAAATGGTCAAAACAACTAGCCCGAGGTTTGAATAGAACTACTAGAAGTTGAAAAATCGAATCTCTTTTGGTTATAACTGAGTTTGTTGACTTTCAAACATTGCAGAAATAATAACGATCGTATTTACTTTGGATTAAAACACTGCCGACCTGTGACAAAAGGGGTCAGAAGAAGAATGAAAAGAGAGAAGAAAACCTACATTTTTATAATTTGAGTCCGCATTTTTCGGCGAAATTGATACCATATCACAATCATGTTTAAATCAAACAGCTCCGTTTTACGTACCATGGCGGCAGTACTAGATTTGTTGAAATGTCAATAGGAACCAATCATGCTTGATACGCGCACAGAATTCTATAGGAATTTAGGAGGTTCAGACTAAGTTTTCAGAAATTTTATCCATCAATATATATAGAAAATATAATTTTAGGAGAGATTTATTTTATCATTAAAAAATAACTTATGCTGTTGATATTTGAGAAAAATAAGATATGGATAAAAATGAATACGCACCTTCACAAGGTGAAGTTAAAAAGTTTTAACTCAAAAGGAGGTATGCATTGCCCCCAACATTCTAAAATCTCTTAAAAATTATTTTAAGTGTTCCTATAAATTTCTAATAGATTTTTATATGAATCTTCCTGCAATGTTCGAAATATACAGACTAAAATCCTATGCGATCGACATCGCAGTTCCAGATGGAGGAAGGCATCACAGGAGAAGTAGAGCTTTTATCAGGTCAGGAAACTAATAGAGACAACAGTTGTCCTTGATTCCCCAGCTCCTGCCCCTGATTTGTTATTACAGAGAACCTACAAATCCTTCCCCTTTTCCTTCCTTCCTCAGTGCCCATTTCCATTTTTTTTTTTTTTCTTCTCCCCTTCTCAATTTACATCTCCTTCGTGGCCTCCTTTGCCTTTCATCCTCACAGATATCAAACTTCAATTGTCGCAGTGTATAAGCACCTGATAAACCACATAGTGTGTATATAAGAAACTTTAAAACCAGGCAAATGAAAACTAAGAGCAGAGATTTCTCATGTTTGCAGGAAGGAATGTAAGAACAAAGTTTCACCATATTCACCGACAATTAAAGAGAAATTTCACATTCCAGACCTCAGAAGATCGAACATATTACAATTAACTATCACTAAACTCTGATCACATATCAAAAACAAGTTCCCAAACAAACATCATCAGACGAAGAAAGAAGGGTCAGCAACTGTGCCATCAACTCTAGCAGAGCCAGAAGCTCCGTGATCCTTGCTTCTGAAGCTTTAAGCAAGTCACCAAACTTCATCAGACGAGATACAAAATATGCTTGTGTTAACAACCAATAAATATAAGCGCCCTTAGACATAAAACATTTACATACAACACTAAGCTAACTTCACAAAGCTGGCAGGATTGAAAACAGAGACATAATTTCTGATAACCAAATGAATAAATCGCTAATTATACTTTCAAACACAAGAAACATGAAAAAGGCAAACTTTGAACTATTACCTATGCATATGAAGCTTTATCTAGAATAGAATCAATAAGGGCTGTTGACCAGGTCCCATACCCGAAATATCAAGTCGGCATTACATTTTACATTTTCTGCTTCAATTAAGAAGACAATTGAAGTTTAAAGTATTCTAAAGGAGTAAAGGTAGTTTGCACAATTCCATTATTCTTAGCTACACTAACTTATGCATTGTACATTTTATAGTGCTGGACCATCACAAAAACAAGATTAACCTAATCTAATTTTGCATTCTGGTGTCTCATATTTTTCACAGGGTACCAGATATCTTGTTTTCCCCCCTGAAAGCTGGGACAGAGGCTGACAATTTGATGACATCAGAAGCTGAATCTACAAGTACATCACCTCAAAGTTTATGTACTGCGGCTCACTGACGTCTGGGCCCCACTATCCTCAGATGATTCAATTGCTGACCGTTTTCCAGGTCCATTACCAAGTGCATCTGCATCTCCACTTTCATGGAACTCGGCATCGGCAAATGATCTCTTCCTTTGTGAACAAGAGGAAGGCTCTCTTAAATCTCCATTTTCCTCTTGCAGCGGATTATTCAGGGTTGATACTGGTACAGGTGCTCGCTCAGCATGGCCACTTAGCCGAAGGAATGCCCTCTCAACAATGTCGGAAATTTCCTTCCCTAAGCCATCAGTTCCTGAAATGATCTCCCATACTTCCTTTGACGCCTTTTCCAGAACCGGAGTTCTGCAGTTATAATGTAATATTTGGTAAGAAACAATAGAAAGACATTTAGAATAATTGGTTTCAGTGCCAGTACTTCCATCTTTTAGGTAGAGCTTGGTACTTACACTAATTGCAAGATCAAAGTTTGGGTAATAGTGTATATTGGACCGTTCCAGCTGCGTCTCACTTTCCTAAAATTGTTTGATATACTGATGCTTATAGAACAATTCACAGTACACTCATAATTATTGTAGAGTTTCTATTTTTTCAACATGTCTGGTACTAAAACTTGTCAGGATTCAGGATCAATACCATGCACAAATAACATATTTTGCTATCTTTTGGTGTACAGCAACATTCGATTACTGCATAAGGTACAGAACCTCAATCTTTGCTTCATTGTCTAAGATAAATAAATATAGTACATTTGTAAGTTGTAACAATGGTGATGTTATACGTTAGCATCATCTACATATGAACTAAAATGGTACATAAAGTAGAAGGGGCAATACCATGTGTAAGCCTCAATAAATTTAGTATCAAAGAGTGCACCTTAACAATGGTTTCTTTTTTTTTTTTGTTGTGGTAAAAGAAAATTATAATGGGTTTATGATAGCAAATCCTAAACCCTAAATTTCCATCTTTAGAAACCACATTAAAATATCTGAGAACTAGTAAGACCACAATCATATTTTATGATCAAAAGCCCTTTAGGAACCTGATCAATGTCGATGGTCCAAAATTCGCCGCATAATAGCTTTTTGTTGGGTTCATATTAATGGGTTGAAAAAGGAAGCTTAGGTTGAACAAAAAAATGAATGGCTGAACCTTACCCATTAATATGAGACACCAGATGCACTCAGAAGGGAGCTTAGGTTGAAAAAGGAACCTGATCAACTCCCGTTCATTTAGCAAGGATGTACTGATTTACATCAAAGTTTGGAGAATTAGCTGGATTGATAAAACATTTTATAATAATTAAATGAAGAAAATTCATCAAGAGTTTTACTCTAGCTCCCTTCTGAGTGCATCGATTGTTTCTCTGCACCCGGTGTATTCAAAGTTCTGCTCTGTTCTACCATTACCATTGTATCTCTCTTCATATCTTCCTGCAACCACACAAAATAATGCGAAAATTAAAAAAAAGGTTGAATTGCAAATGAACCACCAACTTGTCACTTGGACCCAGACAATTAAATTTTGTATAGACTTAATTCCAATCGCCCTAAGAAAGGTAATGGAAAAGAATCAGTTGTAGAACGAATATACTAGTCTACATATCCTCCTTTGGCAAGGTAATAGACAATTAAATTTTGCATAGACTTAATTCAAATCGCCCTATGAACACAGTGGCATTACACAATCCTGAAGACACTGATAGGGAAACCGAGCATCACCATACCCTGCTTTGGCGAGGTCAGTTACTGGTATGGACAAGCACATATCGCTGGTATTTGTTGCACAGGATTACAGGTCTGACAACTATCAATTTTGCTTTATTTCATCATTTCTTTTCTATATGCAATCAAGCATGAATTGAGGTTAAGATTGGACAACATCAGGACAACCAATGATTGTTGGTTGCAAAATTGAGTTTGAGAGAGATTCAATGGGTGGTTCATTGTATGCTTGAAAATTACTGGTTGAAATTAGTAGCCTTTGAGAAGAAATAGTAAACAGAACAAGACGAGCGATACATATTTCCTCAATTTTCCAAAACAGAAGAACACAAAGTAGGTATAATTTTTTTTCCAGGGCCAAAGTTGTATGTATGTACCAATTAAGCCTGAATCAATTCCTGCATATGAACTAATCTCTCAACTAGACCTCAAAGTTCAATTATACCTTCAATTTGGTAATCTAGTTGTGTCTCAGAATGGTACATGGCTATCAGGACAGTACCAATCCTAGAATTGCAATAATCATTAAGCTGATAATGAGAAAAGGGTAGTAAAATTGAAGGAGAGTTTACATTGGCTTTGAGTTGGGAGATGACCTTTATCCTGATGGCGTCAACTGTACCATCATTCATTAGCGATTCTAACACATCTTCAGGTGCTACCACATGCTGTGCCATCTTCCACAACCCAAAATTATACTATTAGGTGGCCTGACTAGAAGAAGCACGCAGTTGAAATTACAATCAGTATGGAAGAAATGAATTGACTAAATAGTTAAGGTTAGAGTTAATTGGGAAATTTAAAAAAAAAAAAACTATTTCGAGGTAGTATACTGGTATTCTGGCTCAACTGATTTGGGAACAAATAAGCCAAGATTTGGGACAATAGATGTAGATGTAACAAAGACGCACAAAAAGAGATTCAATTGCAGTTGATATAAAATGTACTTTTTGCTAAAAAGGTTAAATCTGATCTGAGAGAGAAAGAGAGGGGGAGAGGGAGAGTAATCATCGTTACGTTTGTAGTGTTATCGAGGGGGAGGAGGGTCGATGCCGCGAGACACGTGGCGGCGAAGGAGAAGTGAGGGTTTAAGGTTTTGCGAGAGAGAAGAGAGAGAGGAGGAGAGAAGTGAGAAGAGACGACAACGGAAACGAAAATTGCAATTTTGAAAATTTCAAATTGAAAATCAATTATTCTACCTCCACGTAAGCCGGTAAGCGAACTTCTCCAGTTCTTTTTTCACATTTGTTCTCATACCATCTGAAAAAGTTAAGTTTTAATTAACTACTTTTTATTTTTTTAGATAAAATTTAAATAGTCAAAATCTAAAAAAATTATTAATATGTGATTTATTTTGTATAACACAACTTTCAAGAAAAATCATTTACATCCAAAGATATTAACCATGTTAGATTAGTGGTACTATCTTTAAATTAAATAACATAATTGCACATTAAACTATTTCAAATTAATTTCGAGTGAGTCAAATCAAAATGATTCAAATCGATAGGATTAGCTAAAATTTAAATTGAACAAAATGAACTGAATCTAGATTATACCGTAAGAAAATAGTGCAAAGCCAAACTTTTATATGAAATAAAATTCTTGACAACTACTTTCTAATTTAACAACATCCACTACAGTATCCATTACCATTGAAACATTAAACAACTAAAAAAATAACAAACATCAACCAACCTCACATAACATCTAAAAATCAAAACGACTCTTTTTTTTTTTCAAAAATCAAAACAACTCAACAACAACATCACAACAATTGCATCAAATTACACGTTCTTTTTTATTTGAAAAGATGCTAGATATCGATCTGGCTCGTCCTTTTGAGTTTTGACGTGTCAAACTTTAAAAGGCGGAGGTTAACGAACCAAACTTGAAATTGCCAAAACTAATTAACAAGTCAGATTCTGTCCTGGATCAACTTCAAAAAGCTGGCAATAATACTTATAATACTTGACACGCAAATTAACTGACAAAAATAACAAACAACACCAAACTCCCGAGAAAACTCCCTCCCACCCAATTTATTTCATTAGAGAAAAAGTTTTACAACCGTAGTTTTCTACACTTTTTTCAATCTGTTTTTTTTTGTTAGGTCCTTTTCCTGTTGAGTACAAAAGCTAAATAGTACAAGGAACAACAAAAGCTACCTAATCTTTTTTTTATTACATTCCTAAAAGAATAAAACAAATATTCATCCAGAAACATTCTACTTTTATCACGCTAGATATGGAAACAGCTATCTTGATTGTATACGGTTGTTGAGAATGAAATTCCTTTCCTTCTATCCATCTATCGCATATGTAGCAGATATTTGATGTGCCAGAGTGTCTGATTCAACACCCCCCCTCACTATGGCACGTAGATATCTCTCATCTTTAGTTTCTCTAAAGCTGTATTGAACTCTGTACTGGCAACTGCTTTGGTCAGAATATCAGCAACCTGTTCATGTGATCTAACAAAAGGTAAAGAAATAATATTAGAGTCCAATTTTTCTTTAATAAAATGTCGATCCACCTCAATATGTTTGGTCCGATCATGTTGCACCGGATTATGAGATATGTCTATGGCAGCCTTATTGTCACAAAATAATCTCATTGGATCTTTAGGATCAAAGCCAAGTTCAGTAACTAGCTTCTTTAACCATAGGAGCTCGCACACGCCCTTCACCATACCTCGATATTCTGCTTCTGCACTTGAGAGTGCAACCACTTTTTGTTTCTTACTTCTCCACGTTACTAGATTTCCTCCAACAAAGGTAAAATATCCAGCCGTGGATTTTCGGTCCACAATGTTACCAGCCCAGTCTGCATCACTGTACCCTTCAATGTTAGCATGTCCATGTTTCTCAAAGATTATACCTTTACCTGGACTTCCCTTGAGATACCGAATTATTCTCATCACAGCATCCATGTGCTCTTCCTTTGGATCATGCATAAACTGACTCACAATTCCTACTGCATAGGCAATATCAGGTCGTGTATGTGATAAATATATCAATTTTCCTACCAGTCTTTGATATTTTTCCCTATTAACTGGTGCTAGATTCGGGTCAGCCCACAATTTTAAATTTTGAACCATTGGAGTATCTGCTGGTTTGCATTCAAGCATGCCAACTTCGGTTAGCAAATCTAATATGTATTTTCTTTGAGAAAGTAAGATACCTTTGTCACTTCGTGAAACCTCAATGCCCAAAAAATACTTTAACCCTCCTAAATTTTTCATCTCAAATTCCTTGCTCAACTTCCTTTCAAGTATTTCAATTTCGGAGCTATCGTTTCCTGTAATAATCATGTCATCAACATAGATTATTAAAAGAGCAATTTTACCTCTAGTTCTCTTGAAGAACATTGTGTGGTCTGAATCTCCCTGTCGGTATCCATAGCTTTTCATTGCCATGCAAAATCTTCCGAACCATGCCCTCGGTGATTGCTTGAGTCCATATAATGCCTTTTTTAGTCGACACACTTTGTGTCCTAAACTCTTACTGTAGTATCCTGGTGGTTTATCCATATAAATCTTCTCTTCTAGGTCTCCATGCAAAAAAGCATTTTTTACATCGAATTGATGTAGAGGCCAGTCGAAGTTTGCTGCAAGTGATAAGATAACTCGCACGGTATTTAGCTTTGCTACTGGTGAAAAAGTTTCTTGGAAATCAATCCCATGAATTTGTGTATATCCTTTAGCAACTAACCGAGCTTTATATCTATCAATTTCTCCTTTTTCATTATATTTAATAGAATAAACCCACTTGCATCCTACAGTATTCTTTCCTTTGGGCAAATCTACTATTTCCCATGTACCATTTTTTTCAAGAGCATTCATCTCAGATTCCATTGCTTCGACCCATAATTTATTTTTCAAGGCATCCTCAAGATTATTTGGGATCATAACAGATGAGAGTTGATTTGCAAATGCTTTTAATGGTTCCAAAAGTTTCATTGTGCTGGTATAATTAGCAATAGGATACCTAACCTCTCTACTTGACCCATCTTCAGGTACGTACCTTTTCGGTGGTTGACCCCTAGTAGTGCGGGGAGGTAAATTAAACTTAGGTAGAGAAACACATAATTGCACATTAAACTATTTCAAATTAATTTCGAGTGAGTCAAATCAAAATGATTCAAATCGATAGGATTAGCTAAAATTTAAATTGAACAAAATGAACTGAATCTAGATTATACCGTAAGAAAATAGTGCAAAGCCAAACTTTTATATGAAATAAAATTCTTGACAACTACTTTCTAATTTAACAACATCCACTACAGTATCCATTACCATTGAAACATTAAACAACTAAAAAAATAACAAACATCAACCAACCTCACATAACATCTAAAAATCAAAACGACTCTTAATTTCAAAAATCAAAACAACTCAACAACAACATCACAACAATTGCATCAAATTACACGGTTCTTTTTTATTTAAAAAGATGCTAGATATCGATCTGGCTCGTCCTTTTGAGTTTTGACGTGTCAAACTTTAGGCGGAGGATAACGAACCAAACTTGAAATTGCCAAAACTAATTAACAAGTCAGATTCTGTCCTGGATCAACTTCAAAAAGCTGGCAATAATACAAATAATACTTGACACGCAAATTAACCCTCTCTGGATCCATACCATCACACTCGAGCGGGCCATTGATCGATCTAATAGTAGCCCCGAATCCTCTCCTGAAACAAGAAGCGGGTGCACATTTTCCATCCAGTCCCACAATGAAGCCTTGAATGATATGATTGGATCTTCGGCGACTGTCTCAGGCGAGCCAAGACCGTCGAACCCGATGCTCTCGCCTGCCGGCCCATAGTTGAAGTTCCAAGATATCTGGATTGGGCCTCGACCATAGTAGTTCTTGCCTGGAACACAAGGATACTGAGTGTTTGAATCGTCACAATAGTTGCGCGATGGCCCGCCGACCTCCTCTATGTAGCACAGATCTGCATTTTTTATGCGTCAAGATTTTATGTCTAATTAATTGTGTAGACAGGTCTTTAATATCTAACAATGCATTGTTGAAATAAGTTCGGGCAAATTAATGTATATATTTGATTTGATGTTTTACTTTAAAAAAAAATTGTCTCTGTCTCACAGGCCGTTATTATCTAAGTTTATACATCAACAAATTGTGGAAAAAAAAAAGAACTACGGCACTTCCCAAAAGGTTTCTCAAAATTTTCATCGAGTGATTTCACAGAATAAACAAAGCGCTTGCTTTTCGAATTCGATAAATGCTATGCAACAATTGTATAAATAAATTAAATTCATAACATGGACGTATAATATATACATATTGGTTGGCAACCCGCATAATGAATTTTGTAGATCTAAATCTTTAAATTTTATTCCCATTCTGTTACTAGTCTACATATGGCGCGAAGGAGCTATTAAGTCGTCAAAATTACTGAGGAACTTCATGCAATGCAGCCTATAATCCGGAAATATTGCAATTCATTAGCCAAATTTATTTCTGTCAAAAGAAACAAATAAACGAAAATATAAAAACTTACAAGAGGTCTCATGTGTGACATGGCCAAAAAATGCCGCAATCTCCCTCTTGGAGTCATCGACTGTGCCAGTTTGTCCAAATTCCGGGTATGATTCGAGGGCTGTTAAAAATGCATCATGAGTGTAAAACCCTTTACCAGGGCAGATGGTAGGTGCTTCATTTGTTTGGCCAGTACTCAAGATATCATCGAAAAATGTCTCTGTGACTATATCTGCCACTGACACACCATTGGTCGATGGCGAGGCATTACAAGGACCTGCCTGGCACCCTGCACCGCAATAATCATTTCCAGTGCCACAATAGCCATACTGACTACAGCATTCGCCATCCGAGCAGCCGCAGTTTTGGCTTGTTTGGGGCGGTGGCGGCGAGGCATTATCATCGCACGGACCTGCCTGGCACCCTGCACCGCAATAATCTTCACCAGTGCCACAGTATCCGTACTGGCTACAGCATTCCTCAGATGAACAGTCGTCGCAGTTTTGGCTGTTGATTGGGGCGAAGAGAGTGAAATAGAGAATTGTGGTTAGTAGGATGGGTTTTTGGAGAAATGCCATGGTTTGATATTTCTGGTGTGAGGATTCTGTAGTGAATGGTGGCGCTTTATATAGAGGAGAGTCGATCTCTGGGAGGGATACAGCGGGCCGGTTTTTATCTTTATATAAATAGTTAAATACTTAAATTTAATTTGCATTTGTACGTAAGTTGAAACTTGAGTCTCTTAAGACGACTCTACCCGTTCAATAAGACTCAGCCGTGAAACATTAAGCTTGGTGGCCTTTAGACATAAAAATCATAGTTATGTTCTTATCCGTCCAATTCTTGTATCAGTTTTTGTACTCGTTTCTGAATTGTGATGTAAATATTAAAGCAAAATTAATGTTCTTTCTCTTTGTATAAATTTCCGTTTCGCTAATATTCATGTCTAGAATTGTATATATATAATTTGAGCTAGATCGAAAATAATGCTTATCTGTATCTAAACTTTTCTACATACAAATTTTATTTTTAGGCCATCCAAACCGCCCATTAATGATTAATTTGTTAATACAACAATTATGGGAGTTTTAGGGCCTGATCACTAAACAGTAGACAAAGCAACAGATTACATTTATTAGTAACTTTTTCAAATGTAATATGTGAATTCTAAATTATAGGATAGGCCAAGCATATTTTCGCCCTTGATTCCGCCCTGCACCTTCGACCTTATAAAGTCCTAAACCATAAATGGCGAGAAAGTTGACGTTTTAATAAACTTAGCGGTTATATATAATTTTTGTTAAGTAAAATTGATTACCTTGTAGTTATTAATTCTCAAACAATATATATTTGTTGAAGGAAAAAGTATGATTTTGTTATGTGTTGTGAGCTGCAGGCCGAAGGTTAATTATAACTTATAAGACTACTATAAATATTTTTAATCCTATACTATTTGAATAGTTTTGAGTTTACACCATATTTTTATGCGACATATCAACACAATAAAGCATATTGTAATTATTTTTTTTCTATATATTTTGGTACATAACATAACCCGGTTTGAGTTAATCATATAACTAAAATTCCGGACCCGACCCATTAGGGCTATTGGGTAGGACCGTAGGAGTTGAGAATCTCCAGACAGCTTCTTGCATGCTTCCGCAAGTGGTACGTAGCATATGGAAAACTATCTACATGATTATATTAGTCCTTTGTCAACATAATAATAATTCGGAAGCGGAGAGACTTACTTAGGTCAACCAAAGTTAATATTTTCAGATAAAAGGATGATGGATCCCCAAAAAACGGTGGCATATTCCTACTCAACGGGAAGGTGGGAACTGGGACGGGAGGTGAAAGCTTTTAATTAGCTATCTTTGGTTTTCTGGTATATCTTGAATCAGTAAGAGAGGAAGAGAGAGAGAAGACGGTATATATAAGAGAGTAATAAGTAAAGTAAATTGTAGTTTTCCTTAATCCAGTTACATTGAGTACAGGGATATATTATATATATATAGGCAAGGAGACAATCCTAACTAGCTAATATGACCGTTACAACAGCACACCAAGTGCTAATCTTGTTTTACATTCTCTAGCCAGGAGCGCTAGCTCCTGTGTGCACTGGAGAGCGCCAATAGAACAGTACCAGAACTGGAGAGTGCCAGTATATAGTCTAATAGGAGTCCGAATCTAATCTAAATGACTAAATCTATCTTAGATATCTCCAAACTCCAGTGTTCATTCAAAAATAATAATAATAATAAAAGGACATTCACTGTGGTTTTCTTTAAGAAGTTAGAAAACAAAAGACAAAAATAGATTAGGTCGAAATTTATTAAAACGTCAAATTTCTAATGCGTCGACCTTTATAGTTTAGGTAATTGAAAGCAATACGTTAAACTATAAATATTTTTGTTAATCGTGTATATATTATTAGAATAAATTTCATGTTGCACCATTATTTTATGCGGAATATCAACACTATGTATTATTTTTTTTTTTTATTAATTTTGATACATACTTAAATGTGATTGTATGTCATAAGATAGTATATATCCGGTGCATGCCTAGACAATAGACATGACCCGGTTAAAATTAAATATGCAAATTTGGGGACCCGACTTATTAAAGCTGCTTCCGACAATTGGGAAGCTGTACACATGTGGCAATCGCTTAGTCGACTCTCCGTTAGCACGTAGATAGCACTTGGAAATCTAGCTATATGTCCTTTGTCAATGTCAAGTTGTCAACACAATAATTCGGAAACAGACAGACTTACTTAAGTCAACCAAAAGTAATATTTGTCTGGTAATCACATAATGGATCCCGAGAAACGGTGGCATATATATTGTCATTAAACGGGGAGGTGAGAACTAGGAATGGAGGACCGGAGGGAGTCCAAAAAATAAATTCTTCAATTCTCCGATTGGAGTTAACTAGTCTCAGCTACTTATAAAAACACCTAAAAAACATTTCAGATAAAAAAAATAAACATGTCATATAAAAGATGTAAATAATTTTTATATCAATTATGGACCATTAATTTGTGTAATTTGATCTCATGAGTGGTCTAGATCTTAATTTCAAATTAAAAGGTTAAGATGTTTTATTAGAAACGATTAAGTTACTATTAAATTAGAAATTTATTTTTAAAAAAAAGACTAATAAATTATTGATTTTATCATATCTTTATTGTCTATAACATGTAAAGTTCTATATAAAACAAAAATAATATCAATATTTTATTTTCTTATTTGCCCACTTATTGAGTTGAGGGCATTTTTGCTAGTTCTGTACAAATCTACAGTGATATTTTATTGTTTCTGTGGCATATTCGCGTGATTCTCTGTGTGGCGAGTGAAAAAGGACAATCAATATTGGAGATTTTAATTTAAATCATCAGGACTTCACCAGAATCCCGTGGAATAATCAGATGGAGACCTCTCTATTCCATTCTATTAGATTCCTATTGAGCAGAATGTTAGTAGTTGGCCATTTGTGCTTTTTGGAACTAAAATTTCCGATTCTGAAGCAAACACTAAGTTAGTCTGGGTCACAAACTCACAATCATCAGGAAAATTATGTTGCAGGGTTACGAATATTTTACCTCGTAAGATACGAATACGGTACACTTTATAGAAAGCAGGATATAACACGTATATCTTTATTCGTTATTATCTTTCAAAAAATATATATATGTGTGTATGTAATTATATATCGTATAATGATCTCTTCACAAAAAAAAAGTAAATAAATAATAAAAAAAATACTGAGATTGGGAACTACAAATTATGGGCTTAAAAACCATTCCATTGCATTTGGTCAGAGCCATGAGTTTGGTTCAAGGCCATCCCATCGATTAAAAATCGGATTTTTTATTAATAATTACTTTCTTATTTTTTACTTTAAAATAATTATTATAATAAATAAAATTTTAAAATAATGTTGTAACTCCGGGGTTCAATATCCCGAAGTGACCCGGTGACCCATTTCAGGGTTTGAAGCCCTGAAGTTATGACGTGGCGATTTTTATTAATTTTAGAATTTTTTAGTATTTAAAATAAATTTATTATTAGATCAACAAAAAATATATAAATTATGTAAAAATTCAGAAAATTATAATAAATATGTAAAAGAGTTTTGATTAATTTTTTGAATTTTAATATTAAAATTTAACTTATTATTAGATAAATAAAAATAAACAAACTATGTCAAAAAAGAATCTAGAAAACTCCATAAATTTAATATACTTTCTGAATTTTTAATATGTTTTTATTATATATATTTTTTGGCATGTTTCTCTATTTTTTATTTATATAATAATAATAAATTCAATTAAATTATTTAAATATTAAAATATTTTAAAAAATCAATTTAATTTTTTATATTTTTTAGTTTTTTCTCATAGTTTATATATTATTTATTTATTTAATAATAAATTAAATTTAAATAAAAAATTTTCACGTCATAACTTCGGATTTTCAAACCCAAAAAATGTCACTGGGTCACTTCGGGGTTTTGAACCCCCAAAGTTATAATGTTATTTTCAAAATTTAATTATTATCACATTTATTTTTAAAATAAAAAATTTAATAATATTTATTAATAAAAAAATCCGATAAATCAGGTCCAATATTGGGCTTGAAATAATTGTCAGCTTGACATTTGTATTATATATTTATATCCAACAGCATTTGTTCTTCATACATGCAACAAATTTGGAAAGTTTGGTCTGCGGATAACCCGGTTACCAATATTTTTAATTCAATTTACTGTTTCAGTCAATCAGTCTGTCTGAGCTTTAAGTTGCAACTAGTTAGTCCAATCAATTAATTAATCATTATGCTTGTCATTATAGTATTTAGTTGGGATATAAAGGGGATATCAAACGCTTTTCAGCCAACCCCTATTGCATAGACAAAGTGTGTGAGATCACGAAATAGTGCTCTTTGTGACTCTGTGTATGTATACACTTTAATAACAGCGTAGATCGATGTCTTTTTATCGAAAAGCTAGATAGGGTCTATCTAGAAAGAAAATAACAAAAGTAGAAAAAAGGAAACAATAGAAACAATCCTAACAAAACTTCATAAATAAAGTGGCCTCCTGCACGATCCAATCATGAATTCCCGTTGCTGGATTGGTCTCTGAATGTTCTGTTATTTCTTTCAATCCACAACCCCCATAATGCATTGGATAACAGAATAGAATTGAAGGCCTGTACCGACAAGGAGTTTAAGTGCTGTAGAATTGAATTGAAGCTCTGTAAAGAAGAAAACTGTAGCAAGGACCAGACCTGAGATGCCAATGTACACTCGCAAAATAGATGTTCAGTTGTTTCTAAAATAAGCAGTCACACATGCAGCATCGAGGCTCAACCATAATATTCCTTTTCCAGAGCTGTTGTTGTGTCAGAATTCTGTTCTGAGTAATTAAAACAAGGAAAACCTTCATGGAGGGAGGTACTTTTAATTTCCAGAGCTTTTGGTATGGAAAGACCAATTTCCCTGCTGTTAACCAGTGTAGATCGATGTCACCGAGGCTATTGGACTAAAGCTAACTTTGGTGTTTTTTATACAGTGAATATTGACATTGTACAATGGTGTCATTAAAAAAAAAAAAAAAAATGGAAGAATATGAAACTTCTATGAATTGACATGCTTAACGTGCATCACAAATTGAAGGTACAAAAATAAGAATAACCACACATGATAAATATAATTCAGACATGAGCAAATAGTTAATCAAAGTTACAGATAGCCTAGTAGCTCAAGTGGTAGAATTTAGCATAGGTTCGGATCATAGCCACAAGTTCCAATTTCTTTCTTAGATACAAAGTTTAAATGAGCATGTGTCATTTATCAATATTGTCCATTCGGAAAAAAAAAAAAAAAAGTTTTCTCTAAATATGAATGGGAACAACTAAGAAATATATGAGACAATGATCAACTGTATAAATAACAGGGCACATTGGACCTAAAAAAGAGGGAACTCCCTATATACGAAATAAAACTGCTATCAGTGAATGCCAGCACTACACCAAACCGTACCAGTGAATGCATCCCTGCACAAATATCAATTAAACATCGACCTCTCTTTATCAAGCAAAAAAATAAATTCAAGTCCAGAAGATCTATAATAGACCGCTACATAGAAACAAAGGCATAGAAGTTCTCTAGTTAGAGAATTACAAAACCGAAGATTTAAAAAAAAAAAAAAAAAAAAAAAAAACTGAACTAAAGCCTTCTTCCTTCATTGCTGCTATCCCATGATAGTTGTGGTCAATTCAGTTTGTATTTCCCTCCCCACATTCTGGCTCTGAGTGTATGGAGGGCCCCACCCGTCAGCTGTGCTGCGAATCCCCAAATGTCATACCTTGTAGTAGGTATCTCCTTCAATGCACCTGCCCCACCTCATTCACCATTTGCATCACCTTCTCCTTGACATGGGGGTCCACATGCCTTCTAACAATATCTAAGTTTCTAACAATCAGAAAAATATTTAAAAAATAAAAAATCAGCATTAGACTTTTTCGATTCCAGTATGGCAATTTTAAAATAGAGCATTCAGTAATTAATTTCATATCAAATAAAAATATAAAATATTGAATACTTGTCAATTATCCAATTCAATGCACCTAGTATGAATGTACCAGTGAATCACATGTTTAGGGCTTCAAGTTCCTTTGGTAGAACTTGATCTTCTTTTGTTTAGGAGCTGAATATAGCTTAGAAGCTCATCCTTGTCTACCCACCATGTCGTCAATCTAACAACTATAGTTCTCATAATAAATCAAAGTTTAAGACCAACTGACCTAGGGGCGAAAGTATGTATTACCCAAAGTGGGTCTGTCCCCCTCAACTTATTTTCATTTAAAAAAGAGTACAAAAATTAAAATTCTTTTAAAACCATCCAAAACCATATATATAATTAAAGAAAAAAGCACATATTAATTTTTCAAATCTTTCAAATTGTAGAGCTTTTTTTAGAAGGGAATGATCCTAAATACTGTTTAAATCTTTCAAATTGTAGAGATTTTTTAGACAGATTGCAAATTAAAGAAAGAAGCACATTAATTTTTGGTCCCTCCTTTAAATTTTTTTACATTTTTGTTTAGATGACATTGAGTCCTTTAGGTTCCATACCATTAGCCAGTACATTCCAGCGCATTTTGGTTTCGATTAATTTAGTTTATTGAAGAAATTACTTGATATAAACATAATTGGGTTACAATTTATCAACATACATGTTGCTTTTATTCATAAATTTCATTTTTATCCTCCATGCCACATAATTATCCTTTTTTATCACTATATGTTATTCAATTTGGGAGAGGTATTTGAACCGCTTTAGTGGTGAAGACTGAAGAGGTTATTAATGAATAATGAGCCATGAGGTTATTTGCTTTAGCTTTGGTTTAAGATAGCTTACGGTCTAAAGCTTGGTATCGCCTAATGAAAACCAAATATTTATGCAATAATTGGTGTCAATACTTACCATGCTTGTCAGGATTTTTGAACATCTCATACTTCACAGAGTAAACATCGATGTAGATTAGTGTAGCTGAAGGAGTTCCTTTCTGAGCTGCCCGATAGTTTCTTCGAGCTTTCTATTAAACAGCTGAGCCACCTCGTTGAAAACCTTCCCACAAACCGATCTGATCGTTCTTAGCAGCTATAGTTGAGACCCGCGCTAAGACATAAGGAAGGCATCATATTACCGTATTGTGGATCCAAAAGTTCCTTGCACCAAGATCACATATAATCTGCACAAAGTGGACTTAACAATAAAATTGTCTCCAACTTCAGTGTATCTTTTATGACATTATCTGTTGTACTCCAGTTAGCTCATAATGTTATAAAAGAAAACAACAATGTTAATTTTTCCACACGATAAAACTAATTTCCTCGTAGAATATCAAAAATTGAGGCTGAATTTCAGAATTCGTATTTTGTTGCATTATAATCGGAACTTACCTCCCTATCTATCAATGCTTTCAGCAAGATCCCTTGGTGCCAGGATCATCACCAATCTCGACCTTGCTATGCCTGAATCAATGTAGACAAAGGTTCAGTTAAAGTCATGACAGAAGAAAATTTTAGATTTTTGCAACCTGTTTTGCTGCAAAGTGATATTAAAAAAAAATATATTGTGTACTGACTTTTTTTCATTGGCTGCAATCCTCAAATTTTTCATTTGTTGTGAGGTCCGACTACTTTGGTACACCTCCAAAAGAACTTTTTATAAGGTTAATAATTAATTCCTTAAAACTATTTATCTGAACTAACCTTGCACCAAAAATCACTCTAAAGGCCCAACCAAGTCGAAAGGCTGATCAAAGCACCCCAAAAAATAGATGAAAACTTCAAAATTGGAATAATTGGAGGCACCATCATTTTTGAATTCTCTTTCCTAATTGCACTCATCACGTAGAGCCTCACCGAGAAGCTTATTGATTCTCTGTCAGAAGTGACAGAGAGGATGAGAAAATCCATATAAAAGCCAATTAAATCAAAAAGGAAAAAGGAGAAGCATAAACTTCTTAGCAAATCCAACAGAAATCATCTTTCAAACTTGCACAAACAGCCATTTTAACAAATTGAGCTAAGAATTTTCAAATCACCTTTCTAACAAACTAAGCTCGGTCCAGCAGCTTTCGGAACATCAGGGTCAGCTGCTGTTAGTGTTGTCGGTCACCTCAATCTCTGAATGGAAGAGGCAAATGACAAAAAGGCAGATGTGCAGCGAACTTATTCACTTGATGAAACCTATACAAAAAAGAAAAATACAGAACTCAAGCACATTGAAAGCAAAAAAAAAAAAAAAAAAAGACCAAATATTCAAAGGAATATTTTGTTGTGGTTCGGCACTGAGAGGGTCTAAAAGTTTCAAATGAATCACATTTGGAAAACTGAAACAGAATGTCTGTTATGTACTAATCTTGCACAACGGCAGCACCAATACAAAATACCTGGTACAGTCACAATCTGGCATTCAATATTCAATATGTAGCATCCTTATCATAATCGGAGTCCTTGCATTTTGTAAACCGACAATTTGGCATTGAGATTGAATAATAGAAAATATTCAAGGAACAACCAAAAAATTCACCATTGATTAAAATGCTAAAACATCTGCAGTACATTCGCTTGTATCTTATCTAGTGTTGTTTTTGACATCTCACAACTTTTCAACATATGACATTTGAGGGATACAAAAAAAATTGTAGACTTACTTGTTAGATGTATATTTACGAATGGCGTCAATTATTTCTCCTTGTCTCTGGTTGGAAATGCTTCCAACAAAACTCCATCTTTATAGAAGTGAAATAGAGGTACCACCTGTAGAAAAATAAGAAGCAAATACAGTAAAAGTATGAAATATGTTATTTAACAAAAATAAAATAGTGCTTTGGCTTGTGAATCAAAGAAATCAACTAAAATTTGAATCATCATATGGTCAATGCTGTCAGTACTATGAGATGCATTAACCAAACATGATCTGAGCTCCAAGTAAACTCTCAATGTTGCCAGTAATCCTCAAATATGAAACCATGCCTAGAATTGATCTAAGTTTGCCCCGTTCGAGGCTTAATAGGATTAATAGTGTTGTTTTTATATGTATTTCTCTTACATAATCAAATTAGTACACAAATCAGCACACAATTTTTCTTTTTATATGTTTCGTACATAATCAAATTATAAACAATCATTAGCACACCTAAAACGAAAATAAAGAACAGAAATAAAATGAAATTGAACACATAAAAATCGATCTATTGAAAGCCAATTAGACAACCTGTTTGATTGATGGATGCGCAGGAGGAGATCGGAGCGCTAGACAAATTGTTTGAGGAGATCGGACCGCTACGCAGGAGGAGATCGAGTGGCGGAGGAGGAGAAAAACTCTCTTCAAAGAGGAGAGACACCGAGATAGAGAGAGTCTAGGGTTTGGTTTTCATCGTGAAGGTACGGAAAGTCTCCAGAGGGGGAGAGACTGAAGAAGAAGATCGTGCGACTGGGATTGGTTTGAATGAATGAACGATCAGATGCGTTACTGTACTAACCACAGTAAAAAGTGCCCCTCACGTGCATCCCACGATTGGGCAAATGAATATAGTTATAATTATAATATTGTCTGAACTGTTGCGGTTTTCAGAAAATTCTTCGAAGATTTGAGTAAGAAAAACCATATGACAAGCTAAAAAAAAGGGCTGCTGTTTGTACGATCTGTAACTTTTCTCGATAATGGGAAAGTGGTATAGTTAAAAGGGGCTTGGTATTCGATAGAACATTCATAATAACTAAGAATCTATTTCTGTTCTTAATTGTAGTTGAGTACTTGTACATATTCTTGCAACTATTACCAACAGATTTGGTAATTTTCATGGACTTGTTAAATGCATATACATCAAAACCACTTTAGCTGACTTAACTGACAAGGTACTTAAACCATCAATTGTTGCATGTTAGCTGAGCTGGATGGATGTTAGTACACTGGTACATTAGTGAACCAGGATATCGCTTGTCAGACTGAATCAATGGCATTTGACATATCCCTAATCAGAACTTCAGGAATTCTGGCATCTGAACATACCAGAGCAGTTGTTTGCAGGCATGAAAACTATAGCTAACATGGTACTGGCATTGCATTGCTCTTTGATGCCGTAAAGGACAGTTAAATTGGTATATGTAATGTACCAGCCTGGTACAGGACCTCATGGTGTGTATTGTTGTGTGTTTTTTCACCCTCACTACTATTTTGGGTCTCGAAGCCTCCTTTCTTAATTCAAATAAACTTTTGATGCACGTGCCTTATCCACCAAAAACAGAAGACTAAATGAAAACTACTAAGTGATAATATTATCGAGATCTTCCAATCATTCACCTCATTTTGGTAGAATAAAAAAGTAGATACTGTAAGTCAAATCTCTAATATCTATCAATTCCCTGACAAAGGATAAGGACGAATTACTAATATTATCCATCTAAAAATATAGCTCTCATTATCAAAGACAAGCTAGAGTAAACAAAACCAAGAAGAGCTAATAAAGAAAATCCAAAAAGAAAAAATAGAACAAAATTGAAACCTAGTTACTAACCTTGTTTTGTTTACAGAAAACCTCACGATATTATTCATCATACAATGTCAATAAGGGTAAGAAAGCTGCAACTCAATCAAGGCTAAGCCATCTAATCATGTATGTACAGTGTGTTGAAAAACCAAACCAAAATTGAGCCTCCTCTCCCCTCCCCAGTCAGTGTATGGGGCCTTTCATGCTTGGTTCCCCCGGGAGTCGCTCTACCCAAGACACCATAGTTGACCTGGCTTTCTTATAAACTGTTTCATACTCCAGAACTTTCAGATGATTCAATTGCTGACCGTTTTCCAGGTCCATTATTAAGTGCATCTGCATCTCCACTTTCATGGATCTCAGCATCATCTAATGATCTCTTCCTATTTGAAGAAGTGGAAGGCTCTCCTAAATCTCCATTTTCCTCTTGCAGTGGATTATTCAGGGTCAATACTGGTGCAGCAGGTAACTCAGCATGGCCACTTAGCCGAAGGAATACCCTCTCAACAGTGTCTGTAATTTCCTTCCCTAAGCCGTCGGTTCCTGAAATGATCTCCCATACTGCCTTTGAGGCCTTTTCCAGAACCGGAGTTCTGCAGTTATAATGTAATATTTGGTAAATAAAAATAGAAAGACATTTGGAATTCTTGGTTTCAGTGCCAGTACTTCCATCTTTTACTAGAGCTTGGTGCTTACAACTTCCAATAATTGCAAGATTAAAGTTTGGGTAATGGTGCATACTTTCGAGCTGCGTCTCACTTTCTGTAAATTGTTTGATATACTGATGCTTATAGAACAATTCAGAGTACACTCATAGTTATTGTAGAGTTGCCTGACATTATGTCAACATGTCTGGTACTATACTAGTCAGGACTCAGGATCAGTACCGTGCACAAATAATATATTTTGCTATCTTTTGGTGTACTACAAACATTCGATTACTGCATAAGGTGCAGAACCTCAATCTTTGCTCCGCTGCATAAGATGATTAAACAAAGTACATTTGTATTTTGTAACAATGGTAATGTTACACGTTAGCATCATCTACATAAGAGCTAAAAATAGTACATAAAGTAGAAGGGGCAATACCATGTGTCAGCCTGAACAAATTTAGTATCAAAGAGTGCACCTTGCAAATGCTTTTTGTTTGTGCGGTAATGAAAATTATAATGGGTTTATGATAGCAAACCCTAAATCCTAAATTTCCATCTCAAGAAACCGCATTAAACTAACTGAGAACAAGTAAGATAGCAATTATATTTTATGATCAAAAACCCTTTTGGAACCTGATCAATATCGATGGTCCAACATTCACTGCTTAATAGCTTTTTGTTGGGTTCATATTAATGGGTTGAAAAAGGAAGCTTCGGTTGAACAAAAAAAATGAATGGATGAACTTTATTTTCCTGCCAATGAGTTGTTTCTATTTTCCTGTCTAGATCTGACTTTAAAAAGTATGCATAGTCTAAAAGAATAGACAAACTATATCTAGGTTCTTGATTATCTGATCCTATGCTACTCTACCACAAAATATGGGCAGAAGAACAGTGTCGATGTCATTCCCATGACAAATTCCTTTTTCCTTCATAATAATTATGAACTTCTGAAAAGGTTTTCTATTTTTAGAACACGTGCCTCCTAATGAGTAAATCTGCATGGTAGTGGAGACCAGTCATCAATCAAAACAAAAACATCCTACAGACAAGGGGTAGGTCACTACTCTCTTTAGAAACTGGGACAGAGGAATAAATTAAGTGTTAAGGGAGTTCATTTAGCAAGGATGTACTGATTTACAGCATAGTTTGGAGAATTAGCTGGATTGATAAAACATTTTTCTAATAACTAAATTAAGAAGCTTCATCAAGAGTATTACTCTAGCTCCCTCCTGAGTGCATCGAACAAGTCCCTCTTGCTTTGTTTCTCTGCACCCGGTGTGTTCAAAGTTTTGCTCTGCTCTACCATCACCATTGTATCTCTCTTCATGTCTTCCTGCAACCACACAAAACAACACGAATATTAAAAAAAGGTTGAATTGCAAATGAACCCCCAACATGTCACTTGGACCCAGACAATTAAATTTTCTATAGTCGCCCTAAGAAAGGTAATGGAGCAGAATCAGTTGTAGAAGGAATATACTTCCTGTGCTTTCCTTTATATTTACTTTTAGGAAATTCGAGTTCTTTTACTTGCACAAAATCCATGTATTCTAATTTTACCATTGATAATTTACACCAGCAATGAGCTCACCAATATTTCATCCTTTTACACCAGCAAAGGATAACTTTAATAGCAAACATTGATAATTTATAAATTCTACCTCAATTACAAGTCAAATCTGACGACCAAGTTTCACATAGTCTAACATTATGCACTGTTAAGCACGCAATGAACACAGTGGCATTACACAATCCTGAAGGCACTGATAGGGAAACCAAGCATCACCAAACCCTGCTTTGGTGAAGGTCATTTACTGGTATGGACAAGCACATATCGCTAGTATTTGTTGTACAGGATTACAAGTCTGACAGCTATCAATCTGGCTTTATCCCATCATTTCTTTGCAATGTGCAATCAAGCATGAATTGAGGTTAAGATTGGACAGCATCAGGACAACCAATGATTGTTGGTTGCAAAATTGAGTTTGAGAGAGATTCAATGGGTGGTTCATTGTATGCTTGAAAATTACTGGTTGAAATTAGTAGCCTTTGAGAAGAAATAGTAAACAGAACAAGACGAGCTATACATATTTCCTCAATTTTTCAAAACAGAAGAACACAAAGTAGGTATAATTTTTTTTCCAGGGCCAAAGTTGTACTTATGTACCAATTAAGCCTGAATCAATTCCTGCATATGAACTAATCTCTCAACTAGAGCTCAAAGTTCAACTATCCCTTCAATTTGGTAATCTAGTTGTGTCTCAGAATGGTACCTGGCTATCAGGTACAGTACCAATCCTAGAATTGCAATAACCATTAAGCTGGTAATGAAAGAAGAATAGTAAAAGTGAAGGGATGATTACATTGGCTTTGAGTTGGGAGATGACCTTCATCCTGATGGCGTCAACTGTACCATCATTCATTAGCGATTCTAACACATCTTCAGGTGCTACCACATGCTGTGCCATCTACAACTACAACCCAAAATTATGACAATTAGGTAAAACTAGACTAGAAGAAGCATGCAGTTAGTTGATATTACAATCGGTATGGAAGAAATGAATAGACTACATTTGGTCTTTTCGGACCTTCCTGATAACCTTTATAGTTAAGGTTGAGTTAATTGGGAAAAAGCAATAAAACTGATTTGGGAACAAATAATGTCGAAGCAAACCAAAATTCCTTCAAATTAAGCCTGCAAAGAAACTAGTAACAGTCCGCAACGGTACAATAGATGTAGATGTAACAAAGACACAGAAAAAAAGATCCAATTGCAGTTGATACACGCTGTACTAGTGCCCGAACACGGAACACAGCGTGGTTGTTTTTGCTAAAAAGGTCAAATCTGATCTGAGAGAGAAAGAGGAGGGAGGGAGGGGGGAGAGAGAGAGAGAGTAGGAGCACTCACCGTTACGTTTGTACTTTGTAGTGTAATCGAGAGAGATAGAATCAAGACTGGGAGAGGGGTTTCGGGTTTCGAATCGCCAGTCTAGCTTTTCCAAATGGGTAGAGCCGTAGAGGCGGAAAGAAGGATGAGTTTCATGTGTGAACCAGTAATATAGCATCCGCAAGAGACGATCGAGTCCGGTTTCAGCGACAAGACTAGACCTTAACTTGGGTGCCGTGTGGATCGCAAATTCGCAACGCGCGCAGGTGCGGTGCACTGATGGTTAAATTATGCTGTTCAATGCCGATTGGCCTTTAATTCAAAAAAAAAAAATTTATGCTGTTCAAATGTTCAATTTTTGGAAAAACTGGATAAAATTAAATCAACACTGCTCATAATGTTATAATATTTTTGCTTGAAGAACTGTCATATGGGCTTCCGAGTTTCCCACAAAACGCAGCAATTTTGCATAAATTAAATGCAGATTAACTTGAAAGAGTAAAATTCAATTGAAGTGTATGTAGCTTAAATTAGATCAGGAACTTATGGAAGCGACTTTAGACTAATTTTAATTTAAAGAAGGCTTACGTTTTGAATTTAACATCCTTACTTTAAATTTATTTATCCCTTCTGAAAATTTTATAGAGTGGAATCGGTTAATTAATTTTAACTTAAAAATAGTATAGTAATCAAGAAAATTACTGAAAAAAAAAAAACTTAGGAATCTTAACATCCAACGTGCTAATTCTAATTGCAACTTGTTTTAATTTCTAAGATCAAATTGAAAATCAATCTAACTACTGATCTCGAATTATTCTAGCTCCACGTAAAAAATCTTTTTTATCAAATATACAATTTCTTCTCCACATTAATCTCCAATTCAAAATAAAGTATAATTAGGATTCATTCCAAAATGAATCAGATCAAAATTTCAATCATTAAAGAACTCATCCATCTTTTCCCCGATCAGGTACTAACATATTTTTAACATCTAACTAGATTGGGAAATCGAACCTCTGAAGCTTTTTTTTTCACATTTGTTGTCATATCATCTGAAAAAGTTAAAAAGTTTAAAATAACTACTGTTTATTTTCTGTACATAAAATTTAAATAGTCATCAATATTTGATTTATTTGTATAACATGATTTGTAAGAAAAATAATTTACATCCAAAGATATTGATCGAGCATGCTATATTAGTGGTTCGATCTTTAAATTAAATAACATAATTGCATATTAAACTATTTCAAATTAGTTTTGAGTGAGTCAAATCAAAATGATTCAAATCGATAGGGTTAGCTAAAAGTTAAATTGAACAAAATGAACTGCTAGATTATACCCTAAGAAAATAGTACAAAGCCAAATTTTTATATCAAAAAAAAGTTCTTGGACAACTATCAATTTAACAACATCGACTACTATAATATCCATTACCATTACAAACATTTAAACAACTAATAAAAATAACAAACATCAACCGACCACACATGACTTTAATTAAAAATCGAAAGTTCAAAACAACAACATCGATCACATATCACCACATCACAACAATTGCATCAAATTACGCGTTCTTTATTATTAAAAAGCTGCTAGATATCTGGCTCTTCCTTTTTCGTGTCAAACTATGAAGGCGGAGGATAAGAACCAAACTTAGAATTTCTCAAACTAACAAGTCAGATTCTGTCCCGGATCAACTCCAAACATCTGGCAATAATCTCTACTACTTATAAATGCACGTAGAGAAAGGTCGCAACAAAAATCACCAAAGGGGTTCAAACAATTGTTAACATCAATTATAAACCATTGATCTGTGTAATCTACGGTTTAGATCTGTATTTAATTCTAAGGGTCAGACTTTTTGACAGGAAAGAGTCACAGCGCTGATGGTTTATATCAAATTGGCGATACTAAACGGAGCGAGTTCGATTCTCCGTAGAACACTTTTTTTATTTTAATTTTTGTTCCTCTGTGCGTTCCTTCTGCCCCCCTTCCCAATTCACCTTCCCTTCTCAAATCTCTTCTTAAATCAGCACCTTCCTCTTCAGAAAAGGAAAGTTTTGCGCCAAATTGAAAATTTTCGGAAAGCACTCCTCCCCCTACCCCATTTCTTTTCGAAAATCCTAAATCTGGGCACGAGAAGGCAGCGGAGAGGCGACAATAGGTGCGCACAGTGATAGCAAATCACCCTCAACCTTGCTATTGAGGCTCGATACCAAGAAGAAATTCCTGTACGAGCAGCGCCGAAGGCAATTATTCCTCCACTTCTTCCGACTACGGCCACTATTTATCGGAGAATATTTTTTTCCCGTAAGTTTCTGTGAGTCATTCTATTCCCCTCTAACCATTCCCACTATCTTATTGATCCATACCAAAAATTTTAAAAAAAAAAACACCACGATTTTCTGAAATAAGATGCGCCACTTTAGTTTTGAAGAAATCTTTTCTTCGATCTCCTCTTCTCAGGCAACTATGATGGGTGGCATCATCGACGTCACCGTCGATAGTACCATAATTGATTGGATAAGTGAATTAAGCCACTCTAATTAAGTTTGTTTCTCAAATTTGGACCTCTTTTGGATTTTTCGAATATAGTTTCTCCTTTGTTTAATTTTCTTTTTCAATACCAGTACATTTTAAAACAAAGATTATTTTGGATCTCTTTATTTAGTTTTTTTTTTTCTTTTGTAATACGCCGATTTAAGTATTTTTTAATGCCAATCCATGGTATGCTTTTCCTTCATTTCATGTGTTAATCCTTGATTCTGATCATTGCTACCGATGGGGTTGATTCTTTCTCCAAGCATGTTGAGTCATTTGTTATCATTGCTACTGATGTGTGGTATTGTGTCTCAATTGTTTACTCTTACTTTGTGCAGTCATTTAATATATTAAATAAATCAATTTCAACTTTCAAGTCACGATTTCAATTTCTTGTGGTGTTGTGTGCAAAACTTTCAGGTCGGAGAGAGGATTTGAGGCCGTGTAAAGAGACGAGTGGGGCTCAACAACTGTTACTATTGAGGATGGAAGCAGTACACTCTTTTGGTTTGCTAATTGGGGGAATGGCCATCTCAACTTCTTTAACAACACTGCCAAACCTCTCACCCCTAATTTGACAGTGCAAAAAGTAATGATTAGCCCAGCAACTGCACTTCAGGCACCTTGGTCAAGAGAAGTTCACGAGGCAATTCAATCTTTGCATAGCAGAGTTGGCAATCAAGGACATGACAAAGTTGTATGGAAATGGAACTCCTCTGGATCATTCACAGTCAATTCGGCTTATCACATGTTAATTTCAAGCTTCTTCGCTCTGGAAACTTAAGCTTCCTCCTTCGATCAAGCTCTTTGCAGTTTTGCTTTTCCACAACCGATTGCTGACGCAGGATGCTTTGCTCAAGCGCAATATTTCGATACAACCAGGTTGTGTACTTTGCAGCTCTACAAGCCTTGAAACATTGACACACTTATTCTGTGAATGCTTCTTTGTTCAACAAGTCTGGAGAAAATTGAGGAATTTATTCCCTTCTGGAATGACCCCAACTTTTGAAAACTTACATTCCATTTGGCAGCAAGTTATCTTTACAAGCAATGCAAATTATAGCAATGTCACAGCTACTGTTATTCTCACAACGTTATGGGCAATTTGGTTGGAACGTAACAATCGAGTGTTCAGGCAACAGACGAGGAATGTTGATTCACTTTGGCATTGGATCGTCTCTCAACAGGCTTAGTTCAGGAAGTACTGTTAGCTGGTTTCAGTTTTTAGTTTCCTTTTATTTTTCTTTCTTTTTGGTTGCTTGATAGCCTCTATCAAGTTCTATATCTTAAAAAAAAAAAGAGACGAGTGGGGCCAGCTCTAGCTTGCGGCAATACCATTGTGCTAAAATCTGCTGATCAGACTCCTCTCACTGTCCTTAACGCAGCCAAGCTGTTGCATGAGGTGGGTAATTAATTCTGCTTTCCGCTATTTTTCTGGCTAATTTAAGGGCATATTCTGAAATTTTTTAATGGTTTTAGGCTGGGCTACCTGAAGGTGTGCTGAATATAGTGTCAGGGTTTAGAACATCGTAGATTTGTACTAGCTTCAATAATTTGAGACCCTCATTTGCATTGTCTTGATTTGAACAAGGGGTTTTTATAGGTTTTTATACATCAGTAAGTACCTAAAAGTTCATATATTCTGTTGTTTTTGTTTCAGGAATGCCAACAGAGTTTCTCAGATTATAGAAATGTTATCCATCTGACCCTGAATCTTAATCGTATCTATTTACAAAGTTAATGCTTAATCTAGAAATAACGTTCTATTTTTTTATTTATCCCATTCGATTGGATCTTCTTTTAATTTCTATTTGTCATCATTAATCATTACGTGTATTCATTTAAGGAAAAAACAAACCTGGCGGAAATGTTGTCCAGCACACCATTAATAGAATTTTTAATATGGAATGGTAATAATTTTGATTAAAGTAATGAATAGTGAAGGCCCCAAACCAAAAGTACTTACGCGAACATAATAGCAAATTTTATTTTTAAATAAATAAATTTCGCAGATCCTATAGTATTATTAAAAGTTCAAATGTAGACCCAATTGTTTTTAGCAAAATTGGACGATGCGACCAGCACAACATTTTTTATTTTTATGTATAAATTGAAGCCAAATATGCACATTTAGCAACATATTTTTTGTGTAAATTAATTTAGCATATTTATCAGCAAAAATTCTTGAAAAAAATTAGATTGATGCAACTGTTCGAAGGCTAATTTGAGATAAGTCAAATAAAATTTAAAAAATAGTTTATTTTATTATTTTTTATACACCAGTGGCATAAGACATATTTTTATTATTTTGTAATGGCATAAAACTAATTTTTATTGATTTATAATGGCATGAAACTAATTATCCTTTTTTCGCGATGGCATATGTCTAATTTCAATATTTTACGATGGCATATTTAAAAGCGCATAGTGGTCATATCCATTGTCGGATGGTATAAAACTATTTTTTATTATTTTGTAGTGGCATAAAAATAATTTGTCGTTTAGTGACGGCATATCTCTAATTTCAAATATTTGCGATGGCATAAATCTAAAATCACTCTTTAATGTTTATCTATTCTCATTAGCTGGAATATTGATAGCTCTTAATACAATCTCTAGATTCAAATTATAGTAACATATTCTTAAAATTTAATTAACGATAATTGCTCATGGGATCTCATGCAAATCTTACCATCAATAAATAGATTCAAATCATCCTTAATGTAGTGATGTATCCTTTATTAATAAATGGTAAATTAATTAAGGAGATTCAAGTTTTAGAAATTGAAGACTAAAATGTCCATATCATTTTCTCTCGCAACTTTCCATTTCAATTAATTGACAGCCGCTGTCAATTGTTCTAAGAAAAAGCTTTCCATTTTAAATGACCGGAGAGATTTGTTTGTTCCCCGTATATATGCAATTTAAGGCTAATTAACGAATATTTCTTAAATTAGTTCCAAGTAGTATAGAAGGCAAATAATCATATATTTTTATCTAACCGGTGACCAAGAATATTGAAATATACAACTGCATGCCAATCTTTGTTCCTAAATAATATTTGACTATTAGTACCTTGAATAAGATAGTATTCTTAAGTAGTAATATTGGAATATATCTTTGTTTGTGCATTAATGCATCGTTGAACTAGAAATCATGACAATTATACTTTAGAAGACACTTTTTTTTTTTCATTTTTCAACTGACATGCACTTTCATCTTCTACATAAAAATTTATTTCTAACGATTATTAAGAACATATTTAATATTTATTTTAATCGAGTTTTTTTTTAACTCTTCACATGTCTACTTTTATTATTTTTATTTGTTCAGATCGATGTGTACTGCTACTATCTTCAGTGCCAATCAAGGCAATGTTGACAATAAATATTGAAAATGAACAACATATCAATGTTAAATATTATTTTATATATATAAAAGTACGTCCACACATGGTTTAATTTTAGTTTTGGATAGTTTTATTATTAAATATCACATTTTAAAGTCCGCCCGCACATTGAGCGGGCACATGATGCACGGACCTTGCGGGGCTCTGAGAAAGAATTGCCCGTGCATGAGGGACGGTGCTTGTAGGTTTAAATATCCAAGGGCGTTCAATCAGACCACTGTTCAAGGTAAAGACTCATATCCGATATACAGGAGGAGGGATAATGGGCGTAAATTTCATGTACGTGGTTGCGACCTGGACAATCGATGGGTGGCTCCTTACAATCCTCACCTGTTGATGCGCTACAATTGCCACATCAATGTCGAGATCTGCTCCAGCATTAGAGCCGTGAAGTATCTCTTCAAGTACATATACAAGGGACATGATTGTGCCCAAGTGTATGTCGGAGCCCGCGGCGAAGAAGGAACGACAGTTGATGAGATCAAAATGTTCCAAGATGCACGTTGGGTGTCGGCTCCAGAGGCGGTATGGCGGATTTTTAAATTCCCTTTGAGTGAAATCAAACCTTCGGTGAGATCTTTGCAGTTGCATACTCCCGACCAACAAATGGTTTTTTATAAAGACAGTGACAATTTGGAAGATGTCTCTCAGAGGGATAAGGCAAAGAGGACGATGCTGACTGAGTTTTTCGAGGCGAACAAGAATTTTCCAGAGGCAAGAAAATACCTCTATCGTGAGTTTCCTGAGCATTTCACGTGGGATGCGAGCCGCAAGGTGTGGAAGCCGCGTGAAAAAGGAGGTGAAGTCGGTAGGGTGGTTTATGCTAAGATATCAGATGCGGAGAGATATTATCTCCGTGTTTTGCTTAATCATGTGAGGGGACCGCGATCATATGAAGAATTTCGAACGGTGGACGGTGTACAACATCCATCTTTTCAGGCTGCAGCGGATACAATGAGCCTAATAGATAATGATGAGACTTTCTCAGAATGCCTCTACGAGGCTGCAACATACCAGATGCCGTCTGCACTCAGAAGACTATTCGCTACGATTCTGACTTTCTGCGAGGGGGCTAAGGCTCGAGAGTTATGGGAAAAGCATTTTGCAGACATGTCTGAAGATTATCGGCGACGTTATTCATCAGAAGAGATGGTTGAACAGAGGACCCTGATAGATATCAGCAGGTATCTCGGGTTGATGGGCAGACACCCGGCGAGTTACGATCTCCCTGAACTCTATGAAAATGCTGAATTGGATGACCACGGTAATTTTCAAAAAGTTACTGATGAAGAGAGAATTGACGTATCAGAGGAGGACTTGCGGGCACACTGTTCGCTAAATCCCGAACAGTTGTCGGTATTTGAAGAGATCGTGCAGCATGTCACGAAAAAGAAGCCAGGGGCATTTTTCATTGATGGTCCCGGTGGTACGGGTAAGACGTATCTTTACAAGGCATTATTGGCTGCAATTCAATCCAGAAAACTCATTGCAATTGCAACTGCTACTTCAGGTGCAGCGGCAAACAACATGCCTGGAGGAAGGACGGCACACTCCAGGTTAGAGTTCAATAAATATAATTGAATACAATTAATTAATAACAACATATCTGTATTAAATTATTTGCAACTAAAACTCCAAATCACCAAATATATGTCCTTTTCAATCTGGTGTCTTTCGAAAAAAAAAACATAAATTTAGCCAAAAAAATAACAAAAACCTTTTTCAAAGAGCAACAAAAGATCATAAAATGTTGTTTTACTATACGGTAAAAATTCACATCACTTCATCATTTGGGATTATTTTAATATTTTTTTAAGATATACATCACATTTACATACATGAATTGTCAGGTTTAAGATCCCTATCAACCTGGAATGCACTTCTATGTGTATGGTGAACAAGCAGAGTGGGATTGCAGAGCTTCTTTGAAGGGCGACCCTTATCATATGGGACGAGGCATCCATGTCAAAAAGGCAAGCCATCGAAGCGCTCGATAGAACATTACAGGATGTCACGAACTGCCGCCAACCATTCGGCGGAAAAATTATCATATTTGGCGGCGATTTCAGACAAGTTCTGCCTATGGTTAGACGTGGGACCAAAGCTCAGATCGTCGACGCAACACTGCCGATGTCCCCTATGTGGTCCTACATAAAGAAGAGAAAGCTGACCCGAAACATGAGAGCTTCAAGTGATCCATGGTTCGCTCAGTTCCTACTCAATGTCGGCGATGGAACCGAGCCCTCGATTGGGAATGACTTCATACGTATCCCTGATGAGATGATAATCCCATACACTACAGAGGAAGAATCTATAGATGAACTAATTGAGACTGTATTCCCTTCTCTCAATGAAAATGGTCATCGAACAGATTACGTTGCTTCTCGGGCAATTCTCTCCACCAAGAATGAGTATGTCGACAGGCTCAACGAACATATGATTGAGACTTATCCCGGAGAAGAATTGATATATCACAGCGTTGATACAGTAGAGGATGACGCGCATGGCAACTACCCTTCTGAATTTTTGAACTCTCTGACGCCCAATGGATTGCCGCCGCATAGTGGCCCCGAACCCCTGTCCTGAAACAAGAAGCGGGTGCACATTTTCCATCCAGTCCCACACTGCAGTCTTGAATGATATGATCGGATCTTTTGCCACTGTCTCAGGCGAACCAAGACCGTCGAACCCGATGCTCTTGCCTGCCGGCCCATAGTTGAAGTTCCAAGATATCTGGATCGGGCCCCGGCCATAGTACCCCTTGCCTGCAACACAGGGATATTGTGTGTTTGTCTTGTCGCAATAGTCCCTTGAGGAGCCACCCTTCTCCTCTATGTACCACAGATCTGCATTTTTTTTTTTTTATGCGTCAAGATTTTATGTCTAATTGTCTAGACAGGTTTTTTATGTCTAACAATGCATTGTTGAAATAAGTTCGGGCGAGTGAACGTATATATATATTATGTTTTTACTTAAAAAAAAGGAAAAAAAAAAAATTATCTTTGTCTCAGGCCGGTTATCATCTAAGTTCATGTATCAACAAATTGTGAAAAGAATATCTACTGCACTTCCCAAAAAGTTTTCTCAAAATTTTCATCGAGTGATTTCACAGAATAAACATAGTGCTTGCTGTTAGAATTCGACAAAATTGCTAACTTACAATTGTATAAATTATTAAATTCATAAAATGATGTATTGGTTGGCGACCCGCATAAAATGTTGTAAACCTAAATCTTTAATTATTTTTATTCTCATACTCTGTTACTAATGTATGACGGAGCTAATTAATTAAGCCATCAAAATTGCTGAGTTACTTCATGCAGCCTAATCTTGAAAGTATTTTAATTGTTGTTTTATTAGTGATTAGCCATATTTATGTCTGTTAAAAGAAATAAATAAACGAAAACATAAAAACTCACAATAGGTCTCATGTGTGACATGAGCAAAAAATGCTGCTATCTCCCTCTTCGAATCGTCGACTGTGCCAGTTCGTCCAAAAGCCGGGTATGATGCGATGGCTGTTAGAAAGGCATCACGACTGTAAAACCCTTTACCAGGGCAGATGGTAGGTGCCATATTTGTTTGGCCAGTACTCAAGATATTATCGAAAAATGTCTGGGGACTATATCTGCCACTGACACACCATTGGTCGACGGCGAGGCATAGCAAGGACCTGCCTGGCACCCTGCACCACAATAATCATTTCCAGTGCCGCAATAGCCATATGACTACAGCATTGGCCAGCTGAACAGCCGCAATTTTGGCCAGTTTTGGGTGGCGGCAGCGGGGAGGCATTAGCATAGCACGGACCTGCCTGGCACCCTGCACCGCAATAAGCACTACCAGTGCCGCAGTATCCGTACTGGCTGCAGCATAGGCCAGCAGTGCAGCTGCAGTTTTGGCTTGTTTTGGTTGACGGCGAGGCATAGCATGGCCCCCCCCTGGCAACCCACACCGCAATAGTCATTCCCGGTGGCGCAGTAGCCATACTGGCTGCAGCATAGGCCTGCCGAGCAACCGCAGTTATTTTTGGTTGGCGGTGCATAGCATGGGCCAGCCTGGCACCCTGTGCCGCAATAAGCATCACCAGTGCCACAGTAGCCGTACTGGCTGCAGCATTGCCCAGATCTGCAGCCGCAGTTTTGGCTGTTGATTGGGGCGAAGAGAGTGAAATAGAAAATTGTGGTTAGTAGGAAGGGTTTTAGGAGAATTGCCATGGTTTGAGATATGTTTGGTGTGAGGATTATGGGTTGAATGGTGATGCTTTATATAGAGGAGAGGAGATCTCTGGGCGGGAAGAATGGTCAGACTTCAATTAATAATTAAATAGTTTAATTTAATTTGGCAATATTTGTAACTTGATTCTCAACCCTTTCAATAAGGCTTAGCTGTGAAACATTAAAGCTTAATGGCCTTTTGACATACTAGTTCGTATTATACTAAGTGGGTTGTTATATTGAAGTTATTATAGCGATATATCATATTTAATTATGTTCTTATCCGTCCAATTCTTTTTTTTTTTTAAGCTAATTAAATCGGATAACTCATGTATCATTTTTTTCTCGTTTAAAATAATATATGTTTAATTTGTCTAAAATGTAATATAAATGTTAAAAACATAATACTTTTTTTCTTTGTATAAATTACGTTTCGCTAATATTCACGTCTAGAATTGTATACATTTATTTTGACCTAGATCGAAAATAATGCTTATTTGTATAAAAAATTTGCTAAAGAAAAAACAAATTTTGAAAGCTACGGTAATTTGTTTTCAATTTAAAGATAGGAATTTTTCTTCGATATTTGTTTTCGATTTTGAGGTCCAAAGTACAATCCTAGTTATTAAATCATTGATTGCGCTTGATAGAGAAAATAATTTGAGTTCTTCAAATATTTTAGAAACAGTTTCTACCTTGTCATAACATTAAAATGATACCAGTAATGTTTTGAAAATTATTAACTATGAGTTAAACAAATTTTTTTAAAAATATTATAACCGATAAATTTATTAAAAAAATTTCAATTTGTAATAGAACTTGTATAGTTTAGGTCGCATGTATAGTAGATATTATGTAATTTAATAGTCATGGTAAAATGACGATAAAATTGAAACTTTTAATTGTATATTATCCGCACGCTTTTCAAATTCCTCCACATGATACACTATCATAAATATATAATAATTTATTTTTATAGATTTTGATACATCTATTTATATTATGCAAATATATTATATCTGCTAGAACTATACGTGCAGTCCACTACCATACTAGTTTACACTAACATGTGCAATTCCGGATCCGGCCCATTAAGCAAGTGGGTAGGAGTCCAAATAGCTGCTTGCCTGCTTCTGCAAGTGGCAAGCTGTGGAAATCGCCATTACGTCGAATCTCCTTTTATTGCAAGCAGTTCCTTTTTTTTTTTTAGGTTGAATTGCAAGCAGTTGGAGATCGTTGGTCAACACAATATTTTGGAAAAGATTGTGGCCCCGATTAAAATCCTTTTATTAGCACGGATTTCATTTTATTAGAATTTTTCTGACAAAAATTAATGACCGGATTTGATGTCGTTTGATTGAAATTTCTCTATTATTAGATCCAACGAAATTCTAAAAAACCAATTAAATGAAATGAAATCACAGATCAAAATTAATATTTTTTCCACTAACTAATTTGTTTTTCTTTAATTTTCTTTTCTATATGTCGGACGAAGTTCGGTGGTTAATAAGTAGTCTACATGTTTAATTTGATTTTTTTTTTTTATGATTCTTGAAATTGGAAACTACCTTTTATTTTTTGTTTTCTTTTTGAACTTAGATTTTTTAATCATTCCGTACAATTTTTCTATATAAATATTGAAAGGCAAGCCTCGTACTTTGGAATTTAAATTCATGAAAAAAAAATAGCTAGCGGCTAAAGGTAATTAATTATATATAATCCTAAAAGATAAAATGAAAACGTAAAATTCAAGGATTATCAATTATCCTCCTCTTCCGTTCCTTCCAATTGATTGCCTTAACATGGAGTGTAGCCTAAGGGTCTGCTTCAGGATCGCAAATAAGAAGGAATGTAGTGGAAACCTGCTACTGACTGCACTTGTCCGACCCCTTCATCCTGCTCCAGAACCGAAGTTACAGGGAGTGAGAGGAAGGTTTCGAAATGAGAGAAAGACACATAATCATATACACTTTACTTCCGATCTGTAACCTAAAAAATGCGAGGTACAAAACCCTAGTTCTCTTTTCTTTTCTTTAATGATTGTGTTCTGAAGCATACCCTAAGGGACTTGCCGCTTAGCCCGACAAGTAACAAAAGACCTCAAATGTCTTAAATCTTGTAACAATCATTCAAAATTTAATAAATTTATTTTTATACCAGTCCTTACTAAAAACTAAAAAAATTATATTATATTTATCAGCCCTCTCTATTTTAAAATACTAACTTGCTCTGATGATAATATTCCTTGTTGATTTTCACGCAAAAAGATCTTGGAAAAGACAGCGCTATATAGACACACCTGGATTCAATCTAGACCAAACAATACGAAATTCACAGTAAAGATACATTTGTTTCTTTTATTTCAAGCCTAATAAAAAATAATAAATAAATAGTGTAAATTGGCACATTTTATCAGAGGTTGGGGTTTCTCTCTGTCGAGATTTTAATTTAAATCATCAGGAATTTAGCAGAATCCCGTGCAATCATCAGACGGACGCGATTGTTCACTTATCTATTTCATTCTATTATATTCCGATCGAACGGACAAGATGTTAGTTGCCAATTGTGCTTTTTAGAATTATATTCTTCCATCCTGAAGCAAACACAAAAGTTTAGTCTGAGTCACCGTTGTCAGAAAAATTATGTTCTGGGATAAAGAATAATTGACCTCATATATATGATATGAAATACGTATATATCTTTGTTCGTGATGTCTTTCAAAACATATATGTACGAGCTTTTCTCAAAAAGAGGAAAAAAAAAAAAATTTGTTAGGAGCGCGGGAACAACAAATTATGGGCTCAAATCAGACCCATTCCATTACGTTTGGGCATAGCCATGAGATTGGTTCAAGCCCATCCCATAGACTAAATATATCAGGCCGGATATTGGGCTTAAAACATTAGCAGCTCTATGTAATATTGTATCCACTATCCAACACCATTGGTTCTTTATAGAGTCATACTTGCATACAAATTTGGAAAGATTGGTCTGCGGAGTGCGTATTGCGGATAACCGGTCACCAGTTATTTTAATTAAAATTTCATATTTCAGTCTGTCAGGGGCTTCAGGTTGCAATTTGTAGGTTGCAATTTCATATTTCAGTCTGTCAGGGGCTTTAGGTTGCAATTTCATAACTAATCCTTATGCTGGTGCTTATAATATTTGATTTGAGAAAGGGGTTATCAAATGCTTTTCAGCCAACCCCTAGGGGTGTTTGGATGTGGTGGAATAAGGGTGGAATAGCTTTTTTCCGGTATAAATCCTTCTTTCTAACAAAAAATTCATCCAAACAATATTTCTTATTCCTAAGGGCTTGTTTGGATGGGTTGGGAATAGTGGGAATAGTGTGAAAAAGTGGGAAGAGTAGGAAGAGTGGGAAGAGTGGGAAGAGTGCTATTCTTAGGTTATTTGGATGGTGAGTTTAGGAATAGCGTTGGGAAGAGTGAAAAAGTAGAGAGAAAAGTGTTGTTGGGAAGAGTGTTATTGGGAAGAGTGGGAAGAGTGGGAAGAGTGCCTATTCCCACTATTCCCAACCATCCAAACAAGCCCTAAAATAACAACTCTTCTCACTCTTTCTACATAACACTCATTTTTTGCTTTTCACCCCAATAACACTCTTCCCAATAATCTTATTTCCAACTTACCATCTAAACAACATTTCTTATTTCTGGAATAACTTCTTCTCACTCTTCCTACAATTACATTATTCCGCCCGGAATAATTTTTTTTCCTTATTCCTAACTCATCTAAACAAGCCCTAGTGCATAGACAAAGTGTATGAGATCACGAATTAGTTCTTTCCGTTTGTATGTATAATAACTTTACTTAGGTTTTCCTTAGAAAAAGTAATATACTTTAATAATAGCGTAGTGTCACCGAGGCTATTGCCTATTGTGCCTAAGCTAACTTTCGTGTTTTCACACAGTGAATATTACATAATTATGTCATTCAGAAATAAAAGGAAGAATACAAAACTACTGTTAATTAATATGCATAATGTGTATCATAAATTGAAGGTACAAATTACAAAAGGGCTGTAACGGCTGCAGTTGCAGTTTTATAGGAATATTTAATTCTGCTAGCCGCATAAACTATTACACTGCAGTTTTATAGGAATATTTAATTCAAAATATTTTTTAGAATTGTTGCGGTTTTCTGCAAATACTAATTTTGACAAGTTAAAAAAAGGGCTGGGTGTTTGTATGTTCCGTAACTTTCCTCGATAATGGACAAGTGGTGGAGTTCAATACCTACTTGCTTTTTTTTCATTCTTTTTTTTAAAAAAAGGCTAGGTGTTCGATAGAATCTACATAATAATATGTTTTCAATTTTACATATTCTTGCAAAAATTGCCCCATCCCCATATATTTGGTAATTTTCATGGACTCGTTAAATGCATATACATCAAAAGATTCAAAACTCTAAAGCACTTTAGCAGGTTAAGCGACAACGCCGACAAGAGGTACTTAAACCGTGCATCAATTTTTCGTATGTTACTTGAGCTGGATGGAGGTTTGTACGCTGGTACAGTGGTGAACCAGGATGTCACATATCACTATATCAGACTGAACCCTAGATTGCTTAAATTGTGAATCAGAAATTCAGGATCAATGGTGTTTCGACGAATCCTTAATACCAGTGCAATTGCATGCAGGCAAGACGTACTACTATAGCATGGTACTGACAGTCTGACACTGCATAGTTGCTGGCATATATAGCAGCCTGGTACAGGACTTCATGGCGTGTACTGTTCTGTGTTTTTTCACCCTCGCTCATATTTTGGGTCTCTTGCCCTTCTTATAAATCACATAAATTTTTGGTGCACGCGTCTTAACCACCAAAAACAGAAGACTATAAAAACTGTCAAATAAGAGTATTAGCAAGATTGTCCAGTAATTCAACCTCACTTTGGTAGAATAAAAAAACTAGAGACTGCAAGTCAATCTCTAATATCTGCCAATTAATTCCCTGACAATGGATAAGTACGAATTAATAATATTATCCATCTAACAAAAAGCTTTCAATATCAACGTTAAGCTGTAATAAAGTAATAAACAAAGCCAGAAAGGGAGAAAATAAAGAAAATCCAACAAAAAATAGATCAAAATTGAACCACAGCTACCCTTCTTTTATTTATGGAAAGCCTCTAGCTATTATTCATCATACAATAAGGGTAAGAAAGATGCAACTCAATCAAAGCCAAAACCATCTAATCATGTATGTATAGTGCGTTGAAAAACCAAACCAATATTGAGCCTCCTCTCTCCTCCTCAGTCAGTGTCCAGGACCTTTCGCACTTGGTCCCCCCGGGAGTCGCTCTACCCAAGACACCATAGTTGACCTGGCTTTCTTATAAACTGTTTCATACTCCAAAAATTTATTTGCATCAAAACTTTCGTCATGTCCGGTTCTCGATTCATGCTTACGTGGCATGTTTCTAGTGGCATCCACTCTGGTTGTGTAGGTGGTGTATACAAGAAGAACCAGTAGCAAGAGAATAGTAGGGTTTTTCTCAAAGTGCATCCTGAGAGGGAGAACGGAAATGCAAACTGCATATAGGGAAAGTAGTAATGTCTTCAAGTCTGTATTAAACTATATATGTGGAGAAGGGCAATTTATTAATGAACAGAAGTATGTTCTTCATGTGGAATTTTGTGGAGGTGCGAGAGGTCCGTTGACTCTAATAGAGACACCTTGTCTTTTGTTGCATGGAAATTAGTAACTGGTAGTTAATAAATAGCAGCTTGTTATAAAGTAATCGTACTAGGGATTGGGAACTGGATTGAAAGTTAAGGAATACTGATATAATATTTTAGTGCTAGCAAGCTTGCTAGGAGTTCTGAAACCCTGATAACAGGTCCTAATGTTGGTAAAATAAATTATTTATATATTTAATGCTATAATGTAGATGCTATATTTAATTAAAAAAATAATGTATTATTATTTATTAGGAAGAGATTATATTTACTATTTATTTCGATAATTATTAATTTGTTTGGTCTTTCGGCCTCCATTAATTTTAATGTGAAGGATACGAATTTAATATGATAAAGCTAATTCTTAATATATACATATAATAACTTGATCCGATATGCACCATATTTAGATGTATAATATAAACTTTGAAGCATTAAAAAAATTCAATGCATACAAATTATACGTCTTCTTATCTGACAGTTCCAATGAGATACTAATAACTAATAAGGATGGGAAAAAAAATATTGAATTATTAGTCCTAAGCTTTAAAAAAAGGAGGGAAGAAGAGTCAACTGCCCATATTGCTATTAATCGACATGGTATAGCATGCGTATAGGTTATTTAATATTCTTATCGATTATCAATTAACAATTAGCTTTATTATAATTTATATTTAACAGTAAATATTAATATGATAAATGCAAAAAATATATATAGTTATAAAGTAATTAATGGAAACATGCATTATGTCTTATGTCGACTTTTGAGTTTAACGTATTCGATCTGAACTGTTCAATATAATCTCGATATTAATATTTTGTAAGAAACCAAATTTAACTTTTTTTTCATCATTTCTTTTACTATTTTTTAGATTTTCAAAAACTCATTTTTATTGAATAATGGATAATCCTTGAATTTCTTGAGCATTAAAAACTGTTGTTATTTAGCTATTGAAATTATTTTTAGTAGTATCTATTTTTTTTAATAAAAAATGTCTCCAATTGAGCACCAGTTTCATTAAGCAACAATATAAAGCAAGAATAATCTAACATCAAATCCTTAAAGCAAATTCTAAAGAAACTAATAATCCTCTGTTTTGGCTAACTGGGCTAATCTACTCCTAGTATCTAAACTAAAAGAAAAAATGCCATCCTTAGTTAATTACACTATTGAACATAGTAAAATTAACCGATCGAATATTGGTTTAAATACTGATGAAAATTTATAAGTCTGCATATTAATTTTATGCACGTGTATTAATTTCTGCAAGTGCTGGAAAGTGTGCTACTGCATGAATGCTTTTTTTAATTTTATTTAATATGGTTCGGTGTCTGTTTTATACATCTAGTGTGGTCCATTCATTCTATCAGAAGCATAAACGTATCTAACAATTTCGAGACAAGATTGTATATAATCTTCTTACCAAAACCACAAATATATGTTAATCGTTTATAAAGTTATAATATTCTCTGATTCTGGCACATTTTTTAATAGATGTTAAGTCTATCCTACAAACAAAAAAAATGGTTGAAGTGAAATGTGAGTATTTTATCATGTGGGTAACTAGTTAGGCAGGCCACAAATCACTTCACTACTTTCCAAAATAAAATTTAATAGTGAAGCCGGTACATGCAATTATTTAACAAAAAACAAAAGTTTTGCATATTCCAAGAAAAGGTTAGTTTTCTCTCTTGTAAGATTTGACAAACTGCAAACATCTAGGCCCTCTAGCAACGTGTTATCGTAACCCATGCCTTTTATAGCCCTTTTATTTTTGCTCTTTAGTTTATACTCCACTTGAAACTTTATAGAGTTGGCTGTCTGGATACACTAGGAATAGGCCAATTTCAGGAATTGTTTATTCTTGGCGTAAATTTTTCATCCAAACGCAATTGCCAATTCCAAAAATAACCAATTTCAGGAATAGCACTATTTCCAATAACACTCTTCCCAACAATACTTTTCTCTCTACTTTTCATCCCAATAACACTCTTCCCAACGCTATTTCTAACTCACCATCCAAACAACATTCCTATTCCCGAAATAGCACTCTTCCCACGCTTCCCGAAATCTCACTATTTCCTTAAATTTAGTCCCGGAATTGCTATTTCTAGCCTATTCCTCACCCATCCAAACGACCCCTTGTAGTCATATTTTTATTACACATTTTAACAGAGGCAAAAACCAACAACAGCCATCATTACAGCATTTTAACAGAGCCTTAATTAAAACAAACAACAACCAACACAAGTATCTTCCCAGCTACACAGTTGGCCACAGAAGTGTTGCTACAGAGGACTAGCAAGTCCAAACCAAAGCGCAAAGCACGAGAGGCCATAACAGACGCTTTTCATGGCGTAACACAGTGCTTGAGAGCTGCTCCGTAATTTGAGTTTATTAGGCCTATATTATTATTATTTCGTCCTTTTTTAATTTCTAATATCTTATTTTATTATTGAAAAGGTGTTAGAACTAAGAAGCTAGAAAATTTTTATAAGTAGGTTAGTTTACCGTTGTTGGACCGACCAAACATAGCAGCACACTTTCCGCCTCATTGCACCTGGCTTACCATATCAAGTTATCCAAATATTATTATTTTGAATTTTAAAAATATGCAGTTTCCTTGAAGTCTAAAGAAAGAGAAACATGTTATTTATAATCCAAACCCCCCAGTCAAATTAAAAGGTGTAAATATGTTTGGTCATATATCATAATTAGGCATTCATCAAAATGTTTTTTAGGCATTGATCAAAATTTCGTTGGAGCTAATAAAATAGAAAGTTCAACCAAATGACACAAAATCCATTCAATTTGATTAGAAAATTTCTAATGAAATGAAACCCCATTTTTTTTTTTTTTTAAAAAAAAAAAGATTTTGATCATATCCTTAAACTATTAATAGATAAAGGGCCTAAATTACAGATAATGGGCCAACCTCCAGGCCCATAAAAGCCCAATAAATATCTCGCTATCTGATCCGATCCGATCCGATGAGAATCATGACAAGATCCGATTCTCTGTCTCTCTCTCTCAAGTGAGATCAAATCAAATGGGGCTGAGTCCGTCGAAGCGAGTGCACTCAACACTCGCCGACACGCCGGAGTTCGCCACCACATGCGACGCCACCTTCTCCTCGCTCCTCTCTCCCTCCTCCGACCACCTCCGTCCGTACCAGCTCCACCACGCCGCCTCTCTCCTCCACTCCTTCTTTCTTCTCTCCGTCCCTCTGATCCCCCGCTTCGCCCCCTCGCCTCCTTCCCAATTCCAAGTCGACTCGACCTATCGCAGGGTTAGAAAATCCACCGAGGAAGGGTTGAAGAGTGACGAATTCAGACTGTTCGCGCTGGAGCTGTTTGGTGGGGCGATTTTAAACGGGATGGGAGCGGCCGTGGCCAGGCGCGTCCCTCTCGGCGCCGCCGCGATCGCCGGAGTAGGTGTGGTGACTAGAGCTCCGGTGGGTCTGGTTGGGAGGGTTGTCGGAGTTTATGCGCTTGGTGTGGTGGCCACTGCTGTGTACCTCGGATTGGGATGAGATGGTCTCTTCTCAAGTTCGTTTGAAATGGAGGTGTTCGGCTCTGCTTCAGCGGAACTAGAATGTGGTAGGTATACAGTTGTAAAGTATCAGTCTTCATATTATGTATCTGGGCCTTATGAAGGCCCATGTCAATTTGTATATATGTGGACCAGCTTTTGCCTTTTTGTGTTGACTTAACCTGATTTAAGTAACAGGAAGAAAGAAGTAGAACTAACAAGGACGTTAGGACAATCTTTTCTGCTATAAAATATCAGAGCACCACTCATGCATACAAATTTGATTGGAGATTTGTAGTAATGAAAATGTACCGGGGCTTATAGGATTCAAGTTTTGCTCTTACAGTTTGCATCACTTAATATTACATGCTTGAAAATTGGTTGCAATAATCTACATGATTTATTTATTTGAATTTACAACAAGGTAGGTAGTAGAAAACCTGACCCACATACACTTTATTTATTTATTATTGGTCTTTCTAGATATGATAATTGCTTATGTGTGGTCTTATTAGCTTCCAAAGATCAGCATTCTGACTTCAAAACTTGACTAAATACTTGGTTGTTGAAAAATGAAAGCCGTTTTCTACTACAAAATAGAGTTCTCTTTTACTGTCTGTCCTTTATTCAACTCTCTACCTCACTGAGTTGGAAAAAATTATGTTCCATTAGAAAATTGAAGCAAACGAAGCTTGTACCTTAGTCTAGATCTCATTTTCTCTGTTGCTTACATCTTCCTAAGAAATTATGTGAAGGAAAGACGACCACCTTTGATCTATGTGGTAATTAGCAGAGAAATCTTTGAGATAATATAGCACTTCCTTTGAATTCTCACATATGAGGTCATTTTTCCATCTGGTAACATGAAAGAAGGTCTAACACAAATTTGATCTGCTTATCAAATGTTTATTGTCTTCATCCTTTCGATATTTTATTGAAACAAGACACACAATTAGGCCTTTCAAGGAAGGAAATGATTGTGACCACCCAATTAAACATAATATCACCAAATTGTTATACAGTTTTTACCGTGGGATATGGGTTTTACAGGGTATGGAGTTTTATTTATTTATTATTATTATTATTATTATTTTATTTTTTTTTTTTGGGGGGGGGGGGGGGGGGGGGGTATGGGTCGTACTCATATTTATTCCGTACAAAATTGAATACATTTTTAAATTTCTGCTACTCTAATTCATATTATGCTTCTGGAAAAAAAAAATACTCTAATTCATATTACATAAGCCATCTATTGTGTCAATATCACGTCGTTGAAAGTTAACTGCGTCAAAAGACATTATCTGGTCTGTTACAAATTGTACTTGCACGATAAAATTTTGTAAGGAAACGTTATAAAATCTCAGACTGGTGATTTAGTTAGCCTGTCTTTAGCTTAATTACGGACCTCTCATTTAAAAATAATAATTATAAAAAATAATTGGCCAATTGTGACGACTAATTCTATTTATCTTGATAAAGCGGATACATTCTTTTATAGTGGGTGTTATCGGTTTATACTTTATAGTGGCTACGTTTTTTAATAATTATTTTGTATTTTTTATTCACAATGTTATACTAAATACTCGCTAATTGCCAGCTGTTATGGTTAATAGCATAACACATAACCCAAAAATGAACTGAAATTTGAGGACTTGAGATCCGATCCGATATATGAACAATGATCCGCAGTCAACTAACCCGATTACCCGACCCAATCAAATCCGATTTGCCTTTGCTGCCTGCCGCCTGGCAACTGGAGACGGGTGATTCTATGTGCAGGATGCTTTGTAGCGTTTGAGATACATGTTTAAGGCCATTTTTCTTCCAATCTTTATTATTATTATTTTTTTTTTTTGATTCAGTAAGTTTGCTTAAGGTTGAGATCACGCTGTCAGAAAAGCAACCCTTTATACATTTGTTAATTCCTTTTAACGGTGGCTGGGTAGCTAAATGTTTAAGCCACCCACGCGGCCACGGATCCATATCCTCTGGAGGCCTAAAACTTGACTAATATTCTTAATCACGACCGTCCGATCTAATTTCGATGGTTAAAATTTTTGGACTGTATTGATCAGGTATTAATCACGGCGCATTCATATATTATTGATCGGGCAGTTGTGATGTCGAACTCCACTTTGCAATTCCTGCAAGGATATCGTTCCACGCAGCCACGCCACTTAGTTTAGTCATTTTACTTTATGAAAATCTAGAATCTTCTAATTAATCTAAATAAATATTAAAAATATAATATTCATATTTTTCTTTAAAAAAAAGCACTTTCATTCATGTGATTAGAACTTATTATGTATTGTTTGGGAATTTCAAGCTATTTTTTGTTTGTTTAAATTAATTTGATCATAATAATTTATATTTATATTTATATTTAAGCTCTTTATACTATCCAAAATATGATTCATAACTTAATTATTATAAAATATTGGATTACTATAAGTAATTAAGCAATAATGCGCAAAGAACGCATAATCTGAACATTATTTGAACATTTCAAGCGATTTTGCATTTATTCTAAGTCATTTGATCACAATAGTCTATATATATGCTCTGTGTATAGTCTAAAATATAATTGAGCTCTTACTTATTCAAAATATAACATTATACAATGAAAATACACATTTAAATTGCACATGAAGCTTATCTTGTGTATCGTTTGGGATTTTTATAGCAATTCTAGATTCATTTAAATAATTTGAAACAATGACCTATCTTTAAACTCTTTGTACGTTCAAGGATATGATTCACATCTTACTTTTCAAAAAATATTGAATTATATAAAGTAATTACGCGTATAATATGCAAATAATGCAAATTTTGAGCATTATTTGAGCATTTCAAGTGATTCTGCATTCATTTTAGGTTCTTTGATAATAATAATCTATATTTAGCTTTTTATATTGTCTATAATATAATTCAGGTCTTAATTATTCAAAAGGTTACATTATAGATTGAAAATACGCATATAAATTGCACGTAAAGCTTATTCTGTGTATAGTTTGAAAATTTCAAGTGATTCTAGATTCATGTATTGTAATTTGATCAATAATCTTTATTCATATTGTTGTCCCTAAGTACGGGCTAGAGGGGGGTGAATAGGCACAAGTAAGCACAAAAAGCCGGTTTTAACAATTGTTGCGGAATTAACTAAAGTAACAATTCAAGGATCACACAAGCAAGTAATAAGAGTAAATAAGCAAGAGAGAAGAGACACGCAAACTTGATTACGGAGTTCCGACCCGCTAGGAAGTGCTAGCCTTAGTCGTACGTCTCCGGGAGTTTCGCTACCACTCAAAGGGTGCGCTCCGTTCAATTCCAACAAGAATGTGTCTACAAATTCGAACCGAATCGCCTCGTCACAATAGACCTCGAGGTGGATCGGCCTAACTCGATGGAAAGCACACACAAGCTTTCTTCAACTTGAGAATGATGCTCACAACCAAAACACTCAAAGATTCTTGCACTAATGAACTTGGAGTTTGATTGAGGCTAACTAATCTCAAAGAATTTGCTAAAATAATGCTCAAACAAGTCAAGTAAGTGAACTAGTTGTTTGGAGCTCAAAGGCAAGTGTTTTGCAATGTATTCAACAGAGAGAAACAGCTCAATAATGGCTGGTATAAATAGAGGGCGCAAACAGCTCCAAAACAGACTAATTTCCTCTAGGGCGTTGCCTAACGCCAGACAGCGTTGTGCAACGCCCAAGTTACCGTTATAAATTCCAACGGCTAGTTTCTCTGACACCTGTCATTGTCAGAGCGTTGTGCAACGATGGGTAGAGTTACACAACGCTAGTCAAACTGAGTTGAAAAACGAAAGGCTGGTTTGACCAACTAAGCCTGGCGTTACACGACGCCAGACACCATCACACAACGCTGAACAGAAGCGTTGCAGAACGTTTGATTTGCGTTAAGCAACAACTCAAAATCAAAACGTTATACAACGTTCTGTAACGTTAAATAAATCTGAGCTGAGATTCACCCCAAAACGTCCAGGGAAACAGAACTAATCCGTTGTATAACAGAAGCAAACGATATACAACTTTTTAGTCTTTGGACCGTTGTGAAACGCCAGAGAGCGTTGCCTAACGCTAGGCTATGGGGAATGCATTGATACAGCGTTGCCTGACGCTAGACGGCGTTATGCAACGTTGTTTCACTGCTTGTCAGAGATTTTGCAATTTTCAAACGAATTTCAAACTGAACGACTTGCGTTGTGTGACGCTACATGGCGTTAAGTAACGCAGGACAGTATTTTGAGCATTTTAAATAGCAAAATGATTGAGATTAATTTAAAAATAAAATTAACCTTAAACTAATGACTCTAACCGTCCTATATACATCTCTTGATGCTCCACAACTTGTGTACAATATGCCTTGAGCATTTCTTCAAATAAGTGTCTATAAATCACTAAAATGAGATGTTAGAACGGGTTTGGTGTTGTTTTGCAAATCGGCAAATAATGGATTAAATTGTTTAGTCCAACAATCTCCCCCTTTTGCCGAATTGCAAAACAACACCGAAGTAAAGCATAATATATATCAATTGAAAGCAAGAACCTTTACTTCAAAAAATCTCCCCCTTTTTGCAATAAGGGAAAAGGGCGATTTTGGTACAAACCCTAAACCGCTACGGTTTAATACTAGCACAAACAAATAACTCCCCCTTTCTAAAGTAATTTTGCACTACAATACAAGAATTTTTGGAGGGAGTTTGGTCAATGAACAACCAACTTAAAAATGCAATATAGAGATATTGAAATAGACATGATATGCATGCATAAAGGAAAACAAAAGATAATAGCACACAATAATAGCATATATCATAAATTCATATGAGTTCATATATGACTCATAGATCACAACACAAAACAAAATATAAAATCACATAACCATCACAAAAGATAAGATAAACGAGACTAGACAAATCCAACAACAACCAAAAGATAAAAGAAAAGAAAGGAAAGGGCTAAGTCTCGGCAAGGCTCTGGTCTCGGCATGTCAATCACTCATCATCATCCTCATTTCCTCTACTCCCCGAGCCCCTTGACATGAGCTTCTTGAAGTTCAAATCCACCGAAGCCCAAAATTTATGCAAGTCCTCTTGGTTTTTAGCCACACTTTGTTCTAACTTGTCAAACCTTGCATCAATCTTCGTGTTCAACGTCGCAAATCTCTCATCAATATAGGCGGCCACGTTGGCATCAATCTCATGGGATGCCGCCCGTCCTCCGGGCACATGCAACGGCACATTGCCAATTTCTTCGTATTGATTCACTTTGGCATTTGGACGGTAGAGATAGGCATTACGGTGGAAAGGGCCGGGTACGATAATGCCATCGGTGGTAGGGACCCACCCGGTGCTCTTGAGAAAATTGAAGAGGTTTTCGGGCTCGGCAAACTCATCGGCATTTGTTGGAACGCCCCAAATCGGCATGTCCAAATCTATCCCTTCTTGCATAAGGATGCACGTGATGATGTGTGCATAAGGAAAGCAAGATTTGAAGGAAGTCTCGGTCTTGTGCATATGAGCAAGGATGATGTGAGGGATGTTGACTTGTGGGTCCTTTTCCAAGATGGATCGTAGGAGATAAACCGCAAACCTTTCCACATTGGTTTTGATGGTTGCCTTGGGGGTAATGATGTTATTGATGATCAAGAAGAGGAAACGGTGAAGTGCCGGCAACTCGGTGGCGGTGAATTGGTTGGCATGAAGGTTGCGCCAACAATAAAAGAACCGATGGAACTCCTCATAAGGTGGCAACTCTCGGGGCCAAGTTCCATGAATGTATATCTCTTCATCTTCATTTTTCAACCCCAATAATTCACTTAACCTCTCTCGGGTTATCTTAATTTTCTTGCCAAACACATAAGAATGTGCCGTTGGTATTCCATTGTCCCAAATAACACTTAGGTTGGCATAGAAAAACTTGATCATAGTTGGATGATATTTTTGGGTACAAGATAACAAACCCGGCATATGCCAAAAATTCAACCTTTCATTAATCCAATTCCATTCCCTTGTTCCCAATCTCTCATCTCCACAAGGATTTTCAAAATAGAAGCAATCCGAGCACTCCCTTTTGGCCTCTAAAAAACATTGCCAATTCCTATAACCGGCCGAATCATCAAACAAATACCGATTGTCGGAAGTTAAAGCCCAATTAACCAAGGGGGCTTCGGTCACGGTTGGAGGTATAGTTTGCACAGGAGGGTCAATTTCCATGGAGGGACCCGAAGTTTGGCCTTTGGTACCGGTTCTAGACCTCTTATTGGTTTTTGGTGCCATGACAAAATGAAAGAAGCAAAAACCGAGATCAAACCTTAAAAATGACTTGAGGAAGTGAAGGAGAAGCCCTTGGAGAAGAAGAAACCAAAGACAATTGAAGATCCAACGGTCGGATTGCCGGAAATCGAAGAGGATCCGAAATCTAGGGTTTGGGCGAAATGAAAGGAAGGGAGAGAGAGAGTGGGTATGGCTAGGCTTAAGAGAGAGAGGAGAGAGAGAGGAGTTGAGTGGTGGTCTTAGATGGAGAAGAGAGTGAAAAAACTAGGAGTATTGTGAGGTGGAAAGTGAATGGGTGTGAAGGAGGAAGAGAGAAAAGAGAGAAGAAACCCTCTGGCTCTCGGGTTGGAAGGAGAAGAAAGAAAAGAGAAAACGCAATCGTCCAAATAAGTTTCCGTAATGCGTTACATAACGCCAGGGGGCGTTGTACAACGCTAAGCTCCAAAAATAACAAAATTCGAAAATAGACAATTACGTCGTGTAACGCCAATTAAAGGCATCACAACGCTAGACAGCGTTAAACAACGAAGGAAAGATTTAAAACTGATTTTGAAAACTAGTTTAAATCCACGTTGTATGACGGCAAGTGGCGTTGGGCAACGCAGAAGAAAACGTTATACAACGTTTAAAGAAAATTAAAAGAAATCTAGTTTTTGAGATAAAATCACACAAGGAGCGTTGCATGACGCTATTTGGCGTTGTGCAACGCTGGTACCAGAAAAATCGAATTTGAACAGAAAAACCCTGAGAAAACTAATAAACCAATAGATTTTTCAAATAAGTACCCAAATATCATCAAAATATAGCTCACAAACAATACAAATAAATGAATGCAAAGATATGATATGCAAGAAAGTAAAAATAAGTACAAAAAGCACTTTTCTTGAACCATAAACACAAACAAAGAATCAAGAATCATACAATTGATTCTTGCAAACTCTCCCCCTTAAAATTTGACGATAAGAACCGGGGAAGATCGAATGGCTAATCAAGCCTCACTAGAACCGCTTCCACTTGTTGAAGAGGGTGTGGAAGCGACTTTAGGAATCCAAACAACATTAGATGAACCGGGGGTGTTGTTCAAATTCTTAAACTTGCATTCTAATGAGATATGGCCATTATTTCCACAATAGTTGCAACAAGTATTAGTCGGCTTGTTCACTTGTGTGCTATCTCTAACAAAATGGGTTTCAAAATGACGTCTAAGTTCTATGGCCCTAAGCTTTGGATCATTAGAAAAAGAGTTTGATTGAGGACTCTTGAAATTCCGATTTTCGAAATTCCGATTTTGGTGTTGAGAGGCATTGACATTTCCTCAATTTCTTTGAGGTCTATTTTGGGCTCTAGAATTCCTATTGTGAGTGTCACTATTCCTATTTTGCCCCTTGTTGTTAAACACATGAAAACACCCATCGGAACCCTTGAAATACAACTTATTTTGAACATTTTTGGAATCCCGATTGTTTTGGAAATTCTTTTGAGGACCCCTAAATTTCTTTTGACCATTGTTGAAATTCTTTTTGGCACCATTGAAATTCTTTTTAGAACCATTTAAAATGTTTTGCCCTTGCCCGTGTGGTTTCCTATGATTGGTGCCTTTTTGAAAATGCCTCCCATTTTTTGTTGGGCTAGATGGGTTTCTTGACACAAAAGAGGATTGATTCCCCTTTTTGTAACCAAGTCCCGATTTGTCGTTGGATTTTTGACCCACATACAACTTTTCAAGGTCTATCTTGGTGCTACATGAAGCACTAGATGAGCTTGAAGCCCTTTCAACATTTTCCAAAACTTTTGCCTTGCTCAAATGAGCTCGACATTTTTCACAATCTTTTGGTTTTTCAAATTCCTCAATCATACCCTTATACTTACTTACCAAAGCTTCAAGATCATTGATCTTAGTCGTCAAAAGACTAATTTGCCCCTTTTGACTCGCAATAGTCTTAAGGGACTCATCAAGATAATCATTCAACCTATCAAATTGAGAGTTTGTGTCATCATTCAAGAAAGGTTTTTTTTCGTTCTCATCATCACTATCATTATCAAGATAAGAGTTTAGATATACCATATTGTCAACCTTAGGAGCCTCTTCTTGAGTGGAAGTTGAGGTAGAGGTTGAGGTTGAGCTTTGGACATCATCCGCTCTAGTCTTGCTCAAGGGATGCACATAAATTTTGCCATTGTTGAATTCTTCAAATGCTTCCTTCACCACGTCATCAAGGTCATCATCCATGGGCATCACCACTTTGGCCACCAATGCAAGGTTGTCAAAGTCGACTTCTTGCTCCGAATCGGATTGGCCGGATGAGCTCGTGTCGGACTCACAATCCCACGTGGCTTGCATGGCCTTTTCCTTCTTTCTCTTGCTCTTGAAATGGCTCTTTCTTGACTTGTACCGGCCATCATTTTTCTTCTTGCTTCCATCTTCATTCCTCAAGTGCGGGAATAGCTTGAAGCAAGAGTACATGGTATGCCCTTCCTTTTGACACACAAAACAAAGAGCACGGTCATTATTTTCAAGTCTTTCTTTATTGAAATTACCTTCAAAGATCATGATGGCTCGAAACATCTTCGAAAACACGGCTCCTTGTTGTTCCTCATCAAGGTCGATAATGCCCTTGGTTTTATCACTAGAATGGTGCTTTCTCCCTTGATGGTTGTCATGATGAGAGTGCCTTCGGTGGTCGGATGATGAGCCACTTTCCTTTGCCGCCAAGGCCATTGACTTGGGCTCATACTTCAATTTCCCTTGTTGCTTGAGCTTTTCTTCCACACATCGGAAGTGAGTGTAGATGATCTCGGGAGTGAGATTGTTGTGCGACCTTTGTTGTGTCTCAAGATTGGAGATGAGGTTGTCGAATCCCGATCTTCCCTCCAAGGACCTAAGCATAACTCCTATAACACGGTTGTTAGAAGGAGTCTCTCCAATGTTAGTGAACTCATCGAGCAATTGTATAAATCGTGTATACATCTCCTCGATGGGTTCATCATCCTTTATGTGAAAACTATCTAATTTAGACTCCAATTCGTATTGACGAGAGTTCTTAATTAGAGAGTTTTCCTCATAACGGTTCATGAGAGAGACCCACATATCATGCGCAATCATAGAATTACCAAGAATAGGAGAAATGGACTCATGGACCGAGTTAAGAAGCACATTGACGACGTTGTCATTTTTGGTTTTCTCTAATTGGGACTCTACGGTTTCTTTGTCGTCACTACCATACTTTGGTGAGTACCCCTTGTCAACTATATCCCAAAGTTCAATTAAGTTGAGGTAAACAACCATGCATCTCTTCCAATAACGGAAGTTATTGCAAGTGGAACCAAATTTGTCCGGTTTTTCTATAACCCTCGAAGCCATTGGAAACTAAGGTTACACAATTAAGTTGGTCTTAATCTAAGTAACCCCTGCTCTGATACCACTTTGTTGTCCCTAAGTACGGCCTAGAGGGGGGTGAATAGGCACAAGTAAGCACAAAAAGCCGATTTTAACAATTGTTGCGGAATTAACTAAAATAACAATTCAAGGATCACACAAGCAAGTAATAAGAGTAAATAAGCAAGAGAGAAGAGACACGCAAACTTGATTACGGAGTTTCGACCCGCTAGGAAGTGCTAGCCTTAGTCGTACGTCTCCGGGAGTTTCGCTACCACTCAAAGGGTGCGCTCCGTTCAATTCCAACAAGAACGTGTCTACAAATTCGAACCGAATCGCCTCGTCACAATAGACCTCGAGGTGGATCGGCCTAACTCGATGGAAAGCACACACAAGCTTTCTTCAACTTGAGAATGATGTTCACAACCAAAACACTCAAAGATTCTTGCACTAATGAACTTGGAGTTTGATTGAGGCTAACTAATCTCAAAGAATTTGCTAAAATAATGTTCAAACAAGTCAAGTAAGTGAACTAGCTGTGAGCTCAAAGGCAAGTGTTTTGCAATGTATTCAACAGAGAGAAACAGCTCAATAATGGCTGGTATAAATAGAGGGCGCAAACAGCTCCAAAACAGACTAATTTCCTCTAGGGCGTTGCCTAACGCTAGACAGCGTTGTGCAACGCCCAAGTTACCGTTATAAATTCCAACGGCTAGTTTCTCTGACACCTGTCATTGTCAGAGCGTTGTGCAACGGTGGGTAGAGTTACACAACGCTAGTCAAACTGAGTTGAAAAACGAAAGGCTGGTTTGACCAACTAAGCCTGGCGTTACACGACGCCAGACGCCATCACACAACGCTGAACAGAAGCATTGCAGAACGTTTGATTTGCGTTAAGCAACAACTCAAAACCAAAACGTTATACAACGTTCTGTAACGTTAAATAAATCTGAGCTGAGATACACCCCAAAACGTCCAGGGAAACAGAACTAATCCGTTGTATAACAGAAGCAAACGATATACAACTTTTAGTCTTTGGACCGTTGTGAAACGCCAGAGAGCGTTGCCTAACGCTAGGCTATGGGGAATGCATTTATGCAGCGTTGCCTGACGCTAGACGGCGTTATGCAACGTTGTTTCACTGCTTGTCAGAGATTTTGCAATTTTCAAACGAATTTCAAACTGAACGACTTGCGTTGTGTGACGCTACATGGCGTTAAGTAATGCATGACAGTATTTTGAGCATTTTAAATAGCAAAATGATTGAGATTAATTTAAAAACAAAATTAACCTTAAATTAATGACTCTAACTGTCCTATATACATCTCTTGATGCTCCACAACTTGTGTACAATATGCCTTGAGCATTTCTTCAAATAAGTGTCTATAAATCACTAAAATGAGATGTTAGAACGGGTTTGGTGTTGTTTTGCAAATCGGCAAATAATGGATTAAACTGTTTAGTCCAACACATATGATCTAGAATATGAATCAGATCTTATACATAGTAATTACGCATATAATGTTAAATAATTGATATTCTAAGTATAATTTTGAGATTTTCAAGAGATTCTTCATTCATTTGAGCACAATAATCTTTATTTAAGTGTTTTATATAGTCTAGAATATAATTAAGGTTTTACTTATTAAAAATATTGCATTATTATTAAAAATAAAACTGCAAATAAAGCTTATTCTGTGTATCGTTTGGTAATTTAAAGCGATTATGGATTCATTTAAAGTAATTTGAGCACAATAACTATATTTAAGCTCTTTATACGGTCTAGAATATGATTTGGAACGTACTTATGTAAAAATATTGAATTATACATAGTAATTACGCATATTCCGAGCATCATTTGAGCATTTAAGCAATTCTGTATTCATTGTAAGTGATTTGATTAGAATAATCTATACATAAGCTCTTTATATTGTCTAGAATATAATTCAGGTCTTACTTATTCAAAATGTTGTATTATGCGTTTAAAATACGCATGTAAAGTGCAAATAAAACTTATTTTGTGTATCATTTTTAAATTTCAAGCAATTCTGGATTCGTTTAAAGTAATTTGATCACGATAATTTATATTTAAGTTCTTTATATGGTCTAGAATATGATTCAGATCTTACTTATGCAAAATTTTGCATTAGACATTCAAAATACCCATTTAAATTGAAAATAATGCTTATTATGTGTATCGTTTTTAAATTTCAAGAGATTCTGGATTCATTTAAAGTAATGAACACAATAATTTGTATTTAAGCTATTCATATGTTCTAGAATATAATTCAGATCTTACTTATGGAAAAATTATAGATATATACATAGTAATTACACATATAATGTGCAAATAAAGCATATTCTGAGTATCATTTGAACATTTCAAGTGATTCTGCATTCATTCTAAGTTATTCGATAGGAATAACCTATATATAAGCTCACTAGAAAGTCTAGAATGTAACTCTGGTCTTACTTGTTAAAAATATTGTATTATACTTTGAAACTACGTATATAAATTGCAAGCTTATTCTGTATATCGTATGGGAATTTCAAGTGATTCTAGATTCTTTTAAAATAATTTTATCACAATAATCTATATTTAAGTTGTTTATACGGTCTAGAATAAAATTCAGATCTTACTTGTTAAAAAAATATATTGGATTTTACGTAGTAATTACGCACAATAAAGAGCAAATAATGCACTATCTTAGCATCATTTGAGCATTTCATGTGATTCTGCATTCATTCTATGTCATTTGATCATAATAATCTATATTTAAACTTTTATATAGTTTAGAATATAATTCAGGTCTTAATTATTCAAAATGTTGAATTATACAATGAAAATATACATAGAAATTGCAAATAAAACTTACTATGTGTATCGTTTGGGAATTTCAAGCTATTCTTGGTTTGTTTAAATTAATTTCATCATAATAATCTACATTTAAGCTCTTTGTACTGTCAAGAATATGATTCATATCTTAATTATTAAAAAAATATTGGATTACAGCAAATAATTATACATATAATGTGCAAATAATGTAAGTGCTACAACAATTCTAGAATGCGGAAATAACCCAGAATCGTAAAATACCTCGTGCCATCGCTAATTGAAATCGAGTGTTGAGCGGATGAACTTGAAACCCGCAAACCAAGCGCGTCTCCTTAGTCTCTGATCTTCTCCACGTTCTGCAGTGAGAGAATCACTACAAAGCCGATATCGCAACCCCAACTGATGGTGTTTAACAGGAGTTAGTCGGCCTTGACTCGTTCCCTCAAGAAAATTCCTAATCTTCTCTCTCTCTTGTCTAAACTAATGTTAGAACTGAAAGAAGTCCTCTGCCATACTCTCTCCATCATAGAGATATATAAATAGAGGGTTCAAAACGCTCAGAAGATGCAAAGGCAGTATTTTGATGAAAGGGTGCGATGTTCACAGCATTCTGTCCAGGTGCACCGTATCTATTAGAACGGACCATTTGAACACGGATCTGAAACAGTCCGTCTCATCTAAACTGGTTCGTTTCATTTGACAGAATACTACATTCTCCCACTTGAACTTGCATCCTTTGCATATAAATACCTTCTGTTTTCTTTATGTTAAACATTAGAAATGTAACACATGAACTGTAGCAGTAAGTCATCTTATCGTTACTAGCGTTTTAAACTACTAGTAAATGCGAATATTACTTTCTACAATTACAATATGCTACACAACTAATAATCTAACCTTTTATGCGATTTTGAATTCCTTTATGAATAAACCCAACGTCTATTCCAAGTCAATCTTTATGATGTAATTCTCAACCTTATGATCAAATATATTCTATATATGTGCGCACAATCAACACGAGAAAACATCTATACTTTTATGAAGAGTTTATACACAATCGTACGATTAATATTAACCATAGGATCAATTCCTATATATACCCGCTACATGATCTTTGAATTCCTTTAGCTGCAGTATTTATTCAAAGAATCAGTCAGCTTCAATTCTGTATGAACACATTTAATGACCACTTAATTCTTCTTAATGCTCTCTTTCAAAGTCCAATACTTAATGTCAATACCTCGACCTTTACCTTTATTATTCTTGACTAGAAAGACTGCAACAGAATTATCATACAGAATCCTTAATGACTTAGATATAAAATCCACGACTCTAAGTCTCACAATAAAACTCTTCAAACACCATCGAGGGTAATCTCAAAACACACAACAAACTATACTTTATGTTGAACTAACGAACAATGTCAGTTAGACATTTCTTTATGACACAATTTCACTGGTTAACATGTATCCTTAATTCGATTTACTAGAATCGACATAACCAGTTTGTGTACCAAAATAACTTCAACTTATCAGTCTGTTGAGACATAAGCACACTATCTTAAGTACCTTAAAGATATATCATTACTTTCTTAGCAATGTAACTGTGGTCTATCCCCTAATTATTATGATATCAATCAAATATTCAAATGGCAAAAGCTATGTCAGTTCTTGTGCACAAACCTGATCATACTTTATGCTTTCAAATTGCCTAAATACTTGAAGTATTTACTATTTGTTCACTTTCTAAGTTATACTGAGGATATTGATTCACAATGAATCTACCACCTATATTAACAAGTACTGGACGCGGTGAATACATTTCCTTCCGGAATCTTTCTAATACCTTATTGATGATATATGCTTGTTGAGATAAATCAAGAATATCTTGATTCCTATCTATATGGGCCTTTATGCCTATCACAAACAAAACTTCAGCCATATCCTTCATATCAATATTTTAGAAAGAAATTATTTCACCCTATATAACTATCTTTTATCATTAGTTACAAGTATAACATTCTCTATATATAAAACAAGTAAATAAAATTAACTCCCACTAATCTTCTGATATATGCACCAGTTCATCTTATATTTCTTCAAACCGTATGAAGAAATAACCTTATGAAACTATTAATACCATTAGTGAAATACTTGTTTTAATTCTTATATAGAATACTTTAACTTGCTAACTAAATACTTATTACCTCAAAAGAAGAAATTTTATGATTATTTAATATATCTCCTTAGATCACCATTAACAATTGCAATATTTATATCCATCTGTTGTAACTCGAAACCAGAATGAGTTATTAATGCCATAATCATATGAAGTGAATCTTTCTTTAATACATGAGAGAAAATCTTCGTGTAATTCACTACTTCTTTTCAATGAACCACTGGTGACAAGTCTAAGTTCGTATTACTTTATGTTAACTTATGAATCCCTTTTGGTTTTAAGAAATCCGTTACAACCAATAGGTTAAAACCATAAGTAACTTAACCAAATTTCAGACTTCATTGCACAACATTGACTCTTACCGATTTTACTTGGCATTATACTATAATATGGACACACTGCAATTCATTATCTTGGAAAATATCAGAATTTTATTCAACAATAATACTTTTATAAGAGTCTCGTAGATAAACTACATAATATTACTAGGACAACTGACCTAATTCTTTATTAGATCACTTTGATATTGAATATTAAATATTCAACTTGATCTATTATTGTATTATATGTCGGTTAACGAATGTCAATAATTGGATTATCAATATTTGTTGATCCTTAATAACATATCCAATTATGAATTAGAGGGAGTTTTTGTACGACCTAAAACTGATCACTCCCACTAATCTGAACATTCTCTAGAACTTAATATTTCTTGATTCATATCCTAGTCATATTTCTAATCTCTTTACCATTTTCTGATCTCACAATCTTTATTTGCTTACTGTATTGTTTCTCTATTTCCACCTTAAAACCTTATAAGCATGTAGAGATACATATATTGTGAGTAATCATCAATTAAAGAGATGAATGCAAGCTATGAGCTTGATGCCAACTAGTCATTTTCTTACTTGTTAATCATATCTCAACCATATGAACACTCAACTTTATCCATAATGTCTTTTATCCTAATAAACACACATGGTCAGAAACACCAGACTGACCATTTATCCTTATGTGTTATAACCTTAAGGAAATATTGACAAGACTATATTTAAATGGACAAGTGTTCAAAATACAAGTAATAACTCAGAAATATCATATAGACTCTTTTGTTGAACAACTATATTCCTCATTTTCAATTATGTGCCATCACACTCCTATAATGGTAATAAGCCTAAAAGATAAACTTTTATGATGAGTATTATTACATTAGTCTTAATCTAAGAGGCCAACTACTCATCTAATGTCTTATGTAAGAACTTTACATTAATATGCACATCAACCAAATCACTTTACATTGAAAGAACTTATTCTTTATAAACATGAAATATAAGCAATTAAACTGCTCCCACTGTTCATTATAACTCATGTTCATAAAAGTTCAACCTCAAAAGTAGATTCCATTAGTTGATCTTTCTTGATGGCAAATTTAATATCCTTACAACTTTAATGAAGGAGAACAGTATCCTTCTAGACCTTATAACTATTATCCTCAACCCAGGAACTTTGATACTTATCATTTCTAAAGGGAATCTGCTATTCTTATGAAAGTAGAACCGATACATGCTTATCTTTAAATTGAGACTTAACTTTATACTTTAATTTACCAATGCAAACTAAGTTAAGTATCTTTATGAGTCAATTCCTGCATAATATTACCTGTGGGCTAAATATCATGCTATAACTCTTTATGTAATTAAACATTACAACTTTATGAATCAAATTCTTACACAGTCTAAATACTATGATTTGATTCTTCATACTTTATGATATAACTAGTTAATTATATTCCTATTCTTAATCCCTGTGGGCAAATTAAGTATTCATAATTTAACTATTATATCCTAATATATTAAGTTAACTAGGTCAATAGTCCTGTGGGACGATACTAACTTCGTTAACTTAATCTATTACAATCTTGTGTCTGTTTAATCCAAATGCGATTTTATAAACTTTATATATACATAACTTTAATCCAACTAAGGATGCTGTGGCTACTCCTTAATATATTAATATATATATATATTCATCACTAGACACAAGCTATGTCCTTTCTTCCTAATGTGATTTATAGATACACTATATAATATATATACCTTAATGTAATTGAAGATGCTGTTGTTGGAGTTATGTCCTAGAAGCCAATCATTCTGGCTACTTCTATGGTTTATGTTATTGATGATATTTTATCATTTGTTCCTTGATTTATTTATTGATAGATCATTCAGGTTGAGGATCTGAATTGTAGATCTCTATAACTCATTTGTTCATAAATGACAATAATAAATCTAAATATGTCCATAATCTTGATAATTAACAAGGAACATTAATTATCAAATAAGATTAGTATGCAAGTTAAGCGATGATTAAGTTCTACAAATCATAGGTAAGGAGTTACCAACTTAATTGCATATATACTTGTAGAACATAGTACAGGACTTGACCCAATGAAATAAACATTTGGATTGTGTTGAGTGTCATTGTTTATTTCATATCAGTTTGATTCTAAGTTTGAGATGCTCACCTTTTCCACATGAGGATAGGTTCAATAAATATCGTCTAACGTTGATTCCTGATAAAGGCTGCTATAAGGACTTTATTTATGTTCTCTTGAATTGTGCGGGGAAAAGTTGTTCATCAAGAAAACCGTATGTCCCTCATTAATATACTTAATGAGTGATGATATCTGTTTGGGCCCCTTGATGGAGTTTGGATTGTTTGGCCAACTTGTACAATCAACTCTAGATCAAGAAATGTATAATCTGCAAGAATGACACATTCCTATCTTGGATTATACAAAGATATCATGTGACATAAGAATCAGACAAGGAAATACTAATATTTCTTATGCAGGATTGAGATATTGTAACGGTACATTATTTATGCGAATTGGGAATCATAACGTGTTGCTAGATACCGCTTATGATTATTGGAAATAAATAGTGATTTATTCTCCATGGCCAACATAGCATAAATCCTCAAAGGGTCACACAAATAGAGCTTTAACCATATAGTGCATTATTTATTTATTCACAACAATGAGTATTGTGAAAATATGATAAGTTGATTAATTAATTGTGTACTGTTGTGAACCGTTATAATTAATTAAGTCAAAGAGATCATATAGAAATAAGTTAATGCATATGCTAATCCTTAAATAATTATCAAGATATTGATAATTAATTTTGTTCAACACGAATTGATTAGAGTAATTAATTTAAGCTAACGGGCCTTTATTTAATTGGTAAATAAAAGGTCCAACTTGAGAGCAATTAATTGGGCCACTAATTAATTGAATTAGAGGAACAATTAAATAATTATAAAGCCCATCTAGGCCCATTTATGGCCAGCCATGTGGATGGCATGGTTGTAATTTGGTGCAACTTGTTGGGAGAGTGGTTGGTCTATAAAAGGGGACCATTTGGGGTGAGAAACCCTAGCCTCCACCTACCTCTTTCTCCCTCTTCCTATTTGGACGAAAATAGAAGAGAAAAATCTCAATTTTTCTCTCTTCTTCTTGCTCTCTCTTCCTCATTTATCAATAGGGTTCATGTGTTGAACATAGATCCAATAATTAAATAATTAGTTAATTGGAGAAAAACAAGGATTAGCTTCTCTCTTCCTCTTGCTAGCACAAGGGTTGAAGAGATTGGTTAATCCTCTTGGTGGACTCGAGGTTGGAGCCGACTAAAGAGGAGAAACGAAGAAGGAGAGCACCCCACCGACTCCTACGCATTGGATCTAAACCTCCTTGATACGATTTAAGGAGAGGTAATGATTCAATCCTTTCTCATGACGTGTGATTGCTTTAGCACTAGATCTTGTGATTTGCTTGTTCTTAATGGGATTAATTAGTTGTAATTAGTCTAAAATTAAAATATGAGCATTTCCTAACAGCTGTGGCTACTCTTCAACTAATTAACATATATTAATCAACTAGACATAATATATTATAGTTAGATAACTAATATATATGTATATGCTTAATAACTAGCATAGTTATCTAACTCTCTTGATTAATTGATCCTTAATCAATTTATTTGTCTAATTAATCTAACAATAACATCAGACAAAACTTTATTCAAACTTTTCCAAACGATCCGTTCCAAAACCTGACGGGTCATCCCAGTTTGAATCTGTCAATACCCAGACGTATCCTCATGCAACTTCATCCAGAACGGTCCTTTGTTCCAATGTGCCTGAGTAACGCAAACAGAAACTTTATGCAAATTTAATCTGGAACGATACGTTCTAAGCCCAGAACGGTTCGTTTCAATTTGCATCTGAAACCCTAATTCGCTGGTAATTGGCCTCTAATTTAAAATATTAGATTATATAACAGTTAGGGTTTACTAAACTTTCATAAATTATCTAACTATAATTATCTATACCTAAATAATTATCATATGCACAATTAACGTCATAACCTTTATAAATACAATTTGTGTATTACTATACCACATGTATAGTTCTTAAAGTTTGTTTAATCAATATAATGCTTGTAACGCCAATACTAATAGAATATCAGATAGTATGATGGTCTGTGGACTACATCAATACGTTATTACTATAGTATATTCAAGCATATTATCATTGACTAATCAATCTTAATCCAAGATGCCAACCATCTTTACAAAATTATTTTTTATGACAAACCGTGACTATTTTATAGAATTCCATAATAGTTATGTAATCTACAAGCTTTAATTAACAATGGAGAACCATCATATGTCTGATTATACCTTAATTTTCATCTTAAAATTCATTTCTGGACTAAACTCTGTTGGAACGGTCGTTCTAACTCCAAAAGGGTCGCCCCACACGAAAGGGTGCGTCCAAAGTTCATCCAGAAACTTTCTGACAGCCTGAACACTTTCTGGTAAACTGACAATAACTTTCTCTATACTTATTTGTTTTCTGTGTTCTTGGTCATTATAGAAACTAGATTCAAAGATCTTTCCAATGACGCAAGTTTCATCAAAAACAAGTTTACAGATCAAAAGCTATGCCCCTCGAAATACTGACTATCACAGACGAAACCCGACAAACTGTCAGATTGACATATCTTGCAGACAGTATATCTCACTCATACTTTATCGGAATTTTGCAAATTTACACTCTATGGAACGATATCTAAAATATCTACATCCCAGTAAAATTTCATGCAAAACCAAATTACCAATTGAGAGAAATCTGGCCCGTAATACTGAAAGGTCAGAAAATTCAGAACCCTGACTGTCTGACCTCTACTGGTTGCAAAATGATTATCTCACTGTATGCCCACTCGATTTTCAAGATGTTGATCTCGTTGGAAAGTAGACTCAGAGATCTTTCCAATCCCGAAAACCTCACTCAAATTGGATAAGCAGATCTTGAGATAATGCTCCACGAATTCAGACAATCAAGAAAATCAGATAAAAACTCAATCCACTCAACACTTACAACAGAATTTCTGATAAACCGTTATGAAATCCTATTTCAATAAAGGCTATCCAGCGGCATAACCCGCTCTGATACCAACTGTAAGTGCTACAACAATTCTAGAATGCGGAAATAACCCAGAATCGTAAAATACCTCGTGCCATCGCTAATTGAAATCGAGTGTTGAGCGGATGAACTTGAAACCCGCAAACCAAGCGCGTCTCCTTAGTCTCTGATCTTCTCCACGTTCTGCAGTGAGAGAATCACTACAAAGCCGATATCGCAACCCCAACTGATGGTGTTTAACAGGAGTTAGTCGGCCTTGACTCGTTCCCTCAAGAAAATTCCTAATCTTCTCTCTCTCTTGTCTAAACTAATGTTAGAACTGAAAGAAGTCCTCTGCCATACTCTCTCCATCATAGAGATATATAAATAGAGGGTTCAAAACGCTCAGAAGATGCAAAGGCAGTATTTTGATGAAAGGGTGCGATGTTCACAGCATTCTGTCCAGGTGCACCGTATCTATTAGAACGGACCATTTGAACACGGATCTGAAACAGTCCGTCTCATCTAAACTGGTTCGTTTCATTTGACAGAATACTACAAATAACACATAATCTTAGCATCATTTGAGAATTTCAAGCAATTTGTGCATTCATTCTAAGTCATGTGATCACAATAATCTATATTTATGCTCTCTATATAGTGTAGAAGAATTTAATTCAGCTCTTACTTATTCAAAATATTGCATTATCCAATGAAAATACGTACTTAAATTGCAAATAAAGCTTATCATATGTTTCTTTTGAGATTTTTATATCGATTCTAGATTAAACAAAAATAATTTGATCACAATAACCTACATTTTTCAACTCTCTAAACGTTCTAGAATATGAATTACATATTACTTATCAAAAAATATTGGATTATACAAAGTAATTACGCGTATAATGTGCAAATAATGCATATTCAGCATCATTTGCGCATTTCAAGTCATTCTGCATTCATTTTAAATTCTTTGATCACATAATCTATATTCAATCTCTTTATGTAGTCTAAAATATAAATCAGGTCTTACTTATTCAAAATGTTGCATTATAGATTGAAAATATGCATATAAATTGCAAGTAAAGCTTATTCTGTGTACAGTTTGGGAATTTCAAGTGATTCTGGCAATCTCTTTATGTAGTCTAAAATATAATTCAGGTCTTACTTATTCAAAATGTTGCATTATATATTGAAAATATGCATATAAATTGCAAGTAAAGCTTATTCTGTGTACAGTTTGGGAATTTCAAGCGATTCTGGATTCATTTATAGTAACTTGATCACATCTAGAATATGAATCATATCTTACTTGTTGAAAAAATATTGGATTATACATAGTAATTACGCATATAATGTGCAAATAATGGATATTCTAAGTATAATTTAAAGCGATTCTGGAATTGTTTATTGTAATTTTAACACAATAATCTATATTTAAACTCTTTATACGGTCTAGAATATGATTCAAAACGTACTTATGAAAACATATTGAATTATACATAGTAATTATGCATATAAAGTGCAAATAATGCATATTCCGAGCATCATTTGAGCATTTTAAGCGATTTTGCATTCATTTTAAGTGATTTGATCAGAGTAATCTATATATAAGCTCTTTAGTCTAGAATATAATTCAGGCCTTACTTATTCAAAATGTTGCACTATACATTGATAATACGTATTCAAATTGCAGAATAAAGCTTATTCTTTGTATCGTTTAGGAATTTCAAGCGATTCTGTATTCGTTTAAAATAATTTGATAACAATAATCTATCATTAAACCCTTTGTACAGTCTATAATATGAATTAGATTTTATTTATTAAAAGTATTGGATTTTACTTTGTAATATTACACATATAATGCAATAATGCATATTCCTAGCATCATTTGTGCAATTCAAGCGATTTTGCATTTATTTTAAGTTATTTGATAACAATAATCAGTATTTGAGATCTTTTATGTAGTCTAGAACATCATTAAGATATTATTTATTCAATATTTTGCATTATAGATTGAAAATACTCATACAAATTGGAAATAAAGCTTATTAAAGTGATTCTGGATTTGTTTAAAATAATTTCATTACAATAAGATCTTTATAAGTTTAGAGTAAAATTCAGGTCTTTCTTATTCAAAAGTGTTGTGTTATACATTGAAAATACACATATAAATTACAAATAAATCTTATTCTGTATACCGTTTGGGAATTTTAAGCAATTCTGGATTCATTTAAAATAATATGATCAAAATAATCTATATTTAAGGTTTAAACTCTTTATACAATCTAGAATATGATTCTGATCTATTTTATTAAAAAATATTGCATTATAACACATATAATGTGCAAAGAATGATTATTCTGAGCATCATTTGAGCATTTCAAGCGATTCTGCATTCATTCTAATCACCACAATCTTTATTTAACCTCTTTATATAGTCTAGAATATAAGACAGGTCTTACTTATTAAAAATATTGCATGAAAAGATTATTCTGTGAATAATTTGAGCATTTTAAGCGATTCTGTATTCATTGTAAGTGATTTGATCAGAATAATAATCTATATTTAAGCTCTTTATACAGTCTAAATTAGGATTCAGATCTTACTAATAAAAAATATTGATTTATACCCAGTAATTACACATATAATGTGTAAATAACACATATTCTGTGCATCATGAGCATTTCAAGCTATTCTGCTTTCGTTCTAAGTTATTTAATTACAATAATCCATATATAAGCTCGTTATATAGTAATTCAGCACTTACATATTCAAAATGTTGCATTATATATTAAAAAGACGCATATTAAAATGCAAATAAAGCTTATTATGCATAAAATGAGCAAATAAAGCATATTCTGAGCAATATTTGAGCTGTTTAAGCGATTCTGCACCAATTCAAAGTCATCTAATTACAATAATCTATATATTTCAGCTCTTTATATTGTTTACAATATAATTCAGAGACTACTTAGTATGAAATTTTTACTTATCCATAGAACATATTCATAAAATAATCAAATAAATCTTATTCTGAGCAGTATTTGAGAATTTTAAGCGATTCTACACCCATTCTAAATCATCTGTTCACAATAATCTATATTTAAACACTTTCTATGGTCTACAATATAATTCAGAGCATATTTATTATAAAATATTTAATTATACATAGAAAATATTCATCAAATGAGCAAATAAAGCATATTCTGGGCAATGCTTGAGCATTTTAAGCGATTCTGCACTCATTCTAAGTCATCTGATCACTATAATCTATATTTGAACACTTTATATTGTCTATAATATAATTCAGGGCATATTTATGGTAAATTGCTTAATTATACATAGAATATACGCATAAAATGAGCAAATAAAGCATATTCTGGGCAAAATTTGAGTATTTTAAGCGATTCTGCACTCATTCGAAGTCATTTGAAAACTATAATCGATATTTAAAAACTATATAATTCCTACAATATAATTCAAAGCAAATTTATTGTCAATTATTTAATTATACATTGAAAATATGCATAAAATGAGCAAATAAACCATATTCTGAGCAATATTTGAGTTGTTTAAGCGATTCTGCACCAATTATGAGCCTTCTGATTACAATAATCTATATTTCAGCTCTTTATATTGTGTATAATATAATTCAGAGACCACTTAGTATGAAATATTTAGTTATCCATAGAACATATACATAAAATAAGCAGATAAAGCTTATTCTGAGTAATATTTGAGCATTTAATGCGATTCTACACTCGTTCTAAATCATCTGATCACCATAATCTATATTTCTACACTTTCTATGGTCTACAATATAATTCAGAGCATATTTATTATAAAATATTAAATTATACATAGAAAATATGCATAAAATGAGCAAATCAAGCATATTCTGAGCAATATTTGAGCAATTTAAGTGATTCTTCACCAATTCTAAGTCATCTTATTACAATAATCTATATTTCAGCTCTTTGTATTGTCTATAATATAATTCAGAGCATATTTATTGTAAATTATTTATTTATACATAGAAAATATGCATAAAATGAGCAAATAAAGCATATTCTGAGCAATATTTGAGCTGTTTAAGTAATTCTGCACTCATTCTAAGTCATTTGTTTACAATAATCAATATTTCAGCTCTTTATATTGTCTATAATATAATTCAGAGACTACTTAGTATGAAATATTTAGTTATCCATAGAACATATGCATATTCTGGGTAATATTTGAGTATTTTAAGCGATTCTGCACTCATTCTTAGTCATCTGATCACTATAATCTATATTTAAACATTTTATATTGTCTACATTATAATTCAGAGCATATTTATTATAAATTATTTAATTATACATAGAAAATATGTATAAAATGAGCAAATAAAGCAAATTCTGAGCAATATTTGCGTTGTTTAAGCGACTCTGCATTCACTCTATGTCATTTGATTGCAATAATCTATATTTCAGTTCTTTATATTGTGCAAACAATAATTCAGAGACTACTTGGTATGAAATATAGTTATCCATAGAATATATACACAAAATAAGCAAATAAAGCTTATTTCTGAGCAATATTTGAGCATTTAAAGCGATTCTACACTCATTCTAAATCATCTGATCACAATAATCTATATTTAAACACTTTCTATGGTCTACAATATAATTCAGAGAATATTTATTATAAAATATTTAATTGTACAAAGATACTATTCATAAAATGAGCAAATAAAGCATATTCCGGGCAATATTTGAGCATCTTAAGCGATTCTGCACTCATTCGAAGTCATCTGATCGCTATAATCTATATTTAAATACTTTCTATGGTCTACAATATAATTCAGAGAATATTTATTATAAAATATTTAATTGTACAAAGATACTATTCATAAAATGAGCAAATAAAGCATATTCCGGGCAATATTTGAGCATCTTAAGCGATTCTGCACTCATTCGAAGTCATTTTATCACAATAATCTATGTTTGAACTCTATATATTGTATAAAATTTAATTGTCTTACTTATTCAAACTGTCGCATGATACATTGAAAATACGCACATAAATTACAAGTAAAGCTTATCCTGTGTATTTTAGGGAATTTCAAGCGATTCTAGACTTGTTTAAAGTAATTTCATCACAATAATCTATATTTAAACTCTTTATATTGTCTACAATATGATTTACATCTTACTTATAAAAAAAAATTGGATTATACATGGTAATTAGGCATATAATTTGCAAATAATGCATTTTCTGAGCGTCATTTGAGCATTTCAAGCTATTCTGCATTCATTCTGAGTCATGGTATCACAATAATCTTTAAATAATCTGTTTATATTGTCTATACTCCAAGTGAAGTCTTACTCATTCAAAATGTTGCATTATACATTGAAAATACGCATATAAATTGCAAATAAAGTTTATTCCTTATCGTTTGGGAATTCAAGCGATTTTGGATTCATTTAAAGTAATTTGATCACAATAATAATTTAGATCTTAATTATAAAATATTTGAATTATACATAGTAATTATACATATAATTAATGCACAGTAATGCATATTATTAGCATCATTTGAGTTTTTGAAGTGATTTTACATTCATTCTAAGTCATTTGATCAAATTAATATATGTATATGCTCTTTATATAGTTTAGAATATAATTCAGGTCTTACTTATTAAAAATGTTAAATTATACATTGAAAATACGCAAATAAATTGCAAATAAAGCTTATTATGTGTATCGTTTTGGAATTTCAAGCGATTATGTTTTTTTAAAGTAATTTGATCACAATAATCTATATTTAAACTCTTTATACAGTCTTAAATATGATTTAGACCTTAATTATTAAAAATATTGGATTATACGTAGTTCTTACTCATATAAGGTGCAAATAATGCATATTTTGAGTATCATTTGAGTGTTTCAAGCAATTATGCATCCATTCTAATTCATTTTGTTGCAATCATGATATTTAAGCTCTTTATATAATCTAGAATATAATTTAGATCTTACTTATTCAAAATGTTGCTTTATACATTGGAAATACGCATATAAATTGTAAATAAATTAAAGCTTAATCTGTGTATCGTTTGGGAAGTTCAAGCGATTCTTTATTCATTTAAAGTAATTTGATCACAATAATCTATATTTAAACTCTTTATATGGTCTAGAATATGTAGTATTCTGTCAAATGAAACGAACCAGTTTAGATGAGACGGACTGTTTCAGATCCGTGTTCAAATGGTCCGTTCCAATAGATACGGTGCACCTGGACAGAATGCTGTGAACATCGCACCCTTTCATCAAAACACTGCCTTTGCATCTTCTGAGCGATTTGAACCCTCTATATATACTTTCTCTGAGATGGCAGAGGGTATGTGAGAGGCTTCTTTCAGTTCTAACCAAAGTTTAGACAAGAGAGAGAGAAGATAACGTGTTTCTAGAGGGAACGAGTCAAGGCCGACTAACCCCTGTCAAACACCATCAGTTGGGGTTGCAACATCGGCTTTGTAGCGATTCTCTCACTGCAGAACGTGGAGAAGATCAGAGACTAAGGAGACGCGCTTAGTTTGCGGGTTTCAAGTTCATCCGCTCAACACTCAATTTCAATCAGCGATGGCACGAGGTATTTTACGATTCTGGGTTATTTCCGCATTCTAGAATTGTTGTAGCACTTACAGTTGGTATCAGAGCGGGTTATGCCGCTGGATAGCCTTTATTGAAATAGGATTTCATAACGGTTTATCAGAAATTCTGTTGTAAGTGTTGAGTGGATTGAGTTTTTGTCTGATTTTCTTGATTGTCTGAATTCGTGGAGCATTATCTCAAGATCTGCTTATCCAATTTGAGTGAGGTTTTCGGGATTGGAAAGATCTCTGAGTCTACTTTCCAACGAGACCAACATCTTGAAAATCAAGTGGGTATACAGTGAGATAATCAAGTCGCAACCAGCAGTGGTCAGACAGTCGGGGTTCTGAATTTTCTGACCTTTCAGTATTACGGGCCAGATTTCTCTCAATTGGTAATTCGGTTTTGCATGAAATTTTACTGGGATGTAGATATTTTAGATATCTTTCCATAGAGTGTAAATTTGCAAAATTCCGATAAAGTATGAGTGAGATATACTGTCTGCAAGATAGGTCAATCTGACAGTTTGTCGGGTTTCGTCTGTGATAGTCTGTCTTTCGAGGGGCATAGCTTTTGATCTGTAGACTTGTTTTTGATGAAACTTGCGTCATTGGAAAGATCTTTGAATCTAGTTTCTATAATGACCAAGAACACAGAAAACAAATAAGTATAGAGAAAGTTATTGTCAGTTTACCAGAAAGTGTTCAGGCTGTCAGAAAGTTTCTGGATGAACTTTGGACGCACCCTTTCGTGTGGGGCGATCCATTTGGAGTTGGAACGACCCGTTCCAATAGAGTTTGGTCCAGAAATGAATTTTAAGATGAAAATAAGGTATAATCAGACATATGATGGTTCTCCATTGTTAATTAAAGCTTGTAGATTACATAACTATTATGGAATTCTATAAAATAGTCACAGTTTGTCATAAATACTAATTTTGTAAAGATGGTTGGCTTATTTGGTTAAGATTGATTAGTCAATGATGATATGCTTGAATATACTACAGTAATAAAGTATTGATGTAGTCCACAGACCATCATACTATTTGATATTCTATTAGTATTGGCGTTACAAGCATATATTGATTAAACAAACTTGAAGAACTATACATGTGGTATAGTAATACACAAATTGTATTTATAAAGGATATGACAGTAATTGTGCATATGATAATTATTTAGATATAGATAATTATAGTTAGATGATCTATGAAAAATTACTAAACCCTAACTGTTATATAATCTAATATTTTAATTAGAGGCTAATTGCCAGCGAATTAGGGTTTCAGATGCAAATTGAAACGAACCGTTCTGGGCTTAGAACGTATCGTTCCAGATTAAATTTGCATAAAGTTTCTGTTTGCGTTACTTAGGCACATTGGAACAAAGGACCGTTCTGGATGAAGTTGCATGAGGATACGTCTGGGTATTAACAGAGTCAAACTGGGACGACCCGTCAGGTTCTGGAATGAATCGTCTGGAAAAGTTTGAATAAAGTTTTGTCTGATATTATTATTAGATTAATTAGACAAATAAATTGATTAAGGATCAATTAATCAAGTAAGTTAGATAACTATGCTGGTTATTAAGCACATATATATAGGTTCATATTTGTCTGTGAATTAAGTGAAACGAGTCGTTTGATGTTCAGTCAGATCGTCAGGTTCTTGAACGGGGACCGCCTGACAAGTAAAACAGACCGTTCTAATTGACTACAGACTGTTATATATATTAGTTATCTAATAGTATTAATGTATAATGTCCAGTGATTAATATATGTTAATTAGTTGAAGAGTAGCCACAGCATCTTCAATTACATTAAGGTATTTATATTATATAGTGTATCTATAAATCACATTAGGAAGAAAGGACATAGCTTGTGTCTAGTGATGAATATATATATATTAATATATTAAGGAGTAGCCACAGCATCCTTAGTTGGATTAAAGTTATGTATATATAAAGTTTATAAAATCGCATTTGGATTAAACAGACACAAGATTGTAATAGATTAAGTTAACGAAGTTAGTATCGTCCCACAGGACTATTGACATAGTTAACTTAATATATTAGGATATAATAGTTAAATTATGAATACTTAATTTGCCCACAGGGATTAAGGATAGGAATATAATTAACTAGTTATATCATAAAGTATGAAGAATCAAATCATAGTATTTAGACTGGGTGAGAAATTGATTCATATAGTTGTAATGTTTAATTACATAAAGAGTTATAGCATGATATTTAGCCCACAGGTAATATTATGCAAGAATTGACTCATAAAGATACATCACTTAGTTTGCATTGGTAAATTAAAGTATAAAGTTAAGTCTCGATATAAAGATAAGCATGTATCGGTTCTACTTTCATAAGGATAGCAGATTCCCTTTAGAAATGATAAGTGTCGAAGTTCCTGGGTTGAGGATAATAGTTATAAGGTCTAGAAGGATACTGTTCTCCTTCATTTAAGTTGTAAGGATATTAAATTTATCAACCAGTAGGATCCACTTTTGAGGTTGAACTTATGAACATAAGTTATAATGAATAGTGGGAGCAGTTTAACTGCTTATGTTTCATTTTTATAAAGAATAAGTTCTTTCAATGTAAAGTGATTTGGTTGATGTGCATATTAATGTAAAGTTCTTACATAAGACATTAGATGAGTAGTTGGCCTCTTAGGTTAAGGCTAATGTAATAATACTCATCATAAAAGTTTATCTTTTAGGCTTATTACCATTATAGGTGCGAGAGCACATAATGAAAATGAGGAATATAGTTGTTCAATAAAAGAGTTTATATAATATTTCCGAGTCATTACTTGTATATTTTATTTTGAATACTTGTCCAGTTTAATATAGTCTTATCAAGATTTCCTATAAGGTTATAACACATATAAAGATAAATGGTCAGTTTGGTGTTTTTGACCATATGTGTTTAATAGGAGAATAGACATATTATGGATAAAGTTGAGAGTGTTCATATGGTTGAGATATGATTAACAAGTAACAAAATGACTAGCTGGCATCAAACGTATAGCCTGCATTTATCTCTTTATTTGATGATTATTCACAATATATGTATTTCTACATACCTGTAAAGTTTTAAGGTGGTAGTAGAGAAACAATGCAGTAAGCAAATAAAGATTGTGAGATCAGAAAATGGTAAAGAGATTAGAAATATGAAATATGACTAGGATATGAATCTAGAAATATTAAGTTCTAGAGAATGTTAAGATTAGTGGGAGTGATCAGTTTTAGGTCTTACAAAAACTCCCTCTAATTCATAATTGGATGTATTATTAAGGATCAACAAATATTGATAATCTAATTATTGACATTCGTTAACCGACATATAATACAATAATAGATCAAGTTGAATATTTAATATTCAATATCAAGGTGATCTAATAAAGAATTAGGTCGGTTGTCCTAGTAATATTATGTAGTTTATCTACGAGACTCTTATAAAAGTATTATTGTTGAATAAAATTCTGATATTTTCCAAGATAATGAATTGCAGTGTGTCCATATTATAGTATAATGCCAAGTAAAATCGGTAAGAGTCAATGTTATGCAATGAAGTCTGAAATTTGGTTAAGTTACTTATGGTTTTAACCTATTGGTTGTAACGGATTTCTTAAAACCAAAAGGGATTCATAAGTTAACATAAAGTAATACGAAGTTAGACTTGTCACCAGTGGTTCATTGAAAGAAGTAGTGAATTACATGAAGATTTTCTCTCATATATTAAAGAAAGATTCACTTCATATGATTATGGCATTAATAACTCATTCTGGTTTCGAGTTACATCAGATGGATATAAATGTTGCAATTGTTAATGGTGATCTAAGGAGATGGTTATATTAAATAATCATAAAATTTCTTCTTTAGAGGTAATAAGTATTTAGTTAACAAGTTAAAGTATTCTATATAAGAATTAAAACAAGTATTTCACTAATGGTATTAATAGTTCCATAAGGTTATTTCTTCATACGTTTTGAAGAAATATAAGATGAACTATTGCATATATCAGGAGATCAGTGGGAGTTGATTTTATCTACTTGTTTTATATATAGATAATGTTCTACTTGTAACTAATGATAAAAGATGATTATATAAGGTGAATAATTTCTTTCTAAAATATTGATATGAAGGATATGGGTGAAGTTTTGTTTGTGATAGAAATAAAAGCCCGTGTAGATAGGAATCAAGATATTCTTGATCTATCTCAACAAGCATATATCAATAAGATATTAGAAAGATTCCAGAAGGAATGATATTCACCGCGTCCAGTATCTATTAATATAGGTGATAGATTCATTTTGAATCGGTATCCTCAGTATAACTCAGAAAGGGAACAAATAGTAAATACTTCAAGTATTTAGGCAATTTGAAAGCATAAAGTATGATCAGGTTTGTGCACAAGAACTGACATAGCTTTTGCCATTTGTATATTTGGACTGATATCATAATAATTAGGGAATAGACCACAGTTAAATTGCTAAGAAAGTAATGATATATCTTTAAGGTACTTAAGATAGTATGCTTATGTCTCAACAGACTGATAAGTTGAAGTTATTTTGGTACACAAACTGGTTGTGTTGATTTTAGTAAATCAAATTAAGGATACATGTTAACCAGTGAAATTGTGTCATAAAGAAATGTCTTAACTGACATTGTTCGTTAGTTCAACATAAAGTATAGTTTGTTGTGTATTTTGAGATTACCCTCGATGGTGTTTGAAGAGTTTTATTGTGAGACTTAGAGTCATGGATTTTATATCTAAGTCATTAAGGATTCTGTATGATAATTCTGTCGCAGTCTTTATAGTCAAGAATAATAAAAGGTAAAGGTCGAGATATCGACATTAAGTACTTGACTTTGAAAGAGCGCATTAAGAAGAATTAAGTGGTTATTAAAGGTGTTCATACAGAATAAAAGCTGACCGATTCTTTGAATAAATACTGCAGCTAAAGGAATTCAAAGATCATGTAGCGGGTATATATAGGAATTGATCCTATGGTTAATATTAATCGTACGATTGTGTATAAACTCTTCATAAAAGTATAGATGTTTTCTCGTGTTGATTGTGCGCACATATATAGAATATATTTGATCATAAGGTTGAGAATTATATCATAAAGATTGACTTGGAATAGACGTTGGGTTTATTCATAAAGGAATTCAAAATCGCATAAAAGGTTGGATTATTAGTTGTGTAGCATATTGTAATTGTAGAAAGTAATATTCGCATTTACTAGTAGTTTAAAACGCTAGTAACGATAAGATGACTTACTGCTACAGTTCATGTGTTACATTTCTAATGTTTAACATAAAGAAAACAGAAGGTATTTATATGCAAAGGATGCAAGTTCAAGTGGGAGAATGTAGTATTCTGTCAAATGAAACGAACCAGTTTAGATGAGACGGACTGTTTCAGATCCGTGTTCAAATGGTCCATTCCAATAGATACGGTGCACCTGGACAGAATGCTGTGAACATCGCACCCTTTCATCAAAATACTGCCTTTGCATCTTCTGAGCGATTTGAACCCTCTATATATACTTTCTCTGAGATGGCAGAGGGTATGTGAGAGGCTTCTTTCAGTTCTAACCAAAGTTTAGACAAGAGAGAGAGAAGATAACGTGTTTCTAGAGGGAACGAGTCAAGGCCGACTAACCCCTGTCAAACACCATCAGTTGGGGTTGCAACATCGGCTTTGTAGCGATTCTCTCACTGCAGAACGTGGAGAAGATCAGAGACTAAGGAGACGCGCTTAGTTTGCGGGTTTCAAGTTCATCCGCTCAACACTCAATTTCAATCAGCGATGGCACGAGGTATTTTACGATTCTGGGTTATTTCCGCATTCTAGAATTGTTGTAGCACTTACAGAATATAGTTCAGATCTTACTTATTAAAAATTATTAGATTATATATAATAATTACACATATAATGTGCAAATAATGCATATTCTGAGCATTATTTGAACATTACAAGTGATTATACATTTGTTCTTACTCATTCGATCACACTAATTTATATGGAAACTCTTTATATGTCTAAAATATAATTCGGATCTTATTCAAAATGTTGCATTATACATTGAAAATACACATATAAATTGCAAATAATGTTTATCATGTGTATCATTTGGGAATTTCATAAAAAAGTAATGCTAAGTTATTTGCAAGTACCACTCTTGTCCAGCGGTAGAGTAACTCTTTCTTATACCAAAGAACCCAAGTTACAGTTTTGCTGACCGCGTTATTGTGAAAAATTTCTAAACCAAATGAAAATTAATTTAAAAACATAAACAAGTTATTTAAAAATAAATAAATAAATAAATAAACAAGCCGGTTCGGTTCAACGGTTTTGTGAAAATCACACTTGAGTTTTCATTGGGTCGGGAACAATCGGTTTTTTGGGCCAAGTTGGACCGAACTTGTATCGGTCTGCAGTTGATCCGGTCGAACCAATGATCTGTATTGAACCGGTTGAGCCAATTTATAAAAAAAATTCTCACATATGAGGTCATTTTTCCATCTGGTAACATGAAGGTTCTAGCACAAATTTGATCTGCTTATCAAATGTTTCTTGTCTTTATTTTTTCCAATATTGTATTGAAATAAGATACACAATTAGGCCTTTCAGGGAAGGAAAATGATTGTAGCCACCCAATTAAACATAATATCACCAAATTTTCATACAGTTTTTATTGTCGGAAAAAGGTATTCTAGGTTTTACAGGGTAATGAGATTCTTTTTTTTTCGGATTTGGGTCGTACTCATATTTAAATCGTACAAAATTGAATACATTGTTAATTATGCTGCTCTAAACCATATTATATAAACCATATTGTGTCAAAATCACAATTCAAAAGTCGTTGATAGTTACTAAGTCAAAAGACATTATCGGGTACAAATTGTACTTAGACGATAAATGTTGCAAGGAAACATTATAAAATCTCAGATCGGGAATTAAAATATAATAATAATAATAATAATAATAATAATAATAATAATAAAATAATTCACCTATTCTGACGACTAATTCTATTTTAACTTGATCTAGCGGGTACAATCCTTTATAGTGGGTGTTATCCTTTATGCTTTATAGTATTTACATTTTTGTAATAATTATTTTGTAGTTTGTATTCACAATGTTATACTAATTAAAATAATACTCGCTAATTGTCAACTGTGGCGTTAAATAAGTCGCTACGGGCAAAATAAAATACTTTATATATGATCATACAATGATGGTTAACAACATAACACATCTATACTTCTTATAAAAACATCCATTAAATGATCGAAACAATTGTTATATCAATTATGGATCATTGATTTCTAGGATCTGATTTGACATAAAAGAGTCAGGTGGTTTTAAACAATTTATTTTAATGAAAAGATGTCCACCTGTATCGTTAGAAAATTCAACCAGATATTTTTATTCTCTAACATTATTTTGTTTTCTTATTGAAAAATACTAGAGTCATATATTTTATACGAATGAGGTCCGTCCAATACAATCGTTCTCACATTTTTAAATTTCAAATGACCGATCTGAACCGTTCAATATGTTCTTCATATCATAAACTTATAAGAAAATAATTTTTTATTTTTTTCAAAATTTTTTTACTATTTTTTTGTATTTTAGAAAATCGTTGTTATTGGATGATCCATAATTTTTATATCATGAATTTTCTAAAAATACCAAAAAAAATAGTAATATTTAAAAAAATGTAAAAATTTATTTTTTATAAGTTTTTAATATGGAGAATACATTAAACAGTTTTGTTTGTCGTTTAAAATTTGAAACGTGAGAACATTTTTATTTGCCCACATATTGAGGATATCTCTGGCTAGTAATCCAAAAATGAACTTAAATTTGAAGACTTGAAGATCTAATCCGATATATCTGATTATGATCCGAAGTCAGCTACCCGACCCAATCAAATCCGATTTGCCTTTGTCGCCAGGCAACAGTTGGAGGTCAAAGCCTCCGCCTTTAGGCTTATATATATATTTGATTCAGTAAGTTTGTTTACGGTCAAAATCACGCTTTCAGATAACCAACCCTTTATACATTTGTTAATGCCTTATTGGTTACTGCGTTGCTAAATGTTTCAGTCCCCCACGCCGCCTTTTATTCATTTTTCTTTGTGAAAATCTAGAATCTTCTACTTAATCTAGACAAATATTAAATAGAATATTCATATTTTTCTAAAAAAAAGTACTTTCATTCATGGGAAGCAACCTAAAAAAAAAAAAAAAAAAATCACTTTCATTCATGAGAAGCAACCACAAAAGTTTTACATTGACCTTTCATTTCATTCGAACTCTATTTGGGTTTGGTGGAAATAAATGACCCAAACACACCGGTGAGAATTTTGTGAGGACGAGAGACAATTTGGTTCCTACCGAAGAAGGTAGTGAGAGGAGCAAGACAGCAAGTGAAGAAAGATAAATGGGAAGCCTTTTACTCGACTTTCTTTTTTATTAAAATAATAATATAATTTCTCTTAAAAATTATGCTTGGCTGACGGACTGTATACTAGGAGAGTTCGAAAGTTGGGAAAATTCAAACTCAACTTTACTGTAATTTGAGTTGTCTCGAATTGAGTTAGAAATAATTTTGAGCTTTTTAAGCCAGCTCAAACTCGACTCGTCTTCAATTCGTGCTAGCTCGTGGCTCATGAGGCAGCTTGAAATAAGCATATATCCTTCAAAATTTTATTTATTTATTCATATGCTATTTAATATTAAAACTTATCGACATATACAATATGAGAAATGCTAGAGTCAAACACGTTATGATTCAAGACTCAATTATCAAAAATTTAAATGATCGATCCGAACCTCTTAATGTGATCTTCATATTGAAAATATCTTAAAGACTATATTTTATATTTTTTTTTTGAAATTCGTAACTAATTTTTTTGGATTTTTATAAAATGGAGGGTTCATAATTAATTAGAGGATTTTTGAAAATTCAAAATAAATAGTAGAATAATTTGAGAAAAATATAAAATTTGATCTCAAAAAGATTTCATTACAAATAACAAATTGAGTGGTTCGAATTGACCGTTGTAATTTTAAAAAGTAAGATTCAATCGCGTTTAACAGACCCAAGTGTTAAACACGTTTGGCGCTAGCATTACTCATACAATATTATATATATATAAAGATGATGTTGTCTTTTACATTCTTTCTATTGATTTGAAATAAAATGTCTTGAAACTTAATATGTTCGTATGTTACAATTATTTTAAATAAAAATATATAAGAAGCAAATTTTTATAATTAATTTATAAATTTTCAATAGTCATAAATCATGTTGATAATACTATGTGAAATATAAATTTATTATGTCACGAGTCAGCTCACGAGTTACGAGCCAAGTTAAGCTCAACACAAACTCGATCGTCAGCCACCTGAGTTAGTTCAGCTTGCATTCAGCAAACTCGAGTTTTGTTGGCTTGAGTTACAACCGAGTGTTTTTTGAGTCGAGTTTGAATTAGCTCATGTGTCACAGAGTTTTTTTGCTCACTCCTGGGCTGACCCCATTCAAATATTTATACAAATGATATAGAAACAGAGATTGGGATGAGTCGCCCTTCAAGTTTAAGGAGGCCCACATTGTGTAACTATTTACTAATGCGATTCATTTACAGCTTGCATAGATTGATGGTTTTAATTAATTCTTGTCCTATTTACAGTTATAAAGTAAAATTTCGCCAAAATAAAAAATTTTCTTCGTATATCATCTAGATAAAATATTCACTTATGTGATTAAAAAAAGCTACATTTTGTATATAAAGCTAAAAAAATATTGATAGTACATTATGCTCCTCCATTTACGAATTATAGTCTTAGTTTTAAGTGATAAATTAATAAAAAATAACAATTATATTCTAAATATTATCTAATGAAATATTTATTTGTATAAATTTTAAGATTCTTTTTAGTCCATGCGAAACTAGAGTAATTCATTTACAGTGAATTATTGACATTAATTTTGACACTTTTTCTTAAAACGCACAACCGGTCAAAGTTAGACAAAATAGACGGCTAAATAAATTATTGGCATTTACTTCTTGTTGTCCGCTCAACATCTTTTGTATTGTGCATTCTGGAAGCTTGAGTTTTAAATGCTCTAAGGATTGTGCTTCAAAAATAAAATGAAACATGTACAACTTCAAAGTGGACAATGTACGGATTCAAGTAATGTGGTGCTGTGTTGCAGATGGTGCCAACTAATTAATTTGAATAGAAAATAATAATACACGGTTTACAGTCTACACCACTTAAAGAGTACCTTGGAGACAATGTCAAACTTTTCGTGCTAATTAAATATATGTAGATGACATGATTTTTTTTAAAAGGAATCAATAATCTCACCGAAAATAACACCTTGTTCATAATGCCGAATTTTCTTGTGTAAATTTATTTTATGGATGGATATTCTAATTTTTCTAACCAGAACTATGTAACCGAAAATAAATGCCGCTAAATATATTAAATCAAATGGTTAAATGCATAAATATATTGCCAAATCTTACTTCACGTCACTAACCTGTCTTGATTACTGGTTTTTGATTCATCTCATGATTCTCATCCCTAAGTTATTTTATCTAAATTATTCCATCCAACTAGTTAGTTGCCAACCTACCCTTCCTAATAAATGGCTGCGATCGTCTATGCATGGCACCGATAAGGCTATAACTCAGGTAACATGTGCCATATATTCTCATTGAAGAAGTTTTTAGAGAACATGTTTAATACGTGAAAAGTGTTTCATTACAAACTTGGAAAGATATTTTCTTTAGTTGTCTAGAGTAATTTGCATTTTAGTATTTCCTTTTTATTCTAATATTCCAAAAGGAGCTCTCTTTCGTTAGTTTTTATTTTTTTTTTCCCCTAAGACTGCGCTTCATAATTCAAAATAATTAGACGAGTAAGAAAAGACAAAGTTGAGATAAAAAAAGACTTCATTTCTTGATCTGTAACCGTTAGTAAGAGAAACATAAAAATTAGTAGAATGAGACAAAAAATTAGTTAAGGTACGAACATTAATTTCTCATGCAAATCAATTTTAATGCTCAAAATTGAAGTGTAGTGAGATAGAGATAACTATCTTTCTTTAATTCTTTTTTTTTTTTTTTTACCACCTTCCGTTTTAAATATTGTTTCCACAATCAAATTTAAGTGTTGCCGAGATTTGCGGTTGAATTTGTCGAGTACGTTGAGATTTTTACGTCACTGACAACGTACAATAAGGCGACCCGCTACGGTTCACTTGAGCGGCCGATTGTCACAGAAAAACAGAGAGAAATGTTGCAAGGTCTTATAACACAAACACAACTACACAAGTACACAACCGGGTTGTGTCTATCACCGCAAGACGCGGTTGGACTTGGAGCTGTAGGCCAGGCTGATTTTCTATGTAGCTTTTCATGGGCCTACCTACGAAAGCAGAGGATTAGTTCATTTATTGCACGCCACGTAGATAATTGCACAGATCAGGTGTTCACAAAATAAAGCAGGCCCCGCCTACATGTCACGTCATGCAAGAATACAAATCATCCTATGAGTCTATGACCTATGATGTATCTGCACTGCAAGAGCCTTTATTGAACTTAGTCTTATTGGGCTCGTTTGGATGCTTCCCGGAATAGGGAAATAATGGGAATAGTCACTCTTCTCACTCTTCCCACTCTTCCCAATAACACTCTTCCCAACAACACTTTTTTCTCTACTTTTTCACACTTCCCAACGCTATTCCTAAACTCACCATCCAAACGACCTAGGAATAGCACTCTTCCCACTCTTCCCACTCTTCCTACTCTTCCCACTTTTGCACACTATTCCCACTATTCCCACACCATCCAAACAAGCCCATTGTGAAAATGTACCGGCGTACCACTTGTGGTATTAGTATACCATTCTTGACGGCCACTGTCAAGCTTTCTAAAAAAGAACTTATTGTGAAAACGGTCTTTTAAAAGAAAGTTGAAGTTATTGGGCATTTTTTGGATAAGTTTTTTAAAATTTCGGTTCTATTTTGGCAATTTTTTTAAAAATATTTTGACAAAATGGATTTATAATATTGATCGAATAATTCTCGAATAATCTGTGTATATATTTTTTTTATAAGACAAATTAAATATGCCTCTTTGACTATTTCAATATCAACGTGGTCTAAACCAAACCTCCACATTTTTTTTTGTTTTAGAAAAATTTGATTAACTCTGAGTGTTTCAAATTTATTTAGTTTAAGTTGATCGGATAGTAAAGAAAAAATAAAAAAAATGGCTGTACACGAAGCTTTTGTATTATTCACATTGTAGAGAAAAAATGGACCATATATATGCGCAGTCTGTTTAGTTGCTAAGGTCTGCATTGATGTATCAGGCTATGTACAAATTCGAAAGAAGTGCAAATCATTTCTATATGTGGTGCTTTCTCTAGTTGAAGATTCTAAAAAAAGACAATAACGTTTGGTGTAGTTTACTTCATACCAAGCAAGCGGTCCACCAAAAATAGAGCAAAAGTCGTAACCACTAAGTTTCAAAAATTGTAGTTTTCCATTTTCAAGTTGAAAAATCGTTTGATACTTATATCAGAATGCTGAATACATTTTCTTTTTTATTTTGCAGAGCCAAATTATAGCCGATGGATTTGCTTTTAACTCTGCTGTTTTGCATGTTATATACAGCTTTTTTTCATGTAAGATTTTAATTTTATAATCTACAAATAATAAGATATAGGTGTATAGCATTTATTAACTTCTGGATTCTAAAACAACAAAGTTTTTATCGCCATTTGATTCTAAAAGTTCACAAGAATTAGCATTTTCATTATTTTATTATTAATATACAAAATTAATCTCTTATTATTAATATGTAATTAAAATATTATTGAATAAAGCCATCTTAATACCTGTAATCAAGTATATATAACCTAAACCTGGAACAACTCCAGCTATAATTAAAAATCCAAACTATAACTAACCGAGCTTCAAACCACATGTGGTACATGTGAAACCTCCCAAGTCAAGTCATGTTCAACATCAAATTAAATATCTAAAACATCCAAATGAACCTATAAAAAGTACTTCCCAACCCACAGAAATACACAAACCACAAAGCCCTCTTAAGTCTATAATGGAGCTCTCTGTTTTCTCTGTCCTGTTTCTTTCCTTCTGTGCCTTTTCCTTCTCTCCAGTGAGATCACAAACTAATTCAACAGACTCATGCAGCTCAAATCTGGCAGTCTCAAGTCTCATCCCTTTCTACAGCTCCTCTTTCAATTGCCTCTCAGCTTGGAGCTCCGAAGGCTTCATTTTAAGAGTATCTCTCTCTCTCTCTCTCTCTCTCTCTCTCATTTTTTCTTTGAAAGCTCTCGGTCTCTCTCTATGGGATTGTTTATGGCTATCGATGATAAATTTGTTTGTTATCTATTATTCTTATTTTTCTCACTTAATTTCGAGTACCATAATTAACTATCACTAAACACCACTGAATGGGCATTATCAATCAATCATCATGATGTAAACTATTCGTTGTATCTTGAATTTGCGTGAAAGAAAAAAGGGAAAAAAAGACATCTACTAACCAAAAGTACATCTATTGGTTCATTTCATTGCTCAACAGAAGAAATATTTTCTTCTTTTTTAAAAAGAAGCACGTGAGGTTGCTTTCCGTTACTATTTACCTTTTTTTTTTTTCTTTTTTTTTAGAAAGGGAAAACCAACTGACAAGCTAAAAAAATTGGTACTTTAAGTAAAAACCAATTATCAATAGAAAATTTTGAAATAATGAACACCAACTACTATTCGATTAATTAATCAATACTTCAAGAACTTCAATTACAAGTATATTCCTAGAATCTCACTTGCGAGTAATAATATCTTCAGTATGCAAAGACCAGCAACAACACATGGAGCTTTGTGTTGTCTGCCCCCGACACCAACGCATACATAGCGATAGGTTTCTCGAGTAATGGCAAAATGGTAGGCAGCAGTGCGATGGTTGGCTGGGTGAGCTCGGGCAATGGAACAGCCAATCAGTATTACTTGGGTGGGGTCAGCCCGAGCGACTGCCTGCCCGACACAGGCAACTTGAATGTAGTGAAGAACAGCACGGTGATTGTGTCGCAGTCATCTAGATTATACCTGGCTTTTGAGATAACAGTCGATAAGCCTTCGCCGTATTTGGTTTATGCCGTCGGGCCAAGAGGGACATTGCCTTCGTCGAATGGTTACTTGACAGAACACCGAGATATGGCATCAGCATCCTTCAATGCCAACACTGGTATGTTCATTTTCCTTTTCATTTTTATTCAAGTTTGGTTAATTTTACATGTCATGTCCTTAAGAATTTAGTACTGTAACAACAATTTGAAATAGTTGCAATCCTGCTTTTGCACAAATATCAAACCTGACCATCTTTTATGTTTGTTATTATAATTTATAGTGAGACTACGGCGTAATAGTAGTGACATAATTTCTTACAATGAACGATTAAGATTAAATTTTAAATAGAGATCAACTACGGGTTTAATTTAAAGAATACTTGAGTGAGACGTACATGTATAAAATAAATCAAATGTCCTTATGAAAATCTCCACTTGAAAGGTATACTTTCAAAGATCACTAATAAAAAAGAGGATCAAGCACATTCTAACGGTCCTGATTCATTGTACCATCTCTGAGCCCTTATTATTATATCATTTCATTTATATAGTCCTCGCTCAGGACCAAATTGGGAAACTTTACCTATTAATTTGTCGTCAAGCCTTGTCATAATTTTTTTTTTCGAGCCAAGTCTTTTAATTTATTAATTTATTATGTCATGTTAATTAGCCGATTTTTAATTAAGCCTTTATTATCGACAGCATAATGAAAACTATTATTGGAATTTCAGCTTTACTTTTTCGTTATGAAAACTACTTAAAATCATATTATTTAATGCATCCTAAACATGATGTAGGCTATTGATTAAATTAAGGAAAAAAGATATAATTTCTCACTTAAATTTTATTTCCATGTATTTGTTTTTAGTTATAATTTAAGCAGTCAATGAAATGTGTGGATATTTTATATGTAAACTTGCCACTTCAAGTTTTTTGATGTCATATACTCATTATTATTACAAATTTAAAGTCTAAACGAAAATTTTCGCAAGTTGTAGTTTGATGCCAACTATTAATTATCAGATGCATAGCTGCTCCAAGTAACTTAACCAATGTATTGCGCAATATTGTGATAGTAATTACAATGTTTATTGAAAAATATATATGCGTCCTTTAAGCTGTTAGATATGAAAATTATCTCAAATTCCTCAACTCTCTAAAAAAGATTGGGGACAAAAATAATATCGTTTTTCCCTTCCTCTGTTTAAACTTTGCATATTTATTTTCTTAAATATTAGGTGTGATAAGTGATGCTCAGAGTGGCCGGGGATTTGACAAGGCAAGGAAGCATGGTTTGCTGGTACTACTGGGTTGGGGTGTGCTGGTACCTATCGGCATATTGGCAGCTCGGTACTTCAAAAGCTACGATCCACACTGGTTCTACAGCCACATTTCAATTCAGACTATTGGATTCGGTCTCGGACTGGCTGGGATCATCATGGGGTTCGACTTGGAGGACGATGAGGTCGATGATTACGACAAGCACAAGGCTCTCGGGATCGCCATCTTGGTGTTTGGTTGTCTCCAGGTGAGCAAATTGTTTTCTTCTCTATACTTCTTCAGAGTGAACTGCTCAAATGTTTTTGAAGTACATTTGTTATGTGATTTTCTTAAAGTTATATTTTGATCTATGAAATTTTAAAAATTATACGGTGTTAATTATATATTATGTGCTTCATTTGATCTATTTTAAAGCCTAACGGCTAGGCTAGATTAAAATGTGTAGCATGTCAATTAGTTATATTTAAAACAATATAAATAAATTAAATATTAGTCCAAATAAGTATATTTATATATAGTTAGTAGTTTGTTTTAAATTTGTAGATTAATAAACCTTTGGTCAGAAGATTTAAATTGGTTGAGGTCATACCATGCTTATCCATGTGCACATTGACGTTGAAAGCATGTGCGGGTGGAAGCATGAAACGTGCTGCCCACTTTCTACCAAGAATTATGCCTTAATTACTCTGAATTGGACCTTGATATAGTATTCAGTTGGTTTACGCCATAAAAATTTTATATTTTGGTTGAGGTCAATTGGTGATTATTGACAACGTAAAAGGGACCAAGTGACCGAGGAACCTGAGCTATATATCTTTTTTATTTTAATGTATAGTCGATTATAATTAACTAGAATTGTTATCCAACACTCCCATAATACTATTTAGTCTTCAGTGAACACTTCTATTTTTAACTCTAGAGTTGTGTATTTCACATTCTATTATGTGTTGCACTAAATTGTAATTATTTAAGCTTTTATTGTAATTAACTTTTAGTATTTATTTATAATTTTCAATAGACTATTAGCTTATATATATATATATATTGAAGGCTAGGTGGTGAGAACCACACAATTTGCTTATATGGAATATATAATATAAACCACATATACGGATCTATAAATTCACACACATTCTGGAATTTCGTATGCTTTTGCCCTTCTGCATTCATATTCAAATATTAATTAGGATAAATGTTACATTGCACCTCGATTTAAGTTGAAAGAGTTGATGATATCAGTAGTTTCAATTGGTAGGCAAAAATACTAAACTACCGATTATAATATTTTTTTTTAACATGTATGATGTCAAGAAGTCGTATTCGAAACAAATGATGTATTAAATATGAACATATCTCCACAATGACAGCAAAGTCCTTTGACATATACACAAAACAAATGAAAACTTCTAAAAAAACTTATCCAGATAAATTATTCGTAATTAACATATCCAATTTTTTAATTCCAACCAGCAACGTATTCTTGCATTAATCAATTGCTTGCAGGTGACAGCGTTCCTCGCTCGGCCTGACAAGGCGTCGAAGGTGAGAAAGTACTGGAATTGGTTCCACCACAACATCGGAAGATTGGCGATCGCATTTTCCATCGCAAACATCTTCTTAGGTCTCTCGATTGCGAGCGAGAGCAAGTCATGGTACATCGGTTATGGCGTGTTCCTAGGAGTTTGGGTCATCACTGCTCTGTTGCTCGAGATTCGGCATTGGATGAAGAGCGATGACTGAGAGTAGAAGACGTTAGTTGACATGGCGTCCTCCCTTGTGCAGATTATTGCTGTTCGTATTAGATGTACTTTTTTTTTGTGCATTTTTGTTGTATTGGTAGTGATGTTGATATGCCCTTTTGGACGTAGTCGTCCTGCTTTTTTGTATTTTTTCCTAGTGGAGTATATTTTTATCAGTTTAATTATTAGAGCCATTTGCTGCAACCACAAGTATGGGAATACAGGGGAATAAGAAAAAACAAAAGAAGCTTGACTAAAGATTTAAAATAAAAAGATAAAAGAAAAGAAAAGGAAAAAAAAAAAAAAGGTAAGAGTTTTAGGCCTCTAGCTCCTCTGTTTTAATAACTATAGCTAAGAAGGGGCTCAGCAAGTCAGCATGTATATACAAACCACAGACTGACAGAAGCCCAGCCCAACCCAACATAGCTACCCAATTCATTACTATTTTCAGTGAGTACATAATAATTAAATAAAAAAACAACTGCAAAGTTAATGATTCAACTTATGTTAGTTAAATCATAAGTTAATTAACATAACAAAAGCATAAAATTCAGGTTTATTTTGTATCGTTACTTTCTCGTTAATAGTGAAAAATTGAGTTAATGATTTAACTTATGTTAGTGAAATTTGATTACTTGCAATTTCGTCCACGTCAGTGTTGCAAGCAACATCACTTTTAAATTATGTCCTTGCTAATTCCACAAATGCGTTTATTCGTATGACCTCGCACATTACCAGCCACACAAACTGCTCATGCAGCTAAGGAAACAAATTAAAGGCGCGAAACTAATCAGAGCCAGAGGAGTCCGATCATGGATTCATGATCCTTTATCAATTAAAATGTCCATTTTTTTTATATTGAGTTCATATGAACTCTTAACATTTGTAAGCATTTATTATTTGAAGGTTCATTTTATAAGAACCTACCAATTAAATGTTTTAATAACTATAAGTAAAATTTCTGTAAATTAATGAAGACTAATTTATTTTTTCCTCCAAACTTATTTCTGTTCCGAGACGAAATCCAGAAAGCTAACCCTGGTTTTTAGAAAGTCTGTGGGTAACTAAAACAAAAACTTATTTAACATCAACTCTAAAGATATCTTAAATATTAATTAAAAACCTAAATAGATTCAATTTCAATGATCTTAATTTGGATCTATTAATGGATTCGTATCAATAACTATCAAGTATCAACCATTAACTTGTATAGTGTCGACACTATATTAGCAAGATCTGAACAAACTTTTGTAACGTGTCACTCAGAATTCACTCTAGTTTGAAGGATATATATGCACGCAAGTCATGTAAAAATTAATGGTTGCAGTAGGAAATATTGTCTAATATTAATAAAGAATGCAATATAATAACTGTCACAAATACTTGTGACGGACCAAAATAATGAGGAACGATTAGCAATTTGAAAGTAACTTATTTAGTAATCATTCTTAATCCTAGGTTTCTTTATCGTAGTTTGTGCATGATCCTAGGTTTCCTTTGTACTTTATCTTTACATTTGCACGATTAGTCTTCTTCTTAATGTTTCTTTAATACCAATTGTTTACTAACATATGTGTGAAGTCAAGTACTCAATAAAGTAGTCCTTTAGTCGTCTATTAATTGGGTAAAAAGTAAGAACGTCATCTTATATATTTTTTTTAAAAAAAAATTTAAGAACATCTGAACAGAATCTTAATTTTGTAACTACTAATACATCCAGAATTATGTTTTAAAATTTTTTGACATGTCATGTTATTCATATTTTCAATTGTTTAATTTTTTATTCTTTCTCCTCACTTATCTGGGTCTGTAGCTCATTGTTTCCCAAGTTTTTTACATCGATTTAAAAGAATTATGTTTAAAGATATTCGACTCGTTTCCAGTCATACGGATTTAATTTATTGATAAGTCTTAGGTAGATTTGGAGTATCCGTCATAAATCTAATGGTTTAGATCATAAGTTTTTTATATTGATAAAATCAATTGGGCCATATAGGTGACAAACTGGCAATTGAGAATTAGCCTAGGTTCACGGCTACGGAACTCGACTTGGAGAATTTCTTACAGATATTTAAATTAAAAAAATTAGGCGACTTGATCTCTATGAAAAGAACTAAAGAAGTAACAAACATCTACACATTCAAATTTGATCAAAACCATCGGATTTGAAACGGAGATTCAATATTAGCCGGAGGTGTACCGGTGGAGAAGATTTAATCGTATACTTCATGTCTTTTTTTTTAGAAGATTTCATGCGTTCAGATCTTCAGCTTTCAGCCTTTACAACTTCTTATTCGTGCCAGCAATCCATATTAGAAACTGTAAGGCGGTTTAAGGATGACCCGACTTCTCTGACATACTTCGCGACATTGTTGTGGGCAGTGTGGAGGGAAAGGAACAATAGGGTATTAAGGAATTCACAGAGACATGCACAAATACTGGCACGTTGGGCCCAGGAGGAAGGACGCAATTTTCTCAAACACTGCTAGGCAGCTGGTTGTTGAAGCTTCAGCTTGCTCTTTTCTTTACTCGTATACTTCATATGTCTAATGTGCAAAATAGCTCTTGAAATAATACAACTCTTTTGTTGCAATTATGTACGAATTTCTCTATGACTTATCAAAATACATGTCTTTTTAGCGTTTCAAAAAGATATTTATTTATGTCTAAATTTTTTTGGCAATAAAATTTATTACTGTAATTGTTTTCTTTTTTTTTGAAATAAGTTCATTTATCTATAAAGGCATAGCCCACTCTGTTAAATAGACTTTATACTTCTTCCACGTCAAGTGGAAATTGAACCCGTTACCTCTAGAATAACGGTATAGCCACTAACCAACTGGATTCTCACTTTCTATTATTGCAATTATCTCATTGTTAATTTTTTTCTGCAAAGAATCCCGAATATAGCCCAGTTAAAGAAATGTATGTTGGAATAAAACACAATGTAATTTGACTATGTATTTAACATTTTAACTCAAACTCCAACATTGAAAATATGTAATGTCTACGTGCATACTTGATTGTATTGACTATTGTCTATTGAGCAATAGTGATGAGCCAGGAGTTCAAACTAAAAAAAAAAAGGGCACTTCGTACTTGTTATAGGAGCTCTTCTGGATTAAAATAATTGACAGAACATTTTTACACAATTAACCTCCAATAAGAAGGAATAATTACAGAAATACTAGCGTTTGTTTTTTAAATTGCACTAAAATTTAAATTTTTAAAATTAATAGTTGTAATGAAAATCTTCTCTTTAGTTAAATTTATATACACAAAAAATTTTCTTGAAAACTTAAAACATATACAATAAAAAAAAGTAACTTTTTAAGTAATAAGTTACATTGAAATTTACGTAAAGAAAACAAAAGAAGCTATATTATTTTAAGAGTTAAGCACATCAAATACATCATTTTAAATAATGAGAAAACATAAGAGCCGTTCAAAATATTAGTGATGTGACATTACAAAAATATTATGTATTGTATGTATTTTGAATTTTTACGATACAGTACGTTAGGAGAAGAGGACAAAATAGTCGGCTTAATTAGCGTCAACTCAAAGTCTGATCGACCAACAAGCAAAATGCCTATTTCTCGCGTCAAATAGTCTCACTTCTTCATGTTCAAGCTTCTCCAATTTAAGTCTTGTAGAATGTCTTGGAACTTTAATATGATCACTTTGCCCCATCTCCAATTTACTCGTCAAATTCAACCATTTTCTAAACTTCTCAAGAATTCAACTTTAATTACGTACCCATACCTTAAACCACAAAGTTCAAAACCCCATTAAAATAATGCATGCTGATATTATGCATTATTCCTTTAATTGTCATGTCAACCATTGACTCAATTTGTTAGCTGTTTGGTGCCCTATAAAATGGCCAAGATCCCAGGCTTGAGAGTATCCAATTTTCCTCAATTTTATATATACTCTCGCACTTTCCATCAAGCATCGAGTCTTTTTAAAAAGGCGAAAAAAAAGTGCACAGTGATTGATTAATCTAGGTGGTTATATTTCTTGTTCTCCCATGGCTGCAATGCCAGCACGCCCGTGGACAATGGTGACGGACCTGACGGTAGTCATCATGTTCCTCTCGGGCTGTATGCTTATGCTTGCAGATTCAGCTGCCGATGACATATCGGCACTACTGCCCCCAAACTCCCACATATTCGCTGCCAGTCCGTTAGCTCGCCGTGACGTGTTGGTCGTTTGCCGGGATGATAAAAAGAGGCAAACTTGCACTGCCACTTGCCCTCGCCGTTGTCGCAACAAGTGTGTCGGAATTTGCCCCAGTTGCAAGACTTATTGCCGTAAGTACATATATATGTATAGACACCTTAGCCAAAGCCAATACATATTGATACATAGGTGTATTGATTTCCAAATGAATTGTCCATTTGGTTATTAAGTTGTAAATATAGTTTCTTCGGACCGCATTTGTTTTGCAAAATGGGAACCCAATTATGCAATTTTGTTAAAAAAAAACGCGTCCAGATATGCCCCTAATATACGTATATTCATTTATAGGCAAAGAAGGAGAATAGAGAACCATAATATTGACTAAAATTCTTTTGTCAAAAGATCAATTGATGACTGACGATATATACAACTGGTCATAACAGTGAAGTAATAGTAAATAAACATTTTTGTCACTAATTAAGTAATTATACAACATTTTTCATGTGTAAATACAATGATGTATGATTTGTTATTCATCCAATGACTCAGACTTTTCAAGATACTAAGAATTAATTAGTCATGCTGTATTCATTAAATGGTACTCACATGTAGAAAAATATGATTGTACATTACTTGCATGCCCCCACAACCTACTTATGAAAGCATCTTAGTTTTCTATTTTCAAGAATTTAGAATTTGATTTAAGAAATAATATCATTATTTTCAAGATAATTTTTCACTACTTGTCAAGACATCACGTCCCAACACATTATTTAGCTAACTTGTTTATATTGGAATTCGTACGTGCAGTCTGTGACCTCTTACCGAAGTCAATCTGTGGAGACCCTCGCTTCATTGGTGCTGATGGGAATACCTTTTATTTCCATGGAAAAAAGGATCAAGATTTTTGTATACTCTCTGACAATGATCTGCACATCAACGCCCATTTCATCGGAAAACACAACCCTGAGAATAATCGTGACTTCACCTGGGTTCAGGCTCTCGGTATCATCTTTGGCGACAACCACAAGCTGTATGTTGGCGTACAAAAGACCACGACATGGGATGACAGCATTGATCGCCTCATCATTACCTTCGACGGAGAGCATATTCACATACCTACTGAGGTCCAAGCCAAATGGGTCTCAACATCAGTTCCTTCACTCTCCCTTACGCGAACATCAGCAACAAATGGAATTATGGCCGAGTTGAAGGGTGTTTTTACAATAATGACGAGTGCAGTTCCAATCTCGAAGGAAGAATCAGAAAGCCACAATTATGGGGTAACTCCTGACAACAGCCTGGCACATCTTGACCTGTCCTTCAAGTTTTATTCGCTCACCGATGATGTACATGGAGTTCTCGGTCAAACACACCGGTCAGACTATGTTAACAAGTTGGATGTGAGAAAGAAAATGCCACTCATGACCGGTGAAGCCAAGTACTCCTCTTCCTCCATCTTTGCCACTGATTGTGCAGTTTCTAGGTTCCATGACAAGCCTGAAATAGCCATGGTGACTGAAATGTTTGATAATTAATATGTTCACGGGTAAATATATATGTGTTAAGCTGTTACCAGTGATTGGTCAAGGTAGACTGGCAGAATATATAAGTTCTAGATGTCACCGTTTCATAAAAAGTGCAGGAAGATAAATAAAGAACCCGTGTAATTTTTTTTATTGCATAGTTTATAATTGGTTAAATATTCTTTGTTGACCTGAATTAATAAAAATTTTGCCCATAAATCCTTTTTACCTCCCAATCAGTTTTACAGTCTTACAATTGATAGTTACCTCTAATATTTTGTTATTTAATAACAAAAACGTTTCTTCGAATAAACAAAATATATTTAATCAAGGACCTTGTTAAACAAAGCTTTCATTGAATAATACTTTTCATGTAGGCCCTTGTCCATTTTTCTTGAAAGTATTGCATAGATCATTTTGTTTTACAGTTTCAATTCTGATGATAAATGAGACAGAAATCATGTTTCAAACGGTACAAATAAGAGGAATTTAGGCAAACGCCACATATTTTCATCTTTCCCCCGCCCCACCCATCTTTAATGGGAACAATGTGTGCAAGAATGAGGTCCTAAATGAAATTTTAAATGTTGACATTAGTTATCAATATTTTAGTCTCTTTGTTACTTGTTATTCAGGTACTAAACTGTATTTTGAATGGAATACAATCTCAAAATCATGAGGAAATTATAACTTTAATTAAAGATATCTGATCAGAATTATACTGTGCAATTTCAGGTCTCGCTTTGTGTTTTACAGTTGTAGGTTTTAATTAAACCAGCCATTTCAAATCAGACCTGCAACAGTCAGGCATGCGCAGAATACCAGTAGGAGCTGCATCTTTTAAGCAATTTACCAAAGACTAAGCGGAATTTTGTCAAACAAATCATGAGCATAGCTAAAACAGTTTATCACACCATACAGGAACGCCATTCAAATAGAGACAAACAGTACCTTACTTTCATTCGAGTTAAAACTAAATTGTGATTCAGATACCAGAAAACGCTTCCTCTAATGTCAATTAATGAGTTAACAAACAAACTCACATTAAGAAGCGCCCGATCATTATCCACCTATCTTGGAGGAAGACCGTCGGTCCATATCTGGCCACACACCAGGAGCTTTTTATGTAAGGAGGAAGTACTTGTGCCATCATTCGGCCATCACTAGAAAAAATTACTGAGTAAGGAGGTTTTGACTTTTGACACATTTTGTTTACCACTCAATTGCAACTAGAGAATTCAGTTTGCTCAGATCGACCTTGTCCATTTCCTTAATATTCCCTAAGTGTTCAATTGAACAACAAAGAAGATAAAAGAATGAGAAAGAATGAAAAAACAAGGGTCTCCAAGGTAAATAAAACCGGATCAGTCGTGGAATGTGGAATCTCAGGGGTAAATACTACAAGGCTGTATGTTTGTTTCTATACATGTACTCTGACCTGAACAGTAGTACTCAGTACAGACTATCAACATTGCAATAATTGAGAAAATAATAAATAAAAATGAACATTTGAGGAAAAAATTTGTAGAGCTAGCAGTTAATTTTTTTTTAAAAAAAAAGCAAGATCGAGTGTCTTTAACTTTAAACTTGGCAAAACTCTTCAATTTCTTTAAACTTGGTTAATAATAACCTAGTGACTCTCCGCGCACTCCCCCTTTAGTTTTGTTTGTTCCAATCTCTCCCTAGCGCTGGAATTGTTTAGAGAAAATATGTATTAATAACAAAAAAATAATAAAATAAGAGTATGTATTCAATTTTGCAATATGTCTTTTTGGACTGTATGTGGGGGCAAATTTTACAAAAAGGTAGGGAAAAGCATATAAAAAGCTATAACTAACTAAGTGAACATGAAGCACAGTACATCAATAATTGCCAACAACATCCAAAAAGGGAATTAATGCCAAAAGAAGGAAAGAGACTTCAGGCCTGTAATCTTAGCTAGGTATCGCCTCGGATGGTACCAATAATTAAGTTGAATCTGTAATCAGAAAAATACAAAATATGTTGGTATTGAGTGTCTTCTAGTACTAGCCTGGTACTATATATGATAGCAACATAAAATTCAGAAAGCATTATAAAACAAATATGACAACTGGTATTGGTAATACTGTCCGTTGCAGGCTTGCAGCGGCCAGTGTTGCAATCTTTTTTGGAGCCTTAATTTACCTTGATTCAACTTCTGTTATCTTAATTTGCATCTTCATCATTGCTGACATTTTCTTCGCTTTCATGCACCTATTTAATGTATCTATATCCCTTTATGCAAGTCTTATTATACAATTCTTCTTTCCAGTATCTAGATTTATGTTGGTACCTGTTCTTCTATATTTTATTTTATTTTATTTTTTAATTTGGCATAGCATTGCAATGGTTCGTTGTTCAATTTCTCCATTAATTCTGTCATCTTCATGTGTTCCTTGCTTGTGTGAATCCACCTCTTTTTTATGGTTCATTAAATCATAGTAAAGTTTGGCTTAAAAGCATGAAGAACATAAAATATTTTTTTTTTTAAAAAAAAAAACAGAATTTGAAGTAGCTGGTCTAGAATATACCTTTATTGTTGTTTCCGGGTAGTTATATTATAAGAAGGATCTTGAATCCTCTCATGGAAAAATAAATACATAGGGCTCGTTTGGATGAAGTAAGAATAGCTAATTCTTAGGAATTGTCAATTACATTCCTAAATTTTTCATCCAAACGGTTTTGGAATAGCCAATTCCATTCCTAACACAATTTTCAATAACACTCTTCCCAACAACACTTTTCTCTCTACTTTTTCACACTTCCCAACGCTATTCCTAAACTCACCATCCAAACAATATTTTCTCTTCCCGGAATAGCACTCTTCCCACTCTTCCTACTCTTCCCACTCTTCCCACTAAGAAATTCACATAAGATGAAGTTAGGAATTGGGTTGTGTTGTACTTCTAGACAAGCTTGCATGAATTGTACTAGCATATAATGTTGTACTATGCAGTTGACCTTTGCAGAGAGCAATATATGACAAGGTCTTTAAATCAACTCTGTATGTTACTGCAGAATTAATATAAAATATAATAATCGCGCCGTTTCAGCCAAGGAATATATCTCGCATCCAAGGAATGCTCTTTCAGCCAGATTTCGCTTATTTCGACCAATAATTTCTAATTGAGCTGGATTTTTAAGAAGAAAAAAAACAAATAAATGCTGCATAAGTATATATATTCGTATAATGTGTCCCAATTTCAATTATCAAGCATGAAACAACTTATTTAAACCGCTTAATGCCATTTTTGTATTTTTTTTTTATTCGTTTACATTGTTTTAAGTATTTTCCGAAAAATAATTGATCTAGGTATTATGAATTATCCAATATTCATAATTACTCGGTCCCTATTCAATTGACAGCCGCTGTCAATTTTTCTAAAAAAAATTATTCGGTCCCTATATATCAATAGAACAATGCGTTGTATTTTGATATTTCTCTAAATATAAATATTAATTATTCATATTCCAATTTCCTTATCCGATTCGTCTGAGTGGATTGAGATGTGTGTCATTTCAGTATTCCATTTAATGCAACGGTACTGAAATAAAAAACAAAGTTTAATGCAAAATTAATTTGCATGTCAATACCTTCCCTAGACAAGTCCCTAATCCCCAAATCTAATACCCATTTATAACCTATAAATGTACAATCTCACATAACCGAAACCTTTCTTTGTCTCTCGATCCCTCTCCCTCTCTCAAATGAAGCTTTCTGCTTCATTTCTACTGTTTCTTTCTTTTTTTGTTTCATTCCTCTCCGCAATCAGAGCAGATACAAAGTCAACAGACTCATGCAGCTCCAATGAAGCCGTGTCAAGTCTAATCCCCTTCTACAGCTCATCTTTCCATTGCCTCTCTGCATGGAGCTCTCAAGGCTTCGTTTTAAGGGTCTCTCTTTCTCTCTCCTTCAAAGAAATGTCCTTTTTCATTTTTTTTTTTTTTTTTTTTTTTGGTATGGTCGATCAAAATGTTGCAGTTCTTTGTTTACTTTTTTTTTTTGTGCCTTTCCTGGAGATTTTTATTTATAATTCTTGTGAAATTGTTTGGTAATATCTTACCTACAGGCTCAATAAAGAGATTCAACTAGAAACTACACACAATGTATTTTTGTAAATGTTGAGCCTCGAAATAATAATACTAACTAGTAACTACTGATTAATCTACAGGCTCAATAAAGAGAAATACTAATACTAACTAGTAACTACTGATACGCCCCATATACACACAATGTATTTTTGTAAATGTTGAGCCTGGAAATACTAATACTAACTACTGATTAATCACTCTTTTATTTATATTTTTGAAGCTTTCATACGTGTTCATTAGCATTTTTTGCAAAGTTGAATTGCCATTTACAATGTCGTGCAGACCGTTAATATTTTAGGAGCAATGACTAATATCTGGTTCCCAATTAGTTAGAAGAAACCAATTTGGACTGCTCATTGACTTTCTACCTTTTTACCTCTTCTTCCAACCTTCTTGCCTTTTTATTTAGTTAAATTGTCTGAAAATATTAACACTTTGAGCAAACAATTTTGGAAACAATATCTAACAACTAAAATTTTTCCTGAATCCTTTTCTGCCAGTATGCAAGGACTGACACGAATAAATGGAGCTATGTACTATCTGCCCCTGACACCAATGCATATGTCGGAATTGGTTTCTCTCATGACGGTCACATGGAGGAAAGCAGCGCAATGGTAGGATGGTTTGACAGCTCTAGTAAGGGCGTGATCAAGCAATATTACCTAGGTGACATGGAGTCCAGTGCGTGCCCACCTGATCAAGGCAACTTGACTTTGGTGAAGAATAGCACCTTAATTGCCATGCATTCATCGACTATATACCTCGCCTTCGAAGTGATCACCAACCAGCCCACACCATATTTGATTTATGCCGTTGGGCATCCGGGGGATCTACCATCGTCAAATTACTATTTAGACGAGCACCATGACAGGGCTACAGCAAAGTTTGATGCCAACTCTGGTAAGTTTTTAATAGCTACTCTTATTTATTTTTTCAACATGGCATTCGCATGCGACAAGTTCTCATTATGTCATTTGTGAGGTGGAAGTTATTATGAAAACCTGCTTCTACAAATGAAACTGCATGTGTTCATGTTCTAGTTTTTGTAGTCATAGAGTCAGCTATTCAGCTTTTTGAATTTGTAGATAGTTGCTTATCATTTACTTTGTAACAAGTAATTTATATGGAATTACCAAATACTCGGAAGAAAAACAAATTAGCTCATCTGTACATTTTCGTACTTATTTTTATAATTAGATTCGATGCATATTATTTACACTTTTTTATCTATTATGGTTTATTTTTATATAAACTTAAACATAAAAAAAAATTCTTTTAAGAACAGTGACTTATCTGAATCTGATCTCTGGTTTTTTTTTCGCGGAAATTATCAATACTCTCATGTCATATATAGAAGTTACAAAGAATATTTCTCGAAGACAATTTTATTTTTGGAACTTGAGAGAAAGTTTGCAGTCTTAGGCTTGCAGCCGCGATAGTGTTTTTTATTTTGTTTTACATTGTTTAATTTCATCATTAGAATTAATTTCCCTTTGATCCAGTCTTACACCTTCAGCATATTCCATCTACCTATTGCAGAGCAAAAAAAAAGTTTGACTAAGCATCTAAGCCTCATTTACTTCCATATTGTTTAAATATTAATACTCAAATAATGTCTTATTGCTCCAGCAGGCTTGTTTTGATGATAAAACTGGTTCAAATATTCAAACGTTTACAGATTTCAGTAAGTTTTGATTTTAGAAGACTACTCATATCCTAAAATATGCAATTTGAGATGCTTTATTTCCAAGAAAATTAGAAGTTAACCATGCTATCTTACTGGATGTCCTATGATCAATTTATTAGAATACTACCAACATTGTAAAGTATCAAAGATTATGGGGATTTTTTGTTTTGGTGCTCAGTAAAATTCCAATTTTCATAGATAATTTAGTAGAAGGAAAACATGATTTGTTTTCTTTTCTTTTCTTGTTTATTCACATAGAAGTCTTAACTAGCATAATTTTGTTGATTTCAGGCATCATCAATGGTGCAGATAGTAGTTCGGGATTCACTAAAGCTCGGAAGCATTCTTTACTGGTGATACTTGGCTGGGGTTTGCTGATTCCAATTGGTGCAATGGTAGCCAGGTACTTCAGGAGCCATGATCATCCGCACTGGTTCTATGGCCACGTTTCAATTCAGATGGTTGGATTCGCACTGGGCCTTGCCGGAATTGTCATTGGATTTGACTTGGATAGTTCAGGGGTTGAGCACTATGACACACACAAGGCACTCGGGATTGTCGTATTAATCTTGGGTTGGCTCCAGGTCAGCACTCAGTTCCACTCTAAATTGCAATTTACAAACAGTTCAAAGTTGCCAGTAATGTCTCAGTCCAATAATTCAAAAAGTAAATAGTTGGTGCTTGCACTCTCTATTTTGTACTGGTTTGGTACTTAAGTCATAAAATATAGAAAATTAGAGCCAACGTTGGTGATGCCTTTCAATTTTTTTTAAAAAAAAATCCCAAAATTGACATTACTTTAGGGACTCTTGGTAAATTGCCCTCTCTCTCAGTATGCGTTGTTAATATCTGGGGCCAAATTCTCTACATTTGGAAGGATCTAAATAAAAACATTATTTTCATAGATTTTGCGCACTAAGTGGATGCCCTGAGTAGGATTAAGTCAGAAAGCAGACATTTATCTGTTTTTGCAATATTGCGCATAAACTTGTTCAGACATTAATTATGCAATATGGATTGCGCGCATGAAACATATTAGATATTTAATTTCTAATATTAAATCATTTCTTTTTTTTTTTTAATGCTTTCTCATATGGAGCTCTTCTTAGGATCTATATATTTTATCTATGCATATATTGACAAAATTTGTTGCTTCATCTTGCATACTGTAGTGGTTTCATTTCAAATCTCGTTTGGAATCAGAACTTATAATTTGACGTAACAGATTGTCATAATTTGCATCCTTTAAAGATGTACTGTTCTCTGACTCTGAGTTTATGATAGAGACTTTCATTATAAGAAAATTTCCTTCATTTAGTTATAAAGTATTCCTACTTTTTTGGAAAAAGAAATACAAACTATAAGTTATAGACTTGTAGTTGTCCAAAAAGGGTAGGGTGAATTTTCTATGGTTTTTTTTTTAGGGCCAGGTGGCAATCACCACACCGATAAATTTATTAATTAAAAAATAATTACAAGTAAATACAAAGGAAAAAAGGAAAAAAGAAAAAGAAAAATGAAAAGAAAAGCCTAACTATACACAAATAACAAATAAAAAACTAGACACTAAGCATGCTTCTTCCAAGAGTCTACACAGGCATAAATGTCCTTGAGTAGAAAGCCTAGTGGGGTGTCTAAGTTCGAGAAGATTTTCCTATTGCGAGCCTTCCATAAGTTCCAAGATGTAGCTGCCCAAATGATATCCCAAGAATTTGGTACGTCTTTCCTCAGTGTAAGCCAGAAGTCACCCAAATCTTGTGTGAAGTCAAGTAGTGGCAACAAGAAGTGTAACTGTATGTGTGTCCAAGTAGAGGTTGCATAGTGGCAATGCAGGAAGAGGTGAGCAGTTGTTTCAGCCGAATTACAAAAAGCACAAGAATCTGAAGATGGCCATCCTCTGAGGATTAGGTTTTGCTGTGTGAGGAGACGGTCTTGCAGAAGAAGCCAGAGAAATGTTTTTACTCTGGGGGGCACTTAATTTTCCAAAGGAAAGGGTTAAATTTAGAGAGAACGCCAGAGTTAGAGATATAATGATATGCACTAGAAGACGAGAATATTCCATCTGCGGTCCATTTCCAGATAATGGAGGAGTTTCCATTAGAGGAAATAGTGGAGAGATTGAAGAAGGGTCTGAGTTGGAGGATATCAGCAAGACTATCAGAGACTCTAACAGACTCTAGCAAGTTGATGTCGATTGTTCCGTAGAGGGTTTGTATTGTGGAAGCCCAGACAGAAGAAGGTTCATGCTTTAATTTCCAAAGCCATTTCAACAGTAGTGATTGGTTTTGTCTTTGAAGATCAAGTATTCCCAACCCACCATTTTCCTTTGGAAGACAACATTTGGACCAATTGACAAGACAGTGACCCCCAAGACACTTATCTTTTCCTTTCCAAAAGAATCTTCTTCTAATACCTTCCAAGTGTTTTAGAAGCCAAGGTGGCAACTTCAGAACTTGCATGTAATGTAAAGGTAAGGAAGTAAGCACTGACTTGACCAAGGTAAGACGTCCACCTAACGAAAGAAACCTAGACTTCCAACCATCCAATTTTCGCTGAAAAGCAGATATTAGTGGTTGGTAGTGGATTTTCTTAGGTCGACGAAGGGAAAGAGGCAGGCCCAGGTAAGTGATTGGAAGTTCCTTAGCCTGACACTTGAGAATGGTGGCAATATGAGTAATGTTTGAAGCATGAATTGCAATCGGAACAAAGAGACATTTTGCATCATTAACATGGAGGCCCGATAGTGATGCAAAATTAGAAAGAATCTCAGAAATTACAAGCAGTGATCGAGGATCAGCTTCCATAAGTATTATTGTGTCATCTGCATATTGCAAAGCTCGAGGAGGAATTAAGATAAGTCCAGAGATGAGTGAAGCAGCATTGTTAAGAAAAGATTGGAGGGCATCAGTAACCAGAATGAACAGCATTGGAGACAAAGGATCACCTTGTCTTAGCCCTCGCTTGTGAGTGAAAGGAGAGGAGAAGTCGCCATTGATTTTGACCACCGAGGTAGAGGAACTGAGAATATGGAGGATCCAAGAGATAAAATTTGGAGGAAAACCTCTCTCAATTAGAATGTTAGTGAGAAAGGTCCAGGAAACCGTATCAAAAGCTTTGGCAAAGTCAACTTTATAAAGAACCGCCGGTATTTTATTTCGGTGATAAAAGGAAATGAACTCTTTAGTGACCATAAAAGATTCCATTATTGTTCGTCCTTTTGTGAAAGCCGTTTGTAGAGGACTGACAAGATTAGCCAAATGCGGTTGGAGTCTTGATGCCAAGATTTTAGTGATGATTTTTGCAAAAGTGCTAATAACACTTATCGGTCTATAGTCAGATATCGAAGAGCAAGAGTCCTTTTTTGGGATAAGAGAAATGTAGGCTTTATTGAGGAGAGACAGATCAAGCGTTCCATTCTGGAAAGCTTGTAAAGCCCGCATAATATCTGATTTAATTACATCCCAAAATTTTTTGAAGAAGTCGATTGGAAATCCGTCAGGACCAGAAGATTGACTGGCCCAGTGACGGGAACAGGTTGAGCAGGAGAAGGAACTTCTTTCGCTGGAGAGAAAATACCAGCAGATGGTTCTTTGCGTGAAACAGCTGGGTTCTTTAAAGCAATTCCTTTTTCAGAATGTAATCTCTTCATATAGTAGTCTAGTAAAGGAGGTTGAGAGACATGCAAATTTTGCGCAGGAAGAGGAGGGGTAACGCCATCAACTGATGCTGTAACAGTGCCTGAGGCTGCTGAATTTTCTATGGTTCTATATTCTTTTATTATTGATACTTTGTTAGTCGTCATTCTTAGCACTGTGTAGCCTGCACGTCAACTTGATGATTAAGATACAAGAAATAATTTGCTTTTAGGTCCATTTGTCACGGAGTTGATTTCACTGTTTCTTTTGACCACAAATTTGAGTGCCAATTGAAATTGATTTTAGTTAATTACTTAATGCCGCAACCTGATTTTTTAGAATATATTTAAGTATTTAGTCAAACAAATCAAAATAATCTTATTAGAAATAGTCTAAGGCTAATAGAATATTTACATATTAAGATTGGACGGCACAATCTTGCTACCTGATTAGGGACTCAAAAGAATAGAAATGATTGAATTATACCTTTAAAGGAAATAATACATGGTCATGGATTGCTATTGAAGAGGTCTAATAAATAAATCATAATAAATTAGTATCGCATTGAAGCCCTCTGGTAAAGTGATAAAAAACCAAAAATAAAAATTAGTAAAAAGAAAATCAATTCTCTCTATTGAATAAAAAAAAATGATTTGCCAGTACGTGGGTACTGATAATCTGGCCTGAAAATATTATTCTGAAGATATACATGAAACTACACCAATCACCCTGATCCAACCATCAACTGCTTTAATTAATCAAAGGGTTATCACACATTAATTGCAGGCGATGGCACTCCTCGCTCGTCCCGTCAATACAAACAAGCTGAGGAAGTACTGGAACTTGCTTCACCACAACATAGGCAGATTGGCCATTGGCTTTGGAATCGCTAACATTTTCTTAGGCCTCTCAATTGCAGATGAGAAAAAATCATGGTACATTGCCTATGGTGTTTGCCTAGGAGCATGGATTGTTGCTGCGGCGTGGCTTGAGACTCGTTATTGGATGAAAAGTGGTGATTGACAATATATTTGTTGGTTGTCATGGCCTTCTGTAGCTTATATGTTGCTTGTAGATAAATTATATTGTCGTGTGTTTTTTGTTACATTGATGCTGCTGATTCATTCTGGGGGCTTAGCCCCAGTTTCGATATATTCTTTTTTTTTTTTTCGGTGTAACTATATATTTGAGTATAATAAGAAGTGCTGTTATGGAATTTGAAAATTTAGACGTAATGGAACATGAAAAAACACAAAAAATTTCGCCATAGGTCAACATGAACTAAAAATATCTCCATCCGAAGGAAAAAAATAATGAGTAACTAAATGGATTCATTGAGGATCACCCAATTGAAATCCAAAGGTGAGTGCCAATAATCTTTTAAGTGAAAGAGATTTAGTTTATAGTTTAATAGCTAAGGATAACACTTTTTTAAGTGGAAGGTCCGCAGATTTAAAATCAAACTGAATTAATTTTTTTGAATATTTAAAGTCGAAAAAGACCCCTCCTTTATCTCAAAAATAATTATCAAAGTGAAAAATGGGTTTCGGTACGAGCTATGTCTAATTTGAACCAATTAAATACTCCGTGATAGATCCTATTTAATTTCAGAACACTCAATTGGATCATTGTGGTTCTCTTGATTAAAGAAAAAATTTCTTTTAAAGAGGAAACCCATTGATAAAAAAAAATAATAATAAAGAAAACAATAAATTAAATTGCAGGTAGTCATCATTGTCATGTTCCCGCAGCTTTCTTCGTCTACACTAATATTAATTTATATATCACAATTGGTTACTACCATCCACCTTTTTCTCATCCACACCATCCACAAGTTCTAAACAGGCTTTTATGGACCCAACAACTAACCCAGTCTATATATATCTCTCTAAACCTCCTCTCTCTTTCAAACTCTAGCCGAATCGCAGCCAGCAGCCAGAAAAAGAGGCGATTACGCACGATTCTTGCAGCGCACCTTTCCTCCCTCCTCTGCGGCTCTCATCTTCTCATCTGGTCTACTAGACTACTACTCTATCTTTTTCGAGAGAACGACAAAGGAGATCTCCGTCGAAGTGCGATTCCGACCTTCCACCACCAGTTCTGACTCTGCTTCAAGTCGTCAATGGCAGATCAGCGACAAGGCGTTCTCCCTCTACCATTTGAACACTCCGATCCCCAGTAGACATTCTTCTTTGGTAATTTTCTATCTCCACTTAGCAATCTCGTTTCTGATTTTATCATTAATCTTTTTTTTTTTTATGTTGAGGGTTTATTTCATTGTTATTTGGATTACTCAATATCGTTTTGAGTTCAAATTTTAGAGTTTTAGATAAGAGACCGAAGAAGGTGCTTAAGAAGGTGGTGAATTCTAAGAAGTCAAACCATACTTGCAAGAATCAGGAACGCAAAGCTCCCTCCTAAAGCCCTTCCTTGGTCTAGAGATTTGGTTTCATAATACTAATCGGGGCTTTACTAAAACATGGGTAATTTCTAAGCTAATAAGTGTTATAAATTCCACAAGCGAGATTCTTCAGGGTACCCAGGGGAAGTAGAAATAGTTTTCTAGATGACCATCTTTGCATATGTTTGTGGAATATCTTTAAAATATGCATAATTTTCTGAAACCCTAGGTTCCTATTTAGGAAGAAACGACGGACTATTATCAAACATTCAAAGATTTCTATTTGCCTATTTTTATCTGATGTTACTTTTTCAACTTTTTTGATGCTAATCATATGTTTGATGACAATTTGTGTAATGCGACAGTATATAGGAATCTTCGCAGTTTGTATTTTTCAGAATCACTGTATCCCTTAAGCTTTGATTGCTATGATCATGTGTTGAATTAGTTTTTGTGTTTTAGATTTTTTTATTATATGTGTTCCATTAGTTTAGTTTCCGTAAAGGAGTAGTTAGTGATGCTACTCTAATTTTTCTGTGTTCATATGTGTTCAGTTAGTTTCTGTGCTTATTTGTGGTTGTTAAAACTGATGAATTATGAAGTTGATGTAAATTGTTCACTTTGTTTATTGTAAATGTTATTTATATTATTATATGTGTTCACTTTGTATATTGAATATTGAATGTGGTCACTTTGTTTATTGTAAATGTTAACTATATTATTATATGTGTTCACTTTGTATATTGTAAATGTTAATTACGAAATCAAATTTCTGCTACAACTAACTGAACAAATAAAACTTTTAGTTCAACCTTCCCGTATTAAACTGAACACAAAAATACGAAAAATTCCATTTTCAGATGCAACTAACTGAACAAATAAAACTTTTAGTTCAACCTTTGTCGTATTAAACTGAACAAAAAAATACGAAAATTCTATTTTCAAATGCAACTAACTGAACAAATAAAACTTTTAGTTCAACCTTTGCCGTATTAAAGTGAACACTAAAATACGAAAATTTCATTTTTAGATGCAACTAACTGAACACTTACGACTTTTAATTATACCCTTATGGCATCTAACTGAACAAATAAACCAGTACATTTGATGATGACGTCAGCATCCAGAAATTTCCGAAAAATTTTCGCTGACGTCAGCAAGGGATGGATGAGAAAATTGTGGATGGTGTGTATCACACATGTATTTTATAATGACCATCAGCAGGCCCAAGCTCAAATTAGCGAAACAAATAAGCGCTTTTTTTGGGTGCAGAGTGGATCGCTATCAATTGGAGACATCCGATCCGATAAAAAATGGATGGTTAGATTCTTTGTACGGTTAAAAAGGAAAAAGAAAAAATTAGACGTAAAAGATCGGAACGAGATTGCTCTTTCTCATTTCCCCGTCTCCTCCTCTTCTTGTGATCTTTAAAAAATGGGCCTACTCTATTCAAAGCCCAACTTCAGCCCTTCTTTCTCCTGTGATCTTTCTTCCGTGGATCCATATTATTATTTCCCAAATCTTCTCTGACATAATAGAGACCGTGCGGCTGTGCAAGGCGGTGAGGCGGTGAGGCGGTGTAGGCACCAGCGAGTGGCGATCGGTACTAGACGGGCTACGGCAGAGCTTCTCGCCTGATACTTTTTGCTAATTAACTTAATTGATTTCTTCAGAGTTCAGACTTCAGACAAAACAGTAACCTTTTTATAAACTAAATTGATTTTGGTTAGTGTAAGGTCACAAAGCGAGCTTTACAATTAGAAATTATAGTCTTTTGGGCTGCTCATTAGACCTGGTCAGTTTATTCATTGGATATTATTCACAAAGACTTTTCCTAGAGACAAATTTGCTAGGTTAACATTCTATAATTGAAATCACAGAAACTAAGAAGTTCAGATGATATTATTGTATTCTATATTACAACTATATATGTTCAAATTTCGGCCTTAACCAATCATTGTATTCTACTGAAATCCATAATCCGATTGAGGATGTGGGCATGTGACTGTACTTATAAACTAAGCCAATTATTTTGCAGCCTTCTCAGTTTTCAATTTTTGCAATTTTGGCTCAATACTTCATACACTCAAATACTCAATAGGATCTTTTGGTTGCTCTCCTAATTAGGATCTTAAAATACCGGTACCAGGTCACTACCTATATTGCTTGCTGTCATGCTCGGAAAAAGACTGAATGGACCATCACAAACCAATTAAGATCAGTCCTTCAAATCTCGGCCTACTCCGTCTCTAAATCCTGGTTCCGCCCCTGACCACAACTAGTCTAGCGGGTGATACTGTGTAACGGGTGAGATTGCTAGTGCTGCTAGCCTGCTAGGTCACTGTTGTGGGGCCTGCGTGGTAGTGAGGTATATCCAGCTCGAGGTCCAGCCGAAATAAGAATTCTTATCGGATCCGGATGGTTTGCATAGCTCTTAATTGAAACCGAAAACTTTCAGGGACGCTTTTGAGTAATTTCAGGTATCACTCTTTCCTGCTCTTTCGTTTGAGATTGAGACCCTATGGATTTGTCGATTCTAGACGGAAGCAGGGAATTCTCCCTTTGCGACGCAAACGAATTATTGTTGATTGCATGCAACAAAGAACTTCTACTCGAAAAGAAACGCAGGTACTCAAATCAATTTCCTCTTATTTGGTAGGTACTAGTTTCGGAATTAGTTGAAGCATGCTCTGAGTTTTAGATGCTATTTCATTACTCCTCAAACTTGTTTTACACTAAATTACACATCTTTTGATGTAGAATGCAAGATATAGAGTTTAGGGTTTTAGGGTTTAGCAAAGAATTGAATAGGTTATGATCTGTTTGTGCCCAAAAGCTGATAGTAGAACTATTCTACACAATTTATGTTGTGGTAAAGTTAACTTCTTCTTTTTTTTTTTTTTTTTTTTTTTTTTGTATGAGTTCAGATGGTTGCAATTGTCACCTTATATCTCATGTGGCTCCAAGCTGGTTCCGCGCAAAAGACCCAAATTCTTGTCTGAAAAGTAAGTGTTTTTCAAACTTCAAATTTTATGTGCTTTTCAAAAATCATAAAGCATTCTTAAGGTAATATATGTGCATCGAATGGCTGTGTATTGGAAGTCTCAGACAACAATTCAGTTCAAAATAGTATAATTTTGTGTTCGCAAGATATGACACCCATTGATATCTATGGAAAGTTATTTGTTAATTAAGAGGGGCTGAAATTTATAAATTATGGCTCTAATTGCATGCTCTTTTTGTCAATCTAGGTTTGTTCCTGAATCATATATTCGAAATGATGAGGTATGTTTTTATTCTTCAAAATCATAATAAAGGCTTTTGTACTTGTTCCTGGGTTGTCCGTCTGATTTGAATCATTATTGGGAATTATTTCCATAATAGTTTGTGGGAACTTATTTGTAATATATCAATTATTTCAAATCATGCATTATACTATTTCAAAAGTGCCCAGACAGTCTTGCAAACTGGTACCAGACTACCAGCACACCGTACTGTTGCATAAAGGTTATTCGTAACTTGCAATGTTTTGCTTTGTATTGTTTTACCATAACAGGAGGATTTCTGCCCTTAAGTCAGTTGAAATCATCCATGAAATTGTTGCATTTGTTGAACCTAAAGTTCTTTTCTTGCATATCAGGTCTCTTGTGATGTTGTGAGGAGTACTGTTGAAGAAAGCTTCAAACCCTTATGCAATAATCAATCCCAACATCATGTGGTTGCTAATTCTTTTGACCCCTGTAATGCTAGTATAATGGAGGGCAAAGAGAGAATTTTATCTATCACTAGAGGCTTGACTAATACCGCGCTTTACTCAATTGCTTGTATGGTCACTCGCAACAATCTGAAATTCAAGAGAACTAGATTAGAGTTGATAGAAATTGTCAAAGATCACTTTACAAATTATCTATTAGACGTAAGTCAAGAACCTGATAAACTCTTCCAGCTGTCAAAAATATTCAAAAACCCTAGCAGCTATATGCAAAATAACCTACAAACTGTTACGCCTGTCACGGAGCATCTTCGAGTATCTATTTCCAAAACCTTGGAGAGACTAAAGGAGTTAACTGTTCGAGAGCTTGATGCAATTTTTCGAAAGCTTAGTGGGGTAAAGGTAAAACCTCACTTCCCACCTGTCATTAAGACTCATTGCAGTACACAAACCCTTTTATTAAGAGTTGAAAAGTTGTGCAGCCAATATTTATCAGGCCTACAGGATGGCCAAGAAATACCAAAGAAATTTGCGAACGGGCTGACAGTTATAATTTTGGCGCTCCATAGTTATTCTGGCCATATTAACATACCAATTTCTGAGTTCTGCCAGTTTCCAGATGAGGTTATTTGTACCCAGATGGAAATTCTGCATGCCATTTGGTCATTGCCTAAGCTGCAAAAAGAAGAACTAGAAACCTTGATACCTCTTATTGACCCAACTAGTATGGTACCAAGGAACTCTTTCAGAAATACACTTAGAAAGTATATGATGGAGTATTTGTTTACATGTGATGAAATGAATATCCCAAAAGAATTACTAAGGGCTGTTGATATAGTCAATAAGAGGTCACAAGTCGAACCCAATTTATTTTCTAAAGAGAGTAGAGAAAAAGAGGTGGAGGCAGTATTGAATGTCAGCTGCTACCTCAAATCAGTTTCTACAAATCTAATTCTGGAAAGAGAGAGTGAGAGAAGTGTTGATGCTGTTGAGAGTGAGAGAAATGACGAGGGAGAGAATAATTGGCCTTCTGAAAATAATGACTTTGAATTTTGTGGAACCGATTATTTTTCTAATTTGGTCGGGGAAGGGTTAGGAAAAGATTTGGAGGGGTTTTCCTCTAATTACATGTCGGAATCCGTAAATTCTGCAAAAGTTAGTTTTAGAACTGATGGTTGTAAAATACCAAAGAAATCATCAAAGAATGGTGCATCAAATAATGGGAGTGAAATCGAAATAAATGAAATTTGTGATGAAGCAGCTGTTGTTGCACATAAATTGATTGGTCATGTGATACATGGCTTTTTGAAACTGGAGAAGAAAGAGACAGATGACTGGACTACGTCTTATCTCACAGACGGATTGCCAAATGCAGACAATGATGGAGGTACTTTGTTTTGATTGTTGTTGCTGATATATTATTTTTTCTGCAATTGTGGTATTTGACTTGTTCAGGTCTCAGATTGTGCTTAAATTGATTAAATAATAACAGGTCGAAAAACTAAGTCAAATGCTGATGAGGAGACTAATATTCTTTTCAATTCTATAGAGGATATACTGCCTTCATTTCCAAAGAGGTCTCCCCCACCCCCTAAATCTAAAAAATAAATAAATAAATTGACTGTAACTAGGTTACTCATTTTTCATTTTCTTTTTTTGCTATGCAGTTCTCTCGCTAAAGTCGAGTTCCTAATGAAACTCTAGATACCTGATGGAGAAGTCTGAGGACTAACCGTCCATAAATCCTAGTATATATTACATGGGTGATTGAAATGCTGGAGCACTTGATTAGAAAAAGCATATTAATATAATATTCCAGATTCGGGTGTTAGCCTTCTAAGAAAATGAGTATAAAGTTTTTTCTCAAGTTTTTGTCCTTCTTTTTAGTTATCTTTTATTATATTACTTCTTTACTTTTAGAATTGCAGCGTGAATAAGCCTTCATTGCAGCAAGTAGAATTCCACGCTCCACAATTCATTGACTAAAATGCAAGCACAAGTAATAAGTGCAACTCATCACTAACAAAGCAAAGATAAATGAGAAATTTATGTAGAACCTAGTACACGAGTAACCAAAAAAAAAAAAAAAAAAAAAAAAAGCAAATTCCCTGCTTGGGGGAAAAAAAAACGAATATTTGTCATTGCTATAAATGGCCGCTGAAATATTCTGCAGTCTGGCTTATAACTTTGTAACAAATTACTTTTATGCTCAGCTGCTAAAGAAACGTAAACACCAATGAATTGTGCACGAAACTGTCAGTTGCCACATTCATAAAAGGACGGCAACTGGAATTTCAAACTCTTAGCAAACATAAATGTATCATTGCTATAAATGCCCGCTGTGATATTCTGCAGTTTGGCTAGAACTTTGCTACAAATTATTTGTATGCTCAGCTGCCAAAGAAACACCAAAACGTAAGGACAAACGTAAACACCAACGTATTCTGATTTGTGCACGAAATTGTCAGTTGCTACATTCACAAAGGACGGAGAATGGAATTTCAAACTCTTAGCAAAAATAAATCAAGTTTGCATTCAAGTTTGCTTGATACATTTTAACGCTACCCCCGTTCAATTTATTCATTGTTCAATATCATGTCTGGACAAATTCTCAAGCCTGGTCTCATCCCTCCTGCTGTGAATGGCTCCGATACTCGAACATTAATAACCATACGTGCTATTTTACACGTACAGTACACCAGGAAACTATAATTCTCATTGACAATATATATAGGTAACTCTAATTAGGCGAGAGCTAAAAATCAACACAATTTAAAGATACACTGGGGAAAAGAAAAAAAAGGTCTAATTTAGAGTACAACATACTGTCCGAACTAAACTAATCAAGCACAAATCTCAGAAATATCACAAGTATGACGTTATTATCAGTTTTCGCAGCTTCTAAAGGTACATTGCACATGAGAACATCCTGATCGAAATAATTCATCCATTTTGCAAACAAGACCATAGTGACATATCATCTGTTATGCTGTCTTCAATGTCGATCATGGTTCCTGAAAAACAAAAGTGAAGCAAAAGTTTAAAAGCAATTCCAAAATATGAAGGGATTAAAGATACCAATCTCAGTGTTACGGTGATGTGATAGACGTTATTTACTACTACTTGACAATGCATGGAGTAACTGATACTGCAATGAAATCTGCTAAAACAAAAGGCAAAAGGAACAACACTTGGTACAACAGGTAGTCCTGTCCTGGGATGAGCTGGGTTTAATATATGTCAAAGTATCAGCTCAACAGTCTTTATAAGAAGAGGGAGGTAAGATGTACCTATGACGATCATAATCCCTAGAGCGATGGTCCCTAGGAGAACGAGAGCGGTGGCGGCTTCTAGAGTCATAACTGCGGGACCGGCTCGAGTCCCTATCTCTATCCCTTTCTCTGTCTCTGTCACGATCGCCGCCTCTATCATAACCACGATCACGATCATAAGAGCGGTCATAATCCCTATCCCTGTCTCTATCCCTGTCCCTCCTGTCATAGTCTCCCCTCTCTCTGTCGCGGTCACGGCTTCCTCCTCTGTCCCTTTCAAGGCTCCTTTCCTTTGACCTACTTTATCAAATTCACACCATATCATTTAATGCAGTTGACTTTTGCAACACACTTAAAAAAAAAAAAGATCTTTCTCATCATTCCTTTCTTTTCCTTGGTTAGTAATTGAGGTGTTTTGCTAAGTTTATGTCAGGTTCAACCCACAAGACTTGGTATTAACAGTCAGTTTAGATTCTTAGCCAGTACCATTACCTGAAATTAAAACTATGTATGCACGAGAATGAAAGGTAAATACCTCCGGTCGGTCTCTTCCCGAACTTTTTTCCTCCTCTTCTCCCTCTCTTCCTGTGAAATTAAAAACATAACAATCAAATACAACGATACATTAACTTGCAAGTTACAATTAACCACCACGTGAAGAGATCTTGAGCAGAGTTTCTAGTTCCAGCCTGTTGTAACAGTTACATAGATTACATCAAACTAATAAGATAATTTCAAAAAATAATTACAAGCCTGACCATTAGTTCTTTTAGCTTTTCACGTATTAGCATGTAGCCCATGTGGAGTTTGCCTCCAAAATGATCAGCCAACCGACGGTCACTGTTCACAAAAGAAGAATATAATTATATAAATTTAATATAAGCACTCTTGACTCTTGAGGATATAAACCCAATTTGAACTTCTTGTTTCTGCTACTCAATTCAAATACATTTCCAACATAAAACAAGACATTCATCCACAAATTAAAGATGGAAATGACAAAACAAAAATTTAAAAAAAATAAAGCACGCACAGATTTAGCTTGAAAAGTAATCTTGTATAATTGGGGCCCAAAAAAGCCTGCTAATAACAAAGCATGCAATGCAATGTCAAAAGTTTTACTCCATTCCATTAATGGCATATTTTTTTTTTTTTATGATATATGCGCTAGAAAACTTCAGATCTGCACATATGACGCTCAACAAGTTTCAGAGTATTGTCCTAGATTCAAAACTACCCTGGTTCTAAATGTTAAGCGGACACACAAGAAAGCAAGCATGAAGCACAAGTTCTAATCATACCATACTGAGACCATAACAAGTGTATAATTTTTAAAGTCTCAGAAACATCTGCTATACAATTGCAACCTCATGAAATAAGCAAGAGGTTTATATTTTTTTCAGTCATTCTCAAAGGAATATAAAATTGATAAAAGAGATGTACAAAAGGTATAGGTTAATTTACCTGTCATAGACACTCAAGAAAGCCCCACATATGTCACACAGCCGTAATTTCTGATCAGTCTGAATAACAGTTCAGAAATTAGTAGTATTCCAAAATTTCTTCACCAAACAGGTACACGCAAATTTCTACCCCATTTGGTATATACGATGATCCATATTCAGACTGGTCTAGAAATGCTAGGAGAAATCATGAAATTGAGCATGGCTCTCATGAGGAACAAATACTATGGCACTATAAGCTAGAAGGCAAATATTTCACTGGCCTTCAGATTGCAATTTACATAGCAAATAGATGTTACCAGTTACCACTGTCAGGTAAAGGGCACTACAATGCAAGGGACAAGGGATTTTTATCATTGATTCTGTGCCTGGAGGCTAAAATCAGTTTTTGATGGTTGCAATTGAATATTTTCCCCAAGGAAAAATCCTATGCAAAGCTGCTAGAAAAACAATAGAATTTGTACACAATAAAGTTGTGTTATACTGTTATGGTTCAGTTTGCCAAGAGCAATTCATAACGATCAAATTCAATAGCACTGCACGTAGAATTTTTTTTGGGGGGATTATAACACTGAACAGAGATTCACAGCTATTAAAGTGCCATGGCCAGATGAATAATTGCAAGAAAATAATACTTTAAAAATTTATTCTTAAATAAACTAACATAAAACAGATGACTAGCCTGTGTCTATATATTTCACTTTTCCAAGTAAAAATATAAATACTAATCAAACTTACAATGCGAACATCATTGGCAATTTTAGAAGCATCTGAAGCAGCAGGTTCAGGGCGTCCACCCAACTTCACGAAGGAAATTAACAAATCTCATAATTGAATACAGATAAATAAAAACAAACATATATTTAGTTCTAAATAAAATAATTAAAATTTGCAAATAATGGTAATAACCTTCTTCAGAGCCTCTGCTTCTTCCAACAACTTCTGAGCCTCGTCTATCATTCCCATCTCACCTACACAGGAAAGCAACACAAATAAATCACAAACAAGAAATTTTCATAATTGTCCTTTCAAAATAATAAACTAACACTCATTTCCCCAACCAACCAACCCAAAAAATAAAAGAAAAAGAAATTGCCCTATCAATATTTTTTTTTTCGAGACATTGGCAGAGGCTGCCAAAGATACCCTATCAATATATTCCCAACAATATGTGAGAATATCTTTTTTAACCTTGATGCAAATACTATGCATACCCAGCCATTCTCCCAGCTTAAGGGGTAAAATTCGTCCTTTTTATCAAAAATATTTGACTGTAGGAGGATGAATTTGTGGTCTTCAGTGACATTCCGGAGGCTATATGTTTACTACTTTTGATGGGGTGCCCTATGTCGCCCTTGATTTTTATACTAACTAGGGAATTTTTATCAAGATTGATTAACAAAATATTTCCAACAAAATTTATGCAAGAGATGAACTGCAAACAAACCGAGTTCTTCAGCCTTCTTAAGCTTCTCATTAATGAGCTCTTGTGTTTTAGGGTCGGGAGGTGGGCCCATTGTTGCAGCAGCAGGGTTGCCTTGACCCTGGGCCATAAGTAAAGCAGCTCTGTCCTTGTTAAATGCATCAAGCAACAGTTGCGACTGCAGAAAATTGCAACAGAAAACAAAAAGCTTAAGAAACGCACCTGAAATAGTACTTTCAGAAGGCATTTCCAGATATAAGTTGTGTTTTGAAAGAAGTATATACCTGTTTCTCAGCTCTTTGAGTTTTGAACTCTTCAACCTCTTCCAGGGCTCGTATTTTATTGTCAGTTTTACCTTCCAAATCTGAAAAGTACAACAACTCAGATTTCTGATTATAAGAACTTTTTTGGACAAGAAAATAAACTCAATGTCACAATAATTTAAGAGAAGAAACAGAAAATTAAACTGCTTCACAACATAAATTCTGACTACAAATACCACTGCTTGTTGACAAGGCAGAAGTGTTCAAATTTTCACACACACAAAAAAAAAGATTTGCATGATTTAGTGCGCTTTTGATGTAAAATAAGCAACAGGATAACAAGAGAGAGGAACTTTACCAAAAACATCACATTCATTAAGCTTCTCCTTGATTTTCTTTGACAGCTCCATCACTTCTGGTGTCTGCACTTTCAAAACAAACTTCAGCAACACTATCTACTTCAAATAACTACGAAATATACTTCTACATATTTATACCTTTCAAAATAAAATACTTATTGCACATCCGATAAATTCCTCAAAAAATAAGAAGAAAGTGCATCCAATCATATCACCTTAATTTTCTTAATTAAAGAAGAAAAAATATGACCAGACTGCACCTGCAACCTCACTGCCCCTCTCCAGGAAAATGTTAGAAAGGAACAATATGTCAGCATTTTCCAAAATACTCTATCCTCATTTAGCATTAGATAACCATACATTTAATAGCACACATCCAAACACAAAAGGGAATGCATGTAAACCATTACTAATTGAGAAATACATGTATTAAGGCATGTCCACAAGGCCACAACATCATAACATGCCTTCAACAACCCACCACATGGCAGGGATCACCTGGCTGTCTTATTGCAAAGTTATATTTTTATAGCACCGATTTGCTCCATTTGCTAAGGATGGTAAATTGGTGAAAAGAAAACTATTATAATGCAAACTACAGAACTACTGTAACAGAAAGATCAGCCATGTGCCACAACATGTTTCTTCAATGAATTTGATTGAAGGGAACATAACAAAATCACAAAAATGCCCACAAAAACTAAATTACCTGAGTAACTTCTGACACAGAAATGGCGATTGCAGCTTTAGCATCTTCCTCAGACAACCTCTTAAGAGCTCTTTGGATTTTTCTTTCGCACTCCACAATAAGCCTATCTATTTTGTCTTCCAATTCTCTGTCGTAGTTATCTTCTCCCCTATCTCTGGCTTCTTCATATCTACTCAAAATTCAGGAAATACTTGTACAAAAGTTGTAAAACAACAAATCTGAATTTTGGTAAAAACCCAAAAGAATGCTGTTCCAGAACAAAACGCCAATCTAAGTTTTTACAACTACAGAGTTACAAAAGGATACTCTTTTCTGAGCTGTAAAGAGTGCACCTTCGGGCAAGGACCCATGTCCATTTTCTGAAATTTTCAGCAACAAATTGCACATTAGAGATGCAACCCAGTTAACAGGGCTCATTCAATAGATCAAATGTAGTCCACTAATAGAACCCAACTTAACCTTAAAGGAATTAATGAAAATTATGTAGATCAGTATAAACAGAAACCCATTTGGTTATAGGAGAAATTGAGTGTGAAGGAATACATAGAAAGAATATGTAAAAGTGAGAAAGGATAGAGAGATACAGTGAGCTGGAAGAGATCGTGGGGACAGAGGCCAGAGAGGAAGAGGCGACAGACATCCCGATCGTAGAACTTGTGCTTGACTTCTCGCGTCTCGCCATTTCGGTTCGCTCCCATGAGCACATCCAGCTGCTTCCTTATCGCATCCATTTCTCTCTCTCTGTCGCTCTCCCTCTCTCTCTCTCCCTCTCTCAGTGGATTGGGATTAGGGTTTTAGTGGGGTCCGGTTCGAGTTAGGGTTTGGTCGAAGCCTAGAAGGAGGTCGACGAATCGAAGCACACTGGATTGGGTTTTTTTCGATTTAAGCCCTTTGGTTTTATAATATTCTTTTTCGAGCTCTATGGCTTTTTTTTTTTTTTTTTTTTTAAAGAGTCCGTTGTGACAAAAAATAAAATTGTCTCGTGAAACTGTGAAAGTGATAATAATTTTATTCTTAAATTTTCTTTTTTCTTTTGAAACTAAGAACCCCAAGAAGGGGTGCCATTTCCATAAAACTAAACTAGTCACTACCGGTGACTAAAGTAACAAGTATTACAAACAAACTGAAAATCAAAAGCTGAGTCTGAAAAGTATCTCCAACTAAAAACACTAAAAAACCAAAAACCCATTAAAACCAAACTAAAAACAGCCATCAATCATCATCTTCTGAAACATCTTCCACTATCACTTCCTCCATATTCTCATTTGTCCTCTGTGCATCTTCATCGGTGGGAGTTTGAGCTTCTCCTGGAGTCGAAACAATTCTTTGAACATCCTCACTTCCTGGAATATTTGCTGCAAATCCACTGAATTGCCCCCTGTTTTGTGAACCTCCAGAGGTCCCTGCATCTGTAATTGAACCAACTTGGATATTGGTCAGAAAACGCATGACTCATGTGTTCACGTTTGCTAAGCCAGCTTCAATTCCTGAAGCAGTACCTGTCCAAGTCAGAAAAAGATTTGCAATTTGATGAGCCAACATTGTAAAATTACTACTATTTGTATCTTTAAAGATACAACTATTCCTATTATTCCATTGGACCCAGCATGCTATAGCTACAAAATTCAAAGCAAAAATTCTGTTTGATTTTGGAAGACATAAGCCACTGTTCCAAAGACTGAATAAGTCATCAAACTGCAGGGAAATTTTTCTTAAATTAAAATTATTAAAAAAGGCCCAAATGTTACTGAAAGGCAAACAGTGAATCATTAAGTGATTTACTGATTATGCACTTTGACACAAAGGGCATTTAATAGGACCAATCCCACCTTTTTTGCAAAGATTATCTTGAGTTAAAACTTTATTATTCAAAACTAGCCAAAAGAAAAGCTTAATTTTAAGAGGGACCTTAAGTATCCAAACTGATTTAGCTAAATCAGTTCTAACTCCACCATTATTTAACAAAGCATATACTGAACTGACTGAAAAAGAACCATTTGCTTCTAAAGTCCAAATGGCTGAGTCTTCATCATTTGAGAAAGGAAACTCGTGGAGAATCCTAAAAAGCTCAGTTTTTTCTATTCTAAGATTAGCTGAAATACCCCTTGTAAAAAATAAATTTGGATTACCCCTATTCCAGATATCTTCTACAGAAGCATTTGGTTTTAAAGTCTTATCATAAGCTAAAGGAAAACTATTCTCAAAGGTACTGTCTCCAAACCAAATGTCATACCAGAAACTTATTTTTCTGCCATTGTCTACTAACTTCTTCATACCAATTCTGAGTAATGGTATGAGAGAATTGATTTCCTTCCAGAAAAAAGAGCTGTTAACTGGGCATCTTCCTTTATAAATAACTGTAACCACTTCCTTCCAAATAGAATTGTGGTTTGCATTATTTATTTTCCATACCCATTTTCCTAACAAAGCTGAATTCATCTCAGATAAGTTTAGAATTCCCCAACCCTCATTTTCTTTTTTCCTACAAATTGTCTTCCAATTGGCCAGATTGTATTTTCTGGAGTTATTACCCTGAAAATTACTCCATAAAAACCTCCTTCTATAGAAATCAATCTTTTGAATGACCCAAGCTGGACATTTAAATAGTGATAAGTGATACAGGTGTAAAGCAGACAACACTGAGTTTACTAAAATTAATCTACCCCCTAAAGATAGAAGATTACCCTTCCAATTAGCTAATTTCTTATTGACTTTGTCAATCAAGAGGTTCCAATCAGCTTTACATGGTTTTTTCCAATGTAAAGGGACACCTAAATATTTCATAGGTAAATTCCCTATTTTACAGTGTAAAATTTGGGCTAGTTCTTCTGTTAAACTACTATTCAAATTCAAAGGAATGATTTCTGACTTAGCATAATTTATTTTAAGTCCTGAAATACCCTCAAAGGCTTTTAGAGCCCAAGCAAGCTTTTCTACAACTATTGTATCAGCTTTAACAAAGAGAAGTATGTCATCTGCATACTGCAAATGAAACACCTTCTTGTTATTAGCTAAAACAGGACCTAAACCTTCTAAATGATTATTTAAAACCCCCTTTTCCAAAATTTTTGTAAGCCCTTCTGCTGCCAAAATGAAAAGATAAGGAGAAAGATGATCTCCTTGTCTTAAACTTTTTTTGCATTCAAAGAACTCTCCTAACTTGTCATTTAAATTTACTGCAGTATTACCACCTACTAGCAGCTTATCTATCCAATGAATCAACTTTTCATCAAAACCTCTTTGCTTCAAGGTTAATAATAAATACTGCCAATTTACATTGTCAAAGGCTTTCTCAAAATCTAATTTTAATAAAATGCCTTTTTCTTTGTGGCAATGAGCAAAGTGGATAATCTCCTGAGCTGCTGCAACTCCTTCCAAAATATATCTTCCCTTCGAAAAAGTACTTTGATTGAGGGAGATAAGTCTTGAAAGGATAGAAATTAACCTATTGGCAATTACTTTGGAGAAAATTTTGAAAATACAATTAATTAAACTTATAGGCCTAAATTCATTTATCCTAGCTGCATCAGCAATCTTGGGTATAAGGCAGAGAGAAGCTTTATTTAAATAAGCCAAATCTAATGTACCTTCATAGAAATCATTAAAAAGACTAAGAAGATCCCCCTTAACGAACTCCAAAAAATGCTGATAAAACAACATTGGAAAGCCATCTGGCCCTGGAGCTTTATCTGGGTGCATCTGGAAGACTGCTATTTTAATTTCCTCCAAAGTGAAAGGAGCTATTAAAGTTTCATTTTCTTCCACTGTAACTAGCTACCCAAACATTATCTCTTAGATTCCCCCATAATTGATTTTCAGATCCCAAAAGGGACTTATAAAAATCAAGAATATGAGAGGATATTAAAGAAGAATCCCTAGATTCCTCTCCATTTATTACTAGATGATTAATCAGATTTTTCCTCTTTCTAATTGTAGCATACCTATGAAAAAACTTAGTATTAGCATCTCCTTCTCTAATCCAAGTTAATCTTGACCTCTGCTTCCAATAGATTGTTTCATTGGCATGTATTTCATAAAGGTCAGTTTTTGCTTTAATAAAGGAAGCTAATTCTGTTTCTTCTAACCTTCTATCTTCTAACTTTTCTTCCCAAGACTTAATGTCATTAGTCAAAGAAATTTTGTTATCTCTAATTTCTCTACCTAAATTGCTACTCCAACCTTTAAACTTCTTCTGGAGAATTAAATTTTTTGTTTCCCAATTAAAAGCTTTATCAGTACCTAAGTTTATCTCTGACCACCATCTTTGCAAGTTCTGATTTAAGTTCTCTTGAGACAACCAACATTTTTCAAACCTAAACTTAGAAAAATTTGTTTGTCTCATACTACCTGAATCCAGAACTATGGGTGTATGGTCTGAATAAATTCTAGCTAAGCTATAGGAATAAGTATTATCAAAGCTGTCTTTCCAATCTTGATTTGTTAAAAACCTATCCAAACAAGACATTTGTCTTCCATCCCTTGCCCATGAAAACTTCCTATCAACACATCTCAGATCTAATAAATTAAATCTATTTATAAAGTTGTTAAAGTTATTCATGTTTCTAGGGTGAAATGAAACTCCTACTTTTTCTAGTCTATTTCTAATTGCATTAAAATCGCCTCCTATAACCCAAGGTTTGTTATTGGAGTGCCCAATAGTGTTGAGTTCCCTCCAAAACTTAACTTTTTGGTTATCAGCAATTGGACCATAAACAAAAGAAAAAAGGTAATCTTTTGAGTCTAATTTATACTTTACCATTACTGAAATTGAAAACTCTCTAATTTCCCACAACTTAATGTCAAAATTAGAATCTTCAACTCCTACTAAAATTCCCCTTGAAGCTCCTTTTGAGGGTAAAAAATTTCAATTATACCCAAGAGCTAAAGAGTCCAAGAATCTTTTTGAGAAAGATTCTCTTTTTGTCTCCTGAATAGAAAAAATACTTAGTTTCTGCTGTTTGATATAATCTCTCAGCTGTCCTAATTTATTACTACCCCTAAGACCTCTTATATTCCATGAGATTGTCTTCATAAAATAAACTAAAGGGACAAAACACTTTATTATTAAGAACATTAATGCTTCTGGTTAACTCCATTAGCATATCTATAACCCTAGAAGGCTCAGAATTCCTCAGAATTTGCACCCTTCTAATTCTATTATCCCAATTGTCTCCAAAGGAAATACCAAAGTCCTCTAGAAGATTAACAATTTGGGAATCAGTTAGTCTACTTAAATGAGAAAGACCAGCAAGAAAGGGCAAATCTGCAGTGTCCATTTCAGGATAGCTTTGATGAATGTCCAATTGCAATCTTTCTGAATTGACTTCATCATCAGTCAAAAGATGCATTGAACCATTAACTCTACTCCTATCTGAAATACTAGATGTGTTTGAGAAAATTTCCTCCTCTACATCCGATCTCTGATTTTCTACTTTTATTAATTGAGAGAAATCATTGCTGATCTCAATCTCCTTTCCTGATATAGTAGAAACCATTGGAACCAAATTTTCCACAGTACTATCAGAACTAAAGCTTGCATTTAAATCTACCAACTTTAAATGCAGAGAGCAATCAGAAACTGATTCCTCAAAAACAGGATTATTAATTATACTTAAATTATCATTCAAGTGCACATCCTCTATACTAGAGATACTACTATTATTATCAGAGTCTACATCTATGCTATGAGTCATTAAGTTAGCTAAAGAATCAGACAGCATATTAATTGACTCCAAACAATCAGCCAAATAATTGTTTACTACTAAATTATCTAATAACTGAGGGGGAGTATGATTCATACCTTGAGTTGAAGGCTTCAAAGGAGCTGAAATCACTATTTCCACTTGATTCTCACTCTCAGTTTCAAAGACCACAGCATCTTCAACTTTGTCCCCATCTTTGAATAAAGACTTGACAATTGAAGATTTCTTCTTAGCCTGGGCCCTTTTCACTCTTCTACATACTTCATTCTCCAGTTTCTTCAGCTTCTGTATCTGCTCCATCTGGGCCTGCATTGCCTTGTTTCTACTTTCCACTTCAGCATTATTTCTCTCAGCTTCTTCCAGCCTCTTGAGTAATGCCACCTTCTCAAATTCAAAAGACTGAAGGTGCATAATATCAGCTCTGTTTGGTCTTGAGATAGCCACATTGCTACTATCTTCATTCTCTTTGGCTAGGGAGATTTCCATCTCCACTTCCACAGGAGAAGTATCCTTCAGTGCTGGTTCTGCCATAATAGTTGGGGTAGTCACCCCTGTTGGGATTTCGTGTGTAAGCTAAGGAAGTGTAAATTTTAAAATTTTCTTCACGAATAAGCTCAATACACAAAGGATCTACGTTTCTATGACAATAGCAAGTAAGATTTCAGCAAAACATATCATCAAGCACCTCATGTGCACACATGCAACAGCAAGCAACTTCATTTGAGGAGGGGAGAAGGTTATACCTCAAGAGATTGTCAAATCTCTTTGTAGAGAGAAGCCGATTTCTCTCTAGATCTCTTGGAAACCTTCGGTTTTCGTTTCAGCCGCTGCACCGCCGTTGCAACGCCTTATTTTCCTCTCGGTTCACCTTGAACCTAAACAACAAACTCAACCAATGCTTAGATAGATGGATGGTGAGTTTAGAGCTTAGATCCAACCACCTAGACCTCAAAGAACAAGCTTTCTTTAGGTGGCTAAACTATGCAAGAGAGAAGAGAGTGTTGTGAGTGGGTTTCTTGTTCTCTACACAAGAGAAAAGTTGTAACCAGCCACCAAAACGTGGGAGAGAGAAAAATTGGCTGCCATCCACTCATCCAAGTCCCCTTTTATAAGAGGGCATTAGGGCAACTCATGTGTTAATTGAGAAATTACACTTTTTCCCCCATACACTCTCTTCTAATCAATTTGCAATCTGTTTAGTAAATTAATTTATGAACTAATAATATGAAACATATTATTGCATTATGTGATGTCTATATTATTCCTTATAATGTTTTTCAAACATTATACCAATAATATTCACATTGCTTTCATAAATTATTTACGGACTAAGCATGTCATTTATCATGACATTTATTTTACCATTTTAACACATGTATTTTCATACATCCTATAAAATGTAAAATCTTGTTATTTCACGTTCAGTTGGTGTGACCTTTTAGAGGATCTACGTCATCTTGGTAGTAATATAAATATTTATATTACAAGTTATAAGAGGTTCTATCACTACATTATAGCAGTCCAAACGACATAGTCGATACGTATCCGATCCACTAGTTTTGTGTCTATCCTTGTCTCATGATATTATGAATAATATGCAAAATAGGATCGTGTCATTCTTGCATATATTCGTTTCTTGGTATCTCAAGCGAATTATAATTATAACTACCTCAGTTATATTGCATGCTATATAATTCCGCTTTACCAAGGGGCCCAGTAATATCATAACTCAGATAACTGAGGGACAACGATAATCAATATATAAATCTCTCCCGCACAAGTCACATACAACGAACTACTAATACCCTCCATCAACAGATAACTAAGATCAGTAATGAGATGGTCTTTATCAGTAATCACATTGCATGCTTCTCATGTGAGAAATCCATACATCTCATATCTTGGATTCAAAGACACGATGGAAATATTAATGACACAAAACACAATCCATATAATATTCCATCCCGTTAGGTCATGTTCAATATATATAAAGCATACTCATTTTATACATACTCATGTCATTGAATGATAATCATTTATCAACATTTATAGAACTACAATGTACTTCAATCGACATGACAACCTTTCTCGGTAATTAATGTTCCTCTTAATTACCACGATTGTGAACACATTTAGAATCATATGTTTTCATCTTAAGAGTTCTACGGTTCAAGACCAAGAGCATCTTCTTGAACACTTCTAAAGACATAACATAATAATTCATGGAACAAGAATGTATAACAATAACATTCAAAATCATAAACAATACACAAATTATCATTAACTAAGATAACTTTCAAAACACCCATCCTTCAACCCCTTCATCATACTCCCCCATGATTTCAATGCCCATGTCTTTTCCCATTGCTTTGAGCTTCATGGCCTTATCCCACAACTTAAGCACACTAGAAGCATTTGCTTGAGAAGTTTTGGGATTCTTTGGGGGTACATATTTCACAAAAAGGGTGGCTAGTTGTTCTGAAGGGTGGGATGTGACTGATAGAGGTTTTAATTGGTGGAGCAGAGTCAGCCTTAGTAAGTTTAGTGTCAGCAGCTTTAGCTGTAAAGCCAGGAGGGACAGAATTTGCATGCTTGGCTGAACCAGCAATTGCTGTTAATTTGATGCCAGCTGGTGCATCTAGTGCCAGCACCCCTCCTTTCACAGTCTTAGAACCACTAGATTGTCCCAAACTTGCTTTTTTGGTATCTTTCAAGGCCTTTTTCAAGTCCCTTTTCTCAATCTCCTCCCTATCTTCCATCTGTTTTCCTTTCCCTTTTCCAACCACCTCCTTCTTCTTTTCAGCAATTCTATTTTCATTAAGAGATATTCCTCCCTCCACACTTCTTCTAGCTTGAGATCTGGTAACAACTCCTGGACTTGGGTTGTTTTCAATCAACAATTGTTCTTCTGCATTGGGAGTGTTTCTGAGCTTCCTTTTCTTCCCTCTATTTGTCTTCTTTGCACCAGTTGTAACTTCTTGATGAATTTTGATACCTCCTGCATGCCCTACCACCGGTGGTATACTATTCACTCTAGCTTGCTCATGTAAAGACCACACTAGAGGAGGTATCCTTTTGATACCCTCTGCAAACTCAGAACTGATTTTCTCTTCTTCTACCACAAAAAGTATTTTGACTAACTCCACATTACCATTTGCCCAATGAATTTCATACCATGCTGCATCAGGAATCAGCATTCTTTCTCCTACATCAATTTGAGCTCGAATCCATCTACCTTCCAAACGCATTTGGTTTGGTTCATCCAGGCAGTACAATCTACCAAAAGGCATGATAATCTGACTCACACCATTTCTTGTTCCCCAGCCATATGGAACATTAAAAATTCTCACCGTGAAACGGCTTGGGGGAGATCTTGGATCAAGATCCTTTGCTTCTCTGAGAATAGGACAAAACTTTGATCTTGCATCTGGGAATCTAATCTCCAAGCAACCCCCACGAAACATTTCTCTGCACCATTCGACCGACGGGCCAATTATTTGATACTGCTCATCCTTCAATTTTGTCACCACGAACTAGTCAGGAGGAACCAGTCTTCTCATCTCGCAAATCACATCTGCAAGTGTGATTGTTGCATCTGCTTGAATCACAATACTTCTAACCAATTCTTGCATTCTCTCAGTGACTTCTGCATCTTCTGTCAACTTGGAGATCGAGTACTCCATTGAAGTCGAGGGAGACGCTGCGCTTGAACATTGAGCGGAGAGATCTAGGGTTTGCTTTTGAGAGGTGGTGTGACTAATCGAGGAGGAAGAGACAGACAAGATTGAAGGAATTGAAGAAGATGAAAGGTTACGAATGCTCTGACACTCTTTAGTAGTGTGTCCCGTAAATTTGCAATTCATGCAAAATTTCGGGTCTCTGCAATTCTTCGCTAGATGATCTCTAGCCGTACACTTAAAACACCGCCCCTTTATCCTACGTTCCAGGAGAGATCTTGCCTGAAAATCAAGATTCGTGCCAGATCGCTTAAATCGCGAAGCACGTGACTTATTGAGACGGTTGGGTTGGACCAACGTTGGGCCCTGCAACAACCGTTTCGGCGAAAGTTTGCGAACGACTCAACGGCAAAACAAAAGTTGGTTGCTTTCCGTAACGCTCGATGAGAAACTTCGCCTTTGCCGTTACATCGGAACCGCCGTGTAACGGAGGCCACTCTACGAAACTACTGAGATTCATAGGAGAGAATCTTGGAGCTAATCTTTTTATTTTTTCAGAAAGAATATACTGAAGAACTGAAAGTTCTATCCATGAGTAATTAAATACTAACGGAAATTGTTCCAAACACACGAAATAAATGTATGGCAGCACCGTAGCAGATACTTTCAACTATATATAACTATCGCACTTAAAAGAAAGTCAAATTAACACAAGTTAATCAAAGACGTCATTTAAAAAGATCCCATGGATGTACCTTTTTCCACACAACAACGTACAGAATACAAAGTGGCCACTGGCCAGCTCTGTTTAATTGTTTTATCCAATTTAGGTTGTTAAAAGAAAGCCTTGACTACATGAAGTATTTGGACAAATGCAATATTAAGCATTTACTTTCTTCATTGTTCTTTGACAAAAAAGTGGCGCCAAAAGACCGCCAGCATTAACTCAAAAATAATCTTAAACCTGAACAATGCGCTGCACTAGTTGCTTAACGAAACCCGCACGGCCGCACCTAGTCTGCTATACTGGACACTCTTAATTACATGCATTCTAAATCGATTACATACAATTTACATTGGAATGCATCAATTATTGTGTCCTTTATGAATTATGACTATCGGAATCAATTTTCTTTTCGTTGAATCTTTCCATTGCTAATCAATTTTTGACCGCCCATCGGACAAAACCAAAACTTTATGCTACAATTAATAAACAAAAACATAAAACTATTAAACAACAATACTCGTGCCATAAAGTATGATCCAAAGGCTAAACAAAATACAAGAGTTTGACAAGGTAATATAATGTTGATGTGATCTCCGGTACCAATATCAAATATTACAAAGCTGAAGGATGAAATTAATAAAATACAACACATTATTGACACGAGCTGAGCTACTTTTGTGCCGAGTGATGCTCTAGGCCAACAGCTCATGTTGCATAATTCGTGATGTACAAGAGCTAGAATGTAGGGTAGTGTTGGGGATGACTATGTGAATACTATCAAAGCTATTGTCAGTATATTGCCGACCACCTTATCGCTTTCATAACGAAAACAAATGACTCCATCTGTTTCAGAAATATTTCTTATTAGTAGCACAAATATACAATTCTTATTAGTTAGTAACATAATAAAATTTTCTAATTTGGAATGTAGTCAACGATAATATACAAACGTTGAATATGTTAGCTGCATATATAGGCATGCATATTACATATGCAGATATTCCAACTGCATATGAAATAACTCATGTATCGCTCGATAAGCATTGGTCGTGACCGCATTACTAACATATATTTAGCGATTTATTAACCTAGTACTGATCTAACTAGAAATTACACGACGACATATGGGACACACGACATGTCCTAAGGGTCGAATCTGAAGAAGCTCGTCAAAACATGCTGGGTGGAAGTAATGCTGGCACGGAAGCACTCAAACCTCCATTTTCGTAGAAATTTCATTAATACAAATTGCGTATGTAGGGTCTTGGTCGTCATCCGGCCAACGAGGAGGTAGCAGAAATGGTATAATGGTCGTAAGCTCCAGCTCAGTATTATGTCCTGCTATTAGACAAAGAATGAATTTCTTCAGTAAGTATAGCGAAAGAAGTGTTATGTATTGGAAAAAAGGAGTTAGGTGTAGCTTTGGTTAGTTATACCCCTGTGCAATATTGTACACAATACATTCGAAATACAATTCTTTCTTTTTTTTTTTGAAAAGACCTCCAAAAGAAGTGTACTGGCATTCATTAATGTAGTTTAAATAAGAAACAAACTGAGATTCGAAATACAATTTATTTTACAAATATAATACTTGTGCCATCATTTTCCGTCCTTCGACGTATCCAACACCACTAGATGAGGAAAACTGGTACAATCAATATCAAAGCTATTGTCAGTATATTGCCGACCACCTTATCGCTTTCATAACGGAAACAAATGACTCCATTTGTTTCAGGAATATTTCTTATTAGTAGCACAAATGTACAATTCTTATTAGTTAGTAACATAATAAAATTTTCTAATTTGGAATGTAGTCAACGATACTATACAAACGCTGAATATGTTAGCTGCATATATAGGCATGCATATTACATATGCAGATATTCCAACTGCATATGAAACAACTCATGTATCGCTCGATAAGCATTGGTCGTGACCGCATTACTAACATATATTTAGCGATTTATTAACCTAGTACTGATCTAACTAGAAATTACACGACGACATATGGGACACACGACATGTCCTAAGGGTCGAATCTGAAGAAGCTCGTCAAAACATGCTGGGTGGAAGTAATGCTGGCACGGAAGCACTCAAACCTCCATTTTCGTAGAAATTTCATTAATACAAATTGCGTATGTAGGGTCTTGGTCGTCATCCGGCCAACGAGGAGGTAGCAGAAATGGTATAATGGTCGTAAGCTCCAGCTCAGTATTATGTCCTGCTATTAGACAAAGAATGAATTTCTTCAGTAAGTATAGCGAAAGAAGTGTTATGTATTGGAAAAAAGGAGTTAGGTGTAGCTTTGGTTAGTTATACCCCTGTGCAATATTGTACACAATACATTCGAAATACAATTCTTTCTTTTTTTTTTTGAAAAGACCTCCAAAAGAAGTGTACTGGCATTCATTAATGTAGTTTAAATAAGAAACAAACTGAGATTCAAAATACAATTTATTTTACAAATATATTACTTGTGCCATCATTTTCCGTCCTTCGACGTATCCAACACCACTAGATGAGGAAAACTGGTACAATCAATATCAAAGCTATTGTCAGTATATTGCCGACCACCTTATCGCTTTCATAATGGAAACAAATGACTCCATTTGTTTCAGGAATATTTCTTATTAGTAGCACAAATGTACAATTCTTATTAGTTAGTAACATAATAAAATTTTCTAATTTGGAATGTAGTCAACGATACTATACAAACGCTGAATATGTTAGCTGCATATATAGGCATGCATATTACATATGCAGATATTCCAACTACATATGAAACAACTCATGTATCGCTCGATAAGCATTGGTCGTGACCGCATTACTAACATATATTTAGCGATTTATTAACCTAGTACTGATCTAACTAGAAATTACACGACGACATATGGGACACACGACATGTCCTAAGGGTCGAATCTGAAGAAGCTCGTCAAAACATGCTGGGTGGAAGTAATGCTGGCACGGAAGCACTCAAACCTCCATTTCCGTAGAAATTTCATTAATACAAATTGCGTATGTAGGGTCTTGGTCGTCATCCGGCCAACGAGGAGGTAGCAGAAATGGTATAATGGTCGTAAGCTCCAGCTCAGTATTATGTCCTGCTATTAGACAAAGAATGAATTTCTTCAGTAAGTATAGCGAAAGAAGTGTTATGTATTGGAAAAAAGGAGTTAGGTGTAGCTTTGGTTAGTTATACCCCTGTGCAATATTGTACACAATACATTCGAAATACAATTCTTTCTTTTTTTTTGAAAAGACCTCCAAAAGAAGTGTACAGGCATTCATTAATGTAGTTTAAATAAGAAACAAACTGAGATTCGAAATACAATTTATTTTACAAATATATTACTTGTGCCATCATTTTCCGTCCTTCGACGTATCCAACACCACTAGATGAGGAAAACTGATACAATCAATATCAAAGCTATTGTCAGTATATTGCCGACCACCTTTTCGCTTTCATAATGGAAGCAAATAACTCCATTTGTTTCAAGAATATTTCTTATTAGTAGCACAAAGGTACAATTCTTATTAGTTAGTAACATAATAAAATTTTCTAATTTGGAATGTAGTCAACGATACTATACAAACGTTGAATATGTTAGCTGCATATATAGGCATGCATATTACATATGCAGATATTCCAACTGCATATGAAACAACTCATGTATCGCTCGATAAGCATTGGTCGTGACTGCATTACTAACATATATTTAGCGATTTATTAACCTAGTACTGATCTAACTAGAAATTACACGACGACATATGGGACACACGGCATGTCCTAAGGGTCGAATCTGAAGAAGCTCGTCAAAACATGCTGGGTGGAAGTAATGCTGTCACGGAAGCACTCAAACCTCCATTTCCGTAGAAATTTCATTAATACAAATTGCGTATGTAGGGTCTTGGTCGTCATCCGGCCAACGAGGAGGTAGCAGAAATGGTATAATGGTCGTAAGCTCCAGCTCAGTATTATGTCCTGCTATTAGACAAAGAATGAATTTCTTCAGTAAGTATAGCGAAAGAAGTGTTATGTATTGGAAAAAAGGAGTTAGGTGTAGCTTTGGTTAGTTATACCCCTATGCAATACTGTACACAATACATTCGAAATACAATTCTTTCTTTTTTTTTGAAAAGACCTCCAAAAGAAGTGTACTGGCATTCATTAATGTAGTTTAAATAAGAAACAAACTGAGATTCGAAATACAATTTATTTTATAAATATATTACCTGTGCCATCATTTCTCGTCCTTCGACGTATCCGACACCACTAGATGAGGAAAACTGATACAATCAATATCAAAGCTATTGTTAGTCTATTGCTGACCACCTTTTCGCTATCATAATGGAAGCAAATAACTCCATTTGTTTCAGGAATATTTCTTATTAGTAGCACAAATGTACAATTCTTATTAGTTAGTAACATAATAAAATTTTCTAATTTGGAATGTAGTCAACGATACTATACAAACGTTGAATATGTTAGCTGCATATATAGGCATGTATATTACATATGCAGATATTCCAACTGCATATGAAACAACTCATGTATCGCTCGATAAGCATTGGTCGTGACTGCATTACTAACATATATTTAGCGATTTATTAACCTAGTACTGATCTAACTAGAAATTGCACGACGGCATATGGGACACACGACATGTCCTAAGGGTCGGTTCTGAAGAAGCTCATCAAAACATGCTGGGTGGAAGTAATGCTGGCACGGAAGCACTCAAACCTCCATTCCCGTAGAAATTTCGTCAATTAAAATTACGTATGTAGGAGCTTGGTCGTCATTTGGCCAACGAGGAGGTAGCAGAAATGGTATAATGGTCGTAAGCTCCAGCTCAGTATTATGTCCTGCTATTAGACAAAGAATGAATTTCTTCAGTAAGTATAGCGAAAGAAGTGTTATGTATTGGAAAAAAGGAGTTAGGTGTAGCTTTGGTTAGTTATACCCATGTGCAATATTGTACCCAATACATTTGAAATACAATTCCTTCTTTCTTTTTTTGAAAAGACCTCCAAAAGGAGTGTACTGGCATTTATTAATGTAGTTTAAATAAGAAACAAAGCTGAGATTCGAAATACAATTTATTTGTAAAATATATTACTTGTACCATCATTTCCCGTCCTTCGACGTATCCACCACCACTAGATGAGGAAAACTAAGACAATCAATATCCAAATACTTATCAATCCTAGAACCAATGCATAATAGGGTATGACTTGATTCTGAAATAGACGATTTATCAATATCTCCTTCATCGGAGATGGCACCTCAGTATTATGCAATAACGAAGCTAGTTTATGCTATGTATTATGCTATGCCTAACACAACTTATGTAAATTATCTACGTGGAAATACCAATACCAATGCCATTGCCAAATATTACAAATGTGAAGGATAAAATCGATAAAATACAACACATTATTGACACGAGCTGAGCTGCTTTTGTGTCGAGTGATGCTCTAGGCCAACAGCTTATGGTGCATAATTCGTAATGTACAAGAGCTAGAATGTAGGGTAGTGTTGGGGATGACTATGCGAATACTATCAAAGCTATTGTCAGTATATTGCCGACCACCTTATCATTTTCATAATGGAAACAAATGACTCCATTTGTTTCAGGAATATTTCTTATTAGTAGCACAAATAACTCCATTTGAAATTTCAAAGCTCAATGTTATGAGAGGCAGAGGTATATATCTTCAAGTTTACTTTCTTAGTTGATTAAATTGAATATTATGTTTAGTTCAATTGTTCTTAGGTGCTGTCAGAATGGTGCATTCCAGTAATTGTTTTCTCTTTAAGTATCAAAAGCACTTCACTGGAAATGTTTAGTTGTACCGTTACTGTTGGATACAAACTTTGGCACTGGTTTTGTTGAATCATTAGGTAAACTAATCATTGATACAAATTCTTTTTAATAATGCCAAGTAGCCTCGATGTAGTATCTATTTGATCTATTTGATTTGTTTGTGCTAATTTTGGTTGTTCCAGCAATTTTGGTGTGAGAAGGAAGAACAACAAGGTGATTCAATACTTCTGCAGCTGGTTTTGTTGATTTTAGGTGAGCAATAGCAAACAGTGTTACATTTTATTTATTCTATCTTTTCCATCTAGCTTAAATCTGAATAAAATCAATAAATATTTCTCTTATTGATATTTTTATTTTTGTTTACAGTTCTGTATCAAATATGCTGAGTTTCATTTCCTCATCTAATTTTGGTCATTTTTTTCATTAATTAATTTTTCTTTTGTAATAATTTTCATGTTGAAATTACTATATGGACCTTTCGTAAAGGAATGTTTACTATTTATCTGATTGGTTTTCATACTTCAGTCTCCTGCTTATAGCAAAGGTTTTCTTTTGAAGTGGTATCCGTCGTTTATCTTTATTTGTGGATGGCACTCAAAAGTTTTTTGTACTGCAGTAAGTGCTACTTCAGATGGATAAGAAATAGTTTTTAACTGAAGTGTTTGCCATGTCTAAATCATTTTTTTATTGTCCATTTGGCCTCTTTTTCTTATATGGCAGGCAATTAGTTTCACAAGAGTGTGTATGAGGAGAAATGGAATTTAATTTTTAATAAAATACTATTGGCTCGTAATAAGTCCATATGCTTTTGGACAGTAAACCTGCTCTTATGAATCCAATCAAACATAAATGAAAATATCGAAAGTTGTAATAAAATAAGGTAATGATAACAATAGTTGGTTAAACACTAGGAGGCACCAAAGCCACTCCGACAGATCCAAGCCGAGCTTCAACACCTTTGTGTCCGAGGTAACCTCTCTCTTATTAGATTCCTAAATCTCCACTGTTTCAAATTTTTTATTCAATTTCTATTACTATTATTATAGTATTATATCTTAATTCCTTGATTTATTTACTAATTTTTCCTTTTTGTTTTCAATTTCACATCAATTAGTCTGAGTTCAATGGAAGGCAGCGGCTCTAGCAAATTGAAATCCTCATTATGAAAATTCTTTTTTAATTTCATATTCTCTTTCTTAGATTATTGTTGTGCTAATTTCATTATATTGCTACAATTATAACTTTATTTTAATACAACTTCGATTCACAAAAATAATTAATACTATTATAAGTCTTGAACCTGTCATCCTTACTGGTACCACAATATTTTTCCCTTCACAGAAGCACTTGTGCTAATTTCCTTTTCTACACATTTATTTTGTTTTTTCTATAGTTCTACAGGCACTTCGTCAGTATGAGATAATATGTGTAGAAGATTTGGTGCATGAGGTTATACTCAGGAGTTCGACATCAATGGTGCTTAAACCTGAACATATTTGGATGTGAATTCTTATTGGATTTTGGATGTGAATCCATGGACCCTATTTATGTGACTCGACCCGAATCCATTTGAGGCTTTGTCTGATGTAATTCTTGTGGTTTTGATGATTTTGCATCTGATCTCAGTGTACGTTGAGGCTTCATAGGCTCTGTTTCTTTGTGTTATGTATGGCTTGCTCTTAATCTGTGGAGATTTTTGTAAGCTAAGTCCAAGTGAAACTGAGAAGTTTAAATGGATCTATGTGAAATAAAACTAGAACTCGAAACAATTTAAAAGAATCAAAGATTAATCAATCAAGTTAAGTAAATACTTAACAATATGTTTTAATATATTTTTAGTTGCCTTGCTTTTTTCGATGTAATAATCTAAGATAGGAACAACATTTTAACCAACTTCTGATAGTTAATTTGGAACAACAGTAATTGAAATATTTACATTTTCTTGATAGCCCCTGTGTGATAATTCAGACATTTTGCATTGTATGCAGGAGTATAATTGATTTTATGATTTTGCTGCGGCACACATGAATTTAAATAATCTGTTTTGGCAATTGAAATCTCCATTATGTAAGAGGATACTAATAAATTAAAGAATAGTGCCGATGTAAGAGATACTAATAACTTATATCATTTCTTTGTCGATCAAATTGCGGGCCATGGCTTCTTTGTAGAAATAAAAATTAAAATTTTTCGTTGGATAGATGGATTCAAGTAATATTGTCATATAAAAGAAATTTGTTTAGTTGCAGAAACTAATTTACTCATTTCCTGCTTTTTTTTTATGTAAAGCTTGACAATTTTTTTGCTACTACGGGTGATTCAAGTATATCATTAGATGTGATCGTGTATTTTCATTTAACACTCACTATTCACAGCATATTAAATTTGCATAGCCAAAATGTTCTTGTTTTTTTTTTTTTTTTATGCATGTATATCGTTATAGATGGGACCATATGATCGAGCGCAAAAAGGCTTAATCTTATGTTCTCATAAATTTTTGCGCACACTTGCAAAAAAGAAAAAACAAAAAATCTGCCCACACATTTGGGTGGACGCGTTTGCTATACATAAAAAACCCACTGACTATGCTAGTATGCTGTAATAAGATAGTGAAGATGCAGTAACTTAAAAAAAAAAAAAAATAGAAGTTTTTTTTCACGTGTTTATAACTTTTTGATGCTCTTTTTTTTTGAAAAAAAAATTTTCCGATGTTCTGCTGCAGTTTTGATGCTCCATCAGAACATCGGAAATTTCTACGAGTGGTTGAAAAAAATAATGTAGAACCATGAAAGATTTTTATTTTAATTCTAGAAAAAAAAAAACCCAATACCAACTTAATGATTGGACAAATTATTTACCAAAATATATATATTCTTTACTTTGAAGTGATGTCCAGCAATTAATTATTCTATATCAGCTCTCATACATGTTCTGCACTCTTTCCAACTTGGGATATCTCACAAAGAGACTATAGTTCTGTACGACTGTACGCTGTTATGTATCAGCCTGTACACGTTTTATTGAACATTAAAAAGCAGAATCCACAGTACAGTCGCAAGAAGAGGCCAGAGGCAGGAGAATTATGTACAGATTACCAAAAAAATTAAAAAAAAAAATTACAAGAGATGACGTCATCACCAATTCTATCTGTATGTGTGCTATCTAAAATATTTCAAAAGGAAAAAAATGAAGAAACAAACAAATTTTTATTTTTAGTAATTGCAAAAATCATGACTACTACAAATTTTTATTTTAACAAGTCATGTCTAATCCGCCAGGATAGGGAACTCATTTTTCTTGTCCTTCTCGATACAATCTTCAGGTCTTGCCAGAAATAGATTGTGGGTTTACCTGACAAAAACAACAACAGTAGTATCAGAACCTAAAATTTATGTCAGCCTAGCTGGAAAAAAAAAAGAGTGGCAGTTAAGATGGTGCAAATTATTTATTTTTAAAATCAGATTGAAGATGCTGTTTAGCATTTAGGATACGGTTTTTATCAATCACAACTTGTAAGTTACAACCCAAAATCAGCAAATTATCACAATGAGGTGGTATCAAATTAATACAGGAGTTTGTTAATGTACATAGTAGACTGATAATTCTCTGAACATACTAATAAATAAATGTTAAAATCGGGCAGCAAAGATGCATACCTCCATAACTATGCTGCAGCCTTGTGGAAATCTGCAATGTATTTCTCTCAGATTCTCATTTTAATTTCAAGATTCAAATCTCATACAACTTCTCAAGCAATTTTCGGGCTCTACTTCTCGTACCTGGTCTAGAAAAAGATCGACAAACAAGACTCAAGGTACTCTTATGAGGTTTAAACCCATTATCCTTCATCTCTTTAAGCAACTTTCGAGCCTCAATCCCATCAGATGCCCTGGACCAACCACTAACAAGTATGTCAAAGGTCGAATTATTTGGTTTAACCCCTCTTTTTTCCATTTCATTACGCATTTCCCTTGCTTGTTTCATCATTCCAGACCTTGAGAAAAGGCTTATAACTGCATTATATGTACTGACTTTTGGCACAAAACCCTTTGATACCATCTCACAATAAACCCTAATGGTCTCCTTCTTATTACCTTTTTTCGCGTGGCCTGTAACTAATATGTCATAAGTGATATTATTAGGGTCAAAACCATGACTGTGCATTTCATGTAGCAAATTCTCAGCCTCTTCTATTCTTCCAACAGATTCCAGACCACCAAACAAGGTATTATAAGTTGCCATATTTGGAAGCAACCCTAGTCTGACCATTTCATGATATGTACCAAGGGCTTTATCTATGTCACCGTTATTGCAATGTCCAAGTATTAGAGAATTCATTGTAAGTGTATCTGGTTCAATTTCTCTCTTCTTCATTTCTTCTAATACTTGAATGGCCTTCTTAACCTTGCCATGAATACATAAGCTGTGAATAAATATGTCATACACAGTTTTATCGGGCAAGAGGCCCATTCTGACCAGTAATTCATGAACTTCAATAATTATTTCTGGTGTACTATTCTTACAGCAAGCTCTTAAGACCTTTTTATGAGTCAAAGGGGTAGGAGAAAAATTTAAGCCAGCCATTTCATTTAACAAGTTTCTTGCTCTATCAGCATCTCCTGCGTTGAAAAGACCCGGAATCAAGGTCTCATAAGTAATCAAATTAGGCCTTAAACCATCCTTTTTCATCACATCAAATAGTTCTAAAGCCTTGTGGGCCTTTCCTTCCCTTAAATGTGCACTGATTAACATATTATATGTGATGCAATCAGGACTTATCCCTGAATTTCTCATATCCAACAAAAATGACTTTGCCTCATCAGCTTTCCCTAACGAGCAAAAGCAATTTATTAGCACATTGTAGAGTTCCACATCTGGTAGGAGATTTCCCTTCATTACATCTTGTGCAACTTCCAGGGCAGCTGAGGTGTCACCTGATTTGAGAAGGCCATCCATCAAAGAGGTATAATTCACACAATCCAATGAAACACCCTTACTTAACATGCCATCCATCAATGCATTTGCTTCTGTCATTTTCCCATTTTTTCTCAAGCCATTAAAAACAGAGTCTACTACAAATTTATTAGGCTTGATACCTTTCTCAAGCATTTCGTCGAACAGTTTGAGTGCCTCTTCATGATTCTTAGCCTTGAATAGGCCATCTATGAGTGTACCATAGGTAAAGATATTTGGGGCAATACCCCTCACCTTCATACCTTGTAAACAGTCAAATGCCTTAGCAATTAAGTGCTTTTTAACAAACCCATTCATAATAGAAGAGTATGTAACTACGTTTGGGATGACTGATCCTTTTTCCATCTCAGACAAGGCAGATTCGGCACCAGCCATATCCCCAATTTTACAATAACCGTCTATCATTGCAGAGCATGTCACAGTTCTCGGAATCAAATTAAATGAAGCAATCAATTTGAACATTTTTTGCGCCTCATTAATCTTACCGTTTTTCAATAGACCATCAATGAGGATGGTAAACAATACCAAATCAGTGGAAAAACCACGATAGAACATTTCACCAAAAATTGCATTTGAGTATCTATCTTCCCCCGATTTATTTAAAGAATCAATGAGGCTAGAATAAGTGACATGGTTAGGTGAAACCCCCATTTCCTCCATTTCTCTGAAAAGGGCATAAGCTTCATAGAACTGCTCATCTCTACAAAGGCCATAGATCAAAGAGCTAATAGACACCAGATCTGGCATAATACCAGACTTCACCATCTCATTGTACCACGAGAATGCCTCATCTAAGTCTCTCTTTCTGCAAAATTCCCCAATAAAATTTGTATATGTTACTACATTTGGTTCCAGATCTCTCGAAGTTATCTCATCTATCAAACCCTTTGCTGCCTCAATCTCACCAATTTTACATAAGCAACTTATCAAAGTGTTATAGCTAATTAAATCAGGCTCAATTTCATCTTTCTTCATTCTTTCTAGGACCCCAAGTGCAGAACTAACTGCACTGATCTTACAATAACCATAAATTAAAGTATTATATCCAACTACATCCAAAGCAGCTCCTCCATTACACAACATATCGACCAACAATTCAGCTTTGTGCACTAATCCTTTCCTACAGAGGCCCATAATTACAGTATTGACAGTAACAGAATCAAATCCAACTCCTCTCTTTAGCATGTCTGACAAAAACCCAATAGCCAGATCCCCCAATTCTCGTTCAGAGAACCCCCAAATCACCGTATTATAGCTGACCACATCAATTTCAAGCTCTCTTAGCAATGTCAGAGCCTTATCCAACAAACCCATTTTGCAATAAGCATGGATAAGCACGTTGTGCGTGAAAAGGTTACCTCTTTGATGGCAAACAAGCAACTCTTGGTACAAAACTGGGACTTGAGAAACAAAACCGCGAGAATTGAACTTATGAAGAAGCAGATTCCACGAATGGAGAGATGGGTTCAGGTCGAGGTTTCGCATTTGGTAGAAAGCTGAGGTGGCTTTGTCGAGATAAGAGCAATTGAGGTAAGCATGGATTAGGTAACAGAAGAAAGAGGCGTAAAGGTGAGATTTTGAAGGAGGGATTAGACATTGGGAGTTGAGAGATGAGAAAGAGGAGAAGGAGAGGAGAGAAAATGGAGGAGGGTTTATTAGGGGTTTTAACAGAGGAAAGGTTTTTCTCATTTGACTATGTTTCAGAAGTGAGAACTTGGTGCGAGAGAAGCTTGGTTTAACTTTAACATTTCCGGGAAGAAACAAGGCCGAGGGAAATTTACTTATTTACCCTTTTGAGAATTTCCACAATGTTCTGATCATGGGTTGAGAATATGATAACTATTGTTTGAGGGGTTAAAGTTGCGAAAGTGCCAATCCTGGGAAAAGTTAACGGATTTTGAATTTTTTTGGTATGCCAATCACAATTTACACCGGATAGAATATTTTATTTGCAAGCGCCACCTAACATAATGTTCCGTGCTTGCAAAAGAATGAAGAATGTTTCGTTAAGTGATTTTTTCGCAAAAAAAAATGAGGCTTTTTTAATGGTATTGTTATTAAATTCTGATTTTTTATTTAATAAATGCAAAATTTTACTTTACATTCATAGATAAATAAGTGATGTTAAATTGTAGAAAGGCTGGAATATAAAAATCCATCTCATATGAATTTTATTATTAACAATTAAAAGCACAAAAATATTACAGGCTAATATTTGGCATTCTAGTAGGAAATTTATTTATTTATTAATGCTAAGTCCAGTAGAAATTCGGAAAAAATCAGACTATTTCTTTAGTAGTTGATAATTTTTCTGAACTTTTAGAAACTGTAATTTAAAGATACGGCCCATTAAAAACACTGATATTTCAACAACCAATCCACTACTTTATTTGTAAATAAAATGAATAAATAAGCGTTCTAAGAGCTTGAAGGTTTCCTAGCTCATTTGGTTGCAAAATTAAAAGCACATAAATATTTAATAATCAATTCCAAAAAAAAAAAAACGTCTCTTGGGTCTCACTCCGAGTAGCATATCTTCATTCAAAAAGTCCAAAATAGTAGCGTAATTATTTTCAACTTATACAATTGAATTTTTATCTCTGATGTTTATACAAAAATTACATCATTATGAAAATGACTAATCCAAATAACAAGTCTAACAAAGTCCCAACCTAATAGTATTGAGTTTCGTATTTCTTTTCTCAAAAAAGTTCCCAATTTCTAAATCAGAGACTTAGAATAAAATTTAAAAAATGTTAGTGATAAGACCTGCCCCGTTTCTTTTTTTCTTTTTTAACAAATTATCTCCCAACAAGTATAATAGGTGAGGGAAGAGGGATCGTCAGAAAAAAAAAAAAAAAAAAAAAAAAAAAAAAAAGGATACAGTATATATCATTGTCTACACCGTTCCCTTTGACAGAGTAAAGGAAAAACGGCAGCATATCATTATCAGCAGGGGAAGTTTCAACGTTAAAGAATGGATCAGTTAATAATATCCTTATTCCTGAAGAGCATAAGTGCAAAAGTACCTTCCATTTTCTCATCCAACGAACCGCTTTCGTCGTTGAATAAAATGGAAACCCGCGCATTACTCAGCACATTTCTCATCTCTCTAAACTCTTCCCATTGAACCAACCCTAAAAGCTTTTAGTATCAAAAGCGTTAAGCAGATCTCCGATCGCCTCTCCTGACAAATCCTTTCATGTAAGTTTTAGTTGAATTTACATCATTTACTGCTGTGCTATGTGATTTCTACTCCCTTGAATTGGTTTTAGTGGACCAGAACTATACAATTTTCTTGATCCAACCCTAAGTATTGTTTTGTTTTCATTTCCTTGATTGGTAAATGTTTCTTTTTAGCTATGTGGCAACTACCACTGTAATTTGAAAGAAAATGGTAATTTGGTATGAGGACTATCAGTATGTACAAAACAGTATATTTTATTAGCCTCTATAGAAACAAATTGGTTATACACCAGCTGGATCAATAGTCTTAAATCCATTGGTTAAGTGTGTGTATATATGCGTACGTGTTTTCTTATTTTATTTCATTGTTTGTTGAGATACTTTCCTTTACTTTCTTTAGATTCGACAAAAATTGTCCTCCATACAGTCCAAATGGATGACCCGGTAACAGACTCAGAGGTGGAACCTCAAGTTGAGAAGGTTGATAATGAAGATTACTCTTTATTACCATGTAATAATTGTGATGTTGAAACTGTACAAAAATTAGAACAAGTTTTACTCCATGGTTTGGCCACAGCTTGTGTGGAGAAAACAGCCAGTGACTTGTTCAGGGGACCCACTGCTGTTGCTCCTGAATTAAGTAAAGAAATGGTAGAATTTCTCATGGAAAGAACCGAATTGCTTTTATCAGAATCCGCTGTTGAAGCTGATGAAAATTTAGAGCAAATTAAGAAGGCATCTACCCACCCTACTGAGTACATATCTGAATTGGTTGAGGGTTTTATTGGGTCAAAGAGAAATTTGCTCATACGGGTTTCAGGTTGGATTTCTAGTGAGACCCGTGAGGCGAAGATCGACGACACAGCTAACCAAATTGCAGATACCAACAGCTTCCGGTCAATTGCAGAGGTCCTTCTTAGAAACATGGACATAAAAGGAAACTTCCATTGCCCCGAAAAATTCAGTACTGAATCAAAATTTGACCTTCACAGAGAAAACTGTGATTTTAGGGCAGTGAGTTGCCAAAATGAAGGGTGCGGGGCAGTTTTTTCTGCAATTCGACTTGTCAATCATGATTTTATATGTCCGTTCAAGGTTTTGCCATGTGACCAAGGATGTGGCGAGAGGGTTGTAAGGTATGAAATGGAGAAGCATTGCAGTTCTGTTTGTACAATGCGACTTGTTAATTGCTCCTTTTACAATGTTGGGTGCGAAACAGCTTTCCCTTACATCTCGCTAGAGAAACACTGTGCTGAGTTTGTGCAACAGCACCTGATTTGTGTGCTCCGGTCAGTGCAAAAGCAGGGACATGTTAACGAGGAGTTAAAACAGCGTGTACAGCTTCTGGAGAAGGTTAGTATTTCCATTTGAGTTTTTAAGCTCTGCTAAGAGCATTCTTTACTGGTACCAATTCTTTTGAAACACCTTTGATTTACATCAATTCTTTTCATAATGAGATAAATATGTCTACCTTTAATTCAATAATCCATGTCTTTTCAAAATTACACGTTGCCTCATTTATATTATGTAAATGTAATAAAAATTATTCTCTTCTGAATCTGAATTCCCACCCCTCCGTAATAAAAATTATTCTCTTCTGAATCTGAATTCCCACCCCTCACCCCCTCTTTCCAACAGTTCATTCCCTCATATACTCATCCCTGATCACTTGTTAATACAAGAATAATTGAAACAAATCAAAGATTCTTTTTTGTTTTGCAGAAGAAAATTTGTCCAGAAATGTATGAGATAATTTTTGCCCAAAAAAGAAGTAATTCTAGAGAACAAAAGAAACAGATTTCTTGTTAGATTAGTCCTTGGCCTTTCTTCAATAAATAGATAAAATTGCATTCTTACCAAAATCATGTGTTAATTGGGTTTCAATTGGCTAATTATACAAACAATACCGATTACATTAATAAGGCACTCTTGGTGAACTGTATCAATACCTTTAAATAAATCATTATTCCAACACTCCTTGATCTTTACCATGTAACCGTGCATATGTTAAGTGCACTTGCAAAGGCATTTTGAATTTTAGATATTACCATGTAAATTAAGCTGGCTTTGTAGGAGCACCTAACGCTCATTTATCAGATCAAGCGTTGAAAAGCATGGATAGAATAGGAATGGCCATCCAACATTTTATAAAATAAAATCCACTTATTTGGTATGTTTAGTGCATATTGGTAACCATTAGTACAGTGCAGAAAATTGACCCTGCTAAATTGTTTCTTTGACCCTTATATTTTTGGACATGCAGTCACAGTGCCTGAATGAAATGTCGGGAGCACTGGATCTAAGAACGCTGACTCTTTTATTGAAAGAACAAGAAGTAAAGTCAAAAAAACTTGAGAACTTGCTCAAAGAACAAGAATCAAAGATTAAAAAGCTAGAAAGAGAGCTCAGCAAAGTCGCAAAAGGATGAATTTTCTTTTTAACAAACATTCTTAATCAGCTAGATGAATATTTGTTTTGTAAATTTCATACCAAGAACATGGGTGGTTTTGTTTTCCAAGTGATTTCTTTCGATTTTTTAAATTTTTTGGCGTGAATTCCTTTCTGTGTTTTTGTGGAAGATATTGGATGTGCATCACACCAGATGCAATTTCACTTGTATTATAAAAGCCCACTAATCTTACTTGTAAATGTAATAAACTATTACTATCATTCCATTTTTTTTTAAATAATGAATAAAATATTTTAATTTTTGGACCTGTTTTGGGGCCTAACATTTGTTTCGATCAAACCTGAAAAAAAATTGACCAACCAGACGAACTGAGAAGCAATTTATTACACTTCTAGTCTAACAAGCTATGATTTACAAAAAAAAATTTATTAGGCATAGCATCTACAGAAACTAACATAGACATCTTAACATTAAAGAAGTTCATTATAGAACATTCTTTGCAGATCACCTAGATGATTAACCAAACAAAACAAAATATGAAAATAAAGGAAACTAAAAAAGATTGATGGCGAGGTAAACCCAAGATCTACAAATTAAACCAGCAACTGATCAAGCTGGTAGGAAAACCTGTGTCAGGTTGGTGTCTTTCTATTTATTTTGTTGCATCTACTTTTGGGCTTGGAAGACTCGCACGAGTAATATGCACAGACAGGGATACACTTCTATTGCATGGATCCATTATTTCTTGGGAGTATAGAATTAGCAAGCTCTTCATTGATTTTCACTGGAAGAGGGGGCATCTGCTTCATTATGTCCGGTACATCACTCATCCTGCAAAATGAATACTGCATGAGATTTTTTGCTTTTCATCATTTCATATTTATTTTTCATGCTCCTCAACAAACTACTGGCTCACCTATGCTGATAGAAGTCGGTGTACTAATATCTGAATATCTATAAAAGGACCAAGCTAATTGATAGGACTCCCAAAAGTTATCCTCTTATAATTAAGCACACACCCATCATATAAACTGCATTGGCTTTATAAATTTTCAATATTCGAGGATAAAAGAAAGAAAGATTGAAAACATACTCTTTCAAGACAGCAAGGATGTTATCTCGTGTTTTGCAGAATAAAGCGATATTATCCTGAATCTGCAACCAAAAAATGAAAATCTCTACCATCATTTAAACCCCAAAAGCTATTAATATCAAAAACACTTGCACAGAAACAGGGGAAAAAAAAAGGAAAGGAAAGATACCTGCATATTAGTAATGTTAGTAGAGATCTGGTTTAACACTTGAGCATTATGCTCCAGGAGATCTCCAGTTGGCCCTCCTATTGCTGAAACACACAAAGATAAAAGAAGCCAATCATCAACAGGAAACTCCTTCAATGGACTACAGTGCAGGACTGATAACCACAATCAATATTTTGTGCAATTGAACAATCAAGTTGCAATATATGCATCTTTTCATAGTTTCTCAAAACAATCCATATTCGAATTCTTAAAAGAACATGTACTCTTAAATGATATATCGTCATCATCCATGGGTAGAACAGGAAGTGGGTATGGAGGCATATTGGGCCGGCCCGCTGCACTAGATGCTGGTTTTGTCGACGAATCTGATACCTTTTCCTGAAATTACAGTTTATTATTTTCACAATTTACATAAGTTTCCTAACTACGTGATGAATTAAATTTGGAATTTCTGGCACTAGTACAGTTGTAAGCATAGTTTACAATTTTAGTTGAGAATTTTGTTTGTTTTAACTGATAACTGCAACATTTGTTTTCTGCAATTAAGCAAGCAACTTGGTTGGTTGTTTAATTCCAAAAATGTTGCTTAAGCAAGGCACTATCATTTCTCAGTTTATATTTAGTCACAGAATGAAGAAGTTTTTAGTCCAAACCACACATTATCTTGCTTCTTATGGTATACAGCACTGGTCTCAGCACAATTTTAACCAGGTAATAATATCATACTATTTCACATTCTTGGATAAGAGATCATTCAAAACTTGAAGGCTTAGGGTTGAAGGTGCACCTTTTTATCCTTGCTCTTCTTAGCTAGGTTATGTTCATCCTTCCTTCTCTTTCCACTCTCTTTCTTCTGTTTTTCATAATGAGAAAATTCAAAAGTCAATCGCACTGTAAACCCAGATTTCACTATTCCTTTCTGCATAATTTGCAAAACAGTCAAAACTGGCATGGGAAAAAAAGGGTACTTACAGACATCCATCGGCAACGCATTGCTACATCTCTGACAGTTTTGTCTTTCAACTTCATTGCTATTTTTGCGTACCGAATTAGATTTGGTTCAGATGCATGACTACAAGTCATTTGGAAATAAGAAAATATTAGAAAAGCAGCATGCAAATTTGATTTGTTTCAAACATACTACAATAGCTATTGTAGCAAACTAATTGAGCAAAACAAAAGGAGCTCAGAAAAAATTCCTAGATAGAAATATGACTAAATATTTTTCCAAGATGGGGCAAAAAAGAGAAGAATCAACTCACAAGTCTCCCATGATTCATATATAAAAACAATTGTCCTTATTCTAATTTATATTTGGGAAATTCATCCTAGAAAACTGAGATCTTTTCCTTGATAGGCATAGAATTATACAGATTCAGGTTTCAGATAAAAATTCAAATTTCCCATAGAGTGAAAACTTTCCTATAGAAGATGCAATTGAAGGAATTCGAACCAAATTGAATCACAAAACAACTTTTTAATCTACCTGATTCAAGAGACCTCAGTCTACTCCTAGGAAAATTAAAAATTGCCCCCAAAAAATTTCAAAATTCACAAAACAAAAAACCAAAAACATACGTGTTCAATCCTTCCTCTAATATAGACTGTTCTTCAGAGGACCAATCAAGCGCTATCCCGGGGTCATGCTTCAACCCCTGACCCGCCACACCACCTCCTCCTCCATTGCTAGGGTTTCCCGAGCCACCATGGGTCCCACCGTTCTGGTTACTGGACGGCGGGTTCCCGTTCGCTCCCATCCCGACGCCACCACCACCTCCGCCTCCTGCTCTCGCCGGATTCGCCACCGTCTCTTGCGCAAACCGTGATTTCTCTCTCCTCTCTCTCTAGCTCGTACTCTCTCTCTCTCTCTATCACCTCTGTAAGTTCCCTCGCTCTCGATTGATTTTCGGTGGGTAATTGGTTTGTTTCCGGGTAAGGGGGTTAAATCCGGTTCTATCCTGATTTCATGGGTCGGATTTTGTGAAGGCTACTGTGTAGTAGATAATAAATGTATTTCCTAAGATATGATAATGTGTTGGTTGTTACACTTTTGGTGGCAAGGGTATGTCAACTGAGGATCCGAACTGAAGGTGTGTGTTCATGTGCTAGTCCAATGTCTCCTTCCTGCCATGAGCTAATCTTTGTCTTCGTTTTGTTTTTGTCCACCTTTAAATGTTTACGTCTATTTACGGGTGTCCTCTTGAGAGACGACACGCTTTAATAAACGAAGTGGTTAAGATATGTAAATTCGTCGTGAAAGTTTGATTGTGCGGAAGGACCTTTTGCTTCCCTCTCGATTTGAAGAAAATCATTAAATTATCGGTAATGGTAACTTTTCGCCGTTATCCAGTGGGTTTTATTTTTGGGCTCGTTTTTGGGCTTCTTTAGGACCATCAGAAGTAGAAAAATGCAATGTGTATCTGGGCTTGGCAGCAACAATTAAAGCATCAAAATCCAGTAAGGTATATTATATATTATGCATTTATGCAATTCATCTTAGTATATCGATCTTCTTTTTTTTTTTCTTGACGAATTCTATCAGAGTTTGGAATTATTAGCTTGTTGGATTATTTCATGTTATACGACGTACTCGACTATGCTCATAAATTAATAAATAAATAAATAAAGAGGAATATGATTAAGGCAAGTCAAAATCATTTTACACCCTCCACTGTCCGATTTTAATTAATGCTAATCAAATGGCTGGTGTGTCTCCATATTCTCTTCTCATTTTAATGAAATATTTATGATGAGTTTATGTTTCAAAAAAAAAGCTAAAAAATTATATGGTTTATGTATTTCCTTACATGAATTTTCTTTATTTGTCCTTTTTTTTCATTGTATAGTTCTCCATAGTTTAAGAAAAGAAAAAAAAATTGCATGAAATTCATTGATGTGAGATTTTAATATTTTATATAGTCGTTTATTTAAACTTTTTTGTATGAAAAAGCGAAAACATCAATCACATTGGTTTAAATGATTGGTTTGATACCTGGCTTTAATGATCAGTTCACATATCTTTTGCAGTAGCGTGCTTTGGATGATTTCAGGGCGAAAGCAAAAAATAAAAATAAATGCTAACAGAAGTCAAAGATATAACTATATAAATTTCATACTATAATAGTGACTATAATATTTTGTTTTAAAAAAAATATAGAGGTTATAGCAATGGGTAAATAAAAACAAAAATAACAATTAACTTTAATTTCTGTATGGGTCAATTGGCCCACACCTAGTTCGGATGTAAATCCTCTTCTGGATGAGTTTAAACTAGAGAAGTGAGCTGGAGACCCAAAAATGGGCATATCAAGTGTAATTTTTTCGACTCAGCAACCAAATACGATATTTATAACGTCGATTTGTTTATAATTTTAAGGAATCACATTTTTTTAAAAAAATCCCCCCCATAGGGAATGGAAAGATATTTGATTCATGGAGTTTTTTTATTTATTTTTTTTTCGGAGTCCATGATCAAACTATGTATAACAGTGGCGCGTCTCACTCCCATACAGATACAGTACATTTTCCTCGAGCTATAAAATAGCTACTGCGTTGGCGTTTTGTCAATGAAAAAATGATACTTGGTTATATATAGACTCACATTTTGAATGATCCAATTCCAATTAATATTTTTTTCACTGTCTAAATTTTAGTTGTCGATGCTTACACGTATGTACGGTTTGATTGACAATTTATAAGAATATCGAATTTTTTACTTCGTTTAAATTACTACCTTAAACCTTTGAGATTGACAGTTGAAAGGTAATTTAGAGCTGAACACTTTATTTTACTCCCGAATCAATAATTGCCATATTATTTGACTGGAAGTACAAAAAAAATGCTACGAGGCACGACGTTATTGGGAGGCAACCTTCGATGGTGATTAGCATGTGTCAAACTTTTATTACGTCGCTTATGAAAGATATTATTCTGTCTTTCTCAATTATAATAATGAATTCAAAGTGCATCGACGATGTGGATGGTATTCCTCAATGGACTTTTCATTGTCTTATGAAAGAGCTTTATCTTTGGAAAATGCTTAATCATGTCTCGTACGGAATATGTCATATATTAATTGGACTATGATAGTTAGCGACTCTGTAATTTTTTTCATAAAAGATAGGTCTAATAAGTACTATAATTTTTTTTTCTAAAAAATGATGTCAAAAATATCAAATCATACCTGTTTCAAATAAAAGTCAATTAGTTTGGCAATTGAACTGTAAAGGGGGTTGACGTCAGGATACGACATGGTTGGACATAAATCTAAGCATATATATTGTGAATTTTATTTTTAAATGGAGATGGCGAAAAATGTTTCCCATAGTTGAGTGTTGACTGTTGTGCTTCATTGCTAACAGTACAGAGTATGATGGAAAGAAGTTTATTGTCAGCCGGAACAATTTCGTTTCCAGTCCATCTACAACTTTAAAAGGGCAAAATATAGTAATTATATTATTTTTTTTTTTTGAAGCGTAGACCCTTTAGTGTTAATTATGTATAACTTGTTTTCATCATATATGAATTTTATACATATTTAAGTTTGAGAATTTTTGAATGATAATGCGCATGAGATGGATCCGTGCATTGCATCTAAATCTTAACTATAAATCTTTAAATGATCACTTTGAGCTGCTTTAATGTGATTTTCACATTAAAATTTTGTCAAAGATCAAATTTACAGTAGTTTTCTAACGAAAATAAGGCTTTCTCAAATTTTTAGAAAATCATTATTATTGAAGTCCAAAATTCTTACATTATTTGATTTTCTAAAATTCTAACAGAAATAAATAATACAGTCTTTCTGTTTAAATATATACAGGTTTACATTTATAAAGTGACGTACTTTAATCTATCGGTGATACAAGTACTTTTAGACTGTTGTTAGTATTTAGTACCCAATGAATATGACATTTTATACCGCGATCAACAGTCAACAATATCTGTTTGTATATTGTCTAATAAATATTTTCACTTTCGGACGTGACGCTGCTTGTTATTATTATTTTTCACTGTTTTTTAGAAGAAAAAACCTCTAATTTTTCTGGAAACGTGACATGCACGGCTGTTAGAATAAAAGTCGTGTGATATATAACTTGTTCCAAGGATGGAGCTAACAGAGACGTAACTTCTTCAAAACTTTCATGAGCTTTTTTTTTATTTTAATAATGATTCCCTGTTAAACTTTTATATATGTTTTGATATTGAATTCTATTCGATAATTTTCCTCTCAAATTAATTCTCCCATTTCTCAACTGCTAGCAAAAGATGCCCTCGATACGTGGGTAAATAAAAAAAATAAAATATTGATATTATTTTTGTTTCATATATACTTTACATGTTAGGCAATAAAGATATGACAAAACAATTTAGTCTTTTCTTTTAAATAAATAGTTAATTTTGTAGTAACTTAATCTTTTCTAATGAAAAGTCTTGATCTAGACCACTGATCAGATCAAATTAAACAAATCAATGGTCCATAATTGATATAAGAATTATTTACACCCTTTTTATATGACATGTTGACTCATTTTATATGAATTGTTTACACCCTTCTCTAGGTGCATTTATAAGTAAGGATAAGGATAAGGATATAATTTGATTTTCGAAAATCTGAAAATCACTTTTAATTTTAATATTTCTTGTTACTAAATCAAGCTCTGCCACAAAGTTTTTAAATGCTAGTTTGGATCGGTTGTTTCCACAAATTTAAAACAAAAATTAAACCTTTTTTTTAATATGCAATAAATAATCTTGAATTACAGCAATGGGTATCAAATGGATGTTAACATATTTGAACTTGTTATGCACATCTCTTTCTCTTGGTTTGAAGTATTTAGTTTTAGTATATTCTAACATTGATGCTTACAGAAATTGAAGTTTTGTTTCCGTTTTATCATGCCATAGTCAATTATTTTGTTCCTTTAATCCAAGTCTCCACCAAGCATATCTAGAACAATGACACTTTGATTCGGAGGTCATGGATATCTAGGATATCTATTGGGTTCCCACTTGGAGTTTGAATAGACAATTAGATTTGACTCCAAGCCACTTACATCCAATAGGTCGTTAGTACTGACTAAACACTATGGATTATAGGATTGTATTGTCTACTTTTTGTTGGTAAATTGGAACAGGAGTTCATTACAAGAGAAACGAAAAATCTAACTATGACTTCACAGTATATTTCCGAGGATGACAACTAACATTGCACTATATAGGGTCAGACGTCACTGGGAAACACCCAATTAATTGACAAAGAAAAAAAAAATATGTGCAAGCTTATTTTTTATATATAATTTCAGTTACATACTCTAAGTTCGCTCTCGTGTTCTCGACTACTTTTTTTTTTCTCTCCCCCAATATCACCCTTGTATGCACGGTAGTGCGCACACTCTTTAGTATATCTTTGCTAAAATTTGGTCTGCGTCTACACAGTAATAAGTAAGACTCACATAATAACAGAGACGTTCACACTTGTATAATAGTAAAAACAGTCATACATAATAGAAGACGTTCATCAAGAATTAGTTTTTTTTTTTTCTTTTTGATCCATTTGAGTTGTAGTTTTTACTCAAATCAATCAGACTCGTTCATATTTTTTAGAAAATAATTTCTTTTTTGGAGGAAATTTGTTATTTTTAAAGAAATTTGATTGAAGATCGCTAGACCAACAAATATTATTAAAATAAAAAATACATAGTAATTATGTCATAATTTTTTTTTCTAAAAAAGGTGGGAGTGCCACCCAAATTCATTTTGACAATGAAACAAAAACATCAAAATCTTAATACAAATTTGTGTTTAGAGTAATTACATAGCAAATATGTCATAAATAAGACAAGAAGAATAAATTTAAAATAAAATAAAAGAAATAACAAAGTTGAAATTATTATAAGTAGCTTCTCAACAAGAAAAAGGAAAAAAAAAATGGTTTGTAGAAAATAATTCACATAAAATGATTAGTCCACTGTAGAATTTGCAATATAATATCATCAAATTTACAATGTCAAGTAATGACAATAAAATGTTACAAGGTGTTGTTTGACCCAAAAATATTATGCCAAAATACATGAAATAACCTACCCATTTTATAGTAAATAAATGCAAGAAACCCAAATAATTCATAGAAAATACCAAACAAACTCCAAATATTCCAAAAAAATACCCAAAAATACCTTAGGAATTGTGATGAATTATCATGATTTAAAAATACCAAAATGTCAACAGAAACCCTCCATTTTGTAAAGAAACCCCAAAATTCCACAAAATTACCAAAATAAATCCACGAGAAATTTCACAAAATCCTTTGAACCATTAAATTCCTCATAGTTTTTTGAACCTATCCATAAAATTTTATCCAAAAATACCCTTGGAAAGGCCCTCAAATCATTTATTTTCAATTGGTAGCAAATGACTTATAGAAATTTAAATGGAAAAGCAAGAAAATACCAGAAAAATCCATGGATTTGGCGCGTCCGACCTATTGCAGGGGATCCGAGGGAAAGAAAATGTCGTTGTCCCTTTAAAAATTACGCGTCTATGGTGAGTATTTGGATAGACTCGTTGCATGAACTGAAAGCGCTGAAATATTTAATCTCTCGCTGGCTCACAGCAGACCAGGCATACCTATCTTTTTCGCTCTCAATAAACATGACATGTGGGTCCCCACCTGTCAGGAGTGTCTCCCTCCCTGGTAAAAAGAAAATCGCGATTTTACCGCACAAGGCTGGTGAAAGGGGTAAAACCCGGCGTTTTCCGTCGACGTGGCCTCCTCTTCGACCACAGAAGCCAAAACCATGATTCCCCGCCCGTGGTTTTCCAAAACCAAGCCCTAGACACAGCTAGATCTCGGCCATTGGAGAGAATTAGATGGTGGTGATTAAACTGGGCTCAAAGAATGAAATCCTAGATGCTAGCCTATATAAACTCCAAAATTGAAGCGATATAAAAGAGGAGGGGAGTAGCCGTTAGTAGGGATTAGGTTAGATAAATTTAATTGAGCTCAATTGAGCATAGGCAGTAAAGAGAGGGTGAGCATTAAGTCGAGCAGTTGAAAAAAAAAAAGAGAAAAGAGGTAAAATTGATGATTGTATGATGGTAATTAAGTAAGTTTGATCTGTAATTGATGAAATAAGAATGAAATGGCTCTCTTGTTCTCTGACGGGGACTATGTCCCTTTGTCAATTCAGGCCCAAACTGGGAGGGATTCTATCCCTCTCCAGTCCGCTGTTTCTTAAATTTAAGGTAGAAAGGTGATGAGTGGATTTTATATATATATTTTGGTAGGGTTTTGACTCCAAACTAAACCAATTTGCTTTGAGTTTAGATAGTTTAGATAATTTAGGATAGTTTAATTAGGATTTTGTGTCAAAGAATGAGTTACTACCTGTCACACCCCGACCGATTGGACGTGACATCCCTTCCGCCACGAGAGCGACGAATCGTTCCCGTAAGGCTACAGACAGATAGTGTAATTTTTTTTTCATTTTGTATTCCATTTTCTTGATTTTGGCCCAAGGAATGCACAACTAACGGATAAATTAAATTACCTGGTTGCGAGTGCGCAGAATCGTAGCAGTACATTTTAAGCTGGGAATCTCGTCTTTCAGTTGAAAGCATCCTTCCATTCCTAAAGATTTAAATCTTCCCATCTCTCACTCACCTGGAACCCCCAACCGTTGAGGAACACATGCAAAACAAATATACGGATGAGAATAAATCTCAGTGCGGGTTTTAGTTCCAGTACGCGGATCTTGGTACGAACCGGTAACGGAATTAATACCCTTATATTAAAAATTCCTTTGAGTGTTCAGTTTTCTTAATGCACATACGTTCTTTTATAAAGATTTCATATTGCGGAAAACCCTTTTTAATTAAATGAACATAAATCATTTTCAAAGATTTTACAGACATTCATTTTAAAATTCCAGATGAACTTTAACACAAAAATGATTGGAAATCCAATGAATTCCAGTACCGTAAGCATCAAGCAAACAGTTCGATTTTAGACATTTCTCAATATGCCATTATGCAACAGATTCAAAAGCATAACCATCAGTGGTTCAATACACTCAGGTTCTTACGGCCTTTCAGAATCAGAATCAGAACAGAAAGAACCCTTCCCACACCTAGGTCCAACCCTAGGTACAGATCTTCAGAGGGAAATCCAGTAATTAAAGCGCTAATAATTCTGGCCGGACGGGTAGATCAGTCCCACTCCGGTGAGTGCCACAATTTATCATATTGTTATGCTATGCAGACTGAATAAGAATGGTCCGATTTAATTCAAGTCTGATTCTTCTTATTACAAAAGAAGATCATGCAATCAAGTCAGTTTACGGAAACCATTCCAGTCCTTTGATAAGTCTGACGGTCCAAATCAATTAACAAACGAATGTCAATGTCAGACTTATTGTATTTAACTGGTCAAAACGGACAGTTTGATTCAACATGCAGTTTATTATTTATTCAGGGCTTCTATTGCCTATATGCACAAGAGAATGCATTTTCAATGATTGATCAACATGCTATGCATAAATTTAAAAATACCGAAATCCGTGTTCTAACAAAGAAACCGCGTATCCGCACCTTCAGTCGTTACCCGCTCGCTCCGAATCCGTTCCTGTTTATAATTCATAGATCAAGTACCGTTAATATTTATTCAACGGGTTCCTTTAATCTGACGGTAAACCGTAACTAACAAGGTCTGGTAATGTAACGGTAACTAGACTGTTCAGTTTGGTTCCAAGTCCCATATTTAATTATTGTGTGATAATATCTAGTTAATTATATTTAGTTACTTCTCCAATCATCAGAATTAATATTGAATTACGTTTCCTAATATCGAAATCAGAATCAGAATCAGAAATCAGAAATAGCAGACAGAAAATTAGAAAACGTTTAAACTCAATAAAATACATCAGAAATATCAAAATATAAATCAGAAAATTATTTGTTTATTTTGCGGGATCAGAAAGTCTGAATTAATTGCCACAGTATCTATTCATTTTAAAAGTCAGACTGTTATTCATCATTTCCCTAGAAAAGCCGACTATCGATTGTTAGACTAATTACATTGTTTCCAAGTCGTTTAGTCTAACTAATTATCAAGCTCAACCGATCCGTCATTAGTTTTGTTATAATCCGAAAGCTAAATTGATTACAAAAGCCCACAATTGGATTAGCCTACTAATTTCTTAATCCGTCATTAGTTCACACTGAATTTGGTCCGGCTCCAATTCAAACAAAACAAAGCCCACATTCTTTTCTTTTCATTTTTCCTTAACTCAACCAGAATCTCCACGCCAGCCCAAAAATCGAAGCCCACACCAATTCAGCGCCAAAGCACACAGCCAATAGAACAAAAAGCCCACAGAATTTCAACGCAAGCTTACAATTCAATTTCAGCACAACCAAGCCCGAGAAAATTACATTCAAGTCCCCCAAATTTTCCAAAGCCCTTCGATTTCTCAATCAGGCCCACAACTATTTATGTAACACCCACAGATTATAAATAAGCCCTCCAATTTATTCCTTAAGGCCCTCAGAAATTGATTTTATTGCGCTTCCATCCCTGGCCTATCAATTCCTCGACAGAAGCATACCAGATCCCTATTTTGCGTACCAAAGACTGGTACAAGCCACCACATGCTTTCTTACATCCTGTTAAACGTTCTACAGATGTTAAACATGTATATGAACTAATACAGAATATCAAATTACCTCACACATGTACTGTTTTGGGATATCATCAACTATCACATTTTATGCCTCAGATTACTCCACCCAAACCTGATTTGCATATGTCCCTGTCTACTATGCACAATATGCATCAGATATATATACCTATACATCTCAAATGATCATACACCCATGACTGGACAGAAAGTAAACACTTAGATTACCTAAGTACCCTACAGTTTCAATAAACATAAGGTTTATACAGACATACATATTTTATGCACATTTATAGATATTAATATACCTGTTGCCACTGTCCTTTGTAACTTAGCCTAAATCACAGATTATACTACTACCTATATCTGTTTGCAACCTGTATATGCTTATTTTTATAAATATAAATACTGCCTTTATCAAATTATTGTTTGAAAAGGACCATAATGCCCCCTTAGACCTGATATGCTTATAGTTTACTAACCAAATAACCTTAAATCAGTTAGCTATTATGTACTACCAAACATATGAATTAACATATTATATATGGCTAACTGTAAGCCTAAGATTTATCAGAAGTTATTCATATATTCAGAAATAACTCCAAAATACTTTATGCAACTTATCTATTCCAAGCAATAATGAAATAGTTTATTCTTACTGGTAGATAAGCTATTTCTTCATAACAGATATGCTTATCTATCCTCAATATTCCATATTTGAACACACATACAGATGCTGGTATTTCTATATTATACAGATATGCACTTATCAAAAGTGAAACTCTATACTTAATATCTAACTAGCAGTTCATGGTAATATATATAAAGCAATCATGTACATTTAAATTCTGTTCCACATATACTCCATATCTATCAGATCATTATGATTAAGTTTTATATGCCTATAAATGAACTATGGACTAACTAATAAACATCAGATATGAACATAACTTCTTACCATTAAAATACAATTCTTGTTTTAGAACAGACTATAAAATGAACATTCTGACCACTGGCCCTTCTAGAGACATATTATAACTCAGATTATAAATGAATCTATAATTTATTACTTATACTCAGAAGCTACTTAGCCCTAACCCATCTATTTAAATATTCTTAAGTATAGTTATATTATTATGGACATGAGAATTATACTATCAGATACATATAAATTCTATAACACAGATTAGCCCAATATTATTTTTCTTGAAGACTAGTTGACCCTTCTACAGAACCTACTCACCTTCATCTCACTATTCCAAATAGTCCCAAGTATCATCATATAATTATCAACATAAAGTATTTACCACCAGATATATAGATATATCATTAATATGCTTCAATTGCATCTCATGACTCAGAAATCTAACCCCTCAGAGTTTACACATAAAGAATATTTTGTTAATTCTACTAACTCACAGAGATTAGTGACTTAATTATAAACACGAGCAATTAACATCAAACCTACTGTTAAACTCGAGGAACGAGAAATTGACATGAATTGTACCTCTACACATACATATATGAAATTAATTGAACTTATAACAGTAGCCATAATTTATACAGATTATACGACTAGTCCTACAGAGCATAATTGTCAAATAGAGCTTATACCTTGCTCGCATGATTTAGGAAGCTATCTCACAGGCTCTAGCGCAACCAAAGTCAAATCAACGAATTGCTCAGCTAACACAGTGCCGCTTCCATCGCCCATTCCTCTCCTCCAATTCTCTGCCTTCTCTCTCTCTACTTGCTTTTTAATTAGACCGAAAGAAAATCCCCCCCAATTAACCGAACCCTAACTCGACCCCCTTTTTATAGAGTAATCTTACCTCAGTAGCAGTGGATAAGGGTAAAGAAAAGAGAGAGAGCAGGGAATACGGAAGAGAAGTAAGCCACGCCATCACTTAATTTGCGGCTAAGGTTGCGCTAACAGACAGAGAGAAAGAGGCGGAACTTCCTCGTGCTAGCGCCCTCGAAGAGGAGGAGGTGTCAACACGCTATTGGCTCACTCAGAGGCAGCCGTCGCCTCAACCACTCAGAACTCGACAGAGAGAGGAAGGAGATAGTCTCGAGAATAAAGAAAGAAGAAAGAGGCAGCTCGGCGGAGAAGAGAAGAGTGTCTCGTTCTCTCTCTCTTTCCGTCGTTTTTATTAAATGAGCCCCTGATCTTCGATAACACAAACCGTGTAGCTAACCAAGTAGTAAATAACTGACAACCCTTTTGTAATCTAACTATTTCCCTAATTAATCAAATCAGATCTATTCAGAAGTCAGATTAAAGTGGCAATTATACAGAAGAATTCTATAAATTATGAGGAACGTTTCTATGTCCTCAGATCAGAAATTTCCGCAAAATTTACTGTTATAATTATATATTTCCTTTATTTCTTAACCATACCGTTAATATAATTTTATAAAAATTATTATCAGACCAATTGGGACTTGGTTTACCATACGACAGTCACAGTTGTTACATTCCACCCCCCTTAAAATAATCGTTCAGTCCCCTGAACGATGCTTACCCGAATAACTCAGAAAAATGCTCACATACCGTACTTTCAGAAACCCAAGTTACATTTTCAGTAGAGTGAAAATTCCACGGAGTTAACAACAGAAACAACGTCTTAATTTATAATCATTATCTCTTACCTTCCAGAATTTACTCGAACCGCTCTCACTAACACTCATGTATCGTATTCTTGTTAATTCTCAAGTTATTCTGCTACGAGAATAACATGCTCCTTGAATTCTCATCAATGGTACAATTTGTGTTCTCAGTTGCTACATCGTACTATCCAGAATTCTCTTTGACTCTTCTTAATACGTCAACTCAGACTCTACTCAGAAATTCGAAAAGTCATGTTAATGGTTTAGAAGGCTAAATATATCGGTGATGATTTATCAAACAGGTCCAATATGTCATAAGCCAAAATTTCCAATTACCATGAATAGCTTGGATTCTTTTCATATCATAATACCTTGACCAGTACTTGGTTTCCTGGATTATAATGAACATATCTCCGTTTCATTTCTAAATACCTTTTTGTATCAACCATGTGCAGCTTTTAACCGTTTGGAAATGACTCAAGTCCTTCCTGCACACTCGGACACCAACTGAGGTCCAATTGGGTCCACCACCCTTAAGATTCCCGTCAAGGTAGAATTTGACAAGTTTATTACACAAAGCTTTGTAAGAGGCAATTCTAAATTATACAAGAGTCGTGGTCATCGCTACATTCTGCCAAAGGACAAGTGTTGTATCCAGAATTTATACAGATGCAAACCCTGAACATACCTCCAGGAGTTTGCTTCATTTGTTCTGTCTATCTATCTTATTTGAGAGTGACAAGCAAAACTGAATGTCACTCAGATTTCCATAATCGTTTGGAAATGGTTTCAACTTAGATGTGAATCGGTATTCCTATATTTTCAAAAGAGCATTCATAATACTCGAATCAGAATCTCGTACTTAATTTTGCCAATTCGGCCCGGCATAAATCATCCTTAATAAAGTAAGCAGTCTTAGCTGAACAGCTAATTATATCCATAATGAGCCGTAGTTGTCAGGTATACATGGTAATCTCATAATTCCATCCATAGTTGTTGACTCGAATTTATGGTCAGGTTTCCAAGGTAATTGTTCAAGTCCAGTTGAATGTTATCTATCAGCTTTTGTTTGCTGACCTTATCGATAAATGTAGTATCGGTGAATATGATAGACTACTTCTCTGATTAATCGAGATCATTAACAACTCGATGGTAGATCCCGGTAGCTTCGTACTTCTTCATAATGAATTGAGTAACTGGAATTATAAATTTCCGATAAAATTTCCTTCTTTCTTTTTTTTTTTTTTTTTTTTTTTTTTTTAAATTATCGGAAACTACACACTTTTCCTTGGAACCTTTAAATTCCCACATTAACTATGGAAATAAAGAATCTAGGATTGTTTTAGGCGTACTTCCAATATCTAGTGAAGATAATCTCTTTCTCCGATTTTGCTTTTATTTCCTCGTGAATCCATTTGTAGTTTTATAGCGTCCATTACCATAGTAGTTATTTTCCATAGGTTCAGTAGTTTCGGTTCTACTGTCATGATGTCAATCATATTTGCGTACTCCTTTTTATTTGATGCCTTAATTACCACTTGAGCTCTTCTGGCATATGATTGAGTGTCCAGGTCACTATCCTCAACCATTCTTAGCCACCTTCGTTGTCGGAGTTTTGTTATTTCTTTTGAGTGAAAATGTACTTAGGTTTTCAGGATCTGTGTGGATTGTACATTCACTCCAACACTCGAGAGTAGATATCACCATCGTCAACTCTTGCTCATGAGTTGATAACTTTTCCTCATATAATCCGGTCTGTCGAGATCCAAGAGAAATGACATAACGATCTTGAGTCATGACACAACTCACTCTTAGTTTACAACTATCATGTAGGCGATATCGTCTCTCCCCATAAAATAGGAACCGAAATTAATCGATCCTTTACTTCTTGCAAAATCCATTCCTGAAGTTCTTCTCGCAGGATTTGGATTTCTTGTAGTAGTAGTGTAAGGAACAGCTAACCAAGTATAGTTAGGAGCAAATCGTTGATAGTATTTGATCAATCCCGGAAACTTCTTACTTCAGTCTTCTTTGCAGGGGGTGTCCATTTTAACTCAACTTTAATCTTGTTTGAATCAATTGCGAAGCCATCTGGTGGAATAGTGTGACCGAAGATTGAGAGTTTAATTCAATCAAGAGTCGCACTCAGATCGTCTGGTATATGGTTTGTATTCATATAATCGTCTTGGTTTCCTTCTGAAGTGATTGGCACATTCTTCTAGATTTCAGGAATAAGTTGGAAACATGTCCCGGAACACTTCACTTGGTAGATTCATAAGGCAGCTTGAACATTAGTCAAACCAAAGGCATAACCTGATACTTTGAATGCTAATAACGACTTCTAATAAATTGCCTGTGCTATCACATTGGGTGTTATCCTCGATTGACGATGATCGATTATCAAATCCATGTTGGGGTATACCGAAGATCCTTGTCCTCGATCCAAGGTAGTGGATTCTTGGTTCCTATAGCGACCATGTTTGCATTTCAATAATTAATGCGTAGACAAAGTGTTTCGCCTTTATAGATAATACTGATGCTCTTTAAGGTAAAGTGCTCGATCACTTGTATCTCAATCCTTCCATCAGGAATTCCTTCAGCTGTATCTCCAGTTTCTTCAATTGCATAGGCATCTTCCGATATGGCTTCTTGAGGTAGAATTTGTTCTATGCTCCAGATTTATTAAAATTCTCCTTTGTTTAAGAATGGATTCAGATATTACATAACAGTTGGTATTTCGGTTACTTCTGAAGGTTTAAGTACAACACTATTGACCGTTATCAGATAAGCTTTGCATCCAGCTTCGATTAACTGCTCGATTTCCATCGCAGAGATATAGGGGATAGAATTACCATGTTCTTTCCACCGTGAAATGATGGTGATGAAATTAAATAAACCAAGCGTACCTCTTTTACTGAACAATTAATAGTTGCCGAATGTCTGGTCAACAGATCAATTGTCAACAAAATGTCGTACGGGGTTATATTCATGACCAACAAGTCGATTTATAAATCCTTATCTGCCATTCAGATGCTTTTCTTTGTTAGACTTCTTTTCCGAGTCATTTGCTCCCTTTGCCCTAGAGAGTCGAACCTTTATCGTATCTTAATTGTTATGTCCTTTGCTTAGACCGCCAGTTTACCTTAAATATTTTCCTGGGATTAGACCCATATCGGTGGCTTCTGACCAGAATCAGAGATCACCCTTCAGTAGGTGTAAGTTTCAGAAATCGATTCACAAGTTGTCCATTAAACCATTCCTCGAAGAATCCATGCAGCATTGCTTAAAATCTCAGATTCGCAGCGTTGATTGAAGAATATAAAACCAATTTTTCTTACCGTTTAGGTTAGGCCCGACACACCGTTAGACGGGATTCAATGACTGCTAACCCTTCATTTGCAGCTCATTATCCTTCGTCTTTACAGAATAACGGTGGTCTAATATGATCAGATAGGTCTGACCGACATCAGAATTCATCCTTCTTCACGTCCGTTGTATACAGCTATTCGTCGATCACATTCATAGCCGTCATCTTACGACTATTTTCATAATCCAGAAGCTCCATTGGAATGCCTTTTCAGAACTAGATCGGTAGTGAGTCATTTCGATTTAACTTCCACAGAAATCTAACATTTCATCGTCAGATTAAGTCAGATATAGAAATTCTTAGACGTTTTCTCACTCAAGACGTTTCTAGCCCAAATTTTACCCAGATTCCAGCAGATTAAATTGTCATGCTACGATTTTTATCAGAAAGTTGTGCATTTGCTCTGATACCACCCCAGAAGAGACTGTCACACCCCGACCGATTGGACGTGACATCCCTTCCGCCACGAGAGCGACGAATCGTTCCCGTAAGGCTACAGACAGATAGTGTAATTTTTTTTTCATTTTGTATTCCATTTTCTTGATTTTGGCCCAAGGAATGCACAACTAACGGATAAATTAAATTACCTGGTTGCGAGTGCGCAGAATCGTAGCAGTACATTTTAAGCTGGGAATCTCGTCTTTCAGTTGAAAGCATCCTTCCATTCCTAAAGATTTAAATCTTCCCATCTCTCACTCACCTGGAACCCCCAACCGTTGAGGAACACATGCAAAACAAATATACGGATGAGAATAAATCTCAGTGCGGGTTTTAGTTCCAGTACGCGGATCTTGGTACGAACCGGTAACGGAATTAATACCCTTATATTAAAAATTCCTTTGAGTGTTCAGTTTTCTTAATGCACATACGTTCTTTTATAAAGATTTCATATTGCGGAAAACCCTTTTTAATTAAATGAACATAAATCATTTTCAAAGATTTTACAGACATTCATTTTAAAATTCCAGATGAACTTTAACACAAAAATGATTGGAAATCCAATGAATTCCAGTACCGTAAGCATCAAGCAAACAGTTCGATTTTAGACATTTCTCAATATGCCATTATGCAACAGATTCAAAAGCATAACCATCAGTGGTTCAATACACTCAGGTTCTTACGGCCTTTCAGAATCAGAATCAGAACAGAAAGAACCCTTCCCACACCTAGGTCCAACCCTAGGTACAGATCTTCAGAGGGAAATCCAGTAATTAAAGCGCTAATAATTCTGGCCGGACGGGTAGATCAGTCCCACTCCGGTGAGTGCCACAATTTATCATATTGTTATGCTATGCAGACTGAATAAGAATGGTCCGATTTAATTCAAGTCTGATTCTTCTTATTACAAAAGAAGATCATGCAATCAAGTCAGTTTACGGAAACCATTCCAGTCCTTTGATAAGTCTGACGGTCCAAATCAATTAACAAACGAATGTCAATGTCAGACTTATTGTATTTAACTGGTCAAAACGGACAGTTTGATTCAACATGCAGTTTATTATTTATTCAGGGCTTCTATTGCCTATATGCACAAGAGAATGCATTTTCAATGATTGATCAACATGCTATGCATAAATTTAAAAATACCGAAATCCGTGTTCTAACAAAGAAACCGCGTATCCGCACCTTCAGTCGTTACCCGCTCGCTCCGAATCCGTTCCTGTTTATAATTCATAGATCAAGTACCGTTAATATTTATTCAACGGGTTCCTTTAATCTGACGGTAAACCGTAACTAACAAGGTCTGGTAATGTAACGGTAACTAGACTGTTCAGTTTGGTTCCAAGTCCCATATTTAATTATTGTGTGATAATATCTAGTTAATTATATTTAGTTACTTCTCCAATCATCAGAATTAATATTGAATTACGTTTCCTAATATCGAAATCAGAATCAGAATCAGAAATCAGAAATAGCAGACAGAAAATTAGAAAACGTTTAAACTCAATAAAATACATCAGAAATATCAAAATATAAATCAGAAAATTATTTGTTTATTTTGCGGGATCAGAAAGTCTGAATTAATTGCCACAGTATCTATTCATTTTAAAAGTCAGACTGTTATTCATCATTTCCCTAGAAAAGCCGACTATCGATTGTTAGACTAATTACATTGTTTCCAAGTCGTTTAGTCTAACTAATTATCAAGCTCAACCGATCCGTCATTAGTTTTGTTATAATCCGAAAGCTAAATTGATTACAAAAGCCCACAATTGGATTAGCCTACTAATTTCTTAATCCGTCATTAGTTCACACTGAATTTGGTCCGGCTCCAATTCAAACAAAACAAAGCCCACATTCTTTTCTTTTCATTTTTCCTTAACTCAACCAGAATCTCCACGCCAGCCCAAAAATCGAAGCCCACACCAATTCAGCGCCAAAGCACACAGCCAATAGAACAAAAAGCCCACAGAATTTCAACGCAAGCTTACAATTCAATTTCAGCACAACCAAGCCCGAGAAAATTACATTCAAGTCCCCCAAATTTTCCAAAGCCCTTCGATTTCTCAATCAGGCCCACAACTATTTATGTAACACCCACAGATTATAAATAAGCCCTCCAATTTATTCCTTAAGGCCCTCAGAAATTGATTTTATTGCGCTTCCATCCCTGGCCTATCAATTCCTCGACAGAAGCATACCAGATCCCTATTTTGCGTACCAAAGACTGGTACAAGCCACCACATGCTTTCTTACATCCTGTTAAACGTTCTACAGATGTTAAACATGTATATGAACTAATACAGAATATCAAATTACCTCACACATGTACTGTTTTGGGATATCATCAACTATCACATTTTATGCCTCAGATTACTCCACCCAAACCTGATTTGCATATGTCCCTGTCTACTATGCACAATATGCATCAGATATATATACCTATACATCTCAAATGATCATACACCCATGACTGGACAGAAAGTAAACACTTAGATTACCTAAGTACCCTACAGTTTCAATAAACATAAGGTTTATACAGACATACATATTTTATGCACATTTATAGATATTAATATACCTGTTGCCACTGTCCTTTGTAACTTAGCCTAAATCACAGATTATACTACTACCTATATCTGTTTGCAACCTGTATATGCTTATTTTTATAAATATAAATACTGCCTTTATCAAATTATTGTTTGAAAAGGACCATAATGCCCCCTTAGACCTGATATGCTTATAGTTTACTAACCAAATAACCTTAAATCAGTTAGCTATTATGTACTACCAAACATATGAATTAACATATTATATATGGCTAACTGTAAGCCTAAGATTTATCAGAAGTTATTCATATATTCAGAAATAACTCCAAAATACTTTATGCAACTTATCTATTCCAAGCAATAATGAAATAGTTTATTCTTACTGGTAGATAAGCTATTTCTTCATAACAGATATGCTTATCTATCCTCAATATTCCATATTTGAACACACATACAGATGCTGGTATTTCTATATTATACAGATATGCACTTATCAAAAGTGAAACTCTATACTTAATATCTAACTAGCAGTTCATGGTAATATATATAAAGCAATCATGTACATTTAAATTCTGTTCCACATATACTCCATATCTATCAGATCATTATGATTAAGTTTTATATGCCTATAAATGAACTATGGACTAACTAATAAACATCAGATATGAACATAACTTCTTACCATTAAAATACAATTCTTGTTTTAGAACAGACTATAAAATGAACATTCTGACCACTGGCCCTTCTAGAGACATATTATAACTCAGATTATAAATGAATCTATAATTTATTACTTATACTCAGAAGCTACTTAGCCCTAACCCATCTATTTAAATATTCTTAAGTATAGTTATATTATTATGGACATGAGAATTATACTATCAGATACATATAAATTCTATAACACAGATTAGCCCAATATTATTTTTCTTGAAGACTAGTTGACCCTTCTACAGAACCTACTCACCTTCATCTCACTATTCCAAATAGTCCCAAGTATCATCATATAATTATCAACATAAAGTATTTACCACCAGATATATAGATATATCATTAATATGCTTCAATTGCATCTCATGACTCAGAAATCTAACCCCTCAGAGTTTACACATAAAGAATATTTTGTTAATTCTACTAACTCACAGAGATTAGTGACTTAATTATAAACACGAGCAATTAACATCAAACCTACTGTTAAACTCGAGGAACGAGAAATTGACATGAATTGTACCTCTACACATACATATATGAAATTAATTGAACTTATAACAGTAGCCATAATTTATACAGATTATACGACTAGTCCTACAGAGCATAATTGTCAAATAGAGCTTATACCTTGCTCGCATGATTTAGGAAGCTATCTCACAGGCTCTAGCGCAACCAAAGTCAAATCAACGAATTGCTCAGCTAACACAGTGCCGCTTCCATCGCCCATTCCTCTCCTCCAATTCTCTGCCTTCTCTCTCTCTACTTGCTTTTTAATTAGACCGAAAGAAAATCCCCCCCAATTAACCGAACCCTAACTCGACCCCCTTTTTATAGAGTAATCTTACCTCAGTAGCAGTGGATAAGGGTAAAGAAAAGAGAGAGAGCAGGGAATACGGAAGAGAAGTAAGCCACGCCATCACTTAATTTGCGGCTAAGGTTGCGCTAACAGACAGAGAGAAAGAGGCGGAACTTCCTCGTGCTAGCGCCCTCGAAGAGGAGGAGGTGTCAACACGCTATTGGCTCACTCAGAGGCAGCCGTCGCCTCAACCACTCAGAACTCGACAGAGAGAGGAAGGAGATAGTCTCGAGAATAAAGAAAGAAGAAAGAGGCAGCTCGGCGGAGAAGAGAAGAGTGTCTCGTTCTCTCTCTCTTTCCGTCGTTTTTATTAAATGAGCCCCTGATCTTCGATAACACAAACCGTGTAGCTAACCAAGTAGTAAATAACTGACAACCCTTTTGTAATCTAACTATTTCCCTAATTAATCAAATCAGATCTATTCAGAAGTCAGATTAAAGTGGCAATTATACAGAAGAATTCTATAAATTATGAGGAACGTTTCTATGTCCTCAGATCAGAAATTTCCGCAAAATTTACTGTTATAATTATATATTTCCTTTATTTCTTAACCATACCGTTAATATAATTTTATAAAAATTATTATCAGACCAATTGGGACTTGGTTTACCATACGACAGTCACAGTTGTTACACTACCATAGTTTCTAATTTTATTGCAGATTTTGGACAAGAAATGGCTTGGATTAATCCATGAAGTTGTAGATCTCGTTCCAAGCTTTCCAACGGTTTTTGAATCACCTCAAACGGAGTCCGGATGAAGGAGATATGGCCAAAATACTGACAGGACGCAGTGCTGGATTTTTCCAGCGGGTCGTTGAAAGCTCCAGCGGCCCGCTGATTCTGGGACCGCCAGAATTACCAGAATTGCTCGAATTAGCATTTCTATGTTGGGAAGACGGTTTCTACCGACTCCAGGTACATCTAGAACGTGTCTTCAGTTATTTCCAGCGTTTCTACACCTTCCCAACGCTTATTTAAGACTACTTTGAGGAGATTTTGAGGGATACAATAAGAGGGATCAAATCCAAGGTCAAAGTTAGGATTAGATATAGAGTTATTTGAGAGTTTGGTCTCAAGTCCAGATCGTGGCAGCGCCGAGCAAGTCGATTGCGACAGTAATAGACGTGTTTGATAGGAGATTTCGACACGGAAGAGCAATTGATTGTAATCTTTCTTTGTTTTCCTTTTCTCTTGTGTTTATATGATGTCTTTTAGTTGTTGATTTGTTTGTTCTAGGGCCATGGTAGTAAACCTTCTAGTTTATGTTTGATAATATACTTTTAGATTATTTTCTTTGTTTGCATGTTGTGTTTTATACTTTGATTGAATTGCTTAGATTACTTTAACTGAATTGCTTAAGTTGAATTGCTTGCACTCGTTAAAAGAGACGTCTTTTGATTGTTAGGTGGTTAAATCCAAACATTCTTAAGTAATTAGGTTAAAGTATGGTAAACACGAGAGTTGGTGCCGGAAGGTTATGCTAGGGTCAAGAAACGGAAGTTGAAGCCCTTCCCGATTACGGAAGTATAGGGAGTCGTAGGTCGTAAAGCATAAACTAATATAACTTAGACCAAGAAACGAAAGTTGAAATCTAGGTTGTATTAGAGGGAAATAAGGTTAAATATAGGAAACCTGGCCTTAAACGGAAGTGGGATTGAGGAGCCTTAGTTAGAATTAATTCCCTACACAAAGTAACAATTAAAATAATCAAAAAGTTGAGTCTGCGCCAAACCTAGCAGGCCGCAGAAGGTTCCTGCGGGTTGTCTATGATCCCAGCCTTCAGCGACCTTCTTAGGGGTCAGCGACCTGAGTTTCAGCTAGCCGCTGAGATTTTCAGCGGGCCGCTGATTCTGGAGTAAACTGAATAACAAAACTACCAAAAACCCTAGAACTATGTGATTTGTTGAATTTCTCTCATTAATTCTTGTTTTGATCTCGAAACTAGACTTAGGATTTGGAACCTCTTGCAATTCTTGAATTCTTAAGAGTCGAACCGTCAAAACTAATTTAGCAAAGTAAAATACCGATATTCCAACACTGTCCCTGTGGATTCGACCCTCAAACTTTACCACAAACGATTAGATCGGGTAAACGAGGTTTTTATTTTGAACGTGGTTCCACCTCGCGATCAGGAGGTCATGCCCTCATCTTGCTTAGAGAGATAATATACTTAATGACGGATTAGTGGATATAATGCTTGCTGCAATATTGTTTCCTATTTATTGCTTAATTAAGCAGAAATTATGAAAATAAACAAGCATTTCAAACAAAAATTAGCCATTGTTGTCTAATGTCTCAGGTGTGTTACTTGTGCACATTTGGATCTGTGTAAGTCATCTTCCTGCATTTTGAACCAATGAAATGAAATTCCCCCAAAACAGTGAAGAAATAATATAAAAACAAAATTTGAAAATTGAATAAAGTGCAAGCAAGCTTGTTCTCATCCTCTGTGATGCTTTTAACATACAAAACACATCTAATTAACTCTAAATTGAGCATAAAATCAAGCTCAGTCGCTGTAAATAGACTTACATGCAACTAAGAAAAAGAAATAAAAGTACTTAAGATACACACTTTCTGCCCCTATGTTCTTCAGACCAAATTGAGATGCTTTAAACAAAAATAAAGGCATTAACGTATGGTATTTGAACTCCCAAGTCTACCCAAATAGTGGCTGGCATCAATGGACTGCTTTGTGGGCTCCACAGCGATGACCCAGATCAGACCCAAACTGAGTCGAGATGTCTCAGTCCAGTTCATCCCTTTATCGACTTCTCCAAGCGAAATGGACTCCACATTCGAGCTCTATGCACGTCCACGAGTGTAATAAACCTACCCCTGGCAAGAAGATATGACCAGAGAGCTCCAAGCGCCATTAATGGCATCTCGAATCTCCTCAAGTGCTACAACGCAATACAGACCGTCATAGTACAAATTGAGCCGACCAATTTCTTCTCCTCTCTTCCACGATTTGATTGAGACTATTCTCGACAGAATTGGTGCTTTGTGGCGTCGAAATTTCATCGAAGAAGAATTGAGGGTTTATCTGCAAAAATGCCAAAGCTGTCGGAGGGAGAAGAAGTTCAAACCCGCTTTGTCTGGATTTTCTGTGGCAGGTCGCGTCATTCGCTACATGGACTCAAGAGGAGTTTCAGCGCTCCTGGCGTCAGCTTGACGTCAGCCAACCCAGTCAGCGCCAAATTAGTCTCTCCTGTACACGTGGACCAATCAGGAATTTCTAAATCAGACAGAAATTTCAAAAATTCATTAAAAATAGCAGGAAACTCAGAAAAATTCAAATAAAATATTCATAAAATTCTAAAAATCTGTAGAAACTAGATTTACTGATATTTTAATACGCAATTATGTCAAATTATGCCTCATTTATATTTTCAAATTATTTTCCTTAAAAATTGAATTTTATAAATTGCCAAAAACTTTATAAATTCACCAAAAATAGTAGGAGGTTCAGAAAAATCCAATTAAAATATCTAAAATTTCTAAAAGTCTAAATAAACCAAATCCAATGATATTTTCGTATGAAACTTTATAAAAATAAATATTTTCTTTTTTTTGAAGTGTTAAAGTTTTATTCCTATTATGAAAACCGAATTGTATAAATTCTAGAAAAATGGCAAAATATTTTAGTAAAATTTCTAAATAATTTCATAAATAAAGAAATAATTTCCTTGTCAAATATATAAAAAAATTAAAAATAAGTTCGTAATATTTAGTAATATTTAGAAATCCCTCTCTATTTTAATAAGATCCCTAAAATAAAAAAAAAGAAAAGTAATAAATCATAAATCATGAAATAAATAATAAAATCATGAATAATAAATAAATAAATAAGTAATAAATAAATAATAAATAAATAACAAGTAAATAATATTAAACATAAAGCATCTCCAAATCAAATAAAATCAAAATGAAACCAAATCAAATCAATCCAAATCAAAACAAATTAAATCAAATCAAATCAAATCAAATCAAAGCAAATCAAACCAAATCAAATCTCTTTGTTCCCATAAGCCCCTAAATGGCCAAGAACTAATTCTCACAAGCCCCCAAATGACCGAGAATTACAAAATCAAATCGCTTTGTTCTCATAAGTCCCTAAATGGTCGAGAACCAATTCTCACAAGCCCCCAAATGACCAAGAATTGCAAAAATCAAATATCTCTTGTTCTCAAATCCCCGAAATGGCCGAGAACCAATTCTCACGAGCCCTCAAATGGCCGAGAATTGTAAAATCAAAGTTGTCCCCATAGTAAAGTATAAAAAGTTCAAATAATTGATTTTTAAATAGTTTTAGATATTCTTAGTTTAAACATTCTTAGGCATTCCAAATGAATAGTTTTAGATATTCTTGGATATTCTTAGTTATTTCAATTAAATGACTTTAGATGTACTTAGATTTTCTCAATTGTGTCCCGTCAATTAAAGTCTGGTACCATCAATTGAGTTCGGTTTAAGCCAAGAGAAATGAATCACTTGTATTCTCAATTGTACCCTGTCAATTAGGTCTGGTGCCACCAATTGAGTTTTGTTTAAACCAGAAGAAATAAATTACTTGTGTTATACCAAAAATCATTTAAATGACAACTTTTCTAGCCTATTATATTTAATTTTTCGAATCCCTTAATCAGAGGTTCTCGTGGAAAACCACGGAGTAATTAACAATAGGGGCTTGCGCCTATTGGAAAGAAATGACTCACAAATTATTAAACCCTCATGAGAGTGAATTCTCGTCGATGTTCTCTGATCGTTAAGGGGCATCAGTACCTGAATCCAAACTCGTGAGGGGTGAATCTAAGGCTTATTCCCGTTCTTGAGGAAATCCGATCTTTCTTCAAGAAATGACGAAAAAGTCCACTCAGGTGTGAAAAATTAAATAACAGGACATAAAAAAAATATTTCGAGATTATTCGAATATTTCAGCACCAATACAACATGTCAAGCTATAGGTTTTGTCGGTAAAAAAAATATTTGTATGAAAAAAAAAGGAAAAGTATTCGTACAGTCATGGAGCTTGAAGTTTTGCTCCAATAAGATATTTTGTTTTCCCGTACTGCTGTCTGTCCTCTAATTATTATTTTTTTTTTGAAAAAAAAGAAAGATAATCAGTCTATTACCGAATAGTTAACTTAAAGTTCGGCCCGTTAGCTGTTAGGTCTAACTAGAGTTAATATTTGTTAGCAAGCTTGAAGTACCTATTTGATATTTCAATTAAGTAGAACAGGTTGCCTTAAGTTGTTTCGAAATTTATTATTTAAACAGAAATTTTTTTTTAAAGAGATAATATTAACTTCAGCTATTTGGATAGTGTTTGACGTCCTATATATTTGATTCTAACATTACTCTAAATATAATCGTACAAAAATGTAAAGTATTTTTCGTTTAAAGATGTCGTTGCGTCCTAGATCAAAATCTATACAAGCAGCTGTTGGACTGAATTTGACATGTTGTTACTCTAATTGGAAATATTAATCTGTTCACAGCTCAATACTAATGTATCAATATATATTTCACAAATGTGTATAAAATATTAAAGCTGAGAATTTACTATTTGCTAGTCTGATTATTTTATGGAAATGCATATCAAACTTAATTTAAAGAATTTCTTTAAATTCACGGATTTTTTTTATAGTGCAGTAGAGAATGAAATACCCTTCAAGATGAAAAAGTAAGGAAAAAGAACGAGGAAAAGGAGCAATTTCATTGCAGGGGCAAAGAGGTAAATAGTAACTTAAGGTAAATTTTATAGTCTGCATGCAGCATTAATTTTATCCGATCGTGGCCGCAGAGCGCAATTCGAGGGCCCCTAAACAGAATTTGTCTGAATCTCTGGCTGAGCCGCTGAAGTATATATTTATTTATGTGGAGGAGGAGTACACGGCTGTCATGCACCAACTGAGAGCAACACGTGGCAAGCGCTTGCTGCAACGGGTGGGCTCCAGCTTTTCTGCACCAATCGCGCTGTCGTGGCATGTCTTAGCCTTAGGGTTTTAAGAGTCCGTGCAAGGCCTAGTCCCTTCCTTCACCGCCACATATATCCAGAAACATCTATACGTCACCAGAATTTGCCTCCACCATATTTTATATTGTTTTGATATGTGTCTTCCAATGAAACTTTCACTGTTTAGTCTTTTTTTTTTCTTTTCTGTCGACCAATCAACACTTAAATTGACTCGAAATTAAATTTTCTCCTGATAAATGTCATTTTTTTCTGAACATAATTTATTATAATTAATTTGATAGGAAAAGTAATAAAAAGAGTAGCAGGTGTAATAATTCTCTACATGTTTTTATTTCTAACTTAGAGAGATACATTAAACTTGGCTCGATACGGAAATTCTTACTAATATTTCATTGTTAAATTTGTTATAACAAATCGAGTTTTATTGTACGAAAATTTTCTTAAAATTTTAATATTGATTTTCATTTACATGATTATATTGAGAGTTAGATTATATGATATAATTTAATTTTATAAAATTTATTGCATATGAATTTAAAACAACGGTTGAAGAGGCCAAATAACAATTAGGCATGGACTACCTTATATTTTCAAATATATATTTTATTTTTAAATTAAATAATAATTAGTACAACTATTTTTAATATATTTAACAAAAAAGAAAAAAAATTTCAATTATAAAAAATGCAAAAAATATTTTTTATTATAAAAAATGGGTAATGGTTCTTAATTAATACTATAAATTTAAATATTTCTGTGACCGTTTCCCGTACTGTTACAATTAAAATAACGTCAATATTACATTACATTGGAGTGTCCATGTCGATTCATTAGATTTGCAAAATATGTCACAAATAATTGTTCAAAAGTCAAATTAGATTGTCAAATTATATTACATTGTAGTATTCACTTAGGCTCCACTCCAGAAGAGATGAACGGAGGAAGGTGAAAGGAAAAGGTAACTGTCTAATTCTTGTCGAAGACCTTTATGTTGGAAATTTTTTTTTTTTATGTGGTCTATATTATTAATTGTGAACCAAGCTCATTTAAGTTAAATTATTAAAGGATGCATCATTATTTTGATGGAAAATTCTGATGGACCAGATTCATTGTACTTGATCCCAATGGTTGTCTTAGAATATTATATATACCTCATTAATTTCTGCTAAAGATGTGGTTCATTTTACACATCTCTACTAAAGGGTGTGACTCATTTTTTTCACACATCTCCACTAAATAAACCAGAATTATTTTGAGGGAAAATAAACGCCTAAAGAGACCATCAATATGTCTAAGGAAAACCGTTGAAGATCAGTACTAACGCTTCCGCCTAACGTCTAATGATTTCTGCACTTCTATTTTGTAAGTTTTATACTCATGAATTTCTTATTTTATATGAATTACGTGATCTTGGCTGCTAATTAAGAAATATTATTACGATTAAATATTTTACATCTTTCATTTGGTATCAGAGCGGTTCGTATTTTTATATAAAATAATTTTCGAATTTAATTCCTGGAATTTTATTGGAATACAAATTCGTATCGTTTTCCAATTTCCAGAAATATTTTCACTTTATGGGCACATTTGGAGATGCTTATATACACCGTTATTACTAGACAACGATTCGTTCATGTGCATCATAATTAAATTGCAATTATTGATGAAATACAACTTTGATGGTATAAACCCCATCTGGGCCGTTTATTACGGCAACACTCGTGGAACTTTGAAAATTTTCATTTGATGGCTTGCACACAGTAAGGACGGGTTATACCAAGTTGTAGTGGATTTAGTATTTTTGCTTTCTTTTCCGTTTCTCTTCCTCTGCATGAGTTAAGGTTTGTTTTTTAGCCTAAAGATTCATGTTTATTGACTTAACAATTTCTGAATTTACGTCCATATTAAGATTCACGTGGATTTTAGTGCCTATAAAGGATGCATTAGATTAATAAATATGATGTTTATTATTATTACAGGCGTAACAATTGTATAAACGAAAGACTCAATTTAATACTGCGTCTAAACAATTTATGGTTCGTTTATTACACAAGTAAGTCGGATTGGCATTAATTATTTTGATTGTGTTACATTCAAAAACAATTTCATGTGCCTAAACTTTTATTAATTCGCATCCTTTTAATTGCTTCAATTTGAAGTAGACGACTTAAGCAACAATGTTCAAGTCCGTTATCTTGTTTACGAATATATAGATAATTTCATCATGATTGGACAATACTTATGCATCCAATAAATATATGCAGATTTGTAAACTTTAAATTTATGATTTCCTGTGCACTTATGTATACAAACGGCTTAACGGAAGTTGTTATAAATTTTGCATATGAATTAATTTAAACCATATAAAATTACTTTTAATAATTTGGTTATTATCAATTTGAACAACTTTAATTGTAATTTCCATTTTATTAAAAGGAAGTGTGTGATACATTAAGTTTATAGATCACAATTAAGTTTTACATTTAATATATTATGGTTGACAATTTTAACAACTTTAATTGTCATTTTAGTTTATTAAATGGAATTTTATTTATGATTCAATTTGTTTCTGCCCAACGGTGATGCAAATTGATTTTATGGAACAACTATTTTGTCAAAACTGAATTTTTAATTATTAATTCTAGTTTAATTAAGTATTAATCCTCATAGTTGTTTAATTCTATTATGTTATTTGTGATATATTAGTTTATGTATCACTATAATGTTTGTATTTAATAAATATTAAGGATGTCAATTCGAACAACTTTAATTGACAATATAGTTTATTAAATAGAATTATCTCGTAGTCTTCAATTTATTTCTGCCCAACAGTGATATAAATTGAAAATGTGAAGAACTATTTATGTTAGAACTGAAATATCATTTGGCGTTTTATTATTTATTTCAGTTTAATTTATTGTTAGTTCTTTTATCATGATATGTGAATTTTAGTCGACTATAATAACCACTTTATTTTTCCTGAATTATTTATAGCATTGAATAAAAGTATGTGCTGATGATGTATTAATGTTGCTAAATTATATCTCAAATTTCATGAGGTCATAACCAAGGTTGGATTTAATGAAAATATTATAATTTAATGCATATATCTCAGGGTTAGTGGGAGTATCATTCTCATTTTGCATTTAGATGATATTTTACTAGTCGTCAAGAAATTCACATGATGTTATTTATTTATGCTTGTTCGATGATTAATGTTATGAAAGAGTATTAAGCAGTCTATAATGACTCTTTCATTATGCAAGCATAATTTGTGACATATTGTAGAGTCACTTAATTTTTATAATAAAAGTGACTGCTATTTTGTGTTTTAAGAACAACAAATCAAGTGACATGTCTAATGGATCAACATTAAATATTTTGTTGTTATATACAAAGTCAAAGATATGAGTATAGTAATACAGCATATTAATTTGAGAACTATGTTAATTCTCTCTCTAAAGTATAACCACCCATTTTTGCCGGCATGGGTTCAGTTACTAAATTATAATTTTGTTGTATTAAATTATGAATTAAGTAATGATGTGAAGCTTCAATTATGACTTTGACTTTGAATTTATGAAATTTGCTTATTCCTTATGTTGCGCATTATGTTTAATTTAACCAAATTTACTTAAGTGGATCAAATGAATCGTATTAACCATTTGTTGGAAAGAATACCAATACTATAATTAATGGGGATCAAATAATAATAATAGTTATTTTGATTGTATTAGTTTAGTTTGGTATTTCTAACTGAACAAGGTTTAAGATTATGTTGGCCAATTTTGAATTTGTGTTTCATTATGATAATTCAATATAGACCAAGTGAGAGAATGTTGGAAATTTTTTTTTATGTGGTCTATATTATTAATTGTGAACCAAGTTCATTTAAGTTAAATTATTAAAGGATGCATCATTATTTTGATGGAAAATTCTGATGGACCAGATTCATTGTACTTGATCCCAATGGTTGCCTTAGAATATTATATATACCTCATTAATTTCTGCTAAAGATGTGGTTTATTTTACACATCTCTACTAAAGGGTGTGACTCATTTTTTTCACACATCTCCACTAAATAAACCAGAATTATTTTGAGGGAAAATAAACGCCTAAAGAGACCATCAATATGTCTAAGGAAAACCGTTGAAGATCAGTACTAACGCTTCCGCCTAACGTCTAATGATTTCTGCACTTCTATTTTGTAAGTTTTATACTCATGAATTTCTTATTTTATATGAATTACGTGATCTTGGCTTAATTAGCAATATTATTATGATTAAATATTTTACGTCTTTCACTTTATCCTACTTCAAAATCTCAAATTTGAAGGGAAACCAAGAAAAATGAACGAGAATAGGGTTTAACTCTTATATAAAAATGTGAAAAAAAAAAATACACATGTGATTACTCCCAAATTCGGATGTACCTCTCTTTCTCTCCCCATTATTTTCTTTCCCTTTTCTTATATATAGTATTATGGAGCAAAGCCTTATGGATCTTCAAAATATTTGATTGCTGCAGGCCAGTTGAAGAAATAAAGTTTAGCAAACATCTATTCGGGGCTGGACAGAACAAGCATTTTTTTTTTTTTTTCTTTTAGATCAGATAGAAGTCATTTTTATAATTAAGTTAATATTTTATTAAAATTTATTTTATAAAAATACGAATATATAGAAGTGTTCTTTTGAGTTTGGATGGATTAAATTTTTTTTAAAAAAATACAGAATTTTAAAAAAATAATCCAGAATTAATTAGGCTTTACTAATGTCAAAATTAACTGTGTTGGCAATGGAGTAATAAGATATTTTAAAAGTAATGATTACCTTCAAACATGTGTGGAATTAACTGATTCTAGAGAGTGGCTAGTCAAAATTTAAGCGACCGAAAGCCTCGACAATGACCGTACAAACAAATCCATAGTCATCAAAATTTAAACGACGGAGTGCAACTAACATATTAGTTTAAACCAATAAAGAGATTCGCCGGTTTAATATGAAACAATCAATGGGCTTAAATTAGTTCATTGACACTCTCAATTAATTTGGCGATCTACTTGTTTGTGTTTTCAACTTTTTACTTTTATATTCTGTTTAAGACCATATGTCAACAATTCTTGAAAATAAATGTGCCAACAATATTTTAAATTTGGACCCGAAATTGTACAAATGAATTAATAAGAGAATTGGAATGCAGAGGCTTGGTTCGTTAAATGGATCAAAATTGGTAATTTGAATTCATTACATGTAAATTTTTATTTAATATCAGATTTTATATTAAGTGAAATCAATTATTCTATTTTTAAGGTCTCCACTGACCGTACAAATATATATTTTTACGATAGACTCTTTATTTTTACATTTTTTTTAAAAAACTTTATTATTTTTTTCAAAGAACAGAAGGAGATTAACGCAAGGATAATTTCAGAAAATCTTATTGAGTAAATGTATTAGTTTAACTAGTCGATCAATTATAGCTTATCTTTCGCTTTTCCTTAAAGCTCCAAAAAAAAAAAATGCATTAGTTCCTAAGATTTTGTTTTTAGTTCTATCAATTGATTCCATAGTTAAATCCATTAAATAAATTTGAATGAAAAATTCAATAGTTCAAATCGATGGTGTATGTACCGTAAGGAAATATTATTATGCTATATCAAAAATATAAATAAAGATATGTGGGTGTTGAAATTATTTAGTTAAATGTAGTTCGACACTTCAAGCATCGTGAAATTATAATTTTTCCAATTTATGTAACGTGATATTTTGTAACTATTTGTGTGCCGAGTATTATTGCTCATAAAACTGATTTGATTCACCGACATACAATAATTTAGTAACGCATTGTTTTGTTTCTCATTGTTGTAGCCCCTTTCTATTATCATTTACATCGTGTCTCCGTCTCTCTTTTGTGTTGCAAGCATAACAATCTATTCATAATTAATCATTATTAAATAATAATATTTAAAATTTATATTAATATGTCAAAGCTCGATGGATTAGCCCCTTTACACATAATGGTGCATCAATCTCCTGAAATATCCACATTAGTTGTGATGTGGCATTGATTATTTTGGACAAGCAAGATAACATCGTGGATGTCATGTTGTGGTGGTACAAATGTTAGTGTTAGTGTCTAATTACGGGCTGATAAGGATCATCTCCAAGATTCATCATCCTCATCATCCCCTGGGAATCTTAATTAAAACGCGTGAATCATCCTCGCGATTCCTAGCGCCCTTTCCATTCTGGTCCGCGCTTTCCCGCTTCTTCGCGCTTTCCCTATTTACTCGCGCCCTTTCCATTATGCTCAGGGTAATAGTTTCAACTTCAATAGTTAGCCTAGTAACTTCAACAATTAGCTTAGTAACTTCAACATTTAGCCTAGTAATTTCAACAGTTAGCCTAGTAACTTCAAGTGTAATAGTTTCAACTTCAACAGTTAGCCTAGTAACTTCAACAGTTAGCTCAGTAACTTCAATAGTTAGCTTATTAACTTCAAGAGTAATAGTTTCAACTTCAACAGTTAGCCTATTAACTTCAAAGGTAATAGTTTCAACTTCAATAGTTAGTTTAGTAACTTTAACGGTTAGCTCAGTAATTTCAATAGTTAGCTTATTAACTTCAAGAGAAATAGTTTCAACTTCAACAGTTAGCCTATTAACTTCAAAGGTAATAATTTCAACAATTAACATAATAATTTCAATAATTAGTTGTAGTAATTTCAACAGTTAGGAATAATATCTTTAAGAGTTAACATAATATCTTCAGTAGTTACCCATAATAGTTTCAACAGTTAATGCTTTGCAAATCAATCGTGATAAAAATGCAAAGGGGGAGACAACACGCTGAATGGATGAGGAAGAATACAAGGTAGGTATGAGGGGATGAGGGATGATGAAAATGCGTTATTAATAACATTTCCAAAAATGAGAGAGAGATTCACGCGTCATTAATGTGGTGCTGGAAAGGATGACGTAGGACAAAAATCTAGCGGATGGTCCAAATCAATTCTGGTCTAATTATCCATTTTATCATACAAAAGTTTTCGCCCGCATTAGTGTGCATATCATCACATAGATGTAGATGTATATTTTTCTGTCATTGACAACATCATTTACACAATTAAAACTTAATCAAGATGAACATTTAAAACGTTAAGAACCAATGGGAAAAAAAAAAATCAATAATGCCTTTAGTTCATTTGAAAATATACACATCATATTCATAATTTGAACAAAATATTTCACTTTCTCTAGACAAAAAAAAAAAAAACTCCACAAGTGTCATATGTTGATGCTTTAGTAAAGGTACCGCGGTACGGGAATTCATTTTACAACAATAACGTGTGTTTTATATCTGTGTGTATTTGTTATGACTCTTTATGTTCCTTAGACATACGTAAAATTCAATCTGAATTACCTTCCAGCAACTAAAATTTTTGTTCTTCAGTCAAATTTGAAACTTTAAGCCTAATTTGTATCAGCAATTGAACTGCAAAATAATAGTAATAAAAAAATTAAAATTATTTACAACAGACGACCAAATTATTGACTAATTAGACAAAAAAATTAAAATTTTTGCTAAATTATCTTTAATCATATTTGCAACTGCACACATTCTTCGTCTGATTCTTTGTAGATGCCAAACATGACCAAATAGTCAAACAGATAACACGTGGGCAATGCATTAATGAGGTATTGAGGGAGATGCGAAACATTTCATAAAAGGTAGAATAATGAAGAAAGAAGAATCCGCAACTTAGAAAGCCGAAAAAAAAGGGGATGTCAATAGAATTGGGAACCCGGGGCAGGGAATCAGAAATGAGAGCAACTAACAGAATATTTCTCCCTGGACTCGGTGCATCACTGTAGTAAATCACCAAGTTACAGTAGGGTGGGGATCACAGCTTCGAACCAACTAATAGACCGAGTCCACATAAAATTATTTTACAAAAGAGGAGAGAACTTCACGGGCAAATTAGTCAAAACACTTGGGTCGAATCTTATCTCTCTCCTCTCTCTCAACTCAAATTCTCTCCTCTCTCATGGTCTACACGGATTCCCTTTGTCTACTATACCAGATTCACCTCTTTAATTTCGACCAAAATTTTGGGTTTTTTCTTGGGTTTCTCTCCACCATGAACTCAAGCTTGGTTGGGTTGTTGGGTTCCTAGTATTCTGCTCAAAACTTGCTCCAATTAGTCTTAGATTTGGAAGCTTTGAAAAGTGATCCTGATCCTTCCGAATTGGTTTAATCTAAGATTTTGGGTTGGTTTTGTTGTGAAATATCGGAAGGTGTTTTTCTCAACCAGGGAGTGTGCTAGTTTGAAGGGATAATAATCACTTTGATTAAGCTCAAAAGTAGAAAGTTTCCATCTTTAGCTGTGTTTCCCTGAAAAATTGGAGAAAAGGGAAGTGTGAATTGATTCCTAGATGGATAATTTATCACCTTCCTATCAAACCATGGCTATGGGGAGCCCCTTTTCTGATGATCCCTTCTTTTTCTCTGCCCTTTTGAATTTTGACAGTTTCTCCGACCAGTATCTCTCAACTGAACTGGGTGCACACCAGGTGTTGGCCAATTGGTCTCAGATAGCCTCACCAGCTTCAAACAGAGGTGATAACATCTCGCCGTTCGGGCCTGCAGCGAACCCGGACCTAACAGATGAAAACCCAGTTGAATGTAACAGTATGGTACCAAAGCCTGTACCTGGTGTATCTCTAGCCGAACGAATGCTTAGGGCTCTTTCTCTCTTTAAGGAATCTTCATATAGTGGCATTTTAGCCCAAGTTTGGATTCCTGTTAAACAAGGAGATAATTATGTTTTAACCACCTCAGACCAGCCGTTTTTACTCGACCAAGTTTTAGCCGGGTACCGTGAAATCTCAAGGGGGTATATTTTCCCGGCTAAGGAGGGATTACCTGGTCGGGTCTTTACATCAGGTATGCCTGAATGGACCACTAATGTGGAATACTATCGAGAGCAAGAGTTTATTAGGAAGCAGCATGCGATTACTCATGATGTCCATGGTTCTATGGGTCTGCCGGTTTTTGATCCATCAGAAGGATCTTGTGTGGCTGTGCTAGAGCTGGTGACCAAGAGAGAGAAGACTGATTTTGATGCTGAGATGAATAGTGTGTGCAATGCTTTACAGGTCAGTTACTCTGAGCAAGGAATACGTATCAGCCAGCTTGACCTGGCACTGATCATTCTATGTCAAGGTCTTAAATAAAATGGTTTCATATAGCATATGGAAGAGCCAAGAAAAGTTTGGTAAATGGTTCATATGAGGCACCGACTAATACAAAGTTGTGTAATTTCCAGGGTTTTCTTTAGTAATATGTTGCACTAGCAAATAATCCCATAGTACCTTTTTGTGCAAAAGCAACCAGGCATCAGACCAGCTGGTGGTGGTATCATTATACATTTTATTGGAATTTGCTACCTCGGTATTTGGTGACACATATTACCTGAACTTCTCTTAGACACTAATATTTCCAAATCCAAAAATCAAAGAGTTAATCTGAACGGTTAACCTTGTTCCACATACAAAGTAGTGTTTATTGGTGCAAAAATTGTGAAATTTTGGAACCTCTCTTAGATTTGCTACCACGTATCTGGAATCTGTCTATTTTAATCAAGCTGGTGCATTGGTTTTTCGGCCTCCTGATCTTTTATGAAGCAATCTGAAAAATTACAAAATCGAGTGTACATGTATCACTAGTAGCTCAGAACTAGGTCAGCAGATTGCTCGTTTATGTGCAGATTTTGGAACAAGATAAATTTTGTCACCTTGTAGAACTATGATAGCAGAACCCTTTACTTGTTGTTACTTCCTACTAAACTAAAATATAATTTTTCTTGTCACTCTTCATTTTCAGGCTGTCAATCTGAGTACAACAAATCCCCAAATGTTTCGGCACCAGGTACGCTAATAACTATAACAATTCCTTATTTCCTTTTTGCTTCCAATTTCCAAAGGCTGATCTACATAGCCTCAGAAAAATTTTCTTCTTATTTTATTCTCAACTTAACAGAGCCTTACAAAAAGCCAAAAATTAGCATTTTCTGAAATCCTGGACGTGCTTCGAGCAATCTGCCATGCGCACATGCTCCCTCTTGCCCTGACATGGGTCCCTACCTGCAAACCTACAAATATTCCGGGTCTACAGTCCAAAACTGTGCTTGAGATCCATGAACCAGCCTGCTATGCAAGCGACCCACGGATGCAAGAGTTTCTCCATACATGTTCTGAGCATATGCTTGAGCCTGGCCAGGGAATTGCTGGCAAAGCCCTAGAATCCAATGTCCCCTTTTTCTCCTCTGACGTGAGAGAATACACCATCAGAGATTACCCACTTGCACACCATGCAAGAAAGTCAGATCTGCGTGCTGCTGTTGCAGTGCGGCTGAGAAGTGGTTTTACAGGAAATGATGACTATGTTCTGGAGTTCTTTCTGCCGGTGAATTGCAGAGGATGCGAGGAGCAGCAGCTATTGCTAAACAACTTGTCAGGTACGATGCAGAGGATGTGCAGGAGCCTCAGGACAGTGTCAGAGGCCGAGTTGAGTGCAGTTAACAAGGCTGGGCAATGTGATGTGAAGGAAGTCTTAGGGCATTCTGATGGCACAGATACTGATGGAGGTGGGGAGGAGTTTACAAAACTCAGTTTTGATGAGGCTGAAGAAATGCATAATGAGAAGGTTTTTCTTTCTTTAATCGTTGAATTTTATCTTTTATTTATGTCAGTTTTTGTATGGTTCATTGACATAATGCCAGCAAATCTGATTTGCTTCAGAATTGATATATTTTTTATTGACTGTATCCAAACAAATGAAAAAAAAATCCAAAAATTGAAGCTATATCAGATGAAATATACTTTATAAATAAAAGCAGAAAGGTATGCTGACAAAGAGTATGCTACCGAGGTTATTTCTTCTATTTTGGCTTTTAGGATTTTCCAACGCGTAAAAAGACTTGCGAAAAATTAATTTTAAATGTTGTGGTTTCAGGCTCAATCTAGTTCAACAAGAAGTTTGGAGAGAAAACGAAGCACTTCAGAGAAAAATATAAGCTTGAGTGTTCTTCAAAGATACTTCTCTGGAAGTCTAAAAGATGCAGCCAAGAGCCTTGGGGGTAAGTAATTCTTTCCTTTTTGTATTGTGCGATTGCAGTACAATTTGGTACAAATTTAGCATTTTGCAGATAGTTTATGACAAATTATTCTGTCATAACTGTATTATCAACTATTATGTGTCAACATGTAACTAGCTTGGAAAATGCTGGTAGTAACCCACTCCTCACAGGTTCCTTGGCATGTGCAACCATTTTCCTTTGATTCATTTGCTTGTGATAAATTAATTATTTGGATCAATTAATATCTGTAAGTTCTTTGGATGTAAAGAGAGTTGATTTCTTCCATTTTGTTCATTTAAACAAGCACTCACAATTTTCTGTTGCAGTGTGCCCTACCACCCTGAAACGCATATGCAGGCAGCATGGTATTGCAAGATGGCCATCTCGCAAGATAAACAAAGTAAATAGATCGCTGAAAAAGATCCAACATGTAATAAACTCGGTAAAAGGTGTTGAGGGAGGCGCTTTTAAGTATGACCCTGCGACGGGTTGTCTTGTTACTGGGCCTGCACATGATAAGCCAACAGTACAGTTGTCTGTCCCCAAAATGGAGCAACCGGAATACATACCTCCAAGTGGGCACCCAGAAAAGCCTCAAGATCAATTACCAACTGAAAATTTGAATTTGGATTGCAGCGGTGGCACCCGGGACCTGAGCCACCCGTCTTCTTCCAGCATGACTGACTCTTCTAGCGGTAGTGCATCAAGCCATCCGACTTTTAAGAAAAAACCTGATTGTGAAAAACCTACGAGTGTTGGTATCAATGGTGCTGTTCCCTTAGTAACGGTTAAGGCTACATATAAGGAGGACACGGTGCGTTTCAAATTTGGTCCATCTTTGGGGTATGCAAAGCTATCTGAAGAGATTGAAAAGAGGTTTAAATTGTTATGCGGGTCCTTTCAAATCAAATACAAGGATGATGAGGAAGAGTGGGTCAATCTGAGTAATGATTTAGATCTCCGAGAGTGTGCTGATGTGATGGATTCCATTGGGTCAAGAAATGTGAAACTATTGATAAGAGAAACACCTCCTTGTGTACTTGGTGGTAGTTCAGCTAGTAGTAGTTGCTTATTAATGGAATCATAACGATTTCCGAGTTTCATGAACGTATGTATGACAGGTTGTAATATAGAGGCTAAGGTTTAGATTTTCTTTTTTTAAGTTGGTTTGGTTTTTAGTTTGGCAAAAGGAAATATGGTCCAAGTTGTGAAAAGCACGTGATGTAGGAAATATGCTATATGTAAAACTTCAAGAGATCATAAGCTTTAGATGGCTATGTATATTTTCTGTCAATCTTTTGTCTATTATTAGGCTTTATGAGATTTTCTCTGTACAAATGACAAGCATAATAGGAAACTAAGATAAACAAACCACATAACATACAATGCTTTGTTTCTTCTCTATATACATTGATCTTAGGTCATCACTATTTACTGCTATTACGTGAAATGTTCTTTTGCCGCAAAAGAAAAAGTTATACATTATCATCGATTTTGGTACGTTTCATGATTTTCTGAGCCTAGTGCAAACCGTTTCTCTGAGTTGTCTTCTTTGAAGAGATGGGCACGAGCCTCCTCCAACATTTGATTCACTTCTTTCTTGTACTGCACAAGACAAACAGAAAGGAGAAGAGTTAACTGTCTTTCATTCTGTCCAGAGAAAAAAATAAAATGTTTAACACGAGATAGAATGTGATGATAGTACCTCTTCGGTTGCTCCAGACTTGATTTTGGACTGAAGAATGCACCATTTCTTCATATGCACCCCTAGCAAAATTGATAATCAAATTGTATAATCAGGAGTTATAATAAAGCTGCAGGTGCGCAAAACTGTACTAAAAATGTGCAAAGCAACTAACCAATCTTTATGACCATCTGACAAGAAGACTCAGATTTTGTTCGAAGACACCATCTACAGTGTATCTGATTTGCATAGCAACATTGGATTAGCCTCAATTAACAAGAAAAATGAAAGAGGAATCAAGGGACAAAGTGGAATTTGAAAAATATTACCTCAAAATAAGAACCGAAAGGAACATCATGGGCTTGCTGCACTGTCTCATATAACTGAGTAAAACAATACAGCATGAGAATTACAAATGCAATGATCTTCATGGGAAAAAGGAAACTTATGAGAGTTCAAAATCAAGATACCAAAGTCCCTTTGTCAGCTGACAAGGTAATATGTTGTAGCTCAGTGACTGCAGTATATGGAGGGCATAAAGGACTATTACATGGTGATTTAAAGGTAAATTTACGGATTTGACCTCCATGCTCCTCAGATGGACTCCAATTATTTATCTGCATAAAATGCAACGAATGATCTTGTCACACTCAATGGGGACTTGATTAGTATGCAACAATCCCCCTAGGCCTCTGTAAAACCCTTACTCGGCCAAAAGAACCCGCAAATTAAACAAACAAATCACACACAAGTATAACATCACAAGAAACAAGTTTCCTAACTGAGATTAACACTGAAAATGGTCTGGACCAGGTATGTAATGGCTGGTAACTGATCACTAAGTAGGATGAGCTTACCTTAAGTTCAGTGCCATTTCTGCTGTACCGGTGCTCCATCAGAAAATTTGAATTATCACTCAAAAACATACAAAAGAACTGCTCTGCTGTACATGGAAAAGTTTCCTTGAAGGAAAAAAAAAAAACAGAAACTCAGTAAAGAAAAATAGAAAAAGAGAACAACTGTTTTTACGATGCAGGGTTTGATGTTTGTGATTTTCTTACATCAACTGAATCAACCAGAATATCTTGGTTGATGAAAGGCTGAAAAAACTTCTTATTAGTTCCTTTTTCCTCATTTCTCCTTACCACCCTTGTCAATTGGTCAATGTTTGTTAGTGACTGCATTTTCACCTGCGTAAAGAAAAACAATGAACAGCTATATTATTAGTTTCATTGCTCCTTTCTAAAGGATGCCTTGCATTGTATCTTGCTATAATTCTTTTAGGCTCTGACTTATGTCTGGTGGTACTTCCGTCATCATCAACATACAATTTAAAACTGGAGAATAAAACCTACATAAGATGACCTAGTATTGTACAAACTACAAACCTTCTTTTCTGCTTGTAGCATTGCTCGATACCTCGTAAGTGCATCCTGCAAAGCCCTGAATGAGTGATTTCTGTTCCAAAATGACGTAAATTTGTACCTAACTCTCCCTGAAAACACAAGAATCAATATTTACTTCTGTCTGTCTTTTCATTGGTAAAGTACATCTTTTTTACTTATGCATTACAGAAATAATGGAATTAGAAAATGTTTGATATATCACACCATTTCTATTACAAAGAGGAGGAGCTCCAAGGCCATTAGCTCCTGCGTAAAGAATTATGGAAATTGCAGGATTGACGAAGGAATGTTGGCTTCTCTTTATCTAAGATGTCAATTATTAATAGTGTAAGAATAGCTTGAACAAAAGGAAACTAACTTTTTCTAAACCAAAGGGAACAAAATTGATAAGAATTCTACCTCATCTATGTCTTCGAAGGGTATAATTACCTAAACAATGAATTAAAAAAAATCAATTAAGACCCTCATGTTTGTGTTTTTGATGTGTTTTGGGATTCTAAACTATAAAATGAAAGGGCATATATCATTAGCCCAACTTTCAACATTGACAATTCCAAATTTGAAACAATGTAAGAGCTAAAGCTTTCCCTCAATAGCAAAATTATTTATGCGACCTTCAATTGCTTATAGAAGAATTTTGAATGGAAACAAAGGTGCCATGAAGAGATGTACATGCGGCCATGGTAAAGAATTGAACTCTCTATAGCACAAGAGTAGCTGTGATAAACGTCCTGAAAAGATGTTTTTTAGTTCAACATAATGCAGTTAGCAAAGTCAAAAACAAATTTGGTTCTCTTGCATAACTCTTTTACTATTTGTAACATATGCTTTTCTGTTTGGCCCCTACAAAATAGTTCTGTACCAAAAGTACATCCAAAGAGACAATTACTCATGTAGAATCAATCATTTTGCTCATTTGAAGATTAGAATTCCTGTCCCCTTTGTTCGTAAAAGGATGATGGCATTGACCAAGATGACACTAAATTATGGAATATGTGGTTATACTTTCATCATCGTTGATGAAATTTACTACAACAAATAAAAAGTAAGTGCTTACCTCATCAAAGGGAAGTCTGAAAATTGATTGTAGTGGGCCAGGCTGATGGTGGGCCACAGTGGTATTTTTGTTTTCCGACAACATGTTTTTCCTTGATTTAAATCCAGCCAAATCTGTCAGTAGACTGTAGAAGGATAAATTAAATCGTTAGTTTGTAAATTGCAATGGTGGATAACTCAGTTTTTAGTTTTTTGCAAGGCAAAATGTGGTAACAGCCTACCTGTTAGAATTTAAGAGTCTGAATGAACTGACTTGCAGGCAAACCTGTGAGCAAGTTTCCAGTTAGAAAAGAGAAAAAGGAAAAAAAGAAACACTATCAACACTATTTTCTTATTTAAGACAGCCTACTTTTGTGCCAGTATCCTGCACTGTGAGTACTTTTGCGAATGATCATTTTACAGTTACAGTTATCACTTCAAAAAATGCACCATTAAAACCAACATCATTTATTTAATTCTTTATTAAGAGGTTTTATGTATTGCAAGTTCCAATGTGTTGTTTCTTTTGTGGATGGAAATAAAATAAACCAAAATCGAGAAGCATAAGAGATAGCTCCATCTGAGGCTGTTACCTGTCCTGATTTGGTATCAAATTCATGCCAGATTGCCCCACTTTGGCCCGCCTTTGCTACTGGTAAAACCACTGTCCCAAGTAATTTGCATTTACCCACTGTATCCCAGTCATATATTGTCAGATATATCTAGCCATGGGAAAACCAAATAGCAAAATTTAGGGTATATATGATAGAAGTCAATTTAAAATAACTACCAATTGGTTTTAAAATTGAGGTACAGTGGTTCATCCTAATGCACAGATTAACTGATGTCAAATTTATAAGTTCTCAAAAATGTGGTCTTTACTGGACCAAAATCCAAGTAGTTTTCATGTTCTGCACTTTAAATAGTTTTACAATCTTCTTCATAAGAATGGTCTATGAATATATGGATCACATAGATATTCTGTAACAGTTAAATTGCAATTGGTTGGAACTTGAAACTAGTTACTTCTTTCAAATTTCAGAGTGGTGGTCTAGGAAGCCAAAAATACTGTTAAGAGGTCTTACATGAGTTTACCAAAGAAAAATAGAAGAACAGAGAGGTGACCTGGACTGGAAGAGAGTTAACAAAGAAAAGGAATTCTTCTCCCCATAATGGATTTCTTAAACTAGGCACCAGAGAACTGTAAAATCATCAAAAGAATTACAGATTCCTTAGGATGTGTCACAATTACTTTGGAATTACAAAATGATATTAATTTAAAATCAGAGTTGTATTAATTGTCAAATAAGAAAAGGCTTCTTTACCTGAACCTCTTTTGTTCACCACACTTAATTATAGCATAGGGTTCAGATGTGCCATTCAAATTTGCCCCAATCAAGTACTTGGCAGCTAATATTTCCAACTAAGTAAACCAAAAAGGTTTAATTAACAATGTAATTAATGTTCCAAATACACACATCTCAGATATGATTGCCTAAAAAAATAAAATGAAGAAAAAGAAACCTTGATGACATACGATGTTTCCTGAGATTCCTCTATTGAAAAATTCCTCTAACAAAAAAATAAGAATTATATCACATTGCTTGCCATAGTTAAAAGAATCACTCAAATTGAATTACAAAGGAAGAGGGAGTACCTGAATTTTGTCATCCAAGGGAACAATTTCTCTCGATTGATTCAGAGGCAGCGAGTTCTTCCTATTATTATTTTCCAATAAAAAGAGAATTGCAATCAAAACCAGTGCCAGTGTAATGGAGATCTCCACTTCCAACAGAGATGGGACTAGGAAACGAATCAAGATATTAGCCATTGGTAATACCAATCGTCATGAACACATTTTATTGATCTATGGTTTCAGATTGACTTTTTATATATGAATATATCCAATTCGACCAATCGTACTAACTAAAGGCGAATGAGTGTGTTGTCCGTACTGATTTCTTTTTGAGAGGGAGAAAAAGGAAATGGTTAGATATATCGACATTGGCGGGGAAGACGGGAGAGGTGATTTATATTGAATAAAATTGTGGATAAGTGCCCGTATATTTTGTAGATATATCGACATTGCCATTACTTTAGTTATGGTCTTTCTTATGGACGTTCCTTGCCTTAAAAAACAAATTTGTTTGAAATAATAAATTTAGATATAACTTTACTAAAAAAAAATATTTAGGTTAGAAACAGCACGCGTGCATGAAAAGATTTTAAGCTTTAAAATTGTAAAGAGTGAGCCCCTGATTGTTATATTCTAACTCCCGATTGTTGCTTAAAAGAATACCAATTTAGTTTTTTTTTTTTTAAACCTATTATTATTGATATAAAAGGGTATCAAATTTTCAAAAATTGTACTCATTTTATATTGTATCACACATTCTATCCAATTTTATTATTATCTCATTTTTTTATTTTCACCAGATATTCATGTATCATTTATCTTAATTTAAAAGAGAGATGTATTTACTACGACAACACCTTTTGAAGCAACTCATATGCATGAACTAATATGTAACAAATCATACTCTTTACAATATTATGTTGTTTTAGTGTTTCGTAAAAATGTACATTTGTTCCCAAAAAGTTCTTAGATATAATTTTTTTAAAAAAATTATCATATTTTGTAAGAGGTTTCGGGATAAAATTTTAGTAAAAATAAATACAAATGAAATTCACATAGATCCACTTCAAATCTGTAAGGTTGATCAAGCAAGTACATTAGATTTTGTTTAAGAAATTGGCCAAGCCCCTAGTTTTTTAAAATTATAATATACACTAGACTTAAAAACTGATTTTTCATACACTGCATTTAAATTATAAGCTTCTCTCGATCGACCGCAAAATATTTTCTGTGCATAGTGTACTTGTATATGTTATTGCACCTAAATGGGGTTTGGTGGATGAGTTGTAAAACGGAAAATTAAAGGAGGCTTAGAGGAAGGCAATTAAATACACAAATTAGCGCCGCTCACAAATGATTAGTGAGGGATAATCCCACTTTAGACTTTAAATCAAAAGGCACTGATGCATACTAATGATAACACAAACTTTCCAACTAATCCACCAGCACTAAACCACCCCCTCTGGTAGGAGATTCTGGATTTTGATCTATTGCAGTTTGGACGAATAAATTCATTACTGTATTTAAACTTAAGAATTTATTTTAATTATATAATGTCGGCCCAAGATATCAGTTCCCCCATGGCAGTTTAGCCACACCAAAAGAAGTAAGACAATTGGGTTTTAAGATTTTAGTCCACATTTCTTCGGATGTCTCATTGGGTTTCAAATGTGGATCAACGACATCTCTATTTGTTTCATAAAAAATGGATAAATGTAAAATCTTGCAGAATGCAAAAGAATAAACTTCACTCTTTTAGACAGTGTCTTGCTCGGTTGCTCCTCAATGTCTATAGATATATATAAAAGAAGAATATAATTGTTGATAGATCAACAAATTTTGAAACTTGAAATGGACAGTTTGGGTTGTTATGTATTTATTTTGCCCATTGTAGTGCAGTATTTGAGAGGAAGAAGTTTGTCTTCTAACAAAAAAAAAAAAAAAAAATCAAGTAAAATTTTTTGTATTGGGGTTTGATTTGTACAATTGTACCTACGCGAGAAAATGAGAGCTGGCATGAAAGAGCAAACAAACATTACTCATGATTGAGCCAGACTAGGCCCATATTTAGTTGCAATTATACCCCTATTTAGGCTTAAAATTAATGTTACGCAATACAAAACCTTTGGAGTGGACCGTGGGCCAAGCCTGGGCCTCAGCAATTTTTTTTTTTTTTTTAGTACTGTCAAAAGTTTTAGGAGTGCTACACGGTGGCTCTTTCGTTGAATTCAATTTCTTAATTGGACTATAACAGTACTATAGTAGACGACTACTTCAAAATACAACTAATGATATCCTCTTTCAGTTCTGAATAAATAGAGTCGCTGCTAATTAACTATTAAAATTGAGACTCCTACTATTACCTTCCATAATTACTACTTTTAGTAGCTACTAAGGAGAGATTTCTTTGCGAAGTTACCAAATGATTACACGACTTATTTCAGGCCTAAGAGCTCTTAGTCTTTTGTTAAATTTGTCTCCCTTTTGAGAGACATTATTTTTTAATATCAGAAACGAATGTGTACTTCCAAATTCATATAATACCTGTGTATTCTCCTGAAAGTGTTGGAAACTGTCTCGCACCTTTTTGGACCCTGGTCCTCGGAAGGGGGAAATGACCGGATACTTCCGTGGGGGAAAAAGATATTGCGGACGAGATACCCCTCGATCGTTTCAAAACTCAGACATCGGCACCCACCTGATAAGGAATGGGGGTACTGACGTGGTTTCGAGCTTCTCGAGAGTTTGATTGTTTACTGCAGGTCCTTTTTTTCCAATAGGCGCAAGCCCCTACTGTTAATTACCTCTGAACCAAGTCAAGAGCACCTCTAGATCGGGATAGTCAATGGATTAGGCATAACCGTTAGCATTCCAACATTTTTACCAAAAGACACTTGACATTAAAAGAACGCATACAAATGGTGACATAAACGGAGTAAATATTATAACCATGAGAGAGTTAACATAATGCAAGACACGATGCAAAGGAATTTAGTTCATATTTGAAATTCCGAGATTTATTGAGTTTGGTCCCTGATGATTGTCATTTAACCCCATTTTTATATATTTAACAATTTTTGTTTTGTTCCCTTTAAACTATACGCATTGTAAGCTTAAAGAGGACGGACATAGACGTGTAAAGTTTCGGTATTCAGATCACATTAAAGCTCTAGCTATTTTAAAACTTCAATTTGTCAACATTTTAAAACTTAGGTCTGTTTGTTGACATGTTAGAATCAAGGTTATCAGACGTTTCTGGAAACTCAGGTGTTAAAGCATGTAGAGGTTCCGGTCCTTAAACTCGAATTTCTGGCCCCGTGACGTGCAAGAGTTAGGTTATAAACATTTTAAACTCTGGTATTAAGGCGTGTTTAGAAATTCTGGTCACTTTGGACACTTTAAACTTTGGTCTTCTTATGTTCTAGAATTTACCAAATTCTGATTTTCGGACGTATTTAAAGTTTGATCCCTGGATTCAGAAAGTTTATATAGAATTTTGTTTCTGGATTTATATTGTTTTTGGATTTAGGTCCGGGTCCTGAGTCTGGATTTTCTGGGTCTGGATTTGATTAGGATTTTCTGGACTTGGATTTAATTTGGATTTGGATCTTCTGAGTTTTGAGTTTAATTTGGGTTTGGATTTCTTTGGAATTTTGCTTTGAATTTGGATTTTTGGATTTGATTTAGGTTTGGGTGTTCTGGAGTTGGGTTTGATTTTTGGTTTGGATTTAATTTGGTTTTATGTTTGGGTTTGGATTTAATTTGGTTTTGTGTTTAGGCTTGGATTTAATTTGGTTTTGTGTTTAGTCTTGGATTTAATTTGGTTTTGTGTTTAGGTTTGGATTTGGGTGCGAGTTTTATTTCCAGATTTCCCGGGAGTTTTGCATAAAATTTGTTCTTAACGGCAATTACCGTTTGATTGTACCTGCTGTCCAAGTCATCGTGAAGTACCTGCTGTCAAAGGGGTTCATACCCTTACACTTTTATGCACCTTTTTATTGAATTTTGATATAATTCAATTTTGGGTATATATTTTTTTGCATTATTACTTTTAATCATTTTTCCATGACTTTAATTTTAATTCTCTTTTGGTTGGGAATTTGAACTGGGAGTGTTATAGAAAAATGTTCCTTATATTTTTCCGGATATTTTGATAATTTATGGGAATTTTCTGGACTTTCTAGCTATTTTTAATGTATTTTTGAAGTTTCTGTATTCTAGAAAAATTATAATTGGTCAGTATCTGGTGTTTTGTGTTCTGTCGTCAGCAACTCGCCACACGAATGGGGTCATAGAAAATCTGGGGACGACTAAAGATGAGTTTAGACGCTCGGTCTACACGCGCGCTGGTGCACCAAGTCCATCATGTTTCGAACTCGTCTCCTTCCTCCAATTTACACCATTGACTGGACGACTCTAGTACTTCTCCGACGGCGGATGTTGGCGGCTAAATGGTCCCGGGCTAGGTCGTAGGGGATCGTGACAGCACCGTGAGTGCATCTCCATAGTTTGTTAGGGTTGCGTCATTTTATTTGAGGTGTATTTCCTCCGTCTCAGGTTATGTTGACTGACGGATTTGGGACTTTTGGTTTAAGACCACCAATGGTTATTTTCTTGCCAGCAGAGGCTCATCAAGCATTCAAAGCAGCTTATACAACACTATGTAGTGCCAATTTTACATTGCATTTCATGTTCTTAAAGGAATTGACCATGAACTCGATTTTGGGTCTGGTTTGGTCTGTAAACTGAATTTGCTTGCAAATCTATATTATCTTGACATTTCTTCATGTGTAATTGTCTTATTTTAATGCTCTGGATTTAACTGATCCAATCTAGTTCCAACTTCTTTTTCCTCTTTTTTAAGATCGAACATATATACAGTAATGCACCAAGATTAAACATGCACATAGGATGCTTTAGACAAGATTTTAATTAAATTGATCCTAGGTATGAAGCTTGAGCATTTTTTTTATGATCGATACATTTATGAAATGTTATGTAAAAATGATTTTTCATTCTTATTTCTGGAATTAGCCATGCATATATCAGATACTAACTTATTGGCATGAGATTCAAATATGTATGCAACTGATACATTTACTAAATACCATACATGATCATGATGCATCAGAAGAGAAGGAGAAACAAGCGAGAGAAAACAGACTCAACGATAAATTGAATTAACTATGCCTTGAGAATCACAGGTTCCCCTCAGACTGAATAAAACTTATGTAAATGAAGACTTTCTTTTTTTTTTTATTTGGCTAGGTTCAGTGTAATGCAGTACTTATATTCTCCACTTATTAACCTATTCAAACTTGTACACACGACTTGTTTCATGAAAAGCATTTTTTTTTTATCTAACAAAGAAAAGAAGGGTAGAATGGGAACATGCAATGGAACACCTTTCTTTTTACTTACTAGGGAATATAGAAAATCATGGAACTGATATTAAGGTGTATATATCTCTTCTATTACACACTGTATTATTATGCTTTTTTCTTTTCCTTCTCCCTCCTTTTTTTCTTGACTCTGGACACGATTTAAACTTATATGAAACTGAAGACCTGGATATATAATAATGCTGTAACGAAGAGAAGAACTTCTGTTGCATCATTTATTTCTTCTAGCAAAATAGGGCAAAGCATAGTACGAATGTATGTATACTGTTCCTACACCAGCCTAGATACTGACAATGACTTAATTTATTCATTTATCTTATTAACCTTGCAGAATGCATGAACCAATCTGGATATTTATTATTTGGAAAATCAAGACCCATAGTTAATGATGACTTTACTAAATTTAAACTCATTCATATTTTTGTCTGGACTTTTTAAATTTTGGTGTATTAAGGCCAAGCCCAAAATTCATTTTTTTTACAGTATAGGCTTTATTTCTATCTAAATTATTGTTGTTTTAGCCTATTTGAACCCTGATTAGCTATTTAATCCATAAATTAAGTCTTAGTCATGGGGACGGAGTCTAATGTCACGCACCTCATGGCTTAACTCAATTGATGGCTTCAATAGGCCAACAAAATTCAAATAAACACAAGAAAACCCATACTAAACAGAAACAACAAGTGTAAAACACAGTTAAGCTATGATATACTTGGAAATTATAACAGTTTGAACAGATACCTCAAATGTATTATTTAATATGCAAAATTAGTGCGATATGACTTTTATTTTTCCATACTTTAGTTATCAGGAAACCCACATAGCATTCCTGGAGAAGGAGTCTAATGTCACGCACTCCAGGAAGCCATTGTTTCACCATACTGAAGCATGAAAAAGCAAGAAAACAAAGGAAGAAATGTGACATACGGTTTTATAAAAGAGATTTTTTTTTTTTAGCTCAATTCCATTAAGACCATATCCAGTGTTGGTGGAGACGGAGTCTATTGTCACGCACTCCACCATCACTTTCCATAATCTCCAGAGAAGCAAGCAAGAAAAAAGACTATTATCATTTTTATCCTCACAACCATAAATAAAGGGAAATGAACATGCAAGAGATGCGATAAGAATGCATTATGCAAAGACAAATTAAAGAAATCAACATTTTATTTAAATTTGGAGGCCATTATAATTTTTTTACCTTAAAAAAGTTTTACAGCAATTCGACTAAGCAAAAGAAAAAAATGGCCCCCCTTTCCTGTGGAGAAGATGCTCTTTTATAGAGGAGAGTTAGGGTTGGCATCTCTCTTCTTTGGCCACGTGGCAGCTTCTTCATACTTCTGATCTTGATCAACAGCCGAGATGTGGGGAGTGGCAAACCGCCTTGTTATGTGAGCATGACATGTGGGCCCTTGAGGCATGGTATATGATATGTGGGGAATGCAATTTGACCCCAATCTGCTGAGCATGCTTGGGGAGGGGGTGCTTTGGCGCCAGCTGCATCCAGGACAGATGGCATGCATCCAATGATTGTGCAGGATATGAAGGGAGGGGATGGCATCATGCATATATCCTCTCTATGCTTCTAGGCTAGGGTGTCAGTGCATGAACTTGACGATTATACAAGCCTTTCCATGCTCTCCATTTACACTAGGTTGCTAAGTTTGTGTATCAACATCTGGTGCATCCTTGTATGCAACCAGATAGTCATAAGGTCATGGGTAATGGGTCCCAGGGCCAGGCATAAGCATCATCAAGTGACATTGGGCTCATGCGCACTTAATTGGGTTGTCGATGGACTGTATTGGCATAATTCCATTCAATTTGGGGATGAAACAGTATTGACAGCAGTATTTTCCTGCTTGATTTCCCTTTTTACCCTCCTGACATGCTACAATTTTTGTTTTCCATTTTTGCAATATTTCCTTCGAAAATTTTATGGATTCATTTTTAACTTCATCAGGATTGGTTGATTTTGCTGCTTGGTATTGAGGCCAGAGCAGCTGTTCTACACAGTACATTCACATTGGCGCCAAAGGATGAGGGATGCATTGTGGCATTTCCATTAGTTAATGGTGTAACTAATTTGATAAGGCCCATACTTTCTATCATCTGAAAATATAACTAAGGGATTGAATTTGCATAATCAGACCTATCATCCTTTGTTATGTGCCAGAATGATCTCCCCTTGCATGTTGGTATCAATGTATATTAATGTGTCATAATTACATGCTTAGTATCCATGACACATTTTGGTAACCAGAGATGTATTCTTTTGCAATCACAGCCCGGTTTCATATGTGATCATATACTATTTGGAGGGGATATAATCCCAAATAGTATAGAACATCCCTCATGATCTGAGCCATGAGATGCATGAGGTTTGTCATAGAAACACTTTCAATATACTTCCCCTTTTGTACTGTATCCAGCAGGTTAACAGGAGGCAGTACGAGGCATAAACGTCACATTCCCCCTTTTTTGATCCATTGCGCTTATCCAACGGTCACGGAGTTTGTACTACCATCACGCTCCTGTTGAAGCTACATACCTTTCTTCAGGTATAGGTTCAGCTTTGCAGGCGCCAGAGACAACAAAGAGAAGCATCTCTTCTCCATTTCAACAATAGTGACGCATTCTTTCCACTGGACACATCCAGTGTTCTGAATTATTTTGGAGACTTCGACTTTATACATCCTTTAGCATTCATTGAAAGTATATTCTCATCAATTTTGTTGTGGAGAGTATCAACTTGAGGTCAATGTGCGTTCTTCTTCCTCCCATTATCACCTAGAAGGCCCGTCGCCAAACTCGAAGCTCTCATTCATGGTGAGTGACAATGTTCATTTTCCTCCACGGAATTGGTTGAAATTGAGGCTGGAATTCTCTAATTGAAGCATCTACGAAACTCCTAAGGTCAGTTAATTGATGTTTTATCCATTAATTCGTCGTGGAAGATTTCCCCAATTCTCGAACCAGTTACTCATGCACACGGTTTTGCCACATTGTAGGCTCTGGTGGGGGCCGTGCCTGGTGTCGGCGGAATCGTGGTGGAGCCCTCTCTTCAGCGGTCTAATTGGCTTGAGCTGAGATTGCATGTAACGCCGGCGAAAGGCGGTTCCCAGTCACCTTACTGAACTGCTTCTGTAGGTACTGTCCCCTCCTTCCCATTTCTTTTTTTCTTTTTTTCTATTAACGGAAATGGGTGGGGGCCCAGGGGATGAACCAATAGGGAGCCGACACGTGTCGAATCCCCTGCTGACTCGATCGAGTTGCATAGACGCGAGTCTGAAGCGTTTAAACGCGTATGGATTCGGCGTCTGATGCGTTGGGCTGAGGTTTTCCAATTGGGTTAAGTTGGTTTGGGCTTCATTTAATTCGATAGAGGCCCAATCTTAGTTAAACTGGACGGGCCAATTTCGGATGGCTGATGTAGGCCTTAGTTTTAATTCTCTTTAATTCTTTCTAACTATCCAATATACAAATCCAATTTGGTAATGAGCCCAAATTGCATAAATGCATTTGTTTAGTTGTTTCTGGTGTAGAATCGTCCGTACTTGCCATCGTATCGGGCCCCGTCCACATACCGGAATTTTGTATTGCTTAATTTCAAGCAATTTGACTGGTATTGTTATAGTATAGGGATTTGATGTAGAATTTGGCATGAATCCCTAAAAAAAAATGCGTAGTGTATAACCATCATTTAATTCTTGTTATAATTGATTAATTAATTAATCCATTAATTATGTGGGCATTGACATATTTCACATAATCCTGATTAATTAATTAATAAATTGTTTAGTGGGGTCTTTGGTGTGGGATTTGGTATAAAACTTTTAGAAAATGTATAATGTTTGACCATCATACAATTTTCATCTTGTTCAGGTTTTGGTTTGAGTCCCTAAAAATTTTATACAAATTTTTAATTTTAGGGCCCTCTATATTTAATTAATTAATTAATTAATTATGCGAGCGTCGGCATATTTCACATAATTCAATCAATTAATTAACTATTTTGTGTGGGTTTTATCGTCTTGTCTGTGGATTTTTGCAGGTCATTGTTTATGAATTTTGTTTCATCATATGACATCTTCTATTTCTGCAGGTTTCTCTAAATATTTTGTCGCTTCTTCAGATGGCAAAATTTGGAGGCAAACAGAAACACATCCTTGTATTTAAATTTTTTTATTAGTTTAGATGGAAATGTCATATAAACTATATTACATTGCCAAAGTACCTTAAAAAAATACCAGCAATTGCGACTTGGAATTATGTTATATGTGTTGTGACATGACAATGTAAAACTAGATAGCCTTATCTGGTATCTCTTTTTTTTTTTAAAAAAAAATCATGACAATGTAAAAATTGTAATATGAATATATGATAAATGATAGCGGGTAGCAGACTTTGTACTTCTCAACAATCACACTTTGAAACCTACTTGATTTGTCCATGTTGTCTCACTAGAAAATATCTCTTTGGCGTTTACATAAAAGTTCGTCTTTAATTTGTAACGTGTATATAACATCAGTTGTAAGGTTGTAGGAACAAAAGTAGAAATTCATAGCATATGACAAAAGTCTCACTTCCTTAATTTTCTGGGACCCACTTGTAATAATATCATCTCCAGGTTTAGGTCCTGGAGAGGAAGCAAAAAATGATATCTTCATTGGCCCATGTGTAGGTGAAAAAGATAAGATAAATCAATATGGATGTAACATCTTTTGACTAACTGTCATGTAAAATGAGTCCAGACTCTACCGTTATGTTGGGTTTAAGTTTCATGTGTTATTTGTTAGTCCTTTTCAAAAAGAAAAAAAAATGTTTTCAGCATCAGTAATTGGACGATATTTCTTGATATAGAAGTTAATTGTTGCTTTTGCATGCATATGTCCTTTTTCACTAAAACATAATTTGGTTATAATTAACAATATAACACAATTTATGGTCTGATGTTATACAGTTTATACTGTTGCACAAAGCATACAAGTTTGTCTAAAGCCTCTTTGTAACAGTATAACTCTTTTTAATTGTCTGTGGTTCGTTTTCTTTTGAATTTTTTTATTTATTTATTTAAGGGAGGAGATGGCGTTTAAATAATTTTATCGCGCTAGCCACTACTGAACGAATGGACGAACGTAACGTTTATTTAAGGGAGGAGATGGTGTTTAAATAATTTCTTTTTGCTGTGGTAAAATCATCAGTCTCGATCGTATATTTATAAATGTATGAAAAAATAACTATTTTCGAATTATATTATTTGTATAATAAATTTGTACTTTTTTTTTGAATTATACCTATATGTGAGTTACAAACTTAATTTTAAATCTCATCAAATTGTTTTGAACCTCAAGTTTATTACTCGTTGATATTTTATTCGGGGAGTCATCCACACAACGAATTTTACGTACTGAAGCATGAGTTCAAGGAATCAAGGTATTATTTGTTTATCAATCCCAAAAAATATAATAACTCAAGGACAAAATAATGAACAAAGCGGCTCCACCTGGTTGTGAAGAATCATAATCTCTTTTGCAAAAGGGGAACACCAAAGAACATCGTCACATACTTCACACTAACATTTATGTTGGACTTTTGCTTTTGTTTTGTATACTCCTTGACACTGAATAGCAACTGTGTGATAACCATTATAATTTTCATACATAATATACTTCCAAACATATTTCACACATTTATTCAAATTTTCAATAATAAAATGTATTCAAAGTTTGAAATAGTTCTTTTCAGGGGTGCATCAATAAAGACATTTTGATTTTTCAAACATAGGCAACTCTTGTACTCTTCATTTTAACAATCTCATTGCAAAGTTGGTCTACAAGAAATGAGTTGCAATTATAAAAGGCAAAGAAATACACATGGATTGTGCGTTGTGTGTGATCGATCCATTATTTGCTGGATAGATAGTGCCATGATTCTCTCCTTGGTGGTCTGATGTCTAAAGGCTGAAAAGCGGAGAGAAAGATGCAAAAGAAACATGATTATTAGGGCTTTACATATTTTAATTACACTTTACACCTTTAAATATTTAGATCCGTTATATATATTCATGTCTCTGGAAAACATGTCGTAGGAGGATTTTAGTTGGACCTTTTTCCAAAAAAAAAAAAGGTTGAAAATGGTGAAATGTTGAAATTATGGAAAGCAAATACGTTAATGAAATTAACACTTTATAATTTCCAATAACAATTTTAAATTAATAATTATTTCATACTTCATATTGTTTAATACTTTTATGTATAAATGAAAATAGTTTAAATAATCATGTTGATTTTATCCGATATTTATAATTTATATTGAAAAAGTTAGTGGCCTAATAGAAAATATATAGTTTCATGTACAAGTAAAATTGATGTAACTATTTTCATTTATACATAAAAGTATTAAAAAATATGAAGTATGAAATAATTATTAATTTAAAATTGTTATTGGAAATTATAAAGTGTTAATTTCATTAACGTATTGGAACAAGGAAATGTTGTAGAGGATACTATAACAATTTTATGCGAAGAATTAATCTAATTATGTTAGATTACTAGTTGGGGGCTGATTGTCATATACTAGAAAGATCGGTAAAGTATTTTATTTGTCACAATAAAATATTTGAAAGCTAATTGACATAAACTAAAAAATCTGGAAACCTGTGAGGACATTACCTCTATATTTAATTTTCCACACTACCTCTGGATTAAAACAGGGAAGTCAATATTAACACCAATATGACTTCCACATCATAATTAAATTTATATAATACAAAGTTTCAGCTTTTTCCGGAAAGATGTCTGGAAGAAATCGCAATTGCCACATTAACAAGTCAAACATATAAACTTTAAACAGCACTCAACTATATATTGGCTATTTTGTGTACAGTTTTTGCTTTTTCTAATCGGTTATGTCATTGGTTCTGTACAGTTATGTTGGCGTATTTAGGCCAATTTGGGACCACTCCAATTGCCTTAGAATTCCTTCCCTTCCACACAATTTCTGGGACCTGTCTTATGGCCTCCGGGTAAAGAACAAAATAGATTAGCTTTTATACTGTTCCATTACATTTAATTAAATTTAAAAAGAAGTCTGGTTAGCACCATGATTTTATGTGGCAATTGCGAGATAGACCCCTGTGGGGGTGTTTTGGGCAACGTCAATTATTATTAAGCACAACAACGAATTTTAAATGACGAAACTGACCTTAGGATTGATTAACAAGTGTTTATGAACACTCAAAATTGAACGCTCCTATAAAGAGAGATGCATCTGATCTAACGATCTAAAACTAAAAATAAGAACTTTCAAATGATTGGAACAAACCGATTAATAAGGGTTTTATTCCCCAAAATCATTTTTCCAAAATCAATCACCCATCTGAAGGAGTCAAATGGATAATGTAAATGATAGTACTGAAAATTTCGTCCATAACAATTTACAGAATTGTTAGGGGAAAACAAAAAACTTGTTATTATCGTGTCACATAGGTTACTCCGTATTCACGGTGAAATATCTCATTCATATTGCATTTTTTAACATGAAAAAGAAACCTTTCTTTTGAGCACATCCTTTCTTTCAAGTCTGCGTTTCTTCTTCTAATATATTTGTTCTAAGCCACTTTTTTCTTCATAGTTAACGAAAACTTAATATTATAAATATGATGCATTATAAACTTTCATATTTGATAGAAGGGGGAAAAAAGATACATCTATGAAGACAAAAGAAGTTATAGTTTGCTGGGAAATCAGAGATATCAAAAAATCTATGTTTGTTGAAATAAGATCTATTATTAATTCTAGAAAACAATTTATTCTCTTCAACATATTTCATTTTGGAAATTAAAGTGATGGTATAATCTTATATGTTTTGCAACTTATTAAATAATAATTAAATAATATTTGTACCATAATAAAACATATGGTATTCATTTTTATTCTTATTTGGTTATATGAGCAATTTGCATCGATACTGCTCAATGGTTCACGATACATAAAATTTGTTGATAGATCCAACTAGATATGGATTTATGACTAATCATCAGTTTGACTTATGATTTTAATTTAAAAGTTCGCAACTCCGGAGAGAAATAATAACAAGTGAGTTGTTATTATTAAAGAAATGTAAGATTTGAAGTTTGTTTATTATTAATAACTTTGTTTTAAATAATTACTTTTAGTTGCATTTATTTTTATATCTTAAAATTTAAGTGATTTTTAAAAGTTATACAAACACAATTAAAAAACACAGTAGCTGATTCTACTGCCAATATATATAATATATTTGATATCTAACTGTCATGCTACATAATAATGTTGGTCAATTTTAAGACTCGGTAATTCTATATAGTATTAACTTTTTACTATTTAACAAAAGATTCATAATGGATTATTATTTTTTAGTCAAATAGGTCATGAGAGAAGGAGATTAATGGTATAAAGATCTAACTATCTGCCAAATCATATTCAAATCAAATATTTACCATTATCTATTCAGTTATGACACCTCGCTTCGTGCTGCCTATCCCTCTTTATGATCGCTGGGTTTGAGCATCCATTCATTTTTCTTTTTGAATTTGAACAAAAGCATCCATCCATTTCCATTTTAATCTCTCACAATCTAGCTTGTCAATTTCGTATGTATTTATAAAATTTTCATTCATTGCTATTCATTTTATTTAGTAACTAGTTGGACCTTGTAATTTTAATTTAGTAACAAATCAATTGTCAAGTTATATTTCTAATTATGTCTTTTAAGTGGAAATAATTGCCAAATTCTATCTTTCTCCTGTAGTAGATGAGCTGGTACGGAGAAAACTAGAGGCTGTCAATGGGTACGGTACGGTACGGTAGAAGGTATTTTCATACCCGCACCCGTTAAAATTTTCTTTACCCATACCCTACCCGCACCCGTTAAAAAATTGCTTTACCCGCACCCTACCCGTACCCGTTAAGAATTAACGGTAAGGGTACGGTAACGGTACATAATGGGTAATAATAATATTATTAATTTAATAAAAAATATATAATGTGCTAAATAAATATCAAATAAATATATGGATAAAGTACAACATTAAATAATACTTTAGATATAAAAAAAATATATCATGAAATTGATTCCCATATCAATAGAATTCAAAGAAATCTATATAACTAATTATAAATTATAATATAATAGGGTACAAATTAATCTTTTCATCAACATAAATTAATTTGGATGAAGATGGAAACAAATAACATATTTATGAAATATACTAATAACATGATTATATATACATATATTTTTGTAAAATTTTACCCGTTAGATAATGGGTACGAAATAGCCCTTACCCGTACCCGTAACCAATAAGTTAACGAAAATTTTTCTTTATCCGTACCCATACCCGTTAGTCTAACGAAAATAAAATCTTACCCATACCCGCCTTATCGAATACGATACGGGTAGGGTAAGTGGGTAAACGGGTTTCATTGACAGCCCTCAGAAAACCAATCTGAGAAAACCAATCTGATACTCTGTTCTCATTTCCTCATTTTTTTTCTTTTATTATTTTTCATGATAAGTTATCTACTATTAAATTGCTCTTTTGTACAATAGGTTTTGCAATAAATACTGCAATTTCCAGAGCTCGTTCTGTCGGGTGATACTCGCTACCTAAAACGTTGCTATAATTGTTTTTTTTTTTTTTTAATAAGACCTTGCTATTTGCTAATTAGTTATTGTTTAGGTCACTTATTCGGAATGAATACCAAAGCATAAATTTCTATATGTATTGTTACTGATAAACTGGATATACTAATAACTAACTAATTAATTTAATAATATCTAAGTTCATGTTAGAGAAATCCAAACAATCATGTCAAACTAATTCACAAAAACAGAACTATCGCGAATTTGACCATTTGACCAACATTATAGACTTACAAGTTACAACCTAAATTCAGTATGGTAGATAAAAATTCTGGTGCCGCAGATCGAATTCCAAGTTCCAACTTCAAAAGAAATCCAGGCAAAGTCGGCCCATTAACATACTACCAATCTTGCTTGTTAGTTGTTACATATATACTATTTAAATTCCGATCTTTCTTTCACTTTATTAAAAGAAAAAATCGCGAGGATCAAGCCCCGTTGTTTGCCTAAGACTAAGATATCCAAACAAAGCAAAAGCAAGAGCAAGCTCAGACTACTCAGTTAATGAAAAAAGGAGGACCAACCCCACAAACACAAGGACCACCACACCATTCCCATTCCAGCTTCTCTCATCAAACTCTTGTTTTCTTGCCTCAACCTTCTCTTCTCCAACAAAACAAATGAGCTCTTCTTCTACTCTCACACTACAACCCCAAGATGTTTCCCTCTCTTCCCCTCTCACCACACCCCACACACCTCCTCCTAACCCCAAGCATTGCAACTCAAAACTGTTTAAGAAACGCTGGTACCAAAGAACTATTGAGTTGATCGTTCTCCTATGGAAACCCGTAACATCCCGACAATCGCCATCGTCCGTAACATCGAAATCTGCTACCGACCCACATTGCGAAAAACCAAAGCTAAGGAAATGCTCTTCTCTAAAGGTGGCCACTTCCTTCACTCGAGTGTGCCTTTGTGCGCCTATTTCATCCTACAATGAGCTTTTTCAGTCTGACATGCCGCCTAGGAGAAGCTACAGCTACCCCCGGTCAAAGTCTTACACGGCATCAGACCGAGACCGAGCTGAGAAATTCAATGAGGGTCGACCTTCCGTGAGTTATACACCAAACCCAAGAAAGATTTTCCGGGGAAAATCACTGAGTGATGATGTGTTAATGAGGCGGTTCGTTACAGAGGAGGCGACAGTGCTTCAACAGAAACGTAGAACCAATCAAATGGAATTCATAAGAAAACGAAATGCCATGAGGAGGAAGAAGATTGGGCTCAGCCCACTTGGAAAAATGTCGATTGCCGAGGAAGAACTGGAGAATCTCCCGATCGATTACCAGTAAACTGGCACAGGAAGTGTGGCTCCAAAAGTTAGCGTTTTTGACATGGATGTGAATATTTGGGTTGAGAATAGACCGTGGCTGTTGGGATTTCACCTTTCAAGAGATTACAGCCTTCATTTTCTTTCTTTTTGGTTTCTTCTATGGGATCTTTTTGTAATATGTAGAATATTGTTAATCTATCTTTTTCTTTTACTAGCACATATTAGCCACTGTTGCTTTGTTTTCCCTTGGAAGCTTTTCAAAAGTCGATCTTACTTTTGGCTGCTCATTTTGGTCTCATGTTATCAGTGCGACATTCAAATTAATTTGAAAACTGTAAGGATCAGTTTGCATTGAAGGCAATTAAAGAGGATGCATATGCAAGAATCCCGTGAGGATGAGAAACAGCATTATTTCTAGCAATAATAGCACTTGTGCCCACTTGATGTGGCATGTTTTTCTTCTGTGTTTTTGTTTTTCTATTTGGAACAAGTGACATAATTAGGACTATATCCTTTACTTATTTACCAGTTTATTAGGCAACACTTCAGCCATCACAAAACTAAACATCAAAATAGCAAATAATGAAATTCCTTATTAAGACTAATACGGACAACATATTTTATTATTACTATTATTCTCTTATCGGGGCTGATAGCCATCATCCCCAAATTCCATCATACCCATCATCCCTAGAATCTGTGGTTCTATTTTTGGAGTGCAGTTAATTAAACTTCATCCATGCAATTAATCCAGCGCCTCATCCCTCATCCCTCATCCTGCCTTATTAGTTCAATTAATAAATATAGCTCTCATCATTCCCTCTCTTATGTTTCGCTCCTCCCCCCTCCTCCTACTCATATTTACGTAATTGTTCTGTTTCAGAACATAATTGTTCTATTTCTGAACCTAATTGTTTTATTTCATAACATAATTGTTCTATTTTCAGAATTGTTCTATTTTTTTAACATAATTGTTCTATTTCGGAACATAATTGTTCTATTTTCAGAACATAATTGTTCTATTATCCAACCTAATTGTTCTATTTTCATAACATAATTGTTCTATTTCAGAATTTAATTGTTTTATTTCAGAACATAATTGTTTATTTTTAGAATTGTTCTATTTTTCATAACATAATTGTTCTATTTTGGAACATAATTGTTCTATTTTCATAACATAATTGTTCTATTCAGAATTTAATTGTTTTATTTCAAAACCTAATTGTTCTATTTCAAAATTTAATTGTTTTATTTCAGAACATAATTATTTTATTTTCGAAACATATTGTTCTATTTCAAAACATAATTGTTTTATTCCAGAATCTAATTATTCTATTTCAGTCTCCAGGACATAATTGCATTAATGAGAGTAGGCGCTGGATGAGAACAGAAAAGGAAAGAGTAAATGGGGGAAGAGCGCTGTATTAATTTAATTAATGAGGAATTTAATGAGGCGCTGTAGGGATAAGGGATGTGACAGTTATTAATGCATTTTTAAAGGAATTAGAATTAATGAGATGGATCTGTGGGGATGGTGGGGATGATAGAATCTTAGGGATGGTCTTAAGCAATTCCCTTCTCTTATTGTACTCTCCTTTTACCTAGTTTAGTACAATTATTATGCTTTCATTGGAAAGAGGCTGCCATACCAGTTTCAAAAAAGGAAATGAAGTTCAGATTTTTTTTATGTATCGAATCTTGTGCGCAGTACAAATTTAGTTAGTTGTCTATAAAATATTGTTAAAGCTTCCAATTCTTCGAGGGATATAAACATTTTAATCAGGCGTGATGTAGTTGTTTTCAAAAGTCCGTATGAAAAGTACATATTCCTTATTTAATTTTTTGATTGGTGTCCTAAACGGTGTTTATAAACAAATAATAAAATATATATTTGCATACACCAATGATTTTTGCATTCAACATTGAAATTACACAAGGATATAAATAGAGACACGAAGCAGTGCGCATATGAATTATGGGAATGGAATTTCCAGGGACTAAACTAAAGGGAGACAAAATGGAAAGGCCATTAATAAACATAGTACTTGTGACCAATAATTATTCAAAGGTGATTCTAAGAAGCTTTAAAATCTCTTTAGAGCTGGAAAAGAGGAAGTAAATAACAAACCTATGCGAGATTGGGCCCACTGGAATGTCTCCAGCCTGGCCCATCATCTGTTTAGAGGTAATTTTACTTTTAAAAAGTGGGTCCAATTCCTTTAGATGCTTTCATGGAATCATGTTTGCACCTGTTATCTTTTGTTTTTTTTTTTTTTTTTTTTTTTGGTGACAACTTAGACAAGATGCAGAAAACCAGCTAAAATGTTGGGGAGTTGGCCTTTTGTTCTTTCATCAGAATAATTAAGTCTTCCAAAGAAAAAAAATAAAAGAAAATTAGTTTCCTACATCTAGAATAGAAGGTCTCTTTAATTTGTTTTTCAGATTTTAATTCTTCACTGAAAATTAAAGTTTGATATATGGGCTACTTCTGTGCGCAAGTTCAATGCAAATTTCAACAACAGAGTACTCATAGTATTTCCTAAACATGAGAAAAAACTGACAGGCGCAAGCCTTGGATTCAATATCAATTTACCGGAAAAAGAAAAGAAAAAAGACATCAATTATTTTCGTGCAACTGCTAATTAGGCGTAATTGTGACATCCAAGAAGTCCTCTTGAATATATACATTCTATTTGACCATTTAGATCACAAACTCAACATTTTTAGAACATACATTTCACATGATCACATCCATGATCTGAATACAGGCGATTCTAATACAACTAACAAACTCTACAACTTTTTCATTACAGTTTGAGAGGCTGCTAACCGGTAAATGTGAATCCGATAGCCCGATTGTCTCTTGTCTGGCAATCTGCAACAACTGTACTTACTAATTTACTATAATTATGCATTAAGTTGGGTTTCTTTGCACGTCTCTTTATTGAGGCCTTATTGGGAGCTTGAGAGATGAAATTTAACTAGGTAGAGTTGGGCTTGACTATTGTTTATAAGAGGGGCTTGGCCCCATAATCCGTTCAGAACAGAGTACAACTTTGGACCATCATTGTTGGAAATGATTAACTTTGAATATCCGAGTCAGCCTATATCCATGGAGTACAATTAGCTGGGTAATTTAGCCGTTAATTTCTTTCCTACTTAGGCTGAACACTATGCATACAAACTCAGACTGTATCATTTTTGTGCGAAAAATAGGAAACCCAAACGATATGTAGGATAGTGATATCAATAAATACTTAAATAGTTATACCCAATACACTTGTAAATTGTAAATTTGTAATACACAATTTTACAATATAGAAAAAAATTCATACTGGTGTTTTGTCAATCATGTCTATTTCATGCAGCTCAAACAAATTCTAGTACAATTAACTATACACCAAACAAGATTCTATTTCAATCTCCTTCAATAACCAATCATTATATTCCAATCTCTTTCAATAATCAATCAATTAAAGTTTTAACTCCTACCCTGATTCTACAAAAAACTACATGACAGAACAAACAAGCTAATACTGACTAAAATTTTATGTGCTAGTGAAGGAGGTCCCACAGCTACTCACAACTTGGAGTACAACATAGGGGTACACCACTTAAAGAATTTCCCGGTTGGCAGTTCTTCTGGCGGAAGCAATGCCAGAGCAGCTGCGGCAGCAGCAGCTTCATCTGCCGAGCGCTGTCCCCATCCACTAGTCATGTCGGTTCGCGTGAATCCGGGGCAGAAGCAATTCACACTCACTCCATTCCCTTCTAGCCTCCGTGCCAAAACCCTTGAGTAAGCATTTAATGCAAGTTTAGACACAGAGTAATCTGTCCACACCGTTGGCCAACCATGCTCTTGCCACGTCCCATCCTTCACCTGGCTTAGAAATTGTGTCACAATCTGGTCTATTTTTCCTTCTTCTAGTGTCTCTTCTTGTAACAGTCGTTGCCGTATGGTGGGGTTAGTCACTTTCTGCAAGTGGAGTTGAAGCATATTGAGCTATATGTGTTATTGATTATATACTATGATGTTATATTATAAATACGATATTCAAAATTTCTTTTGGATGTATTTTTCCTAATTTTTTTTGAAAGGTCATTGCATGTATTGATATTTGAACTGATTAATGTGTAAACTCATTGATCGCATTTTAGTAAATGTGATGAGTAATTATTATAAATTTATGTATTGAAAGAATTTATAACTTACATTTAGAAGGCCGAGCCGGGAGCTGAGGTTAAGTATTCTGCTGGTGGAAGAAGATCGCCGAAAAAGTGGCATGAGGGCTTCTATAAGTAGCTTGGGACCATAGAAATTAGTTTTAATGACGGTTTCAGCATGCTCTACTGAGTTTGTATTGAGGTCGTTAAAGGAAACTGCAGCATTGTTTACCTGGAAAACTTAAAATGAGTTTTCAGTGGTCACTGTAAATTCCCTTCTCCATATATAAATAGGCGAAAAGGTGAGTCATAATGATTTTGTAGCTAAACAAAATTTGAATAAATAGAATTTATCAATGGCTTCATATAATTTAGCGAGGCCCAGTACAGAAAATTTCTTATATAGAACTGATAATGAAAAAAACAAGATTTATTCAGTACTTATCCATTAAATTTTCATGATAAGGTGTCGCTTTCTTTACAAAACTTAACGCTCAATTAAACACAGATTTTGTCGGCTTATTGCCTTCACAATTCATCTTGGATGCTCTGTATCAAGATACCAATCCAACATTCAACAATGCACACGAATTCCTCTTTAATTTTCAAAGGTTGAAACCAAGTCAAACTATGTATATCTAAAAACAAATTTAATCTTAATTGTTCATGAGATATCACACGTTTTAAAATATAATCTGTCACACAGACATCAAAACTCGATGAGTATCTTGTTAATCCTATTAATAATTAATCCTGGTAAATAATGAATAAATATGTACCTCTTGTCTCTGTCATGTAAACAAAAAGCAAAGAATATAGAGAAATAAATGACAACTCACAAGGATATCTAAACCGCCAAACATTTGATGCAACCAAGATGCAAAATCCGTGATCGACGACATGTCGGCAACATCCAACCGTTTGAACCATACATCAATTCCTTGAGCTCGAAGCAACTCAACTGCCTTTTCACCTTTTTCGGGATCTCTCGCAGTCAGTATTACCGTCAGACCGAGTTCTGCTAGCTTCTTTACAGTTGCAAATCCAATCCCCTTATTTGCCCCGGTTACTACAGCCACAGTATCCTTAGACCACCACCTTCTACAGTTAAAAGTAAAAAATAAATTTAGGGCCAATTCTTTTGTACAAGAAATAGTTACTTCCTGGAAGCACTTTTGGTGGCTACTAAAAATTAAGAAATAAAACTAGAAATAAAAAAGGCTTGTTTATTGAGATTGACTATACTAACTTGACAGGGGAGGATTGATCTTTGGCGCTTGAGGTATTCATTGCAAGGATTGTTGCAAAGAGATTTCAATTCTAACCGACTCTTTTATAATTGTAGGGGAAACCGGAAGGACATATGTGACAGGAGGAAAAAAAAAAAAAAAAAAAAAAAAGACAGGAGAAAAAATAGCTCCCGGTGCTCTTACTCGAGATCCCCTGTGGCGGGTACTGTGTGGTAGACTGTGGACGAATCTCCTGTCAGTAATAATTTATTATAAAACGGTGTAGAAAACTCAGAGTCAGAGGGATTACACATCTCATGGGTCCCGCATAACACATCTCATGGGTCCTGCGTATCAGTGGATCGGTACAGAAGTGTACACAAGCTGCAGAGGATGGTGTTGGGAGATTCAACAATGTGCTTTCAGGACATGTTTCTCGCGCCAAGTGGTGAACTGGTGGATATTGATAGGTTTCAAAAAAAAAAAAAAAAAAAAAAAATAGGGATGGATATTGACTAGTAGGCAGATAGCGGCTCAATCATAGTTAGTGAATTACAAATTGTGGCGTGTTTGGTGTGTTGACACGATACAGACCCGTGTTACCACGACACGACACGCCACACATACGGATTTAACACGACACGGGTGTGTTGGTGTGGCGTGTTAAAACTGTGTCGTGTTGCAATTTTTAAAAAAGTGACAAGGTTTAACACGACACGGTTCAACACGGTACAATTTGACACGACACGGTTACGACACGACACAACACGGTTCCATATATTTTTTAAATTTTAAAATTCAAAATAAAAAAATAGTATAGGAATATTAATGCATTATTAAAAATAAATTAAGGATGATTTGAAATTTTACATGATAACGCAAAAAATATCAATACATAAGAATTAATAGTGACAGATTATTTAAAATTTCAAGAAAAAATTATATAAAAAACATATAATTTTCAACCAAGATATTACGAGTTAACATCATATGATTCCTATTTTTTTTTAATTATACTTTTTCTCATGAAATATAAAAAAAAGAATAATATTCTCAAGTAAACATCGAAACTCAAAATTTTATTTTATTTTTAAATATTTTTTAACATTTTTGGATAATTTCTATGAAAAAAAATAATAAACTACTAACACGGTTTGACACAGTTGACACAACTGTGGCGTGGCGTGTTAACACGGTTTCCAACTGTGTCGTGTCAGTTTCCGTGTTGTGTTAGCATTTCCCTCCATTCAACACGACACGACACGACACGGTTGCAAATATAACCCGTGTCGACACGACACGACACGGTGCTAAACACACATGTGTTTGGCACGACACACCACAACACGCTAAGAATGTAATTCACTAATCATAGTTCACACTCTCTTTAATCCAAACCGTTCGTTCTTGTTTTGAGATTTTTTGTACATCTAAGCATAATTTCGATGCAGACAAGAGGTCAGTATTTTCTGTTCGGCTTTGTTGGGCTACTTTGGTACGGGTATATGCAGATGATAAATTTGTCATCACTATAGCATAAAATATTTTTTTGTATTTATTTCTAGTTTTCTCAAACCAAACATGACCTAAAATATAGTTAAATATACAGTCTAAAACTCAATCGCTCAATCAAGTCTCTACATTACTAATTAATACACCTCGACAATCAATCTTATTGGTGAAAAGGAAAAAAAATATTACATGCCAGCCTCGAATATTTAGAGAGCTAATTAACCCAGTTTCGCAAATTTTTAATAAACAAGCACAATTCTGAAATTTAATATTTCAATATTTTGGATGGTGATTTGTATGATATTTATCTTACGCATATGAAGATTGATTAGAGTTAATATGGCCTATAATTTTAAAGTTTATGATATCTGGGTGTGAAACAGTTGCACGAAGAAATATAAGATATGATATAAAATGACTTGTTTAGTCAGAGTATCAGACTAAATATATAATAGAGGCATATCCGTATACATTAGTATTATTAAAACAATAGAGGTAGCGCCAGTAGGTGAGATTAACAACCCTGTTTTAGACTTATTAATGACCTTTCAAGAGGACTAGAATGAGATTAGCATAGATTAGATTATCAACTCTGGTTTAACTAATTAACGACCGCTTCAAAGTTACGACGGAGTGTTGGCTGTTGTGTGAAGTCATTTGTGATTTTTTTTTAAGATAAATTAGAGTGAAGTATTGGGGTGAGCAAAAAACTCGTAACTCGTGAGTTTACATGAACTCGATTCGTAAAAAGTTCGATTATAACTCGAGCTAGAGCAACTCGAGATGGCAGAACTCGAATTGTATCAACTCAGTCAACTAAATAGTCAAGTTTGAGTTGGGCTTAACTTGACTTGTCAACTCGTGAGTTGACTCATTACATAATCAATATTAAATTTAAGTAATATTATCAACCTGATTTATGAGTAATAAAAAATCATAAAATAACACAATAATTTTTTATGTATATTTTTATTTTAGATAGTTATAAAATACAGAATATTTAGTTTCAACGCATATTTTGCTTCAAATCAATAGAAAGAATAAAATTAACGACAACTTATATTATTTGTAATATTGTATATATCAATTAATTTTAATATTGAAGTACAATTGCTTTTATCGAGCTAGCTCGTGACTCGCAAGCTAACTCGAGTTGGAGACGAGCTAAGTTTGAGCTAGCTTCAATAACTCGAGAGTATTTCTAACTCGACTCAAGCCAACTTCAGTTACTATTGAGTTTAGTTTGAGTTGTACGTACCTAACTCGTTCGAACTTGGCTCATAACCTCTCAACTTATTTTTAAATTAAATGTCTATGAAAAGACTCCATCCTGGTTTCGAACCTGCGACTTTCTCACATTATTTTTTGCCACTACCTTTCATTTGTGAATTATTGAATTTATATTATTAGTAGTATTGTTGCATAGATGGAGGCGGTCAAATGAAGACCAATTATTTCAGCATGTGCTCTTGCGTGCGTACAGTTTGAAACTAAATTAGTTATTAATTATGAGCGTTCACAGATTCGTTCACTGTCAGCAATTACCATTATAATCAACTAGTATTTTTTTAAGTGACACCTCATAAGAGTACAACTTTCTTGAAATAGATATCGTTTTATATTATTCTGTCAGGAGATCAATTTTAACTCCTCAAAGTGGCAACTCATTAGATAAGATTATCATCTCTGGTTTAAACTAATTAATAACCTCTTCAAATGTGTTTTTTTTTAAACACTAGACAGAGACTGTTAAGTAATAATTTCTTAATTTTTAAAAAAGCAATAACTTCTTCAAAATAAACGACTAGTGTTGGGCTGATGTCTGAAATCATTTGTAACTTTATTAGGATCTTAAAAGTCACTTTGTATTTTGTAAGAAATCATCATAATTATTCGTATATATTGGTGCATAAAGAAGTGGTCAAATGGAGACAAATTATTAAGCATGTGCTCTGGAAGTATAGTTTCAAAGTAAATAAGTAATTAATCAGGAACGTTTGTAGATTCGCTTACTATTAACCATTACCATAATAATCAAGTTGATTTTTTCAGTAACAACTCATGAGAGAATTTTTTTTTCTTGAAATAGATATCTTTTTCCATGAAGAATTCAACTTCAACTCTTCAAACATGTATCTATCCGCCACAAGTGACCCAGATCAGTAACTTATCCAAACAACTCATGTATTGTTGACTTCGACTTAACTAAGTAATAATAGCATCTATTAAAATCATGAAACACTTGTCGGACAAACATTATCTTATATCTTTGTCAGTGAATGATTGATGACCCCATTTGGTGGAGCAGGTCGAACCGAATAAAAAGTTCATGTGCTTCATAATTCCTTCGGATAACAACACAACTCGTAAGTACATTTCGAGTAGAAAACAAACTTGTCGACAATCTGTTCAGATTTCAAAAATAAAGACAATCTGTTCAGACTTCAACAACTCCTTGTCTTTTCATCCAACAAACGCTTCAGTGCAATAACGGTGATCTTTTAAAAAATTTGTAGGGATCAAAATTCACGATTTATATGGAGAATTAGATTCGACTTTCTTTTTTAAAGAAAAAATATTAGTTATTTAATTTTGTTCAAATCGTACACTATGTGCTCAATTTTATAATGAGTAAATCAAAATTGTCCTCTTTTTGTTATTAGCTGTATCATGAACAAACTGTGATAGCTCAATAACCTTTTTAAACGACATAGATCTGACTCTTTTTGTCAGTAAAAATTTTACCTGTCTGAATTACACAAGATTGCTACCTACATAGCCCATCTATTCTATGCTCAGTCTATCTTCTTGTATACTCCCAACTCCCAAGTCGTCTAATTCTACATGTAGTATGCCTACGGACTTTTAAATGTTTTCAAAAAAAAAAAAAAAAAAAAAAAATCTAAATGTAGTTTTTCTGTTTTCTTTTTCTTTTTAAGTCATCGAATTACGGTGCCATCTTCTAGATTCCTCTTCTTCAATCGCCAAATGTCCAAATGTTGGAATTCATTCCACCACGCATGTCTTGTAGTAGAGGTAAGTAACCACAAATATTTCATGATCGATATCATTAACCTAAAATAGGTAACAAGCAGTCACACATATAAAGCCCAAAACGACAAAATTGTATGTCATGTGATACTCCAAAATATGAATAAATCCTGGTAACAGCCTCCTCAGTTCGGCAAAACGATTGCATGAAAATACTTTAATTATATAATCTCTCTCGTCTCTTCCCTTGGCTACAGTCCAGCAAGTTCAAATTGGAGGGAACTGTTTAAAGGAAAATTTGCTAAGTTGCAACTGGTTCTTTTTATCAGAGTAGCTTTTACAGCAAGCCCCATATCACAGTGAAAACGGTGCCCAATTTTCCCAGGCAAGTAGTAATTGGGAAAATTCCAATTAGCACCACCTTTCAAAAAGCCAAACTGCTTTATAGATAGATTAGAAAACATTCATCAGTAAGAGACACACGACAATATAACCATAGGCCGTAGAGGAATTTTATGCACCAGTATGTCAACTATTGAGGAAAAGTTGCATCAAAGCAAACTTTATTGCTCTCCATCATATTAAATAATTTATTACGTTCAAAATCAGCCACAGATATTGCATTACGACAGCAACTAAAGGAATAGGCTAGATGGTTAAGGCTCAGGTTGCAAATTCTCAACTTCGCTTCGTATGGACTGAAAGAGAACGGAGGAGAGATATCTTTCGCCAAAGCTCGGGAAAACCACCTAAAAAACAAACATGACAATAACAAGTCTTATTATACAGATGATTCTGATATCTTTAGAAGCTATTGTTTGAAAAATATGCAGCCAATATAATCTACATTTTCGGGGGAAACAAAAGACGTTTCCAAATATGTGTATCTGTGTTTGTTTGTGTGCATCTGTCTCTGTAAAAAAAAAAATCATCCAAGGGTGGAGCTAGAATAACACAAATCAAAATTACCACCTTGATTCTAAAGGAACAGTACATCTATACTTACAGCAATAAGTTTTCCAGCATTTTCTGGTCGTTTTGCAACCTTTATAGCTGCAGCTGCAGCAGCCCCAGATGAAATCCCAACCTTAACGACAAAGACAATCATTCACATAAGTAAGAGCCACTGTACAAACATTAATTTACATAATCTTAAAGTGTAATGCTGCTAACTTCTGGTATAGGAGCAACCCACCATTGACCAGATTTTAGATTAGTTATTATAGTCTTCAATGTTAAACTCCACAATGAGGGTAAAACGAGGTAAAATGGTTCATGTTATACTTTGTTTAAAAAACAAAAGAATTATGATTATCATGCTCAGAGGTAATGTCGTTCATATAAATATTAGGCATGCCTTCAAAAAGATGATTGTCAGAAATTAAAAAAAACTGCAATGAATAGGACATTTGCTCACAGCTTAGATTTTTTCTAGTAATGTGTTATACAAACTTAACATCTTGTCACACTTAGATTTCTGTGAAAGAGATACTTTCTCCAAGAAAGAAAAATACTCCATTCAAGCACGGTAGTGCATTCGAGTGACAATATCATCTCTGCTATTTTGTTAGAAATTAAAACAGAGATTCAGCTATATGGAGAAATAAAAACGCACCAACAATCCTTCCTGAAGAGCCAATTGCTTTGCCGTTTCTACAGCCTCGTCACTGGATATCTACGACAATTTTGCAGAGCGAAAAGAAAATAAGTGGAAAAAAAAAATCTATAAATATGTATAAAAATATTTAAAATAGTAAATCCTAACCGGACCTCAATAATTTCATCAACGACTTCCATATTTAAGTTTCTCGGTACGAACCCGGCCCCAATTCCTTGGATCTTGTGTGGACCTAGATAATTTAAGGAGCAATATTAAACGGAAAATAGACTACTGTGAGGGAAAAAAAAAATGCAAGTAACTTTATTTATAGCAAAAATAAAAGAAAACTAAGAGTACACTGTACCTGGTTTGCCGCCAGATAGAATATTGCTTTCAGTCGGCTCAATTCCAATTACCTGATACAAAAGAAATCAATTCAACAATTGCCTTCGTCAGATAAACATACCGTGCTGGTATGAACCAGCATTACGAGGTTAGTGAGGTACAAACCATTCTTATCCCATTATGTATTCTCTACCTCTTTGCAGCTTTCAGATATGGTATGTTGATCAGATGGGATCGTAATCCTTAATAAAATAAGAGACTAGAAAAAAAAAATGAACCTTTATGTTTGGATTCTTCTCCTTCAGGTACCGGCCAGCACCAGAAATGGTACCCCCAGTACCAATACCGGCAATAAATATGTCGACCTTCCCACTTGTATCTTGCCAAATTTCTGGTCCTGTTGTTTCGTAGTGAATCTGTTAAGTACCAAATCAAACAAACCTTCAGATATATCAAAGAAGAATGTTTGCTTATATGTGCTTAAACATAATAATATATTGTATAATGTATATTGCATGTTTCACACTTTAAAACATTCAATATATCATTGAATGACAGCAGTAAAGAAACAAAATGATAATTATTAGCAAATCTGGGATTCTGACCTTAGGGTTAGCTGGGTTGTCAAATTGCTGAAGCATGTATGAATCAGGGGTCTTTTTCAAAATCTCTTCAGCCTTTGCAACAGCTCCTTTCATGCCTTTGGCCGACTCAGTGAGCACCAACTCTGCGCCAAAAGCCCTGAATAGAACTCTTCTCTCTATACTCATTGAGGCTGGCATAGTTAAAATCAGTTTGTATCCTTTCGCAGCGGCTATAAATGCAAGTCCGATCCCTGTATTTCCACTGGTCGGCTCCACCAGTGTAGTCTTCAGTATCCAATAGACGTAATTAGTTTCATAAAACAAAATTTTGGGTAAAGTACACAAGACACTTTATCTTATTATATTCTAAACAAAATTCAATGTCGTGATTACTAACTGAATTAAAAAAGAAAAACCTGTAGAACTTTTGGAGTTTTTCAAAATATGGCAGTAATTGTTGGTTTGTTGTATTAGAATATATTACCACTTAGCTTTGGCTACCCAAAACGATATCAGTTTTAGTTAAAAAAACAAAATGTGAGAAGGTCATGTTAATTCAGGAGATGAAAGTCTGTTGGATGGAATTTGTAACATGCTAAAAAAAAAGCAAACCAAAGTATAAACAATATAAGAATTTTAATACAGAAACTAATACTGAATTCAATTTATAATACTAAATGAAAGGAAAACAATTTTAGCAAACATATATTCTTTGTCCTTTATTTTCCAAATCTCTTGCTATTGAAACATAAAAACCAGCATTTCATGATCTTCACAAAAGCATAGTGCGGCTTCAATATGGGGAAATGTTGGTTGCCATGTGCAAATGCATTAAAAATTGGATGAATGTACAAGAAAATCCTAAAATCAATCAATCTAAAGACTAATTAGTAACAAGTTCTATTACCTTTCCAGGGGTGATAAGACCTTTTTCTTCCGCATCAGAAATCATACTATTTCCTATCCTGAAAGAGAATAAGAGATATATATTACATATATAATGTCTTGTGAAAATAATTCTGTATTAGCTGGCCACATCAGGGATTGTACCAGTACAGTATCCCCCATACCAGACTCAACAAAATGCATGAAATAATACAGTTTGGAGGAGCTCCATTTGTTCCCTTGCTTTTTATTTAACTTGTATCAATTAAACTTAGCAAACAGTGGCGTCTACCTTATTGGTACCATTATTAAGTAGAAAAGTAGCAAAGCTAGAAAGTGTTGTTATTACCTATCTTTTACACTACAACAAGGTTCCATAATCTCGAGCTTAGCTGCAATATTAGCCACAGAACCTTTCACAATGCTGTTTAAATACACCATTGGAGTGTTTCCTATAAGCTGCGAGAAAATATCAATACAGTTTGTTAGAAATTGCAGTAATTTGATATGAAAGTATGTACAAAATTCAATTATTTGGATACTAACCACAACTAGTAACGATATATGTAATAGAAAACAAAACCTTTATTTTTAGCATTAAATGTGCGAACAGAAATATTTTCTCTAGAAAGTGAGATAAATAAAAAGGTATATCAAATTAAGCTGATAAGACATCAATCATATCACATAACTAGAGTGTGTAACCCATTTGTACCAAAATCAGTCCTGATTGAAGCTCAAACAGCAAAATTAGAGCTTGATATCTCATCCCAAAGGCCAAAGGGAGTTCATTTCTTTTGAATTCAATTCAAATTTCCCAAAAAGTTAAAAACTTATAATCGAAATAACCTGTGAGACATCTTTTGCGATGTTGAGGCCTTCGATGTTCGTCGGAGCGGCTTTCACTGAAACAGCTTCGCAAGAGATTCTCAATCGGCTAAGAGAAGTGCAGGGAGAAGAAACCCTAGCATTGGTAGTAGAAACGAGGGAAGGCTTGCTAATGGCGAGGAATCGAGGAGAGGAGAGGACAGAAGATCGGTTGGGAATTGACATCGGATTGCTGGAGAGAGAGGAAGCCATGGCCATGGCGATCGCCGCTAAGTGGTTATCAGTGGAGATGAAATGGATCAAATGGAGTAGAAGTAGACTCAGTATATTTCCTTAAGTCTTGACGAATCTCTGACTAGTAGAAGTGGCTCGTGATATTTCCAAAAGCCAGAGATAAGTATGCCAGAGCTGTGCTTAATAAAAAAAACAAAAGAATGGTAAGAGGGCAATTCTGTCCGTTTCATTTAAAAGGACGCTTCCGACCGATTGTGTCTCTGGAATCTGGACGCTTTTGTAAGTTGATACAGAATTCGAGGGATTCTACAATTTCTCAAATTGCGGAGGGAATTAAGTAACATTGTTAATGTGATGGATTATTCGGCCCGTATCAGCTCTGTATAATCTCCCTGTTAAGAAGTACTTGGGCTAAGCCCATCACAGTCCATTTGAAACGCAAAGTATTTGAATCTCGTTTATTTCATTTTTATTACTAAATAATACCTAATAGAAAAGTTGCATTTATCGTTCTTATATTTAATTAATTCCAATAACATTAGTGGCTCTTAAGTTTTTTTTTTTTTTAGACAATCTGGATAGAGGCTATCTAGTGGCTCTTAAAGTTAAAAGTCACTTTTTATTGTGCTTCATAGGTAATTATTTAATTACTTCTAGAAAGATCCTTGGCTCTACTTGTCAGGTTTTGCACAAAGTCGACTGACAACATAAAAAAATGGGGGTGCACAAACGTGATCGAAATATGAATTCAGGAAAAAGAAACAATTAACGTATGTATGTTTACTTCTTGTATTGCTGCATTGTTGTCCACATTTCAGAGATTTCTTAGAAAAATATAGGATGATTGGATATAGGGCCTTTTCCCCCTTTTTCTCCTAGCTGTCAATTATTGCTAGGAGCGATGCCCATTAAATATAACAGAAATTACTTTTGAGTTTTAGACAGGTCTTTCGGTCTGATAAAATTTACGATTCATAATTCGTAGCACAGACCAAGAAGGGAAAAGAAATTGAATGCTTCACAATCAGTTAGATTTATTTTATCAGATTGCAAATTAATTTCATGAAAATTGAAAAAACCCTGTTAATTTAAAACTGACAGATAAATTTACTGCCTGGAAATCCACGAACTTCAATTCTTAAAATTATGTCAAAGAGAAGCAACAATAAACTCATAAACAGAAATAAAAAAAATAAAGAATTCACGCATTTGATTTTTAATTAAAAACAATAAATAAATATCATATATTGATACAAGAGAGACTTGTACAATCACCAATTGAAATAACAAAAACTTCACATACTGCATTCAACTTAAGAAAAATATAAAACAGACCAACATTCGATAGACCAATAAACGAATAAACGAATTTGCTGCCAGCACCAGATCCTCAAATCGATGAATTTGACACTCTATCATTCAAACTTTAGTCATCCAAGGCCAATTTCCTGTGACATTTTCCTCACCTTCCGCCACCTTGGCACTCCTCCTAGAATCACCTCCATTGTCAACATAGGCATAGTACCTCAGAACAAAAGCCAGTGCTAAAATAATCCACTCGAAGCAGAAAATACTTACGCCTAGCCCCCCAATCATTCTCAAAATCACAACTCCATCATCCTCCCTCACATACGACTTCAACCCGTTAATCAAAAAGTCGTCAGTTTGCGAAAAGGCGAGAATTGCGACCGAACCTTGCAAGATGGCAGCGACGACGGTCATTACCATGTGGGCCCCGTACCATCGGCCTGAGGGGTTGCTTGAGTTAATGGTGGAGCAGGAGGAAACGGAGATGCCGATGGTTAAAGCATGGAGGATTATTAGGAGAAACCCATAAATGGAAGGGATGAGGCGAAGCGAGAGAGTGAGGAAGGCACAGCCGGAGGCCGCGGCGAGTAAGAGGTAGTTTGTGAGGAGGAACGCACGGTGGGCCCTCAGGTGAGGCGGGGACATCTCGTCGGTTGGTGAAGTTACTATTGAGAGACCACCCATTATTGAAAGAGAGAGAGAGAGTTTGATCTTAGACGAGATGAAAGGGAAGATAAGAGTGCTAAAGAGAGCGATTGAATGAAGTGGGGTGAGAGAGAGGAGAGTGCAGGTGGGGTTTTAAAAGAGAAGGGGAGAGGAAATGCTACCGTTGGAGGTGGGGCCTGATTGGCTAAGAGAAGAGTCGTGGGGACCAGTGGGAGCGGAGAGAGAGATGCCAAACGCAACGGCTAGTTTTCGGCTTTTTGATTCACTGTGAAGTATTAAGAAAAACAAAAAGTTCAAAAGAAACGTTCGGTTTGACTTCAATTACAGTGCTTATTAACTTTCCTCTCCAGTTAACGGAAGGAATTGACGATTGGTGGTTCATCTATCAGTCTGATTACTGTCTTGGTCTGCAAATGATTTTTGTACGAACTGGAGAGGATTTAAGCACTACATAACGGGTGGCAGCCAGAGCACAGGGATTACAGGCTGGTTTTTCAATAAAATAATTTATTTTTTGAAACTAAGAAATATCAAATATATAATATTTAGAAACGGCGAACTTCAACGTTCGAATCCCGGTGTCCTCTGCAGAGAAGATCCTTTTATGCCCTCATCTCTCCAGAACTGATTGTACGAGTTAGATTGATATATGGTCTCAAATCCATACCCAACTAAATCGTTCAAAAAATAATGCGCAAAAAACTTTTAATATTTTAATGATTGCATTTTTTAATCCAAATTGATCCGTGTTCTTATCTTAAAGCGAAATAAACACATTTTGAAATGTTTCATCAAACAACTAATTCTATTCAATTAATATTAAGATATCAAAGTATAAAACTGATTATATTATTACGATCGATTTCTCTTTTGTGAAAGTATACTTGTGTAATTATTTGACTTCTTAAAATTTGACAACCAGTACTGTATGGTTTTGTGAGGGGCATGTGAGATTATCCACTCAATATACGAAGCTTATGATTAAATACATGTGAAGAAACTAGTTATTGGCAAAATTATTTAGAATTTCTCTCTGCTCTGAATATAAATAGGAAAAGATGCATGTTAAATCCATAGTGCAATGACTAAAATTGCAAAAGCTTATACCAAGGTTTCCCGAAAAAAATTTCCAATAAACTAAAGTCTAGTGGTAAAAACTTTATAAAGAAAGAGCTCAACGACTTTCTATGAAACAATAATAAGAACAAATGGGTAGAGTGATAAATTAGAATTCAAGAAGCGACGTCGAGTAAGAATTTTTAAGACGACTAATAAGAACAAATGTAACAATAATGTTCAACTAAACATGAATTCTATTTGAAAAAAATAAAGAAATACTAAAGTTCGAATAATGCAGTCGGAATAAAAAAAAAATATAACTATGTATGAGTATGAGGACAGGGGTGAAAACGGTAACCGTTTCGACCGTTTTTTTCGTTTCGTTTCGTCTGAAACGGAACGAAACGGTTAAGAATTTCGGTTTCGTTTTAAAAACGGAACGGTTAACGCAAATAGAAACCCAGTTTCGTCTCAGAACGAAACGGTTAACGAAATGTACATGTTTCGTGATCGTTAATTTCGTCTGTTTCGTGCTTGCAGAAGAAATGAAGGCGGAGAGAACGATGGAGACTATTGGGTTTTCCGCCGTTCCTTCCCCCTTCTCTCCCCCCTCCATTTCTTCGTCTCCTCTTTCTTTTTGCTTCTCTCTCGAAACCACACCAGAGCACGAACCCTCACTCTCATCTCCAATTGCACATCTGCTCCTCCCTCCCTTTCCGCCATTAACCCCTCCTACTAACCCTCTCTCACTCACCGTTTCTTTCTCACTATCTGTTTCTCTCTCGAACCCACATCAAAGCACCACCAAGCGGCACCCCCCATCCGCTAGTCACTCGACAACCCGCCGGACTTAAGCCGCCTTGCGCTGTCATTTGGATCCAAGCCACTTTGGGTTGCTCCACACGACCTCCGCCTTTATCTTACTCAAGCGCATCACAGCTGAGCTCACCTCACTGTCCTTGATCAAGCAATTCTCGATTGCACCATAACTCAACTCGCTTGACCTTGACAGGGAGGAGCTCGCCTCAATGACAAAGAAATTTACTGGTAAAAAAAACTGAATGGATTTGATTAAAAAACAGATAAGGACAAACTCTGAGAGGTTTTTAAGGATTTGAAATTGGTTGTCTTGTAGGTCACCCCTGGCGTCAGTAATGAGATTCAAAGAAGGGCAGCTTAGAGGGAGGAGGCCAGAGATGGAGGATGATCAGGATGTGTTGTACCTGATTTACTGGTAAAAGTTGATGTTTGGTTTCAGCATAAGCTTTATTTTGCTACTTTTGGAGGACTTCTTTGCATTTTTTTTCAGTTTCTTTGCTTCTTGTGATTAGTTGCTTTCAAGTCCCTGAGATGGAGCTGTTGTGCTCTAATTCTAATTGTAGGAGATTTAGTAGTAGGCATCTATAGTTGTGCTCTAATTTTTTATCATTTACTTTGTATTTTGACGTTGATTTGTAGTTTAATTCTTTGCTGAGAAGAACTTCATTTTGTTGTATCTTTTGTTGTAACAATAATATTTTCATGGCTGTAAGAGCAATATTTCCATGGTTTTATTTCAACGGTTAACCGTTTTTGATCGTTCTATTGAACGAAACAGTTAACGCAACAAATTTTTGTTGCGTTATAAGAACAAAACGCAAGACGCAAAAGACAGAATATTTTCGTCCATTAACGAAACGATTAACGCAAGCTGCTTATTTCGTTACCGTTTTAGACGTTATGCAGGCCGATAAATTTAACAAAACATGTCCAAAATGCAAACAATATTACTTCGCGAACTGGGTCAGACAGCTAGATATACATACGCATCAGTAAACTAGGCCCAATAGAAATCTGAGTTCTGATTAAGGGCCCAAAATGTTTCATCGTCAATTATGAGGCCCAAAGTCTCATAATTATCAGTCTACCACAGTGTTCGTCTCTTCGACGCGACGACGCACGGCCGCACGCCTCATCTTCGACACACGCCAAGTCGCTGAACCACCTCCTCTCGCCTCTCGACCTCCCTTGGCATTTGCCAAGTAATCTCTCTCTCTCGACTCTGCTACATACATGTATTTTAGGTTTTGCGTTTTGGGTATTAGCTATTGGACTGCAGAGTAATTAACTTAGGGCCGAACCGGACTATCCGGTCCAAACCAGCCCAATCCCACCCCCGCTTCGTCTGGTTTCGCCGTTCCAAAGACCCTTCTGGAAACAAAACTTTACATTTCCATCTTCCGAGCTCTTTCTTCACAATCAAACTCAGTAATCTCTCTCTCTCTCTCTCTCTCTCTCTCTCTCATGTTGCTTCTCTCTTCCCCGAATTTTTTTAGATTGAACTGTGAAACCCCTAATTGGTCACTGTATGTGTAGAAATGGATGAGAGTGGTGACGCAAATAGCAAGATAGAAGGCGAGGTTGGATGGTATATACTTGGGGAAAATCAAGAGAGTATTGGTCCATATGCGCTCTCTGAATTACAAGGTTAGCACTAGGAATTATCACTCCTAAATTTCTTAACTTTTGGTTAATGCAAATTGTTTTCGATGTGCATAAGCTTCTAATAAAGGCCATTTCGTTAGCTAATGCTCCTAGGAAAAAAGGTAAATACCGTGTACACCCATAAAAATTATGAATGAATAAAGGGGATTAAGAATGAATGATATGGTGTTTTCCTCATTAATAGAGTGAGCATAAATTTCTAATAAATGTGGGGCATATGTGAAATTGATCCTATTAACAGTTATGTAAATTCAATAGAATTTTTTCCTGTAATGGGACCATATCTTTAAGCTAGGTGACAATGGAAATTGTCTTTCTGGTAGCAATTGGATTTAATTCATTAATACATGATGTTCTTCTCATGTGGAGCTTTTGTAACTGTTTTACTGAATTTGCTCTACATTGTAATGTTTTGACAGAGCATTATGCGAATGGCTATTTAAATGAGAGTTCTCTTCTCTGGTCAGAAGGGAGGAGTGATTGGATGCCTCTTTCATTTATACCTGAGCTATTTTCCGATGTTAAGAACCAAAGTTCTAATCTACAAAATGAAGGTAAAGAAAGAGTATCCCTTTTAATTATCTCTACCAGTTGGATTGGGCATAAGTAAATGTTTACTTCTATATTTTGTAAAATTTTTCTTTGGCAACCTGTGAGCAAAAATTGGCACTTTTTGTTAGATTCTTCTTGGTCATTTTGGTTTCAAGTGTGCACTTTGTAGGTAATTGAGGCTATATCAGGTGAGTTTAGAAATGAGACAGGATAAGGATGATTTAGGCAAACATTTCCTGTTTTTTCTATTCTTTTTCTTTCATTTTCTGAGGATTTCGCAAAAATAGTTTAATTGTATGGTCACCTTGTTTACACAGGTGATCGAGATGGTGAAGATGATTTTGCAAGATGGCAGAACGAGATTACTCAAGCTGAGGCAGAGGTACAGGCTGATGAGGGTTTGGGAGGTGCAGGAGAAGAGGAGCCCGATGATAGGCCAGCTACCCCACCGGAAGGAGAAGAGGAGTTCACTGACGATGACGGGACTGTTTACAAATGGGACCGTAACCTTCGGGCTTGGGTTCCCCAAGTGAGTTTTTCAACAAAAGATCCATTCGAATCGTTATGTATTTGTTTAATTTCATCTGTATGCTTCAAAACTAATAATAATGCTTTTCTGTACTGCAACAAAAAGCCAACTACAAAGACATGGAAAAAATATCTTAAATTTATGTTTATGCAAGTTTGTTTGAAAACAGTATGGCCACTACTCTTTTTATGCTGTTTTTACCTCTATACAGTTGAAAAATAGAAAAAATGATTTGGGTATATTTTGAAGAAATTTAGGAGAAGAGGAGGGATATTGGTAATATTTACCATTTTTTTTTGAGGTTGTATGTGATACTTTTGCGCTTCCATGCTAGCAGCCTTTGGTCAAATTCATCCCTAAATTGTAGTTTACAAGATGACAGATGAGGAACAAAGCAGAAAAAAGGCCAACCTTTCCACTCATGAAGTTTATTATGCTATTGTTTGATGAAAATTCATTTGAATGATCGTGGTTTATTTGTTTGTTTGATTCTTAGGAAAATGTGGGGGAGAAAGGAGAAGGATATGATGTAGAACTGATGACATTTGCTCAGGAGGAAGAAGTTTTTTCCTTCCTCCCTTCTACTACAGAAGAGATCCAGTTGCCTGAACAAGAGACAGATGCTTCTACTGCTATGGAAAAAGCAAAAGAAGAGAAAGAGCAAGCAAATTTAGATAGAAAGAGAAAATCACCTGAGAAACCAACAGAAAAGAAGGTCATACGTGTAGTCAATCAATTCTATGTGCTTGTTTGAGTTGTTTCAACTTCTGGAATGTATTGATGTTATAATTTATGATCTATTTTTGTTTTCTTTCTGCAGGAAGCTAATAAACCACCAGACAGTTGGTTTGAGTTGAAGGTCAATACCCATGTTTATGTTACTGGTTTGCCTGATGATGTCACTGTTGAGGAGGTAATTTACCTTTTTAGTTCATATTGCGTTAGAAGTGTTTTTTTCTTTTTCCTTTTGATAAATGGAGATTTTTTTTAGTCAAAATTAAGAATTCTGTTAGTGGGTTCGCTGAAAGCTTTGGAAATATATTGCAGATGGTGGAAGTGTTCTCCAAGTGTGGTATTATCAAGGAGGTAAATCACTTTATGTTCCTCTTCATTATGCATCTGATACATTTTCTTAGTCATACGCTTTTACTAATAACACATTTCATGTAGGATCCTGAAACACGGAAGCCTCGAGTGAAGATTTATACTGATAAGGAGACTGGTAGAAAAAAGGGAGACGCTCTTGTGACTTACCTTAAAGTAAAGAAAATATTTTTTATACTGAGAACTTATGACTTTCTTTGGAGAAGAAAAAACAGATATAATTAGTACTAGAATGGTACTATATCTGTTAGAGAAAACCCAACCAAACAAAAGCCTAAACATAGGGAAGAAGAGGGGGAAAGAAAAACTGCATGACTTTATTTACACATTAATATTTTAAAATAGGTGGTAATTGGTAATTTGTTTTTCCTTAGGAACCTTCTGTTGATTTGGCGATTAAAATTTTGGACGGAACTTCATTTAGGCCTGGTGGAAAGACCCTTATGTCAGTCTCCCAAGCAAAATTCGAGCAAAAAGGTCATTTTTTTAATCTAAAATTAGAAGCACTTAACCTTTTTTATCATTTCAAAAGGAAAAGATGTTGATGGGCTCTTAATGTGTAGGCGAGAAGTTCATATCAAAGAAAACAGATAATAGGAAGAAGAAGAAAGCCAAGAGAGTTGAAGATAAAATCCTCGGATGGGGTGATTCTGCGTCCTATAGAGTCCTTTTGTGATTAACTTTATTAGATCTAGATTTCTTTTGAACGTTATTTTAGTTTTGTGCCTTACTAGCTTTTATGATTAGGTGGACGTGATGATGCGAAGGTCATGATACCAGTCACCATCATTCTACGCAATATGTTTACTCCTGCTGAATTAAGGGTTAGCATTTTCAAAGTTTGAAGTTCATATTATACCTATAAAAAGATGCTTCTATTTTCATCATTTGAGATTTTCCTTTATTATGGCAATTTTATTTATCATGTAATATCAGGCAGATGAGAATCTCCTTCCAGAACTGGAGGCAGATGTCAGAGAGGAATGCACAAAGCTGGGGCCCCTTGAAAATGTTAAGGTACTAGAGAGCAAATCAAGCTCGACTTAAATTTTCATACTATCAAACAAGAGGCATGAGATTCTGTGAACACAGTTATCTTTCTTTCGTGTGGTTGATTTAACTATTTTTCTTGGTACTAAATGATATGATATTACATTAAGAGTTTGGTTTTGGAATTTAGGTGTGTGAGAATCATCCACAAGGTGTTGTATTGGTGAAGTTTAAAGATAAAAGAGATGGTGCTAAATGTATTGAGTTGATGAACGGCAGATGGTTAGCATTTTTTTTCTATATATTTATTGTAATGGAAAGAGAAATTAAATGGAAAGAAAATAAATATAAACTCTGATTCCCTGGAAAATGCAAAAACCAGGTAGACATTAGGAAATTTCCCCATACAAAGCAAAGGACCGAACCTCTTGTTCAATACTAGCGGTGCCAAATATGAATTTGTCAAACATGAAAAGTACTTTTTGTTAAACCCTGCTAGACATCAGTTTGTGTATTCAAATAAATATGTCAAACATGAAAATTACTTATTACTCAAATGGTTGGACGAATTTTCTATGTTTGTAGGTTTGGTGGGAGACAGATCCATGCAAGTGAAGATGATGGTACTGTTAACCATACTGCAATTCGTGATTTAGATGAAGAGGCGTCGAGGCTCGAGAAATTTGCAGCTGAACTTGAGGAGGAGTGACCAAGGAAGAAAGGCAAATTAAATGGAAACAAAGATGAAAAGAAAACAAGGCCAAGAAAACAAGGCCGAGAAACCTATATCCAATTTTCAACGAAACCATGTTGAGCTAGCCTATTTTTGCAGTGTTTTCTTATTCTCTTCTTATTTGACAGAATATTTTTTTAGTGCGTTAGTGTTGCAATGTATATGAAGATCAAGTTGTGGTCCTTGTTATTAGCAGTCTCTTTCTAGGTAGATTTTGTTATGTAAACTAATATTCGGATGTAAATTAGAGAACAAAACTTAGGTATCTAGTTAAATTCAGCTCATCTTTGGGACTTGTATATCTAAAGCATGCTTTAGATTACGGAGTGGATGGAAGAGTGGAGAGGGAGAAATTAATTTGCAATATCATTATTCGGTTGACGATTTTGGCCAAATTAAATTAGTAAGTTCTTAATACTATTTTCTTAGTTACATTGTTTCTTAACTGATATGTTTGAATTATGAGTTATATTAGAGAGACTATCACGTTAAATTGAATATTAGAAATATAACCACCAACTTAATTTTGTGGTCTGGATAGTGGCACAGTGGAGTGTATACAAAAGGTATTAGATATATGCAATCATCAATTAATTACTAATAAAAAAGTTGGGACTTATTATTAAATAAAATAAACGTATGTTGTTTACATAACAAAATGAAAGAAAAAGAAAAAAAAAATCTGACACTTCAATTAAATGGAAGAAAACAATAACGGGAATGATAAGCGTCATTCACCGAAAAATCATCCACGCCATCCAACTCTCCCCTCCCCTCGACTTTCGCTTTTTTTTCCGCGTGTCTGGGTGAGGCGTCCCTCACGCGCAATTCTGTCTTCAAGCGACCTTCCCCCCTAACACCCCTTCCTTTTTCGCTAGCAACCCTTCCTCCCTCGCGCTACCTTCCGTCCTCCGCTCCTCCTTGGCGATCTATTTCCCCTTTCTCTCCCCCACAGTTTATCCTGCCTTATAAAATGAACATATACAACAATATTGAACAGATACAAAGATAATATGAACATATAATCAGAGTGTATATATACAAGAAAAATAATGAACATACAAAACAATAAACTGAACAGATATATCAACTAATTGAACATAAAAAATAAATAAACTGAACAGATGTAATAAACAATGTAGACTCATAAAAAAAGTAAAAGTGAGCAAATAAACTGAACATAAATGACAAATAAATTGGACAGTTATAACAAATAAACTGAACGTATGTAATAAACAATGTAAACTCATACAAAAAAGTAAAAGTGAGCAAATAAACCGAACAGAAATGACAAATAAATTGCACAGTTATAATAAATAAACTGAACAGATGTAACAAACAATGTAGACTCATACAAAAAAGTAAAAGTGAGCAAATAAACTGAACGGAAATGACAAATAAATTGCACAGTTATATAACATGAGATCAAAAGAAAAGAGATAAAAAAGACCAGTGAGAAAGGAAAAAAAAACAAATACAAATGAAATAGAAGAGAACACAAAGGAAAAGAGAAGGCAGAAAGAAAAAAGAAGCAGAGGGAAGGAGTGGAAACTCACGAAGGAAGAGAAAAAACGGAAGGGAGAGACGCACCTGGAAGCGGAGGGAGAGAGGAGAACTCGCGAAGGGACCTTCGTGAGAGACGAGAGGGAGAGACGCGTCTGGAGGGGGGTGAACTCGCGAAAGAAGGGAGGAAAGGAAGGGAAGGGTAGGGGATACGCTGAAGGCTGGGGGGCGCGCTTCTGTGGATGGCTTAAATAGTGCTGGGTTGGATGACGCTGAGTAATTCTCGAAAACAAATTATAGGGAGTCCGGGTCAGATGAAAAGTCCGAAAAATCAATATTCGGCCCAAATGGGTTTACCATCGGGCCGCCGACAGATCCGATCCATCTTCTATTCACATTTCCATTGCATTATTACAAAATACAACATAATAACAAACAAACCCCCAAATTTATTTCTCTTCCGATTTCTATCAATCGCAAGGAAAATCTATAAATTAAAACGGCGCAACTCGGAAAAGAAAATAATAGTTAGTCGGAGGAATCAGCCATCAGGTGGTTGCTGGTAAGCTTCACCCCTTTATTCTACTCAAACTTTAACATTTTTTTTTAGCATAAAACGCTTTAAATCGCGCAATTAATCGTTCGAAGAGCTGTCGACAGAGAGAGTTTTCAATCCATGGTATCCGCGTAATGGCGATGAGTACGAATCAGTCGATGACCTAACCTAGCGAGTAGCGATAGCGAGTATACGAGGCGACGGCCAGCGGCCGGTGATGCGGTGAGCTGTGAGCCGGTGACTAATCCTTTACACCAGCAACCGGCGACCAGTGAAGACTGAAGACGTGCAGTAATTCTCGGCCAAGCAAGTAATTTGTCACTTCTTTGTGTTTCTCTTCGTCTTTGTAAAATTTATCTATTTAATTTGTCTGCTGACTGCTGTAGTGTTGTCCTTTATTTGGGATTTTGATTTGTCTAAAATATTTAATTTTTAGCGTTGGGTATTTAGGTTTAGTATAATAGTATTATGAATGAAAAGGAAAATTTATTTTGCTGTATCAAGCATCAAGTTAAGTTAGTGAAAATATTACTTTAATTTATGAGGAATCTATTTTCACTAAAATCACTCGTTAGTGAAAACCAGAAATCAACTTAAAACCAGTACTGTTTTGATTTTCATATCTTTTGTTCCAAAATATTACTCGTTGACTAGTATAGATAATGTTTATGTAAACATATTTTAATTGAACTTCAAATATTACTCGTTGGCTCAAATTGGTTTTCTATATTGCTTGCTGACACACTCGGAAAAAGACTGAATGGACCATCACAAACCAACTAAAGGTCAGTCTTTCAAACCTTGGCCTACCCCGTCTCTAAATCCTGGTTCCACCCCTGATGGTAGCAAGCTTTCTGTGGTAGTAAAAAGATCCTAACTTGAAGTAAGGTACTTCTCGAACAGTACGATTGTGGGTGTGTAACATTTTTTTGTTTCATGACCAGCGAAACACGTAGTACCAGCCTGACCAGTTGAGACTGGTACACTCCACTAGGAGAGAAATTCTCTCTTCTTACTGTGGTTGTTGACCAGTTGCTCAATATTTGGAATAAGTGTCTAGGGAGTGATTGATATTGAAGCACTTGTTGGATCTGATTAAAAATTTTAACAGTACAATGCCATAGTACGGGAATTGCTCAGGACACGCCCCTCTTTCTCATTCACTCCAACTTTTTCTTAAAAATGACCAAAATATCCCCTCCTCTCCAATCTTGTTTTTCTCAGACTTTCTATCTAATAAGGGTGTTTTGGTCATTTTTTAGAAAAAGTTGGAGTGAATGAGCAAGAAGGGCGTGACCTGAGCAATTCCCCCATAGTACATATTTTTAGACCCATTACCCAATGATGATATTTTGTGAGACTTAATCTCACATGAAGGAAAGTACTTTCTATATAAGCGAGTCACGTACCCACTCAAATGTAGGGGATAACATTTTAAATGTGGTCTCTATTATTTTTCAATAAAGTTTGAAATCCTATTCTTTGGGTCTAATTGAACCTAATCCCATCTAAATCCAAAATATTTTTATCTTATATTACCATAAATGTAAACTGCTAAGAGGTCCAAACGTGATCTTGAAACCTAAAAGCCTATTCTATTCCATCGTCTTATTCTTATCTCTAGCCAGTTTTAGTTCTATTTTCTCTTGTCAGGCTTAAACCCAGCAAGGTGGACCCCCAAAAGCCTCAATATGGTGCGGCCCTTAAAAAGAACAGAAGGTTCAAAATTGATCATCTAGAACATAATGGACTTATTATAAGAGGAGAAAGATTTTTTATCTATTTTGGGTTCTCTTCTTGTCTTTATAAATGAAACAAACAACATAATCACCAAGACGCAAATTAAATTGAACAGACCATATGAGTTGTGTGATAAATTTTTTTAACTTCGATCAGGATCAGTTGAAGTTGCCCCTTGATCTATAATTTAGATCCAATTGAATCAAACTAATTACCTCTGATCAGAAAAGAAATAGGCTTTTGCTGCAGAACGAAAAAAGAGAGTAGAATTTCACTATAGTTGCTTGTATCTAGTTAGGGTTCATTTTAGATTTAAGAGACGAGACAAATAGAAAGAAAAATTTGAACAACAGGAAATTTATTGTTGAGAATTATTGTATACTTTTCAAAGCAGCATTAGTCTTTACTTTCTTGTGCAAAATGATATAGCATTTGACAAAGGGGCTTCAGGATTTTGTGTTTTTTTTATCTATTGAAACCGAGTTCAAAAAAGGAAAAATAAATGAGAGAATTATGAATACCACATTATAAAAATCAATGACAGTGAAATGGGCGTTTGGACATAACAAGGTTCAATGTGTGTCAGATTCCAACAAAACAAGAATTTAATTGAAAAGGCGAATAAAACAAGTCTATGTATGACATACTTTAATTAAATAAAAGTGTATAGATTGCACAGCGGAGAGAAAAAAGAACAATTCATTGTTAAGATCAATTCAGAATGTGCATAACATGGGGTGAACAGTGAGGAAACACGATAGAGGTAGAATACTATAATTTAATGAACTGAAACTTGTATGTTTCTGGTGGAAAAAAGGGATAATTAGGGAAAGTGCTAATAGATCAAGTGTTATAATTATACTGTCTGATTTACATGATGCATGGGAATATTTGGAAATTAATTGGAGTAACTATCTGGCCTTTCGAGGCCTTGATGCTTCGGTGTTTTTTTGAATCTTGCAGTAATTCTTGTAATTTATTTCAATTCCTTATTTATTTCATCCTGCTGGAATTTTGTTGAATTGTTAAATTGTTAGTTGTATTTATTTATTTATTTTTTGTAAGAGGTGATAACAGTTTAGGGCATGTATTATTGTAAATACCTTAAAAATTTTTGGGCTTCATTATAGTTTCTTATTCTTCCCAATAAGTTTTGGTTAACAAAAAATTATTCCAAGAAAATGCATGTCATATATTTTTGGAAAGATATCATTTCCTCAGATATTGGGATAATCATCTCTTCTTTAAGAAAGGGAAAAAAATAAAACGGGTTCTTAATTTTAATAATCAAGAGGATATGAAAAATCCAACTACTGTGGAGCTTGATAATTTGGGATGATAAATTAATCCCTCCTTTGTACAATTAATAATTTCCTTTTTCTCTTTCATGCTGTCTAAGTTCATTTACTGAGGAGGCATTTAACTTAACTGCAGTTAGACTTTTGCCATCCACATGGAATTACCGGCTGATCCTGGTGTGGTCGACTCACCCCAGAATGAAGAAACAAAAATCACTGACCAAAAAGAGTTTGAAGAAACTGATTCCAAATTTAGAACCCCTGAAGGAACTGTAAAGACACCTGAGGTTGGTATGACTTTCAGGAATTATGAAGAGGTACTTGAATATTACCGTCAGTATGCCTGGCAGGTTGGTTTCGATGTACGTGTTAAGCGTACTACTTTTACTGATACTGGGCAACATTATACTGTAGAGTTTATGTGCCATAGAGGGGGCAAGGGGAAGACGGACCCCACATACCAATCTAAACCAACTGCCAAAACTGACTGTGAGGCAACACTTCAGTTAAAGCTGGAAGTAGATGGCTTACTACATTTGCGTAGAGTAGTTTTAGATCATAACCATGCCCTTGATCCGTCATTAGTTAAATGGATGAAAAGAGGTAGGCGGAGGCTCTCTCTTGCAATGAAAACTGAACCCGAGGGTGGTTCTGAGTCTGGTAAGAAACGACGTAAGCGGTACCGGTGGGTTCCTCCTGACAAATCTGAGGAAGGCGTGGAGTGCATGCAAAACAAAGAGATAAATAATAAAACTTCTACCTCTAATAGGGGCCGGTTGATGCTTCAAGAAGAGGATATAGAAGCACTGTACCAATTTTTTCAAGATATGCAAATTAAAGACCCCAAATTCTTTTACATGGTAGATTTGGATCGGGAGTGCCGGCTGAGAAATGTGTTTTGGGCCGACTCCATGTCTAGGGTTTCTTTCAAGGCATTTGGAGATGTGGTATTGTTTGATACCTCGTACCTAGCAAGTGACTATGATGTACCTCTTGCACTCTTTTTGGGTGTCAATCATCATGGACAGTTGGTACTTCTGGGCTGTGCATTTTTGTCAGATACTACATCTGAGACCTATGATTGGTTGTTTAAAACTTGGTTGGCATGCATGGAGCAGTGCTCGCCGCAGGCCTTGATTACTGACCAAATTGAGGCCATGCGGGGCCCAATTTCTAGGATTTTTCCTGGGACCCGCCACAGGTTCTGCCCTCGTCAGATACTAAAACGGGTATCCGACAACCTCAAAAAGCATGAGAAGTATAAAGAGATGAAAGGGGCGCTGGTTAAAATAGTTTATAATTCATACAAGTGTGAAGATTTTGAGCAGGAATGGAAAGTCATGGTGGACAGTTATGGCCTTGAAGAGAATTCTTGGATTAATTTGTTGTACGAAAGTAGGCACGAGTGGGTCCCGGTTTTTCTCAAGAATGAGTTCTGGGCTGGAATATCCATCTCTCAGCAAGGATTCTCCCCTTTTTTTGAGGGATGCATGCACCCTGACACTTCCTTAAAGCAGTTCCTTTCCAATTATGAGACGGTGATTGGGAGCAAGTATGAGAAAATGGCACAAGCCGATGTGGAGTCTTCGCACAAAGGTCCCTTGTTAGTTTCAAAATTTTACATGGAAGAGCAAGTAGCTGAGCAATACACCTATAACATATTTAAAGAATTTCAAGAAGAGTTGAGAGGCACAATGTACTGTGACATGCTCCAGATTAAAGTTGCGGATCAAAGTCAAAGTCAAAATCATGTTGGTTCAGTTTTTGAGATGAAAGAGTCTGTATTTCTAGAAGATGGTGCTGATGTGGCAGAGTATAGAGTGTTTGATGTGTATTTTGAGCCAACTGAAATGGAGCTCTCGTGCCCATGTGGCCTTTTTCAGAGCAAAGGTATACTTTGTAGGCACACCTTGTCAGTTCTGAAGCTACAACAGATTTATGAGATACCAAGCCGTTATATAATTGACCGCTGGAGAAAAGATTACTACTTTAGACAGTTGTATAGTTCATACAATTTCTCTACAAGCAATTATGTATCTAAAAACCATTTGGAGAGGTCCCAAAATTTGGCGGAGAGGTGCATTAGGGTTTCCAACTTGGGAATGGCTTCAGATGAGAGGTGTGAGGTTCTAGTTAGATTGATGGCGGAGGTAGAGAGGGTTATGTTGGCCACCGGTTCAATTGGTAAGAATGTGCAGTTTAAACTGGTACAATGTGAGAATAGAGGAGGTGAAAATTCTGCAGATATCATTATTTCTGAAGGAGCTGATAAGGGTCTGAAAAGGAGGGGAAGGCCACCGAAGAAGAGAAATGATGGTTCAGTTGATCCAATGATTACAGCTAAGAAGAGATCGGTATGTAATATGAATTTGTCTTACTTAGTCTGTACCTAAATGGTGCAGTCTTGGTTGATTATTTCTTGTTGCTCTTTTTATACAACTGACTTATATGGGAATGAACTAAATTTTCCCCTTAATGTGTGTAAACCAAATAAATGATTGAGGATATTGTTTTGTAGCATCTCAAAGTTCATCATCATTATTTTGTTTTTGTGATGAATTGGTTTTTGCTAATACACAGGATCCAATAGGAACATCATACATGGAAAGCGACATGTTTTTGACTGCCCCTACAAATCTTGAAGCTCATGTCGACTCTCAAGAGAATATGATTCTAATGGTATGCATTCAATTAAGTACAAGCTATGATTCCATACTAGTAGAATGGTACCAGTATAATTGTTTGCACAATTGGATGAAAAATATGAATTAGGAATCTCAAGAAAGAACAAAGGAAATACAATAGGATAGAATGTGTGGTCTTCACTATGACTGGTAAATTGGTAATAGCTACGTGCGTATGCTTAATGCACTGGTTTTGTATAACATCAGCTGAAATTGCATCGTCTATGTCTAATGTAGGGAGGAGTTGATCCAAACGTTCTTTCACTTGGCAACCAATATGGGATGCAAGCTAATAGACCATACACTAGTGCTGATCCATCAAGAGCTTTGTCTAATAACATGATCCAGGTCCTTTTACCACTCTCCTCTCTGTGTGTGTTTGTGAGAAGCGGAATGCTGTTTTTTTCTTTTATCTTTTTTTTTTTTAAAATTTTTTTTTCTGGTTGGACCTATTAAATTGTAGCATACATCTATCCCAAGAAGAAATACTAAACCGAAAAGTTATTCAGCAACAAGTGAAAATATGCCGGGGCAACTTGAGAATTTATTGGGTAATCGAATCATTTCCATCAAAATTTATAGGAAGACCATTATTTTGGTTTCTTTGTAAAAATTTTGAGTATTTCCACCAGCTTCCATTACTTGAGAAACAAAAGCTACAGCTAAGTTACCAGCTTCCATTATTTGAAAACAAACTGCGAAACCCATCCCTCTATTTCCTAATATTGATCCAGTTTTCTTCTGATCATTTTGTTTTTTATTTTTTTTTATTTTTTTTTGTGCAGGCACAGTTTGAGCAACAAGCAGCTGGAAATCCTGCAAGGTCACAGTGGATATACCACCAAATGTTACAGGTAGACCTTTTTATGTTTGACTAATGTTGTCTTATTCTGAAATTCACCTATTTTTTTTTTCCTATTCTGCTATTTGGATCAATAATATCTATTTTTTTATTGTTCCTCTTTACCAAGAAAGTACATTGTTATCTTGTTTTGAAATTATTTTAATTTAATTTCTTGAGGAAATTGATTTGCTAAAGGGGAGGGAATTTTTTTTTTTTTTTTTCCTGGATGGAACTTATAGAGGCGGAGCCAGAAAATATTCATAGAGGGGGCTGATATATAATTTTTTTACATAAGAGGGGCAACTTGCACTGTATGCATATAGTAATATTAAAATTACCTTAAAAAAATTAAGCTCAATTTAACAACACAGGGGGGACAATGCCCTTGGTTGCTTCCCATGTGGCTCCGCCCTGGGAACTTACTAGTTGGTTTATTATTATTATTATTATTATTTTTTTTTTTTTGTAACTGAATCCAGTGTGATGGAGATATGATTATCATTTCTTAACCGAAAATGATTCCTATTTAACCTCTCTTATATGTTCTTTTTTTTTCTTTTTTATGACAGGAGGGTCAGCTGCCAACTCACCATGGCCAGGGTACCAGATAGGAATGTGGAATTTTTATTTTGAGAAGAGTAGAAGAGTTACAAAGTCTTTCCAAACAGTGCATCCTGTGTGGATTGACAGGTGTAAGCTCTGATATCTATCCTGCTAGTGATACTAGCACAGGGGGGTTTCAAGCAAAAAAGTATTCACCCACCAAAGCATCAGTACTTCTCCAGTCTTCTTGATTTTCATTTTTTTTATTCCTCTTAATTTGGAGGATTTTTTTTTTTTGTTAGTTAAAAACTAGATTTTGTTTTTTGTTGTGCTGCCGTGTAGTTGAGCTGGAAGGAAATCGAGAATGTGTTGTATCTTGTATATTAGTAGATGTATAATTGAAAATAATTACTGAAGATATTCCCATCCTCAAATTTGTGGATAATATTAGGATTTCTAGTTTTGGGAACTCATAGAATCTGAAGCTGGACTAGTGTAAATTAAGCATGCTTTTTGGCAATCTCTATTTCTCGTGTTTTAGTATTAGGATTTTTGCAATGTTGTTATATGGAAATGTTCAAAATAATACTCACTCAGTTTATATTTCACTTAGTTTAACTTATTTTAAAAGTATGATTGCGGTGCTAATTGCTAAAATAATAAAATACACTGCTGCAACTGTTATGAAGTCATGTTTCCTAATAATAACAGTTAGTATTTGGTTCAAAGAAATAAAACTTTGACACGTAACTATGGATATGTTGGACTGTTAAAAACTTGGGAAAAAACTAACCAGAAAATTGACTTTGTTACATTGATATTGGAACCACATTATCAGTCTAATTCAATTTGATAAAAATGTTTTCAATAGAGTCCATATGTGCTTATATCTTCTTAACTGAAATACTTGACGTTGGGGATAAATCAAAAGGAAATTGAAAAAAACATACATAAAAATTAAATTAAAAGATTTTATTTTATTTTTTTAATGGACAGAGGGCTCACGGGTCTTCTATAATACAAAAGCTATTGAATCTATATTATATTATTATATTAAAAGTAACAAATGACAACAAATTTTTCAACAATAATTTTTATTACTTGTCATATATATTATTTTCACGAAAGTTGTTATCTTTCAAATAAATCATTTTACTTAGACAATGAAACTACAATGACATATTAAACGTAATTTATTGTACCAAAAATTGCAACTACACTGTAACTTATATATTCTAAATAAAGCAGTTTCCTTAACAAAAAAATTAAGAAGAGTTAACGTCCCACAAATGTGTCTCGCAACTCCATAGATACATTTTTTTTTTTTTTTTTTTTTGTGTCTCATGATTGATAATATACATTCTAATTTGTTGATCTAAAGAAGAAGGTGTGAGACATCCAATAAATTTTCACAAAATTTTTTCATATTCTTCTATTACAAAATTTGAAAACTTTTTCTATTAAATTACATAATTCGATCGTCGTTACTTATGGTATTCTTGAAAGATTGGAAGCAAAAGCAAGATTATAAGGAACCCAAAACCATGACTAGAATAGTATTAATAATTTTAAAAAGTAAAATATTCATTTTAATTGAAGTAATTACATTACAAACAAATCGAGTATATAACAAGAATTTGCAACTCCAGACAAAGCTACTATATGCGCTTAAACATGCTTGGAAATTCTTCAAGAGTAAACCTTTTGTGCTGTCAAATTCTATTTGCATCCCTATCATCTGCACCGATTGGCTAACCGGTGCTAATACAATTTTTAACCTGGTGCAAATTAGCTTTTTTTAAGTAGATCTACTGCATATTTTCTTCCCAAAGAATTTGCATACATACTTAAGAATGCAGTTTATAATACACATATGGTTTTGTACCATGCAGTGCATCATCGATCGATGCATGCATGAATGAATATAGAATAAGCTACGCGAAAAACGTATGCGATGTATTTTTAAAAATAGTTCGAAAACTTGCAAAATAATTTTGTAAGAACTTCAATCGAAAATAAGAAATTTATTAATATTTCTCATATATATTATGTAATATGCTAAATCTAAAAAGTTATGAACCCTCTAATTTTGAAAATTCTAAAAAACATAGTTAGAAAATTTGAAAAAAATATAAAATTTGATTTTCAAGGATATTTAAATATAGAGATCATATTGAGCGTTCGGATCGGCCGTTTGAAATTTAACAGTTGATATTTGAATCGTGTTTGACGTCCTATATGTTTGATTCTAGCATTACTCAATATATTAAAGAAAGGATAAAGTTATTGAATATGCAGTACATACTTTTGTGTATATAATTCTTACCAAATTAGTATATGTGGTCTATATTTTAAACCATCGATTTGTCTGTTTCTTTATGAACTCATTACATTTTAAGCTTAAATAACGTTAAACTCATTTTTGCTATGCAAATTGAATAAGAAGCATGATGTCAAAGCAATTGACTTTGTTTATTGTTAGTACATGTTACTTTGGAGACTAGCAATAATTGTAGGTACGTTTAACAATAAGAAAAACGTGTTCCATCGAACGTGCTAAATAAGTTGGCATTAAAATTATGGAAATTGATTACTGTCATGTGCAATTTTACCATCTCTTGCCATCGCTTGAACAAACTGAACACATAAAATAGACAAGGTTAACATATAAATGATCAAAGCGAACATTTACAAACAAATGAGTATAATAAAAATAAGTTGAACATGCATATAAAAATCTGAACAAGAATGACAAAACTTATTTGTTTGTATGTGTTCACTTTGATTATCTATTTGTTCAGTTTGTCTATTCATGTGTTTACTTCGTTCAAGCGATGACAAGAGATGACAAAATTGTAAATGACAGTTATCATTCGTGTTAAAATTATATATAACTTGTCGTTATGTCTTGTCTTTCAGATAAATAAACGTGGCCCAACCAAATTTCTCCACAATTCCATTGGTAATGTCGACGTTGATTTGGAAAGTGATAATTTTGATGACGTGCATGACTACTTTAAGAAACTGAGTACAATAATGCATAAAAAAAAACGTTTTTCCGATATTTCAGGAAAGAGTTTTTCCATTTTGAATAATTTAGTGTAAAATTTAAAAATTTGTTAAATGTGTACTACCTATAAAAGCATCCATTAAAGGGTGTAAACAATTTCAGACAAAGGATGTACCCAAACTCTCTATATCAAATATGAACCATTGATTTTTAAAATATGATTTGATGTGTGACTTTTAAAATATGATTTGATGTGTGACGTAGATGATAACTTCAGATGAAAGGTTATTAACCGTTGAATTTTCATCTAAAATAGAAGAGCGCCGGATATATATGGAAACTAATATAGAATAATTAATTATTAGATATCAATTGAAATTAGAGAATATATATTTGATAATTAATTGTTTATTCAATATTAGGTGGGTACGCTTTCTAGTAGTAACTGTTGAAGAGACACTTCTCTGGAAACTGCGGGTGCCACTATCAATCAAGTTGTTTATGATATTGCTGGCACACAATGGACTTTCGACTCAAGAGCAACTGCTGAAGAGACACTTAACAGTCCCTGTTGGATGCACTTTGTGTGGGTCAAATAGTGTCGAGACGACCACTCATCTCTTTTTTGAGTGTGCTTATGCTACAAGGGTCTGCAATCTTTTCACTTCTCATACAACTTGTCCATCTTTTGTTGTTGGCTCGACAGTGCAAGAGTAGCTGTTACTGGCATTTCAAACAGCATCCAAGAATCACTACTGGAACACTTTGAGAGCAGTGACTTTTTATGCACTCTGGCTGGAATGAAATTAGAGAATTTTCAGAGCGAAAACAAAAAACGGCTGAGGTTCTTTTAGAGTGGATAATCCTGGAGAGTAGATTGTACATTAGAGCTTGCATTTGATTAGAGTTTTTTTTTTCTTTTATTTTTTTCTTTTTTTTTTCTTTCAACTTGGCAGTCGCTGCCAAGCTATCTTAAAAAAAACGTTTTCTAGTAGTATCAAATCAGCAAAATCACCTAGCTATCGTTCAAACTTAATGTGCATCCAAAAATATGTCAGTGCCTATGGGTTGCTTACAAATTTTTCTTCACTTTAATTATGTAGTTAATTATATGGGAGGCAGAATCATATCTAATGTGGTTAAGATATTGCTTTCCTAGGTGTAACGCGAGAAATGAGTTAAAAAAAAAAATCCAGCTTAAGCTTAGTAAAGGTTGCAAAAGAAACGGAAGAAAAAAAAGGTTCTGCGCCTGTCTTTGGCATGTTTGGTACTTAACAAAGTTAGTAGGGTGTGTTTGGAAGATGAGTGAGCAAATTTCGAATAGCTTATTCGGAATTGGCTTGTTCCTTCTCCCTTATTCCACCAAGACCCAAGTCTTAGAATAAGCAATCGAATAAGTTTATTCGGAATTAGTTTTTTCGTTCCCCCATGTTTGGTTCCCACTTTCCGAATAAGCAATTCCGAATAGCTTATATAAATACAAGTTTAATTTTGAGTTAACATTATTTTACTATTCAATATTTTATAAAAATTATAATTTTAGTAATTTTTGAATTAATATCATCTAAACAATATTTATACTACTTCAAACAACATAACTCTTGTATTCATCAGTCATTTTATCGTTTCAAATAAGTACTTTTCTGATATTGTTCTAATACTGGTTCTGTGAATTTTCCTAATAGGCTCAGATATGAAAACGAAATTCTTCTTGTGTTATAGCATCTACACTCTAAGTCTACGTTTAGCTTATTTATTTATTTTTTTTATTATTATTAATATTTTTTTGGTTGGTGGGGGGGGGGGGACGTGTAAAGTAAAATGAAAAGGTTTCATCTGACTAATGAATGTTGTTTTAATTTGTGGCCAACTGAAATCTATTAATCATCTTTTCCTACGTTGTCAAGTAGTTTTTAGATTTTAGTCCATGTCTAATAATTCTAACTGTAAGGGTTTGTTCATTTCTGCTACTAATTTACTGTGATTTGGAGTAATAGTTGTTCCTTATATAAAGACAAGATAATTTATTTGCATACTTTGGTAGTTGCTTTTCTCTGGGTTATATTGGGGCAAGAAACAAAAAAAAAAAAAAAAAAAATCTTTCAACAAACTAGCTATTACTGGGATTTGTGTATATCATCTTTCTTGTTTTTTCAAATGGACAGGAGGGCAGATTGGATTAGAGTAGGCTTATTGCTTAAGTCACTTTTGGAGTGATTTACTTTTGTATGAATTTTTTTGCATGCTTTAAATGATGCAGGCTCCCCTCCGTGGGGTGCTATTCTTAAAAAAAAAAGGTTTTCCAATATTTATCAAATAATAATATAATATTATTCTTAACTAACCAAATAATGTTATCCGTAGATATTTTAATAATCTGAATGCATATTTTTTCCAAGGCAAGTCCGCGACATGACATGTTGCAAATTTCACCAATCGAAGGAAAAAAAAAATTAAATGACAAAATAAAAAATAAAGGTATAATACATCTCTGTTTCATTATATTGATAATTTAGCTCTAATTCCAAAAGTCTCTTCAATGATGTTAAAAAGAAAATCAGAGCTCCCTATTTTTCAAGGCTTAATTTTTTGTATGCCCTCCAACTCTTTTCTATTTGTTAATTTCTCCCTCTACTCTTGTGTATTTCTAATTTGCCACTAAACTCTTTTAAATGATTTCTTATTTGCCCTTCAACTTTACCACACAAAATAAATTATAGTTATCTTATAAGAAAACTGAAAATTAATAATTTTGAGTTAAACTACAAGGACAAAAATACCCCTAGTCCATTTTTCATTTTCCCTCGTCTTTGCTTTTCTTGCTCCAAAATATTTCCCCGCTAATAGAAGAAGATGATTATTTTAATTTAATAAATCCTTTTGTTTTCAACCCTTTTACCATTCTTCCTTGGCTTTGTAACTCACTTGTTGGTAGTACTTGAGATATGTAGTGTACCTCTCTGTCTAGTGTATCTAGCTAGTCTAGGTTATGAATAATATATCTTAGATCCTAGTTAGTCTCTAAGGTGGTGTTTGGTAAGGGAAGAACTTAAGAGGAAGAACTTAGGAGGAAGAATTTATACCAAATTATGTCATGTTAAAGAGTTCTTGTTTGGTTATACATATTGAGGAATAAAAATAGATGCTGGAAATATATTTAGAACTAAAATATGAAAAGACCATTCCTTATGTCACACTAAAGAAGCTTATTCCTAGCTAAAACTCCTTAGCTCACTTCTTGTTTGGCAGGGATTTTGGAGGAATAACCCATATGTCACACTAAAGAAGCCTATTCCTCCTTACCAAACATGGCCTAAGGCTATATGCACGTGCGTCTACTATAATAATTATAACAACAGAAGTTATAATCAACACTTATTACTTAATTATATTTTTTTTTCCGTTTTTACTAGTAAATCGATCTGTCAAGACCAGTTCAAGAAGTGAAACACCATTTTGTCGTGGCATAATAAGTTGTCAATCCATGGACATAAACCTAATTTGTCTACTTCCAAGTAACTTTCAAGTCCTGTTCTAAAAAAATTGAAGGGAAATAAGATAAGCGTAGTTTAATTCGGAATAAGATAAGCATAGTTTAACCATAGTCTAAAAAAAGAAGGGTATTTTTGTCCTTCTAGTTTAATTCAAAATTAATTTTCAGTTTTTTTATAAGATAACATAGTTTATTTTGTGTGGTTAAGTTGAAGGGCATATAAAAAATCATTTAGAAGAGTTTAGTGGCAAATTAGAAATACACAAGGGAGAAATAAACAAATAAGAAAGAGTTGGAGGGCATACAAAAAATTAAGCCATTTTTCAAATTGATCTTAAATATTCTTTTAACAATTAATACAAGACCTTTTTTTTTAAAAAAAAAAATACTCATTTTGTTTCTTCCTTTCTTTTGGTCTAATATAGCAAACATCAGCAATTACGACAGGCAGAACAAAAAATTCTCAATGAAGATAACTCCGACTTGGAAAACGATGTTTTTGATGATATTTGAAATGTTGAATACATGAAAGGGTACATACATTATAACCAATATTTCAGGAGAAAGCGGACTTTTTAATAATTCAGTTGTAAACGGATGTTTGTGATGATATGCATGTGAAATTGACTACTTTAATGCATAAAAGGTGCGCTATTACCAATATTTTTAAGACATTATTTTCTGTGTCGGAAACAAAAATTAGAAATCTAACTTTAGCATAATAAAGTAATAAAACTAAATATATCGTATCCTTGTTTAACTGAAAATGCAAAAAGAATAAGTGTTTTACATGATATCGTATCCTTGTTTAACTAAATATTATCTTTGGTAACAATTAATACAATTCTTTTCTTAAGACTCCCATATACTGATCCTTTTTTTTTTATATTTCTCTCATTTTGGTGCATCCTTCTTTTCAACTTGTAACATCATTTTTCTTACTATTTTTATCCATTTTTCGATCTTATATCTCCCATCATATTTTTCGTCAATTTCTTCGAAGATCTCTTTGTTGTGAGAATATATACAGTGGATGGATAAAATACATTTTGGTGGTCCGACTGTCAAGTTGTTCTCTATATTGAAAAATCTTTGGAGACCAAATTTTATATTTTTTCTATTTTTTTTGCTATATATTATGATATTTTAAAAAAACACTACAATTGGAGTATTTCAGACCCTCCAATTGAAAAATATCATAATATATAGTAAAAAAATTCGAAAAAAATGTAAATTTTGGTCTCCAAGAGTTTCTCAATATGGAGAACAACTTGAACGGTTCGGATTGACTGTTTGAATTCTGTATTTTGAAAACGACTCGGTTGTAAATACACCTGAGTGTATTTTATCATTCCTCTCTATATATATAACAGTATATTTAACAAAATAGTTTTTCTGTAAACTTTTGTAACATAAGCACACGTTATAATAATGACAACAACAAACCAAACGCAAAGAAATCAAATGTAAAGAGCTTAAAAAAGTGATAAAAACTTTATATAAGAATCCATTTCTTTCTTTATTTTTAGTGTAGCAAACGTAAGCAATTTGACTAAGGCAAAAGTTAATTAATTTCAATTTTGACGGTTGCATGTGATTGTTCTGCATGCTGTTCTGCAATAGATGGTTTTAGTGGATAGTAAATATTGACAACCAAAAATTTGAATTTAAAAATGGGTCATTGATGATAACTTTACATTTTCCCTTGATGCAAACTGAGTTTATACGATATTAGTCAATTAATGGAACGGCCTCTTTTTAATTAATTTAGTTTAATTTATTAAAATTTGCAAGTTTTAAGGCCTGACTAATGCATGCATGTTTCCTACTTAATTTCCTTTATTTGTTTTCACCTTTTCTTTTATATGATCGAGTTCAATAGAAATTTGGGTCCATATTTTTTAGATGCTTTTTGAACAAATTATTCGAATTTCGACTCTTATTGTTAATATTTTTTAGTTTGACCCATCACTCTCAGCGCGCCATGTAATCCGCCGTATATGATCTATATATGTAACTGTGAATTTTATACAAGGTCAAATTTGTATATGCTCTATGGATTCAAACTTGTCGGAAATTTGTGTACTATTCACATTTAACTTTAGGCTTTATCAGACGAAGAATTAACGCTTCCACAGGGCCAAGTTTGATGTCTGGGATTTTTATGATCGGACGATCCAAAATCAATTAAAGGAGGTCATCGAGCAACCGCAGCTTCACGTTTATGGTGGAAAATTTTCATTAAAGTTGCCTCAATTAACATAATATTTAGACTCATAATTCATCCATAACTTTTAAAAACATTAACATTGGTACATCTACAAGTTTAAATTATATGAAAAGTTTTGTGCGTTAAAATTCAGACAGTAATATGAGTTTATTATTAGTGCTCGAAAAGCTGAAAATTCCGCGTTCCTTTTGGCTTTTCAATGCACTTTGAAATTTTAGATTTGCATTTGATTTTTTCCAATTTATAAATAAACGGTTATTAAAGACCGTTATGACTCATAGGAACTAGAAAAGTCTACTGTGATGGTTGGTTTTCCTTGCTGGTTCTATATAATCATATATCAAACGGTCACTTTTATTTTATAATCAAGAGATAATTAGTTTTATGTCATTGTGAATTTTGTTAATTACGAAAATGTCATTTTTAAATGACTAATTAAATTTATGTCATCATAGAATTGCTAAAATTAGTTTTATGTCACTATTTTTCTAAAAACATTCTAAATTCTAAAAATGCCATTGTCATTCTTTTTTTAATGACCAAATCATCCCTCACAAAAATAAAATCTCTAAAAGAAAAAAAAAAAAGACGGCGCTTGTGTTTATACCAGTAAACATTTTGTTTAATGAAGCGAACAGACCGTTTTCATAAAAAAAAAAGAATTAAGATTCAAGAACAAGTTTATGAACATAGAAAGATTCTTTGAATGAAATTTGATGCCCTCGTGATTATGAAAGTTTGTCATGAGTAATTTATCGAATTGCAATAAATTATGAAACTTATATGTTATATTTGTCATGGGTGTTATGTTGAACCGCAACGAGTTTTCTTGGTGATAAAAATGATCAAGTCTACAAAAAGCATTATAGTTTAACGGTCCATAATTACTTATGTGAAAAAATTCAGCGAAAAATATTTTTGCAAATAAATCTTTAAAACTCAATATATTTTTGTTTAAATTAGAATTATGTCATTGTTAGATGACTAATTAGATTTATGCCGCTATTTTTATGCATTAGTGGCATAGAATAATTTTATTATTTTTTCAGTGGCATAAAACTAAATGTTATAGATTTTATAATGTTATAAAACCAATTATATCTTTTGTGATGAGCCAATGGCATATCACTAATTTTTAAGTTTTATAGTGATATATTTAAAATGGTAAAATTTTCATATCAATTTTCGATGGCATAAAATTAATTTCTATTATTTTATAGTGGTATAAATATAATTTTTCATTTAGAGAAATTTCAATTTGAAATATTTGCAGTGGCATAAATCTAAATCACCCTATAATCAATCTTAAGAAAGGAACGACTTATAATTTCTATTTCCTCCATAAAAATGTTAAACTAGAAACATGCCAAAAATAGTATGATGATGATGATGATGGTGATGGTGATAATAAGAGATCGTGATTCTTATCAGCCCGGATAAAATTATTTAATTATGTGATTATGTCCTCTTAATTTGGAATCATACCTTAAGTCCACCATGCTCGCTTCATTTGGAAAGCAATACCCATCTCATGAGTCATGTCTCTCTCAGTCTCTCCTGGTACGCCTCCCACGGCACTTCTCTCTCTATTATGCGGAAACAATTTATAGAATTCTTGCTAGAAATATTATTGTAATAACGAGTTGATACTTGATTACGTGCTTAAAAACAATGAGAAATAAAGTTAACACATGCGTAATATGTTCAAAATGATTCCTAACCTACGAGCATAAATTCCACAATGGATGTACATGTTGCATTTTTTAGTAGAGTTTTTTTTATCTACTTACCTTTCTTCAAAGTACTAAAATTAGGGTAATGCAATCTTATAAAATATACCAATTTGAAATAAAAATTTTAATTAAGAAATTTGTGAGCAACAGTATGTATGCTTACCAAATATGCGATATGATTCCTCAATGATTGAGTTATAACATAATATTGGAAATATTTTTTATCAGTAAATTAAACATGTGTTAAAAATTAAAAGGGGGGGGGGGGGGGGGGGGGGGGAAAACTTTACAAGTTCTAGATGCATCTTCAATTCTTCATTCATCGAACATATATATGGATAGTCCAACTTACATATATATTGTCAATTTTGAATATTATTCCATAATTCAGTAGAATTGTTAAACCAACACCAATCGTTAATGAAAATGGAGATTATATTAAATTTCATCATTTATTTTTATTGACCCTAGCAGGAAGACCTTACCATGTGCAGTGTCCGGAATTTAATTAATTTATTTTTGTTCTAAGCAATCGATTCATATGTAAAATATGTTTTTGCAAAATATTATGGAACCAGGTTCGATGAAAATAAGCAAGGATAAAATAGAATCTTTAGCATCGCATGAGCAAGATTAAGCAAACATCATATTATCTTTATTTATTTTCGATTATTCGAATATGCGAGGAGTTCTGAAAAACATACAATTTTTGTTTCCTAAAGTTCTTCCACGGAGAATTTCCAATTTATAAAGAAAATTAGATTCATACCAATTCTTTTTGAACAAAAGATTCATACCAATTCAGAACTTTGAAATTTAAAAAACAACACCTCAAAGCCGTGTTTTAAAAAATGCCACCTTAAATCTGATCAAGTTAGAAATTTTCCACATGTACATCCATCTCCATATTTATTTTTCACATTAAATAAAAATATATCTGCTTTAAATTTTAAGTTTCAAAATTTAATAAATTGAATTTTTAAAGAGCAAGGTCAAGTGCCACCATTTTTGAGTGCCACAAGTTGCCACAACTTAATATTTTGTTAATATTTAAAATTTTTAAAATTCAATCGCTGAATCCAAACCGTTGATCTTGTTCAATTTAATGAGCGATGCATTCCAATATAAGTTTTATAAAATTTGAAGTCGGTTTGATACTCAATCAAATGGTGAACAAATGAACGAATTTGGTTAATTATGACAGATTAATTCTACTACGTCCATCATTTGGTCACTTGTTCGAGTATCAAACCGACTCCAAATTTTATAAAACTTATATAGAAACACATCGCTCATTAAATTGAAGAAGATCAAAATTTTATATGTAGCATTTGAATTTTAAAATTTTAAATATTGATAAAATATAAAGTTGTGGTAACTTGTGACACCAAAAAATGGTGGCATGGGAACCTCGCTGTCACACCCCGCACCGAGGCACGGGGCATGAGGGTGAGGCGGTATCTTCAGCATCCATCCATTGGCCCGTCAATCAGGAGCTAGTTATCATCAGCCAATCCTGAACCTGTTTCTACAAATTAATTTGTGGGATGAGTACGTGAATACTCAGTGTGGTAATAGTATAAGCCATTTTGGGATTAAGCTATTCAAAAGATTAGAACTTAAATCCATAAATTCATGTTAATCCTGTCTGAACGCCTTTTAATTATTTTTAATCAAGAAAAGAGATACAGGTGTGATTCAGTGTATTTGTTTAAGGAATAATATAATATAATACGAGAGTTTCCACCTTACATTGCTTTTACCCTACGGGAATAATTTCCGTACCAAGTCCACCATACCTGTCTCAGTCCTTATGATTATCTCATGTGCTTATACGAGAATAAATCTCGTGCCTTTACTAGTGTTTTCTGACAGAACCTATGTGCTTATTCGATCCTACCCACGAGTGTATACCTAGTGTATAGACACTCGACCCTATTTGCTCTTGCCCTCCACCGTGCACTAAGTGGGGGCTAGTATACTCCAGTACTGGGCTACTACCGCGGAGTTCCGAGGGGTAGTCCGCTTCCACACATCCTAAAGGTCCTAGCCAATCCAAACAAATGAATATATACATACCAAATGACCGCTAATCTGCCTATTGGCTGAATAGCAGAGTAGGTCAGTATGCGTTGCCCGTGATCGCTATCATAAGGAGGCCACCGGCAATGGCTTGGGTGCAACCTCCCGATAATGGAAACCCCGAGCAAAACAACTTAATTACTCGGTCTCATTCTGTTTCACTTTTATTTATTTCCTCCTTAATTATTCACTTTTATAATTCACAATTAAATTTACTAGTTCCTATTAAAAGAATAACAAAATCTCAAAAGGCATCCACACCTGGAATAGACGGGCATTGAGAAGTAAATCTTCCAATTTCAAGGGCTATAGCTGATGACCCAATGAGCGGTAATCCAAACGACTACGACGTAGAAAATTGAAAATCCAATCGGCCGACCAATCCAAGTTTCAATCGGACATTTATTTTTCTTTGTGGACAAGAATTTCGAAGATAATAAGAAATAATTTGATATGGTTGTTTTTCTTGCTCGAATTCATTATACAGGGTAAGTACAAAGATGTTTATAAAGAGCATGATCAAATTGAGAGGGGACACGTGGTTTCATGGAGGACAAATGTCAAACAAGGATCCAAATAAATGAAGCAGGAGGTGGCGCATATAAAGTATGGATTAGAGGAGAGGCGGTGCAAGGGCGGTTTGCAAAAATAATATATATATATTTTTTTGGTCAACAGCTGGTCAAAGGCTTTGACTGGTCAACGATAAAATCTGATCAAAATTCAGGTTGTCACACTCGCACATTTTGAAATCCCAAAATATTTTTAAAGTTAAACTTGAAATTAAAAAAATAAATAAATTTTCAGCATATAAGTGATAAGTTTTGAAAATTTTAAAAGGGAGGAGAATGTAGTGAACACAAAAAATGAGGTGTTGAGATGTCTGTATAAGTGGTAAATTTATAACTAAATTGGATTTGGAGTGCCATTTCTCGAAGACATAACTTTAGGTGATATTTTTCAAATTTAAAAGTTTTAGAATGTCATATTGGTCTAGTTAATTTTAAATTTATGTTCAAGAAGAAAGAAATTATCTTTTGACGGTTGGTGCATCGCAAAAATTTCCGATCCACCATATTGATTTAATTATTGTATATATTTTTTTTGTGTCTATCTGGCTGAAGAAAATATTGAAAATGTTTTTATCAGATCAATAAAGAGCCTCTCATGAAAGAAGATGTAGCCAGTTATATTAATAGTTCAATACCCCCATAAACTAAGTTCCAATTTTAATAATTCTTTTTCCCTCTTTAACAGGACTTAATTGTCACCAACTCGATGTAACATTTCAGTCGACTTGCCCTATAAATACCTATCCAAAACAAGAATCAAAAGGCACGAAAACATCAATCGATCAATCCTTTCTAAAAAGACCATACCGAATATATATATATATATATATACACACACATATAAGTACTACAAGTCGACATGGAGAGTCCTGACATGCTCAATGCTGAGGCTGTCCATGTAAACTCAAACTAAAAAGGCTGCATGTCGACAAGCATACATGTGAACAATTAAAGTTGAAGTCAAAATTTCATGCGCCACTTTTTTTGATGCTAGCTGTAGCCACCAAGTCATTAACTAATGACAATTAATGTAATGATATAATATAAAGTCGGTTTAGGCTAAATGTCGGTTATAAAAAAAAAGAGGAGATGGCGGTTTGTAATTGTTATAAATAGAGCTATGTATGTACTTTGAAGAAGATACATTGTAATTCTATGAAAAATTAAAGAGAGTTCCTCTTCCTCCATTTATAATCCACTTCTATTTGAATTCTAATTTCAACAAATTGGCATCAGAGCCTTGTCGAAATGGCCACCAGAAATCCAAATATTTCCTTCCAATATCCAATTCTTACCAAAACCAATTACGATCAATGGTCGCTGAGAATGAAGGCCATTATTGGTGCTCACGGCCTGTGGAACATCGTCGAGAATGGCGTTGAAGAACCGGAAGATGAAACCCGACTCACAATAGCAGAGTTGAATGCTTTGCAGAAGAAAAGAAGTGGAGATCAATGCGCGCTGAGCATCATCCATCAAGGATTGGATGACGACATGTTCGAGAAGATAGCCAATGAGACGAGTTCTAAAGATGCGTGGGAAATTCTGAGAAATTCGGTGGTTGGAGTTGATAAAGTGAAGAAGGTTCGACTCCAAACTCTAAGAGCCGAGTTCGAGACAATTATGATGAAGCAGAGTGAGTCCGTAGGAGACTATTTCACTCGAATATTGGCGATAGTAAATCAAATGAAGAGACTTGGGGAGAAGATGGAAGATGTGAGAGTCGTAGAAAAAATACTACGGTCTCTCAATTCAAAGTTTAGCCATGTGGTGGTGGCAATTGAAGAATCGAAGGATACAGAGTCCATGACAATCGATGAGTTGAATGGTTCGTTGATAGCCCATGAAGAAAGAATGAAGAGAATTCAACAAGAATCTCTTGACGAGGCGCTACAAGCAAAAGCGACAATTAATGAAGATAAAACGATGTATGCGCAGCATAACCACCAAGGAAGAGGAGGCAGATCTCGAGGTCGTGGCACAGGTCGAGGTCGAGGCCGTGGTAGAGATAACAACTACCAAGAAAGACAACAACCAAATGAATTTCAACAAAATTCTCGTGGACGAGGACGTGGACGAGGAAGAGGTGGCCGTGGATATCGTCCTGACATCGACTGTTATAACTGCGGTCGGCATGGGCACTATGCGCGAGATTGTCGATTACCAAAGAAGGTGGAAGAAAATACGAATTTCGTGACAGAAGAGACAAAAGACGACGGTGTTCTAATGATGGCACATGATGATACCACTCCCGACAGCGACACGGTATGGTATCTCGACACGGATGCTAGCAATCATATGAGCGGGCACAAACATCTATTCAAGGATATGCAAGAGGTCAAAGATGGTCACGTTTCATTTGGTGACGCATCGAAAATTCAAGTAAAAGGTCGAGGTAAAATCAAATTTTATCATAACGATAAAGAAAGTACAATTGAAAATGTGTACTATGTGCCAAACATGAAAAGTAATATCCTGAGCGTGGGACAACTGATGGAAAAAGGCTACTCGGTTTTCATGAAAAATCGGGTGATGTTCTTGAAGGACAAGAGAAACCGCCTAATTGCACGGGTGGAGATGGCCCAGAATCGCACGTACAAACTCAACTTGAGAAACGTGCAAGAAACGTGTTTGAAAATTAATATGACGGATAAAGCCTCGCTATGGCATTTACGGTTTGGGCATTTGAGCCGAGATGGCCTAAAAGAGTTGGTGAAAAAAGACATGGTCCATGGTCTACCCGAGATAGATTACCCCAAGCAATTTTGCGAAGGATGCGTACTTGGCAAGCAAGCAAGAAGCTCGTTCCCTCGAAGTGCAGAATATCGTGCAAAAAGAATTTTCGAATTGATACACACCGATATATGCGGTCCAATCACACCCAAATCATTTGGAGAAAAGAGGTATTTTATTACTTTTATTGATGATTATACAAGAAAGACGTGGGTGTACTTTCTTAAAGAGAAATCTGAAGCACTAGAAGTATTTAAGAAATTTAAGACAATGGTTGAAAAGAGGACCGGCCATTATATTAAAGCGTTGCGGTCGGATAGAGGCGGTGAGTATGTGTCAACTGCCTTCACGAATTTCTGTGACGAACACGGCATAAGGAGATTCCTGACAGCACCCTACTCGCCTCAACAAAATGGTGTAGCAGAAAGAAAGAATCGAACTATTCTCGACATGGTTCGGTCAATGTTGAAGACCAAGAATATGCCAAAAGAATTTTGGGCAGAAGCGGTACGATGTGCCGTATATGTGCAGAATCGATGTCCGCATGCTAAGCTGATGAATAAGACACCACAAGAAGCTTGGAGTGGAATCAAGCCGACGGTGTCGCATCTCAAGGTATTTGGTAGCGTGGCCTACGCGCACGTACCAGATCAAAGAAGGACCAAGCTAGACGATAAAAGCAAGAAATATGTGTTCATCGGGTATGACGAGAAGACAAAGGCTTTCAGGCTATTCGACCCGATTGAAAAGAAGGTGATTATAAGTCGAGATGTGCAAGTGAATGAAGAAATTGCATGGGACTGGAACAACCAAAAGGAGATGGCGAATGAAAAAGAAGAACCGTCAACCTCTACACCGACAACAACAAACACGAGTAACGAGAGCTCCGACGATGAAGACGAGCCAAGACAACCAAGAACGAGAAGCTTGCAAGATCTATATGAATCAACACCTGAGGTACATCTAGTATGTCTTTTAGCGGATGCCGAAAATATCACATTTGAAGAAGCTATTAGAAATAAGAAATGGAAAGATGCGATGGATGAAGAGATCGCCGCTATAGAAAAGAATGACACTTGGAAGCTGGTGGAATTACCAGAAGGATGTCAACCCATAGGAGTTAAGTGGGTATATAAAAAGAAGATGAATGCTGAAGGCAAAATTGAGAGATATAAGGCGAGACTAGTCGCAAAAGGATATCGACAAAAAGCCGGAATCGACTATGATGAAGTCTTTGCTCCGGTTGCGAGAATGGAGACAATTCGACTCCTTATATCGCTAGCAGCTCAATTTAAATGGAAGATTTATCAAATGGACGTGAAATCAGCATTTTTGAACGGTGTGCTTGAAGAAGAAGTGTATGTGGAGCAACCACCTGGATACATGAAAGCTGGCAAAGAGACACAAGTGCTGAAATTAAAAAAGGCGCTCTATGGACTTAAGCAAGCACCTCGAGCGTGGAATTCCCGAATCGATACATATCTCAAGAAGAATAAATTCAAGCAATGTCCGTATGAACATGCACTGTATGTGAAAGAAAAGGAAGGTAATCTGCTATACGTTGCTTTATATGTTGATGATCTCATATTTATGGGAAATAATGAGAAAATGATAAAAGAATTTAAAGAAGTCATGACTCGAGAATTTGAGATGACAGATTTAGGGTTGATGAAATATTTTCTTGGCTTAGAAGTTAGACAAGAAAATGCAGGGATATTTGTGTCGCAAGAGGCGTATGCAAAAGAAATTTTAAAGAAATATGAAATGGATGAATGCAATCCCGTGTCAACACCGATGGAGCTCGGTGCAAAACTCTCCAAGTTTGAGGGAGGAGATCAAGTAGATGCGAGCAAATACCGAAGCCTAGTGGGAAGTTTGCGGTATTTGACATGCACAAGACCCGATATTGCATATAGTGTCGGCGTGGTGAGCCGATTCATGGAGGAGCCGAAGTACTCACATTGGAAGGCGATCAAACGAATTCTGCGATATATCAAAGGAACTGAAGCACTCGGGTTATTTTACTCGAACTCAGAAGAATACAAATTGATGGGTTACTCCGACAGTGATTGGTGCGGAGATGTAGATGATCGCAAGAGCACATCGGGCTATGTGTTCTATATGGGAGACACGGCTTTTACTTGGGCCTCGAAGAAGCAGCCAATAGTAACTTTGTCAACATGCGAAGCGGAGTATGTAGCAGTATCGTGGTGTGTTGCCCACACAATTTGGTTAAGGAATTTACTTCGCGAGCTAAAACTTCCGCAACATGAAGCGACCGAGATTCAAGTCGACAATAAATCAGCAATTGAGCTAGCCAAGAATCCGGTGCATCACGAAAGAAGCAAGCACATAGATGTTCGATTCCATTTTATTCGGGAGCATATTAAAAATGGAGAAGTGCAAATGAGGCACGTCGCAAGTCGTGATCAAGCAGCCGATATTTTCACGAAGGCATTGCCAACGGAGCTGTTCAATAATTGCAAAACGAAGATCGGAATGAAAGACGGAAGATATATTTGAGTTTAAGGGAGGAATTTGTCCATGTAAACTCAAACTAAAAAGGCTGCATGTCGGCAAGCATACATGTGAACAATTAAAGTTGAAGTCAAAATTTCATGCGCCACTTTTTTTGATGCTAGCTGTAGCCACCAAGTCATTAACTAATGACAATTAATGTAATGATATAATATAAAGTCGGTTTAGGCTAAATGTCGGTTATAAAAAAAAGAGGAGATGGCGGTTTGTAATTGTTATAAATAGAGCTATGTATGTACTTTGAAGAAGATACATTGTAATTCTATGAAAAATTAAAGAGAGTTCCTCTTCCTCCATTTATAATCCACTTCTATTTGAATTCTAATTTCAACAGAGGCGACGTTATGGAGCCAAATCTTTAGTTTCCTCAAATCCATGACTCTGAAATGCGCAATTGAGATTGGTATTCCAAATGCAATCCACAACCATGGCCAACCTATGACCCTTTATGAGCTTCATGATGCTCTTTCACTTCCCATAAACAACAAACCCAATTTGCGGCGCATTTTGCGCATGCTTACTCACGTAGGCTTCCTTTCTGTACGTCAGAATACTGGCACAGACACTGAGCTAGTCTATGACCTTACCCCAATCTCACGCCTTGTTATAAACAAACCTAATTCATCAAGTTTGTCGTCTTTTGTTTTAGCTATGTTGGATTTTACTTTTGTGAAATCATCACTTCATTTGGGTGATAGATTGAAACAAGATAAACTCGAGACTTTTGAGATGGCGCATGGTTGTACACTTTGGGAACTCACTGGCCAATCCCCTGAATTCAATACATTGTTCAGTAATGCAATGGCCAGTGACAGTTCCTTTCTATCTGATTTTATTATCAAACATGGTAATGTTTTTCAGGGAATATCTTCTTTAGTTGATGTAGGAGGTGGATCTGGATCAGTTTCCATGGCAATAGCTAAGGCTTTTCCAGATATACAGTGCACTGTTTTGGACTTGCCCCATGTAGTAAGCCACCTTCCAGATGATGGTTTGGTAAAATTTGTTTCAGGCGACATGTTTTGCTACATTCCTCCTGTAGACGCTATTTTTCTCAAGGTAACATTAATTTCATGTGCGTTTGTGTGTGCATATATTTTGGAAATTCATATGAATCAAGACTGACAACAATTTTGTCTATATTAATTTATAAATTACTCATTTTAGTGGATTTTACATGACTGGGCTGATGAAGACTGCATCAAGATATTACAACGGTGCAAAGAGGCAATTCCACCGAGAGATGCCGGGGGTAAGGTTATCATTGTAGATGTTGTTGTTGGATCTGGCAGCAACACTACATACCGTGAATCACAACTGTTGTTTGATATGATGATGATGACTGTATGCCCTGGTGGCAAAGAGAGAGATGAGGATGAATGGTGGAACATGTTCCAAGAAGCAGGGTTTAGTTCTTACAGGATTACTGCTAATATCGGCATTCGATCAATCATTGAAGTTTATCCTTAAGTTTGGGAAAATATTGATATTCTTGAATTACATCGGAACATTATTATTATTAAATATTTCGCCATGTAGGTCTAATAATTGTCGAGTATCCATTTCAATTCAATGCCTGAGTAATATATTAGCTGCATTAAAATAATGAGAACTTAATTATATACCAGGTAATATTAGCTGTCATGTAATTTCAGTTTTATCTGTATTTGTGTTATATTGTCTGTAATAAAAGTTCATGAGAAGTTAAATACCTATTTAAAAAAAAAAGATGATCCCTTTTGAATGTGTACTCTTTACATGGAGCAATTCTATTTTTTGTTTCATTTTTAGATGATCTACAAACACAATTTATGGTCTCCGCATTCGATTAATTATGAGGATTTTCTGTACCATATATAAAACACCTGACAGTCAAAATATAATGGATTTTACTAAAAGCTTACCAGACTGGGCACTTCACATTACAAGTTGGTACCCTCGTAGGAATCAATCCTTTATTGTCCACACATAAGGGTGAAAAATGATGAACTCTTGAAATTCTTTTTGTAAAAAAAAAAAGTGGTAGGGTGCTACCCTAGTTATTTCCCAAAAAAAAAAAAAGTTGTATTTTTCTACAAAACTAGTGGTTGTTGCGACACCAGAACGAAGAGGTGAGTTCAGGTTTCATCATTTCACGGAGTAAGTTCTATACTCAATTGGCATAAGAAATTATTATAACAGAGAACCTTTACTCTAGAGCATGCAAAGCTCTGTTTCTGTTTTTAAGAATAAAAACAAAATGCCTACTTAAAATTTTGTTACCTAAATAAGAAAAAGTTGAAATGGAAGAACCAAAAGTATTTGTGCAATAACTTCTAATGGTTTGAAAAAGGGGAAAAAAACCAAAAATTGCCCAATGAACTGTGATGCCCAGTTGCAATTTAAAATGCCAAAATAATGCAAGTTTTTTGGGAAAAAAAGGACTGATAACTTTCTGAAACTTTTTAAGCTAGCTTGTGATTACTAACAAATTTTGAAATCATAGGTATATCTGTTAAATGTTACTGCAAATGACACGTTTTAAATTGCTATCTGGGGTAGAAGAGAAGCATTTGTCATATCAGAAAACTCAAATAGTTATTTCCTTGTGGCAATCATCGGAAATGTGTCTTGTTCCTTACAGCACGTCCAAGGAGGGCAAACTGAATTATATGTTGTAGAAAAATGTGGAAATAATTAATATTGGGGGTAGGATATAGAAAATATCACAGAATTCCTATAATGCTACAGAATGATAATTACAAATTTACTGATGGTTTATCCCTCTGTGTTGATTTTTTTTTGGAGATACTGAACTATTTCATTTTATTCAAACTATCTCAATCTTTACAAATAGACAAGCCTCTTTTATAGAGGAAGAAATTTTACCGTTACCTAGTCTAGTATACTGTTGGCGCTCGTGTGTAGAGTACTAAGTACCAAACGCAAACGGTAACTTTCTATATATAGAAAAAAGTGATTTTTTCTTCTGTTTTCTAAATTACATCAATTTCTATTTAAACTTATTTTCTCATCAGTCCCCTCAAGTTAAGATTGTAGATATCTAATTTGCTTGCATTTTTTTCAGAAGTATTTTCTTGCTTGTCGACCACTCGGGTTTCTTCTCACACCTAGCCAATTTTTTAATCGGTTTTACTTGGCCAATTTCTCGGCCGAATTTTTCCAATTTAATTTTTGCTTGCTTTTTGTTTTTCCATCTAGGTGCAAAGCGGTGAGCTTTTGAGTTGATTCGCGTCATCATGTGATCATCGACCTTCCTCTTCGGTCCCTCCATAGTTGCCCTCTTTGATGGTCAGTTATGTTGTACCATCGAGGTGTATAGTTGTGAGCCTTTGGTTTGGTTCGCGTCATCTTGCGATCGTCTATCTTTTCTCATCGGACCTCTCCTAGTTTGCCCTATTCAATGACAATTTTTTGGTCTCTTTTCGCAAGAGCCATTTTTTGTTATCACAAATATTTTAACCCGCCTTTCTCTTTTTTTGACAAGCCTTCAAAAAGCTTGCTCTTGGCGACCTGTATCAAACATGTTCATGGTTATGGTGGGTGACAAGCATTCAACCTTGTCCTTGGTGACAGACATGTAAGTCTGTACTTATCTTTATTATTATTATTATTTTTCTTTGGTCAAGACCATTTTCTTGTTTATTTTGGTCACCATGACAAATATTTTTTTTGTTCTTAATTTTCTGAATTGGTATACATCCATTTGGGTTCTGTATAACCGGCGTAAACCTTACATTGTTATAGTAAGTTTATCAATCATGTGGAACTTTATACTATAGAGAGTTATGTTTTTTTTTTTTTTTTCATTTTTTGGACAGCTGACCATCCCTTTAAAAAAAGAAAATTATAATCTGGTTCCGGACTAGAGGCCTAGACCAATACGCACTAAGATCATTGTTGGGCCATTACAATTTTCTGGGCTTGACCGAACAAAATATTAAAGAATAATTGGACCTTTTTAGTTGGGCTACGTGCTGCGTTCTGCTTTGGTTCTGGGCTATAGGCCTCTCTCCCTCGTTCGATTCAGTAAGTTGGGCGGCACCTGGCCTCTTTTATCGTCTCTAGCGGGCGAGCGGCGCCGCTCTTTGCGCTTCTTCTGCGCCGTCTCTTTCCCGACCATGCCCCTCCTTTCTAGAAACTGACTCGCAGCTCTTAGAGGGACGATGTCAGAGGTTAGGGTTTCGACCAAGCTGAAAACAACTGCGTTTCTTTTCCCTCGGTGTCCGCCATCGAAGTATGTACTGCATATTCAATATAGTCTACATATACTAATTTGGTAAGAATTATATATATGCATAAAAGTATGTACTGCATATTCATTAACTTTGTCTTGTAATAAGTTTCTTATTTTCGATTGAAGTTCTCTTACAAAATTATTTATTTGTAAGTTTTCGAACTATTTTTAAAAATACATCGCATATTTTCTTCGCATAGCTTATTGTATATTCATTCATGCATGCATCGACAATTCACTGCGCAGTACAAACCATATGTTTATCATAAACTGCATTTTTTAAATATGGATGCAAATTCTTTGTGAAGGAAATATGCAGTAGAGGATGACTAATTTGAAGAACGGAAACCTTTCCAAGCATGTTTAAGCGCATATATTCGCTCTGTCTGGAGTTGCTAAAGACAAATAAAGAAGTAAAATTGACTCAATTGCTATAGACATAAAGAAAATTACTTCTCCATAAAGAAGTAATGTAAAGGAGAAAACTTATTCTTGTTATATATATTTTTTTTAAAATAAATAGTAAAAAATTTTAAAAAATATAAAATTTTATCTCAAAAGAGATTTCATTATGGAGAATAAATGGAGCGATTTGATTTTTTTTTTGTAATATTTAAAATTGAGATTCGATCTTGTTTAACGAGCTCAAGTGTCAAACATGTTTGGTTCTAGCATTATTCATAATTATTTTATTAATACTAACTAAAAAAATCAACCACAATCACCTTGGATGCTGGATGAAGCCCCTCGCTCCCTATCTAACTTCACTACTTCTCCTCTTGGTTCTCGCAAAAAAAAAAGTCAAATCTCGGCCCTCCTTTCCTTCTCAGCCCTTGGGCCTCTCTTTCTCTCTCTTTGCTTCTCCACCTCCCTCACAAACGCTCTCTTCTCCTCTCTCAATCTATGTATTTCTCTCTTGCACTCTATTTGTCTATCACACTCTCTTTCTTTCTCTCGCATTTTTTCTCTCTTCCTCTATGTTAGAGATAACAAACGGTCCAAAAAACCAAAAAGGTAATAACTCGGTTTGAAAATAATTCATCTAATAATGCGTTTATAGAACGCGATATTCCCCTGAATGTGTTTTATGAACACATTATTAAGTGAGAAAGAATAACTAGGTTTATGAACGCTTTATTACTAGTTTTTATTTAAAAAAAGAAATCTTGATTCTTATTATATTTTTCAATATTTAATTCTTTTTATTAAAAATTTCAGAAACATTTCACTTCGGGGCTGATAATAATCATCTCCAATATTTCTCATCCCCATCGTTCTTTGAAAATCTGCGCTAATTACTCACTCCCTCCCCTATTTTTAGAAACCAACTCTAATTACTCCTTCCCTCCCCTACCCCTCCCCTAACGTCATGCTGACCTCCTATCACACCCCTTCGCTCCCCCACATATTTTATTTTCCTAATTATTCTAGTTTTTAATGCTAGTTGTCCCGATTCTGTAAATTAATTGTTCTGGTTAATATAGTTTATTGTTTTAGTTAATATAGCTAATTGTTCTAGTTAATGTAAATAATTGTTTAGCTAATTGTTCTAGTTAATATAGTTTATTGTTATAGTTAATATAGCTCATTGTTCTAGGATGTTTTTGGCAATATTGGAGAACTTGTAGTTCACGAACAACTTTTATTCCCGCGAACCAAATGGTGAACTACAATTCAAGAACAGGGAACTAGGCCTTGTTCTTTGTTCTCTCTTTTTTGCAAACTGGGTTTGGAAAACTAACTGTTTGCAAATAGTTGTTCACCATTGTCCGTGCACCGAACCAAACATACCCCTAGTTAATAAAACTAATTGTTCTAGTTAATATAGCTAATTGTTCTAGTTTATATAATTAATTTTTCTCGACAAAAGCTAATTGTCCTAGTTTCAGATTCTAATTGTTCTCGAAAAACTATTTCACCTAGAAAAAAAAGAAGTTTTAGAGGAAGGAAAATATAAGGAAGAGGGGAGGGGAATACGCTTTGGATGATAAATCTAGTGGATGAGTGACAAATTAAAAAAGTTAGTTAGCGCTTTATTAATTGCATTCCGAAATTGGAACAGAGAAAATACGTCATTAGTGAGGACGTTGGATGGGATAAGGGAATCTCTTGGATAATGATAAGCAATTTCGATTTCACTTTCTCGTAATTAAGACCTGAAATGTTGAAAAGAAAGGAATTTAATTTGAAGAAAGCTAAAGGAAAAATGTACAATCAATCGATCGATCAATCATCAATCAATAATCAATAAGTAAAAAGAAGTTGAAATTATTACAAAGAAAGTTAACCAGACAAAGTGATCAACAAAATGTGATTGTTAACATTTGGAGTATTTATAGTCCATTTTGATGTTTCAGGTAGATTAAGGGAATTAAATTAAATCACTTTTTTTCAAAAAAAAAAAAAAAAAAAAATTCAGGAAGACCTTGCCCTGTGCGTGTCCGGAATGATTTTTCCCCCCCTCCCGAAGCACTCGATTTATATGCGAAATAAACTATGTTTTTGAAAAATATCATTGAACCATGTTCGATGAAAATAAGCAAGGATAATATAGATACATACACACATCTTTAGCATCGCATGAGTAAGATTAAGCGAACATAATATTATCTTTATTTATTTTCAATTATTCAAATATGTGAGAATTCTGAAAAAAATATACGATTTTTGTTTACTCAAATTCGTCCATGGAGTTTTCCAATTTATAAAGGAAATAGCTAAATTCATACCAATTCAGAACAGTTATACATCCATCTCCATATTCAAGTTTCCATATTAAATAAATAATCACTCTCTTCTCAAATTTTAAAATTTTGAAATTTCAAGTTTCAAAATTTAAAAAAATGAATTTTTAAATTCCAAAATGATATTAAATTTAAACATGAAATTTTTTAAAAAATAATTTTTTAGTATACAAGTGAAAAGTTTTGAAAATTTGAAAAGGGAGGAGAATGTTGGTGAAACATAAAAAAATTAGGTGTTGAGATGCCCATATAAGTGGCAAATTTCTAACTAAATTGGATTTGGAGTGCCATAAAGACATAAGTTTAGGTGATATTTTCAAATTTCTGAGTTTTAGATATCATATTGATCTAATTAACTTAAAGTTATGTTCAAGAAGAAGAAAGAAGTTATCACTGTACCATCCGATCCCTTTTACCATAGTACATTTAATTATTATATTTCATTGTCTCTATGTCTGAAAAAAAAATCTTGAAAACTTTTTTATCAGATCAATAAAGAGCTTCTCGTGAAAGAAGAGGTGCAGTCAGTTACTCAGTTATATCAATACCCAGTTACCCACTTAAACTAAATCCCAATTTTAATTGTGTTTTTTTACTTTATAATTGGAGTTAGTTGTCGCCACCTCGATGTAACATATCATACCAATATATATATATATACATACATACATACCTACAAGTACAAAAAGCCGACATGGAGAGTTCTGACATGTTCAGTGCTGAAGTGGAGTTATGGATCCAAACCTTCAGCTTCCTCAAATCCATGACTCTAAAATGCGCAATTGAGCTCGGTATTCCAAATACAATCCACAACCATGGCCAACCTATGACTCTTTCTGAGCTTCATGATGCTCTTTCACTTCCCATAAACAACAAACCTCATTTGTGGCGCCTTTTGCGCATGCTGACTCATGCAGGCTTCCTTTCTGTACGTCTAAATACTGGCACAGACACTGAGCCAGTCTACGACCTTACTTCAATCTCACGCCTTGTTATAAACAAATCTAATTCATCGAGTTTGTCATCTTTTGTTTTAGCTATGTTGGATTTTGCTTTTGTGAAATCATCACTTCATTTGGGTGATAGATTGAAACAAGATAAACTCGAGACTTTTGAAATGGCGCATGGTTGTACCCTTTGGGAATTCACAGGCAGATCCCCTGAGTTCAATACATTGTTCAGTGATGCAATGGCCTGTGATAGTTCCTTTCTATCTGATTTTATTATCAAACATGTCAATGTTTTTCAGGGAATATCTTCTTTAGTTGATGTAGGAGGTGGATCTGGATCAGTTGCCATGACAATAGCTAAGGCTTTTCCAAATATACAGTGCACTGTTTTGGACTTGCCTCATGTAGTAGGCCACCTTCCAGCTGATGGTTTGGTAAAATTTGTTTCAGGCGACATGTTTAGCTACATTCCTCCTGCAGAAGCTATTTTTCTCAAGGTAAAATTAATTTCATGTGGGTTTGTGAGTGCATATATTTTGGAAATTCATATGAATCAAGACTGAGAACAATTTTATCCATCTTAATTTATAAATTACGTACTTTTAGTGGATCTTACATGACTGGGCTGATGAACACTGCATCAAGATATTACAACGGTGCAAAGAGGCAATACCACCGAGAGATGCCGGGGGTAAGGTCATCATTGTAGATGCTGTTGTTGGATCTGTCAGCAGCACTACATACCGCGAATCACAACTGTTGTTTGATATGATGATGATGACTGTATGCCCTGGTGGCAAAGAGAGAGATGAGGATGAATGGTGGAACATGTTCAAAGAAGCAGGGTTTAGTTCTTACAGGATTATTGCTAATCTCGGCGTTCGATCAATCATTGAAGTTTATCCTTAAGTTTGGGATAATACTGATGCTCATGAATTACATCGCAACATTATTATTATTTACTATTTCACCTGCTCCGTTTCAGTTCACTGCCTGAGCAATATATTAGCTGCATTAAAATAATGAGAACTTAATTATATCCCAGGGTTATATTAGCTGTCATGCAATTTCAGTTTTATCTGTATGTCTTATATTGGCTATAATAGAAGTTCATGAGAAGTTAAATACCTATCAAAAAAAAAAAAAAATGATCCCTTCTGAAAGTGAACTCTTTATATGGAGCAATTCTATTTTTCGTTTTGTTTTTAGATGATCTAAGAACAATATTTATGATATCCGCATTCGATTAATTATGAGGATTCTCTGCACCATATATAAAACACCTGACAGTCAAAGTTTAATGAATTTTACTAGAAGCTTACCAGACTGGGCACTTCACATTACAAGTTGGTACTCTCGTAGGAATCAATTCTTCATTGTCTCCACGTAAGGGTAAAAAATGATGAAATCTTGCTCTGTTAGTAAAAAGAAAAAAAAAGTGGTAGGGTGCTACGTACCCTAGTTTTTTCTAAAATTAAAAAATGTTTTATATTTCTTCAAAACTAGTGGTTGTTGTTACACCAGAACGAAGAGGTGAGTTCAGGTTTCATCATTTCACAGAGTAAGTTTTATACTCAATTGGCACAGGAAATTATTATAACTGAGAACCTGTACCCTATAGCATGCAAAGGTCTGTTTTTATTTTTAAGAATAAAAAACAAAATGCCTACTTAAAATGCTAAAATAATGCATGCTTTTGGGGGAAAAAATGAATGACTGATTACTTTTTCGAAAGTTTAAGGTAGGCTGTGATTACTGAAAAAAAATTTGAAATCATAGATACATCTATTTAAGGTTATTGCAACTGACACGTTTTAAATTGTTATTTGGGGGTAGAAAAGAAGCAATTGTCATGTCAGAGAACTCCGCAGTTATTTGCTTGTGGCAATCATCGGAAATATGTCTTATTCTAACAACACGTCCAAGGAGGGGAAACTAAAATTATGTTCTAGAAAAATGTAGAAATAATTTATAAAGGGGGAAGGATATAAAAATTAATCACAGAAATCCTAATTAGCTAGAGAATGATAACTTACAATTTTACTGATGCTTTACCCCTCTGTAAAAATTATGATAGTTCATTTCATGTTTCCATATGATAAGCAAAAGGAACAACTTATATAAAGAAAATTTCATATTAGCACTACAAATTCAAACAAAAGCAAAATAGAAATACTCTCATTCAATCTTAATGAACAAATTGAAAAAGAAAAATCACTCAATACAACAGAATATTGATTCCAAATTCAAAGGCAACCGCAAACCATGAATAATGCAATAATGAACACATGAATAAAGAAAAAGTGGTACTACTCACATTCTGTCAATAATACTGAAGGAAAAAGTAACTTATAACCAGACCCACAGAAAGGAGACTTGAAAATGCACTTGTCTTCTCAGCTGAATTTGGAGGTGGAGGTGAATTAGGTGATGGAGAAGGGGAAGGCGAAGGCGAAGGTGGATTAACCGCACTGCACTGCCTTCTTATCTCGCCTTTTGAATGTGTTAAAGCTCCAATTTTTCCCATAATCATAAATGAATTCGCAAAATCTGCAAAGAACTCATTCGGGCTTGTGCTATTTGCTTGCCGCAAAACATAAGAGTTTGTCGTAGTGTCATCAAGTAATGCCACATCAGATGTAAGAAGCCCTTTCATTTGAGACAATCCCGAATAGTATCCCAAATCGAATGCTGTTGCATTGTTTGCATCCAAGGGAACTAGGCTTGTCATATCATTTGGGCTACACTCTTGTGAGAGGAGGGCTTTGTAACTGGCATCCAATCTTGGGTCTGAGTTACCACTTCCATTATAGTTGTAAAGACGATCCGAGAAGGAGTAGCAGTGGGCTTTCCCAATTGTGTGTGCACCTAGTTGTGAGAATCAAAATTATTAACATCCCAAAAATAGTGACTGGTTGACAGTGGAACTATAGAATACTTGTCAGAAAAAAATTAGTGTCCAGAAAACATTTTACTTTTCTTTTTTACCAGATAGAACAACGAGGTCCTTGGCTGTAAGATTATATTTGGCAAAGAATGATATTAGCTGGGTGATGCTTGCATTGGCAGATGGCAGGTTGAGCGGGACATCAGCAGCTGAAGATCCATTTCCATCTCTTCTGCCAGTTCCAATGGGTATATTTGGTCCATTTGACTACAATCCAGGAAAAAATAAATACAAGCAAAAAGAAAATTCCAATTACAAAACATAAAATTGAGTTTGGGAATTATTGAGATTAGGTAATAACCAGGCGTATTGAATCACGTGCTGCCAATGCTATGATATCTGCACATGAGACGATCCCTGGGCACGCTTGCTCTAGTTTGCTCTTAATCCTATCGATCACATCATAGCCTCGCACATCCTTGTTCATGTCTGCATCTTTCTCTGCTGTGTTTCCAGTGGTAGAGTTCAACAGTATAGATGCCTCACAGCCCTTGAAGTGAATAATTGATTGTTAGCATGTATAATATATGCAGTTGGCATTTCAGGTATCAGTTCATGCCAGTAAATGAACCAGCTGACTAGAGCATAGATATAGTTATGAAATTACATTAATTGATTGAAGTTTTTTTTGAAGATTTTGAAAACGAAACTCTTAATTAGAAAGAAAAAAACAGAGGATAGAAAAGGAGGAAAAGAATGTTATTTCTTTGAGATTAAAAAAACACAAAATATAAATTTTGATAAGAAAATGAGAAGAAATGTACTTTATACCCTAACAAAACAATCCACATAGTGCAATCGCAGCAATGAACCTGCTAGATCAGGTGATGTTGCCAATATTTGAGTCATCTCTTGAAAAACTATAGCCTCTGCATTGGGGCAAGTTATGTTATATGCACCATACTCAACATGTGCTTCTGTTGCACCCAAAAGCAGCAGAACAGGAACAGAACTCAGAAATGCCGCTATTATAATTTTGGAATCCATTTTTTGTGATGAAAGGATCGATGAAGAAGATATCGCCGATGAATTTTTTGAAGGATCTCCACTTGTTATATAGGGTACGTCGTCGCGGGGCTGACTCGCTCTATGAAGAATAAGAATATTATCCAATCTGTTTTTTTAATCAATTATCATTCGGTTGTGTACTCAAATTAAGTTTGTGGATCTCAGAGGATATCCTCAGAAAATTTTATTTCTACAGTGAAGTTTGAAATCCTCGAGGTTTAAAATAACATATTATGGGGAAAGAGCCAACCGTTTGTACTTTCCAAAAGCACATCTTGCAGTACTAGCAATTACCATATAAGAGTCGACAATATCTATAAAAAAATGAACAAATAGAAGCAGATCAACGCTCCAGGCCATTGTTAACTCAGTATTACACACCTAAGATAGAGGATACGGTTGACACGCTGACAGTTCTCTATGTAAAAAAAAAGAATGAAAGAAATGATTCTACTGGTCGTAATACAAAGTTAAATTCATAATTGGTCACTGAGATGGTTATATGCTCAGCTGTTCCCATAATAATATTCAGGACATGTTTCCTAAAGGTAAATCTATCTGAAATTCTGAATATGGTTAACGCTTGCATGTAATTTTTTTTTTGCTTTTAGCAATGGAAAGTGGTGGGACATATAGATCACCTCCTCACTAGCCTTTTTTGAAGGTTATAGAGGGAGAATGTTCTTTTGAAGGTTCACCTCCTCGCTAGTCACTTCAATTAAATTCCCATAAGAATACTATTTTGATATTGCAATTCGATTAACATCTAAAATGAACACATGGTAAAAAGATTATCTATTCATTACTCATACGTTTAAACTTTCAATTGTTTTATCATAAATTGCGATATTTTTGGTTCAAAGAAAAATAAATGCAGGAGGTTCTTTACCATTGACCTGTCATTATGCTGGTCCGTAAAATTGGAGGAGAAGTACATGCTTAGGTTGTACTTCAGCTGTGTACTACACTTATAATGTCAACTCTAACTTTTTCTTTAATTTATCTCTTAGCTAACATGAATTTCCATCAGGAAACTGTTTATTTAGGTACTGCAATTATTTGAAAAACAATCGTGTAATCGAAACATAATTCATAACTTAAACTTCATTTTCTTTATCATATATGAATCTTTTGGTTTTAAAAAAAAAAATAATAATTAAATGCAGTAATTTCTCTACCTTTGACTTGGCATTACATTGGTCAGTAAAATGGGAGGGAAGTACAGATGCTTGGGTTGTACTACAGTTGTGTACTACACTTGTTAAATGTCAACTCCATAATAAGATATTAGTGCACATTAGAAAAATAATAAGTTTGCTAATCTTTTAGGAGGAATAGCCGTGGCAAAAAAGAAGAGAGCCATTAATTGAGCTGGATTCTAAATTTCTAATATTGTCCTTGGCCAGCAAATAATATTATTTTTCTGCATTACATATGATATTTAGGTTATATGATGCCACTTGTTTGCCCCTACAAGCTTTGAAGAGCTGTCAAGTTATGCGGTCCCGCTGTCGCCTTTAATGCAGTTACAGGCAGAATTCCGTGCCCGGAATTGCTTCGAAGAGCTGTCTCGATGTCAGCAGTTTACATGCCTGACAGTTTGTAAGAAGATGAAGAAATCCTAAACCTTACAGTTAGGTAGAAGAAATCCCGGTACTAATACCACCATTTGAAGAAGAAATACTATATAACATATATAACAAAGTTATTCTGCAGTAATTTTAAGTTATGCACGAGACAGCTTGAGGATGATGAATCTGGGACCATGTCAATTCCACTAACCATTTTTCTGGTTCCTTAATTTGGACAAATGGAGTATCTCCTCCAGCTTCAGTTTATTACTTAGAAACAAAAGTTCCAGGACTGTAGATTATTACAGCTTTAACAATCTAACTAAGCCTATTTCCTACCTTTTGATCATTGCAAAATTACCAGTGTGCTCTGTTTTCCAAACCTTTCTAAATAATGATCTTGATTTCTTAAATTGTCCATGCTGATTTTATACAGGCACAGAAGAAAGGTGGTGGAAATCCTGCACTGTCACCAGGGGTGTCAAACGTTGATATGTGGAACGGAACACCCCTGTTTCGTTTCCGTTCCGTTTCATTAGACGAAACAGAAAACCATTTCGTTTCCGTTCCATTTTCCTTAAACGGAACGGAAATTCCGTTCCGTTTCGTTTTTACATTCATTTTCCATGGTATATCCCTGAAACGTAACGAAATGTTGTTCCGTTCCGTTCCGTTTCTCAAAAACGAAACCAGAAATCCTTCCGTTTCTGTTCCGTTTCGGACGGAACGGAACGGAACGGTAGAAAACGAAAGGAAATTGACAGCGCTAACTGTCACTGTGTATCTACCGTGAAATGTTGTAGATAATTAAAGGCCTTTTAATGTTTGACATTTATCCGCTTAATTTATTCAGAAGATACCCTGATTTTTTTAATTTCTATTTTTTCTGGTTTTTCATCTCATGCTGATCTCAGTTTTATGATATTTGTATAAGGCTTGCCTCAAGTGGTTCCGGTAGCTATTTTTCCTATATACTCTTTCCTTATATGGGGTAGAATTTTTTTTAGGAAAATATTTGTTTTGTTGAGTTTTGAAATGTTTTTTTATTCTATTTTGTTTTGTTTTCATGAGTATTTTTTTTTTGTTTTTTAGTCATGAAGAAAAAGGAATAAACATACAAAATTACAAATAAATGATTTCCTAAAGCGTAGGTGAAATTATTTCTCTATTGACCTCAATTGAGGCTTCCTGGCATCTGGTAACTGCTGAAAGGTCTAATTGTCTCATGGTTTCTAACTGGAAATCATATATAATTTAGAGTTTGTATAGTTGTTGATCCAGAATTAATATTTCGTCTAGTAGCTAAGGGCAACATAATTTGAGTGGAGATCGTACGTATGAAACTCGATTAAAATCGTTCGTGAATATTTAAATTTTCAAAAAAAAGTAGAATGCTTTGAAGAAAATTATTTAAAGATTCAAAAGCAGCCTTGACGCCCATCCACATCTTGAAAACCTATTGAATTTTCCCTTTCTCATTGTAGCAAAATTGTCGATCTAATGTAATAACGGGGATGCAATTTTGTTCTCCTAAATTAAAAAAAGGAGTGTTATTTTGTTTTGTAAAAGGAAGAGAAAGGTTTCTGATCTCAATTAATGTTGGACCTCGTAAATACGTACTTCTCCTTCTGCCATTCCCAGACGGGTCCTCATCTTTTCAACGTTGTTTGTCAAATTGTACTGTTTTTGAAGAACAACAGTACAATATGACAAGCGCGATTTGAATTCGACATTCTAAATTGTATATAAGTTGTGCCATTATTGAAAAAATGAAAGGCAATATGGACCCAAACCATAGAGGATCCCATCCTGACTTCAGTCCGCGTTGGTTTACTGATTTCTTCTAGTATGCTTGCAAGATAAGTTGTGGCGGGTCACTAGAGACCTCCTAATCTGAAACCACGAAAAGAGGAAAAATAAATGATGATAAAAAGAAAGACATTAATCATCATCAGGGCCGAAACTGTATAATATTCAAAAATAACAGAAATTTTAGATTGGAAAACAGGTGTATAAATTACATCGAGTTAGTAGATAAAAAAATTTACTATATCAAATTAGTAGCATGATTAATTAGTTATCATTTTAACTCATTTGTCTCAGCTTCATATTTCTAATTATGTTACTTTTATGTTGAGAGTCGACTGATAATATTTTCAGAAACAAAATATGTATAGTGAAAAGTTCGTAATTTGAAATCAATTTGAAAGACTGAAAATATTAATATTCATAAATATTTTATTGAATCAATATTTTTTTAAAAGAGCAGGATTCTAGTGCTTACATTTTGAATGCCCCAAATATCCCAAAACTCACTTTTTGGTTACTTTTTTAAAATATAAAATCCAAATTTCGAATCCAAACCGTTGATCTTATTTGATATAACGAGTGATGCATTTTTATATAAGTTTTATAAATTTTGAAGTTTATTTGATACTCGATCAAGAGGCTAAAATATGAACAGATTAGAATGAATCTATCAAATTTAACTAGATTCGTTCAATATTCAATATCTTGATCGAGTATCAAATAAACTTCAAAATTTATAAAACTTATATGAAAATGCATCGCTTTTTATATCAAATAAGATCTATGGTTTGGATTCGAAATTTGAATTTTATATTTTAAAAAAGTAACTAAAAAGAGAGTTTTGGGACATTTGGGGCATTCAAAATGTAGACACTAGAATCCTCCTCTTTTTAAAATGTAAATTTGAGTGAAATTAATGCATATATTTAATCTTGTTATTGCACTTTCATGCGATAAATTATAATTGATATTTACAAATAGAAGAGATGGAGCGTGATGATCGGTGTTATACACTTAAAATATGTCGAATGGTTAATGGGCATTGAATATTAATTGCTCGTTTAGGCTTGAGATTGCTGAGGTCAACGGGTCAACTCAAAGTTATAAAGTATAAATCCTTGAGAAAAGATGTTCATTACACGGAATATAACAGAGTCTCTACCACAAATGAGCACGTTTTCCTTTTTAGTGCAAGATTCCTCCTCTCCAGTACAAACAGACAGACATTCCTCCTGCCTTGACAGTAACTTCCTGGTCCTCTCTCTCTCTCTCTCTCTAAATAAGTAAGTATTTGAGGTTTCCAATTTGGCTCATTGTGCGTGTTTCTATTGTCTACTAATTAATTCAATTTTGCTTTAAAAAGAACCAAGCTGTATCACTACGACTTAATTCAGTGATCTTAAGTATTATAGAAACCTCCTCAAAATTCTGGTTTTAGATCTCAAATTTGGTTTATTATGTGTGCTTCAGTTGTCTATGAATTAATGAAATCTGGCTTTTTAAAAAGTTTCTGGTATCCCCACATTGTTCTGTAATATAATCTTGAGTAAGAGGAGCTGATGTTTTAGAAACCTCCAATATGTCTTGTGCTTGTAACCTGGATCAATATTCAAGACTTTGTTAATTGGATTTTTTCTGCTAGCTAGAACTCTCTTATCAGATAAAATTCATGAAGGGTCCTCTGTAGATGATACAATTTTGGAGAAGATGCTGAAGTAATTCAGGTTAGTATATTTACTCCTAACAATAATAAATTTTTAAATAAAAGAATTACCGCAAACCTTGTAATGACAGTGCTTAAGGATTGGAGTCTTCGACTTGATCTCAGTAACAGCACTGGTACAATGCTGTTGGTACTGATTATGACTATTGTAGTGGTTACAGGCTACATACCGGTACTTATCCTAGTCACTCCAGTACAGTGATCAGGTCCAACACTGAATTAGCCTTCGTTTGGTATGACTAATCATGAGAATGATGTCAGGGACCATTTCAGGGTTATTCCAAGCATTTTCTTACTGTTTATTTTCATCTCATGTTCTTTTTCCATTTAACACATGTCGTTTGTTTGATGAATTAATTAAACAACTCTTGCTTGATAGGGTAAGCAAGCGACAGGAAGTCACTCTGGGATGCAGTAAGTCAATCTGGAGATTGCAAAGGTTTTATCTTACCTGAAATTTATCTTTAAAGCAGCACTGCAAAGAATAATGGTTTTAGCATCTTCCCTAGGATACAGTGAGACTCGTATACCCTTCAAAACTATGCAAAAATCTTATTTTTCTCACCTTCCTAAGTTCGGTGAATTTTTCCAGCAGTATGCCCATTTTTTATACTTTTCATCATGGAGTGAGTGCAATTATTCTTCATAGAATTTACCATGAAATTTTGAATTTGGCTGATAAGTTCCTGGAATTTTTCTGTCCTTACTTTATGATGAGCAATAGTTGTGTGCCACATGAGATAGCTGGTACGACATCAGTAAAATTTTGGTTGTAATTCTGATTTATTTTATTCATTAATAGGGTGAGTGAAGAGAAAATGAAAATCAATTTACAATGTATTCTTCTTTTTTGAGGGCCAAAATCAATTTACAATGTAAAAGTTGCAAATATTGGAGTCTAAATGCAAGTCTAGGTACTGCAAATTCAAGTTAGAAATCTAATTCTCCTTTCTCACTGTTAGGCTTTTCTAAACAGCGAAAGTGGGCGGCAGTCTTGCTTATTTCTTTTCTTTTTTTCCCCTTGTACTTAATACAGTTCATATTTCTACATAAAAACCCAGGTAAAATCAAAATGCCAAAAGAAAATACTTATTTGTACAAATTTACTTTCCCATGGAGGACTGAGAAAACATGTATTTAAAAGCTATACTATTATGTAACCCAATATTATATATCAAGGTAAGTGCAAGCATCAAATCAAATAATGATTTACTGAGCGAAAGGAGCTTGTTGTGTTCATAGGGGAAAGCACACAAGTTTCATTGTGCAATTATCATAGGCAGATCTTCACTGAGAACTATTAATTGCTTGCAGTTAAAACTGTTTGTTGATATTAGTTCTACTTCAAAAAGGATCACCATAGGTCACACCACATTACACAGACAGAAGAGAGATAAAAAAAATCCATCTACATTAAACGCCAATCAATCATTAATAAGGAATCATAATGGGTTGCTATCACAGTTAGTTGGTGGGGTACAGTTATCCCAAAGTCCATGGCGGTGGTTGGGAAGAACTTTGTGTCTTAATCCTTTGTTTTTTTTTTCCTCTCTTTTTCTCTAGTAGTTGACATCACCAATGAGAAATGCCTTAAGTGGAGTCCTGAAAAGGCTGTCACTGCACTCGGAAGAATCAGCAGAGTGACAGTATTATTTTGCACTGATTAATTTGGCTGCCAAAAAAGCCAAGAAGAGGGGGGGGGAGAGAGAGAGAGAGAGAGAGAGAGAGGTGTGTGGGTGCCTTGGCAGCCACTGCCAAGCTTACCAAGAAGTTATAAAACTACAGAAAGGGGAATTTCGATGAGATACAGTGAAAGGAAATGGATACTGGTAATTTATTTTTCAATGACTTTCTCAGTTTACATTTAGATCCGCAATCCTTTTATAGTCTATTAATCTCTTTTCATAACTAAAATTCATGTGTCTAAATATGATTAGTTTTCTGTAACAGAAGATTACAAATGGGCCTAGTTGGTCATGCTGGCAGCAGTTTCTTCCAGATGCAACATATAGGGTAACCAGTGATCTTCAAGTTGCTGGATGCTTACCATTAACATCTCCACAGACTCCGAGGTATGAACTGTTGTCTTGAGTGAGTCCTTTGCAAAAAGCTTGGGTGGGGGAGAAGAAAGATTGATTGTTTAATCAGGGAAAGATAGAGAGAAGAGAAGCACTTGTGCTTAGTCTAACAGAGAAAAAAAAAAAAAAAAGCCCAAAAAGAAAAGGGTAGAAGAAAAAAGTGGGCAAAAAACCAAGCAGAGCTTAGAGGTGTGACCATGAGTGGCAAATACCAAGATATGGATAGCTCCATTGGCACTGCTCGGCTCGATGCCATAGAGAAGGCCGTCTTAATGTGGGACCCCTCCATCTATCACTTAAATATCCTACGTGCCCATTATTTCCGCACAGTCGACGAGGTCATCTCTGAGTGCACCTCTGCTTTTCCTGATGACCTACAGATTCGTGCCGAGCGCATCCTCGAGCTCACCATGTCACGCTTGGTGAACCAGTTTTCCCAACTGATGCTTCGTAATCGTTTCCTTCACGAAGAAGATCTCTCTTGTATCTCCTACCATTCGCCTTCTCAGTCCCCCAGGTACAGCATCATTTGTTCCCCTGATGGAGCTGATAGCCGGATCTCTCTCTCGACATCTGGCACCGAATCTCCAAATGAAAACTATAACCTGGCCGAATCTGGGATCATGCTCGACCCAAGCGAGTTATTTGCGAGAGATCTCTCTGACCTTAAGGCCATTGCACATCGGATGATTCATGCCAACCGTGGGACCATGTTGACGCATGCCTTTGTCAGTGCCTGCCTTGAAATTGTAAGAAACGACTTTGCACTTGCTGGTTTTAATGAGGTTAGCAAGGACGAGGCACTAGTAGTGCCCTGGGATGTCTTTGGGGCTCACATGAAAAACTGGACGAGGGCCACCAATGCAGCTTTTCAAGTGATTCTTCCAAGAAAGAGATGGCTTTGTAATGAGATCTTTGGACCTTCTGAGCTCAAAGAAACTGCATTTGGTGAAGCCACCGGACACTGTGTCACTAGCTTGATTAGGTTTGCTGAAGCGGCTTCTTGTAGAAGGGACACAGCAAGGATAATTATGTTCCCCTTGCTTTCCATGTACGAGACACTTGGAGATGCCTCAGTTGGATTTCACCACTTGTTTGGTAAAAGTTCTTACAAGTTCATCCATGAAAAACTTGAGCTGACCATTAACACATTAGGGGAAACAGTGATAAGAATGCTTCCTATTTGGCTGGAGGATCTCATTCATGAAAATCTTTCAAATACAATAGAAAGTGGAGCAGGCATCCATTATCTGACACGATACGCAATGTCTTACATCTCAAGATTGGTTGATGATCACAAAATTTCCCTTAATTTGCTCCTTCATGATGAATTTTCCAAATTGGAAGTCGACAGGCGTTGTGGCATAACCCCTTTAGGGCATAAAGTGCTTTTCATGCTCTCCTATTTACGCTCCTTTCTTGAATACAAATCTAATTATATGAAGGAAGCCGGTATGAGGGAACTTTTCTTACTCAATAACCTACATTATGTACTTGACTTGGTTAATGATTCAGAGTTAAAAAGCCAGTTGGGAGATGATTGGGATGAAGATATCATGTTGCAAACTGATAAGCTTCTTTCAAGTTACCTAAAGCGAACTTGGAGTGAAATTCTTTGTCATTTGAGTGAGAACAACTCAGGTGGAAAATACAAGGTGTTATTTGCACCTAAATCAGTGGTGAGGCAAAAGCTGAAGAGATTCAATTCTGCATTTGAGGCTATGTACAACTTACAGTCAAGCTGGAAGGTCCCAAATCCAGTACTCAGGCGAGAGATTAGGGAAGCAGTTTCAGAAACTATCATACCAGTTTATTGTTCTTTCTTAGAGAGAAACCAGCTTAATCCGTCTGTTGAGAAGTATCATCTTGATCTAGCAATGTATACAATAACAGAATTAAAAGAACTTGTATTCAACTTGTTTGAAGGAAACTTAGAGTAGTATAGTTCTTGTAATGTTTTTTTTTTTTTGGTGTTGGGAAGTGGGGGCAAAACATGCTATTTAAAAGGCCATTTGGAACTTTGTATAATCAGTATAAAGAAAATTAGTTTTTCTTATACAGTGTTCTATAGTATCCGATGATGATAATGAAAAAGAGGCACGGGGAGGAATCTTCCTCCAAATTTTGTTTGCTTCCCTTCTCCCCACTTGATTGAAAGAGACCGGAGAGGACTGCTAAAAAATTCAATTTTCTGTTTTGTTTCCTTGGACAGCAGAAAAGCACGTACTCAATACCTGTCCACATCTTGCTTTTGAAAGTTTTTCCTTCTTAATTAGTAATCTTTTATAATTTTACTCTTTGTACTGAATCCCTTGAATAAACTTAGTTATCAAATAACACTAGTTGTCAAGAAAATAAAAATAAGTCGTCAAGAAAATTAAACTAGGAAAAAAGTTACCAATTAAGAGTATATTCATGGAGCAAAAAAAAAAGGGGGCGGGGGGCGGCGGAGGAGAACCGGTTCATATGTTGAGGATTTTTGTTTCATTTTTTAGTAAAATTTACTTTTAACATAGAAGAGACTACTAAACTTTATGGCCATGTTTGGTTGAACAAAATAACTACAAACTCCAAGTTAGAACTCTTTAAATTTCTAAACTCAAGCAACCAAACATCATAGGTTAGTCTAGGTTAGTTCCAACGTGACTCTTAACTTACTAACTTAGCAAAATCATGCTGAGTATGAGTTGGGTGCGTCCATGACCCAATAAACAAACCAAAAGAAATCCATTGAAAAGAATAAACAATTGATAGTGATGATAGAGAAGTGAACAAACATTTCGTCCAATCATTTTTTATTCGTTCTTTATTTCGTTCTTAATTAGGCCCAAGTTTCAACTCGAGAAGATACTAGGAAATTACCGAGAAACTGGGCGGCGCAGCTTCAACTCTTTAAATAATTATTTGTATGTTATTTTTTTTTTCCGCCTTGGAATAAAATCTGGGGCATAAAAATTAATAAATAGTTAAATACCTAAATCCCAACATAGAAAGGAAAGAGTTAGTCATCCTCTTATATGTCTAGCTTGTTTTGTAGCGAACATCATTTTTGTTAACATAGGCGTGCTAAATAGTACCCCGCTCTTCATTTTTAAAATAATAATAATAATAATAATAATAATAATAATAATAATAATAATAATAATAATAATAACAATAATAATAATAAAGGTAAATAAAACCACGGACAATCATTGTAAATCAAAAGAAAATAGCCCAAATGAACGTCTTCCCCGGAAAAGAAAAATCAAAATGAACTTTAAATTAATTAAATAAGCACAAACACTAGATTTTAGGATTATAGTTGAATTTTGGTGTAATCTTTGATGGTATATCGGATTTCTGGTTTATATTTTTAAATTACTTCTACTTGCTTTTGTTTTTAAGCAAAACCGCGTCCGCGTTGATAGCGACTACAAATTTGATATTTTTATGTTATCTAGGAAAACGAATGACACTCCCCACTAACAACCCTATCAAGCGTGAAGATTGTACACTGCAACATAAGGAATCCCATTTCAACATACTACAAATTTCTCTAACAAAAATGTAAAGAAGTTAACAGCTACTTGAAGCTGCACTTTTGAGGTGCGAGGCCATGGATGAGGAATTCAGCCTTATTGAACCCTCTTCTGACAGAACCGAGCGCCTAGATGCCATCGAGAAACTAGTCGTGTTGTGGGACCCCTCAATTTATCACTTGCCTGTACTCAGGGGCCATTATTTCCACACAGTTGATGAAGTTATCTCACTTTCCACCTGCGGCTTCCCAGATCATCTCCAAGCCCGTGCCGAAAGAATTCTAGAAGTCACAATTTCCCGGCTCGAGGATAAGTTTGGCCGCCTAATGATGCGAAACCATTTCCTTACCGAGACAGATCTGCTCTCTGTCTCTTACCAGTCGATATCAGACCACAACTCACACCGCACCAATACTGTGACTTCTTATCAGTACAATCAGCGTTCCCATAATACATCAACTCATTCGCGCACCAATAGCGGATCAACTCATTCACGCACCAATAGCGGATCAACTCCACCAACTAGTTCTGACACTAATACTCACAGTTCTGGCATTGTTTCCTTTTCGTCGAACAGCGCTGGGCACCCAGATGAGTATCGTAGCCCACAAGAAAGTCATTTTGGCAGTATAGTGGATGCAAGCGAGATATTCATAGGAGATATCTCGGACATGAAGGCAATTGCTCACCGAATGATCCATGCCAACCATGGTCCCAGGCTGGCGCGTGCATTTTTAACTGCTTGTAGTGAGATCGTGATCAACGATTTTTCACTTATGGGATTTCAGGAACTTACCAAGGAGGAGGCACAGACTCTTCCTTGGGATGCTCTTAGTCGGGAGATGAAAAACTGGGTGCGAGCCACCAAGGTTACCTTTCAAGTCATTCTTCCAAGGAAGAGGTGGCTATGTGACGAAATATTTGGCACAGAAATGAATGGTGCTGTGTTTGATGAAGCCGCCAAGAGCAGTGTCATGCGTCTGATTAAATTTGCAAAAGCAGCTTCCCACAGGATGGGGTCGGCAAAAATAATCTTCCACTTGCTTTCCATGTATGAGACACTAATAGATGAGCTGACGGGAACTGAAAGGTTATTTGCCGATATGGCTAATGAATTCCTTAATGAAGTTGAGGGCACCATTCATGATATCGGGAAGGCTGTTTTGGGCATCCTTCCAGTTTGGCTAGATGATCTCGCTGAGAACCATTTGTCACGCACAGAAAAAATCCAGGAAGGTATCCATCCATTCACAAAATATGCAATAGCATACATCTCACTGTTGGTGGTGAACCATCGGCATTCGCTTAATATTTTGTTGCATGATGAAGTTGTTACCGTTACCGGCAATGGTGCAGTGTTGCAAGGGCAATCTAAAATGACCCCTTTGGGGCATACAGTCCTTGCATTGCTCTCAAACTTAAACTCAGTTCTTGAGAACAAATCAGAAAAAATGGAGCCAGGAAAGCAAGAGATTTTCCTGATCAATAATTTGCATTATGTTCTCAACTTGGTGAAAGATTCAGTGCTCAAATTACAGCTGAGCATCGATTGGTTTCAAGAACTACATGAGCGAATCGACATGCTTCTTTCAAGATACCTGAAATTATGTTGGGACAATGTGTTGACTTTCTTGATCAACAAAAATTTGCGACAAAGAAAAGGGATGATGTTGTTTGTATCGACTTATAAAGCTGTCCTGCGACAGAAGCTGAAGAAATTCAATTCTGCATTTGAAGCAACTTGCAGCTCGCAGTCAAGTTGGAAGGTCCCTAATCCGGAACTCCGACAAGAGATACGAAGGGCAATTTCGGAAATGGTAGTGCCTGTTTACAAATTATTTCTGGCAGAAAACCACCTTGATCCAGAAATGTACACACCAAAGTCATTGGAAGATACAATATTTGGCTTGTTTGAAGGATCTTGATGCATGAGAAGTTTTAAACAGTTCATTGTTGAATAGATCAAGTAGGTACTTCAGAGAGGAAAACACAAAAAGAAAATTAGAGCTGAACATATTGTCTGAGCAATAAATAAATAATATAATAATAGAACGAAAATAGCATAGTTTAGTCCTGCTGAGGAATTTGAAAGAAAAGCGCTAAGTGTTTGCCTAGACCTTTTCTTTCTTAACACTTTGTATTATTATTATTTTTTTGGAGTAAAAACACTTTGTAATTTATTTATTTGTTTATATGTAATTATCCCTTAGCTGTTCTTACTTATTATTGGATACTAAACTGGAGTTACTGTGTCTCTTTCTTCCCCAATGTTAATCAGTTTTTAAATAACAAATCAAACCTGATTGGACGCAAACTAACATATGAAATAAACCATCAAAACTGTAAATGCACATAATCTTAGTAGAAACGAGAACCTTGTTTATGAAGTTGGCATTGTTGGATTGGATCCTAATTCCTAACAAAGTTGGGCCTAGAATATGATCCAATTCGGCCCAAACAAGGCCCCTTTCTTAAAAATCTCGAAGCGCTGTTTCTGAAACCAGAAAACAACACGAAAATTACACCAAAGCCACGTGTCACCCCATTTCTTCCGTTCTCCGACTCTGTGTTCATCTCTCACGAACAAATTACAAATTACACGCATCTGGTCTATCTTCACCCAAATTCTTACGCAAATCCACATCTATCAAATCCCATCTAATCACAGCCGTTCCATTCTCCGGAGAATCGCCCGGAGATGGAACTGGACGATCCATCCGCCGTCCAAATCCGAAACCCTAATCAAGCGCCGCTCAATCACCATGACCTCAACTCCGAGGTTAGTGCCTCTTCTGTGTGACTTACTGGCTTCAAATTTGCTCTTGGGTTTTGATCTACGTTTCAATTTGAGGTGTTTTAGGTTTGCACAGAGAAGTCACACTTCTTATTTCTTGTTGAAATTGCATGTGTACTTAATTGTCTGCATTAATGGAATGTTAATGCACAGTGTTAATAGAAGGATATCAGGAGTAGTGAATTGCTGTTTCTTTAGTAAAGTTATAAACTTGATTAATGTTCCAAATTTAACCTCATTTGAGGCGGATGCCTGTTTGAAAGGACCTAGTATAGATGTTTACTAGTTATGGTTGGAGTAATAGCTAATCCTTGAAACTTTGAGCTGTGTTTATTTATGAACAAAAGTAAGTTGCATGCATGGGCTAACAAATTGTAATAAGAATATGGATATGTAACACCAGTGACACAGCCAGAAAATTTTATAATGGGGTTTACTTATCTTAAAACTAGCAACACAAGTCGAGGTTGATGCTTGATTTGAAATACATCGAATTTTGTTGAATCGAGTTTAATTGAACATGAGCCGCAATCAAGCTATGCGCGATCGATTGTTATACTATTTATATATATTTCATATATTTTTAAGCAATAAAAGTACAATCTAATTGATATTTATTATCTTCTAGATTATTTTTATATAAAAACTAATATTTTTATTTTTTATAACGATATTTAAACAAATTTTATTTATATCTAATAAATAAATATATTATATATCAAATTAGGTATTGAATGTTATAACTAAGATAATAAAATTACATATCTAGTTATTTCAACTATAATTCAAGTGAGTCAAATTAATCACGAGCCAAAATCGAGTGAGTCAATTTCGAACAAAAGTTGAATCGATGACAAGCAAGTCATTAGCATGATTTTTCCCTCCTCTACTAATCTTTCCAAAAGACCTCACCAACAATTTCATCAAAAAATATGCATGGGGTTCAACAATGGAAAATCACATAAATATTTATGGGGTTCAAATAGATTATACATATAATAAATTTGTATTTCATAACTATCAATATTCATCTTCAATGACATTATTTTTAAAAATAGGGGTGACATTGACACAGTGCGTGCATGGGCTAAGTATGTGAACAAACTTAATTAGAATGTGGACGAATATCGACTCTCTAGGAGGTGTTTTGGGTACTTTGTTCTTATTTGGTAATCTGAAAGTTAAAAGTGAGAGGACCCGATCCTCAAAAGTCAAATCTTTAGGACTACGAAGATTCCGGACTCCCTTTCTTGTATCTTTCTCATTTTGTTTGTGAACCAAATTCTTATTTTTTGAGTGGATCACGTGCTGCGATCTCCCCTAATTTCTCGTTTTCATAATTACCAAAATCAAAATGGAAGTGGTGAGGAAGAAAAAAATGGAAATTGTATTCTTTCTTCTCTTCTTGTTATGTAATGTATTTACCTTCATAATTATGTTATGGTAATACCTCAGGTTTAAATACCCTTCATTTTGGTTCTTGTATATCATTATTATTATGAACCTTACTTTTTAGAAACTTTTCATTTCTGAATCAACTTCACTGAAACATCAGTGTCCCCTGCCCTTTCACAATCCAGGAAATTGATGACGACATCCTATTGGCCAGTGCAGACAACACCATAGCTCCTGATAATGCGAATGCCATTGACATCGATGAAGCAGATGATAGTGGTGAAGACGCATATGATGGCGCCCCTGAGGTGGGTATGGTCTTTGAGGACCACCAGAAGGTGAACCGATTTTACCGCCGATATGCACGCCGCATTGGCTTTGGTGTCTCAGTGCGCCGCTCCTCCTTTACCAAGGAAGGTAGGTGTCTCTACCTCGAGCTGATGTGCTGCAAAGGTGGCCGGCCCCGCTCCGAGGCCAAATTCCGTAAGCGTGCCTCTGCGACTACAAATTGCCCTGCCAAGATCCGTGTCAAGCTCTGGCCCGATGGCCTACTTCACCTGGAGCTTGCCAACCTCGACCACAACCACCCAGTCTCCCCCTCCATGGCCCGCTACCTTAACCAATACAAACAACTACCTGGTGCCGAGAAGAGACGTTTGCGAACTAGTGCCGGCCGGGTTCTGCCTCCTGAGGAGCCGAGCCGGATGCCCGTTGACAGACTGGGAGAGCTTGAGGAATTGCTTTTTGGAGAGACTGAGCATAGGAGCTTCACTGAACGGGGCCGATTGAGGTTGGCCCCAGGTGATGCTGAGGCACTGAGGTTGTTCTTCACAAAGATGCAGGCAAAAAACCCTAGCTTCTTTTCAGTGATTGATTTGGATGAGGAGGGGGGACCACGAGGGGCATTTTGGGCAGATGCAAGGTCAAGGGCTGCATATGAGTATTACAGCGATGTTGTCTACCTTGACACCACTTGTCTAGTAAGCAAGTTTGAGGTGCCTCTAGTGACATTTGTTGGGGTTAATCACCATGGGCAGGCTGTGTTGCTGGGTTGCGGTTTACTGTCTGATGAGTCGCCAGAGTCATATTCATGGCTTTTGAAAGCTTTTATCGCATGCATGGCTGGCTATCTGCCTAGTGCATTAATTACTGATGATTGCAAAAATGTGCACAGTGCAGTTACAGATGTGCTTCCTAATGTGAGGCATCGCATGTGCTTATTTCAGATCATGAAGAGAGCCGGTGAGAGGTTGAGTGGCTTTGCTGAGTGTCGGCTCATAATCAAGTCACTGCAAAAGGCCGTGTTTGATTCCTTGACTCCTGAAGAATTTGATGAAGAATGGAGGCGGATGATTGAGGCCTATAACAACCTTCACACGAATGATTGGTTGAGATTATTGTACGAGTACCGGTACCTATGGGTTCCAGTCTTTCTCAAGGACACGTTCTGGGCTGGCATGTCAGCGACTCATCGTAGCGACGTAGTTGTTCCTTTTTTTGAAGGTTTTATCGACTTGAAAACTACACTGAAACAATTCTTAGGTAAATACGAATCGGCTTTGCAGAGTAAGTATGAAAAAGAGGCGCAAGCCGACTTCGAGACTTTTCACAAGAGACGGCCAGCCGTGTCAAAATTTTACATGGAGGAACAACTCTCTAAAGTTTATACATTGAACATGTTTAAACTATTTCAAGATGAGATTGAGGCCATCATGTATTGCCATGCCACTATGATAGGCTTGGATGGGCCCATCTCGACCTTTGAGGTGAAAGAGTGTGTTTTTCTAGACGATGGAAAGAGGACTATAAACAAGATTTACACTGTTACATATGATACTGAGGGAAAGAACGTGAATTGCATTTGTGGGTATTTTCAGTTCAAAGGGATCCTATGCAGGCATGCTCTATCAGTGTTTAAATCACAACAGGTACATGAGATCCCATCTCAGTTTGTGCTTGACCGATGGAAAAAGGAGTTTAAAAGGTTGCATGTGTTGGCAAGAAATTCACATAGTACTGACGTGGTTGCCAATAATAGGATTGACCGATATGACTATTTGTCCATGCGGTGCCTTCAGTTGGCCGAAGCTGGAGTGCAGTCAGATAAATACAGACTAGCTCTGAGGCTGATTAGAGAGGTCGAGAAGTTCCTTCTCAGCGATGGCACCCATGATGACACAGTACCAAGGATCAAGTCACGTGTATTAAAGCCAAGAAAACTGATGAAAGATGGAAATAAGAATATGGCTTCCATAGGAAATGAAGTCAGGAACAATGGCCAGGCAATACAAGAGAGATATCCTCAGGTATGGGTTACAATTTTTTGAAGTTGCTCTTTCTACCATATAGTTTTTGAGTGTTTTAGGAGCATTTTATTTTTCTTAATTTCAGGCTCCTTCAGGAAAGCAAGCTTCTGATAGAACAGACAAGGTTGGTACATCAAATAAACCCCTTATAATATTTTAATTTATCTATAAAATTTTGTAGAGGCAGAGATACTTTTAGTTTTAATTCTGATGAAATATGTGAAGTTATCTTTATCTGGTAAGGTGCTATCTTATGTGCTTTTCTGATGGGACTGACACTTCTGTTTAGGGACAGGCAAATCTATGTAACGGACAGCCGTCTGCATCTAACCAAAACAGCACAAGACCAAGCATTGTCTATATGTTTCCAGTAAGTTTAAATGTTGCGACCATTTATGTATTTATCTAATTCCTTGATTTTGTTTGATACCATGTCATATACTCAGTTTATCTGGCAAATATGTGGAGACACCTCACAATTAGTTATTTTAAAATCTTCAATGAGAACCATATATTCCTACTCCAATTTGCATTTTTTTTTTTTTTTGAAGTACTCAATATAGTAGCATGCAATTTGATTTATTTCAGGTAATGTAATTTTTTTGTATGTTTTTAGTTTTTTTTTTTTTCTTCTTTCTAATTTTCTATAACAGAATAAATTTTGTTAATATAGGCAGGATTTGACCCTCAGGCATTTGGAAATGGGTCAATGATTCCACCACCACCATGGGCCTATCAACATATGTTACAGGTCAGAACTTCACTTTCGTATATTACTATATCTTTTTGTTCTTTCTTTTTACTACATGATAATTTCAATCCTTATTTATTTATGAATTGCTTGAATTCACAGTTTCCACAAACTTCAAAACAAAATCAACATCCTGGCCAAAATGCAGCAAAACAGACTAGGAAAAGAAGAAGGATAAACCGTAGCCAAAAACTTGTGCTGGAAAACCAGGCAACAAATGGCGCTTCTGCACAAACCTCGATTTAGAGACAACTGGTTAATTGGTGCCTTTTGCAACTATGTGCTCATTGTTTGTGTGAAATTTAGTCCATAGTTAAGCCCAAAAAGAATAACTTTCACGTATGATGATGATGATATTGTACTTGTCTAATAGTGCTGACCCGGATGTAGTAGGATTTTAGGCATTTTCTTCCCCATCTCCCATTGTAGTTTAGTTTTGATTTTGTTTGGTTATTGTTGAGGTTCATTTCCTGACTAAAGGCTTGTAAATAATTTGTTGAGATGTTTTTTCTGTTTGTTTCATTTTTATTTCTGAGGCCGCAATGACGACTGGTGTTCACCTATGCTGTCATTTATTGAAACCAGCTTTTCAATATACTGGCAATTATAAAATTATAAACCAAGTATTCCGTTTTCAATTCCGCTTAAGTTTATGTTTAGGTGAGCACATAACAAATGACAAAATAAACTATTGAAAGAGACTAATTAAAATTGTTTCTCCCTTGAATAGTACTAGAATTAATTAAAAAAGGTAAAACAGCACAATAAATAAATCTACTAAATGAATCTATAGAACCTTTTATAGGCGCGTGCTAAAAACCCAACGATTGGATACCAAAGTTGCAAATGTATCAGCGATTTTCATAACACTCCATACTACCAAAAAATAAACAGATATGCTGCGATAATTTAGACGAAAAGCTAAAATAGGTGGCATACACGGTTATGAGTTTTAGATTTTCAAAACCATCTTCCCAATACAAAAGATACAACTGCGATAAAATATTTAAATCCCCCACCACCATGAAAATAAAAAAGAAAGAAATCATCTAGAAACAGAAATTAACAATTATAAGAGAGAGAAAAAAATATTCTACAACTTTAACACTGAACAATTTATCCCTAAAGCAGAAAAATGCAAATTACGGTGTGCTAATCTTTGGCACAGCCAAAGAACTTTGATAGCCGTACAGGACCACCGTTCTCTTCATCGTCACTCTCACTAGAGTGTTTGGTCTTTGACCTAGACCTGTGCTTCCTCTTTTCCTTTTTTGACCTCTTTGATCTGGATTTGGATCTTGACCTCTTTGAGTCTCTAACTTCATCTTCACTGTCGCTACTAGAATATTCAGAGGATGAACTACTTGATGAACTAGAGTCTGATGACCTTCTGTGCTGCAAAATGGCAAGTGAACAACAATAAAACATTAATGTGGACAAATTAGAATATCCTCAATTTGCAGTTGAGAATGAATATTTCAATTTGTTCAAGAAGGGCGCGGGGCACCCAAAAGGGCTATTCAGCAGGCTCACTCATCCAAATAACATACTTTCTAGTGAAAGAATCAAGTACCAAAGAGCTTTTCTTTTAAAACACTGTTGTTCGTTATGTACCTGTTAGTCAATTTCATGTATTTTTGTGTCCAACTTGTGGCAATTATGGATGTTTGTGCTGTTTTGGTATGTGAATAGTACAAAAGATATGAGTAAGAGGGGTGTAGATGAGGCTGGTGCACTGGCACTGCCAATACTGGTAACTGTGCAAAAAAGCTAACTCCTCAGGGTGTGAGAAATCTGAAAACAAATGGTTGATGATATTGTAGCTACTATGCTTTCTTTTTAATCGAAAGTGGTAGGGGTTCCCCCCTACTTGTTTTTTTAAAAAAAAAAAAAAAAAAAAAATCAAGTTAAAACTCTTTCTTGCACATCACAACCCCATTGATATTGTTTTAATGTCACATGAAGTACTAGTTCATTAGAAGATATAAAATTTGGAGATCATTTGATAGTTGATCAAGAGATCAAAAACTCAATGGACATAATTAATTATAACCTGCCATTGATTTTCTGATGTCTTGATCTTGTACCTATGAATATTAAGCGCAATAACTTTGGAATTTGGTGCATTTGGTAACTCTGGTCTGATTGAGATTCATTTCTAGCATACCCCTACTTGTTTGAGACTAAAGGCATTGTTGTTGTTATGTATTTACTTGTTTCATTGAACAATATCAGCAGTTCACTTTGTACTTTGAAATTGTTAGATTAAACTAGTAATGTATAAACAATGTTGTCATTACGTGTCACCAAATGTGTTGTCATGTGATCATAGGATTCCCATACTTTCTAAGAAAAGAACAATTTTTCAAACTTATAAATCAGTAATTGGCTCACTTCACATGAGGATTTACCTTTCTCTTTCTCTTGCTTCTTTTCTTCATATCTTTATCCTTCCTCTCTGCATCATGAAGACAGCAAGTTAGGAAAGCAAAATTGTGTAACCAATTTGCACCAAGCAACCGGTGTAAATGAAAGTGAAAAGGCAGAAGATTTGTATAACCAACAATTCAACAGTTTAGTTTGTTGAGTACCTTTCTTAGAACGGGAACTATGTTTTGAGTAGTTTCTTCCCTGTGCAAGCTTCTGAGCTCGTTCAGCATCAAGTTGAGCTCTGTATTCTCTCATCATTCTATCTTTGTCAGCCTCTATCTCTCCTTTCTTCAGTTCATCTTCCTACATAGGAAAAAAAATTATTTGATAAACATCGCGTAGCAATGTTTGTCAAGTTTTAAAATATGTTAATTACAGTGCCACAGTCAATCAAATGAAAATGTAGAATTACCTCAGCATTAGAAACACAAAATCAAGAATTTAGGTACACCATTGCTAATAAAAACACATCCCCTATTAAACCTGCTTTCTTTCTCAGGAGACCCTAAAAGACCCCTCCTTCTAACTCTTCAACAAGGGTAATTGGAATAGTTATAACAACCTTATTAATATTATCCTCTAAGTAAAACCTGGAACAACTTTTTTGTTTTAATAAAACACTATTTCACAGAGAGAGAGAGAGAGACAGAGAGAGAGAGACAGAGAGAGAGAGACAGAGAGGAACCGAGAACCTTTTGTTTGCGCTTGAACTCTTCCCAGGTGACGGTATGAGAAGTTTGAAGGCTGGCCAAGCGAGCTGCATGCCACTCTGGTGAATGAAATGAACCGTCCGCCTGTGACGCCCCCGTTAGTATTCATTCATTTTATATACAAAAGTATAAAACATAAACCTCATTGCAAATGTGAAAAGTAATATTATAAATTACTTCAGTTCAACATAATAATTACAGGTAGAACAGAAAATAAGCCTTTCAAATTTGATTCTGACATTTACTTGATAAGTGTCAGAACTCAGAACAACTACATAAATAGGGGCATAAATGCATTTCTCCTACACATTAAACACCCCACAGATGTTATCTCATGCAGCCAAACAACAGAATGTGTAAAGTAAGTTTATTATGCTCTCTAAACTAGTTCATTTGTTTGCATTACATATGGATTGCTTTATAAATTTCTCTGTTATTTTCTAAACTTCAAAAAGGTACAGACTTTTTGTGACAAAACGAAACCAAATAGGAACACAACTGTGCAATAAGGTCTTAATTCCAGATTACAAAGAGAACCCAAATTCAAGGACTCCGAATTGTAGTATGTATCAGAGGTTTGACGGTTCAAATTGTATACAATTATCATTATCACCCAGATTTCAGAAGTATACGGATGCAATAGTAAATTCAAGACAGGACTAAAGGTAGAACCAATTTCAAGGTAGAAACCCAAAGGAAACTAAAGTGAAAAAAAGGAGATTAATTTGAGAGAAGGAAGGGGACCGACCATGCCATCCTCGGCCTCCTTGGGACCAGCCGAGCTGGACCCAACGCGAGCCCTCTGCATCGCCTTGTACGCTTGATTCTTCCCCATCTCTCTATCTCTCTCTCTCTCTCTCTCTCTGTATCGTCAGTATTGGATTGGAAACGAAACCCTAGAAAAAGGAGGTGAGAAGAATAGACACAAGCGCTTCCGACTGAGAAGCGCAAGCCAAGAACGAAGATAGGTTTTATTAATTTATCGTTCTCTTTTTTTCATTTTTATCTTTTAGCCTTAATTTTATATATCAACTTTGGAATGTTTGCACAGAAGCCCCTATTGAGTAATATATTGTACACAAGTACATGACACTTTTATTTTTCTGTTGTAATGTTTTTCTGGGACGCACACATTACGTGTAGTTGGCTAGTTGCCACCTACCTAGGTATACCTTTACCACGCACAAACAATGTGATCTTTTAGGATGTTTTTCATAATTTGTGCATGATATGTGATGGACGATTCAGATTGTTTGTCATCATAGTTTTTAGTGTAAAAAAATAATAAAAGCGAATACAGATTTAACATGTACTCTGTTCTCTGTCAACTGTCAAGCGGCCGCTATGAAACTGTGCTTCATAATTAGTTAATGATATGAACTAGGATTAATAATAATATTTATTTTGATAAATTTGAAACAAAATCAATTTTTAAGTATGGTTAATATGGTATATACGTCATGTGATGCATGTTTTGTCGCTCAACAAATTATTCGGCTTTCCAATGATCAGAATTCAAAGTCTTTGATGCCTTGTCAAACAATTCTTAAACCATAAAATTTTTTACAAATACCATACCATATAATATAATGCAGCAATGCGCTCATAAATTTATATATTTATTAAAATGATTTGAAACATGTTTTGGATTTGTCCACAAATATAATTAGTTCTCTAGGAATACCATGACCTAATTAATACAAGCATAGTTATGAATTTATCATTTTAATAAATAAGGCTAATTCGGAATAAGCACATGGGTATGTAAAACCAAACAACCATTGGAATAAGAACAAGAATTGCTTATTCAAAAGTGTGGAACCAAACATGGAACAAAAAATGGAACAAGAATGGAATTGCTTATTCACCCCCTTATTCCAATTCTACCATTTGGTGGAACAAGGAATGAACAAGAAATGAACAAGCCCAATTCGGAATTGCTTATTCATTCCTTGTTCATTCCTCTTCCAAACACTATTTGACACATTTGACAACTGAAGTGTATTTGACAGATTTGGATCTAAACATCGCCAAAAGTTGTGTTCAATTTGCAGTTCCCTTGTGTACTCTAATGAATAGTAAATGCATCAAAATAGTGTTAAATTTATTAAATTTGGACTTAGATTTGCATAAGAGATCAGATATGAAAAGATATTCGATCTTCAATGTGCTTGCCTAGCTAGAACCGTCCAATCAATTTTGTACAACAGAAGTGGTGCCAAACCTCAAATTGAGGCGCCAATTGGGATCCCATTGAACTCAAGATGGGTCGTCTCTCAAATATTATTTACTCATAAAATTGTGCATTAAAGAGCAAAGTTTGGGTCATAAAAGCTAGACAGAAGATAAAGTTCCAAATAGATGTATTCATTGAAGTGTTTAGTTCTCTAATAAATGCAGTCACACAAAAATATGGAACTGTTTTTAGCTCCACACCAGGCGAGTTATCCCTTTTATTGCTACTAACAATATTGCATTTCGTGTGAATTTGCTCCTGGAGATACCATAATTTTCTGCTATTTCCTGCAAATTTAAAGAAACAAATGCAATTTTCAATGATAAGAAATTAGAACAAAAACTTGATAAACCAGTAACCGACACGACTGGTACTGTGGAGAGTATCTAGGACTATAATTATAAGTAGAAAGAACATACCAAGGTTTTTTTTTTTTTTTTGAAAAAAGTAACCTACAGGGGAGAAAGAACATACCAAGGTAACTTAAAATTGTCTTTCCAGCGGCTCTGTTTGACACAAATGGAATCCATTTTGCTCAGACGAGCTATTATTTCAGAAAATGTCGGTCTTGATGTTGGCCGTGGGTCCCAGCACTCCTGTATCAACCTGAGAATGAAGATATAAGAAAGAAAAATATAGTGGTGATCAATACAATGCATTTTCTCAATAAATAAAAATAAAGCATACGACTAAAAATGAAGATGGTTCTCTCTCCCTTATTTCAAACTTGTATCCCCATTCCCCGTGCTTAATTCTCAAATATTCTATATTTTGGATATGAACCAGCTCGGTTATTTTCATCAATTCAGAACCTCATTATCCATTCTAGTTCAATTTAACACAATAAATGAGAATTGAGCTTGGTTTGGCAATTTGGTTTTTGAGGGCCGTTTGGTAATTGGTTTAACACAGGTTGACAGTTACCATAGACCTAAATTTAGGCCGTTGTCTAGGTTCATGTTAGATTTATAGCTTACTCTTTTGAGTCGGACAGATAGCTTTTCATTTTGTTTTTAAAAGGAGGTCTCTGACCTTCCAAACAAATCATTTTAGCAACCTCATGAGCACCCTTTGGGTAAAAAGCTGGTGCTCCTTCAATCATCTAAAACAGAAACAAACAAAAAACAATTTAAATGAACTTCCAATGAGGAGGGAAAATTCTCACAAGAAAAAAACAAATTATATACATGTCATTTCAAGGCAACAAAATATATGTCATTACATAATAATGGGACATTTTTTTATACAAACCTCATAAAGAATGAGACCGAAGGAGAAAGCATCAACACCTCTACCAAAAACTTCGTTTTTGTAGACCTCAGGAGCTACATATGAATCTGATAGAACAACAAAATTAGTATACAAGATTGTGATTTAAATTTTGAAATGCTAAAACATGGATTGTATGTTTAGCAAGAGTACAAAAGAACTTGTTTTCTATAAGAAAATGGATATTTGTACCCGGTTAAACTTTTAAAAACCCTCCTTCCTCATTTTCTTTAGAACATACACCGAACTCCTTTAGTCTTACATAACTGAGGGTGAAATGAGGGATATTTTGGACACTTCTTTACAAAGACCGAACAGCTAAAGGTACAGATGGTATTTCTATCTTCATTGCTCAACAAACTAACTTGGGCCATTTTCTAAAGATATCTCAACTCTAATAAATAAAACGGTCTCTCTGAAAAAACTGAACTTACTTTCAGAAAAATCCACTGGATTCGCATATCTATATTCATCCTCAGAAACTTTTGTCATTTTAATCAAGCCAAACCCAGCCACTTTCAATCTATTTGTATTGTCCCGAAAAATATTTCTGCAACCTTAAAAGAAGGACCATAATGTATGCATAACCAAACAGTTTAATATAAATTAAATATTTTTCCTGCACTGTCATCAATAAAACACACCGTAAACAGAAAATAGAAAAAAGCATGTAAACATCAACAAGCTCAGCATGCTTGTATTGGCCAGTAAAATATTTTTGCAACCTTTAAAAAAAGCATTATGGTGTATATGCATAACCAAGGAATTAATAACAAAAATTGCTTAGTTTCCTGGGATGTCATTTGTAAACCCTTAAGTAAAGTGAAAATAGAAAAAGAAAATCAAATGAGAATATTGGTAGGGAATCATTTCTTCTTTAAAGCAACAATGTCATACTGGATGTACTCAATTCAGTACAGAGATTGATAACAATTGCACTGATGATGATAATTGCAAATAACAAGAGCCCTGAAACCAGAAGGAAAAAAAATGCATGTTGATCATCTTACTTTGGGCAGAGATTCGAGTGTATTATTGGGTCAGGTTTGGACTCGTGAAGATAGTTGATGCCCCTGTAGCACAATAATCTATACTTCAATAAAAGAACTTAATAATGATGTAACTTCTTAATTATAAATCCAACAGTTAACTTCGTCTATAAACATAAAAATCAGAAAAATATATGACGAAAATAAGGACAAAAAGTATTTCCTGGCAATATCAAGTGCAAATCTAAGAGCCTTGTGAGTTGACAAGCGTCCTTTCTTTTGCATATAGCTTCCTAAATCACCCTGTCATTAAATAACAAGTTAACAAAACTGATAAAATCCAACTCAACAATCGGGCATCTTACTTGTATGTGAAATTCAGAGTCAAAAGATTAACTCACTTTAGGATGGTACTCAGAGACGATCATCATTGGTACATGTTGAGTTATGGCTCCCACAAACTGTACCAAATTAGGGTGCCGGGCCTTCTCTAATATGGTTAATTCATGCCTGAATGCATTTCTGGCAAAAATCACAGTGATTTTTTAGATAAAGAAGGAAAATAACTGTTAAGCTTGATGAAATTAAGCAAAGATCAACCAAGGAAAATAGTATTTCTTGAACATATGTTCATTAAAGAGCCAGTCTGCAACAGCCACAATAGCATCTTCTTCTAAATCAGAAGTGTTGGAAAATACAAAAGGTAATAAAAAAAAAAAAAGAGATGGAAACTGCAATGTAGTAATTTAAAGAGAAAAAGTATAGAAATTTATTACATGCTTTCAGGATCAGAAAGAGCATCTTTGTCTAGTATTTTTACACATACTTTTGTACCGTTCCACTTGGCCACATGATATCCCTGGTACAATAGAATTTCAGCATTAATATCAAGTAGTTGCATATGTCAAACCCATCAAGGGAGAATACAAGGAATAATAAGGAAAGTTGCAAATGTGTAGAGAACAACCAGTACTATTGCTAACCAGTGCTATTACCCTGATTTTGAAACAGACCATATTAGAAAGTACCTTTGAGAGCTCATCATTTCTCCTGAATTCAAGGTGCAGCGGATTCAGTTCGTATTCTGGTACATCTTGTGGATTTGCAACAGACATTGGAGTTTTCCCTACTGTTTTCTGGAAAAAGGAAGAACAAGGCAAACTGATAAATGACCTACAATTAAAATAAATTAACTTACAAAAGAGGAAAATTGAAATTCATAAAGTCATACTGGAACTTTGGCCCCTCGTGACCTCAGGAGGTCGTATACCTCGGTGTTACCATAGTACTTTGCATCAGCTGCAGGCTGGATTCAAATAAAATTAAAATAACACACAAAATTACAAAAAAGGGCGAAGGTCACTAGTAGAGGTAAAATGCATGTAGAAACAGAAACAAAAAATTATTATTCAAATGTGGCAAATCTGATGTCACAATTGCAGAAAAATAAAAGAATTCATTGACCTGTTTCCCCTAAATGCAGACTAGACCTTTTGTGGAATAGTATCTATAAATATTTATGAAAACTAGTCATTTCAAATGTTCAAGAGTTTTAGATACAACTGGCATTGGAGACTGGGTTGAGTTTGTCTATTATTAGACCCATTATAGAATGTTCCCAATGCCTGACTGCACTCTATGGAAAACCAGCAGTTGCTGCAAAACATGTACCAGTATTGGTTCATACCAGTCCATATTTGCAATAGATATCATGGGTCTTTTGTTGCTATGGTGCAAACATTACAGTACATACCATGATATCAGTATTGAACTGTACATCTCTACCGCTAGTGGGAAAATACAATAACAGAACCACTGATGATGCAGCTTGTGATCCCAAATTATCTATCAACCCACAATACCAGCACCAGAACTCAACCAGCTATGCAGTACCAGCCCACAACCCTCTTTTAAAATTGTCAATGAAGTCATAAAGCTCCTTACTGTGCTTCCCCACCGGTCTCTGGCATTGATGTTAGCCCTCCACCGAAGCAACAACTTAGCTACCTCCAAGTGCCCCTCACAAGACGCTATGTGCAATGCAGTCCTTCCATCCAAGTCAATGCTATTCACGTCAATCCCTTCCTTCAACAACTCCTCTACCTGAAATTAGTATTTTTTTTTTAATAAATATAATACTATTCTCAATCACATTGTCTGCAATAGATTTTTGGTAGACATGGTAGCACAGGAGGAGTTCCTGGGCCCAAATCTGACATGTCCCTTATTTTATCCCTTATTTTATTACAGATTGAGGCACATATAGCATTTGTAACTGCACAAACTTGTTGTACTAGACTCGGGATGCCTTGGACAAATACCATATGCAGCGTTTCATGATTATGGCATTATATAGTTTATAATTTAAAGTTCCTTTCTTTATCACCAGCATTTAGCTGGCCACTTAACAGTATCAAAGGAGGTAATCTATTGCCTTGTCAGCTTATGTTATGTGGCAAATTGGTTGGTCAATGGTTAACATACCCCATCTAATTCACCATGGCTTGCCATAAACAACAACTGCATTGTCGAGTCGAGGTTCTCAGGCACTGATAGTTGGGACCCAGTAGATCCAGTTGAGCCCCCTGGGTCTGGCTCCCTCCGGTTCGGATCGAGAGACGACTGCCTCCCGTAAGTAAACCTGTTGGCGCTCACTTGGCGGGCCAGGCCCAGAGCTGAGGCCTGACGCCAGAGCTGCATGCCGGCAGCCTTGGATAAGGAGGCACCGGCTGATAGCTGACGTGAAATTCCATTTTTCAGTTTTGTGGCCACCTCCATTTATTTAAGGTCTGGATAGGTGCAGAAGGGGTAAAGGTATTCTAAGATGTAGTAGCAATTTCTTCTATTCTGAGGATACTATGATCTGAAAATAGTGCAATTAGAAGATATATCAGATGCTAAAGTTTGTGAAGGTTATGGTTTTATCAGAGAATTAAAAAGTTAGAAAAAGAAAACAAAAATAAAAATTAAATTATTCTGGACAAGATTGCTGGTGATAAAGTTAATTAGATATTGTAGAAATGATATTGATTGATTTTTGCTTCACTCATAATAAAACTTTTCGTCAAAGAGATCTGAAATAAGTACTTAAACTGAGGCTTTCAGTTAGGAAAATTTACATTTGAGTTGCCTTGCATCTTGGAATATTCACCCAAATTCACAAAAAAACGAAATAACGAATCTTTCAATTTTTACCTTAGAACCTCTTCATTTCGACCTCCATTAGCCGAAATTGACCTGAAACATGAAGAATTTGGTAAATTAAGAGAGGTTTAACCTGGAATTAACTCATCAAAGAAACGCAACAACACCATAAATTACCTTCAGTGTACATCTGACATCATTTTGAGATCTGAGCTTCTCGGATCGAACAAAAGAAGGTATTTTATTATATTATATTATAGAGTGTTGATTTCTTTCTTTTACTTGCTTTTAGTATCGGACTCTCGTCTGAAGTTTTGAGTGGTAATTAAAAAAGACGATAAATTCGCGCTGATTATGAATTTATTGTTTATATAACTGAAATATTATGAAGAACACGAGATCTTCTGTGTCCATTTTCAATAGCTATTTGTGTGGCAAATCATGAGTTCATTGAAGAACCTGAAGTTGCTTGATCGATGGATTCTTTTCTACAGATAATAATTATAGAAAACATGGGATTTTTTATCAAATTTAGAGAAACGCGCGGTGAGTTAAACGTATTAATTTTCTTTTTAATTTAATCGTTGTTGGTACAGAACGGGTTGACTTGACTCAACGGATCCGAAATGGAGATCTAAAAAACCTGACAGAGACCTTCACCGATAATTAATTAAATAATTACGCGCTTATCCACCTACTGAAAGAAGGCCCTACATAGGGGTCTCAAAAAAAATGCTAAATGATTACATTAAAAAAAATTAGTTAAAATCAATAAAAATAGGACTGAATTTATTGACATCAGAATTATTTGATGATTTTAATGTTATGAAGTGAAAAAAGCTATTATAAATAAAATAGTAACTATATAGTACTCATTTGGTGAACATAATAACTTATATCGAGTTTCATTTCTTTTATGTGGATGATTTGTCTAGTCTAAATAATATTTCCGTATTATAGGAAGTGACGGTTGTGTATTATTTTATTTTAAAATTTTTCATTGTTAAAAAAAAAAATTTGCTACATGGATTCTTATTTCAGTAACATTTACTATTTTGGGAGCAATTTTACTTTTCTACCAACTTTCTGCAATTGGATGCTTTTAGATTTTTCTGCAAAGAGTAAAAGTACGTGAAAGGAACTTATAGGAGTACTTTTAGATTTTTCTAAACCATTGGTGGTTCATTGAAGACGTTGGCCGTTGTAATGAAAACCGGACCCCATGTGAACAAGTGGCAAATATTATTATATCGGAATTGCTTACCATCATCCTATAGGATTCTATCATCCCATCATCCCAGCGACACGTTTAACGCTTTCCATTTTCGGAAAAAATATATCTAGCGTTCCCATCCCCGTAAACGGAAAGTATTAAACGCGTCGCTCTTCTCATCCAGAGTCTACGCTCTTCTTCCCCCATCCCATCTTTCCTTTTCTGTTCACATCTACGCTCTTCTCATCTCAACCCTCTTATGCTAAGTATCGTAGTTGGTTTAGTATATTCCATAGCAATAGTGTTAGCTTCAATAGTTAGTTTTATATCTTCAATAGTTAACTTAGTATTTTCAACAATAATAGTTATAGCTTCAATAGTTAGTTTTATATCTTCAATAGTTAGCTTAGTAAATTCAATGGTAATAGTTTCAACTTCAATAATTAGCTTAGTAACTTTCACGATAATAATCTCAACTTCAACAATTAGCTTTGAAGTTAATAGGCTAATTGTTGAAGTTGAAACTATTACTCTTGAAGTTAATAAGCTAACTATTGAAGTTACTGAGCTAACTGTTGAAGTTACTGGGCTAACACTTGAAGTTACTGGGCTAACTGTTGAAGTTACTAGGCTAACTGTTGAAGTTGAAACTATTACTCTTGAAGTTACTAAGCTAACTATTGAAGTTACTTAGTATCTTCAACAAAAATAAATTTAGATTCAACAGCTAGAGGATGACGCTGAGCAGAATGGAAAGGGCGCGAGTAAACAGGGAAAGCGCGAAGAAGGGGAAAAGCGCGGACCAGAATGGAAAGGGCGCTAGGAATCGCTAGGATGATTCATGCGTTTTTCTGTTATTAATGAGCGGATGATGGGGATGATAGATCTAGCGGATGATCCTTATCAGGCCCCGTTATTATATCAATAAATACCCAAAATTAGCTTTCAAGGGATAGTAACTCTTTTATTTTGTATCAATATTATTATCATCTATTGACAGATTGAGAACCACATTTAAAAAGATGTCATAAATCTAAAGAGTCCATTCATATGTGCATGCAAGAATTTCTTTCGAGTGTGATAGGCAACCACATATGCTCTTTCCAGAAAGTAAAAAATAAGAGAAACACGATGAGATCATTGAATATGGCGACACAGTCTTCACTCATTGGTTTTGTGGTCCATATTTTTAACTGTTGATTGTGTTTAAAGCGAAATGTCTTTTTGTTTTTCCTTGCCGACATCCCCTCATTTCTCTTAATTATGTAATAGTGTGAGATTTTTGGATTTTAAAGTTTCCATGTTTCGTGTGGAGATATGTCGACTATAATAATTTTGCGGGTCCCTCGTCTTTGAATCATTCTTAACACTAATACATTTTTCCTGATATGCACTAGAAATTTTCAGAACACACATAAAGAAAATACGAATAAAATTATTAATAGAAGGAAGTAGGAATTGATAAAAACATGTTTTTTTTTATATATAAATCGTAGTTGGTTTGTTAAAATGCCTCCAGCCAAAAAGATGATCCTAGTGACTAGGAACTTCGTTTTATTTTTGATATAAATTATAGTAGTTGTTTAAAAACCACCAGACAAAAAAATAATGATCCTAGTAACTAGGAACTTTTCGTTTTATTAATTTTAATTTATATTAGGTACTTCTTGGCAAATTATTTAATTAGACAAGGTCAAAATTTCGTTGAATTCAGAATAATTACAGGGTATATTCCCAAAATGGACATAGTTAATAAATTGGATAATGGAGGCGTTTTTCTTTAACATAGGGGTTGACCTGTCAGTAGATCTACTAAACACTAACAGAGAATGCCATTAAAGAAACGAATAAAATACTTCATCTAAAAAGAGACTAAATAATTAATTCGGACTTATCGATGCTTATTTATTGATTCGTCTTGCGTAATTGATGTAGTTCCTTTTTTTTAGACAAACTAGATAGAGGCTTTCTAGTGATACTTACAGTCTACAATTTTTCAATAGTTCCCCTTGCTAGGGTCACCAATGAGGTGAATATTTGGGAGTACGGATGTTATTTTTACTCAAATAACTTTTTTCTCAAAATATGAATAAATTATATTTATATTTTAAATGGGGTGCATATGATTAGTGATCTAATGCTGGCCCTTAAGAAGTGGAGGATTTTAAAATTTATGTGAAAGAGAAAAAAAAATAGATGAGTTTTATATCATCTTTTTCTCAGAGTAAAAAAAAAAAAAAAAACCCTTATAACTAAAATTTAGTAATGTGTAAGGAAAAGATGATCAGTATTTTGTAACTTATTTCTATATTACAGAATTTGTTTTAATTATAGAAAATTTATTATTAATTTTTTGGAAATATTATATCAATTATCAAAATTATTAAATTAACTTGTTGTTAATGTAGATATAACTTCGCATTATATTAATCAATTGCAAACTTGGTATATAAATTGTGTTACAAAAAAAAAATGAATGTTCAGCTATATTAATCTATAAAAATTATTTCAGAGTTTATCAGAAGATATAAATCAGACTCTATAAGGAGTTGAAGTTAACACTATTTAATTATTTATGAATTTGAAATAGGCGGTATATTATTTTATGCACAGTCGTGGCAAAATGCATTAGATCCGGGATAGCCATTATGAATCTACTATTGGTGTAGGTCCGTATATAAATCTAAATCCTATAATTATAAGTTGCTTAAGAGTGTATAACTCTAAACCGTAGGTTGGTTGTCAATAATTAATCCCTATCAGGTCCGCGTGGCGGGGCCAAATGTGTGATAAGCTAACGTGAGTATTCGTGCTCCATAAAATTCGGATTGATTTTCCTTTCCTTTCCTTTTTTTTTTTTTGTACTAGGAAGTGTATAGGAAGTCAGAAACTATAATTTAGAAACTTTTTCACAACTTTATCAGCTCAATATAGTATAGTTTTGAAATTAGAAATATTGATACACTAATAATCAGCTGGGAGCTTGTAAACTATAATTTTCAATTTTCATTTATAGGACCGAAGTTGGTCCAGTTACTTACGCCTTCTTTTATTATAATTTCATAATTCACACAGAACAATAAGTAAATTTTTAGTTTATATTCAACTAATTACAAATGCATTTGTTTGAAAACTTTGTTTTGAGCTTCTCAGGTCCTCAATAGGACGCGAATAAAAAAAATGACACAACTAAACTGGTCCTTTTAAAATAACTAGCAAATGATATCGCAAATATGTGGACAAATAAGAAAATAAAATAATTGATATTATTTTTAATTTATATAGAACTTTATGTTAGAAAATAAAGATATGGACTATGGTAAAATCAATTATTTAGCCTTTTCATTTTTAAATAAATATTCAACTTCATAGCGACTTACTCTTTTTCAATAAAAAAAGTATGATTTTTTTTCATGAATACTTTATAAGTAGTATGGATAGGAATTAAAGGTTGATAATCTCTTTTTAATTTGTAGTGAGGTATAGCAGTTTTTGTTTGAGGGAGCAATATCAATTGACCAGTTTTTGGGCTTCTACATGCTCCAAGGTTGTCAAATAGGTAATCTGGTATGTATGACAAAAGGGCCGATTTCAATCAGGCCATTATTAAGTAAAATATGGATCATCACCGTCGATTTTTTTTTTCTTCTTTTACTTTTCTTTTCTCATTTCTGGAATCAAATTGATCGCTAACTATCAAATTGTTAGAGGGTTATTGATTTTTATTATGTAGCTGTTTTGTTATTTGCAGAGTATTCGACTAGTATTGAACTAAAAATAAATAAAATAAAATTGTAGAAAAGGTTATTTAATCACCACCATGGATATTCATCTTATTACGTATTGAATTTAACTAATGTTGAACTAGAGATATAAATAAGACAGTTTAACTAATTAATGATATCAATATTAAATTTTCATGTTTGTTGACTTCTTTCATTATTATTTAAAGAAGCCGCATGACAAAAGTAATTAACGTTCATAATAACTTTTTTTAATCTATAGAATGCCGATGATGTCAAATAATAGTAATAAAAGGATATCTTAATAATATTTTATTTAAATATAAATTTGGTTCAACAGTATTAATCCTATCAAAATGACGAAAAGTCCTTGGATGGTATGGTGGTCATACGGACCTGATAAGGATCATCCGCTAGATCCATCATTCCCATCATCCGCTCATTAATAACAGAAAAACGCGTGAATCATCCTAGCGATTCCTAGCGTCCTTTCCATTCTGGTCCGCGCTTTCCCCCCTTCTTCGCGCTTTCCCTGTTTACTCGCGCCATTTCCATTCTGCTCAGCGTCATCCTCTAGCTGTTGAATCTAAATCTATTTTTGTTGAAGATACTAAGTAACTTCAATAGTTAGCTTAGTAACTTCAAGAGTAATAGTTTCAACTTCAACAGTTAGCCTAATAACTTCAACAGTTAGCTTAGTAACTTCAATAGTTAGCCTAGTAATTTCAACAGTTAGCCTAGTAATTCAATAGTTAGCCTAGTAACTTCAAGTGTTAGCCTAGTAACTTCAACAGTTAGCTCAGTAACTTCAATAGTTAGCTTATTAACTTCAAGAGTAATAGTTTCAACTTCAACAGTTAGCCTATTAACTTCAAAGCTAATTGTTGAAGTTGAGATTATTATCGTGGAAGTTACTAAGCTAACTATTTGTAAAAACCCAAACTTTTTATTATTTTATTTTATTTAAAAGTTAAAGCTTAATAATTTTTAAGAAGCTAATTTAATTTAATTAATTTAATTAGCAAAAGTCTAATCGTAAATCCCATTTGTAATTTAGAAACGATTTTTATTTTTGAATCCGATAAGATATTTAATTCCGGCCACTTGTAAAAATTTTCGATAACAATTATTTGCTTAACTAATTATTTCATGCCTTGATAATTTCAAAAATATATTTACATAATTTTTCCATGAGCTAATTTAACTTAAAAACTAAGTTTGCTGTTGGTTTAACTCAGTTCTGAATTTTTCCTTTATTCTGGACCGTTGGATCGTGTTTTCAATCTGTGAATTTTCTTAGCCGTTGGATCAGCCTCGGATTCTTTCTCTCATTCCTCTTTTTCTCTTTCTCTCTCTCCCTACTTTTCTCCGCCGAAGGAGACTTCGTTGACCCCTCTCTGTCGAGTCTCTCTCTCACAGTCTCTCTTTCTCTCTCTCCGATGGCAGGGGAATCGCGACTTTCGCGACTTCCACCACCTACCCGTCCCACCCCTGTGACTTCCGTCGCACTCGCGACCCCACCGACCCTTTTTCCCTCACCCCCCTCGTGATTCATTTGACCTTACCGCCACTCCCTCGAACCAACCGCCTCTCGCCACCTCAGCAGAACGACTACCCTCTCCTCTCCATCTCCCATGCTTTTAAGCCACCCCTCTCTCCTTTCCACTCAGACCCGTTACAACTCGGTAAGAACAGAAAAGAAAGAAAAAGAGAAAGGAAAAGAGAGTGGAAGAGAAAGGCGGAGGCTTAGGCATTGGAGTGGAGGTGACGGTGATCGTCGAGGCGAGGTGGTGGTGGCGCTGCTGGTAAAGCGAAGAGGTGTGCGGGTGTTGGCTGAGTTGCTTCCTCTTCCCTTCTTGCTTCTTCCCTCCTTTCTGTGGTAAAGATTTCGAGAAAACCCCCTTCTTTTTCTTTGTTCTGTGTTTGTGTTGGAATGGAATTGTGAGGCATGCACTCGATTTGATTAGTTGCTCTGATATTGTTGTTTAAATTGTTGAGCCGATGAGAAATGTTTTGACTTGTGCATTGCCTCTGTGTGTGGCTTGAATTGCTTTTTGGCATGCTTGTTTTTGGCTCGATGGGTTTGTTGAATGCTTTACTGAACTGCTACGATAGTTGTACTTGTTGTTGGTTATATCTGAGCTATTAGATTGCTGTGAATGCTTGGTTAGGGCTTTGGATGGATATGTTAATCTTTAGATATCTTTGTTTAAATCTGTGCTTGTTTTTAGTTCAAACCAGTTTGTTTAGAATGGTAAATGCTCAAAGTAAAGCTAGATGATCTATTATTGGATGGTTGTCTCAAATAAAATCTCTGTGCTTGTTGTTTTAGGTGATTTCTTGTTTATTGGATCGGTTAAGTAGCTGGTATAGCTGCTATTAGGTTAGAAACATGTCAATTAGGTAGTATCTCACTTGTTTAGTGTTTTCTGGTCTATTTTCAGACTGGTACAAGCTTGGTACCAGTCGATATTCCTCTCTGGATGCTTACTGGTACGAGTTCAATAGGCCCAGGGGCCTATGTGTAAGGTTTTTCGAGTTTTGGACTATTTCGTAAATATTTTATATCTGGGCTAGGATCTTTCTATAATTCTTTCTGGTATTAGGGACTTAGTTGTAAAGATTCTGTAAATAAATTTGATATGGGGTCCTTTCGGTTAATTCCGTGTTAGTGGGTTGGGTTGCTCTCCTGTTTGGATCCGCCTGGAATTTTTCTTTCTCCTCTGTGGGCTGCGTGAACTTTACTCTTGTGGGCTGTCCGACCCATTTTTTTTTATGTTTGGGCTCTGTCATTTATTGTGCGTGGCCCATCCTTTTTGTTGGCTGGTTTGAGATTTTGTTTAAGTTGGATTTTGAGAGAGAAAAATAAAACTAGAACTATATGTTTTGACTTGGCATTTTATGTTAGCAATTTTGATTCGGATTTGAGTAAAAGCTTTTGGCCGAGAAATTAAACGAGTCGGATTCGGAAATAAAACGTTGGCTTTACAAATGGGAAATGATTAGATTGTCCGTAAATTATTTTCTCAAACAGATACTATGACTTAAACGGACACAGTATGATCCCAAAATATTTTCAAACAAACTTAGTTTTCTTCGTTAGTCTTTTGAAACGAATTTTATCTTATTTTAGTTGTTTTATCAAAGGTGTTTCATACTTGAGCAAAACACTATTTAAATATTAACTAAACTTCTCAAGTAAATTCCTAAACCAAACTAAATATTGCCACGTCTCAAAACGTTGTAGTCGGACTTATAGGAATCGTCAAAAACGTCTTTCTACACAGTAATTTTATAGTTGGAACTTAACAAATTATTTCCAAAAACTAGTAACTTAACTTTCCTTCTTAACTAATTTTAAACGGAACTCCGTCAATTTATTTTTATAAACTAATTAAGCATAATAATATATTTTAATACCGAGTCTCCTTTTTAATTTAATTAGAAGTTAAGTATGGTTAAAGATTTCATAACCAGCACTTGAACTAGTTAAGGGATATTTGGGTTTAATCGTTAAATTAGTTTTAACGATAGTTTCGTTCACCAGGTGACCAGGCAGACTACCAGGGAGACGAGTACTACTACCCTGAGCACGAGGACGGTGACGCAGGACAGGACTCCGTCGACCCTCCAGCAGAGTAGCCGCTCCTAGACCCTACTTTCCAGGTGTGGATGCCTTAGGTTTTGTTTAATCTTTAGAATAAGAATTAGATCATTAATTAATTGTATGCATATCATGTCATTAACACTAAGTAAACAATTAGACACATGTCATTAATTCAAAACTAGATTGCACTTATAGGATGTGCATTTCATATTAATATTAATGTGATTAATAAACTTAAAAGTGCCCTTAATCAACACTTGCATCTGGTGTGGATTCAGGATAGAGAGACCGAGTGTGATAGGTTCGTTTTGTCTGGGGTTTCCATTATCGGGAGATTGCACCCAAGCCATTGCCGGTGGTCTCCTTATGATAGAGATCGTGGGCAACGCGTTTCTGATGATCACTCAGCAGACCGACCGTTAGGCGGTACTGCGGTCACTTGGTAGTCATTTATTATTATTATTAGGTTGTTGTTATATATATTTATGTATTCCTCTTGTTTCGACTGGACTCTATGGGGTTGTGGCTGCTTATTTGATAGACTACCTCTCGACCTCCTAAGTTTTCGATACCGGTATTGACCTACTCCTCGACGGGGGCAGTAGGCTTGGAGCTGGCCTTCGGGGCTCTCGAGCTATTTCTTTTAGGTAGATCTACTTTAGGCAAGGTCCATGTCATATTGGGATATGTGAGGATTGATTCTGGATTATGATACGCTTATGATTGACTACTGAGTGTGGGTGTTTGACTCTCGTATAAGTATAAGATTATCTCGTATATTATTCCACAAAACCAGATCTTTGCTATTTTATTTGGGCATGTCATAATAGGTGGAATTGCATCATTATCACTTTAATATACACTTAGAAATTTGCATTAACTCATAGGACTTTAAAAGTGTTTAAGTATGGTTTAGTTCTGACTAGATATTAACCAGAACCTTGTAGGCTCACTCTTTCACCACACTGAGTATTAATGTACTCATCCCACATACTTTGATTGTGGAGACAGGTTCAGGTTTGGATGGCTTAGCTGAGGAAGACGTAGCAAAAGACCAAGCCGAACTGGAGTAGTTAGTTTATTTTATCATTGTTAGGATTTTGTTTAGACTTTGGCTGGAAACTTTTGGTGTATAAACGTTTACTGGCCCTTTTGTTGTTTAAACAAACTTATCCTTTATTATATGATTTTATTTGTGATATTATTTCTGTGACACTGATTATTAGCCTTACGTGTGCACAGTAGAGTGTGTACACGTGGCGGGGTTGTCTATCCCGAAGCATGGCTTGGTTCGGGGTGTGACACTATTGAAGTTGAAACTATTACCATTGAATTTACTAAGCTAACTATTGAAGCTAAAATTATTATTGTTGAAAATACTAAGTTAACTATTGAAGATATAAAACTAACTATTGAAGCTAACACTATTGCTATGGAATATACTAAACCAACTACAATACTTAGCATAAGAGGGTTGAGATGAGAAGAGTGTAGATGTGAACAAAAAAGGAAAGATGGGATGGGGAAAGAAGAGCGTAGACTCTGGATGAGAAGAGCGACGCGTTTAATACTTTCCGTTTACGGGGATGAGAACGCTGGATATATCCTTTCCGAAAATGGAAAGTATTAAACGTGTCGCTGGGATGATGGGGATGATAGAATCCTATGGATGATGATAAGCAATTCCGATTTGGGAATTGCTTACCATCATCCTACAGATTCTCTCATCCCATCATCCCTCCAGCGCTTCATTAATGAAGCGTTTCCTCCCTTCTAATTTCAGCATCCTCATTAATGACGTGTCTTTCCTCATCTCCTCCTTCCTTTTCTGGGTTCCCCTCATTAATGACGTGTTTGGCTTCTAACTTTCTTTTCTTTTGTCCCCCATCAACATATTTCCCTCTCTCCTCTCTGTTTCGCTCCTTCTCTCTTTCCCCTGGCACGCATTTTTTTCTGTCATTAACCCCTGCCCCACACTTCCCTCTTAATTGTTCTAGTTCCAAATACTAATTGTTCTAATTAAATAAGTAATTGTTCTAGATAATATGAGTAATTGTTCTAGCTCTGAAACTAATTGTTCTAATTCTGAAACTAATTGTTCTAGTTAATATGAGTAATTGTTCTAATTCTGAAACTAATTGTTCTAGTTAATATGAGTAATTGTTCTAATTCTGAAACTAATTGTTCTAGTTAATATGAGTAAATTGTTCTAATTCTAAAACTAATTGTTCTAGTTAATATGAGTAATTGTTCTAACTCTGAAACTAATTGTTCTAGTTAATATGAGTAATTGTTCTAACTTTGAAACTAATTGTTTTATTGTTCTAGTTGTTCTGGGAAAAAATAGTTATGCTGGAAAAAAAAATACTTATTGTTCTAGTTAATGTACTATCTATTCATGAAAAAAAAATAATTGTTCAAGTTGTGCATGTGGCAGTTAATTAAAGGAAACAGAGAGGGAAAGGGGAGAAATCGTGGGAGAGAGGGGATGAGTCTCAGGGATGATGAAAAGCTTTCCGAAAATAGAAAACAACTATTAATGCGTTTCTAAAAATGGATAACGCGTCTTGGGGATGATGGGGATGATAGAATCTTGGGGATGATGGTTATCAGCCCCGGTAAATTTTGTAAGTAAAATATTATAAAGGTAAAATATTATAAAAGATCATCAAGTCTTTCAAAATATAATGAAGGTAAAATATTATATAGATATTAAACTTTATAAGATTTAGATAATTATTTAAAATATTTTATATGACAAAATTCTCATATACATGTAAAAAATAAAAAAAAGAAGACACAGAAGCAACAAAAAATATTCTAATTATATTAAAAAATATCAGAATTGGCAACTTGAACAGCTGCAACAAAAAATATTCTAATTTTATTAAAATATCAGAATTGGCAACTTGAACAGCTGCTGCAATTTTTTTTTTATGGTAGTTTAGGCAGGAAGCGCTTCACCTCTTCATTCCAAATAAAACTTCTTTTCCCGTACCTCATTTGCTGCAGGTTTAAACGGAAAAGAAAAAAAAAAAAGAAGACACAGATGCAACTAAGGTTAAATAGTTTGAGCGAGTTCAGACAACTCAAATTCAGCTCAACTATAACTCGAGTTGAGTTGAGCCGAGTTAAAAATATTTTCGAGTTTTTTAACTGGCTCAAACTCGGCTCATCTCCAACTCGAGCTAGCTCGTGGACTCATGAGCTAGCTTGAAATAAACATATATACTTTAAATTTTTATTTATTTAATTTATATTTTATTCTACTATTAAAATTTATTGACATATATATATGTATATATATATATATATAGATGTAAGGAGTAATAGATATAACTCATTTAATTTAGTGGAGCCAGGATTAATATATCTGTAATAGATGTAATAGATAATAGATATAACTCATTTAATTTCTGTTTATAACAGTAGACAACTTTGGTTTTGTCGGAATTAAATCTTTTACTTTTCTTTCGAACATGAATTTTATCTTGTTATGTTCCAAAATGAATGTATCGTACGGCAGTGAACGTTCACTACTAGAACCTACTTTTATGCAGTCGGAAAAAATATCTTCCAGCAATTCGATCTCGTTTTATTTTATTTTATTATTTTTTTTTTTTGCAAAATTTAAAATAGTACATCTATTTCCATGTATAAAACTTGCAGAAATTCACGTTACAGCACATTGTGCGATCAGTTGACGTTATTAATCAATTCTAATTCAATTGTATGTCATTATTTCACCAACATGAACATTATTCTAACTAAACAAGATGAAATATTCATATCTGAAAATCTAGTAGGATGCATTTATTTTTGTGCATGCAACACTGCCATAAATATAATGAAGTTTGAATTGATTGAGAATGTCTTTGACCGTGATTCCCAAACAGCAAAAGGAGTTAATTCGCCACTGATTTTCTTATATTAAAATCATAAAAGGTCGTGTAAAATGGATCGAAATTCTGTGTCGCCCGGCATGCGGACTCGCATCCTCGGCAGTCAAAAAAGGACTGCCGGGAGCAATCGTTTTCCTTTTTTATATTTAAAAATTTTAAAATTCAAATGTCGAATCCAAACTGTTGATCTCGTTCAATTTAACGGACGATGCGTTTTCATATAAGTTTTATAAAATTTGGAGTTGATTTGATACTTGATTAAGTGCTCAACAAATGAACGTATTAGAATTAATTAAACCAGATTCGCTCATTTGTTGAGCACTTAATCAAGTATCAAATCAACTCTAAATTTTATAAAACTTATATGAAAACGCATCGCCTGTTAAATTGAATAAGATCAACGATTTGGATTCGACATTTAATTTTTAAAATTTTTAAATATCAAAAAAAAAAAAGAAATGACTGCCCTCGGCAGTCCTTGTTTTACTGCCGAGGATGCGAGTTGCGCGGCATGCTTGCAGTGCAGGAAATCTGAGCCGTGCTCAAATCCAACGGTTCCCGTTGTTTTTCTCCGCTCCCCAGTCAAACGATAACTTATCAGATTTGGTTCCTGCCTTCGTTCCTGGATCCGTATCAATTTGCTGTTACTGCTTTTTGTTGCATTTTTTCCCCCTTATATTAGTGTGTTTTGATATTTAGGTCTGTAGGGATCCAAGATGGGGCAGGTGCTATGAGAGCTTCAGTGAAGATCCAAAGGTGGTTCAAATGATGACACAAATTATTCATGGATTTCAAGGTGAAGCCAGAAGCCCCACCTAGTTCTCCATCAAACCCTGATTGAGCCTTTTGCCATTCAATTAATGTTTAATTGATTGAAATAGCCTGACAAAAAGTGAGCATAAAATAGCCTTAACAGCATTGCTAGTGTGTACCAGCCTATGCCACCTAACAAGTGAGCATCGCGCTCACCACTTTCAATTAAAGTAAAACATAAAAACAGAACTGTTTACAACTCAATGTCACAGCGAGAATCAAAAACAACATACCTGCATAACCCCCTTTATCTAACGATCAAGTAAGAACAATGCAATCACCAATTTTGAGATGAACTTACAGCAAGTTAAATCTGATTTTTCTGTTTTTTTTTTGTTATTTATTTCGGCTAATTTTGAGATGACAAACACAGACCTAAATGCTTCATTTGAGGCAGGCAAGAAGTGATTTGAAGAAATCATAGAGATAAAATAAGAGCAAATAGAGAAGCAGCAGATAGAAGCGGTATTTTTAATAAAAAAATAGATTTCCTTAGAAATTTTAATAAGAAAAATGAAATTATTTTTTTTTTAATAAGGAAAAAGCCCTAACGCGTTTATGGACACAGTAAATGCCCTGGGTCCTAACGCGGTCCATAAACGCGTTAGAGCTTCCTAACGCGGTCTACGACTGCGTTAGGAGGGGAAATTTTCGTAACTTAGGAAAAGTGAATTATCTAAAGTAAAAAATAAAACAAAATTATTTAACTATAAAATAATCCTTTTATTTAACTATAAAAAACATAAATTTATTAATAAATAAAGGAAAAAAAATTTGAATAAAGCAGACAAAAAGAAATAAATAAGGCAGAAAAAATTGAATAGATAAGAAAAAAAAAAGGAGAATCCGCTGTACTGTAGTTAAAAAGGCTGTTAACGCGTTTTAGAACCGCGTTAGGTCCTTCATAATGCGTTTTATAAACGCGTTAGCTATACATTTACGCATTTATTAATAGCGTTAGCTGGTCCAGTACAAACTTTTGTCATTTCAACGCCTCAAATCAAAACTTTTGTCATTTCAATCAAATAACTGTCGATGAAATAACTGAATTTATAACCGCGTTAGATAAACTTATATAAAGGATCTGCTTCTTTGAAACAGAATCCAATTCATTACCTCCTATATTCAATTCCTTACCTCATATTTACCTCATACATAATCTTTAGATCCAAAAATGACTTCGATTACTGTATTTGTCAACCCATCTCCAAGTTTCGCTGGTTGTTCTTTTTACCTAAATTGTACTCCTTCCACAACTTATGCCGATATCCGAAATGAATTATATTGGAGACTTCAGATTTATGAAAGTCAATATACAGTGCAGATTCAAGGTCGTTACAATGATATAGTCAACGGTAGATTTGAATCTTTACTTATCCCTCTGAATTCTGAACCTGAATGGCGGTACTATTACCAACAGACATTCGAAATGAGGGGAATACTAATTCTTGAACTGTTCGTTGATTTTATGTCCGTATACGGAACGAGACCAGACCTAAACTTTACGCCGGTTGATGAGCCCAGTAGTAGCGAGCCAAACACGACACTAAATCTTTTTTGTGGTCAAGATTCCAATCCTTACGAGCAAGTATAATATTTATGATATTTTGGAATAATATTTATAATAGCAATTGTGTTTCAAATTGAACTAATGTTAAATATTTTGAATTTTCATTTTACAAAGCGGTAATGTTGGAGATCATAGTCGTGGTGCTCGACTGTCGCTTGTGGTCGAGAACGACTCCTCAGAAGATGATTTCCGAGTCGAGGATGATGGCGATGAAGAAGGTCCGGCGAGTTATTCTGACCTGACCACCGGAGAGGAATTTTCGGATGAAGAGAACTTACCAAACACATAATTGCCCTTTTATGCAAACTGTGACCAAGCGTACATTTATGGAAGAACGGACACGCACAATCCTGTAAGTGATTTGTGTGATATTTTGATGTTCGAATATGTTGGTAGGCCATAATCAAATTCAGAGTCAGAACGGAAACTCGGACCTGGTAAAATGTTTGGGTCTAAGAAATAACTAATATTGGCAGTCTGTGATTTTTGTTGCAAGAACAATGTTGACGTAAGAACCGAAACAAGCAACAAACAAAGAGTCGTAATGAGTTGTATTCAAAAATCAAGGTATGAGTGGCGATTGTATTCAAGAACCAAATTCAGAGTCAGAACGGAAACTCGGACTTGGTAAAACGTTTGGGTCTAAGAAACAACTAATATTGGCAGTCTGTGATTTTTGTTGCAAGAACAATGTTGACGTAAGAACCGAAACAAGCAACAAACAAAGAGTCGTAATGAGTTGTATTCAAAAACCAAGGTGTGAGTGGCGATTGTATGGCATAGTTGAAAGTTGGAATACCAATTGAAAAATTTCCACAAATCCTAAAGAGCATACGTGCTACAGACTGCCCGACGTATTTGGTCACGGAAACCTAACCGTTAGCCTTATTGCGGAACATGTTCGTGATGAATTGAAAAAAAATCTAGCTAAAACTGTCGACGATATAGCAGGTCTCATAAGGGCTAGATATCCACGTATTCAACCCACTTATAATAAATGTTGGCGTGGGAGAGAGAGAGCACTCGAGCAATTGTTCGGGTCTTGTGAAGGGTCGTACAATAAACTTCCACGATTCTTGGAGATTATGAAGTCGACCACTCCCGGGACGAAGTACACGATCGTTTCCTGGCCAACGAACGATCCGAATGTTCGGATGTTCAAGATAGCTGCATGGGCTTTCGGCCCATGCATAGAAGCACTAAGGTGGGCCAGACCTGTCATTTCCATTGATGCTAGTTTTCTCTCAGGTCGATACAAAGGCAGGTTGTTTGTGGTTTGTTGTTATGATCCGGAAAACCATATAATTCCGGTTGCATTCGGATTGGCCGAGAAAGAAGAAATTTTATCTTGGGGCTGGTTTATGTCTTGGGTTAGATCAGATGTTATAGGAGATAAAAAAAAAGTTTTGAGTTATATCTGATCGCCATCTTGCCATAAAAACAGTATTTGCATCAATAGAGTACGGTTGGAAGGCACAAGGTCGAAATGCAGTTGCAATTCATCGTTACTGCATGTAGCATGTCACGAAAAACTTATATAAGAAGGCTGGCGGGGCAGAGCACCGCGAATTGAAAGATTTCTTCAAGTGTAAGCTAGCGAACAAGAAAAACCCTCGACGTTTCAGAGTAAGGTGGGAAGAATTGAAGAAAGCAAATCGGAGAGCCTATCGGTATCTGAGAAATTGTGGCAAAATTATTGAAAGTGACCCCAACGAAGTACCAAAGTTTTACAAATGGGCACAGTACGCCGACAAAGGGCATCGATTCGGTATAATGACAAGTAACGGATCCGGGAGTTTGAATAGTGTTTCTCAAGTGGAAAGAAGATTACCCGTGGCAGCAATTGTTGAAGGCATGTGGTATAAATGCGCTCGTTGGATGAACAAGAGAATGCAAGAAGCATTTGAACGGATGAGTTCAGGAGAAAGATGGGCAGCAGATGTCCAGGCGAAAATAAACAAGCACGATAAAAAATCACGTATGTACTTTTTATATCTTGTTTATTTATTCATTCATATTAATGTACTATTTTAGTAACTTTAAATGTTGCATTTTAAGGTTCTATGCACACTTTCGTGGTGAGACTGGATCTTGGTGAATTTATGGTTAAGGTTCTAGGCGCATACCGGGATGGTTCATGATACGAGTATGAAACGTTCAATGTCCTCATTCCACCTGAAACGGAAGATATCGATATCCAGTTACCTCAAACTGGTACGAAGTGTGAGTGCCAGAAACTGCAACTAACTGGTATACCTTGCGCACATCTAATTGCTGTTTGCAGAGAGACGAGGTACGATGTGAATGGGTTCGTAGATAATCGGTACAGCGTGTGGCACCAACACAAGATATGGTCAGAGGTGCCCTTTCATTGTTACAAAGACGAGAATGAATGACCAATTTATGATGGTCCGACGTTGGTCTCCGATAAGAGTTTGATGAATCGAGGAAGGCGTAAGATAATTCGAGGCGAGATGTGGATGGACAAAATAGAACGGAAGAAGCAGGAGGGTCCCAAACCTAAAAAATCAAAAAATAATACAGGGCAGGGTTCAACAAGTCAACGGCGACAACCCCAGCCGCCATATCCAATGGATACACTTCAATCTGGTCGGCGGACCAGCAGACCACCGTCAAGGATCAACAGTCGACGAAGGGATGCTGCACTAAATGTTAAAGAGACCTATCAACCTAGCAGAAGGTCACTTCATGTTGACCCACGAAGCAGGAGCACTCGAGCGGATTCAGGTTCAGTCCAACCACGTCGTGCTTCAATCAGCACTGATCCGCGGAGCATGAATGTCGCATCAGGCAGTATGCGATCCGAGTCAGTTAGATTTCCGACGGGCCAAACAAGCACATTGAGGACTTCTGGACAAACAAAAGGAAAAGGATTAAAAACGACAATCTGTAATATTTTTAGCAGGAAAATATAATTGATTCAAAATTATGGTTGAATTTATGTATGAACTATTTTAATATTTGTAATATTTGAGTATGAACTATGGTTGAAATTATGGTTGATATTGTGTAAGAACTATTTGTACTATTTGTAATATTTCTAATATTTGTAATATTTGTAATTTTTCTGACAATAGCTAAAATTTAGAATTTATTATTGTATTTGGAAAAGTTAGGCGTGGTCAGAAAAATTGACAAGCATGGTCTGCAAAAAGGACAAGAATGGTCTACAAAAAGGACAAGCATGGTCTACAAAAAGGACAAGCGTGCTTTGCAAAAAGGACAAGCGTGCTTTGATGATGTCTAAAAAGTTTGCGACATTACTTGCAACTCATCTATATAAAACCATCACACCAATGTTCAGACACTCATCTATTTTCTCTACAAGAAGTTCACCACCATGGAGAAAGGAAATAGCTCCAACTCCAACAATAATAACTCGGTTCCTCAGACAAATTTTTCCATTACTGAGTGTTGGAATTCATTCCTCCATTATACTCTTACCGACCAACAAAAAGAAAGAGGAGAATGGTGCGCAACCTGTCAAAAATGCTCAAAGAGTTTTCAATACAATGTGTTTGAAGCGTGGTATGACCTGGAGTTAAGAATGCACTACCACTGGCACGTAAATGGCGCGGAGGAAAGAGAACAGAAGGAAAGAGAAAGGCTCAACCGTCCAAAGCGATATGATTGGTCAGAATATTTGCCACCTAAATCGATCACCGGACAACAGACATGGACACGACTACCAACACCATTTACTCTTGTTGAAACAATATTTAATTATCGTGGAGACCACACAGTAAACTGTATAAGGTGTGGTCAAGATTTCAATTACAAAGAAACCATCTTGCGTGACCACTACGATGACCACGAGCGCTGTGACAAGGAAGAAAAAGAAGCTCGGGACAAAGAGAAAAAGAGAATTAAGAGAGAAAAAGAAAAAGAAGAGTATTGTTAGCAAGCGCTAAGAGATGCAGAAGAGTATCGTAAAAAAAAGCTAAAGGAAGAAGAGACGACCAGGAGAAGGAAACAAGAAATGTTACCATTTGCAGCTGCATACATAATTATGATAATTTTGTATGTTCTGTGTGATCTTACGTTATCAGTATATTATCAAGTTTATTTTAAATTGCATTGGGGTTTCGAGATAATTTATTCTTAGCTTTAGAAGTTGATTACGAAATTCTAATCCAAGTGTGGTCCTATTCAAACTAGGAGACAATAATTAAAGGATTCTATTACAGCAAGGATTGAACGAGTTCATGAATGAAGTCTTGGTGATATTCCTCCAAAATTAACATCATTAGTACGAAACTCATGAAAGATTTTCAAGATTTCTTTTCTAACTTTCTCCGGTGATCTTTTTGTGTCATGGATCGTGTTAATTCCCTATTTCATGCAGCTAATACCCAATGGTCTCATCTAATTGGGAGTTCGGTTTCTGTAAATTCTGTAAATAATAATTTTTCTGATTCAGAGTTGCAACGTGCTCGACTTTTGATTCAAAAGTTTAGGTCCTCTCCAGTTCAGCCGAAATCCCTTGTCTCTAGTGCTAATGAGGAGTTGGGACCACCTATCAGAGTTAGTGAGGTGGTGCCGACTGAGAAGGTGGATGCTAGAAGGTTCGGGAATTTGGAGTTTACTTCTAACTTATTGAATACTCATGGTGTTTCTGTTGATCAAAAGAATTCAAAGCACAAAGTTTGGGCTAAAGGAGATCTTATTCGTCAGATGAAAGGTCGATGTCTCAGATGTGGTGGAAAGGGTCATATGGCTAAAGTTTGTAGAGAACGTCCTTTGTGTTTTACCTGTAGACAAACGGGACACCAAGCTCATCGCTGTCCTCGCGACTTCTCAGATACCAAAGTTATTTCTCCTTCTGTCATTCCAATTGCTTCCTCTCTCCCTCTTTCTTCTTCTCATTTCTCTCCTATTTCTCAAAACCCTAGATCTGAAATTTCTTGTGAGTGTTCTTCAATGGGGCACAACATCGACTTTTTTCGGCTTTATGAAGATCCGATCTTTATGAAGCAAGAAAGTGAGATATCTCGTTGCATCGTTTTTCAAGCTGATAACTCAATCTCGTTGGTGGATGTGAAAGTGGAGATGTCTAGTCGTTTTCCTATACATCAACACATAGTCATTTTCATGGGCAAAAATCAATATCTGGTGGTTGGTCCCTCTATTAAGTGGAAACTCGACATGTTCTCTGTCGGGTATTTTGAGATGTTTGATTACAAACGTAATAAAAGGTACTTTAAAATTTTGAGAAGATGTGATGAATTAAGTGTGGGTGTTGATTTGGAGAGACTTTGGGTCAGAATTGTTGGGGTTCCTTTCGATTTTCTTACTCTGGATGGTATCAAGAAAATCTTTAAGTTTTTGGTGCATGCTCCTGACCATATTTCTGATTTAGGCTTAGACATGAGGTGGTACAGAGTTCAGGTTGATGTGGGAGAAAGGGCTCTTATTCCTGAATACAAGTGGTATGAAATTGTTAGATCTAATGGTACTAATGCTTGGGTCAAAATTCATTTTGTTGTTGAGGAAGAGGTGGTTAGATCAGAATTTCATGAGTCTATTAAAGCCCAGAAGTTGTTGGAATGGTCCTTAGATGATCAAGCTAGGGTTTTAGCTATTCTGCCTCCTTCTAATCTTCAGCTTTTTGGACATTTTTCTGGTCCTTCTTTTGCTACAAAGAAAAATCAGCAGTCTTCTGGTCAGACTGTTGTTAAAATGGATCAGATTCATCAGGGTAAAGCTATACCTTCTTCTGCTCCTATTAATGAGGGGCTTAACAAGAGAGGAAAAATGTTGAAGAGAGTCCTGGCAGAGTTACCAGAGCTCAATTGAAGCAGCAAAGAGGGGTATTGGAGCAAAGTGTGCTTATAGGTGATAAGAAAATTATCTCCTGAGAAAGAGGATGTTGGTAAAGGTAAAGGTGTCAAAGTTTTTACTAAAGAAGAGAACAGGAAGAAACTCAAAGATTGGCTTAAGCAAGACAAAGCTGCTAGAGTTCAAGCTGAATTAGAAGGTCCCGGTCAAGGCAGTAAAGAAGCTGAAGTTATAGATATTTCAGGTGACTCTGAGGTGATTCCTTATTCTGGGAATGAAGAGGTGGTAGTGGGAGGTAGATACTCTTGTCTAGTTGATCAAATTCCTGATGTTTTGGTTCAATTGGTGAATAAAGGTGTTATTTCTAATGTGGTTTTTGAGGGAGTGAATCAAGGAGAGAATGGGAGTCAGATGGATACTCCAGTAATAAATGATTATGAAAATATTAGTAATGCTCCTTCTTCAACCATGGAGCTTCAGGCGCAAGTGGAGCTTTTGCAAGCTCAAAACAAGGCTCTTATTGCACAGTTGGAGTTAAGGCAGAAGAAGCAAGTTGAGAGAGCAATGTCGACTGATACTTCTTCAGGAGTGGTTGCTATACATATTCCAGCAGTTGATGCTTCATCTGAGCAAGGAGCTGAAGGGGTCACATCTCCTTTGAAGACTGGCAGTATGGTGCCTATTGTTCAACCAGTGCAGGAAGTTCCTCCTGTAGACTTGCTTTCCACTCTAATGGTAACTGAGTCTTCAGTTCCAAATGTAGGTATAATTATTAATGAATTTTTACCTTATTTTTCTTTGTCTGGTGAGCAAATTGTGGGTTTAATTGATGATTTTGGGATTTCTTTTGGGCATTCTGTAGATGATAAAATAAATATAGTTAGGAGTGTTAGAAATATGGATAAAGATAAGTTGAGTGTACTTCTTAAAGGGGCTTTAGTTTCTTTAAATCTTAATCATGACAGTGTTAATGTTTCTTCTAACAGTATGGTTAATAATATGGGTAATGTTTCTTCTAATAATATGGTTAATGTTGCTTCTAATAATATGGTTAATAGGAAAAATAGAAAATCTAGGGGTTCGGGTAAGGTTATTAAATGAAGACACTTATTGGAATGCTAGGGGTTTAGGAGGTCCTTGTAAACAGAGGATACTTTCTGAAACAATTAAGAAAGAGAACATTGTTTTAGTAGGGATTCAAGAAACAAAAATGAAACAGTTTAGTGTAAGAACTTTGAATTTTTTAAGTTATAATTTTCTGTGGGAGTTTATTTCAGCTAAAGGGAAATCTGGTGGCATTCTTATGGGTGTTCATAAGGATTTTTTTTGAGGTTTTAGATTGGGTATTTTCTTATTTTTCTATTTCTGCTAGACTTAGGATAAAAAGGGATGGTACTATTTTAATTTTTACTACAGTTTATGGTCCTATTTTATACAATATGAAAAATAAATTTTGGGATATGTTACATTCTTTTTCTTCTACAATTGATGTTCCTTGGATAATAGGAGGTGATTTTAATATTGTTAGATCCAGAATTGAAAAAGTTGGTGTTAGTTTTGATTTTAGTAATATGAGACATTTTAATGATTGGATTGATTTTTTTAATTTGCTTGATTTTAGGAGTTTGGATAGAAAGTTTACTTGGGCTAGGGGTGGTAATTCAATTCAAAAAGCATGTTTAGATAGGTTCTTAGTGAATCAAGAGTGGATTGGTGCTTTTAATAATTCTTATTCTTTTAGTCTTTCTAAGGATTTTTCTGACCATAATAGGATTATTTTAGATTCTGATTTTAAGTTTGACCAGGGAGGTAAATCTTTTAAATTTGAAAATTTTTGGTTGGAATTTGAGGATCTTCCTAATAGAATTGCTAATTGGTGGTCTCTTAATTTTTTAGTGGATAACAAGGCTAGGGATTGGGTGAATAAAATTTCTTTTATTAAATATAAACTTAAGGGTTGGAGTAGAAATATTAAGACTTTAAGTAATGAAGAAAAGGATTCTTATCATAGAAGAATTAAAAACTTAGAAGATATTTGTGATAGTAGGAATTTGGAAAGTGAGGAATTAGAAAATTTAATTAATGATAGAAAGATTCTTTACGATATTTATCATAAAGAAGAAATTTATTGGAAACAGAGGTTTAGATTGATTTGGCTTAAGGAAGGGGATTCTAATACGAAGTTTTTTCATAGAATTTCTACCAGTAGAAGAAAAAATTTTTTATTAATTATCTTCTAATTGAAGGAGAGGAGGTTAGGGATTCAAGTAAAATTAATAATCATATTTTTGAGTTTTACAATAATTTGCTGGGTTCAAATAATTTGATTTGGGGTTCTTTTAAAGATCAAGTTTGGGCAGATAATGAAAGAATTAGTCAAATTGAAAATGATGATTTAATTAGGGTGTTTACAGAAGATGAAATTAGAAGTGCTTTGTTTCAATTGCATCCTGATAAAGCTGCGGGTCCTAATGGTTTTTCAGTGTGTTTTTACCAAGAATTTTGGGATATTCTTAAATTTGATATTTGCAGTTTGTTTAAGGATTTTCATGAGGGTAAACTAGATTTTTCTGTTTTAAATAGAGCAACCATTAGTCTTATTCCTAAAATTAGTTCAGCAAATAAAATCAAGGATTTTCGACCTATTAGTCTTTTGAATTGTATTTTTAAATTTTTTACTGAAGTTCTTGCGAATAGGTTTAGTCCGGTTTTAAATAAACTAATTAATGGTAGTCAGAGCGCTTTTCTTAAAGGTAGATTTATTTTAGATAGTGTTGCTGCGGCTCATGAGATTATTCATTATACTAAGTTGCATAAAGAACAAGGGATTCTTCTCAAATTAGATTTTGAGAAGGCGTTTGATAATGTTAATTGGGATTATATTTTTCACACTTTAATTCAAAGGGGATTTCATCATAAATGGGTTTACTGGATAGCAAAATCTCTAATAGGAGGTCGTACTGCTATAAACATCAATGGTAGATTAAGTAATTACTTTGAATGCATGAAGGGTCTAAGACAAAGGGACCCTCTTTTCCCTTATCTTTTTATTCTTGCGGCTGATGGTTTAGCTAAGATTTTAGATAATGGTACTAATTTAGGTCATTTTGAGGGATTAGGACCTGTTTTAGATAACAATAAAAAGATTACTTTTCTTCAATATGCGGATGATACGCTTCTTTTTTTAAAGGCTGATACTATTATGGTAGAAAAGGTGGTTTGGGCTCTTAAATCTTTTGAGGGTATTTCAGGTCTCAAAATAAATTTTGCTAAAACCGAACTAATTCCTTTGAATGTTAATGATGCTTTAGCTTCTGACTTTGCTAATATTTTAAAGTGTAAAATGGGCTCTTTACCTATTACTTATTTGGGTCTTCCTCTTCACTAGAAGAAGCCTGTTAGAAGAGAGTGACAAGTGTTAATTGATAAGTTTCATAGTAAGTTGGCTAATTGGAAAGGTCATTTGTTATCTTTAGGTGGAAGATTAGTTTTAATTAACTCAATTTTATCAGCTGTTCCTTTATATTATCTCTCTTTCTTTTATGTTCCTACTTGGGTGATAAGTAAAATTGATAAGATTCGTAGGGATTTTTTATGGGTTGTTATCAATCTCAAGGATCTAAGAAATATAGTTTAGTCAAATGGGAGGTTATAACTAGGAAAAAAGAGTTTGGAGGGTGGGGAGTATTAAATTTGAGGCAAATGAACTTGGCTTTGTTAGGAAAGTGGTATTGAAAAATTTTTTATAAGGAGTATCATAGTCTCTGGAAAAGTTTGATTACTGTTAAATATAAATTTAAGGTTAATAGTGTTATTTCAAATTTTTTGAAAGGAGTTCAGAAAACTGCTCCTTTTATTAGAATTAGTTCACATAGAATTGTGGGAGATGGTAATTCTATTAGTTTCTGGTTTGATAAATGGCATGATGGTTTGTGTCTTTCTTCGGTTTTTCCAAATTTATTTGCGAAAATCAAAAGACCTGATGCTACTTTGTCTCAAGTTTGGAGGGTGGGGACTCTTAATTTAGATCTTAAACGGGGTTTTTCTAACTTAATGAGAAGGGAGAGATTCTCTTTTAGACATTCTTAGTATGATTAGTTTTGATTCTAATTCTGATTCTATTTGCTGGTTGGGTAATAATTCTGGTGTTTATACTGTTAATTCTTGTTACCATCTTTTGAATGACAATGGGATTCATCTTAATTTAAATTCTAGTGTTTGGCATTTAAAAATTCCTTTAAAGAATAAGCTTTTCCTTTGGTTGGTTTTAAGTAGAAAGATTCTGACTTGGGACAATTTGATGAAGAGGGGTTGGTGTGGACCGAATAAATGTTATTATTGTTCTCATGAAGAAACGGTGGATCATCTTTTCATTAGTTGTCCTTCTGTTGTTAATTTTGGAGATATTTTAATATTTTTAATGATAAGAACATTACAGTTAATTTTAGTACTTTGGATACTCTTTGGGAAGATATTATTTCTTTTCCTGCTAATTCTTGGACTTATACAATGGGTATTTTAGCGGCTCTGTCTTGGGTTAAGTGGAATGATAGAAACAGGATAGCTTTCTCTAATAATAAAGGTAGCAATGATATTAATCTATTTTTTAATGAAGTTAGTTTATACTATAATTGGATAGGTTCAGTAGGTATTATGATGGAAAGGTTTGGAGATTTACTCAAAGCTTCTGAAACTAGGAGTCAGCGTGTGGAAGAGAAGGATGGTGCAGTGGCTGGCACTAGTACTTCGGAAGAGTCTTAGAAAGTTTCTTAATTTTAGTTCTTAGTGGTTCAGACGTGTTATTATGGTTATACTTTTGTTGGTACTTCTAGGGGTAGTTGTTTATTTCTGTTTCTTTTGGTTACTATAAACGTTGAATTTTTTTTGTTTGGTTGCTTAATGAAGCAGGGGTGTCTCCTCTTGAGACGTCCTTTTTTCAAAAAAAAGAAAAGGAAACAAGAACTTGAGGAATTGCAGACAAGGCGTAGGAACTATGAGGAAGAAAGAGCAAGACAAAGAGCAAATGCAGCAAGGTGTATGACAGAGATAGAAAAGCAAGAGGCTGATGCAACTTTCTAGAACGAAGCCGCTCAGTTCGCTGACAACCCCGGTGCCAGTAATCAACAAGAACAGAAAGATGAAGATGAGCAACCATGGTGGGATGAAATTCTGCAATATGTAGATAGTCAAGATCTCTAAGTAGATTTAGAAAGTAGATTTAGAATGTTGTTTTATTATTGTGGTTTAGTCGTTGTAAATCATTTATGTTTTGTTATTATTGTTATAATTTTTTTGTATGGTTTTTTATGTTTTTCTTTTCAAAATATAACATAGAAACATTAAATATATAAATAAAACATAAAATTATATTACATAACACATAAAACATAAAATTATATTATATAACACATAAAACATAAAATTATATTATATAACACATAAAACATACATAACAACATAAAACTTAAAAGCATACATAACATACTACTAAAGAAAAAAACATAACATAACATAGAAACATACAACATAAAAGAAAAAATAAAAATATAGAAAAGCTAAGCATGATAAGGGTCGCCTGCAGCAGCGGGATGATTTTCAAATCCAGGTGGGCAAGCTTTCTTCAACTTAAGCCAAACTGTCCTATTGTTGGCCACCTTGATGCGATACCCCCCTTCCCTCTTTACCTTGTCGGTCCAGTGCTTCGGTCCTCTAACCTGCCACACTTTGTTGTCTTCATCAAATACATCATCCAAATCTTCCAAATATAACTTGTCGTGCGGATACATCCAGTACAGTGTCCTCAATATGTGATGGTCGAATACTTCACTATGTCCCTCTAGCAGCACACCGGTAACAACTTTGCGTGGTTTCAAATCCATTCTATTCAACCACAAATGACAAATATAAATTAGGAACAATATATTTAAATTTCTTTCAAATTAATAATTTTTTGCAAGTGAATAATTTATTTTTAAAAAATATCTAAATTAAAACTATAAATACATTTTATGGTTTCATTTTAAAACGAAATTGCCTATGATTTCCTTTAATTTAATTTCTCGTCAACAATGGAAATTGACTATCATTAATAATTTCTAGTAATGTTAGCTTAACAAAAAAAATTACAAAAAATTTTGGCTTAACAAAACAATAAATTTCTAATACTTTTTGGCTTAACAAAACTATTAGTTTTGGTAAAAATACCACAATTGCACATTTTTTAATAATTTTGGATTTAACAAAAAATTTAATAAAAATTTTCAAATCTTTTTTTCTCTTCTTCTTCTTCTTCTTCTTCTTTTCTTCTTTCTTTCTTTCTCTTTTATTTCTTTCTTTCTTTCTCTCTTTCTTTCTTTCCTTCTCTTCTAGTTATGCCTCACTCACTCTCCCTATGCCTCTCTTTTAAACAAAATGCGCGCAGAAAAAGAGAAACGGTCGTTTTTATGGCTCACTCACTCTCCCTCTGCCCTCTCTTTTAAACAAAATGCGCGCAGAAAAAGAGAAACGGTCGAAAAACGATAACCTGCAAAAGTTACCCCTCCTAACGCGGTCGTTGACCGCGTTAGAAAGCCCTAACGCGTTTATGGACCGCGTTAGGACCCAGGACATTTACTGTGTCCATAAACGCGTTAGGGCTTTTTCCTTATTAAAAAAAATAATTTCGTTTTTCTTATTAAAATTTCTAAGGAAATCTATTTTTTTATTAAAAATACCACCATATAGAACCACCACTGATTTTCAATTCTGCAAACTGCACCAGATATATTCAATTTCTGGGGTGCATGCAGTAGACTTGTTAATTTGTTGTGCAAATACTAAGACAAGTCCTTGGAAAACTGTGAACATTAACAGATTGTAGACCAAAAGGCATCCTTGCTTATATATTTTAATGTTCCATGTAAGATGTAGATATCTAAATATATAATTTTTATGGCTGCAGAGAACCAAAGAGCATGATCACTGGTTCGAGACATTGCACATATGCTCTCAAGCAATACAACATGGATGGAGGTGAGATAAGTGAGAAGGCATGACATCTCTCTAGCTTTGTTCAGCCAATGTTGCCTCCATATCCTTGCTCAAACTGTTGGATTTACTGGATAGATATTGGCTTTCCTGGATAGATGAACTTTGTGTCTTTCATTGATTAGATACTGTTTGTTTGTAACTGTTGCATTACTGGAGTATAGATATTGGTTTGCATAGATATTGGCTTTACTATTTGTTTGTAACTGATATAATTATGATTGTACTTTAATTATTGATTGTATTTGAAATGATAGTCTGATCCATGGAAAAAGTTTTTTTTGTATAGCTTCTAAATTGTTGTCTCTCTTGTTGCTCATTAGATAATTATTAAATGTGTATAGCTTCCCTCGATACATGTTTCCTTAAAATTTGTCTAAATCTGAAATAAAAATAACATTGCATGGGCATTTCTGGAAGCAATTATTGGCCAGATAGATTTCTTAACAGTACAGTTTCTTTTTTAAAAAAACTGCTTTGGTAATACTTCACTTTTGGACGATACAGGAACAAGACTGAAATCTGCATTTAAATCAAAGTTCTATAAGTTAATTGTAAGATTGCATTTAGTAAGCAATAGTAGAAATTTAAGGACTGGATTGCAAAAGTTACAATCAAGTTTGTCACTGTTGTCAGGGATGAGAAAACTACAACATTTGAGATATCCATAAGATGACATGACACTCACTTTAACTTGATGAATATGCTTAATCCTATAAATGAATGTCATTAGTGCTAGCTGGCTATGTATCTAGATTGCTCACTGAAATTTGAGTCAAATATTTCCTTTCTGTCAAATATTACTCGCACCCAACACTGAAGTAATTAATTGAATATAAGCACAACCACATATCCACATATGATGGTATTAAGGATGGAACAGCTCATGCCTTCTTCTTAACGTGTACCATACATGATGGTATTAAGGATGGAAATTCCTTCGTACCATTTGTACCAAATCTATGTGCATGTCTATGTGCATGAAAATTCCATTTGTACCAAATCTTCATTTACTGGTTTCAACACCCTTCCCTCAATTCTCATTGTACCAAACCCATAGACATGCTCTCTCTATTGCTCCGATACTAAAGGATCCATCCTCGTAAAACATATCAGTACCATTCTCCCGACATGACCGTACCAGGTAGCGGTACCCCCACCAAACCAAGCAGACATGCCTCAAACTAGCCTCATAATCGAGCTGAGGTGCTTAACGGGTCCATACCCGAAAACAAAGCTTCGCTAAGATAAAAAAGAAACCCGTCTGCGATTTCCTGCGTTGCAAACTTGCCGCGCGAGACAGGATTCGGTTCCGTGTAAAATAATTATTAGGAGAATTAATTAGAATTTTACTTATTAAAGGTGACATCACATATGCCTGTCTTACAGACTGAGTTGAATGTTCACGGACGCATTAATTACCAAAAAGCATGATTGCATTGTCGTCGTCGGTATGAAGAGAGAGGCCCAGATATTTCAACTGGAATATTAATTATGAGATTTGGTTGCTTTTTTAGGACAATAATTTGATGTTTAACAACTCCAACATGATTTCTGTACCATTTATAAATTCTCTCTCCGTACCAATATATATATGTTTAGTACATATCGAGTCCATATCGAATGCTATAGCGATCATTATTTTATTCAATAAAAAAAACTAAACGAAAATAACGGGTTGTATTGTATTATTATATAGGACACTCGTGTTGCAATTTGTTTATATTTTTTAGACCATCTAGATAGCGGCTATTTATGTTACATAGTTTTAATAGTTATCTTTTATTTAACTAGCAAAAATGTCTCAATAAATAGACAAATAAGGTCATAAGGAAGTAAATTAATTGATATTATTTTTTATTTTATATAGGATTTTATATATATTAGGCAATAAAAATATTATTTTATTTTAGTCTTTTCCATTGTAAATGAAGAGTCAATTTTTTTCACCTGAGATTACTATCTACACACCACCGAATGAAATCAATTTTTTCCATTGTAAACAATGACTCATATTTGATCTGGTTTGAAATTGTTTATGCCCCTCGTCTAATTGTTTGAATCTTTGAATTGATGTTTTTATAAATATTACGGATTGAAAACATATTAGGCCCTGATCACAATGATTTTTACTCGGGATTTCATTTCGTTTCATTTCATTTGAATCGATTTCGTAGGATTTCATAGGATTTCGTTAGATCTAATTACATAAGAATTCCAATCAAACGACACCAAATCCGCTCATTGTGATCAAGAATTTTCCAATGAAATGAAATGAATTGAAATCCCACGTTAAAAAAAAGGGATTCTGATCAGGGCCTTAATGTTTTTTTTTCCAAGATTGCTATTTCAAAGTCCGGAGAGTTTCAAACTTCGGCCAACGCAGTACATTATTATTTTTGTAAAATGAACCACTCATATAAGAGTTGTTGTATATAGTTGAATAGAGAAAATTAAATTAGATGGACGCACATAAAGTTCTGAATCTCTGTCAACATAAACCAGTAGATCTCCCATAGCCAGGGAACCATTTTTATTAACAACATGGCATTGTATCAAATCACCATATGAGACACATTTTGCGACATCACTCTCTGGAAACAACCACCACTTGTTTACCGACATTACGGCCTTCGAAAAGGCCGATCAGGGCACTTGGCGCATTTTTTAGTCCTTCGACAATGTCTTCCACATAAGTAATCTTGTCTTCTTTTATGTACTGCACAGTCATTTCCTCAAACTTACGATAGCTTGATAAGTGGTCAGACACAAAGAATCCTTCCATCCTGATTCTCTTTGCAACAATCTAGGATTAATAAGATTTAATTAATTAAACATCATATCAGAGATTGTACAAATTGAGAAATACATTTTACTAATTGCACCTGAAATAAATTATGAATGCCATCAGGTTCGACCAGGTTATACTGAGAGATCATCCCGCATGCAACAATTCTGCCATGTGACCGCATGTTTTGGAGCACCGCGTCCAAGGTCGCACCACCGACGTTCTCGAAATATATGTCAATACCTTCTGGGAAGAATCTATATATGTATATTATAATTAAGCGACATTTGAAAGAAATGCTAGTTTTAAATTTTCATAGAGTTGCAAAGTAAAATGCTATTATAGCTGAATTCCATGCATGAGGTCCCGACAAATTAAAATTTTCTACAGTGAAAATAGAGTGCACAATGGTCCAAGTACATAGTTTGCTAATTTTTGAACATATATGAATTAAAAATTGGCATGTTATAATAAAATTGAACTTGCAGCTGACGTGTATAAATTGAATATCTATCTCGAAGACAAACTGTTGACATTCACCATAAAGTACAATCAACTTTTAAATTCTTTTGGTCGCATATATATACACTTGAAATACAGAAATTTCCAATGAAATCACCTTTTAAGTGCTAGATTTAAGTCGGATTCCTTCTTGTAGTTGAATGCCTCGTGAAACCCAAACTTGTTTTTTAAGAGTTCTACCTGTTTAAAGATTAAAAAACAAAAAAAAATAAACAGTAAGAAAGCATAAAATATAGATTGACAGAATTTCAAAATAACCTCACAATACGTTCAATAATTTTAAAAACCTTTTCATCAGAACCGGCACTGCCAACTACATAACAACCTATATGTTTGGCAAATTGCCCGACAAGCTGCCCGACTGCCCCTGCCGCAGCCGATACAAACACAAACTCTCCTTTTTTTGGTGCTGCTATTTCATTAAATCCTACGTGCGCTGTAAAACCTGGCATTCCTGCATGAAAATTTTTTTTTAATTAATTATAAGATGCAACGGCCTTCAAAAAAAAATTAAGATGCATTAATTGTAAACAATAGATAATACATCCACACAATTCAAGTACCATATACTACCTAGGTCATGGATTCAGTTGTTAGCATGCCATATATATTTTCAAGATGAAAGTATGAAGATAAAAGATATAGAACAACCTGATACTTACCAACTATGCCGGTATAATATGAGAGAGGTATCTCGGGATGGTTGATTTTGAAGAAGTTTTGGGGATTTGAAATGAGGCTGTATTCTTCCCATCCTGTCATGCCCCACACCAGCTCTCCTACTTTATAATCTGCATGTGTAGAATCTACTACTTTACTCACTCCTTGCCCTATTATAACCTGTTACAAACTTAGATGTAAGAGAAAAAAGAACTATTTGAAGAAGCAAGAAAAATAATACGATGTGAAAATTAAGTGAATTAAGTCTGATGCTGATCGAGGTTAGGGGTTCAGTGGGACACCATCTGGGCGGCGGTAACTTAGACACTCTGGAAGGAACGCAACAATAGGATCTTCAATGGATAGTCCAAGACTGCATTCTTGCTTTTTAGGGAGATTCGTTCCCTAATTGGCTTTTGGAAGACCATGGCTTAGCAACTTTTTTCTTTTCAACTTTGTGTAGTAGTACAGTTTTTCCTTTTCTTTTCAATTTTTTCTTTTCACCTTTGTTTAGTTGTACAGTTTTTTCTTTTCTTTTCAACTTTTTCTTTTCGCTGTAACTACCTTTTTTTTTAATGAAATTTACTGTCAGTGTGGTGCTTTACCACCGGACCCTCAAAAAAAAAAAAGTCCGATGCTGATACTGATACTCTTACACAACAATGGGTAAGATGAATTAAGTCTGATGTGTTTAATTATGTCATATGTAACTTTTACTTATTTTGTTGTTTTGATGATGAATCTGATGATCCTGATATGTAACTTGCATGTAACGGATTGAGTGCAACGATGTAATTACTCACACACGTTCCATTTTTTTTTCATCAATTAATAAAACGCTTACGGGCTTCATGTAAAAGTCATGAATTAAAAAAATAAGTATAATTGATTATATCAACTATCTACTATTACAGTTGGCAAATTTTATTTTGTTACCTAAAGTAATTAGGACTTGATTGGAAATTAATCAAAATTTAAAGTATGATGTATATTAAAATTAAAAGTTTCAAACACGATATGTCATGACTATGATTGAAAGGGAGTTAACTTCAAACAAAAGTGATATCGAAATCACCTGTAGAAGAACCGAAATTTTCAGAAAAAAATAATAATAAATAAAATGTAGGATTTCCATTTAAATTATTTGTGGCCATGAGAATCTATTTTTGTTTTCCGTATTTTACAAAAAAAATATGGGAATAAAATTAATTTCCTTAACGAGAACCAAGAGAAGAATCAGACGATCACGTTGTAGAATAGAGAGAAAAAAAAAAAGAAAAAAAAAAGAAAAGAAAGTTTTCTCATATATATACAAACACTAGCAAATACCTATCCAATGAGTAGGTAATTTTTTATAAATATCATTGTATGAGAATATATATATTTTTTTTACTATTTGAACTCAAATGTGTTAGATATTAGTAAAGTGTTATAATCACTGATTTGAATCTAGTTAATTATTAAACTCAAATATTTTTCCGTATTTTCTTACTATTTCCACTCAAATATATTTTTTACCATCTCGTTATTAAATCTAGACACTGATTTGATAATATCATAAAAATCTATGATCTATATCGTATATTTTAAGTTTTTAACATTTGTATACACATTTGAACTCAAAATTGGATAGACTTTTAGTATAGTTTGACTTTTGGATTGATGATTTGATATTTTACAAGGAGTAGTATATATATTTATATAATAAAAGCGTTAGTTCCGAGAATGGGTCCAAATAATTTACGTTTTTGGTCTGTTACTTGGAACTTGTCGGTACAAAAAATAGCAAAGTATTCCTGAAAATGTTTTGATCGAGCTAGTTTTGATACCTCGCCGGGAACGAAGTCCGGTACGTAGGAGGGTGTGTCGTGCTTGGTCATGCGGCTCCGCATGTACGGGTCGCAAGAGAGGTATAGGTTCTTCAGCACAATCGCATTTTTCGACCCCTCCCGCACCTTCAACTCGACCGTCTCTGTTGCCACCACCTGCATGTCGCTCTCCGTTGCCCTCCCAGTCACATAGTTTTTCAGTAACACCTTCATCTCTCTCTAGATTTCTCTGTGTCTTTCTGAAAGTTTGCTTTCAAGGGGATGCTCTGAAGGTAATTAAGGAGGCCGGGAGAGTTTGATATATGTAGTGCAGGCTAAAATTATTCATACGTATATTTGCTGTGGGGGAAAAAAAAACATGTGCTTCAAAAATGAATGGCAATGCTGACGCGAGTCCGACAAATTGTGTTACAATAACCTCCAATTCAGATGCCTTAATTTTGAGTATTTACTTCATTGGTATCATCAAAATAACTATATATCGTAACGAATAAAACATTACTACAAATATTTCGACAGTTAATATTAACAGTGATGATGGATAATTGAAAGAAATTCAACAGATCTCACATATTTGGTATGATTTTTTCTTGGAAACATAGTTCGATCACATATATGTATCTCGAAAATATATATCACATGCAGATTATATATTGTTGACTAACGAACTACACAAACATACTTTTATTACTATCCAAATTACTAAGACAATAACTTATACTATCTACTATACATAACAACTCTATATACTTCTACTATTCTAACTACAACAACACACAACCACTACAACTACATTTTTGACACTAACTAATTTTCTTAACTTTGGCGCGCACAACAAATGAGCACAACCTCATATTTATATGTGTTCTATGTCGGTTATTAGATATATCTAGATGCATAAGCATATTCTAGATTTGTCTTCACCGATTTATTAGTTAATATGGCTTCTTCCTAAATTTTCTAGTAAATTCTTGATAATGTTTTCCATTGGAGGCTTCTAGAGAAATCAAGTATTTATTCAATTTGGGCTGGACCAAGTCGGTGATGATTACTTCCCCTCAGCACCGACTTCCGATTATTTCGTCTTTTCGTACTCCTCGTCCATTAGGATCATCATGCTTCTTCTTATATCGATAATCTTTATGAGCGTGTGTTTACCTCTAATTTTTGCCATATGAGAAAATTTCAACAATTTCACAAGACAATGAAAGTGGGGCCCACAAAGTCATGACGGGTCCAAATTCTCAGAAAAGGGGGGTCGATTTTAGAAGGAGAACACGAGCCTAAATTAAAGATGGCACAATATCGATATTAATGTTACTATTAGTGTGATGCGTCATATGGTTGCATTAATTTAATATTAATATTCAATATTCATAAAAATGTGACACAAATATCTTGGGTAATTCATTTAATTGGAAAATTAAATGTGCACGATTGTTGTTTGGATTTATTAATTATATGAATTGTTCTATGAAAGATTGGAAAATTTATTTAATTAATTTGGATCTCTATAATCGAAAAATCCAACACAATTAAGTTTCTCGTATTTTTATGAGAATGTGCTCAAGATTTCAAGACCACAGGATTTGAAAAAATGATCCAATTAAGACCGAAGCATGTTGCGCTTTTGGAATTTTGATCAAACACGTTGCAAATGGATATGTCCCTTAGAATCAAGTAAAATGAAATGAGTTAACATATTGAGTCAAACGTGCATGCCAATTAGATTGGGAGAAATGAGAATTGTATGGTTTGTACTCTTAACCATTTCATTATCAAAACAAAATGAAAGGGAAATATAAACGGGCCCATATATGGAAATTATTAACAGCCCAATTCGGATGGAGAGTTGGAGACCGGAAAAATTATAACTAACTTTAATTAATTAAGAAATTTTAAAATAATCTGTTTTTAATAAACAATTTAAAAATGACTTCGCAGTTTCGGAATCTGAGATTCCGAAACTAATTCTGCTTAGTTTCGGAATCTCAGATTCCGAAACTAGCTAGTTTCGAAAACTCAGATTCCGAAACTAGCTAGTTTCGGAATTTGAGATTCCGAAACTAGAAATCCCAAATTTTAATCGGCAAAAATTTTGTTTTATTCAATTCTATGTCTTAGATCGGAATCTCAGATTCCGATCTTAAGACTTTGAATTTTGGAATATGTATGGTGACAAGGAATGGGCTTTTCAAGGAATTGAGGAGCCGCCTTACTTTTTTTCTTTTGTATCTTTTAATCCAAACTTCCAAAACTATTGGCTCCCACAGTCTCATGCTTCATAAAAGGCATTTCCAAGTTATCCTCATTAATGCATTTTGCCTCGGATGTAACGTAAGTAGTTAATTATATCAGTTAATGTCATGCATTCATGCATCAATTGTAAATTGCAAAATCAGGTTTCGAATTTGGAAGTGTTTGGTATTTTGTAATTTATTCCTGTTAAAATTAGTTGACGAGACAATCAACTAGTTTTAATACATTACCAACATATACGAAGTGTGCAAAATTTAATTGACAGACAAATTTTATGGTCGACAACTAAGTTTTAAATTTATTAAATAATTTTTTTTAGTTTAAACTAATGCGAGAAATATAATATATATCATTAGGACAATTCAATGTGAAGTATTTTTTTTTTCATAAAAAAAACGAACAAAGGTTTGCTCGCAGAGTCAAATAAAGCAAATCCAGAAATAATTACTTGCTTATTTCAAGTAATTCAATGTCAAGTAAATCCTCTCTGATAGCAAATAAAAGTATTTTTACTTGTTTATTTCCAGCAGACAGAAATTTATATGCCTCCTTAAGTCTATCTTTGTTTGTTTGTTTTTTTTTTTTTTGGTGGGGGGGAGGGGGGTGGAAGTGATCTATAAACTTAGCACCAACGTAGGATAGTTTCAAATCAAGCCTGAATATGGACTTCATTGCATTCTTCATCGCACGTGTTTCATTCTTGCGAAAAAAGAATTATATTTTCATATTAAATAGGGAAGAAAAAAATACGGTGCCTCCAGTGAAACTGCAATCTACAAAATATGCTCTTATCTTATTTTCTTTTTCCCCGGGAGGGTGAGGGTTTTGAACTGATAGAATTTTTTTTACTTTAATGCTGCAATAAATAAAAAATATGTCTGCCCATGACCATGAGAGGATCTAAAATCATTGGTGGATGGAGAAAGAGGAGAATTAGTAAAATGAAATATAGTGGCGGCTCCAACCTATTTTTTTTTTTTATCATCATCATGTACACCATAAATGATGGAAAGGCATTTATAGAATGACTAATTGGTGGTGAAAATGCAGTTAACGTAATCAATAATAATGATTAATTTTTTTTTCCCAATTGAAAATGATTAATTTCGATCTGACCGAATTGGCTCCACAAATCGTTCCCATCCTAATCAATTCTCTTGCTCACCAACCCCGTAGTTTGAATTTAAAATTAGGGAGATTTAGATTTATGCCACTGTAAATATTTAAAATTAGAGATATGCCATCACTAAACGACAAATTATTTTTTTGCCACTCTAACATAATATAAATTAGTTTCTTTGCCATTGGACAATTATATGACAATTTTACCCTTTTAAATATGCCACTATATAACTAAAAAAAATAGTAATATGCCTCTATATAACTAAAAAAAATAGTAATATGCCATCAAAAAATTGAATATACTATAGTTTTATGCCATTAATAATTGGTATTATGGACCATTAAACTATGATGCTCTTTGACTTGATTATACTTCAGAATGGCAACAAAAATTAATAGTAGAATACATAAAATTAAACTATATTGCTCTTCTTTAAATAATCACGCAAAAATTAAATTTATTTTCTGTTGAATACGCAAAAAGTAAGTGATGACGATGAACACTCTTCTGTAATTGAGTAAATCACCAAAAAAAATATATATTGTGTTGGAGAAAAAATAATAAATTTCAATATTCTAGTAATTCCACATATGTTATATAAGTAACATTTTAATTAATAGTCTTGTGTGCCGTCTGTTTTTTAGGGCTTGTTTTTAATGAGGGTAATTTGGTCATTGAAAATAATAAATGACAAATATGGTAATGGCATTTTTTAAATTTTGTCTGTTTTTAGAAAAATAATGGCACAAAACTAATTTTAACAATTCTATAATGGCATAAATTTAATTAGTAATTTAAGAATGGCATTTCCCTAATTAACAAATATCAAGGTGGCATGAAACTAATTATCTCTTAAAATTATCAATAAAAAGAATGAAATTAAAGTTAATTACAATATTCCTATGGTTAAATAAATTGAAACCATACCACAAAAACTGCTAGAAATGGGACAATTAAAATAAGATGTTCTACAGTTTCACTGTTGTTGCAGAAGGCACAATTTAAAATATAGATATAGTTTAATACAGTTTTTTCGTAATATAAATAATATAATTAAAAATCATAGTATTTAAAAAATAAATTTGTAATTTTGCTAGTAATACGAATTATAATCAGATAGTATTATGAAGTTTGTATAACTCGTGAATAATTCAAAACTTATTTATAAGAATTATACAAATATGTAATTCATCTACACAAAAAAAACAAAAAGTATCTAGGAATAGTTAGCGAATTCTATAAGCATACACGATTTATTTTTTTATTTATTTTGAAACTAAGAACCCAAGAAAGGGATCCAAAAGATATGGATACACGAAAGATATGAAATATTTGCAGTTTCAATTCATGACACTTATTATTCGGTAAAGTGCTGGAATATTTTGGTGGTTCAAAATAGAAAGGAAATAAACAGTGCTGCATAAAAGATACAAAAGATACAAAAGGAAGTTTGGACTAAAAGATACAAAAGAAAAAAAGTAAGGCGGCTCCTCAATTCCTTGAAAAGCCCATTCCTTGTCACCATACATATTCCAAAATTCAAAGTCTTAAGATCGGAAAGATTCCGATCTAAGACATAGAATTGAATAAAACAAAATTTTTGCCGATTAAAATTTGGGATTTCTAGTTTCGGAATCTCAGATTCCGAAACTAGCTAGTTTCGGAATCTGAGATTCCGAAACTAAGCAGAATTAGTTTCGGAATCTCAGATTCCGAAACTGCGAAATTATTTTTAAATTTTTTATTAAAAATAGATTATTTTAAAATTTCTTAATTAATTAAAGTTAGTTATAATTTTTTCGGAGTTGGAGATTTATCTCCTCTCTGATCCGCTCACAATCCCGCAAGTCAAAAGCTCTCTTTGCGCACAAACGGCAGCTTGCCACTGGCTCTCGCACCTGACCCCACTCGCCAGCGCATCGGCTCGTCACACATGGCATGCGCCGATTGGCTTAATGCATGGGTCCCACATCCAAAGGAGTTAACAAAAAGAGAAAAGAAAAGGAAAAAGTATCGAAGAGAGACGAGCTTTGTCCCTCTGACAAAACCCAATCCGACCATCCACCCCACCATAGTCGGAGTTCTTGATGCCGTTGGAAAGCCCATGTCAAGGAGAACTCAATGACATAGCTCTCGACCTCTCTCTCTCTGTACAAGGAGTTAATTTTGATGAAGAACCCTCAAGGCAGTTTAAAGAGGTGCTCGAAATTGAGCGAGAGATGTCAATTCTTCAGCTTCTACACCCTCTTTGAAGTGCCACGACGTGTTCTATGTATTCAATTGTAACCATAATCAACCCAAGAGATGGGAACACCAAATTGTGTTATGGGTTGGTTAAGTGCTGATAAAATCCTGAGAAGCAGTGATTAAAAAACCTAACTAATGATCAAAGTGTGTTGTTTGGATGCTACAGAAGCTGAAATACCAGTGCTAAAATATCTCAAACCAATTGAAGAGAGAGATGCTCCTGGCGGTACATGAGGAGAAGTGGGAAAGTGAAATTGATGTAAACAACTCACTGGACGTTTCCTCTCTTCATGAAATGCTCTCTGATTGACACTTCCTGCACAAGGAATATATGAACCAGGTGAAGAGAATGAAGCAGGTCCCACAAGACAGTGTAAATGAAGGAAAGGAACCAGGTACAAGCATAAAGTACTTGGTGAAAGGAGATGGTTAAAATCGGTTCATGATCCCTTCATATGTTAATCCTGAACGGTTCAGCACAATTGAAACCCAAGAGGTCATGAACCAGAAATTTAAAACAAAGGCTCTGATTGGTTGAGATGGTGGCCCTCACCTTTTATTCCTTCTCTCATTGGCTGCTACCCATCTGGTTCAATTTGGTTCAATCAATTAGAACCCGAATTACTATTCACCTCCCTCTCCAACTTAGTGAATGACACGAAAACTGAAGGGTAAAAGGGTAAACAAACCAGCCATGGTCCCCTCCCCTCTACATGCATTCTCCACGTCTAAAAGAAGACAAAATTGAGCAGACTTGATCTCCAAACCTCCTCCCACAGCCATCTGATGAAAAATCTGAAGGTTGAAACACAATCAAGAAGAAAGGTAAAAATCAGCACTACACACGCCATTGGATCAACACCATGCCTCCATGGCTCAATCCTCTCCACAAGATGAAAACCGCCAACAGTATGGGAATACCAGCCCACGGTTTCACAAAGGGACTTGCTCCCCACGCATCTACAGTAGCCGTTGGATCAAGATGAACGGCAAGATCTCCAAACATGCCTCTATGGAAACCCTAGCTCAAACAGCTATAAAAAGACATCAAATCTGAAGATTGAGAGCGCCTCCACGACCCCATAGGTTGAGTCTTAGTGTAGAAACTCTGTCCTGTTGTTAGGTGATAGATAGCAAGGGGTGTTTTGGTGGAGGCGTTTCATCGAACAGCTTGTAGGTAATAGAAAGAAGGTCCAAAAGAAAAGAAAAACAGATTTCTAGGTAAGCCAAATTGTAAACCATATATTTTGCATATTAATAAAGAGAGTTTGAAAGTTTAATTGCTGTTTTGAAATTTGTTTTGTTCAGCTCGGCCACCAAGCCGTGGTGTGCCTGAGCTTGCACGTGCAATGGTTTTGCTTTACACAATTTTTGCATCTTTTGCCTTTCGTTTTACTTCTGAAAATAAGCTTGTATACTTAATGTTTTTATGTTTTAATTGCATGGAAGTGAACCTCGGTTTGGTGAGAAAAAGGCTTGAAAAAAATGGATTTATGATTTTTAACTTGCATAAAAATACACTTGCATCTTTTGTTACAATAAGACGAATGAGTTTTTGAGTTCGTAATAAAGGAATTTGTCTCCATGAGCTTAGTTATGTTTTTGTTACTCCTTTTACTTTATTTCATGTCATAGTTTATAAGGAATATTGCATTCGGTATATAAATGTTTAAAGGGGTTAAGGTTATGATAATTGGATCTTTGGTTGTTGGTCTTGCATCATTCTTTTCTCTGTTTCTGAAGATCATCTCTTGCACAACACTTAGTAAACGAATCAGTCACGGAAACACTCGGATTTCATGCCTATGAGCAGGTGTCCGAATGCGTACATGGCTGGTTTAATAAATTAAAAGAAACAAACATCCATCATTTGCATGGCATTTAATAAGTAAATCGATCGTAGAAACATTTGGGTTTCTTGCCTGTGAGCAAGTGTCTGGATGTGTATATGGTCGGTTAAATAAGTTAAAATAAACAAACACCCATCATCTGCATAATATTTAATAAAAGGATCAGCCATGCGTATACTCGGATTTCATGCCTGTGAGCCGGTATCTGAATATGTACATGGCTGGTTTCACAAGTTAAAAGTGCTAGTTCATCATTTATACAAACATCTAATGGAAGGACTGGATATGCATATGCTCAGATTTCACTGTCTAAGAGCATGTATCTGAGTATGTACATGGACAGTCTAGTAAATAAAATATTAACATGTGCATATCACTTCATAAATAAGTTGGCCATGGAGGCACTCAGATTTCACTGTCTAAGAACATGTATCTGAGTGTGTACATGGCTAACAACATAAAAGTTCCATTCATCATTTGCATAGCATATAATTAAGGTTTAGCCTTTGAAAATGCCTAAATTTCATTATCTAAGAACATGTATTTGGGTATTGATTAGGCTAACACAACAAAAAGAGAAATAACATTATTGCATCCATACTCATGGTTAATCAAAAAAGGATATCTAATAAGCTTGCATCAAGTTCATCATGTAAAATAATTTCTGGCTTTGCATATATGAGGTTGTGCATAAGTAGTCCGGTTGCATTTCTAATTGCATATGTGTTTTATTTCAGTTATGAGTGAAACAAGTTTTAAAATCAAAAGGTCCATGTTCATATCTGTTTTCATTTCAGTTTACTTAGCCCCTTAGTAAAATAAACAAAAAACCTTCTGAGCTTTTAGCTTTGCATTACAAAACTTATTTTAATAAAAGTCCTTAGTACTTTTTTTAAGCAAACAAAAGAAGAAAGGAAATAGTGCATATTTATATTATATGAATGATTTCATTAACACAAACTGAACCCCAGCAACAAAAAAAAAAAAAAAAAAAAAAAAAAAAAAAAAAAACTAAGCTTGAAACATAACAGTACATGGACACGAGATAGTTCTGTGAATTCATGTTCCTTTGAACCTAAGTACAGCAATAAAATTGATAAATTGAAAGAACTGTGTTTGACTTTCATTGACTAGAAAACATGGTTCCTAAAAATAAAACTGAAAGTGAAATAAATAGAATAGGAGATGTGGGCTTGCTCATATTCTCTAGCACATGAATTTTGAGAGAAATAAAAATATAAATCAAAGGACAGCAGGTAGTGGGAGTCTAATGCCTCGACATATCAAACTCTACTGAGGTCATTGCATTGTCCAGCCAGCAAGATTGCTGCTCAGCACAAAACCATGCCAAAACCAAACCAAGCCACCACAAAACCGAGATGGTGATGTCATGCCTAGAAAGCATCCAGAGATCGAATTGATCACCCAAAACTCTTCCCTGATGCCTCATGAGCCTCTTAAACTTATTCCTAATGTCAATCGTCAATCGACGGCTACCAATTTGATGCTACACTTCGCCATGGTCAGCCCCAGTCCAACTCAAAAGCCAAACGCCAATGAAGACATACTGTGCAGTCAAATTGATGAGCTCAGAGTTACCATGGAGATTTCACCATACTCAGGTCGCCACCAATCGGAGGAGATCACCGCCGTGACCCACCAGATGTCACTATCTCTGCCGATGTCAGACCAAAACCAGACCAAACAATAACACCAAAGCCAAACTAGACCAAATTGAAGAACGCGACATAAATTGGCACCATAAACAATATCGCGGAACTCTCACGATGCTCAAGGAATGGTTTCTGGCAAGAGGTGGTTGCCGACAGCCTCAAATCGCCGCTTCGAGTCGCTGTCAGACCCGAACTGAGAAAGAGACGAAGAGCCTCCAATCGGACGACGCGACACAAGTCGAAGGCACCATGAGAAACAGGAAGAGGAGACGATCCCATAGAAGCTAGTTTTATCGAAAATGCTGGCCGGAAGAGCTGGGTCAACGACGGAAGCTCCGTTGTCGTCGAGTCAACGCGAGCGGGGAGGGAGAAGGATTGAACTGATATAAACTTCGAATGAGCCAGGTGCATAGGCGTGGATCTGAGCCATGCGGTTCAACCCACTCCAACTGCAGCAACTCCCCATGATCTTCTGTGGCGCCTGGTGGTATAGCGAGTCTTTGGCAACAGAACAGCCAACAGCAACGAGCAGCCAATCAGAATTTTTCATAAAACACAAAAGCTTCAAGAATACACCAAAAATAGTCAGAAACTCCAGAAAATTCCCACAAAATATCAAAATGTCCAGAAAATTATGAAGAACATTTTTACATAAAATCTCAAGGTCAAATTCTCAACCAAAAGGGAAGTTAAAATTAAAATAACGAAAGTCTCCAAAATTAAAGGTGCAAAATGCCTCAAAGTCAACCCACACCAGAAATTAATAAAAGTGGAAGGGTATGAACCCCTTTGACAGCAGATACTCTTAGACAACAGATGTTTTTGGACAGCATACATTCAGTACAAAAGTCTAAATTATGGCCCTAAACGTCAAAACATAAATAAATAAAAAAAATAATAAGAAAGTACCAAATTAAAACCTTAGGATAAAATTCAGAAATCCGAAACAAATCCAAAAACACAAATGAAGTAAAAAAGAAGAAAAGAAAAGTTCGAACTCGAAAAATCCAGAAAGTTAAAAGTCAACGACTGAAGTTCAACACCAAGAAATCAAAGTTTCGAAACCTAAAACTAGATCACAAACTCAAATCATTTCTAAAAGAAAGGAAACTTGAACTCCGAGGAACAAGCTCACAAAACCTTGATGCTCGAAGTTCATGAAACCTCAAAAGTCAAAAGTCTAAAATCAATGTCAAAGTCAAACAAAAGTTAAAAGTCAAAATCTTAAAAAGTCAAAAGACCAAGGTTTTGAAAAATTCAGAAATCTGTTCCTTCGAGACTGCAGCACGTTTCGATTTGAAGTGAACGAAATCCGATGACCAGACGACCAGAAGAAAAGTCGATCAACGGTCTTCACATAAGTTCTTGTTGAGAGGAGGCATAGCGCATTTGTACTCGAAACTCGAACTGAATCCCAAAATCCCCAAATCCTCAAACGACTGAGCTTCGATCCAGAACACCAAATTTTCCGACATCGGACTCAGAAATCTGAACTACGGCACCAAGCTCGACTCAGAAGAAAACAACAAAAAATGTTAAAACTCAAAAGCAAAAAAAATATTTAAATCTTAGTAGAAGCATACTCTTTGCACACATAAGCATGCATCATAATAGCCTCTATATACATCCATATTATAATCTGCATCCATAATGCATGTGTCTTTCAAACTGTGTTCTTTTCTTTTCTTTTTATATGATGCTCTCACCCCTCTACTAAAACATTAGTCACTTATTAAATAATAAAATTGACTCTAATAACTTATGATGCCTAATCCATTGACTATCCCGATCTAGAGGTGCTCTTGACTGGTTCAGAGGTAATTAACAGTAGGGGCTTGCGCCTACTGGAAGGAAAGGACCTGCAACAAACAATCAAACTCTCGAGAGACCCGAAACCACGTCGGTACCCTCATCCTTTGTCAGGTGGGTATTGATGTTTGAGTTTCGAGACGCTCGAGGGGTATCTGATCCGTATTTTTTCACCCCCACGGAGGTATCCCTAAATCCTATCCGAGGTGCCGACCCGAAAAAGTGCGAGACAGCGTGCGATCGCATTTTACTTTTTTTGGTCCATCTTCAATCAGCTTCACAGTCGAATTCGACTTGGCACATGGTACCTTCCGTTCTCGTCGTCGAGCTCTTTCGCCATCTACTTGACCGATTGTACGACTTTTCACTTCTCGTCACGGTATCACTTGTACTTCAGCAGTCTTCTCCATGACTGCAACATCATCACTCTCCTCAGTGATGATTTCGATCGTTGCGCCCTCTCGTGGCATCTCCTCAACTGCCACCACGCAACTTCCTAATGCAATCTCCTCCTCGACTGCCTCCTCGAAGAACCAAGGCTCGAAGTCTATCTCCTCTTCAGACTCTGAACTCGTCTTGTCAACTATCGCAACGGTCACCAAACCATCCCATTCATCTTCACTCTTCACGTCAATTGATGCCTTCTCCTTCAAGGCCACCACGACATTCTCTTCTTCATTCTTCAATTGGCACTTTCTCGCATAGTGCCCTTGTCGTTCGCGGTTATAACACACCACGCTTCTCCTGCGGAATTCACAATCAGCTCCATTGCCCTCCTGGCATCTTGGAGCTCCCCCTGAACACATGCACCTACAACACTCGTGCATAGTCTTCTCGGCCTTCTCAGTCACCGGCTGCCGTCTATGTTGGCTCCTATTCGACACTCTCTGTCGACCACTGTACAGGGCCATCTCGTCTTTTTCCTTCTTCGTCATCAACCCGGCAAGCTGCTTGGCAAGTGCCTCTTGACATGCCAATAAACTCTCTAGATCCAACAAGGATGGCTGCGTCTGCCACCCTTGAATTGCTGTCACGAATGCGCCAAACTCCGACCGCATCTCATTTATGATTATCCTTCGCATTCGATCTTCGCCAATCTTCGCATTGGCATCGAGTTGCTCAATCTCTCTACATAAATTCTTAACTTTTAGAAAGTACTCACTTACAGACATGTTGCCTTGCGAGATGTTCATAAACTCTCTCTCGAGAAGTTGCAACCGACTCGTGTTTTTCTTCGAAAACAGTGCGGCGAATGTATCCCATGTTTCATTCGGGCTCTCAACGTCTTCGATATGCGATAATAAACTCTTATCAACAGTCGTCTTTAACACGAACAAGGCTCTACCAGCCATCACCACCAACAACGTCCCACAAATCTTGTCCCTGCAAATAAGACTTGATACACGTACGCCAATCTCTATAATTATAATTGTTTAACTTCTCTATTAAGCTACTCATACTACTCAAATCTGACATATCGACACGACTAACTTCACTCAAGACATACGACTACTCAAACTATGACTCGATAAACCAAACTAACCCAACATATCCTATATACCAATTGTTGACTAATGATACACACAAACATACTTTTATTACTATCCAAATTACTAAGACAATAACTTATACTCTCTACTATACATAACAACTCTATATACTTCTACTATTCTAACTACAACAGCACACAACCACTACAACTACATTTTTGACACTAACTAATTTTCTTAATTAACTTTGGCGCGCACAACAAATGAGCACAACCTCATATTTATATGTGTTCTATGTCGGTTATTAGATATATCTAGATGCATAAGCATATTCTAGATTTGTCAACCACCGATTTATTAGTTAATATGGCTTCTTCCCAAATTTTCTAGTAAATTCTTGATAATGCTTTCCATTGGAGGCTTCTAGAGAAATCAAGTATTTATTCAATTTGGGCTGGATTAAGTCGGTGATGATTTCAACATATATCATGTCTTTTGTTATCGTCAATAATTAGCCAATTAGACAATTGCCCTAACGGATATTTTTGTATTGTAAACATTTACCCATTTTTCAATTCTTCATTGTTAGAACAGAACATTAAAGCAAATCTCAAATAGCTGCACAATTCACAAAAATTCACTATCTCTTATGCCTTTGTCATCGTAAGGATTGACTTAATTTTTGACACAAATATTTTTTTTATCATAAAAATGCATGGTTAGAGTTTTAGTTTGGATTTGGCATTTTGAGTTTTAGATTTTAGAAACTATTAATAAGGTAAAATCTGATATTTAATGACATAAAAAATTTATGATAAAATTCTCCATGCTTATAATATCCGAAATAAATATTAATATGTTCCCCAAAAAAGTGCATTTGCTGTGGTGTTCACTGCGATATTAAAGTTTTAAAAAGACGGTCGACTGACAGAATATTTTGACTGTGAGTGTCTCGTTACTTTGACCCGCGTGATTTTTGTGGTAAAGTGAAAATACATAAGGCATATTTGCAACTTGCAAGTTGCAACATGTACCGACCACTGGGGCCCATGGTGGTGGAATTTTGTGGAATTAATTTGGTTTTCGATGGCCCATGAGTTAACGGGTCTGTTTTGAATGAGAGAATCTTTTCTTTTATTTTATTTATTTTTATTAAAGTAGTTTATTACAAGTGGGGCAGAAGCTCGAACTAAAAACAAAATAAAAGAAATCAAAATTGTAAGATTTAAATTAAGAAAACAAATTCAAGACACTACACTACCCAATGTAACAAACTAACAATGTAGCAAGAATCAAACAACTAATTGAGCAGAACGTCTTCATCCATCTCTTTCCTTGAAGCTGTGTCAACATCTGCACCTGTATCAGTGAGTCAGTGACGATATATAGGACCCAATACTAGCTGAGTTTGGTCCCCATTGGTGGTGGCTGAAACTATCGGTCAAAATTATAAATAACTTTAATTAATTACGAAATTATAAAATAATCCGTTTTTAATATTTTTTTTAACACTGACTTCGCAGTTTCGGAATCTGAGATTCCGAAACTAAAAATTCTTAGTTTCGGAATCTCAGATTCCGAAACTAGCTAGTTTCGGAAACTCAAATGTCGAAACTAGCTAGTTTCGGAAACTGAGATGACGAAACTAGCTAGTTTCGGAATCTGAGATTCCGAAACTAGCTAGATTCCCCGCCAAAACAGTATTTACCCTATTTTTTTATGTTTTACCCTATAAAACCCCTATTTTAGGTACTTTTGTTTTTATTATACTTTATTACTTTTACTATTATACTTTACTTTAGTACTTTTACTATATTATTTATATAAAATTTTAAAATAATAAAAAATATTATTTATTAATACGTAAATTATTAATTTTTCAAATAGTATTTGGATATTAATACAATAATAATTTTTTTGTGTACTTTTGTTTTTATTATACTTTAGTACATTTACTATATTATTTATATAAAATTTTAAAATAATAACAAATATTATAAAAATTTTTAATTTTTCAAATACTTTCAAATAATATTTTTATATTATTTATGAAAACAACAAATATTAAAATTTTTATATTATTAATTTTTCAAATATTTTCAAATAATAATAAATATTATTAATTACAACAATTAATATTTTATTTTTTCCTTTAATGTAATAGTCTGAATGTATAGCCCTATGACATCTTCAAATATGACAAACGTGGTCTCATAATAGAACAGACGTGCTCTGAGAAAACATTATGATGGTCTGAAAAAGCTACGCGTGCTCTGAGAAAACATTATGATGGTCTGAAAAAGCTACGCGTGCTCTGAGAAAACATTATGATGGTCTGAAAAAGCTACGCGTGCTCTGAGAGAGCATTATGATGGTCTGAAAAAGTTTGACGTACTCTGAAAAAGTCTGAAAAGTATCACATGGAATTTAATTCATACTTTTTGTACCATACACCAGAGCTCCATCTATATAGAACTCTCCAGGTTCAGCCAGACACAATAATCTCCAACTTCTCTCCAACTTCTCTCCAACTTCTTCTTAAGAACTTTACCACCATGGAAAAAGGAAATAGCTCAAACTCCAACAATACAAAAAACCCGAATCCAAGTGACATTGTGAAAAACTATTGGGGATCATTCTTCCATTCTACTCTCAACGAAGAACAAAAACAAAGAGGAGAATGGACCGCAGTGTGTCGTCAATGTTCTCAAACTTGCCAATACAATGTGAATGAACCGTACTATGACATTCCCTTAAAATGGCATTACCTCGACCACGTAAAAGAACAGAAAGAAAGAGAAAGGCCGAAGCGTTATGACTGGTCAGAATACTTACCATCTAAACCGAAACCCCAAGAACAATATGTACGCCAGCCAAAACCCTTCTCTATGGTTGAATCCATTTTTAATTTTCGTGGAGACCACACAGTGATATGTACAAAGTGTGGTGAAATTTTCAATTACCAAGAAACCATCCTGCGTGAGCACTACTCTTACCACGATCGCCGTGAAGCGGAAGAAAGAGAAGCTCGGTACATAGAAGCCGAAAGAAAAAAGAGGGAAGAAAGTGACAGACTTACACACGAGTATTGGAGTAGGAGAAGAGAAGAGTCGGAAAAGAAAAGACTAAAAGAAGAAAAGGAGAAGGAGAAATGGCGAAAACAAATTCAGGACATGCAGATGCGCGATAGACTTCAAAAGGCAAAAAGAGAAGAAGAAAGAACAAATGCAGCAAGATGTATGGCAGAGATAGAAAAACAAGAGGCAGATGCGGCTTTCTGGAACGAAGCCGCTCATATGGCTGACAACGCCGGTGCCAGTAATCAACAGGACAATGAAAATGAAGAGGATGAACCATGGTGGGATGAAATTCTTCAATATGTAAAGAGTCAAGATCTCTAAGTTTTTAAACTCTAGAATGTCGTTTTTATTATTGTATTGGAGTAGTTTAGAATGTCGTTTTTATTATTGTTATTTAGTCATTGTAAATTATTTATGTTTTATAAATTCTTCTAACTTTTCTAATTGTATTAATTATTGTTCTTACAAATATTTCTAAGGTTGTTTTAATTTTGACAAAAAAAAATATAAACATTAAATATAAAAATAAAATAATAAGCAACAAAAAAAAAATTCAAAAGTGAAATTTCATAATATGAAATTTAACCATCTTTCAAATATTCTTTCATAATTGAAAATTATTTAAGTTTTCAAAAAAGTTAGGTGAAAATTAAAAAAAAGTTAGGTGAAAAAAGTGGGTGGAAATTGGTATGATGAAATGTATAAAAAAAACAAAAAGAAAAAGTATAAAAAAACAAAAAGTTTCTAAGGTTGTTTTAATTTTGACAAAAAAAAATATAAACATTAAATATAAAAATAAAATAATAAGCAACAAAAAAAAAATTCAAAAGTGAAATTTCATAATATGAAATTTAACCATCTTTCAAATATTCTTTCATAATTGAAAATTATTTAATTTTTCAAAAAAGTTAGGTGAAAATTAAAAAAAAGTTAGGTGAAAAAAGTGGGTGGAAATTGGTATGATGAAATGTATAAAAAAAACAAAAAGAAAAAGTATAAAAAAACAAAAAGTATAAAAAAACAAAATGTCTGTAAAATGTCGGTTAGATTATAGTTTCGGAATCTCAGATTCCGAAACTAGTTAGAAAAAAAAATAAAAATGAAATGCATGTAAAATGTCGGCAGATTCTAGTTTCGGAATCTCAGATTCCGAAACTGCGAAGTCAGTGTTAAAAAAAATATTAAAAACGGATTATTTTATAATTTCGTAATTAATTAAAGTTATTTATAATTTTTTCGGCTGAAACTATAATAAGTTGGGCCCTCAGCCCTCTTGAGTTGTTCTGCTTCTGCATGCAAAGGCTGTCGGGCCCATGTCCTGTCCAAAAAAAAAAAAATACTCAAGCTAAAGTATAAATAAAGTTGCATCTTTTACCAGCACCATGTTTAAACTTGAAAGTTGAAACACCTATTGGTTCCTCTCTAGCCTGATAGACCAGAGAAATCAGAAATGTTGCTCGAAAAGTTAAAAGGTCATTCCTAGAAGTATGTAAAAGAAAGGAGACTAGAGATGAGGTAAACTGCTATAATCAAGCCTAGAGTAGAGTAATCTAAACTTAAACTCCTAAAAGTAGACCAGCTGGAAGGTAAAAGAATAGCAACAGTTTTGGCAATCCAAAAAAAATACAATGAGGATCTTCATGCCATCTTTCAACTCCAAATTATCCTTCGTTAAGATTTTATGATTCAAGGCCAACAAAAAAATGACTTGACTTTCAAAGGTATTTTGAAAGGCCAAATACTGTCATGCTTTCGGACCAAAAACCCTCTACAGTTAAGGAATTGATAGACAGAGGAGATAGTAAAACCCTTATTTACCCAATGCCAAGTAGCTCTGTCAACAGTCAACAGCATCAGAAAACTGATAAGACTACATAAACGTAAGAAGATTGAACTTTTTTTCTCTTGAAATCCCTTGATGCCCCTCTTCTAAGAGAAAACTTTCGTCTAACATCTTTCCAGACTTCAGATTCTCTTTCTTATATTTATCAAAAACAAAAAGAAACTGTCTATCTATATTACCCCTGTTCTTCCATAGCCGTACCGGTATCGGGTGCATATCAGATGTCGGTGTGCCACCGATATGGTACCGGTGTGTGTCTGGTGCGCCATGTGATGAACCCAGTTATTTTAATTTGTTTGACTTACTGATACGGTCCCGATACGGCACGAGTGCGCCACATGGTGAACCCGATTATTTTAAACTCTAAATATTAAAAGTTTGATCGGACTTCTAATGAAAAATCGAAAATTTCATATCAGCTCACCGATTCTCATCATATTTAATGATATATACATCATTAATGAAAAATTAGATTGAAACAGAGAAAATCAAATTAGATGGACGTATATCAAGTTCTGTAACTCTGTCAACACAAACCAGTAGATCTCCCATATATTTATTGACAACATGGCATTGTATCAAATCATAATATGAGGCACATTTTGCAACATCACTCTCAGGAAACAACCACCACTTGTTTACCAACATTCCGGCCTTCATAAAGACCAATAGGGCAGTCGGCGCGTTTTCTAGCCCCTCGGCGATGTCTTCAACATAAGTTATCTTGCCTTCTTTTATGTACTGCGCCGTCATTTCCTCAAACGTGCAGTATTTTGTAAAATGATCTGCAACTATGAATCCGCTTTGGTATGAATTGATTGTAAGAATTTGCAGACACAATTCTATCCTAACCCAAGATCATCTATGCAGAAATAAATTAATAATGCAGCGGAAACTTACAATCCATCTCTTAATGCCTTCAAACGCAGTACAATAATATTTTTATAAAATCAACGGCTCATATAAGAGCTGTACTGTATATGTATTTGAATGAGGAAAATTAAATTAGATGGACGCACATCAAGTTCTGTAACTCCGTCAACACAAATGATCATTAAATCTCCCATAGCAAGGGAACCCACTTATTAACGACATGGCATTGTATATCAAATCACAATATAATTAAGGCACATTTTGCAACATCACTCTCTTGAAACAACCACCACTTGTTTACCGACATTGCGGCCTTCAAAAAGGCCGATCAGGGCAGTCGGCGCGTTTTCTAGCCCCTCGGCGATGTCTTCCACATAAGTTATCTTGCCTTCTTTTATGTACTGCACCATCATTTCCTCGAACTTATAGTAGTTTGCAAAGTGGTTAGACACCAAAAATCCTTCCATCCTGATTTGCTTTGCAACAATCTGGGATTAATAAGCTTTTAACTGTTACCAACTCATTTTCTCAAAAAGAGCTTGCACAAGAAGTCCCCTAATTAAACATCAGATCAGAGATTGCTCAAGTTGAAAAAAAAAACATTTTACTGATTGCACCTGAAATATATTACGAATGCCGTCAAGTTCGACCAGGTTGTACTGAGAGATCATCCCGCATGCAGCAATCCTGCCATGTAAACGCATGTTCTGGAGCACCGCCTCCAAAGTTGCACCACCAACATTCTCGAAATATATGTCAATACCTTCGGGGAAGAACCTAAATATGTAATAATGAAGAGCATGTGAAATAAATGCTCGTTTTAAGGAATTGAAAAATGCCATTAGTCTGAGTGCCATGAGATTACGGCAAATTCAAATTTTTTTTTGGAGACAATAGACCATGCAGATGGTCACAATACATAATTATGCTAATAAACATAAATAAAAATTGATGGTGTAGTTAAATTGACTTGTTTCTGCAGACTGTAAAAAATTGAATATCTATCTCAAAGAAAAAATGCTCACATGTCACCATTAAATGTAGCCAATTTCTAAATTATTTTGGTTGCATATACAATTAAAATCCAAAAATTGCAAAGGAAATCACCTTTGTAATGCTAGATTTAAGTCAGATTCCTTCTTGTAATTGAATGCATTGTCAAACCCAAATTTGGTTTTCAACAGTTCTACCTGTTTAAAGAATACCAAAAAGAACAATAATGAAACAACAACAAAAGTCATACAATATGAATTACCAGAATTTCAAAATAACCTCACAATATTAAAAATAATTTTAAACCTTTTCATCAGAACCAGCACTACCAACAACGTAGCAACCCATAAGTTTGGCAAATTGCCCGACAAGCTGCCCGACTGCACCGGCCGCAGCCGATACAAACACATATTCCCCTTTCTTTGGGGCTGCTATTTCATGAAATCCTACGTATGCTGTAAAACCTGGCATTCCTGCATGAAAACAAAAGAAATTGTAACTAATTATAAGATGCAACTGTAAACAATACATAATACATCCACATAATTCAACTAATATACGCTAACAAGATCATGGATTCAATTTTTAGCATAGTTATGAATTGCAAACTAAACATTTGAGGCTATATATACTCTCAAGTTGAATGTATGAAAAATACAGAAGCAACTTGATACTTACCGAGAATGCTGGTATAATGTGAAAGAGGTATCTCGGGATGGTTAATCTTGAAAATAATTTGGGGATTTGAAATGAGGCTGTATTCTTCCCATCCTGTCATGCCCCAAACCAACTCTCCTACTTTGAAATCCGGATGTGTAGAATCTACTACTTTACTCACTCCATACCCTGCTATAACCTGTTACAAACTTACATATAAGAGAAAAAACAACTATTTGAAGAAGCAAGTAATAATAGGTGAAAAGTGAATGAAACCTTCTGCTCAGTCTTCAAATATCATAACAGGCTGGGACTCAACGATAATTAATTAATTATTTATTTATTTATTATTTATTATTATTATTATTATTATTATTATTATTATTATTATTATTATTATATTTAATTGGAATATATAGGGGATTATTTCTGGCAATTTATCGAACACCTCATGTGCTATTAAAATCTCACTTGAATTTTGAGCAGTTTTAAATCCCCCAAGACAAAAGCGCACACTCAATGATCAATAACTATACAATCTATCTAACTAAGAAATAAGTGTTGCAAACAATACTACAATTAAAAAGTCTCTCATCTTGCATGTGACCTAATGACTTAGTGGTAAAAGCACTAATTGGCCTCGAAGAGTTCAAGTCCCACATACGTTTTTAATTTCAGAAAAAAATAGATAACAAAGAACTCACTCTCTCTCTTTACGTCTCTCACCCGCAAAGAGAAGGAAAAATAAAATATAAAAAAGATAGTGCTATAATAGACTCACGAGAAATCAACAAGCTTTATAAGTCTAACGCACACTTAGCAATCAATGACTCAAATCACAAATTATAATATACCTCTATTGTTTTTCTAGAACCACTCAACCAAGTGCTCGCACTCTATTTATTCTTAAGAAAAAAAAATACATATAATCCCGCTACAATATTAAAAAAAAATTGAAGAGGAGAAACTATTTTTAGTAATTCAGAAATCATTATAAGTAGAAGTAAAAAAAAAAAAAAAAAGCGCCGTCACGAGTCAGCCCAATATAAGATAATTTGGACAACATTGCCCAACATATACAATCATATCATTATTTCATTTCTTAGGTAGCTAGCTAGAACTAGAAACATTTTTGGGGAGACGTCAATTAAGTACCAACCAAAACTCACAATTTGTAGTGTAGTAGGCTGTCAGCATCAGATCGGACAATCAATTAATAACATACATGACTCTCAAGGTAAAATTTTAAATAGAATTATTAATTGCCAACCTTTTTCGACTTTAGATCTGAAATATCAATAACACTTTCCAAAAAATAAAAAGGATAGAGTGCGACAAACATTTTTTTATTTTATTTGTTCTACAATGACATCAGTAATTGACTAAAGCTATTAACAATCTATGTTTTAGGACATTTTTTTATCTGTATATACTTTATAAGAAGTGGTCACTCTTTTTCTGACTGCCGTGGGATGTGGTCCACCCAGCAATTGATTTTAAACTACACACTTTCTTGAAAATGTAACTTTTATATTAATTATGTTATATTAATTATGAAATTATCTGATATGTAACTTTTATTTATTTTGTTGTTTTGATGATGAATCTGATGATCATGATATGTAACTCACACATGTTCCATTTTTTTTTTTCAATTAATAAAATGCCTACGGGCTTTATATTAAAAAATCAAGAATAAAAAGACAAGTGTAATTGATTATCTCAACTATCTTCTATTACAATTTACAAATTTTACTGTGTTAACTGAAGTAACTAGGACTTGGTTTGGAAATTAATCACAATTCAAAGTACAAGAATGAATCCAAATAATTATGTTATTGGTCTGCAACTTGCAATTCGTCGGTACAAAAATAGCAAAGTATTCCTGAAAATGTTTTAATTAATGGAGCTAGGTTGATACCTCGCCGGGAACGAAGTCCGGTACATAGGAGGGTGTCTCGTGCTTCGTCATCCGACCCCGCATGTAAGGGTCACAAGAGAGGTAGAGGTTCTTCAGCACAATTGTATCTTTCGACCCCTCTGGCACCTTCAACTCGACCGCCTCCGTTGCCACCACCTCCATGTCACTCTCTGTCGCCTTCCCCGTCACATAGTTCTTCAGTAACACCTTCATCTTTCTCTAGATTTCTCTCTGTCTCTCTGAAATTTTCCTTTTCAGGGGATGCTCGGTAGGTATAATAAGGAAGAGAGCGTTTGATGTATCTAGTGCAGGCTAATCGAATCATATATATAATTTGGCGTTGATTTGACTCGTTGGATGTATCTAGTGCAGGCTAATCGAATCATATATATAATTTGGCATTGGTTTCACTCGTTGGATGTATCTAGTGCAGGCTAATCGAATCATATATATAATTTGGCGTTGGTTTCACTCGTTGGATGTATCTAGTGCAGGCTAATCGAATCATATATATAATTTAGCGTTGGTTTGACTCACTGTTCCTCGCGCTGTGCACAGTAATCAAATCCAAGCCGTTCAATCTCAGTAAGAAATCCTCACCGTCCGATTAGTTATTCCTCTCCGTTGGATCTGGTCCTTCTCGAGAGTTCGGATGGTTGATTGGTTGTCTTCGTTGACCCGACCCCCGCTCTCCAATCCAAATCCTGCGTCTACTGTCAATCTCCAATCCAAATCCTGTGTCTACTGTCAATCGCGCTATTAGCGCATAAAATGACAAAACTGCTAAAGTCGTGGGTTCCACTTTGATGCTCTTCTCTCAGTTGCAATAACGCAATTCAATGTGTGAGCTCACTCAACTGCTCAAGACCGACCCACTATGCACCGAGTCGTGCAGATGCTCGAGACTGATGTCATCACACCATGCCCATTTGTCATTTCATGATTCGTTTATTCTTTTGCTTCTGAATTATGCAAATGCATTTCATTCCCTGTTTTAATTTAGGTGATCTTCTCTAAGGTTACTAATGGGAGAGACCCTGCTTTTGAATAACATTCTATTATTATCATCATGTGTATGTAATAACTCATGAGAGGATCCTTAAAACCGGTTAATCTAAAACATTGAGTTCTATCAAAGGAGTTTTAATTTTTTTTTTTCACTAAAGATGTAATTTTGTGATTTTAAAGATCCGTTGGACCAGGAACCAATTATTATTATTATTATTATTATTATTTTAGTTAAATTTCAGGTGCTGTATTAGTGTTAAAAATATTCTTTATAGATCCGGAAGAGGATGTCTGCGCTAGAACTCTTTTGAACTTTTCTTTTTTGAAATCTCTTGAACTTTAGTCTACCACCTTTCTAGACTTCAGATTCTGCTATGTTACCCTGGTTCTTCGATAGCCGTATCGGTACTGGGTGCATATCAGATGTCCGTGTGTGACCGATATGGTACCGATGCGTGTCGATGCGCCACATGGTGAACCCGATTATTTTAAACTCTAAATATTAAAAGTTTGATGGGACTTTTAATGAAAAATCAAAAATTTTTTGTCGGCTCACCGATTCTCATCATCTTTAATGATATATATATCATTAACGAAAAATTAGATTGAAACAGAGAAAATTAAATTAGATGGACGCACATCAAGTTCTGTTACTCTGTCAACACAAACCATTAAATTTCCCATAGCCAGGGAACCCACTTATTAACGATATGGCATTGTATATCAAATCATAATATAAGGCACATTTTTCAACATCACTCTCTGGAAATAATCACCACTTGTTTACCGACATTGCGGCCTTCAAAAAGGCCGATCAGAGCAGTCGGCGCGTTTTCTAGCCCCTCGGCGATGTCTTCCACATAAGTTATCTTGCCTTCTTTAATGTACTGCACCGTCATTTCCTCGAACTTATAGTAGTTTGCAAAGTGGTCAAACACCAGAAATCCTTCCATCCTGATTCGCTTTGCAACAATCTGGGATTAATAAGCTTTTAACCGTTACCAACTCATTTTCTCAAAAAGAGCTTACACAAGAAGTCCCCTAATTAAACATCAGGCCAGAGATTGCACAAGTTGAAAAAAAAAAATTTTTTTACTGATTGCACCTGAAATAAATTACGAATGCCCTCAGGTTCGACCAGGTTGTACTGAGAGATCATTCCGCATGCAGCAATCCTGCCGTGCAACCGCATGTTCTGGAGCACCGCCTCTAGAGTTGCACCGCCGACATTCTCGAAATATATATCGATACCTTCCGGGAAGAACCTATATATGTAAATCATAATGAACAGCATGTGAAATAACTGCTCGTTTTAAGGGAGTGGAAAATGAAAATTGATATTAGCCTGAGTGCCATGAGGCCACGACAAATTCAAATTTTTTACTGAGACAATAGACCATGCAGATGGTCACAATACATAAGCATGCTAATAAACATAAATAAAAATTGATGTAGTTAAATTGAACTTGTTGCTCCAGACTGTAAAAAATTGAATATTTATCTCAAAGACAAAATGCTGAAATGTACCATAAAGTTTTATGCAGCCAATTTCTAAATTCTTTTGGTCACATATACAATTAAAATCCAGAAATTGCACAAAGAAAATCACCTTTGTAGTGCTAGATTTAAGTCGGATTCCTTCTTGTAGTTGAATGCATTGTCAAACCCAAACTTGTTTTTCAACAGTTCTACCTATTTAAAGAATAAAAAAAAGAAAACAATAAGGAGACGCCAATAAAAGTCATAAAATATGGATTACATGAATTTCAAAATAACCTCACAATATTAACAATAATTTTAAACCTTTTCATCAGAACCAGCACTGCCAACAACATAGCAACCCATAAGTTTGGCAAATTGCCCGACAAGTTGCCCGACTGCCCCTGCCGCAGCCGATACAAACACATACTCTCCTTTCTTTGGTGCTGCTATTTCATGAAATCCTACATATGCTGTAAAACCTGGCATTCCTGCATGAAAACAAAAGAAATTGTAACTAATTATAAGATACAACTGTAAAGAATAGATAATACATCAACACACTTCAACTGCCATACGCTACCAAGATCATGGATTCAATTTTTAGCATATGCAGTTATGAAGTGCAAACTAAATATTATATGAAAAATACAGAAACAACTTGAGACTTACCGAGAATACCAGTATAATGTGAGAGAGGTATCTCAGGATGGTTGATCTTGAAAAAACTTTGGGGATTTGAAATGAGACTGTATTCTTCCCATCCTATCATGCCCCAAACTAGCTCTCCGACTTTAAAATCCGGATGTGCAGAATCTACTACTTTACTCACTCCATATCCTACTATAACCTGTTAGAAACTTACATACAAGGGTAAAAAGATCTGATGAAGCAACAAAAATAATGTGAAAAGTGAATTATGTCTTGTGCTCACTCTTCAAATATCATAACAGTGTGGAAATCAAGTATCTAAATTTTTAATTTTTTCGTAGCATGTTCAATTAGGAATATATATATGCACAAGAGGTTTTTTTTTTTTTTCTTTGGCAATTCGTTACCTTATGTGCGTCCAAAATCTCACGTGAATTTTGTGACTTTAAAATCTGCCAAGACTAAAACGCACACATGAGCAATAACCATACAGTGTATTTAACTAAGAAATAAGAGAGGAAAACAACGCTCCAACTAAGCGTGTTTGGATTTGAGGAAATGGAAGGAAAAAATGGGAGAGGAAGGGAACTGTGAAAGTTATCCTGTTTGGATTGGGATTTTTAGGAAGGAAAATTTTTTACTCGATGGAAACCATTTCCTTCGACAATTTACTTCCTATTCAAAAAATTTACACCCCGAATTGGAGTGTAACCCAAGGAAAAAATGTGTCGCTCTTTTCCTTGTACAACGATGCCCTTTTTAGAATGAGCCACGATTTCAAATCTTCGTCGTTGCTCTTCAGGTCTTTCATTCAAATAGTTTGCTTCGTCTCCATGTTATCTCTCTGCTAATATCATCTTATTTTATTTTATGATTATTTTTGCTCGTGTCATCTTATTTTATTTTCTTATTATTTTTTGCTCGTGGCTCCCGTTTGGAAGTATTGATACAATTAAAAATCCAGCTTTGTCAACGTCAATTAGATTGCACCAATTATCGATCGGTGAATAGTTTTTTAATGTATACATCTCTTGTATAGTTACTATTCTTTATACATAAAATTATGTTTGTAAAGATTGGAACTCCAAAAGACGTACAGGATCTATTGTTGTTATTATATTTAATATTTAGCAATTCGTCATTTGAATCTATATGAAGAATTCAAGGGTATATTAGTCAACTGTTGGATAATTCATACGATTTTACTTTCATTTAATTGGATTATCCAAAGAAGAAAAAGGAAGAAAGGAAAATTCTTTCCTTCTCTTTTGTTAATTATCCAAACAGAATGATGTTAAATATTTTCCATTCCATTCCATTCCGTCCATTTTTCCTTCCATGTTTTTCCTTCCTTTTCCTTCCTTTCATGTTATCCAAACACAGTAAAGAGCCTCCCATCCTCAAGAGAAGGGAAAAGGAAAAAAAAAAATGCTACTTTAGGTTGAATTAATAGAGCTAAGAGAAACCAACAAGCTACATTACACAAATTACAAATTCTAATGCCGATATAAGTCTAATGCACCCTCATCAATCAATCACTCAAATCACAAACTCTAATATACCTCTATTGTTATATTCTAGAACCAAGTACTCACACTTTATTTATTTTTAAGAAAAAAAACTCCCGCTACAATATTAAAAAAAAAATGAAGAGGAGAAACAGTTTAAGTAATTCAGAAATCATTATAACTAGAAGTAAAAAAAAAAAAAAAAAAAAAAAAAAAAAAAAAAAGGTGCGCCGTCACGAGTCAGTCCAATATAAGATAACGTGGACAAAATCACTCAACATATATTAAAATTGTATCACTATTGCATTTCTTAGGTAGCTAGCTAACTAGCTACAAACATATTTTGGGGAGACCTCAATTGAGTACCAACCAAAACTCACAGTTTGTTGTGTAGTAGGCTATCGGCATCAGATTGGACGATCAATTAATCGCATACATGACTCTCAAGTTAAAAATTTAAATAGAATTATTAATTGCCAACTTAATTCGAATTTAGATCTGAAATATCAATAACACTTTACAAAAAAAAAAGGAAAGACTGCGCCAAATATATTTTGTTTTATTTGTTCTACAATGACGTGTAATTGACTTCACAGCGATCACAAATTTTAGGACATGTTTTCTATCTGGATACTTTATAAAGAAGGCGTCACACTTTTTCTGACTGCCGTGGGCTGTGGTCGACCCATCAATTGAATTTAAACTACACACTTTCTTGAAAATGAAAAAATTGTGTCCTTGTAGCGAACAAATATAATTATGTTAGATTAATTACGAAATTATCTGATATGTGTAACTTCTATTTATTTTGTTGTTTTGATGATTAATCTGATGATCCTGATAAGTATAACTTGCGTGTAAACGATTAAGTGCGACGCTGCAACTCACACATGTTCCATTTTTTTCCCAATTAAAAAAATGCCTGTGGGCTTTATATATAGAAAAAAAAAAAGCATGAATAAGAAACACAAGTATAATTGATTGTTTTAACTATCTTCTATTACAATTTACAAATTTTACTGTGTTAACCGAAGTAACTAGACTTGATTTGGAAATTAATCAAAATTCAAAGTATGCTGTGTATTAAAAATTAAAAGCTTCAAACACAATATGTCATATCTAAGATTTTTTAAAGTGTGTAAACTTCCAACAAAAGCAAGGTGGAAATCACCTGTAGAAGAACCGAAGTTTTCGGGGGAAAAAAAAATCTAGGAAATGTCGTTTAAATTATTTGTGGCCATGAGAATCAATTTTATTCTCTGAATTGTGCATAAAATAGATAAATGGAATACAATTAATTTTCTTTAACGAGAACCAAGAGAAGAACCAGTCTTTTTAGAACACAGAGAGAAAACATAAGAAAGAAATTAAAAAGAACAATTTTCTCTAAAGATATAAAAAAAATAGAAAAGCTTTGGTTTAGAGAGTGAATCCAAATAATTATGTTTTTATTCTGCAACTTGCAATTTGTCGGTATAAAAATAGCAAAATATTCCTGAAAATGTTTTAATGGAGCTAGGTTGATACCTCGCCAGGAACGAAGTCCGGTACATAGGAGGGTGTCTCGTGCTTCGTCATTCGACTCCGCATGTACGGGTCACAAGAGAGGTAGAGGTTCTTCAGTACAATTGTATCTTTCGACCCTTCTGGCACCTTCAACTCGACCGCCTCTGTCGCCACCACCTCCATGTCGCTCTCTGTCGCCTTCCCCGTCACATAGTTCTTTAGTAGCACCTTCATCTCTCTCTAGATTTCTCTCTGTCTCTCTGAAATTTTCCTTTTCGGGGGATGCTCGGTAGGTAAGGAAGAGAGCGTTTGATGTTTCTAGTGCAGGCTAATATTGTTCATACGTACATGCTGTGGGTAAAACATGTGGTCCAAAAAATGAATGGCAATGCTGACACGCGTCTGATAAATATGTTCCAGTAGCCTTCAATTCTGATGCCTTTCAGTATTTAATACTTAATTGGAATTATAAAAATTATTATTCCTGACGAAGAAAATATTAGTGCAAATTAATATGTCGACAGTTAACGTTAGCAGTGATGATAGACAAAATGAAGGAAATTGCACAGATTTCACATATTTGGTATGATTATTTCTTGAAAACATAGTACGTCTCTATCGAAAATATTACAGATTATCATTTTTTTTTTTTGTTATCGTAAATAGTTAGTCAATTACCGTTAACGGATAATTTTTACCCGATTTTCATTTTTTATTGCTTAAGCAGAAAATTAAAACAAATCTAATATAGCTGCACAATTCTCAAACTTTCACTCTCTCTTATGTCTATTGTCATTGTAAATATTTAATTAATTACTGTAAACAAAATTATTTTTATCAGAAAAATAGATAAAATTTTAGTTTGGATCCGAAAATATAAGCTCTGCTTAAAAAGGACAAAATATGATATTCTGTGACATAAAAAATTTATGATAAAATTCTCCGAGTTTCACTCGAAACCAACGTGTTTGACTCTGTGTCCTTCAAACTCAATCGAATCTCAATTTTCGAGATTACAACAATTAATAAAACCGCTCAATTCTTTTCTTTATAATAAAATCTCGTTAGAGATCAAATATTTTATCTTTTATAATTTAATTACTATTTTTTTAGAATTTTAGAAAATTCTCAATCTAATTAGTCATGAACCCTCCGATTTTGAAAAATTCAAAAGAAATAGTTAAAATTTGAAAAAAAAAAAATGTTCAATTTGGTCTCCAAGGAGATTTCAATGAAGATTATATTGAGCAGTTTGGATCGACTGTTTAAAATTTCAATAAAATTTCAATAGTATAGTTTTGTCCCAATTTAACGTCAAACCTGTTTAATTTCTAGCATTATCAAAGTTCCTTGTGTAAATAATATCCGAACTAGATATTAATTAATTTGGGGGAAAAAATAAAAAAAAGGTACATTTTGCTTGGAGGCCACTGCGACACTGAGAAGGCGGAGTTTGTTGTTGTCAATAGCCCATTAGTAAACGAGCTGAGATTTCTTTTTGAAAGAGAGAAGCAGCAGCTTAAACATTTGACATCCCAATGGCATTATTTCGGGAAGGAGAGACGAATCTGATAACTATTGTAGCTTGAATTAGAGGGATCCAATTTATTCTGGCCGTTTCTTTCTGCATCAAGATTAGAACGCGCACAGATGTCAAATAAATCTTAGATTAGAACTAGATGAGGAAATGCTGACTGGGATTAGGATTTAAATGATTGTAGGAACTTTGTTTACAAGCCAGTAAAGCAAAGCAAATCAACGCAAGAAAAGAGAAAGTTATTGTAAAAGAATCTTAAATGTAAAGAATAGATTGTTTAGAAATCCATTAATTAAACTCAGAGAAAATTACAATTGTAAGCTTATAATTAATTGAATCATAAATTAAGAAAATGTAACATGTACAGTATATTAGATGGCCACAATCGGCACTTATCTGGAACTCTCCTAATACCACAAAAAAGATCCCCCTCTGGACCGACTTATTGTAACCACTGTCATTATACAAAAATCAAGAGCCACCGTATTACGACATCACTCATGAGAAACCACCACCACCTGTTTACCAACATTTTTCCCCTCAAAGAGGCCGATCAGTGCGCTCGGCGCCTTTTCAAGCCCTTCAGCGATGTCCTCCACGTAAGTTATCTTACCTTCTTTTATATACTGTACCGTAATTTCCTCAAACTTGCGGTAGTTTGCAAAGTGATCTGAAACTATGAATCCTTCCATACGAATCCGCTTTGGTATGATCTGTAATTCATCTAGTCAATCAGCCAAAATATATATTTCTTTTTTGGGAAAAAAAAAACAGCGGTAATATTGCACACCAGTTTCTTAACAATCGAAAGCGTTCATGAATATTCTTTCCCACAATTACAACATTCGAGAAATTGATTGCAAAAACCATTTCTTTTGAAAACAATTTGTATTGATGAAATAAGTTCTCTTTAATTCATAAGGGTCCAACATTTGTAAATGTTATTTAGTGCACAGTGATGATATAAATGCAAAGTGGTTTTCTCATTTATTATAGAATTAAACAGAAAAAGGCATAAATAGTTAAATAGCTTGTTAAAAATCATTAGATCGTTTTAACTGCCTTAAATACATTTTCTATGTGTATTGTAGACCCTGTAAACAGCTTTGCTGCAATTGAACAACTCAAACACGAAATCATCAAAAACAGAAGTGTAATTGCACAAAATTGAAATCTGGAAGTTGAGAAAAACACAAGATGACTTGCTTTAACTCTCTGCATCAATCTAAACACTCAAAACAGGTTCAACTGGACTCAAATTGGGTACTGAATCCAGCTCAATTACTGTAACTTGAGTTACATGAAAGTTCAAAGTCAAAACAAAAACGCAAAAAAAAGTACACACTTCTGCCATGTGCCTCATACATCAAATTACAACATCCCAAATTAAATTAAAGGCATAGAATTAGTAAAAAAAATCTCCTGAGGCTGTTTGAATGGTGACTGGTCTCAAAGGAGCCCTCTACGGGGCCCATTAGCCAAGTCAGATCAGTCCTAATTTGAGACAGAGGTACCTCAGTCGAAATCTCCCTCTTCCAAACATCTCCAAGTAAAATTGACCTCAGGTTTGTCCTCAAAATATTCCTACGAGTGTGGGAAACCTCTTCCTGGTAGGAGACGACGGCCAGAGAGCTTCCAAGGCCATCAATGGCGATCTGAGCTTCCTCAGGTACTAGGTGCCAGTAGGTGTCACCACAACGTTAACGAAGCCCATAATTCTCTTTTCCTTGTCTCCACGATTCGAAGTAACCTAGCCTCGACGGAAATAATGGCCGAACTCGCCGCAATTTCATCGGAGAAGAAACGAGGGTTTTTCTGCAAAATTACCACGGTTCGACGGAGAGGGAAGAGGCTAAATTCGAGTTCTTCGAGATTTTCTGTTTTCCCTACTGTTTTCTGGAAAAAGGGAGAACAAGGCAAACTGATAAATGACCTACAATTAAAATAAATTAACTTACAAAAGAGGCAAATTGAAATTCATAAAGTCGTACCGGAACTTTGGCCCCTCGTGACCTCAGGAGGTCGTATACCTCGGTGTTACCATAGTACTTTGCATCAGCTGCAGGCTGGATTCAAATAAAATTAAAATAACACACAAAATTACAAAAGGGCGAAGGTCACTAGTAAAGGTAAAATGCATGTAGAAACAGAAACAAAAAATTATTATTCAAATGTGGCAAATCTGATGTCACAATTGAAGGAAAATAAAAGAATTCATTGACCTGTTTCCCCTAAATGCAGACTAAACCTTTTGTGGAATAGTATCTATAAATATTTATGAAAACTAGTCATTTCAAATGTTCAAGAGTTTTAGATACAACTGGCATTGGAGACTGGGTTGAGTTTGTCTATTATTAGACCCATTATAGAATGTTCCCAATGCCTGACTGCACTCTATGGAAAACCAGCAGTTGCTGCAAAACATGTACCAGTATTGGTTCATACCAGTCCATATTTGCAATAGATATCATGGGTCTTTTGTTGCTATGGTGCAAATGTTACAGTACATACCATGATATCAGTATTGAACTGTACATCTGTACCGCTAGTGGGAAAATACAATAACAGAACCACTGATGATGCAGCTTGTGATCCCAAATTATCTATCAACCCACCATACCAGCACCAGAACTCAACCAGCTATACAGTACCAGCCCTCAACCCTCTTTTAAAATTGTAAATGAAGTCATGAAGCTCCTTACTGTGCTTCCCCACCGGTCTCTGGCATTGATGTTAGCTCTCCACCGAAGCAACAACTTAACTACCTCCAAGTGCCCCTCACAAGACGCTATGTGCAATGCGGTCCTTCCATCCAAATCAATGCTATTCACGTCAATCCCTTCCTTCAACAACTCCTCTACCTGAAATTAGTATTTTTTTTTTTAATAAATATAATACTATTCTCAATCACATTGTCTGCAATAGATTTTTGGTAGACATGGTAAAACAGGAGTTCCTGGGCCCAAATCTGACATGTCCCTTATTTTATTACAGATTGAGGCACATATAGCATTTGTAGCTGCACAAACTTGTTGTTCTAGACTCAGGATGCCTTGGACAAATACCACATGCAGCGTTTCATGATTATGGCATTATATAGTTTATAATTTAAATTTCCTTTCTTTATCACCAGCATTTAGCTGGCCACTTAACAGTATCAAAGGAGGTAATCTATTGCCTCGTCAGCTTATGTTATGTGGCAAATTGGTTGGTCAATGGTTAACATACCCCATCTAATTCACCATGGCTTGCCATAAACAACAACTGCATTGTCGAGTCGAGGTTCTCAGGCACTGATTGTTGGGACCCAGTAGATCCAGTTGAGCCCCCTGGGTCTGGCTCCCTCCGGTTCGGATCGAGCGACGACTGCCTCCCGTAAGTAAACCTGTTGGCGCTCACTTGGCGGGCCAGGCCCAGAGCTGAGGCCTGACGCCAGAGCTGCATGCCGGCAGCCTTGGATAAGGAGGCACCGGCTGATAGCTGACGTGAAATTCCATTTTTCAGTTTTGTGGCCACCTCCATTTATTTAAGGTCTGGATAGGTGCAGAAGGGGTAAAGGTATTCTAAGATGTAGTAGCAATTTCTTCTATTCTGAGGATACTATGATCTGAAAATAGTGCAATTAGAAGATATATCAGATGCTAAAGTTTGTGAAGGTTATGGTTTTATCAGAGAATAAAAAAGTTAGAAAAATAAAAATGAATTATTCTGGACAAGATTTCTGGTGATAAAGTTAATTAGATATTGTAGAAATGATATTGATTGATTTTTGCTTCACTCATAACAAAACTTTTCGTCAAAGAGATCTGAAATAATTACTTAAACTGATGATTTCAGTTAGGAAAATTTACATTTGAGTTGCCTTGCATCTTGGAATATTCACCCAAATTCACAAAAAAAAAGAAACAACAAATCTTTCAATTATTACCTTAGAACCTCTTCATTTCCACCTCCATTAGCCGAAATTTACCTGAAACATGAAGAATTTGGTAAATTAAGAGAGGTTTAACCTGGAATTAACTCATCAAAGAAACGCAACAACACTATAAATTACCTTCAGTGTACATCTGACATCATTTTGAGATCTGAGCTTCTCGGATCGAACAAAAGAAGGTATTTTATTATATTATATTATAGAGTGTTGATTTCTTTCTTTTACTTGCTTTTAGTATCGGACATTGCACATATCTAAATATATAATTTTTATGGCTGCAGAGAACCAAAGAGCATGATTACTGGTTCGAGACATTGCACATATGCTCTCAAGCAATACAACATGGATGGAGGTGAGATAAGTAAGAAGGCATGACATCTCTCTAGCTTTGTTCAGCCAATGTTGCCTCCATATCCTTGCTCAAACTGTTGGATTTACTGGATAGATATTGGCTTTCCTGGATAGATGAACTTTGTGTCTTTCATTGATTAGATACTGTTTGTTTGTAACTGTTGCATTACTGGAGTATAGATATTGGCTTTACTGTTTGTTTGTAACTGATATAATTATGATTGTACTTTAATTATTGATTGTATTTGAAATGATAGTCTGATCCATGGAAAAAGTTTTTTTTGTATAGCTTCTAAATTGTTCTCTCTTGTTGCTCATTAGATAATTATTAAATGTGTATAGCTTCCCTTGATACATGTTTCCTTAAAATTTGTCTAAATCTGAAATAAAAATAACATTGCATGGGCATTTCTGGAAGCAATTATTGGCCAGATAGATTTCTTAACAGTACAGTTTCTTTTTTAAAAAAAACAGCTTTGGTAATACTTCACTTTTGGACGGTACAGGAACAAGACTGAAATCTGCATTGAAATTAAAGTTCTATAAGTTAATTGTAAGATTGCATTTAGTAAGCAATAGTAGAAATTTAAGGACTGGATTGCAAAAGTTACAATCAAGTTTGTCACTGTTGTCAGGGATGAGAAAACTACTACATTTGAGATATCCATAAGATGACATGACACTCACTTTAACTTGATGAATATGCTAATCCTATAAATGAATATCATTAGTGCTAGCTGGCTATGTATCTGGATTGCTCACTGAAATTTGAGTCAAATATTTCCTTTCTGTCAAATATTACTCGCATCCAACACTGAAGTAATTAATTGAATATAAGCACAACCACATATCCACATATGATGGTATTAAGGATGGAACAGCTCATGCCTTCTTCTTAACGTGTACCATACATGATGGTATTAAGGATGGAAATTCCTTCGTACCATTTGTACCAAATCTATGTGCATGTCTATGTGCATGAAAATTCCATTTGTACCAAATCTTCATTTACTGGTTTCAACACCCTTCCCTCAATTCTCATTGTACCAAACCCATAGACATGCTCTCTCTATTGCTCCGATACTAAAGGATCCATCCTCGTAAAACATATCAGTACCATTCTCCCGACATGACCGTACCAGGTAGCGGTACCCCCACCAAACCAAGCAGACATGCCTCAAACTAACCTCATAATCGAGCTGAGGTGCTTAACGGGTCCATACCCGAAAACAAAGCTTCGCTAAGATAAAAAAGAAACCCGTCTGGAGTCGGGCAGAGCGGAGCTCAGTCGTTGGATTTGACGAAGGGCTGCGATTTCCTGCGTTGCAAGCTCGCCGCGCGAGACAGGATTCAGTTCCGTGTAAAATAATTATTAGGAGAATTAATTAGAATTTTACTTATTAAAGGTGACATCACATATGCCCGTCTTACAGACCGAGTTGAATGTTCACGGACGCATTAATTACCAAAAAGCATGATTGCATTGTCGTCGTTGGTATGAAGAGAGAGGCCCAGATATTTCAACTGGATTATTAATTATGAGATTTGGTTGCTTTTTTAGGACAATAATTTGATGTTTAACAACTCCAACATGGTTTTTGTACCATTTATAAATTCTCTCTCCGTACCAATGTATATATGTTTAGTACATATCGAGTCCATATCGAATGCTATAGCGATCATTATTTTATTCAATAAAAAAAACTAAACGAAAATAACGGGTTGTATTGTATTATTATATAGGACACTCGTGTTGCAATTTGTTTATGTTACATCGTTTTAAATAGTTCTCTTTTATTTAACTAGCAAAAATGTCTCAATAAATAGACAAATAAGGAAATAAAGTAATCGATATTATTTTTATTTTATATAGGATTTTATATATGTTAGGCAATAAAAATATTATTTTAATTTAGTCTTTTCCATTCTAAATGAAGAGTCAATTTTTTTCGCCTGAGATTACTATCTACACCACCGAATGAAATCAAATTTTAGGAAACAATGACTCATATTTGATCTGGTTTGAAATTGTTTACGCCCCTCGTCTAATTATTTGAATCTTTGAATTGATGTTTTTATAAATATTAGGGATTGAAAACATATTAATGTTTTTTTTTCCCAAGACTACTATTTCAAAGTACGCATGGTTTCAAACTTCGACCAACGCAGTACAATATTATTTTTGTAAAATCAACTGCTCATATGATATAAGAGCTGTAGTATATAGTTGAATAGAGAAAATTAAACTAGATGGACACACATCAAGTTCTGAATCTCTGTCATCACAAACCAGTAGATCTCCCATAGCCAGGAAACCATTTTATTAACAACATGGCATTGTATCAAATCACAATATGAGACACATTTTATGACATCACTCTCTGGAAACAACCACCACTTGTTTACCGACATTGCGGCCTTCGAAAAGGCCGATCAGGGCACTTGGCGCATTTTTGAGGCCTTCGGCAATGTCTTCCGCATAAGTAATCTTACCTTCTTTTATGTACTGCACAATCATTTCCTCAAACTTACGATAGCTTGCTAAGTGATCAGACACAAGGAATCCTTCCATTTTGATTCTCTTTGCAACAATCTATGATTAATAAGATTTAATTAATTAAACATCATACCAGAGATTGCACAAATTGAGAAATACATTTTACTGATTGCACCTGAAATAAATTACGAATGCCATCGGGTTCGACCAGGTTATACTGAGAGATCATTCCGCATGCAACAATCCTGCTATGTGACCGCATGTTATGGAGCACCGCCTCCAGGGTCGCACCACCAACGTTCTCGAAATATATGTCAATACCTTCTGGGAAGAACCTATATATGTCTATTATAATCAAGCGACATTTGAAAGAAATGCTAGTTTTAATAGAGTTGCAAATGAAAAATGCTATTATAGCCTGAATTCCATGCATGAGGTCCCGACAAATTCAAATTTTCTACAGTGAAAACAGAGTGCGCAATGGTCCAAGTACATATATAGTTTGCTAATTTTTGAACATAAATTAAAAATTGGCATGGTATAATAAAATTGAACTTGCAGCTGACGTGTATAAATTGATTATCTATCTCGAAGACAAACTGTTGACATTCACCACAAATACAATCAATTTTTAAATTCTTTTGGTCGCATATATACTTGAAATCCAGAAATTGCCAATGAAATCACCTTTTAAGTGCTAGATTTAAGTCGGATTCCTTCTTGTAGTTGAATGCCTCGTGAAATCCAAACTTGTTTTTCAACAATTCGACCTGTATAAAGATTTAAAAAAATGAACAATAAAAAAGCATAAAAAATATATTGACATAATTTCAAAATAACCTCACGATACGTTCAATAATTTTAAAAACCTTTTCATCAGAACCGGCACTACCAACTACATAACAACCCATAAGTTTGGCAAATTGCCCGACAAGCTGCCCGACTGCCCCTGCCGCAGCCGATACAAACACATACTCCCCTTTCTTTGGTGCTGCTATTTCATTAAATCCTATGTGCGCTGTAAAACCTGGCATTCCTGCATGAAAACAAAAAAAAAAATTGTAATTAATTATAAGATACAACGGGCCCTCAAAAAAAAAAATAAGATGCATTAATTGTAAACAATAGATAATACATCCACATAATTCAAGTATTATATACTACCTAGGTCATATATTCAGTTGTTAGCATGCCATATATATTTTCAAGATGAAAGTATGAAGATAAAAGATATAGAACAACCTGATACTTACCAACAATGCCGGTGTAATGTGAGAGAGGTATCTCGGGGTGGTTGATTTTGAAGAAGTTTTGGGGATTTGAAATAAGACTGTATTCTTCCCATCCTGTCATGCCGCACACCAGCTCTCCTACTTTATAATCTGCATGTGTAGAATCTACTACTTTACTCACTCCTTGCCCTGTTATAACCTGTTACAAACTTAGATGTAAAGAAAAAAAGAACTATTTGAAGAAGCAAGAAAAATAATACGATGTGAAGTGCATGCATTAAGAACAAAAATAAGAACAAGGCTTGTTCTTGTTCTTATTCTAATTTCATGGTTTTGTTGGAACAAGAACAAAGCTACTTTTGGCCAAGAACAAGCTATTCTTGAGAGTATCAAACATGAAATAGCTTGTTTTTATTCTAGTTCTTATTCTTGTTCTTAATCCATGCACTTCCAAACATCCCAAGTGAATTAAGTCTCTTGTGCTCACTCTTCAAATATCCAAACAGATTAGCCCTCGAAGGCTCTTAATTTTTATTGATAGCATGTAATTCAATTAGGAATATACATGCACGAATGATTTCTTTTCTTTTCGGCAATTCATCAAACACATCATGTGCGCTCAAAATCTTAATTGAATTTTGACCAGATTTAAATCCGCCATGACAAAAATGCGCACTCAATGATTAATAACCATACAATCTGTTTCTCTAAGAAGTTAGAGATAAAAACAATGCTAAAATTAAAATGCCTGCCATCCACAAGAGAAGGAGAAAAAAAAAATTGCTTATCTAGGTTGAATAGAGCCAAGAGTAAAAAGCTATGCAAGTCTAATGACTCATCAATCACTCAAATAACAAATTCTAATGTACCTTTAGAACCAAGTTATCAATAATATCAAGAAAAATACGCATGAACTTTAGCTACAATATTAATACATGAAGAAGAGAGAGGCTTTTTTAAGTAATTAACTCCTAAATCATAAAAACTAGAACAGAAAAATGAGCCGTCACGAGTCATTAGACTTGCATATTAATACATGAACAGAAAATTGATTGTTTTAACTATCTTCTATTACAATTTACAAATTTTACTGTGTTAACCGAAGTAACTAGACTTGATTTGGAAATTAATCAAAATTCAAAGTATGCTGTGTGTATTAAAAATTAAAAGCTTCAAACACAATATGTCATATCTAAGATTTTTTAAAGTGTGTAAACTTCTAACAAAAGCAAGGTGGAAATCACCTGTAGAAGAACCGAAGTTTTCGGGGGAAAAAAAAAATCTAGGAAATGTCGTTTAAATTATTTGTGGCCATGAGAATCAATTTTATTCTCTGAATTGTGCATAAAATAGATAAATGGAATACAATTAATTTTCTTTAACGAGAACCAAGAGAAGAACAAGACTTTTTAGAACACAGAGAGAAAACATAAGAAAGAAATTAAAAAGAACAATTTTCTCTAAAGATATAAAAAAACAGAAAAGCTTTGGTTTAGAGAATGAATCCAAATAATTATGTTTTTATTCTGCAACTTGCAATTTGTCGGTATAAAAATAGCTAAGTATTCCTGAAAATGTTTTCATGGAGCTAGGTTGATACCTCGCCAGGAACGAAGTCCGGTACATAGGAGGGTATCTCGTGCTTCGTCATTCGACTCCGCATGTACGGGTCACAAGAGAGGTAGAGGTTCTTCAGTACAATTGTATCTTTCGACCCTTCTGGCACCTTCAACTCGACCGCCTCTGTCGCCACCACCTCCATGTCGCTCTCTGTCGCCTTCCCCGTCACATAGTTCTTTAGTAGCACCTTCATCTCTCTCTAGATTTCTCTCTGTCTCTCTGAAATTTTCCTTTTCAGGGGATGCTCGGTAGGTAAGGAAGAGAACGTTTGATGTTTCTAGTGCAGTGCAGGCTAATATTGTTCATACGTCCATGCTGTGGGTAAAACATGTGGTTCAAAAAATGAATGGCAATGCTGACACCCGTCTGATAAATATGTTCCAGTAGCCTTCAATTCTGATGCCTTTCAGTATTTAGTGCAAATTAATATGTCGACAAGTTAACGTTAGCAGTGATGATAGACAAAATGAAGGAAATTGCACAGATTTCACATATTTGGTATGATTATTTCTTGAAAACATAGTACGTCTCTATCGAAAATATTACAGATTATCATGTTTTTTTTTTGTTATCGTAAATAGTTAGTCAATTACCGTTAACGGATAATTTTTACCCGATTTTCATTTTTTATTGCTTAAGCAGAAAATTAAAACAAATCTAATATAGCTGCACAATTCTCAAACTTTCACTCTCTCTTATGTCTATTGTCATTGTAAATATTTAATTAATTACTGTAAACAAAATTATTTTTATCAGAAAAATAGATAAAATTTTAGTTTGGATCCGAAAATATAAGCTCTGCTTAAAAAGGACAAAATATGATATTCTGTGACATAAAAAATTTATGATAAAATTCTCCGAGTTTCACTCGAAACCAACGTGTTTGACTCTGTGTCCGTCAAACTCAATCGAATCTCAATTTTCGAGATTACAACAATCAATAAAACCGCTCAATTCTTTTCTTTATAATAAAATCTCGTTAGAGATCAAATATTTTATCTTTTATAATTTAATTACTATTTTTTTAGAATTTTAGAAAATTCTCAATCTAATTAGTCATGAACTGTCACACCCCAAGTCACTTTTAGACGACTCAGAAGTGCATCTCGACAACCCGCCGCGTATTTCTATGCAAGGCGAAACATATATCACGTACATACCAATAATCTACACATAAATTGCCACAAAACTGTAATTATTCAATAATAAAAGAATATGACAAACGACAAAGACTAACATGGCAAGTTGAAAACGAGACTCCCATGCTAGTTCAATGTATCAAAAGTCACTACATAAAAACAAACAGTACAATCAGTGGCATTTATTTGACCCGCTTGTTTTCCTCTCTTTTCTTACAATAGCTCTAATACATCGTCTTCAATACCTGGAACCCATGTAAAATGGAAAACGGATGAGAGACTGAAATAATCTCCCAGTGCGGTATTCAGTTCCAGCCCAGAGATTTGTGAAATTTAATAACTCAGTAATATGACAATAAAAGCAACATGAATCCTAACATATCTACTTTGCTATAATGATGACACTCTTTAATAGTTCAAAATCAAATTTAAATGACTTCACAATTCTTTACTCAAATTATTATTTTTAGTTCCACTAGATAACACGCCCCACTTACCAAGCCCACTAGTTTGACCTTTATCCACTATCCCAGGAAGCCCACTTATCCGTCGCGAACGGATATCTTCTGGGGAGCGCGCTAGTACTAGAGCACCCAAGCCAAACGCCTGGTACAACGGTTATCATCCACTTCCACTTAACATTTACCACTTTAATATCCACTGTCTTTACTCATTAATGCTAACAATATACTCTATTTAAAATAATCACTATGATCTTTTCTAATTGATACTAGCCAATATGCAAATGCATTTATATAATTCAACCATGCATACTAACTACATGACCTCTATGTGTAACCATTCTTAATATAAATGTAACCATGCACTATGCAACAATAATAGCGATTAAAATATAAAGGAGAAATAAAACACATACTCTTTATTATAACTATATATATATATATTTATATATAAAAATAAATAAATAAATTTCACATCAAACCAGGATCCGCACCTGACAAGATGACGAACGCATTGACGATCTTTCGAACCAACTCCCGAGCAGCTACGAATCTCAAACGCCTGATCCTTTCCTAGTGTCGATAATTAAGTAATATTTAATTTAGTATTAATTACTCTTCAAAACTTATGTCACTAACTCAATTTCCGAACTAAAATAAATAAAGGCCAGATTAAACCTTATAGAAATTCTCAAGTTACTAAAAAAAAATAAAACTAATAATAGTTTGATTAAGAAAAATAATCTTACAATAAATTTCGTGAGATAATAAAATAAACTTGTTATCAAATATAAATTAATAATCTTAATAATACACCGTATGATAAGTTGGAATGGAATTGAAAATCAGACTTTGATTAGATGTGCCGGTGCAATAAAAATATTTTCAGAATTTAATGAAAAACTTACATTAAATGCCAAGTCCTACTTAGAAATAAAGAGTAATTCTAATAAATAACTTATTTGAAAAATTGGAGAGTTCACGGCCAAAACAGAAAATTTAAAGCAACGCATTAATCTTAGTATCATTGCATAATTTAATTGGGAAATTGGATTGTAAATCAAATTCAGATTTCCTTTTGTAAATTTACTAAATAATAATTGAAGAGAACAGAACAATTAATAGGAGAAGAAGAGAAATATAGTTATAATTGAAAAAAAAAATAACATCAGAAATTGATTACCCAAAATAAATTGTCATCAATCTCGTCTCGTCAGAAGACTCAAAGTTTCCTTGTAGAAGAATTTTGTAGAAGAATTTCAACGTAACAATTGAAATGATGCATCTTAATTGGAGATAAATAAAAGTCAGCGGTTTAGAGAGAGGGACGGTGTAAATCAAGAATTCAAGGGTGAATTGGGCGTCCAGAATAAAAGGGTGTATTAGCACCTTTTTGGACAACTAACAACTTAATACTATAGACCAATCAATAAAGGAGTAAGGTTAGTTTATCAAATATACTTTTGGAAATAGAGGAAAGTGGTTCGGTTTTAAATTTTTAATAACTGAAGAGTAAATGTATAACCGACTTTTGGAAAATAACCACCTTTGTTTGTTGGCTCCTCTTGGAAATATATCTGAAAATATATATAAACGAAGAGGAATTGAAACGAACTAAGGTACATAGACTGGCTCATATTGGATAATAACTGACGTATACGTTGAACCAATAATAATAATAAATGAAAAATTACAAAATCACCGAAGCAAGATACTTGTAAAATATTTTTAGAAAAAAAAAGAAATACTTAAACATAACATGATGTTACATTCTTCCCCCTAAAAAAAATTTTGTCCTCAAAATTTAAATGTATGATATATATCTAAAAAATGTTGAAGACCTCGTATAATTTTTTTTTATACGAGTCAAACCTTTACATTAAATAAAAGCTAAGCCTTGTATAAAGGCTCATACATATATGGTCTAAGAAAAAAAAATAATTAGGAATAAGTATTTCAAAGCCATATTATTGGTAATAATTTATTTTTTTTGAGCCCTATATGAATCATTTAATAATAATCCAAAAGATGTAGACCAAAAATGTAAATCGTTTAAATATCTAATTACTATTTTATTTGGCAACCGATTCAATCTCTTCTAATATTTATTTAGTTGTCTTCATGTCCGTTTATTAAAGAAACCTTTTTGTCTTGTAGCCCACGCCTCCTGCCTATATCAACTCCTTAAATCCTTTCTGCCTCATCCGAACTTGTTATTGAAAAAAAAACGGTGGGCATTTAAAACAATAAATAACTACCATAGATACACTTAGGAAGAAATTAAAGGATTTACCGAAAATAGGGTTTGATATTCTGCAATCATAATAGCAAAGAAAGAAAAACGAATTAAATAAATTGCTTAATCAAAGGAGATAGGAACGGTTAAGGAACTTTTTAATTGCAGAGAAATTAAGGATTTGATAGCAATTAAACGAATTAAAATGAAGGCTCAAATAAAGGGAATGGATCCGCATAAAAAAAAAAAAAAAAAACTTGGAAGATGGCTTTTGACATGTAATAAAATAAACATTTCATATATATAAATTTTTGGACGAAATGCAATTTAAATAAACTAGATACTTTAAAATAAATAAAATACGATAAAAATAATAATAATGTAAAAAAAATATGGGGTGTTACATTCTCCCACCCTTAAAATGAATTTCATCCTCGAAATTCAAACAACTAGTAATTCAAATGAAATGAACCATGATCAAATTGGATGACAACAAGTCAATTAAGCAAATCGAATTCAAATAAGATGATTTCAAATGAATTAGAACTAAATAGGGACACTAAACGAAATTTCAAACGAAACGACAACGGACCCAAACACAGTCCGAGGAACGAATGCTCTGATACCAAATGTCACACCCCGTATCCGAAATACGAGGCGTGAGGTGAGACAGTATCTCTCGCATCCATCCGACGGTCCGACAACCTATGTCACAAGAAATAAAAGCAAACGGAGTCAGCAACAAAGCCGAGTAACCGGTTATTTAACGACGCAGCTTCTCTATAATCAATTTATATAATCAAAAACCAATCGATCGGATTAATCCACACATCAATAACAAACAAATTAAATATATTTTACAGAGATCAACGGGTCTAGGTTTTCTCAAATCCACTTTCTCATATCACTTTTCCACTAGCGCGAATCCCTCTTTAGGCGATTACGCTTCACATTCCATTCCACTATTCCATTTCCACTTTTCCACTTCAATTCAAATCACATTAAAGACCCGTTGACTCGCAAAATACATCAATCACAATTCTCATATATCAATTCAATTCAATTAATAAGCCAAACGATATTTTAATCAACCAATACGAAAATTAAATTATAGAGAAGTCCGGTTACCTTATCAGCGATTAGTCAATTACAAATAGAAATGCAATGGTGGATCGACGACTGTGACGTAGAACTTGAATTCCAATCGGATAGAGAAATACATTTTCAGTCGGATGACTAATCAATTGGATTTGGTACTTACATAAAATTTGGGTTTTCAATAACAAGTTCGGATGAGGCAGAAAGGATTTAAGGAGTTGATATAGGCAGGAGGCGTGGGCTACAAGACAAAAAGGTTTCTTTAATAAACGGACATGAAGACAACTAAATAAATATTAGAAGAGATTGAATCGGTTGCCAAATAAAATAGTAATTAGATATTTAAATCAATCAAATAGGAAAATATAGTTATATGTATGGGACGTGGGCTCTTGGCTCAAATAAAACTAACCTTAACCGCTACAATTAATTACGATGCATGCAGAGGACAAAAAAAATGATATGGACATATAAAAAAAAACGGTGGGCATTTAAAACAATAAATAACTACCATAGATACACTTAGGAAGAAATTAAAGGATTTACCGAAAATAGGGTTTGATATTCTGCAATCATAATAGCAAAGAAAGAAAAACGAATTAAATAAATTGCTTAATCAAAGGAGATAGGAACGGTTAAGGAACTTTTTAATTGCAGAGAAATTAAGGATTTGATAGCAATTAAACGAATTAAAATGAAGGCTCAAATAAAGGGAATGGATCCGCATAAAAAAAAAAAAAAAAAAAAAAAAAAAAAAAAAAAAAAACTTGGAAGATGGCTTTTGACATGTAATAAAATAAACATTTCATATATATAAATTTTTGGACGAAATGCAATTTAAATAAACTAGATACTTTAAAATAAATAAAATACGATAAAAATAATAATAATGTAAAAAAAATATGGGGTGTTACATGAACCCTCCGATTTTGAAAAATTCAAAAGAAATAGTTAAAATTTGAAAAAAAAAATGATAACGAGATTTAATATTTTATCTTTTATAATTTAATTACTATTTTTTTAGAATTTTAGAAAATTCTCAATCTAATTAGTCATGAACCCTCCGATTTTGAAAAATTCAAAAGAAATAGTTAAAATTTGAAAAAAAAATGTTCAATTTGGTCTCCAAGGAGATTTCAATGAAGATTATATTGAGCAGTTTGGATCGACTGTTTAAAATTTCAATAAAATTTCAATAGTATAATTTTGTCCCAATTTAACGTCAAACCTGTTTAATTTCTAGCATTATCAAAGTTCCTTGTGTAAATAATATCCGAACTAGATATTAATTAATTTGGGGGAAAAAATTAAAAAAAAAAGGTACATTTTGCTTGGAGGCCACTGCGACACTGAGAAGGCTGAGTTTGTTGTTGTCAATAGCCCATTAGTAAACGAGCTGAGATTTCTTTTTGAAAGAGAGAAGCAGCAGCTTAAACATTTGACATCCCAATGACATTATTTCGGGAAGGAGAGACGAATCTGATAACTATTGTAGCTTGAATTAGAGGGATCCAATTTATTCTGGCCGTTTCTTTCTGCATCAAGATTAGAACGCGCACAGATGTCAAATAAATCTTAGATTAGAACTAGATGAGGAAATGCTGACTGGGATTAGGATTTAAATGATTGTAGGAACTTTGTTTACAAGCCAGTAAAGCAAAGCAAATCAACGCAAGAAAAGAGAAAGTTATTGTAAAAGAATCTTAAATGTAAAGAATAGATTGTTTAGAAATCCATTAATTAAACTCAGAGAAAATTACAATTGTAAGCTTATAATTAATTGAATCATAAATTAAGAAAATGTAACATGTACAGTATATTAGATGGCCACAATCGGCACTTATCTGGAACTCTCCTAATACCACAAAAAAGATCCCCCTCTGGACCGACTTATTGTAACCACTGTCATTATACAAAAATCAAGAGCCACCGTATTACGACATCACTCATGAGAAACCACCACCACCTGTTTACCAACATTTTTCCCCTCAAAGAGGCCGATCAGTGCGCTCGGCGCCTTTTCAAGCCCTTCAGCGATGTCCTCCACGTAAGTTATCTTACCTTCTTTTATATACTGTACCGTAATTTCCTCAAACTTGCGGTAGTTTGCAAAGTGATCTGAAACTATGAATCCTTCCATACGAATCCGCTTTGGTATGATCTGTAATTCATCTAGTCAATCAGCCAAAATATATATTTCTTTTTTGGGAAAAAAAAAACAGCGGTAATATTGCACACCAGTTTCTTAACAATCGAAAGCGTTCATGAATATTCTTTCCCACAATTACAACATTCGAGAAATTGATTGCAAAAACCATTTCTTTTGAAAACAATTTGTATTGATGAAATAAGTTCTCTTTAATTCATAAGGGTCCAACATTTGTAAATGTTATTTAGTGCACAGTGATGATATATTACTGAGTTGTACCTGGACTATGTTGTGAATACCCTCAGGCTCGAGCAGGTTGTACTGAGAGATCATCCCACATGCAGAGATCCTTCCATGGAGTCGCATATTGTCGAGCACTGCCTCGAGCATTGCGCCACCGACATTCTCAAAATAAATGTCAATGCCTTTTGGAAAACACCTATGACAATTCAAGGCAAATTTAAATAGATGGCTGATTTTAATTTTAGAAAGCAAACGATTAGCAGGGACCAGGGTGCTTTTGATGGGCTAAAACATGCTTCGGATAAGTTCTATCAGGTGTAGTAAAATTGGGCCAGGCAGAGATTCTTGTTTTTTTGAGGGTCCAGGCAGAGATTCTTAATGGAACAAAATTTATGGAAACTAAGAAGCAACTGTTTCTTTCACTAGTTATCTTTTATCAGACTCTTATAAGGTTGAGCTTTCTCAAGCAAATAGAATATGTGCAGGCGGATCCAAAAAAATTTTATATCCTAGGCACAAAAATTATGAGCACGAATCAGCTACAAAATAAAAAAACTAAGCTATCAAAATTGTGGAGAATGAAACGCTGGAGAGTAAAAAAAATTTGTCTTAGATCAAACCTTAAGTACAGAATTGTTCTATCTCACCAAATGCCCAGGCAATAATCTTTTTTTAGCCCAGGCAAACCCAAGTTTACATATATGGACCCTCAATTTTTAAAATTTTACCAGGGTGTCCTACATTGGATCCGCCATTGCCATTAACATTAATAGCCACACATGCTTTTTGTAGTATAAACTAATTTCTGATATATAATGCTTGAAGTAGTCAGTTGTCAAAAATTGCCACTACCTGGCTCATTTCAATGTATGAAATAAAATTGGTAATTGGTACGGGCTCAGTTCTAATTATTAACAAACACATACTCTTCTCATCAACTTTTCAAGAACAGTTGACCCTGACCTATGACACCATTTTCATGCATCCAACAACTTGTGACATCTTATATGCTGATGTTACATAAGTACAAATCAAATCACCTTTTTAATGCTAGACTTAGGTCAGGTTCCTTCTTGTAATTGAATGCATCATCAAAACCAAACTTGCTTTTCAACAGTTCTACCTGTTAAAATTATTTGTTAAAACGCTTAAAACATGAAAATTAGTATAATACAATATCCAATTGTGTAAGCGCTTCAAACTATTTCAGCAAATTATTTTCCTATTCAAACCTTCTCATCTGAGCCGGCAGCACCAACAACATAGCAGCCAAGAAGCTTGGCAAACTGCCCAACAAGCTGTCCGACTGCCCCAGCTGCTGCTGATATAAAAACATATTCTCCCTTCTTAGGTGATGCTATTTCATGAAATCCAACATACGCTGTAAAACCTGGCATTCCTGCAAATACATAAATTTAAAACCATGAAATATCAATTTTATAACTTACTGATTTAGGGTTTAGCAGTAGATATCTATTTAAATTGGCCTTTTCAAGCCCTAAACCATATATCTACGGGAGTTAGCATTAGACGCCCCATGTATAAATTAACAAGGGGTAACTTAATGGACATATCCCTATGAGTTCTTTATTTACACATGTAGGAAATGAGGATGTTAAGGGTGTTATGCTGACAGCCACTTTATGCTGAGATGAATAGATAAGAATATTAAATTTATACACAATCATACAATCTATACATACCGAGGATACCAGTGTAGTATGAAAGAGGCAAGTCAGGGTGGTTGATTTTGAATAAAACTAAGGGGTTTGTGATCAGAGAATATTCTTCCCATCCTGTAGTGCCCCAAACCAAATCTCCTACTTTGTAATTTGGATGTGTAGAATCTAATACTTTGCCTACTCCAAAGCCGGTAATAACCTGTTTTATCACACGAATAGAGGACAGCATATTAGAAGGAACAATAGAATATTAACTGACATGGTTCTGTACATGTTATATAGGCAGATTCCTGGGTTGACCCTCTACCATATGGACCTGTCACACCATTGTTGAAAGAGCAGACCCCAAAATAATAATAACACAAAGAAATAAAGAAAAAGGATAGAGTACTATGAATAGCACTGAGCCAGTGCTAGATACCAAAATCTAATTTTACAGTCCTGGTCAGCCAACCTTAGTTAGAATAATTCACAGTACTATGCCTAGGACTTTAATTGCATGTGAGCAAATGGCTACTAGAACCTTTTCTTTGTAATTTGTTCATACACAACTTTTGGATTTCTTTCAAAAGCACTAGTAATTTTCAGTTCCATCCAAACATTTAGCATGCATCATTTGTGAATAAGAAAAAAAAATGAAATAGGTCATGTGACAATGAACTCCAGGCTTTAATTTGTAAAAAAAATATGACAAGATCTAGAAGTTGGTATACTGTATCAGCAATTCAGTGAACCTGGACACATTTTATTAAGTGGTCAGGTCAGGTCAACAGATTCTTAGAGTAAATTACACATTGACTATTCTCAAGATGTCACACTCTTTATGCCTCTTAACAAGTGGGCTTATAATTTTCCATTTGGTCCTTGTAATTTTCAATTTATAGAAAGTTTATTTTACCATCTAATAATCATTAGAAGATGAATTCCTTTTGCCAGTAAAAACCATTAAAATTTTCCGTATCATAGTAATGTCTGACTTGATGATGTGGACCAAAAACATTTTATTTTACAAAAGAAAAAGGAGCCATAAATAATATGCGATGTTTCCAAGGACGAATCCGATAAAACATAGGAAGGTAGAGAGATTCATGTAACTTGGTACTTGAATTAATTGAGAAAATACCTCGCCAGGTACGAAGTCGGGGCTGTAGGAAGGTGGGTCGTGCTTAGTCATACGACCACGCATGTACGGATCGCAAGAGAGGTAGAGGTTCTTCAACACCACCGCATCTTGGGTTCCCTCCGGCACCTTCGTCAACTCCGGCGCCTCCTTCTCCGTCGCCACCACCTCCATGTCGCTCTCCTCCGGCTTCCCCGTCACATACTTCTTCAGCACCACCTTCATCTCTCCTCCTTTCTCTCGCTTTCGCGCTTGGGTTGGTATAATTAGAAATGGGAATGGGGAAGGTTAAAGAGTTGAAGCAGAGAAATAAATGTGTTTTCTGTGCAGTGTTGTTAATTAATGGTGTTAATGCAGGATATATATAGTGGTTAATTTGGCATGAACTTTTCGTTGCTGCTTGTGTGTTTACATTGTTATATTTATATTTTAGTGGGAACGCCGCACTACTGGTAGCCTGATACGTGTCGCCATTATAACAGCTACGAGTATCTGAGAAGCAAGCAGCTTTCTGGAACATGGGCCGGCCGCGGCCCATTCGCTCCGCAATGAGAAATTCTAAATTAATAATCTGAAAAACTACAATTAGCTTTTTAAATGTTGTACTAAAATAATTAATTACATTAATTGCTTGATCAAATGTTCACGTAAATGCACAAATTTATGGTCAACTATAACAGGTTGTAAAGAGGAACAAAAAAAAAATTGATGGTTAGAAGTTTATTTGGGTCAAAAATAGAGTTTGTTGGCTACTTTGTGATAATATTTTTTCTAAATGTTATTACATATCTTTCTAAATGTTGACTAAAAGTTGAAAGAGAAAAATGCTACGTTGATTCGTTATACGTTCATCTCAATGGTGTAAAGGGAGAAAAACATGAAGCATTGGTTGGAAACTTCTATCAAATTAAACATTTAACCAACATTTTTTAAAAACATATAGAATAATATTTAGTGAGATTTATTATAATAAATAGAAGCTAGGGTCTGATTGCTACATTTTTGAGAAAACTGATTGAATAAAGTTAATCTGATATTTTTTTTAAATTGAATTACACGTTTACCGAGTGAGTTGACATATGATTGGCAATTTCGGACATGAATCATGATCCAGTGGTACTACCCGAGACCAAAGGATTTTTTTTTTCAAGGCTTTCTATTAGAAACAAAAGTGGGAAATCATTAATCATACTTAACTTAATAATTAAAATAAACATAATCCAATTAAGAAAAAAAATTCCATGTTTTGTTTGTCGCAAAAATTAATTTGTTATCACATTGTATCATTTCAGCAAAATAGTCGTTTTTAACACAATATAAGTTTCAGCAGACCGAAGTTCATTTGAAAGAATGATTAACTTTTCTTTATAGAAGAAATTTTGTTTAAATTTGTTCTAAATAATTTAAACAAATGTCGCAAACTTATACTTTATATCTGTGTTTAGTATTTAGCATTGGAGCGTGATAGGCAGTTATTAATAGATAATATATTTAGAATCTAAATTATAATTCATATATCTGTAAATTTTACAACAGGACGTTTATATGAATAATAAATACCATTTCGCGTAAATTTTACAACAGGACGTTTATATAAATAATAAAATACCATTTCGCTCACCTTCGAGTTTTGACAAGCATGGAGAGTAGAGAAAGGGTAGAATTGGATTAATGGTAATCCCGTCGAATAGTAAAGGGTGGAAGCATAAAAGCAGTGACGGCCGAAATGGCCGAAATAAACAGCAAAGGAGAAGGGGTACTCCTCTATAATTTAATTTCAAAATTTTAATTTTTTTCAACAATTTCACAATTCCATCTATTTCAGCAACTATTCCACCACACTTTTACACTATTTCAAAATTTCACCGTCAACCACAACATTTAGCATACTGGAAATGATGCCGGTGGTTTTTTTCACGACATTTGTCTCTTATGCGTGCCACAACAACTGCATTTTTTTTTTCACATCTCATCCTCTTGTCGTGAAGATCGTTCGTTATTGTAGAGTGCAATTATAAGAAAAACACCCGCTATTTAACAATCTAATAGCCCTAAGCTACGGTTTTTAGTGGTGTACGGTGGTGGCTCTCTCCTTTCTTTCTTATTATATATGTTTATCTTACTTTTTTCATGTTTTTTTAACAACCCAATGCTTATTATATAGTCGTCTGTTCTTTAGTTACATTTACATGACAACAAAAAAATTGTCATAATTAATGGGAAAGAAAACTTCCAACCCTATATGGAAGAAAACTTATAAGACTTTCAATATGTCATAATGAAAGAAAAACTAATACATCAATATATATTATGTGAGTTTGATGAGTTTTATGTTTCATGTTATAGCAGAAATTATTTTGAATTATTCTCCATTCAAATCAAACATTAAAAATGTTTTTATTTCTTAGCGATTAGAATGTGTGCAATACTGCAATATCAAAAAAGATGTAAGAATATTTATTAGCTTAATTGGTTAAGGTGCATGGCTACTGCAGGTTTGACCTCAACAACAAATAAACAAGATGCGGATCGGTTTCTACAACATAATTTTAATACTTTGGTACGTAGCTGAAATACATTTCGATGAAAGCTTTGTCATTCAGAATCATCTGGCTTATAATATATTGTACCAAATAAGGATCAATAACAACGTCACAATTTTCGTGAATATAAACAAATAAAATACATTGTATATATGTGTTTTAACCATAACAGGAAAATTTTTTATTTCTCAATTAAATAATTTTGTTTTAGACTTCTAGTATATATATTGCAACGTTTGTTGTCTTCTCCTTCTAACGTGAGGCCGAAATCCATTATAATAGCTGATAGTTAAAACATTTTTGGATAGTTATGTATATGCCTACAATTTTCTCCTTCATACAAAGGAACGTTATTGTGGTTTAATTTATATGTTGCTGTAGCTTTTGTTGTTTCTTCCGTTGTCTATTATTATGTAGGGTGTTATTTCAACTAATTTCTAGTCAGTGTTGTGCTTCTTGCAGTTGTGGTTTACTTTTTATACACCATAGCTATATCAAAGTGTAATAATCTAGCCAAATTTGTTAGATAATCCACATATATTATTTACTTAAATAACTACATTATAACAATCCTAACAAATAAATAACCATAATATATCTCCTATAATCGCAAAAATTCAACTAAATCTTATGAACCACACAATAAAAACCCAAACCACATGACGTACCCCTATAAAAGAAGACTCGACTCTTATATTCAAAGCAGAAGATCCCACATGATAAAAGATACAATGTTAAGTAAATCCTCCATACTCCTCGTCGTCGTGTTTGCCCTATCATTCAAAGCTACATCATGTATAAGACTTCAACCATATTCTTTTAGAATTGTGCATCATAAAAGCCCTCATGACAAAATTGGTATCGACCATCAGGTTCCTAGTGGTCCAGACCCGATACATAATTCTAGTATGCCACTTGAAATCAGCATCGACCGTCTAGTTCCAAGTGGTTCAAACCCGATACATCATCCCAGTCCGCCATTGGAAATCGGCATGGACCGTCTAGTTCCAAGTGGTTCGAACCCGATACATCATCCCAATCCGCCATTGGAAATCGACATCGACCGTCTGGTTCCTAGTGGTTCGAACCCGATACATCATCCCAGTCCGCCATTAGAAATCGGCATCGACCGTCTAGTTCCGAGTGGTTCGAACCCGATACATCATCCCAGTCCGCCATTGGAAATCGGCATCGACCGTCTGGTTCCTAGTGGTTCGAACCCGATACATCATCCCAGTCCGCCATTGAAAATCGACATCGATCGTCTGGTTCCGAGTGGTTCGAACCCGATACATCATCCCAGTCCGCCATTGGAAATCACCATCGACCGTCTGGTTCCTAGTGGTTCGAACCCGATACATCATCCCAGTCCGCCATTGGAAATAGACATCGACCGTCTGGTTCCTAGTGGTTCGAACCCGATACATCATCCCAGTCCGCCATTAGAAATCGGCATCGACCGTCTGGTTCCGAGTGGTTCGAACCCGATACATCATCCCAGTCCGCCATTGGAAATCGGCATCGACCGTCTGGTTCCTAGTGGTTCGAACCCGATACATCATCCCAGTCCGCCATTAGAAATCGGCATCGACCGTCTGGTTCCGAGTGGTTCGAACCCGATACATCATCCCAGTCCACCATTGGAAATCGGCATCGACCGTCTGGTTCCGAGTGGTTCGAACCCGATACATCATCCTAGTCCGCCATTGGAAATCGGCATCGACCGTCTGGTTCCTAGTGGTTCGAACCCGATACATCATCCCAGTCCGCCATTGGAAATCGGCATTGACCGTCTGGTTCCCAGTGGTTCGAACCCGATACATCATCCCAGTCCGCCATTAGAAATCACCATCGACCGTCTAGTTCCGAGTGGTTCGAACCCGATGCATCATCCCAGTCCGCCATTGGAAATCGACATCGACCGTCTGGTTCCTAGTGGTTCAAACCCGATACATCATCCCAGTCCGCCATTAAATTAAGGCCTTTTGTTTAAATTTTATAGAAATATAGAAGAGTTTACAATAATCGATGCAAACATATTCATGTAAGCTTTATTTGTACCGTGCTCGTTTGCTCATGAATGAATGAAATATTGATCTACTAGTTATTCGTGAAAATTTTTTATTGTAAGTTGAAATTTTAACTTTTTTTTAGCTTATATTTTGCATCTTTTATGATATTATTATGTAGTAATTCTTGTTCATGATATCTACTAATTTCTCAAAAGTATCCACATAAAAGAAGGATATAGGTTTTATTTTATTTTCCTTTCTACTTTCATGCATAAATAGAAACTTCATCTCCCTTTGGATCTCATCATATCTAAACTGAGTCTATTCTTAACCATTGTTTTAGTATATATTCTTAGTTTGTAACACAAAGCTCCTCATGTTTGGTCTGATCGCAAGGAATTTACTTTATCGGGATGACAATTATTTTGGTTACTTTTTGATGGGGCACTAATGATATATATTGTGTAATGCTATATCTATATATAACACTCCTATTGTATACAGCCCTCATACATTGATTTTTTGTGCCTTTGGATCTCTTTATAAATCGTGATGAGATATTGACGATCGGCTCAGATACAGCCGCTGATTGCTCCATCTTTTTAAAAAATTTTCCGTTCAATGCATGTTTATTCTCTCTGTCTCTCCTTCTTCTTCTATTTGCACGTAGCTTATCTTGTCTTTATCGTCCACATCTCCTTCACGCAATTTGCAAAATCCAAGACGAGAGATATGACCAACCTAGATGCACCTCCCTTCTCTTTGCAAATCTCTCCTCCTTCACACATCTCTTGTCCTTATCGTCCACTTGCTATTTTTCTCTTGGTCGACACACCTCTCTTCTCTGTGCGCAATCTAGACGCACTTTTTGGTCACAAAGGAGAATGATCAGCATCGATCGTCTGGTTCCTAGTGGTCTGGACCCGATACATCATCCCAATCCGCCACTAGAAATCAGTATCGATCGTTTAGCCCCTGGTGGTCCGGACCCGATACATCATCCCAATCCGTCATTGAAAATCAGCATCGAATGTCTAGTCTCTAGTGGTCCCGACCTAATACATCATCTCAGTCTGCCATTGAAAATCAGCATCAACCGTCTAGTTCCTGGTGGTCCAAACCCGATACATCATCCCAGTCCAACATTAAATTAATGCCTTTTGTTTAAAATTTATAGAAATATAGAAGAGTTTACAATAATCGATGCGAGCATGTTCATGTTATTACTTTATTTGTACTGTTCTCGTTTGCTTATAAATAATTGAAATATTGAACTTTACAATAATTGTTTTATTATTTTTTAGTTCGTTTATATTGTACTGTGCTCATTTGCATCATCCCTGTCAATATCAAAAAGATATGTCCTGTGTTGAAATTATTACTACTGAAAAACTTTTATTAAAATGAAGAAAATTATAAAATTGCATTAAATTTATTTATTTATCCACACACGGTCAAGAACAATGCAGGCCCCGTCAAAACGATATTAAATTTAATCATTTTCACCTAGTTTATTTTATTTACATAACTAATATGATATTGAAGAAGTAATGCTAATGCGAAAATTAAGCGCTAAAATTAATTAGTCAATGAATAGTAATAGAAACGACGCCAGTGCATTATCTTGGTAACAATAAAATAAATGTCAAACAGTTATCCATTTTTTAGAAAATCATCTCTCTTTCGTCATTATTTTTAATAATTCCTCCATTAAAGTGGGAGAAATATTATTTCAACAAGACTTCACGGGTGAAAAATTCAAGCTATTAAAATATAGTGAAATATATATAATTATGTGTGTGGATAAATAAATTATGTGGATAGAAAAATAATTTTATAATTGTGTGGATAAATCTTAGTCACGAGTGATTTCCCTAAATCCAAACCCAGTGCTTTTGACCTCTGTTATTTTTTGGAGCTTTTGGAGCTAGGACAAGAAAAATAGAAAAATAGTAGTGCGTTGGAGCTTTTATAAGCTGAAGGTCGATTCCAGTTGTTGCTGCTTTCACACCTCATCCCTATAATACAACATTAACAAATTCAATTAATAGAACATACCTTCAAATTATAAAGCTAGACAGACCTTTAAGTACTAGTATGATTAAAATCCCAATTAATATAACAGACACTAGTTAACTTTTATGGTATACAGACCCAAATTAATTTCATGGTACAAAAGAACGGATCTTTTCTGATTGCATTGAGGCTTGTCAAGCTCTCATTTTTAACTAAACCAGGTCACTTCATAAACACTTCATACAAAATTGAAATCAAAATCAACATCAGTTCTTTTGTTTAATTGCATTTAGAATCGCTTTATGAGAAAAAAGGGAACTCAATTTGGTGATGGCAGAACCGACAAACCCAATTTCCTTACCCAACTCTCTCATGTTCGATTTTTTTAAATCACTGCATTGATTTCATTAATTAATGTTCACAATTGAAACTTAAAAAAAAACCCACTTATCAGGGATAGTTTTGGCCTCAATCCCACCTGTTTCAACTTGAAAATCTAGGGTTTAGGGTTCGTCGCACCTTTCCTCGTGTACATGAGTCGAAGGTGGGCTCTGAGCAAGCAAAGGAGGGGCGAGGAGGAGACGAGTTGTGGCACTAGGTGGGTCGATGAAGTGAGTTTATCAGGTTATCGGAGCCAAGAAGGAGAAGAGGAGACGTAGGGGAATGGAGTAGAGTTCTCGAAGGCTCCGATTACAGGGAGAAGAAAGAGAAGTAGGGGAAACTCTCTCACCGAGGTTTTCTTTTTTTTTTTTCTCATGGAGAGCGAAGGGGATAAGAGCCAAAATTGCTACATTAGCGGAGAGGAAACAGAAAAATAATGTCAAATTTTAAAGACTTCTGTTCCCTCGGCAACAAAATCAAGACCCCATGATCTAATCTCTATCTTGATCGGACGGTTAAAAAACTTCAGCACACAGGTCCTCTATGTGCTGGAGTCTAATTTAGCCTATATATAATAAAAATTTAATTTGTTCCATGTATTTTTTTTCTTTTTTAGTTGCGTTGAATTTCCTTTGATGTGCATGTCTCTCTCGGATAATAAAATTTGAGCGAGAAATAGGCACAATTTTATGGCTATATCAGAATTTCTAGTCAATGTCCTTAACAAAAAAAAACAAATAAATTAATACTTTGATAAGATTACAAAATTGAAATTATTCTCTTTTTTTTTTGCATTTTCATCAGGTTTCATATTTTGTTAGAGTAAATTTTTTCTAAGGTCTGGAGTCTCTGAACTTTGTATAGAATTTAATTTTGGTTACTAAACTTCGATTTATAATTCTGGAACAACTGAATTTTGATTTTGTCCAATTTGAGTCATTTTGTTAGAATTTTATATAAATCTGTTTGATTTAATCAATTTAGGTACGAATTAGGGATCTGAATCCGTCATTTGCTTTAAAACTCTATTTAATATCTGATTATCAAATTACGATAATTACAATAATACAAATGCTGGAACATGACAAAATCATAGTCAAAGACATTCAACCATGACAATGTTTCTCCCCAACCTCTCTTCTTTCACCTTCACAGCTTCATCTTCCCTCTTGCATCATCCGCCGCCTCTCCTTCTTCACGTCGAAAAAGACCGCTGCAAGAGATTTTGCCTTCCCATCGAACAACAAACTCTGCCCTGCACAACAAATCCTTCCCGGCATGCTCACCCTCTCTTTAACCCTAAAGGACCTATCATAATACATGTGTTTTTATCTTAATTTACTAACATTTTGTGTAAATTAGGTGCAATTGTAGCCCATGTACTTATTTTGCAGGATGATAGTTGAAACGACACGGTAAATCGACTTAGAAGTGGAAATCTAGAGGGTTGGAACGGTCCTGTCCAAGGCTGGAATTGCCCAGTCCAAAAATCTGGAATGGTCCGTCCCAGCCCTGGAACGGTCCGTTTCAGCTTCAGCCAGAATTTCCATACTTGACGAGGTTATTTTTGGAAACTTTTCTCCACGCATTTTCCTTCTCCCCAAGGAAACTCCAAGCGTGTATTTCACCCCTATGTCGGTTTGCAACATATGGAAAGGTTCTAGGGCGTCCAGAATGGCCAGAGATTGCTACATAAGCGTCCCCTTTCTTGTAGAAGAGCATCTTTGATTATCTTTCATTCTCCTACATTTTGGCGCGGGAATCAACTTAAGATGCTTGTTCTAGGGTCTTAGCCCCTCTTTTCAACTTGACAAAGGAGCAGCCGCCGTGAAGACTAGCACGGAGCATGGGACGGTCCGCCTGAGCGGCAGAATGGTCTACCCCAACCAGAGCACAGCTGGACAAAATGGAGAAATCTTCGGTTTACTTGTTCCAACCTTTTATTTATCTTTTATGTCTTCCTTTATTAATGATACCTGCTTGTTTGTATGATTATATTTGCTATGCTAGGGCTATGGATGAGAACCTTACTTTAGTTGTTGAATTTGTTGTGTTTAATTTAGTAATTAGTTGTCTTGATTGATGATTTATCTCTTGTGCTTTTAATTGATTATTGTTGCGTGTTTGATGCCAAGTCCTAAGGTTTACCCATTAAACAAAGGCCACGTTTAATAGTTAGGTAGAAAAGCCTTGTTGTCTTGATGTTGAGCACGAGTAGCATATAAACCTGGTAGGTCGAAATCCGAGAGGTGAGAACAAGATATTGAGAGATCGTATCTTAACCCTTAGTTGAGAGAGATTAAGGTTTTACCACAAGAATCAAGAGATAGGCCTAGAGAGACTAAGCCAAGAAACGAGAGTTGAAACTTTGAAATTCTAGGAGGAGATGTGGTTTGGTTAAGGAATCCTACCTGAACGAGAGTTAGAGTAGATCTTTCCTTAATTAGATCATTAATCCTGCATTGAAACAGATTTCTAAACTTAATTAACTTAGCAAACAAAATATTATCTTTTAGAACATATCGTTCTAGTACTGGAATGGACCGCCCGAGAGGGGGCATTCCAGTCAAAACGGGCAGTTCCAGAGAGTGACAGAGGCTAGACCGGACCGCCTGAGTCGCAGAACGGTCTGTTCCACTTCTGACAAGGATAATAGTTTGAAACCATGTTTCTTAGTTGAGTTGCGATTGTCTAAACCCAAAGATTGCATCATGTATCTTACTTTCTTGCATCTTAACCCAAAAACCCAAAAATATATCTCTCAAACTTTCTTTGTATTCTAACCTTTAAACCTAATTGAATCAAATTAATGACTTAGGAATTGAATAGTCCGTCCCTGTGGATTCGACCCTTAAGCTATCACTACAAATGATTTACATCGGTGATTTTAAGGATTTGTTTTGACTTGGTTTCAACATACCGATCAGTGATTTTAGTATTTTCATTTTCCATGGTGTTGTAATTGAATGAGAGGAAGTTGTGAGAGAGGAGAGAGCTAGGGCTGTACAACGGCCGGGTTTTCATTTTTTTATCAATATTTCAACCCAATCTAATTATATCGGGTTAAAAAATTTCTTTAGCTGACCCATCCGTAACCGAACCCAACCCATATAAATTTTTATCTACGGATTTGTACGGGTTTTTACGGGTTTTCGGGTTGAACGGATTATGACTTATATGGTACATAAATAAAACTAACAATATTAATCAAATAAAATAAGTTAACATATAATATTCTTGACAAAAACATAGAGATAAAATATTAATTCACAAACAAAAGACCAATAATGTTTGATCTGAATCTGATTATTTGATTGTCCTAAATTTTATTTATATTATATTTCCTTAAATGAAAGAACTGAAAATTTTGCATTTTGAATGAATGACTTTGATAATTCTACATTATTTTTTTTTTTGAAGCAAATAATTCTACATTATTGTTTTGTTTGTCGACTCTGAAATTATATGAGTACGCAAATATATTGTCAATGTTTAAAGATTTCATCATATATACTTTATGGCAGATGGAGTCTGATGGAGACTTCATGCAAAATGACATACACTATTGTTAATATATTATTTCATGTTTGGTATTTATCTGGCCTTCATCTCGAGAAAAGAGTAAACCTGTCTTTATAATGAAAAGATCAAAGAAAAGCAGTAAATGAATATTGGGATTAAGGAAAGCAGTAAATGCCATACCAATATAGATGAGATCTTAAATTCTAAACGGGTCGGGTTACAAACCGGATTATCAAAATAAAAACACAACCCGATCCAATAAAACTGGATTTGTAAAATTAGAATCCGACCCAACCCGAATAATGCTTGAATCCGTTATAATACGGGTCGGGTTGGATGGGTTAAACGGGTCGGGCGGGTTTTTATTTTTCTTGTACAGTCCTAGAGAGTAGAGAGAGCGACTGGTGGGCGGTGGCGACAGAGAGACAGATATGGCTTGGTAATTGGTAGACAGAGAAACCGAGGGGGGTAATCGAAGGGTGCTGCTTTGAAGATGATTTTTTATTTTTATTTTTTATTTTTCTAAGTTCAGTAAAGAGATGAAGAAGGAAGGAGCTATGAGAGGAAAAAAAAAAGGCACATTATTTTATTATTCTATCAGTAAACTCTAATTAGATATTTCAGTGACTAAGCTAATAAAATTCATGAGATTTTGTAATTCTCGAGGAATGAATTATTATCAGCACCCGTTGCTTTTCGACAATAAAAAAAAATTCATTGAAAAACCATCTCTAATCTATTTATATCATAATAAAAAAAAATAAAATTGCCTCTATTTACAGCTGGCTCCGACTATAGTGGAGGCATGCAACTATTTCTCTGAAAAGGTCAAAACTCAACTAAGTGCAAACTTGCTCCTCGGATCGTCAACGACGGTGGACCCCACCTTATATTGGATCGTTCGATGGCCCGTAAAAAACTGGATCCTCATTTGTAAAATTTCTAGTTTAGGAAACAAAAGAGGCCCAGTAATCTAACTGATATCATAAGTGCAAGAAACGGAGATATCAATTGCACCAAACTGGAGAGGACAGAAGCATGCCTTGGGAGACCAAGGTTCCATACGCCCACACCCGCAAGCCTTTCAGCGAGAAACTGTACCCTATTTATCCTTTACCAACTCCAGATTTCCTGCGGCATTGATCTATGTTACGATTGGTGCGCTTGTCTTGTTGTCCTCTGTTCACAAATGAGTTGAGTACAAAATGGAAAAGGAAAAGGTACTAAGAGTGAGATAATTTATTTATTAAAAAGATAATGTATATAGTTTACGGATGATAATTCTTTGAAAACGATTACAATTATTTATGCTATTTTTTTAGTCCCTTGGAATTATAATATGTTCAATGTAAAATAATTTCTTAAATCTTATCAAAAGGAACAATTTGAAAGCGCAATTATTTTACATGCGAAAGTATTTTCAACATAGAAAATCAATAGTACAAAGTTATTCGACGTATCACAAATTAAAATTCATGTAATTAATAATGAAAAATGAAAAATATATTATTAATGTTTTAAGTGTGTATCGTAATAAAACAAAATAGAAAGTCTATTATGATAATTTCCACTATTTTATTTTTACATAGAGGCCTCATGTTTTTTTTTTCTTTTTTATTAAGAAAATTTATGTGATTTTTTTTACAATGACACAGATGCAAATTTTTCTTTATTACATTTTTCAATAGCTCTATCAAGCATTTTATTTCTTTTTTTAGAAATCATATAATTAATTAGGAAAAAAATAAAACATATAAACTTATAACTAGTTTAACAATAACAAAAGTATTAACTTAAGAAAAAAAATTTTGTTTGAATTATCTGAAAGGCCACCCTTTATAGAAATGTTGTGCTTTGTAGTTAATTTCTTCCCAATTTTTTTTCCAAAATAAAGACGGATTAAATAGAAGTTGTAATTACATTTTTCTTACTATAAAAGATATGACACTTAATTTTAATATCAAAAAAAATTTAATCATTCTTTTATATATTGTCCTTATTCTGTTATCTAGAAGAATTAACACTTCGAAATGGAAGACAAAATTTGTCCAAACCAGTCAATAGTACAGATACTTACAAAACATTGTCCTCGTAGAATCCAGCGATCACCTTTTAGAATATTATAGTTTGAACGCGGAGCACACAGTCACTGACACAAATGAACCATCAGAACCCTAGGATCAGCGTAATTAGACCAGAACGGATTTCCTAAACCAGGTTCAACGAAATATTCGAGCTGTCTCCAGTGCTTTTCCTGATATATATCTTGCGCGAAAAAGCCATCTCTCTCCTCTCTTGCACTTTCTCTCTCTCTCTCTCTCTCTAGATTCGAAGGTATGTACTGGTGCTCCAATCCAGGCTATTGGCCGCGCAATTCGCCTCGCTAATCGCTTCCTTTACTTCATTTCTTGGTAATATTATTATACTTCTCAGATCCTGACAATTGGCAATGACTTGTTTTCATTTCCCCTTTTGATCCGCTTTTTTTTGCGCTATTTTTGGCGGATCCTACTTCTAGATCGGGATATTAGCTTCAATTTTTTAGTTATTTTCCTGTTTCGGAAGGAAATTATTAACTTATTTGTACAAATCGAGGTTTTTCTTTCTATAAATGGGTAATGGGTTTTTAACTTTTTAGGAAAATAGTTAGGGTTTGTTGTTTTGTAGGTTAAGGAAAGATGAAAAATGTGGTTATAGATTTGTTTTTTGGTCTAAATATTTAGTGAAATTGTGGATTAGTCTTCAAACCAAGTTGTAAAATTTTGCCACTGGTCATAGCTCTGATAGGAAATAAATTAACAAAATGATGAATTAATTAACTCAGCTTAATGTGGTTGTTAAGACTTAATAGTAATACTCTTTCTATGTGGAAAATTTACATTGGTCGGTTGTGTTAGTTATTTTAATAAAAAGAAAAGAAACTCTGGATGAAAACAATGTTTGATTTTCAATTACATTTTATCTTGTAGGAAACAATGTTTACTGTTAACAACTGCTAATTGTATCTTTCTCGAAGCCCGGTTGACATTCATTGAACTTCAAGGTTAGTTTAGTTAACATATCATTGAAAGATTTTCGTTGTAGTTTGAGTATCTAGTAAATTTTAGTTATTATTTTTTATTCTGTAATCCAAATATTTAGTAATTATGGGTGTCGAAGCTTATGAATAGGTTATAAACTTATAATTGTTTCTTCAAACTTATGACGTCTCTTTTGTTTATTCTAATTTAGCTCTTTTGCAATGTACAAATAAAGTGACAGAAGGCTCAAGCAGGTTTAATATGTCAATGTCTTTTTTTTTTTTTCCTGATTAGATGGAGAGTGTATAGAAGTCTCCTAATCTGTAAATTCTGCCTTATTTTTTTTTTTTTTTTTTTGGGTTTTAAGTTTTTAACCCAGAGCCTCATTAAAGTCCACATTAAAGTTATAGTAAGTCCTTCCCTCTCGAATACTGCTTGTAGAAAGATTACAGACTTTGATTCCATCTTTCTTTTTCTCCGTAATATGTTATCTATTCACAAGGATCAGTAACATTCATTTGCATGCCATCTTCGTGATAGTAATTCTGGTGTAAATTTACATGGACATGGCTATTATGTTAAAGTTTTCTATATAAGATAAGATAAGAATCTTATGGATTACGCACATAGATAAGAAAAAGTTTCTTCCCAGTTAAGTAAAGCATAACACCCCGGCTCAAGAAAAAGGAATAAAAAAGGCCGGCCCTTCTTCTCGGTATGGGAGTATAAAATATTGCACCATAACTTGGTATATGTATTGTTCATTGCAACTCTCTACTGTGTTTAACATCCTAAGTTCTCTTATCAGGGAAAAAAGTTGGCAAAATCTGACCAAAATGGCTGACGACTCGGTGGCTATGCTAATTGACTCAACCACTTCCAAAATTCAACAACTCCAACAAGCTTTCTCTGAGCTTGAGAGCCACAATGCATTTCTGCTGAATCTGAAATGGAAGCAGCTTGAGGAGCATTTTCGTGGCCTTGAGAAATCTCTCAAGACCCGATTCGTGGAGCTTGAGGCTCAAGAAAGAGAATTTGAAACCAAACTCACTGAATCGCAGCAACTAATAGAGGAGAGAGAGGCTGTGGTTCTTGCTAAGGAGCTTGCCTCCTTAGACCGCCTACAAAAGAAGAGGGATGCTGCATTTTCTGAAATTCTGGGAAAAAGGAAGGCGTGCAATGCTAACCTGGAACCCAATTTGAACACCAGGGTCACCAAATCCAAAGTGGAAGAAAGTTCTAATTCGAAAAATGATGAGAAAGGTGTCGTTGAATCAAAACCATATACTGAGCTGGAGATCCTTTGCAGGGATATGAATGTGGAGGGATTGCACAAGTACATCTCCGACAACCGCAAGAATCTCACTGTGATTCGTGAGGAGATACCTAATGCTTTGAGATGTGCCCAGGATCCCTGCGGCCTCGTGCTTGATTCTCTCAAAGATTTCTACTCAGGAGACAACTTGGTTCTTGATGGGAAAAAGGATGGTAACCTGCTTGGCATGAGGCGCACCTGCCTCATGCTGATGGAATCCCTTGAACAGATGAGAAATGCTGAAAAAAGTGGAGATAATTTTCGTTCTGAATCAGTTTTCAAGAGAGCAAAAGGGATTGCATTGGGGTGGAAGCCGAAGTTGGATTTGATGGATATGGATGCGAGTAATGGCAACTCGCTTGAGGCTCATGCATTTCTGCAGCTTGTTGCTACTTTTGATATTGTATCAGAGTTTGGGGAAGAGGAGCTGTGCAAGCTGGTTCCAGCAGTCAGTAGGCGCCGCCAGACCCCTGAGCTTTGCCGATCTCTTGGGCTGTCACCAAAAATGCCTGGTTGGTGTATTTTTGTTTTTGCGTCATATTCTATTGATCTCCAAAGTTCGAAACTTGTTGGTTTATTTTCAATATTTCTTATCGTTATTTTACTTATTTTATTTTATTTCAGGGGTGATAGACGTGTTGGTCAACACAGGACGGCAGATAGATGCAGTTAACTTATCATATGCATTTGGACTGACTGAACAATATGCACCAGTGCCTTTACTCAAATCTTACTTGAAGGATGTGCGAAAACTATCTAATACCAGGTCCGGCAATATGTCTCCTGGGGCCCAGGTTGGTTTTCTGGCTTTTTTGTGCTTTTTTTATCGTCGTTGTCTATGGCATGCCTAGATTTTCGTAAATCTTGTATTCTGTTCAGGTTACTTATTTCGAGGACATTCTTTCACTGCATTACCCATTAGACATGTCACTTCTTGTTACATAGGAGATAACATGTATATTATAGACCTGTACGAGACTCGAAATAATATCTATATCCTTGTGTTTGAATATTTTTTTTTTTCAAATGATATTTGAAATATTGATTTTCTCGTTGTTTCTCATGATATAAATGAGGGAGAAAAGAGAGCATTTTTTGACGTATGCTACTTGCTTCCTTTCTTCTCAAAACCATGAAACAAATTGACCATCCTTCCAAATTTTTAAACAACATGCATTCACAGGCTTTCTTATTTCCTCATCTCCCTTTTAATCTCACGTTCTCACCTTTGTTCTTCTTCGAGCAAGTATTTTTTATCGATACAAACCAGAAGCACATGAGGCAAGCTTGATAATGCGTGGTTTTGTAGTCTTAAATTTAAATTCTTAGTCATGAACTCAGTTGTATGTACGAAACATCATGTATATCGTATTTCTTATTTCATCTTTGTATAGAACTATCTGAGTTATAAAAAAGTGCATTTAGACAGGTTATTGAGATCAAAATATAATAGGCAGAACGAACTTGTTGGACTTTCCAATGCAAACTATATTTTACTAAATTAGGAGAAAACGTTAATATCTGAGGTATGGAGTCTAGTGAGAAAGCTAACAACCTCCATGAATCAGTTCATGTAGTTCTGATTTTAATGCTGTTAAATCTTGCACTGCCCTCTGTAAGAAATTGTTCATACAAGTAAAAGAAAGCAAAAGTAAGTTTTTCCTATGTAGAAACCAAAAACTTAATGTTAAATTAAGAATATTCATATTTTCAATCAGCTCATAAACAATATTTTAAAACGTTAGCTATTAAGTAGATAAGAACATAAATCATTTTGCCATGGTGCCAAGATACAAGAATGAGAAGGACCAGATAGGGTATGAGGCACTGGAGATTAATTTGGTTGCTTCCTTTTTCTTTTGAGAATTAGAAAGGGACGGACTAGAGAGTACAACAAACATGAGGTAACGTCATAATAGGAAGGGGGAGGGAAGGAGGGCTCGAAAGGGTATTTTGTAAAATTTGGGAGGGCAAGAAATTTGTTTCAAGAGTTTTGCAGGAAGGGCAAGTGTGAACTTCCAAATTTTTGGTTGTGCTTTCACCTGCCCCTATATTTTGCCTAAAATGGGGAGACAATGGGGCTTTGTATAATTACGTTTATGAGAAACCTCCATTTTGGGTATAATATGAACATCAGGGATTCAGGGACAGACAAAATTCTATTTAAAATAGCAGATATGACCTTAATTTTAACTCGATATTGTTTTTTGTTTCAGAATGAAATGGAAGAGCGGGAGCTTTCTGCCTTGAAAGCTGTGATCAAATGCATAGAAGAGCACAAGCTTGAGGATCAATACCCAGTAGACCCACTTCAGAAAAGGGTTGCGCAATTAGAGAAAGCTAAGGCTGACAAACGCCGTGCTGTGGAGGCCTCTAAGCCTCAGTCTAAACGGGCCCGGGCTAATGGGTCTATCTACCCCACACGTGTCACCCCTCCCTACCCTGAGAAAAGCTTCTACCAACGTGCCACCCCTGAAAGATACCCATACCCATATGCATACCCAGTGGAGACTCACCATCCCACAACAGTAATTGGTGCTACCCCTTACACAATCTCTCCACCTCACACTGCTTACTATGGTAATGGGTACCAGGTCCATTACCAACCCGCCCCGTATATCCACTGATAATACAGGGTAGAGCTAAAGAGAGAAGAAGCGATGATGTTACAGTAATGTGCTAATTGGGTAGCATTTCAGATCTTAACTTGTGTGTTGTATTTGTATCCCTATTATTAGCTAAAAGATGGTGTGTTGTTTCTAATGTTGTAAGCACTTAATATGTGTGTGTGATGTTAGGTTAAGATGTTCCAAGTTCTAATGCTTATCTATTATCTTTTGACTGATGACTTGACAATATTTTCTAATATGTAGTTTAGCATTTGATATGGCTTTGTGTTGCTTCTGTTTTCTCATTGTATTATTTCCCAGGTTTTTTTGCCAAGATCATTAATATGGTATTTTTCAATGAGCAATGTTCGAGTATCGCAAACTGAGAAGGTTTTTAAGGTTGCCTGTGTAAATTGGTAGAGTGCTAGAGGCTGTTATACTTTGGTGGGGCTTTCTGTCAGGCTTTTTTTTTTTTTCTGTTTCAAACTAAAAGAAAAAAAGCCGCAATACATTTCCGTACTCTGTGTTTGTGTTTTTGCATTATTTTTTCTAAATAAAGTGAGGAACAATTGCATTAATACTCTTTTGAAAATATAATTGTTTTGATATAAAGGAAGTTTTGGTGCTGTAAGAGGTGTGGTTCAACTCTCTTGTTTCTTCTAATACTCTTCCTTAATAAGTTACCAATTCATATTACTGCTTTTCTATTTCTTTTAGGCTATTCTCTTGCGGCCTGCCGTAGTATTCCTTTTTATTTAGTATATATAATATTTTATAAAATAGAATGTAATATACCAGTGTCCTGTTCCGAATATAAAAGAACAGGTAATATACCCCTCCTGTTCCCATCACACATCCTCATGACTCGTCTCTCATTAGAGCGATGAAAGAAATTATCTTCTTCTTTCATATGTTATCTACAATTATTCAATAAAGCATAGTTCAAGATAATATATATATATATATCCCAACTGATATATTGCAATAATTTTATTTCTTGATATTCCATTTTCATATATAAATATACTTACGAGTGCGATAACATAAAAATATAAGAGGACAATTATGAAATTAGCTAGAGACTGATAAATGAAGAGATAAGAAGAGAATTATTATTCATTTATGGAACGGTAGTAAAAAAAAATTAGCTTCTAATCTCTAAATTTTAAACTAAAACATAGCCTATAAAATTATCTTACGTAAAAAGATGATAATAATTTTTTTCCTAGATATTCCATCTACAATCAAACATAGTTTAAAGAGTGAAAAAAATTTTCCCATGCGAGATGTTACAATAACTTTATTTCTTGATTATCCCAATTTTATAAATAGATATACTTAAGAGTAGGATATAAAGACAAACATGAGAGATAATAATTATTTTTTTGTGAAAGTAGTTGGAGAGTGAGATAAAATGAAGAGATAAGAAGATAATTATTATCTTTTTGACAATAATGATGATCATATATCTTAATTTCGACACTATATATCCTATAAAATTATCTCACGCAAGAGGTAACAATAATAAATGTATTCCTAATATTTTATCCACAATCAAACATATTTTTAGAGATAAAAAGACAACTAGAGCGAGAAATTAGAATAATATTATTTCTTGACTATCCCATCTTCATATATTGGCATATTTGGGAGAGTGGGATGAAATGAAGAGATTAGAGGATGATTATTATCTGTTCATAAAATGCGTGAGAGTGGGATAAAATGAAGAGATAAGAAGATAATTATTATACTTTAGCTAAAACTCAACATGGCCTACAAAATTATCTCATGCCAAGAGGTAATGTTAACTTTATTCTTTGATATTTTATCCACGATCAAACATAGTTTTAGATGAACATTTTTTGTAAATTTTGAAGTTCGTTAAAATATGAATTTATTAGATTGAATCTATCATAGTTAACAAGGTTCATTCATTTTTCCACATCTCAGTCGAGTATCAAATAAACTCTAAAATTTTCAAAAATTTATATGAAAACACATCACTCATTAAATTGAACAAGATCAACAGTTTCGATTTCATGCTAGCTTTTTTAAATTTTGAAAAAAGTAATTAAATAATGAAATATTGGCATTTAATGGCATAAAAAATGTTGGCATTGAAATTCTCCTCTGTTTACTTTCATATATGGATATGCCCGAAAGAACGACATAAAATAAAGAGAGAAGATGATAATTATTATCTTATCTTAAAAGAGGTTTGAGAGTAGGATAAAATAAAGAGATAAGAAGATAAGTAATATCTTTTTTTTTTTTAGAAAGTAGTGATAAGAATTTATTTTCGAAACTCTGTGCAGCTGTGCTTTATCCGAAAACTAAACATAGTCTGTAAAATTATCTCACGCAAGAGGCATTGATAGCTTTAAGTTTTATTATTGCATTATAGATAAGCTCTACAAATATCAAAATATGTATTGGACCCATATGCTCACCAATATTTGCTTTGCTTTGTGAAGGCCTAGCGTGATGGGAACCAATTAAAAGTATTCTTCACTAGTAAACTCCAGCAAATATTCTTCTTTTCAATGAAATAGAGAAAAATTAATACAATATAGTAATGATACGATGTTACATGTAAACTAAACAAAATTAATGTAAATTTACTTGGAAAAATTTATCAGAATCAAATAATTAAGATCTAGTGATCTACATCCATTCTCTCTAGTTTGATACAGCGAATATCAAAGTTGATAATTATTTGGTTATTGATGGAGTACCGAAAAGAACTGTTTAAATTGCTTGATGCAGCTTTATTTCTGCAACTCGAATTATTTTTCATAAAACAAATAAAACGTGTTCATATCTTGTACAATATGGCTCCTTGAGTTTTCATTTATTTTTTTGTATCTTTGATACGGTTCCGTCCGATTTTTTATGTTGAATATTGGTGGCTGAACATTATCTTGTATTTCCACGGTTCTTTTGAAAGTCATGCAACAATATTAATAAGAACTATTAATCTATTATGCTAGCTTTTAAAAAAATGCTTTTTTTTTTTTAATTATCAACAGAAGATGTATTAGATGGATTAACAATAAATGCTCAATGGATCGAATTTACTTACAATTGTTTGTCATTTAATTTGAAAACCAGTTTGTTGGTTGCGTAGATTGTTAAATAAGCTTTGTGGTCAATGAAGTCTATTCAAAAGAAAATAACAAATGAAATGGTAGATTGTTAACTGCTTTGCTATTTTTTATTTATTTGTCTGGGCTAAGGATTTAGTCGAGAGTTATAATTGAAAAAATTATGGAAATAATTATAGATAGCAATTGCTTTTAAATAAATATTAATAATATAAATAGCAATTGTATGATTCATGTAGTAGAGAGGGTGTTAATATTATTTAAAATTTTTAATGGGTACAAAAGGACATCATCAGTCCGTAAATTTCCTTTTCCCAAGGACGCCGGCCGGGACCACAGATAGGTGACAAGAAAGTTTAACAAAAGGCCCTTATACTTTTGAAATTAACTTTTTACTTTATCAAAATATCAACCAAAACTATTTTTTATTATTTCACTTTATTCACGAAACAAATGGCAAATGCAGCCAAAGAAGCAAGCTGTGATGTTTGTAGCGTGCATCTGAGAAGAAACTGCCGCCCGATAATCCGATATCCTTCCTTCCCTTCATATCTCCTCTCATTACCAAACCAAAACAAAACCTCTCTCTATCTCTCTTTCTAAACTATTTACACAAATTCAATTACTTGGTTGTGAGAGAAAGGAGGGATCCTCATCATGGGTTCTTCTCCTTCTCCGGCGCTGGGTTTTGTGTTGAGGCCTCCGCCAAACCCAGGTGGGGTTTCTCTCTTCTCCTCTCAAAACCCTTCCTTCGCGTGCTTCTCTCTCGATTCTTCGTCTCAGCGGAAATGGGTCGGGTCAAAGGGGCCAGCTTTCTGTCGATTTTCTCTCAATTCGATGAATTGCGTAACCTCCTTTTCCCTTCTTTCGTTCTCTGTTATGCTTTTTTATGTTAATTTTGGGTAGATTAATTTGATGGTATGATGAATTTGCATAGATTCTTTATCGGATGCTTTGATTGGTTTGACTTTCTGAGTTTCCTTGTGGCACATTGTTTTTTCTTTTGGTTCTCCTGTTCCATTATATCACAATTTATCCAAAAAACCTGGAGAAACAAAAGCGAAAGGCACTTATCTTTCCCTTTCGGTGTCTCTATAATATATGTGATGGTATGGTATTAGAAAGTTATTTTGTATTTGGTTTTGACTAATGATTTACTACCAGGTGCTGTTTAATTATTTACTGGTATATATAGTGGCACAATGGATTTGTACAAAAGCAACTAAGCTCTCGAACTGGAATAAGGAGCCAACTAAATGATGAGGTGTTTAATTGCATGTCGACTGAGGGGAATTATGGCACCAACATTCCAATTGAGGAGACAGTTCAAGTAAAAGGCAGTGTTGTTGTATCAGAATACAAGCCTATTCCTGACCTAGAATATCTGCAGGTACTTAAAATTTAAATTTTCTTATGAGTTTGTTATTTCTTTACATGTGAACAATTAGATGTTATTTGTTGGAAGCCAAGTTTATTTGTTGCATTATATATACCATGTTTGACAACTTTATCTGTTTATTCAGGAACTATTGGCAATTCAGCAACAAGGGCCCCGCGCAATTGGTTTTTTCGGTACTCGCAATATGGGTTTTATGCATCAGCAACTTATTGAAATTCTGAGCTATGCTATGGTTATAACAGTAAGATATTCTTCCTTATTTTACTTTCTCATTTACACTCCAAACTCGGATTAAATTGGCCTTCCTTAAAGTGCCTAAAATTTCCCTTCCTTATATCCCTTGTTATGCTGACAATATAGAATTATATACCTTTTCTAGAAGAATTTCAAACTATTTTATATGACCTAATACCATAAAATAAAATTGGATGAGACGGATAATTTTGGAACTTCTCTATCTCGTATGTTAGTTATCTCTCATTATTCCTTTTCTTGCCTGACTCTTCCCTTGTTTGGTGCAGAAAAACCATATATTCACATCAGGTGCATCAGGTACAAATGCAGCTGTTATAAGAGGGGCACTAAGGGCAGAAAAGCCTGAATTACTTACTGTTATTTTGCCCCAAAGTCTTAGCAAACAACCTCCAGAGAGCCAAGAATTACTGGCTAAGGTACTTTTCTGATTAAATTGTGCTAATGGCCAATATTTCTTTGTTACCTTGAGTTTCAATTTTCCATTTAATACCATTCTGGTGAGTACCGTACTTCTTAGTCGAGACACATAACGCGGATACATGGCCAAAGACGATAGTCAGGTCATGTTGGTGGATAGCTTTTGGTAAAAAAGGAAAAAAGAGAACCATACCATGTTAGCACTAACTATGAATTTTTTCTAAGTATTGACTGAAAGATAATTGTAGTAGGTAATTAGCTAATCTGCGCTGCTGTGCGGATATGAAGATGTTTCTTACATTGATTTCAGTTTTCCTTTGTTTTTTCTATGCCTGACCTGTTTTATTATAATATTGTCTACTCATTGGGTATGAATGAAAATCTCAGGCTAATGGGCTATAGATAAAAAAAAAAAAACAAAAAAAAATGATGATCATAGTAACTCTAGTAAGCACTAAAACTGTACATTGTGCTTTAGTGACAAAAATGGTAAATGTATACAGAAAAACAGGTAAGAGTTGATTCCTGGAGTATTTTTTTTCATTCAGGCTAATGGGCTATAGATAAAAAAAAAACAAAAGTAAGCACTAAAACTGTACATTGTGCTTTAGTGACCAAAATGGTAAATGTATACAGAAAAACAGATAAGGTTTGATGCCTGGAGTATTTTGGAAAAAATACTCCTCTTTTACCCATTTTCAGAATCAAGTTTCTTTGAGAGGCTTGTACAAGTAGCAAGCCTTCTGATATTTAACTGAATGTTGTAGGTAAAAAATTTGATTGAAAAGCCGCAGTATGATCATCTACCATTGATCGAGGCTAGCAGGTGTGTATTTTGCTTTTTTGTGTTCGTTTTATAAATTCTGGGCTCTTGGACCAAAAGTAGTCTCTTGGAGCGAAGAGCATTTTTTTAAGTGATGCTTTAATGTAGGTTCTTTTTCAGTTGCTGATTTTCTAAATTTATATATAGGTTGTGCAATATGGATATTATATCAAGGGTGCAACAGGTCATATGTTTTGCTTTTCATGACAGCAAGTTACTTATGGAGACTTGTCAAGAAGCAAAAAACCTAAGAAAAATTGTAACTCTCTTTTACTTGGATTAAATATCTCCTTTTTGTTTGTAAACCAGCAACAGGTAGGCTAAATTGAGTGGAAATGGTCCCATTTATCAACTTAAAATTATTTTAATTTTTTGAAAGTAGAAACTAAAATTAGGAAGTTTTGTGTTGTGTTCTGTTTGACTTGGTATTAAATTGAATTGTTTGTGCTATTATTGTGCATTTGTTATGTTTGCATTATTAATTTTTTTTTTAACTTAATGCTGGAAGGAATTTTGAAATTTTTACCAGTCAAATGTTAATAAAAACATTTTTTTTTAGATTATTGTTTTAAATAATCGGCAATGGTTGTACTTTAATTTCTCTATACTCAATTGTAAACAATAGAAAACAACAAATCTATTGTTTCTACTAATATAATAATTTGCCTTTTGATATAACATACGATGTTTGGTGTATGAAAAATATGTCTAATTTCATAAACTCAAAGCTAATGTCTTTCAGATTATAGAGTTTTCAGTAAAAAAAATGTTTCACAATTTATTCCGACTACTTAATTGGGTATTTGGGCCTAAGAGATGCTTTAACATCAAGATTTCCTCTGTTATCCTCATTATGGCCTACATATATATTCTTACTTTGTTTTGTGTGATTTTATATTATTAATTAAAAGTGTAAGGTACTAAATGTCATCCACTATTAGCTTCTATTGAGGTCCGAACACTATGTACTGCTAACGGCTGTTCCAAAAATTAATTTATATTTCGATATGCGTATTTTCCAATAGTCTGGGGTGAGTTAAAGGTATGGATGTTGAAAAAGGGAGAGCTGTTGCAATCGAAATATTGTCGTTTGCATTTACAACACTTATAATTTCACTAACAATTTTGCCCAAAAATTACAAGCCATGCAATAATAAACACTGTAACGCATTGCCAGTATCTTACACAAGAAAAAGAGTGGAAACCTCAACTCTAGGGAAAAAAGAAAAAAAGAAAAAGAAAAGAAAGAGAATAATGCCGAGCAATTCTCTAAGGTTTCCAAGGGGCAGGCGGTGGAGGGGTTCCTGGGTAAAGTGGTGGTACAGCTGAAAAAATAGTATTCTTATCAATACCAGTGCCAGCAGTACCAGTAAGTGATATCAGTGCAGCAACCAAACCAGCATTGCCAGCCAAAGTTGGCTCCGTGTAACTGTAATTCTTTCGTGAGTCTTGGAACCCATCAAACTGGTCAGGACCTGGTGCCATGGCACCAATTAGGAGATTAGGATTAGGGTTGCTACTGTCACGCCACTTAAACCCACCGGTGCATGAGTATTTATTACCATCGTGTGGGATTGATGCACCTCGGTGGTGTACGTGCGTTGGGTACTTCTTGCCATACCCAACAATGTAGCTCATTTTCTTGGGGTTGTCACCTAGCACGTAGTCGACCTGTTCAGAAAAAACAATGTATAAGACAAGGTTTTTTATTGTTAGGTCAGAAAAATTACAGCATATATATTGGTCAGGCTGTGTTGCCAGGATGATACGACTTTATGGATTGGAGATGGATAGAATTGAACCTGAGACTTGGCGAAACTGCGTAGATTGGCGGCAGAGAAATAGTTAGGCCCACAGTAAAAGCCTGGTACATTGACTGCATCGAGATAATCAGCATAAAGAGAGGCCAAAAATGCAAAATTCATTGCATATTGTAGCGGTTGTGGTCTCCCATGGTTCAGTTGTATTAAACCACCTGCATTAATGCATTATAAACATTCCAAGAAATTAAAAAAATATGGTTAGAGTCATTAAATAACAGACTACACATGCAGTTAAGAATCATTGCAAAGAGAACTACAGTGACACACCTCAACATAAATTTAAATCACAATTCTATTCCTCAAACTTTTGAATTAATTGTGGGAAATGAGAAATTGGAATCGAAGCGAGTCATTACCTTGGGTCCAGTTGAAAGTATTGAATTTGCGAACAGACATGCACATTGTGAGTTGAGTCGCATTATAATACCCCAAGAGGCTCTCCTCATATGGATAACCTGGGTTAAGCATAATCCTCAACCTTGTTAGAAGTAGCTCTGCGCCAGGCAACTTGTTATCCCAGCTAAAAACCGACAGGTCTGGTATCGCCATGAAAGCATGCGCATTTTGGGGAAGCCTAGGATCAGTAGCAAATTGTATGAGGCTGGTGTTGCCAGTTGCATAGTACATCCATGCAGCGCTCCACATGAACTCATCCCAGAATCTGCAGCGAGCACATGTTTAGTTATTATGTCGGGTCTGTATTGCATCAGATGTTAGTGATAGGAGGTATAGTATTATGATCCATAAATACTGTATTAGAACTTAGTTAATTGTCAAAGAGTCGTCTCAAATATAATCTAGGTGGAACACAAGTTATTTGCGACTCCTGTAAAGGGTTGGTTCATTCCTGGTATGATATGTACTGTATTTTGTTACCTGACTACCAACCTCTGTTTTTTTGTTTTTTTTTTTTATATACTTCCTCTCTATTTTTACTTCTAAGGAAAATCAATATAGTTTTGGTCCAAGCCCATATAAACCTAAATGTTGTTGGAGACTAAATTTAGAAACACATACCCTGTTGAGTTATAGTACGGCTCTATGTATGGGTTGCCTTTTGAATATTTCTGACGGTGGCCAGTGTCGCGTGCAAACTTGTATGCAGTAGAGGCACCACGAACAAGCTTCTTGGAGTAGGAAGGGTCATCTCGAAAAACGATAGAGGCAGCAGCAAGTGCAGCTGCCACCTCAGCACCCAAGTCAGCTGCTGCCGAGACAGTCTGGACCGGTCTTGGGTAATCCATGTCCTCTGGCCTCATCCAGCAGTAGTGATCATCTGGTGTGGTGGAGTTTATTTTTGCAATTCCCACCTGATATTATTGTTTTTTATAAAGTTTGGCTCCACAGTGCAATGCAATTTCATGATTTGTTGAGGCTTGTTTATAAAAAAAAGGTGGCTTACAATCCATATTAAGGCTGGTTCATATGGTGCCTAATTCAATTATGGAACAGCCAGTCGATACAGGTGTTGTTGGTAGCTGGGCCACATACAGAAACCGAAACTGAAAAGAGAGAGTTGATCTCTCTGTACCTATACTAACATCACATGAGTACTCATTTTACGGTTCAACAAGAAAATTAGTAATTACCTGAGCATACATTTTGTTGATAGTTGTTGCAGAAGAGTTGAAGGTGAGAAGAAGATAATCGGTTCCCCATCTGATGATATCTCTGACATGGTCATATTCCCCCAAGGCCTTGTACTTCTCACTGTATTCTATAACAGTCCAGCTCAGCAAAGTCATGGAAAATGCCATTGGAAAATGGAATTTTATATTATCTCCTGCATCATAATACCCCCCGACCAAGCCAAAATCTGTACTATTCAATCCATCACTCATGCCTGAGTTACCTCGCCATGACACCCCATTGTTTTTGGGTAGCTTACCGGCTGTAAAGCAAATAAATTAGAATAAGCAACCTGGGACTTGAGAAACAGTCTTCAGTAGGTAGATTTGCAAGAAGAGAAGTTGAAAATGTATATTTAAAGGTCATTATCAAATATTTAACATTACTGCAATACGATTGACTCTGAAATTACACATTATATTTTTTTAAGTATTACATATTGTCATTTGTTACCCAATAAATTTGCTTTCTAGGTCTGACGTGGATAAATTAAGGGTAATAAAATCACTACATCAACTTTCCAACGGAGAATTGAAAAACTAAAATAGTCCAATTTATGTATCAAGTTTGCTGCAATTTTAGCTATATATAAAAACTATAAAAGAACATTATTTGCAGAGCATTTTAATTATACGACTTGTATCAGAGCACTACCAATTAATGTAGTGGATTTACATTTAACGCATTCAACCTTCATTGACTGATATTTTGTCCAAATGTGTTCCCATTACCAAAAGAAAATTGGAAAGGGAAAAATTGATCAGATCTACCAAATAACATATTGATATAAAACTCTCAAATTGCACCCAAAATAACCAATACCATAGCAGAGTCGCTGCCGAATCAAAGTGATATATGTTGAAAAAAAAATCAGAATATTTAAATTTGGAAATGATTTTGAATAATGTCTATGTATGTCTGCACGAAACCAAAACCCAAAAAATACTTTTGCATAAATTCACAGTCAATGATAAATATCTTGGTCAAAGCAAAAACTTACATCTTTGTGCGTTGAAGAACATCAAGGCTTTGTGCAAAGCATTTGCATATGCATCCGGTGGAATTGGGGCAGGTTTCTTCTTCGGTATGGATTTTGCAATAATGATCGGTATGCCAATGACAATAAATGCAATTATAATGCACCAAAACACCCACCAAAATAACTTTCTCTTGCACACAACACACCCCAAATCTATGTACTTATCCTTCTTCTTGCTCTCTGGTGGGCCCAGCAACCAACTGGCCTGAGTTTCGTCCAGCTGTCTCGACAACGCACCTCGGTCTAGGTCCATATTACGGCTATGGTCATCTTCTGCCTCATGTCCCGCTTCTCCATTTATCTCGAACGCACCGCCCCAGTGGTTTGCCGAGTACATTTTTGGAGATGTTTAGCAATGGAACAGTGGTGCAATTCAAGTAAATCAAGGTGCTATAGCGAAGAATATTTGTACGGTTGGCTCTAGATATTTAGAATTTGGTCTCTATGTCTGCAAGAGTTGGATCATAGCTCAGCAAAGGTGTAATTTGAAAGAGATCTCAGTGAAATGAGAGAGGAAAAGAGTTGCAAAGTGCAGAAGACTATAGCATAGACTTTGCTTTGTATATTTAGTATGTTAAGTGAGAAAGACGGGAGAAATAAGTGATATGCAATAAATAGTTCAGTATACTAATTGGGTTTAATGTATGTTATTTGGTGCCTTTATGGGTGGTTCCTTTTTGTCATTTTTTGGGGGGAGAAGAAGAGATGAGATAGTTGACTAGGAGATTTATTGAGGAAAAGAACTCGAGAGTCGTTGGCTCTTTAATGAATTTTTCCAACAAGGGTTTATTAAAATTTGGATTATGCTATGGGAAGTTTCAAAATGACACCAATCGTTTTCGATAGACGCAGCAATAACAGAAATTAACCTTAAAAATTAGACGAAAAGATGTCAATGAGAAACCAAGTTAAAATAAAGTGCTGAGATGGACGACAGCTCATGATGGCCTTTTTACATGTGTTGTTAGCAATTAATGTATTATATATGTGTGTATATCGCAAGTTATTACACATCAATGCATCTGCGTGAAATTCTATCGAACGTACAAGATCTAATTTTTTTTTCTAATTAATTAGTCGAGTTTTTTTTTATAAGAACTTAACTTATTTACTGTTTTGCGCGTTCTCTATTGCTACAATATATCGTGTTTAATTATTTATTGTAATTTTATCTATTTGAGTTTGGTAAAATTTCCAAATTGTTGCCATTTCTGAAATATGTAATATTGTACACTTAATCCCCCCCCCCCCCTCCTTTTTTTTTTTTTTCATATATGCTGTATAAGTTACATTATAGTATTGCGCTCCCTGACTTTATGCATAGTATCAGAAATTCTTTTTTTTTTTAAAAAAAAAATTAAGATTATTTCCCAGAAATTTTGGGGTACATAATATGGTACTCTTTTTGTTTACATTTTGAAGACTGGTGTAATAGGGGTGCGTTTTTTCCGGGGAAAGGCATATGGGGAGGGCTTGACTTTGATTATTTTGAAGCCATGTGTTAGTGTTGAAATGGACACTTCTTTTGTTCATGTTCCAACGTGCACCTCAAGGGGAAATGGGGAATTATATGGTTAAGGCATTATTCTATTATTATTAAGAGGGCTGATAACCGTCTCCCATGATATTTTATTTTCAAATACCCGATTACAGGGCAAAAATATGACATTACTAGAAAATAAGGATGGGTTTCAATTATAAAACTTCAAAACATGACGAAGCTAGAATTTTATATCAGCAGGGTCCATAAATTTATTTTTTGCTGAAAAAATATATATACAACAGTGACATAAGATCTAATCAAGCTTTTAAAAAACTTTATTTTATCCGTTGTATCTAGATTTTCATTTATATCGCACTACCGTTTTATTACCATTTTGTAGTTGTACAACAGTTTTATCGTCGTTTTATCACCGACAAACGGTAAATCACCATCTAACCGCTAAACCACACAAATCACATTTAAAACCTTGCATCTAATATAGACTAGTATAATTATATTTTTTAAATAAACAACTCTAAAATAATGTCAGATAAATAAACATGAGAAATCAGTCATCTATTATAATAACAACAGAAGAGCTAGAATAATATATATGCAATATACAAAAAAATAATTTAAGAGTCAAGAATCATTCATTCAAGAATCTCCTATTCTATTATAAGTTATATATTAATAAGATTCATTGCGAATGAAGGAAGAAGGCAATTCATTAGGATGTATACGACATGGGTCCATATGCGATATTTTAAGAGTCGTTACTCAATCCAAATCTAACACGACATGTTCAACTAGGTCCTTCAAATATTTGAGATGGGTCCTCGACTTTTTATATATATATATATATTTTTTTATTTACAAACATACTTAATTGTTAAGTAAATTTTTATTTTCAGGTGGGTCCATAGTGTGACTTCGCCACTGAACATGGCTATAATTGTTGAATTCATCTTTAACATAAAGTACAACCAAAATTTCTTTTGACCCACTCGAGAAAAAGAACTGATGTTGTAGAACCCTTTACAAGATATTGATTGAAAATAAGTACAGTTCCCAAACTAATCAACCGAATCAACAAATTAAGCTTAATATTCATTTGGCAGCTACTATTAACAATTTTAAAGAAAAGAAATTTGACGTGTGCATTATTAATTGAATACAAAAAAAGTTCCTTAACAGGAGCAACTCAAGACTTGTTGGTAAAACGAGAACTTGTGGGAATTTTCCGGTGACAAGAAGTACTCGTCTTATTCTATACTTCATGGGCCTTTTTAATACTCATGGAAACTTCGGACGTTTTGCTTTCATTCCCTTTGTTAGATGGTAGGCGTGGTGAGTCTTTTGTGCCTTTACCTTGTGTGATATTTCATGCGGCTTAAGGTAGAGAAAATGGAGTATCGTTGAAGTACAGTACAGTGAAAATTTTTCTAAATATAAAAGACTTAGGCCCCTGATCAGAATGGCATTTTTTAACATGTGATCTCATAAAATCAATTCCAATGAAATGAAATCCTGCGTAAAAATCATTTTGATCATGGTCTTAGTGTTATCAACATAAACAATTAATTAACTATATTTCCTTGATGTTAATGAAATTTTTATCTTATATATTTCAACGAATTTTGTTTAGATTGAAATAATCATCCACATTCAAAAAAAAAAAAAGATTGAAATAATCATCAAATCCCCCGTGTTTTAAGACCTATCTTCTGAGATAAGTCGTAGTTACTAGTAGTGGAGAAAATTAATAAGTATATGTCTATTAATTATGTGGCGGGGTTATCAAGGCTGTGACAGCTACGAAGCAAATAAAAGTCATTAACTAAAGAAATATTTTGTATGCATAAAATTGAAGGGACTATTCATGAGATTTGATCATTTAATAACCTATTAGAAAGCTATTAGTAATTTTATATTTTCAAAACATATTTTTTTTTTGCTTTTTTTACATGGTAAAAAAAGAGAAAAATAATATTAAGGTTTTTTTTTTCTGTTGCTTTTGAGATTTGCTATCAATTGCACAAGAGATAATTACTTCACTAGCCAACCAGCACTCCAGCAATAAACCCCATCTCTCACCCAAAAAAAAAAAAAATCTAGCAGTAACACGTCTTTCTAGAAGAACTAACGGTGCTCAATTTTAACGCCAACCATTATAAATTAGAAGGAAGGGGAAGGTAAAAAGGGTGAAAGATATTAGAGCCTGCTATATACGCTTTTCAAAATAGGAGTAATTGCAGCGTAGGAAAAAGAAATAGTTACGTCGTTAAAAAAGGAGTAATCGCAGAAGCAAGAGTATGAGAAATCTTTCTTGCTTTATTTTACCTCTTGACTGTTACCAGACGGCGTATATGAATCAAGTCACAATCAACACGAAAATTTGAACTTAATGATATTTTGGATGACAATAAGAACCATATCAGCACAAAATTCTAATGATTTTTTTTTTTTTTTTTTTTTTTGTGAACTTGCTTGTCTATGAAAAATGAAAACCATATAAAAGAAATGAATTTAATAAAATCATTAAAGGTGTGACATGGGCCATTTGTTTACTTATTATTATTAGTTATTCGCTTTATATACGCTTTACCTATTGCATGAAACTTTCATTTTCAACTAAAATTGTTAGAATTTCTAACCATTAGAATTTGATCATAGAAAATAATCGTCTGATGGGGCCATTTCATACTAGGAGATGTTGCCTTCTAATAATAATCTTTTTACTGGACCTTGGATCTTCAAAATAAATAAAATTTATTATAGCTTTATGTATGCAGAAAAAATGAGTCAAGAAAGAAACAGACAAATATGATATTTAATGTTCCAAGATGTATAATAAACATTGAAATTATGCAAGAGCAGGAAAGAACATCTCCTTAAAAGTATATTATTATAAGAACAGAGACAATTCCTTCACTCCATGGCAGAGATAAATTTAAAATGAACTAATAATTATATAGCATGTAGGAAGCATGTGGATCTGATGGGAGAAATCTGAGTTTGATTTGCAATGAAATTAGGTGTGAGAGAGAAAAAGAATTGAAGTGGTTAGTTCAGGCTGCTCTTTCAGAAGTTTAGTCAAAGGCGTAGATTGGAAGCTGATGAATTATTTTATTACAGATTAGCATTTTCTTAATCTGGTGTCTTCACTTCATGCAATAGCTGTCAATAAGTTGGCACCATTTATTTATGTTACGGCCTATTAGTGTATACAAAAAATATATTAAACTAAGCCGATCGTCATTTAGGTCAAAGTAAGACACTAAAAGCGATGTATCACTGTATCACCGACAGAGCTAGCTTGAAATTTTCTAAGGGTGAAAGAATAGTAGTAACTAACAAGTAACAACTCGTTGAAATTTCAAGAGACCAATTATCGAAAGATGAGAGAAACAAAATTAGTACGTGGAAAAAGGGGTAGCATAAATTGAACACACTTTTGTTTTTTTTTCTACCTTTTATTTTTTTAATCATTTATTATTGCTATTATTGTCATCGTAGTTGTTATTAATTGAAGCTTGAACTCGAATTTCGTCATTTCTCATTTTTTTTTTATGATATGCAATTGTGCATCAAGTATAATGAAATTCCAACTACGGAATTTAAAATAATAAAATTTATACGGTTGTTAAGATTGACAAATTAAACTATTTTCAATGAATAAAATCCGATACAGGTATGTTATAAACATATCTTAATGTGCTAACAATAAGAACAATCAAATCATTTTTATGAGAGGAATAAAAATGCAACGACACACGTTTCTTTCAAATCATCCTAACCAATAATAGAGAACCACCTTAAGGTTAATTTGCTAAGGTAATGTTCTCAGTATGAGAACGTACATAGGAAAACTAGCTAGATGGTATTGGCAAAAAATATTATAAATTAACAGGGTATTTTAAGCCTTTCTGTAACTAGAAAATAAAACAGTACATCCTACACATTTTGCTAAAAAAATAAAGGCGTCTCAATTAAACACAGAAGATGCTCCAGCCGAACAATCATTGTAACAATTGCAACGAACTGTCCAGGAGAAATTTGATTTGATTCATGTGTGATGCCTGATGTTAACTCAACGACATTAACTCACCACTCTATTTATTTGATCATGACCCATTTAGTTTAATTTATCGACAATGACACGCGACAATGTAGGCATCGAAATATATTTCATTTTTTTTTTGGACTAAAAAAGCTTGAGTATCATACAACTGAATCGTTACTAGTGTTCTCCAAAATGACACGACACGATCGTGTTGGCACGACACGGTGTGCGTGTTGACACAACACGACACGAATAGAAAATTGACACGACACGATCGTGTTATCGTGTCGTGTCATAATCGTGTCGTGTTGGGATATTAGAAAGTTTAACACGATCCAACACGACACGATTTGACACGCAACACGACACGAACACGACACGAACACGAATTAACACGACACATTAATACAAATTTAATTATTAATGTTAATTAATTAAATAAAATTAATACTTTAAATTCAATTTATAATACTATATCATATTATTTACCATCCTTTGACTCGTATTGTTCTAATTTAATTATTATTTAGTAATTTTTTTCCTTTATTTCAATTTTTTAACATTTTTTAATTTTAAAAATAATAAATAATTTGACACGACTAACACAACGTGTCAACACGACACGACACGATCATGTTAGTCGTGTCGTGTCAGAATGCGTGTCGTGTTGCCTATCCTCACCATTTAACACGACACGACACGACACGATTAAAAAAGTAATTCGTGTCAACACGACACGACTTGAGACTCTAACACGATCGTGTTTGACACGACACGACACGACACGAACCCTAATCGTTACCACGATATTCATCACAAGGGGGCACTGGTTATTAGTTCGGCTGTTAGTTTCCTCAAGGAAAAAAAGCCCATATGCAAAAGAGCCATTCAAAATTTGTTCTTCTGAAGTCCAAGGCCCATGCCTATATTCATTCATGTTCCCATTTTGAGATTGGCAGAGCAAATTTTTTGATACATTCTTATGCCTGCCTGGCTGCCTCTAAAATTTCATCAAGTACCACATTGGTTTATACATTCTTACAAGCTTGATAAGTCAAATAGGTGATAAGCTACTCCATTTTTGTGCATAAAAAAGGAAAACATATTGGGACTAAAAATCCCATCTTTTCTTGACATGAAAAAGGAAAACCGATTGATTAATGTCTTGCGGGACTTGCAACATCAACTTGAACCTTACCTTCAAAGGAACTGACTTCACCCCTCCCCGTTCATCTCCAATCTAATAAACATCAAACAATTAACACATAACCATAAAATTCTCATTATACAAATAATGAATTAGAGTACAGAACAAGTAAAACATACCCAAACACAAGCCCACTTGAGACCGCCATCTATGGAAGAATCATAACCAGCTTTTAACTTCAAGTCCTTTCTAGCTATGTGCTTGTAGACGGCACTCCAGTGACTTGTCTCAAAGTTGTACAGGTAGCTGAAATGAGAAGAAAAGAAAAAAAAAGTCACTCTTGATGAATTACATTAATACTATGAGAGCAGTATGTCTCGACAAAGAAGGTTAACGAAGAATAAATACTGACCTCAGCTTGTCAGAAGGGGAGAAACGCCGCTTGAATGCAAAAGACAGAGCATTTGATGGCAAGCTTATGTTGGGAATGAATGTCAACTCTTTATCCTATAAAATGTTCCAACAAATCATCAAACAAAATCCTCCACTGAACTTTAAATGATCAACCAACAACAATACAAAAAAAGAGCTGGTGATTCTTTTGACCTTATAGCAATATCTCAAATTGAGATTATCATTTGTAAACATTGCAGTTCCGATTCCATCAAATATATTAGTTCTGACAAGACCATTCACTGACAACACCTTCTCGGGTGCCTCCTCTTTTACCACCTCTTCAACTGAGACTTCTCCATTTGGAAATAGAAGAGTCGCTCTTGGCTACATAGTTTACATCAACATGTAAGCCTTCATCATACATTGCATATCCCAAAGTATGTGAATTGTGGGAACCCAAAAATTTACAAGCCCTTATAACAGGCTCCAAATTAAGTTACATCTTTACACATTGTATTTCTCTCTCTTTTTTATTTGCCATCCCCTTTTTCAGTATTAAATAAGGCTTGGGAATACTCAACTTAACACTAGGTATGTGTTTTCTGTATGCCAGTAAGTTAAGGCGGACCGCAAGAGATCTGATTATTTCAGGGCCTTGATTTGCCACATAAGTCTGGAGGATGTTTTCAAGAAGTGAAGTAAAGAAACCTACTCTCAGAATTTCATATTTTTTTTAAAAAAATTTAACCCATTTTGTGTTTTTGGATTTTTCTTTCTTTTGAGCCGCAAATTAGTATGATTGTTACATACAATTTGCTTTTTAGAATATAGTAATTTGAAATAAAAAAAAACACAGTTAATGGCAAGTGAAATTCCTTTTTACTAACTAGGAATGGTTGTGATCCAGTTTGGAGTTGCATTTTGGATCGCAAACAATTTCTGCGAATCAAAAGGTCAATTGGAACGATCACTTGAGATCTTATATGTCTTAAAACCTGGTTTCAACTTATGATTACAATGCATTTTGTTTTCATATTACCCAAAAAAAGGCCTTTTATAAGCTATTGGTTAGTTAATGTGCAATTAAGGTTAGTTTAGTTACATTTACAGTTTTTAATAGTTTCTTACCAAACCAACAGACGGTACAGAAGAATTTAACTCCAATTTGTATGATGGATCTCCCAAATTTGCAAGCAGAGATACTTCGCCGTCACGATTCTGAGAAATAATAATACATATCAATCGAATAGCTAACATAACAAAGGAGACCACAAATTTATTTTCCAGGGGTCAGAATCTATACATACAAATTTAAGAAATTGTTGAAGTTCTCATCTGTACTTCTCACCTTGATGAAATTATACTTGAACAAGAAGAGAGTACCCAAGTTAATACTCGTGACAATTGAGTTCTGATTTTTGTAATTCCATGATACAGATAAACATTCCCTTGAACAGCGTATGTGCACACTATCTGGTACACCAATCTGGCCATTCTGAAACATAAACTATCCTAGTAATGCTATTTCATATTTCAACTCTAAGGCCCTGCTTGGTTAACATGACTTGAAGGGAGAAAGAAGGCCAGAGAGAAGAGGTACTGAACTAATTGAAAGAGAGGTTACCATATTTTCAATCCTCTTGTTTCCTTCTGTTACAAACCGATTTGTGGAGTAATAAAATATAAGCTCGAAAGGATATAAAAGGTAAACAGAGTTCAACCTTGAGTTCATATTAAAAATCCAACCAAACAAGATCAGTTTATCAAGTTTTCGTTCCCTCACTCAATTCCCTTTTCATTAATTTTCCAAAGAAGGTACAAGTTGTGAGTAGAGTTATAGAATCACACAAAGAAAGAAGCAAAATTGCGATTATCACATTCCTTTCCAACTTTGTAAGAACAAAAGGATGAGGAGCATATATATAATATATTGAACAATAGATTGAAAAAATAAGGAACAAATTACGTTATAAAATTTCCATTACAAGTACATCTACAATAAACACGACACACCAATATATAAAAACATAGTAGAATCAATACGCACCTTGATATCGTGCGCCGCTTTCAAGCGAAGGAAGCGACCCATATCAACCCAGCCTTGGAGAAGCGCATTTCTAGAGTCGACATCGTAAAAGATCTTAAAATGATCAGTGATAAACGCGACCTCAGGCGACAAAATCTGCCCCTTGGAGTTGCTCTGGCAGCAGAACTTGAGCTTGGCGAGGCCATCGACGAGCTTGCAAGAGATTTTGTGGAAGAAGGGGTTTTCGCTGGCGCTGTCGAACTCGGTGGTGGCTCGGAGCGGCGGGCGGCGCAGGAAGCGAGGAGGCGGCGGAGGCGGCGCAGATGGAGATGGAGATGGGGATGGAGGCGGGAGAGTAGGGTTGGGGTTTGGAGGAGATGTTGGGTTAGGGTTTAGAGGAAGCGAGTCTCCCATGGCGAAAGAGAGAGAGAGAGAGAAGACTGATAGTGGAAGTGAAGAGAGAGAAAAGTGGTCTGATTTTCTTTTTTCCTATTTTTGTTTATCTTGTTATTTTTATTATTTATTTATTTATTTATTTTGAAGTGAGTTTATCTTGTGAGTTGTAAGTGTAACTCATTTATTTTTACAAACCGGTTTCGGAATTCGGACTACACATTATTAAATGGTAAGAACTCCATAGTTTTTAACATATTGATCCATTACAATTTTCATTATTGTTTTAAATGTTCCGTCTAAATTGTATTGCATTTTATTATTTGTTCAAATTAGAGCACATTTTATGTTTATTAACTAGACTAATGATATTGATTAAATTATATACTGGTTCTGTCATTCCAAGTTAATTTTTTATTTAATTTTTTTTAAAAAAAAAATCGGATAAGAAAAAGAAAAAGAGAGATAGATGCATTGCTATCGGTCTATTAAATTCTATATTTGTTCTATCCCCTTTGCGATAAAGACCCTTGATATCTTTCGCGCCTAATCCCTGATTCCCTTCCCACAAGTTTCAACTTTCGACGAAGAGAGGAGAGAAGAGAGCAATAGAATGGAATCAAGCCCATCAATCACTTTCTTCTCTACGTATCGGTCTATTATGTCCATATTTTGTCATTACTACTTAGGGTTTTCTTTTTTTTTGGGTTCAATTATAATTAATAATGTGAATCATTGATTGTTCAAATCAATGAATCATACAATTAAATACTGAAAGTTATGCTGTATATGACAAACATTAATATTTTTTTTTTTTGAAAAAATAAATTAGTAGACTTCGAAGTTATATATTAAGTCTTCAATAACTTTGAATAACTACAAAGAGTAGTAATTTAAAGTAAGCTGAATTGCAATGTTTAATAAAACTAATTTATCTACACGACTACACTTAATCTTGTTAGGCATTCGAAACCTGTTTAATAAAGCTCGTATCAATATTAGTATTTTGATTAATAATATTAATTTTATTGTTTTAATTATGTCTGTTATTTGAAATGTAATGATATGTAATATTTATAAAACATGTAACGGGGAGGTGTATCGTTCTTTTTTTTTTCTTTTTTTTTTTTTTTTTTGGGGGGGGGGAGAAAGTAAGGGGTCAAGCCCCAAAACTTTTATATATTAAAAGGAAGGTAAATACAAGGTAAAAAAACAAAATAAAGAAAACGAGGTTCAGAGGGTGAACCTCAGAGTGGAGAAAAAACGTACAAAAAGAGAGAAAAAAAAAAAAAAGAAAACTCCCTTCTTAATAATCTTTTAAATAACACCTCTATAAAGCTTGGGCCTCTGAATGGTTCAATAATCGATTATTAACTTTTATAATGGACTTCATTTCTATTTGTTACGTGCATTGACAAATCATAAAAATAAATGCAGAAGATAGATATACTGCATTAAAATTCGATATGCCTAAGCTTAGTATAATTTGTTAAGAGTTTGGGCTTAATATATTTGTCCAAACGAGGCCCAAGCATCATTCCACGCAGTGCAAATTGGTATTCGACTTGCTAGAGAAGGGACGAAGGAAGCATATAATTAGGCCTGTCAAAACGGCCCAAAAAAACGTGATGCCGTTCCGTTTTCAGAAACGAAACGGAATGTGGCATCAATTTACCATGCCGTTTCAGAAAATGAAACGAAAACGAAACGTATAATTACACCGTTTTACCGAAATGAGGAATTATAATGGAAAATAGAAACGAAACGGAATGTGGCACCAATTTTTCTTACCGTTTCAAAAACGGAACGGAAACGAAACAGAGATTTCGTTCCGTTTGCCGAAACGGCACGAAAATGGAATGGGACATTTCCATGTGCGTTTGGCACGTTTGCCAGCCCTACATATAATGCAGCTCATACAGCAGTCAAGCCGTGAAGGTTTGCATTGAAGGATCGAATTACAGCAGTCAATTATTCATACATGACTTTTAATGACAAAAACAGAAACTACACGTTAGGCCTTACGTGTCTCGAGTTCGAACCTTTACATTTTTTGTCGAACAAATCGAGCAGAAATCCAACAAGAACTATTTATCTGAACCCTCTGGAGGTTCAGAAATGTTTCCAAATCTCTCAATCAAGTTTGGGAGAGAAGAAGATCAGCTGTACCAAATTTGCAACACGATTAAACAATGAAAACTTACACTGCAATAAATGCTGCACATGCCTCCTTGACCCTTGCAGCCAATGTAACACAGTGTGTACACTGAGATGCATTATGATCTGGCCAGATTCCGACTGTGGCCACAACCACCGTTGCAGGGTACTACAGCCAACTTGAAATTTGTTTCCAAAGTTCAGTTTCAATTCGTTTTAATCTCCTTTCCTTTCATAATGATATCAAATCCAGAAATGGATTTGAGTATGTCGAAAACGACTAGCTAGATATCTCCACCTAGTTTTTTCTATAATACCGAATTCCAAGCCACATTTTGGTATTCTCAATTATCCTGAAAAAGAAAAATTTAATTCCAGTGACTCGTTGCATTGGTGGTTATGCAATGCAATGACAATGACGCATACAATGACAATGACAGAATCATGTACACTCCTTCAAAGTTAAAACTACTCGTGGACAGAGATAAAGTGGGAATAAGAGTTATCAAGTAAAATAAAATAAATAATTTTGATGACAAATTAAAATGGAAGGGGTCATTATTTGCTATACAATAATATATACTCAACTCAAGGGTCATTACGATCATAGGTACAAATGGAGCATCTTTGCTCTGAATTTTGCTCGATTTGAGATTTCAGAGCTGCTACAAAAATACAAAGTGTAAGAAAAACAGGTAAGGCGATCTTATTTAGGTATGGTTATTGGTTAATTTGTAAATTAAGCATTGGCCTTCTTAAATAGTAAGCCTGAGTAAGGTTCCTCAATAAGAGTATGTAATTAGCTTAATTTATCTTAAGAAGTTAGTATAAAGCAATGCATTTCTTCTTTCTTTATAGGATATATAAAGGTAGATAACCAAAAGAGAAACTCAATAAATAATTATCAAATACAAGAAAAACACACTTTCAAATTAGATTGTAATGGCATATAAAAAAGATTCAAAAGAAGCATGCCTTAAATTAACCAAGCAAGATAATTAATAGTAGCAAAAGAAACCATGTTAGAATACAGAATAATAGCTGCATATCAGGTATCACCAAAAAGTTAGTGGGAATAAAATAAAAGCTGCATCATGCGCATGTCCCAGAATATGTTTGCTGATGGTCATCTAAGCATTGTATTGATAGAAAGAAAGATCTATAAAAGATATGATTAGGTGACTATCAACAAAACATTTTCAGAGCTGCACCATTCTCTTAAACTCACTCTCTTTCAGAACATTTTCATTGCTCATGCAAGACTGAGATGAGGTTTGTGTATAGTACTATGTTGTTGATGTTTCCCATTGGATAATGAGGCCAATAAATAGTATATGCTTCAATGATTCACTGAAGAAAGGTATATTCTAGGAATAAACCCTATATAAATGTGATTGGGCACATGGTTTGCGTCTGTGTTTTGTACACAGATCTGAGAAGATAAAGTTGAGAACCAGATAGTACCAATATATTCATTCAAGCTAATCAATACATGGCAGCTGTTTGTGGGGCCTTACCTACGTGTACAGATAGAAGAATGAATCTCATGTAGCTTTCAGGAATTTTTTTTTTCTATTTTATTTTTTAAAATGTTTTGACATTAATTTTAAATCTTTAACAAATTAATTTTATGAACGCGTGTGTTTACAAGTCGTATTGAACATCAGAGTTCACAAAGTTGAAAAGCGCCTAAAAGTAGTCTCAATTTAACATTGAAAAGCTTTGAATGCATGTATCTGAACCCATGTCTCTGGACACCTGAGTTCACAATTCATAATAAACGCTTGAATGACATATTAATTTGTGAATGCATGAGTCTAGTCATGCGTCTAGATTAACTGCAAATGCATGCATCCGGAGACATGGATCCTGTGCGCCTACAGAATCTTTTGTTATGCACTTTAAAAAAAAATGGGTGTTTTTCGGCTTTCCAAATTAGAAATATATTCAACTAGTAGCCTAGTAGACATATTCTTATAAAAAATTTAAAACTTAAAATATATTCAAAAAACTGGAATAAGCATATATATATAAAAAGGAAGCTTAATTAGACATAATCTTGTATAACTTTTTTCTTTTTTGAAACTAGTAGGAAAGAATCTAAGTATGTCTATTGAAACAATAGTAAGAAATTTATGGGGTTATTAATTACAACTTGATTCATGAAGTGGGCGGGGGACGACGATGTATAATTGCAGCTCAGTCTCGAGAGATGGAGTGCTGTTTTCTCCAGTTGAAAGCTTCATTTGAATCTAGTTTCCTGAGTAAGCCACAAAACCCACTTCTAGGAAAATGCAGGGAGGGGGTCAAAAGCATGGCCAACTATTATTGTGGGTTCTTAAATTTTCTTCTACTTCTTTTTTTCTTTAATCCAAGCTTTTCTTTCCTTTCAAAGAAGCTTAGACAAATATGGATTTGAAGCTAGCGGAGAAAACATAGACTCAGACATTTGCGTGGTCCAGACTGAAGACAAAAAGTTGAGAGGATGGAAGTTTTAATTTTTTTGATATGAGTTGAGGAGACTCTACATTTTTCTACCAAGAAAGCAAACAAATAGTGTACATCATATCAGTGTTTCAACGGACAATTTAAAACAGCCAGCACAGGTGCTGGTACCACCTATCAACCTGTACCAGCACCTCAAATGCTATCTAACCCCCCATCATGCAACCCCTCAAGACTGAAAACGTCAGAAGTAATTTCATGACGGAAATTTTAAGAGTCAATTAACCGACTGTTTATCTAGTTATTCATTAATATTTAGATTAATTTTATAGAAGAGGGTTGCAATTAATACCACAACTTCTGAGTTAACAATTTATTTAATGTTTTATGGTAAACAATACTGTTTTATATTTATATTATATATAAATATATACTTTGTAACATCATCTATTATATTATTTATTTTTACTTAATAAATATACAATGACTATTAACAACCAAGTAAGTTGACAGGTAAAATTATCTCAGATGTTCATTTGTAATAATAGAATAAGGAAACACTGAAGTCTGAACAGAGGACGGCTTCACTTATATACAGTAATCTATACGGCAGATAATAACATCAATCACGAGACTAAAATAACAGCAATTAAGATGATATACATATGAGTTGACTAATTTTTTTTTAAATTTATTTATTTTTATTATTTTGTAAGCTGCATGTAGAAGTAGAAATAGTGAGCTCTTAAAAATTCCCGCAGTCCAGGGGTGGATTTATTTAAGTATAAGCAATGGAGATTTTCCAGTTTTAAGAAACATATTAGAACCTATAAAAAAAGATATGATCATCGTTTTACTGCTTAATTAGATAAAGTCATAAATATAATTTTTATATTAATATCCGCATGTTAAAAGAAAATATACTTTACAATTTTACATGCGTCTTACATCTACTTAGTGACAAGTTTTGAACTCAACTGTATGATTATTTACAAATAATCACATCGGACGACATGAATCAACGCCAATTTTTAAGTTTGATCAACAATTAAGAATATGTTTTATCATTATATGTTCATAACTATTCCCTTTGTGCTCTTATTAGCATAGTTTCATTGAGAAAACTACACCAGATGAAATAGACTTTAGAATTTTTTTCTAAAATAATAATTTTTTTGTTGTTCTTCTCTCATTCCACACAAATTGATATAACAAAAACTAAATTCTCATTGGGTGGCTAGGTCAGCAATTATTACCAAATCAAGTCAACAACTGAATCTAGCGCACTTATACTAACTTGCCTTGAAATTCTACTATAAAGAATTACAAAATTCTCTAATACATACATACCCAGTGTATGTTCCATATCTTAAGACAACTATTCACAATGGAAAATGCTCGACCGCTACAAACTCGCTTTGCTATTTAAATCCGTTTCTTTTTTTTTTTGTGTGTATAAATCGCCATTTTATATGGATCATTTAATCAAAGCTTATAGATTTTCAGAATTAGCAATTAAAGCATTTTCATGTAATTTACAATACATGAAATTTACCTATTGAAAATTAGTCCTTTTTTTTTTCATTCCTCCTGATAACATGTTGAATTTTAATATCGATTCGAATCAGAGAATCAGATTAAGTTAATGGTGCAAATATCAATTACTAAATTTAGTCGCTGTCCTATCAAAATTACGTCTAACGGTCTAAGGTATTTGCTTATGTATTACCTTAAGGCTCTTGACTAAAGAAACAATGGGCTAAGCGTCCATGGTTTTGGTTTAGCACAGTCAACGGCTATATATCTCTTCAGAGCCAGGATTCTCTTTGCTGTTGTCTAAATAGAATCTGTATTAATGCATAGCATGTTGTTCGGCTTCAATATTTTTCAAGGAGTTCTGACTCGCTGCACAAAAGGCCTAAGAGGACTATATGGAGAACATCTGACTCGTTAATTTGTTACAATTAAAAAAGTTAAACTTGCCAAATACTGATTTGCATTTATGGATACTTCTGTCCCATTAATCTACATTCACAAGTTGATTCTCCTTCTTCTTTTGGTGCAAAAGCAAGTTTAGTCAGGTTTTGCATCTCTTTTAATTCTATTCTGTACTATTCTGTTATTTAGTTAATGTATTGTCCTTTTGTTTCAATTAAGTATGGTATATGTACATTACTTTTGGTATATGATAGAGAATTCTGCATCAAGTGATTGAAGGACATTATTCAAAACATATATAGTGATATTAAAGCCAATCGAAAAGATATTTCTATAGGAACATAACTAATTATTATGAATGATAGGAGTTTTAACCTTTATATAACTCTTAAATTACATTCAAATCTCTGACGCAACGCCTTGTCCCATTCTCGTCAGTTGAAACATGGCTCTGAAGTACATCATTGGATCTGTAGCTGGATCTTTCGCTTTTGCATATGTTTGTTCTTACTACGTTGTTGACAAGAAGATTTTTGGAGGTTAGTCTTTTAATTAAACTCTAAGAACCAAAATAGTTTTTGAAAATGAAGTACAACATATTGTTTTCATTGAACAATCATTGCTATACAACTGAAAAATGCAATTCATGCTAGCACTACTAATCCTCAACTTCTCCATTTTTCTTTTACATCAAATTTAGACGCATTGAAATGTTCTTAAGAACTGTGTAAGCATTTTCATTTCGTTGAGAATTTACTTTAGATATAAAAATCAGGACAAAATCTTATATTAGGCCTTGTTTGGTTATTAGGCCTTGTTTGGTTAGGGAATAACAAGGCATAAAACTATTTTATTCCACTTTATGTAGCCAAACACATGTGGAATAACTATACATAAGCGGCATAAGTTATAACATTAAATTTGATGGTACAACTTATGAAAGTGGGTCCCACGCACAAGAATACTCTCATCTACCTTATTAACTTATGTATAAATATAAGTTATTCCTTATTCCTCAACAACAACAACAACAACAACAACAAAGCCTTTTGTCCCAAACAAGTTGGGGTAGGCTAGAAAAGAAACCCAACAAAGTCACCAAGTTATGAAAAAAAAATATATATATATATGTCAAAAGTAGGGCTAATAATAGTAAAAAATATATATATAGGGAAAATAAAGTAGTAGTGGTAATAATAATAATAAATAGTAGTAGTAGTGAGGCTTACACCTAAACCGTAAGCTAATATTATTCCTTCTTCCTCCTCATTCCATAAACAAACATTCATTACATAGCTCGATATAAGTACATAAACTTCCTTAACTTATGTTATCATATATTCTCCAACCAAACACCTCCTTAGGAAATAAAAAAAAAATCTCTCTCGGTTGAGCAGTTGCTGGTAAATGCTCTCTGTCATTCCTGAACTCCCTTCTAAAAGCAAAGTATCCTTCCAGTCCTTGATTTGGTTTATGGGAGGACCAAATTAATACTAACGAAATTTCTAGACTATGAACCAAATGAGAATTTTGAACCTGTAGAGACATTAATTGAACAGTTGAAGTTGAACTTAAAATGAAGTACCTATGTAATTTACTCTTACTCATTTTTCTTTTCTTTTCTAATCAGGAAATACTCCTAAGACAGTAGCAACAACCGAATGGTGGGAAGCAACAGACAAGCAGTTCCAGGCATGGCCCCGCACTGCAGGTCCGCCAGTCGTCATGAACCCCATAAGACGTCAGAATTTCATTGTTAAATCCTCTGATGAGAAGATGTGAAGCAGCTTTGCTTCTCTCATCAGGCATTTGTTGGAATTATAAGTGCACTTTTTTCGTTTATAGCCTTGTACCAGTGAGTTGGATTTTATTGTAATAAATATAATCCTTACCTTGGGAAACAGTTTTAAACCTATTTTGCTTTTCTCTGTCATGCAAGATCATAAATGGAAAACAATTATAGTGCTTGAAAAATCTCTCTTTAGTATATAGTATTTACATTTTACAATGTGGTTTTGACAAACTGGAATAAAATTAGAATTAGAGTTAATTAAATAGAACATAGCAGTTGTGTACTTGTGAGAGCCTCAATTGAGACCTAACCTAGTCTCAAGATGTACTAAACATACAACATATAAATAACAAGGGGAAATAATAGTAATCACAGGTATTAATACAACGGAGGAAAACAAATTCTACGAACTAGAGTAAAGTTCAAGAGGTACTCTCAATCCCACTGTTTGACCAATCACAGACAGCCATGCGGGCAAATACTGTATTAAACTAACTTTCTCACCATACGAAGTGCTAGAAAGAAGTAACTTCATCCAATCGCCGGTCCCACAAGGGTGCAGAGTGTACCATGGTGTATTTAAGTAAGGATGCTCCTGATAAATTTGAATTGATAGTTAATAATATATCCTTTCGAGAAGTATGTTTTTCAATAATACTCAAAACATGTTTTGCTGGAAGTTATAGGAAGGCTAATTGCATGTTTTACTGTCTTGAGTCTTGACAGGTACCAGTAGCATAGATAATAGAATTTTGCAGTGCATACACTAGCTCGTACCAAGTTACAAGTAATGTACCGCTCTATGAAAATGACAAAAACGTCCATTCATATATGTACCTGTACAGCAAAATCCTGTTAAGGGTTGTCTTAGTACCAGTCATAACTTAGCAGTATACCTTGCTAGTCTAGTACCAGTTACAAACTTAGAAGTCTCTCTCTCTCTCTCTCTCTCTCTCTCTCTCTCCCCATTAGGTAAAACAAAAAATAAGGAGGCATGGGCATTTTTTTGTACCACACTGTGCTGATATTTATGGTAAACATACCTCCTGAGTCATAAAAGTCCATTTCGACTTCTCTAAAATTTGAACAGCATGAGAAGGGAGCTCCTCTTTTATCTCATCTAAGCTCAACTGACAACCATCTAAACAAAATAAAATTGAATTAAGTTTTAATTCAGAGAAAAGAAAGAGAATCCAAAATATAGCAAGTACAAGTCAGATATACCAGATTTATAGCCTCGAAAATATAATACAGGTACCCTGTATGTGAAGCTATAAACTACATGAAAATCATAAAGGTGAGCATCATGGTTATAGACATCAACCTAAGAACAAGAGAAATAGTAGTTAGTGGAAATCAGAAGTTGATCATAACTTGAATACAAATGAAAACAAATTATTGCAGACATTTGAATTAAAACATACCAGAGTAGCTTCATCTGTAAGCTCATCATTTGCACTCCTGCCACAGTCATTCAAATCCTGAAATAAAGGAAAAATTAACTACTAAAAATATATCAACTAATAACTGGTTTAGTACTGATACATGCGAATCATCATATCAGAACCTTTTCTGTTGTTCCCTTTTTGATGCATACTATTTGTAGCTAAAGATACAAGCACATACAAAACTAGAAATTAGGAAGGAAATGAAGCACATACCAAATTGGAGTTGTTTCTTTCTCCTCGAAGTTTGATCTTTTCAAGCACTAAATAACCTTCATCCTAGGTAAATAAGATTACCCAATTCACAATTCTAGACGAATATTTAAATACAAATGCAAACCAATAATACTTGAATGACAAACCTCAGATATAGCGCATAATCGGCTACATGGCATCCAAACCCATTTGGGTAAATCTGAATTAAGTTCCTTCCACCTTTGAGAAAAACAAATGGCCGAAGCATAGAAATCAGCTGCTGAAAGAGACCCGTTCCAAGTGCCAACGCCTCTCATTTCCTTCTTCTGTAGCAATTCAAGAGAGAGTTTATGTTATTTCGAGTTCTAGAATTGATCAATGGAGTCGCTTGATGGAAGACGAGAAAGTACGGAGTTACACATTTGGGCTAATATGGGCCAGAGAAAGTACGGAGTTACAAAATTGGGCTAATATGGGCCGAGAATGTCGGTCCATTATTGAAGAGGCCAGTATAATTCCCTTTTTTTATAAAATAAAAAGGTACTTTTAATTGCACATTTGCACTTTCTAAGCGACAAAAAGCATCTCTCTCACCTAATACTAAAACCTACTAAAACTCCCGTTCAGTCGGAGTTGCCTTCTCTTTGTGGCATTTCAACAAGCAGCTCGCGTGCCACCTCTACCGATGGCTTCTTTCACCACAGGATACAGGCTTTCTCTCGCACGTCCGTCGCTAACCTCTTCGTCGCCTCAGCACCTCTTGCCTTCGCTGAATAGACCCGTTCTCTCCTTCTCTTCGACCTCTTGTAAGTTCTCCACTCGTTAAAACCCTGTATTAATCTGTTAGTTCTTCGAAATTGTTAGTTTGATTGAGGTTAATTTTGTCTGTTTTCGCTTTTTAGTCCCTTCAATTAGCTTGGTTTCTACTGGGAACCTTCGATCTCGCTCAATTGTTGCCTCGGCTGCTGTTGGTCCAAAGCGGTTGCTCGGGTCCCTCACCAGCCCGCAAGGGTTGAAATTTGCTGTGGTGAGGTTTCTTTGGTCTATTTGGGTATTCTTATTACTTGTTTTCATAATGATTTGTGATGCACTTAATGTGCTGCTTGCTATGACAATATAGAGATGATGGAGGTTCCATTTTATGTCCATTGGTTGAAATAAGCTATTTCTTCTTCATGTGTGATTTTAAATTATTTATACTTCAATTCAACTGTATGCTAGTTCTAACTACATAATAGCACAATAATTCAAATTGCCTTTGTCTGTTAATGCAGGTTGTGGCTCGGTTTAATGAGATCGTCACAAACTTATTATTAGAGGGAGCATTAGAGACTTTCAGGAGATACTCAGTTAAAGAGGAGGATATAACTGTGAGATTTTTGTTTACATTTTCTTACATATCAATTGTGCATTCTACTTACTATCTGACAATATTTTTCATATCAAACCAAAAAGAATTTTCAATATAGACATCTTGTTGACCTTATTGGTTGGTTAAGTATTGAATTTCTTGCAATTTGAGTGTCATTTGATATTTCATCAAAGGCCATAAAATATGGACCAATGCAGATTTGAATAATTTGATTAACTATAAATTTGCTGCACTTTTATCTTTATTGATGCATATGATATAAATATTAAAGAGCCTATATTCCAAATGTCAGATTTTACAAGCAAGAGTTACTTTAAAGATGGTCAAGATTGTCAAACAAATCCATTGTCAATGTATCCCCAGCCTTTCTTAATATCATGTATGATCTTTTAAAGCAAGAAAACCTTTTGCTTCCTTGCTCCCTTTTTCTTTTGAAAAAAATACAACATCTCATCCTCGTGCCCTCTCCCGATATTATAAGGTTAGTAGGGATGTCTATGCCATTTTCCCATGTTTTTCTGTGAGCAAGGACATGTTTTTGGTGTGACATTCGCCATTTTTAGGCTTTATATTAGATGTTTTTTTTTTGACGCAACACATGAATTTTTTAATTCTATTGATATGTAAGCAGTGAATTTATCTTTAATCCATAATGACTGATACCAAGTATGTGAATGTACAAATTTTATTATATTGGTGGTTGTCTTTATTTCCTCTATGTTAACTTCCTTTAGCTCACATTTCAGTCATTTTTTGGTGCAAATTCTCTGTGTTGTACCATACATTAAATCTTCATGCTATTTTTTTGCGCTATGATAGTTCAATTAAAAGGAAATATTTCAATCTAATTTTGAAGAATAGTCTTCTTATTCTTTTATTCTCTTCCAACAATTATCCAGGTCGTGAGTGTGCCAGGTAGTTTTGAAATACCTGTGGTGGCACAAAAGCTTGGAAAAACAGGAGCCTATGATGCAATTCTATGCATTGGTGCAGTAGTAAGTTAATTTTTACAATTCAAATCTATGTTTTACCAAGTTGAGTTGCTATTTTTGAAAAACTCTACTAACAAAAAGAAAAATATTCTGCTCACATATATTGGATGCCACCACATGCCACACATTAGTAGTCAAGTGAATAAATTTTGGCAACGGTTGCAAGTATTTGTATCTACTAGGTTATTAAAAACTCTTCATGTTGTCCAGCTTAATTCTTATAGCACTTTATAAAAGATTGGATGCTGTTTTTCTAATCAATAAATTGGGAGGAAAAAAAAAACAATGAAAGACGCATTGTCCCTCCCAACAGGTTGCTACTAATTATAACATGGTCTCTTTTGGCACTTCTTTAGCACCCACTTTCTCCTAACCTTCCCTGTCATTTGAGCCACCAAAGTCTTTCTCTTGTATATATCAGCACAGCACCATTTAATTTTATTGTGAGAAGAATGGAAGGGTATTCTATAGTAGTTGTTAATTAATGGAGATTCAATGAGGCCTACATATCAGATCATCAGATACTATAGTTCTTTCCGTCTAGGATTGGTCAATCTGCTTATTTTTCTAGGATACCTTCTTGCTTTTGTTTCTTTAAAATATTGTGGTCTTCATCACCGGAGACTTTTTTTGTTTATCCCCATGTATATAGTGAATGATATACCGAATTTGTTAGCTATTGTGAAAGCCATTCAATAAATGCTCTACCTATGACATATTTTGCGACACCGTCTATAATTTCTAGATCGATGATTCGAATAATTCAACAGGATTAATATAATATTTCTGGTGTTTAAATTTTTAAAAAATATTGTCTTCTGGTTATTATTAGTTTTTGAAAAATAGTCTCCAAGTGAGGCTTCAAGAGCACTAGCAGATAGAAATTTCATGAAGTCAAGGTGCAACTTAGAAAGAGATAAGAACATCGTCAGAAAGAAGTATTGTTGCATTATCTTACAAGCAGAACAATTCAGTTTGCAGATCTACTAAGATCTTAATGGTTGGAATTATATTGTATTTTTGTGGCATTCCAAATCTGTTGTAGCAGCACGGCCCTCTAACAAAAATATTACCCAAAAGAAAATTAAATTATCAACCATGCATGGGTGTTTCATATACCTCTCTTATCTTGATATTGTACCAGCGGGGCCAGGTACAGTACTGTTAATGATGTCATCAGCCCCATGTCTGTAGGTCATTTTTATTTGTAACTTTGGATTTCCTTTTTTTTTTTTTTAATGCTTGTCAGGTCTAGTTCTTGTTAGACACCTAATGTAAATTGCTGTTTCTTTGGAGTGTTTTTTTTAATGCTTCTTATTACTTGTCAGATCCATTTTTGTTAAGTACCTAATGTAGCTCGCTACTTTTGTAGATTAGAGGTGATACGACCCACTATGATGCTGTTGCTAACTCTGCGGCATCTGGTGTACTTTCAGCTGGTTTATCTTCAGGTTCATTTTTTGTGTAAAAAATGTTGCAATTTGCTTCCATACAATTACGAAAAGGCAAAGCTAAAACACATGGATGATTTTTGTTTTTTTTTTAAAACACACTAGCTAGCCTTTGTCAAAACAGAGCTTTTGTTTAATATTATTGATCTCATAATAAATGGAAGCACTTTGTGCAGGAGTGCCTTGCATTTTTGGAGTTCTTACTTGTGATGACATGGATCAGGTGATTTTATTATCTCAATATTTAAAATTTTTGCTCAGTGTTTTGATCATAGTAGTATTATTTTTATCTTAAATATAATTTAACTTTGGATCTACAGGCATTAAACCGAGCTGGGGGTAAATCAGGAAATAAAGGTGCAGAAGCTGCTCTTACTGCTGTAAGATATTGTTTAATTTTTTAACTTTCAGCAACTAGAGTCAATAGTGATATTATATACAACTATCTAAGTATATACTCGATTATTTTGTTTACAATCATTTTCATTTGCTGAACAGATTGAAATGGCATCATTGTGTAAGCATCATTTGAGCTAAAAAGTTGGCTAAAGGGTTCGATGAACTCTATGGAGGTCTCATATGTTCAATTTTACCCTCTTTGTTTACTTTTAGCTTTTTTAATAGAGGTGGTTTGTTCTTCGGCAATAATGATTTCCTGTTAGTGTAAGGTGCTTGGTAATAAATTGTTGTTTTGTACAATTAGATTGATATTGTTTGATCTGAAGATATTTGCGCCTCCAATAAACGGTTGCTTTTGTACCAGTCAGATGAACTAAACCTTAGGTATGCAACTTCCTGGTCAATTATTTCTTTTTCAGTTTCCTATATAGGTTTTTGAACTTTCAAACGGAACTTTTTTTTTAAGTAGTAGACAATAAATCTGGTACCAGTCATAAACCATAAAGTTCATAGTTTGTGTTACCGGTCAATATATGGTACCAGACTGAGCAGATGCATTGTATTTAGAAAGTGATACGTACTGCACGATCTTCAGGTGGACGATGGTTGACTTTGTACTCAAAAATAAAAAATAGTTAAGTCAAAATGAATAGTATAAAGACGGATTCCATTGATCTAACAGGCATTGACATTGGACAGTCTAGAAGTATTCTTATTTTCCACTTCCATTTTCTTTAGGAAACTTGGTAACAGCAATCCAGAAATATAGACCGTTGACCTTATTTTTAAGTGAGTTCCATTAATTTGATACTAATTCGTTGACATTATCAAATAAATAAGTCTTCTTCAAACAAGAATTAGCAGTTAAGGAAACACTAGACTTATCTTATTTTAAGTTCCGAATCTATCATAACAGATGGTAATTTTTTTAATTCAATTTGTCAGTAATGCAGCTCAACATGGAAAGGCATCCCGAAAAGGCATACACGTGATAAATCCTAGTCGCATGTATATAGAGTCCGAAGATAAATGTATACACTACTAAATTTATTAGGTGAAAAATAAATTTCCAAAAAATTGAGAACCACTTTAATAAGATGTTTAAATGAAGACGAAAGATTAATAATCATTAAATGCATTAACTATTTTTGAAAAAGAAAAGCAATAAGAAAGGAAGGTTGGAAAAGAGCTCCAGTTATTTTGACTAGGCCTAGGAATATTTATTTGAAAACAACTATGCTTAGGAATTAGGATCAAGGAGTAGACAGAAAGAGGATGACATATTCAAAAGATATTGGTCAGGGGGGAGGAACCTTAAAACACCGCTTGGACTGTCTTCTTTCTCCAGTCTCCAATACCCCAGAGCTGTCCATTTCCATGCAAAACCATTAAATTAACAGCACCCAAAAATGGGGTCAGCCCCCCATCTTTAATTAATATAATTAAACATGCTTTGCCAGAGGCTAAAGAAATACAGATTAAACAAAAGGAAAAAAAAAAGGGAAACAAAAGTTAATTAAGTAGCTGGAAACAAAATGAATCCGCCTAAAAACTTAGCAAAATAAAGCACCTAAAAGAGAAAATTTTTAGCGCAATGAGCTCCATTCACAAATTTCCTGTGAAACCAAATTTTTGGATTGTTAAAAACAAGATCTCATCTATCAGATTTTTCATAATTGAAAATTTTGAAATGTACTATATTATATATAACATTACAGAATGCTTGATTTAAAAGCCAAAGAGATTAAGTTCAATTAGAGAGTTATAATTTTTACATATCCTTTTTAATATCGATTCAGATTTTAGTTTAATCGTTAACTATGGGGATTCAAAACCGCGAAAAAACTAAAAGAGAAGGGTAATAAAACTCATTTAGAGAGGCATAATTTTTCTTTATTATTTCTGTAATTGTTTCATATTATACGTAAATATGAACAAATGGTAGTATTTTTTGGTCATTTTGCATTGCTTCCCTATGCTAAGTCTTGACCTAATGTTGAGGGAAAAGGAGACATATTATTAGTCAACACTGGAGAAGAGATTGTAGTACGGTTGCACCCTTTTCTCCAAAGGAAGAATAAAAAATTGTCCACCACCTCCACTTGCATGGATTCAGAGATAGATGCAGTGTATTCATCCCTGTTCTAGTACCCTCTCTTCATCCTTGTCTCTCTCTCCATCTCTCTCTATCTCTCTCTCTCTCTCTCCTAATTTTCTGTGAGAGCTGATCTAATAGAGAGAGCACCTGGCGTCCTCTTATCGTCTCCTTCCTCTCATAAAAGGATAGCAACAACAGCAACAGAGACTCACATAGAGGAAGAAAAAGACATCGCTTCTTTCAATATCACATGTGAGATTCGAATTTCAACTTTGCATATATATTCTTGTCCATAAAAATTTATGCTATTATTCATTAATTACTGATGCAAACTTGGTATAGAATCCGACAAACTCCAGGTGATAAACACCTTGGCCACTTGCTTTTGTGGGTTTTCAGAACTTTCTAGAGTTCTTGTACAGTCTTGTTTTGCTCTTTTTCCTCTCTTTCTCTAACCACCCCACCAACATTTTAAGCTTTATTATTATTATTATTATTATTGCCTCTTTCCCCTTCATGGAAACTTTTTGTGATTTGATCAGTTCGGTAGATAGCCATGTAAGTATGTCATTTCTTCTTTCCATTGTACAAGTAGGTTAATTTAGATTTCATAGAAAAAACATCTATTTTCCCTAAGAAAAAATTGGAAGTAGATTTTTTTTTTTTTTTTGGAAACTGTTTGGAAGTAGGTTTAGACAGAAATGGAAGGTATACCTTTTTGAACTAAAGAAGATATAAAAAGTCTCTACTGTTATAAAGCACAGGGAAAGTGAATTACTATTTTCATATATATAGTAGTTCACAGATCTCTATTTCTTTTTCTTATTGACGTTGTTGGTTTCTGCTCATAGCTATATATATGTTATATCTACATGTCATGGTTCGTGTCTTATTTGTTTTCTATTTCCTAAAATTATTTTTTGGCAGGCTGTTCATAAATGCAACCTAATTGTTTCTACACCGTCACTCTATCTATGCAATCCCCACCTCCAGATAACAACAAGCGACAAAATATGAATTGCTACGAAACAGCCATCTTCTCTTAACACAAATACATGTTCCTTGGGCAAGTTAACTCACAATTTGAGTCTCCAAAAGAGTACCAAAGGAACAATCTCATATCAAAATCTAGAAAAACTAGCACAATGCAAAACTCTGAAAGCAAATCCAGGGGACCGAACCAACAAGTTGGAGCTGATGACAAGAACAATAGTTCTACAAAATACTTTTCTTTCAAGGCATTGGTTGTGCTTGTTTGCATTACCATTTCTCTACTGATACTTCCACTTGTCCTGCCCCCATTGGCCCCGCCTCCGTCAGTTCTCCTTCTTGTACCGGTTTGTATACTTGCGGTGCTACTTGTCTTGGCTTTCAAGCATTCGCATTAACAAAATATTGCAGGAATGCATATGTAGGTAGGCTTCTATGCGATGTTTTTACTTTCCTTTTGTTTTGGAATTCCATGTGCATTTTTTTCCCTACAAGAACTGAAGGAAGATTGAACTATTTTCCTTCGATTTTGTTATCAACTTTTAAATCTCAACTGCCTAAATGTTTAGTAATGCAATTTCTTGTCAATCCTTTGCAATCGTATAAATTTTTGGTTTCTTATTTTTGCGCTCTCTCTCTCTCTCTCCATATTGAAATCCGAACTGTTCAAGTCGATCACCATATTGAAATACCCTTGGAGATCAAATTTTACATTTTTTCGAATTTTTTTGCTATTTATTATGATATTTTCAAAAACATTATAATCGGAGTATTCCAGGCCCTCCAATTTGAAAATATCATAATAAATAGCAAAAAAATCGAAAAAATGTAAAATTTGGTTTTCAAGGATATTTCAATATGGTGATCAATTTGAACTGTTCGGATTGGCCGTTTGAATTTTGGATCTTGAAAAATGACTCGATGAAAAATCGATGACGCGTTAGCATTCCTCTATGAGCATATATATATATATATATATATATATATATATATATATATATATATATATATATATATATATATATATATATATATTGCGTTATTTATAATAATAATAAGATGACCAAATTGTTAAGAGGCTAATTGGGGTTTAATTTTTTTTACTGATATTACTAAGAAAGGCTTAGAGTCACACTATATTTGATGTATTAAGGTTTGAACTCACAATCTTTTAGAAGTCATCACCATATTTCGATTTGGAAGTGATATCATATTATGATAGCATCATAACAATAAAGCGTCATTCAATGAGTCCGATATATTTGAAATAAATGAGAATAAACTGATAGAATTTTGCAGATAAATTTTTATGTGGACGAAATTTGAATCGGTTAAGAATCTTAATTTAAAACATTTATTTTAATTGTGGTATAATTGTAATCATGACACGCAGCAGGCGTGAAGTGTGAAATATTATCTCACCACTTTAGTTAGCTTCTAGTTCGTTTTCTAAGGGGCATATTCTTTCCATTTTTGAAAATTGAAACGGAGGGACGAAGCTTTATAGGTCTACTACACGCAATTAATTGCAGAATGACCCTTGCATTTGTCTTTTGTTTAGAAGTTTGAATAGTTGTGTACAAATTACAACTTGAGTTCTAGCTATAATAAACTCTGAATTTCTTTCTATTAGTTGTCCTATGTGCCGCTCAAAAGAAAATATCTAGAACTTTTTAAGAGTGGCGTCCAAACGGTTTGATTAATTAAGTTTTGAATAAAAAAATGTTTTGGATAAAATTGTTCAGCTGCTTGGTTTATTTGGTTTAAGTTTGTTGGAGTAACAATATATTCTAAAAATTTGGGTTTCAGTTTATGATTAGATTTTAATGAATGAAAATTAAATAAACTGAAAAAAATTAAAAATATTAAAACTAGTATGATACTAATTAACATAAGTTTATGGACAGTAATGATGATTTATCAAGTTAAAAATAAAAAGTTACGAGTATAAATTGAATTATTTATACTAATTTTGGTTTACCAAATTAACATAGTTAGAATAATATATGTTTATTTGGTTCGGTTTATAAAAGTATTTAATGGATTTGTTCTATATTATTTTTAACTATTTATTTTCATCTTTTTTTTTATCTAAGTTTGAAGGAAGTTTTTAAGGGTCTTTATGTCATCAGAATTTGCTGGTAATATCAGTGTTACCCCGTGGGACACAATACAGACACCTGTTCAAGTGTTCATTAATACATAGAGCTAGTGCTGTAAGCCACTCAGGTTCCCACACGTTTTTCTATTTTTATTTTTTGTTCCTTTTTTGAGAAGATGGGGATCAGAGCAACGTCTTCTTTAGATGTGTTTGAAATTTTGAATTAGTATGTAAAACAATGCAAATTGTTTTTTAAAAACAGGTCAGGAATAAGTCCGGTCCTAACAAATTTTTACACATAAGCAAAAGAATAATTTTTTTTTAACAAAGCCATTATATAATTTGTCCGGCCCTTCTATGAATACAAAAGAATATATTAATTTTGCACAAATAATAATTGAAGTTTGGATATTTAAGAAGATGGGGATTTCATATTTCATTCCTATCTTTTGTTTTTAATACGATGAGAAAAAAAAAAATTCGAAGGCTTCTAAATTTGGGTCCTTAAAGTTCCGGACTTTCAAATTAGTTCTATTTTTTTCAACTAGTAATTAATATGGACCAAAATTTTTAATTCCGACCTTATTCTCAAGTTTTGTTTACTATTTTGCCTTTTGTAGATAATTTTTTTTTTATTTAGAATGCTACATTTATATTTATTAAATATAAAAATCGTCTATAAAGGACCTTGAATGTTATTTTAGTCATCAATTCTTTCTGACAGTTTTTCGTTTTTTTCAACAGACAAAATACATGGTACTGTTTTGAAAAACATAAATTTTACAAGACGTACGGTAATTTGGGTTTATAATGATTAACATAATCGTTTAAGACTTAATTTGGGTTTAGGGTTTGGAGTTTATTTGATTTAAGTTCAATATTATACTTAATCATTAAACTTTAATTGAATTAGTTTGAAACCAAATAGTTTTATTTTTTACTGATTGAATTTGATTAATTGAATCCAGGTTTTGGAGCCGGCAGGTGAAGCTTATAGCGACTTAGAGCTTAACTTTACTATTGATGAGTTTTTCAGGTATTTGCGTAGACATGTATGAGTTTTATATATTCATTGAATGTGAATTAATATATTTGGTATGATATACTTATTGTTGTTAATTAAATTGTGTTATTTTGATATATGAATTGTTTGTTTTGGTATATTAATTTTGTTTGTTGTAATATAAGAATCGGTACAAATATTTATGGCTAGCAAAAAAGGGGCTAGCCCCAAAATAAAAAAATATTTTTTTTTATTGCGGCTTATTATTAGAAACGGTTTTTAAGAAATAACCGTTTTTACTAATATACTAGCAGAAACGGTTTTTAGTTAACTAAAAACCGTTTCTAAATGATTAAAAAAAAATAAAAATAGTATAAAAAATTTGGCTTATTTGTAGAAACGATTTTTTATAAAAAACCATTTAAAAAACCGTTTCTACCAGTAATTTAGTAGAAACGGTTTTTTATAAAAGCTGTTTCTAAAGATGTTAAATAAACTGTTTTTATTTGTCATTTTCTGCATATTAGTAGAAACGGGTTTTTGTAAAAAACCGTTTCTACTAAATTAGTGGTCGAAACATTATAAAAAACCGTTTCTAAAAATATTCCGCTTTTGCTGCCCAAATCTGACTTGTTTTTAACAACACCATTTTTAGAAACGGTTTTCTATAACTTTTTAGCACCACCTATTTTTAGCAACGCTGCCAAACCGTTTCTAATAATATTTATAAAATCGTTTCTAATAATAAAAAGTGGCGTAGTGAGTAAACAGATAGAAAGAAAATAAAAAGAGACCAGACAAAAGGCCGGTGGGCTTAGTCCGGCACCTGGCCATTGCAAGCTTCAACCATAATCATTAATCATTGATCCTAAATACTTTTGACCATGTCAAATCCATTTTTTATTCATAATGATCTTTTATGACCTGCTACAGAAAGTATAACACGAATTGCAACAGATCCGCATGCACACCACGAAGTGTTACAACGTGGGTACCGAAGGGGATCAACCCAACACATGAAATTATGACCATTAAAAATAAAAACACGTGATTATTAATGGAGTCAGTGTTTTTTTTAATTTTCTAAATAAACTTATGTGTTAAATAATTAATGAATATGCAGTCTTAAACTGCATATGTCCATGCATGCATGCATTTATACCAATTGATCATCTTATCATGTACATCATGTTAATATATTGTCATATACATCGTTTAACTTTTTCAAATATGAATTTTCTTTTAATACAAGCATATAGGCACATAAATCTACATTTAAAAAATTATAGTACTAGAATTACATCATAACTTGGGTGACAGATCCGACTAGCATATGAACTAGAGTTGCCCAACATTGAAATTTGAAAGCTTTGAATTTGATGTTTTCCAATTCAAACAACCGAGACCCTAATTTATTTAATTAAATCCAAAATAATACCAATCCGACAGTGGCCCAACTTCCAAGACCTTAAATAGTTAAATTCACATGAAGTGCTCCCCAGCCCCAGGTTTGACACCTAACATAGCTGTAACTTCTTCAAGCTAGACATAGATTAGTGGATATATTATCTGGGGACAAATCCACGTGTTCTCCCTTCATAAATGGTAATACATACCCCTCAAATCATGCGTACAGTACAAATATGACATATTGCGTATACCACTAAAAGTAAACGGGGCAATTTCTCATTTTTCAGGGGATTATATCATTTTCTAATATCTCTTCCCCTCAGTAAAAGATTACATTATAAGATCAACATCATACAGATGTTTACCTAAACCGTATCAGGCCCACTATAAGATAGCCCAATTCTTGTTGACTAAACAAAAGGCCATTAATAACCAGCCTGTGAACATAGATTCGATGATTTTAGCATAAAAATGGTAAAGCTATTGTTTCCAATCAAAGAAAAGAAACATAATATAAACAAAAAATGAAAAAAAGAAACACAACTACACAAGAACCATAGCTTTCTTCGACTTTTCTCCTTTAACCATAATCTGCAGAGAAAACAAACACCAAATTCTTATGTAATAATGCACACAGGGGCATTCTAATACAAGTACCTCACATATTTCATAAAATTCTCCAGCCCCTCTTCATGGCTGAACCTTAAAAAAAAAAAAAGAAAAGGAAAAAATGACAAAGAAAAATCAACTGAAACAAGCAACTATATACCCCCTCTACACCTCATATCAAGAAATGCGGTAAATAACGCGCCAAAAATGCCATCAGCTCTCCATTAGTCCATGTATCTACTTCCACATTTCCAAGCTTTCTCACAGCAGATACAAGATGCCCCCGAGTTTTCTGCGGCAACAGTTGACCTCCCTCACGCACACATTCTCTGTACAATGGCAAGTACCCAATTGCAACAACAAGTTCGGGAGGAAGATCTCTAAGTAAAATCTCTGATTGACCCCTGGCATAAACTCTAACCAAGTTCAGAAAATTCTCTTCGCCTGACCTCACAGCCTCATTAAATGCCGCCTCTGACCAGTTTTCCCTTAAATATTCTCTGAGAGCAGGGACCACCGACTTGTCATCAGAACAAGCAATAGAGTTTGCCACAGCATAGGTTGCCGCTGGGTCCCGCAAAAAGTCAGACTTCAGTAAGAACTCTACTCCCTCAAAGGAAGTGCTACCATTGGTTCTCTCACCAGCTGATTTTAAAATTTCAACTGAGAGTGTCGTAAGCACGCTTTGCGGGACATGCGGCAGGAGATACGAAACAACATCAAGTTTCCCAGCTGATGCAGCTCCTGTCAATGCCAGACATAGCTCCATATCTCTGTTTTAAGAAACAATAAATAAACTTAAATACGAAAAATCCCATGGTGAATAGAATTTGTTGTTTCCTTTTCGGCCTAATTTTTATTTAAATACTTGTAACTCCACATGAACCACATAGAAATTTAAAAACTACCTGCAGCCACGAGAGACAAACCAACGAACAACAGTCATGCAACCACGCTCTGCTGCTCGCATCAGTGGGCCCAGGAATGAGGTGGCATTCCCCTCCTCTACTAGGCATTCCATTGTACCAATTCTGCAATAGTGTGAAGCAAAACCTAGTGCCAGGTCTACATCCACATCTAGACTGTTATCCCTAGCGATCTGTTAAAAAAAGCCCAAAAAAAAGAATAAGTTTTTGCTGGAATTTAGTATACAGAAAGTTGCAAAGTGTGATGGGGAACGACTGATTGCATGCATGTGCACAACAATTTATTTTATTTATATGGTCTTAGGCACGCACACTGGTACAGAAATTTCTACTGACAATACACCAGTAGCTGAAGAAAATCCAAAAGGAATACAAATGGGACAACAAATGAAAAGATACTATAGTAATTCCAATCATAGCAAATATAATAGCCATGGATGCACTTACTAATCTAGGTGCTTAACAACAATGTTATAAAAAATAAATAAATAAATAAAGAATTTAATTTTCTGCTCTTCTTAAAAGTACTATAACAAAATAATTATAAAAAATATTAACTAAATGCTTGCAATGGAAACTATAAAATATGCATGTACCATAATAATTAGTCAAACCAACGACACTGAATTGAATTTGATTTATTAATATTTTTTAGGGCTAAAGAAGGGAAGATAGACACAGAGAGAGGATTGAAAACGTGCAAATACAATTGGATTATACCTGAGGAAGGGTCCTCAGTATTTCATTGGTGACATAGAAAAATCAAGATACATTTCTACAACATAACTTAATTTATATCTTAAAATGCACTAGTTTGGCTCTTAAAATTCTAGATGGTCAAACCATATATTTTATACATGCTTAGACAGTGCAATATGACAATTTATTTCGCAGGAAAACTAATTTTATTATATAAAAAGAAATACAAAAGAGCTGTATACTGTGAGCACTGGTACCTCATGTGCTGTCAACACTTCAATAAAAGAAATAAAATAATAAAGAAAAACATTTTTTAAAAGCACATTTGAAGTCAGTGCCTTGTATGCATGTCCTCTGAAAATCAGTGCTCATACTTAAAAAATCACTCGAAATCGAAAAGATCCAAAACAAACGAAGTTGTCCACAGAATTTTACAAAACAGAAAGACCCAAACAGCATAGACTAAGGAGAAGAAAAGGCAAGGTTAAAAAAAAAAAAAAAAGTTAATTCAGACTCCAATTTTTCCTAGAGCATTTAACTTTCCTCGTCTCACAGTGGCGCATCCAATTGCATTTTTTTTTTTACATGTCCCATTGGAAAGTTTACAAAAAATCCCCAAAAAGAGGTAAAATTTACCTGCAACAAGATCCTCACAAGTTCAGTACTCCCAAACCTCGAAGCTTCTAAAAAACACTGGTTCACATTGTCGGCCCCCCACTCAACCAAGAGCCCCAAGAGGCCTTGTATCATTGCTGCAGGGGCCCCACTTGACCAGCCTGGGTCGAACAAACTTGAAAATAAGGTCAGAGGGAAACAAGCTGCATCAAAAGCCTCAGTGAAATCCTTTCCAGACAGGCTGTCACCAGCAAGGTCCAGAAAAAATTTGAAGGCTGAGAGCCTGAGCTGAACCTCACAGGCCCCACTCGGTGCCAGTTTGGAACCAACCCAGCTGACTGGAGCAGTCTTGGTGTTGGACCGGCGGTAGTGGAAGGAAATACATGCTAAAGCCCACTCCATGAATTTTTGCACTTTCTGGCTTGCCTCGGCTTTTAAAAAGTCATCCCCATGGTACTCTTTCAGGCGATCTTTCAACCTAAGAGATATCCAATAGTTTCATTAGATCTTATTGTGAGATAATCTGAATGCATATGCAGGGATGAATGAATGTAAGTGATACTTCAATTAAACATGATATTAATGTGCCTTCTGCAACATCATTTGTATCAAATATTCAAATACTAAATAAGCTAGCCCTGTACCAGTTCTGATTGGTATAGCTAGGTGCTAGGGTATGATAATCACATAGATTCATTTGCAAATAAAAGTTGATTCAAAATGAGTTAAAACACACTATCAGGTACCCAGCTGTAATGACTGTACCATATCCATGGGAAAAGAAAAAAACTTAACATCAAAAGGAACAGGACATCAGGCTTATTTGAAATAATTAAGACATGCAATTAATTAGCATGAAATAAAATTATATCGTATGAGCTTACCTCTGAGATAAGACATTGCCACCCTCTCCTGAGCAAATCAAATTGCTCTGATAAGCTGAGACACATGAGGCCAGAAATGCAGTTCGAAGCATAGCCCGCATAAAATCACTTGCACCCCCTTTGACAATCCCCTTTATCAAGCTGGTAATTCTACAAAAATCTTGCCTAGTATTTAAAAACCATACAAAATCGAGCGTCATACACAGCATGTGATTCAGGGTTTGCACATCGGCAATGGCCACAAAGCTCTCGGCTACATCCCAGTTGTGAGAAATGATGGCTAGGTGGTATGATCGACCCAATTGATTTCGACCGTATCGGTATATTTTCTTCTCTGGAGATTCAGAAAGAGAATAAGAGGATTGGGGCTGGATCAAATCAGCTGCCTCTTTGCAAATTAGAGGGCTCTCTCGCGAGAATATGACATTGCTTGTTTTGCTCTCATCTCCTTTTTCTGACGAGTCAGGTCCAACTTTGTCCTCAAATTCATCAATTTCCATGTTTGAGCAGGATGGGTTCTCGACCTCAAATTGCATTTCCGATGCCAAATTCATGATCAAATTCAGCTCAAGCGGTTTCAAATTGAGAGACCCAAATCAATAATCCCTCCAAATGGAAATTCTAGGAGATTCCCAAGATTAATTTTTGGGCTATAGAGCTAATCACCGCATAAAATTCTACAAAAGGAGCATAAAATTAGAACTTATTCGATGGCTTCTCCGATCAAAACCCTAGCAGACGATTTGACCCATCAAAACCAAATTCGCAAAATTACCTGATATCTAGAAAATCATGAGAAGATCAGAACGAAGCGACAAAACCCAACACCGATCTTGATGTAATTTCTTCAAGAATGAAACCTCAAGCATGAAGTCTCTTCGCCATGAGAGGAGAGGAGAGGAGAGATGGGTGTGATTTTGATGAATTTTTTAGACGCAAAAATTGGAGGAAAGAGAGGTGCGAAACCACAGAGAGGAGACAGACGAGAGTGGTGGGGGAATCTAGGGGAGAAGAGAAAAACCAAAAAAATTAAATAAATGAAATAGAAGAAACAAATGGAAAGGGACCTAGAAAGAGAAAGAGAGGAGAGAGAGAGAGACCTCTCAACTCTCTAGTAGAAACTCTCTCAAGTCTCAATTTCCCTCTCTTCTCTTGTAATAATTTTATCTGTTGGAAGTTTAAAAAATTCACTCTTATAGGGTGGAAAGTTTTGGCAGGGTGTGCTGGACTGACTAATAAAGGTTAAATTTAGATAATTAAATAAGGAAATAGTTAGTGATTTTGTGTGACAAACTATTGAGAGAGATCCCATATCATTGGTCATTAATGTTAATGTTAAACGAAAATTAATTAATTTTTAAATCAATAAATTTGAACAGTTTTTAAATATGTTTATTTATTACAATTATATGCGTATAAGCAAATATAAAATTTGACTTTTTTTCATATCGTCATCACGTGATTGAAAAATGCATTATTTCAATTTAGTTTGTTAGCTTTTAAGCATAACTGAATTATAGTGGAAATGACGCAACTTCTTTATTACATACACTCCATTAAAATGTATAATTTTTATATGGTATTGAATTAATTTTTTTATTTTGTTGCTAATTATATTGACATTGAAATTTGACTTAAAAATCACTCTCATATCTATTTTACCAAATGATATATTGATCATGGATCCATGGTTAGTAAATCTAATTATGTACGATAACTGTTAATTGTTAAACATACATACATTTTAACAGACAGGCATATTTTTATTTTAGTAAAAAGAAGGGCCCATATGTGCCTTTTTTTTCATAATCCGCAGTTGATGCTATATTTCATACTTATGACCTCCTACATAAATAGCATTATCTCAACCATATGTTCTATGCTAGTACTTGCTTTTTGAATAATTTAATGATAAAATAAAGTCATCAAATCATGTTAGATATGGTATTTATTCTGCATATCATTTATATTTATTATTTCTGTTCTTGTTTGTAGTACAAATTAATACGATGTTGATATCTCATATTTATATATGTATTTTGACCGTACTTAGCACCCAAATAATACTCAAACCATTATAATTGTCTCATGAATTGTTGTGTTTTCCTAGATTTTGGTACTGCCGTGGCATTTGATTTGTTTTGTAGGAACTTGGTGGAACGAACATAATAATTACATAAAAAAGAGAATTTTGGAGAAGAAAAATGACTAAATGGGTCCATAGAATTGTAGAGCTCATCCTAAGCTTTCCAACGATCTTTGAATCACCTAAATCGGAGTCCGGATGAAGAAATTATGGCCCAAATACTATCGGTGCGCTGTTCTGGAATTTTGGTCCGAAATGTACGGATTTCGGTCCGAAATGCACTTCTGGAAAGTGTGTTTTTGGAAATTTTCGAAGAAGGAAAGTACAAACCGCCTCCCCTTTGCCCTAGCCTGCCACCTAAGCCATTCTCCCTGGCATATATGCACGAAAGGACGGCAGAGAAGGCATCCAAGCCTCCATACACCAAATTCCACTTTTTCCACCTCCGTTTTCGGTGCGGGTTTTCACCATTCCCAGCAGAGCATGACCTCACCAGCGACTTTGGAGCAATTTCTAGGTGCGACAGCGGTAGAAACAATACAACCACGGCTCTGGACGTTCGGTATCTCGAGTTAGAAGCGATATTTGGTTTATTCCTTCTATTTCTCTTGATATTTGATTTGATGGAGCTTGTATCTTATTTTTCTTGCATGTTAGACTAGTTTATTATATCTTAGGGGTAGTTAGTAGATTAGTTTAGTATATTGTGATGACTTGATGATTATATTATGATATTTTGTGATTTACTTGATTGTGAATTATTACTTGCTTGATTGAATTGATTGTTTGCTTAAAAGTTAACTTATTAATGATGCGCAGCGTTGATAGGATATAACTCGACCAAATAATTAATAGATTAAAGCACTTGAGATAAACCAAAACTCGAAAGGGTAGGTTAGTTAACGATCGAAAGATCTAACTTTTATTGCACCGACAGGACCTTAAATATCTCTAGAAATCCAATTAAGTATTCCTAAACAAACTAGTTTTAATACGCAAGTATAGGATTAGTTGTTTTTGTGGTAAAACTCGACATCAAATCTAAACCAGAACCAAAAGGCGACAGCTGAGGTTAGGGTTAGGGTTTGGTCGCTTAGTAACCTTCGCAAAGTACTCTGTAAAATTGTCAAGTCGAAACAATAGGTTTAAGGCAAGTTTTAGTGTTGAACAGTACCAATTTCGGATCGAAATGAATATGTTTCGCCCCGAAATGACCCTCTGTTTTGGTGAAAATCGTGATAGAGTTGTCTTAAAGCTAAACTAATTGAACACTTATCCCTTGGACATTTTATTGTATCTGTTTGAGTCCATAAATCACCAAAAATAACCAAAAATATTTCTTTTACTTGTACTTTATTTATTTGTCTTTTTAAATTACAAAACCCAAAAAATTGTCTTGTCTAGCTTTCGTGAGGAAGTAAAGTCCGGTATTCAATTTAATCCGTCCCTATGGGTTCGACCCTAAGCTTTACCAGAACGACTAGTGAGGTAAATCATAGGTATAAATTTATTTGACCTAGGTTTTTAAACCTTCATCAGATGTCATAGCATCTTGAGTGTTTATGCATGTTCTCTTTTTGTTTTAGTTTATCCTTTTCTTTTTATATTGAAAAAAAAAAACATATCATCTAGTTTTATTCAATGCTCCTTGAATTAATAATACAAATTTAAAACTCAACTAAATAATCTTCTGTAGATCTGTAAAATTATCTCAAACATTATCATTTACTTTTATTAAATAGAGACAAACTTTGACACACTATTAAACACTCTAAAAGCATTTAAACTACAGTCAAATTGTAAAGTCTAGCCTTTTTTTTTAAAAAAAAAAAAGCTAGTGAAAGATTTTCTATATAGTTCCTCGCTTTCTCTTTAGTAAAATAACGTGTCCCACAAAATGTTCTAAAAGGAGAATTTCAATGCTACAAATTTCTCGGGCTAGTATATGCTAATTATCAAGATCAAACTAGCAATGCCATCGAAGTAATTATTACATTGTCAAAGACAACATCCAATTAAGCAGCTGAAAACAAAGGGAAAATCACATTCAACATCAAAATAGTAATTTAGGAACAACATAAATGAGCAGCCTTGCGGAATAAAAAAATAATAATAGAAGATTTTGTAACGTTAGATGATGACAAGGGGCTGTGCACATTAGCAGATCACATAAAATGAATGGGAATTGTCCAATATCTTTTTTTTTTTTTTAAATACTATGTGTGTGTTTGAAATGTTTATGCTTTTTAAAGAAAAATCATTTTTGATCCCATAAGTATGAAAATTTTTAATTGTTAATCTTCATAATTATATATATATACACACAGAGTTTTGCTATGGTGAGTTGCAACTCACGGAGTCTTCCGTGATTCCGTGAGTTATGATCAAAACTGTTAGATCTGATTCGAAATGACCGATCCAAACCGTCCAATATAATCTCCATATTGAAATCTCCTTGCACACCAAATTTTATATTTTTTCAAAATTTTTGTATTTTTTTGGAATTTTAGAAAATTTCTAATCTAATTAATTATGTACCGTTCAAAAACAACAGTTTTTAAAAATCCGAAAAAAATACTTATAAATTTCGAAAAAATATAAAATTTGGTCTGCAAAGATATTTCAATATGGAGATCATATTGGACGGTTTGGATCGGTCATTTCGAATCAGATCTAATAGTTTTGATCGCGACTCATGGAAGGCTCCGTGAGTTAATTGCAACTCACCATCGTTATATACATATATATGTATGATATAATCTTTGTATGAATATCAGTATTTAAATGAAATATAATACTATTTAAAAGATTTTTCCTACAAATACACATCATCACTAATCATAATCTCAAATAGTAGCACTAGCTGACAAGTTTCTATACAATACCATCTAATAGAAAAGATCTTTCAACGTTGCTAAAGAAGAACTCGATGAAGCATTCCATTAAATTTTTGCATCTTTGGAACCTATCTTATAATTAACAAAAGAGATAACCAATGCGCTTATTGAACTTGTACTATTTAGCTCTTGGCCTTTCAAAAACAACATTACTTTGTTCGTCGCAAATAGTCCATACCACCTACAACTTCGTTTTATATACAATAGCAGCATCTTGTAAAGAATATCAGCATCAATTAACCATAATTTCTGCAAATCAGAGCAATTAAAATAAAAAAAATATTTATGATATGCAGCTCGTCTGTAAAGCAAAAATATTGGAGATCCCTTTTGTTGTTTTGAATGGAGAAAACACATCACACGTTGTCAGATACTAAGTTACATCGTGGGCACTTATCCGCTGTGTGCTTGTAAAATTGACGGAGGTCTTATTATCTCAAATAGACCGTTGGATGAAAATTGAACCGTCCAGATCATAACACGATCAAATTCTAATATTGCTCCCAGAATCTTCAAGTTTAAATGGAGGGGGCCGGCTGCTTGTGAGTACTGGTCCGTGTACAGTAATGGCAGGAGAGGTGAACCAAGAGGTTTTTTTTTTTAGAAACATTGACGGAAGGAGTGAACTAAGGAATTCACATCCTCGGCAGCGCAGCGGTTGGCTGCAGTTTCATTCCAACCGTCCGATGGATGATGAGTGCCCCGTGAATAACTCCAGATTGTTAGGCCCGAAAAAATAAACCGTGGAGATCAGATCGGACGGCTCGGAGGAAATTGCTGCTGGCAGCACTGCTGCCGAGGATTTTGGTCCGTGAACTAAGGGGGTTGATGCGCTTTACAAAATGGTAATAATCCAAAGTGGGCCCGACCAGGAAGTGCTTTGCTAAGGATTTATTATTCTTTCCTTTTCATGATACGAATTTAGGCGAGAATCTGAATTTGTTCATGTATCATGAGTTTCTTTTTTCCATTTCCTTTTGTCAATTTGATTCTTGGAAAGATATGTTTTTCCTACTCCTTTTTATGCCTACTAAATATACCCAGGCAAAGTGGTAGTGCGGTAGATATTTTTTCTATTTTTTTTTAAAGATTATTTTTTGAAAAAAAAAATTATTTGATTTTATTTCCTAATTATTATTTTAGTTATATATTTGCATCATTCTAATAGTTAAAATACAAATTCACATAAGTGTAACAAAAATTGATAAATAAAAAACTACGATCTAAAGATTTTTATTAAAAAAAACATTTAACAACTGATAGTCGAGGTAATCTTTGGAGCCAAAGTTTAAATTTGAGACGATATTGCAAGCAATTTGCATGCTACGCATATCATGTAAAAGTTGGTGAGATTTGACATATGTTTTACTTTGGTCATAAAAAACTTTAAATCATAGTGATATAAATTTAACAACCATTTTTCATTATCACAACTCAAATTTTAGAAAATTATTAGACTAATTAACACCGTTTATTTAACAATGCAACTATAGATATTCTTTCATTTTTTATTTTATCTAAAACTCTAAGTAAATTTGTCAAAAATATTAAGATTTTCTTTAACAGAAAATTCTACCTCGATTAGAAAATGGTCCAAGATATCAATAACCTTCTTTAATTATATTGTTTAAACAATAGCACCAAAATCTTTTGATTTGGACACTGCACTATCAAAATGATTTGGCTTTGATTCTTCCTCTTATATTGTAAGTAGAGACATAAAATACCATGTATTAACGAATTAGTCGCCGTATATTATGTACTTTTGTACTCATTTCTTGAATAAGTCATTAGACCCCCTGTGAATATCATAATTAGTTTGTTTATAATTAAACTCGCAAATCCAATATGATTAAATAGAATATTGGTATTCTATTTGACTTCTAGATAATAAGTATTCTCGGTAAACTATTTCTTGAGCAGTGCAGTTTTGAATAAAACCTTTGCCAGCTATTTTTTGTAAAAATAAAAAATAAAATGCCAATTTTCTCATATTTGACTTTATCTGCAGTTCTAGTTGGATTATATTTACATGAAAAATAAAGGTTCTAGTGATGAATGCATACTTCATTTACTTATCGTGTCTAGAAACACAAACGGCTTTTTTTTAATTTATTTTTATCGGTTCATCGAAATAAAACAAATATAACACTATGACGTGAACATAAGTATTAGCATGGATTTTTATGCTAACGTGAATTACCTTTTTTTTTATGCTAGAATAACTTTTGCTTAATGCTAATGCAAACATTGTTGTTACTACTCCGGCATCCTATAGATGAAAAAAAAAAATTATAAAATGACCTTATTGAAACAAAATCAAAGTCCAATAACTTCGAAGGGACAAACTTAATTTCAGTATTAAATTTGTAATTAGGGATGAAGTACATGCACTTCCACAAATTGAATTTTAAATTTTGAAATAGGTATCTCTTGACGATTGGCGGACCTCAGAAAAATAGCAATTAGATATCGCCATCTAACAAACGAGGAAGACGTAGTGAACTTTGGAGGCATTTCAACTAATACAAAAACGTATCTGATTTTTTATTTCTTGTCTGGTTGTCAGTAGCAAAATAAACAAATCTTATAACGCTTTCAAACTGAGCAATGGTAAATATTTTCAACGGGAAGTACGAATTTCTTGATCGTTTGCGTTGGCACACACTAGCACGCACTTTCTTCACTAAAATAGCTTTCAAGGTGCGCAATGGTAAAAAATTCAACGGAGATGTACGATTTTCCTGATTGTTTGCATTGACACACTAGCACCCACTTTCTTTCACTAAATTTAGAATTGAAATTTGCTATGTATGCTTTTATTTAAAAATTTTAAAAAGTCACCATTATCAATTTTTAAGGAATACAAAACAACTTTGCAGTCCAATTTGGATTGATGAATTTAAGCACCCAATGAATATAAGTACCATTAGAGCGTAGAATCTTGAAACTATTGAAAATAATTAAAATAACGAAAACATAATCACCAAAGAAGATAAGCACCCTTAATTACCAGCCAGGATGAACATAACATATAATTTTATTATGATAAAAAAAATAAACAACAACAAATTGATCGGTGGATAATTATATATCAATAATCAATAATAAAAATCCCTGAATAGAGCGCACTATATAAAATGTTGGCCCACTTTTTGCAGGATTCATTAGAGAAGAATATTATCTGCTAAGTTTATTTAATTAAGAGTCTCTTTCGTTGCCCCAGGATACCCAACAAACAAACAATGTTCTGGAAACTTGACAATCAATTAAATACTCGTAGCTTACTCAACCCCAGTATGCCGTTTGGGAAGCTCAAAACGGGAACTAGGCATATGATGAAGTTAGAAATTTTATTAATAGAAGTGATCTAATATATATATATATATATTTTGAAGAAAAATAGGAGTCAGGCTCCTATCTTTGCATTTAATTGAGAAGTCATCTAATATTGTTATTATCAATATAACGCATGACCATATCAATAATGATAGAAAAATTTTCATATTAAAGATAAAAAAATAAAACTGAGAATATGGTTCTCCGTTAGTTTTTGTTAAAAGCGTTCGACTAATCGCAGGTTAATATGTGGAGCCTGTTGCTACAGAATGCAAGTCCTCGCTAGGGCTCGGATCCTCTGGTCGGCAGAAAAGTGCGGACCACCTGGTCGGCACGTGATCCGAGCCGTCAGATTTAATCTCAACGGTTCATTTTTTTCGAGCCTACAGGTCCTGTCTATTATGCACGGGGCATCCTTATCCATTGAGATTAAATCAGACGGTCCGGATGAATGCGAACCATGTGGTCTGCCGACCAGAGGATCTGGTTCCGTCCTCGCTAGGCATCAATGTACCCTTTCGATTTGCAATAGCCCAATAGGTACTACAAAATATAAAACTAAGCATGTGTTGGGCTCTTTCATTTGGGGCCTCAATAGTCAATACAATATTTCTCCTTTTATTTCTTTGTTTATTGTTTATATCGTCACATTTTTAGCCCTTCGTTGACACTTGAAGGCACTTTAGAATGGACCCTGATCCTGTGTCGCGCGGCACATGTGTAGCGCGGCACACGAGCCGTTCGATTTTGATCGAGTGGTTCATTTTTTTCGGACATATTAGATGCACGGGGTTTCCATAGTCATCAGATTCAGATCAGACGCCCCACAGCCCGCGTTACACATGTGCCGCGCGATATATGATCTGAATCCCTTTAGAATAGCTGCAAGGTTCTCCGAATTAGGGACTACATAAATTAAATGGTTTCTTTCTTTACTAATATAAATTTGTCCTTTTGCACGTTGTCACTTTTTGCAGTTCTCACCGATTACCCGGTCAAGTCTCAACTCCTAAGTTGGGTATGTATTCCAGTCATTTTCATCTGAATTTTCATTGTACATTTTACAGGTTTCACCAAAAATTAATATTTTCATGATACAGAATATACCTGATTGAATGCCAGACATTAATTTTTAGTAATTTATTCATGTTTTTCTTTTTCTTTTTAAAAAGTTTTCATATCAACCTATTAATGTATCAGCCAAAATATCAAACATTCAACGGCAGGGAAGTCTAATTATAATTTTATTATGGCATGCCCTTTTTTTATTTTGAATTTAGGACAAAAGGCTAAAGGGTTAGTTCAATGACATATGGTTTTATTTATCTTATGCTAAAGGTTCATTTAATTTCCATAAATCAGAGACAGAGTTTTATCTAGCTGAGTATGCTGCAGTTGAACTCAGATCAAGTTATAGATATGTTTAAGGAGTCAAGAATCATATTTTTAATTGATCCTAGTTCCTAACTCAACCCGACTTGAACTCATGAATGTATTTCCTCAAACGACTCCGTATCTGCTGCCATAATACCGAGAGTTGTGGAGGTATTTATTAGTTGCATGTCGGCCATCCGATCAAAATCAGACTGAAAAATGAAAATACTCCTAAAATATGGAAACGTAATTTGAACCATCAAATTTTAATTGAACACTAAAAAGGCATACACGTTCGATAATTTGGTATGATCCCTTTTATACAACACACTAGCTCTTATTTCGCGCGTTGCGCGATTCATTCCTATACGAATATATTATTAAATGGTTTCTTAATGAAATCAGCAACCGTGTGGTCAAGATTTGATAACTATACAGCGAATATCGTGCATATAATTTTTTTTACGAAATTCAGAACACTATATAAAAAATATCATAAAAATTGAGAATACTATTGAAATATTATACGGAAACTGCTACAAAAAATCCAGACCAAAAAATCCAGCAGCCTAGCCACGTAAAATCCGCGCGAGTTACTGTACGCGCGACTCATTCCTCCCGAAATTTATATAGTTATAATTATAATTATAATATATATGTAGACCCTTTAAAACTGACCATCATCTCTGTTCGGCAGCTCCTGCCCAACTGATCTTAAAGAAAAAAAGGGGGACACCAAGTCACCAACTGACCATCGTGCCAAAAAAAAAAAAAAAAAAAAAAAGGGTCAATTCTCCAAACTTTGTAACCCAAAACTGAGATGACATGAAACATTTAACCTGGCTCTGTCCAGCCCAAAATGAAAAAAACAGCCATAACTTAAATCAATCATTGTAATTTAACCAAACAAAATTGACCCGATTATTAAACTCAATTAACTCGAAGTCTGGAAGTTTGACAATATCCTAACTAAAATTTTTATGCGGTTTGAATCCTGTAGGGCTGTGTCAGTTTTCCTAAGATTACGAGCGAGAGCATATTAAACACTCAAATTTTCTTTTCCGGATTCTCAGTCAGTGGAAACGCATTGCAACTTACCTCAAAAGGATAGCACAATCTCCTTGTTGTATGTACACACCAATCAAATAAAAACTAAACAGCCAATTAAACAAAATTTGAAGAACATATTACAATATACATGATACTCACTATGAAAACAATTAAAAGTACCCAAAAAAAAAAAAAAATCAGCATTTGCGCCATAACCCTTGAAAATTACATTAGGATTAGCTAGTATTGAGGCGACGGAGATGGAGAAGCAATAAGCGTTGCGGTTCCTTGCTCCGCAGCAGCATCCCTGTGCACACCTCTCATTTGGATACCACCGCCGTTTCCGGTGGACGTGGTCGCTCCAGCTTTAGGCACTTTCCCCTTGTTGCGCTTTGCATTCTGGGCCCAGCCCACGAGGCCGGCTTGCACATGCTCATCAAATATTGCTCTCTTAAATGAATTCCCCATCTAGATAGAATGGAAATAGATTTTATCATAGAAATTCAGATTTTTGACCTTTCCTTTCACCGTCCTTAGTCATATTTTAAATTTATGTTTCTTTTTGTATTTGAGGTTCAATAAGGATTTAATTAAGATCACAACATTATACTTGTTTAAGTCCAACCATCAATAAATCAATGAATCAACCAAATAGTGGCGTTATTAATTGAAGGGAGAAGCGATGTAATTAGACTTACATGAGAAACAATAGCATAAAGAGGTAGGGTACTGTAGCTGCAAAAGAGCTGTGTCAATACACTGGAGCACAATAAAAGGAGATGGATTAGTTGTAAATTCAGTCAGCTCAAGTGGTTCTGCTTCTTTGTAATGGTGATAAATTATTTAATTATTGGTTTTAGCAAATCTACAAATATATGCAATTATTCAAGGGTTGGAAAGGTGTCGTACGATGTCACGAGTCTAGGGATGAGGAAAAGCTTCTTGCCCATAATGCAGGAGTTAAATCCATATGTTGACTGCATAAAGTGAAATTATCGTCAATGCTAGGTCGTATTACCAATATCATAGTCGACTTTTGTACAATGGTAGTACAGTACTAGTGGATCACACTGGTTGCCACTAAGAATTAGGGTCAGCACCATACTATTGTCAAGAGTATTAATCTTAAATTCATTATTATAACAACGAACGCGTTTTTGACAACATTTGAAATTTAAAAGGGGTTTACTAATTCATTTCCTGAATTCCTGATTGAGTAATTGGTAAAAGGATGCAACTGCTATAAAATTATTTATAGTACTACAGATGGGTTAAAACATTGGTCCTGAAAATACAACTAAAGTAACATAAACTGTCAATACCTGGTCATGTTTAACATCATTCAGGAATGGTGCCTTGTGTTGTAATCATTAAAATACCATTAAATATTTTTGTCGGTTGAAAGAAATGTTTTTCTTCTTGACAATTTTCAATTTAAATGGACAATGACCAACACATGCATGCACATTAATTGGAGAAAATTTATAAGAAACAATGTTGTTCTAAAATTCAATCTTGATTATTCTTACCCACTTTGTTAATGTACTAACAAAGACAAGATAAAAACTGCAACCTCTAACACTTACCAAAATCCAAAAGAAGTAGGCGATCTCAAATGCATTCTGAAAGAGGATGAAATGAATCAAGACAAGTACGATTTTGGGGCGGTGAAACCAAAAGAAGTCGTCGGAAGGAGTCACAAGTAAATCTCCTTCCACAGCAGCATGCTTCTCTGCCACTTCATGTGCCAATTCAACAATTATGTGCTCCAACTTTGCCCCTACTATTAGAAGTATCTACATTTTCGTTTGATATAATTTATTAACATTTTGTCCAATGTTTACACTTTCAGTGACTTCAGATATTAATTGTTAATGGATGGTACCAAGTTCATGTTAGTAGCAGATTCTACTTTGACATTTTTGTGTTGAGATGTATTTGAGTAAATAGTCTATGAATGATTGATTCTTTACTTACAACTAGCGGAACCCACGATATATAGAAGTACACGTGCCACCCTGCATTGATTGAGAGTTTGAGACACACAATTTAAGTAACTTAATAATAATATGAAACTGTTACTCTGTTCGTGGTGACTCCTTGGTTAAACAAAACATAGTAATAACAGACAGGAAACAGGAATAATTTGTGCAAGAAAAAGAATATTAATAGAGTTAACATTCGACAGAAGACATACCATTTACATTGAGCAACAAGAATAACATCACGAAGGCCCAAAGGTACCAGCTGCATTAGTTGTTTATACAATGTGTAAGTTTTGAACTTTACTGATTGATGACAGGCTCAAATTTAATTATATAATACAGACATCCATTGAAATGAACTTTATGATTCACGTGAATCTTGGGGACACGACTTTCAGGGCATTTTTATAACCATTTGAAATTTCAATAACTTGAATTTAACGAGTTGAATTTATCTCAAAAGGGAAAACAACGAACTTGCAAAAACTTTTGCTGCTAAACTAGGTAAGAATACATGGGTACAAAGAATATCCCAAAAAATTTTCTCTCTCTCTGAGCTTTTACTAGTTTGAGAAAGTTTGCCAGTTTAAGTTATTCAAATGACTATGTGATCTGTAACCCATTAATTCATGAAAATGTACGTCTATATAATGCTTCAACAATGGAAACTCCATTGTTCGAATTAACTAATTATACCTTATCCCCACAACTTTCTTAAAATCAGCTTCAAGGGCTCGCAACATGTATTTGTAAAAGTTGAACTTCGGATTGGTCGGGCAATGTTTCTAACAAAATGCAAAAAAAAAAAAAAAAAATATCAATAGAGATAATAAATTGGGATGTCTAAAAGCAAGATAAACCTTAAGTAACTCATAATGATGTACCTGATACCATGCTTTTACTTTTAGAGTAGTTTTATGAATTTAAATACTAATTGGAGTACAAGCACTGAGAGAAAAAGTTTCAGAAGGGATGTAATGTCACTTGTACCAGTTTGGTACAAGTTGTTGCCCATTCTTATATAAGCTTATGGTGCAAAGATTTTTTTTTTTTTTTTTTTTTTTTTCTAAACTGAAGGAAACTACTGCTCACATTAATGAAGCCAAGCCTCATCGTAGTATAATCTTCTAATGTCAGTGACGCATAAAATTGCTTGAAGAAAGAATGCTGTAATACAAGGTATATGAAATCATCAAATTAACAACAATCTCCATATTTTTTTTAAAAAAAGAGAGGAACACTTCCTTACCCCAGTATTTTGTCATTCCAAATTGCCCAACTCTATTTCCTTATTAATTTTCAAAATTTAAAATGTAAATAATCAATTGACCCCTAAACTTGATCAATGTCACCAATCGCTAGCAAGGAGTCTCTGTCTACAGTATCTAAAGTTTTCTATCTTCTTTTGTAACGCATGCTCCATAATATCACCCATTATTAAGTTTGTTATTTCACTTGTTGGCTTTACTATAATGCAAAAAACAAACTCAACTAATAAACATGAATGGCATACAAATTGTTAATGTCGGAAAAACAGAGTCCGTAGTTTAGATAAGTTGTATTCGCAACTGTCAGTGTGAATGAGAGATAATGTTTGCTTGCTGGTGAAACCAACATAGCCTAAATTTTAAGATATTTAGAATAGGTTATTCATTAGCCACTTGTAAGGAAATAGTATACATACCACCCAACCATATAAACCTCCACCTCTGCCAAAACCTTTGAAGCGTTCCTGAATGAACCTGAATTGCTCCACTTGTCTAATCGCCTGAGGAGCTGAAAATTACCACTTCATCAAAATAAATTCTGAAAAGTGTTTAATAAATACAATTATTTTTCAAAAGGTATGCTAAACCATACCATCAGGATCACCATTAGCTGTTGCGATCTCTTGTTGAATTTTTTGCTCCCAAGGTTTCCAGTTGTTTATCTAAACATATCAAAAGTGTATGACGTTTACAATAAATCATGCAAATTTACTTGATAAAACTGTAAGAAGAAGGATTTTAATCTCATGAGTAAATGGTGATTTCACAATTCATACAGAAGTAACAAAGAAAATGCAATTACCTGTGTAAGACCTAAGACAGCAGTTATTGCACTAAGTAGAACATGTGTGACTGCCAATGCAAAGATAAATATATGTAGTTGATGCACTGCTTCTACAGAAAGTAGTGGAACTTTTCCCTTCAACAAAAAAAAAAAAAAAAGAACAACAACAACAATATTTAATCAAAGTCAAATTATTTTGGCAACAAAATTACAAAACTGTACACCTATATAGTATTATTATACCACACCCAGATTATCTGGGTCATCTTATTGGGTCATTCAGATTCATAGTTTAATTAGTAGGCCTCAAGTTGTCTCGCGGTGAGGTTGAGTGGGGTCCACGTCAGTTTGACATTTCAGAATCATGAAGCCAAATTGTGTTTAGATTTGGACTAAAATCTAACCATGCCGGTCTGCTACATAGCTAGAGTCACGGTTCACCAGTACTATCACACCATTTTATGGAGGGTAGATAAGCATCTCTTGTGATCTTTCTAATTAAATTATTAATCGCCACATAATTTTACTTGTACAAAACCCAAAACTTCCATGATAAATACATGAAGTGCCAAATTGGTCAACCAATTACCTTCTTTGCGCAATGGTCAGAACCACCGCCACCACCTGCCAGAAGTCGTCTGCCACCACCAAGAACTCCAGTAAAGAAATCAGCAGCTAAGTGCTTGGTTGAAGAGGCAAGAGTGTCTCTCTTGCAAGGTAAAAAATGATGCATGACACTTTCTTTCACACAAATTTTTGTTATTGTGCTTTGGAACACCGTCAGTAAGAGAGAAATGAAACCCAGAAGCATCAACTCTGGCATAAATATCAAGCATATACATTGTGCAATCAGTGTATTAGTTCTCTAAAAAAAAAGAATCTTATTCCTCAAGTTGGGAATGACAATATGAGTTTTCTAGAACTAATATTTTGTCATTAATTTGGTTGCTACATAAAAAAAAGTAGAAATCATGGCAATGCATTGGGAAATTCGCCTAGAATAACAAAATTGGAATTGTATTGCAATATAAAAATGTTAGAACGTGGAGAAATGGAGCCAACCTTCTTTAATTTTTTGCAAAGCATCAAACAGGGGCTTCTGATTCTTTTTCTTCAGCACCTGCAACACAAGTGAAATTACCGGATTTCATGTAAGTCCACTTACTTGTAAGTACAATTGCATAGGGGTCAAAATCACTAGATGTTGGGAAAGGGCTGCATATGTGTGTGCACAACAACAACAACATACAATTTGCAAATGAATTCCATTCAAGTAAGATCACTGATAACTATACCTTGCCGGCCCGGTGAAGAAGTCGCTCGAAGATGAGAGAAATAAGGACAATGACAGAGCACACTGCAGCGACAATCCATGTAGGCGTGTATTCGAGTGTGATGTCTGTGCTTGTGGTTTCTCCTCCTCCTCCTCCTCCAGCCATGATCTTCCCTTTATATTTTTTTTTTTTTCAATTTTTTGTGACCACTCCGTTTGTAATTTTGGGTTATCCTTTGTGTCTATCTGAGGCCGGCGAACTTATATAGTTGGGAGAGAGAATTATGTTATAGTAAGGGAAAGGTAGTTGATGACATTTTCCATTGTTAACTGCAACACAAATTAAGTCACAAAGTCGTCGCTTTGTTTTTTTTTATAGAAGTGCGGATCATTTTATTTTTTATTCGAATAATCGAGTTATATAGAAATGATTTTTTGTTGTCAACTTCTCCATTATCCAAGGACTGCTGGCCTTTTGAGTTTGTGATGTACATGCACTTATTGATTGAGAAATAACAAAATCCTTCTTACCATTAACATGATTATTTTAGTAACCATATGCATTAACTTAAGAGCTAGATACATACCTCAGGCTATGGGATGACAGCTAAGATTAATTTAGTCGTTCAATATACAAATCAAATTTAGCTGACAGATTAATAACAATTTTATTCCTAGGCAAAGATAAATTGGTCAACTTGCGATGAAATCATGCACACAATTATTGATACTTGATAGGTAGACCTGGGCAACGTTGAAAACGGAAACGGAATGGGTCGTTCCGTTTTCCGTTCCGTTTCAATGAACGGTATGACTGGAACGATTCGTTATTCGTTTCGTTTCAACGGAACGTGGCGGAATGGCTATTTTTACACTGTATTTCACTCAAATGAATCACGAAACGCATTCCGTTAACCGTTTCGTTTGCGAAACGGAATGAAATTTTGTTCCGTAATATGTTCCGTTTGGACGGAACGGAATGGTTTCGCGTATTCGCGGTATACCGCGCCCACCCCTATTGATAGGAACTGTGAAATTTTTTTTGTTCAAGGAAAACAAAGCGATAATTTACGTTAAAAAAGTAAAAACAAAAAATAACAACTTTGTGAGAACCAGATATTAGAAAAAAAAAAAAATGCTTAGAACTTGCACTAGTATCAAAATAAGGATTGTTCATTTGATTTCCATGTGCTCTTTCAACTCGGTCAAGATTATTTTAGGTCACCTTATAGGTATCACACGGTATTATTGATTTTTTAGAATTAGCTAGTTCAACGGGTAAAATCAATTACAATCTCGTACTTACAACTATTTTAATTGTTCGATAATCGGCACAATATAAAAACCAACTATTAATCTAGTAATTACAAAATATAATGCATCTTGAATAAATCTTTTTTGAAACATCTTGAATAAAAGCTGTGGATTCAAAACCCAACTAAAGAAACTCTCGTAAATTTTTAAATTTGAATAAATTGAAGAGATTTATCCATCGTATGTATATTAAAAATTATATTACATATATTATTCATCGTGATACATAAAGGCTAACGTGCATGGCCTTATCAGTTCATGATTTTATGAATTGACGATTCTAATTTAACTGCTTTCATTTATATATTGAAATCTTGTAGAAAGCAAAATTCTTTTACTACTTTTTCTAACTGTTTATACTTAATATTTTTTTAATCTTCTTACTACTAATTTGTCTCGAAAAATGACAACCTTTAAAAATTTTTAAAAAAATTGCAAAGAATTTTTTTCAAAAAATATAAAATTTGTTTATTATAACATTTTATTATTTATATTGAGTTGTTTAAATTAGATTTATCGATTTACAGAGCAACCAACCAATAAGACCATGATGTAGGATAGCCTTTAGGAATTATATGATGCATAATAAATTTATTTTTATTTTAGCTAATGTAAAGGTTGTGAATTTAAATCCAAGTAAACAATCTCTTGTGAATTTTTTAAATGTAAATAAATTGAACTTTAAATATCTCATCTTAAAAAAAAAAGGTACAGTATTCACTGTTCATAACATAACATTAAAATGGGGCATGCTCTAATTTGGAATGCAGCAGGGTCTTCATGTATTTATGGTCAACGGACGTTGGTGCCCGCTGGGTTAGCTGGATGGCGCCGCGTATGGGGAGCCTCGGAAAGTTTTCAGTTTTCACACTTGTCCGGTTGTCCCAGTCAAAAAGACAAAAACGATTATTTGTTATCACCTCCGTTTCGGTTGTAATGGAGAGCTACTTGAATTTGATTCTGGCCTTTGCTTCTAGTCTTCTAGACTAGACTTTCCAAATTTTGTTTTGTATATGCGTGTGTGATGTTGTACAAGCAAGATGGTTCTTGATTGTTCGTATGCAACAAAAAGTATCAAACTCACGCTACAAAAAGATATGCTTTTGTAACGCGTTATTTGTAACGTTTAAATTGAAACTCGTCAAAAAAAGCGCGTTGAAAAGAAGTGTAAGTAATCTGTAACGTTTTTTATAAATTAAACGTTACAATTTTCTGTCGAAAAAAATTCTATCGACGATTCTGTAACGCTTCTTATATAAAAATCATTACAAATCTGTAACGCTTATTTCCTAATTAGCGTTACAAAATCGAATAATCTGTAACGCTTATAATGAAATAAGCATTACAGAATTGGGTAATCTGTAACGCTTATTTCCTAATAAGCGTTACAGATGTTCGAATATTTTTTTTCCCTGAAGAGTGCTATATATAATCTGATCCTCTCTCTCGTTCAGTCTGAAAACGCTTAAATCCGAAACCCTTTTCCTTTCACTAGATCTCAAACCCCTCTCCTCCCTTATCCTCTCTCGATCTCGTGCAACCACATCTCACTCCACCCCCTTTCGATCTCGATCCAGTCCGAAACCCTCTACTCTCCACTCTCGATCCAGTCCGAAAGCCTCTCCTCTCCTCTCCACTCTCCACTCTCGATCCAGTCTCGAAGCACCTCTCCCAACCCCTCTCAACAGAAGCACTCCTCGACAGCCCTTTCCTCGACAGCGCCTCTCGACAGCCCTCTCCTCGACAGAAGCACCTCTCGACAGCCCTCTCCTCGACTTGATATTTGTTGAAAATTTTACAAAAATAAAAAAATAAAAAAATATATAAAATTAATTCTGTAACGCTTCTTTCATAATAAGCGTTACAGATTCCTACAATCTGTAACACTTATTATGAAAGAAGCATTACAGATACGGTCAAATAAAAAAATGAAATTAAATTCTATAACGCTTCTTTCATAATAAACGTTACATATTGTAGGAATATGTAACGCTTATTATGAAAGAAGCTTTACAGATTTAGTATTTGTAACCTACTTTTTTTTAATCTATAACGTTCTATAAATCTACAATGGGGCCTACAGTAACGTGTTCATGAACGTTACAGTTCCTCATTTTTGAACGTTACATATATCAAATTTTGGTATAATGTCATAGTATTCTATGGAATTTCTCATGTCGTGCCTCGTGGGTTTTATTTGTTACATACATATCATCTTTTTGTCTGATCATTTGTTTGCAATTCCATCAAAATCCACGAAAAGCGTGAGAGAATACAGCTAATTAATCGATCGGAATTTTATACTCCACAAGTCCAACCTCCATTTTCTTTTTTCTTTGGACAACCCGACTCAGTCTCACTTTTCTCTTGTGTAAACATATTTATCTCATGCAACACAGAGAGTTTCCCAGGTCCAACGCTCTTCTCTTCTAATCTTTTAGAATACAGCTAATTATTTTTTTGTTTCATTTGTTCAAGTTGGAAAAAAATTATATAATATATAATATAAACGGGTGGGTCATGTTGTAATATGTACTGAGGCAGGTGCTTTGCGCTGTGCTGGCAGCAAGTATTGTAATTTGAACGGGACTTTTTTTTTTATTTAACAAATATATATTTTCTGTTGGTGATGAATTAAAAAAATAATCACTCTAGAAATTCTACACAAAGGATGGGTGATAGTTCAATGAAGAGATGTAATGGCGAGGAAGAGAAGGGGCACTTCTAACTTTTTTCTTACATATTTATTAATAGTTATTTTTAATTTTAAATTGTTTCCTCCAATTTAGATCTTTTAATGATTCTCTAAAAAAAATAGAACATAAAAACAAAAGCCACTTTTTCTCGAATTAATGATAATTAATCGTGAATATTTTCTATAAGCCACTGATATATAAGAGATTAATTGATAGTGTCAACTTTGCTCAATTTTTCAAATCTAAGATGAATTCAAATAAAAGAATATACGAAGATAATTAGTGTTAAGAAAAATAAAAGACAGCAGTCGTTCGTGACATAAAGCAATAATTGTACTGAAGCTTAGGCTATTTTTGCGTAAGTACTAGGCAGAAGAGTATGCCGTGTTTAGAAGCCTCCAAGAACTTCATTAGCGGTCAAAGTAATTATATTTGGCAATGGACTCCTTTTTCTTCAGTAAGGAGAACGACATTTTTGTTGGTTACAGTTTCAGGTGATCGGGTCCAGGTTAATTATTGGTCATCGACTCCATTTCAGTCAATACTGGAGGACACGCTTTTTTTTTTTTTTTTTTTTTTGTTGAAGAAAGCAGGGGCAAGCCCAAAACTTTTGTATTAATTAAAGAGAAGGCAAAGTGCAATACAACCAAAAACAAAAAATAACAGTAGCTTCAGAGGATAAACCTAAGGATGCAATACACCTTATGTTCACTCTAGATTTATTGGAAACAGGAATTGATGAACTAATTTTTTTTTTTAGTCGGTAATAGTTTAAGAGGTAATTTATTTTAACAGATAGTATTATAATGGATACAATTTGAGTTATGCCTTTCGAGAGAAAAATAGGATTTTTTTTTTTTGCCATTTTTTATAATTTAATGATAAAAAAAGGTAATGTATTGAGCATAGTAGTTCCCTGTTTTGAAAAAAAAAATTATTATCATAGGCTAATCCAGTAAATAGTAATGAAGGGTGTTTTTATGTATACTAATTGTTTAAGACATAATTTTTTTTTTCATAAATTTCTTAAAAATATCACAATTGAGTTGTTCCCTTGAAGATATTCTTGTATTTTTTTTTATAATGTAATGCTAAACTAAACATATTGTTCTGACTATAACTAGCATTTTTATATTAAATAATAGGCGTATTCAGTAAGTACAAAAGCAATGTGTGTTGCGTGTTTATTAAGGCTGTATATATATTTTAGTGCATATATATATATTTAGAAATTTCTATGTGACTATTAGAAAAATATGAAAATAATTCATAATTGGAATCCACAATTATAATTTTCCTTTTTGAAAAATCAACTATTTTTTTAGTATTTTAAAAAATCAACAATTAACACCGAAGAAGCAAAGCTGGTGAGTCGATCAAGACATCAAGTGAACGACAAAAACATATATGGATGGATGCAGCAATCTAAACTGGCACCATAAAGTTCATTTGTTCCTCTTCAGCAATTATTTTTAAGCGCACGATAGAATCACTTAGACTAGCTATGCACATTGCTCCTTATCTAGTACTAATTTAGCTAGTTTAGTTTTTTTTTTATATATATATATATATATATACGTACACCACATATAAGATATATATCTATTCTGCAAAAGTAATTAGTTCTCTTTATTTCTGACTTGTTTTTCAAAATCTGAATTCAAATAACCAATTCAAACTGTCCAATTTTATTATTTATGTTAAAATCTTATTAAATATTTTTTTTTTGAATTAGAGGGTCTGTAACTCTTCAATAAGTAAGTTTTTCAAAAAATAAAAATTCGTAAAAAAATTATAATAAATATATATTTTTGTTTTCAAAATGGATAACAAATTGAACAATTCAAATTGATTGTACGAAGCATTGAAACTTGAATTTTAAGAAACAAGCCCGAAGTAAGCCTATCTCCTATTTTATACATATGTATAGTCAAAAGTAAAAACCAAATTCGAGAATATTTGAAATTCTAAATAATATAATAAATTAAAATCCCCATAAATTGAACTCATAGCAATTTTTTCTTAAGTTAAAAATCAGCTTCTAGTGCTTAATATTAATGTATCTTAAGTAGAGTTACAAGTTGTAAAATAGACAATAGGATGTTTTGTGATAAATATTTAGAATTGATCGGAATCATGATAATCAGCCAATGAGCTCATACAGTTATAGTTATTTTTTTTATACATATGTTGAGAATTGTTAATTTCATTATGTCGAAAATTAATCAACTTAATCATCGATAAAACATGAACTAAATCGTTGAATTTCTTATAATTACGGTATTCTATTATATTTATTATGTATATAATATTAAATTTCATGTCTTATATTTGCTAAAATTTATAAACTAATATCAACTGCTTTTTTCGCTATACATATTCATGTAATTTTTAGACTTTTTTAGTTAATTCGTAAAGCACTTGGAAGATCAAATACTAATTGGAATTTCCATCGACTGAAAACTTATATTTTTTTCATTTTCTTCCAATTTCCAACTATATCGGGTTTTATTCGTTCCTCACATAATAATAGTATTGATCACTTTCAGTTGTTGATAGGAAAACGAATGGGTCAGATGACGCGTAAGGACGAGGATGTGTTTCTAACTCCTGTCCCAACTCCAATCGATGGACTCCTGTACCTAGGAACATATTGGAAACCTGATGGTCTTTGCGTGTTTTTTCATGGGATGTCTTCGAGTTCGAGGAGACGTTTTTGCGTGTTGTTTGTGGTAGCATTGAATCGGCTATAACTATATTAAGTGATAACATGACGTAGACACGTAGTACTATCAGGTGTCTGTGTGAACTGGACGGCGCGTGTGGAAGCAAGCCTTAACCGGGTCTCTCAAACGATTGTATATTTGTATTATGCTTATCGCCTCCGCTCTGATGATATCTTTGATGTTGACTGAAGATTTTAGGTAGGGCTGTCAATGGTACCCTTTTAATCGTGTACCCTACCCGTATCGTATTCGATAAGACGGGTATGGGTAAATTTTTATTTTCGTTGAGTTATCGGGTATGGGTATGGATAGAAAAAAAATTTCGTTAATTTATTGGGTACGGATATGGGTAAGGCTATTTCGTATTTGTTAATTACCCGTACCGTTATATATATAGTTTGTAATCTAAATCATAATAAAAAAAGATATAATTGTAATATTCAATTATATGTTAAAAACAAATAAAATCAGAAATATATAATTGTAAGATTCAATTGATGTGTCAATAATTAAATTACTTGATTAAATTGCTAGATAGATTTGATTAAGATAATAATGCATTGATTTGGAAAGATATGATGACAAGATTCAATTGATATATATTTTTTTTATGATTTTCATTCACGCGCTACATTAAAAAAAATGATATTGTATAATTATTAAAAATACTAAACTTTTTGAAAAGATCCTTTGTTTCAGAAAATATTGTATAATTAGTAATTACTAATTAGTTATGTATTTTTTTGACAATCGGAAAGGGAAGATATTATATGATTTTATTATATTTAAAGTATTATTAAATAGTGCACTTTATTAATATACTTATATAATATTTTTATTTATTCATATTATATAATTTTTTCATTGATTTATTAACATTATTATCCATTTTCTACCGTTACCCTAACCTTACCGTTAATTCTTAACGGATAAGGGTAGGGTACGGGTAAAGTCAATTTTTAACGGGTAAGGGTAGGGTATGGGTAAAGAAAATTATAACGGGTACGGGTATGAAAAACGTCTCTACCGTATCGTACCCTACCCATTGACAGCCCTAATTTTAGGTCCGCCAAAATATTTCTTAAATTAAATGGCTTAAAAATCAAACAGAGAAAACAGCTGAGGTAAGCATTATGGTATTTTCAATAGTATTAATCTTTTTAGAATCTGAAATATAATAAAAATAATATAAAAAAAAACACAAAATTTATCTTCTTATCATATGTGAATATTGGTTACATATTGAACAGTTTGAATATTTCATTTTGAACCTCAAAATTCGAGTTAAGGACTGTTTTGTTTTGAGCATAATTAGTGCTTTCTTCCTAACAATAAAGCATAGCTGACAATCCACTAAAGGAAAATGGAATAATTTTTGTTTGCCAATTCATAAATATTTGTATATATACTACATGTTATGTAATTTCTTGTCATAAATGTCTTCAAAAGGAGACAAATCAAGTCGTGACCTTCAAAAAATAAGGGATTTTACGTTTTTTATAGTTGGGCTTTAATTTACTGTTTTAAGCATAATTAGTACTACTGTAGGTAGGTCCAATATGTAAAAATGAGGGGCATTTGTCCCTCATTGTGCGTGTATTTGGTGCTACATATCTATATTTTACAGAAAATTTATATTTGATTTCATAAAATTATGAAAATAATTCTACAATTATAATTTGATTATTTTGAAGTAATTATTATACTGATACCAATATTTGACAAAATGCGTGACTTTTGTTTAAAAATTAGTGGCCCCGTTCATGAAAATATCTAAGTGTAGGAACATTGATAATGCCCATTTCCAAACAAAATAGAGAACTTGTGCTAATTGACAGCCGCTGTCAATACTTCTATAAAAAAAATTGAGAACTTGTGAATGAAATGAATGAGAGAACTTGTGAAGGAATTAGCATTCTTTACCCTTGTCAAAAATATCAACCTCACGGAAGAGTCAAAGTAGTTATTTGATTTAAGTGAGTGACAAAAAAAAAAATTTAAGTGAGTGACAAAACTACAAAAGCATGGATGGAGGCAGCACTGTAACATGGCATCATGAAGTTCATTTATTCATCTCTAGCAATTAGCTTTTGACACATGATGGAACCGAATAGACTCTGCTCATCTTGTCCCTACCTAGTACAGATTTTGTAATTTAGCTTCTTCTTTATTTTCTTTACCGCATATAATATCTTTTATATATATGTGATTTGTACGGCTATAAGTAAAGACAAAATCTAGGAGAAGAATTTTTAATAATATAATAAATAAGAATAAACTATAAAATAGAAAGGACTTTAGCATAACTATATTTTCTTCAACTTAAATAAGTTTTTAACATAGTGGCCGAAACATAACATATCCTAAGTGACTATCAAATATAATTTATTTTAGGGCATAAATACGTTCAAATTATTTAAATTTGCGAACTATATTAAAACTGCAAAAAAAAAAAAAAGGTGTGTGTGTATATATTTGAAGGGCCAGAACAATAAAAATAGCATCATTTTAGGACATCATCAATGAAAATAAGTTACATCTTAGATCAGAAGTGTAATTAAATTTGTGCACCCGACCATATGGTAATCTTATTTGTTAGCTAAAATAGCACATTTCAGGAATAGCTACGGTACATACATCAGGATGGACCAGTATTGCAGACTTTCGATTCCAATTGTCTGATCTAATCTCGATGGACATATTTTAATAGACTGCACGAATCTCGACGGGTGTGGTATTAATCACGGGACACAGAAGGTCTGCAGAGGATGTGATTTCACATCATGACACATAGAATCTTGTGTGCATCATGAACTTATTTGTTATCTAAAATTTAAAATAAAAAATAAAATAATAAATATAATTTTATCATTTCAATCTATAACAATATGGTAAGCTTTAAAAAAAACGAAAAAACAGTAAAATTATTAAGCAAATATAAAATTTAACTTATGAGATTTCAATGTGTAGATTGAATTAGTTAAATTAGATTTTATATGTTGGAAAAAAAATATAACAAATGAACTCACGATGAACAAAAGAGTCAGTGCATCATGACGCAGCATAGCATTAACATTACTCTATGGTACATCCGTACATCATAATTTTATTGGTCGGTGATTTTGCAAATTGATAAATCTTATTTAATCGATCTAACATAAATAGTGAAATATTATAAAAGAAAAAAAAATAGTTTTCTTGAAATTTTTTAACTATTTTTTAAATTTTTTTTAAAGCTTGCTAATTTCGGATACAAATTACTAATAAGAAGATTCTAAGAGTAGAAAAAATTAAAAATTAGAAAAAAATAGTGGAAACTATTTCAATATGTAAAAAAAAAAAATATTTGTTATGAGATTTCAATATATAAATTGAATTAATTAAACAAGATTTGTCATTTACAAAAGCCATCAACCAATACAGTCATGATACACGAAAACCTCAATGCCTTATTTTACTATATATAGATGCTAAAATCCAACATATATGATCACTGGTGTGGTTGGTCGAGCATGTATAACATTTAAGATAGCCATGGTTATGCAATTGTTTCTCGACTTTATCTCCTTTTAACTTATCAAAATAGGCACCGCTAGTTATTTTTTATTTCAGTTTGTCAATATATTTTATGAAATCATATTTAGTTAAGAGGATCTTAATGCTTTAATATTATTTTTTTGCGATATGTTGTCACAAATTTTAAAATTGTTATTGTTTTAATGTTTTACATTAACTCAGAAGTCAGAAGATTATAAATTTATATGTGCATGCATCCCTTAAAAACTTGGACAAATTAATAATTTAGATATATCAACCATAAAACTTAAAAGATCATATATAAATGCGAAAGAAAGAACAGGACACCAGACTATTATTCGGTACTAAAACATTCTTCGTATTGTAAATGTTTAATAATGCCACATTTGAATTATTTTCCGTACTTTTAAGATTTATGTCTTACAAAGATTAGAGAAACTTTTATGTGAAAGAAGCACGTTTGAGATTTATTAGTAACTCATCAAAATATGTTCCGTACTTTTTAGTTTGAGCTTTTCTGTTAAATCAAGAAATGGCATCCACACTTTCTAGCAATTTAAATAATGCAACTAACGTAACTTGTAATATTAATACTAATAGATATTATCACCAATCTAGAAAATTAAATTTTTATTCTTATCATTTAAAAATTTTATTATTCTTTTGATATCGTAATGAATATCTTAGAAAGATTATTTTATCTGTATTTATTTTTTAAAAAGAGAACATGAAGTGCAGCTATCTAGAGATGAATTAATGGGCACTATTGGGAACAGAGAAGAGCATAATAAAATACTATTTGACGAAGACAAACTGAATGTAATTAATTTAGTATGTTAAAAAAAAAGGTAACAGTAATAGATAAAAGAGGGAGAGTATTCTATTTTCTAGTGAAGCAGGTACTGTCCGGTGTCTGAACTCATTTTTCTTAGTATTTTTTCTACCAGCCGTGTAAACTAATGTGGTAAAACGCAATGTATGGTTGACGGATGGATAAAATATCGCTAAGCGATTAATCACTATCCGGTTGATTAATCTGAGTTTCTCGCTGATAATTGACATGTATTATTATTATTTACCTAAAGAATGGATTCAATCAAATTGATTTGACTGACCTCCCGTTAAAACCCATCAGATCTTACTTTTGAAAGTTTATATGACCGATCCAAACCGTCCAATATAATCTCCCTATTGAAATCTTTTTGGGGCTAAATTTTGCATTTTTTTTTTTCAAAATTTTTAAGCATTTTTTCTGATTTTTAAAACTGATGTTTTTGAAGGGTTTAGAACAAATTAGATTAATAATTTTCTAAATTTTTAAAAAATAGTAAAAAAAAATATATATAATTTGATTGGCTAAAAGATTTCAATAGGAAAATCATATTTGACGGTTTGGATCAGTAATTTGAACATTCAAATTTGAGATCTAACGGATTTAACCAGGAGTCCGGTCAAATCGATTTGATTGTATCATTTCTTTATTTGAGAATGGATTCAATCAAATCAATTTGACCGGACTCCCGTTAAAACCCATCAGATCTCAATTTGGAAAGTTCATATGACTGATCCAAACCGTGCAATATAATCTACCTATTGAAATATCTTTGGGGACTAAATTTTATATTTTTTTCAAAATTTGTAAGTATTTGTTTCGGATTTTAAAAAACTGATGTTTTTGAAGGGTTCATAACAAATTAGATTAATGATTTGCTAAAATTTCAAAAAAAAAATAGTAAATAAAAAATGTAAATTCGGTTGGTAAGGATATTTCAACAAGAAAATCATATTTGACGGTTTGGATCAACAATTTGACCTTTCATATTTGAAATCTAACGGAGTTTAACCGGGAGTCCGGTCCAATCGTTTTGATTGTACCATTTTTCTATTTACCTATGTATTATAGTCAAAATTCATAATTTACAATTGTATTTTAGTTGAGTAAAATAAGTCTATTATACTTCTAAATTTACAGTATATTTGGGTCTTAAAAACAAAATATGCAACTTATTGTTTATTATTCTATCTAATCAGATCAGAAGTTTTGAAATTCCATGATCTAATTAAAGAGAATAAAAACTAACTATATAATTAATTTCATGGCCTACCAATTATTCTTTACAGTTGACTTATTATTATTTAGCGTCTATTATTTATTTAAGTCACTAAAAACTCACTAAATATATTATAGTGACAATTTAACTACCGTCAACGGCTGGCCACCAAATATATAATAGGGATGTAAAATACTTCCCAAGTATATACTCATGAAAATGTATTATATGGACGATTTTGACCGCATTGGTGTGAACTCCATAGAGCATATGGAAGACTTCAATTACGAGTTCATTATTCATACGTCGTCATTGGTCAAGACCATTTGTTGATTATCACCTCCATTTTTAATACGCTGGAGTACTTTTCTTATATGCTGATACCTGATAGAAATGCTAGAAACTTGGTAAATAATAAGCTGTGGTTTCCAATTATAAAAAGCACACCATTAATTGATGTCGTTTTCAATTATAAAAAACGTACCTCCATTCAAAAAACAAACGATCAGAAGTTTTTGGTAGCATATTGTAAAAAAAAAATGATGTTATAGTACTAGAATCTTTTTCTTTCTAAATATAAAAAAGCAAAAACATTCTAGTACTACAAAATATTTTTTACCACATGCTACCAAAAACTTCTGATCTTTTTTTTTATATGTTAATATTTAGTTATTTATATTTGTTTGACCCCATTCCATAGTGCCAAGTTCATGAAATAATTGAATAAATTCATGGAGTAATAAATACAAAGAGATTGAGAAATTCACGAAAAATATCTAATAGGCTCCAAAAATTATAAAAAATTACCCAAAAATTCAATGGAGCATGGAGAGAATTATGGTACCCTTATAAAGATCAGAGGTGCTGCAAAAGGCCCATTTTATGCAAATAAACCCTCAAAATCCATAAAATTACCAAAAATAAACCATGGGGAATTTCACAAAACCCTTTGAACAATTAAATTCCTCATATTTTTCTGAGTCTATCTATAAAATTTTATCCAAAAATACCCTTGGAAAGGCCCTCAAATCAATTATTTTCAACTGGTAGCAAATAATTAATAGAAATCTAAATGGAAAAGCAAGAAAATTCCAGAAAAATCCTTGAAGTTGGAGTGTGCAGACCATTGCAGGGGATCCAAACGGAAGAAGGAGCGCGCTGGCTTTTAAAAACTTACCATCCCAGAAAGTTAGTAGGTGCGCCTGGTCCATGCACCAAAAGCTATATACATTCTCGTCTCTCCACTGGTTCACAGAGAAACGCGCGTCCCCATCTACCTGTCTCTCACTTAACACGACAGGTGGGGCCCCAACGAAGAGAACGTCTTCTCCAACAGAAAAGAAGAGAAGAGGGAAAGGGAAATGCGAAAGAGGAGAAATGGTGTGGCGCTTGCAACTGCTGTAACCGTCGACTAACCCCCCCTTCAACAGAATTCCGTTACTCCTTACCGGAATGACAGTCGTCATAGCTGTCGGATGAGAGTTCGTTCCCAAGGTAATGATGACAGTGCAATAGCCCATAACTGCCAGGTCAACCCCCTCATTCTTCACTGTTGACCATAGGAGAAAGCACAATGTCATGCCCTCTCTACCGTTGGATCAGTTGGCAATCCGTGTGCCTCCAAATGGATGGTAGAGATTGATTGAACACCCAAGCTTCTTGAAGAAGGAAACCGACCTCTAGCTGCCTATAAATACCTCATCGATTGAAGAAGTAACTCTCTCTTCCCTGGTCCAAGAGCTCACTCTAGAACCTCTAGAGACTTCTGAACACATATATTCAATATAGGTTAGCCATTGTCAAAGCTTAGGTAGTTAGGCTGTGTTAAGCATTTCATCGAACAGTTGTGAGGCATAGAAAAAGAGGTGAAATTAGAGGTAGTCAAGGTGATTTGTGCTGTTGTAAACGAAAGGTGAGGCAAAGGTTTGTGTAAAGATGGTTTCTTGCAATTCAATTTACGAGATTTGAATGAAATTCGAGTGTTGTTGAAATGTTTTGCTCGGATCAAGGTTTTGCAACTGAATTTTATTAAAGATTTGCTTAATTAGTTTAATTGCTTCTCTTTCTCCCTTCTTTGACCCGATTGTACGCTCTGTCTGAAGATTCTTCAGATTTTAGCGATTTCTTTGCTTTGATTGGAGTTTCTCCAATGCTCAGCCTTTTACCTCGGTTAGTGTATCACTAACCTCTGGTAGCATCTCCCTTTCCATGGCCTTAGCCATGGGTAGGAGACCCCATTAAACATGGAAAAGGGGAGATGTTGCCGGATTTTTGATTGAAAATTAATAATTGCGATATTTGACAAGGTTCTCACGTAGAAATGCTATTAAGAAACTTTCTTTTGGTTTAGGTGCATTTCCCAGACATATTACACTCTTCTGTAACTGGTTTTACAGTAATTAGGCAATTCAAACAAAAAATCATCCAAGACAGTATTGTAATCATAGAAATTGAAAAGTAAAAATTGAACAAAACTCTAGATCACTCTCACTTGTTATAATGGATTTAGCATGTAAAACAAACTTGATTGGACTTAATTATGGCATCAAGATAAGTTCTCTTGTTATGTAACGACTTACACGTAAGTTAACAAAAGAAAAGAAGTACTCAAAACATTCCCTCTTCTGCCTCATGCCCCTCCCACCAACTGGGGCTAATGCAAGCTTAACCAACCACACCATTGCATTCTCCTACCTCTCACGAAGCTATACAGCCTGACCCCATGAACTAAGGTGGTCCCGGTGGCCGTAATTTCGCCGGAGAAGTCCGACGAAAACCATGGAGGAGACGAAGTACATTACAGCTAAAGGCCAAATTGAACACTCATTCCCCTCATCCCCTCCTTCTTGATTCTATTGAACTCATTTGGGACAGTTGAAACGGCCTAGTTCGCCGGAAAACATGGAGACAAGAATCACAGGGACTAAATTGAATAAAATCCGAACTCAGTCCATGTGTATTAGGGATTTTCTGGCTAAATGGAGACGACGTAGCCCAAGGATAGACCACCAGTGTGTTCTCCTCAATCTCACGAGCACGTAGAGCCCAGCCTCGACGTCAACGGCGGCCTAGATCGCCGGAACTCAGTCTACAGAGGGCTTTTCTGCAAATAAAATAAATTAAGGGGTCGCGTCGCAAAAATCCCTCTCTTCAAAAGGAATTTCAACGCAGAGTTTATTCGGATCTTCTGTGGCAGATGACGCGTGACAGGTCTGATTACTCGCTACACGAAGAACTAGCGCCTTCAGACGTTAGCAGCTCAGCCAATGCCCAGTCAGCGCCCAGTCAGCCCTTTTGCACACGTGGCCCAATAGGAATTTTACAAATCAGCAAAAACTTTGAAAATTCACCAAAATTAGTAGAAAACTCAGAAAAATACAAATAAAAGATCCATAAAATCCTAAAAATATGTAGAATCTAGATTTACTGATATTTTAATATTAAAATCTTTCAAAATATTAGCCTTTTATATTTTTGAAGTATTTTCGCTCTAAAATTGAATTTTATAAAAACAAATAAACACAATAAAAATTGAGTAAATCTTCTATAGAATTTTGAAGAAAAATTTACGTAACTTCAACATTAAAATAATCTTCAAGGGGCCATTCTCAATTAAGTACTTTGAAATAAGTATTTTCAAAAATGTAAAATAAATTTTAAAACCTATAGATTTTTAAAATCAAAATAAAGGAAAAATAACAAAAATCATTAGAAAATAAAGGTCTAAACTAGTACCCAAAGTCAAGGCCGAAATCTCTTTAGGTAAGGAAAAGCCACTCCCGAGATCAAGATCAACGTTGACATAAAGTCAAATTGTCTTTCCAGAAACCAATTCCCACAGCGGCCCAACATAGCCCTTGGAATCCAAATCTTTCCTTTGTTTCTACAGCGACCCACACAGTCCCAGGAATCAATTCCTATAGCGACTCACACAGTCCCAGGAATTAAATCCTTCCTTGTTCCTACAGCGACCCACGTAGTCCCAGAAACCGATTCCTACAGCGGCCCAACATAGCCCTTGGAATCCAAATCTCTTTTGTTCCTATAGCGACCCACACAGTCCCAGGAACCGATTCCTACAGCGACCCACACAGTCCCAGGAATTAAATCATTTCTTTGTTCCTACAGCGACCCACACAGTCCCAGGAACCAATTCCTATAGCGATTCACACAGTCCCAGGAATTAAATCCTTCCTTGTTCCTACAGCGACCCACACAGTCCTAGGAACCGATTCCTACAACGGCCCAACATAGTCCTTGGAATCCAAATCTCTTTTGTTCCAATAGCGACCCACACAGTCCCAGGAACCGATTCGTACAGCGACCCACACAGTCCCAGGAATTAAATCCTTCCTTGTTCCTACAGCGACCCACACAGCCCCAGGAACCAATTCCTATAGCGACTCACACAGTCCCAGGAATAAAATCCAAAAATCTTTTGTCCTTATAAGTCATCAAACGATCAGAAACCAATTCCTAAAGCGACTCACACAGTCCCAGGAATAAAATCCAAAATCTTTTATCCTTACAAGTCATCAAACGATCAAAAACCAATTTCTACAAACCGCCAAAACCAAGCTATCATCCGAAACCTACCCGATAAGACAACTTTAACCAAGTCATTAATAAAACATTTCGATATCCTCAATCAGGTCTCGTTAATTAGGTTTGGTACCGTTAATTGAGTCTGATTTAAATCAAAAGAAATAAATCTTTTTTATTCTCAATTGTGCCCCGTCAATTAAGCTTGGTAGCATCAATTGAGTTTAGTCTAAGCCAAAAGTATAAAATTCTTTGAGATAACAACTTTTCTAGCCTACGACATATAATTTCTCGAATCCCTTAATCTGAGGTTCTCGTGATTCGTCACGGGGTAATTAACAATAGGGGCTTGCGCCTATTGGAAAGAAATGATCCACAAAATTAATAAACCTTCATGAAAGTGAATTCTCGTTAATGTTTTCTTGCTGTTAAGAAGCATTTTACACTTGAATTCAAGCTCGTGAGGGGTGAATGTAAGACTTATTCCCGTTCTTGAGGAAACCCAATCGTTCTTCGAGAAATGACGAAAAAGTCCACACAATATTAAATGAACTGTACATTTGGCCAGTTATAAGTGCATACATTTCCAATGGAATTAATAGAAATTACTTGATTTGAATATGTCAGAGTAAAAGAAGAATAATAATAAGAAACGGAACATCAACGATTTTGAAGTACCAAAGTCAAATGACAGTGAGGAAAATATCAGAGGAAGAAACAGATAAACAAACAGATAAAATAAAACGAAAGGACTAAAATAAATGTAGAAAAAAAGGAGAGATTATAGAGCGGTAAAGCTAGACAGCGATTAACTTCCCCGTGGACGGACTAAATGAAAGTTAAAATTTTTGTTCTTAGCATTTAAATTTTTTGTCACATGGGTTGATGTCATATAACTGATGTCATATCATTTAAAGAATCTATGCATACAATTAAACCTACGATTAATTGATTTCTCTCAACCAATTTAAAATAATAATTTGCTAAGTAAATTTGACTTCAATATTGTGAACCTAACAGCCAGAAAGAGCTAACATGCTCTCAAGTGCTGAGAACTATAATAAATTAAAATATATTCCCTATTTTTCTTCAAGAAAAGATATTCCATTTAGTAAAAGAAAGACCTCGCTGTTACGGAAAAATAGTTTATAATAAAAAGTTTTTTTTACCAAAAAATAAGTTAATAACCCAAAACCTTTATAGTTTCATTACCTAGGTTCAGCAACTTTTTTTTTTTTAAATATCTTTTTTGAGGAAAAATGAGCCAAACCTTTCAATTTTTTTTCTCTTTAAATAGAGATATTCACAAAGGACCTTGTACCTATGTTGCATGAATATAGGTGCGATAGTATGTCTCCGGTACGACGCAGGTGGGACAATATGAAAATTTTCAAAAATCCTACAATGTAGGTGTCCCAGCTTTGGATGTCACGGATCCCGCAATGCACTTTTAAAATTTTTATTATAAAATTTTAAATTTATGTGTCTGATCCAAACCGTTAATATTGTTCAGTTAAATAAGAGATGTATTTTTAATACGAATTTATAATTTTTGAAGCTTATTTGATATTTGATCAAGAGACAAAAAAAATGATTTTAGTTAACTATGATAGATTAATTTTAATATGTTCATTTTTCAATCTCTTAGTAAAGTATCAAATGAACTCCAATTATTATAAAAATTTATGGTAACACATATCTCGTAAAATTAAACAAGACGGATCAAATTGAACGTTTCAAATTATTCTGAAATAAATAACAAAAACAAAAAATATGATAATTTGAGGCACCATATTATGAGTACAAAAAACCCTTCTCCTATAACATTTATCCATCTAGAAAAATATTTTATCAGCGTGTTTATATACAAAAATACACGTCAATCTTAAAAACTGTTGTTGCAACCACTCCAATTATGCTGCCCTGGAGATGTCTAGCGCCAGGACGGATGCAAATAAGGTTGCTGTTAGTAGAAAAAAATCATCTAAATTGTCCAGACCCAAACAAAATATCCTCATACAAATATATAATATTATACCTAGCTGTCTCTAACGGTGCGAATGGAATAAAATAAACAGTTAAGAGCTACCAAGCAGGGAAGGTACATCCAAAAGAGTCGGATTGCACTAATCTGCCACAATATCACATGTTAAAATTCAAAATTATGGGTATCAAAAAAATTAATAATAGTTATTATTAAACAAAGAATCGTAGACTGGATCAAGTAAACCTCTTGGGACTTAGTTTTTAAATATCCTCTTTATATAATTGAATGTTGGTTGAAAGTATGGTCCATTGAATAATCCAAATATCTTGTGCTAAGTCAATTCTCATTTGTGGAAAGAAAGACTAGTTGGGGGGGAGGTGGTACTTGAGGGAATTGAGTCTGTATCTCTGGATAGTCTAAAATGAAAAATGGAAATGTATATGATTTCACGTACATATACATGTTTATAAATGACGAATGATTCAAATGCCGTATATTTTGACAAAAAATGGTTATGTATATGAATTTAATAGATGAATATCTAAGTCTCTGAAAATTTAGCTTCTGTCCATTCTTTCATTCATTCTCCGGAACAGGCTACATTGTCATACTGAACACAACCGCTGGGCCTGTAATTTTTAATGTTGGGCTGTTTCATGCGTGGGCTATTCTCTCTTTCCCATTTCCCCTTCATTTTAACTGATAAAATGGTTAATAATCTCTAGCTGTGTCCTGTGTATGACAGCCGAGACTAATTCAGCTGTCCAATGTACTAAATGAGTAATCAAATCAATAATTTTTTTCAAAAAAAAAAAAAAATCTTGAGCAAAGTTGACACGAGCTAGATTTTCATCTAAGAAATAAGCATTTTGAATTTTTTTTTTTCCATGGTGAGATATGGCAGTCAAAAACTTGTCCCATACAAAGTTTTAATTTTGTAGAATATTTCCTATACAAAGATAGTCCCAATAGTAAGGGCTCAAAATAATAATAATAATAAATAAAATAAATACGCGCGAACGAATTCCCCTTTTTTTTGCGTTGGGAATTAATTTTTGCTTCTGGAGATGCTAGTGGACTGGACTGTCCATGGACAGTCTGGACTAAAAATATATGGGACTGTTATGGACTGGACTATCTTTGGTATGGTTTGAAGTCCAGCCCCATCCACGAAATAAAATTTATCAGGGGTGATATACATCATCCCTCTTTTTCCCATCCAGCGCCATCCACAGACCAGAAATGGGGCTCAGCTTCAATTTTTCGCACGCTGACGTCAGCGAAATTTTTTAGAAATTTCTGGATGCTGACGTCATCAAATGTACTGGTTTTTTGGTTCAGTTAAATACCATAAGGGTTGAATTAAAAGTTGTAAGTGTTCAATTAGATGCATCTGAAAATGAAATTTTCGTACTTTTGTGTTCAGTTAAAAACGTTAAAGGTTAAACTAAAAGTGTTTATTTGTTCAGTTAGTTGCATCTGAAAATAGAATTTTTGTACTTTTGTGTTCAGTTAAATATGTTAAAGGTTGAACTAAAAGTGTTTATGTGTTCAGTTAGTTGCAGCAGAAATTTGATTTCGCAGTTAACATTTACAATATACAAAGTGAACACATATAACAATATAGTTAACATTTACAATAAATAAAGTGAACACATTCAATATACAAAGTGAACACATATAACAATATAAATAACATTTACAATAAACAAAGTGAACAATTTACATCTGTTCATACTACAACTTCATAATTCATCAGTTTTAACAACCACAAACAAGCACAGAAATTAACTGAACACATAAGATAACTAACTACTCCTTTACAAAAACAAACGGAACATATATAATAAAAAAACCAAAAACACAAAAACTAATTGAACAATTATGATCACTAACTACTCCTTAGCAAGTGAAGGCAGAGGTGGAGGAAAGGGTCGACGAATCGCGATTGAGGAAGGCACCGTTGTCCAGATATCTTATTGTCAATCATTGTAACAAAAATAAAGATTAATAGAAATCAAAATCGACCACAAAAATACAGTGGTCCTTCGACCTATGCTCCTAGTACTAAAAAATTGAGCAAATATTACATTTGGATGATAGATTCCTTATCTAATTACCAAGCTGGGCCACAATTTGGTCATCGATATTTGAACTTGTTTACGAGGCTGGTGCTTGTTGTAAAGAACCAAAACTTTATATTGACCATTAATTACAAATTTGCAATACAAAAGCACCTTCATTACAGTACAACCTTGGTGTAATATGCAACAAAATGCAAGAATGTGGTGTTGAACATCTCAAATCCACGAACGAATCAATTTGTTGCAATTGGTGCGTGCTGAACAACTCTATATCGCATTTTGTTCTCACATGTTGTCAGAACCTTACGAACAATCCTAAATGTTTTCAAACAAAGGTCTGAAATTAGAATGAAAACCAGATCGATCAAGTACTTGATGGTGGTGTCAGTGTGCATGCGGATCCAGTGAGGGATGGAGCGATTCTGCCTCATCTTCTTCTTGGTTCTAAATGTGTTGAAGAGAAACAGCGCCGAAATCGAGAAAGGGAGGCAGCGAGAGTTGAGCAGATCGGCGATGAGATGCGAGGCGAGAGAAGAGAGAAAGGATGAGGGAGGTTTTCACCTCTCTCTGGCTGCTGCGGCTAGGGTTGGGTTTGGAGAGAAGAGGGAAATTTCAGAGTATATGTGGAGATGGGCTGGTCGCTGGGCTAGTCACTGGGCCCATAATGGAGGTGCAGCCTGTTAGATGGTGTGGATGGGAAAATCTTGGATGATATGTACCAATTCTGAAAATTTATTTGGACATATAATAAACCTTATTTGGACAATGGATGGATCGTAACCGTAATAAAATTATATTGACTGTCCATATCTCTTCCATTTCCTTTCTTCTCCGACCAAACCACGCCAACCAAACAAAAATTTCGACCAACCGATACCTCTATCACTGTTATGTGATTTCAAAAAACAATACGGGAGGGAAAATCCAGAAAACTTGAAAACCTCCTCTCCTCTCTTTCTTCGTCATGGGACAAACTTTTGCTCAAAACCCTTGACCAGTGCGCATCGAGGAACCAACTCGCCTGGCCCCACTCGGATTGAACGATGACGACCTCGAGCGTGCTCAGGCGAGAGCTGCCTCGCGCCGACGCCTCTCTTACATCTCCGTCCGGTACGCTCAAGCCGCGGCCGCTTGCCAAGCCGTTGGAGAAAGGAATGTGTAAGTCGGATGTGATGGATAGGCACCGAAATAAATCTGTCTCGATGTTTTTTCTCTTTGAATTTTTTAATATTTTGGGCCTATATTTTGCGCAATTTCCATTTTTGCCAAATTTTCCCTTGGAGTGTTTTTTCTCACTGAAAAATTGGTTCTGAGTAATTTTTTTTGTGTTTAGTCCAACATATTCATTTTCTCTAACATAAGTGTTTGTATACTTTTGTTGCATATTGGAAACATATCTGTGAATATTTATTTTTTGAGAGTACCTTGAAGGAACAAGAGTGCGAACTATTTTTTTCAAGGGACAAAGTGCGAAATATATTTTAATTATTGACCTTTCAGTGCCACGTGCAATTTATTGAAACAACCATGGTTATACAAAAGTTTGTCCGAAAGTTGATCTATATAGTCAATTTGTGGAGAGTAATGGATAAATAGATGAACTGAATATAAATAAATCATCACTAAATATTATGGATTTAGTTTGGACGTGGATTTCAGTTTTTAATAATAAGACGGACTTCCACTTTGATTGGAGTCCGTCCACTAGTTGCTTTATGGTGATCGGATGAGAATGTGTAAATCGGGCTGATTGCGTCATCTGCTCCACCCAGATCGTGTGATGTGTAGCCGTATGGCCGAACGTGTGGCATGTTAGTTTGCACCGCGGTGCGACCCGTGCATTACATAGCCTTTGTTGTTCCAGATACTCGAGAAAATTGTGCACATCTCAGAGACATGTCATGCGCTTGATCGGAAGGTTGGATCGGGAATAAAATATACCTCTGTCAGTGTCATATTTGTGCTTGATCTCGGTTTATAGTTTATAGACTTTATACAAATGTTGTGTGCCAGGCAGCGACATGTAGTCATGTACTGATGAACTCTTTCGACGTTTCGGTGCACAAAATTAGAGACCGTAAGTTTCAAGAACAAATCCCGTCGAAAATAAGAGAATGAAATCCAACGATCAAGGACATATAAAATAATTAAATAAATGACAAAGAAAAGGACATATATACAATAGGGAAAATTATAATGACTCTTTGTTATTAGTTTTGCTAAAAAAATATTAATGAGAAGCTCATTATAATTTTTTTAAAATTCTAAAAAAATTTCAATTTTACAAGCCTTTTTATTCAATTAAAAATATACAAACAATTTCATTGGTTGAAAAAGTGAAGAATATATAAAATTTTCGCCATATTCATTTATTTAATATTATATGATCATTTAACGCATCTTTTGCTGTATTGTTATAGGGATGGAAATATGCAATATAAATTGTTAGTTACCCAGAAAACTCGTTGTGAAGACAAATGATACCTAACTGTATGGATGTTAAGTTACAATGTATTAACGTTGTACAATTAACCGTCCACGCGTACTCCTGATAGTTGATTGCAACTCTGATTTAATGTATAAAAGAAGGGTTCTACTTCAAAAAGCATAAAAAACCACTAAAAAAAAGTTTCTAACGTACGTATGATAATTAACGGTTCAAAATGAAACTCAAATTTTGATTATAAAAAAATGAAGTTACATTATTTAACTTAATGAAAGATTTAAATGGGAAGATGCTTGTATGCTATATATAAACAACACTAAAAGACATCCATGACCACAAGCAATTCCTTCTGTAAAAGTAAAACCAACACAATTAATTACTCGCCAAGAAAACAAAAAAAGATTGAGATGGATGCCAAGAAGAACAGTAGATGCGGTGCAAGGATGGAGATTTTACTAGTTGCATTGCTGCTGCTATCAGCAGGAGAAACGAAAGTAGTGTCTGGTCTTATCATTGATTATTTTTTATGTCTTCCTTTTTGCCTACGGATGTTTAGTATGGATTGCTACAAAGATTGTACAAGAAGAGGCATTTTCGGCCTTAGTGTTGGAGACAAAATTAGACCTACTCAGTTTGGTTGTGCACAATCCGCGGATAACGACTGCTCAGTGTTGTTTGGGAGAAAAGAAAATGCCGGAAATGGTCAGAGATATGGAGCTTTTCCACCCCTTGAATCACCGTTTATCAGTGATCCCACACTATATTAATTTCCTTGCTCATTAGATACATTGTTGATGTAATCCACTTTTCTTTAGCACCATCGAAATAAAAATTAATTAATTGATTGATAATTAATTAAAAACATGATTCACATTTCTAATGCTGATAATAAATCATCTATTATATACTGTATATAGTTTCATGAGTCATGAGTAATTAACTCACATCTTTTCCGAAACGGATCGATCACATGATGCAATAAGCCAACACGAATAAACTTACGTTGCATTACATGTTGTTATTAAAATGATCTGGTTTAAGTCGGCCAATTTATTTTATTTTATTAATTTTTTTTAAGACCGATCTGGTTTGGTTCAACTTTATGTAGAGTTATGATAAGTTATGATAAATAGATGTAACGAATAAATTGTCAACGCATGAATGCCTTTTAAAATTTTTCTTATTCAACCATATATAAACACGCGGTGCACTGAAAAATAGAAGAGTTTTACTCATATTTCTCATTAATTAAACCTAACTTTATTATAGAACTTATTTCTTCAAAAAACTTTATTATAGAACTTAAGATTCTGTATTCAGCATTTATGTTGAAGATTGTGTTCGGGGATGGGGGGAATATTAAATATTCGATATTTTTTCCCCCATGCTTTGGCAGTCCAAACTCGTTGAAACTTCTCTCAAAAGGAGAAAAAAATGTATCGATCCCCTTTGTTTTGTACACACAACCAAATAAAAAACTAAACAGCAATAAATAATAAAATTTCAAGTACAGACTACAATACAATTTACATCAATCACGCCGATCACTATGAATTGAAGACAATTATTTTCTTAAAATTCAGTATCAGCACCGTAAAATTAAACTTAAAAGTTTCAAATATTATTGGCTAGTTTTGAGGGGAAGGAGGAGGAGAAGCCTGAGGAACAATTGTTGCGGTTCCTTGTAGTACCGGGGCCTCACTGTGCACATTTCTCATTTGGATACCACCTTCATTTCCATTGGAGGTCTCTCCAGTTCCTGCCCCTTTACCCCTGCGGCGCTTTGCATTCTGGGCCCAACCTACAAGGCTGGCTTGCAGATGCTCGTCAAACATTGCTCTCTTAAATGAACTCCCCATCTAGACACAATAATCGTAGATTTTAGCCTATAAAATTTAGATCTATGCTCTTTCCTTTCATTGTCCTCAACCTTTTAAATTTTGTGTGCGTTTTTTTTATTTTTATTACTTTTACTTTTGTATTAGCTGGGATAATTAAAATCCAGACCTTATACTTTTAAAATATACTGTCAACAAATCAATGAATATATCGAAGCAATTGATTAGACTTACATGAGAAACAATTGCATAAAGAGGCAGGGTGCTGTAGCTGCAAAGAAGTTGTGTTATCACACTGGAGAACAGTAAAAGGAGATGCATTAGTTCCAAGCTGTGTTATCATACTGTTGCTTCTTTTGATTTGTATAATGAATCATATATGAAAATCAGTATTCAAACTTCAAATGTAAGAGTGCATAGTACCTTATCACAAGTCTTGGGATTAGGAATATCTTCCTGCCCATCATGCACGAGTCAAATCGATATATGCTGACTGTCCATGAAGTGAAATAATCATTAATGTTAGGTTCCTAAGCAATTATGGCATATATAGATGATTTTGTACAACAAACACAACAATGCGCTATCTGTTAGCCAGATCAATAGGATGCATATTCCACATGATATTAAGTTATTAACAAATCCAAACTCTAAGATGAAAATATGTCAATTTGTATCATATGATTTTGAACGAAATCATCTGGACTCGTGAACTGAGTAATCGGTAATCAATGTGATTGTATTTATAATACTTCGAATTAAAACATTATATATAGAAATTGGTAGTTTGGTACACAAACATACTATTTTAAACATACTTATAATACTTTGAATCAGTCTGAAAGTAAAGTGAAGTAACATTAAACTGTGATTAGCAGACCATATATATTTAACTTCATATAGAAATGGGTGCCTTGTTTCCTAATTATTAAACTATACTGACTAAAATCCTCCTGGCTCTGGTTGATCGATTAAATGTTTCTCTTCACATCTCCGATATTAATGGATATTGACAACCAGATGCATATTGATTGGATGAAATTTATTAATTAAAAAAGTTCTTGATTTTCAAAAATCCAATCTTGATTATGCCATACCACTTTGTAACTGCGTTATGTAAGAAAAGATGAATAACCACAACCTCTAACACTTACCAAAATCCACAGGAAGTAGGCGATCTCAAACGCATTCTGGAAGAGGATGAAATGAAGCAAGACAAGTACGATTTTGGGCTGATGAAACCAAAACAGGTTGTCAGATGGACTCACAAGTAGATCTCCTTCCACAGCAGCATGCTTCTCTGCCACTTCATGTGCCAATTGAACTATTATGTGCTCCAACTTTGCCCCTGTTACTACCAAGTATGGTAGCTGGCTTAAAGCAAGTAAAAAACAACAAGATCTTAAAGGCAAATATCAAACTCTTTATTCATCCTCTGAAGTGGATTTACATCGTTCTCTTAAGTTTCAAGATAGGTCATCCCTAGAGAAAATGCCTTAAGAGCCGACCCCCCCTCAGTCCTAAAGTGGCCTATTTATACTAGTTTAGGGAATCTTCTAGAGGCATCGACTCTGTCAGAAGCCGGTACGCTTGTCTGCTGAGCTGTTTCTGGCGCCTGCACGATCCAACTGCTGTCCCCTGCCGAGGGTCCCTGTAAGTTTGGAAGATAGTGGCTGGTGACCATCTTGCCCCCCAAACTCTCCATACTTGTTTTGGGCCCTCACGGGCCTAGTAGTATTTTTCCAATCCACTAGGCCTATTGGGGCAGGCCAGCAGTGGGCCCAATGAATGGGTAACTTAGGGCCCTATCACCTGCCCCCAAGCTTTTATCGAGCGGAGCGAAATGAAAGCTTTAAGTATAGCTGATGTGTGAGCATGCCCCAATAGTAACTTAGGGCCCTATCACCTGCCCCCAAGCTTTTATTGAGCGGGACGAGATGAAAGCTTTAGATCGGGTTTAAACAAGTCACGTGCATACTGAGAAACGCTTCATGCGCTGTGTGACACGTGTTCCGTGTTTCGTGATTCCCAAAGTCAAGCGACGCCTCCGAAGAGTTGCCTACTTAGGTTGTGTTTTGGCGGGAAAAACGAACTGTCGCACTGTGGACCTTTTATGATTGTACTGCCTCGATTTCTTCCCCCCTCTTGTTTCTTTAAGTCGTACTGTTACTCTTCTTCTTCAGCAAGTGTTTCTCTCTCTTCTTACGAACTTACGGCGTTCGCGGTTTTTCTTCTTGCTGCTTACTCTCTTTGGTGAGCATTTCTCTTTCTCTCATTCTTCTTGATTTCCCATCAACTTTCTTGTTTTGACTTTCTTCTTGGTGGAACCTAATTTTGTAGCCATGGCTTCTTCGTCTAACCCCGCGCGAGACGAAGGTCAGGAAGCTCTCCCTGGGCCCACGCAACCTAATCCTGAGTCCTCATCAGTCGAGGGTTTTGGCGAGATCCCTGCGGTACCTAAGATTCGGAGTGCTGAGCCCCCCACAGGAGCGGGACCCAGTAGAAAACGGGCTAAGGTTTTGGCTAGCAAAGACAAAGCCAAGGAAAAGACGGATGAACCGGCCAAGAAACCGGTCAAGGAGAAAACCCCTCCTCTGGAGAAAGTTAAGCAGGTTCGTAGCAGGGGTTGGGGGGAAGGCTGTGCCATAACCGACTTTCGTGAGAAGATGACCTCGCCATCAGGCATTAAGTTCGTGGTGTCTAAAAAGGACGATAATCCTACTGACACTAAAAGGGGAATATGCCTCTTTGGTCGGACGGTGCGATGTGGGTTGCTTACCCCCTTCAGCGACTTCCAGGTGTCATTTCTCAAGTTTGCAAGGATTCCGCCGGGTCAGTTACACCCTGGTGCTTGGTGCTGCATAAATACCTTTGACCTTCTCATGCGTCCAAAGCAACTGGAATCGCTGGGTCTCCCCCCTCGCCCCGCTAGTTTGGCGTTGCTGGGCCATTACTTTGATTTTTTCGGGACCCTGGATTATTGCAACCTGAGAATGAGGTCGCCTAATCTCTTCCACTGTCCTGGGAAGATTTCCGATTGGCAAAGGCAATTCGTCTTTGCCTCCACGGAGCTGTGCACCACATTCGGCATTCCCTCGGAATGGAACGCTGAGTACGCTGGGAGATGGGCGAAGTTCCAGCTTCCCCGCCCGAGTGATCAGGCTGACAAAGACTTTGTGAAGGCCTTGGATGCTAAGTTGGTCACAAAAGGGCCTATAACCATGGCTTTTGACGGGCGATCTCTCGAACCCTACCCTTTGATTTTTAAGAAAGTTGAGAAAATCGAGGAAGAGGAAGAGGAAGGCGACCTCGAGGAGGCCGGCTCTTCTCGTCGTAAGCAAAAGAAAACTCTTGTCTCGAAAGGGCGGGCTGCAATAGGTGAGATTTCTTCAGGATTTCTTTCACCCAGGCCTTACGCCCCTGGTATGGGGAAATCTCCTGCTTCCGTTGTATTTAATGTTCTCTCCTCCTCTGGATTGTTAGGTGAAGTTGGTGATGGGTCGAGCTCGGACTCGGATGAGCCTGCGTTCACCTCTAGGCGGCAAAAGAAAGTCGCTTCCCGGAAGCGGGCTCGCTCTCCTGAGTCCGAGGAGGAATTCGTGAGTATTGAAGATGATCCCGCCCGCGACGGTGAACGGGATAGACTCCGCTTGGCCCATATTGCCAAACAGGTGGATGCACAAACTCCTCCTGATCAAATACCTCCTAGTGGCTGTCCTCCTCTGCCCGAGCCTCATCCCGCTCGGCTTGGATCCACGCTTGACTTCTCTTCACTCGGGGCTACAACATTCAATGATTGGCGGTCAGCCCGAATCAAAGAAGTCAAAGGGCAGAAAGACACTTTCACGGCTTATGTCCCAGGCTTCAACGCTGTTATGGCGGGATCGGCCGATCGCCTTGACCATCAGCGGTATGCCGCCGGGATGAATAAGATATCTATTCCCCGGGCTACTGAGTTCGAATGCGCCGGCATGGACGTAGAGAACGGTCTCGCTCTCATAAGTGAGCATGCCCAGCGGGTTGGTAACTTGGCCTCCTACACTCTGGCTCAATATCTCGACCTTCGTCATAAGACCGATCAGATGACTATGGCCGCTGCAGCTCGAAACACGCATTTGTGAGAGGAGCTTGATAAGAACAAAACCCCTCTACTCACTGTGGAGAATGCCCCCAATGAAGTAGTCGAAGAATTCTTGTCGAGGCTCGATCCCGATCGGCTTCCTTCTCCTCTTCGGGAGAAATATGACGGGTTTGTTGAAGCTGTTGCCTCCCTTTCCTCTCGTTGCGAGCTGGCCGGCGAGGAAGTTCTTAAGGCTAAGGGAGATGTAATGATACAAGAAAGTGCTTCCCAAGCCTTCCAGCGCTACTTCATTGACACCCGAGATAAGATAGTTCTTCTGGAGGATGACGTTGACAAGAGCAAAAGGGCTCTTGATTCTGCCAGGTTGGAGCTTCTTAAAACTAATGCGGCTTATAATAAGATGCGCGATGACATGAACGGGCTTTCCCTTGAAAAGTTCAAGCTAGAAGCTCAAGTGGGTGAGCTAAACCTCAAGGTGGAAAATTTGTCATCTGAGGCAGCTAAGCGGGCTGACCAGCTGGCAAAGCTGAAGAGAGATCTGGAAGCTCAGACGAACCAAACTGAAGCCGTGCGGAGGGATCGAGATGATTGCCTTTCTGCCATCGAGGCCGAAAAGCGCAAGGTGTCGGAGTTGGAGACGGCGCTGGCTCAAGAGAGAGAGAAGAATTCTCAACTCAAGAGTCAAGTGAATGTGTTGATGGAGAATTCTCCTGGTATTGAGGGACCCCGTGTAACACCCGGCAGTTTTGGCCCATGTGGGACAGTCATGTAAACCAGGCAACCAGTCCACAGGCTAGGGGTTTCGGCCAGGCAGGCTAGTCTTGTACTAGGTGTTGGTAAAAACTGCATCATCCCTATTAGGGGGTGGTGATATTTGAGAGATCTCTGGCCATGTGACCCAGTCCCAGCAGTGACCAGCCAGCGTCCAGACATAGTTTTGGCCATGTAAATCATGGTCCTTAGCGGTGCTTGTCCCGCTGTTGCATCGGTTGCCAACAAAACCGTCCCTTTTGTGTTGCGCATCCTCTATTGCATCATGAAAATAGGCCCATAGCTGGATAAATTGACTTGGAGCGGTGACCCAAAACTTGGCCAATAGATAAGCCAAAGTAAGTTGTATCGGCTGATCAGTTTGGACCGTAAGCCTGAGCGGTGGATCGGCCACTTGCCCAGTGGTGTGTTTAGGACTTAGCAGTCTGGGGCAGCTGTACTGGAGAGTCCAGTGGGTAGGACCAATGGACCAGTCCAGTAGGTAAGTCACTGGAGTTGTCCAGTGGGGCAGTCCAACTTTGCCTTGACCAGCCAATAGAGTTGGGACAGCACAAGCAGCTGCTGGACCAGGGAGAACCAGGGCCTGTTGACACCTGTTAGGCCACCCCTTAAGGCTGTCTCTCCCAGCCATAAGCCACCTCCTTAGCCAAATTCGTATGGCCATGAACCAGCCCCAAAACTGACCAGCCAAAGTAAGGTTTGAGAGCTCTAGTGCACGATTTTGCTAGCTGAGACCATAGTTGGATAGCTGGGGCAGTCGAGAGCAAGGTACGGTGCATGGTTTTGCTTGCAAACGACCCAAACCAGGCCCAAGTAAGTTGTGGCAGGGGCTGCTGCCAAGTATGGTTCATGGTTGCCAACCCAGAACCTGGCCGTAGCCATTTGGGCAGTGCAAGGCAGCGCTGCTGCTGTGTAAACCATGGTCTCGTGACCATTATTCAACCAGCCTTTGCATGAGTAAAGCATATGCATGATAGGACAGTAGCATGGCCAAGAAATGGTGTGGTTGCAGTGAGCAACTTGTGTTTGTGCGACGGTAGAAACTGTGCTTGCATCACAAACCAGTCCTGACCATTGGCCAGTCTGGTGAGTTGCCCATAGAACTGAATAAGTTTGGATTGGTTATGCATGTTGTAACCCACAAGTATTGTGCTTGTGAACCAGACATCGCTGAACAAGAGGAAGGGGACCCGAGCGGTGAGGCAGCGACAACGCCTGAGCAACGTTGGGGCGGTAATTAGGTGTAAAGGTGCGGATTCCACCTGAGCCCTAAGTTTATGTTTTGGGAATTAAATGCTATTATACGTATGCATGTTGTATTGCTGTTGGTGCATGATTTGCATGTAATTTGCATATATGAATTGCTATATTACATGACTATGGACAGGAAATGATTTGGTAAGTGCATGACTTACATGTTGGGTGGTTTTCTTATTGGTTGGCTGAATTGGATTGGTGAAATGGTAAATGGTGTTGCTGTACTTAATGTGCGATGAATGGCATTTGCATCTTTGGAAAGCGGAGTCGCGACCGTCTTTCCAAGGGCCGTGAGATAAGCGCTTATGTTCCGGGACTCATTGATTGAGGGGGTAAATGTCCTCGGCATTAATACAGATGGTTGTTGTTGGATCGATTGGTAAGGCCGTTGGCACACCTCGTCGTAGGTAATCGCGGTCTATGGTTGCGGAAATCGCCCGTCGTGGGATTCCGATGGTTGTTTATGATCTGGATTGTTGGAAACCAGCCTTATAGCTGCATGGTTAGGTGTCCAACCATGGCCAGCTTTTGTATGCCCTTATGTTATTTGACTGCCTTGTTCATTGATTGACTGGCCGATGCATTGCATAATGTTTTTATGCTTTTATTTGTTGCAACTCATGTTTTGAAAAGCTATGTTCTAAAGTATTTCCATTGCGTGTTTAGTTCCGCAGCGTTAAGCTTTGGGCTTGTGTGTGGCTGGAACTAAATACCGCACTGGGAAATGTTTTGCATTTCTCACCGTTACCATGTTTGCATGGGTTCCAGGTTGGAGCGGGGCAAGAGCTGGAAAGGATAAGCCAAGCCGATGTGTGCCTTGTTTTGCCGTGTTTAATTGCTGTTTGTAAAGACTTTTACTAAGTAAACTGTGCTTGTATGTTATGTAAAACCTCATGCTTGTTGCTATGAGTGTTCTGCTTTGTTTATATGTTGGAAACCACTTGGGATTGATGGGTTTTGGGTGCCTTAATGGCTGGGTGCAAGTAATTACAGGGGAGATGCTGTTCAAATTTCTTTTTTTTATATGATGTGCAAGCACATGTGTTGGTCCTGGGCCTAGAGCGCTGCCTAATACTTAGTAACTGTTGGTTGTTAAGCCTTGTGGCTGCATGCGGCGCGTGCAGTCACGGCGGGAATCTGCCATGCCTTGGCAGCGGGGCTTGGCGGGTTTCACACCCCGCCCCGTTTCTTCTTCAGAGATCGCCCGGATCAGCAACGAAGCCATTGTGAATTTCTTGAACTCCGAAGGCTGTGTCCCTACTATTTCTTACCGTTTGGCTGGCCGCCTCCGCTCTACCCTGAAAGATCAGGCTAATTACTTGAGGCACTTCTTCCCTTTTACTCTGGCTAACGTCGGACTGGGAAACAAGACTCCCCCAGAGTTGAAACCCAGGGATTGGAGTGGATACCGCTGGGATCCCATCACACATACCATGTACGATCCGGCGGGCAATGCTTTCGACGACTTGCCAGACCTCTTCGAGAGGCGCAACCCGCCTAAGTTCGCCTTTCCGCCGGATCAATGGCCTGCTGAAATCGATCAGCCCGAGCTGGTAGAGGAGGACGAAGAAGAAGAAGAAGGAGATGAAGAAGAATAATTGTTGTTTGTTTTTCTTGACTGTTGCCATACACTTGTCCGCTATGTTGTCAGCGTTTTTAATGAACTTTTTACCTTTTGCAATTTCTTTTGATGTACTTGTATGGTCGGGGCGATGTGCTAATTAATGTGATAATTAAGATGCTTCTTTACTTGTGCGAGTTAGCAATGTTCTTTAGCCAACCAACTACACAATTGTTTGATTTTTTGGTTGAGCGTCGCTCGACCTCTTTATTTCTGTCCGCGCGCTTGCCACTAGTATTTTAATACTTCCACTTCGCCATAAGTTTTGCGTAATGCAGTAATATCACGCAATCCCGATCAAGCGTCGCTTGGTCGCTTTATTAGTGAATTCACGACGCGCGACTGAATCCTCTGTATTTAGTTAAAGCCTACTGGATTCGGCTTAAATGAAACTTTGACTTGACTTCAATTATTTCGCCTCTAGCGGATTTGCCACTGAGTCGATTACTTCGGCTGTTTTGCCAAAGCCTTAAGTTCGTCAGCGATATTAGACTATTAATCGATATTATTTCCAAGAGAATCTCCACAACACATTTCATTCCTTGATAACTCTTCTGATACATTTGTTCTCTGATCATCAACAATGGTTATCTTTATCAACACTAATAAGTAATCTCTAGTCACTATTCCCTTATACACATTTTTTTTTACAAAAAATAGATTAAATGTACTACATTTGACTTAGTGATTATTGAAGTCCGAGTAGAGCCATCCCTTGAGGATCGAGGCGGAGTGATCTTGAAGTCGTCCTGTTGCTGGGGTCGGCTGATCTTGAAGCCGCCCTGTTTCTATACCGGTGACTGGAAACAGCCACCGTTTGTTAGAGACATACCCAGATTATGCAGGCGAGGTCACCTTAGTGGGGATCTCGCCATGACATTGAATGACTTCTCTGGGGTGGGAGCTGCTAGGATTCCTGGTAAAAGGATTTGACATCGGTAACTCCCGTCTCCTTCCCGCCCACCGAGCCGTGTTGATTTGCTCGTACTATACACCTTCCTGGCGTGGTGGGTACGGGCTTTGAATGACCTCGGCGCTTGACAGAAGAACTTCCTGCTGAGCACTCACTACGACCCGACGCGTTTTTATTCCGCTCCCTATGTCGACGATTTCCTCTATTGCCTTAGCAACATTGGGAGACGAGCCGAGCCGGGTCGTGTAGCCGTGGTGCCAGCTGTTATGCACCGGATCATTCGGGGGTAACAATCGTCGAGGTTAGCTGATTTCTGGATGTCAGCTATCCTACGAGACTGTCTTCCCCCTATCAGCTATCCTACGAGACTGTCTTGCTTAGATTCTTCCTTCGTCTTTCTCTTTTCCTTTTCTTTTTCCTCATCTTTTCACTCTTCTTTTCTCTCGCCTCGAAGGCTTTCAAATGCTTCTTATATTCTGAAGGGAGGAGAGATACTGTTGTTGTTGGGATACCCTTGTGGTGTGGGGTTGGAGGGGTATTTATAGCTGGGAGACGCTCCCTAACTTTAGCATTCATTTAATTTTAGCATTTATGTCAGATCCCTCCATATCCCAGATATCCGGATTTTCCGGGGTTTTCGTTGGAAAACTCTCCCTGTCAATAAAGGGTATTTACTTTTCGTGCTGTACACGGTTCCAGGATGTCAGAGGTTCTGCAGCCTTTGACTGATTTGTTGAAGATTTGATTCTAAAGCTTTTGTCCGGCTTATCTCCTGGGCCCCAGCCTTGGGAGACGTTAAACATTGCGGCCGGAAGAGCCATCTGGCGCCAATCCGTGGTTGATGACCCCGCCTATTTCGCTGCGTCAGGCGGGCTTCTTGGTCAACGCACGGTTCGTGGTCTTTTATTATATGCTTTTCCCGAAAAAGTGTCTTGGGACCTGCATCTATCGTCATAAAATGACGCCTCATTTTCTGCTCCCGTTGCTTCATTTCCATTGCCATCAAGGGGCGCCTTGGGTTCTGTACTAGACTTACGACCATGAAGCGACGTTTTGGGTTCCGTACCCCCCGCCTCATTATGAAAGGGCGCTTTAGCTTCTGTATCTGCCCTTTGATCGCACCTTCCAGTATCTATAAATAGGACTTGCATTCTGCGATATCTTTTCACTTCTTTCTTCCCTTCAATTTCCATTATTTTCTAAATCAACATAATGGCCTTTTCTTCTTACTACTCCCTTCCCCCATCTGATAGTGTAGGGGCCGAGAGTCATTCATACCGCGGGATTGTGCTCTATCATCCCGACCCCGTTACGGCTGTCGACGTCGAAGCCGCTCTTCTGATTGTGAAGTCCAGCTTTCGCTGGGAAGTAAAAAAGATGTGCTCCAGGAGGTTTCAAGTTTGGGGGCCTCCTGAATGGGAGGCTCGGGCTTTGGAGCTTGCGCACGTCAGAGCGGGGCCATATATCTTCATGGCCTCCACAGTTAGTAGCCATAAAACTCTTCTCCAATCCCGCCGGTTATGGAATTACTCTCCTCCGACCCCGCTGGTGAAGTACTGGGTTCGTGCAGTGGGATCCCCCGTAGGTTGGCTGACGGGCTTCGCCGCCCGAGGCCTCTTCCCCTTTGGCCTCTACGTGGCTGTTGATCCTGCTACCCGGGCAGGGGTTGAAGGACGATGGGCGAGAACTCAGGTGGCCGTTCCCGACAAGGAGGCTATTTCTTTGTCTCTTACTTTTTTCCGTGCAGGACCAGCCCGGTCTCTTCACGTGGAGCGTTTCCCCGTCTGGTACGCTGTTGAAGGGGAGGAATATGAAGATAACTTCCTGCAGGCTTTGCTTAGTGAGCCTGTGGAGGCCTATAGCAACCAACTAGTGGAAGCGAGGCGGGCCCAACTACTGGCGGAGGCTTCGTCTGGGTCAAGCAGTAGTGGAGGGGACGACGGGGAGCCCTCAGTGAACTCTTAGGGCCCCTCTTCTCTCTTTTTTTTTTTTTTTTTTAGTAATGGTTATCTTTAGTTAACAAGGGCGTTTTGGAGTATTATGCACTTTTGACTCTCTCTTTTGATTTTCTTGCGACGAGCGCGACGCGTTCCTATATGCGAAATCGCAACGAGTCGAAATCAAATTATATTCTACGCGAACTTTTAGCGCTAGGCGCCGACGAGTGCAGAGTTCAAGTTTAATTGAAGTAAAAAAAAATTTGATTTTATTCAAAGAACTCTTATAAATACATTTTAATCTTTCCTCTAGCCTACAAGGCGAGATGAATCCTGCGGAGTCGATTGAGCGACATGGGTTTAGAAACAATCCCCAGAAAGAGGTGATTTTACGCCCCCCTCAATCTTGACTAAAATTCTTCCATCTTGTTCTCGCAGTTCGGGTGATGAGGAGTCAATACCCTTTCCTCTGCAAGAAAGCGGGACTGTGTCGGATGAGAGATGCTCTCCGTCGGACACATGCCATTGTGTATTTGTGGCCCCTGTAGGAGACCGCCCTTGGATGTACCATTCAGTCATCTCTCAGCATCAATGGTGTCACTCCGATTAGATTGTTGAATAGGAAGGAGCTTATCCCCATATGCGAGATCATCGTTGGGGCTCACTCTTGATTATTTTATACTTACTATGACGCCCTTGATGTCGCATAGTCGGATACGCCGAAAGTCTGTCGGTTACAACACAGGATATTGACCAGGTCTTTAGCTAAGGACTAAACCAGTTCGCTTCACTAATTGGTTCGACAGCCAAGACCTGGATCAATGACGTCATAAAGGATCTTTTGACTTGCCTATGGCAGGTCTGTTCTTCTTGGGATAAATTAGATTTTTTTGTTGATTAAATTGTTATTCAGCTATTCTACGAGATTGTCCATTATCTCGATAACGCAAGTGATAATTGTCATAATGCATTGGTGATGCCTATGTTCTTTTTCTTTCTGTAACTCACTTCTTTTTGAGGTACTGAAGTTATTCGTAAGGAGATGCTCTTTTAACTTCTACTTTTGGGCTTTTAAACAAATGCGATTCACACGCAACTTGTGAGTAAGCATGCAAGTTATGTGAGCGTCACGCCTTTCTAACTGGGTGTGACTTGGATGTTGGTCAGAACAATCGTGAGTTTTTTGTTGTCCTGACATTGATTATGTTCGACCCGGCTATCCTCTTGATGTGGGTGCCGGGATTTGTGGATCATAACTTCCCTTGGTGTAGGTACTAAAATATTGAATCCGACTATTCCCTTGGTGTAGGTACTAGGATTCATGATTTCCCTTGGTGTAGGTACTAAATATTGAATCCGACTATTCCCTTGGTGTAGGTACTAGGATTCATGATTTCCCTTGGTGTAGGTACTAAATATTGAATCCGACTATTCCCTTGGTGTAGGTACTAGGATTCATGATTTCCCTTGGTGTAGGTACTAAATATTGAATCCGACTATTCCCTTGGTGTAGGTACTAGGATTCATGATTTCCCTTGGTGCAGGTACTAAATATTGAATCCGACTATTCCCTTGGTGTAGGTACTAGGATTCATGATTTCCCTTGGTGCAGGTACTAAATATTGAATCCGACTATTCCCTTGGTGTAGGTACTAGGATTCATGATTTCCCTTGGTGCAGGTACTAAATATTGAATCCGACTATTCCCTTGGTGTAGGTACTAGGATTCATGATTTCCCTTGGTGTAGGTACTAAATATTGAATCCGACTATTCCCTTGGTGTAGGTACTAGGATTCATGATTTCCCTTGGTGTAGGTACTAAATATTGAATCCGACTATTCCCTTGGTGTAGGTACTAGGATTCATGATTTCCCTTGGTGTAGGTACTAAATATTGAATCCGACTATTCCCTTGGTGTAGGTACTAGGATTCATGAGGGAGCTCACAGGCTTCCTTTCTTCAACTATATCAACATTTCTGGTTGAACTTTTTAATCTTCATTCATCATTGCTAACAAAGTTTCTTACAGAAACAAGTTTAGCAAGCTTGGCACTTGCGGTTGCCGACAAGATCGCAACCTTAATTGAAAGTAAAGACAGTGCTATAAAGGGAAGATACAACGGTATTCACAATGACGCAACCTTGCGGAGGACTTTATGAGTAGAATTTGCGCAGGTCCGACGCATTCCAAGAGTTCGCTAACATCTTGCCTTGTGCATCTCTTAGGTGGAATGCTCTCTCTCCGGCCGACTTCACAATCTCAAAAGGACCATCCCAAGCGGGATCCATCTTGCCAATATGTTTGCCTGCTGCCGCTGCTCTCCGCAACACCATATCACCGGGCTGGAAGTGTCGAGGAGCTACCTTCTTGTCAAAAGCTTTCCGCATTTTTCTTTGGTATTCTGCCTGTCGTGCGGAGGCTTCCTCCCTGAGCTCGTGAATCACCTCGAGCTCCTCGATCCTGCGCTCTGCGTTACGCTGGGTGGAGTAACTGATGGTGCAGAGCGTTGGGTAAACGATTTCCATTGGGATGACAGCTTCCATTCCATAAACTAGAGCATAAGGTGATCTTCCTGTGGCCGATCGCGGAGTGGTGTTGTAAGCCCATACCACCTCGCTGAGATATTCAGGCCAAGCGTTCTTTGTTCCTTCTATTTTCTTCTTCAATCCTTCCAAAATGGTTCTGTTTGAGACCTCTGCCAATCCATTAGACTGAGGATGGCATACAAATGCAAAATTGATATCAATGCCCAGTCCACGACAATAGTTCTTAAACGGTGCTCCAGCAAACTGACGCCCGTTGTCAGTAATGATAGCGTTTGGGATTCCATATCTGTACACTATTTGGTGCTCCAAGAAATCTGTGATTTTCTGGGAGGTAATGAGAGACAGAGCTTTGACCTCGATCCACTTAGTGAAGTATTCAACAGCGACCACAATGAACTTGAGGTTTCCTTTTGCCTGAGGGAAAGGACCGAGTATATCCATTCCCCATATGTCAAAAGGCCAAGGACTCGTGATCGACTTCAACTTGTTGGGCGGCTTGTGGTCGATTCTCGCGTGAAATTGGCACTGAGCGCACCTTCTTACTAAGTCTTCGGCATCCTTCCTCAAGGAGGGCCAGTAGTAACCTTGACGCATGATTCTTTTTCCCAAGGTGCGGGATCCTTGATGGCTCCCACAAATGCCCTGATGAGTCTCCTTTAGAAGCTCGTCGGCTTTGGCTCTTCCAACACAGATCAGCCAGGGGTGATGGTATCCCTTCTTGCATAGTTCATCTTCAATTATTGTAAACTCCAGCGACCACCTCTTGATTTTCCTTGCTAAATTCCTGTCAAGTGGGAGAATCCCTTCAGTTAGGTACAACCATATTTGGGAGTACCACTCTCCTTCATGGCGTATCTGAAAGACGGCCGGCTCTGAGGATTCTATGCTGGGTGAGGGGATTTCGAGGACTGTTATGGGATGCTCTTTGTCCAATTCGCTTCTGGCTAGCTTAGACAGAGCATCCGCGGTTTCATTTTCTCCCCTAGGAACATGTTCAACAACGACTTTATCGAAACCGCCTATGAGCTGTTCTACCTTTTTCAGGTACTTGATCAGTGTGTCATCTTGAGTTTTGTATTCTTTGAGTATCTGATTCACCACCAATTGAGAGTCGGAGCGGATCTTAACGCTTTTGGCTCCGGTGGCAGCAACCAGTTGTAGTCCGGCAATGAAGGCCTCGTACTCGGCCACATTGTGAGACGGGTTGAAATTTACTTGCAGTGCATACTTGAACCTATCTCCATCCGGACTGATTATCTCCACACCCAGCCCAGTGCCCTTGTCGGACGAAGCTCCATCTACATATACTTCCCATACCGCTTCCATAGGGGTAAAGCTTCCACTGGTCCCTTGGACGATGAAATCTGCTAAGGCCTGGCTTTTGCAGGCCGTTCTGGACAGATAGGTGATGTCGAATTCCGACAGCTCAATGGCCCACTTGAGCAATCTTCCCGCGACATTGAATTGTCCTAACGCCTTACGGAGAGGCATAGTGGTCACTACGCGGATTGGGTGGGCTTGAAAATAAGGTCGCAGCTTTTTGGCGGTCACCACAATTGCAAACGCGTTCTTTTCTATTGCCGGGTACCTAGTCTCCGTGTCCCTCAATACTCTGGATACAAAATATACCGGTTTTTGCACGCCCTCCTCCTCTCTGACCAAGGCCGTACTGATAGCCTCCTCATTGGTGGCTATGTATAAATAGAGTGGCTCATCCTTTATAGGCCTGCTGATGATGGGCGGGGTGGAGAGGTATTCCTTGATCTTTTCAAAAGCTTCCTAGCACTCTGGTCCCCATACGAACCCTTGCGTCCTTTTCTTGATAAGATCAAAGAAAGACTTGCATAGCATGTCGGATTGTGAGATGAACCTGCTGAGTGCTGCTAACCTCCCAGTGAGACCTTGTACCTCCTTAATGGATTTGGGCGATTTGAGGTTTAATACCGCTTGGCATTTGTCAGGATGGGCTTCAATGCCACGCTCTGAGATGATGAACCCTAGAAACTTTCCGCTAGATAGGCAGAAGAAGCTCTTTTTAGGATTGAGTCGCATTCCGACCTGTCTCATTTTGGCAAAGACTTTCTCCAGATGAGCGACGTGATTTGGGCCGGTGCAACTCTTGACAACCATGTCGTCGATATATGCTTCCATTATTTCTCCCAATTCTTCCTTGAAGACCTTGGAAACCATTCTCTGATACTCGGCCCCTGCGTTCTTAAGGCCAAATGGCATGACCTTGTAGCAATACAGTCCCTCTTCAGTGACAAAGGAGGTTTTCTCCTCATCAGCTTGACTCATCCTTATTTGATTGTAACCTGAATAGGCATCCATAAAGCTGAGGTATTTGAACCCGGCAGTGGAATCAATAAAGCGTCGATGCTGGGTAGTGGGAATGGCGTCTTGGGGCAAGCTTTGTTTAGGTCGGTGTAATCTATGCACATTCTCCACTGTCCATTGGATTTGATCACTAATACCGGGTTAGCTAGCCATTGTGGATACTTGACTTCTCTTATAGCTCCGATTTTCAGTAGCTTTTCTACTTCCGCTTTTATAGCCTTTCTCTTTTTCCGACTCTGTTTCCTTTTCTTTTGAGCAACTGGTCTCATGCCCTGCCTAGTGGTAATCTGGTGTTCAGCTATCTCCCTATCGATCTCGGGCATTGCCTCGCCTTCGCAGGCGAAGATATCACGATTCCGCAGGAGGCATGCCTTGACCAACTCTCGATCTTCCAGGAGCAGTACGGTACCCATCTTGGTGATCTTCCCGTCTCCTAAATCAACCTCCTCTGTATCCTCCATCGGTCCGCCTGAGGGGCGAGCGGGGTTATGGAGCAGGATATCTTCAGTTGAATCATAAGACTCTGTTTGCTCGTTGGCGTGTTCGATTTGGGCTACTTGCTTCGGAATGGATGCTTGGTAGCATACTCTTGCTACCTGTTGTTCTCCTCGTAGTGTCCCAACTCCACTCCGAGTGGGGAACTTAACTTTAAGGTGAGGTGTAGAAGCTATGGCCCCGATGTCATTCAGGGCTTTTCTGCCCAGGATGATATTGTAAGGGGAGGGAGTATCTACAACTACAAAACTAACTCGGGACACCACATCTCTTGGCGGTTCTCCAAAAGTAACTGGCAGGTCTATGATTCCCATGTGCATGAGCTGATCACCCGTGAAACCTGTGAGTGGGGTAGCCATAGGCTTGAGAGGTTGGTCTTGTAAATGCAGCTTCTTTAATGTTTCATAATAAATGACGTCGGCAGAGCTGCCCGTGTCGACGAGAATTCTGCCAACCCGCGTGCCATTAACACGCAGCATCAACACGATAGCATCGTCATGGGGTAAATGAACTCCTGCATAATCCTCCGGTCCAAAGGTGATGCGCATGTTTGCCACAGAATTGCTTTTCCTGATTTGAAAAACCTCCCTCCTAGATGGGTTGTCGAGATTCTTGGGGCGAGCATATCTCCTTCTGGCTCTTTCTGAATCCCCCCCCCCCCCCGCGGCGGGTCCACCTGCTATATACAAGATAGGTGTCGGAGAAGGTCTGGGATTGGCTTGATCGGCACTTGGAGGAGTTCTCTGCCGTGGGCGGTCTGCTTGTCTGTCTTGACCACGCGTACGGCGTCCCGAATTGTTTCCTTGGCGACCCCCTCTATGTCCCCTTTCTCCAGTATTCCACTGGGGGGCTTCTAAGTACCTCTCGAGCACCTTAGTATTTCTAATCATCCTTTCAATTTCATCTTTCAATTTGATGCATTCGGAAGTGGCATGGCCATATCCATTGTGATATCTGCAGTACTTGTTTCTGTCACCCCGGCTTGTTTCTTCCCTGGAGAGGGGCTCGGGCCGCTTGAATTCTGGGTCGTCTTGAGCTACCTGTAGGAGTGTGTCAGTTGAGACCGAGAAGACATGATAGTTGGTGTAGCCCTGCCTATAATCTTCCCCCGTAGGAGGAAATCGAGGTTGAGCCACAACACCTTTATATTTATGAAAAGAGCGGCCCCGACCGTACGGTAGAGGAGGAGTGTCTCGACGAGTTGATGGGGGTGTACTCCGCCTCTTGGTGGGAGATGCAGGTCGAGGATAACGTCGGGGTCGATCAGGGCTTTTACGTGTCGTTCCTCGACCCGCAGGTTTTCCCGCAACCGCGGCATCTTCCTCGGCTTGCAAAGTTTTCTCCGCTGCCGCTCTGAACTCCGCGAACGTCCTGAAGTCTTCTTCTACCACTCTCCAGCGCAAAGCGCTCCCTTGTCTAAGACCCTGCCTTATTGCTGCCAAGATGATTCCGTCGTTGTAATCGATAGTTTGATTGGCCTCTTCTACGAACCGGTTGAGAAACTTCCTCGTTGATTCCCGTTCGCCCTGTTTGATCCTCATCAGGTCTATTGATCTTTTGGCGGGCGCCTGAATGCTTGGGAACCTCTGCAGAAACTGATCCTCTAAATCGGCGAAATCCCTTACCGAATTAAAAGGTAATTCTGAAAACCATTTCCACGCCGATTCCTCTAGACAAGTGGGAAAGACTCGGCACCAAATGCTCCTATCTAAAGTAGAGAGGGAGATTCGAGCCTTGAAGCTGGATAGGAATTCTTTTGGGCATTGTAGGGTCTTGGTAGAGAACTTGGGGAGATTACTGAAACTGTTAACGTTGACTGGATGGTGGTAGAAGTGATTCGGAAAGACTCCTCTTGCTGGGGAACGCTGCCTACGTCGCCCCAAGCTGGGGGCGTCATCCTTCCATCTCCTACGGGGAGAGTGAGTGACACTTCCCGTGCTGTGATGACTGGGTGAACGGGCTTGGTCTTGGTTTTGGATAAAGGGGGCCCCAGAAGGCACCCCGCCTCCCACGAACTGTGGGACATATTCCTCGTGGGGGATCGCATGACCCTGATGGTCGGGGTGTAACGAAGGGGTCCCTTGATAATGCTCTCCCCGGATTCCGCCCATGTTCCTTTCGTAAGGGGGTGCTCGTGGTCCCGACAACGAAGGGGCCATGTGAGCCTGTTGCGCTAGTTCTCGCTCACCATGTTGCCGTGCGGCGTGAGTCAGCATCGGATTGGGATTGGTTCCCAGCATAGGTGAGGACACAGACAAAAATTGCCCCCAAGTCTGGAGCATATGTTGGTCCCATATCTGTCGGAATGGATCAGCCGGTGTGGACACCGCTGGCCAGGCAGGGGGTATTCCCAGCCCGCCCGCGGGAAGCGGTACAACAATTCCAGGCTGCATTAATCCCGATTGAATGTGGGAGAAAGGCGGACGGGTTGGAGGTGGCTGGACACCTGGCGGGATGAGTCCGCTGGGGATCGTCGAACTGGTCGCGTTCACTCCCGACGTTCCCGTGGTCTGCGGGGTATAGATTGGTCGGGGGTATCCGGGAGGAACGGACTGAGTTTCCACCTGAGTTATCGGAGTGAAGGAGGGGTTTTGTGCCGCCTCAGCTGTCCCCTGGGGTGTGGCCTCCACTGCGAGATCCAAAGGCATCCCGAGAGGGGTGCGATCTCCCTGCGTAGAGGTTTGTGCCTGATGGCTGGACGGATCCCTGGCCATTAGGAAATCGAAGGACAATCTTCTGGGTTCTAAACTCTTCCCGCGATCTGGCATAAGCTACTTTTCCTTGCTTAAGGTGAGCCCCACGGTGGTTGTTACTACCAAGTATGGTAGCTGGCTTAAAGCAAGTAAATAACAACAAGATCTTAAAGGCAAATATCAAACTCTTTATTCATCCTCTGAAGTGGATTTACATCGTTCTCTTAAGTTTCAAGATAGGTCATCCCTAGAGAAAATGCCTTAAGAGCCGACCCCCCCTCAGTCCTAAAGTGGCCTATTTATACTAGTTTAGGGAATCTTCTAGAGGCATCGACTCTGTCAGAAGCCGGTACGCTTGTCTGCTGAGCTGTTTCTGGCGCCTGCACGATCCAACTGCTGTCCCCTGCCGAGGGTCCCTGTAAGTTTGGAAGATAGTGGCTGGTGACCATCTTGCCCCCCAAACTCTCCATACTTGTTTTGGGCCCTCACGGGCCTAGTAGTATTTTTCCAGTCCACTAGGCCTATTGGGGCAGGCCAGCAGTGGGCCCAATGAATGGGTAACTTAGGGCCCTATCACCTGCCCCCAAGCTTTTATCGAGCGGAGCGAAATGAAAGCTTTAAGTATAGCTGATGTGTGAGCATGCCCCAATAGTAACTTAGGGCCCTATCAGCCCCTACTACTAGCAGTGTCTGCATTTTCATTTTGATATGATCTGTTAACCTTTCCTCAAATTTTATAATTTTTGTGACCTAAAAACTATCAATTATTGATGGATGGTACTAAGATAGTAGCAGATTCCACTATGACATGTTTTTGTTGAGATGAATTTGAGTAAATTTTCTACGAATAATCTTTTACTTACAATTAATGGAAACCAGGATATCCAAAAGTAAACATGCCAACCTGCATTGATTAATTAATACATGCAAATTAAGTAGCAGAACAATTTTTGAAGTGTCAGTGTCTCAGTGCTCACTTCTTCCTTAAGCAAAAAGCAGTAATAAAAAATTCGACTGGTAGACTGTTAGTGATCACTCCTTGCTTAAGAAAAATGCAGCAATAACTAATAACAAATATAAAACAGAAGGATTTATGTAAGAAAATAAATATTGAGTTTTAACATTTGACAGAAAACCGAAAACATACCATGTACATTGAGAAACAAGAATAACATCACAAGTCCCCAAAGGTACCAGCTGCATTAGTTTTTTCAAACAATAGATCACACATAATCAGATTAATTATTATAGATTATGAGTGATTTGATAACATGCAGATTTAATTTATAATATGACAGCCACTGAAAATGAAGTTTATGATCTAAATGTGAATCTTGGTGTGTCACGAGGTTTGGTGCATGTTTTATAACCATCTGAAATTTTGAATAACCTAAACTTTATAAAGAAGTTCCATTAAAATCTAAACAAAGTGCCAAAATTGCAACAACTTTTTTACTACCGACAGTATTGTCAATTTTTTTCTTTGAACTTTTACTAAATTTAACAAGTATTCCCAATTTAAGTTATTCAATAATCAAGTGACCTCTTAATCCATTAATTCTCCTTCTGTTCCTTAATATTTGAAAAAGGTATTTCTAATTAATGCTTCAGCGAAACTTCATTGCACAAAATAACAGTAACTGTATACCTTATACCGACAACCTTCTTAAAATCAGCTTCTAGGGCTCGCAACATGTACTTGTAGAAGTTGAACTTCGGATTTGCCGGGCAATGTTTCTAACAAAACATCAAAGTAGTTTAAATATATATTATTAATTGTGGCATCTAAACACAAAGATAAAAGTAAATTATTTCACTCAGAATGATCCTATATTCCATGTTTTTCTGGTAAAGGACATCTAAATTTTAAACATTTGTTGGAAAACCACAATAAGAGAAATTAAGTTTCAGAAGACAATTCAATGGTGCTAAATTGGTGCCGGTTTGGTACAAGTTTCTGCACATTTTCATACAAGCTTGGTGCAACTGCAGTCAAGTATTGCTTACATTTATGAAGCCAAGCCTCATTGTGGCATAATCTTCTTCTGTTAGCGACCCATAAAATTGCTTGAAGAAGGAATGCTTCAATAATAAAAAGACTAATATAAAACATCAAATTAATTGGATCTCTCTATTTTTTTTATTAAAAAAAAAACGAATGACTACCCAAGTGTTTTGGCACCACAAATTATCACAACTTCATTTCCTTATTACAATTTCCAAATCCAAAATGCAATTAACAAATTGAACCCCTAAACTTGATCTATGTGCACTGACTGTATATACCACTGCAAACCAGCAAAGAGTCTTTTGACAATTTCTATATTTTGCTACCTTGTTTTTTGCAACACATGCAGCAAATTATCTTTACTTGTAATTAAGTTTGTTATTTCACTTGTTGGACTTATGATAATCAAGAAATAATTAAAACAATATCCATAGTTCTAATATGTTGTATTCTCAACTGTGAGGGCTGATGAGATGTAGTACATGTGAGCAAAACTAGCATAATCTGAAACATCCCTTTTTAAATAAATTTAGAATAGATAATTTATCAGTACTCCACTTGTAATAATATATATATACATACCAACCAACCGTATAAACCTCCGGCTTTGCCAAACCCTTTGAAGCGTTCCTTAATGAAACTGAATTGGGCCACGTGTCTAATTGTCTGAGGAGCTGAAAATCATCATTAAATTAAAATACATTCTAAAAAGTATAAAACAAAACCAATTATTTTCCAAAGTATATGTTGAACCATACCGTCAGCATCATCATTAGCAGTTGCGATCTCTTGTTGAATTTTTCGCTCCCATTGTCGCCACCTGTTTATCTACACATATCAAGAGTGTATCACATTTAGAAAAAACAAAGAAAAATTTTTCTATAAAATTGAAAGGTAGAATGGTTTTAATCTCAACACTACATAGCTAGGTTTTTCATAATTCATAAAGAAGAACAAAAGAATATGCAATTACCCGTGTAAGACCCGAGACCACAGTTAGTGCACTAAGAACAACATGTGTCACTGCCAATGCAGCTATAAATATATGCAACTCATGCACTGCTTCTATAGAAAGTAGTGGAACTTTGTCCTTCAAAAGAAAATCAATAACATAATATCAACAACCAATTTCTTTTGGTGAATCAAGATGAAAGAGGCTTAATTAGACTAATCATCGTAAAGTGTCCAACTCCAGTATTATTATTTATTATATCATTCTAACACGACCGGAACCATCTTACGCTCACGCATTTCAGGTACATATTGAGTCTTTCGGAATTGTTGGACCTCGTTGGATTGCCTCGGTAGCAGGTAATTCTGGCTTTTGGTCAGTCTCATTCAGATTCTTATTTTATTCGGTGTCCTGCTGTCTCAGGCTAAGGTTGGGTGGGTTCATGTCAGCTTAATGTTCAGAATAATCAAGTCGAATTGGGTTTAGGCTCAGACTGAACTTGAATCAAGCTGATCTGTTTGGAATGGTTAAAATTCACTCCCTTTAAACACACCATTGCATGGAGGATTATGCCTCTTGTGATACTTCTTGTTAAAATTTAGGAAAATCAGCCATACACTCCTCAAATCTTCTCTAATTGGATATTTACTTCCCAATCATTAATATTGAAAATTTACTTATCTAATCATACTAAATATTGATATTTACTATTTTTCTTAATTTAAATGAAATTTCAATTCTGAAAAACCAATTTTTTACATTAAAGGCGAAAAATGCCCTGAAGTCCTCTGACAATTGATCTTCTCGCCATTAAATCAGAATCACTAATCTTTTGTTTGCATATCAGAACAAATACGGAATCATTAATTTCTTCATTTTAATACTCACAACCAGTGCCAAGGTCATGCAATCAACAATCAGCTTCAAAAAGATATTTCAAATGCATTATTTTATGCTTTTATAGTTGATTTATGTGCTAGAAAGTGTTGTACCAGTATCCTGGACAATATGAATTTAGGAAAAATAAAATCAAGTCTTAATTATACTATATTGTTATAAAAAAAAAATAATCCTCTTAAAAAATGGTTTTCTGGTAAATTTGCCAACACAACCCTCTAAAAAGGAAAAAAATAAACTAAAAACAACTTGCTACTCAGATAATTCAAATCATAAGAAATATAACACGAAACCAATTAATTCCATATATATAAAAAAAAGATTAGGTCAATGTAAAGAGCAGGTTTGATTTGGTATCAAGTTCTTTCCAAATCCTATTTGCAAATAATCGTTGTATTCTAGGATATTCCTTTAGGTAAGAATATGAATCTTCACATAGAGAATTACTATGAGGGTATATTTGTCCTCAATTTTAAAAATTGAAAAGTCACTTAAATTAAGGAAAAGGGTAAATTTCTATACTAAGCATGGTTAAAAGGGTTAATTTCCAATATTAAAAATAAGATGGGTAAATATCCAATTGGAGAAGATTTGAAGGACATATGACTAATTTTTTCAAATTTACTGATCAAACTCAAAATTTAACATGTAAACCTTGATTTCCATGACAAATTGGCCAAGCAACTACCTTCTCTTTGCAATAATTAGAACTTGTACCACCACCTGCCAGAAGTCGTCTGGTACCACCAAAAGCTCCAGTAAAGAAGTCAGCAGCTAAGTGCTTTGTTAAGAGAAATGAATCTCTTTCTCGCATGGTTGCAAATGATTCATGATACTTCCTTGCACACAAATTTTTTGTAATGAGCCTTGTAACACCGCCAGTAAAAAGGCTATGAAACCCAGAAGCATCAACTCTGGCACATAACAAGAAAATGCATTGTGCAATAGATATTAATTAGTTCTCTATAAATAACATTATTTGGGTTGAAGCAAAATGATAAGGTGAGTTATTTAAAAATAATATTTCATCACCATTTTGGTTGCTAATTAACATTCAAACAATTTTCATTGCAATGCTTGGGGAAATTAGCCTAGAATATCAAACTTGGAATTGTATTGCAGTATAATATTCTGACTATGAAAACTATGAGAAGCAGAGCTAACCTTCTTTTATTTTTTGCAAAGCATCAAATAGGGGCTTCTGATTATTTTTCTTCAACACCTGCAACAGAGAAGTGAAAATATCAAGAGTGCAACTTCATATAAGTCCACATGTAAATGCAACTGGAAGGGGTGGTCAAAATTTCTAGCCGTGAGTTTGGTTAAGCTATAATTTAGTAAAATGTGATTGAGGTTACTACTTTTTTAATTAGGGTTCGTGGTTGAGGATGGTAAATTTAGATGAATTCGAAAATATTACCTTTAATGAGGTTAGAGATAGAAAAAAACAAATAAAATATTAGGTTCTTTTCTTTCTTTTTCAAAGAAAATTATACTTTAATAATAATAATAATAATAATAATAATAATAATAATAATAATAATATTAATATTATTATTATTATTATTATTATTATTATTATTATTATTTATTTTTTTGAAGCAAGTAAGCTAAATGCCCACCACTCTTTTCATTAATGAAAAAAGCACATTACAACCCAACATCAACTCAACGTTATTCCATTAATAGCAAAACAAACAACCTGCCGCACTGGTACCAGAGCACTTATTTTCTCTCATCCCATAAGCAATAATAAAAAGCTGATAATTATTACAATTATCATTATCATTAACGTCATCACAAGTGGTAGATATGGCTTGCTAATTTGATTGATAAGTGAGTTAATTAGGAGGTTAAGCCAAGCTAGAGCTAAGCTAATATCAGGTTAGAGTTTATGTTTGATGAGTTGAGTGTAGCAAGTTAGTGACTCTAACCTGAGATTAGACTAAACATCATATAGCACCAAATGCATCCTAATTAAGAAGATGCATGCCACGCACATAGGAGTGTGCAACACCAACAACTTGCAGTTTGCAACTGAATTGGATAAATGCAAGTAAGATCACTGACAACTATAGCTTGCCTGCACGGTGAAGAAGTCGTTCGAAGATTAGAGAAACAATGACAATGAAAGAGCACACTGTGGCAACAATCCATGTAGGCGTGTACTCAAGTGTGACTTCTGGAGCTGCTTCTTCTCCTCCGCCTCCTCCAGCCATTATCTCCCCTTTGTATTTTTCAAATTCTTGTGACTGCTATGCTTATAATTTGGATTATTCTTGGTGGATATTTGAAGCAGGTTGTTACTACCAAGCCTGGTAACAAGTTTAATGCAAGTAAAGTAACAACAAGATCTCAAAACCAAGTGTAAATTTCTTTATTCATGATTCATGGTGGCTTTACATCAATCTCTAAAGCTTAAATAATGATAAACCCTAGAGAGAATGACCTAAGAGCCGACCCCTGTTTTCTCCCAAAGAGGCCTATTTATACTAGTCTAGAGGAACCTTCTAGTGACGTCAGCCCTGTCAGAGGCCGGTATGCTTGTCTGCTGAGCTGTCCCTCCTGTCTGTACGATCATAACCGCTGTCTCCCCTCGAGGATCCCTCCTGGCTGGCTGGGGCGGGGTGAAATGACCACTCTGCCCTCTTTTTCCCCTTATCCAAGCCACTAGAATCGGGCTGGCGCACTGGGTCTTCGTTCTGGGCCTCTTGGGCCTTGTCATGACTCTCCGCCTATTGGGTTTGTGGGGCAGGTCGGTATTAAGCCCAATGAGGGGGTAACTTTGGGCTCTATCACCTGCCCCCAAGCTTTTAGCGAGCGGAGCGAGATGAAAGCTTTAGTGTAGTTAAGATTTGGGCCCACTATGATGGTAATTTGGGGCCTTATCACCTGCCCCCAAGCTTTTAGCGAGCGGAGCGAGATGAAAGCTTTAGTGTAGTTAAGATTTGGGCCCACTATGATGGTAATTTGGGGCCCTATCACCTGCCCCCAAGTTTTTAGCGAGCGGAGCGAGATGAAAGCTTTTAATAGAGTCGGGGTTGTAGCATGGGAAGATTAAAAGGCCGACATAACTTCGTAGGCGGTTTGAAATTATCCACACCGTCTCCTCGGGAATCGAGTCAGCGACTTGACTTCTCCTGAACAGGTGTCTTCACAATGGATGACACGTGGACCGCGTTTTGTGGGTCTTGGGACCAAGCGATGCCTTCGAAGAGACGTCTGGTTGAGTCTTTTTGGCGGGAAAAATGAAACAACGCCATGTAGATCTCCTTATGATTGTGTTGTCTCGTATTTTCCCCCCCCCACTTTCCATAAATACTCTCCAGTCGATATTCTTCTATCTTCTTCTTACTCTCTGGGTTGTATTATTGCTTCTTCCTCACAAATGGTACACTCTCCCCTTCTCTTGCGAGCTTTTTGGCGTTTGTTGCTTCTCCTCCTGTCGTCCTCTACTTCTGGTGGGTATCTTCTTCTTGCTTTATTCTTCTCTGTTTCTTTCCTTTCTTTTTTCTACTTCATTACTTGTCTTGACTTTCTTTTTATGGATGAAAACTCGACAGCAATGGCGTCTTCATCTGTCCCAGCCCAAAACGAGGGTTGTGAGACTCCTCAAAGTCCCCTTCGGCTAACCATTGACCCCTTTGCAGCCGGGGCTTCTGCTGAATCCCCTGCCGGCTTCGCTGCACCTGGAGCATCCACTCCGCCAGTAATTCCACCCCATGGCACCGAGCCGCCCTCAAAGGCGGAAGCAAGCAAGAAACAGCGTAAGGTATTGGCTAGCAAGAATAAGGCCAAAGAGAAGGTGGCGGAGCCAGCTAAGAGGCCGGCTAAAGAGAAAACTCCCCCCTTGCAAAAGGTCAGAGAAATTCGCAGTAGAGGTTGGGGGGAGGGTTGCGCTATGAGCGACTTCCGCGAGAAAATGATCTCGCCCTCTGGCACAAAATTTTTCGTCTCAAAGAAGGAAGATAACCCCACTGCGACCGAGCGAGGGGTATGCCTGTTTGGTCGAACAGTGCGCTGCGGCTTACTCGCTCCGTTTAGCGACTTCCAGGTGACTTTTCTTAAGTTTGTCGGGATTCTGCCGGGACAGCTTCATCCCTGCGCCTGGTGCTGTATAAACACCTTTGACCTCCTTATGCGCCCAGAACAGCTGAAGTCGCTGGACCTTCCAAATCGCCCCGCTAGTTTGGAGCTGTTGGGTCATTACTTTGACTTTTTTGGAACCCAGGATTTTTGCAATCTGAGGATGAGGACGCCCAATATTTTCCACCGTCCCGAGAAGATCTCGGACTGGCAGAGGCAATTTGTATTTGCCTCTAAGGAGTTGTGTAGTCAATTCGACATTCCTCTGGAATGGAATGAAGAACTCGCTGGGAAGTGGGCACAACTCCAGCTTCCTCGTCCTAGTGATCAGGTCGATAAAGACTTTGTGGACGTATTGGACGCCAAGCTGATTGTTGAAGGGCCCATAACCATAGCTTTTAATGGGCGATCGCTGGAGCCTTATCCTCTGATGTTTCGAAAAATTAAAAAAATTGAGGAAGAAGATGACGAGCTCAATGAGGTTGGCTCTTCCCGCCGCAAGCGGAAGAGATTACCAACCCCTAAAAATAAAGCCGCTGCAGGTGAGATTCCTCTAGAACCTCTTAAGCTGAGCCCTCATGTTCCCGGCATGGAGAAACCTTCTATTTCAGAAATAATCAATGCACTCTCTCACTCTGGACTATTTTTAGGTGAAGATAGTGACGAGTCCAGTTCAGATTCTGATGAGCCCGCTTTCCCTTCCGGACGGAAGGTTCCGGTCGCGTCTCGCAAGCGAGCCCGCTCTCCTGAGTCAGAGGGCGAGTGTGCGGACATTGATAATGACCCTGGTCGGGTTGGGGAGAGGGATCGACTTCGCTCGGCGGAAAAAGCCAAGGAGGTGGATAAACAAACTCCCCTTGATCAAGTGCCACCTAGCGGACATCCTCCTCTGCCTCGTCCCCACTCTGCTCGCGTGGGGTCGTCTCTTGCCTTTTCTCCGCTGGGGGCCACCGCCTCTAATGATTGGCGTTCCGCCCATATAGCTGAAGTGACGGGGCGGAAAGACACCTTTGTGGCCTATGTGCCGGGCTACAACGCGGTCATGGCGGAGTCAGACGATCGGCTTGACCATCAACGGTATGCTGCCGGCATGAGCAAAATCTCCATCCCGCGGGCCGTGCAGGACGAGTATGCCGGAATGGATGTTGAAAATGGACTTGCTCTTATGTGTGAGCACGCTCAGCGCATTGGTAACCTAGCCTCCTTTACCTTGGCTCAATATCTCGAATTCCGACATAGGGTCGATCAGGCAACCATGTCGGCCGTCGCTCAGAACACCTACTTTCGAGAACAGCTCCAGAAAGGTAAAGCTCCCATGCTCACAGAGGAGAGTGTTCCCAATGAGGTTGTTGAGCAATTCCTGTCATATCTTGACCCCGACCGCCTCCCTACACCAGCCCGGGAGAGCTTTGATAAATTTACCGCACTCAAGGCCAAAAGCGATGTGATGGTTCAGGAAAGCGCGTCCCAGGTCTTCCAGCGGTATTACTGCAATACTCGTGATAAAATAGTTCTGCTGGAGGATGAGGTAGACAAAAACCGAAAGGTTCTCGAAACTACTAGGGCGGAGCTTCTCTCAAATAAAGCCGCTTACGAGAAGATACGGGATGATCTAGGTGGGATGTCTTTGGAGAAATCTAAGTTGCAGGCTCAGGTAGATGAGCTAAATCTTCAGGTGGAGCGTCTGTCGGCTGAGGTGGCCAAGCAGGTCGATCAGCTGACTAAGTTGAAAAAGGATTTAGATGCTCAGGCCACCCAGACGGAGGCGGCGCGTAGAGATCGAGATGAATGCTATTCCGCCATTGAGGTCGAGAAGCGCAGGGTGTCTGAGCTGGAGAAGGAGTTAGCAAAGGAGAAAGGGAGAAGCTCTCAGCTCATGCAGCAAGTGAACAACCTGCTAGAGCATTCTCCTGCTCTAGAGGGACCACGCCCTATCTCCGCTTCTGAGATTACTCAGATCAGTAGCAAGGCCGTTGCAGACTTCTTACAGTCGGATGCTTGTATACCAGCGCTTGCTTATCGCTTGGCTGGCCGACTCCGCTCTACATTGAAGTAGCAGGCTGACTTCCTGAGACGGTTTTACCCTTTCACGCTGGTCAACGTCAGATTAGATGGCAAGACGCCCAAAGAACTGAAGATTAAGGATTGGGGCGACTTCCGCTGGGACCCCAATACTGAGACTTTATACGACCCATCTGGCAATGTATTCAACGAGTTGCCAGTCCTCTTCAAGAAGCATACCCGGCCTGAATTTATCTATCCGCCAGACCAGTGGCCTGCTGGAATAGAGAAGCCTGAGATAGCGGATTCAGAAGAAGAAGAGTAGTCCCTTCCGAGTGGGGTTTTACCTTTTTATTGTCTTGAAAAAGTATTCGATCTGGTTGTAATTTATCAGTTAAGTTAACAGTGATGAACTGCTTTTCGTTGATTGTGCTAAATTATTTTTTGCTGCTATTTATTCTACTTGCTTGGATGATGTGGTTTCTTGATTGCTATGCTATTACTTTTCCACTCATCTGCTTAAGTCTTTATACTGTCGAGTTTATTCGTCATATGAGTTGTTTTGGTCAAGCGACGCTTGACCACCTTGCCCTTGCTTTGAGCACATTAGTACATCCAACTCACTATAGGCGAGGTGTAGTTCGCTGATTGAGTTCGCCTGACTCATATAGCGTTTTAAGTTGTCTTAAAAGTTTGAAGTAATACCTTTTAGCAAGTATTGTTTGCTATCGTCCTCATTTAATCATTGCTTGAAGTTTATCCCGGATCAAGCGTGGCTTGATCGCCTTGCTGTTACTAATGAGTTCATTATTTATTAGTTGAGTCCGCTTAACTCAAGTAATGTAAGCCTGGGAAGAATATACGTTTGTTGAGTTGAACTTTCTGAGGTACCCTTGGTTTGCACCGAGAAAAGATTGACTGTTGAATTAGATCAGTCAAGTGGGTTAACCTTGAAACTTTATGCAAAAATTCTCTAAAATTGAAGCTAAGAAGAGCGATGCAAGAAAATAAAGAGAGCGAGAGCGTACGTGGCGATGATCGACTTAGGGGTGGAGATCGAGTGTCTGGCGGCGATCAAGCCACGTTAGAGATTCTGAATAAGGCGATCGAATCATTGCTGGACTCAGCACAGGTGATCCAGAGAGCATTGCAAGGTGGGTCCACCTCGACGGTTCATGGCAGGGTACAGGAAGTTAATGGGAAAAATCAGGGGGCCCCTTCGTCGGGTTCTGGAGGGTCCCAGCGACCAGTGGCGTCGGCGGTGTCGACAAAACAGAACTTTAAATCAGTTTTAACCAGCGAAACGAATAAGGGTTCTCAGCATAGGAATGGTGAACAGAAAGAAATCAAGAAAATCAATCTTCCCCTCCGTTCCACCAAACAGCCTACTTGCTACAAATGTGGCCTCCTGGGACACTTGGCCGCCACGTGTCGTGATCCGGTGGTGTGCTTTCGCTGTGGGAAAGTAAACCACCGTGCTTGGCAATGTCGAGCTGATTTGGGACAACAGAAGGAACAGACTGAAACAATCAAAACCATTCTAAAACCGCCTCCGACATTCCAATCTCAGCCTATAAAAGAGGGTCCAGTAAACCTTAACTCTCATTCCAATTTCTCTTTTCAAAAACCAGATCTCGTCTCTCCCAAACCAGATACTGCTCCTCCAAATCCAGATCTCCCTTCTGACACTTCCATGGCGTTTATCAAGTGCTTCAACTCATCTCCTGCATCTCTCGAGCTTGAAGCTGCTTTCAAACGCAGTTTGTTTCTGGCCAATACTGAAGGATGGGGTCGTGAGCGTTTTCTTGAAGCTTTGCGCCAAATCGCACCATTCCCATGGAAGGTATCGACCTATCCTGGAGGGTACATGCTTGTCGAAGGTCCTGGATGGTGGCGCCAGCAAGTGCTCAATGCTGGCATGGCGCTAGTTGAAGGTAAAGAATTACTAGCAGAACCCTGGGATCAGGAGTTAGAAAATGGTTATCGGTTGAAAAGTGCTTGGATTAAAGTACTGGGATTACCTCTCAAACTGTGGCACCGAGCCGAGTTTGAGAGATTGGTTGACGATTTTGGAGTACTATTTGAGATAGATCGAGCAACAGAAGAAAAGACCTCATTTATTGAGGCGAAAATAAGAATAGGTGTTCCTGACTATGGTGACATACCTCCTACTGGCAAGGCTATATTCAGAAACGATAAAGGCGATTGGTGCTGGAAACCAGTTCAATTTGTCCTTGAAACACCTGGAGGTGGTAAGTTCGGTGGTAGTAAGAGGAGAAGAGTATGGACTCGTAGATCTGATCCATCTGGATCTAATCAGACTGGGGGAAATGATGCAAATGGAGATAATGGCAATGGTAATATGGAGGAAGGAGGTAATGATGAGGAGAATGAAGATGAAGATCTTCTTCAAGAGGAAGATAGAAGAAATGTGAGAAACCATGAGAATAAAGAGGATGGAGAAACTGCTGAGGAAGAGGAGGAAGGTATTGAGAATGTTGAGAATGAGGTGTCAGTTGACATGTCTACTACTGAGGGAGCAACACATGTTACCCCCAAGCAGATAGTGCTTGCTTCGATGCCTGAGATAGGTCAAAAGCAGCTATCTGCTACACCTAGACAACAATTGAGTTAGGAAGTTCATTCTGGGGAAGGAGGAGAGACAGAGCTGGCACAAGATAGGCAGATGGTGGTGTATCAAGAGAGTGAGGTACCACAACAGAATAAGCTGGTGCCAGGAGGTACAAGGCAGAGTTTGAGACAAAAATTGCTCAATCCTGAAAAGCCAGTACAAGAGAAGGCCACTCAGAGGATGAAGGAAAGAAACTTGGAGATAGTTCCTAAAGGTAAAAATAATTCTCTTGATAAATTTCCCTTTCCTGAATTAGAGGATATAGAAGTGTTGGATTTATTTGATTGTTGTGGTATTGTTTTGGCTGACAATGTGGTAGATAGTCTTGATATTGTTCAATTTCTTAGAACTTTGTCTAAGCAACAATTTCTTTCTACTATTGATGAAATTGAGTTCAAATTGCAGCATGGACCTAGATTTTTGAGAAAAGAAAAAGATAAAAAAGAAAGGGTTGATAAGATAATAGCTGGGGTTAAATCAGTTTTAAAATGATGAAAATTATGTCTTGGAATATTAGGGGTTTGAGAAAGGCCACTAAGAGGAAATATTTGGCTGAGATTATGAAAGATAATAATTGTGATATTTTAGGGATTCAGGAAACTAAAAAACATATTTTTTCAAGGAGGTTTTTGAGGTCTTTCTTAGAGGATAAATATGATAGAGTGTTTCTACCAGCTAAAGGATCAGCTGGAGGAATTTTAGTAGCAATTAACTCTGAAAAATATATTCTGATAGGTAATTGGAAGGCAGATTATAGTGTTTCTGTGATTCTTGAAGATAGAAGAGATAAATTTAGATTTGGACTGACAGTGGTTTATGGTCCCACCAAATATAAGTATAAAAAATTATTCTATCAGGAACTGACATATCTTAGATCTCTTTGGGAGGGACCATGGATAGTTTTTGGAGATTTTAATTCTCTTAGATTCAGATTTGAAAAAAATGGCTCTCACTTTCATATTTCAGGAGCTAATTCCTTTAATAACCTCATAGATGAATTAGATTTAATCGAGTTTCCTTTGGTAGGCCAAAAATACACTTGGTCTAGTATGAGAGAAAAAACTTGTTTAGCACTTCTTGATAGATTCTTTTGTTCTCATGATTGGGACAGTCATTATAATAAGGCTTTAGTGAAAGCATTACCTAGATTTAAATCTGACCATTCCCCGCTTATTTTAGATAGTACTGGGGGATGCATGAGGATAATCAAATTTTCAGGATAGATAAAACTTGGTGTGATAATGATAATTTCAAACAATTACTTCCAAGATGGTGGGGTAAGATTAATAGTGATTTGGAAATAGCTAGTCAGTGGAAACAAAATAGTAAACAACTTAGGAAAAAGATTAAAGGATGGGTAAAAATTTTTTATGGAGATATTAAAAGACAAAAAAATTATCATTTACAGATCATAGATGAGTTGAATAAAGTCCAAGAGAATAGAGATTGGACTGAGGATGAATTTCTTACTTTCAATGATCATTTAAATGATTTGGACGAGATATATGATACAGAACAAAGATATTGGCATCAAAGAAGTAAAATCAAATTGTTATTAGAAGGAGATAATAATACCAAGTACTTCCATAAAATAGCCAATATCAGAAAACAAAGGAATTTGATTTTAGGATTGAATATAGATGGTAGTTACACTAATTCTTTAGAAGAGATTGAAACTCATATTGTTACTTTTTATATAGAATTGTTCGGAGTAGCTGGAGATAAGATTGCTGCTCTTCAAGAGGGATTTTGGTCTGCTGAACAGAAGGTTACAGAGATGGAAAATGATGTTCTGACCAAGCCTTTCTCCTTTGAAGAGATTAAGAAAGCTCTTTTTGATTCAGCAGCTAATAAAAGTCCTGGACCAGATGGTATGAGCTTTTATTTTTATCAAAAAAATTGGGAGATTATTAAATCTGATGTGATACATCTTTTTGAGGCTTTTTATGATAATAGGTTAGATGTTGCCAAGATAAATAGGGCAATAATTAGTCTTATTCCAAAAAAAAAAGATGCTATGGAAATCAAACATTATAGACCGATTAGTTTGATCAACTGTATATATAAATGGATAACCAAAGTTTTAACAGCTAGGTTGGCAAGTGTCATTGACAGATTAATAGGTCCTTCTCAAGCAGCATTTATTCAAGATAGATTTATATTAGATAATGTTGTTTGTGCTAATGAGATTTTGCATTCTGTCAAAAGATCAAAAAAAGGAGTGATTTTAAAGATTGATTTAGAAAAAGCGTACGATAGGGTAAATTGGCAATTTCTGTTTGAATTATTAAAAAATAGAGGTTTCAATGAGAGATGGGTGACTGGATAAAAAGACTTTTAGTAGGGGGCTTTGTTTGCATCAATTTAAATGGCAAGCTTAGTAGATACTTTGAAGTAAAAAGGGGACTCAAACAAGGAGATCCCCTTTCACCTTTGTTGTTCAATTTGGTGGAGATTGTTTAAATAATATGATTCAAAAAGCCAGAGATCAACAATATATTAAAGGGTTAGGTTTACCTATCGATAATGGTCATTCTATAATCAATCTGCATTACGCTGATGATACAATCATTTTTTGTCAAGCAGATGAGAAGATGATGCAAGTGATAAAATGGATTTTCATAGGTTTTGAGGCTATATCAGGTATGAGAATCAATTTTCATAAAAGCGATCTTTATACTCTGAATATAGATGAAGATAAAGCATGTAGATTAGCATATATTTTTGGATGTCAGCTTGCAACTTTCCCTATTTTATATCTGGGCATTCCAATTCATTGGAAAAAGATTTGCAATAAAGATTGGCAAATAGTTATAGATAAATTCCAACAGAAACTTTCTTGTTGGCAGGGAAATTTTTTATCGTATGGTGGTAAGATTACTTTGATAAAAAGTGTACTTTCTTCTTTAGCAATATATATGATGTCCATGTATAACATGCCAGTTGGAGTTCGGAAAAAAATAGATAAAATTAGGTCTCAGTTTTTGTGGGATAGTTGTGGCAAAAGAAGGTATCACTTAGTTAATTGGGATGAGGTTTGCAGAACTCATGAAAATGGTGGACTAGGATTTAGGAATTTACAAATAATGAATATGGTGTTACTCGCAAAGTGGTACTGGAAATTAAGAGATCATAAAAATTCAGGATGGTGGAAACAAATGATACAACAAAAGTATGGTTTGTTCGGGGTTAATGGTGTCAAATCTCATTTCTGGACTAAGATTATGGATACAAAACAAATTATAGATATAAATAGTGCTTATGAGATTAAGAATGGTTGTACTGTGTATTTCTGGCATGATATTTGGCATGAAAATGTGGCCTTGAAAATTGCTTTTCCTTCTTTATATCAGATTTGTATAGATCAAGATATTACAGTGAATAGGGCTTTGCAATCTAATTTGAATACTATTAGATTCAAAAGACAACTTACTGGAGTCCAGAGATTGGCATTAGATTCTCTAAGAAGGGTCTTAGATAAATATTTGCCTTTCTCAGAAGATATAGATAAAATGATTTGGACACTTAATAGAGATGGGATTTTTTCTACCAAAAATTTGTATGACTGGGTAGAATTTGGAGAGATAAAGAATTGCACACCATTTATATGGACAATGAAAATACCTTTGAAAATACAGATGTTTCTTTGGCTCCTCAGTAAAAGGAGAATATTAACTAGAGATAATTTGGTAATTAGGGGTTGGGAAGGAAATCCCACATGTTGTTACTGTTCACATTTAGAAACTATAGACCATTTGATGTTTAGATGTCAGAATAGTGTACAAATTTGGTTTTGGTTGTATAATAGATTAGACATAGATTTGATCCCAGAAAAACTTGAGGATTTGATGTTTCATGTTAATCAGTTGGAAAAGAAAAATGCATATATGTACTGGTGCACTGCAATTCTTTGGATAATTTGGAAGTCTCGAAATGATGTCATTTTTAATAATACTAGACCTCAATCTATTCATAAACTGATTGCAGATGTGAAATGTTTGATTAAGTACTGGTCTGGGGGGTGGAAGGAGACTCTCAAAACGGAGGTGTGGAGCCTATGCCCCATAGATGATGTGCTGGCTATCCAGATGGTGGAGGATGAGAGCACCAATGAAGCTCCTGAAGTGCCTCTGATCGCTTGAGAGGATTGGATGATGCGTTCAATGATGTTTTTTGCTACAAGTCTGGTTCTGGAGTGCTGAGGGACAGAAATGCTTTTTGTATTCGATGTTAATATTTTAGTTGTTTGATTGAATTGTCTGTTTGCTAAGATGTTAATGGATTTTGGTGAGTCTTTTAGGTTGAAGTATTGGGAATATGAAAAAAGGTTTATAGTGAGTTTAGTTTCAGTAGAATGTAAAATCCTTGAGTTTCTTTGTAGGAAGCTGAGGTGGGTCTGATTGGTTATGGGTCTGTACATAGGAGTTTTTTCTTCAAGATGTTGTTTGTCATTTAGGGAGAGTTTTCGGTTTTTTTTTAGAGGGGATTTTTTCGAATAAGGTTTGAAGACCAGTCTGATTTTTTCCTTATCTGATTGTAGCCCGAGTAAGCGTCCATGAAACTGATGTACTTGAACCCGGCTGTGGAGTCAATCATTGCATCAATGCTCGGCAGCGGGAATGGAGTTTTTGGGCAATTCTTGTTCAGATCGGTGTAGTCTATGCACATTCTCCACTGTCCATTGGATTTCGTCACTAGGACTGGGTTAGCCAACCATTGTGGGTATTCGACTTCCCTTATGGCGCCTATTTTCAGCAGCTTCTCTACCTCCGCCTTGATAGCTTTCCTCTTTTCCCAACTCTGCTTTCTTTTCTTCTGAGCAACATGCTTCATACCCTGCTTGGTGGTGATGTGGTGTTCGGCTATTTCCCTGTAAATACCCGGCATGACCTCGCCTTCACAAGCGAAGATATCGCGATTGCGAAGGAGGCATGCCTTTACCAAGTCTCGGTCTTCATTAGGCAACACAGTGCCAATTTTAGTGATCCTCCCATCTCCCAGATCGACCTCCTCCGTGTCTTCCATTGGTCCGCCTGCCGAGCGGGCTGGATTGTGAAGCAGAATGTCTTCAGCTTGATCATAAGCCTTGGACTGCTCCCCAACATGCTCAATCTGGGCTACTTGCTTTGGGATTGAAGCTTGATAACATACTCTCGCGACCTGCTGCTCACCCCGCAAGGTTCCGACTCCATTTCGGGTGGGAAATTTGACTTTGAGGTGAGGAGTAGAAGCTATAGCCCCGATGTCATTCAGAGCCTTCCTGCCTAAGATGATATTATAGGGGGATGGAGTGTTGACCACTATGAAGCTGACTTTGGATACTACATCTCTTGGTGATTCCCCAAAGGTGACTGGTAAGTCTATGATTCCCATGGGCATGAGCTGATCACCTGTGAAGCCAGTGAGCGGCGTTGCCATGGGTTTGAGAGGTTGATCATGCAAATGCAATTTCTTCAATGTTTCATGATAGATGACATCAGCGGAGCTGCCGGTGTCGATGAGAATTCTACCAACCCGGGTGCCATTGACACGCAGCATCAAGACGATAGCGTCGTCATGCGGCAAATGGACTCCTTCATAGTCCTCGGGTCCAAAGGTAATGCGCATGTTTGCCACCGAATTGCTCTCCCTGATCTGGAAGACTTCCCTCCTAGATGGGTTGTTGAGATTTCTGGGGCAAGCATACCTTTTCCTTGCCTTCTCAGAGTCTCCTCCCGCAGCAGGTCCACCTGCTATATATAAAACGGGGGTGGGAGAGGCTCTGGGCTTATCTTGATCAGCGTTTAGCGGGGTCCTTGGTTGCGGTCGATCTGCTTGCCTGTCTTGATTCCGCGGCCGTCGTCCAGTATTGTTTCCCTGGCGACCACCTCTATTTCATCTTCCTCCATTGTTCCACTGTGGAGCCTCTAGATACCTCTCGAGTACTCTGGTATTCCTAATCAACCTCTCAATTTCATCCTTCAGCTTGATGCACTCAGAGGTAGCATGGCCATACCCGTTGTGATATCTGCAGTATTTGTTTCTGTCACCCCGATTTGTCTCTTCTCTGGAAAGGGGCTCTGGCCACTTGAACTCTGGATCAGCTTGTGATACCTGCAAGAGTGTGTCGGTGGAGACCGAGAAGACATGGTAGTTGGTATACTCTTGCTTATAATCTTCCCCAGTAGGGGGGAATCGAGGCTGTGCCACTAAACCTTTATACTTTCGGAATGGGCGACTCCGACCATATGGTCGGGGTGGGGTATCCCGGCGGGTTGGTGGGGGAGAGCTCCGTCTTTTCTGAGGGGAGGCGGGTCGAGGGTTGCGTCGGGGCTGATCAGGACTTTTGCGGGTGGCTCCCCGACCGGCAGGCTTACCCACAACCACAGCGTCCTCTTCTGCCTGCAAGGTTTTCTCCGCTGCAGCTCTGAATTCTGCAAATGTTTTGAAATCTTCCTCAACAGCTCTCCAGCGCAATGCTACCCCTTGTCTTAGACCCTGCCTGATCGCTGCCAAGATGATTCCATCATTGTAATCAGTGGTTTGATTGGCCTCTTCAGCGAATCGATTGAGAAATTTTCTTGTTGATTCCCGCTCACCCTGTTTGAGCCTCATCAAGTCTATGGACTTTTTGGAAGGCGCTTGGATATTTGGAAACCTCTGCAAGAATTGATCCTCCAGGTCAGCAAAGTCCCTGACAGAGTTAAGTGGCAATTTTGAGAACCACTTCCATGCCGCTGCCTCCAGGCATGTGGGGAAGACTCGACACCATACACTCTTGTCCAGGGAAGAGAGAGAGATCCTGGCTTTGAAACTGGAAAGGAATTTCTTTGGGCACTGTAGAGTCTTGGTGGAGAATTTAGGGAGGTTACTAAAGCTGTTGATATTGATGGGGTTGTTGTAAAAATGATTTGGGAAGACCCCTCTTGCTGGGGAATGCTGCCTACGGCGCCCTGGGCTAGGGGTGTCTTCACGTCGCCTCCTCTGCGGGGAATGGGTGACGCTTCCTGTACTGTGGTGGCTGGGTGAGCGAGTTGGGTCTAGAGCTCGGTGGAGGGGGGCTCTAGATGGAACCCCGCCACCACCATACGGCGGAAAATACTTTTGATATGGGCCGCCCGACCGTGCTGGTCGGGGTGGAGTGAAGGGATGCCTTGGTAATGTTCTCCCCTTATTCCTCCCATGTTTCCCTCGTAGGGGGGTGCTCTTAGTCCCGTCATGGAAGGAGCCACATGAACTTCCCGCACTGGTCCCCGCTCACCAGGCTGCTGAGCGGCGTGAGTCAGCATCGGGACGGGGTTAGCTCCCAACATAGGGGAGGATAGAGATAAGAACTGTCCCCATGACTGTAGCATGTGTTGGTTCCAAATCTGTCTAAATGGGTCGGCCGGAGCGGACTGGATGGGCCAGACCGGAGGGATTCCCGGTCCGCTTGGATGAAGCGGCATGGTAGAGCCTGGCTGGTTCAACCCCGACTGAATGTGAGAGTGAGGCGGACAGACTGGGAGTTGTTGGCTTCCTGTTGGAACGAAACCGCTGGGGGCGGTCGAGCTGGTCGCATTCACTCTCAACGGTCCCGCGGCCTGAGAGGTGTAGACTGGCCAGGGGTACCCAGGAGGAGCGGATTGGGTTCCCACATGAGTCGCCGGGGTGGCCGGTGTGTTTTGTACCGCTTGGGCGGTCTCCTGAGCCGCGACCCCCACTAAGAACTCTAGCGGTATCCCAAGGGAGGTGCGCTCATCCTGCGTAGAGGTTTGCGCTTGGTGACTAGATGGGTCTCTCGCCATGAGGAAATCGAAAGACAATCTCCTAGGTTCTAGACTCTTCCAACGATCTAGCATCAGCAATAGCTCTTGCTGGAGGTATTGCCCCACGGTGGTTGTTACTACCAAGCCTGGTAATAAGTTTAATGCATGCAAAGTAACAACAAGATCTCAAAAACAAGTGTAAATCTCTTTATTCATGATTCATGGTGGCTTTACATCAATCTCTAAAGCTTAAATAATGATAAACTCTAGAGAGAATGACCTAAGAGCCGACCCCTGTTTTCTTCCAAAGAGGCCTATTTATACTAGTCTAGAGGAACCTTCTAGTGACGTCAGCCCTGTCAGAGGCCGGTATGCTTGTCTGCTGAGCTGTCCCTCCTGTCTGTACGATCATAACCGCTGTCTCCCCTCGAGGATCCCTCCTAGCTGGCTGGGGCGGGGTGAAATGACCACTTTGCCCCTCTTTTTTTCCTTATCCAAGCCACTAGAATTGGGCTGGCGCATTGGGTCTTCGTTCTGGGCCTCTTGGGCCTTGTCATGACTCTCCGCCTATTGGGTTTGTGGGGCAGGTCGGTATTAAGCCCAAATGAGAGGGTAACTTTGGGCCCTATCACAGGTGAACCTATATAAGCTGGTAGGGAGATTGCATGATAAGTTAAGGAGAGGTAATTATTGATGACATTTTCCAATGCAATTGCCACACAAATTCGTTGCTTTGTTTTTTTTTTTTGTTTTTTTTCTTTTTTCTTTTAGGAAGAGCTGGTCATTCTATTTATTTCTATTCCAATATAGAATTAAAGAATTGATTTTTGTCGTCACCTCCTCCATCATAAAAGGACTGCTGGCTTTTGAATTTGAGATGAACATGCATTTATTGAGTGAAATAACGAAATTATTTGACATAATTATTTTAGTACCCATATGTACTAATTTACGAGCTAAAGACATACCTTGACAGCTAAGAATAATTTAGTCGCTCAATATACTAATCATATTTAGCAGACAGGATAGCGAAACTTTTTTTTGGGGCAATGGTACACAAGAAATGTATTGAATCAGTAAATCTGAATGACAGCACATGAAATGTATTCGAAGGAACTGGACCGGCTGTTATGTAATTTGTTTCTTTTGTCCAATGAAACGATGTGACAAAAGAAACAGAAAAAATAATAATTACAAAACAAAAATGAATAAGAGCATGCTATAATTTGTACTGAAGCAGGGTTGTTTCCCTTTTATAATTAACTGAATGGTGCATGGCGTGTATATATATATGGGACATACCGAGGCCTCAGGTGATTCACTGGTATTATTCCGAAAGAAAAATGGGAAAAAACAGAGAGAGACCTCACTCTGTCGGTTTGTCCCATTCCCAGTCAAGAAAAATTGTTAGGTAACGTCAAAGAACTCTTATTTGTGATTATGGGTTGCGTTCCTATAGCCTAGAGTTTGCTTTCGCCGTTGTCAGACTGAAGTTTTCAGGTGGATACTGCTAACTCATGGTATTTCTTATGTCGTGGTCTTTCTAAGCGTCTTTTTGTTTAACTACTTGAAGATTTTATTTTACATATGTGTTTTTTTTTTGAAGATAAATTGAGGGTCAAGTCTCCCAACTTATTTTTAAATTAAATGTCTATGAAAGATCCCCCAGCCGGGTTTCGAACCTGCGACCTTTCATTCAAGGTGCATTACTCTTTGCCACTAGACTAAGAGCTGGTTCTTAGATATGTGTTAATTAAGGTAAATGCTTAGATATGTCGAAATTTGAATTTAAAAATGTCGGACAAAAAGTCACATGGTACTCTATCATTTCCCAATCTTATGCACACGAGGGATCATTTGCTAATGTATTTTAAGATGATTAGATTAGTCAATGATGGAATCATGTTGGTCTCGGATCGGTATTATTTTATTATTTTTAAAATGAGTCTAGACTCATGAACTTGAGTTAATTAGGAAACCTTTAACTCAACCAACTTGATTGCTTGCTTATTTTGTATTTATATAGCTTAAATATTAAATTAAACTAATATATATTAAATCTGAATTATCATGTAACAAATTATAAATATTGTTGAATATTAAATAAATCTAAGAAATAAGAATTAAATAGGTCATGTGGGACAATCCGTGATACGATCGACATGAGGATCAAATCAATTAGACACGCATAGACATAATAATCATCCAGGATGTTTGTACAATGACTTTATAATAAATGTAATAGTGTTTTGACCTCTACCTTTTCTTCATTATTAGAAAATTAGAGTACAACTGTTATAGACAAAAGATGGGAGATGTTGCAGTACGTACTGAGGAAGGTGCTTTCGCTGTGTGAAAAGTAGATGGCGCGTAAGGAAGATTTCACCGCTCTTGGTCAGCGGTTTTTTTTCTTCCAAGGAAATAAAAAACAAATAATCATATTCAGAAATTCTACACTAAGAATGGGTTCCTAGTTTAGAGCTTTATAGATAAAATAGTTTTATGAGAAAGGAAATGGCGGCTAGAGAAGGAAGTGTTGATCCGGCCGGACAACAAAAAAATTTAATCCGAGCAACATTTTTGAAATTTTATGACCAAAAATACCCCTAATTATTCTGTAATATTATGTTACCTAACTTACCCTACTAACGTTCTTTAATCATATCCCTCAAAAACTTCCTTTAATTAAGCTTTCGTGAATATTTTTTATTAAATTGAAGCATTTGAATCAGCAGAGTACTAATTAGCATATACAAAGTTACATGTGTTCCTTATTCTAGACTCCGTATAAACTCTATCAATACTAATATATGTTGGTGCATATTTATCTTTAAAAACAAAAATGTGCATGTGTGTGTTTCATGTATGAAAGGACAATTAATTTCAAATATAAAGAAGAGATCAATCTCAAGCGGAAAAATTTGTAGGTAATTTGCCTCTCTATTGAGTATTGGCTCTCATATAGTATGATTGATTCAGCTCAAATTGGACTTAATTCAACGTTAACCACCTTAATTGAAGTACTAAATCTCAAGCATGCCTTAAATGAAATTATAAAATCTAATTAGGCCAAAATTCAAAAGAAAAAAGTACGTGTTACTGGATTAAGATTTAATACCCATGTAACTCAACAAAAGACACGCGTCTTTTTATGTTTTCTTTTGAATACATTATAAAATTCTCATCATTAGAGAGGGGGTTGATTGAAATCGCGGTAATATCAGAGATCCAAGTGCGATTGATGAGATTATGTGCTTGGTATTGGAAAAAAAAAAGTAGTTTTCTTTTTTTAAACTGAAAAAATAAAACCCACAAAAAGTAGTTGGTAACTATAATAAGAGGAAATAATGTTCAGAGAAAGCTGAGAGGAAAAAATACAAGGTTGCGCGCTTAGGAGGGCAGAATTGTCATTTATAAATTATTTTGTTGCTCGGATTAAATTATTTGTAGTCCGGAATAATTTAATCCGGATCAGCACCCGTAGCACTCTATATACCTTGTTTTCATGATTTAATTAACTTTAGAAATTCCATTCTTCCGAAATTGTTTCCTCCCAACTTTATTATTTTGTTTACCTATTAATTATCTATTTTTCATTAAAATATTATCCCAAAAGCCATACGGGCGGGGACTTTTGTAATAATAAAAAAATTGATGATTGTTAAAGATTTTTTTCCCGATACATTGACAGAGGCTGTCGTTGATTGTTAAAGATGCCGGTTCAATCGGCTAGTCTAGCTATGCAACAATATAAATTAGGAAAAATTGGATATAACCTCCTCTAATCTTCACTAACCTGATATAACCCCTCTAATCTTCAAAACTGGATATAACCCCTCTAATCTTCTCATATACTGATATAAACCCTTTTGCTTAATTTCAATCATATTTTAAACATAAAAAAACGTTTTCTATTGATTTGGACAGAAATGCCCTTATCTCTCTACCCGTTCTAATCCCCCATCTATCTGACTTCTTTTTTTTCTTTGGTCGTCGCCAACAGGGGCCATCAAATAGGAGGAAAAAAAAAGTTAGATAATTACTCCAAATTTAATAAGACCCAATCTATTACCACAAATGTTTGTTCTCCTGTCAAATTACCCAAACTGTTATCTCGAACAAATGCATGTGGTTTCAAAACGGAGGAGTTGTACAGTTTGCATCCTTGCGCAAAGGTCATATTCCTCTTGCGTGAGTATCCTGTTGCGAGGTTGTTTAATTGACACTAGGAAAACAAGTTTGAACTATAAGATATTAAGATATAGAGTAATTAATTTGTTCACGGAGCTTGATTTACAATGGTTCAACTTGAAATTTAATTTCAAACTTAAATGAGCTTATGATGTTTTGGTTAGGGTGTTTTGTTAGTTAGCCATGACGTTTGCCGAGGGCTTGATTAAAGGTATTATTTCCTTTCAAACTTGCTTTTTGTTCTTTACCTTCTTAATATCAAGTAATTAAAAATATCTTGTGCGTTCTTTACATTTATTTTATTAACTTAAGATCTTCCATGCAATACAAGCTGAGACAAGCCACTGTATATAGAATAAAGTAGTTTTCAATTAACCTCTGTACCCCCTAAATATTCGTAATGTAAATATTTTATTTTTCCCATAGAACATTTAAAATCTAATAGAAACTATTTAAACATGAAATTGTTTGAATGGATATAATTGTTTAGAGTTATGGGGACCGGAAGTGGATGGAAAATAGGCATTGTGGACTCTTCTAAGTTCTAACAGTAAATGCCAGTGAAACTCGTATACCTCAGTGTCGTTCTAAACACATATATAAAATCATTTTTTATCGGTAATAGGAATCTACCATGGAGAACTCTTCACTCTTCGATAACATGGCAGATGGGTAAGGACATTTTTGTCCATATTTATAGAAAATGTTTTTTATATTTAAAATATGATTGAAATTAAGCAAAAGGGTTTATATCAGTATATGAGAAGATTAGAGGGGGTTATATCCGAAGATTAGAGGGGTTATATCCGGTTAGTGAAGATTAGAGGGGGTTATATCCAATTTTCCCTATAAATTAATCACACTTTAAGCAACAATATGAATTGATCGTGTCAACTTTGCTAAAATTAGAAAATCTGAGTTGAATGTAAGATTTTGCTCCTATATTAAGATTTAAGAGGAAGAACTATACCGTGTTAATTTTTGTTCGGTGCGTGTTTATGGCGCGTACAAAAGGCTTCCGAGACTCTATTACTTCACCGATCAAGACCTCCATCTCCATGGCTCCTCTATATTAAAATTTTCGTTGACTTGGTCAAACCACTAGGTTCTTCCAAGAGTTGATTTATTTGAAACGGTAAAAGAAGATAATTCCTTGGACAATTTCGCAATTTTGTATAATGAAGTTGGAACAATTTTAGACAGAAATCACACATCATATTGAATACTACTAATTTCAGTATAATAATCGTATTAAAATAATTAGATCCTAATTATAGATATATTAATAGAAATAAATATTCGAAATTTTAATATTCGAAACGATTCGTGTTGATTTTCAATGAATTAAAACAGAAGCCATCTAACCAATTTGACGGGCGTGCTATCATCAATCAGGAGAACGGTAGTACTATATATATATATATATATATATATATATATTGAATGGATAAAATATACTGATGTGTACGGATCGTCCCCGTACACATGAGTCGTTTTTCGATATCCAAAATTCAAACGGCCAATCCGAACCGTTCAAGTTGTTCTCCATATTGAAAAACTCTCGGAGACCAAATTTTACATTTTTTCAAATTTTTTTACTATATATTATGATATTTTCAAATTGGAGGGCCTGAAATACTCCAATTGTAGTGTTTTTTGAAAATATCATAATATATAGTAAAAAAATTCGAAAAAATGTAAAATTTGGTCTCCGAGGGTTTTTCAATATGGAGAACAACTTGAATGGTTCGGATCGGCCGTTTGAATTTTGGATCTCGAAAAACGACTCATGTGTACGGGGACGATCCGTACACATCAGTGTTCTATATCCATCCTCTATATATATATATATATATATATATATGCGCATTAAATCGACTCGAAAATTTGCACGCTTAAAAAATTATTAAAGATGAATTTTATTGAAGAAAAACTTTTTTTTTTGTATTTTTCTCTACAGAGCCTATGCTCTTTTGTACAACGAGAAAATATCCTACTACAATCTACAACATATCTTGAAAAGAATACACAATATAAATTCCTAAATATTCAATAGATTACAATCTAATTGATATCTTCACTAATCGGGAAAGTTATTCTTGCCATACACTCCCCTCAAGTTGAGCACGAGGATTACGAGTGCCCAACTTGTGAAGAAGATAGTGAAATTGTTGCTTGCCAAGGGTCTTTGTGAAAATGTCAGCCAATTGCTCGTGTGTTCGAACATGAGAAGTAACAATATGTCCTCCTTGAATCTTACCTCTTACAAAATGACAATCAATTTCTATACGTTTTGTTCGTTCATGAAAAACTGGATTTGCAGCTATATGAAGAGTTGCTTGACTGTCACAAATAAGCTTCAGTGGTCGAGTATGAGAAACACCAAGTGATTTTAACCATGTTAATTCACAAGATGTGGTAGCCATCGACCTGTACTCCATTTTGGTTGATGACCGAGACACAGTGTGCTGATTTTTAGTCTTCCATTAGATAGGTGAATCACCAAGCATCACAAAATATCCTATCAACGACTGCCTAGTCAATGAACAACTTACCCAATCTGAGTCACAGTACCCAGATAAAAGCAAATCATTATCAGAGTACAATACCTTGTCCTGGACTGCCCTTTAAATAACACAACACTAGAATTGCTGCATTGTAGTGAATGTCAAGAGGTGCATGCATGAACTGCGCTAATACGTGCACTGAGTAGCACAAGTCAGGCCATGTTATTGTCAAGTAAATCAATCGCCCAACCAGTCGTCTATACCGTTTAGGATCATCCATGGGTGCACCATCTGCAGTGGACAAATTGTAATTTTGCTCAATAGGAAATGCAACCGGTTTTGCACCCAAAAGACCGCACTCAGCCAAAATATCCAATGTATATTTTCTTTGACACAAGAAGAGACCTGATGGACTATGTGCGATCTCTATCCCCAAGAAATATTTGAGTGCCCCGAGATCCTTCATGTAAAAGGTACTACTCAAATATTGCTTGAACTGACCAATTGCTTTAGAGTTGTTTCTTGCTATTACCAAGTCATCAACATACACCAGAATTGCAAGAGAAATATCCTTTTTTTTCCAAGGTAAACAGTGAGTAATCAGCATATGATTGAATAAAACCATAGGCTTGTAATGCTGCAGTGAGTTTGGAAAACCACATTCGTGGAGCTTGACGCAAACCATAAAGGGACTTTCTGAGTCGACAAACCTTGCCAGGATGTTGTGAAGAGAATCCAGGTGGCAACCGCATATAGACCTTGTTGTCCCTAATTAAGGCCTAGAGGGGGGTGAATAGGTACAAAGACACACAATAAACCGGTTTGGACAATTTTGCGGAAACAAACAATTCAAGAGTTCTCACAAGCAATTAACGAATAAAGCAACTAAATAGAGAAGAGTTAGAGAAATTGACACGCGATATGATTACGGAGTTCCGACCCGCTAGATGAATGGCTAGCCTTAGTCGTACGTCTCCGGGAGTTTCGCAACCACCAAAGGGCGCGCTCCGTTCAATTCCACACGAACGTGTCTACAACTTTGAACCGAATCGCCTCATCACAAGGACACTCGAGGTGGATCGGCCTAACCTCTAAATTTCCAACAACAACTTAAGATTGATGCTCTCAATCAAAACACTCAAAGATCTAGCTATGAAGTGACTTGGGTTTGATTGATGCTAACTAATCTCAAAGGTTTTGCTCAAAATAGTGAAAGAAGCAAGGGGAGTTGTTTGGAGCTCAAGGACAGGAATTTTGCAATAGTTTCAAAGTGTTAAATCAGCTGGAAAGCGGCTGATATATATAGAGGGCGACAAGAGCTCAAAAACAGTTTAATTTTTGGCGAAACGTCACACAACGTTTCCAAACATTACACAACGCTTGAAACTAGCCTTTAAATAAAACAAATTCCGACAATTACGTTGGAATGAGTCAGAAGCATTGTGCAACGCTTCAGAGCGTTACACAACGTTTGAAGGAGGAAATTCCAACGTTCAAAAAATTTTCAGACACGTTGCAAAACGTTAAGTAGCGTTATGCAACACCACATGCCAAGTGTTAAGAAATGTTACTGAAACGTTAAATAAATCTGAACTGAAGCGTTAAATAAATTTGACCAAACGTTACACGCCGTTCCCCCAAAAAAATCCTTGAGGCAGTCAAAGCGAAGTCGTCATACAACGGAAGGGAAACGTTGTATGACGCTTAATTTTTGGACTGATATAAAACGCTTGAGTAGCGTTGTACAACGCACTTCAACAGTACGTTGTACAACGTTTTGGCAAAGCGTTACACAACTCAACAGAACGTTGTGTAACATAGAAGAAAAGAGGGTTTGGGGATCGACCTGTAACGTTGTGTAGCGGTACACAACGCTTGTACCAGAAAATTCGGTAGAAAATGAGCAAAACGATTAAGATGAGTTTAAGAACTAATTGGTAGAGAGGTTCTTCATCCTCATCTTTGGTGCTATCGCCGTCACCTACCATGGTTCTTGGGCTGCACGCTAATTAGATTTTCCAACCTATCACTATGATACCATAACAAATTATGAAAGATGAATTTTATTGAAGAAAAAAATTTTTTTTTTGTATTTTTCTTTACAGAGCCTATGCTCTTTTGTACAACAAGAAAATATCCTACTACAATCTACAACATATCTTGAAAAGATTACACAATATAAATTCTTAAATATTCAATAGATTACAATCTAATTGGTATCTTCACTAATCGAGAAAGTTATTCTTGTCATACATGTAAGTGCAAATGTTGCTTGTGGAAATGATAAAAATGATGACTTAAATACTAATGGTCGCGGAGGATTTCTTCAAGAACATTCAGTTATCCATATCTCGGATGCCTTCCTGCAAGGCTGCAACCAATGTTTTTAAAATCCTATCGGGTGCCGGAAAAATCGAATACCGGATCTGGATCCGGTAGGAAAAGCACCCAATATCCATCTTATAAAGTGAACCGGGAAAAACCGACAATAAACCAGGAATTTTCAGTACTAAATCGGCCGGTTTAAATCCCACACTGAACCAAACCAGAAAATGCTAAAATTATAACATGGGGAAGAGCTCAATCGAACTTGGGAGCTGTGGGAAGCGATTGGACTATCCACTGGACCAGTGAGGCCTGTTGGTCTTAGGCGCCATGTTTTTTATATATACTATACTGAGATGGAAACTAATTGACAAAACCTGATAAGGCGATATAGAGAAGCAAATTTGGGAGGACCGGTGCTGATATAAGCAACTAACTGGACATGAAATAGTTTCAATCGCCGCTGTTAACTTCTAAATGATATTCAATTAATCGAGTACGTAATTATTAAGACATTACTAAAAATTTGGAACAAAATCACTGGACTTCATTCTATACATGCTTTATAAATATAGAATTATAGATATAGTCACAATTAGATAGATATAATTAATTAGTTACACAACCTTGCTTAAGGTTGATGCAAAGCCGGCACAATGTACAATTTTATAATAAAATCACACTCATGATTTCACGGGGAAAAAAAAAGACAGAAGGCCACAGAGAACAACTCAAAATCTTGCATTGCTTTTATATGCATCAATTGTTTAACCGTGCATTGATCAATTAAAAAAAAATTATTTACGAATGCCTATCTCTATTTCCGATTCTTACTGAATCTCATCCATTTCTAGTCCTGATTGAGCCTCGACATGCGTTTCATTACCTCCATTTGCAGTTTTGTTTCTTTTCCATGCTCCCACCAACTCATCTCCACTGCCTTCATTGGTACTTTTCTTTCCCTTGAGTTTATTGGCTCTTGCGTTTGCAAGCCATTGCTCGAAGGATTCGTGCATATGATCCGGAAGTATAGCTTTATTATAACGGCTTCCCACATCTTCAAAATAAAAGCAGGAGTTTGATTTGTCAATTATAAATTTACTATTGCACAGTATACAACACAGACACACACACTCTATAAATTGACTTCCAATTCCGTGGAATTTGGATGGGTAATCCATAAAACAAAGAAGTGTGCTATGTATTGTACCAAAATTGTATTTATCGGGCTGTACGGTACATGTGAAAATCTGTAATAATGTAAGTTTCAACTCACATGAGAAACAATTGCGTATAAAGGCAATGTGCTGTAGCCGCAAACAACCAGTATGATCACACTGCCAACATAGGAAATTTGTCAGAAAGTCCAAGTATGGTTAACAGGGGGAAATCGATCGTGCTTTGCAAAGTCGAAACAAAATCTGTTTACTTCAGACTATTTTTCTTTTCAAAACTTGAGGCTGGAATGACCTATCCTAACTATTATTTTTTCTTCATATCAAAATCTCATTGCCAATCAAATTTCATATACTTTTTATATTTTTACTGATTTTCTTAGATTTTTAGAAAACCATTGATATGGGGCTCTCGAATATTTAAAATATTTTGAAAAAAATATAAATTATGATTGCTGTCATATTTCAAAATGAAGAACAAAATGAACTATTTGGTTGATCATTTGAGACTCGAATTTCGAAAAAAAAGTAGTAAAAAGTAAACGTCTCATCATACTTTGCAAAACACCATAGCCGTCCCCAATTAACAGTTTCCTCCCTCTATTCATTTTTTTTTTTCTTTTCTGCTGGTGTTGTACCTGAATACAAGTCTAGGAATGATATACGCGGAGTTCCCCATGATGCAGGAATCAAAGCCGTATGTTGTCTGGAAGCAGCATGAGTTGTTAGAATAACGAAGCTATATATCACTGATTGACTATTACTTATAAAAACATCAATAAAAAGATCATAATAATTGCAACTAGCTAGGGGTGTAAACAATATTTGTATCAACTATGGATCACTGATTTGTGTGCTCTAATACGTGGTATGGATGTTGATTTAGGATAAAATGTCAAATTTTTTGACAACAAAAATAATCATTTGATGTTTAAATAATTTCTTTTTTGGAAACATATCTATCTATATCGCTCTAGGATTCAACCACCTATTTTATTTTCTAACATTATTTTATATTTTGGCTCTAAAAAAAATTATTTTATATTTTATTTGCACACATATTGTAATGGAGGCATTGTTGCTAGTACGTTCTTTCTTATTGAAAAGATGTGTGTTACTACCAGTTTTGGTAACAACATTTGTCGATCAAGGATCAGAGGGCAAAGCTTCTCCTTCTGCCAACCATCCACCCCATGCGGAAGGGAGAGAGACTCTTTTGCTCTAGAGTGGGCAGATCTCCCCTTTGAACAGAAAGACAGTGACTTTTATATGAGGTTGTTAGGGCAATCTTGTTCTGGGCCAGACTGTGCCGAGTTGGGCTAGATGGGTCATTTCGGACCCTATCACCAACCCTCCAGCTTTTAGTGGAAGTAATTCCAGTAGAAGCTGAAGTCAATTTTGCTAATTCAGATAATTATAGGAGAACGTCTACGAAGGAATGAGAAGAGCTCCCCTTCCGCTAACCAGCCACCCCTACGCGGAAGAAGATGGAGTGTATATTCTCTTGCCCTTCGACGACCTTTCAAGCTGTCTTATTAAGGTAAGATTGATATGTTGTAGGCGGGTCAGGCTGGATGAGTCATTTCGGACCCTATCACCAGCCCTCCAGCTTTTAGTGGAAGTAATTCCAGTAGAACCTGAAGCAAATTTTGCTCCTTCGAGATTTGAAGTGCTTTTAAATTTTATGTCGAGATGAGTGACCCCTTTGACCTTTTGACGCGGTGGTCGAGCTCTTCAATATAGTCGGCTCGTGAGGTGGAGAAGTCGATGAGGCTGATGAGGTCGACGGAGTCGGAGAGGTCGACGAGTTGGCGAGGTCGACGAAGTTGGAGATGTCGACGAGGTCAATGAAGCCGGCGAGGTCGACAAGGTCCATGAAGCCGGCGAGGTCGACGGAGTTGGAGAGATCAACGAGGTCCATGAAGCCGGCGAGGTCGACAGAGTTGGAGAGATCGACGAGGTCAATGAAGCCGGCGAGGTCGACGGAGTTGGAGAGGTCGACGAGGTCAATGAAGCCGGCGAGGTCGACGAGGTCCATGAAGCCGGCGAGGTCGACGGAGTTGGAGAGGTCGCAGTTTTGGTAACAACATTTGTCGATCAAGGATCGGAGGACAGAACTTCTCCTTCTGCCAACCATCCACCCCATGCAGAAGGGAGAGAGACTCTGTTGCCCTAGAGTGGGCAGATCTCCCCTTTGAGTAGAAAGACAGTGTCTTTTATATGAGGTTGTTAGGGCAATCTTGTTATGGGCCAGACTGGGCCGAGTTGGACTGGATGGGTCATTTCGGACCCTATCAATGTGGGTTAACACATTTTCTTCCCCCAAAAAGAAAAAAAAATGTTTCTTAATTTGGTATTGCGAGTGGTCATGTAAATGAATGATCATCAAAAAAGAAAGTATATATAATCAGAATGATGGCCAGCACAGTTGCTGAGGGGCTGCGGTCGTCTCTCTCATAGGGATTAGTGAAGCATGAGCCCTTTCTCGTCATTGTAACAAAAGACTAGGTAGTAGTCATTCAAAATTCCAAATTAGTCATTCGGCACTGGCCATTGTAAAAATAAGTCTCTTCATATATTCTATCGAAGCTTTATGTATGAAGCCAGACAATGAATTTAAAAACAAAATTAGGTGTTACCAATATCCAGAAGAAATAGGCGATCTCGAAGGCATTTTGGAAGAGGATGTAATGGATGAAGAAAAGAACTATTCTGGGGCTCTTAAACCAGAAGAGGTCATCAGAAGGAATCACAACCAACTGGCCAATTATTGCATTGTGCTGATCTACCACCTTTTTTGCCAAATCGCTTATTATGTTCTCCAATTTTGCGCCCAGTATAAACAGGAGCTACAAAACAATAGATATGTAACGAAAAATTAGAAATTCTTCTTTGAAAAGATATTGTTGACCAACAACATATTATGCATTTATTAACCATCTAGCTGGATTTTGGCACCGCAAAGTTTTAGGTGTTAAGAAAATACTTTTTTAGTTTCTCTGAAACTAGCTATTACTAGGACTTCTAATGATATTACTGACTAGTGACTACGAATTGAGGCGTCTCTGGTTGTGGGTTTGTATCTGCTGTTATTAATTAAACATAGTCCTGTCTGAACTGTTTGGTCTGAAATGAATGAGCCAGATCAAATCAAACTGAAATATATTCAGGGGAACTTTTTATGTGATCTAAACTGTTCGGTTTACGTTGCGGTCGGACTGGAAAAGCAGGGTCTTTTCCTAAGAAGGAATAACAGCAGAATTCTTTTTTTTTTTTTTTTTTTTTTGAAGGTTGGTTTGAAACCAACAATTTTAGAATAAGAAATTTGAAAATAAATGCTCTCTCCGTGAATTGATTCAAGGACCACTTGGTTGGCGAAATAGAGTGAAACCACTGAACAGCTTAATAACAGCAGAATTCATTCCCTCTTGTTTTGGTTAATAACATAGCGGATGTACTAATACCATCCTTGTACCGGAATTGGCAACAGAAGACATCAAAGTGATATTGTTACATGTTTGATGTTAAATGTATTGGAATCACAGAACAGATACCATAAAGGGGACAAATGAAATCCAGAAATATGCATGCCAACCTGCATAGAGATTTTAAGAACATTTCTTAAATATAGATCTTCTATTAATTGTCTGTACTATTTAGAAAACAAAACTTTGTTTCTTTTCCACATTGAGCCACAGAGATGTACATTGGCTGGTTAAGATTAAATCAGAGTGGAAATATGAAATATCAAAGTTCACATGCCAATTTGTTTCTGTTATGACTTATGAAATGAAATAAATTCTTTTACTTATGTTACTTGCTTGAACATAGTTTTATTGCTGTAAGAGTTTAGAGGAATGTTGCTATGAAATGGAGTAAACTCAAAATGACCAAATTCTATTATTGTTCTTGTGAGGATTCGAACTGGTCACACCTAAATTTTACCACCTTCCTACTGTATCACTGACGCAATAGGTAGTTACAATTAGGACGCTCTGATGCCAAATTTACTATAGTCCAAGAAATATACCATTAACATTCAAGAGTAAGAATATTATGACTACAGCCCACAGATACCAGCTGCAAGAAGGAAAAAAAAAAAAAAGATTAGAATCTTACGTTCTTTACATTTAATTAATATATGCCCTTGGATTTCATCAAATGCAATTCATGTCAAATTGTATCCTTGAGGTGGTTGACAATTAAATACCTGATACCAACGACCTTCTTGAAATCAGTTTCGAGAGCCCTTATCATATATATATTTATAAAAGTTGAACTTTGGATTCCAGCTATGATGCATCTGAGAAAAGGAATGCCAGTTAAGAAAAGTGTAGATAATCTGTTAAAAATTTAAATCCACCTAATCTGTTAACTTTTCAAACGATTTATATTTTTGAATGTAATGTATTAAATTATTTTTTTTTATTACTTCGAATTTTAGATACATATATGACCTCAATTAATTTATACATAATTGTTTAGTTAAGAAAGAAAAATTGAGCTATGTAGTAAATAAATTAAATTTAGAGAACGACTAAAAATAAATAGAATTTATCTTACCATAATGAAACCGAGTCTGAGTGTTCGGTAGTCCTCTATTGTAATTGTACCATAAAATTGTTTGCCAAAAGAATGCTAAATTAAGAGTCATGTAACACGTTAGTTAGTGCATGTTTTATAATATCTTTTCAAATTAACAAATTAATGTATAATGGAATAAGTTGTCCGCTTACCAACCAACCCAGAATGAAATTCTTATTGAAACGTTTCTTGATGAATGGGAGTTCACGCACATGTGAAACCATTTTATCCGCTGCATGTTAATTTAGCTTTATGAGTTAATTACATAAAAAACTAGTCACAAGAAATTTACTTTTTACTTATCTATTTTTTTTCTTAAACCGTTAGAACACCTTAATTTAACAAAAATTGTATCATTTAGGTTTTGATTGGAAAGACCTCGTAATGGTACTGCACAGATCGGTAAGTTGTACTTTACCATTACAATTCCTAAGTGCTCAATAACAAATTTCAGAATACACAATGACAAATTGCATGATACTCTCACTGCATAATGATAGAAAGATGAGGAACAAACCAGTGTCATCCTCAGCTCGGATTTTGGCCTCCCAGCTCTTCCACTCTCTCATCTATTTGAGGGGAAAAAAAAAAAAAAAAAGATGAATGTTTAAAAAATTTAACATCCAAGGAAGGATGACATTCTTATTTCTGAATACCGTTGTGGATGCCTCAGATACTCTTTGTACCACAAGCAAGATTATCTTATACTAGTGTTTCTGTCTCAATTACGATTACCTTTCTCCATCTTTTCTTCTAATTCAAAGTGGTAAGCATGGTCTATACAATACTGTTGAGATTATTAATTGTTATGTTAGTAATTGTTAAGTTTTATTAGATGTTTTGTTATTATGCTATTTGTATGATTGTAGGGACCTATTTGTAAAAGATAATAAACGTTTAATATAAAAGGGAGCCTCCTGTTAATGAGGCTTTAATCCCAATTTTAACCTAAATTTTCTTGGTATTAGAGCCGTCTGCCGGCGGCGGAGGCGCTGAACCGTTTCTTCCGCTAAAATCCTTTTCTTTCTTCCTGCACAGCCATTTTTTCTCTTCCGCACAATCTCTTCCGCTTCTGCGCCAATCCGCTTCCGCTTCAGCGCGTGTGAGTGCAGACTCATCTTCGCGCGTGAAGGCGCCTTCTCTGCGCGGGTGTGTGGACCGCGTGTGGACCACGCGTGAAGGGGGAGTGTGTGAGCCTCCTGTGAGCCACGCCAAGACCAACGCTCACGCGTGATCCATCCCCGTTCCTGTGAGCCGCGCAAAAACCAGCTTATTTCGGCTTCTTGATTCATGGCTGGAGTAAACAGGTGTTCTCCTTTTAATTGTCTTTTGAAAATTGTTTTTGGTACATGTTGAAACCGTGATCGTGTGTATCCGCACGGTTTGTGTTAGAGGAGAAGTAAATAAGGTGTGGCTGGTATTGAAAGATCAAGCACGGTATTAAGAAGATGGATAAACTTCTTGCAAAGTTGGATCCAGATGATGTGAAGACATTGCCCGAGCTCTTTAAGGTGTCGAACGGAGCCGAGACACATCAACCGTCAGTAAAGCTAGATCTTCCACCGGTGGAGTTGAAACTTGATGGACCAGCCACATATCTAAGTTGGTCACGTAGAATTCAGGGTGCTTTGGCAGCGAGGAATTTAGAGGGTTTCCTAACAGGAGAAAAGAAGGAACCTGAAAAGAATACCGGTGCTTGGAATGAGTGGAAGACTACACACATGTTGCTGTATTGTTTGACCCCATTTTGTAACACCAAATTCATGAAAATAATTAGACAAATTTCATGGATAATAAATACATGAGATTGGAAAAATTCATGGAAAATATCAAACGGACCCCAAAAATCATGGAAAATTATCCAAAAATACAGTGGAGCATGGAGAAAATTATGGTGCCTCGAGAATGTCCAAAGAAGTTGCAGAAGCCCCATTTTATGCAAAAAGGTCCCTAATTTTGGAGAAAATAAATAAAATAATTGGGAGAAGATTTTTGGAAAATTCTTGATGCCACTAGATTCTGCATATTTTTGTTGGGATACACTCCAAGTTGCATGAGGAAACACAATTTAGAAAGTCTCCAAATGATTTATTTCATTTCGGCAACCAATAAAATTGAATAAGCAAAATAAATGGAGATGTGCAGTGATTGACTACTGGAGAGGCATTGGTCGCAATTTCAAAACATCCCTCCGTACAAGAATTGGAGACATCAGCACTAGTTTCATCAAACACCAATATTAACTTATTGGAAAATGATATACGGTTCACAAAGACCAAATGCACCCAGAAAATAATAGAGGAGATCGCTGAAGGCTTCATCTCGATTAATTTTGGCCCCTGCACGAATGAGAATGGATGCACTTGGAGTTCAGGAAAGAACAAGAGCTGAAATTAATGGGCCCACGAAACAGAATTTGGTGCACCATGCGCTTAGAGCAACCAAAAATAAGAAATGAGGAGATAAGGAGAGATCCCAACAGAAAGTCGTTGGAGATAAGAAGAGGCCAAACTGTCGGGCTTCTGGCGAGATCTCCAGCCAATCAGAGACGAGGAAGGCAGCCTATATAAAGAGGAATTCGAGAAGGAAAAAGGGATCTCAAGGCAAACCTCATATCTCACCATTGTTTCAAGCACACCCACACACACGCACAAGCTCTGAGAGCATTTCCACAAACAGCTAGGGAGTGTGAGATTTGTAAAAGAAAGAAAGCGAGGCAGCAAGCTTTGTAAGAAATTGCGTAGAGAAATCAGGTAAGATTGGCGATTTGAATCGGAGTTTTGAGAGATCTTGTAAGATTTTGAAGTCGTGGAATTGAATTTCATTAAAATCTGGTCTGACTTGTTTCTTTCGTTTCTCTTTGAATTTCTTTCGAAATTGATCTATTTAGTGTTGCTAGATCCTCTTTTCTTCCCTCTTGAGCTCAATCTCCAGCCATGGTCTGAAGCATAGCTCAGTCATGGCGGAGAAAGAGTTTATGTGTGAAGTAAGGTTTGATCCAATTCTTTTTTCTTCTTTTCTTTTCTTTTCCTCAAATTTCTTTCAAGATTGATTAAATTAACATTGCCTGATCTTTTTTTCACTCTCTTGAGCTCAATTTCCTGCCATGGTCTGAAGCATAGCTCAGTCATGGCGGAAAGAGAGCTAGTCTACAGTTCCTCATTGTCTCCTTTCAAGATTTGGCACTGATTTTTGTTTAATTCCCCTTTGCTTAACCTCTCGATTTCATCTTCCACCACGGTCTGAAGCGTAGCTCAGTCGTGTTGAAGTTGAATCTCACTCTCTGAGCTATTGCTACATCCTAAGCGATGTACAATCGACTCTCTCTCTCGCTCACTCCTCAGCCATGGTCTGAAGCTTAGCTCAGTCATGGCAGTGGAGAAGCTACTTCTAAGTACCCCCATGGATGTCTATAGCGTAGCTTAGTATCCATGGTGAGGTATATTAACATCATGTTCGTCTCTCGTGTGGTCTGGAGCTTAGCTCAGTCACACCTGAGATGAACTTTGAACACAATCTCGACTATACATCACATATGGATCTGATGCATAGCTCAGTTCATATGAGATGGAAAGTGCTTGTGTTTGTCACCATTTTGGAATTAGAATAGCTGTTAGGGTCTCCTTTGTAAAATTTCGTAATCAATCATTCTTTTCATGTTAACATTGTTTCTTTGAGTCATGAGGTGTTGTACTTATGTAATTTCTGAAGTGATGTGAATTAGGTAAAAATGCAATGTTTCCTTCTGTATCAAATTGTGCGTAATTCAGCACTTTAGTTTTTGCTCTAAATTAAGATTGACTTACGCACAAAGGTAGTAACTTTTGGACCTCTCTTCTTATTTTGATAACAGTGAACTGTTATGACAACAGCATTTTATTTATATACATCACAATACAAGTAGTTTGACTCATTACTGGTGAGTTTAGATGGACTGATAATTGGTGGAGCAAAGCAACCGAAGTGGTACCATATTTTTAAGATCTGTCCCAAACATAAACTGTGTGAATCTTCTTAAACCTGACCACGTTGTAGTACAAAAATGAAATTTGAGAAGTCTTGTGTTGTTCGAGTTTATCACTAGCTTAGCTCCTTGAAGGAAATGTTAATTGGTAAATTCAATAACAGTCAATTGAAGTAAACTGAGTGTAATTCCCTAGAGCTAACCTAAATACGAAAGATATAAGATACACAAATAAACTATATTATAATTGTACAGCTTACAAGAAGTTTGACATTTGAAATTTATGTCTCGTGGTTACAATTGATGAACAAAAAGAATTACAAATTTGAGTCCAGTGAAACACCTACACTTGGCCATACGTGATATGCAAGTGCATAAGTAACATGCCAAAACAAAAAAAAAAGTCTAAATTAGAGAGTCTTGATAGCATTTAGCGCGTGCATGTACAAGAATCAAATAAAATGATTAGAATGTGACTTCCTATTCTAACAAAACCAAGCCAAACCTCAATATCTCTCTCACGGCACTAACCCATGGTTCAGCTGTCAAAACAAGTGAACGCAAATCAAATTAAATACGTAAATCTTCTTTTCTCACTTCCACGATGCCGTTGATACCATCTCTGGTATGATTTAACTTCCGGGGCATCATCAACGACCATTGCTGAAATGCCATGTCAGTACCTGGTTCCACCACCATTGGGGAACGACGCGAAGAAAACCAAGCCCACTATCACACTCCTCTCTTTCCTATGATGCTCTAGAACCTTTCCTCCGACGTTGCGACGGCCAGAATCGCTAGCGGATCCACACCCGCAAAACTTCTATGATTCCCTGTGGCGATAAGCCGTGTGGTTTATTAGTCACTCGTTACACAAAAAATAACCGATCAGATATAAATGAAATAAAGTTAGTTAAGCCCAAAATTATCAAACCCCAGTGGTCATAATAAGCCCAATTTAATATTCTGTGGAGTAAATTCGGTAGATACACCATCTTACCAAGCCTAATCAGCAGCCACCTCAACATCTTTGCACGCGTGGCCCAATCGGAAAAGTCCACATCAGCAGAAACTTAGGAAAATCACCAAAAATAGTAGGAAGTTCAGAAAAATTTAAATAAAACATCCATAAAATTCTAAAAATGCGTAGAAACCAAATTTACTGATACTTTGATATCAAAATCTTTCAAAATATTAGCCTTTTATATTTTTGAAGTATTTCGTTATAAAAATTGAATTTTATAAAATAATAAACACAATAAATCTTCTATAAAATTTTAAAAGTAAAACCTAAGTGATTCCAATACTAAAACAACTTTCAAGTGACTATTTTCAACTAAATACCTTCAAGTAAGTATTTTCAAAAATGTTAAAATGAATTTGATACCTTTAAAATTTCTAAAATCAAAATAAAGAAAAATGATAAAAATCACTAAAGCCCAAAGAGAAATATTAAGAAATTGAAAGTCCAAACACGATGCCCAAAGTCAAAACCAAAACCTCTGCAGGTAAGGAAAAGTCACTCCCCGAGATCAAGATCAATGCTAGCGCAAAGTCAAATCGTCTTTTCAGAAATCGATTCTCGCAGCGGCCCAACATAGCCCTTGGAATCCATAAATCGTCTTTCCAACAGCGGCCCAACATAGCCCTTGGAACTCACCGTCCTTTGTTCCTAGAGCGACCCACACAGTCCTAGGAACCAATTCCTACAGCGACTCACACAGTCCCAGGAATTAAATCTTTTCTTTGTTCCTATAGCGACCCACACAGTCCCAGGAACCAATTCCTACAGCGACCCACACAGTCCCAGGAATTAAATCATTCCTTGTTCCTACAGCGACCCACACAGTCCCAGGAACCAATTCCTACAGCGACTCACACAGTCCCAGGAATTAAATCTTTTCTTTGTTCCTACAGCGACCCACATAGTCCCAGGAACCGATTCCTACAGCGGCCCAACATAGCCCCAGGAATCCAAATCTCCTTTGTTCCTACAGCGACCCACACAGTCCCAGGAACCAATTCCTACAGCGACCCACACAGTCCCAAGAACCAATTCCTACAGCGACCCACACAGTCTCAGGAATTAAATCCTTCCTTGTTTCTACAGCGACCCACACAGTCCCAGGAACCAATTCCTACAGCGACCCACACAGTTCCAGGAATTAAATTCCTACTGCGACCCACACAGTCCCAGGAACCAATTCCTACAGCGACCCACACAGTCCCAGGAATTAAATCCATCCTTATTTCTACAGCGACCCACACAGTCCCAGGAACCAATTCCTACAGCGACCCACACAGTCCCAGGAATTAAATCCTTCCTTGTTCCTACAACGACCCACACAGTCCCAGGGACCAATTCCTATAGCGATTCACACATTCCCAGGAATAAAATCCAAAAATCTTTTGTCCTTACAAGTCATGAAACGATCAGAAACCAATTCCTATAGTGACTCACATAGTCCCAGGAATAAAATCCAAAAATCTTTTGTTCTTACAAGTCATCAAACGATGAGAAACCAATTCCTACAAACCGCCAAAACCAAGCTATCATCCGAAACCTACCCGATAAGACAACTTTAACAAAGTCATTAATAAAACATTTCGATATCCTCAATCAGGTCCCGTTAATTAGGTTTAGTACCGTTAATTGAATCCGATTCAAGCCAAGAGAAATAAATCATTTGTATTCTCAATTGTGCCCCGTCAACCAAGTTTCGTAACATCAATTGAGTTTAGTTTAAGTCGAAAATAAATTGAGATAACAACTTTTCTAGCCTATGATATATAATTTCTCAAATCCCTTAATCAGAGGTTCTCGTGATTCGTCACGGGGTAATTAACAATAGGGGCTTGCGCCTATTGGAAGGAAAGGATCCATAAAACTAATAAACCCTCATGAGAATAGATTCTCGTTAATGTTTTCTTGTTGTCAAGAAGTATTTTACACTTGGATTTAAGCTCATGAGGGGTGAATCTAAGGCTTATTCCCGTTCTTGAGGAAACCCGATCATTCTTCGAGAAATGACGAAAAAGTCCACACAAATTCTCTGGCACGCCCGGTGGGACCTCTTTCTCCTCTCATCTTTGAGATTCGAGGAATATAATGTATAGGCTAGAAAAGTATTTCTTAAAATTTTCAAATCTTCAAATAAACGCTACTAACGATAACATTGAGTTATTTGTTGTTGTAGGTTTGAAATGGCATTTAATGCGAGCGTTGAGATGAGCAAGCCGAGCGGGATGTTCACCATTGGGGCCGTCCCCATCCGTTTCGACAACCAATTCATGTTTGGCGGCATGCCCTTCGGATTTGCCTATGTATCTCTAGTACATGGCAAAGACGGGCAAATGGAGATCGCTCGGGAAGACGAAGACATTAGGGGCATTGAGGAGGTCATGTCCGAAGTGCAAGTGACCAACAATGGAGATGAGTGGACCCTTGTCCCACGGAAAGAGGTCTATGAGGCTCCAATAACCTCACCAAGGAGGCGTCGACCCAATCGTTGCTCTCCTCAAAAGAAAAGGGCAATAAGGAAGGTTTATGCTCCAACTGTCAACAGTGCGAGAACTCTCAAAAAGATCCAAGGGGCATATTAACGGGAATTGGAAACCAAGCCTAATCTCCCAGTAAGCAACCCTTTCACGCCACTTCGGCTGGTTAAGAGAAATTCCCCAGTGGCCGAGTTGAAAATGGTGGAAAAATTTCCTCCCGAATACCAAGCCAGATTTGGAGCAAAACAATCTGTTAAGGAAAGACTTGTATTTCCTCGAATCCCGGTCCATGAAAGATTGGGACCAAAGAGAAAAGTGAGAGCATCTACTCCCGTGAAAGAAAGGTTGGGAGAAAATTTCAAAGAAATAGCAACAACCCCAGTCAAGGAGCGATTGGGGCCAATAAGAAATGGAAAAGGATCCAGGAAAATGTGGGTACCTAAGGATAAAACCCGTTTAGTGGTCGAGGTGGTTAATCAAGAGCCACAAAATAAAAAGAGACGCATGGTATGGCAAGAGAAAAGGCCAGTCATCCACGCCCTAGTCAATATGGTGGAAATAGATAAAAGACCTGAAATGCATGCATTCGTGCATATGGCTAGTGATCAAGAATTCCTATAAGCCATAAAGATGGCAAAAGCAAACAAGATGACCCATCAACTAGTCATCACCACCATAAAGAAAGTGAAGAAGAGGTTGTTAAGATTGATCAAGACAATAGTGATGATGAAGGCCGATGGGCCGAAGGAGAGAAGGCTCGATTGAAGAGCATTTTGGAAATGAATGAAAGAAAAATCTCTCAATTGATGTACAAAAGAGAAAAGGAAAAGGGTATAATAAAGAAAATGTACATGTTTTTGGAAAAGAAGAACTTATTGGGAGAACTTGAGAAAGAATACCCCTCGTCCTCAGAAGGAGATGAATATAGAGGAAAAGTCCTTAAAGAAAAGAAAAACAAAAGCAAATATGAGTCCTCCGACGATGAAGAAGAAATGAACAAGAGAAAATCTCACAAGGGAAGGGAGAATAGAAACAAATATTATTCTTCTGATGAAGAAAAAGAAAGAAGTAGGAGGAAACCTTCTAAAGGTAGAAAGGGCAAGGATAAGTATGACTCGTCCGAGGAAGAAGAGAGAATAAAAAGAAGACCCTCTAAAGAAAGGAAAAGTAGAAATAAACATGGGTCTTATGAGGACGAGATCCCAGGGGCAGGATCCCAGAATGAGGCAGGAAGACTTGAAACCACAAAACAAGTCATTCAAGAAATGATAAGCCAACAGTTGCAAGCCTCAGGTGCGGGGCACTTTGTCAACTTCAGGAAGAAGTGTGGTAGACCTTACCCAAAGAGGTATGAGCATGTGCAATACCCGTCCAACTACCAAGTGCCGAAATTTAATCTATTTGATGGCACGGGTGAAAAGAACATCACTCCCGAGCAACATTTGGTGCAATTCAGAAATGCATATGGCAACACGTCTCACGATGAAGCCCTGCTCCTGAAACAATTCTCTCAAAGTTTGACTGGTCCCGCTTTTGAGTGGTATTCCTCATTGGAGAATGATTCAGTAGAGTCATGGGATGAAATGGAGGAATTGTTTAGGGCCAAGTTCGCTATGGTGGCTCGAAGGGTCACAATGGTCGATTTGGCATGTGAAAAGCCTAAACTAGGAGAGGAAGCCCTCGACTACATTAATAGATGGAGAAATCTAAACATAACATGCACCCACCAAATGCCCGAAAGTGAGGCTGTGGAATTTTTGTTGAGAAATTTAGATGATTGGATACAAAGGTCGCTCTCTGGTAGTGACATTTACACTTATGAAAACCTGATAACACGTGTGGCAAGGGTGGTACATATGGGACCGCCAAAAGAAACACAGTCCACCCATGGTCGAAATGATCAGAAAGGAAAAAGACATGAAAGAACATATGAGGCCCCTATGAGTCGAAACAATCGGGGCAACAATAATAATAAGAGTAACCATCCCACTGAGAGTTTGGCAGAGCGACTGAATAGGCCATACTCGTTTAAAAAGGAAAAGACAGAAGCCCTGTTAAAACAAGTGTTAGAAATGAGGGCCATAGAATTGCCACCGTGTAAAAGACCAGAAGAGCAATACAAGACCAATGATCCAAAGTATTGTGCTTACCATCGAGTGTTGGGACATCCAACGGATGATTGCTTTAAGCTCAAGAGAATAATCGAGGATATGATCAAGGAGGGGTACTTGACTATTCCCGATGCATTCAAGCAAGATCCAGCATTACATGCCCAAACTTATGCGGTTGTCAGACGAAGAAACTCAAACAATGAAGCAGAGTGCAATGTGATTCGATACGAGGAACCCGAAGAGACAAACAATCATGTGTCTAAGGCTTCGGAGTCAAACACAGTTCAGGTGGATTCTCCCACTCAAATCACTTTCGTAGAAAACGACCTAGCACTTGGCACAATCTACCACAACAAGCCGCTACATATTTCTGGCATGTCGAATGGAGTATGGTTAACCCGAATAATGGTAGACACAGGAGCATCGGTCAACATCATGCCACTAACAACCTTGAAGAAATTAAACTTTGTAGAGGACGACTTAGTTGATGAGAATGTCTATGTCCACGGGTTCAATAAGGAGTCTGAGCGTGTCATGGGGGCTATCGTGATCCCTATGAAGTTTGGGAGACTAGAAACATGGGTAAAATTTCAAGTGATTAAGTCAAATACCACATATACAGCCTTATTGGGACGGCCCTGGATACATGAGAATTACCTAGTCCCATCGACACTCATCAATGTGTCAAGTACATTCAGGATGGTGTGCAAAAGACGATCAAGGGTGATGTACAATCTTGTGAGATGTGTGATGAGGTAGAAATGCATGGCTTTAATTACGTGACCAAAAAGAAAGGTGTAGTTTCTAAGGGTGAAGGAACTCAGCCATTAGTGGCAATGATAGAACAAGATGATAATGAAGTTCCCCATAGTCATCAAGACGACCCGTTTGCTGGGATAAGTGATGAAGAGATGAGCGGCGGAGAAAAAGAAAAGGAATGCATATCAAAAGATGATGAGTTATCAAGGGTGAAAAGAGAATTAAAGGAGCTACAGAAGAAACGGGAGGAAGAAGCATCATTATGGACGGATCTTGTGCACTTCCTTCAAAGAAAAAGGTTATATGATGAATTTTTCAATGGAAAGCATTGTTGGAGTTATGTCCTAGAAGTCAATATTTAATGACTTATTTTCTTAGTTTATGTTAATGATGATATTTGATCATTTGTTCCTAGAGTTTATTATTGACAGATCATTCAGGTTGAGGATCTGAATTGTAGATCTCTGTGGATCATTCATTAGAATGACAATAATAAATCTGAATCGTCCATAATCTTGATAATTAACAAGGAACATTAATTATCATAAAAGATTAGTATGCAAGTTAAGTGATGATTAAGTTCTACAAATCATAGGTAAGGAGTTACAAACTTAATTGCATATGTGTATGTTATTGAAACATAGTACAGGACTTGACCCAATGAAATAAACATATGGATTGTGTTGTGTGTCATTGTTTATTTCATATGAGTTTGATTCTAAGTTTGAGATGTTCACCTTTTCCACATGAGGATAGGTTCAATAAATATCGTCTAACGTTGATTCCTGATAAAGGCTGCTATAAGGACTTTATTTATGTTCTCTTGAATTGTGCGGGGAAAAGTTGTTCATCAAGAAAATCGTATGTCCCTCATTAGTATACCTAGTGAGTGATGATATCTGTTTGGGCCCCTTGATGGAGTTGAATTGTTTGCTAGCAACTTGTACAATTAACTCTATATCAAGAAATGTATAATCTGCAAGAATGACACATTCCTATCTTAGATTATACAAAGATATCGTGTGACATAAGAATCAAACAAAGAAATACTTTTATTTCTTATGCAGGATTGAGATATTGTAACGGTACATTATTTATACGAATTGAGAATCATAACGTGTTGCTAGATACCGCTTATGATTATTGGAAATAAATAACGATTTATTTCCATGGCCAACATAGTATAAATCCTCAAATAGGGTCGCACAAATAGGATTCTAACCACTTAGTGCATTTATTGTTTATTCACAATAATGTGTATTGTGAAATATGATAAGTTAATTAATTAATTATATACCGTTATGAACCGTTATAATTAATTAAATTAAAAGGATCATATGGAAACAATTTAATGCATTAGCTAATCATAGATTAATTATTAATGAGTTAATAATTAATTATGTTCAACTTACTTTAATTAGTTTGAGCTAATTGGGCTTCTATTTAATTGGTTAATTAAGGGCCCGATTTAAGGAAGAATAAAGAGAATTAAAAGGGATTCATTAATTGGTGAATTAATGAATAAAGGCCTTTTATTAATATGGCCCAAGAAAGCCCATTAGGTGGCCTCTTAGGGTGGATGGCATACTTGTAAATAGTATGAAAGGTTGATGAGAGTTGTTGACTATATAAAGGGGGTCTCCAAGAGGAAACCCTAGCCGTCATTCTCTCCCATCCCATGCGCCTCCTAGCTGCCCCTCTTTTCTCTCTTCCAAGCTCATGTGTTGAGCACCCCACCTTTCTACCTCTCCATTAAATAGTTAAGTAGAGACAAGGTGATTAGCAAGAGGTTCAAGAGAACTAGCATTCTCTTTGAGCTTGGTGGTGGGTCCTTGGTGGGCTAGAGGCGACTATTGGTGGTGGAGGAGGCGGAGCACGCACGCCACCGACTCCTACGCATTGGATCTAACCTCCTTGATACGATTCAAGGAGAGGTAATGGTTCAATCCCTTTTCTCATGATGTGTGATTGCTTTAGCACTAGATCTTTGTCTTGCTTGTTGTTTAATGGTGATTAATTAGTTGTAATTGATCCACAATTAAAAATGAGTATTTCCTAACAGTGGTGTCAGAGCTATGGTCGTGCTTAAGGTTTTTCACACTTAATTAAGTGAGAAATTCGTAATTAATTAAGTTAATTAGTGATGTGCATACTTGCTGGTTCTGGAAAAGCTGTTTTTCTGTCTTGTTGCTTGTTTTTCGTGGTGTAAAGCTCTCTGAAATTTTTTCCTTCTTATTGGAGGTTGTAGCCCTTTGAGTTGTGGTTATTTTCCCACTGGAAGCATTGAAATTCGATGTAAAATGAATTTTTAGTGATTTAAATGGTAACGGTGCGCAGATCTATTATTCTGCTGCACAGTTCTGTTGTTGTGGTTGGTATCAAATAAGTTTGTATATAAAGTACCTGTAACTTTTAGATAGGATTAATCTAAACTTGATGCTCTTTCTGGATATGTAAATTTTGTTGCATATTTCTGATCTTATATGGGCGTTCAAGGATGAAAAGCGATGAAGTTGTCAGATCTGTTTTTTCAAACAAACTGATTGTTTTGAAAAACTGTACTTATTGAGAAACTTTTATGGAAAAGTATTGAAATGAAAATGTTCTCCTTTAAGTCTGAAATCTATGAAAATTAATTTCATAGATTTTCATTGAGATTTGATACCTCAACCGAGTGAAAACTTTTTGGTCGACGGTCTGTTCCAGAACAGGATACCTTGCTTAAATGCTTGTTATCTCGTTGATCTTGAATATAACTTGTGGATTTTCTTTTCATGGAATGATAGCCTATTGTATGTAGTATTTATCTATGTAAATTGTTTGCAGGAAAAATATCAAGGGGATGATCATACAGATCAAAAGTTTGAGACCAATAACAGAATTTTCTCTAACGGTGCTTCGCGCACAATCTGAGGATTTGTCTTTTTTGGTTCTCCCTGATGGTAATTGATCTCTCCTTGAGATTTTTACAGGTAATCACAATTTTTTGTAAGGAGTTCTCTGGATTTATTTCGGATTTTTTGGAGACCGAATTATTTTAAATTTTTCGGGCCCCGAATTTCGTATTTTAATTAGTTAAAATAATTTCTAATTAATCAATTTGTTGAAAGGTTAATTAGAAGACTCCTTAAACATCCTCCTTTCTGTTTTGATTGTTGGATTTAATTTTAAAAGGGCTTAAACAATTAGTTGTTAAAGTTAAGCCTTCTTTGCATTCGAAAAACTTGAGCAACAAGTATGCACAAAGATTCTAATTAATGAAATTAATTAAGAGCAAGTGAATCATGTATATTGTATATATGCTAACTTTGTTTTGTAGGAGGATGTGGGTTTGATATGGCTCAAGATGTCAATGCCTTGTGTGTTGTAAAATGTTGTGAATGCATGTGATTGCTTGTAATGTGGCCTAAGGTGCCTTGATAATTAATTTGTTAATTCTTGATGTAACTTGTGAGGCTTGCATGCCCCTAAGGCCTAGGCGGGGTTTTAGGATTTTATCACATGTATTTATTTCCCGTAATTATTAGATAGGATCTTAGTAATTAGTGGGAGGGTTTGATTAGATTAGTCTCGTTATATGGATATGCGACGAAGACTAATGCAAGCGGGAGCCATACAAATCCACGCCAATATTTGAGATGCTTATGTTATGTGATTGTTTGTGCATGCCTTGAATTGTCATAGGTAGGTATGGGTGTATGCTTACACGACCACCAAGCAAGAGTCACATATTATTTGTCCCAAACTAAATTGATTAAGTCGACCGCCTTCCTTCTCTCTATCCCCCTCACATCAATTGCCAATCATGGCGCGGTCCGCCATAGCGGACGTCATGGTTGTCAACCTTGATAGTCGGGGTACAAATGAAAAGATTTGTTAGGAGCAAATAGAGAGAGGTTGCTTATCGATGGACCCAACAAGTTTTCTTGGACATCGAGGCGAAGTTTGTAAATATACTTAGATATTCACAAACCAAGAATCATATGGTTGATATGATTGGTTGGAAAACCTACCTTGTCTAGTTAAGTAGGGTGTCGTGCCATAGCAGGCTCTACTTGACGAAAATGAGGATCTTGGAATCCATTACATTTAGGGACATTAATTAAATGTAGTGGGAGTTTTGTTTATCATTCCATAAACAAAACATTGCATAAACTAAATGACCTTAAATTGAAATTGTTATAGATATTAAATATGTTAATTTCGTTGCGATCAATCTTGGAAAACGACAAGCTCGTTTCTAAGGTATTTACTTGGAGAAGAAATACCGGTTTCTAAGACATGTTCTTGGAAATAAGAAACCTGAGCAAGTTTTAATCCCAAAAACGTTCCTCGACTTTCCAAACAATAGCTTCGCTATGATTGATTAGTTTCGAAGAAAATTATTCAATAAAGCGAATGCTTATATCCTTTTAGAAGTTCTAGACCTTTGAATTGGAGAATTCATAAGGACTATACTAAGACTTCTACACTCTCATCCATTTACTCAAGAAGACGTTCTTAGAGAAAGTAAAGATAGACTCAATCATTTATGATCGAGTAATGGAATGTGAGTTAACCAAGAGACTCTTCTTATAAGAAGATAAATGTTTCATTAGCTTGCGAACCGAAAGATTTGAGTAGCTAATTGACAACTAGAGATATTAAGATCTCCAATATCAAGGATTGTTGATATTGTCATACAATCTCTTTCTATGGATAAAGGATATATTGTTCGCACACTTGTTAGTGCTGAAAGTAATTGGTTAAGTGTTAAAGGAATACTTCACCAAGATATGAGTTGAATCTTTGAGACCCTCACTAGTGACCGTGTGTCACATGAGATGTTTTATTTGCCATTTATGGGAGGCATTTGAAAGGTTGTCCGAAATACCATGATGTTCTAAACCTTAAGATATTTATCGTTCAAATTATCTCGCTATCTATCACACCCCGAACCAAGCCATAATTCGAGATGGACAACCCCGCCACGTGTATACACTCTACTGTACACACGTAAGGCTAATACACAGTGCAACAGAAAGTAATTGATCACAAATAAAAGTGCATAATACTGGTATAGTTGTTCACACAACAAAAGAGACTGATAAATATACATATCAAAAGACCAGTCATCGTACAACAAATACTAAATAATATGCAACGGAAGATAACTATTCCAGCTTGGCTTGGTCTTCTGGCAAAGACTCCTCTACGGTGTCATCCAAACCTGAACCTGTCTCCACAAATCAAAGTATTGTGGGATGAGTACATTAATACTCAGTGTGGTGATAGAGTGAGCCTACGGTTCTGGTTAACTCTAGCTAGAACTAAACCATACTTAAATACTTTTAAATCCTATAATGCATTATCTAAGTGTAAGTTTAAAGAAATGATGCTACTAATCTACAAATTTCTTAACATGCCCAATTAAACATGAAAGATATCTGGAGAAGCGGAGAATAGTACTAATATAATAATAATATACGGTGAATAAATATATCAATACGAGAGTCAAGCACCCACACTCAATGGTCAATCATAAGTCACATAAAATCCATTATCAATCTCACAAATCCCAATATGACATGAACCGTACCAACAGATCTACCTAACTCAGCTCTACTCGATTACTCAACCCTGCCCCTATTCCCACATCCCCGCTAAAGGAGTGGGCAGTAAAACACGGTACCGGTAAACTGACTCATGGGGATCGAGAGGTAGACTGCTATAATGGCACACTCATCCAATGTTAAGGTTCAAGTCTAGTTCAAAACGGAGAGACAAAACGATAATATAATAAGAATAACCATCAAGTGACCGCAGTACCGCCTGACGGTCGGTCTGCTGAGTGATCATTAGAAACTCGTTGCCCACGATCTCTATCATAAGGAGACCATCGGCAATGGCTTGGATGCAATCTCCCGATAATGGAAACCCCAGACAAAACGAACTTATCACACTCGGTCTCGCTATCCTGATCCGCACCAGATGCAAGTGTTGATTAAGGGCACTTTTAAGTTTATTAACCACATTATTATTAATATGCAATGCATATCCTATAAGTGCAATCTAGTTTTGAGTTAATGAGATGCGCTTAACTGTTTACTTAATGTTAATGACATGATATGCACACAATTAATTATTGATCTAATCCTAAACTAAAGAATAAGGATTAAACTAAAGAATAAACAAAACCTAAGGCATCCACACCTGGAAAGTAGGGTCTAGGAGCGACTACTCTGCTGGAGGGTCGATGGAGTCCTGCTCAGTGCCACCACCCTCGAACTCGGGGTAGTACTTGTCTCCCTGGTAGTCTGCCTGATCACCTGGTGAACGAAACTATCGTTAAAGCTAATCTAACGATTAGACCCATTTATCCCTCAATTTGGTTTCAAGTTCCGGTTAGGTTATCTTTAACCATACTTAACTTCTAATTAATTTAAAAAGGGACTCGGTATTAAAATATATTATTATACTTAATTAGTTTATAAAAATAATTTGACGGAGTTCCGTTTGAAACTAGTTGAGAAGGAAAGTTAAGTTGTTACTTTTGGAAATATTTTGTTAAGTTCCAACTATAAAATTAATGTGTAGAAAGACGTTTTTGACGATTCCTATAAGTCCAACTATGACGTTTGGAGACGTGGCATAATTAGTTTGGTTTAGGAAATCAATTGAAAAGTTTAGTTAATAATTAAATAGTGTTTTGCTCAAGTATGAAACGCTTTTGACAAATCAACTAAAATAAGATAAATTTCGTTTCAAAAGATTAACAAAGCAACTAAGTTTGATTGAAAATATTTTGGGATCATACTGTGTCCGTTTATGACATAGTATCTGTATTGAAATTATTATACGGACAATCTAATCATTTTCCAATTGTAAAAGCCAACGTTTTATTATTCGAATCCGTCTCAATTAATTTCTCGGCCAAAAGCTTTTAACTCGAAAATTCGAATCGTGTTGCAAATATAAAATATGCCATCACAATAAGTATAGTTCTAGTTTTAATTTTTCAAAATCCAACTCAAAATCTGTTTTCAAAATCTCAGCCAAACAACAAAAGAGAAGGGCCACGCATAACAGAAAAAGGAAAAGAGCCCACACAGAAGAGACAGGGAGCCCAACTCATACAGCCCAACAGGCCACAAGCACAACCCAGCGGAAAAGAAAAAGGGACACAGCCCAGGGAAGAGTCGGGTTTCGGGGGTGAAATCCGAACCCGCAAGACATTTTACACAGAGGACCCTGAAACCTTTTTATTTACCTAATATTTACACCAAGGTCCCTAATAACAGATTGATTCACATAGAAGTCCTAAAGCAGTTCAAAAACATTTACAAACAAGTCCAAAATTCGAAAAACTTCACAAACAAGTCCCTGGTTCCTGAGATAAAATACACAGAGTATCCAAACGCTGTTATAGCGTACCAGTAAGCAAGACAGAGTGGTACAAGGCCGGTACCAAGCCTGTACCAGCCTGGAAACCAAGCCGAGGGCAACATATAGCCAAGAAATAGGCTAAACAACAACTAAATTTATTCTAAACTGATTCCACAAGCAATACAAGAGGGAAAGACAAGCATAGGCCCTAACAGAAGCATCAAACAACTAACATATCGATTAATAGCTCCAAACAAGCATTCACAACAACTCAACAACTCAGATGGAACCAATAACAACCACATCTATCCTATAACAATTCAGTAAGGCATTCATCAAATCCATCGAGCCAACAGAAAAACAGATCACAATAGTTCAGAAACAACATCAATTTGAGGCATCAACTTTCTACAGATCAATTATCAAGCATCACAGATTGTTTCCAAGCATCGCAATGCCTTAACTCAAATCAACAGCCACAGAACACAAAAATCAAACAAAATGGGACTAGGGTTTCGAGATTAATACCAACAGAGAAGGGAAAAAGGGAGCAAAAGAGAGCAACAGCCAGCCACCAGCCACCAGTCCCAACACGTCTCGCTGCTAACGCCGCCACCTAGCCCCGTCAACGACCACTGTCTCCACCTCCGGCTATAGAGCCTCCACCTTCTCTTTCTCTCTCTCTCTCTTTTAACCTTTCTTTTTGTTTTCTGTTCTTATCTGATGGGTCTCGCGGGTCAGAGCAGAGAGAGAGGAGAGGGGCGACATCATATAGGCGCAGGAGGGAGGAAGGTGGGGTTGGTCTGCTGAGGTGACTCGGTCACGAGGTGGATGTGAGGGAAAAAGGGTCGGTGGGGTCGTGAGTGCGACGGAAGTCAGAGGGGTGGGACGGGTAGGTGGCGGAAGTCGCGAGAGTCGCGAGCTTTGTCAGGGATGAGAGAGAGATAGAGTGACAGGGAGAGAGAAGGGAAAAGGGGAATCCGAGACAGGAGTCAACGAAGACTCTGGCTTCGACGGAGAGAGAAGAGAGAAAGAGATATTAAGAGAGGAATAGAGATAAATCGGACGGCTGAGAAAAATCAAGAATTTAAAACTCGATCAAACGGTTCAGATCAAAGGATTTAGGAAAGATCAAATGTTCAAGCAATCAAAACTAGAATTTTTGACACAAATTGAATTATGGAAAATTTCTAAAATATATATATATGAAATTATCATGGCATAAAATATCTAGTTGAACAAATAGTTTCATTGAAAATTTTTTTTCAGATGGCCGGAAATTAATTATCGTATCGAATTCAAAATAAAATCGTTCTTACTTTACAAATGGGATTTACGATTAGATTTCAGTTTTCTAATAATTAAATTTATTTGTTTTCTTAGAAATTATTAAACTTTAATTTAAAAAGTTTGGGTTTTTACACTATCTCTAATTCACGCTAGTAATTAGGTGCTAGTTCATGTGCTCGCATTTAACGAAATGTGTAGGCAATGATGAATAAGAGAAAGTTTGAGATAAGTAAAGTAAACTCCGTTTTGGAAATGTCTTATACGTCTAAGCCGCTACCATTGAATACGTAGAGTTATCTTTATTAAATAAAGAGTTTGTTTAGGAATTTGAGGTTGTATACCTTATTCCAAACATCTCATAAAACCTTATCTCCGTTTCATATTTGATGATGGATGATCATGTTTTGTAATAGAGAAATGTTGTTCTCTTATTATTATAAATTTGTGTATAAGATTTCATGCATCTTAATTGAATTTGCTTGAAATAGATAAACAAATTTTGAATGACAAATATGTAAGACTTCACATAAAGTATTTGACTATTATATAAAATAGTTGCTTAGTCGAATATAAACAAGAATCGCATTATGAGAGTCTACGTAACGTGGAGCTCGTAAATCAATTTGATTGCAAATCAATTGAAATTCATGCGAATCGTGTTTGTTAAAAGACAAAAGCGCCTTTGACCTACGAAGGTTTAAAGGACAAGTAACTTGATTAAAAACTAATACATATTGATGTATATAGATCAAAAGCACTTGTGCAATTGAAAGGTTGTTGATACTTTACCACTTGACCAACGATCATTGTAGATATTAACATATCTATTTGATATGGTATAAGTATGAATCTTTTGACAAGGTCAAAAGAATTTCAAGAGTAAAGTTGAAAAAACTATTCAATAAAAGCAAAAGTCTTAAGATGGGTCATGGTAAATAGTTAAGTCATATAGTTTGATATATTGCCTATAGAGTATGAAAGACGTTTCACTACTCGCTCCATGAGGAACATTGAAAAATGTATCCAATGATGAAGGTATTGAACATTGTTTGATATAGTTCGATCGGTAATAAATCAAATTGACTTGTTCGACTCATGTATGGGATTTATGTTTGAGGACAACATTGTTTACACTGAATAAAAAAAAATTCCATCGAAGTCTATTGAGAAAGATATCTTACGAGATTCGATCTCTAGGTATATTGTTTCTCAAGATTTGGTATTGAGAAGCTTATTTCAAGGTTCGATTGATTGATAAGCTTGGACCCAAATAAGACGCTTATTATTTTGTAGGATATCTTGAATTATCCAAAAGGTACTACTTCTATGAACATGATAAGAACAAGGTAGTTGTTGCTCATCATAACGTAATCTTAAAGAATGATTTTCTCAAGAAAAAGTAGTGGGAGTAAAGGGAGCATTAAAGGAGTTTATGCGTCACTACAAAGAAGTACCTTTATAGGGAAATTGTCACTCCATACATGGTGCTTAGTGGGAGTTGAGCGGAACTTAACTCACAAGCGGTTGTGAAAGGAAGAAGTTTATAAGCACGCTCGCTTCTAAAGAGTACTCAAACATCTCACGAATGGATGATGTTAGAGAAACTCGTGCAGTACATCAGGATCAAGAACTTATTCTACAAGATGTTGTAGAAGTAGTTTATTGACCTCAAGCACCAATCCTACAAAGATCAACGAGAGTGAATTGCCTAAACTGAAAAGTACATAGGTTTCACAACATCCTCATACTTGACATATGAGGATCCGTTGATAAATAAAGAAGCGATGGAAAGACCCGATTCCACAAGTATGGTTTGAATCTATATGATCTTTAAGTGCAATCCATATATATAACAACAAGGTATAGACCTTGATTGATGTTCATGAAGGAGCAATCCATCTAGAACATATAGATCTTTAAAAGGAAAGATAGATATGGATAGCAAGTCGACTCTGTACAAAGCACAATTTCATGATTGATGCTATGTCTAAGTCGATAACAAGTTGACCATGTACAAAGCACGGCTTCTCGCTTGTAGCTATGTATAAGTCAATAAAGATCATTCTAGCAATAGTTATATTTCGTATATATAGATATATGGAAAGATACATCAAAACCGCCTTCTTCGATTGAATGAAGGAAGTTGTTGTGTATTTGACACAAACCAAGGATTTGTTGTATTGTTGGAAACATATATATGCTTCAATGATCCATTAATGGATTGAAGCAAGTACTGTGGAAATTGGAATAAACATTTTGACAAGGAAGTCAAGGAGTTGCACTTCGTCAAAAGTATCTTATATAGACAAGATATTCAGTGGGAGCATGATTGTGTTACATGTATTGTACAAGATACAAGACATTAATTGGGAATAACATTAAGAAAATGAATATTGTCAAGATCTCATTGGAGAATGTTTTCTCAATTGAGAACTTGGGTAAGTCACCTAAATCCAAGGAAACAAAATCTATGGAGATAGATTATGATGGATGTCAGGTTTGAGCAAAATGTGCATATAATGACAAGGTGTTATAGTTACACGAAAAGATAGACTCCTAGAAAGGATGTCTAACCACGTAGTATGGCATACACTTTAGTTCTACTCGGTGTGTTGCAACTCAATTCGAGAAGAGTGCACGATACAATTCGAGCATCCTTCTGTCATGAGTTTCATTATGTACGCCATACTTATGCACATGCCCCTATGTGTTGTACCCAAGGAGTATGACAATCAGTTGTCAAATAGATACAAAGAAAAACACATTTGGACAATAATCAAGGATGTCCTCGAGTATCTTAAGAGAAAGAGTGATATGTTTTTTCATCTGGTAAGATAAAAGAAAGCTCATATAAATTGATATATTGATGCTAGTTTTCGAAAGATTGATATAAATACAATTGAGCTACATATTTTGTTTAAATGTGGTGTTGTAAATTTAGAAGATGTTCTAAATGGGATATTACAACTGTTTCCGTCACCAAAACAAAATATATATAGCAAGTTGTGAAGCAATGAAAGAATGTAGTAAGGATCGTGAAGTTCTCAGTCAAGCTAATATGGTTCTGTGCATCTCGAACCATAGCTTAAACTTGAAGAACCTAATATTAAATTGGTGATCCAACTAAGATCTATGACGATGTCACTTGATCTCACGTGATGATGATCAAGAACACATATATAGGAGTATATATGTATATAGGGACAAACAAAATTGGATAGGTTCGCGGACACAGCGAACACTCTAACTAAACCTCTACCTTAAGCGATACGAGATGCAATTGTGCATCCATACGTGATGGACGTATGAGTAACTTGCTTTAAGCGTATAATATTTTGAGGTTCGAGACATGTATATATATGGATATATAACATTGTTCTAAATTCTTCACTAGCTAGAAGTCACTATTGATTGACTCTAGGCCAAGTGGGAGATTGTTGGAGTTATGTCCTAGAAGTCAATATTTAATGACTTATTTTCTTAGTTTATGTTAATGATGATATTTGATCATTTGTTCCTAGAGTTTAATATTGACAGATCATTCAGGTTGAGGATCTGAATTGTAGATCTCTGTGGATCATTCATTAGAATGACAATAGTAAATCTGAATCGTCCATAATCTTGATAATTAACAAGGAACATTAATTATCATAAAAGATTAGTATGCAAGTTCAGTGATGATTAAGTTCTACAATCATAGGTAAGGAGTTACAAACTTAATTGCATATGTGTATATTATTGGAACATAGTACAGGACTTGACCCAATGAAATAAACATATGGATTGTGTTGTGTGTCATTGTTTATTTCATATGAGTTTGATTCTAAGTTTGAGATGTTCACCTTTTCCACATGAGGATAGGTTCAATAAATATCGTCTAACGTTGATTCCTGATAAAGGCTGCTATAAGGACTTTATTTATGTTCTCTTGAATTGTGCGGGAAAAAGTTGTTCATCAAGAAAATCGTATGTCCCTCATTAGTATACCTAGTGAGTGATGATATCTGTTTGGGCCCCTTGATGGAGTTGAATTGTTTGCTAGCAACTTGTACAATTAACTCTATATCAAGAAATGTATAATCTGCAAGAATGACACATTCCTATCTTGGATTATACAACGATATCGTGTGACATAAGAATCAAACAAAGAAATACTTTTATTTCTTATGCAGGATTGAGATATTGTAACGGTACATTATTTATACGAATTGGGAATCATAACGTGTTGCTAGATACCGCTTATGATTATTGGAAATAAATAACGATTTATTTCCATGGCCAACATAGTATAAATCCTCAAATAGGGTCGCACAAATAGGATTCTAACCACTTTGTGCATTTATTGTTTATTCACAATAATGTGTATTGTGAAATATGATAAGTTAATTAATTAATTATATACCGTTATGAACCGTTATAATTAATTAAATTAAAAGGATCATAAGAAAACAATTTAATGCATTAGCTAATCATAGATTAATTATTAATGAGTTAATAATTAATTATGTTCAACTTACTTTAATTAGTTTGAGCTAATTGGGCTTCTATTTAATTGGTTAATTAAGGGCCCGATTTAAGGAAGAATAAAGAGAATTAAAAGGGATTCATTAATTGGTGAATTAATGAATAAAGGCCTTTTATTAATATGGCCCAAGAAAGCCCATTAGGTGGCCTCTTAGGGTGGATGGCATATTTGTAAATAGTATGAAAGGTGGATGAGAGTTGTTGGCTATATAAAGGGGGTCTCCAAGAGGAAATCCTAGCCGTCATTCTCTCCCATCCCATGCGCCTCCTAGCTGCCCCTCTTTTCTCTCTTCCAAGCTCATGTGTTGAGCACCCCACCTTTCTACCTCTCCATTAAATAGTTAAGTAGAGAAGCAAGGTGATTAGCAAGAGGTTCAAGAGAACTAGCATTCTCTTTGAGCTTGGTGGTGGGTCCTTGGTGGGCTAGAGGCGACTATTGGTGGTGGAGGAGGCGGAGCACGCACGCCACCGACTCCTACGCATTGGATCTAACCTCCTTGATACGATTCAAGGAGAGGTAATGGTTCAATCCCTTTTCTCATGATGTGTGATTGCTTTAGCACTAGATCTTTGTCTTGCTTGTTGTTTAATGGTGATTAATTAGTTGTAATTGATCCACAATTAAAAATGAGCATTTCCTAACAAGCATGACTCGCCACCCAAAAATGAGGAGCTCATCAAGGGACCTTTGAATGAAAAAGATGAAGAAGACCTGCCAAAACCAGAAGTAGACAAGGGGGAACCAAAAGTGGCATTCAAAGAAGATAAAAAACTCAAAGGAACATCGAGTGTTGGGTTTGAAGAAAGAAAGTTGACAATGGTCGATTTGCTACATGAAAAATCGAGAAAAGGAGAAAGCGCTTCCAAATATGTCAATAGGTGGATAAAAATGAGCATTAAGTGCGAATACCAAATACCAGAAGAAGGAGTTGGAATTTTGTTGCAAAATTTAGAAGCATGGATACAACGGCATCTCGTTACGGCCGACATCAACTCCTACCAAAAACTCATTGAGATGGTATGCGCGTTAGAAAGAGTAGGACCTCCACAAGAATATCACTTTTCAAATGGCCAAAAGAGAAGAAATGAGGGTAAAAGAATGGTCCCGACACCAATGGTCGGAAGATCAAATGCACCAAGAGCCAAGGGTAGCCCCAATAACAATCCTAAACAGCTCCCGTCATTAGCAACACTAACAAGTAAACCATATTCTTTCAAGAAGAAGGCAGTTTCAGAGCTATTTTGCGAGTTCAGAAGTATGTTGGAATTGCCACCATGCAAGCGTCCAGACGATATGAAGAGGTCAGATGATCCTAATTTTTGTGTCTATCATCGAATCTTGGGACATAAGGTGGAAGATTGTTGGGTATTCAAAGATTGGATTGAGGGGCAACACCGAGCGGGTATGTTGCCACTTCCTGAACACGTCCTCCAAAGGCCTGCACCGCATGAGTAGGATTTGATCCTTTGTTATAAGATCTAATGTACCAAAACCCAAAATCTAAAACCACTTTGAATCATTTGTTATCCTATCACCTATAGCTTGAGATTTTATAAAGTTTGAATCGTCTCAACAAAACCCAAAAATTCATCATAAATAAATAAATGTCATTACCAAAATAAATCCATAACCATGACCAACCAAAACATATGATATACCATGAATAAAAGACCTCAATAGGTCTTAAACATACTAAAAGAATAAAGTCGGCCAAAGCCTCAATAAAAGATCCCAAAACCCAAAACCATAAGAGTTGTAGAAACAAGGAAGGATTTAATTCCTGAGACAGGAATTAAATCATAAGGCATTTTTACCTTTCCTCCGACGTTGTGACGGCCAGAATCGCTAGCGGATCCACACCCGCAACTTTACGGGCCCGTTAATTATAGAAATAAAACCCGACTTCATTAGTCACTTTCAGCGCTAAAACTTCTATGATTCCCTGTGGCAATAAGCCGTGTGGTTTATTAGTCACTCGTTACACAAAAAATAACCGATCAGATATAAATGAAATAAAGTTAGTTAAGCCCGAAATTATCAAACCCCAATGGTCATAATAAGCCCAATTTAATATTCTGTGCAGTAAATTCGGTAGATACACCATCTTACCAAGCCTAATCAGCAGCCACCTCAGCATCTTTGCACGCGTGGCCCAATCGGAAAAGTCCACATCAGCAGAAACTTAGGAAAATCACCAAAAAAAGTAGGAAGTTCAGAAAAATTTAAATAAAACATCCATAAAATTCTAAAAATGCGTAGAAACCAAATTTACTGATACTTTGATATCAAAATCTTTCAAAATATTAGCCTTTTATATTTTTGAAGTATTTCGTTATAAAAATTGAATTTTATAAAATAATAAACACAAAAAATCTTCTATGAAATTTTAAAAGTAAAACCTAAGTGATTCCAATACTAAAACAACTTTCAAGTGACTATTTTCAACTAAATACCTTCAAGTAAGTATTTTCAAAAATGTTAAAATGAATTTGATACCTTTAAAATTTCTAAAATCAAAATAAAGAAAAATGATAAAAATCACTAAAGCCCAAAGAGAAATATTAAGAAATTGAAAGTCCAAACACGATGCCCAAAGTCAAAACCAAAACCTCTGCAGGTAAGGAAAAGTCACTCCCCGAGATCAATATCAATGCTAGCGCAAAGTCAAATCGTCTTTTCAGAAACCGATTCTCGCAGCGGCCCAACATAGCCCTTGGAATCCATAAATCGTCTTTCCAACAGCGGCCCAACATAGCCCTTGGAACTCACCGTCCATTGTTCTTACAGCGACCCACACTGTCCCAGGAACCAATTCCTACAGCGACTCACACAGTCCCAAGAATTAAATCTTTTCTTTGTTCCTAGAGCGACCCACACAGTCCCAGGAACCAATTCCTACAGCGACTCACACAGTCCCAGGAATTAAATCATTCCTTGTTCCTACAGCGACCCACACAGTCCCAGGAACCAATTCCTACAGCGACTCACACAGTCCCAGGAATTAAATCTTTTCTTTGTTCCTACAGCGACCCACATAGTCCCAGGAACCGATTCCTACAGCGGCCCAACATAGCCCCAGGAATCCAAATCTCCTTTGTTCCTACAGCGACCCACACAGTCCCAGAAACCAATTCCTACAGCGACCCACACAGTCCCAGGAACCAATTCCTACAGCGACTCACACAGTCCCAGGAATTAAATCTTTTCTTTGTTCCTATAGCGACCCACACAGTCCCAGGAACCAATTCCTACAGCGACCCACACAGTCCCAGGAATTAAATCATTCTTTGTTCCTACAGCGACCCACACAGTCCCAGGAACCAATTCCTACAGCGACTCACACAGTCCCAGGAATTAAATCTTTTCTTTGTTCCTACAGCGACCCACACAGCCACAGGGACCAATTCCTATAGCGACTCACACAGTCCCAGGAATAAAATCCAAAAATCTTTTGTCCTTACAAGTCATGAAACGATCAAAAACCAATTCCTATAGCGACTCACATAGTCCCAGGAATAAAATCCAAAAATCTTTTGTCCTTACAAGTCATCAAACGATCAGAAACCAATTCCTACAAACCGCCAAAACCAAGCTATCATCCGAAACCTACCCGATAAGACAACTTTAACAAAGTCATTAATAAAACGTTTCGATATCCTCAATCAGGTCCCGTTAATTAGGTTTGGTACCGTTAATTGAGTCCGATTCAAGCCAAGAGAAATAAATCATTTGTATTCTCAATTGTGCCCCGTCAACCAAGTTTCGTAACATCAATTGAGTTTAGTTTAAGTCGAAAATAAATTGAGATAACAACTTTTCTAGCCTACGATATATAATTTCTCAAATCCCTTAATCAGAAGTTCTCGTGATTCGTCACGGGGTAATTAACAATAGGGGCTTGCGCCTATTGGAAGGAAAGGATCCACAAAACTAATAAACCCTCATGAGAATAGATTCTCGTTAATGTTTTCTTGTTGTCAAGAAGCATTTTACACTTGGATTTAAGCTCATGAGGGGTGAATCTAAGGCTTATTCCCGTTCTTTAGGAAACCCGATCATTCTTCGAGAAATGACGAAAAGTCCACACATGTATACATGGCTTCTCAACTCGATGGTTCCGTCGATTGCTATGACGGTAGATGGCATTCAGAGTGTGAAGGATATGTGGACGAAGTTGAAAAGGATCTATGCAGGACCTGAGAACAACATGAGAGTATTTCAGATCGAACGCGAGATAGAAGCAGTGGTGCAGGGAGATAGGTCAATCCAAGAATATGCCACATATCTAGAGCGATTGTAGGCGGATTATGACTATTTCTCACCGGTGGCATGCTGCAAAGACACTGAGTGTAAGAGGGGTGAGAGAGATGCTCAGAGAAGGACCATGCATTTCTTGAGGAGGTTGAACCCGGCCTTTCAGCAAAGAACTGCAGTACTACTGGCTCAGACGAGAATTCCGTCGCTAGATGAGGCCATTGCGGCGATGATGCAAGAAGAGAGTCGCATAAAGCTGCTTTCTGAAGCTGATGGTGTGGGTATACGCTCCGCATTGACAGTTTCAAACTCCAGTATGACATTGACAGGAGTTCAGGGGGAGACTCGTAAGTGTTATAATTATGGTGAAGTGGGTCATTTGAGGCCTGCTTGTCCTAAGCCACTCAAGGAGAAAGATTTCGGTGGACGTGGACAGTCTGGAGGTCGTGGTCGTTGCCGTGGCCGTGGCGGCCGACGAGGCGGACGAGGAGGCTACCGGGCAAATCTGATGGTAGCAGAAGAAGAAGAAGAAACTGGGGTGGTCTTCACTGAGGAGGACCAAGTAATCTTGGAGGTACTTAGTCGAAAGCATAAAGCAGCAAGTAATGGGGACAAGAAGAGTGTGACTGGAGATGCATCCACTTCATCCTTGCCTAGGGTAATATTGTTACTTATGCTCATTCGACCCAAGGTACTAGTAACACTCATGCTCTTGCCTCTATATCCACCACTAGGTCACCAGAATGGATAGTGGATTCTGGTGCATCACGACACGTGACAGGTAATGCCAGTGAGTTCACTTCTTATACTCACTTAGCAGTACCTGAGAGCATCCAAACTGCTGATGGTACAAAACAACCAGTGGTCGGTAAGGGTACTGTTAATTGTACTGGTTCTGTGACTTTGTCTAATGTATTGCATGCTCCTTCATTTCCAGTAAACCTCTTATCCATTAGTGCTATCATACTCCAACTAAAATGTGTTGTTTCTTTTGATATTCCGAAGGTGATTTTTCAAGAGAAGGGGACAAGTCGGAGACTTGGGACTGGCACTTGGCGTAGTGATTTATGGTACTTGGATCGTGAAGGGCTAGATTCGGCGTTAATATCCATGGTAGAAGGGACAGAAAAAATGGGGTCTGAGATGAGTATTGAGGATGTGTTGATGCTTCATCACCAACGCATGGGACATTCTTCTTTTAATGTTTTGAGTCATTTGTATCCAGTTTTATTTGAAAAGGCTAATAAATCGAAACTTGTTTGTGATGCATGTGAGTTTGGCAAACTTACTAGAAGTTCTTATATTAGTTCTGGTCACAGGAGTTCTTGTGCTTTTGATTTGATACACTCTGATGTTTGGGGACCATGTCCCACGAGTTCTATGAATGGTTATAGATATTTTGTGACTTTCATTGATTGTTTTTCTCGTGTCCCTTGGTTGTATTTGATGAAAAATAAAAATGAGGTTTTAGGTTGCTTCAAAGACTTTCATAAGTCCGTTCAGACTCAATATGGTGCTGTAGTGAAAGTGTTGAGGTCTGATAATGGGACAGAGTATACCAACTGTAACAATACTATCTGATTAGTCGGTAATAAAAGTTCCAAATTATCTATATAAGTTGATTAATGATATAATTTATGAAATAAATTATAGTGACAGTAAAATCTGACGGGAAATTAAATCTGAGGACATGTAAATGTTCGTTATAATTTTCTGAGTATTTATGTATATTTGCCACAATTTTTTGACTTCTGAAATTAATTTAAATGATTTTATGAGAAATAGCTAATTTACAAAGGGAGGTGTCAGTGATTTGTTGCACCAAAGCCACACCAATCTGTCCACAAAAGATCCCGACTAATTTTCGATAAAATATGTCGACGAGGATTCCGCTCCTTCTGCCTCGTCTCCTCCGTCTGACTTGTTTCTCTCTTCTCCTCTCTTTCGCTCCGAGTTATTCGAGCTTGTGCTCTGGATTAAGTGTAGTGATGGGATTGGCTGGCGGAGAGGTCGCCTCTGAGGTGCCCCGTGTAGAGGATGCCACCTCTGCTACACCTCGTGCGCCTTCACGCAGCTATCTCGTGCGACAGGCTTCTCTGTCCGCTTCTCTGTGTGTTGGCTTGGTTTGATTGGTTGAGGGAATTCGTACGACGTGGCATCATCTCCATCTGAGCCTTGAACCGCCTCTCTCTTCCTCTTCTTCTCTACGAAGGTAAGTTATTTATATTAGGGTTCGGATTTGGAAATTTTCTTGGGGCTAAGAGAAGAGGAAAGGAGGGAGGAGAAGGCCAGAGGAGGTAATTTCCTACCCCTAATTCTTGGTTTTTGCTGTTAATTTGAGAGTATGTGACTCGATTTAATCTCTAAGGTTTGTTCTCTGTTGACAGTAAGTGCATGGAATTAGCCTTGTTTCTCATAAGCATCACCTTGATCTTAGCCCTAGTTGTTCTTGAATTTCTGAGGCGATTTGTGAAGGATCAAGAGAGAGGTATATCTCTTCCCATCGATTTACTTTAGTTACTGGATACTTTGATTTCTGTTAAGGTTATTTGTTAGCTACTAACTGTGGTTGGACACTTAGTACAGGGTTCACTTTAGTATTGATACTTTGTGTTAATTGCTTAGTTGATGTGCTAACTTATTCTGTTACTGATGTTGCTTGCTTCTGTGAGATTGCGATTTGATTTCTGTGGGGTGTTTACTTACTCTAATAGAGTTATAATATGCTTATGAGGGGTATTACTTGACTGTTGTAGAGTTATATTCATCATATAGAACATGTACGTGACTTGTAGCATTTATTTAGTTGTTTTAGTGATTAAGAATGGGCATATACATCTTCTATGTTGCATATCTGAGTAGTAGCATCCTTTGGAAGGTTGATATATGCATATTTTTATGCTATGCATCATATGTGAGTAAAACTGGAACTGAAATGGTGATTAATGGTTTATGTAAGTGCTTAGATACTTGATATGCTTAGTCTGTGAAGGAATTGTAATTAGCAGTAAGCATATTACATGATATAGCATGTGCATAAGGAACTGTGATAAGTATAAGAGTTAAATGGTGCATAAGTTGGTGTCTCTGGTTCATATACAACTATGTTTAATGTTATAAAATGTATATTAGGCTTGATAAATATGGTATACATGCAAATAAGATATTATGTTAGCACAGTTGTGAAGTTGTGCATGATTATGTGCTTTCTGTTTCATATTGAGTTAGGTCTGATGGCATAATATGCATATTGTCATGATAGGCATGATGTACATAAATAAAACTGGAACTGTTAGCTATTTGGAGGCTATATCAGTATAAATATGATGAGTATTGGATTGAGCATGCAAATATGTGCATTCTGGTTCATGTTTAATGAAGGAATCATGTTTAAAGGGTATTGCATGCATAAATTTCATGTATTTGAAGTTTGGATTACTATCTGTGGGTATATAGTTGCATAATTATATGCATGAATGCATTTTTGGTTCTGTTGGCACTTGTATTCTGTGGGGAATGGCTAATCTGAGTATTTGCGACTTGGTACCAATCACTGGTACGCTAACTGTGAGGGAAATTGATATTCTGGCAAGACTTGAGTGCTCTGGGATGTTAATTGCGATTTCTGGAATTTTTGTGGACTTGGTTGCAAAATTTTAAGGGCTTGAACATAAATTTTTTAGGGCTTATTTGTGACATATGAGGCATTAATAAATTTCTGGTGGGTTTATGCGAAAATTTGAGGGCTTTGAAAGATTTTGTGGGCTGGATTGAAATATGGAGGGCTTATTGGATCTGATTGGGTTCTGTTGGACCCGTTACGGTTAGACCCAGTCGACTGGGTCAGGTCGACTGAGTCCGACCTGTTGGCTTTGGGTTGTCGCTGGATTTTTGGACTTGGGCTGGATTTTGTGGGCTTGGCTGAGGAAAAGAAAAAGGAAGGAAAGAAAAGAAGAAAAAAAAAGAGAAATGAATGTGGGCTTTTGGAATTTTTTCTGTGGGCTGAAAGTATTTTTATTTGTGGGCTATGTAAATGAATATGATTTGGATGATAATTTAATTAAGTTTCGGATTAAGACTTAATTAACGATTAGTGGGCTAATGATTTCTGTTGAGTTTGATTAAGACTAAATGACTTGGAAACAATGTACTTAGTCTAATTCTCGGATTTGGGATTTTAGGGATATAATGAAACGTCTGACTTAACTGAACGGATACTGTGGCAAATACTCAGACACTCTGATCCCGTAAAATGATAAAATAAATTTCTGCTTTATGTATTCTCTTAGTTTAATAAATATTTCTGTTATTTCTGTTATTTCTGGAAATTCTGAAAAGAAAATTTGACTCTGATTTCTGACTTCGATATTAGAAAATAATAAGTAAAATAACTAAATGACGATAATTGAAATAATAATCAAGTGTTAACATCTGTTAAAAGAATTTGGAACTATTACCGTCAGTCAGGTGGGGTTAGATTAACCAGACCTTAATTCTGTCAATTGGATTATAGAACCCCGTTAAATAAATATTAACGGATCTTGATCTATTATTGAACAGAAGCAGCTGACCACTCACACGTCCCAGACGAGTGTGAAGGTGCGGATACGCGGTTTCTTAATTAAAATTCGAAATTCGGTACTTTTAAATTCATGCATAGCATGTTGGAACATCTTTAATGTTGCATTCTAATTTTATATAGAAATAGAAGCCCGAAGATAATCAAACAAATGCATGTTGATTATATCTCCGCTTTGATTATGATTGTTGCACAGTCTGAATCTGAAATCCGTTTGATACTGAGTAAAAGTCAGACTGTTGGAAATGACTGGAATGGTTTCCGTAATCTTCTTATCACTTGATCATATTTAGTGAAAGAAGAATCAGACTTGAAATTGAACCATTTCCAATGTCCGAAAAATCTGATAAGCATATTTATGATTATAAACTCTTGCACTCTCCGGTGATTATCGGTTTGGCCACCGACCCGGCCAGGTTATTAGCGCTATTATCTCTGGATTTATTTCCTTTGTCTGGTCTGTACCAAATGGTTTTTACCTTTGGTTTTGGGAAAAATTCTTTCTGTATCTGTCAGGCCTTAAGAACTTGAGTGTATAAGTTTTATCTGGAAGATAATGCTTATTTTGTGATTCATCTTTCTGTTATTGCATGTCATCTGGCAGATGTCGGTATGAGGACCATTCCGATTGGTACCTACGGTATATAAAAATCTATATATCTGTGTTAATAAAATTTATCGGGATTTAGTCTGATTCACGGATTTGTATTAAGATCCGCGTATTGGAACTAAAACCCGCATTGAGAATTATTTCTCACTCTGTTTATTTGTTTTGCATGTGCCTCGTTGGGACGGGGGTTCCAGGCCAGGCAGAGACTTTTTAGGCCACGAGCGGTCGTTACTACTGAGTGTTCTTTCGTGAGGCTTGAAGTTTACGTGCCAGGGTTACAGTGTAATGTTATGTTTCTGCTCAGTTTCGATGACTTACCGGAAATTTCTGCGTATGTGTATTTTGAGTTATTTGGTGATGGTCCTCCGCCTGACGGTGTGGTTCCCGAGTGGGACCCATCGCAACCAGTCACGAAAGAGGAAATTTGATGAGTTGTAGGATGACTCATCACTGTGTCCTGGTTTGGTGCCTGTTTCTCGTCTGTGTGGTTAAGCCTTTCTGTAAATATTTTATGTAAAATATATAATGTAAGCCCGACATTAGGATAGATGGTTTGGACCGTCAGTTAGAACACTTATTTGTATAATAAATTAACTGACGAGTCACTAGGGTTAGAGGTCTGAAATAAGCCGGGCATGTAAATTATGGGTGTGTTTGGGAACTTTTGTTCTCGCGAACAACTGTTCGTGCCCATCCAAACAACTCACGAACAGTAGTTCGTGTCTTGTTCCCAGTTCCCATTTTTTGGAGAACAAGAACAACGAACAAGAACAAGGGGTGGGTCCCACCTTTGTCCTCTATTCGTCCTTGTTCACGCCCCAAACCAAACATGGCGTATGTAAATTTGTGTAAATATTGTGTGTGCTTGCAATAAATTATATTTGTGTGTTATGTCTGCTGGGACCGAAATCAAGAAAATGGAATAGATAATTTTGAAAAAAATTTTTATTGTCTGTCTGTTAGCCTTACAAGAGTATTAATTACTCTTGTGGTGAAAACTGACGTCATGCTTAGCTTCCGGGGTGTGACACCAACAGAGCATTTGCGGAATACTTGTCAACTCAAGGAATACTACATTAGACAACATGTCCATACACTCCAGCTCAAAATGGTGTAGCAGAAAGGAAGAACAGGCATCTTTTAGAAGTAGCTAGAAGTATGATGATCTCCATGAATGTCCCAAAATATCTATGGGGGCAGGCAGTTTTGACAGCTACGGCATTGATTAACAGGATGCCCTCTAGGGTGTTGGAATGGAAATCACCATGTGAGATGTTGAAAGGAGATAATGCTGGGATCCTTCCATTGAAGGTGTTTGGTTGTGTGTGTTTTGTGAAGGACAACAGACCTTCTGTAGAAAAACTTGATCCTAGAGCTGTGAAATGTATATTTGTGGGATATTCTGCTACACAAAAGGGTTATGTTTGTTGGAGCCCAGTGGAAAAGAGATTGTTTGTGAGTATGGATGTGCATTTTCGAGAATTTGAACCATATTATACATTGGAGGTGAGTTCACCTTTTGGTGACTCGTCCGATTCTGATAGTATGAGACGAGAGGAGGAGAATTGTGATAGGATGGAGAAAGTGGGACCAACTCTTTTGTTGGGTCCTACATTGATTGGGGAACATGAGAATGAAGAAGAAGATGAGCATGAGAGTGTGCAAGGAGAGGAATAGGAGACTGAGGAAGAAGGGGGAGATTATGGAAATGATAGGACTCAAACTCAAGGTGAATTGCGAGTGTATACTAGGAGGCCGAAAGAGGGTCCTGTGAATGCACCAACAATACCACTTGTGCCATCAAGTCCCTTGTCCCGGTCTACCCGACTCTTGAGATGCCTACACTACAGAATCCTCAGACTCAGGTGATATGAATCCTCCCTCTTCTTACACTCCAATAACATTAAGGAGGACATCTCGCAGTAATGCGGGTCATCCTCCTGATCGTTATGGTTTCCCACATGATATTGCTCAATTTGTCTCATACCTAACATATCACCTGTACATGGAGCTTTTATTGCATCATTCGACTCTGTCACTTTACCTAAGTGCTGGCAGGTTGCTAAGAAGGACCCAAAGTGGAAAACAGCTATGCAGGAGGAACTTGGGGCTCTAGATAAGAATAAAACCTGGTAGATTGTATCACTACCACCCGGCAAGAAGGCAGTTGGGTGTAGGTGGGTGTTCACAGTGAAGCAGACTCCAGAAGGGAAAATTGATCGCTACAAGGCACGACTGGTGACAAAAGGGTATAGTCAGACATATGGCATCGATTATGATGAGAGATTTGCACCAGTGGCAAAGATGAGCACTGTCAGGACACTTGTCTCCCTTGCAGCGAATGGAGGTTGGAAGCTTCACCAGTTAGATGTGAAGAATGCATTTCTTCATGGGAATTTATTAGAAGAGGTGTACATGGAAATTCCCCCGGGATTTGGCACAGCTCAAACAATAGGCAAGGTATGTAGATTGAAGAAGTCACTTTATGGCCTGAAACAATCTCCTCGAGCCTGGTTTGATAGGTTCAGGAGGGCTATGGTAGGTATGGGATATCGCCAGATAAATGCTGATCACACTGTATTTGTTCGACAACATATCGGACATATTACAATGCTTGCTGTGTATGTGGATGACATAATTATCACAGGTGATGATGAGAGGGAGATTGCTCAACTTAAAGTGCAATTGGGCAAAGAATTTGAGGTGAAGGATCTTGGCTTACTACGATACTTCCTTGGGATTGAGGTGGCTCGTGGAGCAGAGGGAATTGTTCTTTCTAAGAGAAAATATGTACTTGATCTTCTCAAAGAAACTGGCATGTGGGGTGTAAGCCTGCGGTGACTCCAGTTGATTCGAAGCTCAAGCTCAGTGCAGAGGCAGGAGAGTCAGTTGATCGTGAGAGATACCAGAGATTGGTGGGTTGGTTGATCTATCTGAATCACACTCGTCCTGACATCTCCTTCGCCGTAAGTGTAGTAAGTCGCTACATGCATGATCCAAGAAAAGGCCATATGGATGCAGTGTATCGGATTCTGAGGTATCTCAAAGGTGCACCAGGAATGATCATTTAAACATCGAGGGCTATTGTGACTCTGACTGGGCTAGTTGTGTTGATGATAGAAGATCTACATTAGGATATTGCGTGTTTGTAGGGGGCAACTTGGTTTCTTGGAGAAGCAAGAAGCAGCCAGTAGTAGCAAGATCGACAGCAGAGGCAGAGTACAGGGCCATGGCTTCAGGAGTTTCCGAGTTATTGTGGCTGAGAACCCTTCTAAGAGAGTTAAAGATGAGCCAAGGAGACCAAATAAAATTATGGTGTGATAATAAATCAGCAATCAGCATTGCCAATAATCCAGTACAACATGACAGGACCAAGCATATTGAAATCGATAGGTTCTTTATCAAAGAGAAGCTGGATAGTGGACTACTCAAGTTAGGCCATATGCCAACAAGAGATCAAGTAGCAGATTGCCTTACAAAGGGACTTAGTTCAGAGGACTTATCAAGATTATGTGACAAGATGGGCTTAGCTGATATTTTTCGCCCATCTTGAGGGGGAGTGTTGAGATTATTAATTGTTATGTTAGTAATTGTTAAGTTTTATTAGATGTTTTGTTATTATGCTATTTGTATGATTGTAGGGACCTATTTGTAAAAGACAATAAATGTTTAATATAAAAGGGAGCCTCCTGTTAATGAGTAGTGTTCTAAATTCGTGCCGTGCCGTGTCGTGCCGTGTCAAACACGCCGTGTCTGGATCATTTGTCGTGCCGTGCCGTGTCGTGTCTAAATGTTTCACGTGCCGTGTCGTGCCGTGTCTAAATTCTAAGGGATGGACACGACACGCCTAAGGACACGGCACGCCTCGTGTCCTCGTACCGTGTCGTGCCGTGTTTTTTTTACACGTGTCGTGCCGTGTCGTGTTTGAATTTCACAAAACATAGTCATATACTTATGTTTAGGGATGAATTTGAAATTCAAATTATAAAATTATCCTAAAAAATAGATAATATAAGAATTTTCTTGTTATTTTATAAAATTTAACATTTTTAACCATCATTATAAACTTGTTGTGTCTCTTGGGTTTTGTCGTGTCCCGTGTCGTGCCGTGTCGTGCCGTGTTTCGTGCCGTGTCGTGTCGTGTCTTGGAAATTCACGTGCCGTGCCGTGCCGTGTCTATTTCATCAAAGTCGGACACGACACGCTTAAGACACGGCACGCCTAAGTTCTCGTGTCGTGTCCGTGTCCGTGTTTTACCGTGTCGTACCACCTTCGTGCCGTGTCGTACCGTGCCGTGTTCGGACACGCCGTGCTTTTTTTAGAACACTATTAATGAGGCTTTAATCCCAATTTTAACCTAAATCTTCTTTAATTCTGAGATTCTAAAAAGCAACACTTAAAATCTGTACCTGAGTTATTCCTAAAATAACTGTGGTGAGGCTGAGAACCACATGGGTCATTGCCAAAACAAAGATAAATATTTGCAATTCATGTATCGCCTCAAGGGAAAGTAAAGGAACTTTCCCCTGAAAAGAGAAATTTAAACTGAAAATCAAAGATCCATAATTAAATTGGAAAAGATGTATATAAAAGTTCCAGCTCTTCACCAACGGCGACCAATTAATTGTTTGATACCAAGTGAGTGCAATATGGGAACATAATGCATACATTTTTGCAGTGACCTGAACCTTTCGATCCACTGGCCAGAAGAGCTCTCATGCCAGTGAAATGCAGAGGAAAATTTGTTTGGTAATGCCGAATTGAAGATACATGAGAAACTGAATTGATTGATTCTCTCTTGCATGGAAGTGCATGGAGCATCCAACTACTCTCTTTAACACATATTCGTTGTATAGAGCCTTGAAACACCGACAGCAGTAGAGATATGAAGCCAAGAAGCATAAGCTCTGTTACAAATCAATATAATTTAAAATGAGAGATGTTCTTCTTTAATGTGTGAGGATATTGGATTTTGTTAAAGCTGCTAGGCCAAATTTCTCAATGTGAAATATTTTAAGTTTGGTTATATATATATTACTTAATAAGTGGAACAAAACCAGAGACGCAAACATAGACACGGGAAATGGAATGGACTGGGAGACTGAGAGAGTTACAACCTTCTTTTACTTTAAGCAAAGCTTCGAACAGAGCAAAATTTTTTGAATGCTTGAGTGCCTGAATAGAATAATAAAAAAAAAGCAACAAGTATTGATAAATTAAATTTTGTATTCCTGAATATTGACCACCTACAGCGCAGTTGCTTCATGTTTAACGAAACAATACCTCTCGTTACATTTTCTTATATGACAAAAAGGGAATGACTCCTACTGTATTAGCTTATATAGATAAAAAAAAAAAAATCATAGTGATTAATAGTATTAGCATATATTTTGAAGTGACAGGTTGACTTAAATTCCATACAGAATCGAGTACGCTCCAGTTCCGGAATTAGCACTAATTATTTGAGCAACACAAAACATGATACAGCTATGCCCAACTTCCAGCGCTGAACAAGGTTCATTTTGTTAATTGGTATTTTTTTCTCAAAAACACAATGGTAGCCATCATAGCTAAAAGAAACAGGTCCATCTGTACCAGTAGTGAACCTGGAGCTATGTTTGTCTGGTTCCTAATGGCACATGGGCTTTGTATTAATGCCTAGCTATGTTACTCATCCTCTGTCCAATTGGAATTTACTGCAGCCAGTCCAAAAATTTCCAATGGGAATATTCGAACATTCTCAATTGTGCAATTTCTCCTCGAGAAGAAGCAAACAGGAATAAGTGAACTAGCAAAAGAGTACTCTCATTTATAAGACTGGAAATTTTAATACTTTAATACATCTGAAGCCCTCAATATAATGTGCTACTACATACCTTTCCAACATAATGAAGAACACGCTCAAAGAAGAGAGACATGATGATGATAGTTGCACATACACTCAGCGATAATCCATGTCGGTGTGAATTCAAGGGAAGCACCTCCTTCACCACCACCACCACCTGCCATTTCAGATTAAACTTACTTTTGATTGTTAATTTGTTATGCGCAATGAAGCAATTTAATTATGAAGAGGCTTCATTCAGTTGTTCAATATGCCATTCTCGAGATTCAAAATATTGCAATGTTAAAAGGTGCTCCAAAAAATAATAATAATACAAAAAATAAAATAAAATAAACACCCCCTTCTAACATATCTTCATATAATCATAATATCTAAGAATGATAAGTATATTAATTCTAAATGGGGTTTCACTGTAGAATTCTAGAAGTTCTTTTTCCTCTCTGTTTGACCTATCCGTAGGTCTGTGTAACGAGCAAAATTGGTGTGATCATTGTTGTAACAGTCCACGCTGTCGAATATGGATGGTGTCAAAAGAACGGAAACGTTGCATTTTCGCTCCGTTCCAAGTAACAAAACAGAAATGGTTTTCATTTCGTTCCGTTTCGTTTTTGTTCTGTATTGATTTTCCATTGTAATTTGTTCTTTCTATCATTTGTTTTCTTAAAACGATATTTCATTTACGTTCTGTTTCTGAAAACGAAACCCGTCTATCTTTCCGTTTTCGTTCTGTTTTAACAGAACGGAACATAAAACGTGTGAAATAGTACGTTGTTGACATCCCTTAATAGCTGCGAGAGGGCATTGCGCTATATCTGTTCCAGCATCCTTGTTTTATCCAGGACTTGTGTGATCTTACGTGGCCGGATATTCGTCAATTTGCAACAAATCATAGATTTTTTAGGGCTGCACAAAGAACTGCACACGCAAATCAGTAGAAGAACCGAACAGAAAAAGAATTGGTGGGGGGAGGGTGCACTGGTGCGGGCTTAGCCGGACGCGTTTTTTATCTCCAGTTTTTTCGAATGGACATTTTTATTTTATTTTTTCCGATTGGCTCATGCGCGCCACTTCTACCTTTTTTTCTGGTTCTTCCTTTTTTTTAAAAAGACTTTAATTTCGTAGGAATTTTCTTCCCTTTTTCTTGGATGGCTGCCATATTGGCTCGCTTCATCGGTCATTTCCTATATATGAACGGATGGCTCAAATTTGTGACATTCAGGATTTTTTTTATTCTTTTATTTCTACTACTAGAAAACATACCCATCTATATATAGGTGTCGTTTGGGATGATTAGAAATAGGGTAGGAATATCATAAATTTAGGAAAAAACACTATTCACAGAAATTGGAGAAATTGGCTATTCCGGGAATTGAAAATGTTGTTTGGATGGTGAGTTAGGAATTAGAAGTGGAATAGGATAATAAAATAATGATATATCTTTTTTTATTGTGATGTAACTCTTGTACTTCATTTCATGGGCATTTAATCATGCATTGCCGTTGGTTTTGTGTTAACGGCTTACATGAAAATAAGAAAGGCCATTTGAAATACAAAAATAAATTAACAAATATTTCCTACTTCAAATTTTGTACGTTTCAATTGTTATGATGGTATTCCTGACCCTTAAGTACAAACAATTATAATAAAAGTCAATAATACTAATAAAAATTATAATAATACTAACAATAATAATGATAAAAAAAATTATTACTGTAATATTGCTAGTAAGTAAATGTACAATATTTAAACTGAATATATTTTATAAATTTTAAAAAATAATATTAGAGTACTGCTAAAAAAAATTAAAATTTAAAAAATAATCACAACAATAATGAAGAATCATTAAATGTTCTTGAAGTATTCAAAAAATAATTTTCATAAAAATTACGTAACCACAAATTTTGCCTCATAATATTAAATAATTATAAAAAACAACAATTAATTTATTTAAAATTCGTTCATGAAGTAATTTTGTAGTTATGTAATCATTTCCATGTGTTGTTTTTTGAAGAAACATCATCACCATAAAAGAGAGATTCTGAAATTTCTGTTTACAAAGAAAATAATTAAAAAATATTTTTATCCAAAATGAAAGCGTCTAAACCCATCTCTATTGTATCGTCTGAACCCAGTCGACGAAACCCTCCTCCTCTCGCCAAACCCTTCTTTCTCTCCTCAGCGAAAACCCTAGGCTACTGCGCCTCCGTCATTCTTCGCCTGCGCCGTCGACCGTCATCGAATAGTCATGAATCGACATTCCAGCAGATCACAATCTTTCTCTCGTTCAGCAACATCGAGCGTCGCCCCTCAGCCTTGTCCCAGCAGAGGTTTGCCTCTCCTGCCTTGTCCGGACTACAGAGAAATTGTGAAGAAGCTTGTCAGCACAACAGACAAGAATCTAGGTAGAGATTTCTACAGATGCGTAAACCAGGTTCGTCCATATATTAAATCATTGATAACGGAAATAAGTAGCTAAGAGGCATTAGGGTTTGTTTGTTCTTATGCTTTGAATCAGATCTAAACTCATTATCTCTTATTTTTTCGCTATTTTCTCCAGTTTTATCAATCCTTATTGTAATCAAATATTAGGAAGGCTCAATAGCTGATTGTCATTTTATTTTAGGGCATGTTTGGTAGAAGGAATAAGCTTCTTTAAGCTTCTTTAAGGAGGAATAACTCAACAAACACAAGAGGTTTAAGCTTCTTTAAGGAGGAAGAATTTATACCACCAAAATTGGTGGAATAACTTCTTCCATGGTGGAACCCATTATGGATTAGTCTTTAATTTCGAATAATCTATCATTAATTTTCATTATTAATTTTAATTAATACATTATTGTAATATTATAATATTTTATTTACAATAATAAATAATAAATAATATATTAATTTCAATAAAGGAAATATTACTATTTTATCATTGAGATTATTATGAACATTAATATGATAATCAGTAGAACAAATATTTAATAATATATTAATTTATATAATAATAATAATAATAATAATAATTATTATTATTATTATTATTATTATTATTATTATTATTAGTATTATTAGTATTATTATCATCATCATCATCATCATTATCATTAGTATTATGACAACCACTAAGCATGAAGAATAAAAATATAATTATTATATTAATTATTATAATTATAATTATCATTGATGTATTACGAATAAAAATAGTTTATATAATAATAATTATTATTATTAGTACCATGATTAATATTTGCAAACTAATGATAGTGATTATAATATTATAATAATTTTTATATTATTATATTCTTATTCCTTCACTTCACATAACCAAACAACCATGACATAAGTTGTCATAAATTTTTCCTCCTTAACTTATACCTCTTAAGTTATTCCTTTACCAAACGCCACCTTAGTCGTTTATTATGCAATTTCAGTTTTATTCACTTAAATTAGCTTTAGTTTTCTCAATTCATCTCAATTTCTCAAACCCTTGTTTGGTTGGTCTGACAAATCCGTGTTGCAGCTTTTCTGATTAGCAATTGGTATGTTCTTGAGCTAAATTGATTAGCCAGGGACATTGCGTATCCTGAACAGTGGCGGAGCCAGAGATTTCTAGAATGGGTTCAAAAAATTTTCAATATTAGATTTAATAATATATTTTGATAGAGTTCAACCAATATTAGATTTAATAATATATTAAACCATATATTGCACATATTAACCAAATTAACCCATTTGTACAGTTAAATGATTTTCTTCTTTTTTATCCCAACATAACACTAGGTGCAAATTTTGGAAATGGGATGATGAATATGCGCGATATGTAAGAAATTACAATCTCATTATTCTGAACAATGAAGTACTTGATAGAATGGATAGAATGGAAGCTCAATTGGAGAATGTAAGTATGGAATTGAAGCAAAAATGGCAAGATTATGAACATCAGAATATGCAACTTGTTGCATTATGGGTTAAGAAGATTCATTGGCAGAATGTTATAGGTATCATGATTATTCTTACTTTAATTATGGTCAATTTTTTTAATTTGAAGGGCTGTAATTGATTCCATTAGCATGGATTCTATGAACAGATTCTTAGTGAAGCTTTGTATTAGTGTTAATATATGCTACTTTAGTTGCTTGATGTAGTTGATATATGATCTTTTGTTATTTGCTCTAATTGGATATGTATTTCGTATTTGCTCTGAACTCTTGTTGGTATTTACTGAACTGTTGGTATTTGTATCATTGATAATAGGCTATTTTCTCTGAACTCTTGAGATGTAGGTTTTACAGTACATGGTACGATATACATCCTTGAACCTGCTTCTTACTATTAGAATGTTTATGTTTCATGCAATCTATATATATGATGGGATTGCAACTGCTGTTAGAAAGATTATGATGGATACTGAAAGTCTAATGGATGGTATACCAGTCGACAAGGTGAAATTGTACTATATCTGCTTCAGATTCAAATATCTGGGGCTTTTGTTTAAGAAACAAGTAGCTCAGCCATATTACAAGGAATGAGATACAGAGAAAGATTCAAATAATATGACAAAATATCTGGGGCTGAGCCATATTCAAATATCTGGGACTGAGATACAGAGAAAGATTCAAATAATAGATGAGCCATATTCAAATATCTGGGGCTTTTGTCCAACCGTTCATCTTAACTTTTTGTTTTGTGTTTTTGCATACTGAATTGAATATTTAGAATGATACGATTATGTTTGAATTGGTAGCAACAGAGACTGAGATAAAAATGTTTGAATAGCACTAGTTTGAAGACTACATTTGGATAAAGAAGTAATTAAGCTAATATGACAAAATATATTTTGAAGTTGAACTTATTAAGGTATACACTAATGTCGCCTCTTCTGATTATAAGTTCTTGTTACTGAACTAGCGCTATTACGGTGCTAATTGATTAACCTATAATTGACCAGTACAACAACTAAGAAGATATTAAAATACAAAGTACAAGATATTAAAGCTAAGTTCAAACAAAATACAAAGTACAAACAAAATACAAAGTACAAGATATTAAAAAGTCGGATAATATTATTTTGTTAATACAACATTAAATAGTTATGCACTTTGCCTCATTTGCCAAAGAGAATCCTTGATACGTTCACGCAAGTTAACTCCATTTTGTAAATCAATACCATCAACATTTCCATCTTGCGAATCTTCTTCTTCTCCAATACCTCCAACTTGTGCACCATCATCCACTTGTTGGACTTCAAAATATTCGTCATCTGATATGTTTTGCATTCTATTTTGATGGTTAATAAAATTATGAAGAGTGCAACATGCGCCTACAATTTTAACTTGGTCTTTGAAATCAAACCGGAGCATATCTTTCAAAATATGAAACCGACCCTTGAGAATGCCAAAGGTTCTTTCAACAATATTTCTTAGTTGAGCATGTCGATGATTAAACAACTCTTCTGCATTGTCATATCAATACTCGCCTCGAGCACGAGCCCGATCACGAAATGTTCCTAAATGATATGAAATCCTATAATATGGTGCGAGGAATTGCGGTGTGTTTGCATAACCAGCATCAACTAGATAATATTTACCGGGAGGAACATATAAAGAACCATCTTCAACTGCTGAACGCAATATAATGTTATCATGAGCAGACCCCTCCCACCTAGCAACAACAGCAAGAAAATTACCATCAAAGTCGACGGCTGCCATAACATTTTGCGTGTATTCTTTCTTCCTATTTATAAATCTTTTCTTGCAAGGATCATTTTTATCTGAAAATGCCTTTATGTGCATTCCATCGATTGCACCAATAGCATCCTACAATGTGAATAAAATTACAAATAATTAATATCTTAATTTATATTACTAAAATCTTAAATTTCACTCGTCTAATTTCCTACAATTATATGTTGTACAAGTAGTCTTGAAAGGGAGTATATATATCTAAGTTGTTAAATAATTTAATTTAACACTTGTCTGCGCATATATTTTTATTACATTTTATTATATTTGTTGTGATGTTGTATTAAATTTATTAATGAATATACGGAGATCATTTTTAAAAATGAATGTAACTAGTTTGTGCTCCCTGTAAAATAAAATTAACCAAATTAGTAACAAATATATACCGAAAATACCTTGAACAAACTGTTATGTGTTCCCTCTAGAAGGCTTGGATGGGTTGGGGTATTTGTATTTGGTTGTTTCATATATTTGGATGTTAATTTTCAAACATAACGAAGTACGTTGTGGAAGCATCTTGATACCGTCTCGGTGGAATGTTGGAAGTCCTCTGCAATCTTACGCATTTTTATTGCTTGGCCTATAGATAGCAAAAACATGCCCACTTGTTCTTCAATTATGACATCGCCATTAGCTTGCAATCCCATGGATCGCAACTCATCGCATAAAGTCATGAAATTTTCTGTGCTCATGCGATATTGATCATAGCAACGCTCGTCGTGGCCTTCTAATTGATCCGTAATCATTTGAATCCCACTAAATGGTCTATCGTTCCTCACTGCTTTCCACTCATGCAAGCAAGTTTCAATCTTTGATTCATTTGATTACTAGAATTGACGAACAATATTGCACCCATTAGAGCTAGTTGGTCTAAATCATCATCTAAATCCATGAAAGCCATCAACTGCTTGTCATTGTCCATTGTTCGTCTAAAACTGTGACATATCATACAAACACTACATATTAGCAGTACATCACTAATAAAACTACATTAAGTGCCATTAAAAAACTAATCAAACACTACATGTCTCATTAAAAAACTAAACTCATGTCCCATAATTAAACACTACATGTCCCATATTTAAACTACATGTCCAATAAATAAGTGCCATTAATTAAAACAACATGTCCCATAAAATAACTACATGTCCAATAATTTAAACATGTCAAATCCATCATGGCGGGGTGGTGGTCGAAAGTTGTTTGAGCGTACGAAATTCATCAAGTACGCATCTTGAGGGTCATAAGTGTGGTTTGGGAAAGGTGGATGTTGTGGCTGATGATGGTGTTGGTTCTGAACAATTTGTGCGTATTCCTCAGGAAAAGTATGGGCTATCCAGTTCCATCGATCCTGATCTGTGCCATGCAACCAAATAAGTCTCACACGATGAATTTCGAACTCTTGGATGATTTTAAAATGCAGATCACTCCCAATCGCTGTCATTGTATCCAGTGTTTGCACACACCTCTTCTCAAGTGATTCAGTTCTAGTTTGCACCATTGCAGTCATTATTTCTATTTTTTTCCCAGCAATATTCATTGTTTTCTCAAAGTTGTCAACCATCCTATTGTTTAACTGAAGCTGCTGCGCATTAGTGTCTCTCGCACTCTCAAAATACGCAGTTCTATGGTTGAATGTTTTCTTTATTTTTCCTCCTCTTGATGAAGGTTCACCAGTATCACTACTACTCCTTCTTTTGTTAGAACCAGAACTCCTACTATTTCGCATAGTAATATGATCTGAATCTTGCCCCAACGAACCAGAACCGTAGTACTCTTGATGTACTGTATCATGCTCCAGTATTACACGCTCCCTCACAGATCCAGCAACATCTAGAGTATCGGAGCTACCGGACGAGCTACCATTTACACTGTGTTGGGTATCAGTTCTTTTACCATATTTCCATCGGCCAATTCCTGGAGGGGGCGGGTGCCACAAAGTCTGCTCAACTCCTCAAACCATGGAAATGGTTGTCTCAAGAACTTGAGGTTATCTTGACCCTGCATATTAAAATGACTTACATTTAGTGAAAGAACAGCTATAATTAAAAACATGATTCATGCATATTAGAGCTAAACATTTTTAAGTTGAGTACTTATAGAAACAGCAGTGATGCTCCTATAAAAGTACAAGTTGACATTTTTGCCCCTAAAGCTTTTTTTATGCTTTCAGTAACAAATAGACAGTAAGAAGTACTTATTCATGCTCATATATATGTTACTTTTCATTTTGTTCCCAAATCCCAATTACTAGCAAGTATGCTCCTATTAAGTACAAGTATGCTCATATAACAAGTATGCTCCTATAAAATACTTTTAGTCTGTATCGAATATAAGTTACTGAATACTTAGACTACTATATAATCATGCAAAATAAGTACTTATTCAATATACAGACCTATTCAAATTATTGTGTAACAAATTCCTTAACATTGAAAAGGAATTTTTAGTGTTGTTATTTTTTTACAGTTATGTAGTGAGATAAAAACTTATTTGTATAAGTATTTGAAAATGATGAACATATTGTAACCGACTAAAGCAAACAGGTAGAAAAACACACCTGGATAATGTCTTCTAAATCATCATCTCCAACAGTAAGTTTATTTGTAGTATGATTCCATTGCAAACCACTGTTGTTGGCCAATAGGTGCTTGATAGAACTGTACTGCTGCTTCAATTGCTTAATCTTAGTTCTCATATTCTGTTTTGTACGCTTAGTATTCGGCAGCTTTTCTTTGAAAATCGTGTAGGCTTCAGTGAAGTGATTGTCTCTGAAATTGATGTCATTCTTCCCATGGTTGAGTTTAACTTGTGCTACTGCATCCATTAGAACTCTTGTCTCTGGTGCTAGCCAGTTCTCAACCCTATCCCTTTTAGGGCCTGCACTAGTACCGGCTTCGTTGTTGTTCTGTTGTGCCTTCTTTGAATTTCGGTTCATGGTGCTATGGAAATGCAAGATGATTAAAGCATGAACAGAACTTTAATGCAACAGAGCTTAATGCAACAGAATTTGTGTTGTCCCTTCTTTCAATGCAACAGAACTTTTAAAGCATGAACAAACCGTAAAAAAATAAAAAAAAAATGCATGATGAAACAATGACCAAATAATGTACAAACCCAAGCATTTATATGATAAAGTACAATAAAATGTAATAAGAGTTCAAGGCTAAAGAGGAAAAATGGTACCTTTGCAGGGATGTGACAAAGTAGTGGCAAACTTTCACTAATAAAATGTAGTAAGAAGACTTGAACTCCTACAAAAAATTACAACAGATAATTAATTAAGCTTCGATTAATTTGTTTACAGCAGACTTGAGCCTTTTCTCAAACAAACCTTTGTCACAATAAAATAAGTTTTCACTAATCCAAAATACTTTCATTAAAAAAATCTTTGTCAGAACTTAATAAAAATTACTTTTCACTTAACCAAATTTTTTTTAATAACTTTGTCAGAAGTGTAGTAATGAATTATATGCAGTTCAAATAACTTTGTCAGGATTTCATTCAATTAAATTTACCCATATAGGGTCACTTTGATTTAGCCACCTAATCAGTTCCCTTTGAATGTCTTTTCCAATTTCCTTTTTTTATTTTCTTTGCCCTGACTTATATCGCTTTGCAAAGACAACTAAAAAAATATAAAATGTTGACATATTTATATCTATTAGACAGAACAGATTTAAAAAAACCTCAATTTTACTCAAGGCAAATTGGCAAAAAAAGGAGAAAGGAGGGTTACCTATGGTACTCAATGAAGGCAAAGACTTGTGCAGATTTGTTCACACCACCGGTAGATAGCAGATCTCCTATCTGCAATCAATTGAGAGGAGGAAATTGTATTAAGTTGTCATGCTGGTACAGGAACTTAGAAAATCTCAAGCCAAAATCGTAAGCTTTAATTGAACTTATAGTACTACTCACTTCGATTTTAGTTTCCCCTAACAACAATCCACAAATTACAGTGAAACAAAATGGTAGTAAAAGAGGAAAAATAGCAGCAAAATCTAACCATCACAGCAAGCTACTTACCGGAGGGACTATAGATCGAGCATGTATCCAACAAAGATTATTAAAAACGTGCACAAACAGTTCCAATTTCGTAGGATTTGGTAGCGTAAAAAAAAAATTAAAGAAGGCAGAGAGGGACTCACTCAACGATCCAAAGTGTCGCCGATCAGGGGAAATTGAAGCAATCGCTTGTCAATAGATGGAAGAGGGAAAGAGGAGAGAGAGCTGGATTTCCGATTGTTTGCACAAAGAGAGGTGATCGGAGGTGTGCTGAGGAAGAGAGGTGAAAAGAGAAAGAGGAAAGTTGCGTTGGCAGAGGAGAATCCAAAGAGAGAGATGTCTTTTTTTTCCGTTGGAAGCAATAATGCAGGAGAGAGAGAGATTCGCAATATTTTTTTATAATTTAAATGTACGGAGAAAAATTTCTGTCGGCACACTCGAATTAGAGGCGAATTGCCTATTCCGATCCAATTCCAGTTCCGTTTGGATGAATTTTCTCCGCCAGGAATAGGCTATTCGCGGAATAGGCCTATTTCGGCCCCATCCAAACGAGCCCATACAGTACATCTTTCGGATTTACTATGAAACTTATGCATCATTTATTGTGTAACGAATTTAAAATAACTTCCTTAGAGAATAACAGTATTAAAAGTTGCATGAAAGATCTGCACTGAAATTCTGACAGGTACATTTACTTTTCCTAAGGCCTTGCTCCAGAAGGGATGAACGGAGGCGAAGGTAAGGTAGCTTAACGAAGATAACCTGCTCCCGTGGCTGATGCTGGTTGAATCGACGGAAACTCAAATAAACCACAGTTGCTCAACAGCCTATTTTCGGAGAAGATCAATTACCCCCAAAATCGGGGTGTAACCAAAGAAACCGACCTTTTTACCAACAATGTCCTTGGCTCCACCATTTTTCTTCCAATTCCAATTCAAATTAGAAGGATAATATCGTCTTTCCTTACCAATGGAGGTGTAACCAAAGAAACTGACTATTTTAATGTGGAGCAGCTTAACTCCATTTTCGTTGAACTTCCTTACCTTAGCTTAGCTTTCACTGCTTTTCCGTTCCTTACCTTAGCTCCGATTTCCCTCTTCTGGAGCAGACCTTAAAGTTCTGAGATCGTTTTATGGCATATTAAGTATTTTTGGTACTTATGTTCTTTATATTGATTTTTTGCGCGGCAGAGATTGGTTATTCCTAAATATTTAACGATGGGAAATACTGACTGCTGCAAGACAAAGGGACTTTAAAAGTGTCCGTATATAAAACACTCCAAATCCAAAGTTATACACCATTTTCAATATAATAGTCTCTATCATATTTTATATGTTTTTGAAGAAAATGTTTAATCTGAATGCCGCAGAAGTACGAGAATTGAGTTGTACAGAGGGAACTGAGAGATCAACCTTCAAATAGTCAGACATGTTGTAGTATATCTGACAAGGGTGTATATTAAAAAAAAAAAAAAAAAAAAAAAAAAAAAAAAAAAAAAAAAAAAAAAAAAAACAGACAACAACAGAACGAGAGTGCTTGAGACGTGCTTGGGAGAAGAGGAGGAGGTGCTAGGAGGGTAAAAAGGGAGAGAGAGATATCGAGCAGAAGGGGGAGGAGAAGGCTTGAAATGAAAAATTCACTGAGGAGACCGATGCTGATATAAGCGACTAACTGGGCATGAAATAGTTCTAATCGCTGCTGTTAATTTCTATACGAAATTTAATCGAGTGCGTTCAATCAGGACAATTTATACATTACCAAAAATTTGGAACCAAATCACTAGATTTCATTCCTTGCTTTATAAATATAGATATAGATAATAATTACACAATCTTGCCTGAGGTCGATATACCTCTGGATCTGGTACAATGCACAACTTTATAATAAAAACACACTGCAGAATCACACAGATGATTTTGCAACAAATAAGACAGAAAACACAACAAACATCTCAAAATCTTGCATTGTCTTTCTGTGTATCAGCTGTTCAAATGTACATTGACAAATTAAGAAATTTATTTACGAATGCCTATCTCTATTTCCACTTCCTGTTCTGATTCCTGCTGAATCTCATGCATTTCAATTCCTGATTGAACCACGACATGCCTTTCATTTCCTCCATTTTTAGCTTTGTTTCTTTTCCAAGCTCCCATTAACTTATCTCCTGAGGCTTCATTAGTAGTTTTCTTTCCGTTGAGTTTATTGGCTCTTGCACTCGCAAGCCATTGCTCAAAGGATTCATGAATATGATCTGGGAGTATCGCCTTCTTATAACGGCTTCCCATCTTCAAATAAAACCATAAATAAAAAAACAGGACTGAGATAACTCAATTAAAAAATGAGTATTGCGCAGTAGCTAGACAACACTCACACACACACCCCAATATAGAAATTTCCTTCCAATTTCAAGGAATTTGGATGGTAATCCATAAAAGAAAGAAATGTCCTATGTATTGTCCCAAAATTTCATTATTTTGTAGTATGTTATATATGAAATTCTATATATAATAATGTAGGTTTCGACTCACATGAGAAACAATTGCATATAAAGGCAATGTGCTGTAGCTACAAACAACCTGAACGATCACACTGCAAAAATAGGAAAATTGTTAGAAAGTCAAAGCTATTTGTTAACAGTTTCCTCCCTTTGTTCATTCTCTTTTCTCTCTCTTTTTCTTCTTTTTTTTTTGTCTCTGGGTTTGGGTTGGGGGGGGGGGGTTGTACCTGAACACAAGTCTAGGAATGATATAAGCAGAGTTCCCCATGATGCAAGAATCAAAGCCGTATGCTGTCTGGAAGCAGTATGATTTTGTTAGAATAATAAAGATGGTGAAAAGATAGGGGCTTACACCTTTTCTTCCCTCAAAGGACAAAACTAATGTTTCCTAATTTGGTATAGCAAGTGGTCATGTAAATGAATGATCATCACAAAAAAAGCTATAATTAGACTGGTGAGGGGCTGAAAGTCATCTCTTGCATAGGAAACCAGAGAAGCGTGAGCCCTTTCTTGTGGTTGTAACAAAAGTGTAGGTTGTAGTCATTCAAAAATTCCAAATTGGTCATTCAATACAGGCCATTGTACGAATAGGACAATAGGTTGTCTTCATCTATTCTATCAAAGCTAGCTTTATATAGAATAATGTGTTACCAATATCCAGAAGAAATAGGCGATCTCAAAGGCATTTTGGAAGAGGATGTAATGGATGAAAAAAAGAACCAATCTGGGGCTCTTAAACCAGAAGAGGTCATCAGAAGGAATCACTACTAGCTCGCCAATTATTGCATGGTGCTGATCAACCACCTTTTTTGCCAAGTCGCTGATTATGTGCTCCAACTTTGCCCCCAGTATAAACAAGAGCTACATAACATCATATAAGTAATGAAAATTAGAAATTCTGCTTTAAAAGTTATTATTGACTAACAACTTGTTATGCATTTATTGGGCACAACCAAGCTGGACTTTGGCACCACAAAGTTCTAGGTATTAGGAAAGTAATTTACTGATATCATTCAGGGACTCTTTTGATGTTATCTGGAATGGTTTTTTTTTAGATCGGATGGACAGACTGGAAAATTAGGGCCCTTTCCTTAGAAGGAATAACAGAAGAATTCATTCCCTCTGGTTTTGGCTAAGAATTGTCTCTGTCTGGTCATGATGTATGGAAAGCCATCATAGCTAATGTACAAATACCATCCTTATACAAGACTGGCAGCACAATACATCATCTGATATTGTTTTAATGTTTGATACTTTGATCATTTGATGTTGACTGCATTGGGATAACAGATCATACCATAAAAGGAACAAATGAAATCCAGAAGTATGCATGCCAACCTGCATAAAGATTGTAAGATTTTGTAAATATAAATCTTTTATAAATTGTCTGTAGTTTTTAAAGAACAAGAATGTGTTTCTGTACCCCTGTTTGAGCTTCGCAGATATTGACTGGTTAACATTAAATTAGAGTGATATGTAAGTTCGCGTGCCAATTTATTTCTGTTATGAATTAATAAACCGTTTCCATTTATATTACGTGGTCATACCTAGTCTTTTTACTGCTGTAACAGTCTAGAGGAAGGTTACTGTGTAACGGAGAAAACTCAAAAAGACCAACAGCTGTTATTGTGCTTGTGAGGATTTGAACTGGTCATATCTTAATATTTACCAGTTTCCTCTGTATCACAGGAGCAATACGTAATTACAGTAGTTTATTCCTGATTTCAGTCCAAGAAAATTACCATTAACGTTTAATAGTAAGAATATTATGACTAGAGCCCACAGATACCAGCTGCAATTAAAAGGGAAAACAAATATTAGAATCTTACACACTCTATGTTTATAACTTATCCTAGGATTTTCATAAGATAGAATTCATGTCAAATGATGTATTGCTTGATAAATACCTGATTCCAACGACCTTCTTGAAATCAATTTCAAGGGCCCTTATCATATATTTGTAAAAGTTGAACTTTGGATTCCAGCTATGATGCATCTGAGGAAAAGAAAAACTGTACATAATCAGTTAAAAACTTAAAGCAAGTCAAATCTCGTAACTTTCTAAATGATTTGTATTTTAGCATGTAATGAATAAAATTGATATAATATTCTGCAACTTTGAATTTTAGATACATATATAACCTCCATTATTATACATAGTTGTTTAGTTAATTAGGAAAGAAAGAGTGAACTATGCAGTAAAATTATTTTAGAGAAATATACACAAATTACCATTATAAATCCGAGTCTCATTGTTCTGTAGTCGTCTATTGTAATTGTACCATAGAATTGTTTGCCAAAAGAATGCTAAATTAAGAACCAAGTAGCCATTAATTAGTACATGCATGACTTAACATATTTTGAAATTATAACATGTATAATAAAATAAGTTGTCTCTTACCATCCAACTGACAATTTCATTCTCTTTGAAACGTTTCTTGATGAATGGGAGCTCACGTACATGTGAAACCATTTTATCCGCTGCATGTTAATTTGGTTCTATGAGATATATAAAATTAGTTACAAGAAATTTACTATTTCCTGATTTTATTTTTTTTCTTGAAACTTTTATTATGAGCACCCCCTTAGTTAAACAAAATTGTACCATTTAGGTTTTAATTTCAAAATGTCTTTAACGGCACTACGCAATGAAAAAAAAAAATGCATGACCCCCTAGTGCGTAATAATAGAAGATGAGGAACAAACCAGTGTCATCCTCTGCTTGGATTTTGGCCTCCCAGCTCTTCCATTCTCTCATCTTTTGGGAAAAGAGGGGGGAAAAAAAGGAATGTTATAATGATTTACCACACTACATGAAGGGATGAGATTTATATTTGTGCATACTGTGTGGATTTCTCAAATACTTTTTTGTACCACAACCAAGATTATCTTATTTACTTCCTCTGCCAGCGCAATGATGATTCGTTTTTACTTCTATATTAATTAAAATGGTAAGCTTAGACTATACAATGATATTTCTGAGGTTATAAAGAGTGATACAAGAAATGTACTGTACCTTAGTTATTCCTAAAACAACTGTTATGAGGCTGAGAACCACATGAGTCAATGCCAAAACAAAGATAAATATGTGCAACTGGTGTATCGCCTCAAGCGATAGCAGAGGAACTTTTCCCTGAAAAAAGATCAAACTGAAAAGTCTAAAATCCATAATTATATAGGAAAAGTTTTATAAAATAGTATCCATAATTGCAACTCTTAACTAAGGCTGACAAAGTGAGGGCAGATATGTTGACATAATACATACATTTTTGCAATGACCTGACCCTTTTGATCCACTGGCCAGAAGCACTCTCATGCCAGTAAAATGCAGAGGAAAATTTGTTTGGTAATGCTGAATTGAAGATACATGAGAAACTGCATCGGCTGATTGTCTCTTGCATGGAAGTCCATGGAGCATCCAACTCTCTTTTATGCATATTCGTTGTATAGAGCCTTGAAATGCCGACAGTAATAGAGAGATGAAGCCAAGAAGCATAAGCTCTGTTGCAAATCATAATGATTTAAAATGAGAGAACTTTTTTTACAATTTATACCAGGGGAATATTGGATTTTGTTGAACCTGTTAGGCCAGATTTCTCAGGACGAAATTATCAAGATTGAATATATTGCTTAATAGACTGCAATAAACCACAGATAGAGACTATCTGGTAATGGAATTGAGGGGAAGACAGAGAGGTTACAACTTACAACCTTCTTGTACTTTCAGCAACGCTTCAAACAGGGCAAATTTTTTTGTAAGCTTGAGTGCCTGAAGAGAATCAAAAGCAGCAACAAGTATTAATAATATTAAGCTTTTACTACTGAATATAACGCCTACTGTTTAATTTGTAATGTTGAAAGAAACAGTACCTCTTGCTGAATTCTTTTGAAGGACTAAAAGGGATTGACTATTGTTAGCTTATTTAGATTAAAATATTTTAATAATAATTAATAATCTTAGGTCTTATTTCGGAGTGGCAGGTTCGCATAAGTTTCATACAGAATCAGTACCATCCCGCTCTAAAATTAGCACTAATCACTAGAGAAACACCAAAATATTAGGCAATTATGCCCAACTTTCACCGTTGAACAAGATTATTTTGTTAATTCGCATTATTTTCTCAAAAAACACAAATGGTAGCTAACTGTTACCATCATAACTGAAAGAACAGGTTTATTTGTCTGGTTCTTACTGGCACAAGGGCTTTGTATTAGTAACTTATTTATGTTACTCGTCCTCGGACCTAATGGAGTTTACCTCAGCCAGGCAAAAATATCCAATTGGTCGTCCAACCTTAAAGTCGCAGAATGAAGCACTGCTTGCCAAATGGATATGGAAATTGATGGCGGAACATCAGTCATTATGGGCGGCCACGGTCCAGGAAATCTATGGGACCACAGAGATTGAAACACTTGTCAACTCTGATCATATTTCTTATGGTCTGAAAGACATATTACTTTCAAAGTCCCTAGTGCTAGCTTCGACAGAACCTAATTCAGATCACTCATTTAGATGGAGGTGGACGACCAATGGCATTTTCACCTCTAAAAGCGCTTACACGCTTTTAAGGGACCCGGGCATGAGATCTTCTTACCACTCACTGCTATGAAAAGCACGAGTGCCATTGAAAACAAAAATTTTCTACTGGTTGGCAATGAGGAATAGGCTCAATACTAGAGAAAATATGTTCAACAAAGGCTGGCAAGTTACAAGAATATGTCCTATGTGTCAAAATAGCACTGAATCGGGTCTGCACCTTTTGGTGCAGTGTCATTTTGCCCTTATGATCTGGGATGTCTTCCTTATCCAGGGGCCTCAACATACTGAACTTGGCGACATAGGAGAATTTTGGTTGCGGAATAGACAACTGACAAGGCCGGCCTACTTGAACAATTGTGACACAGTTTGGATAGCTGTAATGTGGAATATTTGGAAGATGCGTAATGTGATCATCTTCGATGAGAAAAGGATAAATTTTCATGAAACGGTCCGAAAGACGATCCAAGATATTGGAGAGTGGTCAACTCACTGTTAATATTTCTTATTACTTCTAGTTCTGATGTAATTAGGTTAATTGTGCAGTTTGATTTTTTTTTTCTTTTTCTCTTTCTTTATTTTGAACTTGTATGAATACAAATTCGTTCAATGAAAATTGTAGGCGAGACTTGTCTCCCTACCTTCAAAAAAAAAATTTCTCATTGTTAAAATTTCTCGTTGAGAAGAATCGAACAGGAAGTGAACTTAAAAAGGGTATTATCTTTTATAAGACTGATCATTTTGCAATACTTCTCCATACATCTTAAATTCTCAATATAATGCTCTCCTACATACCTTTCCAACATAGTGAAGGAAGCGCTCAAAGAAGAGAGATATGATGAGGATAACTGCGCATACACTCGCAATAATCCATGTCGGTGTGAATTCAAGTAAAGCACCTCCTTCACCGCCACCTCCTGACATTGCTGACACTTATATTTGATTGTTATGTGCAATTACGTACTCTATGAAGAGGCTCCTTTCAGTTGTTCGATATAGGAATTTAGAGGAATGCCTGATACCTTTCTTTGACTATTAAGTGCAATGACGAAATGTATGAAGAGGTTTTTTCCAATGGTTGGATATTGGGAATTATATAGGAGGTTAAAGGGAGGAGAATATGTAGAGGTTTTCCACATGGGGTTTACAACTTATTATTGTCACCGTACCTAGATTTTGCCTGGGTTGTGTTATAGTAAAAAAATTGACTAATAAATAAATCAATAGAAAAAGAAATTAAGAAAGGAAAACAACGGACGAAGAATTGAGGGGTGCTGGTTGGTTCTGGCTCCACACCTTTAAGGCTTTATTGAACTGTTCATTCTTCTTCTTCGTCGTCTTTTTTAACATTATCTTACATGTTTCTCTTTTGTATTTGTCTTGCAACATTATCTTTTACAAGTTCCATCATTGAGAGCATTATGTTGTTGTCTTAGGATATTGAAGTTTATTTTCATCATTATCAACATATTAATTGCAGATTTGTGGAAGGTAACAAATAGGGCTGAAAGTTTTTCGTTCCGCACCGTTATTTCGTTTCGTTTCGTCCAGGCGAAACGGTTAACGAAATAAATTTCTATTTCGTCTGGTTTAACGAAACGATTAACGAAATTGAAACCTGTTTCTTCCCTGTGTAAATTACGTAAATTTCGTTCGTTTCGACTGTTTCAGCATTGCGAAACGATTAACGAAAGAGTAAATCTGTTTCATCACCAAAATGAAACGGTTAATGAAATACACCATTTTCGTTCCGTTTCTAACGTCTTTCACCCCTAGTAACAAATTTATATTCGACCAGTTTTTGGTCTAGTGGCAAAGAGCAACGCAAGTGAAAGTTGTAGGTTTGAAATCTGACCGAAATATTTTTTCAATTAAGTTGTAGAACTCGACTCCATCTTATCTTGAAAAAACAAATTTATATTCCACCGTGTAAGCTGGTTCTTTAAACATGTCACATGTGATCCTTAAGCAAGAATTGTAGAGGATGCCTACTATGTAGACCCTGTAAGGTGGTTCTTAAAAAAGTAATGCGCGTTTTCATGTGATCCTTTTGAAGATCTCTATTTAGCCCCATATATAATTCTCTATTTGCTTCAAGGTCTCTTATTGAAGAAATCGTTTGTTGGCACTCTATTCAACGTGACGTGGACATTGTCTGTGGAATAAATTGGTGTCTCACTCATTATAAAAAATTACATAAGCTGATTCAATCCTATATTATTAAGTAATTTAGTTCTAACCCCGTAATGTTGATAGATGACAATATAAATGAAATTTTATAAATTTAATCGTTGATATAATAGGTACATTTATTTCGTAATAAAATGAATTGTCAATGAGCATCTAATTTATTAACTATATTATAATGTTTTTATTAAATTTATAGATCTGATTGTACCAATTTATAATATTTAGTCAGCATGTTGATATCGTCATCATGATAGTAATAATTTTCATTCACTCCAAAAATTTATTGATGGCTATGACCAATTGTTATTACAAACAAAAGAAGGTACCAAAGTGTAAACTTGGCATCGCAGTGAAAAGAGGCACGTCTCCAGGACCTTTGTTTCTTTGCCTAATATTGCATATGCCGGCCACCTTTGTTAGATTTCTTTTAGAAAGGACTGTACCATAACCCTTTATTGATGTAAAGTTACTACAAGATAATATTTGGACATAATTTACCAAAAAAGAACAAAAGAGACGATGAAAAGAACTTTATTCTTCGTGAATATATTATAATATATGAATAGTATCACATCATCCTTAAATAAGTTTAAAATTACCCTAAGGTTTCTTCAAAAAAGTTATAAATTATAATTATTTATAAATTATCAGACTTTAACTATACTGATAAAGAGGGAAGACTAGTAGACACGAATATGACAATGTATTATAAAACGTTTTAACAGATAATAGTGTCTTGACAGTTATAGAGCAATTACCAAAATACAAATTAATATCCGAATTAATTAGACCTTTCTCCGCTGTTTTACAATTAAGTCTCTGGGTCTTTTGTTATTACAAAAACATTGATGGCATATTGTGCGGATTTTCCTTTTTCCTCCTGAAAATTATAATATGACATATAGTCTCGTTATTTCATAAAAATACCTATTAATTATGTATTAATATCTATTTATCTATAAATTATCATTATATACTGACACGTTATTATATAATTAAATTTATATGAATTTATATATAAATTCTATTCATAAATATAATATTTATAATATTTGTATATTACTGATTATATATGAAATATATTTATATATCAATGTTTACTACGTTAACATATTAATTATATATACTTATGACATTAATTGACATGAACTTATATATGAATAATATAATAACAAACTTATAATATGTTGATGATGTAAGAAATTTTAATAATGTAAATAAGAAAGAAAATACATAGTTGATAAAAACATTTGCGTACGGCACGAGAAATTTGTTACTGATAATTGATCCTGGCTAGGTTTGTTCTTATCATGGAACACCCGATTTGCAGCGAGAAAGGTAGCGCATGTATTGTCGCACCAACGAGTAGGATTATCGGTTAATTGAATATGAACTTTCTTTGCTATTTTTCATACTTCCTCTCAGAATCCCAAAATCTTGTATTGCATGCTTTTCTGTACATTAATTGTTTTAAAATACCTTCATTAATTAAAAATTTTATTTATGAATGCCTATCTCTATCTCTGTTTCCTGTTCTGGTTCCTCTTGAATCTCATGCATTTCTACTCCTGATTGAGCCACAACATGCGTTTGATCACCTCCATTTGTAGCTCTGTTTCTATTCAAAGCTCCCCTCAACTTATCTCCTGCTGTATCTTCATTGGTAGTTTTCTTTCCCTTTAGCTTATTTTTCTTTGCAGTTGCAAGCCATTGCTCGAAGGATTCGTGCATGTGATCTGGAAGTATAGCTTTCTTAAAACGACTTCCCATCTACAAATAAAATAAAATAAAAAATAAAAAGAGGAGTGAGATTCGTCAATTATAACTTACACAGTGCACTTCACATACATATACATATATATATATATATATATATACTATTATGTTTGTACTTCATCTTTTGTGGAAATTAGCATGAAACGAAGAAATTAATATCCTATTAGTTAAACTTATATTTAATGGGCAGTTAAGGTATGTATGAAATTCTGTAATAATATAGGATTCAACTCACATGAGAAACAATTGCATATAGAGGCAATGTGCTGTAGCCACAAACAACCTGTATGATTACACTGTAAAAAATAAGGAAACTGTTAGGAAAATCCGAACCACATGGAGCATAACTTTTAAACAGTTTTCTTCATTTATTTTAATTTATTATTTTTTATGGGTTTGGTGTGTGTGTGTGTGTGTGTGTTGGGGGAGGGGGGGGTTACCTGAATATAAGTCTAGGAATGATATATGCAGCCTTCCCCATGATGCAAGAATCAAAGCTGTATATAGTCTGGCAGGAGACCACTTTGTTAAAATAGATATAGCTATGTATAATCTTGCATAATGAAAAGATAGGGGCTTCATTCTTTAATTGTTGGATAAGAAAAATATTTTCTTAACATTGTTAAAATTTCAAAATTAGTCATTTGGGGCACTGGATGTTAAACAAAGTAACAGCCATAGTGGCAGGAATGGCCGGCTTTAGTGGGGTGTAGTGATCTTTTTTTCCCCCCTTTTTTGAAATAGGTGTCTTCATCCATTATATAGAAGCATTACATATGATGCGAGCTAGAATTGACAAAAAATAAGTATATATATATAGTTATTACCAATATCCAGAAGAAATAGGCGGTCTCAAAGGCATTTTGAAAGAGGATGTAGTGGATAAAGAATAAGACCAATTTGGGGCTCTTAAACCAGAAGAGGTCATCAGAAGGGATCACTACTAAGTTGCCAATTATCGCGATATGTCGATCTACCACCTTTTTTGCCAAGTCGCTGATTACGTGCTCCAACTTTGCACCCAGTATAAACAGGAGCTTCACAAAATTAAACATATACATAGTATGAACAGCTTCTTATGCAATTATTGGAGGAATTTGGAATGTATTGCTTTCCTAGCTGGACTTTGGCACTACAAAGTTGTGGTTACTCTGACTCTTTCACAGGAAAGCAAGACCCTGCTATTATTAATTCTGGGGGGCCTTTAGTCTGATCTGAATTGTATCCTTTAGATCAGATAGTCTGGACTTGATAAGAAATGTCTTCTTCCATAGAAGGAATAACAGTTGAATTTTATTCCCTCTGACTCTGACTCGGTCAGGATTTTTTTTTTTTTTTTGTCAGGATTAATGAAAAGCCAGGACATAATGGATCTACTAATACCATCCTGGTACAGGGCAGCTGAGGAGATCAATTTAGTATAGTGGTTTTGTTTTATGTTGAATGTATTGGGGTGATTAATGACAGATCATACCGTAAAAGGAACAAATGAAATCCAGAAATATGCATGCCAACCTGCATAAATAGTTGGAACTTTGTAAGGATTTTATTAAATATATCTTTGACTAGGCAATAGGTAATAACTTAATGTACTTCAGTCCAAGAAAAGAACCATTGACATTTAATAGCAAGAATACTATAACAAGAGCCCACAGGTACCAACTGCAATTAGAAGGAAAAAAAATATTAAAACCTCATGTACTCCAATTATTGTAAGATTTTCATCAGATACCATTCATGTCAAATGATATATTGCTTGAGGTGCTTGCCAATTACTTACCTGATACCAACGACCTTCTTGAAATCAGTTTCCAGGGCCCTTATCATATATTTGTAGAAGTTGAACTTCGGATTCCAGCTACAATGCATCTGCGAAAAAGAATGTAAGAATATTGTAGGTAATCAGTCAAATATTTAAATCAGCCTAATCAGGTAACTTAAATTAAAAAAAGAATAAAAGATTTATATTTTAGAATGCAATAAAATAATTTGCTATAATATTCTGTCAACTTCAGTTTTCTAGATACACATTTAACCCTCTGTTAATTAATGTACATAGTTGTTTCGTTAGAAATGAAATTGTGAGATACTGAGTAATATAATTATTTTATACAGGAAATTAAAATGAATACAATCTTACCATTATGAAACCAAGCCTCATTGTTCGGTAGTCGTCTATTGTAATTGGGCCATAAAATTGTTTGCCGAAAGAATGCTAAATTAAGAACGAAATTAACATGTTAGTGCATGGTTTATACTATCTGAGAATTTTAAACAATATAATATGTTATATGTATAAAAAAATTAATATCTGCTTACCAACCAACCGACAATTGCATTCTCTTTGAAACGTTTCTTGATAAATGGGAGTTCTCGTACATGTGAAACCATTTTATCCGCTGTATGTTAATTTGATTTTTTATTAGTTATATTAAATCATTTTGGAAGAAATGTACTATTTCCTAATTGACTTTTTTTCTTAACTTTTGTTATGAGCACCTCTTAATTAAGCATAATCGTAACATTTTGGTATTAGTTGAGAAAGCCTTGTAATGGTACTGCACCTGATCAGTAAGTTTCAGTTTACCAATATAATTGCTAATTAAGAGCTCAAACCAGTATTAATACACAATTAGATATAAGATATGGAATAAACCAGTATCATCCTCTTCCTGGATTTTGGCCTCCCAGCTCTTCCAATCTCTCATCTATTAGAACAATAAAAAAATTGCAATTATTTAACACACCCCCGGAAGATACTTTTTTTTTTAATTCTACACACTGTGATTTACTCAAACACTACTCTTACCACTACCAAATTCTTTTATTTACATCATTATCTACTGCTATTTTTTCCCCTTTTTTCATATATATTTTAATTTTAAATGGTAAGCATGGTGGTACAGTAATTTTTCTTAGGAACTGAATAAGACTGAAACTGTTGTGTACCTGAGTTATTCCTAAAACAACTGTAATGAGGCTGAGAACCACGTGTGTCAATGCCAAAAAAAAGATAAATATGTGCAATTGGTGTATCGCCTCAAGTGAAAGCAGGGGGACTTTTCCCTGAAAAAAGATCAAACTAAAAAGTGTCAGATTTATAATTCAATGGGAAAAGTTGCACAAAAAAATGGGAACATAATAATGCATACATTTTTGCAATGACCTGACCCTTTGGATCCACTGGCTAGAAGTGTTCTCATTCCGGTGAAATGCAAAGGAAAATTCGTTTGATAATGCCTAATTGAAGATAAATGAGAAACTGAATCAGCTGGTTCTCTCTTGCATGGAAGTCCATGAAGCATCACACTATCTTCAATGCATATTCGTTGTATAGCGCCTTGAAACACCGAGAGCAATATAGAGATGAAGCCAAGAAGCATAAGCTCTGGTGCAAATCAATATAATATAAAATGAGAGAATTTTTTTTTTCTTATGAAGAACGTTGGGGGTATATTGGATTGTGTTAAACCTGTTAGGCCAAAATTTTTTTAGCTGAAATCTTTAAGCTTGGTTATATTACTTAGTAGATTGCAACTAACAAAAGTTGCAGATATCTGGTAACGGAACTAAATGGGAGAAAGAGAGAGGCTACAACCTTCTTTTACTTTAAGCAAAGCTTCAAACAGGGCAAAATTTTTTTTATGCTTGAGTGCCTAAATAGAATCAAAAGCAGCACAAATTAAATATTCTCATACTGGATATGGACCACCTACTGTGAAATTGTTTGATGTAAGAAAAAAGGACCGTTTACTAAATTTTTGTAAGGGACAACACAACAGGGTATGACCAACTATTATATAGCTTAATTCAACCAGCAATATAATATATAGTAATTGATTCTCTTAGGATTTATTTGTGCTGGCAGGTTCACTTAATTTTCATACAGAATCAAGTACCCTTCGGTTCTGATATTAGCAGTAGAACTGAAACCATGATTACTCGAGCAACACTAAAATTAAATATGAAAGCGTTATACCCAAACAGCACTGGTGAAGAAGACTCTTTTTTATTACTGGTATTTTTTTATTTTTATTTTTTTTGACAACAGAATAGGAGCTCATTGGTACCATCTTAACTGGCAAAAGATACTTGGTACCAGTGAGAGTAGAGCCATGTTTGTCTGGTTCTTACTGATAGGAGCTTTGCTTTAATACCAAGTTTAAGTTTCAGTCCCGTGTGACTGTGTCCAACTGAAAGAGAGACATTATTTGGACTATTTGGTCAAAATTTTCTCACTACTAAATCTTCTTAAAAAAGAAAGAAAAAAAATAAATAAAAAATTAAAAAATTTGTGAACTTGAAAGTAAAGTAGTTTTTTTATAAGACTCGAAATTTTTTCAATACTTTTCCATACATTTGAAACTGTTAATATATATAATGCTCTCCAACATACCTTTCCAACATAATGAAGGAAGCGCTCAAAGAAGAGAGACATGAAGATGATAACTGCACACACAATTGCGATAATCCATGTTGGGGTGAATTCAAGCGAAGCACCTTCACCGCCCCCGCCCGCCATTTCTGATACTTTTCTTTGATTGTTACGTGCGATGAACCAATACGAAGAGGAACCTTTCAATTGTTGGATATACAAAAGGATTATATAGGAGGTTAGGGGGGAGAGAATAGAAGCTTCGACATGGACTTGTAAAAATCATGATTGCCAGCGTACCTAGGTTGTGTTGTATTTAGTAAAATTATTGACCAAAAAATATAAAGAAAGGAAAAATAACGACAAAGAAATGAGCGGTGCTGGTTGGCTCTGGCTCCTTACCTTCCATCAGGGGAACCGTATTTAAGATGGGTAGAGGGCAGGTGCCCAGGCCGAAAAATATGAAAGATGGGTAGAGTGCCCATCGCTATCCATGGCTTTAAGATGAAATCGTATGTACTGGATACGGTGGCAGGTGCCCAGGCCGAAAAATTAAAATTTAAACATTTGATATATATATTTCTATCTGGTGCCTGGGTTAAAAAAAAATAGTGTCCGGGTTGTCCTGTGGATTGTGCGTTTGTGTCTGTGTGTTGTATTTTTTGGTGATTGATAGAGAAGTAAAGATCATGAAAAAGTGATTAAGTTTATCAAAAAGATGAAGTATTTTGTAATATTACTTTTGGGAAGGGGGTTAGTGGGTTTAGAGCTTAGTGGGGTTACGGTCAGTGGCGAAGCTAGGATTTCACGTCAGCAGGGTCCATAAAATTTTTTTGCTGAAAAAATATTTGTACGATAATAACATAATGTTAAATTAAGCTTTTAAAAACTCTATTTTATCCGTTGTATCTAGATTTTCATTTATATCGCACAACGGTTTTATCTATTTTATCATTGTTATATCGTTATACAATCGTTTTATCGTCGTTTTATTATCGTTAAATACTAAATCACCACCCAACCACTAAACCACACAAAAATTACATTTTAATACCTTGCATCTAATATAGACATAGTATAATAATAATTTTAAAATAAACAACTCTAAAATAATATCACATAAATAAACATGAGAAACCAAACATCTATTATAATAACAACATAAAATCTAGAATAATATCTAATATATAAAATAATAATTCAAGAGTCAATGATCATTCATCCAAGACTTTCCTATTCTATTATTAGTTTTATCTTAAAAAGATTCATGGCGGAGGAAGAAAGAAGACGATGTATTAGGACAAATACGACATGGGTCTATGTGCGATATTTACACAATTCAAATCAAACATGACATGTCCAGCTGGGTCCTTCAAATTTTTGAGATGGGTCCTAACTTCTTATATATATTTTTTTTTTATTTACAAATCGTATTAAGGTGCATGTAAATTATTTTTTTCAGGTGGGTCCAGGGACCCACCAAAAATAACGTGGCTTCGCCACTGGTTACGGTTAGCTAGCCAAACGTGTTGGGTTTAGCGAGTTTAGCGCTAAACTCAAGATTCACGAAAACCAAGACAAATCAATATTTTCTTCCTTTCCCACCCAACTAATCTTACTAAATCCAACATATCACACCAAGCAATATTACTAAACTCTCTAATCTCACCTTTTCACCTACTAAACCCACTAAACCCGTCGTTCCCAAAAGTACCTATATGTTTAGAATGATTTTTTTTTAAAAAAAAATTATCATTTGATTTATTTTTTAAAAAAAATTATCATTTGATTTATTTTTTAAAAAAAATATTTTTATTATATTATAATTGTGCCTGCCTAAAAAAATTTCCTACATCCGCCCCTGCCTTCCATTGAACTGTTTATACGTCTTTTTTTTATAATTTTTGGCATGTTCTTGCATCATCTCATGTACCTTTCTCTCTTGTACTTGTCATGTAATATTGTCTTTTATAATTTCCATCATTCAACGTATTATGAGATTGTGATAGGATGTTGACGTTTGAAGACGAGATGAGTTAAGAGAGGTGGAATTTCTCTTTCGTTTTTATATGCAATCCTCAAAATAAAATAAAAAATAAAAAAAAAATGGCAATGACACTATGACAGAATCGCTTGGATATGTTTAGGTACCAAAGGCAGATATTACGTCAGTGTATTGCAGAGATCTGAAATATATAATTGTATAGGATACCAGTTATGTTGACCATTTAAGTGGTTATAAAAATTAAAAAATGTATTGCGCGTTTCCGCATGATCCTTAAAATTTTAAGTACGAATTGTAGAGGATACCAAATCTGTTGACCATTTCAGCCGATTCTTAAAAAAGTATTTCGCTTTTCTTCCGTATTAACCTTAAAAGTTTTAAGATCTCTATTTTATTTTTATTTTTAAACCCTAAAGTTTTATTTTTCATCAAAAGTGTCTTCATGTTCAAAGTAAAATCGTGTGTTATACAACATGATGTGGACATCCATTGTGGAATTAAATCTAAATTGGGTCTTAGTCATTGTGTTTGGATAGAGAGGAATAATCTATTCGCGTTGGTATTTTGATTTTTAAATTTGTTTTTCAAATGCAAAATTGGAGTTGAGAATCAACTTTTGGTCTAGTCCCAAAGAGCAATGTATTTTCACTGGAGGTCGCGGGTTCGAAACTCGACTGAGGGTCCTTTGTGAAATTTAATTTCTAAATAAGTTGGAGGGTTTGACCCAATCTTATCTTAAAAAAAAAAAATGCAAAATTGGGTTCAAAATATTGTATCTCTCATTAAGCCTTCAAAAAGTTAAAATGACAGTGTTCTCACATTAGATTGTTATTACGATTCCAACTCTTCATTCAAACGAACAGTGTAAATTTTTATTGAACATATGCTAATTCCGTAAGATAACATAAAAATTAATATTGCCAATCCCTTAATATTGAAATAAAGAATAAAGAATAAACTTATTTTGAGTTTTAATATTATGTAAAAAAAAAGTTCATCGATATCATATAATAAATTGTCAATGTGCATTGAATTTTAACTATATTATCGTATTTTATTAGAAAAATATATATATATATATATATCCGATTCACATCCAATATTTGAAGCATACTTAAGTAAAACAGAACAACAATCTACAATACTACAACTCTACAAGTACAAACTTAAAGTGCCTTCAATGTAAGTCGTTCAACATTTTCTTTCCTTTTCTTTAATTTTGGTATAAAATTATAGCTCCCGTCATGACATGGACTTACTGTAGAGTAGTAGGAGAATGATGGATACTGTGGATAATGGAGCTCTTCATACGGCCGAAAATATAATTATACAGCATTTACGCACGTCTTGTCAAGTTTCTGTTTAACTCCTCTGTCTTTGAAATTAAACTGCAACTTAATTAGAAGTGCGTAAATAATATATTGAAAACAATAATTTTTCTAAAACAAAAGAGCCAAGAAGGGGTTAAATAACAACAATAATTAAGACGAGTACATTCTATACATATGTAATTCTCTCAGTTTAAATGTAACCTTACAAAACTAGAAATATCACACATAGGTAGATCTTAAAATTTGACATCGTCATATATATGTTATTATCCTTGACACATCTCTATATTACATTTTTTTTTCTCTCTATTTTGCTCCGCAATGATTTTCTCAAAAAAAAAAAAAATATGCGAAGATTTAAGCAAAACAGAGGGCATCAAGGAGACACGGAGACGCAAATAGTATGAAAAACGAAGTATGTTTTCTTGTCAGTTTATTTATGATGAACTCCCCCCTAAATTTTTTGTGGTTATTTCTTCTATTTCCGAGTCGGTTTTGGTCTCTTTTGGTTGATTTTCACGACTCGCACCATTTGTGCCTACTCTTTGTCTAGCTCTGACATCATCTAACCAGCTTTCAAGGCACTCTTGCACATGGTCTTCAAATATTGCTTTCTTGAATGAGCTTCCCATCTTAAAAATTTAGAGAGAATAAATATATAAATGATTTTTAAATTTTATAATGCATTATCAATTTTATCTGAAAAATTGAAAGTGTTATTTATTGTTAAAGTTTTTCATCCACTTATCCAAAATTGGTTCTCTTTTCATTATCCTTCAACATACTAGATAGAGATGCACCTCAAAGAATCCATGTCATATAGATATTAACAATAAGTTTTAGCATTGGTTTGGCATTGTACTTCATTGATTATGACATTAACTGGAAAGCTCATAAAATATATAATTTCAACTTTTTGTCTTAAATGCATAATTATTTATTTATTTATTTATTGCACTAGTTCTTAATTTGTTATGTATTTCAACTCACATTAGAAACAATGGCATATAGAGGCAAAGTACTGTAGCTACAAACAACCTGTACAATGGCACTGAAAAACAATTGTGAAAAGAATTAAATGAAATTAGAATTTTGATACCAACAATTTATATTAAATAAAGTAATACTAATTTTAGGTTGACAACCAGAAAAATAATAATTTGATGTTTTTACCTGAAAACAAGTCTTGGGATTATATAGCTTGCAGCCCCCATGATGCATGAATGGAAACCATAGGATGTCTACAAGAATAGAACTACTAACCATTAAGTGATTCCGACTTATACAAAAATTTTGGTCTTATTTAATGATTATTCAATATGAATAGAAATCATGAAACAGAGTAGGATATTGTGAACAGAGAGAACGTGTGAATTTCAGATTATGCTTAAAGACTAATTAGAAAATCACAAACAACAACAAAAAAAATCATCTGATAATGTACACTTGCGATCCTTAATTTACTGGTATAAATTAATTGATCATACTAGGATCCAGAAGAAGTAGGAGAGCTCAAAAGCATTTTGAAAGAGGATGAAGTGAATCAAGAAGAGAACAATCTTCGGTTTGCCAAACCAGAACAGGTGATCTGAAGGGGACACGATCAAATCGCCTTCAATGGCTGTGTGCTTCTCCACCACCTCACGTGCCAAACACGTGATTATGTGCTCTAACTTTGAACCAATCACAAATAGAAGCTGCAATAATTATTATGATGCAAGAAAGTTAAATCCAAAAATTATTGAATTAAAACTGATAATAAAAACAATATATGTACTTACAACAAAAGGAATAAATGAGACCCAAAAATATGCATGCCATCCTGCATTGAAGTGAAAACAGATAACTTTCTTCACTCAGAAGCAACAATTAATTAGTTTCAATAAAATAATTTGAGCAGGAAAGGAAAACTGAAACTTTTGTAGTTCCGCAATTGATATGAACTTTGAAGATATTCTGTACTGGATTTCCACATTACACCTGTTTGGGAACATACCTCCAACATTTATTAGCAGGAAGACGATGACAAAAGCCCAAAGATACCAACTGCAATTGACATTGTGAGGATACATGGATTAATTCTTAACTTTCAAACATAATCTGTTTCAAAATAAAACTGGGACTCTGATTTTTCTGATTTATAATCTGATAATTACTTTATACCGATAACCTTCTTGAAATCAGCTTCCAGTGCACGTATCATGTAATTGTAAAAATTAAACTTTGGGTTTCCTCTACAATGTTTCTGGGAAGAGGGGAAGAGAGAGAGAAAACAAAAAAAAAAGGAAAAGGTGTTAATACATTGGCAATTTGAGAACAAAATAATGGATAAATAGAAATTAAATACTCACATGAATTTAGCTATGCAGCGTATTTATTGAATTAAATAAGAACTTAGGAAAGAAAAATTACCATGGTGAAACCAAGTCTCATTGTTCGGTAGTCTTCTTTGGTAATGGGTCCATAGAATTGCTTCCCAAAATCATTCTGTTGTGTCAAAAAGGCAGAGTATTCAAAGCTATTTTATTTTCTTTCAACTCAAAATGACAAATGTTGCGTCTTTGATTTTTTTTTTAAGAAAAAAAAAAACAAAAAAGGAGTCCTGTACCTACCAATCGGCTGACTATGCCTGCAGCTTTCCCAAAGCCTTTAAACCGATCTTGAATAAATTTGAGTTCATGTACATGCTTAATCATATTACTAGCTGCAATTAAGTCAATCTGTCAAGATGTACTTTCTAAGAAATCTGTCAATGACAGTCAATCTGTCAATTTAGATACTTCGTTGTAACATATGCAATGCAACAACACTGTAATAAGAAATCGGTAAATTCACATAAAAGTAAGTTCAGGATACCAGTGTCATCTTCCCTTCGAATAGTCATCTCCCAATGGTTCCATTTGCTTATCTATAAAAAGAAATAATTCATATATAGATGTGTTTATACATCAATTATGCAGATTGCAATAAAAATTGCATCTAATACAAGCTTAGTTAACTTAGTAGCTTTGCATGAAAGTATTTATGTTCATATCTCATCAAATTGGGTCCATACCTGAGTCAATCCCAAAACCACTGTGATAAGGCTGAGAACCACATGGGTAATTGCTAATACAAAGATAAAGATGTGCAGTTGATGTATTGCCTCTAGTGAGAGCAAAGGAACTTTCCCCTGAAATTTAAGAAGCCAAAGAACCTCCGTTCAATGCGCTAGCGGAATGACACATATAATCTCGCTTTGAATTTCAACAAAAAATGTATTATTAAGATAAATAAAAAAGAGAATCATACAGCCTTCTTGCAGTGGTATGATACTGTGTAAGATTTGCTAGTGGCAAGCGACCGTGCTTCTCCAAGAATGTGCAATGAGCTTTTATTGCCAAAGTCAAAATGTACAATTGAAAAATCAGTTGAGTTATCTGACGGGTCTTTGCATGGAAGTCCATGGTGTGTTGTGCTTTCTGGGATGCAAATCCGTTGTATTGCTCCTTGAAATACCATCAGCAATAGCGAAATGAAACCCAGCAGCATCAGCTCTAGCACACGAAAAGTCAGATTTTATTAACAATCAATTTAAAGCAACTGCAACATTTCTATCTGGACATGGTTCAGATAGATACCCTTTTATTGATTTGAATATGTAAAGATGGATATAAATGGGATTTTTATCTTGCCCCTATCTTACTCCGTTCAGTCTAATCTAAAATGGAGGAACCTTTCTCTACCAATTTTTAAGTTCATTTCAAATCTATAGGAATGCAAAGGGGGGGAACGACAATGAACCTTCCTTTACTTTGAGCAATGCTTCATATAGTGTTTTCTCATGCTTCTTCTTGAGAGTCTGTGACAAAAGCAAAATACTTAATAATAATATTATATAATTGTATTTTGCAATGTTACATCTTCACTGGAAAAAGTTTGGGAAAATGGTCACAGAAATTATGGCAAGGGAGCTTGGAAATGGTAACATATGCAATTTTTCCTCCATACTAACTATTTTTTTTTTTAATTTTAATGTTTGATTTTGTTTTACAGCAGAAGAGCTTGACATGTCATACCTTGCCAGCATAATGGAGAAAACGTTCGAAGAATAGTGAAATTGAGACGATAACAGTACACACTGCTGCAATCACCCATGTAGGTGTGGATTCAATCGAAAGATCAGGATCTTCCCCAGCCATGGATACACCTCAGTTTCTTCTCTTTTTGAGATAAAATTCAGTTTCTAGTTTTCTTTTTTTTTATATATTACTTTCCCTTTTATGACACTTTTAAGTAGGTTTATGTGGTGATGAATGATACAGGGAAGAATATTATTTAGAGCTGGCGGGGAGTAGTTTGAATACAAGTTGTAGGAGATAGGTATGGTTTTTGCATAGATTTTTCTGTGGCTATATGTGTAGTGAGTCAGGTAGCAGATCAATCCTATAAACATGAACTGCATATTCTATTCCCTGCAACTTAATAGCCATGACTCGCTATACAAAGAATATATGTGAGATCAATTCATATACAAAGGGATTCAACTATGAAGACGTGCTTAAGTTGTGGCATAATCAAGAGAGTAGGTCGTGATTAAATTATTTCTTAAGCATAAAGAAATATTGTGTTTCGATTAACATCAGAGAAGTTGTTATTATCAAAATAGTAGTAAAAGAGAAAATGAAGACGTCAAAAAGCATATTCTCAAAGCTGCTTTAAGTAAAAGTACAAAATATTTGAGCTGCCCTTCAGAAATTGACATGGTACTTGCAGCAAATATGGGCTTAATAATAAATTAAATTGCCTATATAGCCATATCTTCTAGTTCGGCCTAGAAAAAAAGTTGGGCCCATTACTCCAAATAATATGAAATCGTTGTTTCACTTTTCCTTTGTAAAAAAATGGGGTAAAAATTGGGAAATTTCTTAGATATAAAACGCACAACTAAAAATAAGCTTCTTAGCATATTATATGCATATTTCATCATGTATAAGCAAATATTTCTAATAAGTATCTAAATTTCATTCTAAACCATATAAGAAGTGTAAATATAGATTATTGTGATTAAATTAACGTTGAATGAATAAATTATAGCTTAAAATACTAAATTAATATTTTAAATAAGATTTATTTTCACATTATATGAATATTATTTATGTATAACACAATATTTTGAGTATGAAATATCTAAATTATATTATAGACCATATAAAGAGTTCAATATAGATTATTGTCATTAAATAATATCAAATGAGTCATGGATCATTTTAAATGCAGAACTGAAACTCTAAATAAGCATCAATTGTACATTATATGCATATTTCTTTTAATGTAATGTAATATTTTGAATAAGTAAGTTTTGAATTATATTATAGACCATATAAAGTGCTTAAATATAGATTATATGATCAATTGACGTCAAATGAATCAAGAATCGCCTAAAATGCTCAAAGTGAAGCTCAAAATAAGCTTTATTTGCACATCATATGCATTGAAATATGTATAATGTAATATTTTGAATAAGTTGGATCTGAATTATATTCTAGACCATATCGAATGCTTAAATATAGATTATGATGATCAAATAACCTTTAAATTAATCAAGAAACTCTTAAAATGCTCAACTGAAGCTCCAAATAAGATTCATTTACATATTATATGTTTATTTTTATAATTATAACAAAATATTTTTTAATAATTTAGATCTAAATTATATCTTACACCTATAAAGAGCTTTAAATATATATTACTATGATGAATTGGTGTCGAAGTAATCGGTCACAATAATTTATGTTAAATCTCTTTATACAGTCTAAAATATAATTATGATGTAAGTTATTGAAAAAAAAGCACACAAAAAATATGCATCTAATGTGCAAATAATGCATCATTTAACACTTTTAAGTAATTTTGCATTCGTTCTAAGTCATTTGATCACAATAATCTATATTTAAGCTCTTTATACGTCTATAATATAATTAAGATCTTAGTTATTAAGAATATTGAATTATACACAAAAAAAGTACACATCTAATGTTCAAATAATGATTATCCTGAGCATCATTTGGGCATTTTGAGTGATTTTGAATTCATTATAAGGTATTTGGTCACAGTTATCTATGTCTAAACTCTTTATTTAGTCTAGAATATAATTAAGATCTTAGTTATTAAAAAAATTTGATTATACACAAAAATTTACATTTATTGTGAAAATAATGATTATTCGGAGCATCATTAGAGAATTTTAATCAAGTTTGAGTTAATTCTAAGTAATTTAATCACAAAAATCTATATTTAAGCTCTTTATAGAGTCTGAGATTTAATTCACAGAAAAAATGGTCTAAAATATAATTTAGATCTTACTTATTAAAAAAATTAGTTTTATACACAGAAAATATGCATCTAATTTGCGAATAATTATTATTCTGGTCTTCATTTGAGCATTTTAAGCGGGTTTGAATTCATTGTAAATCATTTGATCACAATAATCTATGTTTAAGCTCTTTATAATGTCTAAAACATGATTCAGATCATAGTTATTAATAAATATTAGATTATACCCAGAAAATATGCATCTAATGTGCAAATAATATATATTATGAGCATCATTTGAGCATTTTAAGCTATTTTGAATTCATTCTAAGTCATTTGGTCAAAATAATTTATGTTTGAGCTCTTTATATAGTCTTAAAATATAATTCAAATCTTAGTTATTTAGAAATATTGGATGATACAAAGATAATATGCATCTAATGTACAAATAATAATTATTCTGAGTTTCATTTGAGCATTTTAAGCAATTTTGTATTCATTCGATATCTTTTATTCACAATAACGTATATTTAAGCTCTTTATACAGTATAAAATATAATTCAGATCTTAGTTGTTAAAAAAAATTCAATTATAAACAGAAAAGATGATGTTTAATATGCAAATAATGATTATTCTGAACATCATTTGAGCATTTTAAGCGATTTTAAATTCATTCTAAGAAATTTGATCGAAGTAATTTATGTTTAAGCTCTTTATACGATCTAGAATATAATTCTGATCTTAATTATCAAAAAATATATGATTACGCACAGAAAATGTGCATCTAATCTGGAAATAATGCATATTATGAGTATCATTTGAAAATTTTACGCAATTTTGCAGTAATTCTAAGTCATTTGACCACAATAATCTATATTTAAGTTCTTTATACGGTCTATGATATAATCCCCATCTTAGTTATTAAAAAATACTGATTATACACAGAAAATACGCATCTAATTTGCAAATAATGATTATTCTGAGCATCATTTGAGCATTTTTAGCGATTTTGAATTCGTTTCAAATCATTTGATAACAATAATATTTGATTAAGTTCTTTATACTGTCTAGACTTTAATTCAGATCTTAGTTATACGAGTAAATTACGCACATGCAGAAAATGAGCGTTGGATACAATCATTGCATTTCAAGCGATTTTGCATTCAATTTAAGTCATTTGATCACAATAATCTATATTTAATCTCTTTATACAGTGGAGAATAAGTTTATGATCTTAAAAATTAAAGAGGATTGCACTATACATGCCAATTACAAACATAAAGTGCAGAAAATGAGTGTTCCGTGCAGAAGTAGAGCATTTTCAAGCGATTGTGCATTCATTTTAAGTAATTTGATCACAATAATCTGTATTTAAGCTCTTTATACAGTGGAGAATAAATTTATTATCATAAAATTTCAAGAATATTGAATTATTAATGTCAGTTACGCACATAAAATGCAGAAAATGAGCGTTCTGGGCTGAACTGGAGCATTTCAAGCGATTGTGTATTTATTTTAAGTTATTTAATCAAAATAATCTATTTTTAAGCTTACAGTGGAAAATAAGATTATGATCTTAAAAATTCCAAAGGATTGGATAATATATGTTAATTACGCACATAAAGTGCAGAAAATGAGAGTTCTTGGCAGAATTGGAGTATTTCAAGCGATTATGCATTCATTTTAAGTCATTTGATCATCATTATCTATATTTAAGCTCTTTATAAAGTGTAGAATAAGTTTATGATCATAAAAATTCAAAATGATTGGATTATACTTGCCAATTACGCGCATAAAGTGCAGAAAATGAGCGTTCTGGGCTGAATGAAAGATTTCAAGCGATTGTTCATTCATTTTAAGTTATTTGACCATAATAATCGATGTTTCAGCTCCTCATACAGTGGAGAATAAGTTTATGATCTTACTAATTCATAAGGATTGGATTATACATGTCAATTTTGCACAAATGTGCAGAAAATGAGAGTTTTGAGCAGAATTAGAACATTTCCAGCGATTGTGCATTTATCTCAAGTCATTTTATCACCATAATCAATATTTAAGTTCTTTATACAATGAATAATAAGTTTATAATTTAAAAATACAAGTGGATTGGATTACACATGTCAATTACGCACAAAAAATGTAGAAAATTAGCATTCTGGGCAGAATCGGTACATTTCAAGCGATTGTGCATTCTTTTTAAGTCATTTGATCACCATTATCTATATTTAAGCTCTATACAGCGCAGTATAAATTTATGATCTTAAAAAATCAACATGATTGGATTATACATGTCAGTGACGCACAAAAAATGCAGAAAATGCAAGTTCTGGGGTGAATCGGAGCATTTCATGTGATTGTGCATTTATTTTAAGTCATTTTATCATAATAATCTATATTTAAGCTCTTTATAAAGTAGAGAATTAGTTTATGATTTTAAAAATTCAAAAGAATTGGATTATACATGTCAATTACGCACATAAAGTGCATAAAATGAGCATTCTGGTCAGAATCGGTGCATTTCAAGCGATTGTGTATTCATTTTATGTCATTTGATCACCATAATCTATATTTAAGCCCATTATAAAGTGGAGAATAAGTTTATGATCATAAAAATTCAAAAGGATTGGATTATACTTGCCAATTACGCGCATAAAGTGCAGAAAATGAGCGTTCGGGGCTGAATGAAAGATTTCAAGCGATTGTTCATACATTTTAAGTTATTTTACCATAATAATCGATGTTTCAGCTCCTCATACAGTGGAGAATAAGTTTATGATCTTACTAATTCATAAGGATTGGATTATACATGTCAATTTTGCACAAATGTGCAGAAAATGAGAGTTTTGAGCAGAATTAGAACATTTCCAGGGATTGTGCATTTATCTTAAGTCATTTTATCACCATAATCAATATTTAAGTTCTTTATACAATGAATAATAAGTTTATAATTTAAAAATACAAGTGTATTGGATTACACATGTCAATTACGCACATAAAATGTAGAAAATTAGCATTCTGGGCAGAATCGGTACATTTCAAGCGATTGTGCATTCTTTTTAAGTCATTTGATCACCATTATCTATATTTAAGCTCTATACAGCGCAGTATAAATTTATAATCTTAAAAAATCAACATGATTGGATTATACATGTCAGTGACGCAGAAAAAATGCAGACAATGCAAGTTCTGGGGTGAATCGGAGCATTTCATGCGATTGTGCATTTATTTTAAGTCACTTTATCACAATAATCTATATTGAAGCTCTTTATAAAGTAGATAATTAGTTTATGATTTTAAAAATTCAAAAGAATTGGATTATACATGTCAATTACGCACATAAAGTGCATAAAATGAGCATTCTGGACAGAATAGGTGCATTTCAAGCGATTGTGTATTCATTTTATGTCATTTGATCACCATAATCTATATTTAAGCCCTCTATAAAGTGGAAATAAGTTTATGATCATAAAAATGTAGTATTCTGTCCAATACGTCGTCTAGCGGGTCGCTACCGTTGGGACATTGAATCTGGACAGAACAGTCTGATCATCGCACCCTTTGTTCAGATCCACTGTATGCGCCCTCTGAGTGTTTAGAACCCCTATATAAGCCTCTGTTATGATGGAGTACAGTAAGGCTTTGGCATTCTTTCAGTTCCTCTATTGATTAGAGAGCAAGAGAGAGAGAATATAAGGAGAGAGAGGGAAACAAGTCAGGACCGTCATTCTCCGAGTACACCATCGAGTCACGAGAAGTCTGAACGGTTCTGTAGTGCCTTCTCGCTAAGGAGTCTTTGCAGATTGCGGGAGACAAGAAGGAGACACGCATGCATTGCTGATTTCAAGTTCATCCACTCAACGCTCGATTCGATCAGCGATGGCTAGAGGTAATCTAAGATTCTGGTTATTTCCGCATTCTAGAATCATTAAAGCACTTACAGTTGGTATCAGAGCCTGCTACGCCTCTGCTTGCCTTGATTGAAGTCGAATTTTGTATAAAAATTCGAGATGTAAGTGTTGAGTGGATTGAGTTTGTCTGGCAGAATTGATAGTCTGAATTTGTGGAGCGATATCTCAAGATCCGCTTATCCGATTTGCGTGAGGTTTTCAGAGATGGAAAGGTCTCTGAGTGTACTTTCCATAGAGACTAAGATCTTGAAAATCAAACGGGTATAACGGGAGATAATCAAGTCGCAACCAGAAGAGGTCAGGCAGTCAGGGTTCTGGAATTTCTGACCTTTCAGTAGTACGGGTCATTTTTCTCTCAATTGGTAATTGGGTTTTGTATGAAATTTTACTGGGATGTAGATATTTCATATATCTTTCCATAGAGTATAAATTTGCGAAATTCCAATAAAGTATGAGAGAGATATGTTGTCTACAAAATAGGTCAGGCTGACAGTTTGTCGGATTTCGTCTGGGATAGTCTGTCTTTCGAGGGCTATATCTTTTGATCTGTAAATTTGTTTTTGTTGAAACTTGTGTCATTTGAAAGATCTTTGAATCTAGTTTCTATAATGACCAAGAACACAGAAAACAAATAAGTATAGAGAAAATTATTGTCAGTTTACCAGAAAGTGTTCAGGCTGTCAGAAAGTTTCTGGATGAACTTTGGACGCACCCTTTCGTGTGGGGCGACCCATTTAGAGTTGGAACGACCCGTTCCAACAGAGTTTGGTCCAGAAATGAATTTTAAGATGAAAATTAAGGTATAATCAGACATATTATGGTTCTCTATTATTAGTTAGGCGTTGTAGATTACTTAATTATTATGGAAATCTATAGGATAGTCACAATTTGTCAAAATACTGAATTTGTATAAAGATGGTTGGCATTTTTTGTTGGAGATTGGTTAGTCAATATTGATATGCTTGAATATACTATAGTAGTAAAGTTTGATGCAGTCCACAGACCATCATACTATCGGGTACTCTATTAGTATTAGCACTACAAGTATTGTATTGATTAAACAAACTTGAATAACAATAGATGTGGTATACTAATACGCAAATTGTATTTGTAAAAGATACGACAAGTAATTATGCATATGGTAATTATTCAAATATAGATAATTATAATAAGATAATCTATATTCTGGTTAAGTCTTTGAATGCAGACATTTTAAACGGACCGCTTGAGTCTTTAACGGGCCGCTAAGTAATATGTTTGCATTAAGATTTGTTTCGTTTAGATCATTCGGTTAGTGTTTAAACGTATCTGTCGGTAACAGTGAAGGAAATAGACAATTATCTATTGAAATGAATGGTTACATATGGATTCATTTGTTGAAACCCATAGTATGTTCATGATGGATTGTTGTGTGTCTAGGCGAACCGCTTAAAGGTTTAATGGGCCGCTGAAGTATCAAGCGAACCACTTGTGGTTTTAGCGGACCTCTACAACTGGTGATAGATAACAAAGTTATATGTCTTGTGATTAATATATGATAATTGATTGAAGTGTAGCCACAGCAGCTTCAATTATATTAAGGTATATATATTATATAGTGTATCTATAAATCACATTAGGAAGAAATGACATAACTTGTGTCTAGTGATGAATATATATATTAATATATTAAGGAGTAGCCACAGCATCCTTAGTTGGATTAAAGTTATGTATATATAAAGTTTATAAAATCACATTTGGATTAAACAAACACAAAATTGTGATAGATTAAGTTGACGAAGTTAGTATCGTCCCACAGGACTATTGACTTAGTTAACTTAATATATTAGGATATAATGGTTAATTATGAATACTTAATTTGCCCACAGGGATTAATGATAGGAATATAATTAACTAGTTATATCATATGGAGAATCAAAACATAGTATTTAGTCCATAGGAAATACTGTGTAGGAAATTGATTCATAAAGTTGTAATGTTTAATTACATAAAGAGTTATAGCATGATATTTAGCCCACAGGTAGTATTATGTAGGAATTAACTCATAAGGATACATCACTTAGTTTACATTGGTAAATTAAGCATAAAGTTAAATCTCAATATAAAGTATAAGCACGTATCAGTTTTACTTTCATAAGGATAGCGGATTCCCCATTAGAAATGATAAGTATTAGTGTTTCTGAGTTAAGGATAATAGTTATAAGTTCTAGAAGTATATTGTTCCTACATTAAAGTTGTAAGAATATTAAATTTATCAACCAGTAGGATCCACTTTTGAGGTTGAACTTATGAACATAAGTTATAATGAACAGTGGGAGCAGTTTAACTGCTTATGTTTCATGTTTATAAAGAATAAGTTCTTTCAATGTATAGTGATTTGGTTGATATGCATATATTAATGTAAAGTTCTTACATAAGACATTAGATGAGTAGTTGGCCTCTTAGGTTAAGGCAAATGTTATAATACTCATCATAAAGTTTATTTTTTAGGCTTATTACCATTATAGGTGTGTGAGAGCATATAATGAAAATGAGAAATATAGTTGTTCAACTAAAGGGTCTATATAGTATTTCTAAGTCATTAATTACTTGTATATTTCATTTTTGAACACTTGTCCAGATTAATATGGTCTTGATAAGATTTCCTATAAGGTTGTAACACATATAGGGATAAATGATCAATCAGGTGTTTTGATCATGTGTGTTAAAAGGAGAATAGGCATATTATGGATAAAGTTCATAGTGTTCATATGGTTGAGATATGATTAACAAGTATGAAAAATGACTAGCATGCATCAAGCGCAAAGCATGCATTTATCTCTAACTGATGATTACTCACAATATATATGTATCTCTACATACCTTTTTAAGGTTTTCAAGGTGGAAATATATAAACAATGCGGTAAGCAAATAAAGATTGTGAAGTAAGATAAAGGTAAAGAGATTAGAAATATTACTAGGATATGAATCTAGAAATATTAAATTCTAGAGAATGTTCATATTAGTGGGAGTTGTCACTTCAAGATCATACGGTAATTCTCTCTAATATATAATTGGATGTTATTCATAAGGATCGCTGAATATTGATAATTCAATTATTGACATTCATTAACCGGCATATAGAATAAGAATAGATCAAGTTGAACTTTATAATTCAACATTAAGGCGATCTAATAAAGGATAAAGTCGGTTATTTCTAGTAGTAATATGTAGTTTGTCTACGAGACTATTATAAAGACATTAGCGTTGAACATTATCCTGTTACATTTTCAAGATAATAAATTGCAGTGAGTCCATATTATGGTATAATGCCAAGTAAGATCAGTTAGAATCAATGGTGTGTAATGAAGTCTGGAATTTGATCAAGTCACTTATGGTTTAAACCTATTGGTTGTAAAGAATTTGTTAAAACCAAAGGGATTCATAAGTTGACATAAAGTAATACAAATTAGACTTGTCACCAAAAGATTCATTTAAGAGAAGTAGTGAATCACATGAAAGTTTTCTCTCATGTATTAAAGAAATATTCACTCTGTGTGGTTATGGCATTAGTAACTCATTCTGTTTTCGAGTTACATCAGATGGATATAAAATGTTGCAATTCTTAATGGTAATCTAAATAAGGAGGTTATTTAAATAACCATCAAGTTTATTCTTTGGATGTAATAAGTATTTAGTTAACAAGTTAAAGTGTTCTATGTGACTAAAACAAGTATTTCACTAATGATATTAATAGTTTCATAAGGTTATTTCTTCATACGTTTTGAAGAAATATAAGATGAACTATTGCATATATCAGGAGATTAGTGGGAGTTAATTTTGTTTACTTGTTTTATATATAGATAATGTTCTACTTGTGACTAAAGATAAAAGATAGTCATATGAAGTGAATAATTTCTTTCTAAAATATTGATATGAAGGATTTGGGGTGAAGTCTTGTTTATGACAGGCATAAAGATCCATGTAGATAGTAATCAAGATATTCTTGATTTATCTCAACAAGTATATATCAATGGGTATTAGAAAGATTCTGGATAGAAAGATATTCACCGCGTCCGATACTTATTAATATAGGTGATAGATTCATTTTGAATCAGTATCCTTAGTATAACTCATAAAGGGAACAAATAGTAAATACTTTTAAGTATTTAGGCAGTTTGAAAGCATAAAGTATAGTCAGGTTTGTGCACAAGAACTGACATAGCTTTTGCCATTTGAATATTTGGATTGATATCATAATAATTAGGGGATAGACCACAGCTAAATTGCTAAGAAAGTAATGATATATCTTTAAGGTACTTAAGATAGTGTGCTTATGTCTCAACAAATTGATAAGTTGAAGTTATTTTGGTACACAAACTGGTTGTGTCGATTCTAGTAAATCGAATTAAGGATACATGTTAACCAGTGAAATTATGTTATAAAAAATATCTAACTGACATTGTTCGTTAGTTCAACATAAATTATAGTATGTTGTGTGTTTTGAGATTACCCTCGATGGTGTTTGAAGAGTTTTATTGTGAGACTTAGAGTTGTGGATTTTATATCTAAGTCATTAAGGATTTTGTATGATAATTCTGTTGCAGTCTTTCTTTTCAAGAATAATAAAGGTAAAGGTCGAGGTATCGACATTAAGTATTTGACTTTGAAAGAGCACATTAAGAAGAATTAAGTGGTTATTAAAGGTGTTCATACAGAATAGAAGCTGACCGATTCTTTGAATAAATACTGCAGCTAAAGGAATTCAAAGATCATGTAGCGGGTATATATAGGAATTGATCCTATGGTTAAAATTAATCGTACGATTGTGTATAAACTCTTCATAAAAGTATAGATGTTTTTTTCTCGGTTGATTGCGCGCATATATGGAATATATATTTGATCATAAAGTTGAGAATTACATCATAAAGACTGACTTGGAATAAACGTCGGGTTCATTCATAAAGGTTGTATTCTAATCACATAAAGGGCTGAATTGATAGTTATATAGTACATTGTAATTATGGAAAGTAATATTCGCATTTATTAGTTGCTTTTAGCACTAATAACGATAATGATGACTTACTGCCTTAGTTCATGTATTATGTCTCGATCATTTGGCATAAGGAAAACAGAGGGGATTGTGCATACAAAGGATGCAAGCTCAAGTGGGAGAATGTAGTATTCTGTCCAATACGTCGTCTAGCGGGTCGCTACCGTTGGGACATTGAATCTGGACAGAACAGTCTGATCATCGCACCCTTTGTTCAGATCCACTGTATGCGCCCTCTGAGTGTTTAGAACCCCTATATAAGCCTCTGTTATGATGGAGTACAGTAAGGCTTTGGCATTCTTTCAGTTCCTCTATTGATTAGAGAGCAAGAGAGAGAGAATATAAGGAGAGAGAGGGAAACAAGTCAGGACCGTCATTCTCCGAGTACACCATCGAGTCACGAGAAGTCTGAACGGTTCTGTAGTGCCTTCTCGCTAAGGAGTCTTTGCAGATTGCGGGAGACAAGAAGGAGACACGCATGCATTGCTGATTTCAAGTTCATCCACTCAACGCTCGATTCGATCAGCGATGGCTAGAGGTAATCTAAGATTCTGGTTATTTCCGCATTCTAGAATCATTAAAGCACTTACAAAAAATTCAAAAGGATTGGATTATACTTGCCAATTACGCGCATAAAGTGCAGAAAATGAGCGTTCTGGGCTGAATGAAAGATTACAAGCGATTGTTCATTCATTTTAAGTTATTTGACCATAATAATCGATGTTTCAGCTCCTCATACAGTGGAGAATAAGTTTATGATCTTACTAATTCATAAGGATTGGATTATACATGTCAATTTTGCACAAATGTGCAGAAAATGAGAGTTTTGAGCAGAATTAGAACATTTCAAGGGATTGTGCATTTATCTTTAAGTCATTTTATCACCATAATCAGTATTTGAGTTCTTTATACAGTGAATAATTAGTTTATAATTTAAAAATACAAGTGGATTGGATTACACATGTCAATTACGCACATAAAATGTAGAAAATTAGCATTCTGGGCAGAATCAGTACATTTCAAGCGATTGTGCATTCTTTTTAAGTCATTTGATCACCATTATCTATATTTAAGCTCTATACAGCGCAGTATAAATTTATGATCTTAAAAAATCAACATGATTGGATTATACATGTCAGTGACGCACAAAAAATGCAGAAAATGCAAGTTCTGGGGTGAATCGGAGCATTTCATGCGATTGTGCATTTATTTTAAGTCACTTTATCATAATAATCTATATTGAAGCTCTTTATAAAGTAGAGAATTAGTTTATGATTTTAAAAATTCAAAAGAATTGGATTATACATGTCAATTACGCACATAAAGTGCATAAAATAAGCATTCTGGACAGAATCGGTGCATTTCAAGCGATTGTGTATTCATTTTATGTCATTTGATCACCATAATCTATATTTAAGCCCTTTATAAAGCGGAGAATAAATTTATGATCTTAAAAATTTAAGATGATTGGATTATGCATGTCAGTTACGAATAAAAAATGAAGAAAATGAGAGTCCTTCGATGAATCAGAGCATTGCATGCGATTGTGCATTAATTTTAAATATTTTATCACAATGATCTATATTTAAACTCTTTATAAAGTAGAATATTAGTTTATGATCTTAAAAATTTAAAAGGATTGGATTATACATGTCAATTATGCACAGAAAGTGCAGAAAATTAGTATTCTGGACAGAATAGGAGCATTTCACGCGATTTTGCATTCATTTTAAATCATTTGATCACAATAATCTATATTTAAGCTCTTTATATAGTGAAGAATAAGTTTATGATTTTAAAAATTCAAAAGGATTGGATAATACATATCATTTATGCGTATAATGTGCAGAAAATGAGCGTTCTGAACAGAATCGGAGCATTTGAAGCGATTGTGAAGTCATTTTAAATCATTTGATCATAATAATCCATATTTAATATCTTTATATAGTGGGAAATAAGTTTATGATCTTACAAATTCAAAAGGATTGGATTATACATGTCAATTTCGAGCATAAAGTGTAGAAAATGAGAGTTCTGGGCAGAATTTGAGCATTTAAAGCGATTGTGCATTTATTTTAAGTTATTTTATCACCATAATCTATATTTAAGTTCTTTATACAGTGGATAATAAGTTTATGATCCAAAAAATTCAAGAGGATTGGATTATACATGTCAATTACGCACATAAAGTGCAGAAAATGAGCGTTCTGGGCAGAATCGGCTCATTTCAAGCGATGCATTCATTTTAAGTCATTTGACCACAATAATCTATATTTGAGCTTTTTATCCAGTGGAGAACAGTTTACGATCTTAAAAATTAAAGAGGATTGAATTATAGATGTCAATATTGCACATTAAGTGCAGAAAATAAGAGTTCTAGGCAGAATCGGACAATTTAAGCTATTGTGCATTCGGTTTACGTAATTTAATCACAATAATCTATATTTAAGCTCTTTATACAGTGGAAAATAAGTTTATGATCTTAAAAGTTAAAGAGGATTGGTTGTACATGTCAATTACCGACATAAAGTGCAGAGAATGAGAGTTCTAGACAGAATCGGAGCATTTCATGCGATTGTGGACTTATTTTAAGTCATTTGATCAGCATAATATATATTTAAGCTCTTTATACAGTGTAGAATAAGTTTATGATCTTAAAAATTCAAAAGAATTTGATAATGCATGTCATTTACGCACATAAAAGTGCAGAAAATGAGCGTTCTGGGCAGGACCGGAGCATTTGAAGCGATTGTGCTGTCTTTAAATCATTTAATCATAATAATCTATATTTAATCTGTTTATGCTCTGGAGAATAAATTTAAGATCTTAAAAATTAAAAATATATGGATAAGGCATGTCATTTATGCATGTAAAATGCAGAAAATGAGCGTTCTGGGCATAATTGAGCATTTCCAGCGGTTATGCATTCATTTTAAGTCGTTTGATCACAATAATCTATATTTAAGCTCTTTAATATAGTGTCGAATAAGTTTATAATCTTAAAAATTCGGAAGGATTGGATTATATATCTCCATTACGCTCATAAAGTGCAGAAAATGAGCCTTCTGGGCAAAATTGGAGTATTTCAAGCGGTTGTGCATTCATTTTAAGTCATTTGATTACAATAATCTACATTTAAGCTATTTATACAGTGGAGAATAAATTTATGTTCTTAAAAATTAAAAAGGATTGATATACATGTCAATTACGCACATATAGCGCAGAAAATGAGCGTTCTGTGCAAAATCCTAGCATTTCAAGCGATTGCGCATTCATTTTAAGTCAATAGATCACAATAATCTATATTTTAAGCTCTATATGTTGTGGATAATAAGTTTATGATCTTAAGTATTCAAAAGGATTGGATAATACATGTCATTTACGCAAATAAAATGCAGAAAATGAGCGTTCTGGGCAGAACCAGAGCATTTCAAGCGATTGCGCAAGTGTTTTAACTCATTTGATCACAATAATCCATATTTTTGCTTTTTATACAGTGGAGAATAAGTTTATAATCTTAAAAAGTAAGAAGGATTTGTATATACATGTCAATTACTCTTATAAAGTGCAGAAATAAGCGTTCTGGGATGAATTAGAGCATTTCAATCAATTGTGCATTTATTTTAAGTAATTTTTCACAATAATCTATATTTAAGCTCCTTATGTCGTTGACAATAAGTTTATAATCTTAAAATTTCAAAAGGATTTGATTAAACACGTCAATTGCGCACATAAAGTGCAGAAAAAATGAGAGTTCTGGGCAGAATCAGTGTATTTCAAGCGAATGTGCATTCATTTTAAGTCATTTGATCACAATAATCTATATTTAAGCTCTTTATAAAGTAGAAAATTAGTTTAGGATCTTAAAAATTCAAAACTATTGGATTATACATGTGAATTACGCACATAAAGTGCAGAAAATTAGCGTTCTGGATTGAATAGGAGCATTTCAAGCGATTGTGCTATCATTTAAACTCATTTGATCACAATAATCTATATTTACACTCTTAATGCAGTGGAGAATAAGTTTAAGATTTTAAAAATTTAAAAGTATTGGATAATACATGTCATTTATGAGTATAATGTGTAGAAAATGAGCGTTTTTGGCAGAATCGGGGCATTTGAAACTATTGTGCAGTCATTTTAAATCATTTAATCACAATGATCCATATTTAAGATTTCTATACAGTGGGAAATAAGTTTATGATTTTACAAATTCAAAAAGATTGGATTATACATGTCAATTTCATACATAAAGTGCAGAAAATGAGAGTTATGGGCAGAATTTGAGCATTTAAAACGATTGTGGATTCAGTTTAAGTCATTTTATCATCATAATCTATATTTAAGTTCTTTATACAGTGGATAATAGGTTTATGATCCAAAAAATTCAAGAGGATTGGATTATACATGCCAGTTACACACATAAAGTGCAGAAAATGAGCGTTCTGGGCTGAATCGTTTCAAGCGATTGTGCATTCATTTTAAGTCATTTGATCATCATTATCTATATTTAAGTTCTATATACAAAAGAGTATAAATTTATGATATTAAAAATTCAACATGATTGGATTATACATATCAGTGACGCAAAAAAAATGCAGAAAATGGAATCTGGGGTGAATCGGAGCATTTCATGCAATTGTGAATTAATTTTAAGTAATTTTATCACAATAACCTATATTTAATCTGTAAGTGCTACAACAATTCTAGAATGCGGAAATAACCCAGAATCGTAAAATACCTCGTGCCATCGCTAATTGAAATCGAGTGTTGAGCGGATGAACCTTAAACCCGCAAACCAAGCGCGTCTCCTTAGTCTTGATCTTCTCCATATCCTGCAGTAAGAGAATCACTACAAAGCCGATGTTGCAACCCCAACTGATGGTGTTTGACAGGGGTTAGTCGGCCTTGACTCGTTCCCTCTAGAAACTCGTTATCTTCTCTCTCTCTTGTCTAAAACTAGGGTTAGAACTGAAAGAAGCCTCTCACATACCCTCTGCCATCTCAGAGAAAGTATATATAGAGGGTTCAAATCGCTCAGAAGATGCAAAGGCAGTGTTTTGATGAAAGGGTGCGATGTTCACAGCATTCTGTCCAGGTGCACCGTATCTATTGGAACGGACCATTTGAACACGGATCTGAAACAATCCGTCTCATCTAAACTGGTTCGTTTCATTTGACAGAATACTACATTCTCCCACTTGAACTTGCATCCTTTGCATATAAATACCTTTTGTTTTCTTTATGTTAAATATTAGAAATGTAACACATGAACTGTAGCAGTAAGTCATCTTATCGTTACTAGCGTTTTAAACTACTAGTAAATGCGAATATTACTTTCTACAATTACAATATGCTATACAACTAATAATCTAACCTTTTATGCGATTTTGAATTCCTTTATGAATAAACCCAACGTCTATTCCAAGTCAATCTTTATGATGTAATTCTCAACCTTATGATCAAATATATTCTATATATGTGCGCACAATCAACACGAGAAAACATCTATACTTTTATGAAGAGTTAATAGACAATCGTACGATTAATATTAACTATAGGATCAATTCCTATATATACCCGTTACATGATCTTTGAATTCCTTTAGCTGCAGTATTTATTCAAAGAATCGGTCAGCTTCTATTCTGTATGAACACATTTAATGACCACTTAATTCTACTTAATGCGCTCTTTCAAAGTCAAGTACTTAATGTCAATACCTCGACCTTTACCTTTATTATTCTTGACTAGAAAGACTGCAACAGAATTATCATACAGAATCCTTAATGACTTAGATATAAAATCCACGACTCTAAGTCTCACAATAAAACTCTTCAAACACCATCGAGGGTAATCTCAAAACACACAACAAACTATACTTTATGTTGAACTAACGAACAATGTCAGTTAGACATTTCTTTATGATACAATTTCATTGGTTAACATGTATCCTTAATTCGATTTACTAGAATCGACACAACCAGTTTGTGTACCAAAATAACTTCAACTTATCAGTCTGTTGAGACATAAGCACACTATCTTAAGTACCTTAAAGATATATCATTACTTTCTTAGCAATTTAACTGTGGTCTATCCCCTAATTATTATGATATCAGTCCAAATATTCAAATGGCAAAAACTATGTCAGTTCTTTGTGCACAAACCTGATCATACTTTATGCTTTCAAATTGCCTAAATACTTGAAGTATTTACTATTTGTTCTCTTTCTAAGTTATACTGAGGATACTGATTCACAATGAATCTACCACCTATATTAACAGGTACTGGACGCGGTGAATACATTTCCTTCCGGAATCTTTCTAATACCTTATTGATATATGCTTGTTGAGATAAATCAAGAATATCTTGATTCCTATCTACATGGGCCTTTATGCCTATCACAAACAAAACTTCAGCCATATCCTTCATATCAATATTTTAGAAAGAAATTATTTCACCCTATATAACTATCTTTTATCATTAGTTACAAGTATAACATTATCTATATATAAAACAAGTAAATAAAATCAACTCCCACTAATCTTCTGATATATGCACCAGTTCATCTTATATTTCTTCAAACCGTATGAAGAAATAACCTTATGAAACTATTAATACCATTAGTGAAATACTTGTTTTAATTTTTATATAGAATACTTTAACTTGCTAACTAAATACTTATTACCTCAAAAGAAGAAATTTTATGATTATTTAATATAACCATCTCCTTAGATCACCATTAACAATTGCAATATTTATATCCATCTGATGTAACTCGAAACCAGAATGAGTTATTAATGCCATAATCATATGAAGTGAATCTTTCTTTAATACATGAGAGAAAATCTTCGTGTAATTCACTACTTCTTTTCAATGAACCACTGGTGACAAGTCTAACTTCGTATTACTTTATGTTAACTTATGAATCCCTTTTGGTTTTAAGAAATCCGTTACAACCAATAGGTTAAAACCATAAGTAACTTAACCAAATTTCAGACTTCATTGCACAACATTGACTCTTACCGATTTTACTTGGCATTATACTATAATATGGACTCACTGCAATTCATTATCTTGGAAAATATCAGAATTTTATTCAACAATAATACTTTTATAAGAGTCTCGTAGATAAACTACATAATATTACTAGGACAACCGACCTAATTCTTTATTAGATCACCTTGATATTGAATATTAAATATTCAACTTGATCTATTATTGTATTATATGTCGGTTAACGAATGTCAATAATTGGATTATCAATATTTGTTGATCCTTAATAACATATCCAATTATGAATTAGAGGGAGTTTTTGTACGACCTAAAACTGATCACTCCCACTAATCTGAACATTCTCTAGAACTTAATATTTCTAGATTCATATCCTAGTCATATTTCATATTTCTAATCTCTTTACCATTTTCTGATCTCACAATCTTTATTTGCTTACTGTATTGTTTCTCTATTTCCACCTTAAAACCTTATAAGCATGTAGAGATACATATATTGTGAGTAATCATCAATTAAAGAGATGAATGCAAGCTATGAGCTTGATGCCAACTAGTCATTTTCTTACTTGTTAATCATATCTCAACCATATGAACACTCAACTTTGTCCATAATATGTCTATTCTCCTATTAAACACATATAGTCAGAAACACCAGACTGACCATTTATCCTTATATGTGTTATAACCTTATAGGAAATCTTGGCAAGAGTATATTAAACTGGATAAGTGTTCAAAATAAAATATACAAGTAATGACTCAAAAATATTATATAGACTCTTTTGTTGAACAACTATATTCTTCATTTTCAATTATGTGCTCTCACACTCCTATAATGGTAATAAGCCTAAAAGATAAACTTTTATGATGAATATTATTACATTAGCCTTAACGTAAGAGGCCAACTACTCATCTAATGTCTTATGTAAGAACTTTACATTAATATGCACATCAACCAAATCATTATACATTGAAAGAACTTATTCTTTATAAAAATGAAACATAAGCAATTAAACTGCTCCCACTGTTCATTATAACTTATGTTCATAAGTTCAACCTCAAAAATGGATCCTACTGGTTGATAAATTTAATATTCTTACAACTTAAATGAAGGAGAACGGTATCCTTCTAAACCTTATAACTATTATCCTCAACCCAGGAACTTTGATAATTATCATTTCTTAAAGGGAATCTGCTATCTTTATGAAAGTAGAACTGATACATGCTTATCTTTATATTGAGACTTAACTTTATACTTTAATTTACCAATGCAAACTAAGTGATGTATCTTTATGAGTCAATTCATGCATAATATTACCTGTGGGCTAAATATCATGCTATAACTCTTTATGTAATTAAACATTACAACTTTATGAATCAATTTCTTACACAGTCTAAATACTATGTTTTGATTCTCCATATGATAGAACTAGTTAATTATATTCCTATCCTTAATCCCTGTGGGCAAATTAAGTATTCATAATTTAACTATTATATCCTAATATATTAAGTTAACTAAGTCAATAGTCCTGTGGGACGATACTAACTTCGTTAACTTAATCTATTACAATATTGTGTCCGTTTAATCCAAATGTGATTTTATAAACTTTATATATACATAACTTTAATCCAACTAAGGATGCTGTGGCTACTCCTTAATATATTAATATATATATTCATCACTAGACACAAGCTATGTCCTTTCTTCCTAATTGATTTATAGATACACTATATAATATATATACCTTAATATAATTGAAGCTGCTGTGGCTACACTTCAATCAATTATCATATATTAATCACAAGACATATAACTTTGTTATCTATCACCAGTTATAGAGGTCCACTAAAATCACAAGTGGTTCGCTTGATACTTCAGCGGCCCGTTAAACCTTTAAGCGGTTCGCCTAGACACACAACAATCCATCATGAACATACTATGGGTTTCAACAAATGAATCCATATGTAACTATTCATTTCAATAGATAATCGTCTATTTCCTTCACTGTTACCGACAGATACGTTTAAACACTAACCGAATGATCTAAACGAAATAAATCTTAAAGCAAACATATTACCTAGCGGCCCGTTAAAGACTCAAGCGGTCCAATTAAAATGTCTGCATTCAAAGACTTAACCAGAACATAGATTATCTTATTATAATTATCTATATCTGAATAATTACCATATGCACAATTACCGCCATATCCTTTATAAATACAATTTGTGTATTACTATACCACATGTATAGTTCTTCAAGTTTGTTTAATCAATGTAATGCTTGTAACGCTAATACTAATAGAATATCAGATAGTATGATGGTCTGTGGACTACATCAATACTTTATTACTATAGTATATTCAAGCATATCATCATTGACTAATCAATCTTAACCAAAAATGCCAACCATCTTTACAAAATTATTTTTTATGACAAACCGTGACTATTTTATAGAATTCTATAATAGTTATGTAATCTACAAGCTTTAATTAACAATGGAGAACCATCATATGTCTGATTATACCTTAATTTTCATCTTAAAATTCATTTCTGGACTAAACTCTGTTGGAACGGTCGTTCTAACTCCAAAAGGGTCGCCCCATACGAAAGGGTGCGTCCAAAGTTCCATCCAGAAACTTTCTGAGAGCCTGAACACTTTCTGGTAAACTGACAATAACTTTCTCTTGGTCATTACAGAAACTAGATTCAAAGGTCTTTCTTATGACGCAAGTTTCATCAAAAACAAGTTTACAGATCAAAAGCTATGCCCCTCGAAATACAGACTATCACAGACGAAACTCGACAAATTGTCAGATTGACCTATCTTGCAGACAGTATATCTCACTCATACTTTATCGGAATTTTGCAAATTTACACTCTATGGAAAGATATCTAAAATATCTACATCCCAGTAAAATTTCATGCAAAACCGAATTACCAATTGAGAGAAATCTGGCCCGTAATACTGAAAGGTCAGAAAATTCAGAACCCTGACTGTCTGACCTCTACTGGTTTCAAAATGATTATCTCACTGTATACCCACTGGATTTTCAAGATGTTGGTCTCGTTGGAAAGTAGACTCGGAGATCTTTCCAATTCTGAAAATCTCACTTAAATTGGACTAGCAAAAGATGCCCTCAAGATGTGGGCAAATAAGAAAATAAAATATTGATATTATTTTTGTTTCATATAGAACTTTACATGTTATAGACAATAAAGATATGGTAAAATCAATAATTTATTAGTCATTCCTTTTAAATAAATAGCTAATTTGGTAGTAACTTAATCTTTTCTAATAAAAAATCTTGATCTTTTAATTTAAAATTAAGATCTAGACCACTGATCAAATCAAATTACACAAATCAATGGTCCATAATTGATATAAGAATTGTTTACATCCTTTTATATGACATGTTTACTCCTTTTATATGAAATGTTTACTCTTTTTGTTAGGTGCATTTATAAGTAGTAAAGATAAGCAGATCTTGAGATAATGCTCCACGAATTCAGACAATCAAGAAAATCAGACAAAAACTCAATTCACTCAACACTTACAACAGAATTTCTTATAAACCGTTATGAAATCCTATTTCAATAAAGGCAATCCAGCGGCATAACCCGCTCTGATACCAACTGTAAGTGCTACAACAATTCTAGAATGCGGAAATAACCCAGAATCGTAAAATACCTCGTGCCATCGCTAATTGAAATCGAGTGTTGAGCGGATGAACCTTAAACCCTCAAACCAAGCGCGTCTCCTTAGTCTTGATCTTCTCCATATCCTGCAGTGAGAGAATCACTACAAAGCCGATGTTGCAACCCCAACTGATGGTGTGGTTAGAACTGAAAGAAGCCTCTCACATACCCTCTGCCATCTCAGAGAAAGTATATATAGAGGGTTCAAATCGCTCAGAAGATGCAAAGGCAGTGTTTTGATGAAAGGGTGCGATGTTCACAGCATTCTGTCCAGGTGCACCGTATCTATTGGAACGGACCATTTGAACACGGATCTGAAACAATCCGTCTCATCTAAACTGGTTCGTTTCATTTGACAGAATACTACATAATCTCTTTATAAAGTAGAGAATTATTTATAATCTTATAAATTCAAAAGGATTGGATTATACATGTCAATTACGCAAGTGAAATGCAGAGAATGAGCGTTCTGAGAAGAATCGGAGCATTTCAAACGTTTGTGCAGTCATTTTAAATAATTTGATCACAATAATCCAAATTTAAGCTCTTTATTTTGAGAAGAATAAGTTTATATTCTCAAAAATTCAATAGGATTTGATTATACATGTCAATTACGCTCATAAAAGGCAGAAAATGAGCGTTCTGGGCATAATTGGAGCATTTTAAGCGGTTATGCATTCATTTTAAGTCATTTTATCACCATAATCTATATTTAAGTCCTTTATATAGTGTATAATATGTTTATGATCCTAAAAATTAAAGAGGATTGGATTATACATGTCAATTATGCACATAAAGTGCAGAAAATGAGTGTTCTTGGCAGAATCGGTGCATTTCAAGCGAATCTGCATCCATTTTAAGTAATTTGATCACAATAGTCTAAATTTAAGCTTTTTTTACAGTTTAGAATAAGTTTATGTATGATCTTAAAAATTAAAGAGGATTAGATTATACTTGTCAATTACGCACATAAAGTGCAGAAAATGAGAGTTCTTGGAAGAATCTGTGCATTTCATGCGATTATGCATTCATTTTAAGTTATTTGATCACAATAATCTATATTTAAGCTCTTTATAATGTGGAGAATAATTTTATGATCTTAAAAATTCAAAATGATTGGATAATACAAGTCATTTACGCACATAAAATGCAGAAAATGACTGTTCTGGGTAGAATCGGAGCATTTGAAGCGACAGTGCAGTCTTTATGTCATTTGATCACAGTAATCTATATTTAAGCTCTTTATGCTGTGGAGAATAAGTTTAAGATCTTATAAATTCAAAAGAATTGGATAATATATGTCATGGCAGAAAGTGAGCGTTCTGGGCAGAATCAGAGCATTTCAAAAGATTAAGTAGTCATTTTAAATCATTTGATCACAATAATCCGTATTATAAGCTCTTTATTCAGTGCAGAATAAGTTTATGATCTTAAAAATTCAAGAGGATTGAATTATACATGTTAATTACGCACATAAAGTGCAGAAAATGAGAGTTCTTGGCAGAATTAGAGCATTGATAGCGATTGTGCATTAATTTTATGTCATTTGATCACCATAATCTATATTTAATCTCTTAATACAATAGATAATAAGTTTATGATCTTAGAAATTCAAGAATATTGGATTATACATGTCAATTACGCACATAAAATGTAGAAAATGAGCAATCTTGGCAGAATCATTGCATTTCAAGCGATTGTGCATTTATTTTATGTCATTTGATAACCATAATCTATATTTAAGCACTTTATACTGTGGAGAATTAATTTATAATCTTAAAAATTCAAAAGGATTGGATTATACATGTCAATTACGCACATAAATAGCAGAAAATGAGCGTTCTGGGCAGAATCGGTGCATTTCAAGCAATTGTGCATTCATTTTAAGTCATTTTATCACAATAATCTATATCTAAGCTCTTTATACAGTGGAGAATAAGTTTATGATCTTACAAATTAAAGGGGATTGGATTATACATGTCAATTATGCACATAAAATGCAGAATATGAGAGTTCAGAGCAGAATCAGAGAATTTCCAAGTCATTGTGCATTAATTTTAAGTTATTTGATCACAATAATCCTTATTTAAGCTCTTTATACAGTGAAGAATAATTTTGTGATCTTAATAATTCAATAGGATTGAATTATATATGTCAATTACGCACATAAATTGCAGAAAATGTGCGTTCTGGGCAGAATCGGAGCATTTCAAGCGATTGTGGATTCATTTTAAGTAATTTGATCACAATAATCCATATTTCAGCTATTTATACAGTGGAGAATAAGTGTATGTTCTTAAAAATTTCCGAAGGATTGGATTTTACTTGTCAATTACACACAAAGTGCAGAAAATGAGTGTTCTGGGAAGAATCAGAGAATTTCAAGCGATTGTGCATTCTTTTTAAGTCATTTGATCACAATAATCCATATTTCAGCTTTTTATATAGTCAAAAATAAGTTTATCATCATAAAAATCAAAATGATTGGATTGCACTTATCAATTATGCGCATAAAGTGCAGAAAATGAGCGTTATGGGCTGAATGGGAGCATTTCAAGCGATTATGCATTCATAATAAGTCATTCGATCATAATAATCTATATTTAAGCTCTAAATACAGTGGATAATATGTTTATGATCTTACAAATTCAAAAGGATATGATTATACATGTCAATTTCGCACATAAAATTCAGAAAATGAGAGTTCTCGATAGAATTGGAGCATTTCAAGCGATTGTGCATTAATTTTAAGCTATTTGATCACCATAATCTATATTTAAGCTCATCATACAGTGGATAATAAGTTTATAATAAAAAAAAATCAAGAAGTTTGGATTGTACTTATCAATTACGCGCATAAGGTGCAGAAAATGAACTTTCTGGGCAGAATCGGAGCATTTCATGTGATTGTGCATTTATTTTAAGTCATTTTATCACAATAATTTATATTTAAGTTCTTTATAATGTGGAGAATAATTTTATGATCTGAAAATTCAAAATGATTAGATAATACAAGCCATTTACGCACATAATGTGCAGAAAATGACCGTTCCCGACAGAATTGGAGCATTTGAAGCGATTGTGCATTAATTTTAAGTCATTTGTTCACCATTATCTATATTTAAGCTCATTATACAGTGGAGAATAAGTTTATAATCTTAAAATTTTATGTAGATTGGATTATACATGTCAATTACGCACATAAAGTTCAGAAACTAAGCGTTCTGGGCAGAATTGGAGCATTTCAAACGATTGTGCATTGATTTTAAGTCATTTGATAACAATAATCCATATTTCAGCTGTTTATACAGTGGAGAATAAGTTTATGATAATAAAAATTTAATAAGATTGGATTATACTTGTCAATTAAGCGCATAAAGTGCGGAAAATCAGCGTTCTGGGCTGAATGGGAGCATTTTAGGTGATTGTGCATTTATTTTAGGTCATTTATCTTAATAATCTATATTTAATCTCTAAATACAGTGGATAATATGTTTATGATCTAACGAATTCAAAAGGATATGAATATACGTGTAAAATTCGCACATAAAATACAAAAAATGAGACTTCTCGGCAGAATCAGTGCATTTCAAGCGATTGTGCATTCATTTTAAGTCATTTGATCACAATAATCTATATTTAAGCTCTTTATAAAGTGGAGAATAAGTTTATGATCTTAAAATTAAAAAGGGTTGTATTATACATGTCAATTACGTACATAGAGTACATAAAATGAAAGTTCTCTGCAGAATCAGAACATTTCAAGCGATTGTGCATCCATTTTAAGTCATTTGATCACGATAATCTATATTTATGCTCTTTATAAAGTGGAGAATAAGTTTATGATATTAAAAATGAAAAAAGATTGGATTATACCTGTCAATTACGCACATAGAGTACATAAAATGAGCGTTCTCTGCAGAATCGGAGCATTTCAAGCGATTGTGCATTTATTTTATGTCATTTGATCACAATAATCTATATTTAAGCTCTTTATAAAGTGGAGAATAAGTTTGTGATCTTAAAATTAAAAATGATTGGATTATACATGTCAATTACGCACATAGAGTACACAAAATGAGCGTTCTCGGCAGAATCGGAGCATTTTAAGCTATTGTGCATTCATTTCAAGTCATTTGATTAATATAATCTATATTTAAGCTCTTTATGATACACAGATAATATGCATCTAATGTGGAAATAATAATTATTCTGAGCTTCATTTGAGTATTTTAAGCAATTTTGTATTCATTTGATATCATTTATTCACAATAATCTATATTTGAGCTCATTAATTATATTGTACAAAATATATTTCAGATCTTAGTTATTAAAAAAAATTGGATTATACACTGAAATGATGCGTCTAACGTGCAAATAATGATTATTATGAGCATCATTTGAGCATTTTAAGCGATTTTAATTCATTCTAAGAAATTTGATCGCAGTAATTTATGTTTAAGCTTTTTATATGGTCTAGAATATAATTCATATCTTAGTTATTAAAAAATATAGGGTGACGCATAGAAAATATGCATCTAATATTGAAATCATATTTATTCTGAGCATCATTTGAAAATTTTTAGCAATTTTGCATTAGTTTTAAGTCATTTGACCACAATAATCTATATTTAAGCTCTTAATACGGTCTACGATATAATTTAAATCTTAGTTTTTAAAAAATTGATTATACATAGAAAATATGCATCCATTTTGCAATTAATGATTATTTTGACCATCATTTGAGCATTTTAAGCGATTTTGAATTCATTCTAAATCATTTGATAACAATAATCTATGTTTAAACTCTTTATATGGTCTAGAATTTAATTCAGATTTGAATTATTAAAAAATTTTGGATTATACACAGAAAATTATGCATCTAATGTGCAAGTAACTATTATTCTGATCATCATTTTTTAAGTAGTGATTTTTTTAATAAATAAATGGAGTTCAATGGCCCATTTGCTGATTAGATTATCATACAATAAAGTCGAAGCAAAACATGGAAGGAATTTCAACCTCAGTTTATTATTTAAAAATTTTAATGTATTAAGAATAATGAACATCTACATTGAAATTTCTTCTTCTCTTCCTATGTTGCTGTTGCACACACTAATTTTGCATTATAAAAAATTGAACGAAATGTAAAGAAAGAAAAAACACCGAAAAAAAATCCAGCCCTCATGCCTTACATATACTCCCGTTCTCTTAAGTTGCCAGTCCCCAAAACCATTTTTTTATTTAAAATCCTCACAAATTAATTAATACGTTGGCTTCTCAAGTAAAGCAGAGATGTACCACTCGTTTTTCTCAATGCCTCTGTCTAGCTTCCTTCCTGCATGCCATCTCACCTTCTTGAATCCAATCTTATCAAATATAGGCACATATGTACTATTAAGTTGATTGCCAAGACAGAAGAAATGATCCAACCAAAACAATCCACCCGGCCGCAGCACACGGTAGATATCATACAAAGCGAACTCGAACATTGTATCAGGAATCCAATTACTCAGTACATGCATGGAATGCACAATGTCGAGCACACCATCGGCAAATGGAAGCCTATGTGCAATGCTTATGTGTAGCGGCACAAGCCCCCTCGATGCAATGAAACTGTTAAATGGCCCATCAAAATTCATGCTGCTTGTAACAATTGTAATGTTCCTCTCCCTCATGCGGGCAGCAAATGAACCCGTTCCACCGCCTATATCAAGCCCGATACGGATTGTACCAGCAGGTTTGGACTTTAACACATTATCAATTGAGAAATCGAGCTTACCATTGTCGATTAGCCACCGTACCTTCTCTCTTCCCCTCAAATCGAAGCAATCTTTGCAATCGTATGAACCCTTTGTCTTTCCCCTGTTAACCAAGCAGGTGTAATTCTTGCATGTATAAGGATCCCAAATAATGCTGGAATCAGGTGGTATTTTCCACAAACTTGCCGGTAAGGCGTTGGGTTCAACATAATTCTTTGGGGATTTAGGTTTGCATCTTCTGCGAGGTAGAGGCTCACATCCCTTGAGCATCAATCTTTGTGCAAAGACATCATCTGACGGGCATTCCTGGCCGGGTTCATACGTCATATATTCAATTACCTCCGGCTGGAAATTTCTACAACCCATGCCCATTGTCGGGTATAACTCGTCGGACCCAATGTTGGAAGTGAACCCTAAAGGAAGCTTGTGGGGCCCAGCTGCCAGTTTTAACTCTCCAAACAGTTCATCTGGCCACCCATTAAGTTCATCTGATACGGCTCTGTCCCCATGTACCCTGCCGAGCTCTGTTAAGAGGGTTTCCAATAGGGCACTGGAGGTGGAGCACTTTGATTCAAGGTCTGACAAGGAGGATTGTGCAAGGGAGAGTTTGTACCGGGTCAGATTGAGTTCGCGAAGCAGGCGTTCGCTGTCCCATAAGTGGATGCGGGGTGCATTTTCGGGCCAATTGATGTTTAGTACCGCACCCGAGAAGAGATATATGGAGATGATGTTTGTGGACACAATTAGAAGAAGGATTTTGAGCTTTGTTCTCATGGTGGTGCTTTGTTGACTAGGTTTCCTCAAGCGGTCGTCTTCACTACCCATGACACCTCTCTCTCTCTCTCTCTCTCTCTCTCTCTCAGGTATGTCAATGAAGCGCTAACTCACGCAACTTCAAATCTCTACTTTTGTTGTAGTTTATTATTGAAATTTATGGATCCAAGGATTGAGTTTGATGAAATCGAGAGAGATGGGTGGAAGGTATTAATGGAGGTGGCAATGGCAAGGAAGGGGTTGATATTTGATGGTATGGAGAGAGAGAAGTTAGAACTTAGAAGTATGCTGTATGCAAGGGGAGTCGGATCCTCTGGACGTTTTTTTAAAAACGTCCAATGGATGTTTCGATCGGAGCCCTTTAAACTAAATCAGACGGTTCATTTTTTTCGAGTCAATATTTTTTTCGGGTGTGGTGGAATGCACGGGGCTCCCTTTAGCCGTTGAGATTAAATCAGACGGTTCAAGATCTGAGCCGTCCACCAAACGTCCACGGTAAAAACGTCCAGAGGATCTGATTTCGTATGCAAGGGGTCGGGGGTTTTCACATGCGCCTAACGCACTGAGTGCACAAGAAGGTTGTCTTTGTTCGGTTCTAATTTTTGTATTGTTTTGAATTGAAAATTGGATTGCTTGAGAATAAGAAAGGGAGGGCAAATGGATGAGTAAAGTTCGGTAGACCGCTTCTATAATTAAATTATGTATACCATGTGCATATTAAGATGGATATGCAATGTTATAAATCGATTGTATTATAGTAGACCAATCAAACATATCAGAGCCACTAGATAGCTAACTTATTCATTAGTGTTTTGTGAACCATAAATATGTTTGAATCTTATAATTTTTATTTACTTAAATTTTAAATTAAAATTTTAAATTTAGTTTATTAACTATCTAACAATTCATTTTACAAGTCTATGATCTATGTTATAGTTTATAACATACATCCTCATTCACCATTGATATCAATAATAAAAGATGAAAATTCTAATTTCTGAATATAAAAAAAAAAATATTGACATATAAAAATGAAAAAAAAAATATCAGTGGAGAAATCAGCAAAGTGTTTTTCAAAACTGCAATAATATAAATTGCGGTGTAAGCATTAAAATGTACACCAACTCAAACTTGTTACCTGCGTCCGTTGACCAGAGAGACCTGTGGCTGTGAGCATTTGTTTACTAGATTTGGCACTTTTTTGGTTTAATAGTTTGGCCCTTGGACACTGAAACCCGGACTACTTGTCTATTGCAGCCTAACTCTTGGTTTGGTCAATGCATAGATTCCTTCTCTTCTCCTTCAACTCTACCCAGTTCTTATGTACACTGATCTGTGTGGTAATTCATGCAGTCATAAGGTATCGATCAAATGGATGCCATTTGGCATGTATGTATGTACACTACAATAACACCATTATTACCCTTCTTTTCCTTAAGAAATATTTTTAATCAAAATTAGCTTAATGAATTCAGGTTTTGGTTACTTATTAGTTGAAGATCACTGTCCACCTCTCTCCATTCAGTACCTGATATATATATATATATATATATATATATATATCTTTTTTGAGTGGTCGCTACCTAATATGTAATATTTAATCTCATCTATCCGGTGTTTACTAAATATTCGATACTTATAACAATATCCAATATTTTAAATAATTGAATACACAATACAAAATGTTTCACGGGTACAGTTGATGTTTGGCAGAGATTCTCAATAATTATTTATTATATGCCTGATTCTAAATGAACATTTAGTAAGTAGAAACAAATTATGAATTTGGCGAAGACAAACACTTGCACGGAACACTTTTTTAGGCAGTTCCTTTACAGTCAAATCAAAGGTGGACAGATCCGACCAAATCGAAGGTCAAACAAGATAACGCTCGCCGATTTTCTCGTCTTTTCTCTTCTCTATTATTAGTTGGCACTGGGCAGACATTAACTAGTGACGAACAAGTTTATTATAACAAATAAAATTCGAGAGTTTTAATTTTTATTATTTTATTTTAATTTTCAAGGCTTTATATTCTCGAGCCAGAGGGGGGCTTTTTACAAATTTCATCAATTAGCAGAAGTCTAAAAGCATCCACACTATTCGATCTCTGTGATGCTGAATCCCTAATACTCGAAATTGGTATTGATATACACACATCAACATGTTCATACAAGCAAGATCTTAAAACATTTAATTAATAACACGCATATTCATAACTTATTTTAAGTATACTATTTCTCGATTTCTCGTGATTTTGAAAAACAAAAGTTCAGATTTATCAGTCGCGGCTCAAAAAATACCCATCTGATAGAACTAGAACCTTTGTCAAGCATCGATATAAAAGAATCAGAACCAAAGGATGACCCAACAAAACTACAAAATTCTCTTCTGTCAATAAAACTGCTTGTTCAAGTAATTTTTCTATCACAACTTAGTAATTATGAATTAATTTATGATGTTCATACATACAATCATGCTGCATTACCCGAAGGAGCTGTCCCCTTGACTATCTCATACACAGCTGAAAAATCAAGGTCTCCTAACCCATGGCTCCTTGCCTTTTTGAATGCCTGCGCAGAAAGACCTCAAATATAAGATTCCGTGAATTTTGTGTGTGTGTGTGTGTGTGTGTGTGTGTGAAGATAGAGAGAGAGAGAGAGAGAGGGGTTGACTATTTGGCAAATCAATACTTTTATGTAATCTACTGTCCTCAAACATAATTTTCTGTGAGAAACATAAAAGCTTTCAGCTAAACATTAGCTTTATTTAGTTCAGTTTGTAGATTTATTCAGCCAATTTGGTTTACAATTCGAGGCACCAAAAAAGGTTCCAATTGTGCAATTTCAGCTTGGGCGAAATAAACAGAGCAATGAATAATCCTGACTACCAAGTGGTCCTAATAATTTCAATCACACACCAAACCCGAAACGCAGGTAGTAGCATGCTTAACTTCATATTGAATAGATATTTTAGTAAATAATACACTGTTTGAAAACGAATGAAAAAGGGTTCGCTTCTGCATAAACCTGAGCTGATATTTTATTCTATATAGATTTCCATCCCTCTTTGCTTTCTGAATAGAGAGGGGTTATCACTAAAGTATAGTATTTCAAGGCAAAATTTACAAAATGAACATGAAAAAATAAGCAAGCTTGTTAAAGATCTTTAAAAATGAGTAATCAGGGGCATGTTTGGATTTGTAACTATTCTTTGTGAATGTTATTATTGCTATTTTCACTACTAGGAAATGCCATTAAAAAGAAAGGTGGAAAGCCCTAAAAGAAAGTCAGGTTGGGTGGGTAATTGTCACAAAATAGTAGTTTGGATGGGCAGCTGTTGACATTAGCTGTTTGGGAGGTGCATTAGCCCATTTGTATGCCTCAATGGTCTTACTGTCAATTAAGCATTCAGGAGTTGTAGAAATTCAATTTTCAATATATATTTACAAAATGTCTATGGCATAATTTAAGGTTAAATTTCTTCGCAACTGATCAACTTGACAATCACAGCAATCTTCATTAGGTAAATTTGGGTGTAGCAATTCTACATTTTAGGCAGAACATAAGAAAATTAATGAGTCCGTGTGTGTTTTATCATTCATCAGACGATTTGGACATCGCGTTTTCATTTTTACCTCATTGGAAGCAGCAGCAATAGGCATAGAAACTGCATGTTCATCACCAAGACAGAGAGCCAGCCGCATGTCTTTTTGCTGATGCTTGAGAGGGAATGCGGGAGGATACTTGCTCTCTATCATTGCTGGTCCCTTCAGTTTGAACATTGGATTTGAACATGCACCCAGATCCTGCACAAAGAATATAAAACATATTAGAGGTCATAACCTATGGTTGGTGTTAGACGCTTGTATCTAGTACATTGTTGCTTGTCTAGTATTAGAGGTCAGGCATGCGCACCCTTTCTCTAAACATATAGGTCATTATGTAAAATAAGCCTACAGAAAACCCCACGAAATCAGAGAAGATACTTGAGCAGAGAGTAGTTTTTTAAAGCCAGATTTCAGAGCACAGCAAACTGGCATAGGACATCAAGATCCCATTTGAAATATTGTCGTAGAATCAAGTAACCTTTAAAGTCCACACAGCAGTGCTACACTGGTAGCATTTAGTAAAAACAGTACAAGCTGGATAATTGCACTTAGTAGTTGAAAGAACAAAATTGAATTCATAAATTATCATCACCAAGACATCAAGAAGAGTCTGAGGGCTCAATCCACTTTTATCAGCTAAGCAGAGTCCTTCAGACAGAGCATTCATCATACTGAACAAACAGTAAAACCAAATTACAATAATTGGGTAAATGCAAAAATTGCAATACTTTGGTTAAATCTGGTAAAAGCATCAATAACCAGCATAATTACTTCTCAGAAACAGTGTAGTGCTTGAACCAATCCCCCCCCCCCCCCCCCCCCCCCAAACCAAAAAAAAAAAAAGAACACCCCGACCACACGCCTGCTTTCCCCCACATACAGAGATGGACACAATAATTCAACCCAGAAAATGAGATAATATTCCATAGAACTATAGGCTCGCTTTTATCTGAGAATAATATCATAGTTATTATAATGTTACAAGGACTAATATTCTTCAATATTTATAATTTTTATGCAAGGGAAGTTAATTACCTGCCCATTATCATGTTCACAACCAGCTTCATCCTGGCACCTTTTCCAACCTCACCTAAAAAGAACGACTTCTTGCCAAGTACATCAAACACAGGTAAAATGACTTCATATAATGCCTGGATTTAATCACAATAGCCAAAAAAAATGCTAATTTATATAGAGAAATGGAATTAACAAAAGGATATTTACCAAAGGCGAATCCAGACTCTTGTCACTTGAAACATACGATAATAACAATTTGAACCTTTAAATTCTAATTGATCCTCAACTTTTGATAAAAAGGGCACTATACTTCTTTCTCATAATTAGACAGCCAAAATTGCTGCCTAGACCCCCACAAGCTCCAACTTCATACAGATATGCCGCACATAAAGCAAACGCAGCATACTAAAACCTCATCAGCGAAGGTGCAGAGAGCAGAGAGAACAAGAAGATGGCAAATATTAAGATAGAAGGGCAGAATAGGAAAGACTAGAGAGGCATAAGGAGTGAGTGGGGTCCCATGAAATTATTAAACAGGAGAGTTCAAATGCCTCCACTTTTTAACTAATAATAAAAATTTTGATATCCAATACCTGCATTTCAATTTTGTTTTGTAACTTCTGGTAGGAACCAAAAAACATGAAAAATGAACGCAATGGAATTGTTGGGTTCAAATTGGTTAGGATTTCATGCTCTTGATGTAGATCAAAAAAGACAACAAAATGTCATAATTTATCATGCGCACATACAAAAAGATGATTTAATTTCGATATCCAAGAACTAAATTTTGAGCTAATAAATTTTAGAAATGGAGGCGGATGCACCAAAAATGAAAGCATTTCAACTTTCATCATTTAACAGTACATATCTAGTTGTGACAAATCGAGTATGTTGGCTCTCAGGTGGAGAAGATATGAGGGTCCCACTTGATCATTTAGTCATTTGTTATTTATTGGTAAAGTTTGAAACAAACATACATTTCAATTTTTCCAATAAAGTTATAATACCTTGTCCCCAGCAGAAAGTATAATTAATTGACCATCTTCCGCTGGCTTCTTGCTACCAGAAACTGGTCCCTCTAGAAAAGATCCACCGTTTTTTATAATTGCCTGACATATTTAACATTAATTAAATTATTACTTAGTAAAATACTCTGTAAAAATATCCGATCTAAAATCCCTACATGTACAAAGCCTCACTGAGCTCTTATAAGTTATAAGCTAGTAAAACCATGTGAATTAAATTATTTCTGTCGTATTTAAGTTAGTTGACTCAAGAATCTTAACAAAACATATGAATGGCATAACAATTATAGCTACATGTAACTTTGGATTGTATGAATTAAGATCAGTATAGACATACCTCACTAATTTTAGAAGAAGTGTCAGCATCAACAGTCGACATGTCAATGTATCCTTTCCCTTCGGAAATTTGCTCAAGCACACCGTCTTTCTCAAAGACAACCTTTTCAGTTCACAAGAATTTCAATTACAGCAATTTCGACATGAAGTATTTGTAGTTTCTCAAAATTCAAATATAAACTACAATACCGAAAGAGCAGCAGCTGGATCAGATAACATGGCAATGGTATACTTGCACTTCTTAACTACCATAGCAGGTGTTTCTCCAATAGATGCACCTTGTTCAACTAGCTCTTCACACTGCCATCACCAATTTAAGTTTGAGGATTGCAACATTTTTATAATTTACTAATCAAACACATACAGCATTGGTAATCGCATACTTTTTCCTGCCTTTTCAATCAAGCAAAATCAAATTGCTCAGGATAGTTTATTAAGAATTAGGCTTAGTTAAGGACTACTTGTAAGTTAACTACATGTAATTGGCAAAAATTACCACTACATGTTACAGGCCAAATCAGCTTCAAAAACCTTATGCTAACCATCAAATTCAACCTTAGTTCACACTGATTTCAACAGTGACGCACACCAACACACAAAGGGGATAGAAAGAGAAAGAGAGGAAGAAGATGAGGTGGAAGAAAGAGAGACCTTGGAGAGGGTACGATTCCAAACAGTGACACGGAAGCCATGTTTGAGCAGTCTAGAGGCCATTGCCTTCCCCATTATGCCTAAACCTAGAAATCCGACCTCCATTTTTGTTGGTTCTCTTCACTTCCTCTTCTCTCTCTCTCTCTCCTTTCTCCGATTTCTTCTTCTATCTAATTTTGTTAGCTTTTGTTTCTTTCTTTCAATCAATGACCGTGCTTCTTCCTCATTTGTCCACCTTTATTATCGGATTTCATGTTGCCTGTTCAGAAAGCTACACACATTGTCTATCACTGACATGTGGGTCCTAAATCGCAAATCTTTATATATAAGGAAATCAAATAAAATGTTGTATCATTAAGTAGGCGATTTGAACACCCATTAAATTAATACAACAGCCTTCTTACACTAAATATTCTTTGTTAATTGAAAATATTTCAATAATGATGTTTTTCCTATAATAGTATTCCCAAATCCCAATTTATTAGGAATATAAGAATTGGGTATGTTGATATGTTGCTAGCAATTCGTTGAACATTTTAAAATAAATATGTTTGAATTTTCAAATTTTTTTTTTTTTACTAGCATGTGAAAAAGGGCGACACTATAATAAGTTTAATAACACAGAAGGTACAGATAATTGTAATATGTTTGTCGGATAAATATGGAATAAACAAAGGGGGTAAAGACAAAACCTATCTAGTGAGAAAATAAATGTGTGGGCCTTGGAAAATTGTATACAAGCAAGTGGCAATATTTTGGGAGATTCGTCCAGTAGGCTTGTGGCAAGTGGACAAAGCAAAACCTGGCACCAAAGTGCGCATCTGTTCCAGTTTATGGCCTCCACGTGTAACGCATCTTTCTGGTCACGCCTATGGTTTACTGATTCGGATCCCAGCTGAAGAGAACAGGAAACAGCTTGTACGGTCCAATTAACTTGACGGTTGGCGAGTCTCTCTCTTTTTTTTTTTTTTTTTTTTTTTTTGAATTGCCATCTCGTAAGAAAGTTCATCATACATTCAATAATCAACCATCATACGATACTGGTAAACAAACAAAACTACAATAGTTGTGAACTAACATAACAAAAACAAAAGAGAAATGCTAGAGTCCAATACAATCGTTTTCATATTTTTAAATTTCAAATGACCAATCCGAACCGTTCAATATGTTCTCCATATTGAAAACTTATAAGAAACCAAGTTTTACATTTCTTCAAATTTTTTTACTATTTTTTTGGTATTTTAGAAAATCGTTGTTATTGGACGATTCAGAACTTTTATATCATGAATTTTCTAAAATACTAAAAAATAAGTAAAAAAATTCCACAAAATGTAAAAATTGGTTTCTTATAAGTTTTTAATATGAAGAACATATTGAACGGTTCGGATCGGTCGTTTGAAATTTAAAAATGTGAAAATGATCGTATTGGACGGACCCATCCGTCCAATATATTGGACACTAGCATTTCTCAAAACAAAATGCTAATCATTGAGAAAAAAAGAAAACCGCTGGTAGCCTCTGGCTTAGCTCCAGCTGAACAATAAGTTGGGTAGATAGTCTCTTACCATTTTAATGTTTTATTTTTTTTAAAAAAAAACTAGCACCCCATGAAAGGGAGCCTGCATTTTTTACTAAAAGCATGTCAAAAAGTTCTTACAGAGTTAAGCCACAAAGCACGTGACTTTAAACAAAACAGAGAAAGTAAAGGTACCCACAGAAATCTACAAGTCAAAAACAAAACAATCCAGTAACATCTCGCAAAACAAGCTAAACAAAACAGCACACACAAAATCACTCCAGAAGATCTTCATCTTCTTCAACAGGAGCTTGTGCTGCATTCCCAGTAGCGTTTTGCTGAGCCCTTGGCGGTTCCATACCTGTATAAATTCCTGTCCAGAGATGAAATAAACTTAAAACAGATAAAGTGAAAACTGCACCCCAGTGCCAGTGTGAGATTGAAAAATTGTTTTGTTACGAACATCCCAAACAGTCCAAAGAAAAGCAGCTAAAAGAGTTCTTAAAAAAATTCTATTGCTTTTATCTAAAGAACAGCTATAACTCCAAATATCACAAATATTATTAGAGGAGATAACTAATCCTCTTGAATTGGAGGAGTTAAAAAGGTGTCAAAACCTAAACACCATGGGGCAATGAACAAAAAGATGAGATACTGACTCGAGTTGCCCACAGAAGCAACATTCATTAACTCTAAGCCAACCCTTCTTAACTAAATTATCCATAGTCATAATTTTATTCTCTAAGGCCATCCAAACAAATAGTTTGATTTTTTAAGGGATCTTTAAAGGCCAAATAGAATCTTTTTTGTTAAATCTAACCCCTCCTGAAATAAGGAAATTGTACATAGATTTTACTGTGTAGTAACCAGTAGAATGCCAATGCCAATTTATCTTATCGGCATCTCCAGTAAAAGTATACCCTCTCAAAAAAAGAGAGCTTAATTTTTTCCCTAGTTCTGTTGGAACACCCCTTTTAAGAAAATAATTAATACGCCCAGAATTCCACACTTGAGCCACAGAGATATCAGGTTTCTTGGTTTTTTTGTACAATTCAGGATACTTTCTAGACAGAACTCCCTCCTCTGACCACTTATCATGCCCAAAACTTGTCATATGACCATTATGAACCTGTTTGGTTGAAGCTATTCTCAAAATAGAATGAAGGGAATTGGTATGTCTCCAAAAAGGAGAAAAGGCAGAAGAGGCTCGACCTCTGTACTTAATAGTAACAATGTTTTTCTAAATTCCCTGACAGCTATCGTCATAATATTTCCATAGTCATTGATGTGTAGCTAATAGTACCCTAAAACAACCTAAAAAGTACCGCAAGCGTACGGTAATTTGTTGGTATAGTCGGATGTCGATTTCCACAGGGACGGTTCAATTGAGTATTAAGTTTACTTTTTCACAAAATCTAGGCAGGTAAAATTGAATTGGTTTTGGTTTTAGAACAATAACAAAACAGGGCAGCAAGCAAATAAACTAAAACAAGGGTAAAGTAGTAATAATTTTGGTAGTTTTCTAGTAAATTAAGGTAATAAAACGTCCTAGGGTTTCTGATGTCACCTTGGTTAGGCTTCGGGTCGTCAACGTGCGCACTTTCGCGTCACACGTTGACTTGTACTGAACCAGTTTGATCTTCTCCAGGCCGCACAGGATTCCATCCGACCCGTACAGGGACAAACTGATACAATACAACCCTTAGTTGATGGTGCAATTCATGATAATTTAGTTTCTAAAGGTATAGGGCAGATCTAGCCGGACTTGGACTCCCTAAACCGCAGCCGTCGCATGTTGGTTATGGTATCGTGACCGGAACCTAGTCTAACACCCCCATTAGGCTAATTAACCCTCAACTTTCGTGTGTTGGCTTAATTATCCTAAGTCCACAAGTTGGTTTACTAAGGTATCTAACCGACTTTCGCCTAATTAGAAATCTTCTCCTTTTGGGGTACAAATTGGTCACCTTTCGGCTCCTAACCTACCTCAAGTCACCTACTCAATTCAATCAATTAGTCTACACCTTTAGCCAAAATCGGGTGTGCGCAATCATCCAATAGGAGGTTCAACACAATCAATCAAACACAAGCAAGCATAAACAATAAACAACCAACAAGTGATATACCATAGAAATCAAACATCAAGTCATTACATCAATCCTAACCTTGGTTCAAACATAGCCCTAGAACTAACAAATCTAGCCTAACATAGTGCAAATACAATCAAAAGATAGAAAAGAAGGTGATACAATCTCCATGGAACCAAAGAGAAGGAAGGAGGAAGGCAAAGCCCCTGTTCAAGCCTCTTCCTTGCCTCTAGATCTGAGATATGGCAGCTTGGATCGAATGGTGGTCGAACTCTGGTCGGAATCTGGCTCACCAGGCGAAATAACCCTCTGTCCAGCCCGTACGAGATCCTGTCCAGGCCGTACAGAGGAGGAAAAAGGTGGATTTGGGTCAGGTTTTCGTGGGGGAGCCGCCTTTGAGGTGAGAGAAGGTAAGATAACCCTAATTTTAGCGTTTTGGGCGCTTTAAATAGGCGTGGAACTAGGGTTCGGAGTCTCATGCGGGCTGGACAGGCTTTGGTGCGGGTAGGATGGGCCAGGAATGAGTCATCTGGCCCATGTTGCTGCCTGGTGCTATCCAGGCCGTATGGAATCTGGTGCAGGCCGCATGGAAGCTTCAGTGCATGATTTCTGGACCAAACTTCACCAAATTCTTTCCAAGTCCCTACAAAATGTAAATAAACCCAAGAAGTACCAAAATCCTACAAATATAAACTGAAATAAACATAAAATAAAGGTATTGAGTTATAATTTAGGGTAAAGTCCGGTAGAAAGATATATATAAATGAGTGTTATCGGTCATTTCCCAATTAAAGCCTTATTCATGGCTTCTAAGTTCAAAATACCCCAACCTCTCTCTTCTTTGGGTCTACAGATCCTATTCCAACTAACTAAATTGTATTTTTTCCTTTCCTGTGTACCCAGTTTACCCCAAAGGAAATCTCTTCTATATTTATCAATCAATTTAATAACCCATTTTAATGTTTTATTGTTTTTATTATCGGTTGTTTATGTTTTTAGGATAATTTTTTTCGAAGATTACTGAATTTATAATCTTTTCAGTCACTAAATTTTAATTGTTCAATTTTAATCACTCCGTAAAAATTTCCTCTAATTAATTATTTGAGGACAAACCATTTGATTTCACAAACTGGTTGCTGCCTCCGCTGCAAGCAATTTTAAGTATTGTCTGCTAAAAGTAACATTAGGAAGCCTTTATTAAAATACCAGCATCTGGCTGGTATTAATTATAAGTATTTTTTTCAATTATTAAAATATTCAAGATTACAAACTTTACATATTCAATTTCCCTAGTTGGTCTTTCCTCTTTCTCCCATCTTCAGATATTAATTTGTGAAATTAACATAGTATACTTAAATAGATGGAGCATCTGGCTGGTTTTCAGGTACAGCAGCTTGAAATGCTGGTATTTCCCCATAGGCTGCATGTAGCCTGGCAAGAATCGGATAATTTGACTGCAAATAAACATAATAAAAAATATTGACGAACTTGCAGCTTTTAAGAATATTTTTTCTCTTTAATTATAATAATAAAACTATACTTGAATGACAACAATTTTGAAACGAATCTAACATCTTACCACGTCAATCTGCAATATTTTGATCACATAATAAAGTTGAGGTGCCAGAAACACATCGCCCTGCATATTAATAGAACATATTTCATGTTTTGTGGGATAAATTTTGTCATCTTACATTCACAAATAAAAAGTTATAAGCATGTAATCTCTCATTTGGCAAGGTCTACATGATATTTTTTGATAACTTGCAGTTGCAGGGTGAATTCGCATAAAAATGCCCATTATTTAAATTTTCAGTTGATACTTTAAAGAATTTCTCACCACACTTGTCTAATCTAATTAATTAATGGGAAATATACTGAAATTGAAAACAAAAGTTCAACTTTAAGCAGAAACTTACCAGTCCAATTTCATCTCCAACGGCATATTTCCCAGCACAACCATTTAATAACTTCTCAAGAGCTTATGCACGAACAAGCAAAACATATTCAGAAACTAGCAAATTGTGCAAGATTACTATGTCATTAAAAAAAGTGACGATGATGTGCACCTATAGAGACTACAGGGTATCCAATAGGTGCAAAAATATAAATAAATTATTACCAAAATAATTGTTTTATTATTGGATCTGTTGGTGACACCAACTGTTACATGCCAGTTCCACACAGCTAACAAGCCCTGTACCAGATTTGGTTTCTATTTAGAATAAAACCAACCTGTGAAAACTCTATTAACTTGATCAGTGGTCCATGCATCCTTTTCCTGAGAGCCTAGCTTCTGTTCAATGTAATTCTACCAAACGAAAGGAAAAAGAAAAAATCAAATTAAACCTCTATATTAATTATTTGACATTATTTTAGGGGAAAGTGTCCACAGTCCACTTTTGGTGATGCTTCTGAGCAAAATTCGTAACATTTATGAGGAATTCGAGAAAAAAAAAATCATAAAATTGAATGCAATTCTCTTTACTTTCAAAAAGGTCAACATATTTGTCCATTTACCTCCTACGAGAGAGACCACCATTATTTTCAGCTCCGGTTATAATTCCTTTTCTTTTAATTTGAATTATTTTCCTATAGTTCTTTGTCACTTTCTAAAGTTGTATCTTGATAGATCACCGAAATAAATTCGCAATTATAATGAGTTTGTAGTTTGTACAGAAGAAAATGGGAATTACTTACCACCACAACAAGGTTTTGCAGTGGCTGGATACCAGTACCAACTATGCTTGCTATCTGAAAATTCACATAGAAATGTACTGTAGTTATAACTTGAGGTTAATTTCAAAAAATAAAGATAAAAAGGTTAAAACTTGAGGTGCTAGTTATGAGGTGTTATGTTAAATATAAGATACTTGCAAAAATAATGGGCAAGTTGCCAAATAATCATCAATTAATGCCACCTTCTTTGACCTTAGTACTGTAGCTAAATTGCATAATTTTAGGTCTTGCTACACTTTTCTCAGCGATTACAAGCTGCAGTAAGCCAGTAAATAAATTTACAATTGCAGAAAACATATGATCTTTTCTAACTGCACCTGAATATTTAACGCTTTCTTTTTGAGATCTCGAGGCAAGAGAGGACTTTGAGGGTACTTCTCTTCTAGATACTGCCATCCATTCACATATTTACATTAACAAAAGGAAAAAGTAAAACAATAATTGAAAAAAAAAAGATGACAAGAAAAATTTAAAAACTTAAAACAAAAACAAAAAAAAAAAGAATGAGAAAAGGCACTCTTCTACTCACTAAACCTATTGCAAAGGAATCGCCTATTACTGTATCCCCATCAACTAATGCAGGTACAAACTTCATTGGGTTAATCCTTACAAAATCTGCAACAAGACTATCAGATTTCATAGACCTTCAAAGCATCAACGATTCTTAATAGTGTTTTCTTGTTTATGGTAAATATTGTTAATAGTTAAAATTGTGGAAATATACATAACAGGTAAAATGCTTAATTGGAAGTTTACCAGGATCTGATTGATCTCCTTTGAGAAGGTCCACTGCCTTGTACTCGTAATCCAATCCTATTGATGAAATATGAAATTCTACTTAATCTGATTGTTTCAATTTAAAACATACTCATAGATTCAGTACAGGAGATTTAACAATGGACTGTCTTCCTTGTTCCCCCTTTTCGTTGGCTCCATCATTCCATTTTTATACTGGTAAAACTCATTCCAATTTTGAATATCAAATCCCAATGAAATGCTTTAGCAGCTAATCTTATTATCATAAAGAGGAGTACAGTAAATTTAACTTCTATAATTTGATACTTCTACAAGAACAATACGAAAATAAAATCAAAGAATGAACTAAATGCAAACGAAGCTGTTAATTTTCAATCTGCTATTATTTATACAGAACGAATTTATTGTTGTACGCAAGTGCCAACAAATATGCATCAATACCAAAACACACTAGCGCGAAATCTAAGCATATCAACACTTCCCCTTAAATATTTCCAAAAAGAAAGAGGAAAAAAAAAGAGCATAAAGAAGAAGAACCTTTTAGATTTAGAACGATTCGGATTCGATAAGCGCAGGAGCTAGCTTTCCTTGATCCGCCATTTCCAGTATTGGAAAAAATGAGAAAGAAAAAATACACGCTCGTTTGTTATGACCGAGTCATCTACTTTAATTTGTATGGACCGGAGCAGTACTGATAAAAAAATTAGAAGCTTCACAACGTAACTATTTGTCTATTTCATCTCTCTTTTTATTCTTGCGTTTGAATTGACTACTGGTTCAAATTTTTTTCCCCAACATATGAAATCGACCAGCAGCGCCAGTGACTTAAATTAAGTTTTCTCTTTTCTTTTCTTTTCTTCCCGACCCGACGCACGAAATTGTTTTCAATTATTCATTGTAATTAAAATTTTTAATCCGCTGACTTGAGACTTGAGAGTTGAGAAGTAATTATTCAGCGCACCTGAAAGAAAACACTAAGTTGGGTGTTTTTATGGTAATCACCACCTAAGGAACACAATTTCTTGGGATATAATTTCACATTCATGTTTATCACATGCGTTTGTTTTCTTTCTTTTTTTATATACCGAAATGCTCGCTAGTTTCATTGAAACTACCAAAAACTCATTAAGTAAATGATACTAAGAGAACTAGAAGTACGATGATACGATCCGACAAATATTAACGGTTTATTAAAAATATACAGAAATCTAATCCAAGATCAATCCCAATACAAATACGAAATATCATAATCTAGTAGCGTGCTAAACAACATAACAAGGAACCCGGACATACATTTACAATGGTTGATCCAATCTAATTTTAAGCATGGCATCAGAACAAATTATTAAATTTAATATCCTCTATAAATTATAATAAATAATAAAATTAATAGAAAACATCAATTTTTAACCTAATAAACGAGTATATTATACGATACATCTTTTCTCCATAAATCTAATCGTTAAAGAATGTATTTGCTTAGCGGTGGTATGCCGGTGTGAAGGGTTTTTAATTCTCCGCCTCTCTTTTCCCCACGAAAAAAAAAATTATTTAGGTAATTTCTCTTTTGGACTGAATTTTTTTTTAACCGGACTTAAATATAAATTGTTCATTTAATTATGAACAGATATGTATGATCAGGATTCAGATTCGATTTAAAATTTCAATCCATGCAAAATTACTCTTTTTTTTATATCAAACAAGGATCATTCCTTTTTGAACTGCATCTCTGAAACTGTAGGAATATACTATCAAGCAGTGAGCGTTTATTTTAAAACAAAACTTCTAAAGTACATAAACAACTTATTTTCCGTATAAACGACGTAGCAAGGGTTCAACACTTGAGAAGTTAAATAAGCCACAGATTTCCAAAATACCGAAATAATTTAAAAAAATTTGGTTTTAAATAAATAAAATTCTTAATAGTAAATGAAAGTTGTTATAAACATTAAAATTTAAAGAGAGTTTAATCTCAGTGGAAAACAGACTACAATGAGCGGATGAGAAAATTGTTGAATCGGCATATGTGGTTAACAATTAGCGAGAAGGGATGAAATTGGTTTTAAACACTATTAATTATGTGGTTAACAATTCGACCATCTCGAGTGCAATTTTGTAGGAGCAAACACAGATTCGAAACCCTAGCGGGTCTTTCATATAGACATTTAATTTTAAAATAAATTGGGAGACTTGATAATCAATTTGTCTTTAAAAAAAATTGTAGGAGCAAATAAAAAATAATTTAAAAAAGATAGAGAAAATTTTAAAAAGATAGTTCCGTGCCACTATTAATTCTGTTTATTTTAAAATATTATTTTTAAATTGCTAATTACAAATAAGTTACTCTAAAATCACTAAAATTAGTTTTCAGTCATTAATTCCTGTCAAGACATGGTTGCTAAAAGATATATCACTCTAAAGTTTGTCATACTTTTTCAAAATACACAAATTACTTAGATTAAATTATTAAAAAATAAAAAATAAATTCATGACACACAAAATTCTAAAATTCGTAAAAATAAAAAAAATTAAGTTTCATACATAAAATTTTGAAAATTTTAAATATAGAACAAAAAAAAAGGCACCATGAATCTTAAAATACTACATGGTAAGGTTTAAAATGTCATGGGATCGGGGCTGATAAGAAATATCCCCAATATTGCTCATCCTCATCATCTCCAAAAATATATTTTTATTTTAGAAATGTTATTAATTAAGCTCTAACTACTTTACTATTTTTACTCTCATCCTCTCATCCTCCTGTATTATCCCACTTTCCATTTTAGCGCGCCTCTTTCTTTTCCACGTCATCAAATCTAGTGCATAAACATGCAGTACCATTCATATAAACGTTCAGTTTATTACCATGTTATAGCATAAGTGTTCAATTTATTAAATTTTGTAAACATAAATGTTTAGTTTATTACGTATAAATATTTAGTTTATTAAGTATAAATTTTTAGTTTATTAAGTATAAATGTTCAGTTTATTTTGAATATTATAAGCATAAATGTCCAGTTGTTCAGTTGTTCAATTTTTTAAATTTGTAAGCATAAATGTTCGGTTGTTCAGTTGTTCAATTTATTAAATGTTGTAAGCATAAATGTTCAGTTTAAGTATAAATTTTCAATTTTCTTAGTATAAATGTTCTGTTTATTAAGCCAAAATCTTGTTCAGTGCATAAGAAAAAGAAAGGGTCACAAACCGGATAACAATGCTACTAAACTGGACTCTCTGATTTTCGATTGGACGGCTACTAAACTTCAGTACACAAACCTCCCGTATGCTGGAGTCGTTTCTCTAAATCTAAAATTCAAATAGTCGATCCAAACCGTTCAAGTTGTTTTCTATATTGAAATCAAATCAAATTTTAAATTTTATACGAATTTTTTTGCTATATACGATACTATTTTCAAAAAACACTATAATGGAGTATTTCATGTGCTCCAAAAACACTATATATGTTTTTTATAAGTTTAGTTCAGTTGAATAGGTAGCAACAGCAACAACGCAAAATCCAAAAGAGGTACTCGTAAAATTAAAGTGATACCTTTTGCATTTGATTGAGATAGCTTCAAACTTGTAAATTCTAATTCTGGCATATTATATTCTTCCATAAAAAGATGATCATATTACTTCAAAAAATCAGACAACAAAACCATGTACAAGGCGGGGATTTATCAGAGAAGTACTAATCACTTTGCTTGGGGTCGTAGATATTGTATTAGCAGATTTGGTTGCTGAAGTCGATCTCTATGACTGTTTTACTTAAAACTAGATTTTTTTTTTTATTCAAGATGAAGGTATTGATTCTGATTGTTTCAATATTACACCGTTCAATCTGGCATTGTTTGAAGAATATGCTGTTTGTGGATGATATATATCCGGGAGGACTTGTGTCTTTTTCTTTGTATTTGACAGCCCGATTTAATTGCTTGAATAAAATGATTTATTTTTTGTTATTATAACTAGTAAGAACCCATCCAACATTCAGGCCATCAATATTCAATATATTCAAGATTACAAACTTTACATAGTTAATTTCCCTAGTTGGTCTTTCCTCTTTCTCCCATCTCCAGATATTCATTTGTGAAATTACCAAGGTATACTTAAATGGAGGGAGCATCTGGCTGGTTTTCAGGTACAGCAGCTTGAAATGCTGGTATTTCCCCATAGGCTGCATGTAGCCTGGCAAGAATCGGATAATTTGACTGCAAATAAACATAATAAAATTTTGACGAACTTGCAAATTTTAAGAATATTTTTTCTTTTTAATTATGATAATAAAACTATATTTGAATGACAAAAATTTGGAAACGAATCTAACATCTTACCACGTCAATCTGCAATATTTTGATCACATAATAAAGTTGAGGTGCAAGAAACACATCGCCCTGCATATTAATAGAACATATTTAATGTTTTATAGGATAAATTTTGGCACCTTACATTCACAAATAAAAAATTATAAGCATGTTATCTCTCATTTGGCAAGGTCTACATGATATTTTTTGACAACTTGCAGTGGCAGGCGTGAATTCGAATAAAAATGCCCATTATTTTAATTTTCAGTTGATACTTTAAAGAATTTCTCACCACACTTGTCTAATCTAATTAATTAATGGGAAATATACTGAAATTGAAAACAAAAGTTCAACTTCAAGCAGAAATTAACTTAATTACCAGTCCAATTTCATCTCCAGCGGCATATTTCCCAGCACAGCCATTTACGAACTTCTCAAGAGCTTATGCACAAAGAAGCCAAAATAAATGTGATTAAAAAATGTGCAAGATTACTGTCATTAAAAAATGTGACGATGATGTGCACCTATAGAGACTAGAGAGTATCAAATAGGATACAAAAATATAAATAAATTATTACCAAAATAAAATTGGTTTATTATTGGATCTGTTGGTGACACGGACTGTTACATGCCAGTTCCTCACAGCTAACAAGTCTTGTAACAGATTTGTTTCTATTTAGAACGAAACCAACCTGTGAAAACCCTATTAACTTGATCAGTGAGCCATGCATCCTTTTCCTGAGAGCCCAGCTTCTGTTCTATGTAATTCTACCAAATGAAAGGAAAAAAGAAGAAATCAAATAAAACCTCGACATTATTTCTTTGACATTAATTTAGAGGAAAGTGTCCACTTTTGGTGATGCTTCTAAGTAAAATTTGCAACATTTACAGAGACGTATATAAAAAATCATAAAATTGAATGCAATTCTCTTTACTTTCAATAAGGTCAACACATATTTGTCCATTTACCTCCTTATAGAGAGAACAACATTATTTTCAGCTCCGGTTATAATTCCTTTTCTTATAATTTGAATTATTTTCCTATAGTTCTTTGTCACTTTCTAAAGTTTTACCCCTCAGCCAGGTTTCGAACCTACGACCTTTGTCACTTTCTAAAGTTGTATCTTGATACATCACTGAAATAAATTCACAATTATTATGAGTTTGTACAGAAGGAAACAGCAATTACTTACCACCACAACAAGGTTTTGCAGTGGCTGTATACCGGAAGCAACTATGCTTGCTATCTGAAAATTGACAGAGAAATGTACTGTAGTTATAACTTGAGGTGCTAGCTACGAGTAATGTTAGATACAAGATACTTGCAAAAATAATGGGCAAATTGCCAAATAATCATAATTATAGATATAAAAATGTCATCTTCTTTGACCTTAGTACTGTAGATAAATTGCATAATTTTAGGTCTTTCGACACTATTCTCAGCGATTACAAGTTGCATTAGATAAATTTACAATTCCAGAAAACATATGATATTTCCTAACTGCACCTGAAAATTTAATGCTTTCTTTTTGAGATCTCGAGGCAAGAGAGGACTTTGAGGGTACTTCTCTTCTAGATACTGCCATCCATTCACACATTTACATTAACAAAAGAAACAAAATAATTGAAAAAAAAAATGACAAAGAAAATTTTAATACTTAACAAAAAAAAAAAAAAAAAGAGAAAAGGCACTCCAACACTCACTAAAGTTATTGCAAAGGAATCAACTATTACTGTATCGCCATCGACTAATGCAGGGACAAACTTCATTGGGTTAATCCTTTCAAAATCTCCAATCAGATTAATAGATGTTATAGACCTTCAAAGCATCAACTATTTTTGTGTTTATGGTAAAGATGTTTAAGTTAAAATTGTGAAAAGATACATGACACATAAAATGCTCAAAGGAAGTTTACCAGGATCTGATTGATCTCCTTTGAGAAGGTCCACTGCCTTGTACTCATAATCCAATCCTATAGATGAAATATGAAATTATACTTTACCTGATTGTTTCATTTTACAACATAGTTGTAGAGTCCGTTCAGAAGATTTAACAATGGTCTATCTTCAAATTTTTTGTTTTCTTTTTTTTTGTTGGCACCATCATTCCATTTTAATATTAATTAAACTCATTCAAATTTTAAATTTCAAATTCCAATAAAATGATTTAGGTGCTAATCCTATTTTATTCATGAGGGACGCAGTAAATTTAACTTTTATAATCCAATTTCTACAAGAACAACAGAAGGAAAAAAAAAAAAACCCAAGGACCAACTAAATGCGCAACAAAAAAAAAAAAAAGCTGGTAATTTTCGATCTCCTAATCTTTATAAAGAACGAATTTATTGTTGTCCAAAGGTCTAAACAAATATGCATCGATACTAAAAAGCACGAAATCTAATTAGCATTTCAACACTTTCTTTCAATATTTCCAAAAAGAGAGAGAAAGAAAGGCATAAAGAGGAAGAACCTTTTAGATTTAGAACGATTCGGATTCGATAAGCGCAGGAGCTAAGCCACCAAGAGTAAAGCGTGAGCTTTCCTTGATCCGCCATTTCCAGTATTGGGAAAAATGGGTTATTTTTACACTCGAGTTTGTTATGACCGAGTCATCTACTTTAATTTGTATGGACCCGAGTACTGATAAAAAAGATTAGAAACTACAAAACGTTACTATCTGTCTATTTTATTTCTCATTTTATTCTTGCGTTCGAATTGACTACTCGTTGAATTTTTTTTTTTTTTTTCCGACGCGTGAAATAGACCAGCAGTGCCACTGACGCAAGTTTTCTCTTTTCTTTTTTCTTTTTCCCGACACACCAAATTGTTTTCAATTAGACAATTATTCACTGTAATTAAAATGTTTAATCCGCTCACTTGAGAGTTGAGAAGTAATTATTCAGCGCACCTGAAAGAAAACACTAGGTTGTGTATTTTTGTGGTAATCAACAACTAAGGAACACAATTTCTTGGGATATAATTTCACATTCATGTTTATCACATGCGTTTGGTTTTCTTTTTTTTTTTATGCCGAAATGCTCGCTGGTTTAAATTAAAATACAAAAAGTCTTTATATAAATGGCACTAAGAGAAGTACGGTCCTACAAAAACTAACGGTTTATTATAAAAATATACACAAATCTAATCCAAGGTTAATCCCAATACAAATACGAAATATCATAATCTACTAGTGTGCTAAACAACATAACAAGGAATCCAAGCATACATTTACTATAACTAGCAAAAGATGCCCTCATAGAAAATAAAAAAAATGATATTATTTTTGTTTCATATAGAACTTTACATGTTATAAGCAATAAAGATATGGTAAAATCAATAGTTTATTAGTCTTTTTTTAATAAATAGCTAATTTGGTAGTAACTTAATCTTTTATAATAAAAAATCTTGATCTTTTAACCTGAAATTAAGATTTAGACCACTGGTCAGATCAAATTACACAGATCAATGGTTCATAATTGATATAAGAATTGTTTACACCCTTTTATATGACATGTTTACTCCTTTTATCTGAAATGTTTACTCTTTTTTAGGTGGTTTTATAAGTAGTAGAGATAGAGATAAAGATGATTGATCCAATCTAATTTTAAGCATGACATTAGAACAAATTAATATCCGCTATAAATTATAACAAATAATAAAATTAATAGAAAACATCAATTTTTAACCTAATCAACAAGAATATTATACGATACATCTTTTCTCCATAAATCTAATCGTTTTTAATTGTCCGCTTCTCTTTTTCCCACCAAAAATTTTTTTTTAGGTAATTTCTCTTTTGGAATGAATTTTATTTTAACCGAACTTAAATATAAACTGTTCATTTAATTATGAACAGATATGTATGATCAGAATTCAGATTCGATTTAAAATTTCAGTCCATGCAAAATTACTCTTTTTTATATATCAAACAGGGATCATTCTTTTTGAACTGCATCTCCGTAACTGTAGGAATATAATATCAAGCAGGGAGCGTTTATTTTAAAACAAAACTTCTAATGTACATAAACAACTTATTTTCCGTATAAACGACTTAATGAGGGTTTAACACATGAGGAGTTAAATAATCCACAAATTACCAAAATACCGATATAATTTTTAATTTTGGTTTAAGACAAAATTCTTTAATAGTAAATTAAAGTTGTAATAAACATTAAATTCGACTTAAATTAGATTTTAATCTCAGTGGAAAAGAGACTACAATGAGCGGATGAGAAAATTGTTGAAGCAATTTGATCATCTCGCGTGCAATTTTTGTAGGAGCAATCAAGGATAATTTTTTTTTAAAAAAAAAGGAGAATTTAAAACGATAGTTTTATGACATTACTAATTCTATTTATTTAAAATATCATATTTAAATTCTTAATTAGAAATATGTTACTCTAAATTCACTGAAAATTATTTTTCAGTCATTAATTTCTCTCAAGACATGGTTACTAAAAGATATACCACTCTAAAATTGGTCATAGTTTTTCAAAATACGCAAATTACTTTCATGAGATTAAATTATTAAAGAAAGGAAAAAAATAAATTCATGAAACACAAAATTCTAAAATTTGTAAAAATTTTATGAATTAACGATTAAATAAATTAATTTTAAGCTTTAAACTTGATATTTTAAATAAAAAAATAAAATGCTCCATAAATTTTAAAATACTACATAATATGGTTTAAAATATCATGAGAGAATTATTATTGTGATACGCTAGCTATTTTAAATGGCACAACAGTAACACAAGTCAATGCTAGATGCACACTTTAGGAAGTTATGAGATTTTTTTTTACCCTTTTAAAAGAAATGTGAATTATTGAAATTTGTGGAGAAGTTATATTTGTCAATATTTACAGCAAGAGACATTTCATCTCAGAATAATGTATAATGTAATAGTATAATGGAGAGAAATAAAGTGGAAGGTCTAACAAATAAAAGGCATCACAAAATCTCCGATGTGTTGGTCTGTAAAATTCAAAATTAGAAAAGTAGTAATTATAGTTTTTTCGGGGTTTTTTTTTTTTTTTTTTTTTTGCACAATTTTGTCATGGTCCGGACTCCCGTCTTAAATTAACCAACAAAAAAAAAATGATGGTATAAAGTTCATTTACGTGTTCCCGTACTTAGAACACTTTTTATTGGAAAAAATCATTTAAATAAAAAATATAAGAATTTCATACCTTCTTTATAATAACACATTAACACCATGTAATGCAAAGATTATCATTATAAAAAATATAAATGCATATGTGTAGAGGTCAAATTTGAATTTCAAAATCACTAAACGACACAGAACCTGTTTTGTTATTAGTTAATTTGTGAGGTTAAAAATTTTGCATGTTTTCAAATTGAAATTCTGTATAAATTTATGCTGTTGTCTCTTATGGTCATTGGTATGATCTGTTTCAGCAAGCGTACAATAATTGACAACGCAACAATTCTATACCTTCCTTCTGTCTTTTTTTTTATTTTGTTTTAGTCTCAGAAAAAAAGCCACGCAATCCTTGATTTCCATTTCATTTCTCTAATTTTTTTGAAAAAATGACGCTTACATTCCATTTTAGAACAATCCAACGTTGATCTCTTCAACAACCACTGTCTCGTGCAAGAGCAAGTCGAGTCCGAAATTCGTCACCTACTGCCGCTTCACCTCCGCTACTTTGGTATGAATCTGATCAGGTGGTGTCACATTCCAGGACCGAGGGTGCTGACAGCCGCCGCGAGTGCACACTTACCTTCGCACACCCGCAAGACAAACTCTAATAATATTTTTTTCCTCTCAATAAGAATCATAATATATGCATTAATCTAAACAATTTAAATAAAAATACAATTTTAGCACAAGATAAATTTTCTCAAGAATACAAATAAACGAATACATGAGCATTTTAAAAGAAGAAATGCAAGTGCAATTTATTTACGTGAATGTTTTAGATTAAGATTAAAGTAAAACAAATAATGCAAGCATCCCAAAAATATGTACCTCAAGTTTATAAAAGCATGTAGTTATACATTTGCACAGATGCTTCAAACTCAACAAAAATGTTTAATTATAAAAGTAACAACTAACAATGCATTCATCTCAAAATTTATAGTTTATATCCCCACATAAGTATAATCATCCATAGACACTATATGAGTAGCACTAATATACAAGTATATTCGCAAATAGTTACAAGTACACATAGTTTAACCAAGAAGGTTACACATTAAGAAATATAAGTTACTGATACAAACATTAGAAATGATATGGTTCAGCTATACAACTAGGTGAACATTAGCCAAATGCACATTAATAATATCAAAATGAGTACAAGTATACATAATCTAGCCAAGAATGTTACATATAAGAATGTAAAGAAAACAGGAATGTTGTTACAAGAATCACAAGAGTTGTAGCTCAAATTTGCATAAGCACATTAACTAAATTTACATACAAACAGACCGCTACTAATATTGATATACATGTATGATCTCAAAATTTAAATGTACAATATAGGTCACATAATACTTACCAAATGACATTAAAAGACTTAATCCTTTACGGCTTTGACCACGCTCGCTAACCCTGGAACCTACAAAAGTGGAAGAATGAGATAAATAAAATTTATCTCATTACGGTATTCAGTTCCAGCCACTTGAGTTTTAATTATCACACGTTGGAACTAAATACATGACTGAGCCAAACAATTTTCAAATCAACTCCATACTTATTTCATATATACATTGAATATAAAGTTTCGATCAAGCAATGAAATCATGAAATAAATTCAATACCTTTCAATCATTTAAAATTCAAAGTATGACAATTGTCATTTCAATTCTTTGGAAAAGCAATTAATAGTATGCAACAACTAACATGTAAAAACATTCACATCTAGTTTCAAGTAGAAATAACAATGTCAAATTAATTAAATCAATGCAATATGTAATGTGAGCTCGGCAATCGTTTCCATAACAATTCAAATTTCAAAGTATAACAAATGCCGACTCATTTGGTTGGACAACTATCTAGCATGCAGGTCTGGTTTCTTTTCTCATCATCAAAGTCAAATATGTCGCGAGACACCTTCTATGAGGGCTACCCCGACCAATTCAATTTATATATGTTTCTTTTCTCATCATCAAAGTCAAATATGTCGCGAGACACCTTCTATGAGGGCTACCCGACCAATTCAATTCATATACCATTCAATCAATTAAATCATCAAATGTATAAGCAAGCTGGGAACACTCACACTTCGGTCTATTCTAGACTAGACCTACTGAGTCCTAGTACATAAGTGCTTATTACACAGTGCTTGGTTAGGATGGGTCATGCCTCCACCCCCAAACATTACGAGTGTCTATCTCATCCACACAAGCTATACTTACCTCGATCAAATCACATTTCAATCATATACCATTCAATATGCCACTGTACAATCATGCATCATTTACATATTCACAAAATATTCTCATGGATGAAAATCAATTCAAGAATTCAAAATGCATAATAATAATAATAATAATAATAATAAATCACATATAATTAAAACTCAAGTGGAATCCGTACCTGATAACAAAATAACCATCAACAAGCAAACAAATAATCATACAGACCCTTAGTTGTACCAGCCATATCCGGCTTGAAAACCTGCCCTGACTCTACATAAACAAATACTAGACTAAGTCCTTACTTAAGAAAACAAACAATAACAATTCACATTCAACAAATTCGTAGATAAGGTTAGGGATTTGATTAGTTTTTTTTTTGTTATACCATACAATTATAGTACACCTTATTAGTTGTACCAGTAGATGATTTCAAAGACTAGACAGTGGTTAACAGTGCTAGAAATCAGTACACAACAATAAAAAAAATAGTGCTAGACAATTTATGGTACAACCAGTGAAGGGTATTTTTGACAATTTACAAAATCTTTTTTATTTCATGAAAGGATGAACGTAATCAAATGAAAATTTAACTGTAGATGAAAGATGATTGGAAGTATGTCCTGTAAAAATTTCATAATTTTTGAACATACAGATTAATTATAATGAATTTTTGAAATCTGACAGAATCAAGTTTTAAAAATCTGTTCCAACAAATAGGTCTGAAAGTTTATGCCTTGAAACCCTTCAAATAAATCTCTAAAAATTTTGTAAAAATTACAGAAGTTACCTCTAGATGTCTATTTTCAGATCTAAAAGTTTCAAGTCTTAACCGTAACAGAGAATAAATGAAAAATAAAAAACTGCACTGGAGACTGTCTGTTCAAGAAAACTGTTTTCCAAAACTTGCCCTAGTTTCAACAATCTTGTAAAAATACTAAATCAACTCAGAAAAATTCATATTAGATACCATAATTTTCTTCTGGAAGTCTAGTTTCATATAAAATTTTCAAAAGCTTAAGAACTTTCATTAAACTGTAAAAATAATACATAACCCATATCCACTGTTAGTTTTCAGAAAATTCTCAAATAACTTGAGGAAATACTAAGAACTAGAATGACTTGTTTTAAATTAAAGATTTAAATCAGAAGTTAGCTGCTTACTTAGTAAATTTCGAGACCAATCGGAGGTACATAAACAGCTCTTTTTTTTTATTCTGCCCTGGAAGCGCTAGAGAATCTGTAGCTCGCTGGAAATTTCTCTCAACCTTTCGAAAAATTTTCTGGCCTAAGTTGATAGATCGGCTAAGGGTTTGAGTTCAGTAGAAAGAAGGAAATATGCACGGAAATGGATAAAGGAAAACAGAGAGAGATGGAGGTGTTGAAGGGACCATATCCTAAAATCCTGGAAACGATTTCTTCAAAGTTACTCCTTTAATTTAATTGAACATGGTGCACCATTGAATATTTAACTATGGACACAAAATGAAACATGAGTCCCAATTGCCAATCACTTGATTCAAATTATGGAAATAACTTTAGAAATTGCCTACATCTTTAAAAACATTTGAAGTATTAACAATCATATCTAATATCAAGCAAATTAGAAATTAAACGTGTAAAGAAGAAACGAAACACTCCAATTAAATTCAAATAGATTACCAATTATTAATCAACCAAGACAAAATTTAAGGACTCAAATGATAAAAGGCTATGGATAACAATATTACCAAATTCATAATTCACCCAATAAATGAAAAAAATCCATATCCTTGCATAAAACAATTATGCAACAAAAGAAAGATAACTAATCTTTTTATAATGCAAACTAGAAATTTAGAAATTTTCATATTTCTATTTTCGAATAGCAATGAGTATAAAAAAAATTTAATTTTAAACAAATAAATTACTCAAAATAAAACCAAGCAAGTGCACCCAATTTTATATTAAAAATAAATTCAAAAATAGTAGAAATTCAGGGTATCACAGGTGGTTAGTCACGATGATATCATAATGAAAGAGGAGATTAATTATCGCAATTTCTATCGAACAAATATGATTGATTAAAATAAAAAATAAACGATCAAGATCAATTATTGTAGTTAGTACAGTTCCCACATATAACTCATATATATATTTATAAATACTTCCTTACTTTTATCTAGTGTTTTGAATACCCTACCGGGTACCGGAAATTTCCGGTAAAATCGGGTTTCGGGTTAAGACCCGGTAGGAAAAGACTCCTAATACTCCTTAGTCAAAAACCGGTCAAAAACCGAAAAAATCGGAAAAAATAATATAGGTTAGTGTCGGTTTTTGACTTTTTGTTGGTTTATATGTAGCTTTTGTTCATCAATCGGATCTTGTTTGTTTTTTTGTTCTTTCCCAACACACTTGTATAGTTGTATTTTCGAGATTACCCTATACAGAGAAAGTGGTTCCTATAGCTTGTAGGGTAATAGGCTAATAGGCTAATAGTTCCATACATTTTCAACTCCCAAGGAACTAAGTCCTAAGCTACAGAGCCATGTGGTGTAAAGAAAAAAAAAATTCCATATTTCTATAAGAAACATGCGTAAGTTGTAGGGCCAAATGGACTTAGTTCTCTGGCACCATTTTATTATGTATAAATATTATAAAAATGTATAAACCGGTACTAACCGGTATAAAATCGGTAAAATCGATAAAACCGCCTACCGCCATCAAGGCCAGTTTGATGGCCGGTAGGTATTAAAAACATTGCTTTTATCTCGCTAGCGCTAGGCTGAAATACAGAACTTCTTTCTTATAGTGCCACAGTTAATCCTAAATCGAATCAGAAATAGAACCCGCCTCCCGCACCACAGCACCAGCGACAACCACCAGAGTCCAGCCGCAGTCCTTACCTTCCTCGCTCTCCATTCAACCCGATCGCTCCGCAAAGACCTTTTCTTTCCTTCGTCGATTCGCATCTTTCGCGCCGCAATGTTTAAGAAGTATTCTCTCTCTCTCTCTCTCGCTCGCTAGGGTTTAGATTTCACAAAGAAAGGAAATCATAGTTTCTTCTGGTAATCTATCTTATTTAGCATCTTATGCTTATTTGAATTTGTTCTTTTCTGAGCGAAGGTTCTCTTCAGAAGATGTATCTGCACAGAATCAAGTGAAAGCATCAGTGCAGCGAAAGATTCGACAGAGCATTGCTGAGGAGGTTTATTTCTATTCACTAAAAGTTCGATCTTTCGTTTTTTTATAGGGGATTTATAGTCAATTTTTGAACGATTTTATTGATTAATTGTAGCGATTTTTGTTTCAGTATCCTGGACTTGAACCTGTGTTGGATGACCTGATTCCCAAAAAGTCTCCACTTATTGTCGTCAAATGGTAAGTTTTTTTTTTTTTTTTTTAATATCATCTTAATTTGTAATATTAGCATTTGTTGATATATATTTGCAAGTTATTCATGTATTTTTAGCAGAATTTCATGCGACTATTAAAATTAAGATTTTATTCTAGCAAGATGACTAAGCTTCCTTTAAATGTTCTTACCCCATGTTAACTAATAAATAGAGACCTTGAACATAGTGTAGTACCTTGATCCATTCAAATTGAATTACCTCCAATTTTGGCTTTCATAGTAAAGGGTAGACAAATATAGGGACCGAACTGCCAATATTGAAGGTATATACCTTTTTCTCTCACTATTGCATCTTTTTGTTCTTTTTTTCTTTTGAAATCAAAATTGAACAACCCACAAGTATTGCAAAATAGTATGATTTTTCTGCAGAAAGTACTGTCAGTGTTTGCTTGAAATAACCTCTTCTTATGAATTATTTTGGAAAACATTTTTGTTTTGTTATTTCCAGTCAAAATCACCTCAATTTAGTGGTAGTGAACAACGTACCGCTTTTCTTCAACATACGAGACGGTCCTTACATGCCAACATTGCGACTTCTGCACCAATGTATGTTTACTTTGGTTAATTTTTGTTCTTTACATAGTCCTAATTTTGTTTTTTTTTCTTTTTTTCGAGATCTATAGTCCTAATTTTGTTTTCGGGATGAAAATGTAAGCAGGCAAATGTTAGAATACAGCTGGCTGGTAGGGTACATTGCTTCATGTAAATCTAAATTGACTTTTATTTCACCATTTGAATAAAATATTGTTATCTTTCTGTTCAGACCCAAATGTCATGAAGAAGTTTCAAGTGGACAGAGGTGCGATAAAATTTGTTCTTTCTGGGGCTAATATAATGTGTCCCGGTCTGACATCACCAGGTGGTGTTTTGGATGAAGAAGTATTGGAGGACACACCTGTGGTAAGTTTTCTTGTTCTTATCAAGGGTTGGATCTCTGAGTGATTTGTATAAGACAAAATAATGCACAAAAAAGAAAGACCTAAAGAGAAGAAAATATCAATCTGCTTTTATGAAAAATGACATCAGTGTCGGTGGAGATGCTGCTGATTTGGTACTTTGTAACTTTTTTTCAGGCAATAATGGCTGAAGGTAAACAGCATGCACTGGCAATTGGATATACCAAAATGTCTGCTAAGGACATGTAAGTTATGACAGATTTGATGGGGAATTCCCCTTGTACCTTCGTTGCTTAAAAAATCACCTCGAATTGTGTTTGATTGGCAAATCCTCTTTTCCCTCTCTCTAATCTTAAATATCATGTAGATTTCTATCTGACATCACTTTTTCTGTCTGTTTATTACGTGATATTTATGTAATGGGAAATTTCCTCTTTAACTCGTTTCAAATCTGAAAGTAGCATCTTAGAGCCATGCAAAGTTGGAAAATGACATCCTAACCCTACGAGTGTTTGAAATAATGCACATGCACTCAAACTATGCTATTGGCTTTGGTCCAGATAAACTTACTATTTTAGTGTTTAAAATTTTGAAGAGAAACTTTGTCATCTTATGGGAGCTTGCAGGAAATTTTTCTTTTTATTGGATTGCAGATTTTCATATTTAATCTCTGAAAAATTTCAAAGGATTATGCATGCTCAGGTGGTAAATATGGATTTGCATACCATAGAAACAACAAAATAGTGTTATGCACAAGGGCAAAGAATTGGGTAATGTGGGACTACTGAAGAATTCAGGAAGTGATACATATCCTTATAGATCATGCTTAGCCATATGCAGTGCAATATTTCCTATTAATGTGTTTGCATTGGTGGCTTATTTATCCTTTTTTTTTTCTATAAATTGGCAGTAAGAATGTTAACAAGGGGATTGGAGTCGACAATATGCATTATCTCAATGATGGACTCTGGAAGGTAACACCTTTTCTCTGTCATTTATTTCTAAAATGACTTCCATCATTTTTAAAGTAGGCAAAGGTTTTAGGCATTAGAAAATATGCATTACTGCTGCATTTGCAGAAATAAACAGTTCTCAGACATAGCCCTTCAGTTTCCACCCATGGCTTCCAGAGTAGGGTTGTGCTGTCAACTACTGTGGGACAAAGTATCAGGGGAATAAGAGGTCATGCCAAGGAAAACAATGCTAAAATTAAATAAATTCTTCTGAAACATCAGTATGTATGCTATGTTCTGTAAATGGAATTGTCATGACCGGTACATTAGTGGTTCTGATACATGACCCTGAACGGTACGAATTAACTAGTCTCTCCCTGACTGTGATTTTGAAGCTATTTTTTGGGCCACCAATATGTTACAAGTCAACTAAGCCTGACCAGCTTATTATTTTGACTTGCCAGTCTGTAGCAAACATGTAAGCAAAGCTAAAATATTCATCTTTTGGTGTGTTTCTCCTACAACTTTAATTTTTTCTTTTAATCACAGATGCTGCGGCTCGAGTAAGCAGGAAAAGTATCACAGTTGAAATATCTTTAGAAAAACCTCACATGAAGCTTCATATTTAGCTTACAGAGGAGTTCAACTGAAGATTTATGCATCAACTTTACGCGAGTAGCTTGTGATAGAGTATGCTGCAAGTTTCATGTAATTTATGATAGTTCTACTATCTTGGATATTGTTGTGTTCATTTTTGCTTTAACAAAAGGTATCTCTTGATACGGTACTTGTTATCATTTTCAGCACAACGTTTTTTTGATAAATCTGGATTGGGTTCTTCTTGTTTTCTTTAACCATACGAGCAACTTAGTTTTTCTGTAAACCTTTTTCTGCCACTGTAGCTATATCGAAGAGAAAAAAGTAATATAACATGAAATCATGTGTAACAATTACTTTTATCTTTATTGGGCTACATTGTGGTTATTTCTATACAAACTTGCACTTTCGGTTACTGCGCATTTTTTGGTGCGCACATTTCTACATAAAAGGATTGTAAAATATTATAATAACTTATTAAAATCATATCATTTGCTTCGTTGTCGGTAGTATATGAGGCGGAGTTACTTAGCAATCCAAAAGAAAATTTCCGTTGAGAAAATTACAATTTCAAAGAATCTCTCGGCAATACTTTTTCACATCTCTAGTTAAAAAAATAAATAAATAGATAAAAATTGCAATGCAGTGGTAACTTATATAAAGACAGCATTGTAAAACATGCACAACACAATTAGGCTGCGATACAACTTATTGACAGTCAAATTAAAAAAAAAAAAAAAAGCTAATAATAAGAATCAAACTAGGAAGAAGGGGTCTGGGAAGTGTTTCTACTGCCGTGTCTTGGAGAGAATCTCCTCTGAAGGAACTTCTAATGTAGCTCCAGAGTGCTCTTTTTCAGGCTTTACCTCTGTCAAAAATATAAAATAAGTGACATAGTGTGAAGCACGTAAATAAAATGATAAAATATGAACTAAATAATTCTTGGTAAGGGGTTAATGCACTCAGAAACATCAATTTAAACAGCTAAATTTCAGCCTGTATAGTCTGCTACCAATATGGTACAAGACTGATATTAGATGCCTGTCCAGTACAAGCATATGAGGTACCGCCTCGAGGTTAGTATTAACCCTGTTTACACCATTTAAAGAGATCATTGAACTTCAATTTTCTAAAAATTAATCTAAACCAACGTACCAAAATATAATCACCTGATTAGTAAATCTAGATACTAATCTAGGCCAAACAGAAAGAAAAAACAAATAACAAAATGTGGCAAGGAATAGAATAAAAATTTGAGAACCAAACTGAATGAATATCGGTGTTATATGCACTATCTATCCTATTTGCCAATCGCTTAAATAGGACATCACCATATCAATATTTTTCACAGAACAGGAGAGAAGAATGGTTCTCTTACTATATAAACATCAGATACAACATTATTATCAATCATCAACCCTCATCTGATAAAGCAAACTAGTTCCCCAATGAAAACCATAGAAAACTAGAAATTCCACTTTCAGTGAATCAAAATGTACAGCCCACTTCCTAAAATGTGAAGTCTAGTTCTCATACTGAAAATACTATCAGAAGACATTTATGCATGAAAAACAAAATTTATAGTCTAACTGATTGCAAGGTACATTTCCCATAAGGGTGATTAGGTACCAGGTTGCAAATAAGGCTCAAGTTCAACAGTTTTCAATTTTTCATCTTCGCTTCTACATTTTAAGTACATAAAGAATCACCAAAGTGCCATTAGTTTCTTTTTGGATTTTCATTTCAACGAAGCTATTATAAAACCCTGGAGCATATATTTCTTTTCAAAATTCAAACAAATAAGGTAACTTTTAACTACTACTGCCAAAGAGAACCCCAGTACAGTACAACTAATTATAATTCCATACCCAAATGAATCACCATCAGAACTACTAACACTACATAACTGAGAGGGACAATTCAATGACCACAGTTGACCACACACCACAAAACACAAAATTACTCCCAAACGCAAAAAGGAATGGTAGTTAAATTACCAAAGGATCCAGAAGGAGAGCGCTTGGCTTGAACGATCATGTGCTGAATGAAGTGCGATGCTTCCTTCGCCTGATCCAGCAGCTCGCGCAACTCCGCCTCCGCCGTCACTCCTCGGTTCTCCTCGAAGCGCCGCCGGATCTCCTTCTTCGACTCCGTCAGCATAAGCGTATCTCCGGCGAACGTCCGCCGCGTCGCCCGGATCAGAGCTCTGTACGCCGCAATCGCCTCTCCGCTCGCCATCTCTCAGTAACAAAAGTATAAAATTCTCCTGTCAGAAAAAAAACAAGGAGAAGAAAGTAAATTTCTCTATGATCGATTGTTGGTCTCTTTTGGGCTGAAATTGCTTGAATTGGGTCTTAATGGGCCTATATATAATTGGGCCTGATGAGTGCGGGAAATCCTTTATTTGGGCTTATTCCAATAGAGGGATCGTAGTTTGGAATTTTCTTTCTCAACTGGATATTTCCTTTTATTATTTTTGACGTTCGTTATTTACACATAAATTTTAACCACCGTCCACGTGCAATGATGCAAATCACCTGATAAATTTGTGGTGAAAACATAATACTAAACTATTGTGGCCATGAATGATGCAAAATGGCCCATCATATCCTTTCAATTGTGGTCGATAGTTATCGACCAACAGGAAAACAGATCAGGGGTCCCACTCCTGGATTACTCAACTTGCAAAGTACTTTGGTGCCTTAATATAGATAGGTATCAATCTAAATAATATATTTTAGGGTACATCTTTATGAGAAGGTAAAAAAGAAAAAATTCACGAAATAATATACTCTAGCAAACTCTTATCTCAGCCTTTGAATATTTTAGGAAGAATTATGATGGCGGGAATATTGACGTAATGGGAATTATGGGAGAGGAATTCCCAAGTTGCTTTCAATCCCTTTCTGATCTTTGTCTGTAATAAAAGATTCTCACTTCCACTTGAGTGTAGGCGTATCCACCACATTTAACAATTTAACATAGTACTTTTATAGTTGCATATAACTGTATGGACTAAGCAGTGGCGGAGCCAGAAAATTTCAGCATGGGGTTCAAAATTAATATTATCAATTAAAATCAATTTTATAATCCTATCAAAAGCATAAAATTCTAACTATGGGGGTCACAATAGAATATTTCTTACATATTGATGGGGTTCAAAAATAAATTTTCTTCAATAATTTACATAAATAATATAGAAAATGACATATTTTTTGCTCTAATTAACAATCAAATGGGGACAATTGCACCCCATTTGATACATGTGGCTCCGCTACTGGGACTAAGGATAAGTAAAACGGTAAAAAGTTATCCCCCGTTTATTTTCAGTGGTCCATCTTAATTCTACTGTATGTATGTGTAGAGTATAATTTTTTTTTTTTTTTTTTTTTTTTTTTTGTGATCTCTGCTTGATGACGTGGCCTATTACTTGTCAATTCTACAAATTAATTATCTCGTTTGAGTCGTTTCCGATATATTATTATTTTTTTTTTGGGTTCCAAAGGTAGCATCAGAAAGTTCGTTTTCACTTTTATGAGCCTTGCTCAATAATTACGCTGGGATTGGAAAAATGTATAGAACAATTATTATGCACCATCATAATGGTTCATGTGCAGATAATCCTGTGAGTACCTGCAATGCATTATTATGTAAATAATTAATCATCTTAATAAATCATTAGTACTTCATTTTTCAACGTCAATGAACTATTCACGAACTCCATGATTACATTATCCACAAGTTAAATTGCGACGTCGTATAGTTGAAAAAGTTTTATTGTCATTGTAAAAGAATATTTTACTATAAACTTACAGAATTAAATTTGTGGCACTAAATATATTAAGAAGAAAGAATAAGTTCCTCCAACTACCATCCATTATCTGCCACAAAATCAGCTTTCTTGTTATCGATTTTATTACGTAACATGTTTGGCCATTAGTAGGTAATGCTTATGCAACAGGTCAATAATTATACACCTAATATCCCAATTGAGTGCTCTTGAAACGACCCGTCAATTTACTGGTTCTATTCATGATAATAAAATTGGGGTGCTAATGAAACCCAAATCAATGAATCATCGAGTCCTTTGGGCTTTCATACTTGCCTTCACGCATAACGTGTGATCTAACCATTGATTATCTGTATACAAAAGTTTACATATGGATGGTGTGGTATTCATATTGGCATGTTTCCTTACTTAATTATACTTAAATTGTTTGGTGTTTAAATTTAAATTACCGCCGCTTAAACTTGCATTATGCTTATATTAGAATTGCCGGTGTTTAATCTTGCATAGTATAATATTTATAATTTCTATCATAATATTTATATTTAATATCATACACAAATGGAACTTATGTTGTTCAATTATTTAAATTTGAGCAAATGTATTCATGTTAAATAATTTAGTCTTTTATCTAATTTATGAAACTTTATTTACACAAAATCATATAATATTGCACCTTAATATATCAATTACGGACAAGATAAAAAAATTTTGTAAACAACAAAAAACGAATAGTATGGAGTAAGGCTTAGCTAAATCGTCAAAAGGCAGAAAGTGGAGAATATTAAATATTTTTCCAAAAGAAGAACATGCAAAATGATATATGTATATTGGTTAATACGAATTAGACATGTTTTTTTTTAAAAAAAAATTGAACAATATATTTATCTATTATAGCACTTTTCTCAGTAACATATTCACAGTATTAAATTTTTAGAAGTATGTAAATTTTATAAGAAAAATATGAAATTAATTAACCATTAACAGGTGTATGTAAAGCGAAACCATTATATCATCTCTTCAAATAAGTTAAGTGTGTATAACAGTCAGATTGACTAGTTTTGTCAACAAACAATTAGATTTTAATAATTATATTGGTTGAAAATTTCAATTAATCAATCTAATTTACTTTTTAACTATATTAGTGTTTGATTAGTATCTCGTTAGTCCACTAAACTGTCACATATATTCATGAACTTGGTTGTTTTTGGATCGCTTGAGAATAATGTTATGATTAGTTATTGGAAATTTAAAAAATTATCACTAAATGGTTAAGAATAAGCTCTTCGGATCGTTAATTTTATTTTAACTGATTCGAAATTCTGAATAAAATATTAAACCAAGTTTGTTTAAATTATTTTTTAATTTGGTTTAAAAGTGATTGTCAATAGTTTTTACATTCAAATTAAAAAAAATGATCCAAACAAAATCGAATTAAAATTTTATTTTGAATTTAAAATTATTTGAAGATAACACTTTTGTGATATTAAATTCTCTACCCTTCTTCTTTTTGCTAATATTAAATTCACCTAGCAACTGAAGTGAAGCTAAAATAATCCCTCGAGTCACAACTTGGAGCTCTTAAGCATTTCAGATATTTTGAACTCGTCAACAAGTTTCTCTCAAAGGTCACAAAAGTTGCTTCATAAAGTAAAGAAATATAAGGGATCACGATTGTCACATCATTCCCGGTTAGGAGGTACCATTCCCACTTTAACTAGGACTTCTATATGTCGTACAATATACAATTTTTTATATAAATTGCCTTGGATACAATCTTTTTATAATTCTACTATTGAATACTTGGAGTCTTTTTTAATTAAAAGCAAACAAATTGCACTGTACAATTAAATTATTTTAGAGAATGTCTCTTCACCTTATGCCAATGATGCTTTTATCGAAATAGAAAAAAAAAATCCAATTTCACTGTACAATTAAAAAAACCCAATAAAAAAATAGAAAAACCCAAATATTTCAATATTTTATTGATTTATTCCAGCGAACTGCTCCCAACTTCAGTATTCCATTCCACTTTAGTATTTCTCTTGTTCCAACTTCCAATGGCACAGAACCACAATTCCCAAGAGCAACCGCTCCTATTGAGTGGGAATTCGAAACGGGCGAATTTCTCCGAGAAATCAACCTGGTTTCTCTCTCTCGCCAAATGGACCCTCAAATGTCTCATGTGGGTTATTCTTATAATTTGGGTTTGTGCAATTTTCTTCTTCTGCATTGGGAGGAATTTCTTAGAAAAATGGATCAAAGCCACCCAAGGAACCATCTTTGGCATCACTGGTATGTTTTAGTTCCTTGTTTAAAATTTTATTACCTATGTTTGCATGTTAACCTTGTTAAAAAACAAATTCTCATGCTCATGCATAGTTTACAGATAAAATCTAATTTTGCTGATTGGATTAAGTGGGAGCTATATCTCTTGTCCTTGTTTAAACTTACACGTTACAACTCAAATTCTGACATCATATCAGAATACAGTCCTGCAGCAGCCATGTACCAGTAATTATCTTTATATTGTTTCATTGTGTGTGCTTATTTGAGGCGAAATGTGATCATTGAAATAAGGTGTATAAGCAATTTTTAGGTACAAATTGTCTTATGCTGGTATGATATTCCGTTAAGCCATGGATTTTACATTAATATTTTTTTATTTTATTTTTGTTGAGATTTTCAGGTAGCATATTTCTTGGCTTCAGCGCCCCAATTCTGATAATCGCATTTCTGGCCTTCATCTACATCTCTGCCTTCCCAGGAGATGATTTTGAGTATGAATTTACTTCTGTTCAAACAATTTAATTGTTATGCTTATCAAAACTTATTCTCAGAATCTCAGATTTGTACAGATACTTACATAAGAAAACCATATTTTGGAATTCTGAAATGGCATGGTAATGTTGCTTGCATACTTATCTAATTTTATCGTAACATGATTTTTAACAGGAAAAAGAAATCAAAATTTCCTCGGTTTCGACTCTGGACTTTTCCAGTCTTAGTTGACGGGCCATTTGGGGTGGTGTCTGCCACAGAATTTATTGGAATTGTGCTTTTCATTGTCTATGTTTTGTGGACAATGACCTATTATACTGTTGAGAACACTGAAATCCTTTCAAATCCTTCTATTCCTTCAAAGGAGAAAAGGTACTCCCTCAATGGTTTATAATACTTTAATTCATCACAAACATTCCTCATTCTTCCCTGCATGTTGTATGTTCCTTTAGCAAGTTTGTATTTTTCCCATTTGAATCCAAGATTCTTACCAATTTATTACAGTATTATGAGGTTTACTATAATTTTTTGTCATCAAGTGATATTGCTCTCTGTTCTACTTGTCAGGTTTTCTGTTTGTATTTAACTTAAGGGTGTCTTTTAAATCCTTATGCTAAATATTAATTTAAATTATTATTCGCTGTAGTAATATTATGATGCTGTTCTCCTATTTTGGAAATTTTTATTCATAATCTGAACAGATTTGTGAAAGAAGATCAATATGGTTGTAACAATTAAAAATATCGAAATGCAGTTATCTGATGCTGGAACTGACAGGCCTTCGGTTAGGCTTGATAGGCTTATTCTGCATGGTATTCCTGTTCCTCCCTGTTTCAAGAGGCTCAATTCTTCTTCGCCTGATTGACATCCCATTTGAGCATGCCACAAGATATCATGTCTGGCTTGGTCACCTCACCATGTTTTTGTTTACATTTCACGGCCTCTTTTATATGATTTCTTGGGGTTTACAGGGCATTTTTTTTGAAAAGGTAAGTATGATTTTTTGATATATTCTTTCTTCCATTTTCATCTCCACTTGAAAACTAAAATGTATCCAGGTTTATTGAAAAAATAAAAAATTATCTGAAAATTACGGTGGCAGCAATTCCTCATTACATAGTAATGGGAAGCGTTATAACATACTATCAGATAAATTGTCTCAAAAGAATCAGAAATTTTTAATTTAGGTCCCTGAGGTTTGGAGCACATATGCTGTTTCAGAAGCTCTACACAATAAACTATGCAAACACAGAATCCAATTATTCACTTTATGACATGCCACAGATTTTCTAATAAGAGTTAACTTATCGTACATGTAGATGCTAGAATGGGCAGATATTGGTGTGGCAAATCTCCCTGGTGTAATCAGCCTATCAGCTGGTCTTCTAATGTGGGTCACGTCTCTACACCCTGTCAGGAAGAAGCAATTTGAGCTTTTTTTCTACACGCACCAACTTTATGTGGTTTTTGTTGTATTTTTGGCACTGCATGTTGGGGATTTTCTTTTTAGCATGGTAGCTGGTGCGGTTTTTCTCTTTATGCTCGACAGATTTCTGAGGTTTTGTCAGTCGAGAACTAAGGTTGATCTTATATCAGCCTCATGTAGACCATGTGGTACCGTTGAATTGACCTTTTCGAAACCTGCAAGTAAGAATATTTTTCTTTCATCATTTAATGTTTTATTTTGTCTCTATGTGGGTTGGGACTGGGTAATGAATCTGTAACTAAAATATAAGGACAATTTCATGCATCTGTAGAGTATAATAAACACAAAAAATAAATATTCCCAACCTTTCTTCATTTTCATTCAAAACTATTCAAGATTGATCCAAAACCATAGGCTGTATACTCCATACACATTTGATGTTCCCAGCTTTTATGAAAGAAATCAATCCCATTTGCTAATTACTCTTTGTTTAAAAGATTTGCAAATTAAATTTTGTTATATTGGATATGTTTTGAGAAAACCTGAATGTAATATTTCTCATTTTGTAGGGGTAATCAAAATAATTTAATTTTTCTTTGTTGTTTATGTATTATATCCTACATGATTTTCTTTTTCTAATGATTTTTTTTTCTCTTTTGCAGATCTACACTATAATGCTCTCAGCTTTATTTTTGTACAAGTGCGTGAACTATCGTTGCTACAATGGCATCCATTCAGTGTGTCATCAAGTCCCTTGGATGGTAAAAACCACATTTCTGTTCTAATCAAGGTTCTCGGTTCATGGACTGATAAATTGCGTGATATCATCACAAGTTATCCTGACCAGTCGAAAGGTGGATCCCATTTGCCACCTAGCAGGATCACAGCCTCTGTTGAGGGGCCTTATGGTCATGAGTCGCCATATCATTTGATGTAAGCTACTTTGATATAAGTTTGCCTTTAATTTATTGTGTATACAGCACATTAAGATACCAAGCAGATATTATATTAGTCAGGATCATTTTGGTTTCTGAGCAGTACATGGTCCAATAACTTCATCGATTGAGTACATTTAGAACACTTTAGTTTGTCTTTCATTTGGTACTTACTGCTTAGTTTCCAAAGTAATGTTTGTTCCACCTTTTTGTGAGTAATATGCGATATAACCAATAATCTTACCTTATTTGCAAATAACCCCTTAATTTCTGATATATGCAACCATTGTTTAATGTTAGATAGTGTGATAGGAGTAGCATAGTTCATTAAACATAGACACATTTCCCTATCCATCCCGGTGCTATTTAATATAAAAAGCTCACTGCTATGCTCAAAGATACTTTTGTGATTTTTGTTTGGCTTGAGTTATTTGCATTTGTACCAAGTAGCATACAAGTTTTAATTTTTTTTGCATGAGTTTTTTTTCTTCACCTTTTTGTTATTCATTTCTTCATAGATGTGGATTAAAAATTATTAGCTGATGCGTCAGCTTGTCTATATTCCATTAGTGTTTTGTAATTGAATTTCCTTTGGGAAGCTCTTAAATAGCTAATTGTTTAACATAACTTAGTTAGCATCTTACTAAATCATTGTAATTACCCACCCATGCTAAGCGACTGATCTATATTTTTGTTCTACAGGTATGAAAATCTTATTTTAGTAGCAGGGGGTATTGGCATATCTCCATTCTTGGCCATTTTGAGTGACATTTTACACCGTGTACAGGAAGAAAAGCCATGTCTACCCAAAAATATTTTGGTAATTTGGGCTGTCAAGAAATCAAAGGAATTGTCGCTTCTCTCTGCAGTTGATGCACAGTCAACTTGTCCCTCCTTCTTTGAAAGACTAGATCTTGATATTCAAACTTTTGTAACTCAGCAAACAGAGCCTTCATTGGTAAAGAAAAAAAAAACTGATATATTTATTTACTCTGATTTTTCCTTTATCTTGAGTTAGATATACAGGACCGAATTAGCATTTATCAAAATTCAGATCAGCCTAAAGAACATTCTGCTTACCTAAAGTACATTCTGGATTTAGCTTTCAAAATGAAACTCAAATTTCCCAAATTCTTATCTGAAGAAACAGTATTTTGTGCAACTACTTACTGTTTTTTGTTTTATTTAAATAGGAAGAGGGTAAGATGGAACAAACAGTAAGCTTCCCTTCAATTTTCATGAAACATGGGAACCGCATGTCATGCTTGGTTGGCACAGGGAATAATCTTTTTGGTGGTCTCTATGTGGTTTTATCCACACTTGGATTCATTGTTTTATTTGGCTTTGTCCAAGTTTATTACATCGAGAAATTTGGCATATACCAGTGGTGGTACCGGGGTCTTTTGTTCACTGCATGCATGGTAGCAGGTGTTGTGTTTTTTGGTGGTGTTGTTATTATTTTGTGGCATTTCTTTGAAGAGAGAAGGGTAAAACATGAAAAATTGGCTGTCTCTGACGAGAACAGTAATGATGTTGTTGAGCCGATGTTAAATTGTGAGATGGGTCAAACAGGTCTAGCAAGTGCGCAAACAGTTAGCTATGGACGCAGACCTAATTTTGAAGGTAATTTTCTTTCTGGAAAGAAGATATCCTATGATTGTGCCAATTCCCTAGCGAAATCAATTAAAACTTGTGCATGTTCCAGTGAAACAAATAATATCCCATATAGTTTGTATGATATGTATATCACATAACACCTTCTGTTCATTCAAGAAGATTTTTAGAAAACAACATAAAAAAAAAGATACTATCAGGTCCTTGCTTTCTGATCTGAGACAGCGATGTAGTTTGGAAAATGTTTTTCAAAATAACTGTAGCCAATCAGGACAATTTATAGATTTTGGGATTCTTAAGGGATAAACAAGTAACATGAGTCATTGATTTCTTAATGTCTTTTATTTTCTGCAGAATTATTTACAAACTTCTCAGATAAAGTTGGAAGTGCTGATATAGGTGTGCTAGTGTGTGGGCCGCCGGCCCTTCAATGCAGTGTTGCTAAAGAATGCCGATCACAGAACCTTAAGAGAGGAAGAAAGAATCATGCAATATTCCATTTCAATAGCCATAGCTTTGATCTTTAAGTTAAATTATGGTAATTGATCTCCTGTATAGTTAATCATGCTATTATATATTTTACGGTAAATAGCTTGTATAGTTTTCATCTTATATTCTTATGGAATGTTGTATAGATAATCATGCTATTATTTATATGGTAAATGTGCAAAGCATCTTAATAAACCTTCATTACTATGATGTCTTTATTATAAACCTCCAATTACCAATGACATCTTGATTGTATGGTGTAATTAGTGTATATATATGCAGGTCAAAGCTCCCTGTTGTAATGTATTATTTTATTAATTTTCTTGAGTGAGAAGGTCAGGTTTTTATCTTATATAAATCCAGATGAGAAGCAATGCTTAAGAAAGATTTTGCTAGACGTATTTCTAATTAATAATTTTTGTTGAACTATTCATAAATTCATCTCAAAAAGGACAAACTAAGCCTTCTTTCACTGCCACTATTTATAAATTCATATCAAAAATATTTTGCTGGACGCATTTCTAATTAATAGCACGTAGTTATAAAGCAGATAGGAAAAGGTTGCATTTACAAGTTGCAACTTGGACGAGTTTTGATGATTGCTATTTGACGAAAATTGGGAGCTAGGATCAAGGAACAGGTATAATCAGAAACATACTTTAAATAGATCATAAAAATATGAAAATTTTCTTAATGGACCCAATTAGTTCTTTCAGTTTCTCCGACCCATGCAAGAGACTATATTAGTCTATATTAGTGTCAATAGGTATTATATATTAGTCTTATATATAGGCAATTTGAGTGGAATCAAGCAGTGTTTTTATTTTATTTTATTTTTTTGATCGTCATTCCCAGCCCGTAGGCTTCAAGCAGTGTTTTTAATGCTGTAACGGCACCCTACCCGCCAGGCAACGGAAATCCGGTGTTTCCCCTTTTTTCTTGTATTTTGTCCCACGGTAATGGATACTGCCGTTTCAGTCACCGTTCCGTTCTCTGGTAGTACTGGAATTTTCTGGTATCCAGTACGGCATTGAAAACACTGGAGTCAAGAGCATTAGAAGGATTAGAGCCTATTTCCTTGGTACTTTCTTAATGAAGTTGGAAGTTGGAAGTTGTCAAAACATAAGTTGACAGCCGTTTATTATGAGACATCGGTACAGGGTGTTTGTAATTTTGTATTGCGTTTTCTAACGCATAAGAGCTCATGCTCATCTCAGTTGATCCCGTATGAAATTTCTAAAAGGAAGATTTAACTTTCCCCAAGCTGATTCATTATGATCACACATCATCAATAGTGCATATTTCGAAAAGAAAACAGTAATGATATGGTACTATGCATAGGTCCAAAGTCCAAACCATCATAGAAAAAAAAAATTGAGATTTAAATAGCTTGTTAATTTAGATTTTTTTTTTTTTTAGTTTAAGACTTTAAGACAAATCCAATGGATGAGGTCATGACTCACAAAAAAGTTTATGTATCATTATGCAATATAACATTACTTTATATACGAAACCTTGTTGAAAAGTAAATAACATATTTTTCCAAGTCCTTTTTACTATCTTTCTGATTTCTGATAGGGAAAAAATCATAGAGCATTTAATTTAATATTTTTTTCTGTGCATTAAAAAATATTAAAAAGGATCGTAAATTATAAAGCATCTAATATGAGATTCAAACCATTAATCCGACAGGTTATTGATCTTGAGAATCAAATTCTTATTGGGTACTACATCTCAAAATTTAAATTTGGAGCTGTTATACGGCTGATCAATGCTTTGTATATTACACAAGAGCCAAAAGCCATATACACAATAATACACCATATCACAAATCAATGCAAGGTCAACTTAAAACTAGTATTTTTAAGTCCGTTGAAGTTGAAATACTTGTAGTAAATCACACTTCTCTGAATATTTAAGGCCAAATTAACAACCCTGCACCCTTTATATGCAGAGTACGCATCCTCTATTTAGAACAGTGATCTCAGCCCTCTATAATCTATATACAGAATAAATACAGTCTATCGAGTAACCCATACACCAAGTCTAAGGATCAATTTTAAAGCGGGCAAAATCGGATCGGATGAAATTGACCAACCGACATTGCTCATAATATCAAGATCCGATTAGACAAGAAATAGATCCAACCCAAACCAAAGAGACAAAAAAATGAGGCACAAATAAACCCAGAAAGAGAAACCCCATCTTCGTTATTTACTTCCTTTTCTTTCTACTTCTTTTCTCTTCTCTCAATTCCTCAATTGCTGGTGCGCTTACTTCGTAAAACCCTAGCACTATCTCTCTAAGTCTAAACCCTAACCCTAGAGAGAGAAAGAGAAGAGAGAAGTTGTCTCGCCATGGACCCTGGTGCCCCGATGTTCGCCCGCAAATCGCCTGAGGAAGTCTTTAAGGATTTTAGAGCGCGAAGGACTGGAATTCTGAAAGCCCTTACTATTGGTTCGTACTTCTCTTTCTTTTTCTTTCTTTTCTGGGTAATTTTGTGTTTTTTCTTTAATTCAATTTTTGATATGTTTTTACTCACAAGTCTTGTACTCTTGTGTTCTTTTTGGTGATGCAGATGTCGACAAGTTTTACCAAGAATGCGACCCAGGTATAATTTTTATTTCTTGTTAAACGAAATTAGAATGAGTTGAATCGGGAAGCAATGACATTTTGAGATTTATCTAGGTTGTACTTTTATATATCTTTTTTTTTTAAATATTTGTTTTTAATTCCAGGAACTTCGAATTGATGCATGTTGTCTGGTTAATTAAACGCGATTTTAAATCATCTGACTTAATCTGTCTACTTTTAACTCTTTTTTTTTTTTTTTTTTTGGTTATGTGTGATTGTGCAATCCACAACAAGAAGGAACCTTGACCTTTTTCTTTTGTTGGGACTTTATGTTGTTTATTCCTGTTGACCTGTTAAGTTATAATAAATTAATAATTCTTTTATCCATCTGTTATAACAATTGTGGACTGATTGCAAATCAAAGGAGGCCAGAACTTTGTTAAATTAATTATTAATTTCAATTGGCAATATCTTTTGTTGTTTGATATTATTACTCATCCACTTGCATGAAGTGCATTCATTCATTGATTAGTCGAAGCTCTACTTTCCAGGAATATAATTTAGGTTTAGGAGTTTACAAGATCTAACTATATTTGGGCTACTATCTCTCTCTCTCTCTCTTCACACACACAGTGTGTTTGTTTGTGTCCAAATTTACCTTACTTTAATTAGTAATCATTCTGATATAGTAAGTTGCTTTACCAAAATTTATGGATTTTTTATGTTTCCTCTCTTCATAACAGTAGTTGGTTATTTAAATCTGTGCTCAAAGTTAAATTCCTTTTCATATCAGAAGTCTGCTTCCTTACTCTCCTCTTGGAGGTAGTCATGTACAAAAGTCAATTAATATTTTCTTAAAAGTACTAATTCTGTGCAATTGTCTCTCAAATCACAGAGAAAGACAACCTCTGTTTGTATGGGTTCCCAGATGAGAATTGGCAGGTGGACCTCCCAGCTGAGGAGGTGCCCCCTGAGCTGCCTGAGCCAGTACTCGGCATCAACTTTGCACGCAATGGAATGAAGCAGAAAGATTGGTTGGCGCTTGTTGCTGTTCACAGTGATTCATGGCTCCTTTCTGTGTCTTTTTATTTTGGCGCCCGTTTTGGCTTTGACAAGGAATCCAGGTACCAATTATAACATGGGTAATATGACATGTAGCACCCTGAAAAGTATCAAAATAGTAACTGTAAGACATATACAAGAATTATCATGTATTAATGTATTATTGTTACATGAGTATTGTCAGATATTTGTTGCCATTTGCTTGTGGTACTCAGTTTTTGTAATTTGCAAAAGGTACATACAGTACTTGCTTTTTAGCTTTTGTACCTGTTCAAATTAAGAATAGAAGAGATGATTTTCCTAAGCTTGGAAAAGAAATTAGTAGAAAAGTTATATGCTGCACATTAAAAAATTTCATTTGGATTTTTCTTGCTCGATTCAAAGAGTTGTGCATCAAAACACAGAACAACTTACAAGTACCAGTGCAATTACCATTGTACCGAGAAACTACAGTGGTGTGTCAGTAAATGTATGAAGTATATGGCCAGCACAATAAATATGGAAGGATATTGTAGTGCATTTGACTATGAGCAGTACTAAAATGTTAGTTTGCGCTTGTGAGTTTCTGACTGATAGCATTCCAGGATATTGTAGTGCTGCCTCCTCCTTAGGTATATTTAATGATATTGTTTGTAAAGGAGAGGTCATTGTGCACAATTTGTGCCACTTACAATAACTTCTGGTATATTTCATATTATTTTCCAAAGTTGTTCATTTTTGGCTTCTATGTGAGTTCAATCGGAACTATATGGATTTGAAGTTTTCTTACAAAGAATTATTGGTAGTGCCCTTGCATATTCTGAAGTAGTTTGTTATCTTCATATCAGCATTCCCAGATTTTATGTTTAAATATGTCATTACAGACCTAAGTTAATATTTATTTCTCAATTTCTAAAATACGGACTTGGTGTAACCTGTAAACTTGATATTTCCTTTATAGGGACAGGCTATTCAGCATGATAAACAGCCTTCCAACAATATATGAAGTAGTGACTGGAGTTGCCACAGACAATAAAAAGCAACACAAAGAGAGAAGTTCTAATGGTAGCAGCAAAGTCAACAATAAATCAGCTCCCAAAGCTGGTAATGCAACAAAGGGGTCACGGGTGCCTCCTCCGACACACGAGGAAGAAGATGAAGAGAACATTGACAGAGGGGAAGGAGGAGAAGAAGAGGGAGAAGAGGGAGAAGAGGAGGAGGGGCGAGACGGGACTACTCTATGCGGGGCCTGCGGTGAGAGCTATGGCACTGACGAGTTCTGGATTTGCTGTGATGTGTGCGAGAACTGGTTCCATGGAAAGTGTGTTCGTATCACCCCTGCACGTGCACAGCACATCAAGCACTACAAATGCCCTGCATGTTCTAATAATAAGCGTGCTAGAGCTTGACCTTGGACAAAGAAAAAAATGTTGATAGGTCTCACGTTTATTTCTTTCTTTTTCGTTTCTTCCATTTCTAAGTGGACATGGAAGGATGAGTTTACGGCTTCAGAAATACAGTGTTGTTAGAGTTGGTACTTTGGTATAATGCCGTCTTCTGGTGATCAGTGATGGATAGTATTTTAGGTTTTTAATGGTTTTCCAGCTGTGAGTTTTCATTGTTCTGCTCTGGCTAAGTTGGCAACAGTTGTGTTACTTGTGTACAAAACAATTGCTTTATCAAGCAAGAGGATACATAATCAAGTAAGAATGTCCGACTGCCAACATCAGTAACTCGTCATAACCAAATATTATACAGAAAATCAAATATTTATGTTGTCAGGCGTAATTGAGATTAGATTCTGATTGATTGTAGTCTCTGTTTTACATTACATCTTTGTTGTTGTGGTATTAGTATGTTGAGGTCAGGATTAAGAACTTTGAGATGTATTTTGGGCATCGCTGCTTGTGTTTCGTTTATAGCTTTTGTTGCGACTCCAATTGTCTTAGTTGCTGGAAAAACTTTCTCATGATACGAGATATGCTGAGAAACTTTACGAAATAACAAGAAGAAAAAAAAAAAAACTGATTATAGAGGGAAGGCGACACTGATGAAGGACATCGTTTGTTCTTTGTGTGTTTTCTCTTTTTGATAAGACTAGGCAAGAGTCAAGACTGGTAGAGACTACCTAGTGATTCATTGTGTTTTTCTCAAATGGAGTTAAGATCTAGTTACATTAAGATGCTCTTCTCTCGAGCCTTCTCCAAAATTTCTAGCAGCGGTTTGCTACCACACCTTTTCGCTTCATCCAAGGGAGTATTTCCCCACCTAAAAAGGACAAAAAAAAATAAAAACTTTTAAGCTGTTTCCTATTTGGATAGAACATCTGTAAGATGAAATAAACGAAATGAAATGCTGTACCTATCTTCGGATAGAACATCTGCTCCGCATTCTATTAGTATACTCGCCACAAGATGCAACCCTTCAGCAGCAGCAACATGAAGGGGTGTTCTTAGGTCATAATTTTTTGAATTTGGATCGACTCCAAATTCAAGCAATCTTCTAAGCATTTCAATTTTGCTCTGCGTGACAACCTTACAAAGGTAATTTCCAGCCTCTTCCAGGGTCAAAATTGCACCCTTTTCTACGAGAAATTTGGCTATTCTTTCATGACCAAACTTCACAGCTTCCAGCAATGGCGTATTTCCAAAGTAATCTGTATCTCTTAAACAAATATAATTTTTGTGGGTTGTTAGTGTAACCAATAATTTTGTGTTTGCAAGTGGTGTCATTACTATAAACAAAAATTAATTAACTATTTAAATTGATATGTGCATACCTACACAATTCACGCTTGCACCTCGTTGTATCAGGACTTTAACAATCTCTTCATATCCCTTGCATGCAGCTACGTGCTAAATTTAAGGGGGGAAAAAAAGAGAGAAGCACGTCAAATTGTTTGTTGAAAGGAAAACAATGGAGGTTATTTTTATAAAATAGGAAAACTATTTTCTAAGATTAGTCACACACCAAGGCAGTTCTTCCATCATAGTCAGTTTTGCTTGGATCTGCACCGGCATTGATCAACCCTTTCAAATGATGGATGTCTCCATGATACGCCGCGTTGTTTACTGCCAAAATTAGTTCTCTTTCTTGTTTTGCAATTAGATATGTGATGTCCGACTCCAATTGCTTGATCCTTAGATCAGTTTCCTTCCCCTTCAATTGAAATATTTAATGGAGAAGTCAGATTTTTTTGCTTTCCTTATTATTCTGCTATAATCTTAATTAATTATTCATAACTATACCTTAAGGAGATTACTCAATATTAGACGGCTATCCTTGAAATAAAGCTGCAGAATGCTGTTAAGAGACTGTTTATCAATTCGCAGAAGCTGGCATACTTCAGAAACCCTGACAGTGTATGGTTGCGGTATGTTGCAAAGCACTGCCACATCCCCAAATACATTGTATGGTACCAGTTCTGTGATTCGTTCCTCTAACCCGTTTTTTCCAATGACTACTTCCTCCTGTAAAGCAGGGAAAAAAAATAAAAAAATAAAATAATAAATAGGAACTTGAAAAAGTTGAACAGAATGATAAACAAAATTCAGTATATATTTGGGATTTTTCACATTATGGCTTAAAACTCATTTACATACCAAAAATCCATGACAGACAATATATATTTGATCCACAACATGCCCTTGCTCCAGAATTACTTCTCCCGGTACAAAGAACTCTTCATTTAATTTTATAACCTGCATACTTCGAATCTTGAGCAATCAATATTAAAAAAAAAAAGGAGAAAACCTGACCAGGATTCTACTTGCAAATTATATCTTACAAGCTGATTAAGGAACTCTTCAGTACATCCTTTGAACAGTGGCACCTTTTGAACCACATCCATGTAAAGTGTCTGTGATACCTGTTAAAAACAAGAATAAGAATATTTTTTCTTAAAATGCACTTGTCTATCTCTCTAATACTAGTGGATCTGATGCCAAATTTCAATATACCTTAGATCGAATAGCAATTGGTATATCCTCAAGCATACTATTCTTAGCATAGCTACTTTCATATTGTAACCTTAGATGGCTTTTTATTTGTGCCCTGATTTCCTTTCCAAGCTGATTTCGATTCATGTACTTGATCAGATCAGTCATTTTATCTCTAAATCTCTCTGTTTGTGAACCTTTCACAATTAGCGCGGTCATGTTCCCGATTAGATAAGCGCTCAAAATCATGTCAAATGATATATAGATCATGATGAACACCATCTCTCTTGTATTGACTGCATGTATGTCCCCATACCCTGAAATTTACATGTTCTATGAGCTATTAATTGCTGAAGGACTAATTTTTTAAAATTTGAAGAGATTAATTCATATTTACCTACAGTAGCCATGGTGACAATGGAAAAATATAGAGATGTAATATACCGCCTCATGAAATCAATCTCTCTAAAATTAATGTACTTGTAATCTCCCAAAGAGAGGCTCCCAATCCATGTATACCCCTCTTGCGCTGGTGGTATTGTCGTTGCCAAGTAGTAGAAAATACATGCAGCTGTATGAGTACAGTACAATTCTACTGTAATGAGCTTTACGATCCTTGTAAAAAGGTAATTTATACGAATGTCCTTCTCCATTTTCTGAAAGAATTTCACAATTTTTCGAGCTCGGTATAAGCGAATCCATATGAAGCACCGAACTATTTCCATCCGTCCTGTCATCTAATTATTAGAGTTTCATAAGTTGCTACATCTGTAGTATCTTTGAATGTCATACAACTCAAAAAAAAGTTTCAATCGATTTATGTAAAGTTTAAAACATCAAAGTAAATTTATAGGCATATTCTTGAGATATAGACAGCTAAAAAAAATCAAATTTCGTACGATTTGATACAATTGGAGTCTGATGATGCATCCTACTAATAATATTGGTGGACCATTGAAAGTTTTGTTTTACTATATAAACTGTCAGTCACTTGATGAATTATGAAGGAAATACCACATCTCATCAATTTCTACGGACATTGATATGTTCACTACATAAATCATGCCTACCAATTTCAAATTAATTTTCTTCTAAAGATTGTCCAAATAAGTAGTTTTCAAGTGATTCTGAAGTTCATTTTTTTGATATACCTTATAGATGACATCCCACGGAAAGCAACCAAGAATATCAAGGGCAAAGCTTCCCTTCATGTACCTTTTATCACACAAACTAAAAATGTTTAATTTAATTACTCCAAAAATTAGTATTGACCAAAATTTATAGCTATGAATAAGCCTTTATATATGAAAACCACCTAAGTGCAATGCATTTCCTGTCGTAGACCATCCTGTAAGTGTGCGCATCTCTATATGCTACAAAAAATTGCAGGATAACATCAACCAGAAAAATAAGTTGCGCACACTCGAGCTGTTGCAGCTGTTCTGGCAAGCCTCGAAAGAAGCCAAATTCTAATGGTGTGAAGAAGGTGGAGTAGATGGACCACAAAAACAACGTGTTCACCCACATCCTATATTTCCTGTATTTAACCAAACAGAGCAAAATGTCACCATCCTTGTTTGATGCTGATTATTATGTGAAAGACGAAAAAGATGATATCTATAATAAATGAATCGAGATCCGTGCAATTATAGAATTCAGATTTGTTATCACCAGTTTATCTATAGAACTATATACAGAAAGGCTGGCTCAGGTTTGCAATTTCATTCTGTAGTTTCTTTCCAAAAGGGCTTAATTTAAATCTGTATGGGGTAAGTAGAACTTGTTTTGCAAATTTGTGGACATAAATTGTGCTGAAGTACTATTTCTTATAACAGTAAACTACCATAGAGTTATTTCACGGTTAACAGTTATGTTTGCACTACCATTTTGTTCAGCCTGCAATCTGCCAATCTGCACTCTTATGTTTCTTAACAACTTTGTACTTTTTGTGCAAAAGGTGTATATCACCTACGCTATAACACAAACCTCACGGTACACAGAGAAACACCTCTGTTTTACTTACTGTTTCATGCCCATAATAATTACTGAGATTAATACATAACTAAACTTCATGAATGTGCATTAATGCAGAATAATTGTTCCATTGTACTGGAACAAAAGAGATCATTCATATGTGATATGAGTAATTTTTTCCACCATAAGAAATTCCATTGCAGAGCAACATATATAAATCATTCTTTTTTGGACCAATAAATCCAGTTACTTGGAACACAGTTTCATGGTTACCTTCCATTGGGATGTATAACAATGCCACTGTGACAACCTTTGGGAACTTTCAGTGCATTATTTTCACTCTCCCATTTTCTTTTACCAAATCCATACTCCTTTGAAAACAGAGACAACCGGCTTCCAAGCGAGCCATGCAAGGTATCTTCCACTTCATTCAACTCAAATTCCTCTCTTATCTCCTCCTCCATTTCTCTTTCTCTTTCTCCCTCGTGTTTCAGTGACAACTGATAAGGACAAGGACCGCTGCTATTTATTTATATACACTTGTTATTTCTATCGCATAAATGCCCTTCCAAAATAATTATGAAAATTGAAGGTCATTCATGCAAAATACCCAAAAAGAAAATTAAGTCCCTTCTCCTGACGTTCTAATTAAACTTTTTGATGGTTGCTAGCACAAGGAGACAATGCAGATATAATGGCCACTACCGTATGAAATAAGTTGTTGGAGGCGTATCTGAGTCTGTTCTATCAATTTGTGCCATTGTGTGTCATCCCATCCAACTTTACATTATGCTGATATGCGCATGCATGATAAGTTAAGATGCATATATACGAAATTAAAATTACTAATAGTGGATCATACCTAAGTTTGGTACAGACCATTCAGACCATATTGTTTCTTTAATGAGTTTGTTGGGTCGTATATATACTTGTAGTTTGTGGCAGACACATGTATATCATACTCCTAGTTGAGCATTGTTAGCGGTATTCCTGCTGGATACTGAGTCATCGTCTGATTATTTTTCTTTAATTTCATTGAATTTACTGTTATAAACATTTTTCGTTATCTTTTTATTTTATTACTTCTCTTATTTTTCTAATTGATCCATGTATTATATGCGCCAACATTGCCTGAGAAAACGTACCAAGGAAAATAATTCAGTTATAATATATTTTGTTTAGAAAGCATAAAAGAAACCTGGCACCAGTAAGCACCAGCACGCCTTAAAATAACAAGTTAACTGAGGGGCGGAGCCTAACAAAAGTTTGGACGGGAGCAATTTAATATTTTTTTTCTTTACTTTTTTTTGAAAACAAGCAGGGTCAACCCCGCCACTTTCTATTACCAGAAAGTATCAATGAGATTTTTTTTTTTTTTTTTCCTTTACTTTTAAAAGGGGTTGTATATGTTGTGTTATTTATATGCGACTATATTAAAAATACCTCATTAAAGAAAGAATTATTCAAATATAGAAACCTAATATACCATAATTACATATTGGCAAATATAAACACCTACAGAATTTTGTACAGTACGAGCTGCAAAAGCAACGCATTAATTTTACATGAATACTTTTAAGTAGTGTTCTAAATAAGTGCCATGTCGTGTTGTGCCGTGTGAAACACGCCGTGTCCGGATTATTTGTTATGTCGTGCCGTGTCGTGTCTAAATGTTTCACGTGCCGTGCCGTGCCGTGTCTAAGTTCCAAAGGATGGACACGACACGCCTAAGGACACGGCACGCCTCGTGTCCTCGTGCCGTGTCATGTCGTGTCTTTTTTAAACGTGTCGTACCGTGTCGTGTTTGAATATGTTTGAATTTCATAAAACATAATCATATACTTATATTTAGGATGAATTTGAAATTGAAATTATGAAATTATCCTTAAAAAATAGACAATATAAGGATTTTCTTGTTATTTTATAAAATTTAGTATTTTTAACTATCATTATAAACTTGTTGTGTTTTTTGGGTTCTGTCGTGTCCCGTGCCGTGTCGTGTCGTGCCGTGTTTTGTGTTGTGTCGTACCGTGTCTGGACAATTCACGTGTCATGCTGTGCCGTGTCGATGCCTTCAAAGTCGGACATGACGTGCCTAAAGACACGGCACGCTTAAGTTCTCGTGCCGTGTCGTGTCCGTGTCTTACCGTGTCGTACCACCTCCGTACCGTGTCGTGTTTGGACACGCCGTGTTTTTTTTAAACACGGCTTTTAAGCTTACAATCATGTACGTATCTATAACAGGTAATTGCCACCAGATATGCTATACCTAAGTTTTTCTGAAACGTAAATCTTGTTGTCATTATTTATTTTACTTGTGATTTTTATAAAGAATTAATTAATCTCTTTGCGAGAAAACTGTGACCAATAAACTATAGGGATCAAAAGTTCAAAACCTTGAAGTCATAACTTTAAACTTTATAAAGGCTGCTATTACTGTAACTTATACAACCAGATGCATTTCAGAGCCATGTGTAATATATTTTCCAACGATATATACGCTAACGTCCGGATCTTGTTATAAATTACTGACAAGGGCACTGTGTTTATGGTCATAGAAGATCACACGATCAGATAGAACTAGGCACATTATCTTGACTTTTCAGTAAAGAAGATTGACTTTACATACACTAGCTAGAACCAAAATGCAAAAGAAATATTCAACAACAATTAAAAAATCTTCAGGTAAACGGTAAACCCCTCAGGTTCAACTCTCAACATTAATTTATACCTCCATTATAGCGTGGCCCCCACTTTGTGGAGCTAAACCAATAGGGGAACACTATTTTTTTTTTTTTTTTGAAATAAGTAGAGGAGCGCTCTACCACTTTTCCTCTTAGGGGAACACTAATTAAGTAATTAATAAAATTTCAATTTAACCCAATTAATGTGCGCCTCTTAAAAATGCGATGGACTCCATTTGAGCGACGCCACTTTGAATTCAGTATTAGAATTTGAAGCAGAGAGTCGATATGTAATGAAATATTTCTAAAGATTGAATTAAAATATAACTAATTATACTTGTTTGTGGTATGTCCAATTTATATAGAGCTCGTTTAAGTTTTTTTTGTGATTTTTTAAAATAATTTTATAAGGAGTTCAGCTTAAAAAAATAAGGTCGAAACACTACAATTTTGGATTTTTGGGTGGCTATCTAATTCCATACCAATTATATATTTAAAAATAATTTTTTGGGTTGCCTTAAAAACAAAATTTTTTTTGGGTTCGATTTCTACGATCAGCATGAGAACTAGCTCTTGATCTAATGGACCTTGAGTAAAAGATCGTAGGTTTAAAATCCGAGAGTCTTTCATAGACTTTTAATTTAAAAATAAGTTCGTAGATTTGACTGATTTATCTTAAAAAAAAAAGGAATTAAGAGGTCATTTTTCGATGAGTTGAGGGTGAATTTCCAGATAGAGAAAATTAGAGAGGTATGTAACCGATTTTGCCAATCATATATATATATGGTGAATGGATAAATTACACTCATGTATACGGATCGTCCCCATACACATGAGTCATTTTTCAAGATCCAAAATTTAAACGGTCAATCCGAACCATTCAAGTTATTCTCCATATTGAAAAATCCTTGGGGACCAAATTTTATAATTTTTCAAATTTTTTTACTATTTATTATAATATTTTCAAATTGGAGGGCCTGACATACTCCAATTGTAGTATTTTTTGAAAATATCATAATATATAGTAAAAAATTCAAAAAAAAATATAAAATTTGGTCTCCAAGGGTTTTTCAATATGGAGAACAACTTGAATGGTTCGGATTGACCGTTTGAATTTTGGATCTCGAAAAACGACTCACGTATACGGGAACGATCCGTACACTAATTTGTTCTATATCCATTCTCTCTCTATATATAATTGTATATTGAGATTATATATATGTGGTAGGTAGTGTTCTCCGATCATGCGTATCATATGTCGTGTCGTGTCGTGTCAAACACGATCGTGTTAGACCCTCGTGTCGTGTCATGTCGTGCTAAATGGTGAGAAGAGACCCTCGATCGTGTCGTGTCGTGTTCACGTTATGTTAGTCGTATCAAATCGTGCCAGAAATTTTCTTTATTTTTTTTTAAAATTTATTAAAAATTATTAAAATATTAAAATGGAGAAAAAATAATGTTGCGGTTTATTTGACTTTGTAAAAGTCAGTATGTATATCATACAAAAATTTTAGTATATTTTTGAACGTATTAATTGATGATTTTATATTTTTGTAACACGTCTATTTATTGTTTGAAAATATTTTAAAAAATAAAATATTAAAATAAATATAAATAAAGGAACTACGGTTCTAAAGTGAACACTAATATATAAAAATAATTTAAATAATCGTTTACAAATAGTTTAAAGGACAAAAGTATTTATGGTTTATTAATTAAGATGCTATTTTTTATAATATTAATAATTAAATTCGTGTTGTAATGTCGTGTTAGTTCGTGTTCGTGTCGAATCGTGTCGTGTCAAATTGTGTTAGTTTTTCAGAATTCTCAACACGACACGATTATGACACGACACAAAGAACAAATGATGTCCTTGAAGGAAAATCATGTCGTGCTAAATCTGTACTCGTGTCGTGTCATTTTGGAGAACTCTAGTGGTAGGAGTTTTGTAGTCTGATATGAATATCTTTGAAGGAAAAACATTATGTTTCCTAAAAAAAAAAAAAAAAAAAAAAAAAAAAAAAACAAAAACAAAAATTATGTACTTAATATAGCGATGGTTTGGTCATTGTCGGTAGAAATTAGAAAGTAATAGTATTAATTAAAATAACATTTTGCAAGGTTGGGAAAGCAGATCAATCTGCCCCGACTTAAGATTGAGTGGGTAATCAACACATATCAAAACAATAATGTAGTGAATTTGTTTGATTAACTGGGTGGGTAATTTCTCCATAGTAAAAGAAAACGAAGTATTTTTTATTTTATTTTATTATTATTATTATTATTTATTTATTTATTTATTATTATTTTTTTTTTTGGGGGGGGGGGGGGGGTGCAGGGGGATTTTTATCATGTGGCACGAACTGGGTATATATTAAGTGATAAATATTTTTTTTAGTTCAATATTATGCTTTTTAAAGTGACATAAATATATATTACTGCTAAAAGGCACAAATTTATATTTGACAAAAATTTATTGCCAAATGACAGGCTTTTTATATTCTATTAATATGGAAAAAAATAATTTCTGCATTGAGTGGCATAAATTTGTATAATTCTTTCAACTGTGGATATAATGATTATTGATTTATAATACGATCTTATATATTCTATTAGGAAGCGACTCATTATATAACAATCCTATAACAAAAATTTATTACCCACAGTTTGAAAATCAACTTTGACATTGATAAAATGAGTCTGTTAATATCATGACTCACATTATTTAAAGTACTTCAAACTTATTTATTATATAGAATTTTTCTAGGTCCGAAAAATTCATTCAAAAGTTTTTTTTTTTTTAAAAAAAAAATTAACACATTGTCATCAGCGTTACGGTCTGATGATGGGGGCATACATTTTTCATTGTGAGATAAATATGATCAAATTTCAGCAAAAGTTGTATTAGATTTTAGTTTGGAGAAGGAATGTGAATGTAGTGCGTGCGTCATGAATATAGATCAGGTGTAGCGTGCCACATCGTGTAGCGCAGTTACGGACCATGTGATAAAGATCCGATGGATGATGGGAGTCCCGTGCATATAACCAGATTCATAGACCCGTAAAAAATGAACCGTCCGATCAAAATCGGACAGCTCGTGGGTGAGCTACACCCTGTGTAGTGCTACACGAGATCAGGGTCCGTGAATATATACTCGGAAAATAAAATAGAAAAGACAGAATTTCTAACACGTTACGAATTGGAAGGGCAATGTTTGGGGCAACGGATCACTGCATTAGATAAACTGATACAAATGACTTAAATGAGGATCTACGTGGGACCCACATCAGACTCCATATGTTCCTGAGAATGATTAATATTACAATTTTACTATTTACTATTTTAGGTTGCTATTACGTTGTATACCTGCTAAGATAGTGTAGTAACTAATATAGAATTGGACGATTAATTAGTGGAGGGACAATGTTGAGTATTCCATTGGGACCCTTGATTAGTGAAATTAATTGGTGTAGCACTATAATGATAATAGGATAAGATCTAATTATGTGGTGATAGCACACAGTTTTTTTTTTTTTTTTTGGAAAAGAATGCTCAATTACAAAAGTACATTTAATTGTGTTCTAGAGTATTTTTGTTGTTTGTGTTTTGGAGAATTCTGAGTTCTTTAGTTCTTTTTTGCCCCCTCCTATCTCACTTTTTTCAGAGTTTACAATGGTGTTGTCCGGCTTGTTTTGAACTTTTGTGTTTCTTTACTTGTTTTTTTTATATAGTAATGTTAGAATTGAATATGTTTGATGGTGAGTCCATGAAATTCGATTGAATCTTAATTTTTGAAATTACATCCAAACTGCTTAATTTATCTCCATAATGAAAACTCCTAAGAGGTCATTTTTTTTTAAAATTCAGATCTAATTAGCCATAGACCCTCTAATTTTAAGAATTCAAAAATTAGTCAGATTTTATTTTTCAAAAAATATAAAATTAAGTCTCATAGAAAATTTTAATATGGATATCACATTGAGCGGTTCGAATCGGTCCTTTAAAATATCATTAATTGTGGTTTAGATCAAGTTTCACATTAAATATGTTTGACTTTAGCATTACTCTTATATATAATAAGTGTCGGTGTAATTTGTTCTTATTGTGCAAATAAGAATGAAGCATGAATGAATCACAGTTTCCTTTACTTGTATAAACGAAAGTGAGAAGTTTTAAGAAAATATATCGAATTTCGTCAAGAAATAAGATTTGAAAATTCAAAAGTACGCTCAGTTTCCTTTCTTTTCCTTTTTATCACTAAACATGAGTCGTCAGCAAAGAAACTTGAACAAAGCCGAGGAATGAATCAAAAAGTTCGTGTTTATTGCGTCAATGATCGGGCCTTTAGGCCTTTCGGCCTATGTAGGAATTAAGTGGAAAATTGGGCTAAGGTGTTACAATAATGAGTTAATGCAAACCTGTTGACTATCTTTCTTTTCGTTGGCAAACGATTGTTTTCCAAAAGAAACAACGAGAAAGTTTCATAAAAAAAAAAAGAAACAACGAGAAAGTACAAAAGAGCTTTTGAAAGTGTAAAATTATACTATATGACAAATTGTAGTGTTATTATATATATATAATTGAACTTTAATTAATGAGAAGCTCAGTTGATATGGTGTATTATTTAGAATGATCTTCAATAAGGCACGAGTCCAAGTCTTAATAGGCACAATATTATGAGAAATTTCTGATACTTCTTCAAGGCTCCAAAAAAATAATAAAATGTATGCGGGATAAAGTAAAATTATATTGAATTATTAATATAGAATAGAAATGAGATATTTTTTTGTTGGGTACGGGAAGCTTTATAGGATTATTAAGTACATTTCAGTACTATACAAAATATTATAGATAATATTTTCTTTCATTATAAACGGCACAAACGTTTTGCAAAAATAAAAGAAAACTTAATTAAGCGAAGAAAACACGACTCATAAGTAACAAATTGTTAATCTAAATGTAATTAAGTACCAACATGCATGTAGGTTCCTTAAAATATAAGTTGTGCACCATTACAGGTTTGTTTGCGTGGGAAAACAAGACGTACTTGACTTAAGTTGTAGGACGGAAACGTTCAACTCTAGCTAGCTGAAATGTCAAAATCACACATGCAATTGAACTGCCATTAGAAGAATTATTTATTTACTAATTATTATTATAAATAAAAATGAGCTAATATTTTATTTAGTTAATTTTTTAAATAAAGATGAGATTAGATTTTTTTCCAACTTGAAATATTCAATTAAAAAAAAATCTTCTTATAGATATTGAAAACCCCTATATCCACCGAAAATCGTGTAGTTAGATTTCAAACCGATTTGATCTTTTCAAAGATTCATTAGATCAGATTATGATTTTTTTCAATAAAGGAATACTTGATTTGAACAATCATCGTATACACACTATTAAATCACGACTTATTAGTCAAATTTCCGCTCTCGAGTCAAGTTCATAAAAAACATTTTATCTGTTTTTTTCTCGATTGTAACTTCATCATCAGATTCTATCCACACATGACACACACTATCAATAATGGTGAAGCTGGTTGAGGCGTATAGGTAGGCCTGTCAACGACAGGAAAAACCACGTGCTACCGTTTCGTTTATACCAAACGAAACGAATAACAGCACCATTTTCCATTCCGTTCCAATAACGAAACAGCAAACGAAATCTGAAATCTTACCGTTTCGACCGTTTCAGTCTCATTTCAAACCGTTTCATGTGTATTTTATGAAGTGGAACGGTTAATGGCACAGATTTCTGTTTCGTTTTCAAAACGAAACGGTTTACGAAATGAAATATCATACCGTTTCGGCAAACGGAACAGCAAACGGAACAAGCTATTCCGTGCCCGTTAGCCACGTTTGACAGGTATACGTATAGGTGATGAGTTGAGCTATGAACCTAAGACTAAGCAAGGTCTGCCTCTATTTGTAGCTCTACTACTATTCATTCTTCTCCTTCTGTTTTTTTTTCTGGTTTTTTTTTTTGTTTAAAAAAAACTTTGCCCTTTTTTCTTAGTAATTTGAAGCTCTTTTATTTATTGAATTTGAGTATCACGAACGTAATGCGAATGAAAATTAAGAAATTAAAATTCTTGACGATTAAAATTTTTTCGCAAGCTACATCATTCCAATGAACAAATTTCAGTGTAAATCACTAAATCATATACGTTTGTATATATTCCTAATATCATTTCAAACTTTAATAGGAAAATACCCCAATCAGGAGTTAATAATCATAACATATAAATTAATATAAATTCAAACCATATATCTTGTTGTAAGTCGAAAGTATATTGTTATCTAATTTGGTTCAACATCAAGAAGCGAAAAAAAATTAAAATGGATATATCATATTAATTTTAGCAAAGACTGCCATTCTTTCCTACAAGTTATACCGAATAGATAAGAGTAATAAAAACTTTAAGCATATAAATTGCTACCTCATGATTCGATATAAAATTAATTAGCATTTTATTTGTATCATTTAAAAGTTTGCAAATCAGTTTTCTAATGCAAGAAAAAAATTGTGATGCATTATGGCCCGCGCACACTTCACACAAGGGCATAACTTTTGATCCGACTATCGGATCGGGTTGAAATTTTGATAGGAGCTCCACGGCCTAGAGCTCGAAAATGAAGCTATGTTTTGCCAAATCATCAGCTTGGATTTGCGATCCGAGCCTTACTTCATGGACTTTTGGGCCTTTCTTTATAATTTGAACAATTTCTAGGGTTGTTTTAGTAATTTTTATGCATTATGTTCTTTTTTTTAGGATTTTATACTGGTGATATAAGACAGTCGTCGTATTTTGCTGGAAGTTAGTTATGTTTTGAGAACTAAATTTATCAATTAAAATTGAGAATATGTATGTTTTCAATAGAAATCTCTCTTTTTCGCATTTTTTTCATTATCTTTCTCCATAATTTGTGCGTCAAATTGAAGTTGGGATGGTATCCCTAATTCCCTATATATTGTTCTTCTTCATTCCCTTCCAACGATTGTTATCTTTAAGAAAGAACGAATAAGTACAAAAGAACTTTTGAAAGTGTAAAATTAATTTCTATGACAATATCGTTGTTTCTTTTATATAATTTTACTTCAATTAATAAAAGTTAAATTGATACAGTGAACCAATTAGAACTATTATTTTCATGAAGGCTCGAGTCCAAGTTTCAGTAGGCACAATATTGTGAAAAATAGAAGATCCTTCTTCAATTTATGACATTAATTCAGTATTCAATTTATAAATAAAATACAGCAATGACCAATGAGATTTTATTTTTTGTGTTGGGTATGCGAAACTTTAAATTAAGGATTATATTTGTGACATTAATTCAGTATTCAAATTAAGTTATAATTATATATTTTCTTTGGTTTTAAACTGCACAAAATAATTTTTACAAAAAATAACAGAAAACGTATTTAAGTGAACAAGACGTCAACACGTAACAAATTGTCAATTCTAAATGTAATCATGTGCCAACATGCATATATACCGACAACAAATAACTGATGGATTTACCCCACAGAGACATTATTATCAGGAAACAAATATACCAATTAATTTGTTGACAGCTTATTTTTCAGTGATTAAATCTAGGGAATCTAAAGTGTTTTCCAAATCTACTACAGAACATAATCTACTTAAAGAAAGAGTTACCGTCATATAAAAATATTACAAAATGTCAAGATCCTACATATATATAATCAAAGGGGTAAAGCAGGAGCTAGCACACTCAACCATTGCCAAACCATTTACTAATGCTTCTCCACAGAGTTCTCCTCGTGCTTCATGTCTTACCTAAATTTCTCTTAGTCTCAGCTTACCCCTGTAAGTTCCCATGCAATTTTCCTGCCATTTTCAACTTTGGCGATTCGAATTCTGACACCGGAGGCTTGTCTGCAACCGCCTTAACTGACCCTGTTGGCTGGCCCAATGGCGAGACCTTCTTTAAGATGCCTTCGGGTCGAGATGCTGATGGTCGCCTCCTCATCGATTTCATAGGTGTCTCTTTTACTAAAATTTCTTGACTCTCTTCTTCATTTTAATTTGTCTTCGCAAATATCGAAGCTCTAATGCTATGCACCAACAACTATTAAAATAAAATTGTGAGAAACAAATGAAAAAAAAAAGAACAAAATATGTTACTTTATATGTCAAATTTTCCCCATGTTTCTGGAAAATAGTGTTAATATATGATTTTTTTATATTTTGTGGATATTTATAATTTATTTTATTAAATGTTGTCTTAGCTGAGGAGCTGGGGTTGCCTTATGTGGAGCCCTACTTGGATGCACTAGGTGGTAATTTCTCTCATGGTGCCAACTTTGCAACAATACTATCACCTATTTTGGATCAAAACTTAACCCTCCCTTTGGGATTTTATAGCCCCTTTTCTCTTGCTGTTCAACTCAGCCAGTTCTTGCTACTCAAAAACCGCTCTCAAGTTCTTTATCAGCAAGGTAAGTTTTTATTATTTTTCTTTATTGATTGCTCTAATATTTTATTTTAACCATGATCTAGCTAGGATAGTGGTATTAGTAATTCAACTGTTAGTTAGGATAGCAAAATTACAGATTAGCAATTATTTGGAATAATTATTATTCATTCGAAATTTAAATAATGTTTCGAAGTGGATGATGTGATTTATATATACGATTCCAGTTGAACCTAAACAGAAATAATCAGTCAATTTCTTATTTTCTTCTAAGACACAGTCACACAGTGCTTCTTTCTCTCTTACTAGCTAATTACTGGAACGATTTTTTTCCTTTTAGACGTGCACCACAGAAAGAACTATCAAGTGCCAAGTATGACTTTTCTCACTTTCAGCTAGATGTGATTTGATATATATAATATGTCTGAAAAAACTTTTCAGTTGTGCAATGTGGTGTCTACATCTGTCCCTTCGGTAGTGACGAAAGTACCATCCAAAGTCAAACAATATCATCTACAAAATTCATTATTCTGAATTTTTAAAGCCAACGTCAAATTCTCAACAAAAAACAAACGAAGAAAAAAGAAGCCTAAGTCTCAATTAAGACCCGCAGATAGTGCATCGATGATCGATGCACATTCATTGCACTAAGAGTAAATTACACGAATGGTCTTCAAAGAACTTTTATTTTCTTTTTTGATATTTTCATATTTTAATATAGTATTCTTTTCTTTGAATAACTTTTAATCAAATCGATTTTTCTGCTAATGTATATTCCAAATAATGTTAAAAAATATCACGTTAATATCTAAGCTGATGACATATATAGATATCTTTGGTTTATTTATATTGAACATATGTTTGTGCAATTTATTTAAATTGATACACAACAATCTTAGTATCTATATTATATGTACGTTAAGTCGTCAAATATATTTTTAGATGGATATTTGATTAATCTATCTTAAAATTGTAACGTAGCCACTATTTAAGCCGTCAAAAGTTGAGATGGCAGATGGACAGCAAATACTTGGCATTGGCTATGAGCCTTTTTTTTTTTATGAGTATAGCCCGTGGGGTTCTTTTTTTTTTTGTAGCTAGTTATCGGCCTATCACTGTCAGGAGACAACACTGTTTGAGTGTATAAATTTCAAGATAAAAAAAAGAAAGAAAATCATTATTTGCGAGAAAATTTTCTTTTGTTGAATAGTCATCCCATGTCTTGAGGCAGCTTTTGCAGAACACCACTTGATATAAATAACTTAGGTGTTTCTAGGTTTCAGACTACTATCATAGCATGGAAATTATATATATACGTCAGATCAATATTATCAAAATATTATTCCTTTCATTCAAATCCCAATATCCTACCGCAATAACACATCAACCGTCAAAAGGTGAATCAAATTTACCATTCAAAAAGGTAACACACTGCAGAAAACGGATAAACTCGAAAATAATGAAAATTTGTAATATATATATATATATATATAGTGAATGGATAAAATACACTGATGTGTACGGATCGTCTCCGTACACATGAGTCGTTTTTCGAGATCCAAAATTCAAACGGCCAATCCGAACCGTTCAAGTTGTTCTCCATATTGAAGAACCCTCGGAGACCAAATTTTACATTTTTTCGAATTTTTTGACTATATATTATGATATTTTCAAATTGGAGGACCTGAAATACTCCAATTGTAGTGTTTTTTGAAAATATCATAATATATAGTCAAAAAATTCGAAAAAATGTAAAATTTGGTCTCCAAGGGTTTTTCAATATGGAGAACAAATTGAACGGTTCGGATCGGCCGTTCGAATTTTGGATCTCGAAAAACGACTCATGTGTACGGGGACGATCTGTACACATCAGTGTTCTATATCCATTCTCTCTCTCTCTATATATATATATATAAAAACCCTTGGAGACCAAATTTTACATTTTTTCGAATTTTTTTACTATATATTATGATATTTTCAAAAAACACTACAATTGGAGTATTTCAGGCCCTCCAATTTGAAAATATCATAATATATAGTAAAAAAATTCGAAAAAATGTAAAATTTGGTCTCCGAGGGTTCTTCAATATGGAGAACAACTTGAACGGTTTGGATTGGCCGTTTGAATTTTGGATCTTGAAAAACGACTCATGTGTACGGGGACGATCCGTACACATCAGTGTATTTTATCCATTCACTATATATATATATATATATATATATATATATATATATATATATATATATATATATATAAAATAAGTTCACCATCAGCTGTTTGATTGATGTTTAATTGTTCTTAAAACTTTCTCATTTGTGGTTATTTCTGGAGAAAGCCATCACGTATACAATTATTAGGAGGAAATTATTCTATTTAAAGGGCAATTACGGATTTCAAATTCAAAACATCTAATTTTAATATCTTTAGAATATCAGTTACTTTAAAAGATTAAAAATATTAGAATAACATTTTTATTTGAGTAAAATATTCAATAACTATTTATCTTTAAATCAGTAAAATTAAAATAAATTTATAATTTGAAATATAGACATAAGCGATATGTGTAAATATATGCCTATATGATTCGATATACGTTTTATCTTTCATAAAGTGATTTCAATTTCTCAAAGGATTTGAAATTAACAGCTCTTAATACACCATCAAACAATGATTAAATTAGATAAAAGTTAATTAGCACTCTATCTATATATCCAACGATGAATCTATGATTTGTTCTTGTATTATATCTTCTTGAACTCACTTTTTGAATGGTTGCTTTATAATTGTGCACAAATAATGCTGTCATAACACTTATCAAAGGCCTACTCTAGAACTACCACCTAGTTTTTCATTTTCCCCTTCTATAGAATTCACATTGTAATATTTTCGCAAATGTTATCAAACCTTGCCACCAGTACATTTTTAATATTCTTACGCAGGGAAGAAAATATCATACTCTATTGGGAAATCAGTAGCAATTAATGTGTTGTGTTCAGAGGCACTGTAACGGGCTTAATAAGTAGATATTTTAGGCCCTGATCACAATGATTTTTACTCGGGATTTCATTTCATTTCATTTCATTTGAATTGATTTCGTAGGATTTTATAGGATTTCGTTAGACCTAATTACATAGAAATTCCAACCAAATGACATCAAATCCGCTCATTGTGATCAATAATTTTCCAATGAAATGAAATGAATTGAAATCCCACGTTAAAAAATGGGGATTGTGATCAGGGCTTTAGTGATTTCCAGTTTAGTACATAATTGCTAACATAAATCGATATAATTTACTAAGCATACTTAAAAATTCTTGTGTCGCACTCTCAATATATCCTGAATTAGACAGCCACTGTCAAGTTTTTCTAAAAAAAATAATATATATCCTGAATTAACATCTTGCCTGGAGGCAATATAAAATCCCCAAGCTCTATTACTGGATCAGTACAGCGGCTCAGCTCAGCACATAATGACCCAGGACCTGCTCAGACCGACTAACTCAAATCTCTAACTAAATTTTAGATTAGCCCGAGTTATTAGTAGCTCTTGTTAGTTTTGGTTCCGATATGGTTGCTGTCATCTTTTCTTTAAGCTCACTGGTACCAAACAAGAATTGCATGCTAATGGCACAAACAATAAATAGATACATTGCATGATTGCATCAGACCATAAAATTGCAGTTTTGAAAAGGATATATTGCATTAAACAAAGGTACTTATCCAAACACATTAATTTGCTATACCAGAAAAGCTACAGCATATGTGTAATTCCAGATGGACTTTACTTTTAGACAATAATTTCCATTATGGAATTTGGACCCTTAAATTGGAAGAAATATATACAATTATGATGGAATCAAAAGTTCATTCTGTACTACTGATATGCTATTCTAGACCTGATTATGAATAGAAAAGTAGCACATTTTTGTCGTCAAAACAACAACAGTAATCAAATACTTCCCTATTAAGCATCGCATTATGTTTTTTTTCTTGATTTTGTTAATGAAAGACTAATATAGGTGAAGTATTCATAACTAGCATGCTGATAAAAATAAAAAATGATATACACAGGAGGAATGAAAAAATACATGGTGCCAAGAGAGGAGTTCTTTGCCGAGGCATTGTACACCATTGATATTGGGCAGAATGACCTCACTTCTATTTTGTTTTCTCCCAACATGTCACCTGAAAATTATCTCCAAGATGCCCTTCAACGCCTCGCCACTGTGATAAAGGTACCTCTCCAATCAGTTTTTGAACTGTCAGTAAAAATATCAATAAATAGGGCACAGTTCATAACTACAATGAAATATCCATATTCAACACAATGGTGCTAAATAAGGAGTGGAGACTGATCATGTAGATTATTATGTAATATAGGAGATATACGAAGCTGGAGGGAGATATTTCTGGATCCATAATACTGGTCCTTTAGGTTGCTTGCCTTATGTGCTCGTTCGACCTCCAGTTGGGCCAGAAACAATGGATGAAACTGGATGTAAGATCTTTTACAACGCGCTAGCGGAAAAGTACAATGTTATGCTTAATGAAACAGTAGTTAAGTTAAGAGAGGAGCTACCTACTGCAGCTCTGACACTGGTCGATGTCTACTCTGCCAAGTACCACCTCATCACTCATGCCAGCAACTATGGTAAGAGTCGTCCTTTTCATATAGTCACTTTCTGAACTCATGCTTTTTGTCAAAGAAAAAGAACAATTAACAAGGTTTTAGACAAAAAAAAAGGTACAATGGAGGTAATACAGGAAAATGATATACTGACCAAAAGGCTATAATATCCAGTAAGAGACTAAGAGGTAAGCAAGAGATGTAAATTCCTGTTTTACTTATGTTGCACATTGTCAAAAGATGACAATGTTGCAAAGAATAATCAAAATAAAATTTGAGGTCAAATTCAAAAGGTATAATTCTAAATTTAATACCTTTTGAATTTACTATGAATTTACTTTTTGATAGAATATACTATGAATAGGTTTATCTAAATTTAATAATATAACAAAATTGTGAAAATTATAAGGCTTATCTTACAAAACCAACAAAATCAAAGATATTGCTTTACAAGCAGGTTTTGAGAATCCTCTTGAAGCTTGCTGCGGAAATGGAGACAACAAATACAACTACAATGGAAAAGCAAGGTGCGGTCAAACTAAAACTGTCAATGGAGTCAAAATATTACTTGCAAATTCATGCAAGGATCCAGAAAAGCGTATCAATTGGGATGGAGCGCATTACACTGAGGCTGCAAACAAGTGGGTTTTTGATAGAATTTCCACGGGTCAGTTCTCTGACCCGCCTGATCCTTTAATCTGTGTATGTCGTCAGAATTGACATTCATGGCAGACTCATCTTTGATTTATTTATTGTTTAGTTATTTTGTTCTTTTCTTTTTGAATGGTTAGACTAATTATCATGTTTATTGTCCATTAGGTCTTGAAGATGTATTAGAATGTTTATATTTAGATAACTTAAAAAGTCTTTTGTTTCTTCAGTGATAAAAGGAAATAAGAAAATATGATATTACCCAAATAAAAGTATACTACTTACCCAGCATAACCTACTGAGAAGAGGCTGGCCGGCGTCTTGATTTTGCGTCCTCTGCAGCCTGCAAGCAGTGGAGACCACAGATCATCTATTCAACCGCTCCCCCTTCTCAGCAAACATATGGCTGGCTATTAAGACCAGTTTAGTCTCAACACTTATCTCGCCATCTGAGAGCCAAGGAGCTTATGGCTCATGAATAGGAGCGGTTCAAAACTATCTCAGGAACACATGGAGCACAATCTGGTTGGCAACTAGCTGGACGCGATGGCGTAGGAACCTCAACTAAGTCTTGAGTGACATTTTTATGCTTACTCCAATTGTCTTTTTCTTTTTTTCTTGACTCTTTTTTAGTGAAATTTTGCAGTTGGTCACTGACCAACAGCCCTAAAAAAGAGTATACTATTTGGGATTTAAATTAAAAAAAAAAACACTTTGCTAGACAGGAGAAAAAAACTCTTCATAAATGGTAATTTTGCATACTTTCATCAATCATTACCCCATGTAATTTACTTTGTCATATTTGAGTTCCTAGCACTGATATTCTCTCTATTTACTTAGTTCAATTAACAGAGGGACCACTCTGAGATCTCCATTTGACAATTTGAGCAATGACTATTAAAAAATGTAGCATGGTATTTGTTAGCACAAAAATAGTGGGATTTCAGAAAGCAAGATAATCATTTTATACAACCAGAAAAAGTAAGAGGTGTTGATGAGATTCCAATGAAAAAAGCAATAAAAAATATTAGGCTTTATGCTGTCTGAAAGTTAGTATATACAGAGGTTTTTGTGTCCCCAGCAAAAAAAAATGTATCATGAGCTAAGAATTTCACAAGAAAAACTTTACAATACCTAACTTAGTACCATCAAAAAATTTCTTCATTGAATGCTTTGTTGTGCTATATTACTTATTTTATAATCCTTCTCTGTTCATCAGACAATATAGAACTAGGCCTTAATGTAACTTCTCGAAACTTTGTATTGCCAGTACTAGTATATTTTCTGTTCCTTACTGCCTTAACATTTCCTCCCTCAACAGGCTTTAATTGTCTCATCTTATTCTTTGAAACATTTTTACGAACACCCTGTCTGTGTTCCACGTCAGCTCTTTTCTCCCCAAAAGCGCCCAAAATGTGTTGATTTCTCACAAAATTCCTGTTACCAACACCTGCTTTGACCCCTTTTGTGCCAAAGTTCTTGGAGTCGATTTCCCCATCATCTTTTGTGCTCACTGCATTAATCATGTTCCTTCGATTCAGACCATTTCTCCTCTGGTTGGCATTGTAATTCTCCTTTGAATCATTTTGGCGAACACCTTCAGTGCATTCCACATCAACAGTTTTCTTATTTCTCCATGACCTGCTCTTTCTGATCCCTCCAGCTCCCCTAGCAATCCAATCATCGAACCTCAATTGTCCCCCTTGTTCCTCCCCTGAAACCTCCTCTCCCTCCTTGGAATATGGTTTGATGCTGTGCACGGCACCTTTTGGGAAGAACCTTACTGAAGGTAACTCTCCAGCAGGCATCTTAAAAACCTGGGGTCCATCTCTTTCATTCCACATGTCAAATCCTCCTGGCTTCTGAAAGCGATCTGCTAGGGTTTTCACCTGCTCTCATCATGAGAAAAATACAAACATTTCAAAAGGATCTACAGTGAAAACTACGGTTTAATTGTGAAATTAAGATTCAGTCTTATTAACCCTGATGTATGCCAGAACTATTGCCAGAGATACACGATAATAAGACTTGGTTGCATTTAATTTGGAGCTTTTATTCACATGGAAGGGATACTGATACCGTTACACGAGTACCATTTCATACAAGTACCTATCATTTATAATTTTCAACTTGACCTGTTAATCTGAAATTTAGCTAAATAAATTATGGGTTAATTTCACTTTAACTAATTCAACAACTTTGGGTTTATAGAAAATCATTTGTTGCTTCAGGAAAGTTATAACTACTGGTATTGTACAATAACAGTATAAATATTGACCTGTTAAATGCCATGCTATACAAATTAAAGATTAGTTGTAACTTAAGTAACACTAATATTGTCAGTTGAAATAAGTACCTGTTCATCGGCACCGACAGACAACAAGTTAGGGGCCTGTTGAACAGCTTCCCAAGGCCTCTCAAGTTGAGACAAGGCCGCTTTGAGCTCGGCTCTCTTTCGCATCTCGTAAATCTGACGCTCTCTCAAGAGCCGAGCTTTCAACAGCTGCTTCGCCTTCTTCTGCTGCATCCGCTTCCACTGCCACTTGGAGACCCCACCTGGGTAGGTCCTGGGTCCACCTCCCATGCGCACCACCATGTCCCGCGCTCTCACGTTGGAGGTCGAACTGGAGATGATTGTGGTGGTAGTGGTGGTGGGGAAGAAGGCGGAGGAGAAAGATAGAGAGTGGGTTCGATTGAGGCGAATTTGGGTTGAGATTGTTGAAGGGAAAAATGCAGTCGCCATGGCGAAGCGAAGGAAGGGATGAGAGGGAGAGAGGTGTGCGACAGTGTGTGTTTAATTTTTTTCGACCAAACAGATTTTATTATTTTGTTTTATTTTAAAAATGGTCCATACAAAAAGGAAATATTAATAATTTTAAATTCCTTATAGAAGGTGAAGGCAAAAGTATGTATGACTACTACTTTTTCTATCTGGACTGTCCAATTTAAATGAACGATTCAGATGAAGGCAAGTTTCTTTGAGCAGTTAATCGATTTAGCTCAATCCATTTAGATAGAAAATAGATATTCTGCAAAGAATAACTAGCAAATTATTTATGTGCAATAAAGGATTGATTCAGAAATATTTCGCCACTGCTAATTAACTGGTTTGTATTACAAATTCACAATTATTTATCCGTCTCCAATTTTGACATATCTAATTACCCTTTTCTGACATGGTGGGTCCATCGAGCATCGGTTATGGACCTAATGAAACATGGGTTGTGGGCTTGACCTATTTATATTTTGATACTTTTTATGTATTTTTACCTCTGAATAGGGCCCATTTTAGTTGCATAGTGGGCTCCGTGGGAAAATTAGTTGTCGATCTAATAGGTTGGTAAACCCATCAATCAATATATACATACACTTATGTATTACAGAATATAAATATATACATATACTTATACATTACTATTACTATATATTGTTACTTATAGTTTATATATAGTACAAAGTAATGAGATCAGGACCGGATTAATCAGAAATAGTTTACTTTTAAGTCCATATAATATATACACATGACACATCACACATGATCCCATTGAAGAATTGTATGCGTAAGCTCCACACGTCGACGAGTTTTTCATTTTTTATTTTTAAATTGTCAGCCAACCAAAAAAAAAAAAAAATACCCGATCTAAACTATCTCTAAATTATATATTTTATTGTAATTAACAAATTAAATTTTACTATATTATATTATATCATCTTCAAATAATTCGAATGGCGTCCCGTAAAATTTCAGATATGATCATACAACCAGATCAATATTTGAGAGAGAGGAAAAAGATAATCAACTCTACATTAGCCGTGAACACTCTGGAATTAGCACCTCCATATTCCTGCATCATCTACCTTAACCTCGAACCTTCCCGTCTTTGTCCCACCGACACGTATCACTCTCCATCCCCAACTTATAAAAACCCTCCTTCCTCTCCAACATTGCAGCAAGAAAATTTAACGAGAAGAAAAGATAACACAGCCCAAAGCAACTTGATCTCCAGCAAGTTAGCACACAAACAAAAATGAGCAAAAGCAGAGTCTTTGTTCCTGTTGTTCTACTTCTTGTACTTGTAGTAAGTGCAGCAGCACCGTCTGCGGCATCGCTGTTGCCGTGGCTTGACCGTCGTGGCAGCGCTTTATCAGAGCAGATCACAGACCCTTTTAAGATCCTAGAGTACGTGCCATTTGGCCTTGACCATGATGATGTGGCGATGATGTCGTTGGCTCGAGTCGACTGGAGGGAGACCCCCAATTCCCATGAGATTATCATTGATGTGCCAGGTATATACTTAAAATGTTGCTATTAAAAAAATATGTTTTTTTTTATATATATATTCTGAGAAGTAATAAGGGCAAATGCAGTAATTATTTAACACAGAATTGCATAGCAACATTTTACATTTATAATGCCGATTAAAAGGACATCAGCACGCATAATACAAAAAATTACATTAAACTGTAGACTAGACACTTCCTTAGTACTGTGCATATTTTTAATCGATTGGGATTTTATTGTATTTATGGTGTATTAGTTTCTAATAATACTACTGCGCATTGAGATGGACAGGCATGAAGAAAGAAGATCTGAAGATCGAGGTAGAGGACAACCGAATCTTGCGAGTGAGTGGTGAGAGAAAGAGGGAGGAAGAAGAAAAGAAAGGCGAGCACTATCACCGAGTTGAGCGCTCATACGGTAAATTCTGGCGCCAGTTCAGGATGCCTGAAAATGCTGACCTTGAATCAATAAAGGCAAAGCTTGAGAATGGCGTTTTGACACTGAGTTTCGCGAAGTTGGCGCCCGAGAAGATCAAGGGACCAAGAGTGGTGAGCATTGAAGGAGATGGGGAGAAAAAGGGGAAGATTGGTGTTGCAAAAAGCTAAGATGTCTTGAGTGTAGTTGAAGGTTTTTACTTGATGAGGTTTCTGCATGCGTTTTGTTATTTGACCTTGTTTGTGTTGATCTTTTGAGGGTTTTCATTATTATTAACTAAGTTGGAACTCTAGCTCTGTTGTATGTTCTTCTTCTGTCTTCTGATGTGAATAAAAGGAGAATAAGGAGAGTTATATTATTTGGGTCCTTGAATTTATGATTTATCGTACATATATTTTTCCCTTTTTTTTAAAGGAAAACTGTGTTTCAGATTCCAGAGCAGAATAGAATAAAACCCTGTGAGCACTATAATTTTTTATTTTTGAAAGCACTCATAATGAAACGGAGGCAGCTTACTAGTACTGACAGGTAGGGGTGTCAAACGTTAAAAAACGGAACGGAACACCCCTGTTTCGTTTTCGTTCCGTTTCAGTGGACGAAACAGAAATTGTTTCGTTTTCGTTCCGTTTTTCCTTAAACGGAACGGGAATTCCGTTCCGTTTCGATTTTACATGTATTTTCCATGGTATATCCCTGAAATGTAACAAAAATCCTTCCGTTTCCATTCCGTTTCTCAAAAACGAAACCAAAAATCCTTCCGTTTCAGTTCCGTTTCGGACGGAACGGAACGAAAACGTTCGAAACGGCACCAAGTTGACAGCGCTACTGACAGGGGCGAAGCTACGTGTATTTTGGTGGGCCATGGACCCACCTCAAAAAAAAAAATTACTTAGACATTGCACATTTCAGTAAAAAAATATATATATAGAAGAAGTCATGGACCCATCTCAAAAATTCGAAGGACCCAGCTGAACATGTGAATTGCATAACGACTCCTAAAAAAATCACATAGGACCCAGATAGCATTTGTGCCTGATGAATCACCACCTTCCTTCTTCCGCAATTAATCTTACTAAGACAAAACTTAGAATAAAATGAAATATGTTTGGATGAATGATTATTTGTAGCATATATATATATATACTAGCGCTAATCTCGCGCATTGCGTGATTCGTCTATTTAATATTTCATAAACTTTAGGACATAATAAACAAAAATTATCACAGAAGATTAAATATACTATTCGGGTATTATGTAAAAACATGAACTAAAAATTTCAAACACCTGTCAAAAAATTTCCAAGCAGCACGAAAAATTTGAAATACTATGGTTTGAATAGTGGCTGAACTCCTCAATACGCATCCCATCTTTATATTTATAATATAGAAAAAAGAAGTTTTCAATAAAATTTCTAATGAACATATTATGCAAATTTATGAGAAAATAAAAATTCATAACAAATTGTTGTATTTTTTTTATTGTCTCGACTTTTGAATTATTATTTTGTATATTGGATATATATTATTTTAGATTTTATATTGTTATTATAATATATATTTGATTTCTCATGAATTTTTTATGTTACATTATTTTAGAGTTTCTTATTTAAAAAATATTATTATACTATGTTTATATTAGACGTTACATCAGACATATAATTTCTGCAAAAAAAAAAAATTACGGACCCCGCTGACACGAAATTCTAGCTTCGCCAGATGAGTTAACTTATATAATTGTGCAACTGGTGTCGTGAATTAACATTAAGAAAGTTTTAGTTAATATCTTCTTATTAATTATATGCTTAAATGGAAGTCAAGTCTTTCAATTTTCTCGATCTAAATATTCATAGAAGATTCAGTCGTTTTCAGATCTGCAAACTTTGTATTGATGGTTCTTAAAAATGCTTCATTATTCAAAAAATTGATTGCTTCACTATTTGGGTTGGCACCAAAATAAAATTCTAGAAAAACGACAAGGTAACTGAATTGCCAAACAATAGGATTTTTTTTTTTTTTTTTTTTTTTTGGCATACATAGACATGCATGGATACATAGTTAGAAACAAAATATTGAAGATGTTTTAAAAAGAAAAGTTTGTGCTGGGGTGACTTTTATGTAGTTAATTGCTGCACTGTTGGTTTTTGTTTTGGCTGATTTTTTAGCCATTCCATACGCTTGTTTTGAGTAATTGTCACACTTTTTAAGACTCTTTTTATGCTTAATTGCAACAAACTTTGAATGTTATTTATCAAAAAAAGAAAAAGAATTTTTTGAAACAAAGATGGGAAGATGGAACTTAAAGTCGAATTTAGACTTTTTATATGTACAGAACTTGAATTTTACTCTGTTGAAAGTTAGTTTGATATTTCTAGTATTGAACTACTAACTTAAATACATAAATAAATTCAAATTAAGATACAACTATGAATAATTTAAAGATAAAAGGTCGTATATATTATTAATTTACAAAACCGTAATTTCGAGAATTCCGGAAAATGTGCGAGCCTATAGATTTCATTTGTATTCTTCACATTTGCTCTCATTATCGTCTATACATCATGCGGCAACGACATTATACCTTCGTTATTCTAAATGTTAAAAAGCAACAACGTAGCCGGGGGGGCTGGGGGGGGATTCTCATCGAATATGTTTGTTTATATATTTCATATTGAAATCCCCATTTGATGATTTTATTGTGCAATGGCAATGAACCGTATGATTTAAAATGAACGGTTCTAAATAAATAGAAAATTCCAGAAACAAATAATTTGGTAGAATTCCAACATATATATGTCAGCCTTTATAAATTACAATCATTTTTTAAAAAAAATTCGTTTGAAAAACGTCTCTTAGAAACAACATCAAACTTCAATATTAAAATCATTTCAATAAAAAACTATCATTTAACAAATATTGTTTAATAAATATTTTTTTTTTAAATTACCATAAGACTGAGCCGTTCAAGTCAAATCGGACGGTGGGGAGTACCAAAAATTAAAATTGTAATCTAAATTATTTGATACATATCAAAAATTAAAATTGTAACCTAAATTAATACTTTGATATATATGAATTGTTGATTGGGATGCTAAAAAAAATCAATCCAATAAATTGAGTACATAAATAACGTTTATACTCCATCGGTCGGACGGTCGGAACTAAACCGTGAACAAGATTTGTCATAATAACGAAGTCAGGTTGTTGGAAGCATTAATCATCACAATTAGGTCAAGATCCAGATGGGTTCGAAGCACCCAAAGAAATCCATCTTAACCTTGATCTCTCTCGACTCCTCCATACTTGTTTTGTCGTCATAATTAGTACCCGCGAACCTTCTCGTTTCTGTCGAATGGACACGTGTCACTCTCGTCCCCAAACTATAAAATCCTACATCACTCTCAAATTATCCTCAGAAGTGTCGCGACCGAGTAAAAGTGAACTAGAATATCACGAGAATTAATTCCCTCTCAAATCTTTTCTATTAACCAAGAAATTTCCATACAAAAAAGTGAAAGAAATGAGAACTTGTAACGCCGTGTTTGTGCCTCGTTTCTTGGTGGCAGTGCTGCTACTGAGTGCAGTGTCTCTGTCGGTGGGGTCGCTGTTGCCTTGGCTTGACCGGAGTGGTAGTTCTTTGTCGGACCGGTTTACGGACCCATTTAGGATTCTAGAGCATGTGCCTTTCGGCTTTGACCGTGATGACATGTCGACGGTGGCGTTGGCTCGGGTTGACTGGAGAGAAACTCCCGATTCGCATGAGATTGTCATAGATGTTCCAGGTAATTATTTGAGTTGTAAATTGGTCAATCGTGTCAGACTACAGCATCAATTATGAAAATACAAAATTTAATTTCTGTCTAAATTTTTAAGGCCAAACGGGGAATAATGCTGTTTTAAGAAAAACTTAAAAGTAGATGTGTGCATATATATTAATATATGTTCAGTTAAGGGAAAATTGAAGATGACAATTACTATTTAGAAAGTGCAGCCGTGCAGGGTTGATGGCAAAATTATGTGTTCAAGAAAGAACGATTTTATTTATTTATTTTTTTTTTTTGCAGCACGATTTCAATCTATATCCATTTGGAGGTTAGATGGAGAAAATTTGATCGAATGTGATGTTACATAATAATAGTCGAAGATGCAATTGCAAGAAAAAGTAACAACAATAATAATAAATTAAGCTTCACGACTTGATCTCCATTTTTTACTCAAAAAAAAAAAAAATTAAGCTTCACGAATTGTGGTAGGTTCTTTACGATCTACTTTAACTTGGGCTATTGTTACAATTTGAGTCTTATTTAAAATTTGCAAGAGTTGTGGTAATTTTTTCCAAGTTAATGGCCTTTTTTTCTTTCTGAAATTAACGATTATAATCACATTAATAGGTATGAGAAAAGAAGATTTAAAGATTGAGGTTGAAGACAACCGAATCCTACGAGTCAGCGGCGAGAGAAAGAGGGAGGAAGAAGAAAAGAAAGGGGAGCATTGGCACCGCGTGGAGCGCTCTTACGGTAAATTCTGGCGCCAGTTCAGGCTGCCTGAAAATGCCGACCTTGATTCTGTGAAGGCCAAACTTGAGAATGGGGTTCTAACTTTGAATTTCACAAAATTGGCACCGGAGAAGATCAAGGGACCAAGGTTGGTGAGCATTGATCAAGAAACCCAGCCAGAGGAGAAAGAGAAAGCTCGTATTGGAGAAACTAAAAGGGTTGAACTGTAAATTTGGAGAAGGCAAGAGAAATTGTATTGTGTGATTTGTACTATGTTTGCTTGGCTTTCTAAAAAGATGATTTAGTTCCTTGTGTGCGTGTATTTTGTATGACAGGTGGAAACTCTGTATGAAGAGTCGTATGTTATATCTCAGGTGAATAAAGAATTTCTTTGTTCAAAAAAAGTTGAATAAAGAATTTTGTTTATGTTTTTTTTGAAAGAAAGCCAAAATGGCCTGCATAATGTACTGATGCAAGAAGTTTACGAACAAAACAGTAATCACCAGCGGTGATTTAAAAACGAGTTTCGCTTACACTTAACTATATGTGGAATTGATCTTTTCAAAATTATCAAATAAGGCCATGCATATTTGCAAATGACGATTACAAATTCCCCCTTAATTTACATGAAATTATCACTATTGTAATCTTGTTTCAGTTGCCATTCCAGAAGAAAATATCATGCATATCATAAATTCATTTTCACAACTTGAACGGGGTGGGGACGGGTGTGTTTGGATGCACAAGAATAAGGAATTGGATAAGAGTAAACTCCAAATTTTTTATTCTTGTGAAACTCAACCAATATAAAAATAAGAAATTTAAGACTTATTCGGACCCTTATTCCTATACCAATAAATCCAAGACATAAGAATAAAAAATATGACTAGGCACGTGTTTCTAAATTTTTATTCTTATGCCTTATTATTTGACTCATCCAAACACACTCTAGTGTTTAATTGTTGATCGAGTTCGAGCACGGAACCATGGATGGTACCAGTACTTTTTTATTAAAATAAAGGAACAGTATGTTTGTGCGCAAGTGAGGTTAATAGAAGGGGGTCAACAGGGTCTTGATAGAGTGGTACGCCTGGTACCGCCTGGGACGTAACACAGGGAAAATAAAAGGTTCAGTATTTTTATTTTATTTTTTTTTTCTTGTTTACTGATTTGTGTACCAGTTCTTGTAAGATGAATTTTTAATTAGTATTTCCTTTAATCAGTTATGAAACCGGTGGAGGTTTTAATTGTACCCCTACTTATTTGACATAAAAAAAGAATAGTGGTTGACCGAAAGCGGTGGTAGAAGACTAAAAATAATGACAATATTAAAAATAGAATTATTAAAGTTAACGTAAAAACCAAAAATATATAGTAATCCTTCTAGTTTCTCTTGACACAACTTTTTCAGATAATAAGGAAATGCGGTGCGAATACGATTCTTGTTTATTTGACAAAATAAATCGGTAAATCATAATACATGATCCACTATCTCACTGATGCAACAATTATCTTTAGCTTGATTATTCTTCCTTCCGTTACAGATTGGTGTAAACAGGTTCGCCTTCCCGTTTTGAGAAAGTAAAAAAAAAAAATAATTCTCACAATCTCTTTGCTTCTAATATGAGCGTGGACAGAACAGACAACTATATATTGCCTCAAAAATCTATTTTTCTTCACACTTGACTTCTACGAAAATTAGTGCAATTAATTGCTTACTCTGGTTACATTCTGGTAGCCAAATTTGGATGCATCAGAAGGTTAGAAGGTTGAATTGTTTGTAACGTCTCTAATTTGCTACTTTGAATTTGAAACATTGAAAGCAAATTTTATATTGTGTGTCCAAAAAGAACTAACCATTTGTCCGAAGAGCAAATCATGCTGAGTTTATTGTCACGAGGAATATTACATTTCACTAATTTGATTGTTAATTACAAATTCATAACTGGCTTGCTTATGTTATTTACAATACTCTCACTCCATGAGTACATAGTTAACTTATCCATCTATCCATCTATCGTAATTGAATTGATTTCCACTAATATATTAATATTGTGCTAACGGTGGAATACCAACAAACAACAAGTTAATACATTATAAGATAACTACTGATGATTATTTCATTTGACAAGAAGCCGCAAGCACACAATTTATAGCTAAAAAGGTAATATCATGAAAGTACAATGACATGATTAGTAGTTTTGTCACAAGGAACGTACCTTACTAAATTATTATTTTTTAAAGTTTTAACATGTAATGTCATTTAATAAGATTCATGCGAGCAGCACCATAGGCATCCACCAGGACGGTTTAAACAATAGTAGCGTCAACAGCCGGGCGGTGGAGATAAGCAGTCAATAAACAATCAACGATTCAGATTAGATGTTGATATTATTTACTCTATTGTAGCAACTTTGATTCAGTATTTAATGAAAAAATGATAATAGCAATTGAACTAATATTAAAATAATGACAAATAAAATAATAAAATAAAATTAATGAGTTATTTTATTAATTAATACTAATGATACAAAATTTTTAAAAAATAAAATATTAATGAAATATAATTAATGTAAGTACATGAACAATAAATAAATAAATAAAATAATAAAGGGGATGTGAAGAAGGATTTAGAAATACGTATCTAGTCATATTCCTTATTTTTATGTCATGGTTTTATTAGTATAGGGATAAAGGTCCGAATAAACTCAAATTTTTTATTTTTGTGTTGTTTAAGTTTCACGAGAATAAGAAATTTTGAGCTTATTCTTATCCGATTCCTTATTCTTATGCATCCTAATTCATTGTTGAAGATCAGCTGAAGCATTGTTTCCTTGTTGGGCTTAGATAATAGGAAGAATCAAACGAGAGGAAGAATAAGGCTAAGAGGAGACCCGGGACTAGCCAGGGCGGAGCCCAATATAAATTTGATGCATTTACGTGAAAATTAATTAATTTGTCCTCCCTAAATAAAAAAATTGTAAATCAGCCCTCCCAATAATTTTTTTTTTTTTTGGCTCCGCGCAATGAGGTGGGTGGGAGAGAGACTGCTCCCTTCAACACGGTTTTGTTTCGGAAGAAATAGGAAAAATCGCAAACTTTTGCTTATTGAAACATGGTTTTTGACAAATTTACCCTTGGGTCGATCGTTTAATTACAATTTTAACACCATTTAATGCAGCGATTCGCGGAGGTCCCAGAGAGCGTTCGCACGAATCCTGATAAAAAAGAACGGCTAATATTATCTTCCTCTGAAGTTCTGCGTTCAGACCCCCATCTGACCGCAGGTCAAACCTCTTACGTCAGCGTCGAGAACTTGAGACCCTTTATTAAATCTCTGCGTTCAGAAATCTGAAGACAAGAGATTGATTGCATCGCCACCGTTGATGGAGGTGCGATCTGATCTGATCTGTTCTTGCACTGTCTGAGCGCGCGCATTTCTCCCTCCATCCGTAGTTCCTCTGCCTCTCTGTCTCTCTCAGTCTCTCATGCATGAGGCCGTGGGCCGTCGCCACCTCTCTCTCACGTGGCCTCAGGCCTCCTTGGAGATGTGATGCGAGGGGCAGTAATCAATGGCCAAAGCCCAAAGGAAAGGACAGCAAAGCAAATTGATTTTGGGTCTTTTTTTTTTTGAAATAAGTGGTCAAAGCCACCTCTTTCCTTTTTATTCAGAAAAGATTACCCAAAGTTTTACACAAACGATCCTTACAAAACAACATCAACACAAAGCTAACTGAGCCGGCACTGGTACCCCAAAATCTCATGTACCAGTGCCCTGACTTTATCTATTTATATCATACCACAGAAACACAAAAAACAACATCAGAATTGTATCAAATCTAAACTCCATTGACCAATTACATGCCATAATAAGCACACAAATTCCCTCCCAAGCAATCAGTGAAAATTCCAGCCACATCTTCCATTCCTCTAATCTCAGTATCACCTCCTCTTGTTTCTTCACTCCCCATAGCAGCATCCAGCACTTGCAGAGGAAGAGCTTCCAACATAGGCTGCATACTCCAGATTTGGGTCTTAAGCTGATTCGACCAAAGACCCTGCCAGTAAGTCATCAACCTGAAAATAGTTGTGCCAACTGAAAGAAGAGATTGAGGATTAGCATTTGTGAAATATCTCTTGTTTCTATTGGTCCATATGACCCACATTATAGCTGCACACCAGTGCAGAAAAGCCAATTTCTTATCTATCTTATCAGCTATGCAAACCAAATCCTCTAATGTCCTAGGACAAATACAATGAAACTGTTGTAGAAACCAATGCCACACTGATCTGTTGTGTGGGCAAGAGAAAAATAAGTGATCTATTGTTTCTATACTAGAACAGTAATAACAATAAGGATCTCCTTCCCATCCTCTCATAATTAAATTGTCTTTTGTCAACAGCCTTTTTTTGCCCACAATCCACAGAAAGGCTTGAATTTTTAAAGGCAGTTTCAATTTCCAAACTACTTTCTCATAAATATCCCCAACTCCTCCATCTTCTAACCACCTATAAAGAGAGTTAGTGGAAAACTTTCCATCAGCAGTAATAAGCCATATCACTTTATCTGATCTAGAGGAAAGTGAAGTGTGAGAAACAAGTGTTTTTAAAGACAGCCAATCTTGCATCTGAATTCTAGATAACTGTCTTCTAAAAGTTATATATCTATCAATATCACTAATTGCTGCTGACACTGTAATCTCTGGATAAGTGCAAATCTGATAAAGATTTGGGAAGTCAACTTTCAGAGAATTGTCAGAACACCATTTGTCCTCCCAAAACCTAACCATTGTACCACTATGTACAATGTATTTACAATTAATTCTCATCAAGCTATCATACTTAGAAACATGCTTCCAGAAATGAGAAATATGTCTAGTATTATTCATCTGATATTTCCTAATTAACATGTCTTTCCACCACCCACTATAATCATCACTTTTTAATCTCCAAAGCCATTTACACAGTAGTGCCATGTTCATTAATCGCATATCTAGCAAGCCTAAACCTCCATGTTCTTTAGCTCTGCATGCTATCTTCCAATGAACTAAATGATATTTCCTAATATTGCCAGCATGCCAAAGAAAATTAGCTCTAATTCTATCTATTCTTTTTAATATTGAATTTGGAAGCCAGTGGAAAGAAATCATGTAAAGGGCCAATGCTGACAAAACACTCTTGATGAGAGTAATTTTCCCCCCATAAGATAACAAATTGCCTTGCCATCCTTGTAATTTTCTTTGAAATTTCTCCAAAACCCCTTGCCACTGATTCAGGGAAATTTTCTTCCAGTGTATTGGGATGCCTAAATACACTAGAGGGAAGTTGGCTAAATTACATCCAAATTGGTTTGCCAACTGCCCTGCCATCTCCTCTGTAATATTGATGGGGTAAATCTCACTCTTATGATAGTTGATTTTCAGTCCTGTTAAGGCCTCAAAACCAATAAAGATCCACTTTAGATATTCAATCATTCGCTGATCAGCTTGACACAACAAAATGGTGTCATCAGCATAATGAAGATTGGTTAATGAATACCCTTGATCAATAGGGGGCCCTAATCCCTTGATAAACCCATGCCTTCTAGCCTTAGTTAACATGTTATTCAGACAATCAGCCACTAAATTGAAAAGCAGGGGAGATAAAGGGTCTCCTTGCTTAAGTCCTCTTTGGACTTCAAAGTAAGGGGTCAAGGTGCCATTAATATTAATACACACTTGACCTCCTTTAAGCAAAGAATTAATCCAAGATATCCATTTAGGATGGAACCCTCTAAAATTCATCATTTCATCTAGGAAATGCCAATTGACTCGATCATACGCTTTCTCCATGTCAATCTTTAGAACTACACCAGCCTCTTTATCTATTTTGGCTGAATGAATAATCTCATTTACACACAGCACATTATCCAAAATAAATCTTTGTTTGATAAAGGCTGACTGTGATTGATCTATTATCCTATTCATTATCAAAGATAGCCTATCAGTAAGCACTTTAGTAATCCACTTATAGATGCAATTTATTAAACTGATGGGCCTATATTGTTTGATCTCAATCGCCTCCTTCTTCTTAGGTATCAAACAAATTATGGCTCTATTGAGCTTTTGAATATCTAATTGATCATGATAAAAAGCTTCAAAAAGGGCCAGAACATCATATTTTATAATCTCCCAGTATTTTTGATAAAAGTGAAACGTAAACCCATCAGGGCCTGGGGCTTTGTCAGCCCCAGAATTGTCCAAAGCAATTTTGATTTCCCTCTCTGTAAAGGGTTGAATTAAAAAATTGTTTTCCTCTTCTGTTATCTGTTGATTTTCATTCCAGAAGTGGGTAGACAAATTAGCTAACTTGTCTCCTTCAACCCCAAACAATCTCTTATAGAACTCTATAATATGATCTTCTATCTCTTTGATCTCATTTGTATATACACCATCTATATCTAATCCTAAAATTAAATTTTTATTTTTTCTAATAGTTGCAATTCTATGGAAATACTTGGTGTTTCTATCTCCCTTCAGAAGCCAATTCACTCTTGATCTGGTGTGCCAATAGTTTTGTTCTTCTTCATAAATGGCATCTAGAGAGTTCAGGGTCTCATGAAATTTAATATCCTCATCAGGAGACCAATTTCTTACTTCTTGTATCTTAGTAAGCTCATCTATCTCCTTCATATAAGAGAGTTTTAATCTTTTTACCTCTCCATAATGATTTTTAACCCACCCTCTAATTTTTTGTCTCATCTGTTTCATGTTTGCACACCATTGATTGGCAATACCAAAATTCCCATTAATGTTTTGCCACCAACCAGGAATGAGCCTATGGAAGTCTTCATTCTCACACCATGATTTATCTATTCTGAAAATATTATTGGGGGGTAAAGTCCCTCCTTCAGAACACAAAACCAAGGGAGAATGATCTGATCTATATCTAGTAAGAGCTGTGACATTAGTTTGTTTATAATGATCTATCCAATCTATTGAACAAAGGAATCTATCTAAAAGAGCTAAGCAAGGCAAATCTCTTTTGTTGGACCAAGTATATTTTTGCCCAACAAGAGGGATTTCCATTAACTCATTATGCTCAATCCAATTGTTAAACTTGGTAGCTCCAGAAATGTTGAAATGAGACCCATTCTTTTCATATCTAAATCTAATGGCATTAAAATCCCCAAAGATAATCCAGGGCCCAGTCCATCTATCTCTTAACTCATTCAAACTTTGAAAAAAATGATCCTTAAACCTATATTTAGTAGGTCCATAGCAAACTGACATACCAAATCTGAAACCATCTAATCTGTCTTGAATTATCAAAGAAACAGTATAATCTACAGCCAAAGAATGCAAAAGCATGTATTTATCTGTATTAATAGCTACTAAAATACCCCCTGCAGTCCCAACTGCAGGTAAATGAATCCAATCAAAATTGTGAGGTAGAAAAGAATGTAAAAAACGCCTATTAAATCTCATCCTTTTAGTTTCTTGCAACCCTACAATATCTATTTTATGATCTCTAATAGTATCAGCTAAGTAATTTCTTTTTATCTCATTTCTAAGACCCCTGCAATTCCAAGAAAGCATCTTCATTTATTTGAGGATTTAACCCCACTAATTATCAGATCAAGTCTAATTTTTTTATCTCTATCTTTTTTGAGAAACTTAGTCCCATGCTCTATCTTGTAAGTCATCTCCTCTATAGCAGAGTTAAATTGCTGCTTAGACAAGGTTCTCAGAAATCTAATATGATCTAAACTATCAATTTCATTGTCTGCTAAAGTAAGCCCAAAGCAATCAAAGAGTCTCAAAACCTCATCATCTGTTAGATCTGGAAAAGGAAATTTATCTAAGGAAGAACCCTTACCAGTAGCAGGGATTTCCAGGTTTTTGACTTTAGCTCTCTGCATTGCCTTGTCTTGCACTGGTACATCTGGCTCTTTGAGTCTCTGACGCAAGCTCTGTCTGGTCTCCACTCCAGTAAGCAGTTTCACATTTTCAATCTTCTTATTTATCATCTGCTCAGCTCCTTTCTCTGTTATCTCAGCTTGCTGCACCTTGCTAGCCCCTTCAAATACCACCATTGCCAACTCATGCTGGTTTGGCACCATCACATTCTGTACTGGTATCACCTCCTCTTGTACTGGTATCAGTTCCAGCTGATCTGGTATTGCCTCAGTAATATCTGATCTTGCTGCAACAGCTTCAGTTTTATCCATGATGATTTCTTCATCGACCAGCTCTTCTTCTTCAGCCCCGTCTTCACCATCATAATCCACTAACTCCTCATCTTCTCCTTCCTCTACACCAGCTTGATCTGTATCATGAGGTTCCAATTGAGAAGATTCACCTTTCTCACCTCCTCCCTTCTTAAGCCAAGTCCTGCGACGCTTGTTCTTCACAGGAAATACCTCAATCGGAGTTTCAAGCACAAATTTCACCTTCTTCCATCTCTGCTCATCTCCAACAGGAAAAATCACTTCCTTATATGGAGGTATCTTGCGAGGATCTGTAACACCTAGTCGGAGTTTAGCCTCACTGAGGTTCATTCTCTCCAGAGTATCTCGATCGATCTCGAGCACCACACCAAACCCCTTAACCAGTTTAGCAAACTCCTCAGGTGACCAAAATTTGCGAGGGAAGTCTAAAACCCTCACCCAGACACTTCGCAACTTGTGGCCGCCGTCGATGAAGTCATGCCATGGCCGGACCTCAAGCCAGTTACCTTCTATCTTCACTGATTCCTTTCTCAATGCTTTCTCTTTCCACCAGATCGGGCCATCTACGATCACTTCTCCATCTCGCAGCTTAGCTGCCTTCCACCAGAATTGAGGAGCAATTGGTCGAAGCGCCGCCAGAATACGATCCCGTCCGATCTCCTCTGGATCGCGAATCACCAAGCTATGCTTGAATCCCTCTTCTAGAGAACGAGAGAGAGGTGTCTCTTCGAAGTGAATTACTTCATTCGCCATGGATTCTTCTACGATTTCTTGATTAGGGTTAGGTTTTGGAGAAATGATTTGGGGAATTGGATCTGTGGTCGGAGGAGAGTGTCGGGGAGCTTTTATAGGCGGATCTTGACTGCCCATAAGCTTCTTGCAAGTGAACGACCGGTGTCCCAGCTTGCCACATGCGAAACACACCAGTCCGTTGGGACAACCGCCGGTGAGATGACCAATTTCGCCACATCTGAAACAACCCCTCTTTCTTGCTTTCTTGCTTTCTGTTATCTGAGCGATTTTCTTGTGTACTCTCCCAAAGATATCTTCTCCATTTGAGTTGTTCTTAGTCTCTCCAGTACCCAACTTGCTAGCTCTCACCATCCTCTTCACTGTATCTCCGACATTAGAGACTCCATTAGTATTGTTTTTCTCCAAATTACCCTCTTGACCAGTTAAAGGAATCTGGTGGTCCCCATGGACGATACCATCCCTCAGGTGGTCCCCCTTATCACCATTGTTAGCCACGTGGATCCTTTGATCTCCCTTCTCATTGGTCGCTGAGGTCAGAGGAACAGACGACGACTCGTGTTGACTCGTCAGAATTTCTTGCAGTTGACTCGCAAGGTTGACCAGGTTCGCCTGGAGAGCACCTATCAGCTCCGGCGACAAAGGAAGAGTCTTGGAAGCCATCAGGTGAACGTTTGATATCTCTTGTTTAAAAAATTTAAAGATTTGACTCCAATTGATTTTGGGTCTTGGCTGTTGGGAAGAGAGGAGACAGGTCTTGGCCCAGGTCAGTCACACCTGCTCTCTATCTCACACATACCATCATGAGCAGTTCATCCAAATTTCATACCCAGTAACAAGAACAAAATTATAATTGTGGGAGCTGAGAAGCAGTAACAAGAGTGGTATGAAACTCAAGCACTTTAATGCAAGTACGCAAAAATACTCGCAGCAATTGATCTAGTAAAAAAACTCAAGTACATTCTGGATGGCTGAGTGAGTTTGATGTATTAACAAAACAAGTTGAAGCTAAGCTGGTGGAAAAGAGAAATTGGATGTCATGTAGTCCAAGTAATTGAGGCTGTGAATACCGTCCTTTTTTTAATATAGACACTTCCTGAGATTTCCAGTGCTTGTTGATCCAATTTTCATATATGCATCATGCACTTCGCTCCAATTGTGGCACTGGTAAATTTCCTGTTCTATGAAACTCTTATTTGCTCAATACTGTAAAAATAGAGGACACTGTGGCAACAAGATTATCTTTTTCTTTTTGTCAATTTTTTTCAAGATTATCTTTTTCTTTTTGTCAATTTTTTTTTCAATATCTTATCTTCACAATTGAGGTTAAATTGGGACTACATTGAATGCAGGAAAATAATTTGACTCTGCAGTCAGACCCCACCTGAACGCAAAAGAAAAACTCTGCGTTCAGAGTACAGACCCTTGCAGAAGGAAAAATAAAAAATTGATATCTATCTCTCCGCAGTCCGCGCGCTGCTGGTACCTCCCTCAGTCCCTCTCCTTCAGCGTCAACCTCTCATTCTCTCGCCACCCCTCCCCTTTTAGCATTTCCCCTTTCCTATCATGCCTCACGTGCCCTCCCTCTCTGCCATGGCCTCCTTCGCGAGTTGCAACTTGCAATGCCGCCACCATCCAATTGATTCATGTACCAGCGAAGTATGAGGAAGGATCTCGATGAAAGAACTCGAACCTTAATCGGGGAAAAAAAAAAAAAAAAAAAAAAAAAAAAGGAAGAAGTTGAGGCACTGTTCTGTGTTTTCCATTAGCATCGACAAGTCTCCCAACCAGGTTTACTTCTACCTCACAATTCTCTTTTTTCTACAAAGTATCCCTTTAATATTAATGGGTCCTGTTTACCCCACATACCTATTCTGACCCTCTAACACGCAGTTCTATACTGTAACAACTTATCATCAGTGCCGCTTCACTTGTGCGAATTGCTGACATCTCAAGGAATTGAACTATAATTAGGACTTAATTTTTCTGAAATGGATTATTATTTGAACACGTGATGTAATGTAACTGTTGATTTAGTTCTAGCTCTTTTTTTTCATTTAAAATGTATGGTCTTAGCTCATGGAATGATGTTTTTCTGCTGAATTGTTGAATCTGGTAATTCAGTTATTGCTGCTATGTACATTGTTTAGGTCCTTTTGATGAGACTATAAATCATTTTCCCAATATTTCGAGTGTCATTCAGGTTCTTGTCTTCCCCAATCCTCTATTTGCCTTTCAAATCTTTGCCTAATTTATCAAGTACGTAGAAAGTAAAAAAAAAAAAATGCTTTACTTATTTTAGTTGGATTGATATGTCTGTAAGGACAAGTATCTCCGAAAACTGTAATAGAAAGTCTGTGCAAAGTGCCAACAGCACTCACAATCTGGTATGTGAGCAATTTCAAGATGAACATTCCCTGGGCGCTGGCTCCCTTAGTTTGTGAAAAATAATTTGTCCAAAATGTTAAGATAAGAGTAACAATATCCTCTTATATTTGTCCAATACTAGGAATCTTCAGTTGAATGAGAGAATATACATCAAAGTTTGTACTCTGTTTTTTCCTATTGTTTTTTGTTCTTTTTATGTTAGCCATGACGAGAAGTGAGGATAGCTTTTAGGTTTACCAGTACTATTCTCTGTGAAGAAATTTGACACAGTTGTAATCGAGAAAAGCTATCCAGCTTTTTTTTCCGCTCATCTAAGTTCCTAACTTTGTCATGCCACTTCTTTCATGTCTGTGTGTCACACAATAAAGTACAAAAAGCTTGTCAGAGTTTTTTTTCCTCTCTTCCCAGCTTAACCCAGTCATAGCTTAAAGTTAAATAGAGATACTACTTGTTACTTCATTTTATGTATGAATTCTTTCTGTTGTTGATGATTTAGGAGGCAGCTGCCATGGCTGCAGCTCAGGTGGCATTCATACTACATACCAGTCGAGGCCGGGCATTGCAATTTGCTATTGCACCTGAGTCACATGCCACTCCACAGAACGAGCCACACTATTGTGTCCACCAATTTATTATTTATTTTATTTAGTGATGTATTTTCACATACTTATATTGTAATGAATGGTAGAATCATGGCTACTGTGAAACTTGATGCTTCTTTCAATTTATCTCCAAAATTGATAACTGTATACTTGAACAGGGGGTCCGAGGGGTACTATCTAGGGATCTTTTACTTTTAGTGTGGCTATGCATCTGGTATTATGTTATCTCTGTGATCGCTTGTTGGTGGCATGTAAATAGGTTAAACATTAAGAGATATGATATCTGGGGGGTCTGTTTTGAGAGTTGAGATGTGGGTTAATTTTCCTTCTGGAATATGAGGTACCTTATCTGGTTTGCTTCCTGAAACAGTGATTTTATTATTATTACTTTGCAGAGCTGCAGAATTCAGTAGTAGCAGTGGAGTGAATTTCTCCCCATCTACTTACATGTCTTTCAAATTCTGGAATTTAACCGTACCTTGTTCTGAATTTCTTCACATTAAAATCTAATTTACATGTCGCCAATATAATGAAAAAGGAATAAATCACAAAAGACTTCCTGTTTGTCATTTCAGTGCTCTTGAGTTATTTCTGATCAAAAGACACATCAAGGGACCATCTTGGCTGTAGGTTTCTAAATTCGTGAGCTGTTCAGCTTCAGAACGGGTAAAATTAACATCTCATCTCACTGAGAGAATTGCAAGGAGTGGTATTTAGGGCCACGGTACACTGTCTACATATCAGTAAAAGTAGAATTATCTTCAGAATAAAAAAGGAAAATTAGATTTATAAAATTCAAAGTGATGCACTGATATCACAATATTGACTAAAAGAGCATGTCAGTCAAACATAACCATTTGATTCTGTTGGTATCCTAAGCAAGTCATTACTCATTAGTACATACCAAATAGTTAAAACGACTAGAGGATTTGGTCCTAAATAGGTGAGTTGTTGCAAATTTGAGGTGATGCTAGATTGCTCCAAGGATGTTTTTTATTATGTTACTTGGCATAAGGGATAGAGCATCATTCTCGCATTTGATTTTTATTACTGGTCCAAAGTCAGGAAAGGGGGGTTGCCTTCTGAAGAAACCTCATTCTCGTATTTGATTTTTATTGCTTCCGGTTATTATAAATTTCTCCTTTCTTGTAGCTCTGTTTAGATTTCTATGAGGAAAAAAGTTCTATTTCTCATCCTTTAGCTTCATTCAACCAACTTTGAGCCTCAATTTACATTCTATTTCCCATTATTGTTCTCTTATCTTGTTAATTTTACCGGCCTTATGTCAAAAATCAGCTTCTATAAAGAGAATCATGGCACACGATATATACGAGTAATTGTCTTATTTGCTGTCAGGATTATTTTGCAATTCAAATCGTGGAACTCTTTTTGATGTTTTCTAGAACTTTTTATTTAGCTTTTCTTGAGCAATTATAGTTTTTTATTTTTTTATTTTTTGGACAGATTATTTCGAATGATTACTTGGAATACGGATAGAGCTGTTGTCCCGCATTCTTTTTGTTACAACAAGCGTCAAGTATAATGTGTCAAATTACTGCATCATGTTTAGTGAGGTTATCTGTACTGGTTTGTGGGAGGAATCATCAATTAAGAGTGATGGATTGTTTGAATTTTGAATGACATCGTGGTGGTTTAGTTGACTGTACGCGTGAGGTTTTAATTGTGTGAGTTAATCATTTAGTATATTAATAATAATACATATAAAAGATACATACTCCTATTTGTATATCATTAAATATTGTTTGGATATATACGTGCGTGTTGCCATTTTGACATTTCAGGGTATCTATGCAATTTTCTCTAAGAAAAACCATTTGTGTGAGCATAATTGGTCTCTCGCCTCTTCTCAAATCTAAAAATCTAGCCATGGCCGAAGATGTGCCGACTATCATTTATTTAGTATATAAGGCTTCATATCGTGCTAAAATGCATCTCAATCTATTCTGGATTTGAGCAAGTGAGAAAATGCAATTGTTGCTACAACTTCAATTGAAATAATTTCCATATCATGCATGAAAAGCTCTTAAGATTGATATTTTTTACAAGGTGCCTGTTTGTTTTCCTACCAACTCCGCCAAGATATAACAAATTAAAGCCTTCTCAGCCAGCAGCTCCCCAGTTGTGATCCTTTTGTATTGTATTATCCATCCATCCAATCCATCCAATCCATCCAACAATCCTTCATTTTTGACTGCCTTATTCTACAGTTACCTGCGCGTCAACACTAGCCGTCGGATTTCCGTATTTTTGCGATGGATTTCATCGTGGCCATCAGTCTCCGCTATCGATTTTTTCTGTCGATTTTTTGTGCATCGTCCATTGTTGGCTTCCGTCTCGCACATGATCCTTCAGCTACCTTTTTATTTAAAATTCCTTCAGACGCATGAACGACTATAGAAAGTCTTCACTATCGATCTGTTATTTAGATTTTCTGTGCATAGTTTGTTGTTGGCTTCCATCTTGCGCTGAGATCCTTAGGTGGTTTTGTGTTTACATTGTTTCAAACATAGGGTAGGCTACAGGGATCAATCCTCTTCAAACACAGGGTGCTTCTGGATCATTCTTCCTTCCTTTGCTTTTCTCCACGAAACAACCAAAAAGGACAATGAGAGAGAGAGGGGTCCATCCTGCGCTCTGCGCGGAGCTAATTCTTCTGGATCATTCTTCTCTTCGCGACTTCCTCCCCTCTAGGCCTCCACTATCCACCTGGCGATGGGGTTTCTTCGGATTATGTGCTAGATCGCCCTATGGAAAGGAAAATGAAGGTCTACAGAGGTGCGTCACTTTAATTTTCTTCGAATTTCTTAGAGGAGAAGTATTTTTCCGTTTAATATATCAAATATGAATCCTTTTCGTATTTGTTCTCGAACAATTCCAACCGATCTAATTAATTTGTGTTGTTCCAGGGCAACATTCGTTTAGCCCACGTTGCTGGTTTTCATTTGCCGCATCTTCGATCAAAGATTTTTGCATGTAAGTATTTACTAAGTTTCAAGATCATCATCACAATTGCGTGATCTTTCTATGCACATGTTATTTTTGTGGTTTGCTTTGGGTGCGACCAAAAAGGAGACGACATGATAGCATTTGTGCAAACACTAGGAGCAAACAAAGGCCTCAAACTCAGAGTAATAATTATTTTGACCTTTTGTTATCTATTTCTTTATTTTTTTTAGTTACTTGGATTATTTTGTAATTGAAATCATAGTCGCTTATATAATTTTCATCAGAGTGTTCCTTTGGCTGATAGAAGTTATTTCTGATGGAACAATATCTATTATGAGGATTAATTAGTGTTGACTGTTCAAACCAAGTAATTGTAGTAAGCCAATTAGTTATATTTAAATTAAATAGACAATCTGATTAGGGTTTGTATTCTCTATCCTAATTTGCTAATGGAACAATATCTAATTTCTTTTTCTCCTTCTTTCTTGTAGGGTTTGTGTTCTCTGTCCTATTCCATTCTTGGTGGTGCTCTGCATCCTGGAGTTTTTACAGTTAACAGTATCGAGTGAGTTTTCGTTGTTTGGATCTTTTTTTATGGTCGCTCTGCATTCTAGAAAGTTTATGCATCCTCTTTTATTCTGTATTTTCCTTTTTTCCCCTCATTTTTAGTTAATTAGCTGATTATTGAGTTTATTTCTCCTAAGTTAATTAACTGATTAGAGGATTATTGAGTTAATTTTTGCATTTATCTAATCCTGAAGTTCGAGGCATATATCTCTTAAGAGATTAGCTGACAAAAGGAACTTTCTGCACAGTGTGGGAACAAGCTCATTTTTTTTCCCTGTTTTGCAGGTCCTAGATACTTAGTTCCTGCTGTCTTTTATCCTCTACTAATCTGTAGTTTGTGCATGTTTCTTCCGTATGCTTAGATAGATATTACAATAGGTTGATCAATTTCATTGTTCAACAGGGATTCATTTGGTTTAATAAAAATTTGAAAATTGTTCAATATGCACAGTACTGTATTATATTAACATAAGGTTCAATTTTGATGTTGTATTTTTAACAAATATTGAAAAAAAGTTCAGCTGTTATCTATTTGATGAAATGACTCTAAAAGGATCTATTATTTCTAACCTTTATTATAGTATTATTCCTTAGAATAAAATATAAACTTTCATTAGTCACTTAAAATGTTTCAATTTGGGCCAACAACATTCTTAACTATGCTAGCGACATATAATTTGAGAGTCATTATTGTACCAGTATGCTACCCAGATACAGTGTTATTGCCTTATTGGAATCTTAAATGACTTAATTGTTTTGTTGGAATTTCTGGAACGGCCAAACCATTCTAAGAAGCTCTATATAGACATTATTCAATCACATGGTACTTTTAAATTGCTCTTCCACAAGTTTTATATTTAGTATTAGTATTTTTTCTTTCTTTTTTCTATTTTGAAATGAGATTTAGATAGAAAATTTAGAGTACCTTTGTAAATGTTGTCTGCATGGGGGAAATACTATCTTCAGATGTATGAGGTTACTTTTTTTCTTTTTATTATTTGAAATTATTTCTTAGTCACATGGCTTTTATATTTTGTTTTTTTAAAAAAAATCGGTCCCTGAACAACCATCAAATAACTAAGTAAACAACAGAACCAACAAAATATATATATAAAAAAAGGAAATATCACCAAATAACTTACTGAACAAAAAGACCACCTAAGTCACTAATACAAAAACACCAAACCATTCTCACTGACTGCATGCACAAAAAAGAGAGAAAAAAATACCAACAGCAAGGATTAGGTGTCCAATCAATTGACCATAACTATGAACATGCTACAAATCTCTTTGACCATGAACTGCAGACAAAACTTCATCGCGCGAAGCGCGATGAGAAAGACTAGTTTTAGTTAATGCTATATCTTTTCCTTTGTGGAAAACAAGCTTTTTATTGTTTGCGACTTCTAACTTTAATTTTGGAAAAATTATCACTTTCCTACCGTGTCAGTTGATTCTCATGATTTACGACATTAACTGACGATATTTGTGCCATGAGTTGAGCTAATAGATAGTTTCTAAAATGCAAAATTGACAAAGATGCAAGGACAATAAAATATGGCTTCTAGAAACTAAAATTGATGTCGCTGTATTATAAAAAGAAGCTTAATTACATCTGTTGATATTTGTGCTATGAGTTGAGCTAATAGATAGTTTCTAAAATGCAAAATTGACAAAGATGCAAGGACAATAAAATATGGCTTCTAGAAACTAAAATTGATGTCGCTGTATTATAAAAAGAAGCTTAATTACATCTGTTGTTCTTCTCCATTACTGTAATCTATCTTGAAATTCACTTTTTTATTTTGAGTGCATTTAAGTTGATCTTATTATTTTGTGATATTCACGGTGCTTGAACTATAACAATCATAAGTTGTAGGTCAAGCGCAAGCCTTTTATCAGGCTTGACCCACGATAATTTGATTTTTCACTTAGATGCTAATGCCTCCAAATACTGCTCAACATGGTCAAAACCACATAACTCCTTGACTGCAGGCATGGTTGCAGGGACCGGCAACTGGAATTGCAAAGGAGAATCTTTGGTGCCCATGAAGGAAAATAACTGTGCTCTTGCAGCTTTTATTGCGTCTCTTGTTGCACTATGAATGGATGATGCAAGAAGTAGAGGTGGTTCTCCAGATGCTTAAAAAAAAAAAAAACACTCGTATTAGAAAGTTATTCATAACTGAGAGCTAAAATTTTAAGATGGACTGACATTCTTATATGCTGCGCCAAGGCATTTGATGCTGGTTATTAAGAACATACTGGTACCAGATGAAGAGATGAAGACAATAAAGGATATTCCGATTATGATGGTACCGCTTTTGAATAAAAATAACTGACAATTGCAATCTAGCTTTTCTATCAGTACAAATAAAGACAGGTGTGCCTTCTTGTTACACCTGATTAAGTTGAGAGAAACATGTGATTCGACAAGCAAACCTGAGCAACAAAATTGCATATAAAATTGTATACTTCCCCAAAAGAGTAAATAAACAAACTCAATGTGTAAAAAGTTAGATAAAACAAGATTCATTTGTTCGTTGAATCAGTAGAGACCTAATACTAATGCAATATGTACCAATCAGACCATAGGATCCGATAACTGAATAATTTACTGCAAACAGTACTCGAGGCTTAGTTAAATGACATAGAAGAATTTACCTTTAGAAGAGAGCACACGGTTTTTGTGATGTCCACTGTTGACTAATTCCACATTAAACTCTTTAGGTATGGTGTCAACAGTTGGAATCTTATATGTCCAGGTACCATCTGAAGTAACCAGCCCGTCCGAGTTGGTCATGTATTCTTCTAACATGAAGTAACCAATTCCTTGAACAAAGGCACCTTCAACCTGTGAAGAGCAAAAACAAATTAAGGCAGCAGTACCATGACTGCAATATAAAGCCTAAACTGGAAGAAGTGAAGAACAAATTTTTTTTTTCTTGATCTTTTCTCTCAGTAATATTTTGTTACAACAGACCTGTCCCAAATCTACAGCAGGATTTAAGCTCTGACCGCAATCATAGATAAGGTCACTTCGCAATATAGTGGTGGCTCCTGTGAGAATATCAACCTCCACCTACACAACCATTTATATTTGAAAATTTCATTTGTATCACAGCCAACAATTCAATTATAGGATTTAGTGCTAATGAGAGAACAAATTGGCTAGTTATAACTAAAATTTTCTTTTAACAACTGTGCTATCAGGGGCTTAAGGTTGTTGATGTTTCCAGATTAAGCTTAAAGCTTTAAATGAAAATATTTGGACAGAAACAATCACTAAATCAACCAAAAGTGACAGTAGTAGGTACTAAACAGATCAAGCTGGTGAAGAATATTAAAACTAAAATCCATAATTGTACACTACTAAAAAAAATTCCATAATTGTACAGGTATGCAGGGAGAAGTTACCTCGCTTATGGCAGCCCCATAGTTAAGATAGCACATGGAAGCAATGGAAGGGACCCAATATGCACTCGCCGATAAGTTCACATTTGCCATAGATGCCTAAGTTGAAAAGGGTAAGTGCAAATAGAAAACTCAACTGCATTATTAGAACCAAAACTGTGCTCGTCCAGACTGGTATTGAAATGTACTTGATACAATGTTTAAAATTGACTGTCTGGACTTGTCTTGTATTGGATTATATGGTGTCCTATTGTGCAATCATGATAACCAGTATCAATTCTTAGTTGAGTTCCTTAAAAATACATATAAAAAAAATGCCATTAATAGAAAAAAAATCAAAATTAGCACTACAAAGACACTGTTCCTGAAGTATGCAAGTTAGTCCATGGTACTACTAGTATGAGAGAGTCCCATAATGCAAATATGAAGACCAAGCCACAATTTGTTACAGACCTGCTCAATTAAAGCATTCCATGAAGGTGAGCCATTTTGTGCCTCCAAACTTTCTTTAATTGGCTTCAACCTTTCAACAAGAATGTCACAAGAAAGCCTTATAGCCTCACAACTAGACTCTGACGTGGTACTGCCAGTAGTCCATCCCCCCTGTATCGTGCTCAAAGTGTCAGCTTGAATAACCCTAATCTTTTCCACAAGACCATCTCCTTCCTTAAATCCCAGTTGACCTAGACCAAAAGCCGCCATTTGTTTTACTTTGGTCCATAGTCCTTGCCCCAACTCTATCCCTCCTACTTCAACCACAACGGACCCATCATTAAGCACTGACACCTTACCAGGGGTGGGTCTAAGCATCACGCTGTGAACTATTGGTACACATGCGATACCACGTTTCCTCCATATATTGCTTCTATTGTATGATTGAATTGCCTCTACTCGATCTCTATATCGGGTGGTGGAAACCAAATTTGAAATTAGTGATGGGAGAGTGTACTCAGATGGCTCCTCTACAATACCTTTGTAAAACAAAGAAAGGCTCGCATAACTGTGGAGGTTCTTCTCTCTTATTAAACTGACATCAAGGGAGAGAAATGAAGCCACATTCTCTATAACTGCTTCAGCAATGTAAGATCCTTGTACCTCTCCTGGGGCCCGCATTGCTGACTTCGTACACAAATTGGTTTTGCAAACTTTTATGTCAAAAGATAAGGCACCCCAATTATACTTTTTTAGAGGTCCAACAAGGTTATGCGGAATCATGGGTGATACATCTTGGGTCGCACCAGCATCTATCAGGATATCTAGATGCAAGGCTGTGATTTTACCATCAGATTTGAACCCAACAGAGTAGGTCACTTTCATGGGATGCCTGCCTCCTGATATTATCATATCAGTCTTTCGGTCAAGGTACATCCTGACAGGTCGACGCAGCCTATATGCAGCAAGTGCACAAGCCACTGCCACCTGCATTGCCGCAAAGACAATTTTGAACAAACAAAAGAAGTTCTAAATAATTGATCAACAGAGTTAAAATAATGCATGTTAAATGCAAATTCCACAAAAAGAAAAACCACCAGTAAGAACAATAAATGAAGCAAAGCATCTCACTAGAACAGGCAACTAGATGCCAAGCTATACAGCTCCTGGCAACATTGGAACAATAGATCATATTAAGTGCACAAACTTGTTGATAATAACATTGGGCCTTTTGCAAATCAAAAATAAAATTGACCTTAATTGGAAACAACTTTGCCATTAGTTGGTAAACTTACAGGCAATGCTCTGACAGCTTTACCACCAAAGCCTCCGCCGACTCTTCTAGTAATAACACGCACGCTGTGACAGGGGATGCCAAGGCATGTGGCTATCACATTTTGTGCAGTCTCAGGTGTTTGACTTGAAGAGTATACCACCAAGGAGTTGTCTTCATCAGGTACTGCCAGAGCAGTCTGTGTCTCCATGTAAAACCAGTATTGTGAACTAAGACTAACCTGGAAAAGTGCATTAACTTCAGACTTAAATTTTGCACAGTTTAATAAATAATATCAGCATTAAACTCAAATTTCAAATTTTAAAATGATAAATGTATGCAAACACAAATGGTCTCAAACAGAAAAATTAAAAAAGTTCTCCGTCTAAGACGTATTATATATGCACACAGTACAAAAACCTAAAGAGAACATAAAGTCGATCAATGTAATTCTTCTCTACACTCATGGACAACACAATGCTATTTCAACAAATATAGTAAATACCTCAGATGATATGATTTTGTGATCAGCTTCTTCCATTCCTTTTGAGAAATCACCAATTTGTTGAGGATATAGGAACGGAGGGATCACAAAATAACTGGATCGTTTTACTGCTTCTTCTAATGTTAAAATTGGTGGTTCCAAGTCATCAGTGGAGTAGTTGACAACAGCATGCCCTGCAGCCAAGTTTGCAAATCTTTGCGTCTCTGCAACCTATTCAACAGTGATCTTTGCTAGTTCAGGACTACTAGTTGGAGACATGAAACTTTATATTTTTTATTTAAAGTAGATTTTTCTATTGAGTGGTTGAAGAATGCAGAAGGGAGATGCTGTTAAAAGAAATTTTATTTTTCTACAAAACAGGAAAACAGGAGCTACCAAAAGATCTTGGCTACTTGAAATATTAATTGATGTACAGATGTCCTTTTAAATTGGAATAATAATTATTTTCCTAGCAAGTATTTTAAAAATAGAAAAATTTTCACAAGAGCAGATACCACAAGACCAATCGGTTGGCCTGCATATTCAGCAATAGAGTCAGGAAAGAGTGGTTCTGATCCAAAAATAGTGCATGCTCCAACATTACTACCCTCTTTTGGAATATCATTTGCTGATATAACAGATACGACTTTGTCGGCTGAAGAAGAGAGCCTGATGCCTTTCACATGGGCAAAAGGCTTTGAGCTATAAATAAACGCGCCATAAAGACAATCTCTCGGTGAAGGAATGTCATCAACGTACACTGCTTCACCTACATTAATTGATGTTCCATTAATTGGATGCAACATGCTTTCACAAATACCTATGTTGATTGATTTTCATTGAATGTCATGTAATTTTGATCTAATCATGTCAAATTCTTCTTTTTTGAAACACAATTACTTTTTAAGTATAAAAAACAAGAATAAATAGTCCAAGAAAGATGATAGGACCAAACCTTAAAAAAAAATAAAAAAAAAACAAAAGAGGAAGAAGATCTACAGTTTACAGTCCAAGAAGCACATACCAGAAGCTTGTATTTCAGCTCCAGTTTTCTTAGTTGCTGCACCAACAGGAAGATGCTCAGTGCTAATTTCAACCTTTTGTTTTGAATACAGAATCATCTTGTTTGCATCATGTAAATTCCCATTCATCGATCCCTCGGTAAATGAATACTCGCCGCCTCTTTCAACAGCCACACAACCATTTTCTTCAGGCTTAATTAAGCTTATAGTAAGAGGAGAAAGAAACTTGAAGAGAAAAGAAATGGCTAGGCTCAACCTATAAGCAGCATGCCTAGTACCTTCTTTCACTACTAGAGTTTGTCTAAGCAATCTAACTGCCTGCAACAGAGAAGACGTATTGACAGGTTTACCCTTTAGGAAATCCTCAACTTTCCTAGCCCTACTTGCATGCTCTGTTCCATATGCACCAAACGCTAAAAGCACATTATCCAAAATGATATCTCCTGTTTTCTCATCTACTAGAATCTGGGCTAAGAAAGATGCATTGGCATATGCCACTGCATTACCGAAAGGCCGTGATGCTGCTCTGTATGTTTGAAACAAAACATTGCGAGAAGAAAGCCAAGAAGGGATATAAATGCTCAATAGAAGAAATTTGTTGGTACATGGAGGCATATGTAAGAATTCCTCAAGTGTTATACTTTTTTTCTCTGAGCCCGACAGAACACTCACGGTAGAGGAAGCACCTAGAAGTATTGTAGCAATATCAGACTCAAAATTGTCTCTCTGTGCCATGACTAAATTCCCACCTATACTAGCCATATTTTGGATAAACTTTGATGCCACTTTTTCCATGTGATCTGCTAGCTTAACAAACACCGTGCTTCTGTTTTCTTCCCTCAGTACTTCAATAACCCTAGAAATTGTAATTACTGCTCCAATTTCGATGCCATTGTTATCTCCTTTAATAACATTCATCTCTGGAATTCCCCTTAGGTCAATGTAAGAGTCATGGAAATCTAGCTCTCGGTACACACCGGAAGAGGTATTACCAGAAACAAGTTTAACACGATTTGAACTTAACGATTCACAATTAAGCAGATTACACAGATCTTCCATGCTTTGGGGACAATGCCACCTGCCACTTGCAAGAGATTGACAAGGCGTAGAGGATTTTATCTCAGCTTTCAGAAACTCAGGAAAAGTACAAAGCCCCCCAGGAGAATAAAAGGGCAATTCAATGGAATGATCACCTTCACCCCCTTTCTTCTGAAATGAATTAAAACCTAAATCTTCTATATCAACACCAGCAGCGAAGCTCTTGCAAACATCAACTATGGGTCGGTAACCAGTACACCGGCACAAATTACCTGAAATTGCCCTCTCTGCCTCTGGAACTGTAATCTTCGAGAAACCATCTCTCTGTTTGGGCCGTCTATTGTCTTTATCTGCATTTATTAAGGAAGAGAAAAGAGACATGCACATGCCGGGTGTACAGAACCCACACTGGGAAGCATGAAATCCCGCAAACCTCTGGTGAATTGCATGGTAGCCATCACTGGTATTGCCCAGGCCCTCACTGGTAGTAATTGAACAATGATTTATGCTCGCAAGCAGTGTCAGGCATGAGCTCACAGAGAAATTGCTTACTTGATTGGTTATTGGATCGAATTTTGATAGGAGAACAACACAAGCTCCGCAACCACCTAAAATTGGAATTGAAAAGAAGACTCAAGTTTCTAAGTACTACAGAATACATACAGACCAGAAAAAGGAAGAAAGTAATTCACCAAACCTTCACCACATCCAAGCTTGGGTCCCTTGAACCGAGTCTGAGTTCTTAAAAACTCAAGCAAAGTCATCGAAGGGTCCAGGTCTGACAGCACAAACCTCTCGCCATTAATCGCAAAAACCAAATCTTTGTGCTTCTCTGCAAATTTCGTGTCTTTCATCTTTTTTCTTGTGTAACACCACACCTAAAAGCTAGAAGTATTTCTTCTCCCTATGGGATCGGATTATCGCCTGCTTGATGTGAAAGAAAATGAGAGATTCCCCAGAAATACCACAATGAAAAATTTTTTATCAAGAATGGACTTTTATTTCCCATTGAGATGTTTGATGTTGTGTAATGGTGTAGTCATGCACCCCCTACCCATCCCCTAATTTGTTTGATTATACTGAAATGAAATATGATATATTATTTATTTGATTTATATTTTGCCCGCTTCAGAAAAAAATCTAAAAAATCATATTAGGAAGTTGTAAAAAGAATAGCACAACACTTATTCTCTTAACCCATTTCAACAAATCAAATTCTGTTGTCACCAGTATTTCTACCATTTTAGTGATCGGTAGCAAAATTCACTCATACCATATCTCTCGCATTATTAAAATCAATTAACACGCCTATTTTGTTCATCTCTCTTCAATTGCATTGTACAACGAATTATTTCGAGAAAAGCATAGTATTTATAAAAAAAAAAAAATTCGGCATTCATTATGACGATAGAAATGCAATTTCAATTTTCAAAGAGATTGAATTATTCACCAATTATTTCACAATAAATAATAAAATTTGAGAAATCCATTCAATTTAAAAGCAAAGTTCACATACCTACACCAAAGTCAATAGAGAAAACTTGTAAGGAGATGCTTTGCCACCGTTACGCCGATGCAAATTGAGACAGTGAGAGAAGCCGGAGAAGAGAAGAGGAAGCGAAGAGAAGCTTCGATTGTGTCGAAAATGGAGTTCAGAGAGAACCCAAGGACAAATTCGAGAGAAGAGATGGTACTAGACTAGAAGAGAAACATCAAACATGGTCGGATCTAATTTTACTTGAAAAATTTTGTACTTTAATAAACGGTGTAGTGATAACTGATAAGGATTTCTACTCAAAAACGACAAAACAGGGAAGTGTATCGGACAAAACAGCGAAGAGTACGAGAGCGAGAGTAAAGCCGAATAAAGAAACAGCTTTGGAAAGATAAACCCGCCAATTGATGAGGCTCTCCTACTTCCTCGTTACTAGTACATTATATGTAACGAGTTATTATTGGGTCCACAACATAACCCGTCACAATAATAGTTCTTTGTTTTGATGTATAGAGCCTGGAATACAAACAATGACGTACTCATTCGGATTTTAAGCATCATTTTTTCTGCTTTTTTGTGTGTGGCTACAAGGAGGTAGTTTTGACAATAATGTGTTTGTTGAGTTGTAACACAGAAGATCAGATTATCTTAAACACCGACTTCAGGATTCGTTGACCATAGGAATTTTTTTTTTGCTAATAATTGACTAAAGAATTCGGTTCGGTGCATGCATACTGCACATGGAGGCTTGGATATTTGGAATTGGACCCCTCAACTAGCCATCATTTGCGTTCTTCAGAAATTTCACGTGGATTTCCAAAAGAAAAAGAAAATAAAAAAGTTGTGCTGCTTTACAATGAATGGAGTGTTCTCTTTTTGAAGGTTCGTTTGCGCATTCATTGCATGTGAATATGTGATTGATCCCTCTTGTATTAAAGCTGTTATGCTTAATTCGTCAATGTGGAGTGCGAATCTTGACTCTACCTATTTCTTTTGAAAATGGATAAAATATATTTGTCTCAATTGTAAACTTACTATCAAAAACAGTTTTTGATGCAAAGATGCAGAATAATCATTGATTTCAGCAAATTTTGGATAAATATGTATTTTTTTTTAAAGCGCAAAAAAATCTATAAAACGAAAAATAATATGATAAGCCGCACGAAAATTTGTGTAGAAGAACACGTAATGGTTTTTATTATTGAAGAGTAATTTTGTATTTTAAGCACATACAAAAAGTATATTTTAAATGAGAAATAAAGTATGTGACACGTGAACCTTCGATCAAAATCGAAGGATTGATGATGCAGATGAAGTGGCATGGCTAGATAATTTGTGTACTGAGCTTATTTATATTTGTATTTAGGGTTATTGAAAAAAAAATGGAAAAACCAACATATATATTTGATAAAAAAATATAATTGTATTTTTTTTTCAAATATGAGTTCATATGAACATTTTAAATAAAATATTTTCTTTTCATAACATAAATAAAATATCTAGTGTTGTGTCTACACATTCCTTCATCCAACTACCACGAAAATTGACCTCTCATTGTCTTAACAATTGAGAAAAAAAGTTTGTTTGTTTTCCACAGTTTTTTTTTTCTTTTGCTTTTTATTATTAATATAGTTTTTTCATCTTTGCTTTTAATAGCGCTAAGAGCACCCATATATGTTATTGCACTCATGTAATGTCAATTATTTTGTCAAAGACACTGGCATTATCCTTCCACTGGTTTCTCCATACGATACTGCAATAAAAAGATCAGCAACTTCATCAGCAACTTCATCGATAAATGGGGCACCAACATTTCAGGTTGTACCATGTCTGCTCTTTCATTTGATCAAAGTGCCATCCTGCTTTCCCCCTGTCAATAGGAAAAACAAATTATGAGCACTATTCTAGACATGTAGTCTCAAAAGCTATTTGCAAGCTAGATCCCATAATTTTTGTATGTAAAGTTTAAACAATTTTGACTGAAATGATCCGAAATCTTAATGATATAAATTAACCTCATGATCAAGTAGCAATTGGGTGTTAGGGATTCGCTTTGAGTTATCCTAAAGTACTGAATTTTGACCAATCTGGTGCAGTGAGTTTCAATAGTCCCAGATCTATTTTTCTTAGGTTAAGTTCCGTAAAATGCGTCATTTGCGTATCCATGCGACATAATTTTATTGATTTCCTCAAATATTTGATTTTCATCGAGCTTATTTGTTAAAGTTCTTAGAAAAAAATTATAAAACATTTAAATACGTATATTTTATATCTTGTTAGCATTTCTAGCACATTTTTCTATCCATAGAATATATGCATGAACTATTTTCAGTTATCTTAATATAGTTTTTTTTTTTTACATACATAAAAATAATAGTGAAATATGTATTTGAGAAAATTTGAATGAGATTTTATTGGGGGAAAACACCCTCTTTATAGAAAGGGGAAAAAAGCAGATCACGTCGATATATTGATCTAATTAGTTTAGTCATTAATAAAGCACATCATTATTATTATTTTTTTTAAAAGCCACGAACATGTGATGTGATCTGATTTAATTCATACTGGTGGTGTGCTTATGCAGACAAGACAATTCCACCGAGGGGCCGCCGGCAGGGGGGGGGGGGGGGGGGGGGGGGGGGGAACTGATTTAATTATGAATTCCCGTGCAACTCAACTTTTTTGGTAGGGAAGGAATAGTAAAGATTTCATCTAAACATTCTAATTGTTTGTAGTCATAATCGTGCAAAATGTTGTGCGCGCATTCTCAATGCTAGTATTGTTTTCACATGATATAAATTAAAAAAAAATACAATATTGATATTTAGATGTATGATTTTGTGTAAGGGATGAAATCAACAATTTAGATTTATCATTATTTTAAATTTAAAAATCAAATTAGTACTTCATTAAGATATTTATAGATTTTCAAGCTAACTGAAAGGAAGATAAAATAAAAAATTAATGAAGATAAACGGTCATGAAATAGATTGCCTCCCATCTATTAATTGTAATCTAGATAGTAATAATTGTACAAATATTTTTGTAATTACAACTTCAATTTTCATTTTTTTATTTCCTAAAAAAATAATGTACAAAAAGAAATGACATTAGTTAATTTTTCTGCATCTTTTAGCTTAGTTGTGAAAATATTTTTTTTATCATCGGACTATAATTTTTGTTATTTTTTAGTTCGTCAGCACCATTCTCGCAAGTTTTTCTATCTTTGAGAAATTGCATAGTTCACTCCAGAACAACAGTCTGTTCGATCACCAGGTTGGTTGTACAATAGAACTTTAGACATATCTTTACACTTTTCTTTACATTTTCTCCAAGTTGTGTGTATATGTAATCTGAATGAGAATTAAAATTAAAATTATTATTATGCGTTATCTTTTTTTTTCTAAAATATTGTGACTAATTAGTTTTAGAAAGCTCTTTATTGGTTGTTAATTCAGACAGCATCTTAGCATAACATTAAACGAATCAATAGTTCAGTCATCTTATTATGACTTTAGACAATCATACATTATTGTTAAAAATCTTAATCTTAATAAATACCTTTAAGTTCTGTTCTTAATTAAGTCTTTACGAGCCAAAAAAAAATGTAAAAGGAAAAAAGGAAGTATTCTGGCAAATTTAATTTTTTTTTTAGGGGCTGTTTTAAGTTTATGTTTTTATTTTTTTAAGTAGATGCTTTAGTTACCGTTTTGGTTTTGCACTTTGCAGTAGTCTCTACGAGTTCCTGTATTTTGTGTTTTGCAAGGCGCTAAAGACTTAGATATCCTGCATGCCAAGCGCCGATCAAATCGGGTCAAGAATCGGTTCAGCACTGACGTCAACTCTGTAAGGACTCTTGTAGTCTTGTATCTAGAAAAACTCTGTGAGGACTCGATGACTAGAGATATTATTTTGTTAATAATTGAAAAGAAATGGGTTCGTGTGCGTGCGTGCTTGGCTGTTTGGAATTGGACCCTTCAAGTAGCCATCATTTGCGGTCTTCAGAATTTTCACGATAGATTTCCTAAAGAAAAAAGAAAATAAAAAGTTGTGTTCCTTTGCAATGAATCGAGTGCTCTCTTTTTTGAAGGTTCGCTTGCGCATTCATGCATGCGATTGATCCTTGTCTTGTATTAAAGCTGTTATGCACTATGCACCCTATGCTTAATTCGTCTCTGTGGAATTGTGGAGTGCGAATCTCGAGTCTCGACCCTACCTATTTCTTTTTTTTTAATAAAAAAAAAACGGAAACAATTAAAGAAAACATAATTATAACTATAAAATGTGGCTGAAATTGCAAACATACAGAACAATCATTAATTACAGCAAATTTTGGATGAATAAACATACTTTTTTAGAGCGCTGAAAATCTAAAAATGGAAAAAAAAAAAAAAAAAACGATAAGTGTACACGACAATTTGTGTAGAAAAACACGTCTTTTATAATTTAAGAATTATTTTGTATGTTAGGCACATAAAAAACATCTATTTAATTTTCAAATGAGAAGAGAAACATCAAAAACACATAATAACGTGTCGCCCGGATGAAGTGAGATACATTCGAATCTGATTCAATTACCTATCAAGTGAAAAAGGAGTCGAAGTAATTCCCATCCCTGACGCTCAGGTTTTGATTTCCTCTTCCTGATTTAATGTAAAAGTTCATATGATTGTCCCAATGCTATACGACAGGCCACACATAATGTTGTGTAGAAAAAATAATAATTTTTATTATTTAAGAGTTATTTTGTATTTTAGGCACATCTAAAAATCTATTTTATTTTCAAATGAGAAAAAAAAAGTATAAAATGCATGATCAGAATCGGTCCAATCGGAGGATTAGTGTTGCAGATGAAGTGGCATATATAAATTAATAGTTTTGGAACTGGGTCTATTTTTTGTGTTTAGGGTTTCTGGAAAAAAAAGAATCGAAAAAGAAACATATATATTTGATACAAAAAGTGTGATTACATTTGATTAAAATGACGTCATATTAAATTTTAAATTAAAAATTGTTTTAGAAAAGTAAAAAAAAAATTAATTTTGTGTCTAGATTACTGATTATATTTTCTTTTTTCCCTATAACCGGGGAAATTCACATCTCATTCTCTTACCAATTGAGAAAAGTGTATGTTTTCCACCGTTTTCCTCAGTATTATTATATATAGTATTTTTCCTTGCTTAAAACAACTTCAATGAAACAAAACTAGGAGGACTAATCGAGCTTCGCTCGATATTTGACATTGTTAGAAATTTTAAATATATTATACACTTAATTTTTGTCACAAAAAGTTCAAATTTGTAAATTTATGACGGAAATAATTATATTTGTATATGTAATATTTGTGTGTAAATATTCGGTGTGTAGCAATAAATTTAAAGTTTGTATACGCATATAGTATATGTGAAAATTTTATATATGAATAATTTTTTATGAATAAAGTCATTTCACAATAAGAAAGGAATAGGAGGAAACATAATTGAAATTAAACAATTAAATTCCAACTAAAACGATGAACTAATGAAACATATATTGGTGAAATCAAAAGATTAAAAAGTTTATTTTCTATAGATAAAATTCATTCTTTTAGATTCTCGTATTTGGTTAAGACAGTAAGATATAGTAACATTATTTGTTTCTTCATACCTTGGACGCAACAATAATTCCATCAGTTTCATTCCAAAATTTTCAATTTGCCTTTAAATCTTCTAATTAATGTGTCCATTTAACCTAGCCGTTTCTTTACTTTCATTCCATCAGTTTCTTTACTTTTATTTCATTCCAAAAAACTCTTGATTTCTTCGATTTCTTTCCATGAAGTGCTCGTTAAAATTTTAAAATAATTAACCTCTTTTATTATTGTAATATGTAATCCAATTTCATTATTCTCCAGCTATTATGTTTCCCTTTCTAGACAGCAAAAGATGGGTGCATTTACTATCAAGCGCTTTATTAATTTTTGTATAAATGGTAATTCATTTTTCTGGTATAAAGAGGCATATCTCAATTATAGAAAAAGATAAATAGCGGAATTTTGTGTTTGTTTTGAGATTCTTTTCCTTTGTAAATAACAACTCACGTCTCAATCCTCTGAGACTACCCAGTTAAGACCTAAAAAGTAATGAAAAAAAGCATGAGTAATTGTAATATTTCTGATAAAAAAAATAACTTACAAATGTAACAAACCTCAAAACTGAATGTATTTAAAAGAACTACATATCTTGGTGTTTAGAGTCAATCACTGAATATTTTTTAAAGATTAAAGGACTAAATATCAATTTAAATGGTCAACTTGGTACAATAAAAAGCACATACACCGTTTTGATTTAAATCATCCTTTGGCAAAAGGAACAAAACAACAATAGTCGGTCGTGAGAAGGGATGCAAACAACAGTCTTTTGCTATGCCTGAAAAGAAACCTCAGCTTTTGCATAAAAACCATGTTGTAGTACAATACAAATACAAATATACAAATAATAAAAAAAGTACCTATAGAGAGCTTAGCTTCTTCCTTTTCGTCGATACTTTTCTACTCCCTTCTACCATTGGTAAGTTTGTAGCTTTTAAAAATAAATAACTGTTAAAAATCTCATCGAGAAGTAGAGAAAGTGCTGGTAAATGATAAATGATTGAAATCATTTCCAATACTAAAATCAATTTTTGAAAAAAAAAGGATACAGTATGAGGCTTTGATAAATATTTGTCAAATTAATTAATTTAGGTAATATATGAGCCTAACATAAGATACTAAAGGACCATCTTTATTTCTCATGTATAAGGTTGAGTGCCCAAAGCATACATGAGAAAATGAATTATTTACTAAGACTTCCAGATTTACCCCTGAAGGTTTGCAATGCTGAAACATATTTGTAAAAATTGCACTCTGGTGTTTTTTAAATCTAACCAATTCTATCCAATCCAAATGCAGAAAGATAATTAGGATATTTCTTGAGAAGAAATTGTTCATAAGTAAGATTCTATACTAATAACCAAAGTCTATGCTAATGCTTTGCCAGTAACTGTGTTCATTTGATACTTTGTGGAAAGAGAAATTTGCCCTTCACAATTAAAATAAATCTCCTCCTAGCTCAAAGTGCATATCACTTTGTATGAAAATAACATATTGTCGATACGAACTGAAATTTTGTAAAAATCAATAAATTTGTCATAACAGAAAAGCAAAAAGATCTACCATCGAAATGTAAAAAATAAAAGGAGTTCAAAATGGTTGATTTTGGTTTTCCGGTTTAAATAAAAAGCAAGAAATGACATACTTCTTTGTGTTTCTTCCAGCATAAAGTTCATGCCCTGGGTATATATTACCCGTTTCTGGGATCAATTGGCTTCCCCAAATTTCAAACTCTGACATGAATTACTTCTTGAATCCTGTTATTTGCGAAATTGAGCCTAGAGTAGACATGCATGGTTCCCTATGTATAATATACAATAGATAATTTTAGAACAGTTCCATTAGAAAATAGAAATAAATTGATAATTGAAAAATAGATATAAAAAAAATAAAGATGATAGAGCTACCTTTCAAATTCTACCTAAAGGTTATTAAAATTATGGCCATTATTACCATTATATTATACATTTATTGATTCTAGTAATGATCGGAGAGGTTACAATAAATACCATAAATGGACTATCACGTCTTTTAGCTTTCCAAAGACATTTATATTGCTAATTTTTCTTTCATTTTCTAAGAAAATGAACAGGTAGGCTGTATCTAAAATTAATGAATATACCTACAATGAACATGATTAAATGATTAAATATCAAACAGAACCATATGTGGTCCCAATGGCCATCTTTTCATGCACGCACAATGAAATTTTAATTAATTAAAGAAAACATCTTTGATTCCTGCACATTAATTACATTAATACAAATTACTTTTGTTATGGTCTAATACAAATTACTTGAATGGTCATGATTCTTATTAAATAAAAGGTAAATAATATTAACCAAAATGCAATCTATACACTATGAGATTAGGCCTTATAATCTATAATATACATCAAAATATGAACGTATATTACGAATAGCAAGGAAAATGAATAAAAAACCAGACTGGAAGACTAAGTAGGGAAGTAAAACAATTTTAAAAAAAAAATACGTTTTGCAAGAAATTTCCTTACAATGGCTACTGTTCCTTTTGCTTTATTGTGTATTTTGCCATGGATTGTGAGCTTTGATTTCAAGCTCGATTAGGAGGTGATGAAGACAGCAACTCAGCGTCGTTCTAGCAAGAGTGAGAAAGACAAAGCTTACCAATTTCTAGGGTTCTCTACTTCCACCAATCTGTCAGAAATAGAAGAAACCGAGGGGGGAGGTGGGACCACATTGACGAGAAAGGAGGGGCCATGAACTGCGACAATTAATCTCTTTCTTTCGTATGACAACATCTCCATGTCTAACCCTCTGCTTAGATCCACCTCAAGAAGCATCCACTGGTGCTATCGCCACCGATTTATTAACGAAGCATGCGCGACTCTTTTGATTGATCTATTAGAAGAAGTTAGTCGATTTTGTGTCTGCTTTTAACCTCTCGTCGTCGAAATCCATTTTGGCGGCGAGGAGGAGGAGGAGGCTCCGAGTCTCGGAGGCACTCTGGAAATTAGATAAGGGACGGAAGGGGAGACCTACTGGCCTGAATGAAATCCTCTGCAGGTGCTCACCTTAGATCCAAATCATCCGATCAATGATGGTGCCCCGTAAATAATATCAGATTGATAGGCCCGAAAAAAATCTAACCGTCGTGATTAAATCGAACGGCTCGAATTAAAAATAGGCACCGTGAGCAGAGGATACTGATCCGCTACTGGCCTTGCCTCTTTTTCTGAGATCAAACAAAAAAAAGAACGGGGGGACAGGAAGGTTAACAAAGAATTATTGGAATGCCAATTTAATCTCCAACTGCTGAAACGGGTCATACTCATGACGAAATGAGTCAGCAACATATTTTTGTACAGAGTTCTAGTTTCAAAATAGAAAAAAATATTTACCGCACAAATCAACCAATAGTTTTTTTTCGAAACCTTCATAGCAGCTGTCAAGTGCAAATCAACCAATAGTTAAATAGGTTCGAATGTCATTTAGTAATTTTAAAAATCAATTTCGAACCCACATAATTTTATCTATATTTTTGATTAGTTACTCTCATAATATCAATTAATTATTTTGGCAAAGAAGCACATCTGTACCGGGATAACGGCATTATTCTTTCGATCATTTCTCATCACCTAGACATCGCCAGTTTCTCATACAATGGAATGAATTGCCATTTTCGAGGCAACTTCATCTGAAAATGGGGGGCAAGTATTTGAGGTTGTAGCATGTCTGCTCTACACAATTTGATCTAAGTGGCATCCAGATTTAACCCTGTCAAAAGGAAAAACAACGGTTAGTTTTAAAGTTTAAAATGTTCAATGAAATGATCCAAAAATTTCTAATGATATAAACCTCGTTATCCATTAGCCATTTTGTGTTAGGAAGTTGCGATGTTTGGTCCAAAAATACTGAAGCTTATCCAATCTGGTCCAATGATATGCAGAGTCTCAGAATTATTCTTTTCAGGATATGACGCGTTGGACAAAATAACATTGATTTCCACTAATATTTTATTTTAGACAAATTTATATATAAAAATTTTTAGCATTTCGTCCGGCACATTTTTTAATTCATAGAAAACATGAACTATATACAAATTCTCTTAATATAGTTTATTTTATATGCATAAGAATATAGTGAAATATACTTAATTTCGAGAAAATTTGAATGAGATTTTATTGGGAAAATAATCATCTATATAGAAAGATAAATAAGCATATCATGTTGATACAATGATCTAGCTAGTTAGTCATAAAAAGAAGCACGCTATCATTTTAAGTCATAAAAATGAGATTTATCTGATTAACTTCATTCGACTGTTGTTGTTATGCAGAATATTCAACAACGGGGAGGCTAGTTTAGAAATTCTCGTGCAACTCAAAATTTTTTATAGGAAAATACTATTCTTAATAAAAGAATATATAGTAAACATATAACATTTTAAAATTCTAATTGTCTGTAGCCATTATGGTCCACAATGTTTTGCGTTTGCAAAATCAGTATTGCTTTCGCATAATTTTTTTTTAAGAAAAATATACATATTGTTATTTAGATGTATTATTTGTGAAGGCGACAAAATCAATAATTTTGATTTACCGTCATTTGAAATTTTAAATATCTGTCTTACCTTGTTGTCACTGTTTTATTGATTTCCAAGCTAATCAATAATTTAGATTTACCGTCATTTCAAATTTTAAATATCTGTCTTACCTTGTTGTCACTGTTTTATTGATTTCCAAGCTAATCAATAATTTAGATTTACCGTCATTTCAAATTTTAAATATCTGTCTTACCTTGTTGTCACTGTTTTATTGGTTTCCAAGCTAATTGAATGGAATCTAATAAGTGTCGCGAAATAGATACCCTCCCATCAACTATAATCTTATGCTTATATGGTTATTTTCCTCTGTATTGGTTTTAATAGATTTATCCTTTCTGCAATTTATGCTGCAATTGTACCTTTTTATTTTAATTTAATCAGCACGATGGTAATTGCCACCATGCATGCCTCAAAAAAAAAAAAAAAAAAAAAATCCTAATCTTATGGTGTTATTCTAAATTGAAGTTAATGAAATTTTGATTTTTTTTTTTTGTTTAAATTCCACAAAATTATTTTTCGTTTTTCAACTTGAAGTGCATATAAGTTTCTATTATTTTTTTAAATTATTTATATTTCGTCTGCATCTTTTAAATAAATTGTGAAAAATAATTATTTTATCGTTTTTTTATTATTATAATCGAACTATAAATTTGTTAGGGAAAATTTATGTTTTACTCCCTGTCTATGCAATACTACAAGAGTAAAATTCTTTCAACATTTGCTCCACACGGCGCCATCTCTCTCATGCGCCGCACGAGACAGCTCCACTGCTCCAATAGACCAACCATATCTCCCATTTTTTTCATATGTATATTTTTACTGTTTTTATATGAAAGTTCTCGTACTTTTTACTATTTTTGACAAATTGCACAATTTATAACAATCATTCAGTACGACCACCAGTTTTGGCCGCATGGTTGGACTACAGAAGCATATTTGATACAATATCCCATCTAGTTTTATTTTGTATTCCTTCTCTTTACATTTAGTTGGCAGGTTAAAGGCGAGATACTAGCGTCTAGCGCCCACAGCTTGAAGTTCCTTACTTTTTTTTTCGAACAAAAATTCAATAATTTTGTTAACTACGTTTGGAATGACAAGTAATAACGTTATCATTTTTTAACATAGTTGGAAGAAAGTTTTCGCCACAGAGAGAATGGTTTATGGCCAAGTTTTTTTTTTTTTTTTTTTAGACAAACTGGACAGTGACTGTCAAGTGTTACAAGGAAAGAAACAAAAAGAGAAAAAGAACAAAGGAAAAGAAAACCAACAAAGAATAGAAGAATAGAAGGTTAATTAGCAAAATTTCATAAATAGCGTCGTTTCCTGAACAATCCAATCTTGTAGTGCCTGGCAATTCCTCCTCTTGTTTCTAAAAATTCTGGAGTTTCTTTCTTTCCAGAGTGTCCAAAGAGCTGAGCAAATGATCGCCTTCTTGTACGAAGATAAACCTGAATGGGTTGAATGTAGAGCCTCGCACAGAGCATGCACATTACCAGTAACTCCTGATTGTATTTGTAATCTTGTCCAAATATCTTTTGCCAGTGTACAATCGCAAAACAGATGTTGTGCATCCTCTAGGCAATTCTGTGAGCACATGAAGTAATAAGGAGCCACCTGAATGCCTCGTCTTAAAAGCTGGTCCTGGGTTAGAGTTCGACCATGGAAAAGGTAGTACAAGAAATGCTTCAGTGTAGGCGGTATTTTGAGTTTCCAAATATTTTTAAATTTGAATGAAGTTTTCCCCACCCTGACCAGACTTTTGTAAGTTGATGCTGCAGAAAACACTATCAGTTCGGCATATCAATGAAATTCTCTTTTCGCGAATATCTGATCCGTATTATTTTGATAAGATAATATGGATGAAAATTTTTTTATTAGCTTTCGATATGAATACGGGTAAGAAAAAAAAAATCATTTGTTTATCATATAAAAATACGGATAAGCTAAATTTTCATTGACTTATCATATAAGGATATGGATATATAAATGCTCTTTTGTGTATCTTACTTTATGATAAATTAACGCATATACAAAAATCATATATGATAATTTTTTTAATCATTCAGTTAATTACCAAAATATTCATAATTATGGAAAAAAATAATTTCAATAAAATTGCATATAATTTTTAATTAGTAATTTATAATTTTTAAATAAAATACACTATGTATTATGTGATGTTTTGTATATATGTTGTATTTACAATATTACTTATATTTATGTATTGTTTATTGGAGATAAATTATAAAAAAATAGTATGTTTTGCATTGGACTAATTTTTTACATGGTTGGAAAATATATTGTTTTCCTTAAAATTATGAATAGATATAATTGATTTGGACTCTAAACTAAATGAAAACTGTGTTGTAAATGACTTTACATGGTCATAATTATATCATCGACCTCACACTGAATGAATTTAAAAATTGTTATATAAATGCACATCGGTTGTGTTGATGACAGTCTAATAATTTGAATTTGCCATCAAATATTGGTTTATTGAGATATCAATGCAAAAAAAAAAAAAAAAAAAAAAAAAAATTCGATATCTCGATTTAAAAGAGTAATGGTTTCATGAACTTATTTCTATGAGAATTACAATACTCAGTAAGACAAACTTGAAATATATAAAACGGTTGACAAAATTTGTTAGCTTATAAAGCAATATTTCTCAGGATCACATGTATTCATTTTAGACGACTACAATTTCATTTTTTGAATTCCTATTTTAAATCTAACTATTGAATAATTAAAATAACAAAAAGAGAAAATAACAGCAATATTCATGATTTGCGTACGCTTCATCAAAACAAACAAAACATTTATCTTTAACGCACAAAAGTGCTGTAATTTCCATGTCAAATAATTGGAAACATGCAAATATATAAACACTCCTTTGTTTTGATCGATCTGTTGTCGTCAACTAAAATAATAAATTATGACTTCACATGTTGGTGCGTATAAATCAATTAATATCATCAATAACCGTTTCTAAGTATAGATAATCTGTGGTGACAAATCCAATGTGTCAAATAAAAGTTTAAAACTAAATAAAATGATAAAAATAATGAATCAATCATTATGCAACAAAGATCCACCTTTAATAAGTCCATAATAAGAGTTGCTAGTTTCTTTTTACACCCTATTATTATTTATAATTAGTCATGGAAAATTACCTTTTTCGTAAATAAACCAATGCACGCATAGTTATTGAAAATAATGCTAAGATGTGTGTGGTAATGTATAAAAAGTTATTGGGTCTATACATAAATATGTGGTTAAGTCATGAGATGATCAATGCAATACAAAATTACAAATCAACCACTTAAGAAACAATTTTTTCATATTCAGTTACATGTTAAACCAAACAATTACAAATTGAGAGAGAACATATCATTCTAAGTGATATTAAATTGAGTTGCATGGCAGCGTGCACCATGCATTACAAGCTACAAAAACGGGAAATACATGTTTTTACATTTCAATCCTGAGCAATTTCATGTGGTTTCAATTCTCTTAATTGGAGTTCATTTGTGATAAGAAGATGAAAATAATGTGCAAGATTTGGTATAATTTGTAACCAAAGAACTCCAATATTTGTTAGCTTATAAAGTAAAATATGTAGAAGGGGTAACCAAAGACAATTTTTCAATATGGTATAATTTGTAATTCATACTAACTTTTCTAAAATAACATTTTTAAGGTGTTTCCTCCAATATCCGAAAAAAGTATTATATTTTTTTAATTTTGGCAGCACTATACACACATCGTTGAGTTGCTGGTTTGATAATATTAATAATAACAATATAACATTGAAGTAATATACTAAATATAATATTAGTATATATTTCTCTTGCAGAACGTAAATATATTATATATTACGTGAATTTTGTTTCTTTTGAAGGACGAGAAATAGAAAGCATGTTATATCATCTAAAATAAATGTGCAGTACATTATACATGAAAGAGTTAACTTTAATTCCAATAAGATTCTCACTTTTTAAAATTTCGGCTCATAATTGATTTGAGTAAGTTAATAGCATGCTTATAATTTTAAGTTGCAATTATCACATAAGCTCACCACATAGAATGCACAGTAAATTCAATAGAGGTGCCAAAGTTCGGGACGGACCAAATCATAACTATTATCGTGTTTAATTTCCATTTATAAAACAAAATATTGTTAGAGTCCTCGCTTGCTTGCTTTTCACGTGAAATAACTTAAGTTTCAACCCCGGATATGCTTGTTACCCTCAGTATTTTTTTTCCTCTATTCCGTATAAAATCTAGGAAAAAGATAGAAAAATAGGCCAGATCAAAGAAAACACTAAACCTGATCCATTACACGATGGGCCATAACCTGACCTGGTACATGACGAGTCGGTAGAAGGAAAGTGGGATATGTGCGAATTTTTTTTTTCTTTTTTCCCGTTCTTATTTTTCCAATGTTAAGTATTGTTAACCAATTAGCTGGTTTTAACCATCCCTGACTCTCAATCTAATACAAATCTGAAAAAAAAAATACTTACAAAATTCGAAGAATATAAAATTTCGTTGGTAAGGAGATTTCAATATAAAGATCACATCAAACGGTTCGGATTGATCATTGAAATTTTCTCATTTGAAATTGTTGTCCCTAACTAAGGCCTCGAGGGTGGGGTGAATACACATAATTTCAAATACTATATCGGTTTGGACAATTTTGCAAGAGTTACAACAATTCATGATAAGCAAGCAATTAAACAATCAGGTAACTAAAGAATAGAGACACATAAACTTGATACGGATCAGTTCCGACTTACTAGGAATTGCTAGCCTAAATTGTATGTCTTCGAACTTTCACAACCAAGAAAAAGCGCGCTTCGTTCAATTCCACAATAAACGTGATTACAACTTATAACTGAATCGCCTCATCACAATCAAGACTTCGAGGTGGATCAGCTTAACCAATACAAGCACTACAACTCTCATACAAACTAGGAAAATGATGCTCTTAGCCAATATCACTTGATATCTAGCTATAAACCGATGTGATGTTTGATTGTGTCAATCTAATCTCAAGAATTTTGTTAAGTAATGCTCAAATCAAAGAGAATGAGAATTTATTGTTTGGAGCTCAAAGACAATGTTTTGCAAGGGTTTCAAGCTAGAAAATCAGTTTCAAAAGGTTTGATATATATAGAGGGCATTAGGAGCTTCAAACTAGTCAAAATTTTTTTAGGGACATTACTTGATGCCAAATGTTGTTACACAACGGAGCAAGTAGCTGTTCAAAAATTAAACGACTATTGATTATACCCGTTGGAGTTGTTAGAGCGTTATGTAACGCTACTAAGAGTTACACAACAGAGCAACAATTAAATTGAAAACCATACAACTTGTCATAGCGTTATGTATAGTGTTGCACAATGAGATAATAGAGAAATGGTAGAAAACTTGACAAACTCCTTAGAGCATTATACAGTTCTACAAACCGTTACATTACGTTACTATTTAGGACGTTACCTAATGCTAATCCGTTGCCACAACGTGGACAGAGCGAGAGAAACATCGCAAAAAATTAAATGTCGTGTAACGCCATTAACCGTTACACAACAGTACTATAGGACATTATGTAACTGGAAAGAGCATTTCCTAACACACGACCTCATTACTCAGTCTTTCTGCAAGAGTATTTGAGCAATTGTTATACAACGTTACGCCACTGGACATTGTATAATGCCATGAGAGAGCGTCACACAACGCCAGAGAAACGTTGATTAACATTGTTTCATACATTTTCAATATTTTGAAGTTTTCAAACCCTGTCAGAATGTTGTGTGAATTGAGATTAAGTATAGCTTAAATTATATCTAAACTAATGACATCTACTAGCCTAGAATTATCTTGAAATGCTCCAAAACTAGTATAAATCTTGAATAAATCATTTCTTCTATACACCTAAAAAAAGAGCTAGATATAGATGTTAGTGTAAAGGCGGTGTTATTTTATTTTGTAAATCGGCAAACATGTAAGGATAATTGTGTAGAACAACAGAGATCTAATCGGATTTGACAGAGAGATTCGTCCAAGCATTTTTCATTAAAAATAGTTAATTATCGTAGAGAATAACAATCTTGAAAGTAATTTTAGTTGTAATGTAGATGAAAAAAAATTGATAGTAGCTGTTTTAGTAGCCAAAAGTATTAAAAGTCAATGTATACTCTTTATTATTTTTTTGTCAGAAGCACATTCTGCGGGCACTGACAAATAAAAAGGTCCATGTTCATAAATCATAACGTGTCCAAAACCACTCAATAGTCAAATTGATGGGGAATTTTTTAGTCGATTTTAGAACGCGAATCAAACGCCCGCCGAATCAATGCATATGCATGTCAAATTGTAAAATGAAATAACATGCACGAGCTAATGCGAACGATATGCATATAGAAAAGAATAAATGCTTTATCTAAAGGTGGTGTTTGGTAAAAGAATAAATTATGGAGGATAATTTAAGGAAAAAGAATTTATGTAATGTTAAGGAGGAAGAAATTATTCTTGTTTGGTTATGCAAATTGAGGAATAAGTTAAATGTAAGAAATAATATTTAAAAATAAAAGGAGAAAAGACTGTAATGCCCTTCACGAGAATGTATCGTTCTAAGCATCCCATTATTTACCAGCAAACAAGTATGATTCATATATATTCCTTTTCTTTATGAACTCTTTATGTGCATTATAAATGAAAGAGTTACGAGAAGAATGAAACAATTAATATTTGAATTTCTAATTAAATTAAAGAAAATCAAGAGTAGACATACAAGTCCAAGCCATTAAATCGAGATACACACGAACTAAGATAATAATTACAAAGAATATTTAGTGCAAAAAACTCAATAGTTGGTTAGATTTTTGCCTACTTAAAAGAAAAAAAATAGAAGGAAAAAAACATATATTAATCTAAAAAAATGGACTTTTGTTTCTGCTCAAATATGTGGGGAACATAAAAAGCAATTTCTAAACAAATGAACTTGAGGATTTCCTAAATTGGATCACATCATTAAAAAATCACCACAATTAGCCATACTAAAAAATAGAAGGGCATTAAAGACATCATACTCCAGAAATTAGTTTTCTAAGCGTTATTCCCCGTGTGGGTCCCAGAGCCAAATCTTATTCCACCATTTTAGATGTCATAAGTTAAGTAGAGTTATTCCTCATCATGACTCCTTGACTTATGACCCGTTTGGCAGCAGATTTGGAGGAATAACCTCTTATTCCGCCTTAAGGAACGCTATTCCTTCTTACCAAACAGGCCCAAAAAGATAAGTCAGCCTATTATTGGTTAATTATGTTCGACGGTATAGTAACTTTTTATTATATCATTTAGACATTTTTTTTTCCATATATAATTACAATAAAATGTACTTGTGCCTAGGAAAGAGGAAGACTCGGAGAGTATTGCGACGCATAATTAAAATTAACCTTCAATCAATTAATGGTCTATAGGAGACATCTACTCAGGCAACACTTAAAATGCATCAACACTACTGCTAATTTCACACGTTGCGCGATTCATTCCTATACGAAAAATATTATTAAATATTTTTTTAATGAAATTAGCAACTGTGTGGTCAAGATTGATCACTATAGAGCGAACATCGCACATATAATTTTTTTTTACGAAATTCAGAACACTTTATAAAAAATGCCATAAAAATTGAGTATACTATTAAAATATTATACGGAAACTGCCACAAAAAATCCACACCAAAAAATTACGCCGCACCAAAAATCCAGCAGCCTAGCCACAGAGGATCCGCGCGGGTACTGTGCTTACCACAATAACCGCATGCATCTCATGCCGGCCCAAATTTATGTATGTATACTTTGTTGGAGTTAGATAGTTAAAAATTTTCAGTTAAATAGTCCACATGGAATTTAAATCGAACTATTGATCTAAGGGCATTAGAGTAATTATTTATTTACAATTAGAAGTACCACTAAAATTACTATCATCTAATGATAGAAAAATCCGAACTAAAGATATTCAACCGGAGAAAATTACACTAGGGCCGAGTCAAATTCTTATTTCCTTTTTTTTTTTTTTTTATACTTCAGTATTTTATCGTAATTCCGTAAAAAATCCAGGAAGAAAAATGGGCCGAGTCAAATTAAACACTAAATCTGATCCAATGAATAATGGGCCTTAACCTGACCCGATACATAACGAGTCACCAGGAGGAAGTGGGATGTACGTCTCTCGAGTAAAAACGTGTTGAACAAATTGCCATCCCTGATGCTCAGGTATTGATTTCCTCTTTTTCTTCTTCTTCTTTTAATATAAAAGTTTACATGATTTCCTTAATACTATATATAACCTTCTGAATTCATAAATTAGAAAAAAAAGATAATTTTAATTCTTATTTCCTTTTTTCATCGCGCTAAAAACATGGTTGGAATCATAAAAGTTTAATCTATTGTGGAGAAAATAATCTTAAAAAGTTTTTCAGTTGCAATATAGATAGCAATATAGATAGAAAAATTGATAGTTATCAAAAGTACTCAAAGTCAATGTATAAGTTTTTTTCCCCTTTTGTCGAAGTGTATATTCTACCGACAATATAAAAGGTCCATGTTCATAACATGTCCAAACCGCTTAGTAGTTGGGAAATTTTTAAGTTGATTATAAAACGCCAAGCACACGCATGCCGAATCAGTGCACATGCATGTAAAAATTGTAAATGAAATAACATAGACGAGTTAATGCTAACGATATGATTATAAAAAGAATAAATGCTTTATCTTAAAAAAAGTCATAGTCTATTATTGGTTAAATATATTCGACGGTATAGTAACTTTTTATTTATCTGTTAGACATCTTTTTTTTTTCCCAATTATTATGACACCATTAAAATACTTGTGCTAAGATTTGGTTTTAAAATAGTTGTTGCCATTGGAAAGAGGAAGATTTAGGAGAGTATTATCACTTCTAAATTCAAATTAAAATTGACCTCCCAATCAATTAATGATCTACAGTAGACATCTACTCAGGCACCACTTAAATGCATAAACATTTGTTGGGATTAGATTGTTAAAAATTTTCAGTTAAATAGTCCACTTGGAAATTTAAATCGAACTATTGATCTAAGGACATTAGAGTAATTATTTATTGACAATAAGAACTTAGAAGTACCACTAAAATTACTATCATCTAATGATAAAAAAAAAAAATCCGAACTTAAAATATTCAACAGGAGAAAATAACACTAGGAACTAATTAATTTCGTGTCAAAACATAACACTTTGCTGCTATCTGCCAAGTGGGCACGCAACTGTGTATTGATCTTTTGCTGCAATCACTGGTCATCTCCTTTCTCAAAGAACTGGAGACGACAAAAGCTGTTCAATGAGTTTAAGTATTTCCGTCTCCATCAGACAGTAATAGAATCTACAGATTCTAACCAAACACTGATCTTATCCTTCTCTCCACTATCACTGACAAATGGAACCCACCATTAAACTTTGAATCAGACCCCACCATTCAGTGATTCTATTCCGACACTCACACGGACAAATAACAGAGACCCACACAAAGCTTACCACCGCAAATCCCTCGATATTATTCCGCTCATCTTTACCATCTCCCATTTGCACCCACAAAACCCCACACAGAACATAACCTCAACTCTCAACCACCCATCAAACAATCGCACGAATCTCGACGCAACTGAGCTACGACACAGTCGTCTCTCTAGTAGCACTAAAAGCCATTTTGGGATCTGTAATAAAACACCACAAGAGCTTTCTTTTTCTACGCTATCGTCTCCAACCAGACCACCATTTCTCAAACTCTTACTCTCTCTCTCTCTCTCTCTAGCCTTAACCTATCATGTCGCAAATTCTCCGATTGAATCGGCTTCGAGAGACGATCACGCGCGCCGCACGTGCCACCTCCAACGCCGCCGCCGCTTCCCCAATTCCCTCCGGCGCCGCCTCTACTTCTCCGGTGGGCCACCGCCACAATCAAGAGCGCCAGAAGTGGGACGGAGGTCCTGGTCCCGGGTCGGGTACGACCAGTCCTGGTAACGGGTCGGATGAGTTTCAGACGCGGCGGATCCGCGCCGAGGCTCACTGTCCTCGCTGCTCTAAGCACATGGATATACTCTTCTCCAATCGCTCGCCTCCTCCCAATTATGGTTATCAAGCTGTTAACTTGTGCCCGAATTGCCGCACGGCTTATTTCTTCAAACCCCACCGGTTGGTGCCTTTACAAGGAACCTTTGTTGAAATTGGTCGCGTGCGGGTACCGGAATTAGAATCCATTAAGGATGAGAGGACTCCAATTCGGGTGTCGGGTGGAGGTGAGCCGCCTGAGACCTGGGATGCGAATAATATTGCAGTACATGCACCTCCAGGGCCGCCGTTCCCACCGAATTTGAATTTGGTGAGAGCAGCAGGTCCTGGTGGTGGAGGTGCGGGTGCAGGCGGGTCGGGTTTCGGAGGGAAGGAAGGGTGGGGCGGGTCGAATTTGGGAAAGGATTTGCCGACCCCAAAAGAGATTTGTAAAGGGCTGGATAAGTATGTCATCGGACAGGACCGAGCAAAGAAGGTTGAATTCTGGTCTCGTTTTGTTCTAATTTTAGTTATCTGGTATAATTGTTGTATCCTTAGTGAAATTACCTTTCTATTTCTAATACAAATAGTGGTTGCATATGATTTTCAGGTGTTGTCAGTGGCTGTATATAATCACTACAAAAGAATATATAATGCATCATTGAAAGGGTCAGTTCCTGCAATATCTGTTTCTGGACCTTTAAATGACTAAATGTACCTTCTAATTCTCGTGGAAATAAAACATCAGATAAAATTTTTAGCAGGTCACAGCAAGAAGCTGGAAGTTATGATCCAGCAGTAGTAGATGACGACGATAATGTAGAACTGGAAAAGAGCAATGTTTTGCTAATGGGTCCCACTGGTTCAGGTACAATTTTCTTCTGTGATCAATTTTGCTAGTATTGGTCAACTTTTGTAAGGTGCTCACCAACAATACTTACACCAGCGGGTTGAGATCACAATCTTTGGTTGCAAGTACTTTCAAGGTGACAATACAGACATTGTTAATAGTTGTTAACAATATTGGAACATTCTAGTCACTTAGGTGATGCTATTATTTACTTGACTTCTAATTTTATTATTTTTTTTTTCATCATTGAGAACAGGGAAGACATTACTCGCTAAAACATTAGCTCGATTTGTAAATGTTCCCTTTGTTATTGCTGATGCAACAACTTTGACACAGGCAAGTTCTGAGCTGTGTATAATTTTAATCATTTTTTTCTCCAAACAACTTGCATGGTGTTATTGTTCATTTGATTCTCTTATCATATGAAAATTGTTATTATTTAGCTGGGCCTTAGTTCATATTTCACATGGAGCAACTGTCTAATGTTTTTGATTTGGTGCAGGCTGGCTATGTTGGAGAAGATGTTGAGTCTATTCTATACAAATTATTATCGGTACAGATTAAAATATCCTATTCTTACCTCGTTTTAAATAAAAAAGTTAATCAATTTAAAAATTTTTCACATTAGAGAGTCAAATACATTATATGCTTTGAATTTTAATATGCAGGTTGCTGAGTTCAACGTGCAAGCAGCTCAACAGGGAATGGTGTACATTGATGAAGTTGATAAAATTACAAAAAAGGTGCCTGCCATTCTGCTTCCTTTTGTATATTTTTGAGAAAAAAAAAACTGCATTATAGTTTCTATTTTGCATTTTTTAAATTTTTAATGGAAGTTTACTTCATATATGCAGGCAGAGAGCCTCAACATAAGTAGAGATGTATCTGGAGAAGGTGTCCAGCAAGCTTTACTAAAAATGCTTGAAGGCACAGTATGTTGTCTCAGTCAGCTGTTTATTATCACAAAATATAATGATGTTTTACAGCTTCAAATTTTCTGTCTATCTATTTTAATAAATAATTTGAGTTTATACTTATGTGCAGATAGTTAATGTACCAGAGAAGGGTGCAAGGAAACACCCTCGTGGTGACAATATTCAGGTCAGGAAGATAACTTTTTCCCTTCAAATTTTAGAACTTAATTTTTTCACAAACTTTGTTGTGGTGGTGGTTTGGTCTTAAAGAAAGGAACTTTGTATCTTACTGTAGATAGATACAAAAGATATCCTGTTCATATGTGGTGGTGCTTTCATTGATCTAGAGAAGACAATATCAGAAAGGTTAGATTCCATATTTTTTGAATTCCCACAAGAAAAAAATAGTATTTCGTATTTCAGTACACCTATTGTTGGACTTGCCTGACATATCCCATGAAATAGACGGCAGGATTCATCAATTGGTTTTGGTGCACCAGTGCGCACAAATATGAGATCTGGTGGTTTAACCAATGCCATGGTCACATCTAACCTATTAGAATCGGTGAGCAATAGCCTTTGCTATAATTAATGACTAGTTAAGCAATAACACAATCCATATGCTGTTTAAAAGATTCTAAGCTACTAGTTGAAAATTTCTGCTTGGATGTTTCTCATATTATATTCAGTTGTCTTGCTACACCTCCATTTCTGACATATATTAAGACTCAGAAGAAACTAGTAAATATTATTGTGTACTAAGTTAAGACCAAAATTCCTTTCACTGAGGCATGTATCTGCATGGATTGCTAGGAAGATATTCTTTTGAATTTGGATATTGGTTATTAGATCTCCCTCAAGTTTGGAAAAAATATCATCTTCTTACTAGATCACATTATTTTTATAGGTAGAAAGTGGTGATCTTATAGCATATGGTCTTATTCCAGAATTTATTGGTCGGTTCCCTATTCTTGTTAGTTTGGCTGCTCTGAATGAAGATCAGCTGGTTCAGGTACCTAAATTGATTTGAAACATCTAACTTAAATTTATTTTATGTTTATCTTACGTGCCTCATTTTTTCATTTATAAACAAAATAAATTTGATAAATTTAGGTCCTAACAGAGCCAAAGAATGCTCTCGGCAAGCAATACAGGAAGTTATTTAGCATGAACGATGTAAGTTTGTTATCATAACAATTGTGTTGATAACATGTGGGATATAGAGGTTTAACAAATTAAGATAACTATGCTTTTCAGGTTAAATTACATTTCACTGATGGTGCACTTAGGCTGATAGCCAAGAAGGCTATGGCCAAAAACACTGGTGCAAGAGGACTACGGGCTATATTAGAAAATATACTTATTGATGCTATGTATGAGGTATGCATGCTTTGGCTCTTAATATCAATATATATTGTATTTATGCAATTATGCTTACATAGTTACTACTTTGCAAATCTACTCTTCTAGAAAATGCCAATGCTGACCCCACCACAAGCACCAAATCATACTTGTGCAGCATGAGCTAGAAATAGAACGCTTTGGCCCCTGATGTAACTATCCTGAACCAAGTTGATTAGTTGAATTTGTTATACATCATTTTGCACTCATATTATTATGATTGCCATGTTACCTCCATCTTTTTGGGAAAGGTTCTGAAAAGAGCAAAAAACTTTTGTAAAATGAGGTGCTTGGAAGTGGTATGACAAATTTCATTAATTCCTTGATCCATCTAGATAAATATGTTTCTTTTGCAAATGTTCAGAAATAGTACTTATGCAAAACCCAAAAGGTTGGTCGTTGAAGTAATTAAGTATATACGATATTTTTATGTAGATACCAGACACAAAAGTAGGAGAAGAGAAGATAGATGCTGTTGTAGTTGATGAAGAGGCTGTTGGTACAGCTGAGAGGCCTGGTTGCGGGGCCAAAATTCTGCGTGGGGATGGCGCACTGGATCAGTACCTCAAATACACAAAGACCAAGGATCAAGTGGTATGTGTGGTCAATGTTGATTTCTTTTCCATACTGGTCTCATACATACCAAAAACAAGAAATTAAGATGAACATTAAAATGAGTTAAAAGGCCACCATCAAAAATTCTTTTTACTAATGGGGTAGCTGCTATGTCAGCATGTGTCCCCACCATTCCCAATTGGAACTTTGATTTGCTATCCAGAGAAAAGAAAGATGAAATACTAGAACAAATCTGAAGGCAAACTTCCTCTTTTATTCCTAATTTACATGGTGCAATTCTAAAGCTGTGTACATTTTATCATTTTGTTTATCAAAGGTTATGATTGGAGCTGAAAGTGATTCAGAGAGAGAAGCTGAGATTGCTACAAGAGCTGCGAGCATTTGAATGTGTTGAATAACAAGTGTATTGTTGTAAAATATCCCATTATTATTTGTAAGATGAAATCAATGTAAAGAAAGTGTATTTGCCTTGTAAAAGAAAGACCTTCTCTGAATGAGATCAGAGAAGTAGATCCTCGCTAATTTTAAAAATAGCTCAGCATAAGTAGGACAGCTAGTGCCCCCCTGACTTTGTTAAAGTAATGTGCAGCAATAATCAATTGAATTTTCATTCAGTCCATATATGTTCATCATCTGTAGTATGACACTAAAAAGATATTACATCTGAAAATCTGATCAATAAAATGTCATGTACATTCCAATTATCTGTTAACGACAATATCTGTCATCATATATCATTGTTTTGTTTCTGTAAGACAAATTGTTATGATAAGAAAAGCACTCGCCCTATAAATCATTTATTGTCTTTGTGCTTTTGCTGGTGACGTTTCTTTCATTTTACTGTACAAAAAGGCAACTGTCAAATGTATATATCAAATAGTCCAAGAGATGAAAAGAGTTGTCGATGCAATGCCGTTGCTACAAAAACAATCTAGCAGATCTTTTTCTGATTTTTTTTTTTTCAGCCAGTAACTAAACCATAATTAGAAAAACATTAAAGGCATTAAGGGCATTAAAACTCACATAGTAGACACAAAATAGGAACTGGATCAAGATTTTCTGGCAAACGTCACGTTGCACAGAACTAGCATTCGAACGATTATTATCTTCTCAAAAGTAGATTACATAAGATATTATGTTTTCGGTAACAAGGAACACCAGTAATTAATGGTAGAATGTTCAGAATATAATTCTGAAGTGCCATTGACTTAACTGTTGTGTTCCATACAACACATGCATATAAAGATTTAGACCATTATGCAGGATTTATGCATTTCCGTTTACTTTAAAAGGACAAGAAGCTAATCAAACTTGTAGTGTTTATCGACACCGACAGATACATCCCAGGTGCAGCTCATGCCTTTAGGAAACACCACCAAATCTCCCGCCTCTATCTCCACATATTCATTGTTGTGGCCCTCCGGATACACCTTCACTTTTCCTTCAAGGAGGTAGCATGTCTCTTTTGCGCTGTAAGTCCAAGGAAAATTGCTCGGGGGACATCCCCACCTGTTTGTTTGATTAGTTAAAATTGGTAACTTAGCTGATGAACAATTGAGGTAAATGAAGAACAATGCATTAACAAATTTAGGCTTTTGTCCATATTTTCTAGAAGATGGGCAATCAAAATAGATCGACTATGGAAAGTAGGAGATAGGCAATTGAAATAACAACATAATGAACAAGTAACAAGTTACACAGCTACTTGTCACTACTAAAAAGTTACTACGGTTGCTTTTTACATTTCAGTCCTAAGGTGACATTTAGTTGTACATCAGTTTCTATGTCAATCTTTTGCAAATGAGCCTTAAATCAACAAAAAATTGAAAGCATATTTAGTTAGACTATCAAGTATCAACTCAAGACTAGTAATTTAATAATCAAGAAGCGTTCTAAATTTCACATTAAAAAAATGGGTATACCTAACGTGTCAGTTATTTCATGGACAGTAATAGAAACTTCATTATTATCGTTCAGGAACAAAAGTAAATTCAACTCAACGACCCAATTCTAATATAGGTTCCTTCTTCATAATCAACAAATAATCTTAATTTCTTATCAGAAAGCATATTATAATAGAAACATGCCCATTGCACAAGTTATGATATTTTGGGAAATCAATTTAGAAGAAAATTCAGAATTAATTTAGTCAATTTAGAAATCGGTTGTACGTTTGTGAAGAAACAGCAAAAACAAAGAATCAAATTTTCTAAAATTTAAAAGAAAAATGGAAACGTACTTGGGCCATTGCCTAACACCAAGTTCACTAAGCCTAGACTCAGGAGGGTTCTTCTCAACTATAACACCAAGCTTCTCAGTAGCCATTGTTTGCGCTCTTGCTCTCACCAACCTGACACTTCTATTTTTCGATTTGGCGTATAACGACGAAGTAGAAGAAGAGGAGAAGAGAACAGAGGCGGAGGAGGTGCGCTGTGATAAAACGGGGCTGGCCATTGGGCTTGACCTCTCCAACGATATTTCCTCTCTCTAATTTAGTTTCCTCTTTTTTGTTTGCTTCAGCCTTTTCTATTTTTCAGGCATAAACTTAGTAGTGTGTAATTTTATGGCCCACTCATTTCTTATCTTCTTCAACCTCAAACAACTGGAATTAAGGGATTTTGGGATTGTCCCCAAAATTCCTGCTCTTTCACAATTTCATTTTACAATTTTGCAATTTCTGTGGACCAGCAGGTGTCATAACTTCCTCTTTTGGCACATCACACATCATTCTCACTGCCTAATTGCAATAAAATAAGGGGGTTTCGTTTAGTAAAAAAATGTATTAAATTTCTAATCCACTCTAACAAGTCAGAATATAAGGGGTTTGATTTTTTTTTTTTTTTTAACAGAGGGATTCAAGCTGAAAATTGTAATGAAAGTTGCTATAATTTGACATAAAGAAATTATGACATAAAACTTAGTGTCAAGGCAGGACACAAATATTCTCTGAACCATTGATCGTGAAAGAGGAATATAGCTCAAATTATACCTGAAAAAGAAGAATAATATCATCTAAGGTTCAAAATTTCAAATAGACCATTGAGAGCCTACTTGTTTCATCAAAAAAAAAAAAAAAAAAAAAAAAAAAAAAAAAAAAAAAAAAAGGGTTCAAATAGAAGTCCAAAGGATGAATTTCCCTGTAGATTACTCAACTTTATCTTCCTAAAGGCCTAAATATTTCATGTCACTCAACTTCCATTATGAGATTTTTAGTAACTGAACTTCAATCGCCCCGAACTAGAGCATTACCTTTATAAATTGGTAAGTTATAAGCTTTTCCACATAGATCTATTCAATTTAAGATGTGAAGCTAATTATTAATGACAACCTCTGAGAATTTTTATTTTAATATTTTCAACAACAAATAGCAGATAATTTAAGAAAAATTGTGAGACTACTTGTTCACTAGTGAAGTTTTTGGCCAACTATAAGTTTAAAAGCTCATTAGTTGAGAACAATTTAGAACAAATTTATAGTTTCTGTAATTAATTAAAAATGGAGGTAATGCTCCTACTTGGTATGATTAACTTTGAGTGACTAAATTCGATGAATAATTGTTGCATAAACAAGCACAGTTAGTGGAATGGTTTGTGATCTGACATGAAATTTACCCATTTAGGAAGCATTACTTTTCAAAATTATGATCAAGTTTCAGGCTTACCAAGACGAGCGCCCCAAATTCCAAGATTATAGTTAGTAGAGTTAACATTTTATTATGAACCAGTCAAACAAAATAGAATTACTAAAGGAAAGAAATAAATGCACGCATAATCAATTGAATTTCGTTCAGTCCATATATGTTCATCGTCTGTTGTACAAACACTAATAAGATATTGCATCTGATCAATCATTTGTATTATCATAGATCAATATTTTGTTTCTGAAACGAGTTTGTTATGATAAGAGAAACGACTCGCTCTGTAAATCATTTATTCATCTTTGTGCTATTACCCTGACGTTTTCTTTCATTTTACTGTACAAAAAGGCACCTTGACCTGGCAAACGTATATGCCAATCAACACACTAGATGAAAAGAGTTAATGATGCAATGTCGTTGCTTCAAAGCATTCAGCAGAATTTTTTCAGCCGGTAACTACATCACAAGTAGAAAAATCATAAAGACATCAAAAGTTCAAAACACACATACTAGACACAAGGAGCAATATCCAGATTTTCTGTCAATTTTCACATTGCACAGAACTAGTATTTAAAGAATTATTAAATGCTCGACAACACGTGCATAAGATCTATGTTTTTAGCAACAAGGAAACACTGGTAATTAGTGATAGAATGTTCAGAACATAATTCAAGTGCTATTAACTCAACTGCTGTGTTTCATACAACACAGGCATATACGAATTCAGACCATTATACAGGATTTATTCATTTAACTCGATATGAAAGGAAAACAAGCTAATCAAGCTTGTAGTGCTTGTCAACAGCAACAGATACATCCCAGCTGACACTCATGCCTTTAGGAAACACCACCAAATCTCCAGCCTCGATCTCCACATATTCATCGTTGTGGCCATCCACATACACACTTCACTTTTCCTTCAAGGAGGTAGCATGTCTCTTTTGTGCTGAAAGTCCAAGGAAACTTGCTTGGCTGACATCCCCACCTATTTGTTTGATTAATTAAAATTGAAACCGTTTTAAAGCTCATTAACAATTGAATAAAAAAAAAAACAGCATCGACAAACGTTTGTCCATATTTTCTAGAGGTAGCTCCAAGCTCGAGGCTTTCCCCTAGCAATTGCATTAAATCAAATGTTAAGTGTAAAATATAGATTTTCTTTGGATACTAGGAGATGGGCGATTGAAATAATAATATTATGAAAACTAACAAAGAAAATTCACGCTACTAAAAAGCCACTTCGGTGTCTCCTTTACATATCAATCCTAAGGCTGGGCTCTTGCAGTTGTACATCACTTTCTATGTCAATTACTTTGGTTGCCTTTACATATCAATCCTAAGGCTGGGCTAGCATTCAAATGTACATCACTTTCAATGTCAATTGTTTGAAAATAAACTTTTCATTAACAAAAATAGAATAATGTAGTTGCATTATTATAAAAAACCACTTGTTGCCTTTACATAAGAGTCCTAAAGCTTTGCTCTTGTTGCAATCAGTTTTACATCACTTTCTAACTCAATTTTTTGCAAATAAAACTTTCATCGAGAAAAATAATGTACTTGCACTGTGAAACATATGTAATATAAATCGAGTTTAAATATTCTGGAGCAAAAATGATCTTCAAACTTTGACTTAAATTGCTATGTTCTTTGCAAGTCTCTTTATACACTAGTGGAAAACTGGAATATAACCACATTTAGGACTACAAACACACTTTTCACAATACAATCACTCTGACTCTAATGCTTTATCACTGAAGAGCTGATGAATTCAGTGATCTCCTTCTTTTCTCACAAGAGATCTCACTTATAATTCTAACACGCTCTCAAAACTCAAAGTAATAGTTTAGTAAGCAAATAGTTTCAAATTTTCAGATTCAGAAAATGGATAACCGATAGTTCTGTCACTTCAGGGACAGTAACAGAAACTTTGTTATCCTTCAGGAACTAAAGCGGCTTTAACTCACCAACCCATTTCTAATATGATCCCTCTTCATAATCAACAAATAATCTTAATTTGTTCCCAGAAAACATTTCTTTTAATAATGATCCCAAGTTATGATATTTTGGAATTTCAGTTTAATTAGAATAATTCAGAATAATTTTAGTTAAGATTCTATTAGTTTGGTAACTTTGTGGTTCAGAAATGGGTTATACATTTGTGAAGAAGACAACCCAAAAAGAATAAAATTTTATAAAATTTAAAAGAAAAAAGAAAACGTACTTGGGCCATTGCTTAACACCGAGTTCAATGAGCTTAGTCTCAGGAGGGTTCTTCTCGACTGTAAAACCCAGCTTCTCTGTCGCCATTGTTTGCGCTCTTACTCTCACAACCTGACACTTCTATTCTTTTATTTGGTATATAACGAAGAAGAAGAAAAAAGAGAATATAACAGAGACGGCGCTGGCCATTGGGCTTTGGGCTTGGCCTGTCCAACGATATTTCCTTTCTAGAAATTAGTTTCCTCTTTTTGTTTGATACAGCCTGTTACTTTTTGTTAGTTTCAAGCTTGGTGGTTGTAAAAAGTAAATTTGTGGCCCATCCATTTCAAGTCTTACCTCAAACAGATGGAGTTTTTGGGAGTTTTGAATTGTCCCAAAATTCCTGCGCTTTCACAATTTTATTTTGCAATTTTACTATTTCTGTGGACGAATTGGTGTCACAACTTCCTTTTTGGTACATCACACATCACTCTCACTTGCGAAATGCAATAGAATAGGTGGTTCAATATAGTAAGAATGTATTATTACGGTTCCATGTTGATTATCACATATAACAGGTCAGAACCAATCAGTTCGATTACCATTTTGAGATCAAGAGTCGTTGTACATTCTTTTAATCCATAACTACAAATAACTGTAAGCCAACAAAAAGAAACAGAAATATAGCCATATATCAATCCCAAGGCTGATCACCTCAATTCAAACATCATGCTGACTCATTTTGCACTAGAAACAATAGCAAACACCAAGCATAAAGAGAAAGTAGGAACATGGTTATCACAAGTCTCATCTTTTTGCATTTGATCAAACCCTTATCAACACAATGCAAACATCTCAACACAGCTGACCTCTCGAAAGGCCATCGGGGAAAGAAAATACAAGTAATGCTTGTATTTACATCATCTGCAGAATCATCATGGATTTCTTCTAATAAAGACTAGTTGCGAAGGTGTCAAGCTCGTCTGCCAGAAAAGAAGTATAGAAAAAGGAATTAAGCAAATAACAACGTAATGTAATTTTACTGCAGGATCCATAGATTTTCTTTTGTTTCTAATACTACTATAAACGTATACAATTCTACTGATGACACGCTGGATTCAGTGCACCAAAAAACTGTGCTTAGGCAATCTGAGTTATTTGCTTGGGGAAGAGAATTTGAACTGTTTGTATTTTGGATAAATGGATCAGACCCTATTTAGCAGCATGGTGCAGCAATGGATTTGATTCACTGGTAGAAAGGAGGGTTCATTTGCTGATGTTACAATTTAAGCTGAAAATGCAATGAAGGTTGACATAATTTTATGTAAACGAAATTATGACCTAAAACTCAGTGTCGAGGCAGGACACAAATATTCTCTGAACCATCGATCGCGCAAAAGGAATATAGCTCAAACTATACCTGAAAAAGAAGAATAATCTCATCTAAGCTTCAAATAGTAGTCCAAAGGATGAATTTCCCTTTAGGTAACTCATCTTTACCTTGCTAAAGGCCTAATGTTTCATGTCACTCAACTTCAATTTATAAGATACTAGTCACTGAACTTCAATTGACCTGAGCTAGCATACCACTTCCATTCTAAATTGGTAACTCAAGCTTTTCCACAAAAATCTATTCAATTTGACATGGAAGCTAATTATTTAATTATGACAACTTCTGAGATTTTTTTTTTAATATTTTCACAAACAAATAGCAGATAATTATAAGAAAGTTGTGAGATTATATGTTCGCTTGTGAAGTAATTGGCCGAATATAAGTTTAAAAGCTAATTAATTGAGAACAAATTTATAGTTTCTGTAATTAAATTTAAAATGGAGGCAATGCTTCTACTTGGCTAAATTAAAGCTGAGTGACTAAAGTTCCATGAATAATTATTGCATAAACAAGCACAGGTAGTGGAAAGTTGAGTGCTCTCTCATGAAATTAACTAGTTATGAAGCATTACTGTTTAAAAAATTAATGCTCAAATTTCAGGCTTACCAAACGAGCGCCCCAAATTCCAAGACTATAGCTAGTAGAGTTAACAGTTTATTATGAACCTGTCAAATAAAATAGAATTAACAAAAGAAATAATTACAATGTATGCAATTTCTCTTTCTGTTCTGGCCCAATTACCAAATTCAAAATTATTGTCATACAGCATGAACAAGCTGCTGTTGAAAATAAGTTGTTTGGTTAAACTTACCCTATAAGTTGATGAAATGATGAATGAAAAGTTTTAGACATATTGATACAATTTTAATGTAATTTATTTTAGTAATGTATCCTCATCTTATATTTTCTGCATTTGAAAATAACTGCCACTTTGTGTTTGTGACATGATGATGACAATCAGCTGCCTGATCTTCTAGTACTGGCTCAATAGTGACTGCCAATTAGCTCATATCTAATAAGTACTATAAATATTAACTTTCGCAAAGGTGTGAGGTTTTATAATTACCAAGCATTATTGTATTAACAATTATTGGACGATTAATTTACTGACTTAATAAAAGGTCCAATTGGACCGAAACTTAAAGCGCGGAGGACTAATTCAATCAAAGAAAGTCCAGTTTTCTTGACTGAAAAGTGGAATAGTTTTTTGGTATTGTGGGGTCCGGAATTGGGGGTTGTTAAACCACAAATTTTTCCAAGGGAAAAAGTGAACCTAATGCAATAATTAGGTGCTAAAATCAGACTCCGTTCATAAACTTTATAAAAAGGGTTAAACATACATCAAACCAAAAATTTACTATTACTTACATAGAGAGCGCAAAAAAGGGATATTATTAGGCTGGCAATGTAAATAGCAGTTGCATAAATGCGCACAGGATCAAGCATCATATCTAGTTGTCTTTTTGGGCCTATCAGAAATGCTGTGCTGCCACCAAATTAATCCAAACAAAGACTACATCAGCTCACATATAATAGAACATTTAGCATAAAGGGCTGAATTTGAAAGGAAGAATCACCACAGATTCCTTTATGAATATAATATACCTTAAATCCCATAAGAAGGTAAAAACTCCAGCATTATTATTTCTATCAAAAAGAATCTGAGAAATAAATAACTGGTAACTAGACAAAAACATATACAGACCTTCCAAGTGCCAGCAAATTGCCGAAAGTAAATGTTATCCCAAATTTTATTGGATTGAAGAACACGATCATCGACTGCAAGTTAAATTAAAATAGAAGTGAACTTGTGCACCATAAATTGGGAGCGAAATTATGCATCTATATTTACAGGACACAAAAATTGTGGCTAACTGTTAAACACTCATTAAAACAATTCTATGCCAAAATGTGACAGGCACTTGATGTTACTTTCTGGTATGTGAAGCAGCACAACTGATTGAAATTTGTCAATTGTCGAGATGCTGCATTAATTGTTATTTTAGTCTTTCTAATACCAAAAATTGATTAGAAAGCAATGTCTACAAAAATGTATTAAACTTACCAGAAGTACACATGCTATCCCAGAAACAAAGCAGATGGCAAAACCATAGAGCCTCTGTTCAGGATTAAGAAGAAAAAAGATATAAATAAAACACAAATAAGTTCGACTAGGAATCCAGATCTACAACAATTGGTGCCGCCAGATCTCTAATAAGGTAGCTAAAAAGGAACTGGAAAGGAAGGCAGCTAATTGAGACAAAGGTAGAGATACTGAAGAGAGAGAAGGAGAGTTACCTGAGTAGTGGTAAGAGTACACTGGCGATTGAAATCGTCGATGAAAGAGGAAGACTCTTGGGGCACGGCGGCCTCCTCATCGACCTCCATTCCCACCAGCATCTTTGCTCTCTCCAGTGCTCTGCTCATCGTATCCATTCTTCTTCACCTCTGAGGCAAAGAGAGAGAGACGGTATTGGCGGTGGTCTGTTGTTGTCAGTTGAGGTCAGGTGAGGTCTGGTCTGGTACTCTGGTAGAGAAGAGACCTTGAAATGAATTTACACAAATAAACTTGGGTTGTGGGTTCACTGCCACTGCAAGTGGGGTCCAGAAAACTTTCCTCCCTACTGAAACAGAAATTGTTTACACAAATGGATTAATGGATCCGTTTTAAATGGCGGTCCGATCATATCCGGACCCGGGAGTGACCGTGCGCCGATGGATCTGAAGATTTATGTGGGAGAACAAAATATAGTCTTCAGGTTTAGGCCCAATTTAGCCCACATTTTAATTGGACCAATTGCACGGCCCACACTGTAGCAGAAAAACAGAACCTTTTTTTTAAAAAAAAAAAAAGTGAAAATGAAGAAGAGATTCAAAAGAGTATTGATGCAAAGTTGACACCCGAATTTTTAATAATTAATAATTTTTATATGCGACAGTCTGGTAAGAAATCAAATTATATTCTTTTGTTTGTCTTCTAGATGCTTGGGCTTGTTCAACGAAAATTTTGTTTTGACTTATAATTCTTCCGTTTTGAAATAGCTGCCACGATATAAATTCTCCTGATCTCATGTTTCCAACACTAAGAAAATTTTGATTTTACCTTTTTGATGAATTTCATTTGCTTCCGACGAAAGAAAGAGAAATTATGAATGTAACGTCCAATGAAAAGGACAAACACCATTGATTCTTGCTACAGTCCAAGTGTAAGAGTGTTTGATACCTGATGATCCTATAAAACGCAGTAGTCGGACACGTAATTTGTGTATTTTTCCACAAATATGCTTTTACGTGTCAAATGAGTGATAACGGACAGCCCAAACCAAGCATCATGGCAAACATTTTGGTCTTTGTGAAAAATCTCTTATGCTAATATTAATGCAAATTAAACTCGTGACAGCTTATAAACATGTTAAGTGCGAACAAAAAAAAAAGGAAGGAAAAAAAAAAAAAACTCTTATGCATTATACCCAAACCATTCAAAACTTGTGAAGGCTTATAAACATGTTATGTTAAGTGTGAAAATGGAACTTAATTCTTATGATGTTTCATATCATTAGATTAGGTGATGAAATTTTACAAGATATATCATTTCTTAGACTAAGTTATAAGAATTTTTTAAGATATATAACATAAGCAAGAGTATGTTATTTCTTACAAATTGACTACTATTCATTGGAATGGATTCTATAAACTTCATGTACTTCATAAATTGTGGTGATATTTAATGAAATGATCACGAAAATGATTTTCATGGTTGGCATGTTATTCGAGACATTTATGTGGCTCTTCCGAGCAAATGAGTATAAATGAAATTGCATGTGAAATATGATAGTATGCACACTCAAGCCAACCTTGAGGACGGCTCGGTGGAATCTCTCGTTTGAAAAAATAAATATTTGATAAAACGAAAAACATATTATTTGATATTTCGTTGCATTTAATTTACAAAACATGTGATGTGAATATTCCATTGCATTAAATTAGAACAACACGTGATTGACATTTTGTTGCATTAAATTAGAATAACATGTGGTTTGATATATATTCAGTTATTTGTAATTATTGAAAGTGCGTGTTTCTTTATAAACCCGTACTGAGAAGCGATATTTTTCTCACCTCGTATTATTCATAATTTTTTTAAAAAAAAAGAATTTTGTAACTGATTAAATCAGGTCTGGACTCTGTCTAGGATACGGTGCCGTCATGATGTCTAGGATATACATCTTACTTTAGGTTTTATTAATTCTTAAACATTATAGTTAAAATTATTTTTTTTTATGAACTTGTATAAATTTGATCTTATAGTCATTAATGATGTGGTAGTTTATAATAGCTATTGATATTGCATATATTTTCTTGACCGCCTTGCATGATTAATTAATTGTCAGGGAGGTGACAACAGTATATCATTAATTAGGCTATTTTTTTTTTTTACCAAATATTATTATTTATTTGAAGAAGAATAACCCAACATGAAATATCTTTTTTCCGTTTCAGCAGATTTTGAAAATGTTCCCTCTAAGAAAAAAAAATATTTGACGAAGTCACTTATCAAATGTATTAGACTTCATGATCGCATTACATCATTAATTAATTTGTAATTTCATGCTTTATAGGATTTGCATGGCATAAAATTAAAGATGAAACAGGGGGCTCTGATATGTTGATTTCAGATTTATTCAATAATTCAACCGAGGGACCCACATATGAAACCAAGTGGGGGCGAGGACTTGTCCACATGTGAAAATGGAACTTGTCATATTTGTAATTTATTTTGACATATTTTGATCCAGCGGTAAAATGCAATGAGTACCATTCACTTCAGAAACATTTCAAATAATATTTATGAAAATACAAAAGCATATCTTTTTATTTTAAGGTGCTAAGGAACGTGTTACGAAATTAAAAAGAAAATTATAATTATAAAAATTCTAAACTAATTATTGGTATATATGGAGATATCACATTAAATCAAGACATAAATTGCGCCGACAAGGGTCGATCACATATATAGGAAAAGAGGGGAAAAATGCATGTAATTAACTGTGGCAAATTGAAAAATGTATACTCCTTTGGACATAATAAAGTTAATAAATGTCAGAATCTCAGACCAAAAAGATGTTAACAGTTGGAAAACTTAATTTACCGAAAGATAAGTACGCTGTTTCAGTTTGAGATGTCAAATGTCAGTCTATTTTATATTCCAAAAAATACGACTATTTAACCACAACTGGGGGCCTTTTACCTTTCCACTTGTTCATATATGATGAATATATTTAATTAAATTGTTATTTGTGAGAGAAATTTAAGCGGTGTATTAGCAGACAACGTAGAATAATAACGAACCAATTAATTATCATGGCAAAAAAAAAAAAAAAAAAAAGTCAATGTTGAAAGCTCAAACTTCAAAGAAAGAGAGATTGAACATATTATTATCTCACACCATGTCGAAGCAAATTAATGAATAAATGTTATTTTCCATTATTATGATAAGTACATGTGTGTATGCATGCATGTGAATACTTAAGTGTTTTTTTTTTTTTTTTTTTTTTTTTTCTGTTAGTACTTATAGGTTTGTACCCATTGCTGAACTTAGTAACATAGAAAAAACAAAACATACTAGAGTAATTTTAGGTTAATTATGTTTCTAGATTTTCTTTGTCAATGAGATTAACAAAATCTATACCAGATTAATCTTTTTTTTTTTTCCCCATGAAGTCCAATTTGCCATATGGATTCAGGTCTCTTGAGGTTTAAAAGAGAAAACTTGATGCCAAAGACTACGATAAATTCCTATCTAATTAAGACCTACTTTACCCAAAAATAAAAAAAAATGATAAAAAGTAATTTCCTCAATATTAACAAAAAAAGGGAACCTACTGTATAAGAAAAAAATTGTAGGCCTAAGATAAGAACAGAAAACATAATCGTTTTTGTTTTGCAATACGTGATACATGACCAATAACAAATATATTTGATAATCGTAACAAACCCCACTACACTCGTCAAAATCAAAATATTGTAGATAGTTTCATATAATTTAAATAGGCAGTATATTAAATTTACTGTAATTTGAAAATGAATTTTCCACGAGAAATTGAAATATATGATATATATAGCCTTTTTTTTCCCTAAATAACACAATTGAATTTTATCAGCATATAATTATTATTTATTAGCATCGATCAAGTGGATTTCTTAAATTGTACCAAGTCTGACGTTCAAGCTTTCAAACGTTCTAAATTACAAAACAACTTTCTTTCGGTATTTTTTTTTCCTTGCAGCCAACGTACGAGACCAATTTTCATTGTTAACTTATTAAACTCGATCATTAAAGATTCGGGACAACAAGGAAGTAGTGTTGCAATCTGACGATACCATAAGTCAAAATCGTTATTCAAGTTCCGTGCCAAATTAAAAAAAAAAAAAAAGAAGACCTTCAGAGAATAGCCATTTTTTGGAATCAAATTCCAAAAAGAATTTAACTTCTGCAGAAATGCTTCAAATTAATATTCTGTACTTCGGAAAAGGAAAAAAAAAAAGTCAATCTAATTCACTGTACATTTCCTTGGAAAATATATGTTTGATAGTGGAAACCCCATGTCCATTCGATAAAAATTTCCTACCTACTTCACGGTTGCAGACTTGCAGGTCGGCACATACAAAACCTTGTTGCAAAAAAATTGTGCTACACAATAATCTGCAGACAAGGTGCAACAGAGGAACAAAGCTGGAATTGGAAGAAAAAATAAATGGAGTGACGCAGCTTTTACTTTTTAGTTTTGACTTGAGAGAGACAGCACAGAATCTCCGCCAATAAAATGGCCGCCAAGCAATCGCAATAAGCAGCTCGTGCAACTCCTTATATTATTCTTTCTTATACAACATTAAGTCAAGTCACATGACTTGAATTTTGACACCCAACGACAGTTACACTTGTGATTTTATATATATACTGAGTTAAACTACCTAGCTACCTCGGATGGTCTCTCGTACTAACTCGGCAACTTCACTAAAAGTATCTAGCTATCTAAATTATTAATTAATTCGGATAAAGTGTCAATCAAAATACAATTAAATGACAATTATATAATAAAGCCAGATGGAATTGTTATATAACTAAAGTAACAATCACATGCATGCAACGGGTTTTAACTTCGACTAGGGTTGGACATCGAGCTTTGCTCGATACAGTATTTTTTACATAATTTGAAGTGTGATTTTTATTATATATTTTTTTTATATATGTTAATAATAATGTGAATATATAATTAAAATGTCAATATCAATATGTTTTAGGAAATTATCAAATCAGTTATTGAAAATAGATTATAACAACAAAATGTCGGCTTATTTAAATAAGATACGATGAGAAATGGAAAGTTGGTTATCATTTAGGCATATATCATTTAAAATGGAAAGTATAATTATATAACTAAAGTAACAATCACATGCATGCAACGGGTTTTAACTTCGATGTGTATAATTGATTAATAATTAATTATCAAACAAAACTGTCCACTTCTCAGTCAAATATGCTTTAAGACAATACATAGTAGGTTCGGTTGCCACAACTTTTTGGTCCTTACAAATGCCACAAGTTCTATATTTTATGAATAATTTTAAAATTTTAAAAAAATTCAAACTTCAAATCTGAATTGTTGATCTTATTTAATTTAAGGCGCGATGTATTTTCATATAATTTTTGCAAAATGTGGTGTTAATTTAATACTTTTTATAAACAGACCTTACAAGAGGTAATGATAGCAATAAGTATCACATCTACTCTTATACATGTGTAACCATATGGCAGTAAGGAAATGTGAGATGCTTGTGAATAAGGTCTGTTTATAAAGTGTAGTGATAGTGATAGGCTTAATTTTTGTGAAATTTAAAAGCTTGCTCTCTAGCAATGGTGAGATGCATAAAAAAAGTCGTTCGTCCGATTGCATGTAAACAGACCTTATATTATAGGCCTTTGTGCTGTCCGATCGCATGCCTAAGACAAGGAAAAGTAGTAGGATAGCCAATCTCTACGTATAAGATTTTAAATTTCATTTAAACAATTAAATTCCAACAAAATTTCCGGTTCCTAAGATGGGGACAGGTAGTAGGTATGAAAAACACTACCAATCCAGCTTGTTATAAATACTTCATTTGGCATCCTCCTGCAATCCATCAACCCGACAATCTTATCACCTCGTACAAGAGAGGATTAAAGAAAGTAAGAGGTGATCAGAAAGCGAAAAAAATAATAATAAAAACCATCACAGTTCATACACATCATCATTATTATTTTTTTCTATTTCAAATGGCTAAAGTGGAAGTGCATGATATTGTAATTGTTGGAGGAGGCATCGGTGGCCTCGCTCTTTCCCTTGGTCTTCACAGGTGAACAATTTTCCTTTTTCTTTTTTAATTTTTCCTGTTAGTGAACTTCTGATTTTCTTATACGAATGTTACAAAGTTTTAAAAAATTCACGTCAAAAACAACTTCAGTTCAAAAGAAAGTGTTAAAAGTTTCTTCATGTAGCTAGTTCATCTAAAAAAAATTATATTAATTAAGCATATAAATATGAGTTAATCATGTATCATTATCAACTTTTATCATTGTTTTTTTTAATATACATATTGGAATAAATAGTAACTTCGTATAGTGGAATCTAAAACTCATAATTGTCCAATTTTCTATTCAGTGTGTTATGATCAATATTCCTGCTGCATGTATTAAATTTTGGATGAGTAGGAGTAAGATATTATTTGAATAAACCTTTTAATCTAGATTAAAGAGCGATCTAAAATGGACTCAAATAAAGAAAAATATTTTGAATCAGAGACCGAGTAAACTATTACTTCAACATTTTGGTTGGGAAATTTTTCGGAAGAGAAATATTTATAACCAATTAACGTTTAATGAGTTATATTACTTTGGAAATTAATATTAAAATATGGAATGGAAAATAATAAGAAGTTAATTAAAGCCATGAAGAGAAGACTCTAGACAATAAATATTTTTTTATTTTTAAGACATCATCTAAATTATATTTTCTATTTTCAAAATATATAGACTTATAGATTTTTAAGCATTTGGAATAACACTTTTATTGCAACTAGCTAATTCTACTATTATTCTCAAACCCCAAAGTCCAAAACACACGCTGAAGTACTAATGATTCGTTCTGTACATATGGATCCTAATACATCGTAATTTCAATGTCGTCCATATGTTTTGGTACGTAATACATGAAGTCACTTTGGGTTATTACTTATTACTAAGTAATGTGTTGTCACTTTGGCGCTATATTCCGCCAACTAAATGATTCCTGGTTTGATTCACGAAGAGAGCATTTATTTTTAAATTTTTTTTATAACAAAATTGTTAGTTTCAAACCAACTTTGAAAAAAAAATTAAAAAAAATACACCACATAATTATTGTGATAGAGGGGAAAATAGGGTTATTAAATAAATTCGTTCTCTACATTTTCTTTTTGAAAGTATCTTGATCTACTATAAAATTCATGTAGAAGCAATAAAAAGTTAATACATAAAGCATGTCATTTTTGCACAATATATGCAATCACTCTTTTGGATCCTTTTCATTTCTTTCATCTTGACTGGTAATCAATGTAACCTTTGCATTTCATTGGTCTTGACCAAACAGTATATACTAAGATCGAACTATCTCTGTCTCCTCTTTCTCTAGCTCAGGCATCGCACTTCAATTTCGTTACAGGGAACATATTGCGCATGCATTTAAACTTATATTGAAAAATAGCAAAGGCTTTTTCACTAGAATTTGCCTTTTGGGACCATTCCCTACTTTATTACTATATTTTCTCCAAGGAACACTTTTCTTTTTTAAGAGTGGAAAAAATTCAAATTTGTGTATAACACTTGATTAAATTAATTTGAATGGTTAGCTTCTAACATCGTCAAACTAACAGGAAGGGAATCAAGAGCTTGGTACTGGAAAGATCAAAAGTACTTAGATCAGAAGGGGCTGCTATGGGTGTGCATGGCAATGGATGGCACGCACTCGACCAACTCAAGGTCGGTACCGACCTGCGCAATTGTTCAATCGCTCTTACCGGGTAAGCAGTAATGTATGGTTAATTAATTACTATATGTGCTACAATCATCTCATCGTCAATAGAAATTTCTGCACCTTACGTTGATGCAAGACTAACTAGTTCTTCTTTTTCTCTATATAATCAAATGTAGGATGCACTATGAATATGTCAGCAAGGATGACAAGAACGTGAAAACCTACAGGTAAAAATATATTATATATGCTCTAATTAATTACATAACTCATAATTCATGTTTTTTTAATATGTGGAAATTAATAACAATTTTGATTTAAATCATGACTAGCATATACATTTCATGCCTACGTATTGAATATTTATAGGAGAGAATTGCGATGCCTAAGGAGAAAAGATCTCATTGAAACCTTAGCGAGGTATGTGCCAGCCGAACAAATGCGCTTTGGTTGTCAGGTTACTTCGTTGGATTTCGATCATAGAGAAAATTTGCACATTCTCACTACACGTGATGGTTCCATCATCAAAGCTAAGGTACAAATTGTTAATCAAATTGACGGTTGAACATGTCATAAGAAACCGAACTCGTAGAACTATAATTTTAAAAAAAATGTTTTACACTGTGTCATTGTTAATTTAGGTCCTTATTGGCTGTGATGGATTGTATTCGGTGGTAGGCAAAGCGTTGCAGCTTGCACCTCCCAAATACTTCCCGATATGGATAACACGTGGCTTCACGACGTACCCAGACGGCCACCCTTACGGGAATCACTTTCTGCGCCTCGCTACCCCTAACAATACAATTTTTGGCAGGCTCCCAATCGATGACAAAAATATTCATTTTTTCGTGACCCATTTCGATGCCCCAGCAGGTTAGCCAATTTATGTACAAACTAAGTTTCGCAATAGGAAAACAAACCAAAAAATGAATCAGGGGGAAAAAAAATATATACAAATACTATTTTAAGTTTCATGGATTTGATGGAAACCACTGCCATTTTATTTTTTTCTAAAAATAAGAGTTTAACGGATTTGTTTTGTATATATACAGGAGACATGACAGACCCTGAGGTTGTCAAAGAATATACATTGAATATACTGAAGGGGTCGCCGAGTGAGGTTATGGATGCAGTGACAAATTGTGACATGGACACGCTGAGCATGAAGCAGGCTGGCTACCGGTCCCCATGGGCTTTACTCAACCAAAATTTTAGGAAGGGCACAATGACAGTTGCCGGCGATGCCATGCATGTCATGGGACCATTTATTGGCCAAGGTGGGTCGGCTGCCCTTGAAGATGCGATTGTGCTCACTAGGTGCTTGTCAAACGCAATAAATGCACCTGCTGATGCTTCTTCTGACAAAAAATGGACTGAAAGGGTCGAAGATGCGATCGATTTGTACATCAAGGAGAGGAGGCCAAGGCTCATGAGGCTTGCCATTCAATCTTATCTTGTTGGAACTCTCCTCAGCACCAAATCATGGGTTGTGAAATTGGTAGTTATTTTTCTGTTGAGTGTATTCTTTGGAGGAAACAATCTCAATCACGCATTGTTTGACTGTGGAACAATCTAAATCCACTGGGTCAATCTACGTTTTTGTGTGGTTGTAGCTGTGTGGTGATCCGTAAGTATGACGTGAATAAAGGCCTTGTTAGGCTGTTAGAGGCTTTGTCAAGTATATTGGTGTCAAATTAATTGAGGAGTGTGAAATTGAATTACGGAAATACTGTTATACCAGTAAAGATTTTGGTAATATTCTTTTCTATTGTTTCCATATTTTTGATGTAATAAATTAATTGTTATATGAGTCATCTCATGACTTTTCTGTTGTCGAAATATTCAAAATTTGATTTTTATTTCTGTTGTAACATGGTAACAAAGTCCGTGGTGCTAGTTGACAAGCAAGTGTAGAAAATACTTTTCAACGGAATGCCTTGAAAAAATGATGGGCATATGATTCACGGGAACGGATCCTCTGGTCGGCAGAAATGTGCCGACCACGTAGTCGGCGCGTGATCCGAGCCGTCCGATTTAATCTCAACGGTTCATTTTTTTGGGGCCAACCGGTCCTGCCTATTATGCACGGGGCATTTTTAGCCGTTGAGATTAAATCAGACGGTCCGGATCACGCGCCGACCACGTGGTCGCCGACCAGAGGATCTGATTCCTATGATTCACCGTCGCTGAAGAGTATATGTATGCAGTCACCGTGAAAATGCGGTCAATGATGGGCATCAGTGTTTCATCAATTTTAATTGTCCTCTGATTAATTAGTTAAAATTTTATGCTGGTTTATTATCTTCTCTGATGACTGATACCATAAATTAAAAAATTTGAGAGACAAGTCCAAGATAATGACGTTGTATTTGACAGAATCCTTTACAACTATTTTGTAACAATGTAATTCTTGTCCAAACTTAAACAATCTGGTCGTATCAATCACAATTTACATATTTTTTTTATTACATGACGGCAACAAATCCTTTTAAATTATTTGTTTCAGTTAGCATACAACACATATATATAGTCAAATCTCAAACGAGTTGATACTATCTTAATTTGATTTTCTTTTTTTTTCTAAAACCAAATCATGTCCAACTTGAGTTTGAAATATTTTTCTCTTTTGTTTATGGGAGCGTGGGGACTTTCAGTTAAAAGTATGTTTATTGATTTATTTTTGGAGCTTCGGTGTTCAAGATGCAATGGTATGATTAATTTATATAGGATAAGATAACGTAAGTTGGAATCTGGTCGAAAGCTCGAATCGTATAATACTATACGTGATTTGGGCCTTTAACTATTATTCTGGGTCAATGAGGCCCAATGATGTTATGCAGTCTAGCTAACATAAAAAAGAAAGAAAAAAGTGTAAGACCAACTTGAATGTTGGAATCCAAAATAAAATGAAGTACAGGGGCCGAAAATTTTAGAATAACGCGTGCAAAAACATTATAACTAGATTACTCATTCATTTTGCTTTTTTTGGGGGGAGGGGAGGGGTGAATTTAAGCATAATAAAGATGCATTTATATTATGCTAAAAAAACAGTTCTTAGTATCATTAAGTAATATTCAATTTTATATTTAGAATATGTTATATAAATTGAAAGAAAAATACATAGTGAAAAGTTAGGTGGGATTGGATTAGGGGTGCATAACGTGGCAAACGGTCACGCAAGTGACTCCTTGCGTTGACTGTTTCGTTAATGAACGAAAATTTTTGGCCTTTTGAGTTTTGCGTTTCGTCATTTGGACGCAACAACAATTAGTTGCGTTAACCGTTGCGTCCAATTTGGACAATCAAAACGGTTTATACTATCAAAACGTTAAAAATTCTGAACCGTGTCTTACATGTCTTGTTAACAGATCCATTTATACCATCAAAACGGGCATATAAATATGTTAACAGTTGAAAAATAAAGTACGGTTATGAAAGGCCGGTACCATACATGTACCACCTTCATTAAAGCACAAGTTATCAAATTTAAAGCAAAACACAAACGATAACGGAACATTAATGATCAAATTTTTTAAATGTCCAAAACGAAACGAGTGGTTTTTTAAATGTTTTGCTTGGGGGTGTCAACTGCATGACTTCATTTTATGTACATACTCTCAAAAATATAAAAAAAAAAAACATTAATGATGATTTTATTTTTTTTAGACATTTATTTTACATAATTTTTTTATATCTTCCGAATTTCAAGAATGATTTTTAATTTTTGTATTGATTTATACCTTTCGTAATATTTAATTACAATAATATTTTTAATTTTAATTGTTTGAACTAACCAAAATATCTTCTATAATTGATTTTATTATTTTTATTGTTACATTACATAGTTCTTATTATTTTAAAAAATAAAAATATGTTATATATATTTATATATAAAGAGAGAGTGATTTTGGTTAAAATTGCTCTCCATATTGAAATCTTCTAGGAAATAAAATTATATATATTTTTTTTTATTTTTTTGTTATTCATTATGATGTTTCGGTAAAAAAAAAAATGAAGTAATGCTATGGTGCATCGTGATGCAAGGATTCTTTGTGCATCATTAGTTTATTTTTCATATTTTTTTATAATGATAAATCTAATTTAATTTAATCAACTCATTTAAAATATATTGAGTCTTACCAGAAATGAAACTTTACATCATTCCTGTTAAATTAACAAAGCAAAACTTCACGCGCTAAGCACGTAACAGCACTAGTTCAATACATTTATAACACAATTTTATACAATCAAATTTAAATCCTTTAAGCTCAACTATTAAACATTTGAAAGGCTGTGATCTGATTCATCTGTTAGACGATTGCTTGACAAAACTCATGCTCCAGATGCTCTGCATTTCTTCATTTCCAATATCATATGCGTCTTGTGGTTTCACTCCAATGTCAACTAGCCATCCTGAAATTAAATCACTTGAATAATGAGATATCAAACATTAAATTGAGAAAGAAGGGGAACAATTAACAAAATTAGTTCTAAGACATGTATTTTTTTTAAAAAAAAAACACTCCTCAATTAATATGTAGTCCTGTGCATAATAATTCATATTGAATTCCAATTCAAACTTGATGCAATCAAATAATTAGTAAAAAGATTAAATTATATACTTGTTCGAGGTTACCGTTGAGAAACTGTTCAATTAGTAAATCCAGTGGTACGACTTGGTGCGACTTTATCCAAAAATAAAGAAAACAACACAAAGCGAGTTGTCGTTTCATTAAAGAGTTACTAGAGTCGGACAATTGAAGATAAAAAATACAGAAAAACAAAGAGATATATATAATTGGCTAACAAATAAGAGAACAAAAAAATTTACTCGTTCTTAGACCTGGCGATGTCATCTCATCACTGTCTGCACTTTTGATGTGCTATAATCTAATAGCAACAGTAAACTTTTGGCCCTAAAAGAAAGCACTTGTGCTTACTTGAAAATCAACTGCATACATTCTCTTTCAGCTCTCTCCGACTAAGCTGAGGACACAATATAATTCAATATATAAGATTCATTGTTCACAATATAATTTAGGACATATCTATCTCTGTAGTTTACTCACAATGTATTTGCTGAACTGCAAAATCACTGATCTTAGTTAAACACTTTCCAAACTAATTATGAAAACATTTTACAGAACAAACACATTAAGCTTTATATTAAGTGCCTTAATGTGTGCACTGCTCAGCTTGTCGATGTCTTATGCACTTCTTTGGATCTATGGGTCAAAATGAATCCTTAATTCATGAAAAATCAAAATGAAAAGCCTGTCATAGACTGGCGATCATCCAACAAAGTGTTATAGAACAAAAAAGAACAGTGAAAATGAAATAATGAAAAAGTTTATACCAAAACGAAATAATTTTAGTAGGATGGCTGGTGCTAATTTTCTCTCTTGAAGTTGTTTCTCAGGTAAAGGTAGCTCCTTCACTTCATATTAGCAACCTGAAATGGAAATAGGTAGGAAAAATATTTAAACCTTAAAACCAGCAAAATAAGAGTTATGAACCTAATAAATTGTTCAAATTCAACAAACAATTTAATAATTACTATCTCCATAATAAAATGTTCAAACTGTTGCAGCAATGCTTAAGCTCAAAGACCTTAACTAAGGAGGATAACGAACAAAACTTTGAGGTATACCATAGATAATCAATGATACCACAGTTTTATCAAATTTAAACAAATCAGCCTCATTATGATCTCTAATTGTGCAATTGGACAACAAACAAACCAGCAAAAGACAATTTAATTAAGTAAACAATAATAATATGATCAGACAGATTCTTACTGTACTAATGCCTAAATAATAAAAAATTCAGAATATACTAATGCTTGGGTTACAATGTTGATTACCAGTCAAAATGAAGAAAATTATGTATTTGGATTTTCTAGCAAATAGTTAACTTGAACCCACATCTCATCCATGCAAAGCATCGAAAGAAAGAGCACTAGTTAAGGCACATACTTTTGTCCGCCTGATGTCTCAACAAACCTAGAAACAAACAATACAATGAGTAGAGCACATACTTAAATAAGGTACAATGTGAATTATCAACTAAAGCACTTATAAAATTTAATTTATTAATTATTAAATAACATGCATATAAGCAGGGCCAATGACAAAATTAACTGAAGGTTCATGCCTACTTCGAAATTAAAATACATATGTTTAGACCAGATTAGCACCCAATGTCTCACTATTTGCAATATTCTTAGCAATCTGTCATGAACATTAAAAAAAAAGAATTAAATAGTTAATTGATGATTATTTTTTGGCTAATTGATTCTAACATTATGGAAGTCTGAGTATCATATATTATGGCTATCTTCAATAGACATGGATGTGATTAAGTACTAAATATATGCTGGCTTAGAACAACGGTTAAACATTCAGTGAAAAATGAAATTTACATATTTTATATGAATGTTTGATTATTACTTGATCAACGCAAGACAACATTCCTTTAAAATTGAAACTTATACATGCACAAAGACTATGCAACATCAACAATTGAGGAATTTCACAGATGAGTAGAATATATGTGGGTATTTTTTTTTTTTTTCTACTTGCCTTAATAACAAATTCATAACTTCTTCCAATATATATTAAAATTACCCCAAAAAATAATAAATTGTCCATGCTCTCAATTTAGACTTTAAATTAATGCTAATTTTTTATTAATGGTTGCACGAGACTTATAAATCTGATTGACAACCAAACTTGGAAACTAAAACAATTGCAAACTGTTAAATATTACAGCAGCTCATTGGGCCTTGATATCATAAAGTCCAACCGATGAAGATAGTAGAAAATGCTAGAAGTACAATTACCGACTTTACTTATGTCGGTTATGTTATGCCTAGAGTTTAGATGTATATTATAGATTATGCAACCACCGATTTTTCTATGGTATAAATAGAACATGGTGCTTGCATATAGTTTGTGCGCACCAAACAGAAAGATATATGTGCTTTAGTTGTGGATAGTTAAAGTATAGGTAGTTACTATGTTATGTGTTGAGTGTAGTTAGTATGTTGTAATATTTTGAGAGTAGTAATAAAGTTAATGTATGTGTAGCATCGGTTAGTCAACACAAACAAAACACCAATTAATTAACAAATAAGATAGTAAATGACATCAATAATCAATCAAATAACGAACCAAGAAATTTGCAGTCCTTAAAATTAAAATTTATCATAAAAGCAGATTTCGATCTAATCACCTGATGCGATTAGTTCAATGAGTCAGTCTCCGCTTTCAGCAACCACGCCATCTGAGCTTTTCCCACCTCCTCTGATTCCATCTCTTCCCTCGCACGGGGAAGCGCTGCCTCAGTCTCAACAGCGACGGAGGCGGATTTGTCTTCTTTTTGGTGGCTTAAAAGTTTTGGTATGAGCCTCGCTATTGGCCGAATCGATGGTCTCTTTAGAAAATTTCCTTCTTCTTTCAATATCGTCGAGGGATTCGTTGAATCTCTCGTTAATTTTGGGAAGAAGGGTTTTTCTACAGGGAGAAGCGAAAATAATTTGGTGGAAACTTTGTGAATTTTCGAATGAAATTAGAAAAAATTATGATTGGGTACATCAAGTGACGTTGCGAAGGAGATAAGATTGAACTTCCTCATTAGATTACATCATCAATATAAAAATACATATATATCAAAGGCTAATTTATACATCCTGTACAGTATGTATACTACGTTATTGGAGATGATCCCACTATATCATTGTTTTAAGATTGTCGATTATATCTTTGAGAAGAACGTTCTATCTAGAATGAAAATTTGAGTACTAAACGGTAAAATTATTATAAAATCAATTGAATTTTAAGCTGTGAGCATTTTATAGTTAGATAGATTTAAGTTTCTTCCAATGAAAAAATATAAAAAATAATATTTTAACTTTTAGTAAGTAATGAACTAAATTTTTTTCTCTGTCTTTTTAACATTCCATAAGAAATTATCAATTCTAACAGTATACTTCTTTTTGTCTCCTATCTGGTGTTGCTCTCAATCTAGGCAACAATTTCAATTTCATATTTATATATAGATTATATTTTGTGCTATTATTCATTTTTAAACTGAATCACACAAATTTATTTGTCTCTTTGAATTTCTCCCAAACTTCATAAGTCTCTTCGTTTCCAGGTGAATAGATTTAAATATAATATGATTCAGTTGGTGTCAGTTACAAATTTTAAATCTATAATATATTTTCAAATTATTAATTAAAATCTTAAATATCGAGCGAAACTCGATTAACCCTTCTAGTAGTGTAGTATATATAAATTCGTTACACATAAAAATAAAAGGTCACACAAACAATCAAACAAACTCACAAGGGGCTGTTTTAGTTGAACCTACTTCTTGTATTGGATCCAGTATATCTTTTTGTGTTGCAAGTTTCAAGAGAAGTTTTCATTAAACACTCTATACCAAAGTATATGAATCTGCCATATAAGATCCAATAGTTGTACTGTAGAAATGTCCTCCCAAATTGTATAGTTTCGAGAAGATTTGTGAAATTGACATATATTAACATACAAGGGTAAATCCAACCCATTTGACAAATGGGTTCGTCCAAGGACCGGTATCCTCTGCTCACCTTTTAAGGTGAGCACGGTGCCTACATTAAATCTGAGCCATTCGATTTAATCACTACGGTTAGATTTTTTTCGGACCTATCAATCTGGTATTATTCACGGGACACCATCATTGATCGGACGGTTCGGATCTAAGGTAAGCACCCTGCTCACCTTAAAAAAGTGAGCAGAGGATTTCATTTCGTTCGTCCAATGTGTCTAGTATCAGATTTTAAGTTTGAAACCACCAAACCTAATTTTTTAACACAATATCCACATTGAAATTAGATAGAAAAATCATAATTCACATTTTTTTTCAAGCTTTTTATTATTATTTTTAGATTTTTAGAAAAGTTATTTTAGATAATTTATTACTTTTTGGATCGATTACTTTCTAAAAAAATTAGTAAAAATATTGAAAAAAATTGTAAAATTGTGTTTACTACTATAATTTCAATTTGAAGATTACATGAAATATTTCAAATCAATCGTATCAAACTTGAAATATTGAAGTAGATGTATTGGACAGACTCATCCATCCAACATATTATACTTTAGCCTATAATTTTTTTTTAATATGGATATTTCTAATTTTAACATAATAGTAAGAGATATATTTGAAGAAACCTATAACTAGTGGTTTGTGTAATTAAATTCAAAAACTCCAAGCAACAAAATCAAGAACAAAAAGATCTAGTGGAAATAAACATTAATTATGCAAAAGAAATGGAATCAATTCATATCTCCTTTCATATCGCAACAAGAGAGCTCAAACCGAGGTGGTGGCGTGCCCCTTCTCTTCTTCTTCTTTCATCTTAGGTCTACACAAAGATTAATCAATTTCTAATATATTTGTGCTAGCAAATCAATAGAAAACGCCTAAATCTTTTGCTTCCCTTCTTCAACTAAATCACTATTTAATATATGAAGCTAATCTCAACTCATGGGACCTACTTATAAAATGCAATAAGCTTTCTCAAATGGAAACACAAATTTTGCCCATCTCTTGGGAAATTTTGGCCATGGAGGAAGAAAGAGAAATGAGCCACAAAATGTTGCTCTAATTTCCAATTAGGTTGTCCTTATATAGACCTCACAACCAAACTCTTTGAGGACCACTTCTCACATGGTGTGGCTGGCTCTAATATGGGGTTCCAAGCCCATATTAGTTGATCCTTTAATTCCCCTTTAATTCTCCTTTATTTGCATCTAAAGTTCAGCCCAATTTGGTTTATTAAAAAATAATCTAATTAATTAATATAATTCACACAATTATATCAATTGAGTTAAGACATAAATAAATATCAACTCCTTGATAATTATTATTAGATTAGACTTTACATTAATTTAGTTTCATATGATCCCTTTATAATAATTAATCATAACGGTTCATAAAGATTTATAATTAATTATTCAACTTATCGTATTTTATATTCTCCAATACAAATAAACAAAATATAATGTATTATTGGTTGAGAGCTTTATTTTTGTGTGATCCTTAGAGGTTTTATGTCATGTTGTCCATAAAAATTAAATCACCATTTATTTCCAATAATCATAAGCGGTATCTAGCAACATGTTATGATTCCCAATTAACATAAATAAATACTATACTTTATAGTATTTCAATCCTGCATAAGAAGATAATTTCCTTGTTTTGATTCTTATATCTCATAATATCACTGTATAATCCAAAATAAGAATGTGTTATTCTTGCAAATTATACATTTCTTGATCTAGAGTTAATTGTATAAAGTTGCTGGCAAACAATCCAACTCCATCAAAGGGCCCGATAGATATCATCACTCATTATGTTTACTAATGAGAGACATAAGGTTGTCTTGATGAACAACTTTTCTCCGCACAATTCATGTGACTTAAATAGAGTCTGTATTGCAGCCCTCAATGTTACACAATAATTATATAACCAGTCCTCATGTGGAAAAGCTTGACCATCTCAAACTTAGAATCAAACTCATATGGAATAAATAACGACATATAACACAATCTATGTATTTATTTCATTGGGTGAAGTCTTGTGCTATGTTCAACCAACATACACATATGCAATTAAGTTGGTAACACCTTACCCATGATTTGTAGAACTTAATCATCACTTAAATTGCATACTAATCTTTTATGATAATTAATATTTCTTGTTAATTATCAAGATTATGGATCCTTTAGAGATATTATTGTCATTCTAATGAATGATCCACATAGATCTACAATTTAGATTCTTAACATAAATGATCTGTCAATAATAACTCAAGGAACAAATGATCTAATATCATCAATAATATAAACTAAAATTAAATCATTAAAATATTGACTTTTAGACATAACTCCAACAATATTTATATATCGAAATTTATGTATACTAATATATATTGAAACCAATTAAATTTTGTGAATATGTTTATATATGAATATTAATTAATATATTTATATGGAATAATAATAATAATAACTCACATATAATTATTAATTTATTATTTTTATGAATATTTATTTATGTATGAAAATTTATTATCTTAACATCACTGTCACTACTCCTTATAAACATGGATCGAAGAGTGTATCCACCTCTAGATCTAGCATGTACCTACCTTCTATATCGTTGATCGATTTGATCTGTGGCTAGATCTCAATCAGTAGACGAAACAATATTTAGTTTTATTTTTACATCTAAAATGGAAAGAGCATTGATTAGAATAATATTTTTTTATCCATTTTAGAAAGAGAACCCATATAAGAATTTTTCATCACCTAAAACTTTTCAAATATTTTTTCTATAAAGAAATATATATATTTTTATTAAATTGTTTTTCCTATGTTGATATATTAATTTTATTTTCTGTTGAAATATAAACATTTTATAAATTGTGCCCACACATTGGTGGATATGTTTTGTAATTAATATTAATTATTATTATATAAATTTTCATGTTTATGTAAGTTTACGCATGAATCCGAAACTATTATAAAGAGTGCATCCCACTAAGATTGAAAATGAAAGTATTTTAAAAAAAATTGGAAGTATATTACGCATGAACTTCTTAGTGCAAATAACAACTTTTCAAATGGTTGTTTTTCTTGGAAGCAACTCACATCAATGTTTCATAGAAATAATTATATATATATTTTTTTGGTCGTTTTAGTATAATTTTACACACCATGATGATTGTCAAATGCAATTAAACTATTCGCTTAAATTATTAGGTTTATTTGTGTATAAACTATTCGTTTAAATTATTAGGTTCATTTGGTACAAGACTACAATGTAATGCAGCTAAATTGATGAAATTAGTTTTTACGCCATTAAGATTATTTAAATCACCATTTTTCTCAACTGAACACATAAAGTCAGCATCAAATGTTTATTTTGAGTATGGTACGAACTGAGTACTCCCTAAACAACAGTATAATTCAAAATTTTATTTCGCAGTTGAGAAAACTTTAAGACTGATATAAAAATATTTCTTGTTTTATACATGACCTCTAATTGCATTCAAACCTATATGAAGGCGCTAGCTGGGCTTGAAAGTTGAAAGAGCTGACCAGACAAATAATAAAATTAGAATTTTTTTTTGGTTTAGAATGAAAGCAACATTTTCTTTTATCTGACCTCTCCCATCAGAATGAAATGACAATTAGATTTCAACATTCAAAACATTTATAGAACTTAATTAAAAGTCTAAGGATCAATCATTGGCACCGCCGGTATGTGGAGGCCACCTAGAAATAATAAGGTATTAATCGAAGTTGCTTATTTAGTTATCTGTACTAGTAAAAAAATGGATATTGAATAACCTTCAGGCTTTGACCATCAAAAGTTCAAAACTAGTAAGAAAGGAGGAACTTTTGGTGGTCAAAGCCTGAAGGTTATTCAATATCCGCAACAAAAAAATATCTGATTTGTAGCAACAAAACTTTGATCGTGCATGGTCAAATCCTGAAGGTGTTATTGATCAATATCCGCAACAAGATAATTAATCATGCAACTTAGTCTTGCAATAACATATAATAACCAGCAAATATATTAAACTTCTTGCAATGAGAAGTTCAAAAGTTTTGAAACCAAGTTTTGCAACCAATACCAGCAAATATTAACCTTGCAACAGGTAGTTAAAAGTTCAAAACTTGATTTCAATACCAGTTTGAAAACTTCTTGCAATATTAAACTTCAGGCTTTGACCATCAAAAGTTCAAAACTTGCTCGTGCAACGAATTGGCCTCAATTGCTAATATTATTCTTTCTTACAACATTAAGTCAAGTCACATGACTTGAATTTCTTTCTTATAGTCACACTTGTGATTTTAATTTTATCTATACTAAGATAAACGACCTACCTCGGATGGTTTCGTGCTAACTTGGCAACTTCAATAGTATCTAGCTACCTGATTATTAATTAATGTAGATAAAGTGTCCATCAAACTAAAAATTAAATGACAATTAATGGGGTCAGATGGAATTGTTATATATCTGAAGTAACAATCACATGCATGCAACGGGTTTTAACTTCGATATGTATAATTGATTAATAATAATTATCAAAAATGAATTACCTGTACTGTCCACTTCTCAATCAAATATGCTTGAAGACAATTCAAATTTTGTGAAAATGATAGTCCAAAATCCTTGCTGCGCTCTTTATTTTTCTTCCTTATGCTCATAAGAGAAAATGCATGTGTGGTAGTAATAAGTCTATATGTACATATTTTGCAACCATTAGTTTTGACGAAGTAATTAATTATTAATTAATGAAACAGTTCGTCATGTACTTTCTTAGCGTAGAACCTAATTTTAAATATATTTTTTCTTTGGCCATATGTTTAACATTGCGATTCTTACCTGTGAGGTTAATTAATTATTAACCATTTCTAAGAATTAAGCCATACAACTTTTTTAATCTGTTTTTGCAACTTGTATTACTGGCATATAGTAAATTGATAGGAAGTTGTATTTTTGGGTGCGTTGAAAGATTCTGAGGTTTGCTTATTCACTGTAATTATTCGTAAAAAAAAATATATATAAACAGATCAAGGTTTTAAAATGTGATTTATACGATTAAGCAGTTGGGTTGCTGATTTAGCGTTTCTCTATGATAAAGTAGCAATAAAATAGTTATGTGGTGATAAAACGGATAAAACGAAATTTTTTAAAAACTTAAAACAGATCCTTGGTAAGCTTCTAAATTTCATTTTAGTCCCAACAAATTTTCCCATTCTAAATTTCATTTAAATATCTTTGTAAGCTTCTATTTTTTTTTTGTTGAGGATATTGATTAACCTTGAGGCTTTGACAATCAAAATTTCCTCCTTTCTTACTGGTATTGAAACCAAGTTTTAAACTTTTGATGGTCAAAACCTGAAGGTTATTCAATATCCCTTTTTTTACTAGTACAAATAACTAAATAAGCAACTTCTAATAATATACCTTATTATTTATAGGTGGCTTTAATAGTACCGGCGGTGCCAATGATGATTGATCCTTGACTTTTAAGTTCTATTAGTGTTTTGAATGTTGAATCTACTTGTCATCATTCCATAATGCAAACACTACCGATCCAGCTTGTTATATATACTTCTTTTGGCATCTCCCTGTAATCCATCAACCCAACAATCTCATCACCTCGTACAAGTGAGAATTAGAAAAAACTAAAGAGGTGATCAGAAAGCGCAAAAAAAAAAAAATAATAATAATAATATAAACCAGTACCACTGTTCACACATTATTATTATTATCATTATTTCTATTTCAAATGGCTAAAGCGGAAGTGCATGATATTGTAATTGTTGGAGGAGGCATCGGTGGCCTCGCTCTTTCCCTTGGTCTTCACAGGTGAACATTTTCTTTATCTTTTTTTTTTTTCCCTCCTGTTAGTGATCTTCCGATTTCCTTATGAAAATGTTGCAAAGTTTTAAAAAATTCACGTCAAAACAACTTGATCGACATATAAAAATTTCATGTAGAAGCTATAAAAAGTTATATATAAAGCATGTCATTTTCGCACAATATATGTAATTAATCATTCTTTTAGATCCTTTTCATATCTATTACCTTGATTGTAATCAATGTGACCTTTTCAATTCTTTGGTCTTGATTAGACAGTAATAAATAAGATCCAACCATCTCTATCTCCTCTCTATCTCTAGCTCGGGCATCACATGTACACTTTAGTTTTGTTACAGGGAACTGACGGTGCGCATGCATTTAAACTCATGAAAAATCACCGAGGACTTTTCACTAGAATTTGCCTTTTTGGACCATTCCCTACTTTATTTTCTCAAGGAACACTTTCTTTTTTATGATTGGAAAAAGTTCAGATTTGTGTATAACAGTTGATTAAATTAATTTGAATGGTTATAGCTACTTAATTAGCTTCTAACATCATCAAACTAACAGCAAGGGAATCAAGAGCTTGGTACTGGAAAGATCAAAAGTACTTAGATCAGAAGGGGCTGCTATGGGTGTGCATGGAAATGGATGGCACGCACTCGACCAACTCAAGGTCGGTACCGACCTGCGCAACTGTTCAATCCCTCTTACTGGGTACGTACGCAGTAATTATGTATGGTAAATTAATTTCTATGCTACAATCATCTCATCATCAATAGAAACTTTTGTACCTTACGACTAACTCATTCTTCTATTCTTTTCCCTCCATAATCTAATATAGGATGCACTATGAATATGTCAGCAAGGATGATAAGAACGTGAAAACCTACAGGTAAAAAAATATTATATATGCCCTAAATAATTTCATAACTCATAAATAATGTGCATAATCTAGTTGTTTAGTGGTAAGAGCACTAGAATAACTTTTTTGAGATCAATAGTTCAAGCCTCGCTCACATACATTTTTTTATTTTATTTTTTTAAATGGATAACAAAGACTTCCTAGCTCTTTGTTCAAAAAAAAAAAAATCATAAATCATGTTTTTTAATATGTGGAAATGGAAATTAACAATCTTTCATTAAATCATAACTAGCATATATATACATTTCATGCGTACCTATTGAATATTTATAGGAGAGAATTGCGATGCCTAAGGAGAAAAGATCTCATTGAAACCTTATCGAGGTATGTGCCAGCCGAACAAATGCGCTTTGGTTGTCAGGTTACTTCGTTGGATTTCGATCATAGAGAAAATTTGCACATTCTCACTACACGTGATGGTTCCATCATCAAAGCTAAGGTACAAATCATTCATCCAAATTCATGGTTTCAACATGTCATACTCACAGAATTATAATTTAAAAAAGAAAAGAAAAGTTTTACAGTGTGTAATAATCAATTTAGGTCCTTATTGGCTGTGATGGATTGTACTCGGTGGTAGGCAAAGCATTGCAGCTTGCACCTCCCAAATACTTCCCGATATGGCTAACACGGGGTTTAACGACATACCCAGACGGCCACCCTTACGGGAATCACTTTCTTCGCCTTGCTACCCCGAACAATACAGTTTTTGGGAGGCTCCCAATCGATGATAAAAATATTCACTTTTTCGTGACCAATTTCGATGCCCCTGCAGGTTAGCCAATTTATGTACAAAGTACAAACTAAGTTTCTCAATAGTAAAACAAACCAAAAAATGAATCAAGGGGGAAAAAAATGATACTAATACTATGTTAAGTTTCATGGATTTGATGGCAGCCACCGCCAAATTTTTCTAAAATAAGAGTTTCATGGATTTGTTCTGTATATATCGTACAGGGGACATGACAGACCCTGAAGTTGTCAAAGAATATACATTGAAAATACTGAAGGGATCGCCAAGTGAGGTCATGGATGCAGTGACAAATTGTGACATGGACACGCTGAGCATGAGGCAGGCCGCCTACCGATCCCCATGGGCTATACTCAACCAAAATTTTAGGAAGGGCACAATGACGGTTGCCGGCGATGCCATGCATGTCATGGGCCCGTTTATTGGCCAAGGTGGGTCGGCTGCGCTTGAAGATGCGATTGTGCTCACTAGGTGTTTGTCAAATGCAATAAACGCACCGGCTGATGCTTCTTCTGACAAAAAGTGGACCGAAAGGGTCGAAGATGCCATTGATTTGTACATCAAGGAGAGGAGGCCAAGGCTCATGAGGCTTGCCATTCAATCCTATCTTCTTGGAACTCTCAACTGCACCAAATCATGGGTTGTGAAGTTGGTTGCTATTTTTCTGTTGAGTGTATTCTTTGGAGGAAACAATCTCAACCACGCACTGTTTGACTGTGGAACCATCTAAATTCACTGGTTCAAGCCCTGTTCTTGTGTAGTTGTAGCCGTGTGGTGATCCGTGTAGTGTGACGTGAATAAAGGCCTTGTTAGGCTGTTAGAGGCTTTATCTAGTACATTGGTGTCAAATTAATTGAGGGAGTTGTGTAATTCACTTACTAAATACTGCTCCCTGTACAGATTATGGTAATATTCTTTTCTATTGTTTCCATATTTTTTTATGAAATAATTTTTTGTATGAGTCATGTATTGACTTTTCTGTTGTCAAAATATATATATAGTCAAAATTTGATTTTTATTGCTGTTGTAACATGGTAACAAAGGCCGTGGTGCTAGTTGACAAGAAAGTGCATGTATATGAAAAGCGTTTCAACGGAATTCATTGAAAAAATAATAATAATAGTGAGAAAGATATACAGACGAATACGGTGGTTCACAGTCGGTGAACAATATATCGGTTAATGATGGGCATCAGTGTTTTATTAATTTCAAATGTCCTCTAATTAATTAATTAAAATTTTCTGCTATTTCATTATCTTCTCTCATACCATAAATTAAAAAAAAAAAATTAAGAGACAAGTCCAAGATAATGACGTTTGTATTTGACAATCCTTTCCAACTATTTTGTAACAATGTAATTCTTATCCAAACCTAAACAATCTGGTCGTATCAATCACCATTTACATTTTTTTTTTTAATATATGACGGAAACAAGCCCTTTTAAATTATTTGTTTCAGTTAGCATACAACACAGATGTAGTCAAAACTCAAACGAGTTGATACTATCTTAATTTGATTTTTTTTTTCTAAAACCAAATCAAGTTCAACTTGAGTTTGAAATATTTAGCCCTCTCTTTTGTTTAGGGGAGTGTGGGGACTTTCAGTTAAAATTATGTTTATTGATTTAATTTTGGAGCTTCGGTGTTCAAAATGCAATGGTATGTTTAGGCTTTAGTATCCTCTTTTTTTCTTTTTTCTTTATTTTTATTTTCTTTGACACACCTTTGTAAATATTCTTATTTTTTAATAAAATTGTCAGTGTAGTTTTCGCTACCTGACCTTCAAAAAAAAAAAATGCAATGGTATGATTAATTTATAACGCAAGTTGAAATCTGGTCGAAAGGTCGAACCGTACAAGCAGCGTCATCGATGAACCAAACAAAACCAACGGACATGATTAATTTACTGTGCTAACCACAGTAAAAGTGGCTCGCACGTTCAACTCACGCTGGTGCAAGTTAATATATTTCCAGATTCCAGATGTGATACACACCATCCATCATTTTCCCATCTATCCCATCCACATGTCAGAAATGGGCCTCAGCCTCATTTTTTCACGCGCTGACGTCAGCGAAATTTTTCGAAATTTTTTCAGAAATTTCTGGATGCTGACGTCGTCAAATGTATTGTTTAATTGTTCAATTAGATGCCATAAGGGTTGAATTAAAAGTCTTAAGTGTTGAGTTAGTTGCATCTGAAAATAAAATTTTCGTATTTTTGGTTCAGTTAAATACCTTAAGGGTTAAATTAAAAGTTGTAAGTGTTCAGTTAGATGCATCTGAAAATGAAATTTTCGTACTTTTGTGTTCAATTAAATACGTTAAAGGTTGAATTAAAATTTTTATGTGTTCAGTTAGTTGCATCTGAAAATGAAATTTTCGTACTTTTGTGTTCAGCTTAATACGATAAAGGTTGAACTAAAAGTATTTATTTGTTCAATTAGTTGCAGCACAAAGTGAACATATATAACAATATAGTTAATATTTACAATAAACAAAATGAACACATTCAATATTCATTATACAAAGTGAACACATATGACAATATAGTTAACATTTACAATAAACAAAGTGAACACATATGATGACCAAACTACTACTTTACAATCATACCAAATTCAATCACAACCCAAAAAACTACAATTTACATCTGTTCATACCACAACTTCATAATTCATCAATTTAACAACCACATAAACTAACTGAACACATATGATCACTAACTACCCCTTTACAGAAACTAACAGAACAGATATAATAAAAAAACAAAAATACAGAAACTAACTGAACACATATGACCACTAATTACTTCATTAAAAAAAACTAACTTAACACATATGATCTCTTTCATCCTTGCTTGTTTTGCCAACATCCACTGCAACACCATCTCTTTCCAAACTTGACCCTTATTTATGCAAAGAGTACCAGCAATTAAACTAGCAGCAACATACAACAAGAAGCATTCAAACTGTTTCGAGTACAAGCCTATATCAATGCAATATATATAATTTCATTTGCGTCAACATGATACTTCTCGTCAATTGATGTAACAAGTAAAATGAATGAATAATTTTCTTAGACAAGTAAAATTAGATAAACCAATCAATTAATTTTCATCACAAACTCACGTTTTGACAAGCCTATACCTAATTTTCTTTTTTCCTTTATGCTCACAGTAAAGAGAAACAATAAAATTAGATGAAAAAATAACTAATTTTCAACACAAATGAATGAATTACTTAAACAGTTAAAGTTTAATTACTCATCAATTGAAAACCAGTACTAACATTTACCGGCCAAAGGAAGGATTTTCAGTTGAAAGTACCTGCATGGCTTCTTCTAGTCTTTTAGCATCTCCTCTTACACAATAAGCAGCACCCCATTATTTGAAGAAAAAAAACAAAAAAAATGCATTTGCATTTATTTTGAAAATCACAAACTGATTCTCTTGGTACAATCCAATCGACCATTGTAGTCAATACAGAATTGAAAAGAGTTACAGGACAAATTGTACCAATTTTTGCAGTGCTTTTTATTTTTTCTATTTAAAATGCCTTTCAAACAATCTAGTCCCTTCAGTTCCATCGGACGGTCTTACTGAAATTGCAGCAGGAGAGATACGAATTCTAGGGAGCGCTGGATGATTTGGATGGTATTTCGGTGGATGGTTAGTACTAATTTAATAATACTAATACGTGATTTGGGCCTTTAACTATTATTCTGGATCAATGAGACCCAATGATGTAATGCAGTCTAAACATAAAAAAGAAAGAAAAAAAGTGTAAGACCAAATTGAATGTTGGAATCATTTGAAGGTAGTACAGGGACCGAAAATTTTAGAATAACCCGTGCAAAACATTATAACTAGATAACTCATTCATTTTTCTTTTTTCTTTTTTTTGTTGGGGGGGGGGGGGGGGGGGGGGAGGTGGGAGTTTAAGCATAATAAAGATGCATTTATATTATGCTAAGCAACAGTTCTTAGTTTCATTAAGTAATATTCAATTTTATATTTAGAATATATTATATAAATTGAAAGAAAAATACTTAGTGAAAAGTTAGGTGGGATTGGACAAAACTGTTTCGCACCTAGTGGGATCCGAATTTTTAAATTAAAATGACATGGACTAGGTTAAACACACCGATAATTAAAAAAATGGAATAGAATCCGAATTTACAGATCCGAAATTAAATGTAAATTCGTCTTAATCAATCCAATATAATGCATTTTCATCATACATGGAAGTTATATATTTTTTTTTTCTTTTTTGCAATGAATTGGGTCTATAATTGTTGATGGTTGAAGTGTTTGAAATATAACTAAGTCATTTATCTTTATTTTTTAAGTTAAGTTGAATTAAGCAGCATAAACTTGATTGAATCCTAAGCAGTGGAAAGTGCATGGAAATTATTTTTAAATATCTCATACTTCGCTGATGATTTGCATGTTCACATGCAAGAACCCTGATTTGCACTCAAACAGTGTCATGCTATGCTAGGATGGTCAGAGATTGGTCTTTTAATCAATGTATTGATGAATTATAACAAATGATATCGTGAGATACATTTTAGCACAGATATATAGCTCTTAGTAAGCCATGGAAATTAAGACCCTCATTATTTTCACTTGGGTGCATTCCACAGTATTCATTTAATTCAATTGATCATAATATACAATTAAAGAAAAATAAATTTTTCTAAAACTTGGGATATAAAATTATGTATAGATGCATTATTTTAATTTTTTTCAAATAGATCATATATAAAATTTATAAATTTTGTAATTATTTTGATGCTAATTGAAAAACAGCAAAATTGAACAATTTACATTACTTTTTGTAAATATACGAGGAGTTTATTTTAATATTATACTAAATTTAATTTCATGTACAGCCTATTTCAAAGAAAAACTATTGAAAAATTTAATTAAAATCTTGATAAATTAATATTTCTCCTGATTATCATAGTTGTCGGAAGAAATGACTCGTCATAAAGTACACAATATGAAGAATAACGTATAAGAGACCACTTAACAATTAGATATCTAGTAAAAAACATTTCAAAAGTTAACATTAATCTGCAAGCTTCTAGTTATACATAAACTACATTTTACTCCCAGAAGTCAGAAGCTTCTAAAGCATGCACATAAACACACGCCTTTTAAGACCAAAATACATATTCCTTAAATTTAATTATAAAGTCCAACATATATATAAGACGGATGTGGACCGTCCAACATGATCGTTCTTGTATTTTAATATTTCAAATGATTGATCGAAACCATTAGATTGAATCTTCATGTTGAGAACTTGTATTAAACTAAATTTATTTTTTTATATTTTTTTACTATTTTATTTTGTATTTTAAAAACATTGTTATCAGACGTTCCATACAAGTTCTACGAGTGGTTATTTAAAAATATGAAATATATAGTAAAAAATATCGAGGAAGTGGAGGATAGAATCGAAACATATAACTTTAAGAAGAAAGAATTAATATTTTTAATACTTTAAGAAGAAAGAATTAATATTTTTAATGCACATTGAATTTTACACTTCAACAGATAGCTAAAAAAGTGTCATTTTAGTTAATGGCAATTCATAAGTGAAATTAAGTACTGTTGGAAATTTAAAGTAAGCAAAAATTATTTTCAAGAATCACTCAGGAAAGAAAAATATCTTTAAAAAAATTCTAAAAAAACAAGAAGATATAACATTTTGATTCGATTAATTATGAGATAATTAAATTTACTATTTTTGACACTCCAAATTGTATATGTATAATATAAATTATAAAATAACACCTTCGTGGGATAAATTCAAAGAAAGGCATACACAGGAGTTTTATTTTTGAAAGTTTTTAATACCTATACATCAAACACAATATAATTAAATGAGAAGAGAAATGTAGAAAGTAACAATAAAAAAAGTCAAATGATAAGGATACATGAGATGTTAAACACAAGATCCGATGGATAAGGATTAATTTATATGTAGGTTTTCAAAATATGTTGTTTATGTTTTAGATATCCAAAATATTTTGCATAATAAATTAAATTATATTTCTAGTTTGTTGGGGTTGCACTTTTTTGAGTAAGTCCAATTTTTTTAAAAAATTATATTATTGATCAGAGAAACCAGCGAAGACGAAATACAGTAGAAAGATATATATATGTAGTTACTTATTATGCAGCTTTTTGTTGATCAAAATCTTGTAGTTTAATATTATTATTTTTTTTTTTTTTTTGGGGGGGGGGGGGGACAATTTGATGCTTGGACTTCCTGTGATGTAGTATATAGTAACTTAGTTGCTACTGGTTTTAGTTCAGATGAAGTTGCTACTGAAACCAACAACTCTATACTGCAATAAAGCATGGTTGCAGATCCAAGGAAACATTAAAATAAAGGGAAAGGGATGTCAACTGATCAGAAAAGTATGTCAACAAAATAAACTTTACTTTATTAGTGAGGATTAAGGGTGGCACATGCGTGAGTGCATGCAATCTCTAACTAATTACGCTAACTCCGAGATTAATTAATTCCAGGATTTAGGGTTGAATTAACTCATGCGTGATATATAAGACGTCATAAGTATAAATGTGTTTATATATATTTTTTCGTAGAATCACCTGAACTTTTTGTACGTAGATGTAGGCCGTAAAATTTTTTTTCCCCTATCTGACACTATCACCTAATTAACCACGATGGCATGATTCTTCTGGAAAATTGAGCATATGAGCTGATGAATTTCTTAATTTAAAAAATAATTAAATAGTGTTTCATATGTGTGTGCGTGTGTGTGTAACTTTTGCGTCTGCTCTCCTATTAGAAACTTAAAACTCCATGACGCGCGTGGCGATAATTGAACTCCTATTATAATTATTCTATATTACAAGTGAATAAATTGCTTTGAATGTGAAATCCAGCTCGGAAGATAGTTTTCTTATAATTAAAGAACGCGTTCAAACTTTGCATGATGTTAGAAAAAAAATTTTGATGTAAAAGTAAATATATATTATACTATAAGCGATACCCCTCTAAACTAGACCTCTCATATTTCAGGGGCAGAGTTTTTTTTTTTTTTTAGAAAAGTTGACAGTGACTGTAAACACAACAAAAGAAAAGAAAAAGAAAAATTAAAATTAGACTAGCAATGCTTTATGAAGGAAACTGCTTGCGCCTCAATCCAGTGAGCTATTGAGATAGCATCCCTGTTGGAATTTCTGAAGGTTCTGTTGTTGCGTTCTAGCCAAGTCGCCCAAAGAGTTGTAGCGAAGTACCCCAGCTGTCTTGGGCTGTTAATCAAAATTAGTAGGGAGCGCAAGAAAGAAGCTTGGCAGGAGTCTGCACTTGACAGAGGTGGTATGTAAGTGATGTCGTTGTTGAAGTTTAACCCAAATGTTGGAGATAAATGGGCAGTGTACAAAGAGATGCAAACCATCTTCCACTAATTGCATGGAGCATAGTTAGACTAATGGAAATTTTTTTGCTCATAATTGATTTCATTTATAGACAAATTATATTCAGGATAGAAAATCAGCTCTTGCAAATAAGTTCTATAATTAATCGTAATCTCAAAGAAATTTGGTTTTTGATGTTAACTAGTATAATTAATATAAGAGCTTAAGATATCAATTCATAAGAATAACTAAAAATATTTTAACTTATAAGAAAACACTAAGAATAATTATTGCCGGCCGGGTGATGTATATATAATCGATGCTTAAAGCAACAAAAAAAATCATTTCACATTTGGATGCTTGAGAACCGAAATAGCAACATTTTCAAGCTGCGTAACTAACTAATATGAAGACATTCTTAATTCATTAATTTACATTAATTGATTTACATCTGCTATTGCAGCAGTTTCCCTGAATTTAAACGTTTATTGTTAAAAATAACAACATGATAATATATGATTTCCAAGTCATCAAATCTAGCCTAAAACGGAAATTTTATTTTTTGGGAAAATATTGGACTTCTTATTTATCTATTTATCGCTTCCCAAGAGCTTTAAAGCTAAGTAGTACGTGCAGCATTGACGGTGTGGTTTATATTACTATTCCATACTATATTTTGTATTCATTTATCAGAGCTGATGATATATGCTTTGGGAAGCATTGGAAAGAATAACCAAAGCCAAGGATCTCATCTACCCAGGTAAAATCATAGAGTACCTAGCTACCTTTGCTTTTATCTAAGCAGGTTGTTGGAACAATAAGTCCTTTGTGTCTTACTTCTCTTATTACATCACTCTTTGAAGCTTCATGTTGTGACTAAATTGTGCACAAAGGAAGTGCAATTGATGGTACAATTGTGCATAAAAGATGACCACAGTGAAAGTTATATAATTTGCTGATTACTGTTTGCTTTGATCCATCATCAAATAGCTATTCCTACGTTCAATATTATTATTATCTCTAATAAAAATTATATTTTAATATATAGGTGTATCTAGCTAGCTAGTACAGCTAGAAAAGTCAGCATAAGTGAATCTCAGAATGCAGATACTTTCTCCAGATAAAATATTGCTTCATTCGAGAAAATTACAGCGTGGACAACATTTACTGAGGGTTAATATAATTTGCCATTCATATATATATAACAAATAATGAAATAATAGAATAAACATGAACTCTTAATTAACCTGTTATGGCTAGCTATCAAGGCAACAGCTAGCGGTTTTAGTTGCATATATGCATGCTTGCATGATGCATGGGCTTGCTTTCGAGGCAATCTAGTTCTAATAAAACCCCGTATAATATTAAGGAATAATATACGTTTTCAAGGGCCTCGGGATCGTTTTTAGGATTAGTAAATTGAACACCTCTCTAATCAAATCCAATCTAATAATTAATGGAGCTGACTATATGTGATCTCTCTACGCCCCTTGCCTTCCTTTCTACGTTTTCTAGCTTTTTAGCCCTTACCCATCGCCGTGGCTAACGTCGTCAACTCTTTTTCTATATTACTCAAATTTACAAAACGGTCCTCCAAATTGTTACTCTTTCTCTTAAAAAGTATTTAAAAGTTGAAGTTTCTGGTATATATTTAATATGATTATATATATCCAAAACATTCCTATACGTCGGAGTATTAGAAGTTCAAAGATACCAATCACCCGGAATGAAACCATATTTTAGCTAAACAGACGTTTTACGAAACAACAAGAATTCACTTCTAGTAAAATGGCAGAGTTGAAAACATAGTATGTATACGACATTTTTATGTTTATACTACTTCTAATGTCAAGCAAAATATCGATCAAGAAATAGGCTTGTATGTTGGTTAACCTCAAGTTTATTCATGACAATCTGTTATTTTGTTATTTACATGATTTGTCAAAATAAAATCCAAGCTGTCATTATAAAGAAGTGCAAAAGTACCGATGGTTGTATTTTATTTTTATTTAATTATATATTTATTTGTTCGTTTGTATTTTAAATTATTTCATGTTTCCGTAGAAAATAATGAAGCAATATACCAAGTGAAAATATATGGGGTACAATTCATCAGGGGATGATCATTTGACAATTAATTGTTAATCTTGACAAACTTTACAATATTTCTCAAAGAAACGGAAATAAGATTAAATATTATAAAAAATACATTTATAGATATATTTTTTGACATATCAAAAGTTTATCAATAACAATTTCAGTATCGTTTGATAGTGTCAAGAAATATTGATATCTTACGTTGAGAATTTAAATTATATTGATGAACAGTGAAAGATATGTACAAACTATCATCATATTTATAGACATATATGCCATTTTTACATATATTACGATGGTGTCCCACTTTTGTAGCACTACAAATATCACAAATTCACTTTTTAAATTATATTTCAAATTTTAGAATCAAATTCAAAATGATGATTTGTTCAAATTTTTTTAATGATTGGCGAGATAAATTAATGGTCTTTAAACTATATTATTCTAATTTATCATATATAAGTCGGCGATTATATTCAAAGTATCAAGTAAGCCATCCGATTTTAATTTGTCTCCACGGTACTTAACATTTACTTTTTGTCAATTTAAGTGGAGTATGTTGACAGTACTAATTATATACCCATTATAAAGCACATACTAAGCGACTTCATTATCACAAAAACATACGCTCGTTTATACGGAGCTGATATATGATTTTTAAAATTAAATTATACACACGTGAATAAATAAATTATCTTGAAATTTCAAAGGTTAAAACAGTCTAAGTAAAATTTTAAGTTCCTATCAAATAGGAAAGTCTCGGGGGCAGCTGTGCAAAAGTGTAATTAATATAAGAATTATAACAATCTTTGTATATAAGAAAGAAGGTTCATGCCTTTGCCAAACTTTGTACGTGGAAAAAAAAAAAATCTTTGGTCAAGTTTATGAATGAAGAATTGGCAATGGCCTCATCTTCTTCTTCCTCGAGCAACAATGGGGTCCCGCCAGGTTTTCGGTTTCATCCAACAGATGAGGAGCTGCTGCTGTATTACCTGAAGAAAAAGGTCTCCTTTGAGAAGTTTGATCTTGAGGTGATCAGGGAAATTGATTTGAATAAGATTGAACCTTGGGAGTTGCAAGGTAAGTATTTTTATATATTTTTTGTAATATTAATTACGGTAAATATAAGAGGATGTGTTACTTAATTGTAACTGATGATCCATGTACAAAAATGATTGTCTAGTTTGGTTCTTCTACATGCACAGCAGAATTGTAATTAATTGTGATTTCCTACCCTAATTACTCAACTCAATTTATCTAACAAAGCTAGAACTATTTAATTATAGTCATTACCATTGTTGTGTGATTAATAATTCTTAACAAATAATTCATTTATAATATCACCAATTATTCTATCAAACAAAATGAACTTAAGGAGAAAACAATAATTCATATCACTGCTAATGTGATAAAACAAAAAATAGACCATCTATATATATAGATGTTTAATTATCTGTTGTTAATGTGTTTTCTGCGGAGTTGATTTATACAAAAAGTATATATAAGAAAGGCAGGAAAATTAATTAAGCATATAATATACTATTGCGACATCTAGCAGATCTCTATCTCCAAATCAATCTATATAAATCAGGCTATATATATATATATATTCATAATTTTGACCTCTCAAATTCTAAAAAATCAGCACGCATACATCTTCCGGTGTGCTTTTGTGTGTATGGACACATCACAAAATTATATCATGTATACATTCATAACGATTCTACTGTTGCATGCAGAGAGGTGTAGGATAGGATCTGCACCACAGAACGAGTGGTACTTCTTTAGCCACAAAGACCGCAAGTACCCGACTGGCTCTAGGACCAACAGGGCCACCAACGCAGGCTTCTGGAAGGCCACTGGACGTGACAAGTGCATCAGAAATAGTTATCGCAAAATTGGCATGAGGAAAACCCTAGTTTTTTATCGGGGTCGTGCTCCTCATGGCCAGAAGACTGATTGGATCATGCACGAGTACCGGCTTGAGGAGACTGATGACTCTCAAGGGGGCACTTGTGTAAGCCTTCTTATTGTTTAGTTAATTTTGTAAATATAGTAGAAAGAAACTTGTTCCCAACTTGGACTAAACTCAGTAGCTGTATGATGAATTTATGAGGCATATTTTAGCTGTATGATGAATTTTGTAAATATACAGTTAGAGTGCTTCGTATCCTGCAGCTGAAAGGTTTATATTTGCGACTTGCGAGGCATATTAACATGACAAAGGTTTTCTTCATAGTAATGAGTGAAATATAATGCTGGCTATGTAACATATATTCATGCAATTACCACCTAGGATCACCTAATTAAGACGTGTGTCCAAGAAATAAATAATATATGAGTACAGGAGTGATTTTTAAGTTTCCTTTTAGTTAAATTGAGCTATTTTGTGTGACAATAAAAAGTTATGTTCTCTTAATTTAATGCAAAAAAACATACCAACAATTTTTAGCGCGACTCATTGTATAGTAAAGTTTTTTAAATTCACTGTGATTTTTTACAGGAGGATGGCTGGGTCGTTTGTCGTGTATTCAAGAAAAAGTGCTTTTTCAAGATCACTGGAGAAGGAGCCACAGGTCAAGATGCCGAAGCACAAATGCGTGCAAACGGCTCCATGAGCCCTGATCAAGCAAGAACACTTGTAGCCTCTCATCACTACACATACCCACACTACGTCCACAATCCCTACCATCACCCGCACAATCCTCTCTACTACCCCCAACTGGCGCCACCTGAATCCTACTCACAGGTCCAAGTGCAAGTTCAGGACTTATTGACAAATCACAGGCCAACAACTGGCTTTGGTTTTTCGGTACTTCCGAATGCACCAACCAGCTTGGAGACTGGGTTACAAGATGTCAACGAGGATCGGGAGGAGCAGGCAGGCAATGATTGGGCAGTGATGGATGGCTATGGTGGTACCAGTGCGGTACAACCGATGAACCAGATGTCGGCTCAGAGAGGAGGTGAGATGGATTTGTGGGGTGGTGCTTATCAGGGGAAGTGAAGATATCGTATTGAATCCTTAAATTTGTTGTTGTCCGTTGATGAATTAATAATATTCGATGTTTATTGTATACTTGTTATCTGATGAATAATTAAGGTGTGGGTCAAATGTTTGTTTGTGTAAGGGAGCAAATTGATTAAGCTCCCTTAAGGTGTGTTTATTTATTGTTTATGTAAGTAAAACAAAATATGTTATTATTATTTCTTTTTTCGCCTGAATTGTTGTGATTAATTATATATATTCTTTGGAGAAGTGTATGAGTGACATTTCAATACTTAGAATATATATGTGGACCTGATAGCATAAATTTGCAGAATAGAAGAATATACATTATTTATTAACTTATATAATTGTGTTTGATTATTGCATTCTGTCACTACTACTACTGTTATCATTTCTAGGAGAAGAAACTACATGTGGATCTTGAGATCTTCTCGTCAGTAGGACAACAATATTAGCGTTTATATCCGAATCCCAAAATCATATCTTAATCCAGTTTATTGTTTATCTTTACTCATGAACCTAGGTCAAATAGACTAAATGGTTTGGAAATTGCAGCTCTATGCCAAATAAGGAACTGTCAAATCTAAATTTTGGATGCAAGGGGGAAAAAAGAAAAGATGATGCAACACTAAGCACATTTGTGCAGCTTTTTGCAAAAGTTTATGTGTGCGTGGTAATTATTTGGAAATGTAAATTGAGCGCCGTAGGCTGCCGACCATATATATCAATATATGTTTACGTTGAAATTTTCTAAAGTTATGTGTCGTATAAAACACATTTATGTGATGAAGAAACAGAAATTGTGGAATTGAAGTTTCTCCCACCAAAGGAAAGCCATTAATTCAAATAGACGTTCACTTTTGCTTAAGCAAAATAATTGTTTTAATTAAGAAATTAAATATCTTTGTTTACTTTAATTTTTATTTAGATCATAGAAAGAAAATATCATTATTTTTTTTAAAAAAATGGCTTTATTTTAATATTCAGTTTTAAATTTAAAGTTATTAAAAAATTAAAAAAATAAATATTATAGTAGAGGCATCAAAAGTGTCCACCTCTCTACAGACTACAGTTCACCAACGTATAATTCATAATTACAAAATGTTTACTTGAAAAAAAATTTATATAACGAATATAAAGTTCTTATAACTTGCCAAACTACTATTTAAGTATTTAGACTTCTTTTTGAGCTAATGTCTAACTTGAAGCCCAATTTAGCCCAATTAAGGCCTGTAGATGACCGAAATAAGCAACTTGACAGGTTTTCTTCTCCACCCGTTAATTAATTAACAAATCAAGGCTTTCTTCTCCGATACATTCTTCTTTCTCCGACCAACCCGCCGGCGACCGGGAGAGAAGCGAAGCTCGATCAACAGATACACAAACATACAGGTCAGATCCTTTTTCCTGAACCCGTTTGTTAAATTACTTGCGACCCAGTACACGGATAGCCAGACCGTTAGTTAAATTAGTAGTAGTAGTAGTAGTAATACCGAGAGTTGAGGAAAAGGTAGAGAATTAGTGAATAAGGAATTAGTTTCCCAGAGTGATTCTATCTTTTCAGATTTTGAGATGAACTCTTAATTTTTTATTACGAATATCGTAATTTCGAATCTTCAAAATTAAGGCTGAAATACGGAATATCGTATACAGAACGTCACAGGCGATCCGATATCAGAACAAACAGGTAAGACCCACAATCTTCCTTCTCTCTCTCTTCCGCCGCGCTCCATTCAATTTTATTCACTTCGCCCAACCTCTACCCATTTCTCTCTCTCTCTCTCTCTTACTTCCGACACCAACCAATTCTTCCCCAACTCCTCAACCCTCCAGCCGCCGACTACTGCCTCGTAGCAGCGCCGCTAGACACCTGTCGCATTCTCCGCTCCTTTTGAAGGTGAACATTTATCTTTGACTCGATCTCTTTAAAAAGGCGAGATCTAAATCATTTTTTGTTGTGGGGGAAAACTCATCATCTATCATTTTTTGGTATCTGGTATTTTCTGGGGTTGTTGTGAACCAGACTGAGAAAAATTGGTTGGTATTTCCTCGATTTAAGCACTGGATTTGGGTGAAATTCGAATATTACAATGAAATTAGTTATAGAAATATGATGCTATATTGTAATATGTAGCATGGACGACTGTCAGAATTTGTGTATAACTCGGTCCCAATTTAAACCCATAATCAAGTTTGCACCTATTTCTCACCGGTATCACAATTGTTTGCTCCCAAAATAATTATACCAGCATATGATTGTTAAATTACTTGCGACCCAGTACACGGATAGCCAGACCGTTAGTTAAATTAGTAGTAGTAGTAGTAATACCGAGAGTTGAGGAAAAGGTAGAGAATTAGTGAATAAGGAATTAGTTTCCTGTGTGCCTCTGTCAAGCTAAACTCTGGGCCCCACTTAGAAATTGAGATTGTTGGGGTCTTGGAGCCATTTTTTAGTGGGTTTTGGTTATCTATATATATGTGGCATCTCTGAAGCTTGAATGAACTAAACACCATTGTGGTCGAATCTGGTACAAAACATTTTTTTTTTTTTGTTGGATATAATTAGCTTTATTTATTTCTTCTCATATTTACAGCGAATAGAATTTCACAGATAAGGATGCATCCTCCTCTTACACTACACCGGCATCCAATGTGTGCTGAAGTATGTTCCTTCAAAAGATGTGCCTATTTTCTAATTGAAGCTTTTGTAATTTGATTTTTCGGATTTTTTTTATTATTTGAATCTTGCTTCCTGTGTAGATAATTGAAGCATTCCAAAAGTGTCACTCGGACCATCCCATTAAAAAGTTTTTCGGAGAATGCACTGATCTTAAGATTAAACTTGATCGCTGCTTCCGTGAGGAGGTGCGCTGTACATTATTTCTCTAAATTTTAGGGGCGTTTTAGCATTTTTCATTCATCTCTTAATTTTGCACTTTTTCTTAGGAGATAACTTGCTATAAAATTTTGTCATTCAGTTTGAAATGATGTAGATTCCTCTTGTACACTGGGAAGGTTTAAGAAGATATACTATTTCTTTCTTCTTTTTTTTTTTTTGCTTCAAATAGAAGATTCCTAACTGGATTTCTGCATCATACAAACATTAATTTTAACAAGTTCTTGTACATAATATCACTAATACACACCTAACAAATTCCACATCATACATTTAAAAAAGATTAACTCATAATACAAATTAAACCAGTAACACATCCCTTCAACAATTCCCAGCCTAAAATTTGGAAATATGAGGTTGAGTTTTCAATTGAATCTACATGTTTCTAGCAAATTGTACCCAGAATAGTACATCTCTAAAATGCCATATAAGAGGGAACAGTTTTCTTCTCGTTGAATATAGCACTACTACGTATTGTATCAACTGAGAATATCAGGTTTTGGTACTTGTATCTAATTTGCAAAACTTTATGCAGTTCTTGTGGTTAACATGAGTTCAATTTTTGTTGGAGTTTTCAGAAAGCTATTAAGAGAAAGGCAAATTTTGAAGAGAGCAAGAAGTTTAAGGAGAAATTGCAAGCTTATAGAAAAGAGTTGGCAGAGAAAGAGAAGGAAGCAGCAACTCAGTAAATTCAAACTGTTTAAAATTTTGGAGCATTCAATCACTTGTTTAAATTTTCCTTTTCCAAAGTGTTCTGCTGAAAGAAAATATTTCCTTCATGTGTAGATTTGTCCTCTTTTGTTTCCTGTAATAGACTATAACATTGGTCTTCAATAAATTGGTGGATTTTCAGTTGCTTATCTAATATTTTATATTACATTTTAGTATTTCATTCACCTCAAATTATGAAAATAATTGAAATGCCCAACCATTCTCTTGCGAGTTCCTCTAAATTCTCCTTTGAAGAATAGAATGGAAATGCCAATATTTTGGTCACGCACAATGTAAAGTTCTTTTCCCAAGAACTTGAATGCTATCTTTTGCATGGAAGAGTATATCAAGGGGCCATAGTTCACACATTTCTTGCTTCTTTGTTCATCAGATGGTTTAAATAGGTCCACCAGATATTCTATCCACATCCCAAAATGGATAACTATGACCTCAGAGTTGATCTCCATGTCAGAAAAGATCCACCAGTAACTCTAGTTTCTCCAAATAATCCGAATCCAATTGAAACAATTTATCTATCCAATATAGATCAACAACTTGTATTTCCTGTTGAGACCTTATTTATCTTCAAAGGAAATAAAAGTTCTAATAACAATGGATTGGATATAGTTGAAACAGTAAAGAAAGCATTTTCTGAAAAATTACTGGTTTCATATTACTTCTTGGCTGGAAGGATCAATTTTAACATTCTGCAACAGAGACTAGAGCTGGTGTGTAATAATGCCGGCATGCTTTTCGTTGGTGCAAACTCTAACCTCAGACTGGATGAATTAGGAGATCTCTCTGCACCGAATCCTTCATTCCGTGGTCTGATTCATGAATTAGAAGGCTTTGACAGTCTTGCTAATACACCAGTTTTCACGGTTCAGGTTGTTTCTTTACTGCTACATTATTAATTTATTTTGGTAGTTGCTTTACTACTATCTTTTCTTAATTAGTATTATTGTTAATGGCACTGTAATTGTTAATGATCCAATAACATAAGTCTCTATATATGACAACAGAGTGTCTGTTCATTGAATTTGTTTTCTTGTTACAGAATAGTTTCAAATACATTTTATAACTAAAGACTTTTGAGGGAAATGAATCAAGTAAAGTATATGTTAGATTGTGACTAAAGGTGTTTGTAAAATAGATCTGGCAAAGTCTTGGGTAAAAAATGTTGTAGTTTGCAAAAGGTATGTTATGATGTTCCACTTATTAAAATTAGTACGAAACATTTATTAGTGTTATGATGGTACCACTTCTCGTCAAAATTAGTAAGAAATATGATAAATTTTTCTTAACAAAAGCACTGCACTAGTTATTTATTGATTTTTGTATGCAACATTTTAAATTACTACCAAGTTATAAGTTAAATTCAAATTTTCACTTTTATTGTTATTTTAGTTATTTTGAAGGTACAGTGGCAATACTTAAACATTATTATTTTATCTCTGTGTTAATGGATAGGAGTATCAGTGTTATAACTAACTAAACTGAACACTTTAATTATATGGTTTAACATATATAGGGACTTAATATGCCTGTTCAGTATTGCTTCAGACTTGGGAGGCTTTGGTGCAGTGTATTGATAATTAAAGAGGAGCTTTTCTCTTTTGCAAATTTGTAGTTTTTGAAATTTCTTATATAACTTATTTCCCAGTGATCCATATTAAAATCAAATGAACATTGACAATTTATACAATATATTAGTACCCATCTATCCAATTAATAATTAGTTAAAGTCATTAATGAGCTCTTTTTTATATTGTGAAGGTCACAAAGTTCAAATGTGGTGGGTTCTCCATTGGTTACGCCACAAACCATAGCATATTGGATGGCCGATCTGCAGCCGAGATGTTTCAAAAACTTGCGGCCATTTGCCGTGGAGATGAAACTGCTCTAGACAATTATGTTCTAAACACCGATCGATCTTACATTAAAGCAAGAAACCCCCTCCAAATAAAATTTGACCACAAGGAGTACACGAAACAGACCTTTTCTAACTTCAGCACTCCAACAAGCCAAACCAAAGTTAATGCTTCTCTTTATAATTCAACTGATGCCCCTCGGTTTGAACTTGTCACCTTAAATTCAAACTTCATTTCGATGCTAAAAAAGAAGGCAACGGTTAAGTGTTCGAGTTTTGAGGCGGTGGTGGCGCACATATGGAAGTGTAGAGCAAGAGCTTTTTATGATGATCCGACTAAGGTTTCATCTGTTTTATTTGCAGTTGACATAAGGGGTAAAATGGAACCACCTCTACCTGATAGCTTTGTTGGTAATGCCGTGATCACGGCTTCGGCAAGTGCAGTTGTAGAGGACTTGCTTGTGGAACCATTTTCATTTTGTGTGGAAATGGTAAAAGAGGGCATTCAAAAGGTCACAAATGAATATGTGAGGTCAGCAATAGATTGGTGGGAGATGCATAAAGGAGTTCCAGCTATCATAGATGGTAATTTTTTTGTGAGTGCATGGTGGAAGTTGCCTTTTCATGAGCTGGATTTTGGGTGGGGTACGCCTGTTTATGCGGGCCCACTTGTCACTAGCATGCATGAATTTGTGTTGCTTTTGCCAGGGAAGAACGGAGATGGAATTAATGTGTGGATAGCTCTGGAGAGGGACAGGATGGAGAGATTCATGAGTTATATATTGATGTGTTAAGAAATCCGAAAATAGGAAAATAAACAAAGAAAATAATCAAGAGTGTTATTTCTTATCTTGGTTTTAAGTTTATGTCAACTATCTTATGAAGATTTTATTGAATATTGTTTAAATTTTTCATGAACTCGTGCGATTTCTTTTGATGTCCTTCCGTCATATAATAAAATGAAGGTACTCTACGAAACCTTTTCTAAAGAGTTATTTTGTCACATAATGGTAGGTGCCAAAATGAGAATAAAAAGAGAACCAAAAAAAAAAAAAAAACAGAAAAAAGTAAAAACTATAAGAGGAAAAATCATGTACATCTTTCTCTTATAGATTTTCTGTTTCTTTAAATCTCTGGGTGACCGAGCAATCCTAGTAACAAGATCAATAAAATTTATCAAATAAATATAGAAGTAAATTGTGCACAACTTTGAGGTGTGTAATGAGGGATTGTAAATCGATATGGTTAGGTAGACGGTGTAACTTTAAGACTAAGCTTCATTGAAATACTAGGACAACGATTATTAAAATACTAAAATGGGACAGTAATGATTGCACAATTGCGACATTAATGATTACACGATTGCTTTTTTTTATCATTTTATTTATATAAACTGGGACATATCTCTTTCTGTTATTTCTGTGTATTTATATATTATAAAAAAAAGTCTATTGCCCAAATAAAAATATTCATTCATGTAAGTGCAACTCTAACTATAAAAGAGTGTTAATTTTGATGAATTATCTCCATGAATATATTTCAATATTAACTTAATTAGAAAAAAATGCTGATTATAATCTAAAGAAAGTGAGAAAAAAAAAAGACTATTGCAACTGTCAATTAGATATATATAAAAGGGAGAAGGATCAATATTAATTAATTCAATTGAACATTTCAAAATCTCGACAAAATATATTGACTGGGCTGAATCATTTGGACCAACTAACCTGTTTATAAAAAATAAAAATAAAAAAGAGCATCTTTTGCTCACACAGCTCTATCCCGACTAACCCTTTTATTAAAAAAAAAAAAAAAGAGCATTTATATTCGGTTGGTATCTGGCAAACCAACCCTACATATATGCTTCTTATCAATAGAGATGGTTAGTCAATATATATTCGTTAATGTTGCAAACCTTGTACTAGAGAGTTTCACAGAAAATAGAGATTTTGATAGGATACAAACTAGAGAGGAAGGTAGTGACAGAGAGGGGAGGGGGGAGAGAGAAATGGACGAAGCCATACCTCTAATCACTCCTTACAAGATGGGGAAATTCGAATTATCTCACAGGTAACTTGGTTCAATTCCACGTACACCAATATTTTTTTCTTCTTTGGAGTTGCTATAATTTTCATGACTGCATTCCATTATTGGTCTTCTTTTTTATTTATTTTTTTTTATTTTTGCCACTCTCTTAAGAATTGTTAAGGTAGTCCTTTCCTTTTTTTCTTTTATTTATTATTATTTTTTTAGGAAAGAGAATGCTCAGGAAATTTAGTTTTCCCTTTCTAATAAAAGATGAAATCCTAAGCAAAAGAAATTAATTAAAATTAATAAAAGATATATTTTTAAAAAAAATTAATGGAAAGCATTGAAGAACCACTACAAAGAATAGGAGAAGTGCATAAGATTAAGTTTTGTTTGATTCTGATTTCATAATGAAAAGTGGTGGGATTAACCCCACTAGATTTTTTTTAAAAAAAAAATAATAAGTCGAGTACAACGGTAGATAGCTTGTTTACCGAATTACCGCAGTGAGGTTAGTGTTCTAAAAAAAACACGGCGTGTCTGAACACGGCACTGTACGTCACGGCACGGAGGTGACACGACACGGTAAGATACGGACACGACACGGCACGAGAACTTAAGCGTGCCGTGTCTTTAGGCGTGTCGTGTCCGACTTTGATGGCATGGACACGACACGACACGACACGCAAATTGTCCGGACATGGCACGACACGACACGAAACACGGCACGACACGGCACGACACGAGACACGACAACACCCAAGAGACACAACAAGTTCATGACGGTTAAAGATGATAAATTTAATAAAAATAACAAGAAAATTCTTATATTGTCTATTTTATAAGGATAATTTCATAATTTGAATTTTAAATTCACCACTAAACATAAGTATATGAGTATGTTTAATGAAATTTAAACGTATTGAAACACGACACGGCACGACACGTCTAGAAAAGACACGACACGACACGGCACGAGGACACGAGGCGTGCCGTGTCCTTAGGCGTGTCGTGTCCATCCCTTGAAATTTAGACACGGCACGACACGGCACGTGAAACATATAGACACGACACGGCACGACACGACAAATGAACTGGACACGGCGTGTTTGACACGGCACGACACGGCACGGCACGTATTTAGAACACTACGGTACACCTATTTGAGGAAAATAAAATTCAAGATTGATTGAATAATTTACCTCATTTTTTTATTGAATAAACTTAATATGGAAATTAATAACAACTTGCTAAACAAAAGCACTTGGCTCATGAGAGTCAACTCCTCGAGTTTGGTTTCAAACTTTCAATTCAGTACTGACTACTAAGACACAATAATGCAGCAATATGTACTGTTCATTATGGTCTGGAAATTTGTACATTAATTGGAATTTGGAAATAAAATGAAGTAAAAAAGGTAACAAAATCTAAACTAGCTTAAAACATTTAGTCATTTTGTTAAAACATTACCCATACAAATACTGATATGCATAAAAAAATTTTGGTTGTATTTAACTTCACCCTTTCTATTCCACGATCATGTCTGGTACATATCCAATGTTTAGGGTTGTCCTAGCACCACTGACAAGATCAAGAGCATACAATAACCTCCCACAACCGAATGCAATCCTATACTATTCGCAGAGGACTACAAAAGGAGGGTTTCTGATAGCAGAGGCAACTGGCGTCTCGGCCAATGCTCAAGGAATGAAAATCACACCCAACACACCGGGCATTTGGACAAATGAGCAAGTCGAAGCATGGAAACCGATTGTTGATGCTGTTCATGCAAAAGGAGGTGTTTTCTTCTGCCAGATCTGGCATGCCGGCCGAGCATCCAACATGGGTTTGTATATTTTTTTTATTTATTTGTTGTTTTACAATGGTGAGATGTACTGTCTAGCTAATCATTTTGGAAAACATTTTTTGCATTTATAATTGTCCTCTGTTCATGAACTTGAGTTTTTATTTAGGTACTTCATTTTACTAGTCAGGTTCAAGTATAGGTTTGGTACCAAGAATAGCAATGCATAATTGCGCAAGTATGAACACAAGATTTTCTTGTTGCAGGAGAAGAAGCACCAATCTCAAGTACAGACAAAGGAGTAGAAACTCAAATCTATGATGAGGGTACAGTCGATGAGTATTTAACACCCAGAAAATTGAGAGAAGATGAGATTCCTGATGTTATCAACAGTTTCAGAGTGGCAGCTCGGCATGCGATTCAAGCTGGTAAACACATTCTAATAATTTGCCAACAATCCTTAAATTTCCTTCTAAGTAAATGCTATCCTAATTAATTTACCAAATGTAGGTTTTGATGGAGTCGAGATCCACGGTGCCCATGGGTTCCTGCTCGAACAATTCATGAAAGATAGTGTAAATGATCGAACTGATCAGTATGGCGGGAGCTTAGAGAAACGATGCCGATTTGCTTTGGAGGTGGTCAGAGCAGTCTCTGACGAGATTGGGCCCGATTGTGTTGGATTCAAGCTCTCACCATATGCCAACTACTTAGATTGCTTCGACTCAGACCCTGATTCACTTGGCCTCTACATGGCTCAGCAACTAGACAAGTGTAACATCTTGTACCTGAGTGTGACAGAACCTGAAATGATCATGGTAAACGATAAGCTAGAGATACCACACAAATTATTTCCAATGAGACAGGCATTCAAAGGTTGTTTTATGGTGGCGGGAGGGTATGACAGAGATGAGGGCAATAAGGTAATTTCCAATGGGTATGCTGATTTAGTTGCCTATGGTAGATTGTTTCTGGCAAACCCCGATTTGCCAAAGAGGTTCGAGCTTGATGGGCCTCTGAATAAGTATGATCGTTCAACCTTTTACACATCAGATCCTGTTGTCGGGTACACGGATTATCCATTTCTCGAGTAGTAAAGTAAACCTTATTGTTGATTACTTAGTTATGATGAAAACTTATGTAACTTTTAATACAATAATATTTGTAGTTCTTACCCTTCGGACTATATATTTGTTGAATGGAGTTCTAATAATTGCTTGATCATATTTTAGGAAGTAAAGATTTGCTTGTAATAAGAAAAATAGATTCATTTTCATACAATAATTTGATAGTTAATCGCTCTAGGAAATGGAAAAAAGCCAACACATGAAGGGCTTCGAGGTAGGCAAAGTGGGACTACTATTTTAGCGGATAGTTCAAACTTCAAAAGAGAACGCTGAATTGCACTCGATAACTTCAGACAAAAAAAAAATTAATAAATAAATAAATAATCACTTTTTTTTTACCCATAAATAAATAATCACTTGGCAGTCGCTGCCTGGTTTTTTCACCAAAAAAAAAAAAAAAAAAAAAAACTTCAGACAAATAAAAAAGTGCACACCGGAGATCATCATTGCTAACCTTGTCGACTTCCAGATTTACCAAAGAAGCAATTAGAATTTTATAAGGATGGATCATTATCCATATTTTTTAAATTACAGAAATTAAAGGAAAAAGAAAGCCACGGAAATAAATTCAGGAATTATAATTTTAACTAAATTTTTTGCAGACAATTTCGACAAATTTCTTTTCTTTTGTGAGGATGGGGAGATGAAAGTCTCCTCTCGCAATTTCATTGAACGAAAGAATTTCGTACAACTCAAAGCAAGAAAAAATGAAAACTGAAGGAAGGAAGAAGAAAGGCCTACTGAGTACTGACAAGTTAGTTACAGGTGAAGAAAGAGGAAAGATGTACAGTAAAGAAGCAAGTACTGATGCACGAATTACAGAGAAAGATAATGGAAAAGAACGAAAAAGATATATTTTTGTTGAAAAATCACACAAATTTTCGATTTTTAATAAGTTTAATTTTCAAAATAACATAACTGCTTCGAGAAAGTACGATGGCTGCTTATATAGCAAGTACAAAATCCTAGAAAAACAGAATACATAAAAATGTATGGATCGGAGCTCACATGCCTGGCATGGGATGATGTACCGGTATATAATGCCGAATTTAGTGCCGGAGCTATACCGTTGCATGTAAGGTGTTGTATCGGCAATGCATAAGGGGATGGTTTGGTGGTGATCAGTGGCGGATCCACCACTGGGTCGGATGGGGCTAGAGCCCCACCTAGCGCCGTCGAGTCCATGGAGCCCCACCTTAGCCCCAGCTAATTTTTTCTGTCATTGGAGTACTGGAAGGTCCATTGTATGAGATGAATATATGATTAACTTATATTGGTCTAATGTTCTTATAAACTCAGCCCCACCTAAATATTTTTTCTAGATCCGTCACTGGTGGTGATTATATTTATAGCAGGGGCACCAGGGGAAGGGGAGGAAGCACGGACGCTGATTGTTACTCTGCCAACTGATCTGACAGCCAAGATCAGCCAAGATCTGCCGAGATGAGGCCATAATCAAGTATGGGCTGAGAATTATGTTGAGCCCAAATATATAATCTAGGTTCTTCTAAGAGATGGATTGTGTGGACTGTGGAGTGTGGTTTTGTTCTAGATTAGTGTTTTATTGGACGGGATGTCTGGTTGGTTCCTGGCCTTGTATTAGTATCTACTTTGATTTGTGCCTTCTTAGTGTGGTTATTTTAAGTTCGTTGTATGGGACGGGACTATCGGAGGTTTATTCTGTGTCATTTCAATTTTTCCTCTTGTCTTACTAAATTGAATACATCTAGTTTTTATAACACAAGTGCTTCTACACGGAGGTCCTGTGTTCCATACTGTAGAGTAGAGCTAAAGAAAAAAGTAGAGTAGAGCTAAAGAAAAAAAGCAGAGTAAGGATTGAAATATTTTGGGCAAAATAAAAGTAAATTACAAAATCTACATTGCTTGGAACTGTTGAAAAAAATTATACACTCTGTGTTTTATACAACTGTACATCAAATGATTATTTTAGTAGGGAATCAATTACATGTAATCAAGTAAAAGGCTTATTACAAACTGTAGAGCATATATTTCCATTTTAGACAACATCAAAACCTCAACACTTACCAAAAAATCACACTACCAGTTGAGAATCGTGCCAAAATTAAAGCTGCCCTTATTGGTGAGAGATTTGCAAATCAGGACCACTAACAATCAGATTAGGACATTCTTGAGACGGTAAAAATGTTGAAACATATTCAGAAAACTCAAAAATTTATTAATTAATTTTGATTAATTATTTCGTCGGAGTAATTAAATATTTGATGACAATTAAATCCTTTTTTCCTCGTTATATATCAGTTATATATTCCTTTATTTGACCGATACAATTCTTCTGAACGTTGGAAACTTTATTTGGTCCAATCAATGACATTGATTTCATTTAATTCTTTTTCCGTTTGTTATTTATGGCCACTAAGTAGAGAGCTTTATAAATACCAATTTCGGCAGAGAAAGATTGACACAACAAAATAAATCGAGAATTTGAGAACCATTTGATCAACTAGTCCAATTGTTACAATACTTTATCAAATCAATTTTTCTATAGATCCGGAATATTATTTCTATATATTCTACTGGATGTTGTGGAGGCTTTCATCAGTTGCTTCCCTGGTCGTGCCCTAAGAAGCAACATCTCTGAATTATCGTGGTTGCGGTTCCTGTCGCACGTTGAGACGGAATACGCTTAAGGACAACGTCTAGCGCGATTCGGGTAAAACTGTTTTAATTATTTATTTTATTTATTTTCATGCTATCCGAATTTATTATTTGATTTTTGCACCAACAAAAAAAATAATAATAATGTACCCTTATTGGTGAGAGATTTTTGCAAATCAGGACCATCTCAAGGCCTCCACCTTACCAGTACCCAAAAATTAGAAAAGTCAACACAATTGTATGTTTGTTACTTGATTTTGTCGGTGGCTATAAATTAACCACACATGTCATAACTCATAACATCAGTTGATTGAGCAATTATAATCAAGAGTTCAAGATATTTCACACAGACCCGCAAGTTGATGCTTTCGTGACAGAAACACAAGACGATGTAGTGGTAAATCAGTGCACCAAAAGACCAGAACAAGATCCACCATGGTGCATTTAAAAAAAAATCAATGAGCTTTTTGTGGATAAATTGAGCATTACCATTGACTTATGTTTTATTATAAGTAGCAAAAGCAGTAGTCGCTTTCATGAATGAATCAATTAAAAAATACATGTCGAGCGTCTTTATCATAGTGGTAGTTTCACTTTAAGAAATACGGCAGTTTTGGAAATGAAATGGCACGAGTACTTGCCAAAAATGTCAAAACAAGGTGAAACAACAGAGTTGGGCAACGCAAGGCAATCTGAAAATCTTTAAATGCGTGATAGAGGAGGGGCCATAGATTGTTGATTGCCCCCAACCATGCCATTGCCATACCATCTCCATCTCTTTTCTTACAATGTGTGGATCTGAATTGTTGAAAGGATTAAACAAACTTGTGATTGAATATAATAAGGATCTGTTGATGGGTCAAAGTTGATTATGATGTACAACAAATATATCTTCATTTCGCTCGGATGTTATAAATGTCGAAAACAATTGGGATGTTTAGGTAGCAGTACATGCATTTAAGTCCGTACTTATTTATATTGTGGGAGATGATAAAAAAAAAAAAAAAAACTTTATTAAAAACCTTTGTAAGGAACAGTATAAACAACATATATACCCAAAACGAAAAGAAAACGAGAAAGGCAGAATGAGTCTTTAGATGTTAAATTGTTTTACATTTGAAAGGACGGTGTTTCATTAAGAACAAACCCCAGCAGGAAACAGCAGTTTGATTTTTCGACCATTTCACTACAAAAATGCCTGCCAAATGACCTACAAGTTGGCTACAACTGTCTCTGCAGATCCCACAAATTATTTTTTATTCGGTCACAGACCAAACTTGTAATAATGAAAGAATGCAATTTCACTAGGTTAAGAATATTCGGATATCTGTCGTCTATTTTTAGATCAATCAAATCGAATTTATTTGATTGAATTTGTATAAATGATTCAGATTAAGTTTTCTATAAAAAATTTGTGGGGGACTGGAGTGTTCTGATCCGTTCATTTCAGAACAGATAAATGCAATTTAGCATGTGATAGGTTATAGGTATACAGTGAACAAGTACCAATTGGGACTTAAAAAGATAAGCCTCCTAGGAAGCAAACTCTCTCTTATGAAATGTTTGTTCTTATACATTATTCTTAATTTGAAGATGCTCATGTATTAACTGTAACTAAATTATTGTTAATTATTTTTTTTTGTTTTGCACATTAACATTTTTGCTAATCATTTTACACTATTAACAAAATAATTTTACAAATTTGGATTTTATAATGTGTCCTTCACGAGTCAAAATTATTTAATATATTCCTTACTTAATCAGGTGTTGAAAGAAAAATAACTAATTAATTTAAATTTTGGAATCTGACTCTTAATTTAAAAATAATTCTGGACCCATTTTGATTTCTTTTTAAAATAAATATGGTTCCCAGAACATTTTGGTGGAAAGTCAAGAGAACTGATTGCAAAAGAAAAATAAAAACTTATAATAATAATAATAATAATAAATAAATAAATATGCAAGAAAGTAAACTTCTACTTTTTGAACTCTTGCACAATTTGACGAATGGGCCAGAATTCACGTGAAGTGGGCTCAGGGAAATATACGGAATGGCGGAGAGTAACTTAGAAATCTTTCTTGGAAAAAAAAAAACAAAAAACAGAAAACAGAAAACAAATATATTTCAGAAGTCAATTAACTTGTGGATGGTTGCCACATCCAAGAAAGTGGTGTCGTTTTCAAGTACATTTACCTATTTATTCCTTTCTTGCGTTTTAGGTATATTTTTCTATTTTGCTGCTGCCTGTTTGGCGAAGCACTGACTGAAGCACATGTTTATACCCACTGAGACAAATAATGCACAAAAATTTATATACGGAGGCAAAAGACCAAAGTGACCCAATTACGGAGTTCATATGTAAAGTTCTTGTGGTCCTCAGCAAGTCACCGATCACGATATACATGTAGTAATAAACTTTCCAATAATATTTTTTATTTTGTAAATTTTTTTTTTGCGGAATAAATTTATTTGCTTAATGAATGTTTACAGAGAAGATTCTAATACAATGCGAAACAACAAAATACTTAGATGTTTACTTCAAACGCTTTATTTTTCATCATATTTTGACACCAGAGTGGCCAATAAAAGAAGGGATGCATTTTTTCCCCCTCTACTATTGGTGAAATGCCTACGGTAAAAGAGCACATAATTGATTTCAAAACACAACGAATTAAACAAACAAATAGAAATGTATGTATAATTGTGAATTATATCATCTAATAAATCGTGTATGTTTGCAATTTGAAAAATTGTTTGATTGCCAATCGAATGCCATTAACATTGCACTTATGTTTTGTTTCAAATCAACCAATTGAATGACCAATATACTTGATTTAATATCAATAAATATTGCTCGCCTGTACAAATTGAACATGATTTTCTTTTTCCCCTCCTCTCTTTTCGATTTAATTAATATCAACTGATTGCCTTGTCACGAAAATTGTATCGAGTCAAAAAATTCAATCAATTGTGCCCAAGCATCATCTGAAAAATGCATGCCACTCCTCTAAAACTACATCCCCAATTGCATGATTTTAACGTGGGTAATTGTTTGGATCTATACAGGGTTTGAGAAACATAAACGAGGATGAGGAATCAAAACTTATCCCTATGTTAATGTACTTGTGTGCAGAATTGTGCATGTTTTTTCAGTTGGCAGTTTTAAGTTCATGAACCAAAATAAGCATCTCTATCTCTATCATTAGGAATGACAGCAGTTATCTCTTGTTGTATTGTAAGAGACATGCGCAATAAACTAGTGAGATAACACGGAGAGGTGCAATGAACCAGACAGGCTCGGATTTGGTGCATTATACCAGGATTTAATGTCGCGATTGGACGTATTCAATTAATTCACACTTAGACTTCAACTCTTCTCTGTTTGCACTTGATAGAGTGGTAAGAGGAAACTGTAATACGAGGTTCCCACCACCCCTTTCCGGCCCCCCACTGTCATATATATCTGTCTGATGTATCATTGCTGCTTAATTTGTCCTTTTATTTTCTTTTTTTTCCCTTTTTTTTCCCCTTCTCGTGTGACAACGAAAATAAAAAATTATCATATTATATGTATTCACTTCAGGCTTTAGCTCCTGCCTCTTAAAACTACCTTAATAACTTGCAAGTTGGGTTACTGATTCTTTTTTTTCCCCTCTGTTTTTCAATCAATAATCTTGCTCCCAACAAAATTTTTCTATACTTTTATCATTATGGGATTTATATCTTGACAAATCCAAACTCTGTTGAATTTCAAACTTAAAATAATAATGTGCTTGTGTTGAGACTTGAGTATTCAACAATTTATAATTCTTCCGGTTTTTTAAATAAAAACAATCACAATTAATATAAAATTATAATTTAAAACTTGATTTTTCTACCATAATTCGATATTAAAATCATATTGAACAGTTCGAGTTAATCATTTGAATCTCACAATCGAAATTCCAATGTATTGGACGGCTGCATATGTCTGATGATTGGATTTTGGCCCTCTCTCTCCATTCACACAAAATTCGATAGTATAATGTCCCTCTTTCGATCAAATCTTATCAAGAAAAAAAATAGAAATCTTTAATGACAATGAACTTGAACCTTTAGATCACTTAGTAATTTATCAGAAAATGGTGGGGTTTTTTTTTTCTATTGCAGTTACAAATTTTGATGTAATTGATCGTATTTTCATTTATACTAGACATGGCAGTCGCAGCTTCGCTGCGCTATGTAAAATATAAAAATTTCTAATATAAAATATAAAAAAATTTGTCTTAAGAAACTTGTTAAAATTATAGACACAAATTTGTAAGTTCAAAATTAGTAATTTCTTCCGTAAAAAGTCGCTATATAAACTTGACATAAATTTTCTGCCCAAAAAAAATCTTGCTAATATTAATGAAAAAAACTTGTTAAAATTTATAGACAAAATTTTGTCAGTTCAAAATTAGTAATTTCTTCCATAAAAAATCGCTATATAAACTTTATATAAATTTTCTGTTCAAAAAAATCTTGCTAATATTAATGAAATATTTGTTAAAATTTATAGACAAAAATTTGTAAGTTCAAAATTAGTAATTTCTTCCATAAAAAGTCTATATATAAACTTGATATAAATTTTCTGTCCAAAAAATCTTGCTAATATTAATGAAATAATTTGTTAAATTTATAGACAAAAATTTGTAAGTTCAAAATTAGTAATTTCCTCCATTAAAAGTCGCTATATAAACTTGATATAAATTTTCTGCCAAAAAAATCTTACTAATATTAATGATTAGCATGACTATTTTTAATTTATTTTAAACAAACTATAAAAAATATAAAAAAGAAAAAATTGTGACCGCATCAAAAGCGGTCCACGGTTTTTAATATATACTACAGATTATTGTATATTAAAATCAGATCCATTAAATCAACTTTATGTGTTGTAATTTTATTTTGATTCAAATGAAGAAGAGGTATGAAAAAAAAAATGTTTCAATGTTATAATTGAATTCGAAATTAACTAGCGTAACCGGAGAAAATTGTAGGATACCTAAATATCTATACAAAGGTTGGATGATGTAATCAAAATATTTTTCACGTTAATTATTCCATGTTCTTAACTAACCTAAAAAGCCAATAATATTCAAGCAACCAAGTTCAGAAAAGAAAAGAGTTTTTTTTTTTTTTTTTTTTTTTTTTTTGAGGATAAGAAAAGAAAAGAGTTGATACTGTGACCCCAATTATACGCACTCTGTCGTCGGGCAATAATTTCCACGACGACTTAAACGAGATGTAGAGTTTAGAGTTAATTTCCAGAAAACAACAATAAAAAAAAGAAAAACAAAGACACAGAGTTGTCAATTATATTTATAGCGCATTTCAAGTTTTCAACGGTATGACACACTTGGCGCGGAAGTATAGTGTCAGATTAGCGGCAATAATGCGTCAAAATAACAGAGTTATTTGTATTATAAAACACAATCATATCTTTAATCTAAATATTAAGAAGCCATTTGCCTAATTTGCTTGGCCAATCTTCTTTCTCGTTTCCCCTTGCCCACCTGCCGCTAGCTCAACTACGATCGGCCCCACCGACATGTATAGCAAATGGGTTTTTTTTTTTTTTTTTGATGAATACGATTTTCGATATTATTTGTACGATGGATACAGCCATCCGTGCGGTGGTGCGAGTCTATATCCTGAAAAGGGAATAATATATCAATTCGGTTACTATTGTTACAGTTTAAATTTCTTGAATGCTATTTTTTTTTTTTTTGAATTGGTTAATACAGAGTGTTATCTACATATTTATATTCATATTAAAAGCTTTAATTAAAAAGATAAAATTGAATTTGTATTGAAAGTATTATAAAATAAAAAAATAAAAATAAAATTTATAACTTAAACTCGTCGAATTACAGTTATAAATCATTAATATCATATATAGTTAAAAAAAAAAATGACTAGATGTAATGTAGCGGCCGGAAGCTTTGTGTTTCAAATCCAAATTGGACATAAAATAAAACGGGCATAGAATCTTTTTTTTTTTTTTTTTTTTTTTAGAAATTCTAGTGTCTAATATATGAAATGGATGAGGATCATATTGTGATCGTTCTTAGTTTCATCATATTTCAAATTACTGATTTGAGTTGTTCAATGCATTATTCATATTGAAAACTTATAAAAAATAAATATATACATTTTGAATTCTTTTTTACTAAATGTTTAGAATTTTCAAAATCATTGTTATTGAAGTATCCATAATTCTTGTATCAGATTTTTTAAAAAAAACTGAAAATAGTAAAAAAAAATTAATATAAAAATTGATTTTTCATAGGTTTTCAACATTAAGAACGCATTGAACTGTTCGAATCGACCATTTATAATTTGTTATGTAAGAATCATAGTAGATGAATCCATTCATTTCATATGTTGAACTCTAGTATTTTTTTTTTTTTACTCTCTTAAATAAATTAAGTTTTTGAAATAGCGGCCCTCGCATGTTGCATGAGTCGTTTTTTCAAACGGCAGACCTGAAAAAGTCGAAATCGTTAAAATTTTTTAGATAAGAGTTTGCTGCAAGGGCTGTTTATTTTTATTTTGTTAAAAATCCTAGATTTTTGTTTTTCTAAAATGTAAATCCAAAAATGGATATAAGTCTGAATTTTATATTTTTCTGCTTTCTTAAATTAAAAAAAATATTATTTTATCCCAATATGTTCTTTATTTTTATATTTTGAAAAATAGTTGGAAATTTAGAATACCTTTGTGGTATTATTTTTTTTTTTTAGAAAAAAGATTGTAGAACTTTAACAATTAATCCCCTTTTAATTAGATTTGCAACCTCGGCCGTGATGACTAGAGGTCAAGTTTCAATGAGAGATGTTTGCCTACAACTTATTATCATTCAAGTTATGCAACCCTCATATCTTACAACGACCTAATTTTCGACAAAAGTAAGTTTACAGTTAACAAGATAATAAATAATCATAGGAAATTCATTGTCACGGGAGCAAAATTCTCTAAATTTAAGAAATTACGAATTCATTTTCAGATTAGAATACTTCTCCAAATTTAAATTATTAAATCATTAAACATAGCACGTTTTCGTTACATATCAATATCAACTAGAATGGCTAATCGAGCTTCGCTCGATATTTGAAATTTTAATTAAGAATTTAAAAATATATTATAAATTTAAAATTTGTAACTGACACCAACTAAATTATAACATATTTATATATATATTTACTTGGTAACGAAGAGACTGACAATTAAAGACTTATAGAGTTTGAGAGAAATTCAAAAAGACAAATGGACGAATCTGTGTAATTCAGTTTAAAAATGAATAATAACATAAAATATAATCTATATATAAATATGAAATTAAATTTGTTGCCTAGATCTAGATTAAGACCGAATATGAGACAAAATGAAGTATACACTTAGAATTGATAATTTCTTATGGAATGTTAAAAATAAAGGGAAAAGAATTTAGTTTGATATTTATTGAAAGTTAATGTCATTTTTCATATTTTTTCCATTGGAAGAAAATTAAATAAAAATTATGGAAAATATATATGAAAAATAGATCAATTGGACAATGTAGATAAAAAATATCAATTTTCCAAATCGAAAAATTTTAATTATTCCTTATCTTTTTATCTAGTTAAGGGAATGAATCAAATTTAATGTAATTGAACTTTATTAGTTTACCGATATAAAAAAGATAATAAAAATGCATAAATGACTTATAAAAATGAAGAAGTCTAAACCTAGAGCGAACTAAAATGGTTAAAAAAAAAGTTCATTATGCATGGAGAAAATGTTCTTTATAAATTGCAATTGTATTCGTAATCTTTGTGTTCATGTTTTGGTACAGAAAGGTTGATTGGTTAGCAACTTGGTATATATCAAGATATATTAGTCGTGCTTGGTTGAGGAATAATGGTGGAGAAGATAAATGTTAAGAGAGACTCTAAACAACAAAAAAAAGCAATTGAGACATGATGGAAATGAAAATAGGAAGGGGTCACAAAAATTAGAAACAAAACAATGTTGCCAAATTATTGTTTGCTAGTGAACCGGGTCACTTTTATGAGCAATAATACCCGACACACAAATAGTTATAGAGTATCACATTAAAGAAATCAGAAAAATGATACTTCACAACTGTTTCACAATGCTTGAAGTGTCGGATAATATTTAACTAAAGAATCTCGACACCCACACAAATTTATTTATAATATTGATATTGATATCAATATTATAAATAAAGATGTGTGGGTATCGGAATATTTTTGTTAAATGTCATCCGACACCAAGAATTGTGAAATAGTTGTACAATAGCATTTTTTTCTAATTTTTGTAATATGATACTTTGTAACTAATTGTATGTCGGGTGTTATTGCTCATAAAACTGACTCGGTCAATATCAGATAATAATTTGACAACACATATTTTTGTTTCTTATTTTTGTGACCCCTTCCTATTTTCATTTTCATTTTCATCATGTCTCCATCTCTTTTGTGTGCTTAGAGTCCCTCTCCACCTTAATTTTTCTTCATCACCATTCTTAAATTCGGTTTATAAAATATAAATTAAATTCATTCAATTGAAAATAGAAAAAAAACATCAAATCTTTTACGATATATATATTTTTTATTTAAGTCATTTATAAACATTTTTATTACATTTCATAAATAATATCAACATAATATAAATCATATTATTTCATACAACTATAAATATATTTACACACATATAATTTTTTCTTTAAATTGATCAAACTCTTTAAATTTAATCAAATCAAATCTACAATAACTAAACTATATTTCTAAAAATAGATATATCTTAACCATATATCCAGAAATGAACATAATAAAAATATTCTTATTATAGATATCTACATCTAGCTTCGCTCGATGTGCTCTCTAATTTAAATGAAAAGCAAAATTACAATTATGATCAGATAAAAAAAATGTTTCTTTCATCTCTTAATATAACCTAAGAATTAAAGCGTTTCGCCTCCGTCCGTTCCGGTTGTACCTGCCGCCATTCCGCCATCGATTTGAGAACACCTGGATCACGAGCTCGTTTCCATAAAAAATTGCATTAACTAATCTCAGACCAATAAACAGTCGACAGACTCCCCGGTGTATAGAGGCCGGTGAAGACGTATTGTTGGTATAGATTTAGAATTTCAATAGCTGCGTCAGTATAGGCGGGTCCCAATGATGCCGGCTTCCGTACCACGGTCACGATTGCACACGTGATTTCCTTGGGACCCAGCGGGTCGCTTCGAAGACTGGTGCGATTTTCTGTGGACATTAATTCTATCAAATATTTAAGTGGACATTTCAATGTTTTGCGGGTATCTGGACTCTGGATGTTAGCATTTTAGCTTAATTCCAACCCCAAATAGTGGCGGAGCCTAAAAATATTCTGTGTTAAATAAATTTATAATGTTAATGATATCATACAACATTTAAATAAATTTATACATTTATTGATATATAAATTTACAATTTAAAATATTTTTCAGGCTAATTAACATTTTTGCAGGACAATTAGAAATATATACCTTGACAATTAATATTTTTTTTTCAGGAAAATTAATATTTTTTAAGGATAATTATATTTTTCGGGAACAATTAATATTTTTTCATTGCAATTAATATTTTCTTCCATGACAATTAGTGGGGAGGGAGAAAAACGTAGGTGCACCGGGAGGGGAGGGGTGGATGCGTTGTTAATACTTAGAACTATCACTTTAAGTAAGAGCATCAAAGATGAAAATGTTGCTCTTTCAAACAAAGAGCATGTTATTCGTCTGATTTTTTTTTTTAAATCATATTTAAACTTTGACTTGACAACCGTGGCCGTAAAGATTTTCGAATCTTTTAAAAATTTCAATTTTTTACCAAAAAATTCTAAAATAACATACAAGATACTATTGTCAATTGAAATTACATTTATTGGGGTCAATAATAAAATTTGCAGAAAGTGCTAGCGAGCAAATTATCCAAATAAAATGTGAAAGTTCAAGGAGCGAGAGTCCTAATTAAATAGGATTTCAATCGACTATAACCATTTTTTCTTATGTCCCTGATATAAATGACCGCTATTCTCAATAGAGGCTCTTTAGGAGACAGAATTTTAAGTTCGGACCATTAAGTTTTTAATATGAAAATAAGTATGAAGAGTATTTAAATTTCAATATTTCAATATTTATTTGTTCTCTAATACTTTTTTATTATTTAATGATAAATTTGTACTTGTGTTAAATAAAAGTTCGGCTCCATATTCCGAGCTCATCTCACCAAAAGGAAAAAGACGATAAGAATTGAAAAATAGAAGAAATATGATTGGTTGGGACGGTTGGGGCAGGCCAAAGGCTGTCATTATAATTCTTTTTATTTTCTTTTTCTTGCCTAAAAGATAAATGGTGTCACTGTTGTTGGGACCAGTCTCCCCGATCAGGACCACACCGGGCCATTTATTGTATGCCCAAGAGCACTTAAATAAATAATAAAGGAATAGCTATTTGCCTCCTGTCAAATTCACTAGATAATAGGATGCCCCCCTCTCCTCTCTCTCTTTCCCCTCTCTCCCTTTCAACAGAGAATCAATTACAGAACCAACGTTTCTATCCTCTCCAGCTATTACAAACAGGATATGTCCATTCTTCCGGTCTCTCTTTTTCTTCTTTGGGAGATGCCAGCTTCTTGTTAAACGGAAATTTTTTTTTTTTTTAACGTTCTATGGAGCAAAATAATTTGATAACAGTAGAAACTTTGATGGGTGTCAAGTTAATTGGCATGCTTCATAAATAGATTTGAACCGGAACAAATAAAAAAATTGAAGCGCCACAAATAGATTTGCACATGATTTCTACTTTATTTAGGATAAATTAATTGAAAAAAATGAAATAGATAAATTATGATAAAAGTATAATCATGAATTTTGTAGGTAAAATAGATATTCAAAAGTTTGGGTCGTGCAAATTTTTTAGGTAAAATGAATCACGAGAGAGTAATATTTGAGTATAAGTACATACAAACAATGCAAATATAAAAATTTGTTTAGTTAGTCTGTTATAAACAACTACTACTGAATAGTTGTAATAGTAAATTTATGGTGTGATACGCCATACATGAGGCATTTAATTAGTTGATGATGTTACTTCAAATTTAAATTTTTAGATTCAAAAAATTAATTTGACTAGTGTTCTTTAATGTAGATACAAAATTTTAGAGCTCAAATTTTATATTTTAATCAGATGGGATGACATGCAATATATATATATTTTTAATTTGGAAGGAGTAATATGACTAATATTTTTTTTTATGGAAAATCAATAAAAATCCTAAATCAAACTGGCTTCTGAAGTTTTAATAAGTGAATTTACCTGAGTTGCCAGTGTTGACCATTTGAGTCACAATATATATTAGTCAATCAATGCTATATATATATTCATAGACTCAGCGACTTACCCTAAAAAAATAATGTAATTTTAAAATAAATAATTAGGAGAATAAAGCTAAAACTGCACTTACTCATCGTAGTATAAAAAAAGTATGATATCACAACTCACAAGGCTTAAAATAAAAATATCTTCACAATTCATAAACGTTGGGTCGCTCTATATACAAATCAGGAAAACAGGGACAAAACCCAGTACCAGAGAAATGGAGAGCTTAAAAAGTTACTATTTATTTTCTTTTGCTTAGAATGGAATGGGGTTGTAGAAACAGGTGTTGAAGTCAAGTGGGTGATAAAAACAAGGAGCGGGGGTAGCTCTCTGACGTGGCATCATGGGGTTGCAGCAGTGCCCCAGATTAAAGAACAACTCTTATTAAAAGAACCCCGAAATAAAATAAAATAAAATAAATGCTCACAACCGACGAAGCGGAAGACGCTGTGGCCTAACCCCATCCCTTTATTTCCCCTCTCCCCCACTCACATAAATAATTTTTATAAAACTCTTAGATTAATAACATAGCATAGCATAGCGCTTCTTTTACATAGACAAAGCAAAGTTTTAAGAGAGAGAGAGAGAGAGAAGCTTTCAGCTTTCTTTTGTGTGTGCGTGTACAGGAGTGTACCAGGAGTGTGCAGTGCGCGCGATCGCTCTCCTTCTGATATTCCAGCTCCATGAACTGCCGCGAGGCGGCGGCGGCGTTGGTCGTAACTGAATCTTCCCTAGCGGTAGCGGCGGGCACCGCCACCCGATCGCCGCTGGAGAAGCCACTGTCGGAGCTGACAGAGGAAGATATAGCTCAGGTCACCAGAGAAGACTGTCGTCGTTTCCTCAAAGAAAGAGGTGTCTATATATATATACATATATATTTAGTTGCTAGTTAACTAGCGTTGATTCTTTCTTTCTTTCTAGAATGAATGAATGAATGAATGAATGAGTATGAGTGACTGACAAGTGGCGTTTTGGGTTTGGGCAGGGATGAGGCGGCCGTCGTGGAACAAATCTCAGGCGATCCAGCAGGTCATCTCTCTCAAGGCGCTTCTAGAAGGTCGACCCGGTGCCGCCGACCCGCCCGTCTCCTCCTTCCTTCTTCCCTCCAAGTCTCCCTATGCCCCCGCCCCCTCGCATGTAAAAAGCTACAATCTTACTATTTCCCTTCCTTTTAATTTATTACCTTTTTCTTAGATTATAATGTTTTCTCCATTTAGGATGCTCCCTCTTCGGAGAAAAACGACACCAGTAGCAGTGGAGCTCAGGTGCCGCCGCCACCGAAAGAGCCTTTGCCATCGCCCTACCGACGCAGAGATCCAGTAGTTCCTTCCCTTCCGGTGATTGACGCGGTGCCGACACCTCGGTGCCCTCCGCCGGAGAACAGGTTGGTTAATTTGTTTTCTTTTTTTTTTTTTTTTGGTCTCTTAAAAAAGTTATTTCGTAGCATTTGTCGTGGAATAGGACAGTGAGGTGGCTGACGAGTGGGTCTAGAAATTAGTGGGTCCCACTTGCCAGCGACGTGGATCGCGATAATATCACGAGTTGCAAGCTTGAGGCTATAGCGAGAGGTTCTCTAGTCCAGTTGTTGCTATCGTGCGCCTGTACGGAGATGCTCAAGTTGATGGCGCCAGCTGAAATAGTCCTGGCCGTTCGATCAAATAATTTAATGGAAGAAGAAAGAATCCTACGGCTCCGAGATTGGAGACTCTCTTCTTCTGTTAGAAGTTGGAACTACCAAGCATAGACTTCCAGAAGCGCTCTAGCACTAGCGCCGCATAGAAACTTCTATGCGGATTCTCTTATGGGTTTTTTTTGGGTGAAATTTTAATACTAGTGAACTGAGCTATTCAATCGGACACCTTATATAAATTATTAACGAATTGAGTAAATTGCCGCATTTGAATTTGATAAATTTGTTTCAGGCCAGCAGCAGAGTCTCCACCCGGTCAGCTGACGATATTCTATGAAGGCCAGATTAACGTCTACGAAGGTGTCTCGCCGGACAGGGTAACTAAAGCATTCACAAAAGAAAATTTGGTAATACAATCTCAGCTGATCATGATACAAACCATACATGCTTGTTTGTTACTAGGCAAAAGCTATCATGCAACTGGCAGCGGGCTCAGAGAACTATGATTCCGCGACAATGCCAGCTCAGCTGGTACCACCACCTAGGTTTCCAGCCTCCTTTCTGGCACCTGGTAATTTGACGCCATCGGCTCCACCGGTGTCTAGCATCTTTCCTCCTTCACCAACTGGTACAATCATCTCTCTTTTATGTGCATTTCAAATTTCAAGTATCTGATTTGGTTTTTTCTCCTTGCCGTTTGATCTGAATGAGATGGTGTTCATACAGGTGCAATGAAGTTCCCACGGCTTTCCCGGGAGAGCACCGAGGAGGCAAGGCCGCCTCCGAGAGAAAACGATCAGCCTGGTAAGAGTCAGCTAGCGGAGCAAAGTTACCGGGTAATATTTTACCTGTGTCATGTGTGCGCCCTTGTGCCCCCTTTTGATTCCTCCTTTTTTTTTGTCAGTCAAAATTTCTATTCTTACCAATCTGTTTTTGGACGGCTGTGTGATGTGGCCGACATCTAACTGTTGCTCGTGGGGGAAAAGGGTCGTGGGAGTTAATCATGCACACGCAGATAAAATCTACTTGTCATTTGCGGTTTAATTAGGCTTTTCCTAATCCTTCACCCATGTGGGTCCCCATATTACCCCCTTGAATCTATTCAATCTTATCTGAATGAATAGGTCAACTTATCCTTGTAGTCAAATTGTAGAATCTATATTATCTTAATAAATCATGGTAATACTAAATTAGAAATTTTAGTAAAACTTAATATTACTCATAATTTTAGAAAAACAATAATTTGAACTTGGAATATTTTAATAACAAAATTTTTTTCCCCCTAGATTTCTCTACATTTCTCATTTTTCCTCTTTAGATTTCTAACCAGTAGGCAACATTATTCTATCAATAAATAGAATGGTGGTTGTCCACTGACATTGGACAGGGGTGCAAGTTGGGGAGGGGCAGCAGCTTTCACGTTATAAATGGGGACAGTGGGGGTCCAAACGTGGGGCCGGGGAATAGATGGGGCCCACGGACGGACGTGATTTGTCTTGGATTGGAGAGATCGTTCCTGATTCTCCAGCCCCCCCAATTGTTTGTCCTCCTGTAATGCGGTCCCACTCTTTCACTGTCTTGGCTTGTAGGCATTACTACTGGTTTTATGTCGTTTATTTTCTTCTGGAGATGATTTTAGGTCGTTTTTCATTGGAGGATGCTTATTGTTAGGTGGGTGAGTTATTATACCTTTGATTAAAGATGGTTCTGTTTGTTTATCACTTTTTTAAGATTTTGGCAATTAGGTTCTCTCTAGTTAGCGGTTTGTTTGGCTGTCTGGTTAAAGAGTTGGTGATAAGATTGCACTTCAATCATGTTGCTCATCTTGCTTCGTCTGATTAGATGTCTTGTCTTTGATAGACCATCCTGGTGGTACAGATTAGTTCCCTCAAAAAGTGTTACTTAGGTTATTACAAAAAAGTTCGTCTTTCTGGAAGGTTAAAATTATTTAACAATAATAGAACTTACACGTCTAAAACTTAGATAGCAACTCACACGCCTAAAACTTTCCCAGATGGCCTTGCATAAAAAATAATTTAATATGATGCGAATAATGTCCAAGCAATCTTCTTTTTAATTATATCAAAATAAACTGCTAATAGAAATTATTTTGGGAAAGCACAACTGACCAATGGTACTTTCTTCTTTTGGTTTAAGGAGTGATATTAGGGACAATAGCATGTAAAGGAATCTGTACTTTTCCTATTGGCATTAAACTGTGATTGTTGTTCAAGATTATATTATGAGTATTAATTAACATATGGTCAGCTGCTTTTTGCATGAACAATGGAAATATTTTTCTGTCAGTTAATGTGTTTTTAAAATTAAAATTTTATCTTTTTCTTTCTTCCAAATTTTATTGTTCAGAATAATTTTCAAGGGTTTCCAGAGGCATCCTAAGCATTTTGTATGCTTCTTCTGTATAAGCTATATGTATAAGAAAGTTCCTTGTAAGGAGTTAAGAATAGAAATGCTTTTTTTTTTTTTTTTTTTTTTTTTGGGTCAGCAAGTCAATACTGTTCATTTTTTTTATTGGAAAATATTTTCAGTGGCCAAGAACCAACTTGTTTACTGTCTATGATGCAGAAATTAAGTTCAACAAAGGACGTGGTAGTTTTATGACTATCTGAAGGCCAATAGCCTATATATATTATTTTTATTATATTTTGTGATATAGTGAAGACAAAATGAGTACAATTACTAGATACAGAACTTGTATGTAAGACTATCTCCAAAATAACTGTAGTTCATTATCTTCTTTCATCAGAGGGACCATCAAGTCGAAAAGCCTCCTTGCAACGCTACCTAGAGAAGAGGAAAGACCGGTAAAGCCATTTCCTTTTTGTTAGGATGCTTTTACATTTTCTAGCCTGTTACTTTTGGTACCAAAAGCATGACAAAAAATTTGCCCTGAAATAAAAGGTTTAAAGGAAAAAGGCTACTGGGAGCAGTGCCTGGGTCGAGCATGGACATGGTATACATGAGCCATAAAGCTATGTGGTGCCACACACCACAAGAGATGCAAACCAGATCACCTCAGACTCCAACCCAATGTGGGCCCCATTTAACCCATCCTACAAAAGTTTGTCTGTCCTTTGATCTCAATGATGAAGGTAAGCAATTACTTGTTTTGTCTTTGTTTCTTTCTTTATTTTTTCTGTTGTTATGGTAACCTGTAATGCAAAATGTCAAAACCTTGTATGCACTTCTTACATAAGGATAAATTTTCAATACCTTTATAAAATGTGAAAGTTAAATATTAGTTAGCCTTGGAAACTTGAATTGTCTCCTTTATACCATTACACCCCTCCCTTCCAATTACTGCAGAAGTATCTAGACTATACCCTCCAACCCCCTTTCTTCTCCTCTTAAGTGAGAGGGAAGGCATGGTTATTTGGGTACTTCTAAAGAAAATAGGAATAGGGGCTCTGTATCAAATTATTCACGATTTAGAACGGTATATAGATACTTCTGCTTTGTTGGATATGCCATTTATTATTCTTTTTTTTTTCCCTTCCTGAAAGCACATTTTAAAAGTACCTTTGTATCAAATTTTCAATTAGATTAGTTAGTCAGAGGTCAGTTGTACTTCTACTATTCTACCATTAATAAACAATTGATTATTAAATGAGCACTTCAGGATCTAGATGTGAAGGAAAGCATCAACCTCACACTAAAAAAAGATGTAGGTTACCTTGCCTATATTGTGGCATCACTTAACTTGGAAAAAATCTTAAATTTTTGGACAGCTGGTGATGACTAAGACAATCTTTCCATGATAACTAAGACCAGGCAAGCCATTGTACAATTTTCTGAAGAGAAGAGAGCATTTCCATGGACAAGGGTTTGGACAACCCTTTAATCTCTTTCAGGCAACTAAAAATGTGAGTTTGGACAACTTAGCAGCCTCGAGATTTTGTCTTTTCTTTTTTCATCCTTAATTTCTCTTCCTCTTCTTTTTTTCCATTAAGATGAGCCGTGGTGCTGAATCTTGTTTGAGTTGGGGGGAAATCAGGGATAAATGTAATATATGAATATCATTCTGAGAGTTTTGCTTTTAAGTAAGAAATTATTGGCTATCACTTCTTTACAAAAAAGACTTGGTAATCTTAACTTTGCTAATATTAGAGATAGATTTGGTACCTTGGCTAACATTACAGCCGTGCACAGGAAAGGGGGGAAAAGAAAGAAAACCATTGATAATTTTTTAAACTTGACTTTACTAACATAGCAGCTGGAAAAATGTAAATCAAAGACAGGCTGTGAGGGAGATCTCGTGAACAAACAGCTTTCAGCGCTAGGTGAAAGACGAATATTTTTGTGGGTTATATGCCTCGTATTTTTTTAAATAAAAATTTACATAATAAGGCAAGCTGAATGGTAGATGCTGGTACAAGTTGTAAATGATTGGAATAGCCATACAATGAATGTATTAGGAAATATGAGTTGTTTCGCGTCCCCCATGTACGAAATAAGTATTGATCCTGTTTGTGAGCAAGAATTATATAGAAAATTTGGGCTTTTAAACACAATTGTTGGGACAGAATACGAAGAATGGAGGATGACAGCATTTATAACTTAGAAGACATCAAAAATTTTTACCAATTTCATTTTTCTTGAGAATAGCCACTTTATATTGGGAATTTGTAGTACTTTCTCATTGTAGAATTTCAACTGATACTTATTATTATACTATTAGTGAAACTAACATAAGTCGCCAGTGGCTTAATGGGACCTGCCGAATGTTGGTTGGAATTTTTACATTGATCAGTCAATGGGTTTCTGATGGGCTGCCTTTGCGAGCTTCCCTTCAGCATGAGTTTGTTTAGCGGAAAACCCAAATGTAGCAAGACAAATTAGACAATTTATGTCCGGACAATTATTATTGAAAAATGTAATGTTTGCACAATTGCACTCTGTTATTTTTTTTAAATTTAAATTTTCAAAATTGTTAACTGTGGCATTTCATCTCTATTTTCATATTATAAAATATCATACTCTGATTTGGTTGTTAAATGCTAATATTGATCATTTGAGCTTTCATTAGATGGCCAATAGAGAGTTTGCATCCTTTCTGATACCAGATTCCTAAAATATGATATGAACCCTACAATTAATGTAGGAACATTTTAAACGTACTCTTCAACTTGAAATTTAGGACAAACTATTCGAAAGCTGTTACCTGATCAGTCAGGTACCAGAGCTGTTTGTAAAGTCCAGTAAAGCTGATATAGGTGATGACTTCATATCTTATAGGTAATAAAATGGTATGCCTTACACCCAATACAATAAATAGGGATGGTATGTAATTATTTTGCAGGTGTTTGCAACATAGTTCTAATTCACTACATATGAAGAATCGACGTTGCAACTAATTTTATCGGGTTGAATTGATAAAGGATCGACATTTCATCAGTTTAGAAATTTCTATTTAAACCAAATCCATGAAAATTAAAACAGGGAAAACAATTTCATATCTGCTGGACGTTTATTGCCATCATACCTTGCCGCTTGGGTCCAGTTTTTTCTATCATCATAGGGTTTGGCTCAGAAAAAGGATTATGATAGATATTTATTTCAACTATTAATTATTGAATTCTGTAGATGAAGTATCGTTTTGTTTTTTTCTTCCTAAAGATAGATCATAGATATGACCTTACCGCCTGCGATCATTTCCAAATTCCAACCTCTGGTTAGTCACTCCTTTTTGAGACCTAAACTTCGAAGCAGTATCTAAAGTGCCATATCAATTTCTTTCAGTGTGCCGTTCAATGTAGAAAGCTTTGCCTGTCAATACCCCAAGTGCTTGCTCTGCACTATTGAGATTTGAGAGAAGGCCACAAATTGACTATAATCTGGTCCATTTGTGGCCCAGATTATTTTTATCATTGTTTAAGAGATAATTCAATTAAGGAAATTGTGTGTGATATAATCGTGGGGAGAAAATGGAAAAATTGAATGGAGTTTATTGCTTTATTTTAGAGGAGCATGTGTCCAAAAATATTCAATGAAATGCTCCCAAAAAAATTTGAGTGCCCAAAGCACTTTCTTGTGTTCGGCTGGTAAGTGGGGCTTTTATTGCTTTAATTAAATCGAAGAGGTGGGTGTACCTAAGGGATGAGATACATCCGAACACCAGTTGACGACTCTTTAGTAATTAAGCCTATCTTTCCTTTAATTTATTGACCTGCTTATAAGAATAGAGCATTTTATGTTAGGTTGGTATCTTGCAATGTGCTTGTCATCACTCGAGATGGTAGTCAAAATATATTCGTTGCCACCCTTGTTGTACTAGAGAGTTTCACAGAAAATAGAGTTATTGATAGGACACAAACTAGAGAGAGAGAGCGAGATGGACCTTCCCGTACCACTAATCACTCCTTACAAGATGGGTAATTTTGAATTATCTCACAGGTAACTTGGTTCTATTCCATGTACACCAATATTTTTCTTCTTAATTAATTTGGAATTATTTTAATTTTCATGACTGCCTTCCATTGCTGGTCTTTTCTTTTGCCACCAGCATAAGAATTGCTAAGGGATGCAGTCTTTTTTTTGGAGGAAAGCGAATGCTAAGGAAATTTGGTTATACTTTTCTAATAAAAGATGAAATCCTTAGCAAAAGAAATTAACTAAAATCAATAAAAGATAGATTATTTTTTTAAAATTAATGGAAAGCATGGAAGAACCACTGCATGCAAAAAGAGTAGGAAAAGTGCATAAGATTTAAGTCGCGCGAGCAATTGTTTGATTCTTGTTCACCGCAGTTAGGCTAGGTACAACCTATTTGAAAAAGAAAATTAAAATTGAACAATTTACCTCAATTTTTTTTATTGAATAGACAATGTGGAAATTAATAACAACTTACTAATCAAAACAACCTGGCTCATGAGTTCAACTCGAGTTTGGTTCCAAACTTTCAACTTAGTGCTAAGGCACAGTAATGCAGCAATAGGTACTGTTCATTTTGCTTTGGCAATCTGTACTTTAATTGGAAAGAAAATGAAAGAAAAAGGCAACAAGATCTAAACTAGTTTAAAGCATTTACTGATTTTTTTAGAACATTACCAATGCATGTGAATACTGATATGCATTCAAAATTGTTGGTTATATTTAACTTCACCCTTTTTTATTCCACGATCATCTCTGGTACATATCCAAATGTTTAGGGTTGTTCTAGCACCGCTGACAAGATCAAGATCATATAATAACATCCCACAACCGCATGCAATCCTATACTACTCGCAGAGGTCTACAAAAGGAGGGCTTCTGATAGCAGAGGCGACTGGCGTCTCGGCCAATGCCCAAGGAATGAAAATCTTTCCTGATACACCCGGCATTTGGATAAAGGAGCAAGTGGAAGCATGGAAACCGATTGTGGATGCTGTTCATGCAAAAGGAGGTGTTTTCTTCTGCCAGGTCTGGCATGTTGGCCGAGTATCAAACATGGGTTTGTATATCATTTGTTTAGTTGTTTTTTTTTTTTTTTTTTTTACTATGGTGTAATGTAATGTCTAGTCCTTTTGGAAAACATTATTATGCACTTATAATTGTGCTATGTTCATGAACTTGAGGAGGTTTAATCTACATACTTCATCATACTGGTCAAGTTGAAGTCCAGGTTGGTACTTGGTACCAAGAATTGCAATGCTTAATTACTCAAGTATGAACAGAAGATCTTCTCTTTGCAGGAGGAGAAGCACCAATCTCAAGTACAGACAAAAGAGCAGAAACTCAAATTTATGATGATGGTACAGTCGATGAGTATTTTACACCCAGAAAATTGAGGGAAGATGAGATTCCTGATGTTATCAACAATTTCAGAATGGCAGCTCGAAATGCCATTCAAGCTGGTAAATTCATTATAATAATTTACCAGCAATCCTTAATTTCCTTCTAAGTAAATGCTAGCCTAATTAAGTTACGAAATATAGGTTTTGATGGAGTCGAGATCCATGGTGCCCACGGGTTCCTGCTAGAACAATTCATGAAAGATAGTGTGAATGACCGAACTGATCAGTATGGCGGGAGCTTAGAGTATCGATGCCGATTTGCTCTGGAGGTGGTCAAAGCAGTCTCTGACGAGATCGGGCCTGATCGTGTTGGATTCAAGCTGTCACCATATACCAAATACTTGGATTGCTTTGACTCAGACCCTGATGCACTTGGCCTCTATATGGCTCAGCAACTTGACAAGTGTAACATCTTGTACCTGAATGTAACCGAAGCTGACATGATCATGGTAAATGGTAAGCTAGAGATACCACACAAGTTATTTCCTATGAGACAGGCTTTTAGAGGGTGTTTTATGGTGGGGGGAGGGTATGACAGGGATGAGGGCAGTAAGGTAATTTCCAGTGGGTATGCTGATTTGGTTGCATATGGTAGATTGTTTCTGGCAAATCCTGATTTGCCAAAGAGGTTCGAGCTTGATGCGCCTCTGAATAAGTATGATCGTCCAACTTTTTACTCATCAGATCCTGTTGTCGGTTACACCGATTATCCATTTCTCGAGTTTGAATAAATTTTATTGTTGAATAACAATCTGTTGTGTGAATTAATAATTGGTGATTAATTTTCTAGCCTTAAGAATTGATTAATGCCGTTTATTTCATGAACTTTATGCTCATAATATAATCAGGTTTTAATGTTTTATTAAGAAAAGAAAATGAATTGCAGAGTATTAGTAAAGTTGTTAAGAAAAGAAATCACAGATCAAGGGCAGCAGTATAGATCACCTTAAAAGTTCAGGAAAAAAGGAGAAACAAAAGATGTCTAACTTGAGGTGCTTATACTTGACGGTTTCGTTATGAAATTCATAATTAGTGCAAACATGAAACAAATTTGTAGTTGTTAGCTTATGGGCAATAAATACGTAGTAATGGTGAGAAACTTTTATAACTTTTAATACAATAATATTTGTAGTTGTTAGCTTCGGACTGTAACTTTGTCGAATGGAGTTATCATAATTAATTGCTTGATCAAATTTTAGGTAGTAAAGATTAGCTTGTAATAAGAAAAAGCAATTCATTTTCATACAATAATTTGACAGTTGATCGCTGTACAAAAGGGGAAGAACCCGACAACATGAAGGGCTACAAGGAGTTCGAGGTAGGCAAAAAATACACACACATGCACACACGGAGATCATCCTTTCTAACCTTTCGACTTAGATTTACCAAAGAAGAAGAATTAAATTTTATAAGGATGGATCATTATCCATTTTTTTAATTTACAATTTAGAGTAATATGTGGAAAAGGAAAGCCACGGAAAGAGATTCAGAAATTTTCATATTTGTTCGATCGATAACACTATAAATTTTCATATATACAAATCGCAGACATATTTAGATGTTGATTGCGAGCTTTTTACTTTCGATTTAATAGGGGGCACTGCTGGATTATTTGTCCTTTTCACATTAACAATAATTATTATCTGTATAAAATTATGAAAAAATTAACTCGCCTATCCCATCATTTTGTTTAAAAAAAAAAAAAAGAGAGAGAACCGTAGAGGTTTCAGAATTTTTCAGAACTTTTTAAAATATCTAACAAAAATAATAAAGAAGGGAATCAATTGAAATATAAGAACACAAACATGTCATTTAAAATGGGGCAATAAGTCATACCACCTCGGATGACACAACTAGTAGTGTTCTAAATACGTGCCGTGCCGTGTCGTGCCGTGTCAAACACGACGTGTCCGGATCATTTGTCGTGTCGTGTCTAGATGTTTCACGTGTCGTGCAGTGCCGTGTCTAAATTCCAAGAGATGGACACGACACGTCTAAGGACACGGCACGCCTCGTGTCCTCGTGCCGTGTCGTGTCGTGTCGTGTTTGAATACGTTTGAATTTCATAAAACATAGTCATATACTTATGTTTAGGGATAAATTTGAAATTCAATTATGAAATTATCATAAAAAATAGACAATATAAGAATTTTTTGTTATTTTATAACAAATTTAACATCTTTAACCTTAATTATAAACTTGTTGTGTCTCTTGGATTTTGTCGTGTCCCGTGTCGTACCGTGTCGTGCCGTGTTTCGTGTTGTGTGGTGTCGTGTCTGGATAATTTGCGTGTCGTGCCGTGCCGTGTCTATGTCTTCAAAGTCGGACACGACACGTCTAAAGACACGGCACGCTTAAGTTCTCGTGCCGTGTCGTGTCCGTGTCCTACCGTGTCGTACCACCTTCGTACCGTGTCGTGTCGTGCCGTGTTTGGACACGCCGTGTTTTTTTAGAACACTAACAACTAGTCACATTATTCCAAATAGCGCAATTAAAATAGCACTATTATCAATAAGGTTAAGGGGTCGTTTGGATCGTGTGGGAATAGGCCTATTCCCCGAATAGCCTATTCCGGGACTAAATTTTTCATCCAAACGCAATTACCAATTTCAAGATTAGACAATTTCAGAAATAGCACTATTTCCAACAACACTCTTCCCAACAACACTTTTCTCTCTACTTTTCACATTTCCCAACGCTATTCCTAAACTCACCATCCAAACAACATTCTTAGTCCCGGAATAGTACTCTTCTCACGCTTCCCGAAATCTCACTTTTTCCATAAATTTAGTCCCGGAATTGCTATTCCTACCTATTCCCCACCCATCCAAACGACCCTAAAAGACCAATTTTTTTTGCTTGTATGAGAGGCGAGAGGTGCATGAGTAAATAATCTAAAAGGTGTGTTTTGATTGTTTGAAAATAAAGTTAAAATTAGTTATTAGAAATAAACATAATTATTTCTAAATGGTCCTGGAAATAGAAGAATTATAATGTGTTTTGATACAACTTGAACAAGAAAGAGGCCTCAACAAGAAAAAGAATAAAAATAAGAATAAGAACAAGCTATTCAATGTTTATTTTGGTTTAGAATGGCTTTTACAAGCTCTAATCAGTTTGTTCTTGCAACAAAACATGGAACTAGAACAAGTACAAGACTTGCTATTGTTCTTACGCAAGATGCCCAAGATGTATTCAAACATGCCCTAATGAATTGACTGATTGATATAAAGACTAAACATTGAACCGGTTAAATGACATATATATGAAAAGTGAGTTAACTGATTGATATGAAGATAAAATATTAAATTTACTAAATGATATTAATTTGAAACTCGATAAATCATGCCAACCGCAACTATACTTCATATCAAGCTTTAATTTTTTTTTTTTTTACTTTAGATTAATAGGTTAATTCATTACTTCAATTTCATGGCATTTAGTCAATTCAATATTTCATCTTTTATATCAATCAGTGAGTTTATTCCTTTTATCTTTGTATCATGCATTCAATCAGTATTTCATCTCTATATATGTCAATCAGTTAATTCATTAATTTCTTCGTTATTATGTTTACTTATAATATGCTCTCTCTCTCTCTCGTATTAGCAGAAGACTAGCTTTGTCACTTAGTTTCAATGATTTTTATAGTTTTCTAGAAGAAAATGACTTTCATATACTTCCGAAAAAGAATGAGGCTCCATTAAATTAAAATTGATTGATGGTTGTGATTAATCAAAACTACTAAAAGCTATTCTTATATTTTATTTCTCCCTCGTAGCTTTCGCCCAGGGATACAATCATACAAAACAATTAAAGCAGACTCTCTACTTCTCTTTCTCTCGTTGGAAATGTCTGAAACTCAACAGATGCATTAAATTTATGTTGGTATGTCTTTACCATCTTAAATTGTGCAGAACGTAAAATAAATCCAAAACCTTTGCATTTTATTGCATTCTTTTTGTTACATGGCAAAAAACTATAAAAAAAATTCTAGTTTATTTTTATATATTATAGTAAATATAATGACTAAGTAAGAAACGTTTCCAAAAAGTATAATTAGATTTATAATTTGAATTCATTTTAATTTAATAAATTATATATTAAAAATATAATTAAATAATATTAATTCCAATCGTGTCAAGTGTCGTGTCGTGTCGTGTCACATGTTGTTAAAACTTGCCAATATTAGAGGGTCTTTAACACGGCATGATTTTGAAATGACACTTCAACACGTACATACCGTGTCATTTTGATAAGCGTGTCATGTCATGCCATGGTAACGTGCATATTATACTAACATGCTCGTTTTTTTTATGAATACGTGGCGTGTCATTTTAAAAAATACTATGAAAAATATTAAATTAGATTGTAAGATTTACTTGGAACCGTAGTGAAACATTTAACACACCTTTTATGTGGCCGACAGTTAACTGAGCCTGATAAGTGATAATCATTACTGTTGCATTGTTTATTAATGTCTAATTCAGTCCAAACTGTCCGTAGCAAAACATGCTACTAAAAGTTAGGCCACAGAAAATCTAGAGATGGTTCTTTTCGCACGCTCCGAAATCTTCTCTGTTTTGTTTGAACTTTTGTCAGAAACGTTAAACTCCTCTCTCTCTCTCTCTCACTAGTTCGAATTTAAAACAAAACAAATCGGATCCGCACATCTCCCTCTCATTTCCCAACATTTCATTTTCAAACAAAATCCCTTCAATCTCTTCGATTTCCTTCGATCGAAGAGCTGGGTTTTGTGAGAGATGGCGAGTTCGAACAAGATATCATCGATTTCAGTATCATCGGCGCCAGGGAAGAGAGTGGCGTCAGAAAGTGCTCCGACGAATGCTCCGGCGATCACCGGAAAGAAGAGGGTGGCGCTCGGGGACTTGAGCAACGTGAGCAATGCTGGGTGTGGGACGGCTCGGGGGCCAGCAAAGATTATAACTGTCAGTGTAGAGAATTTTGTTATTTATTTTTTAATTTTTCCTTTTGTTTGGTGATTCTTGTTTGATTTCATCCAGTCGGGCCTACAAATTGTACGGTCGAGATTGAAGCCATAAGTTCTAATTAAATTCTTTAAATATTCTGGTTCTTGAGTATGTCTCTTTTATTATTTGGTATGGTTTAATGAATTTAAATGGCAGATGCTAATTACGTGTATAAACTAAATATTTTACTAGAGTTCTTGCTTCATTCATTAGTCAATTATAATTCTAGATTTCTAGTACCATTTAGAATCATCAAATATGTATTACATCTTCTCCCCATTAAATTTGTCTCCGGTAAATAAATTGACAGAAAAGTTTTCGCAACTTGTGATTATTGGAACATTCTTGCATTTCTTTTTAAGGTAAATTTGGTATTCTTCTTCCTAATTGTGATTTTATAATCCATTTGTCTCTGATATCTTATACTATATTTTCGCAGAAGATCAACCCTCCTAAATCCTCCATTGTGAAAAGGGGGCCTGCCACAACCAATCTCAGCTCGACGATTCGACAAACCTCTTCTCATTCTGCTCCTACTATCACTAATTCCGCTTCAAAACCAACCATCTCTACTTCTAGTGACAATACTATGCCAAAAGATGATGTATCTGTATGTTGGAGTTATGTCCTAGAAGTCAATATTTCATGACTTATTTTCTTAGTTTATGTTAATGATGATATTTGATCATTTGTTCCTAGAGTTTATTATTGACAGATCATTCAGGTTGAGGATCTGAATTGTAGATCTCTGTGGATCATTCATTAGAATGACAATAATAAATCTAAATCGTCCATAATCTTGATAATTAACAAGGAACATTAATTATCATAAAAGATTAGTATGCAAGTTAAGTGATGATTAAGTTCTACAAATCATAGGTAAGGAGTTACCGACTTAATTGCATATGTGTATGTTATTGGAACATAGTACAGGACTTGACCCAATGAAATAAACATTTGGATTGTGTTATGTGTCATTGTTTATTTCATATGAGTTTGATTCTAAGTTTGAGATGTTCACCTTTTCCACATGAGGATAGGTTCAATAAATATCGTCTAACGTTGATTCCTGATAAAGGCTGCTATAAGGACTTTATTTATGTTCTCTTGAATTGTGCGGGGAAAAGTTGTTCATCAAGAAAACCGTATGTCCCTCATTAGTATACCTAGTGAGTGATGATATCTGTTTGGGCCCCTTGATGGAGTTGGATCGTATGCATGCAAACTAGACGATCAACTCTAGATCAAGAAATGTATAATCTGCAAGAATGACACATTCCTATCTTGGATTATACAAAGATATCGTGTGACATAAGAATCAAACAAAGAAATACTTTTATTTCTTATGTAGGATTGAGATATTGTAACGGTACATTATTTATACGAATTGGGAATCATAACGTGTTGCTAGATACCGCTTATGATTATTGGAAATAAATAACGATTTATTTCCATGGCCAACATAGTATAAATCCTCAAATAGGGTCGCACAAATAAGATATTGACCACACGTGCATTATTTATTCATATTGGAGAATACGAGACATGATAAGTTGATTAATTAATTATATGTTGTTATGAACCATAATAATTAATTATATCAAATGGATCATGTTAGAAATAATTTAATGCATAAAGCTCTTCAAGAATTAATTATTAATAAGTTAATAATTAATTATATACAACACATATAATTTCTAGAATTATATTGAGCTAATGGGTTTTATTTAGTTAGTAAATTAAAAGCCCAAATTAAAGAGAATTAAAGGGGATTCATTAATTGGTGAATTAATGAATAAAGGCCTTTTATTGAGATAGCCCAAGAAAGCCCATTAGGTGGCCTCTTAGGGTGGATGGCATACTTGTAAATAGCTACAAGTGTGGATGAGAGATGGGTGGTCTATAAATAGGGGGTTCTTTTAGAGAGCAAACCCTAGCCACCACACCCTCTCTTCCTCTTCTCCCATGCGCCATCTCTCCCTCTCATTCTCTCTTGAGCTCATGTGTTGAGCACCCCTATCCCATCTCTCTTCCTCCATTAAAATAGTTTAATAGAAAGAGAAACTTGGATTTGAAAAGGGGAGAGCTTGGACTTGAGAGAAACTAGCATCTCTCTCAAGTCGTGGTTGCTATCTTTGGTGGGCTAGAGGCGATCAAGATGGTGGAGGTGGTGGAGCACGCACCCCATCGACTCCCATGCCATGGATTCGAGCCTCATGAATACAATTTCATGAGAGGTACAATTTCTCCTACTTTCTCTCTTGATTTGATGTGTGAATGCTTTAGCACTAGATCCTTGTCTTGCTTGATGTTTAATGGAGATTAATTAGTTGTAATTGATCTAAAAATTAAAATATGAGCATTCTCTAACACTGTACCACCTATACCATGCCGCTCTGATCATTGCCCAGAAAGATCGAGGGAAATCGAGACTCTGTCCATGTGTGATTCAATCAAGAGCCTTGATTTTGAATATGTAGAGGATGCCAACTTGTCTACAGTTGCATCACTTGAGAGAAAAACCAATACTAATTTACGAATCTCTGACAACATCACCATACCTGGTATGTTATCCTGAAACTAATTTGACGTATATACACAGACTGATCTGCACAGGTTTATCTAATTTATTTCCAACTTGACAGCTTCCAAGTGGAACGGAGATGCATCTTGTGTGATGGAAATTGACAATGATGCTGATGATCCACAGATTTGTGCCCCACTTGCAGGTGATATCTACAAGCACTTACGCATAGCTGAAATAAGATTGGACTAAAATTACCATGTTTTACCTGTGCGTGAATGAAAATTTAAGTTTTAGGAATGCATTCCTGCAGAAATAATTTACTGCTTTTTTTTTTGTCTTTTTTTCTGTTTATAGTAATTTCTTCAGCGGATAAAATTATCCATAACTAATTGAGCTATTACTTAATGCATGAATGATTGCATTGACCTAAAATGTTCAACAATTTAATGTTCAGTTGCATCAATACCCATTAAAACCACATAGACATGCTTTATTGTATGGACAATGATCAACTTTAAAACCTTTAATTAGAAGTTTTTTCTAATTTTAGCCTGTCAAGTGCCCAAATGGAATTGATAAGGATTGTGTGCAAGGCTGATTAAAAGTGCAAATGTGCCTAGAATGGGCAAACTAAAGAGTCAGATGTTTCTCATAATATTGGTAGTGTTTAAAAAAGGGGTGTTCTTTCAATTACAAAAAATGGTTTGTCTTCTGTTAATGAAATTGAATTTGGATTTTTTTTATTGAAAATCTCCCATTTTAACATGGTTTTTAATACCTTACCGGGTACCGGATTTTTCCGGTAAAATCGGATACCAGGTCTGGATCCGGTAGGAGAAGATCCAAATATCGGGTAGTTTTTAAACCGGACAAAACCCGATAAACCGGATAATTTCAGTATGAACCGGCCGGTTTCAACCCGCCAAAACAAACCCCACATGAATCAACTCCGCTATCCAACAAGGAAAGTGAAATTTAAAATGCTATTATGGAGAATCGAACTAAGGTCTACACAGTAGCAAGCAGTAGCGCTTACCACTGGGCCAAAGAGGCCTGTTAGTCTTTAACGCAATGTTATATACTAACCGGTATTAACTGGCACATACCGAGAAAAACCAGTAAAAGCGCTTACCTCCACCATCGCCGATATGATGGCCGGTAGGGTTTTAAAAACATTGCATTTTAATGGTTATTTAATCATCAAGTTGTGCTGTCCCATTGATATTGCAGGCAAAGAAAAGGCCTTCACATGATTTCTTCGAAACTATTCAAACTAACATTACCCCCAACATGCGGGCAATTCTTATTGACTGGCTTGTGGAGGTAATTTCTCTATCCCTCTCTCTTATATAGACATACCAGACGCAAGAATCAGAAGTAACTTGGTTGTTTTCTATGATAGGTGGCTGAGGAGTACAGACTTGTACCAGAAACACTGTACCTGACAGTTAACTATATTGACCGATACCTCTCAGGCAATGAGATTAGCCGTCAGAGGCTACAACTTCTTGGTGTTGCTTGCATGTTTATTGCATCGTAAGAATGATGGTTTCATTTAACTTCTTATTCCTTTCTAAAAGGTTTCTGATTTGTTGTACCAGGAATTTACATATGTGAATATTATTAGGAAATACGAGGAGATATGTGCACCCTAAGTGGAGGATTTTTGTTATATAACTGACAATACATATTTCAAAGATGAGGTTCTACAAATGGAGGCTTCTGTGTTGAATTTTTTAAAATTTGAAATAACAGCCCCAACTGCCAAATGTTTTCTGAGGTCTGAATCTGAGCATTTTCTCCCTCTACTGATTTCAACACAATGTTCTTAAATAACTAGTTTTCTTTTCTCTCTTTTCAACTAGGCGTTTTGTTCGTGCTGCTCAACTGCGTGACAAGGTAACTTTTCCTTTTTGCATACTAATTTGCAATTTCTCTTAGGTGGTCATGTAATAGACATAAAATGCATATTATGACAACACAGTTCAAAAGCAACTTTGAAAGAAATGCTTCAGATAGAGCTCTCGATCCAGCATTGCATAGATATTCTATTCCAGTTTGTTTGTAATGAAAGATATAATGCTACATGTTCAGTAATATTCAAAATAATCTCCCTTCCCTGTAGGATCCTTTGATGCCATTGGAGTTCCTTGCAAGTTATATTGCAGAGCTGTCACTTCTGGATTACAACTTGCTGTGCTACAGTCCTTCATTTATAGCCGCTGCTTCCATCTTTTTGGCAAAATTCATACTCCACCCCACCAGAAATCCTTGGGTATGTGTTTTTTTTTCCCTCCAAATCTGCAGTTACATTTTCTGTTGTGAGAATTAAACCAAAATTTTTACTTGTGTAAATTTGAGTTTAAGTCGAAAAAATTTGCCAAACTTTGACCTAATCATTCATACTTCTGCAATCAAATTTTAACTTAAGAAAAAATAGGCAATATGAATACACGATATGTTGAGTGTTTGCTGCAGATAATTAAATAAGGATTATCTGACCTCTAATTCTTATCTTTGGGGATTGGTATGCTATTGATTGATTGCAGAGTGCTACACTTTCACATTACACTTTGTACAAACCATCTGAATTGCGAGAGTGTGTCAATGCGCTTCATCGTCTTTTCTGTGATGGCTGTGGAAGCAATCTTCCTGCCATCAAAGAGAAGTACAGTCAGCACAAGGTAAAAGTTTCATTAACTCATTCATTGTTAATTAATTATGCTATTCAGCATTAATAGTTAACAATCAATCTCTTTTATCCTCTTTTGCAGTATAAATGTGTGGCGAAGAAGCATTGCCCCCCAGTGATACCCTCAGAGTTTTTCAAAGATGTGGCCCAGTAAACAAACAGATAGCTTCCTGATCTTCAAATTCAAATTTTAAAGTTTGATTTATGTTCTGGTTGGCTCAGATATTGCTACTAGAATGGATGATAATGGTCTGACCATGTATATTTACCCATTTGTTTCTTTCTCATAATGTTATTGCCTTTGCTTCTGAATGATTTTGTAAATATTGAGGTTCGTGTGGAGAGAACATGACAAGGCAAATGACTGGGCTGTTTGTGTGTGTAGTAATTAGGTTTGTGACGAATTGTTTTTTTTTTTTCTAATTTATAAATAGGATGATTTTTTATTCTTCTTGCATTGCTTATGTTGATTTACCTTTTTTAATATAAGGATAATTTGTACTGATTCACATTCTTATTTGATAATCATGAGTAACACTCGACAATTTTGCACTAGTTCCCTGTGGAATCAAGTCATACTATTGGATTATCTATTTTCAAAGAACATGATATAATTAATTAATTTAATAAATTATTGGGACATAAGTATACATAGATATCCTGTCAGGATACGGCCAGGCAAGATTAATCAGATTGCTTGTCATGCCACAGGAAGGGCTCCAGTAAGCAAATTCACATGCAATCACAAAATTCCTTCCGGTTTTACATCTCTTAGCGTGTTATTAGTCCCACGAAAGAGAAGGAGCTCCGATTATCTTATTTATATACACTATTCCCAGTTGCAATTACGCCGAGCTCAGTAACGTGGGCTTGTAACCCAAGTGGGGGCAGGATGACATGAACGGTTGGATTGTATCCAAAGGTCGGATCTTGCGCTTGCTAATAGTTGGCCTACCCGTTCCAAGTTGGGCAGCTGACCTAAGTGACTCATGCGAAAGCTTGGTCAATTGGCATCCGGATCCTCAGCAGCCGAAGTCAAAATTTCATTTTTTTAAGATTTAAAAATTTTGAGATTCGATATTTTAAGATTTAAAAATTTTGAAATTCAAATATCGAATCCAAACTGTTGGTCTTGTTCAATTTTACGGACGATGCGTTTTCATATAAGTTTTATAAAATTTAGAGTTGATTTGGTACTTGTTTAAGTGGTCAACAAATGAACGAACCTGATTTGATTAATTCTAATACGTTCATAATTTAAGCACTTAATCAATTATCAAATCAATTCCAAATTTTATAAAATTTATATGAAAACGCATCACCTGTAAAATTAAACAAGACCAACGGTTTGGATTCGATATTCGAATTTCAAAATTTTTAAAACTTAAAAAAACAATGTTTTGACTGCTCAGCAGCCGTTTTATTCGGCTGCTGAGGATCCGGATCCGGGTCAATTGGGTCTTAGAGTGGAGGAGAATGCGTGAGGCTGGCTTAACAGAGCAGCGAACACCTCCCGCTCTCAACGGTGGAAGGATAACAGGCCTGTGCGGCTCAGATCCACTCTCGCCTCTGGAGCCTTCCCAATCGGACGGTCACCCTTTTTTTTGTTTTTGTTTTGTTTATTCACGGCTTAAGTTAATAAGCTACTTGACTCGAGCTAGAAATATAAGGAGGTACTTCTACTGTTCTACAGCTGTCAGAATTTCAATATTTGCAGGTCCGCCAACATAATTTTTTTTTTTTTTTTTAAATAAGCATATTCTTCTAACATTACAGAACAGATCATTATTTTCTACATATTACGGAATTTACTAAAATAAAATTAAAGCCCAATTATAGAGGGGAGTTAAATAGATTGCAACACTTATTGTGCCCTTTTTATCAACCAAAATGCAACTGAGTTGTGCATGGAGGGGCAATTAATTTGGTTGTCAGTATGGCCAATATGAGCATCAGGTATGGATTTAAAAATCTTGAAAATCATGTCTATATTATCCTATGCTAGAAGTAGGAGCACTTATGTAGGAAAAACGGAAAAGCTCAATTTGTTTTACTCCTTATAGTATATTAACAAGGTCGTTATTATAAAATAAATGTGTTATTCCAAACTGCAATTGCAGACGCTAGCCATCATAGACGGGTTTGAAATTTTTTAAATAAAAATCAGGTTCTGCTAAATATATATTGAATAGGTGGGTTACTCGACTTGCTGATTCTCATCTTCTTGGCCAGTAACACAGAATAAGGAGGTACCGTTGATTTGAATCTCATCTCTATTCCTAATAAAAAGAGTTTTAACTTTTAACTGTTCGTTCTTCATCTACTATGGGAGTACTTCCAGCATCACATTTCATCCTATTCAAGTTATGAACCAGTTTGTAACTGACCTTTGTATCAGTCGCAGATAACTTGACCATACTCGGTTAATTAATTGAAATTAAATAATTAATGGTAGGTCTGATTTCAAAATTCATACGTTTAAGGTTACAACAAATAGGCTATTATATATTGACCTGATATGTGATACACAACAAATAGGCTATTATATATTGACCTGATATGTGATACCTTTCACACTAGTGAAACCGATAATAGTACAATGAGGGTATAGCCTCAAGTCGAAATACAACTCCTTATAATTAATTGACTAATCAAGCAAATCTGTTCCAATTATTTGCACATTGAATTAATTAAACAATTAATCAATGCAGTTTTTCTACTGTACCAGTTTGACCCAAGAGTATTTAACTTGCAGGAAAAAAAGAGGAAATAAATTAAAAACTACTACAACGTGGTCTCAGACACTCAGTCATCGCACGAGGACTTGAAATCCTAATGTAGAATGCAGTTCAAGCCTAAGTTAATAGATTAACATATGAATTTGCCTATTTTTGATGTTGAAGCATCAATTGAACCTTGATCCATCCTGATTAAGCAAACAACTAACACTTTAAGATTGGATACTTACAAGAGATTTCCTTTATGCATGTTTCTTTCTTTCCTTTTATTTTTCCTTTACCAATGAGAATGACTACTCTTAAAGATTGGATACTTACAAGAGATTTCTCCCATTAAAGTGCATTTTCTTTGTATTTTTTTTTATCGAAATTACGTGAAAAGTATTTGGGAGGGTGAGAATAACAAGATTATTCATCCGTACTTTAGTTTCGTTTTTCTTTCCTTGCATAGTTGTGAAATCCCTATTATATGACTTCTTTACTTATGCTTCAAAAAATACACAAATAGAGTTCTAGCCTGGCCATTAAATTTAGTGCGGCTATGAACATTTTAATAACACAGCTGTTATTATGTAGCGTAATTAATAAACTACAAGGTAGAAAAAAAAAAGGGTATTTAGGTTTATGCCACTACAAAATTTTAAAATTCTAGATACGCCATCACTAAATGACTAATTATTTTTATGCCACTATAATACAATAAAAATTATTTTTATGCCATTGGCTAGTTAAAATGACCATCCTACCCTCTTGAATATGCCATTATCAAACATTTAAATTCAAGATATGCCATTGCAAATACAATAATTAATTTAATACCACTATAAAAATAATAAATATCTATTTTATGTCACTTTCTGCAAGTTCCTTCATGACTCATTTATTTTGACCGATAATTAATTTTGCAAAGTATTATGCTAATATTTCATTTCATTGAATTCTCACGAAGAAACAATTCCAATTTGGCTTTTTTATTTCTAAGAAAAGACCTTTGTGCATATTTAGACGAAATAAAACCATTACTCAAACGTAAAATACAATATAAGAAATAGTGAATCTGTATGGGAAATCCAAAAATTAATGTGATTTTAAATAAAAAATTTAGAAATCACCATGTCACGGAGAAGAGATAGGCTTAGAGATTGAGAAGAGATGAATTGCGCAATATAGGAGGGGAAGATGAATTGTGCGCCTCCTTTTTCATCTGTCCAGTTTCAATTTTTTTTTTTTTCTTTTCCACAGGGTTTTCTAACCTAATTACCTTCCTAATTAGTTAAGGGAAATCTCGGAATTTTTGAAATTACTGACAAAATTGAACAGAGCAAACATAGAATTTATTATAGTTTGGAAAGAATTAGTGGCATAAAACTAATTTTGACAATTTCATGATGGCATAATTTCAATTTGTCAAATAAGGATGGCATATTTGAAATTGGCAAGATTTACAGTGGCATAAAACAAATTTTCTCAAAAAAAAAAAAAAAAAAAAACAATTGTATCTCAATTATTATGGTTCCAAAAGTTAACCAGTATTTGAGAGTATATTCTTAACTAGATAAGGGCACAATAGATCTTTCTAAAAAAAATTATTGACTTGATTTTTGTTAATCTACCATAAGACCATAACATGATACTAATTCACCAATCTACAATTTTTCCTTATATGCACAGAGAATCCATTAATTTATTGTTAGTTAACATAACAAGTGGAATAATATTTAGAGTTAACATATAAAAGCAGTACACAAAGATCCTTAACTTCTATTACATAGTGCATGCCTTCAAAACCTCTTACTCATAGTTCCTAAAAACACACTTAAATACACTATGTTTTTGTCCACTCTCTACGAAACTTAATTACGGTATGACATCAAGCCTTGGCTCAAAGCAAAAGCCATTAAAATAATGGGAGTCATAGTCCTCAAATGGGAGAGGCGCCTTAGGCAGGACTTTCCAAATATTATTGCTGAAATCATACATCAATAAGGTACGCGAGATGCAAGATTGAACGAAAACAAAATTCCCACAGCCGGAAGTGCCGAATGCACCATCAATCCTCTCGAGGAAATTGCCGATGACATCTTCAGGCGCTTGTGTAATTTCTGTTAGTTTGTTCTCACACAACTTCCAAATCCCTATGGTCTTGATCTTCATTTTTTCATCTTTTGGTATGCCTCCAACAACAATCAATGTCCCGTTTAAATTTAAAAGCCTGACACGCGTTAGTGCACATGGGACAGACACCTTTTTTACTGCAGGAGAGTTCCTTTGGCTCGGTTGTGACAGATTATACGCCAGAATTTCATGGAATGGTTGTGTGCTACCGAACACACAGGGGAATTGCGCAACGGAGTAAAGTATATCGTCGCATATTACGCACGTCTCTCCTTCTACCCAGCCAACTTTCTCCGTATGTAAAGTGACCCAAGAGTTTGTTTCAGATTTGTATAATTGGATTGTCTCATAATTGTATCTGCAGCTGTTCAGAGGAAAAGATTTGACCATAGCAACGACATACTTTTTGGAAGTGACGTTTGTAGAAAGGGACATTGTGCAATAGCATGCTGCGGCACCTGGAGCCTTTGGTAGCAACCTGATTTGACCTTTCAATAATGGATTGCACACAAAAATGTTGTCCTGGCTTCTTGCATCCATGAAGCACACGAGGCCCCTAGAGGCCGAGATACAGAAATTCGTCTTGCTAAAAGGCGGCAATTCGAGAGGCAATACCGAGCTTTGCTTGTCAGAATTTGGAATCATAAAAAATACCCACTTTTCTTTGTCGGAGTTGTATGCGTATGTGTCCATATAGGACTTCTCGGTATTGTACATGAAGTAGAACGGTTTTTGAGGCTGTGAAGTATAATCCATGGGTAAGCGGGAAGCCCATGCTTTTATTCCCATTTGCCATGGCTTGCATACAGTTTGGCACTGTAATGTTTCGCCTGTTGATAGATGGGACAATATTCGGGTCTGAATCTCTTCAGGAAGCATGTCCATTGGAAAATTATCGGCATTTGGTCGGTGGTATAAGGAGGTTTTGGCGAGAGCCTGGAGTTGGTTTTCCATTGCTTCTTCTCAAAAGATGGTAACAGAAGCAAAAAACTTGAATTATGATTCGAGAGAGACAGACAGAGACACAGAGAGAAAGAGGCAGAGAAAGCAAGGTGGTATGAACTGGTAGAATGGAATCCGAGATTTTTATAACTATGAAAGTTTTCCTGCTATATTTAGTTAGGCCGGATTTGTTCAAAAGGGAAACTTAATTATGCATTGCGGAGTGTGCTATATTAGACAAGAAAATTTGGGTCGATTATTTTCGAAATGGAAACTTTTAGGAATGACGTGTGCACAATAAAAAGGAAAATATGATAATGAAGTAAGGAGAATCTTTGTCCCCACGTTTCTTTTCTCTAATTAGAACTAATGCCAATATTTGTAGTGTTCTGCTAAGTTTGGAAACCGCAATTGCTTTTAATATGCATAACAAAAAAAGACATCAGGCGGCATTTAAACCAGTGAATTTGGGCTGCTTTTAGTTTCCTAATAATATTTCTGTTCAGATTTTGGGCCGAGCCTGTCAGTTCATTTTGATATTTAGAAGTTTTCAGAGGTTGGCGTTGCAAAGAAGTAAACATATCATCATATCACACAATTGAGTCAACGAGTCAAACCTATAGCTCAAAATAGCAAAATTCTACACGAATGGAGAAGATTCCTCTACTCACTCCTCACAAAATGGGAGAATTCGATCTTTCACACAGGCAAGTCTCTTAACACCATCTATTTGCATGACCAAACCTCTGTAGACTCCTCTTGAGTTGCCACTAGATAGAAAGGTTACCACTAAAACTATAAAATAGCATGTCCGTCAGCTGTTTGTTGAAATGCCTGAAACAAAAGTTACCCTCACAGGATTGTTCTGGCGCCGCTGACAAGACAGAGGTCATACAACAATATGCCTCAAGAGCATGCCATAATGTACTATGCTCAGAGGGCGACACCTGGCGGCTTTCTGGTCTCTGAGGCTACCGGTGTCTCGGTAACAGCACAAGGATACCTACACACTCCTGGCATATGGGCCATGGAACAAGTTGAGGCCTGGAAGCCTATTGTAAATGCAGTTCATGCCAAAGGTGGGATTTTCTTTTGCCAGATTTGGCATGTTGGGAGGGCTTCTAAATTTGGTATGTATTTAGTATCTCTTATGTTAATAATTAAAATGAGTTTACTGCTTTGTAGTTATTTAGTTCAAAATTTAATTTTTTTTTTCATATTTGAGGTTGAAGCATCTGTTGGGACCCTCATTAGTCTATTTCATGAAAAAGGGGGGAAAAAGAAGATACATTACAGGTACATTGGTTGTAGAATTGGAGCGTACAACTACTAAGAGGAAGAGGGTATAATTTTAATTTTTAAAAAAATGTATTCATGTGCTATGTAAGCGGTGCTAACAAACTTTGGAGACTGTAGATATTGTGACTGGAGGGGTCTCAAATCTGATCTAGAAAAAATAAGAAAGTAGTCAAAGGAATATCCCGCATGCTGCTAGTATTGTCTGAATGGTACCAAAATAGTAATAAACGTGTGCATTCATCCTTGTTCTAGATCAAAATGGTATTCAAAAGCATAATCTCTAGGAATCCAAACACCTCTTCAATGGGCTAACCGTCAAGATATGATGAAATCTCAACTGAGAATTTATTTGATCCTCTTTTAAAAAGCAATTCTTTTGTAGAGTTCCAACCAAAAGGGGAAGCACCAATATCAAGCACTGATAAACTGATTACACCGCTTACTCTACAAGATGGAACAATTGAGGCTTTCTCACCTCCAAGAAGACTAACAACTAGTGAAATCTCCAAAATCACTAACGATTTCAGACTTGCTGCTAGAAATGCAATTGAAGCTGGTATGTTTTTATTTGCCCAGCCCTTTGAGGTTTTAGTAAACCAAAAGACCCTAAAATCATGCCTAAATTTCTCTACTACATTTTCCTGTCAAACAAAACTGGGGATTTTTTTTTTCATCCTGAGCAAACCTTAAGAACTATATGTTTACTTTTCTATAATGAATTTGTAGGATTTGACGGGGTTGAAATCCATGGTGCTTATGGTTACCTAATAGACCAATTCTTAAAAGATGGCGTGAATGATCGAAATGACCAGTATGGTGGGTCGCTCCAAAACCGGTGCCGGTTTGCCTTAGAAATAGTGGACTCAGTCGCAAAGGAAATTGGACCTGACCGAGTCGGAGTCCGACTCTCACCCTACTCAGATTGCCTCGACTGCCATGACTCAAACCCAGAAAGGCTAGGTGTTTACATGGCACAAGCATTGAACCAATACCAGATTTTGTATTGCAGTATGGTTGAGCCCGAGCCCGTCAAAATAGATGGTGTGTTACATACTTTTAACAAGCTGTTACCAATGAGAAACACTTTTAATGGTACTTTTATAGTAGCTGGTGGATATGATAGAGAGAGAGGGAACAAGGCAGTTAGAGAGGGGTATACCGATCTGATAGCATATGGGAAATTGTTTTTGGCTAACCCTGACTTAGTTAAAAGATTTGAGATCAATGCTGGGTTAAATAAGTATGATCGGTCAACTTTTTATACATCTGATCCAGTTGTGGGATATACTGATTATCCTTTTCTAGATCAATCAGGTCATTCTTGATTCTAAGTTTCCAAGGGGCTAAGATGTAAGGATTTAGTTAGGCATGTGGTGTTGAATGGATTGATGGAACCAGTGATAACTGTTATAACTTATACCATAATAAAAGGAAACAATAGTAATTAAATTAATCGAGCCGAGTTTTGTACCTTTTGTTGTTCATTTTTGTTACTGTATAGATAAATAACTTTTACTACGTCCAGATAATTGAATCAAATTTCACTAGTGACCGGCAACTTAGGAAATTCATTTATTTACAGAGTCACCTTGTTGGTATGGCGCCCCAGTTTGTTCCCCAGGTATAACTTTGGATTTTGGAAAGGATCAATTGTGGGATAGGTTCTTCTGACACCGCAATTACATAACAATCGTGACAATGAATTAGATAGTTATGAAAAATTATAAAAAATAAAGTTAAATTTTCTCTTATAATTTATGTAGATTGCGTATCAGTTTTAGTCAAAAGTAGTTGGTTGCTTATTTGTCAAGCAGTTGAAAAAGTTAATTGTTCAATTTTTACAACAATGATATACTACTACACAGATATAGTGATATGTGATCAAACAATTATTATGCATCAAATTCTGTATATAATATATCTAATCTAACTAAGCATTAATAATATATCTAAGTTTTTCATTTTCCTTATATAGTTTTCCATTTTTTTCCCCTTTTTCTTTAACCTTGTAATTTTCTTTTCTTAATAAAAGTTTCCTGGTGGCTCTTGCTGTCCTGCCTCCATTTTTTTTTCTTTTAAAATTTTCATATTAAAAATATTTAATCTATTATTGTGATTCTCAAATAAAAAATAATCGTTGATATATCTTTACTTATCATGGAATGTTTGCAATGAAAACGCTCAATTACTATCTATGATCAAACTGTTTTTGTATATCAAATTATTTATAACAAATCTATATTTTTTTATTTTTAATTTATAAATGTTGAGTTAGTTGTTGCAAGTGTAAAATAAAAATAGTTGTCTGTATAAATATATTTGAAGCCATCAATTGTATGTTTGCAATGAAAATAGGTTGAAGTACCTACCGGACACATATAGCACCGCATGAAACTTGTGCTGTAATCATTGCCCCTAATTAAATCCGATTAACACGCAACTATTGCAAGATAGCTCATGATTGCCACACGCACCTGACCAATTTTTAAGGACAGCACATAAAAAGGAAGAATAAAAAATCACCTTTTCAACAAGGGTTTTGAGAACCAGTGAAATGAAAATATAAATCTAGGAAATCACTGTGAGTTGTGAGCCTGCTTAGTGCTTAGTAAAGGCTCTTCTTGTGCGATCTGCTCTCTATTTCAAAAAAAAAAGGAAAAAAAAAGAAAAAAAAAAAAAAGGTGTGCGCTCTCAGATATTTTTTTGAAGCAAAAATGAGGCTAAAAAAAATCTGAGAGCGCACAACCCTTTTTTTTTTTTTTTTTTTTTTTTTTTTGAGAATAGAGAGCAGATCGCACAATAAGAGCTCTCAGATATTACACAACTTCTTTTCCATTTCGACAGAGCAGGAGCCAGGCACCCCCTAATTCGTTGATCAGAGATGAAAAAGAGATTTTGATTGTGCACTGTTGATTGGAGTTTTAAGGAACCAAAGGCTGTTCCTTCCTGTTATACCAGAGGTCTCCTACGATGCAATTACCCGAGGTAGGTCAACTGGATATGAGAAGACCAAATTACTTAGGTGCCAGCTGAGAAACTTCAGTCATAGGCTAGGGCTTTGTGTAATTGTATGTGAGATTCTTACCGGGTTGAACGGCTCTTTAGTAAACAGGACCAACAAGTATACATCGGATTGCCATAAGAGATTGAGGTAGATGGTAATTTGTTGTTGAATTGCATGGCTAGTGTATGGTAGAATGGCTTGTTTTAGTTCCATTGGCATGGTAAGCAATTGGTAACTTTCCTTTACACAGAATTCTCCCAACATGCTATGGAGTACATATATGAACCAGATTGATTAATCTTGAAGTAATGAGTCCTGCTTTCTGTACATTTTTATGTTTCTGATTTGACCATTTTCATTTAAGGAGCACAATTTAACCTAGACTAGAACTCAGGCACTGTGAAATTTTCATGAGTTGAATGATTGGAGTTTGCTTGATATTAAAGAAATTGCAATAGCTTGTATATTTGTTTGAAAGCTGATTACCCATTGAAATCACTACATCCCTACTTCCCCAATTTATATAGATTTGTCACAGACTTTTGTCGAATTTTTAACCTTCCCTACATTGACTGATTTGCACTGGAAGTTTTGTAAAAAATATATATACTCTCATCTCAACCCCATAGAAACATGTAATTTTTTTAAATCTTTATTTAATTGGTCAGGATCAATAATTAATCAGCACACCAAAAGCAAGTTACACCTGAACGAAACAAAAAGCCAAAAAAAAAAAAAACAAAAAGGCATCCCAACGCATGCACACACAAAGCAATCATAACAAAAAACAATACAAAAAATCAAAAAGCAAAATGCATCTATCTCTTAAATAATGTTGTCCAACCGATGTCATAAATACTTATTGCAGAAATCTTTGACCAGCACTGCTGCTGTGATTTAACATTTGGGAAGATCCAACGGTGGAGGTGGCAACTTCTGGTTGCATAATGGTCCATCTTCCACAACCCATGCCATAGCCAATCCCCAGCTAAGATGGACGTCCAAGTGGCAATGCATCAGCCATACACCTGTATTATTAATTATATATACCACTTGAGGAGGTTTTTATGAGCAATAATTATAGAAATTGTTGGGCCTTTTTTATGAGAAGATAGAGCATTATGTAAATTTAGGGTCTTTTATATCGATATATAGTTCACATAAGCTTCCTCATGAAATTTATGATTTTTTCATCCCACAGAATCAGATTATTCTAATATTAGCATATAGACCCTGATTTAGATTTACCTTTTTTTATAAGTAGCTGCAAAAATTGTGTCTAACTTACCAGGGTTATCAAGTACAAAACGGATTGCCACCCAGCCACCAGACGGCACACTTACAGTATTCCTCTCATTTGGATCAATCAAGTTAAACTGTGCTGGGTCCTTGTAGGGGTTAAAGTTTCCAAAACCTTGTCCAACCACAAAAAAGTTGTGCCCGTGTAGGTGCAATGGGTGGCTCTCAGCCCCTAGAATGCTTGTGTCTTGCATCACAAGCTCCACGCTCGTGTTGAACTTGAGTTTGACAACTTTGGTCCCATGGCTTACAAATGTATTATTCGGTGGGGTTCCGGTGTAGTTAAATGGAATTAATGGTACACCTGGGAAATCAGCAGTATATACTCCTTTCAAAAAATGGTAATATTGTGCTTCCAACATGGCTATGGAAGGCCTGACAAAAGATACATTGTTGATAGATGCAGCAAACTTTGTTCCATTAGGCCCTTGACATGTCCCGTTCTTTGGACATGGGTCCGTGCCAAGCCCGACAGTGAAGAAGAAGTAGCGATCAACTTTCATTGGAACACGTGCTGGATAGCTGGGGCTCGCTAGGCTGCGTAGTTTTGTAGTGAAATTTGTGGCTGCCCCCGTGTCATTGAAAGACGGTAAAGTTGGTTTGCTTATTGGTAAGATTTTTGCAGTGTACTTTAGGATGCCGGCGACAGTTGTGTTGTCAAATGTACCTGCTGTGGTTGTGTATGGGCTGGCCATCATAAGAAATGACGAACTTGGTGTTGTTTGGTAAGTAGATAGGAGAATGTTGATAGTTTGACCAGGAGAAATGACAAGTGTATTTGTAGAGAAGGGTTTGACATAATTTGCATCAGTTTCAACCACTGTGAAAGAGTGGTTTGCAATTGAGAAAAAGAGCTCAGAATTGAGTGCAGCATTGATGAGTCGAAGGAGGTAGGTCTGACCAGGCTTCACGTTTAGCTTGAATGTGGCTAATATTTACAAAAAAAAAACGATATATTGTTATATTTGTGCTAAACGATTGAGCTCTGCACTTCTATTTTAAACAAAAAGCAACAAAAGTGTGAACTAAATGGATAACAATAATTGTACCTTTTGCAGAACAGTTGTAAAGAGGACCTGGTAGTCCATTCATTGTGTATGCATCGGAGACATTTGGACCTGCACCAGTCTGAAGAGCCTGCTTAATCACAGCCTCAGGATCCGAATTGAACCATTCTCCTGCAATAAAATCCAAAGTCAAATTGTTTCAAAGTTATGAGCATATATTAAATTGTCTGTGGTATACACCAATGAAAGCACTCTTACCGAACATGATCGGTACTTCCTTGTATGGTTGCGGGAAAGGATAAACGACGCCCTCCTTTGGGAGAATGATGAGGGGTCCATAGAGGTGAACTCTCAGCCAAGAGAAGTGTGCATGCCACCACAAGGTGCCTCTTTGGCCTGTGATGGTGAAGTTGTAGACATAGCTCTGGCCTGATCGGATCGGACATTGGGTTACATAAGATGGCCCGTCAGCCCATTGACTTCCTAGCTGACGTATCCCATGCCTGGGGTACCAAAATATGTTTCATTATTCCTTTTTAATGATCATGAATATATCAACATTTGCTAATTGTTTCTGAGTGATTATAGTTGATTCATACGCACCAGTGAAATGATACATTATAGTTTAGGTTGTTGACGACACGTACAATGATCCGGTCATCTTCTCTTACAATGATTTTTGGCCCTGGAAATTGTCCGTTAACTGTAGGGATGCTCTTTGTCTTGCAGAGTCTTGTTACATTTTGTAACCTTACCTATAAAACATAAGGAAAAAAATAATTTATTCAAAACAAGAGTAATTAAATATAGCTAGACATCACTAAATACAACCCAGGTGTTTTCTAATGCAATTGTCATACATCGAAATTGTAGTATCTTGTTACACCGGCTGACTGCACCACAGGCAATGCAAGTGCAAGCAATGCAAATGTGTAAATGAGAACTTGAGACATAATTTGTGAATTGGAGAGGGCTCCCTCCATTTTGGGTTGAACTGTGTTCTGTCTCTGTTTTTGGAGGCCAGAGATGGTATGGGACAAAATAGTAGGGGGTCAAACCTGGTCTTATATAAAAGCAACATGCTTCGATGCCTATGCTGTTAGGTTAGCCAGAAGATTGCGGTTAGTTGAGTTGGTGGTTTTGTATAGAAATTTATCAATTTTTAGGCCCTTATCTGAGTTGGTCATAGGTCAAGCTGAACTTTAGAGTGCCAACAAAGTATGTTTGCCTTTCCGACCATTCAGATAAGCATATATATTTTCTTTAAATGGGCCATATTGCAATTTTTGTTTCTTCTATTACTGTTGTAATTTGAAACCTTTGTGTTACCAAATTAGGCATTTAATGCACTGCGGCAGAAACGGACTTTGTACATAACCCAGAATTAGCAAGGATTGATGCGCAAACCTAATCACTGAATAGTCCAGAAAAGATTTAGGTATCCCAGTTTTACAAGGGGTATTTTTTACAACAAAGCTAGTTGTACAACACGCTTTTATGTGCAAGTTACCCAAGCTTGTTGTAATGTCCATCTCAGTAGTGAAACAAAGGCTCCATACTGCTCTTGTGTTTGGATTATTGATACTTGAGAAATTAAAAATAAACAGTGTTGAATGTCCCTCGTTCTATAATGATATTATTATGTATGTCATATATAATTATTTATAATGCCTAATTAATTTTTGTTTGTCGATAACCTTTGTAGAAGATATGATGCCTAATTTAATTATTGAACAGCCTAATTAAATTGAATTATAGTTAATGGTGTTTTGCTTCAAAACAAATCGGTTTACTGTCAAATGGGTCTATATATATATGCATGCACCGTGTAATAAATAAGTATAAGGAGCTGGAAGAAATAATACAAATTAAAATACGAGGGTTGGTTTGCAAACTTAAGCTATTTGGTTTATCTTTTGCTTAATTAGAACTTATGCGGTTGTTATGGTATGTATAATGGTGGGCTCCCACGAATATTTACCTACTATGGACATCTTCAATGTTATTTCATACTTAGGAAATAAGGGAAAGTACATTAAACTACTAAAAAAGTTGAAAGTAGCAGCTCTTTTTATCGTGCGAAGACTTTATTATATCTTCACTTAATATTTTTTATTTTTACTTATTTCAATAATAAAATTTCCATACCAACTCTTGTTCGAGTACTATACAGATAAGGTGCATACTATAATTAACAAATAAAGTACAAAAATGGTGACTCATTTAAGCTGAATAATAATTATGGTATTAGCGTTCCGTATAGTATACCACCTTTTTTTCTTACAAAAAAAAAAAAAAGGGAGCACAGGCAGTTCTCCATTATGTTTAATACCTTTCTTTTGTCATCTTTTTATGCATGACTGCAAAATTTGTATTTTTTTTTTTGTGGAAGACTTGACAGTTAACACAAAAAAGAGGGGGGGGGGGGGGGGGGGGGGGGGGGGGGGGGGATATCTGATGGCTAGCCTATGAGGTTTGAATTACAATGACTTTTTCCCGTGACTTCAGGAATGTTGATTATTATTAGAGTTTTGATTACTCTTGACTATCTTAAATATATGTATCACGTCATGCACCTTACACAAAAAATTGCAATGACTTTCCTTTGTGCACACTTAGTGGTTTGAGCTGAAAAGTTTCAATTCTCAGCTTTTTGTCCTGACCCCATCCATGTACTATACTTTATATTGAGAAATGATAACTGTCATCGTTGTTTAGACAAATTGAACACATAAAGTATACAAAGTAAACATATAGATGATCAAAATGAACAAATACAAAACTTATTTGTTTGTTTGTATTCATTTTGATAATTTATATGTTCATTCTATCTATTTTATGTGTTCATTTTGTTCAAGCGATGACAAAACTGCAGATAGTAGTAATCAATTTCCTTTATATTTAATATGGTTTTAATTGTGGAGCTTAGATTATGGCTTAGTAGGCTAGTCATTTTAAATAAAAGGTCCTTTAAACATCATATAATACTATTTTACATCCATAGTTGCCAAAATTGTGCTAAATTATCAACCGTTGTAAAAATGCTTTCATCATTAAAAAATATGATACATGTTAGTTTCGGTCCAATTTAAAATTATCTGATCATTCATAAGAAAAGTCATTAAAATTCCGAGCATCTGATAAAATGTGAAACAACTTCTAATATAGCCCAAAACTCCAAATTTAATGGACTCCTATATCATATGGCTATAAAAATCATATGGTCCTTTGACCGAATTGCAAATTGTAGGACCAAGCCGTTACGAACCGAACAATTAATCTGAATAAATATCCTAAATAGAAGATTTCGTCGAAGAATCGATGTTAAAGTTTGATCCTTTATCTGTAATTTTCATGAATTTAGCGCAATTAAACACTTAAGAGAAGTCGAAGAAAACAAACGTACAAAACTATGTATACACCTCAGTTCAACTCAGACCACAGATAGTTACCTAATATCTTAATTTATCATACAAAATACATATCATAAGTATTTGGTTTTTTTTTTTTTTATTCCTGAGAATATATGGTGCTAATTCAAACACCCCCCCCCCCCCCCCCCCCCCCCCCCACCCCTCATCACACTTTACAAAATTGGGCCCTTTGAGCTCTCTCATAGGTAAAACTAATTAATTTTTTTAAAAAAATGACAATTACTTTCTTAAATGTTTATGAAATTTAAGGTATGGTAGCAGGTTGTATGTAAAAACATGAGGGAACATATAATGAAACACCACGTTAATTTTCAGCTATATAGAAAAAATTATGCTAAAAGGGGCCTATGATTGTTTCTTTTGCAATGTGTTACTAGTTATGGTAATTTAACTCTTTGATTGTTTCTTTTGCAATGAGGTCTCACATCGAAAGTCCAATGATGATCTTTTAAGTAACTAAAATTTCACTCAGTATTTATTAATGGAACTTACTCAAATCAATTAAATTTCATATGGTTATATTGTAGAATTTCAACCAAACAGACAAGCCCCTGTTTCATCTACAAACAAGAGACAATTGAACATATACCTTCTAATCTATAACAAAAGTAAATAACACAAGAACACAAAGATTTAACGTGGTTCAGTATAATATGTACCTACGTCCACAACACACGCACACCTGTAAAACTTGATTGATACAATACAAGGAGAGAAAGCCTATAAATAGAAAAGATTTCTTGCACATCAAGTCACTCATGACTTGCACACCAAGTCAAGCGTTTCTTGTGCTCCAAGTCTAGCGTTTCTTCCTTGCCAAGTCAGGTGTCACATTAGATCCAAACCATGATCTTCTGTGACACCATATTCTAACACTCCCCCTCAAGTTGGCAGGTAGATATTTCGCATGCCCAACTTGCCAATTACAGTATGAAAGATGTTACTGGACACTCCTTTTGTCAGTATGTTAGCCAGCTGTTCTTCAGTTTTTACATGAGGAATGCCAATAATTTTCTCTTCAAGATTCTGTCGAATGAAATGTCGGTCCACTTCAATGTGTTTGGTCCTATCATGTTGCACAGGATTCTGAGATATAGCAATAGCTGCTTTGTTGTCACGGAACAACTTCATCTCCTCGCCATCATAAAGACCAAGGTCTTTGAGTACCCTTTTAATCCACAATAATTCTTGAACACCCTTAGCCATTCTTCTGAATTCAGCTTCAGCACTCGACAGAGCTACTACTTTCTGTTTTTTACTTCGCCAAGTGACCAAGTTGCCACCAACAAAGGTGAAGTATCCAGATGTGGATTTCCTGTCAGTCATATCTCTTGCCCAGTCAGAGTCTGTATAGCCCTTAACTTGAAGATGACCATTTTTCTTGAAGAAGATACCTCGTCCAGGGGATCCCTTGAGATACCTCAAAATCCACATAACCGCTTCCATATGTTCTTCACTAGGAGCATGCATGAATTGACTTACCACAGACACGGCATAAGCAATATCAGGCCGAGTATGTGATAAGTTAATAAGCCTTCCCACCAATCTCTGGTACTGGTCTTTGTTCGTTGGTACCTGACCAGGAAGCACTCCTAGTTTCGTATTCTGCTTGGATGGCGTGTCTACAGGTTTGCAATCTAGCATCCATGTCTCAGCTAGCAAGTCCAGTACATACTTTTTTTGAGACAGAGATATACCTTCCTTATTTCGTGCCACCTCTATTCCAAGAAAGTACCTCAAGCCTCCAAGGTTCTTCATCTCAAATTCCTTGGATAATTTTTCTTCTAAGTCTCGGATTCCTTCAGAGTCATTACCTGTGATTATCATGTCATCAACATAGATTATCAAGATAACAATCTTCTCTTTATTTTTCAAAAAGAACAAGGTATGATCTGCATCATTCTGGGTGTATCCATATCCTTTCATGGCACTGCAAAATCGTCCAAACCAAGCTCTCGGCGACTGTTTTAGACCATACAGTGCTTTCTTCAATCTGCACACAAGAGGTTGTTCACTTGATTAACCATATCCTGGTGGAATGTCCATATAGATTTCCTCATCTATATATCCATGTAGAAAAGCATTCTTCACATCAAACTGATGCAGAGGCCAGTCTTGGTTTGCTGCAATGGACAACAGAATCTTGACAGTGTTGAGCTTGACTACTGGTGAAAAAGTTTCTTGGTAATCCACTCCGTAAGTTTGAGAATAACCCTTTGCCACCAGCCTCGCTTTGTACCTGTCAATTTCTCCAGTGGGCCCATATTTGATTGTAAATATCCATTTACAACCTACCGCTTTTCTATCTTTAGGCCTTCTTACCAATTCCCAAGTCTCATTCTTCTCCAATGCATCCATCTCTGTCTTCATTGCTTCAACCCATTTTCGATCGCTGAGAGCTTCATTCAGGTTTCTTGGAACATGAGCTGAAGCAAGAACCTTGTCAAATTCTTTCACTTGTTCCGGCATGTGAGACAAAGTCATGAAGTTAGCCATTGCATACCTACCTTCACCACTTTCATCCGGTCGATATCTCTTCGGAGGTATGCCTCTGTTAACCCTGTGAGGCAACTGGTAACTAGGGTTAGCAGTAACAGGTTCAGAAACACTTACCTCTGACTCCGGAGTATGGTCATGTGGTGATGGAGGGGACTGTATCATTTTTTCATCTTCATCATCATCTGATGGACTCGGCCTTCCAAGTGGATCCATTTCTGGTTCTGAATCAGAAGAATCCTCTACCAACAACCCAGAATTCAGATCTAAATGATCAAGATTCGGACCGAACTGAGACATATCACCTCCTCTGTTACCTGAATTCGCACCGAAATGGTCAAGATTTAGACTGAATTGAGGTTGTCTCGAGCCAAAATCATCATTTGTCATTGCATCAAACCAAGATTCATTCTCTATCACTCTCTCCCCCTGAGAATAAGTCTGGTGTTGTCCAAAATACCCTTCATTTTCAATAAAAGTCACATCCATTGTAGTATAGATCTTTTTAGAGGTCTGATCATACACCTATAACCCTTTTGATGTTGACCATAACCTATGAACACACACTTTTCAGCACAAGGATCGAGTTTGGAGCGCAGATGTTTCTGTATGTGGACATAGGCGATGCAACCAAACACTTTTGGTGGAATATTGAGAACCGAGGGTATTACAGTGTATGTGGAGAGTTTTTGTAAAGGTGTTTGAAATTTCAGGACCATTGAAGGCAACCTATTCATTAAGTATACTGCTGATGTGACCGCATGATCCCAATAAGAATAAGGAACATTATTTTCTAGTATCATTGCCCGGGTTACTTCTAAAATGTGCCTGTTCTTACGTTCTGCTATGCCATTCTGTTGAGGGGTACCTACGCAACTTGTCTCATGGATAATCCCATTGATAGTGAAAAACTCTCCTAGTGTTTTGTTGACAAATTTCCTTCCATTATCACTCCTAAAAACCTTGACATTCTTATCAAATTGATTCTTTATCATGACAATGAAAGACTTAATGGCAAGTGGTACCTCGCTTTTATGCTTTACCACATTAATCCATGTCATTCTAGTACAATCATCAACAAACAACACAAACCATCTATTTCCTACCAGAGATTCAACCGGGGAAGGTCCCCACACATCAGAGTGAATTAAATCAAAAGGATTTCTATTATTATCATCATCCACAATCTTAGCAAAATGAGCTCGATGACTCTTAGATTTGATACAAACATCACAATCAAAAGTATCATTCTCAAAACCAGAAAATAAACTTGGATAAAGTTTTCTTAGGTACCCAAAAGATGGATGCCCTAAGAGTCTGTGCCACATCCAAATAGAAGGCTTCCTACTCAAACTCGAACTAGCAGAAAGATGAGCTTGTCCAGCAGCCATGTCTTCTAAATGATACAGTCCTCCTCTTCTAGTACCACGACCAATAATCTCCTTTGTCATGAGGTCCTGAAACAAGCAAAACCTGGGATACATTAGTACAGCACAATTGAGTTCTTCACAGAGTTATCCTACAGATAACAATCTTGTTGACAGAGAAGGGACCAAAAGAGTGTTTGAGAGGGTTAGAGAAGGAGAGAATTGGACTTCTCCAGCTCCTATGACTGGATAAACCTCGCCATTTGCATTGATAATCTCCCTTTTTCTTGGAGTTGATTCCTTTACCAAGTCCTCCTTCCTAAATATCATGTGATATGTCGCTCCTAAATCAATAATTCAAGTTGTGTTAGTACCAGATGATAAAACGGAGAAACATTTACCTTCTTGATTTTCAACCGGAGGCATAATTGACAGGTGTGCAGAAGTTTTCGACCCAAGGCACTTGGTTTTAGACCCGAAACAGCTACATTTGCAGTTGGTTGGGCCTGTTCTTCAGAGATAGCTTCTGCCACACGTGCCTGGCCCTGTTTCTTCTTCTTATTCTCCTTCCACCAATCTGGATACCCAATTAATTTGAAGCACTGATCTACTATATGCTTTGGGTTATGACAATGGGTGCATCCCCTGAATTAACCGATTTCTTGACATTATTAGGCTTCTTTTGGAGGTTCAGATTCTGTGCCTGAGTCTTCGCTATCATAGCCAAGGAATTATCATGATCCCCTCCCCCATTCAACATGACATTCTGCCACCCCTCTTCTTTCCTGACTAGAGCAAATGCCTCCTCAACCTTAGGGAGAGGTTGCATCTGTAGAATGCTTGCTCTAATATGATCCAACTTGTCATCTAGACCATCTAGGAACATTAAAAGTCTATCCTCTTGTATAATTTTCTGGTATTTTTCAATATCAGTTGGACACTCCATTGGATTGGGTCTACGAGTATCCAATTCCTTCCATAACCCTTGAAGTAGGGTATAATAATTCTGAACAAGGTCACCATTCTGTTTTATCTTATTAAGTTTTCTCTTGATGTCCAGGATTTGAGACAAATCACTACCACCAAAGTAGTTGGTGCACACCGCATCCCACAACTCCTTTGCAGAAGAGTAAGTAAAAAGTTACCTAATAGTGATGAATCCATAGCATTGATCATGAAATCTTTCACCTGAGAGTCGATTACCAACCACCGCTTATAAGCCTCCTCGTCCGAGGGCTTTGGCCGAGTTGATTTATCAAGGTGACCCAATCTATCCCGCCCGTGGAGCTTCATCTTCAACATCTGCGACCAAACATAGAAATTCTTCCCGTCAAGCTTGATCGACATCGCGGAGGTGAATCCCTCTTGGCTTTGGGTGTTTGATGGAGGTCTCGGTTATGTAAGCAACTGGGACAAGGTGTTGTTCAGACTCTGGATAAGGGCCATAGCATCGGTGGATTAGGTATCGGTTCAGGTATTTTAGAGTTGGAATCATTTGGAGAACTCATCTTGTTTGGTCAGATATCAGGAAATTTCGAACTAAAATCTGTTATGGTGAAGGTTTTGGTAAGGTTAAGTCACGGAGTCGAGATCGTGATAAAGTCTGATCGAGACCTGTGTAGTAACTTGCATAAGATCTAATGCAGAGAAGAAGTAAACCTGTGCAGTAACTCGCACAGGAAGACAGAACGAAATCGTAACCTACCGCTCTGATACCATGTAAAGAAAGTAAATAACACAAGAACACAAAGATTTAACGTGGTTCAGTACAATATGTACCTACGTCCACAACACACGCACATCTCTCTTTTTATTATTTTCTGGAAAACTTGATTGATACAATACAAGGAGAGAAAGCCTATAAATAGAAAAGATTTCTTGCACATCAAGTCACTCATGACTTGCACACCAAGTCAAGCGTTTCTTGTGCTCCAAGTCTAGCGTTTCTTCCTTGCCAAGTCAGGTGTCACATTAGATCCAAACCATGATCTTTTGTGACACCATATTCTAACATAATCATATGTATAATATTTCTCCACCAAGAAGATTAGATGTTGAGAAGATTGCTTCCATAGTTAACAATTACAGAGTTGCAGCTAAAAATGCTATCAAAGAGGGTACATTGTTTTATTTTTCCCTCAGATTTACTTCTCAAAAATGTTGTTTGGAGATTTTTTTTTCCCATCGTAACGTTATTTCCATTTTTGTCATTAACAATGTTTTTATTAAAGAAAAAATGTTTCAAATAGTTTATTAAATCATAGGTTTTGACGGTGGTTGAATTAAATACACTTAACCCATGGATACTTAATGGAACAATTTTTCAAAGATCAAGCAAATGACTGAACAGATAGGTACTGTGGCAGCCTAGAAAATCTCACTGCCGTTTTGCACTTGAAATAGTTTTTTTTTTTTTTTTTTTTTTTTGAAAATGCACTTGAAATAGTGCAAGCTGTAACAGTGAGATCGTACCTGGCCTAGTTGGGATCCGACTCTCTCCCTACACCGATTTCATGGACTTGATTGACTCAGATCCTGGTGCTATTGCAGTTTACATGGCAAATGCTCTCAACAAGTTCAAGATTTATTGGATACACGGTAGAATAGGAAATAAAAATAAGGAATCTCGAAAAGTGTGCTTGTCCCAATTCCTTATTCCTATACCATGATTTTGTTGGTATAGGAATAAGGACCCGAATTCCTTATTCCATGGTTGTTTGTGTTGCACAAGAATAAGAAATAAGGATCCTTATTTTTATCCGGACCTTATTCTTATGCATCCAAACACACCCTTAGTATTTGCGCATGGTTGAGCCAATGATGTATGGTAAATGGTATTGAGAGATTTGAAATGGCACAAAATCTTTGATATGTGAGAAAAGCATACAACAGCACATTTATTGTCGCCTAGAGTACAACAGGGGAGAAAGGGAATCAGGCAATTGCCAGTGGGTATGCGGATTTAGTTGTGCACGGGCGCTTATTTCTGGCAACCCGGATTTTCCTAAGAGATTTGAGTTGGATGTTCCCCATAACAAGTACGAGAGGAGCACATTCCTCATTTCGGATCCAGTTGTTAATTACACGGATTACACATTTCTGTTATCGGATGAGTAAATGAAAGTTGATTGGATTGTATTGCATCTGTACATCACTATTTATGTAAATCCAGTTGATATGAATAATAAATCGATGTTCAATTTGTTAGGTATTCGATGACAAAATAAGTGTTGTATGATCCCCAAATTACCTATAAGACTATAACTTGTATTAAGTACCAAGCTTGTCTGTAGTCTCAAATCATGACCCAACCCATAAAAGTGGGTCGATTTAGGCCCACATATTGCAAATTCCATCGAAGTAAAGATACAGGAGAAGCATGATAGAAAATAATTAGAAGAAATACGAAGGAGAATTAGAAGAAAAGAAACTAAAAATTGCGAATCAAAATGAATTATTGAAAATATTCTTCCTGTATCTGGTTAAGATCTAGCAGCAAGAGTTTAGCATTGATTCCTTCATAAGTTGGAAGGACCTTTATGTAGTCCATGTACCTTATTCATAATAATTATTTTGGTGGATGAGCAATTAACTATTGGAGAAACATTATATGTACTTTCATATGGTAGTACACAATGTAGGCATCTACAATTAATGTCAACCTTGTACTAACTTGAATTGAGCAGGCATGTACCAAGATTACAGCGTCTGATATACCCAAATTAATAATTTCTTCTTTTCATTAGATTTAGATGGGAGGCTTGATCCCCAATATCAAAAAAAATAATAAAAAAAAGTAAAAATTAAAACATATGCAAATACATAAGATATTGTGCTTCCACGCCTCCACGGTACTAAAACATTTTTTTCATTAGCATTATTATCATCACGATTGTAAAAGGAGCGAGGATGCTTGGGGCTCATACATAGGTATATGGAAGTTCATGGCTATGGAAAGCAGTTCTAAGGGACTACATTAATTTGTTATGTGATAAGGAATCTCATGCACTGTCAGAGGAATTTCAAATTTAAATATGTAAGAAGGGAGAATATAGAATTTGCTTAGTGCAATTACCAACATAAGATACTTTACCTCATTAAAGCGACATATGCTCTCTCTCGCAATTGTGTTTTTTCTTAATTAAATTGAGCTACTTACTAAAGGATGGAATTATGCATGGATTACAAGAAGATGGTATCTTACATTGGATAACCTCTGCTTATCTACTTGCATTTGATACTTGAGTATTTTTTAAATCTCAAGCACTTAAAAAGAGGGAATAACTTTTCTATTGCTTGCCGAGAGGTCATTGGCACATTCCTTAATTAAATCAAAACTATATATATGCTATGCTGTATAATAGTTGTATAATATGTTCTTTTGTGATATCATTAATGTAGGCAAGTTGCAAAAAAAGATAGAGGCCTAATTGGCAGATTAGTTTGACTTAAGCTGTTTATAATTATTTTAAAAACCTTGCAAAAGGCATGATTAGTATTCTGAATCACAAAATAAAAAAAAACTCTAATTAATTGATCCGTGTAATACCCCAACCACACAGTATTGTCGCGAGAAAAGAAATTGCCTACGGGCACTTTCACTTTCAAAAAAAAAAAAAAAAAAAAAAAAAAGAAGAAAAGAAATTAGCTCTATTTAATGATTGTATGCGAAAGCGCTCAACTCTTCAATGCATGAAGAGCTAAAGTTGAAAAGCTACTACGAGGATACCAATGTTTAAGTTTGTGTTCCTTTTGGATTGTTACTTCTGGCTTTCAGCTAACTACTTTTGTTGGAAAACAAGGAGTAAATGGTTGGCGCCTTTTATTATCTTTTTAAATATTTTGTAGTCGTATTATGCTTATGTGTTCAATATCTCGCGAAATGTTCAATATCTCAGGAACACTTTGCAGCCCGCCGCATTGTTTGTTCCAACATATTTTTCCCATGATATTAAAAAAAAAAACATTTTTTCCCCATAAATGTTAACTCTGAACAAATTATAATTTTTTTGAATAAAAGACAGAGGTCAAGCCCCTACTTTTAATAAATAAAAATAATAATTTATATAAACTTCATAATTGTATACATAATTTATAATTAATTTTACACTAAGTAAAATAGAGTTTAGGCCCTCGCCAACTAACCTTTAAAAAAAAAATAGAGTTTCTAAGTAGTATTAGATAGAGGACGAGTTTGTGACGAAAATTTCCCAGAGAGTAAAATATTTTTCTTTGCAACTGGACTATGCATTAGCTTACGATTTTGTGCTGGCATCATTTAAAGTTTGACATGCTCGATTACGTTGAAATACATACGTAATTACCGATAAATTTGGAAATTTTAGAGTGTATTTTACATCATGGAATTAATTGTATCGGTTTCAAATGTAGAATACATTTTATTGGCATTGAATATAAATGACATCCATAACATCCAAGAAAATTATTATCAAAATAAAAAATAAAATGAAAGATATTTTATAGTTTAGATATATTGTGTACCAAATATGATACAATTTGAAAATCAATTAGTCATGCGTCCAGCGAAAGAATAACTGACAGTTCGATATTTTGGCATTTGATTGAGGGCCAAACAATTTTCAAATTATATCAAAATTTACATACATCATATCTAAACTAGAAAGAACATATATATCTACAATTATATATGTTTTAATTTTGATAATTGACCATTATATTGAATTTCGCAGATGTAAATGAATTTGAATGTCAATATATCCTTACCTTTATATTAAGGTACGATTTTAATTAATTAAGTTTATAGGTATTAGAAGTTTGGAACATACAAATATCTGCCCAAAAAATTATAATTTTTATTTAGGTTTTTACGGATGGTTCAAAACTAAAATGTGATACTTCACATATCTTTGGTAGACTTTTTGAGTTGCATGTTCCCTTGGCTACGTACGGATATCTCATTTCTCCAATTTGCAGAAGAAAAATACTTGGAGCTTATAAAAAGTAAATTACTTTTACAAATAATTTCTTTAAAGTTTTGAATTCTTCAAATACAGCATTGATTCTTTGTTTGGCCAATGAAAGGGAGAATTCTTCTACATTGGCAATAAAGCACTCATACCTTTATTAATTAAAGCAAAACTTGTTCAACGGATCTTAAGCATTAAGCATTTATTGGCTTCCCTGTAGATTTGAGCAATGATTAAGATCTTAATTGTGTACTTGTGATCCTCTCTCGAGAAAAAAAGCTCTTTTGTGACAAAAGACGCTCCTTCTCGGTCATTCTGTGGCTCTTAGAGCCTATGCAAGTGCAGACTAGCTAGTTCAAAGATTCTCTTTACAAAATGAGAAATGATTTAAGGCACCCAACAATTGATCGCGGAATTTAGGGTCAGCATTGATAACTTGACAATATTTGAGGTGAAACATCAATAGATACAAAATTAACTATAAAGAATTCCATTATTGTAGGAATCAATCCTTGTAACAAATTCATTATTGAATAATGACAAGGTTCAAAGTTTGTTATTTAGATTTAATAATGGTATATTTTAAAATTAATTTGTCTTTTTAATGCAAGTAATATATCACAATGTTGATATTTTATAAAAAGCAAAACAAAATTAAATTCATCCAAAAATTAAAATTATAAATAGCATATTATTCTCAGTGTTTGTTGAATCAGCATAATGGTCAGTACTAGAAAAATTACTTGTAATTTGTAAACACTGGTTGGATTTCAGGTTTTGTCTATTTGTGGTACAAAACAATATATATTATAGGAATTACAAAAAAACAAACCTTCCAACTATGTTAATAACAAACTGAAATATGTGCAAGTTTTAGTGGGTGACCATTAGCAGGACTATTAAGGAAAAATGTATGATGCCTTGAGTCTACTGGCATTACTAGGCTACTGGAAGAATCTCTTAATAGTACAAATGCGTCATGTCTCCAGAAAAGAAACTTGCAAAATTGTGTGGTCCTGCTCAGCAGTTATCATAAAAGCGAAATATTTTTCTTTCATAGTACCGATATTTTTCTAGCATGTTGGCTCTCAGTCGTCTCACTGTGGTGCCAGTAGTAGAATAAGAGATGCGGTGAAAAGCTTTGCATGCTTATTTATTCACAGTGGCTCCTGACCCTTTATTCAATTATAATTCTTAACTCTCATATTACAGTGACTAAGACCTTTATGACTAATTCAATGAGTTTGTATTTTATTTTTATTTTTTTTTTGTTTTCTCTTTAGAAGCAACTTGTAGAAATTTTAACCGAGGAATGGAGACATCCTCCAAAATAACTAGCTTTATACAACGTATACCCTGATATTTTACAAAAAAAAAAAGAAAAGAAAAGAATTTTAAACAGCAACTTGTACTTTAATTTCAATAGAAGTAAGTGATCCATCACTCTAGTCTATCTAATGGGGAAAAAAATTTTGAAAACTTTGCATGCTATGATAATGCCTACAGCTAACATACCAAAGTAGTTATTCTTAACTTCTAAAACAAAAATTAGGAGCATTAAGTGCTCTATTCCTCTACAATCATTGGTGTCGTTTGGATGGGTTAGGAATAGGGTAGGAATAGCATAAATTTAGGGAAAAATACTATTCACAGTAATTGTGGGAATTTGCTATTTCGGGAATTGGAAATGTTGTTTGGATTGTGAGTTTAGGAATAGCGTTGGAAAGTGTGAAAAATAGAGAGAAAAGTGTTATTGGGAAGAGTGTTATTGAAAATTGTGTTAAAAATAGATTTGGCTATTCCAAAACCGTTTGGATGAAAAATTGGGGAATAGAATTGCTAATTCCGAGAATTGGCCAATTCTCATGCATCCCAAACGACACCATTATATCTTATTTGGAGAGTCACCCTTTAATTGGTTGCCCAAAATGCTACATTTTTAAGGAATCTGATAAAGAATATGCTTATTCCACCGTTTCAATTACATTCCCATCTTAAACGTAAGAAACAAACAGATAATTTTCCCTTGAGTTTTCTTTTTAATCTTGCTTCCAAACTTCATGTAATTTTTCCCTTGAGAAACAAACAAATAATTTTCCTTGAGTTTTCTTTTTAATAATTTTCAACCAAGTGGGTTGTCAGTTAATTCTATCTGATAAGAAAAATCTAAATTTAAATGCGTAAGAAATTAATATTATGTTGTGTTAGTATTTTTCCTGAGCTTTAATGCTTACGATATTCATGTAATTTTTGCAAGACTATATAAAAAATTTATCTGTTTTTGAATGAATAACTGTTAGTTAATTCTCACCCTCTTCTTCACAAAAAAAAAAAAAGAATATTGCTAATTCCTCACAAAAACATAAGAGAAACTATATTAGTGAAACATGCCCATCATGTCTCCGAATACACATTATTGTTTTTTTTCCATTTCAGAGACTATAATAGTATGTATTTGGATGAAAATTTAAAATAGTGCGAACGATAATTAATATGAATTACTGCTATTTTGACTTTAGTCCTTGGGGTGCGTTTGGATCCTATGAGATTAAGGGTAGGATTAATTATTTAGGATTAAAATTTTTAATTCTTAATTGTTAAGAATAAGCTTATTCTCAGAATAAAACTTCTTGTTTGGATGATGAAAGGCAAAATAATAATGAACTGTTTCCCCTCCTTCCAAATTTTTAATCTCACTTTTTATTCTAACATTTTGTTAGATTAGTTAACCTGACTCTGATTGGGAGTAAACTCTTAATCCTAAGCTGTTTGGATTGGCTATTAATCCAGAATAGCTATTTAATCCAGAGTAATGTCTTATTCCTATCCATCCAAACACACCCTTGGATAATATTGATGGATTAGCGGAACAACGCCTGCATTTGGTAAACAAATCCAAACTTTAGACTAATCGCTGATCTAGATTAGCGATTATTTCTCACACATTCAAACATCCCCTAAACTAACCATGTCAACTTTGTCTCTTAGCCACTGTCAATTAGCGATTATTTCTAAAATCCGAAAAAAATATTTAAAATTTTCAAAAAAATGTAAAATTTGGTGTGCATAGAGATTTCAATATGGAGATCATATTGAGCGGTTTGGATTGGTCATTTGAACTTTCAAAATTGAGATCTGACGGAATTTAACCGGGACTCTGGTCAAAGCGCTTTGATTGAAAGCGCTCTTTCTCTCTCTCTCTCTCTGCTTTTTAAAGCATTGTAGGTCTGTGCTTTAGAGTTTTGGATTGTTGGATGTGAGTTCAGATGCGTGCAAAGAGATGATCGAATGGTTCAGATTTTATGCGCTGAGGCGTGCGCTCTCTCTGTCAAATTTTAATTTTTTCCGTCAAAGCTCCTTCTCCGTCTTATTTCATTTCTCTACAAGCACCTCTCTTCATTTCTCATCTCTCCCCGTCCCTTAAGACACAAAACAGATTCGCACACATCTCCGTTCTCTCCCTCCGCCCGTCGCGTCACTGACTATTTCTCCGACCTCTCACTAGACAGCTTTCTTTCATTCCTCCATACAAACAATAATAAAATGTGACCTTCCCTCTCCCCGTTATTCCATGTCAAACTCGCCTCAATGTGGAGGCATTCTCTAGCCTCAACAGCCAGGTATAAGTTAAAGGTTATCCTTCATCAATTAGAAACCTGCACTAGATTTTATTAAATCTTCTCTTATATAATTGTTCCAGTTCTGTCAAAGGTGAAAATTCATACTTAGTCTTGTGTAATTAGTTCAACTGGTTCAGTTCTTTGTTAGGTACCAATACCATGTGAATGCGAGTCAGTTTAGTTAATAGTTTTGTTGAATTGCTAGATCGAGACAATCTAATGGTTGAGTTGACTTCAGCAAGTGACATCTGGTATTTGTCTAAACCGATATGATCCCAAATTAAGATATACGCACTCAAGTGAATGATTGGATTGCAAATCAATTTCATGAATGAATAATTGGTTCCAAAATGATATTTTCTTTTAGGATAGAGGTGCTTTGTTAGAACCAGTGCTTATTCTATTAAAAAAAAAGGTAGCATCATTAGCTGTTGTTTTTTATTTAAAAAAATAAATTAAAAAAATGAACAAGCAGCCTGATCATGAACCAAAATTGCATCCTTGTCCTTCGTCCATTTGAACAATAACATACAACTAACCCAAAATATTCGTGCAACATTAACATCAAATATTGACACAAATAATTCAACTTACAAAAAACCAAACACTAACACTCAACAGAGGAGTAATTCAAACATAAACAGACATCATAATAACACTAATAGTTTATTAAAATTTGACCAACACTAAGTCACAAATAGAATTCAAATTTGACCAACACTAGCCCTGATCACAATGATTTTTACTCGGGATTTCATTTCATTTGAATTGATTTCGTAGGATTTTATAGAATTTCGTTAGATCTAATTACGTAGGAATTCCAACCAAATGACACCAAATCCGCTCATTGTGATCAAGAATTTTCCAATGAAATGAAATGAATTGAAATCCCACGTTAAAAAAAGGGGATTGTGATCAGGGCCTAACACTCGGTTGTTCTTTCCTTCAAATTGGTACCACATTGGCAAATGCTCAACTATCAGACATAAACATTAAGGAGAAAAATATGCTCTCTTTCGCATAAGCCCACGGATTCAAGGAGCTATCCCTAAAAAGAATCGTCGAAAGAACCATTTGAGGATAAGCTTCATCAGCTCGAGCTACGATTTAAAGTACTCTGGAAGGTCAACGATGCACTTGATAGAGAGAACAAGAATGTTGTTTCTTTGAGAACCATGTAAATGGCAGCATCCAAGAGAGATATTTTCACCTCATATTGATTCACCACATTCCACAATTCTTCACAAGCTGCACATGTTAGTTAAAAATTCCCAAATAGAAAAAATACTACAGAAGGATTTCACAGTCCTTCAGCACTGAATATTTAAAGCAATCACCTTTGGTAAGTAGCAGGCCTATACTGTTCATATAACATATTATTATCAGTTAATAACAGTTTATTTTGTATTTATCAGTGTTGGAGTTATGTCCTAGAAGTCAATATTTAATGACTTATTTTCTTAGTTTATGTTAATGATGATATTTGATCATTTGTTCCTAGAGTTTATTATTGACAGATCATTCAGGTTGAGGATCTGAATTGTAGATCTCTGTGGATCATTCATTAGAATGACAATAATAAATCTAAATCGTCCATAATCTTGATAATTAACAACGAACATTAATTATCATAAAAGATTAGTATGCAAGTTAAGTGATGATTAAGTTCTACAAATCATAGGTAAGGAGTTACCAACTTAATTGCATATGTGTATGTTATTGGAACATAGTACAGGACTTGACCCAATGAAATAAACATATGGATTGTGTTATGTGTCATTGTTTATTTCATATGAGTTTGATTCTGAGTTTGAGATGTTCACCTTTTCCACATGAGGATAGGTTCAATAAATATCGTCTAACGTTGATTCCTGATAAAGGCTGCTATAAGGACTTTATTTATGTTCTCTTGAATTGTGCGGGGAAAAGTTGTTCATCAAGAAAACCGTATGTCCCTCATTAGTATACCTAGTGAGTGATGATATCTGTTTGGGCCCCTTGATGGAGTTGGATCGTATGCATGCAAACTAGACGATCAACTCTAGATCAAGAAATGTATAATCTGCAAGAATGACACATTCCTATCTTGGATTATACAAAGATATCGTGAGACATAAGAATCAAACAAAGAAATACTTTTATTTCTTATGCAGGATTGAGATATTGTAACGGTACATTATTTATACGAATTGGGAATCATAACGTGTTGCTAGATACCGCTTATGATTATTGAAAATAAATAACGATTTATTTCCATGGCCAACATAGTATAAATCCTCAAATAGGGTCGCACAAATAAGATATTGACCACACGTGCATTATTTATTCATATTGGAGAATACGAGACATGATAAGTTGATTAATTAATTATATGTTGTTATGAACCATAATAATTAATTATATCAAATGGATCATGTTAGAAATAATTTAATGCATAAAGCTCTTCAAGAATTAATTATTAATAAGTTAATAATTAATTATATACAACACATATAATTTCTAGAATTATATTGAGCTAATGGGTTTTATTTAGTTAGTAAATTAAAAGCCCAAATTAAAGAGAATTAAAGGGGATTCATTAATTGGTGAATTAATGAATAAAGGCCTTTTATTGAGATAGCCCAAGAAAGCCCATTAGGTGGCCTCTTAGGGTGGATGGCATACTTGTAAATAGCTACAAGTGTGGATGAGAGATGGGTGGTCTATAAATAGGGGGTTCTTTTAGAGAGCAAACCCGAGCCACCACACCCTCTCTTCCTCTTCTCCCATGCGCCATCTCTCCCTCTCATTCTCTCTTGAGCTCATGTGTTGAGCAACCCTATCCCATCTCTCTTCCTCCATTAAAATAGTTTAATAGAAAGAGAAACTTGGATTTGAAAAGGGGAGAGCTTGGACTTGAGAGAAACTAGCATCTCTCTCAAGTCGTGGTTGCTATCTTTGGTGGGCTAGAGGCGATCGAGATGGTGGAGGTGGTGGAGCACGCACCCCATCGACTCCCATGCCATGGATTCGAGCCTCATGAATACAATTTCATGAGAGGTACAATTTCTCCTACTTTCTCTCTTGATTTGATGTGTGAATGCTTTAGCACTAGATCCTTGTCTTGCTTGATGTTTAATGGAGATTAATTAGTTGTAATTGATCTAGAAATTAAAATATGAGCATTTTCTAACAGTGGTATCAGAGCTATGGTCGTGCTTAAGGTTTTTCACACTTAATTAAGTGAGAATTCGTAATTAATTAAGTTAATTAGTGATGTGCATGCTTGCTGGCCCTGGAAAGGCTCTTTTCTGTCTTGTTGCTTATTTTTCGTGGTGTAAAGCTCTCTGAAATTTTTTCCTTCTTATTGAAGGTTGTAGCCCTTTGAGTTGTGGTTGTTTTCCCACTGGAATCATTGAAATTCGATGTAAAATGAATTTTTAGTGATTTAAACGGTAACGGTGCGCAGATCTGTTATTCTGCTGCACAGTTCTGTTGTTGTGGTTGATAACAAATAAGTTTGTATACAAAGTACCTGTAACTTTTAGATAGGATTATTCTAAACTTGATGCTCTTTCTGGATATGTAAATTTTGTTGCATATTTCGGATATTATGTGGGCGTTCAAGGATGAAAAGTGATGAAGTTATCAGATCTGTTTTTTCAAACAAACTGATTGTTTTGAAAAACTGTACTTATTGAGAAACTTTTATGGAAAAGTGTTGAAATGGAAATGTTCTCCTTTAAGTCTGGAATCTGTGAAAATTAATTTCATAGATTTTCATTGAGATTTGATACCTCAACCGAGTGAAACTTTTTTGGTCGACGGTCTGTTCCAGAACAGGATACCTTGCTTAAATGCTTGTTATCTCGTTGATCTTTAATATAACTTGTGGATTTTCTTTTCATGGAATGATAGCCTATTGTATGTAGTATTTTTCTATGTAAATTGTTTGCTGGAAAAATATCAAGGGGATGATCATACAGACCGAAAGGTTGAGACCAATAACAGAATTTTCTCTAACGGTGCTTCGCGCACAATCTGAGGATTTGTCTTTTTTGGTTCTCCCTGATGGTAACTGATCTCTCCTTGAGATTTTTACAGGTAATCACAATCTTTGTAAGGAGTTCTCTGGATTTATTTCAGATTTTTTGGAGACCGAATTATTTTGAATTTTTTCGGGTCCCGAATTTCGTATTTTAATTAGTTAAAATAGTTTCTAATTAATCAATTTATTGAAATGTTAATTAGAAGACTCCTTAAATACACTCCTTTCTGTTTTGATGGTTGGATTTAATTTAAAAGGGCTTAAACAATTGGTTGTTAAGGTTAAGCCTTCTTTGCATTCGAAAAACTTGAGCAACAAGTATGCACAAAGATTCTAATTAATGAAATTAATTAAGAGCAAGTGAATCATGTATATTGTATATGTGCTAACTTTATTTTGTAGGAGGATGTGGGTTTGATATGGCTCAAGATGTCAATGCCTTGTGTGTTGTAAAATATTGTGAATGCATGTGATTGCTTGTAAAGTGGCCTAAGGTGCCTTGATAATTAATTTGTTAATTTTTGATGTAACTTGTGAGGCTTGCATGCCCCTAAGGCCTAGGCGGGGTTTTAGGAATTTTATCACATGTATTTATTTCCCGTAATTATTAGATAGGATCTTAGTAATTAGTGGGAGGGCTTGATTAGATTAGTCTCGTTACATGGAGATGCGACGAAGATTAATGCAAGCGGGAGCCATACAAACCCACGACTATGTTTGAGATGTGTATGATTATGTGATTGTTTGAGAATGCCTTGAATTGTCATAGGTAGGTATGGGTGTATGCTTACATGACCACCAAACAAGAGTCACATAATTGTTTTGTCCCAAATACGATTAAGTCAAATCGTCCTCCTTCTCTCTATCCCCCTCACGTCAATTGCCAATCATGACGCGGTCCGCCATAGCGGACGTCATGGTTGTCAACCTTGATAGTCGGGGTACAAATGAAAAGATTTGTTAGGAGCAAATAGAGAGAGGTTGCTTATCGATGGACCCAACAAGTTTTCTTGGACATCGGGGCGAAGTTTGTAAATATACTTAGATATTCACAAACCAAGAATCATATGGTTGATATGATTGGTTGGAGAACCTACCTTGTCTAGTTAAGTAGGGTGTCGTGCCATAGCAGGCTCTACTTGACGAAAATGAGGATCTTGGAATCCATTACATTTAGGGACATTAATTAAATGTAGTGGGAGTTTTGTTTATCATTCCATAAACAAAACATTGCATAAACTAAATGACCTTAAATTGAAATTGTTATAGATATTAAATATGTTAATTTCGTTGCGATCAATCTTTGGAAAACGACAAACTCATTTCTAAGGTATTCACTTGGGGAAGAAATACCGATTTCTAAGACATGTTCTTGGAAATGAGAAACTTGAGCAAGTTTAATCCCAAAAACGTTCCTCGACTTCCCGAACAATAGCTTCGCAATGATTGATTAGTTTCGACGAAAATTATTCAATAAAGCGAATGCTTATATCCTTTTAGAAGTTCTAGACCTTTGAATTGGAGAATTCATAAGGACTATACTAAGACTTCTACACTCTCATCCATTTACTCAAGAAGACGTTCTTAGAGAAAGTAAAAATAGACTCAATCATTTATGATCGAGTAATGGAATGTGAGTTAACCAAGAGACTCTTCTTATAAGAAGATAAATGTTTCATTAGCTTGCGAACCGAAAGGTTTGAGTAGCTAATTGACAACTAGAGATATTGAGATCTCCAATATCAAGGATTGTTGATATTGTCATAAAATCTCTTTCTATGGATAAAGGATGTATTGTTCGCACACTTGTTAGTGCTAAAATGATTGGTTAAGTATTAAAGGAATACTCCACCAATATATGAGTTGAGACTTTGAGACTCTCACTAGTGACCGTGTGTCACATGAGATGTTTCATTTGCCATTTATGGGAGGCATTTGAAAGGTTGTCCGAAATATCATGATGTTCTAAACCTTAAGATATTTGTCGTTCAAATTATCTCACTATCTCTAATTCACACTAGTAATTAGGTGCTAGTTCATGTGCTCGCATTTAACGAAATGTGTAGACAATGATGAATAAGAGAAAGTTCGAGATAAGTAAAGTAAACTCCGTTTTTGGAAATGGCTTGTACGTCTAAGCCACTACCATTGAATACGTAGAGTTATCTTTACTAAATAAAGAGTTTGTTTAGGAATTTGAGGTTGTATACCTTATTCCAAACATCTCATAAAACCTTATCTCCGTTTCATATTTGATGATGGATGATCATGTTTTGTAATAGAGAAATGTTGTTCTCTTATTGTTATAAATTTGTGTATAAGATTTCATGCATCTTAATTGAATTTGCTTGAAATAGATTAACAAATTTTGAATGACAAATATGTAAGACTTCGCATAAAGTATTTGACTTTTATGTAAAATAGTTGCTTAGTCGAATATAAACAAGAATCGCATTATGAGAGTCTACGTAACGTGGAGCTCGTAAATCAATTTGATTGCAAAGAATCGCATTATGAGAGTCTACGTAACGTGGAGCTCGTAAATCAATTTGATTGCAAAGAATCGCATTATGAGAGTCTACGTAACGTGGAGCTCGTAAATCAATTCGATTGCAAATCAATTGAAATTCATGCGAATCGTGTTTGTTAAAAGACAAAAGCGCCTTTGACCTATGAAGGTTTAAAGGACAAGTAACCTTATTAAGACTTATACATATTGATGTATATAGACTTATAGGACTTGTGCAATTGAAAGGTTGTTGACACTTTACCACTTGACCAACGATCATTGTAGATATTAACGTATTTGATATGGTATAAGTATGAATCTTTTGACAAGATCAAAATGATCTCAAGAGTAAAGTTGAAAAACTATTCAATAAAAGCAAAAGTCTTAAGATGGATCATGGTAAATAGTTAAGTCATATAGTTTGATATATTGCCTAAAGAGTATGAAAGACGTTTCACTACTCGCTCCAGGAGGAACATTTGAAAAATGTATCCAAGGATGAAGGTATCGAACATTGTTTGATATAGTTCGATCGGTAATAAATCAAATTGACTTGTTGGACTCATGTAAGGGATTGTGTTTGAGGACAATATTGTTTACACTAAATAAAAATTCCATTGAAGTCTATTGAGAAAGATATCTTACGAGATTCGATCTCTAGGTATATTATTTCTCAAGATTTGGTGTTGAGAAGCTTATTTCAAGGTTCGATTGATTGATAAGCTTGGACCCAAATAAGACGCTTATTATTTTGTAGGATATCTTGAATTAGCCAAAAGGTACTACTTCTATGAACATGATAAGAACAAGGTAGTTGTTGCTCATCATAACGTAATCTTAAAGAATGATATTCTCAAGAAGAAGTAGTGGGAGTAAAGTGAGCATTAAAGGAGTTTATGCGTCACTACAAGAAGTACCTTTATAGGGAACTTGTCACTCCATAAATGGTGCTTAGTGGGAGTTGAGCGGAACTTGACTCACAAGCAGTTGTGAAAGGAAGAAGTTTATAAGCACGCTCGCTTCTAAAGAGTATTCAAACATCTCACGAATGGATGATGTTAGAGAAACTCGTGCAGTACATCAGGATCAAGAACTTATTCTACAAGATGTTGTAGAAGTAGTTTATTGACCTCAAGCACCAATCTTACAAAGATCAACGAGAGTGCATTGCCTAAACTGAAAAGTACATAGGTTTCACAACATCCTCATACTTGACATATGAGGATCCGTTGATAAATAAAGAAGCGATGGAAAGACCCGATTCCACAAGTATGATTTGAATCTATATGATCTTTAAGTGCAATCCATATATATAACAACAAGGTATAGACCTTGATTGATGTTCAAGAAGGAGCGATCCATCTAGAACATTTAGATGTTTAATAAGAAAGATAGATATGGATAGCAAGTCGACTCTGTACAAAGCACAATTTCATGATTGATGCTATGTCTAAGTCGATAACAAGTTGACCATGTACAAAGCACGGCTTCTCGCTTGTAGCTATGTATAAGTCAATAAAGATCATTCTAGCAATAGTTATATTTCGTATATATAGATATATGGAAAGATACATCAAAACCGCCTTCTTCGATTGAATGAAGGAAGTTGTTGTGAATTTGACACAAACTGAGGATTTGTTGTATTGCTAGAAATGTATATGTGCTTCAAGGATCAATTGATGAATTGAAGCAAGAATTGTGGAAATTGGAATAAACATTTTGACAAAGAAGTCAAGGAGTTGCACTTCGTCAAAAGTATCTTATATAGACAAGATATTCAGTGGGAGCATGATTGTGTTACATGTATTGTACAAGATACAAGACATTAATTGGGAATAACATTAAGAAAATGAATATTGTCAAGATCTCATTGGAGAATGTTTTTCTCAATTGAGAACTTGGGTAAGTCACCTAAATTCAAGGAAACAAAATCTATGGAGATAGATTATGATGGATGTCAGGTTTGAGCAAAATGTGCATATAATGACAAGGTGTTATAGTTACACGAAAAGATAGACTCCTAGAAAGGATGTCTAACCACATTGTATGGCATACACTTCAGTGCTACTCGGTGTGTTGCAACTCAATTCGAGAAGAGTGCACGATACAATTCGAGCATCCTTCTGTTATGAGTTTCATTATGTACACCATACTTATGCACATGCCCCTATGTGTTGTACCCAAGGAGTATGACAATCAGTTGTCAACTGGATACAAAGAAAAATACATTTGGACAATAATCAAGAATATCCTCGAGTATCTTATGAGAAAGGGTGATATGTTTTTCATCTGACAAGATGAAAGAAATCTCATATAAATTGTTATATTGATGCTAGTTTTCGAAAGATTGATATAAATGCAATTGAGCTACATATTTTGTTTAATGTGGTGTTGTAAATTTAGAAGGTGTTCTAAATGGGATATTACAACCGTTTCCGTCACAAAAACAAAAAATATATAGCAACTTGTGAAGCAATGAAAGAATGTAGTAAGGATCGTGAAGTTCTCAGTCAAGCTAATATGGTTCTATGCATCTCGAACCATAGCTTAAACTTGAAGAACCCAATATTAAATTGGTGATCCAACTAAGATCTATGACGATGTCACTTGATCTCACATGATGATGATCAAGAACACATATATAGGAGTATATATGTATATAGGGTCAAATAAAATTGGATGGGTTCGCGGACACAGCGAACACTCTAACTTAACCTCTACCTTAAGCGGTATACGAGATGCAATTGTGCATCCATGCGTGATGGACGTATGAGTAACTTGCTTTAAGTGTATTACATCTTTTGAGATTCGAGACATGTATATATATAGATATATGACATTGTTCTAAGTTCTTCACTGGCTAGAAGTCACTATTGATTGATTCTAGGCCAAGTGGGAGATTGTTGGAGTTATGTCCTAGAAGTCAATATTTAATGACTTATTTTCTTAGTTTATGTTAATGATGATATTTGATCATTTGTTCCTAGAGTTTATTATTGACAGATCATTCAGGTTGAGGATCTGAATTGTAGATCTCTGTGGATCATTCATTAGAATGACAATAATAAATCTAAATCGTCCATAATCTTGATAATTAACAAGGAACATTAATTATCATAAAAGATTAGTATAAATCATAGGTAAGGAGTTACCAACTTAATTGCATATGTGTATGTTATTGGAACATAGTACAGGACTTGACCCAATGAAATAAACATATGGATTGTGTTATGTGTCATTGTTTATTTCATATGAGTTTGATTCTGAGTTTGAGATGTTCACCTTTTCCACATGAGGATAGGTTCAATAAATATCGTCTAACGTTGATTCCTGATAAAGGCTGCTATAAGGACTTTATTTATGTTCTCTTGAATTGTGCGGGGAAAAGTTGTTCATCAAGAAAACCGTATGTCCCTCATTAGTATACCTAGTGAGTGATGATATCTGTTTGGGCCCCTTGATGGAGTTGGATCGTATGCATGCAAACTAGACGATCAACTCTAGATCAAGAAATGTATAATCTGCAAGAATGACACATTCCTATCTTGGATTATACAAAGATATCGTGAGACATAAGAATCAAACAAAGAAATACTTTTATTTCTTATGCAGGATTGAGATATTGTAACGGTACATTATTTATACGAATTGGGAATCATAACGTGTTGCTAGATACCGCTTATGATTATTGAAAATAAATAACGATTTATTTCCATGGCCAACATAGTATAAATCCTCAAATAGGGTCGCACAAATAAGATATTGACCACACGTGCATTATTTATTAATATTGGAGAATACGAGACATGATAAGTTGATTAATTAATTATATGTTGTTATGAACCATAATAATTAATTATATCAAATGGATCATGTTAGAAATAATTTAATGCATAAAGCTCTTCAAGAATTGATTATTAATAAGTTAATAATTAATTATATACAACACATATAATTTCTAGAATTATATTGAGCTAATGGGTTTTATTTAGTTAGTAAATTAAAAGCCCAAATTAAAGAGAATTAAAGGGAATTCATTAATTGGTGAATTAATGAATAAAGGCCTTTTATTGAGATAGCCCAAGAAAGCCCATTAGGTGGCCTCTTAGGGTGGATGGCATACTTGTAAATAGCTACAAGTGTGGATGAGAGATGGGTGGTCTATAAATAGGGGGTTCTTTTAGAGAGCAAACCCGAGCCACCACACCCTCTCTTCCTCTTCTCCCATGCGCCATCTCTCCCTCTCATTCTCTCTTGAGCTCATGTGTTGAGCAACCCTATCCCATCTCTCTTCCTCCATTAAAATAGTTTAATAGAAAGAGAAACTTGGATTTGAAAAGGGGAGAGCTTGGACTTGAGAGAAACTAGCATCTCTCTCAAGTCGTGGTTGCTATCTTTGGTGGGCTAGAGGCGATCGAGATGGTGGAGGTGGTGGAGCACGCACCCCATCGACTCCCATGCCATGGATTCGAGCCTCATGAATACAATTTCATGAGAGGTACAATTTCTCCTACTTTCTCTCTTGATTTGATGTGTGAATGCTTTAGCACTAGATCCTTGTCTTGCTTGATGTTTAATGGAGATTAATTAGTTGTAATTGATCTAAAAATTAAAATATGAGCATTTTCTAACAATCAGACCTAGTAACAAGTATGTGAAGCAAGAAAACTCAAATTCAATATTATGGTTAAATAACCTCAAAATTTTTCAGATCTAGTTAGCACTCAATTCATTTGCCTAAAATAATAGTAAATAATAAGAGTACTCACAACACTATCAAGCAAGTCATTCCTCCAAAAAATCTGGCATGTGCTTCTTCATAACATCCCGCAATGAGTCCTTATTTTTTCCCATTTGGCTTCCAAAATAAAAAATACTACAAAATTAAAACTAGCTAGGTTAAGGGTTCCACCTGTGGCCTGAATCACCACTGCTCAAATGTCAATTTTTTTCAAAGAATCAAAACGTGCTGGTTGGTAAATTGAAACAAAATTCTCAAAAAATTTCTTTTCAAACAAGTTGACTGAGCCAGGGAAAGGTTGTCCAAAATTTGGAAATGATTTTCTAATATTAAACTAATTTGACACCATGATTAGAGGGAGAGAAAGAAAGAAAACCAGGTGGTTTATCAGTTCGCAATAGGAGCCCTGAGTCTGTCTAGGGTTTTGAGGTGAGAGAGAAGGGGACCGTCTAAGGTTTCGATTCTGTGGTGGACAGCCGTGAAGTTGGACTTGTAGAGACGATTAGTAGCGGAGGGGGAAGAGGTGAGAGGTGGGAGCTGAGAGCTGAGAGCTGAGATGAGTTCAAAAGGGAGGAGACAGTCAAGTTGCGAAGGAAGAGAGTTTTTCTTTCAAAGGTGCTGGAGCACGGAGAGAATGCTATCCCAAATGGGAGAGAGAGGTGTTAACGGAGAAACAGAGACCTCAGCGCTACAATCTTGAGCCATCCGATTAGATCAACGCACGAATTCTGACGCGATCTAACGGATTAGAAGTCCAAAGCACATACCCACTATGCTTTAGAAAGCATTTTAGCCGATCTCTATATATATCAATATTATAAATAAAGATGTGTGGGTGTCAGAATTTTTTAGTTAAATATAGTCCGACACTTCAAGCAATGTGAAATAACATTTTTTCCTATTTCTGTCATGGGATATTTTATAACTATTTGTGTGTCGAGTACAATTGCTCATAAAACTGACCCGCTTCACCAACAGAAAATAAATTAGCAGCGCATTGTTTTATTTCTAATTTTTGTGACCCCTTCATATTATTTAAGAATCTAAGGTAGTTCATGCCTAATTGTTATTTGGTCTCTTCCACCATTGCTTTAAATTTCTATGCAATATAATTTTATAAAATTGAAATAGTATCATATAATCTTATTTTCAATATACTCATTACAAATGATAATCAATATTAAAAATTTTACAAATATTTCGTACAATAAAACTCGATTTGTTGCAACAAATTCAATAATTAAATATCAGTAAAAATTTCAAAATCGAGCGAAGCTCGATGTATCCCTCTAGTATTTATAAACTTTAGTCTCTTAGGGCTCGTTTGGATGGCACCGGAATAGCTTAATCCCGGACTAAAAATTTCATCCAAACGGAAGTGGACTAAGATCGGAATAGCTAATTCCAAGAATAACACAATTTCCAACAACACTCTTCCCAACAACACTTTTCTCTCTACTTTTCACACTTCCCAACGCTATTCCTAAACTCAACATCCAAACAACATTCTTAGTCCCGGAATAGTACTCTTCCTACTAGTCCTGTGAATAGTATTTTTCCTCAAATTTAGTCCCGGATTAGCTATTCCTAGCCTAATCCCAACCCATTCAAACGAGCCCTTAGATTGTATGCTTATAATTGTAGAAGAGCCAAGCTCAAATTAGCTTTTTGAGCACGTACGTAGATCTGGCATATTATGCTTTTGGTGCTAATTCTCTTCGAATGCAAGCACCAATCAAGAGCCAATTGTTCTTTTTTATTACTTGCATCTGTTAAGGTACTTCGCTATTTTTCTGTCTAAAAATGTCAAATCGACCAACCCCAGACCGCCAGGAGAACTCACACTTAAAAATCAGAACAAATTGCAATTAAGAATGATGGGAAATTTCAATTATATTCAATGCAGGGTATATTGTTATGAAGTTTTCCTTTCATTTTATTTATCTTTTTTTTTTTTTTTGCATTTACTGCTTATACCTCGAAGATTGTTTGAATTCATGACTTGTATCATTGTATGTGTCAGTACTCAGTATTATAATTCTAATAAAAATTATCGATAATTCTGTTATTGAGGACGCACTTTCACAATTTACTGTAGTGATAACTGAAATTAATAATATAAGACACTGAATTATCTGGCTCAGTTGTCAACATTAGTAATATCAATTTTTAATTGATGAAATGTTTCTATAAATGTTTAAATACGAACTGATTAAAGGAAAAATGCTAGCTAGCTTATATAATTAATTTATTAGTTTTAAGAAGGGTTATTTGGAAGCATTGAATACAGCATGTACATAAAAATATATTGTAATTAAGTGCTTTTTATACATAAAAAAAACAAGAATCCACCTTGATTAGTAAAAGAAATTATACAAAATGAAGAATTTTCTAACGTATATTTGTTGTTAGCCTTTTAATCTTTATATAAGATAGGCGTCAATGCCTATTAAAAAAAAAATTAATTTTTGATCTATAGTGTCTAAAACAAGGCTCCTTGAGTGCAGGTTGTTGATTTGAAAAATCGGTTGGAATTAAAGAATTTTTTTTATATACTTTTAAGGTTGGAGGGCTTAATCTCATTTTTATATAAATATCTAAAATAAAGAGGAAACATTATTTAATTTATTAATTAAACTGATAAACTTCATTAGTAAAAGAAAACTATACAAAAAATGCTTAAGAGTGCAAAACAAAGTTTTAGCTTTAGCAAGACGTACAACATGCATGGTATGAAGCACCAATGATCAATGAATTCTCGAGAGTTGAGGGTGTGAATAGATATTGCTCTCTTCCAAAATTTCACTGCAGGCTTGGAAAATGTTTGAGCCGCAAATAGAACTAATAAAAATCTCCTCCATTAATTGTACATTATGAATGATATGCCATGATCTCGTTTGATCTAGTACTGTATAAATAGTGCTTTTCTTTCGCTTGGATAATTAATTGAAGCTAGCTATTACATTGTTTATGACTTCTTTACCAGTTATTGGAAGCTCCTTTGATCAATGAATGAATATATGCCTCAAAGACTACAACGATTCCCCACTTATAACAACTCCAGATTTATGTAATCGGTTACCTCATTAATTAATTCTGAAACCCCGGCCCAGAGGAACAATATAAATATACCAACTTAGTACTTCAAATGCCATAATGACTTATCATATATAGTTATCGGCAACAACATATGAAGCTAGTCTAAACTAGTGGAAGTGTAGTTTGCAAAAGAAAAAAATTATTCAATATATATTGTGGAACAATGGTGAGGGGTAAAGTGCAGCTTAAACGGGTAGAGAACCCGATTTACCGTCAAATCTCCTTCTGCAAACGCAGAGCAGGGTTGCTTAAGAAGGCCAGGGAATTAGCAGTTTTATGTGATGCAGAAATCGGTGTCATTGTTTTCTCTGCACATGGCAAACTCTATGAATTAGCTACAAATGGGTTAGTAATATGAAACTAAGATTTAAATTAACAGGAAAAGAAGTTATATAGGATCTGCACCTTTTATTATAACTTTTACTTTGTGGAAATCTCTCCTGAGTAATTGGTCCAAATTATCATTACAGAAACTTGTTTTGACTAATCAATTAATCATGTATCCTTCTCTGTAATGAATTAGGAATATGCAAAGCTTGATTGCTAGGTACAACTGCACTACCTCAGGAACTCCGGGAAAAGGAAGTTGTGAAACGATTCAATCGCAGGTATCAAATCCTATGTAATATGAATTATACACTACTACTTATTCTTGATAACCGATGCATATTGTTCCTGTTTTTTTAGCTATTTTCTAATTAATAAATGAAATCAATAAAAGAGAATTTCTTATGAGTAAAAATGAAATTGTATGGTTATGAAAGGTGGCAGAGGAACATGCAGATATGCTGACGCAACATACCAGTTTACTTCTGAAGGCTTTAAGGTAATGTTATGGAAGCTCTTTATATTTCTTAATTGATTAAAAAAATTGGATAAGACCAGTAGGACATGCCAGTACGCTTATTTTATTTTTTCACTCCGATCTCTGTGTGTATGAGTGTGTAATCAAAGGTAAAAATTAAGGCACTCTCCGGTTCCATTTCTATTGGCATTTTAGCATGCATTTAGTTTGTTTTTAGTCGAAATAGACTATTCAATATTATTTGCCTAAAAAATATCACGTTTGCGATACAACATCAACTTGAAAAAAAAAATGTGAGGTTGTTGGCTCGTTGCAATGATGTCCTCCAGCATCCTTCATCATAACAAGTAGACAATGTGGAATAGGAAAAACAGAACAGCAATTTAATAATTTCAGAGGTAACAAAGTTGTAATTTATCTATATATAAGCAATGTCAGGAGAATTTTCAAATTATTTAAAGGACCATTTGTGTATTATATAAGGTGGAGCATATAAGCCCTTAGTTGTTAACTAACAAAACAGAACATAGGTACAAGCCTGGAAGAGATGAAACATCCGACTTGACATTCGATGAATTAGAACATTTGGAGAAGAGTCTTGAGGTGTGGATTTATCACATCCGTTCAACGAAGGCAAGAAATATTATGAAAACACTCGTATCTTATGTTAGTACATGTATAATGTCATGGTCTGAACTTGTGCTGTTTTGATGTGTAGATGCAAGTCTTTTCAGAACAAATTGAAAGGCTAAGAAACCAGGTAAACCACCACTTCTCCTCCCTTATAATAAGTGAAGAGAGAATTGAAAAATTAAACAAGAGAGTAAAAATTCGAATATCAAATTAACTTGTCAAAATGATGAGATAATTGCCTTTGTTTAAACTTTTGCCCTGAGTAAAACTTTGCTATTTCTTTTTATTAAATGGTGCCCTATAGTTTTGTTAACCTCTGAATATATATTTTTTCCTTGGTTTCGTTTCATGCAGGGGGGAATACTGGAAGCCACCAATCAAGTCCTCAAAGCAAAGGTATTCTTTGTCTTAATGGTATGCTAACGAATTGTTACATAGCCATGTGTTGGATATTACTCGTGAATTCATGGAAAATTAAAGTTTGTAAAAAAAATGAAATCTCTAATATATATAATCACCTTTCTCATTAGAAATAACAGATCTGAAACATAAAAAATTTTGGTTTATGTTCTTAATTTTATTCAACACATTCAGATAAGGGAGCAGAATTGGGGACTTCTTGAACCGAACATGATGATGCCACCAACTGGTCCATATCCTCTGAACTTCGCCTATAACTATTGCTTTTGATGCGCTTGACAGACGCTCTCAAGAATTCTAATATACTATTGCTTTTGATGGTTAATTATTTACAGCCAATGTTAATCTTCACAAAATGCATCTATTATTTTTGCACCTCTCTCTCTGTATCAGTGGCAATAATTGTTAGTTGAAGTGATGAGGGGGTATAATATAGGAGCTGCACAATACATGCATATGCTTGTGTAAAATGCATCCTATGTAGATTAATGGATATTATTTTATCCTTAAATTTTTGACAAGGTTTGTATCCTTTAATTGTTAAGACAACCTCTGTAATAAATTTTGCAAGTGAATTGGCTTTTTGGCTGCTTGAACACTTGAAATTTCTAAATTCCATGAAGTGACAGAAACTTCTTTCAAGTTTATGTGTATCTGGCAGTTGAATAACTTCAAAACTAGATGTATAATGTACCTCTTGTCTTTAATATGTATATTCATGGTATACATAAATTGCAAACTGGGATGATAATCTTGTTGGGATTTATTCTTTGATTATTTCAAATAGTTGTATTCAGAGATATCTCATCAGTAATGTTTATACATACAAGTACACATTTGGAAATTCGTTTTCCTTCATAATAAAGTTAAAAAATGTTTTTGATACATGCACAATCTAAGTTCACAATGGCATTTGAATGGTTCCATTATGAGATTGAAAGTTCCGTCTGCTTGGGTTTCATAAATATTACTAGTTGATGAATTGACTTTTTTTTTTTCTATATAACTTCATCTCTACTGCTTATAAATGCACGTTGCGAAGTGTCATAATAAAAATCATCAAGGGGATTCAAATAATTGTTAACATCAATTAAAAACCATTGATCTGTACAATTTGATATGATGTACGGTTTAGATCTGTATTTAATGCTAGGATGCAGACCTTTCCACAACAAAGGTCAAGGCGCTGCATGGTTAGCAGCAAATTCGCGAACCTATTCGAAGCGAGTTCGATCCCTACCTCCGTTTTTTTTCTTTTTCTCATTTCGTAATTTTAAGCGCTCCGTCCTCTCCCCCAGTCCCCCTCCTCCGTTCCCATTGATTCGAAATCCTCAGAAAAGGAAACCAAGTTGGCGAGAAAAGGAATTTTGCACAAATAGAAAGTCACCGCCTCTTTCTATTGAAATCGGATCTAGGATTTTGAAGCTGCGCCACTCCCTCAATACCTAAACCTAATGTCGTTCATGCATCATAGCCGCCTCTATTCCAATTTCCTTCATTTGCTCTCAATCTCACAACTTTCTTGGCTCCTTTCTGGTCCTCCACCTCCTCTTCCTCTGTCAATTTAAATCTAGCATCCTCTTCTCTTTCCTTTGCTCTTGCAAAGGTTGATCACGGCCCTCTTTTTTTTTTCTACCTCGCGCCTCCCCTTTCTTTCTCAGCGTCGATTGAAACCCTAAACACAGTCTTCGTTGATGGAAAGATCAAATAGGACTAGGAGGTGCTTCTTCTTTGCCACGTCTTCCCTAAGTGAAGCTCTTCTAGGTTTTTCTTTATTCGCTTACTGGAAATGAAGACCAGGCTTCCGCATCAGCATATCCGTAAGATCGCTCTCCCTTTCTCATTGGTTTTAATTTTATTAGAGCTTTAATTTAGGAGTTGGTGCTCGATTTTTTATGTTAACTTAACGTACTGAAATTAATTTTGCTTCAGTGGTACATGCGATCAAATTTTTATGCAGTGAGCATGTGCATTCTTAACTTTTAATTTGTTTTCTAATATTTAAAGATTTATACTTTGCAAGACAAAAGTCATAAAGCTAGCGTTCCCCTATAATATGGCTAGGTTCTTCCATTGCAATCCAATTTTCATCAATTTGAATGCCAATAGTATGATCCATTAATTTCAGTTATCAATTCATTAATTAAGAATCGATAATATTACTACTGCAGACCAACACAACCGATAATATCACTACTGCAGACCAGCACAACAGTAACAAGTTTCCCATCATTAATGACCATGACAGCATGATTGTATTACCACCAGATGCAGTCAAACAAATTTCATGGTTGCCAAAATGTAAACTTTTGTGGTGTTTGTGTTGAAATTTATGGTACCTAACAAAAATAACTGATGAATTATATGAAACTTTCGCCTTGCAGAAAATCTGAGTTCACTTGGGCATTATCGCATAAGCAACTAAAAATTAGTGGAGATTTGGCTCAGGTTAGTTTGTTAGCTTTGTTGTATCGGAAAATTACTAGTGCAATTTTTCAATGAGAAGTTTTTTAAATCTTGAGTGAACAGGTCTTTTATTGAAAATATACTGATATAGTGATATACATTATGTTGATATGACATAGTGATATACATTATGCTAATTTGACATACGTCATCATTGCAGAGTGCAGATGCAGAGGAAAAAAATAGACAAAGAAAAGATGCTTCATGCTTGATGCTGAGAATTTCTAGAGTGGTACAAAGAACTTCAAGTATTCTAAAATTTGATCATTTTATATGTTTTAGGTTTCTTTAATTTAAAATGTAGAGATGCAAAACTTTACTATTCGGGTCCAGAATTTTTGACAGTTTTGACCAAAAACTAACTGTGTCTAAAAAGTAGAAATAAGAGTTCATTTGCAAGAAGCGAGGTCGAAGAAAAAAATGATTTATTGATCAGGGGCGGTATATGGAGATCGGTTGCAGAATAATCCCTATAACTCAGTTTAATATGGTGATGTGGAACAGTTGAAGTAAATTAAATGCTCTTGTTTTACCCATTTCAGGTTATAGATCGCTTAGACTAGAAGTGGAAGGAGGCATATGCAGCTCGCCCACTTGTGGCTTGAATAAGAGATCATGGCTGGTTTCAAATTCATCTAAAAAGGGAAAAAGGGATGAATTCTTTAAGTTTCAAATTAGTTATGTGTCAAAAAAGTTGCTCCACTAGGGCTTCCTGAGCTTTCAGCTTGGACTGATTCCTGACTTTTGGAGGTAATGCCTTTGAAGTTATAAATTGAAATTATGTTAATATTTTTTTTAAGAAATTATAATTTGGTAATTTACTCACTTCTATTGTTTTGAATGTATTGAATTTTAGATGTTGTCGGGGTCCATTTGGTTTTGTAGGAAAACAGAAATTGGTTCACATTTAGGTGGGAGGGGCATTACCAAAACACTGACTACAGATATGAAGTAAGCCGAGAGGGTGGCAAGTGGTAATGGATGCCTCCTGGGAGAGCTCAGGAAAGGTGGGTTGTGTATACTTGGTATATGTAAACACAGCCAATTACAGTTCATACGTCTCCACAGCTTGATTATGCAAGATACTTTTCATGAAGAAACTATGGCTATGAAAGAAGCAGTTACAAATATGTACAATTAGGATGAAAGATTAATAGATAATGCAACAGGTGGTTCACATTTATAGACATAGATGAAAGATGTAAGGTGTATTGCTAATTTTTAGGTACGTGGTGCTTAGTTTGGCTTTTTCCAGTTTATTTTCTAATGTACTTTCTTTTTTTTCTGTTATTGTTCTTTAGTTTGCGTTAGGCTTTCTACTAGCAAAGTCTTCAAGTGCACCAGGGAATTTTTTTTTTTCCGTTTGGCTTTTCTTTCTTTACTTTATGAATCGTTTCCAAATGATAAGAAATTTTACTTAATAAGCTGGTATACTTTTAAATTGGTCACCTAAAGCATGCTTATTTCCAACGTAGTTAGTTTACTATTTATATTTTGTTTATATGGCCAAGCTTACATTATTCGCATATGTGGTTGATTTCAATAAAGATTACATGTTCTTATTTAGGACATTTTTATTATGTACAAAATTGATTGTTTTATTACTGTTTGAACGGACCAACAGTTTGTAAAACCAATCACAAACAAAATGTTGAGGAGATAAGGAAATTAGCATATTTTATTTTTTTTTATTCCTTTTTAGCAAATGCGCATTTCTAAAAAGTTTCAAGATAAAAAGTTCCAACAAAATAATTTTTTACACGTGTCAATAACTGTCAATAATAGCCGCTGAAAAAGAAACATATTAATTAGTGTATCTCATGTTTAACACCTTTCTTTATATAATAACCTGCCAAATCTAGAGACGATTTGGATTAAAAAAAAACTTATTAATATTGATTTTCTTCTCATATTTGTTCAGTGCTACATTTGGAAGCCTCATTTACTCCTTTTTCTTTAATGTTCATATAAAAACAAATTCGGAATTAACTCCTAACGGATAAGGCAACGTTGGTTTTGGATAGTTTCATTTTCACATATCATATTTTAAAGTCCGCCCGCACATTGAGCAGGCACCGCTCCTAGTAGAATATAACATCTTAGGGAGAAGTTTATTTTCGATTGGAAGAAAGTTGTACAGAGTGGACAAATCAACTAACAGCTAGTAGCTTGAATGGAAATTGTTTCACGAACCCCCTTTTTCATGAGAACAAATTCAAATTGTATGCATTCTCCACTTATTGATACACTGAGAATTAATCTCAAGTCTGACAACATGACCTAGAGGCAATAATACTCGGACAATGTTAGGTGCAAGGCCCAATAGAGAAAATGGGCCTTAAATATGGGCCGGGTTGATATTTATTAAATAAATAAATATAACAATTTTAAATTTGTTTCCTAGGACTTTTTACCCTTGTCTTTCCTCACTTGCGCTCTACTTCCCACAAGCACTGTAAAAAGTAAAAACCATAATTTTCTTAAACAAAAAACGAGAGAAGGGAGCGAAAGAAACAACGAATCTAGAGAGAGATGGCGAGGAGAGGGATTGGAGAAGAGGAGTACGATTACTTGTTCAAGGTCGTTTTGATCGGCGATTCGGGGGTTGGCAAATCCAATCTCTTGTCTCGATTCACGCGGAATGAGTTCCTTCTCGACTCCAAATCCACTATCGGAGTTGAATTCGCCACGCGCACGCTTCAGGTCTGTATTGTTCGATTTTGTTTATTCAATCGATCAATTGAGGTATTGATTTAGTACCAAGGAAAAATTGGACAGAGAGAAGAAGCTTATCTCAGTTCGGTTTACTGGAGTGATTTCTTTTTATGTTATCTTTTTTAATTTACTTTTATATTTCTCTATCAATAATTGAGTTGAATTGTGCTGGTTCTAATATATAGAAATCTAAAAAACGAGTATGTACCAGCTAATTTAGATCTTTTTTTTGTTTTTGGCACAAACCTTTTGTACCAATTCTTTACTGTTCCTGAATATTAAGAGGAAGACTGGTGTAATAAAGTATCACTGGGTTAAAATTGTAATAATAAATAATTGGTTCTCCATTGAAATTTGGGTTCTGGATCTTACCTGTTGACTAATTCAGTTTAATTTTATTATATATTGCACAACAGCACATGTGATTGTAGTGCTTCTATTAGAGTTGACTAATTTCAAATTTCAAATTTCAAATTCAAATATTCATTAGTCTCATTTTTCAAAATAATCTCTACAAGATCTTCAATTTCCTTGGGTACCCCCCCCCCCCTCCCCCAACCAGAAGTGTCTCATATTTTTACCTGTGAAATATATGAAAAAATCACTTCTTGTTCTCCCACCTTTCTTCTTTTTCAAAAGTGTCAAAACAACTTTTTCCCTCTTTTGATTGGAGTGTAACTAGGAAGAGTAAACAGATTTTATTACAATCAAACTTTGTTCTTCAACAGGGGCTTAAATTTGAAGGAATTTTGTGGATATTGCAAAGGAACACAGGAAATTCCTAAGTTCCCCTTTTATCCATTTTTTATTCCGTTGTGGTTCTCAAGATTTCAAGGAGAGTAGGAGATGCATGAAGTTTCTTTGATTGTTCCTATATTCATTGTTATGCCATTGTGGTTCTCAAATAACTTTAAGTGATCTAAAGCTGGAAGGAAGTACCATTATTGACTGATATTATTCCTTTTACAAATTTTCTAAAGGTGGAGGGAAGAACCATTAAAGTGCAGATATGGGACACAGCAGGTCAGGAGAGGTACAGAGCTATAACAAGTGCATATTACCGTGGTGCTCTTGGTGCGCTTCTGGTCTATGATGTCACCAAAGGAAGCTCATTTGAGAATGTCAGTCGGTGGCTCAAGGAGCTCAGAGACCATGCTGACTCCAATATTGTCATTATGCTAATAGGTATTGTTTTTACTTGGGTGGTATGGTATCACCTGGATAAGTATAAATATAATTCCTTATAAACGATGTTAAAGTAAACTGTGAATTTATGATTTAACTCACATTATATGTGGGTGTTCCTGGTGGTAGTGGACCTCAACAAGCATCAAAGAAGCATAAAGACAAAGATTAAGATTAACCTTGTACTTTTGCATTATCAGGTCATTTAGTAATACATCCCATCCCAGAACCCAATGGCTTAGTGGCTTGCTGAAAATTCTTGATCCTCGCAAACTATCAAGTAGTATGGCTTAAATAACTCTCCTCTAAGGTTAATCTTATGAACCATTTCATGTTTTGCATGTACTGTGCACATTTACCAGGTAAGATTGATCAAAAGCACTTTCCTGTAAAGGACAAAAGTATCAAATCTGAAACACAGCTTCCTCCCACCATTCTGATTGAGCAGTGGGATTTAGTTGTAGATATCTCAATATGAGAAAGACAGCGTGTTGAATGGAAATTTAAAAAAGTGTTCCTTTTGCATAAAAAGAAGACCCTAATGTTCTTTCCTCTTAACTGATTGTAACTTTTTCATGATAGGTAACAAGACCGACCTGAAGCACCTGCGTGCTGTTGCTACAGAAGATGCACAGGGATATGCTGAGACTGAAGGTTTGTCATTTATTGAGACATCAGCTCTCGAGGCCACTAATGTGGAGAAAGCATTTCAGCTTATTCTGGCTGAGATATATAGGATTGTAAGCAAGAAGAATGTTTCTACTGAAGCAGGTGCAAGTTCATCAGCTGGTGTGAAAGAAGGGAAAACCATCAATGTTGCGGCTGATGCGAGTGGTGACAAAAAGCAGTGTTGTTCAACCTAGATTTTTGGCTGTTTTTCAACAGAAATTATGAAGTAGTAATGTGTCAGAAATTAGATTGCAAAGCACCAGGGCCAAAGTGTGGTTCCCTGTTATTAGATTCTTTTTCATCGTGTTTCTTCCCTTTGAAGTTTTGGTGTTAAGAGATATTGGTATATCTGTAGAATAAACCATCCTAGTTTTCACAAAAAGTTATATAACGTCTTTCCCTTATTGGTAACTTGGCTTGAAGAAACTACAAAGAAATTTTAGAGACTATCACTCAAGCAAAATATCTTACTATGTAGGGCATTACTGCAATTAGAAATCCTTAGCTTATGTGCTATTTTTCTTTAAACCTGAGGATACCATATGTGTGTGTGTGTGTGTGTTTCATCTTGCTCAAATGAAGTCAAAGGTTCAGGAAGCTTATTGAAAGACTTTGACATTATCGATTCTTCCCACATTAGGAAGCTTAACATTTGTTCTCTTCTGTGCTCCTGATTTTACCTGCTTGATTTTTTTATTTGTTTTTCTGTTAGCCTTATGTTGAAGTATTTGCTTTTTTTTTTTTTATTAAATTGCAGCAGTTAGGTGCTTGCATATCACCTTTAACTTTTGACTTTGTTTTGTTTTTGGCATTTATCAATGCAGGAGACCCCCTCTGAGGTCACTAGTTTTATCAAATCAAATAAATATTGCTAATTGAGTTCTAAATATCTAGGAATAAACAAGTTGTAATTCAACCAATGTTAACTAACATTTTGATTCGAATCATGCCAATCATTGATTATTTTTCATTACGACAAAAATATTGCAGTCATGTACAAACAAAGATAGCTGTACTTGCAAGTTGCAACTTTAACATTCAAAGGATAAGAACAACTTGTGGTGACCTGACAAGTCGACAAGGATAGTTATTGATGAAGATAGTATTTAAAGAAGAAAAATATAAGACGAAATATTTAGGAAAACGTGGACGGCAGGATTCGAACCTGCGCGGGCAAGCCCACATGATTTCTAGTCATGCCCGATAACCACTCCGGCACGTCCACAATTGTTGCAATTGTTTCTTCAAATTTTTATATTACTATTGATATTTAAAGACGGTGCAGATCTACTTCCCAATTAACGGGTCAGAGTCCAACTCCATTGCACCTGGAACACCTGGAAGGAAAGATTAGTTCGACTTCCACCTTCCAACTGCTTTGCTCTTCAACGACTTCCAAAAGTTTGCTTCCCATGGCGCAAGAAGGCTCCAAAGGTCTCTTCACTTCCTCTCTGCTTTTTTATTTTTCACTAGCTTTTAAATTACCTACATGTCCTTGCTTTCTAATTCTATTTGATCTGCCTTGTAACTTGCTAATTTCGAATGGACATCTGGATTCTCTTGTCTTGAATTATTATAAAATTAGTCTTTGATTGTTGGTTTCAGATCCGACCACTGAATTGAACCCAATTCAGAAGCCGAATGGTTCGGAAGAAGCAGAGAGAGTTAAGATCAAAATTTTGTTCTTTGCAAGGGCCAGAGATATTACAGGAACTGCGAATTCTACCGTTGATATTCCGTCTGGGAGCACGGCTGGAGATTGTATGAATTACTTGTTGAATCAGTTCCCAAAATTGGAGGAGATTTACAACTCCATGGTGCTGGCACTCAATGAGGAGTATGCACCTGAGACAACTGTTTTGAAGAATGGAGATGAATTGGCCATAATTCCTCCAATCAGTGGAGGTTAAGAATGATTTTTGCCTTCTTTTGTTTATTTTTCTTAGAGGGAGGTGTGGTTGTGAATGGGGATTTGATTTATAAAATTATAATAATTATCTGTACAAGATACTGAAAATGATATCTGATAATTATGAGCTACATGATATTTTCAAATAATTATGTTTTCTTTGCTGAGAACACATAAATGATCATTTATCTCTTATACTTGTGCTTCTGTGCCCATAAGGTTAGAGATGTAATTGGGATTTAGTTTTTACCGAGAATGCCCTAAGGAAAATTATTCTTGTATAATTCTGATCAAATTTACAGTAACTTGTGTAAAATTGAAATAGATAGGTCCATCGGTAATTTGTTTGCTTCTTGTGTTGGATTAATTGGCTCATGACAGAGGTGTTTTGATGCTAGCCATAAAGCAAGTACTTTGGAAATCTAGTTTTGAGCCATTCACTGGAATCTGTTGCAGCTAGCAAAAAATAGTTGCAGTTTAGATCTCTAATGAAGTTAAATGCAACGTAATATTTTGTTTGCAATAAAAGTTCACCAGTTTTTCATTTGTAATAGAAAGTTCATCAAGTCGAGGCCCTTTTGTGGGAAAATCAGTGTAACTTGGGAAAGAGGGTCATTTTTATGATGGGCTGAGTTTGTGGTATGAATTTCTCTATATTTGATCTACATTTCGTGTGGAAAATGTTAGTGGTATGAAGCTGGTAGTAGGGCCATTTTGAGGTTTATTTATTGATCGGGATTTTAGTGAAATTGATACTGCTACCGGTACTGTTCATAGCGGTAATGTGATGAATTGACTGATACAGGCTTGCTAGAAAGAAAATTATCAAAGAAACGTAAGAGGCATTATCAAAGAAACATAAGAGGCATACAAAAACTTGTAGCTGTGCTTTTAAAATTTAGCATTCAAAATCGGATACCTGCTATAGCCATATAATAAGAAAGGGAAAAAAAAATAAAAGCCTGTTCCACTAGGTACAAGGCGCATATATAGTCCATGAATGACATTAGTACATTGCTAATTTACTGGTACAATAGCCCATGGGTTTGCATCGCCTCCCGGAGGTAAGATTTTGATCACCGGTATGCGTCTTACCACTGACAAAGTTTGATTGAGTTTCACAGTGCTAGCCACAAATTGGGCTTCCTTCTGCAAAAAGACATGAGATATTGAGATGGTTTAGGAGAGAAAATATAATAGACATTTATATATGGTTATTTCATTGCATAAACTTAAGTGACACAGTACTGCCAGGTTGCTCTTACCAGAAATGCATGCTACTATTTCCCAACTGAATAATTGGAAAAGGCAAGGGCAAAAAGGTCAAATATCGATTGAGAAGAGCTGTTCATCTAATTGAAAGTTAATTCCTAAGTCAACTTTTTATTCTTTATAGTCAAATGTGATTACATGTCCTTGCATGCTGTTAATTCAAATATCTAGTTGAGCACCATAAAAATAAGAATGGTCGTTCCAATAACATCCAACCCGACAATTAGAGATGAAGCATGGGGCATTACAATGCCATCGAAAGAAAATGGAAAGAAAGAACAAATATAGAGTCAGGTTTTCCACATCTGGAATATCTCAGCATGAATCAGCACATGGCAGTACCAGTACATGTGCATTCAATCTTGTGCCCCCAAAGTAAAGGGCCATGCTATTGGAAAAAATCAGTTGCGCAAATGGAGTGTTAATGTGTTATTGCTAGTTGCTACTAAATTGGTCTAAAAAATGATGTTGTAGCACATACCTTTCCACCAGTAGTGATAGCTCTTCCCTTGTGTTTTGCCCCAAATACCCTCTTTCTCAATACAACAAAACCAACCATGGCAGCGACTACTGACATGCCCCAAAACGGCTTACAACTCATTCCAACAGCACCAAAATACTTGAACAAGTTATCCAAGCGAGACTTCCACCAAACAACTGGCCATTGTTTCTTCCCTCCTGTCGCCTCGTCACGAACAGTATCTATCTCCTGATCAGAGACAATCACATCTTCTTCTGTTTCAGAAGATTCATGTTCACTGTCGGGTTGTAATGGATGGTTCTGCCTAAGTTGCTCTGGCTCACTGTAATGATCATAGAGAAGAGCATCATTACTGGTGGTGTTTGGTTGGTCCTCTTCAAGGGATGTGTAATTGGTGGGTACTAGAGAGAAATAATCTTGATTCATATTGGCTTGGATAGTTACCCACTCTTCAAGAGCATCCATGGTATGTGCCATGAGAGAGAATGAGAGAGAGAGTGTGTGATGTACTTTATTTCTATGAAAGAGATTAGATGAACAGTGTGTGTGATGCTGGATTCCAAAAGATATTATTAGATAGATATTTTTTGGCTTGGGACGGTGAAAGTCACTGTTTTGTTGTGCTCTGATGTCCTTTTTTAGTCACGAGAAATTCATCTTTTTGGTAGCTTTTTTAGTTGGTTTGTTAATTATGTGTATTGTGTATGTATATTGTATAATATAAAATAGCTTAGCAATTAGAAGCGTACTATATTCTATTCATAATTCAATAATAAAAACCAATACCGTTTTGAAAGTTATAGTAACATGATGTTGCGCCAATATTACTCTTAAAACACGGATGTGACCATCTTTTATTATATTGACATTTGACAACATTCTATGAACATGCATATCATTCAACATCATAGTCTATTTCTCCTTCATAGAAACTCGAACATGCATTTCATTAACGTGACAAATGATATCAGCACTCTAAAATGATGACAGGTCGTCTTCAAATAAATTGAAATTTCAATGATTAACAAAAAAATAAAAATATATTCATAAAAAGTTTAGTGTCATTCTCATTTATATTTTATTTAATTACGCAATTTAATTTTTCGAACTTTTTCACTACGAGGGGACCAACTTTAGAGTCCAAGCCACTGACCAGTGGGACCCATTATTCCAATCGTAACTTAAGTCTCCATTATTTGACTCTGTGTCATCTCCATTGCTAACTTGTTTACTTAAAACATTCCGTTATTACTTAACAGGTTGTCTCCAGTTCTTTACAACTTGAGGGATATAGCTCTTTTCTACTCTTTTATTATTATTTCCCTTCGACTCTTCCAGCATTCTCCTTTTTCCAAAACCTCTCTACGACTCTACTACATCGTCCCAAACTGCCATTATTATTTCGCGCAAAAATTCAGAAAGAAGCACAAAAAGAGAAGGAAAGATACATGGATTCTTCGAACCTTCCCTCTCTACAAGAAGAGGGATCGGAAGAGCTTCTAGAATCTTCTTCAGCGTTCTCTCCCTCTAATGTCCCGCCTCGACCCGCAACTCAGTATACAACTCTCAATTTTTCTTCTTCTTTTTCCTGATTTGTTTGTATAATCTTCACAAACAAATTCGAGATTGGATTTGTTTTGTGGGTTACTACTTGATTGTTATTTATCTAAAGGTTTATATTTTAAAATCGCCCCCAGTTTGGTTGTCTGAGTGGAAATGCGCTTGAATTTTCTGATTTAGGATCTTTTGAATAGTTGGAGTTTAAGTTTCATAGCTTGATCATTGTGAATATTTAAGTTATTAAAGGAAAATGATGGCAGCTGGTGATCTATCTCAATCAGATTCTACTGAAATCACCTCTTATTGTTGTGTGAAAATTCTTAATAGAACTGTGCTGGTATGTCTGGTGTATTCCTGATCGGCTGGAATGAAATGCAGTTACTAATTCCTGAAATTTAGGAATAGTTTAACATTTTACTCTTGATCATTCTAATTTTGTTTATTGTTTTCACAGCCATTCTCTTCAAAAATACTCGCCATTAGACTGGCAAGGTTTTTTCGATAAAGAAGAAGATATTGCAATTCCAGGAACAAATGATGTGAGTCTTAAATGCATTGGTTGTGTCTTACAATTATCTGTAATGATTTTGTTAGCACCTCCATTTATATTATCTTATTCATTGCTTTAGGCTTTTCATGTTTATACATCTGGCTCAGAAGGACCAGTAGTCTTTTGCCTTCATGGAGGTGGCTATTCTGGGTATGCACAATTATTTCTGCATAGAAACTGAAATCAAAAGTATCTAAAATTTGGAAAAACTAATTTCCTTTTTTATTTTGTATCAGACTTTCTTTTGGCCTTGCAGCTGTTAAATTGAAGGAAAAGGCGCGTGTTGTTGCAATGGATTTGCGAGGCCATGGAAAAAGCTCCACTGACAATGATCTAGACCTATCTATTGATGTAATACTTGTTCTTAGAAAATAAAATTCAGCAATCTCTATTTCCAAGCAGTTGTTTGAATATGTTCTTTTTCTCGACTTTGGTTTTTGTTATTCTGTGAGTATGTTTTCACTTTTCAGACATTGTGCAATGATGCGATTGCTCTTATCAAGGCAATGTATGGAGATTCTCCACCTGCTATAATACTTGTCGGCCACAGGTCTTTATTATTATATTTTGCTTTCTAATTTGTACTTTATGAAAATGATATTATTTACAAAAAGTTTGAAAGATGTCTGAGTTCCCTTCACTTTTCTCAGCATGGGTGGCTCAGTTGCTGTGCATGTTGCAGCAAAGAAAGCAATTTTAAGCATTCATGGTCTTGTGGTTGTTGATGTAGTTGAGGTCTCTCTCTCTCTCTCTCTCTCTCTCTCTCTCTCTCTCTCTCTCTCTCTCTCTCTCTCTCTCGCTCCCTCCCTCCCTCCCTCCTTCCCTCCCTCCCTCTCTCTCTGCCCCCCTCCCTCCCTCCCCATCTCCCTCCCTTGTTTAACTAAGGGGTAATTTTGGAACAGGGAACAGCAATGGCATCACTGATTCATATGCAAAAGATCCTATCTAGTAGAGCACAGCATTTCCCTTCTATTGAAAAAGCGGTAAATTCTGGAAACTTATAAATTTGCTTATGATTGTGAAATTTTAATTTTCATAATATATCATCTAAAACTATTTCTTGATGTCTTCTATGTTACTCGTGAGTTGGTTCGATTAGATTGAATGGAGTGTGAAAGGAGGCCCATTAAGAAATGTTGAGTCAGCCCGTTTGTCAATTCCATCTACACTGAAGTATGACGAGTCAAGAAATTGGTGAGTGTTATTAGTTTCCCAAACTCTTTATTGTGTATTAAATGCACATTCATGTTAAAATTTGACGTCTACTTGAATGCAGTTATACATACCGAACTCCTCTTGAAGAATCAGAGAAATATTGGAAGGGCTGGTGAGTCCATTAAGTTTGCAATGGTGTAATTCTTTTGTTTTGTTTGAGGGACTAGACATCTCTCCAGTTTCCCATAGGTTCCATGTGAATTTTTTTATTTGATTTTATTGTATTTTTTTGGCATGTAGTGCCTTATTAAGGTTTTCTTTTCCTTAATGTATTAGGTATGAAGGCCTTTCAGAGAAGTTTTTATCTTGTCCTGTACCCAAGCTCTTACTTTTAGCTGGTACTGACAGACTAGACAGGTTTCTTTCAATATTATCCTTTGTGAATATGTATTATCTATTACAACCATTCATTTTACCTTTTAGTATCCTTTCTGGGAGTATTTTAGTACTGTCTTGTTTGTCTGGCAGATCTCTGACAATCGGTCAAATGCAAGGGAAGTTTCAGATGGTGGTAGTGCGCCACACTGGCCATGCTATCCAGGTATGTTGAAGTTGTGCCACAGAGCTCATGATGATGATCATTGAATTATTTATTGAATTCAGAAAATCAGAATCTGTTCTGATGTTGTTCTTTAACAGGAGGATGTCCCAGAGGAATTCGCTTCACTTGTGTTGAACTTCATATCACGCAACAGAATTGGTCCTCGCGGTGTTGAGGTTTCTGCCTTTTTTTTTTTTTCCTAGTTCAATTTCTCTTTTTTTTTTTCTTTTGTTTTTATCTACTGACCCCAAAAAACAATAACAAAAAAAAAAGAGAATTCACAAACTGAGAGAAGAGGAAACTGCTCTGGTAAGCGTTGTATAATGGACTAGTTCAGCTCATAACATGCAACTAGCATGAAAATTTCCTTAGGATTTGCGCAAAGCTTACTTGGATGTTTCCTATGTTAAAATACTTATATACTTTTATTTGTCATTTTTTGATTAGTTGGAATTCGTTCGATTTTTCAGATACCTGGAATTCGGAGCTGGAAGCACTAAATTAACTATTGGAACCCTGTAAATTTTGGATAGTTGAGATTGACATTATATTTTTCTTTTTATTTCAATTTTGTTTAGTTCGTATGTAGTATGTGTTCACATTTTGTTTTATGCTGTCTATTGGATGCTGCCACCAATATACCTTGCCGAATCATCTTGATTGAAGTTGATTTAGTTTGCATTCAGTTAACCGAAATTTGAGCTATTTAGATGCTTCACTTGTCTTCAATAGATTGAAGACTTGAGCGGTTGAGCCTAATTCGAGTTTGTAAAACTGCAAGAACGATTTTAAAACTATGCGACTAGGATGGATATAATACCCAATATGATGAGAGATATATGAGACACGACTCACAAGACTACACGAGGGAAACGGAAGAAGACAAACTCACAAAGATACCTAAGCCTTAATAATATCTTGTATGCTCCAGATTTGATGATCCTAGTTAATACATCTTTCCATCAATTTTATCACCTCTAAATCTTTTGACCAAAAGAACAACCGAGAGCTAAAGCTTGGCCCTCGCATCATTTTCATGTCTACCGTAAATTTACCATTGGAAGATTTCAAGCAGGTTGTGATACCTAAGTATTACACAAGCGTTGACCAGGACCTTCCAATTATACCAACAGTACAATAGGAGGGAACCATCTCTTTACGGCCCTGATCAAAATGATTTTTACATAGAATTTCATTTCATTTCGTTGGAATTGATTTCATAAGACTTCGTCGAGTCTAATAACATGGAAATTCCAACCAAATGATATCAAATCCAAATGAAATTCCAACCAAATGATATCAAATCCATCCAATTTGATAAAAAATTTTCTAATGAATTGAAATGAAATAAAATCCATGTTAAAAAAATTGTCATTCTGACCATGCCCTACATGGACATTTCTACTTACACCAGTGTGAAAAATTACAAAACTAACAAACAACTGTTCCTGCGACCAGTGATCAAAATATTGCAAGTGACCGATTTCCTCCTGATTGGAAATTAGACTACCAACAAAAGTTTTGAGGGTTTTTGCACCCAATTGTGCAAATATAATGAACATCATAGATAAACAATAATAAAAGTTCAGACATGATATAAAAAATACGGCTTGCAACTAGAATTGTATTAAATGCAGCCAATACACTTGAATTTCAGCATAACTATGAACCGCGTAAAAAGGAAGGCACCAACTACAAGATTTGAAAATGAGCCTTCAAGAAAATCGCCTCTGAAGTAACCAATTTGTTCTCATCAAATGGAGACAAAAATTAACTAAAGTCTCTGCTTACTAACAAGCAGTCAAATAAATTTATTTTCCCAAACAAAATTTGCCACCAAGGGCATTTTCTAAATGTAAGAATTCCACTGTAATCAGAAAGAACGAAGCTTATGCTGTAGATGATTTGAGGTAAGCAATCAGATCAGCTCGTTCTTGTGGTTTCTTCAGACCAGGGAACACCATCTTAGTTCCAGGAATATACTGCACAAAGAAAGAAAAGACGTTTGTAAATCAAAGATACAAGCAGCATATCTGCTCCAATGTTGGGAATTTTTAAAGACAGACACCTGTCTCATAGGACCCTGCAAATTCTTAACCCATTAATTGTATCCTAGCAAAAGAAGTAACATTACAAATATTGCCCCCTCTATCTCTAAGATCGCATCCTGTCAAACATATATACCTAAATATCCAAAGTAAGCCTCGTCCTCCAATGTTTATGTTTACAAGACAAATAATGGTATAAATGGTTATATCAGGAATTTCAGAAGAACAAGGGAAGTGACAAGAACTATATTGAATATATGCCTAATAGAGTCACTTACATACTCCTTTTTTGGCTACATAAATCCACAGAATAGTTCCTTTCTCAAAGCTACTATATGATAGTTAGAAATTTATTTTATGGTTAACTTATACGTACACTCATCATGCAAGATTGTACTCCTTTTTTTGTCTATTTTAATCAGTAGCAACATTATAGATCCACAAAAAAAAAGAAGTCTGTGAGGTTCAAAACAAACCTTTTTGGGATTGAGGAGGTAGTCATACAAGGTCTTCTCCTCCCATATTACAGCCATGTTTTTGTTTGCTGTTGAGTATGAGTAACCAGGCGTGGTCCCCGATTGCCTTCCAAATAACCCATTCAAATTAGGACCTACATTAAAAAAAGTATGAAAACAAGATAATTATTAACACTAAAAAAATTAAAAGAAATATATATAAGAAAGGTAAATTCAAAGCACAACCAAGCTACAGATCTTTTGCATTACAATCCAGAATAATATAAATTAAACAATCAGGTCTGATTTTCTTAGGTATGTTCTCATTTCTTATCAAGCAGTTATATTTATTCACTAGGTGCTCATTTATCTTTACATTTTACAATAAGACATTAATAATGGTCCTTTTGATAAAATTTAGCCATGCAGAGAATGTAAAAATGAGACATCTATAAATATTCCAGATTCAATCAAAGCAATGAGTCAATTCACTAATTGTTAGATCTAATACAAGTTAGAAATTTCAGGAACAATGAGTCAATGGGACAGCAATCAATCATCAACAAGAGGTCAAATTTCTCAAACATGCCTCTCAATTCCAAACAGATAGATCTCCACAAAACAAAACACAGAAGATCAGAAAGAGATTCAAGAGGTAAATACCAACCTTGCTTGTGTCCAGCCCCTTTGTCGACGGTGTGGCACTGAGCGCACTTCGTCTTGAAGATCTTCTCTCCAACTTTGGCATCGCCAGGAGGAGCCTCAGCGAAGGACGCCATTGATCAAAGAATGCGAATCTAGGGTTAGGGTTTGAGTTGAGTTTGGGTTTGCGATTGGTCGGCTTTGTCTCGGTCTTGTCAAAGTCTCAATGACGAAGCACAAGCAGCGTGGCTTATTCCCCAAGACTGGAATTAAAAGAAGAGAGCTAGCAAATTACACTAACACCCTTTCTAAAATAAGTTTGTTTGTATGCTTCAGCTGAGAGTCGAGGGTATTTTCGTCATAAAAAAATGAAGAGCCTTTTCGTAGGCGCCGTTTGGAGAAGCGATATTGGGCTGTTTTGGTCAGGCCTTTATTGGGCCTAATAGTTACAGTTTTGTTCGTTCTCATAAAATCGAGGCCTTTTTTTTAAGGATGGATGGCTCAAGGGAAATAACTGTCGGTTTTTATTATTTTTTTTTTGCTCTTTTTCAACGCTTAAGAATCAAATCCAAAATATTAACGAGTACTCTAAGCAATGCGTTATGGAAAGGGACATTAGAGAGGCCGAGTAGCTTAATTAGTAATTACTGTAATTTCATGAAGAGGGCCTAATACTGCTGCTTACAAAAAATTATATTATAAAGACTAAAATGATAGAGATGCAAATTCTCAGTTTATATGGAGGGCTGCCCCAACACCCTTCTCTTCAGCCCCTGGTTATTGGTTACTACCCAATTCCTTGTTTTGACATATGACTTATGAGAGTTTCAATGTTTATATGTTGTCTATGCTTTTCAATTAGGGGACAATATGAACATAGAATGAATTATTTTATAGGGAGGCTCTTCTATCCAAGTATATTTCACGTTAAAATGAAGCAAATTGGAAATTGGAGCACACCAAGTTGAAATTGAGAATTTTAATAGGAATCTGGACTATACTAAGGACAACATGTATAATTTAACAATTTTTTTAAGCTAACATGCATGCACAACCGAACGTTCAATTTCTGACTAAACTGAGTGCAATGCATTTCTTGTTGAACATAGCGCAGACCAAATCAAAGTCAAACCATGTAGTCTTGTAGAGGAACAGAAGAAGGCACTATACAAAGCTAACTACTAGGACCAAAAATAATGTACAAACTACGCTGGAAGCATTTACATCAAGTACAGATTTAAATGTGTCCCAAATTAAAACAGACAAACAAAGATCTATGTATCATTGTATATCCCTTCACGGTTCAGAGATCAGCAACCCGACCACAGAAGGTGCTTAAACTCACCGGGCCCACAAAAACAAATTGAAAACAAAAGAAAGAAAAGTAAATACAAGGTGCCAGTATACTCCCCATTATCAGTTGCTGTCATCAGACTGCGTCCTCATCAATTCTAAGTGCTCCGGGTCCCGCAAAACCAGCATATCTGCCACTGGGAAATACACGAGAATCACTATCCCGACACCACTACAACACAAAACCAGGACAAAAGACACAAAAACGACCACTTCATATGCCAGAAGCTCTGGTTTCAGCAAAACCAAAAGTCCTAATAATGTAACCCTCAACGGAAGGAATATCACTACCGAAAAAACCAAAATGTAAATCCTTCGCCTCAAACCCTTGTTTATCACCAAGACAAGAACTCTTGTCCCGAGATAGGTCACATATATCATCAGAATTACATAAAATGCTGCTAAAAAAATCGTACTCAGCAATGGATACGTGCATGTAACATCAGCATCGACCATTGTACCAGTACTGTTGCCTCTAGATGACGACTCAATAAAAAATTTGTTTTGTGCCAGCGTACCATTTTGGGGTGCAATGAAAAGTACTGCAACATCCCAAACAACAGCAGGAAGGCAACACAAGACCACACATCCAATTGTGTTTCGATTCCAGCGTGGGCTCAGAGAGCCAAACTCACTCCTCTGCAAGGCAGCATGCAGCAAAAAGCCGAGCATGAGAAACATGCCGGGCTCGGCAAAGCCAAGATTGGAGATCACATAAAACTTGCAGATTTTGCCCCGCCATGAATCGTCTGACAGTATCCCGTATTTTGGGTTGCCTAGAAAAGAAAGCCTTAGGATTTCACCTAGACCCCAGTAGATGGAGAGGAGGAGGAGGACTAGACGGCAGATGCTTGGGCCAGTGAAGTAGGAATAGAGGTGAAGGAAGCCGTCGCGGCGACGGCGACGATGGATCCAGAAGTGGAAACAGATGGAGCGGTAGATGCAAAAGAGGCAGAGAAGAGAGAGGAGGCACACAAGGGAAATGGTCGCAACACCGATCCCGTCGGTGGCGAGCTCCTTCAAGGGCATTTACATCAAGGAATTGAAAAGGGCTACTGTTAGTGCCATTGTGCCGGGCATGTTTTTTGCAGGCCTGCTTGTTGTGAGACTTGTGTATGCATAATCATGTCGCAATGTTAATAATTGATTTGATTGATTTTTGTTTTCATTTGCTGGACAATAATTATCTGTAAAAAGGAGAAAAGGAATTGTCAATGAGCTATACAGGAAAGGGGTGTCTTAATTTCTGTACAGAATTCCCTTTTATAGGAAAAGTTATTTGATATTTAATGCTGGAAAGAAAAGTGCCAACCAACAATTGCCATTCAAATATTACTAAAAGTCATACATACAAGTCTTAGATTTACTCCCTCTTTGTTTTGGTATTGGTAAGACTTTTATAGTTTTGTTCTTATCGGAATCAATGTTGTTGGTTGCCCATTCACCTTTCATCCTTCAAATATAAAAGAGAATCATTTCCTAAGGAAAGGCTATGTAAAAACAATTACCCAAAAGTAAGAGTATTTAAAATTTAAAGTCATATACAGTTCACAATAAATGTATAAAATTTATAGACATATACATAAGAGTGCAAATTATAACAAACCAAGGGGAAATTTGGGATGGATTTCCTTCTACCGAATTTAGAATTTTCCAAATTATTCAAAGAAAGCTCCGCCATATAAAATTGTGGCATATTAGTTGATTAGTTATTATCAGACTAACAATCTCTCAATCCTTTCATTTTTACAAGAAACCCACCAAGTTCTTCCACACCTTGATCACTTAAAATCATTGAAAAGAGAAAAAAAAAAAAAATAAGAAGAAGAGAAAAAATAGATAAGAACCTTATAATCGGTACCAATGGCCGAGGTGATCAGCTCCCAATCCAGAGAAGAAAGCTTTAATGGCGGAAATACAGAGGTAGCAAAAAAGATGAAACTCTCTTCTCGGTTGGTGAGAGAGAGAGAGAGAGAGAGAGAGCGCAAAGGAGCTTGGATTGAGTCGGAAATGGAGAAAAACACCCAATCGCTAGCTGTCTCTCTCTATTTCGGACTCGGCCTCTTTTAGCGGCTTTTTTTTCCTCGGTAGTAATATTAAATTAGATGCACTTCCATTCAAATATCCGTCGTTGGATCTTGATCTGAGTGCTTGAATTAGATCTCAGTGTGGAAATAACTGGAGAGGATTTGTCAGCGCTTGGTCCCGGTTCATAATTAAGTCTTTTCTCACGCTCTTTATTTACAAATTTATTTACAGAAGAGATGGCATTATGGCAATGGCAATGACATGCATTCCCTTTATTCGGTACAGCTGTCACTTATTAGAAACTTTCAATATCTTCATTTTTAATGGAATTAAAATGAGACTTTATGAGTAGGGCTTATGATTTATGATTTTACTTGAATGTAAAAACCTCATGTTTCACTTTCAAAAGTTACTTTTTTTTTGTGGGGGGGGGGGGTGTCCCAGCTAAGCCAACTGTTTCAAAAATAGTCCCTTTATGGTTTCCTCCATCCAATTAATTAATTGACCTGAAATTATTTAACTTATTAAATGGAAAAGCTCAATTCCATTTATATATTTAGTCTAAAGGGACATTTGAATCCACGACTTGTTATAAAATCATTTAAGAATTGTCCGATAGATTTAATTGACCTGAAATTATTTAAATATTAATTGTAAAAAGAAGTAAATTCGATGTTTATATTTAGCCTCAAGGGAAGTTTGGATGCATGACTTATTAAAAATCATATTATGACTTTGTCAAGGAATTGATCTCAGAAATTGAGACAATTATTTACTCTCATTCAAACATAAGACGGCTATTTTATGCACACCTATGTGCATGACTAAAGAGTCCATAGAAAAATACATCAATTTGTGCGTGGTAATGAATTCAAAATTTTTCTTTTTAATTAAGTACAATTTCAAACTCCTGGAGATTCCTTTCAATTGTATATATTATATGAAACCCCCCCAACTAACGGAGAATGTTTCTTTGATCAATAAATTAGTAAAAACTAAGGGCCAAATGGTTGAATAGCTGGTACTTGGTAGTAAAGTTTTGAGAAAAAGAATAAACAAATTAATGTCTCAACGATTTAAGATAAGGTTGAAGTTTTAATAAAACTTTTCCTTTTCTGCTGAAGAACATGGCCGCCTTAACTGATTTCTAGTGGAACTAAATTCATTTAATTGAGCAACAACATTTTATCATGCAAGCCTCAACAAAAGAAATTATACTGTATAACATGCATGTATCTTATGATAGAGAGGACAGATTAACAGCACAAATGGTTATCAAATGAGATGAAAACGAAAATTAAATCAGACGATCAGAAGGTAAGGTGTAGCTCTCAAGTGGCACAAATATAATTCTCTAAATTGGTTTATAGAAGTTTACTGATATTGTGTACCGCTTTACAATTAGTTTTTTTGACGGCCAATACATCCATGATATATGCAAAGTCGTCCCTTTTAAATTACCTAATTCAAGTCCGCACAACCTGCCTCAACAGAACTGCAAAATTGAACAAAGCTGGGGGACATCTTCCTAAAGTCGACATCAGAACTAGAGTATTCATATTTGGTCCAATGCATATTCAAAATGAAACATTTTCCAGTGCCTCTAATCTATATTTAATGTTTATCCATAATTCAACATCCATAATTCCAGAGTATGCATCAACTCTAAGATACGTAGAGAATGCCTTACCTCTCTCTAATATATATTTTTTAGAATACTCCTCATAAGCCAGGCCAGTGAGCTGCCTCTGCAAGTTTTTCTTTTCTCTACTTAATCAAAACTAATCTCTGCTTCTACTATTTTTAAGCCACATGATATGGTGCTACTAGATATGTATATGTACATGAAGTTTTTTCCTACATCTCAAATCCTCACTCTCCTCCTATCTCCATGGGGGCTTCTCGTGCCTGCATTTGATAAGAACCAAAAGATTTCAATAAAACAATGGTGAATATGAGACCCAATTATGTTGTTCTCTACAGAAACAATAACAGATTTCACAGAGGTACTAAGTCCTCCACAACTCAAATATATGATCCCCATTATGCATTTTTCTTTAAAAAAAATGCAGTACTTAATAGATACACTAAGTTCTCCACAACTCAAATATCAGAGCAATACTATCAATATCCTCAATCCTATCTTACTCTGCAGAGTCAGCTAGCTTTGTACTGGTACGGTCATTCTTGTCATATAAATGACAAAATACCTTTGCTTTTTCTTAAGCGGAGAGCATTCAGTCAGTTTTATTCTCTTATAAGTTGGTAAGGGCTCCTTCCTTGATGCAACTAACTGTAAATAAGATTTTCAAGTGTTACAACTTGTAAGAACATTTTTTAAAAATATGTGAAATTGCAAAGGCGAAAAAGACGAACCTTCTTTGATCTTGTGTTTAAATCAAAAGCCTTCTTAGGTTCAACTTGTTTCCTACTTATTAATGTAACTTTTGCCTGCAAAAAAAGACAATTCTTTTTAATCTGATAATTACATAAACAAGTGATTTTTTTTCCAAGCTTTACCACATATGTTAGAATATATATGCTAATGACCCAAATTCTGGAAACTTCCACCATGAATGCCGCCAAGCTATCAAAAACTGATTTTCAAGTTTTTCAGATTAATTCAGATCAAAACTTCTCAAGGGTACTTTATATGTCAGCAAACCAATAGTTAAATTGTTTAGATTGTGTTGTTTTTCAACTGGGACTACAGAGTTTAAGTTGTTGACTGTGTTGGGGGAAAATTGGACCGTATTTTGAAGAATGCATGTTTGACATAGCACTTCTCAAAAGTGAAATTGTTATCACTATTCATACTATAAACATGTAATAAATAACTTTGACATGTTACCAGTTTTGGTTGCTTTCCATGTGAAGGAGTCACCCTTGATGCCATGTCAGATCTAGTTCTTGGCACCCTACCTTGGGCATGTATATTAGAAGACCTATTTATCCATTAACAAAGAAAATGTTCTATGTTTATCAGAGCACCAATCAATTTTAATTTAGTAGAAAGCACAGATGAAATGGTACTCTGCGTACCTTCGCTTTAGTAGAGTCTGTGAAGCATCTCTTTTGAGAACTCTTGGTACGCAAGCTGAGAGCAGCTTTTTCGCTACACCACTATTTCTAGAAGTCACAAAAAGAAAATTCAATTGGCTTATAAATGCTACAAAGTAAATAGTAAAGCATAGCGCAAAGATATAAAGGACCTTTTATCCTCTGATTTGATACTTCTTGCATTACTTGATGCAGTCGGTTTCAATAAACTATCCTGTTACACACAAACAGATAAATAAGCTGATTAACTATGGAGTATAGTTTCAGTTTCTTGTTGCCCTCTTTAAGACACAGATTCATTAGACTGTCCTATTACACAAAAATATATATGCAGCGTGAGGCATCACAGGGGCATAACACACAGGTATGTCACGGGAGTTCTGTGTACGTTCTACCAGGATTAAGACTCAGCTTATGGGAATTGATTTGTACACCCAAAAATGATTCAACACTCCTTGCTAGACCAAAATACCCTCAATTAACTGAAAATAATACAATAATAATGATATCTCTGAACAATTCTTTCAATTAATTAGGGATATTTTAGTCTAAAAAGGAGTGTTTTATCAATTTTAGGGGTGTGCAAATCAATTCCCCTCAGCTTATAGTCCAGTGTTGGGAATTCTTGGTTCAAGTTACAGTACTGGATTAAATTAGGCTCATTTGAGTAACTGAAGCTAAACTCAGGCTTAATTAGCGATAAAATTGGATGGCAAGGCAGATAATATGATGTTGGAAAAAGATACAAACACTTCTAGAACTGAACAGTAGTTAGGTTGGTTTAAGGCTTTAGGGGTAAATTCGGCATAATTTGCAATTACCAGTGAACTTCTTCTGGTACTCTTTACTTTGCTTAAGCTTGGGTTCGAAGCAGATTTCGTCACAGTTTTTGACATAACTCTGCTTCCCTCATTTAGACTGGGCACAGAATTCTTTGCACGTATAAGAGGTCTATTGCATGAGGATGATAAGTTGGGTCTGGAGTTACATGCAACTCTGCTACCAATACTTAGCTTGCTGAGACGTGTGTTTTTTGCATCTCCTGAATTCACTTTTTGAGCTAGTAATTTAGGCTCCTTGAATGACTTGATTAGGGGCTTGCGTGTTTTTTTCCTATCAGAAATGGTTGTATCCTGATGAAGAAAGACATGAATTTGTAAGCACTTATAATTTTAGATATTAATATGCATGTAAAATAAACTATCAAATATTGGGAATTCCTGGTAGTCATCACACCGTAACACTCAACTATATTCATTTTTTTTTATTATTATTATTTCCATTTTCATAAGGACCTTGTTCAGGTATGTCCCAAAAGGTTCCATTTATTTGGTATACCCAATAACTAACTAGTATGTTTATAATACCTAGTTTAGAGAAAAAGTTTAATATACCAAACACTTAAGTACCTTTACTGCCCCAACTGATTTAGTAACAGCAGATGCCGCCTTGCTGTTCTTATTGCCATTTTCAGCTTCCCTTTCCCTTCCCCCAATTGAAGCCATTCCCTTTTTCAATTTAACCCAATCTTTGCTCAAACTATCAAAATCACGTTTCAGTTTCTGCTCATGCTCAACTTTGTCCACTTTCTTTCTTGGCGCCACTTGCAAATGATTTACAATGCCATTTTCTATTTGATGCACATTCTTTTCAAAGGCAACTTCAGTTACACAAGAGGTGCTCAAACAATCAGAATCCAGAGTTGATTTATTCTCCTGCTCAACTATGTTTTCCTTGCCAGTACTCACATTTTCAGAAAACTCACTTTGTACCACTACTTCAGGCATTGAAACATTACTTACATTCACCTCACATTCCCTCAGTTCATCATTTTTTGGATCACAATCTATATGTTCTGCCAAAATTTCAAGTGCGCTCTCAGTTTGGGTTGGTTTGTCCTCTTCCAATGCTTTCAGACCTCTAATCTTTTTGTAATATTCTTCAAAATAGGCCTTCTTTTGTGCAACCGAGCCAGGATATGTGAGTTTGTTTAACTCATCTTGGCGTGCGTCGTGGCTAAAGACGGAATGTTTCTCCCACGATATAGGTTCAATTGCGTATCGGCCAAAGGAGATTGAACCATGGTCAAGCATTTCTTGTACTAGACCATTACCCCCTTCCTAAAAATAAAAGGCAAACAGTGGAATAATTTACCAAAATGGGCACACAAAAGAGAGAATCTAATGACAATTTCAGCTGGTACCATATCAATAAACCATACCAGAATACCAGTAAGTGTGTCTGTAACTTCTGGTTCAAGATAATTTTGAGGTCTAGATGCTAAAGAAAGGCTCTTTTGAAAAAGTATTAAGGTGGAAAGCAAAAGAAGACAAAAGCAAAGTAGCTTATAAGATCAGATTTGATTTGCTTTAATCGTAAGAAAGACAAAACAAGAAAAGTAGACTCTAAGTTTTCATTCAAAGATAGTAACAATTAAACAACATTATTAAATATAAAAATATATTAGTACCTTCAATTGATCCTGACCAGATAGCGACCATCCATTGAAAGGAATATCAACTTGCGTTGCCATTTAGTTCATTACTTTCTGTGAAAGAAGAAAACCCAAAAACACTGATCAATAAAGTGGATCAGAAACATTTCTCTAGTGAAAACCCACGACAATTGATGCTTTCAGTATCTGAAAGAAACCCAAAACATAAAATCAAAGAAAAGGTATTTAAAACTCACAAATTTTCCCAACGATAATTTAGGCTACAGAGTAACATAGAATTTAGGTGTTAGAACGGAAATGTACGATCCAAAATGTAAATTGAAGATGCAAATACGCGCAAATTTACTTGTTTACAACAGATTTCAGTTCGTGTCATAACTCAGAAAAATGCGTCCATTCTCTAAGCACTAACAAATTTGCATTCCTTTTTAACATTACACGAAATTATACAAGAAAAGACCAGTGCAGCTTAAATCTATGAATTAACCCAGAAAAATTGAGAAGAAATGGGGAATTTCGAGATCAGAGAATTTGAAATTCGAAAGAAATTTAGGTACATTGCATTTCAGATCTACATTACCTAGTAGGCAATATTTAGCAAGCTCCAAGCCTAGAAAGTAGAAGAGCTAATCCAAGAAAGAGGGATTTTGCTTCCTTTATCGCTTGCTGGTACAACAGAAGCTTCTTCTCGCATTTATTATTTAGATTTAGATAGATAGATAGATAGATCGATCTGTGCATCCAACGGTCACAATACGAGATTTCAAATTAACGAAGACTGGGACCCACACTGCAGGGACTGAGAGGAGCCGGGAGCGTCGGGCGCAGGAATTCGGGAAGAAGAAATGTTTTTTTATTACAAATATTGGGGATTTTTATTTTATTTTTTTTTGTTTCCGTTTTGAGAACTAACTTTTGTCGTTTGAAATTATGGCGTTCGGAAGAATCGGACAAATTCCAGTTTGTAAATTTACGACAACTGTACCGAGACGATTTTAAATTGGAGTAAAAGTGTGGGGTCCGCTTCATAAATTCCTTATTTAGTGCCACGTGTGATGTTGTAATAAATTGTACAAAGTATGCGGAGCTGATCACGCTCTCTTGCTTTTTCTATTATTGATCACTGATCACATTACCAATTGTCTTTCTGTTCCGTCCGATCCGCAGCTAAACTTACTCGAGAGAATTACAACAACTTCTACGCTGCAGTTGTTTGTCGAAATGAAAACCGCCACGTCACTAGTAGTAAGAAATAGTAAAATCTTCATGTGTGGTTGTTCTTTGCATATTTAGATAAGTATTACCCTACTCTCAGCCAGTTGGGTCAGATAATTTTAGGAGTACAGGGACATCAGTTGCTTCGGAGATCTCGGTTCTGTTAAGGTTCCGCGTGTAGTAAACTAGTAATTGGAATTGGGAAATTATTTAAGTTCACACTAATTTTATACAAAATTTTCATTTTGAGGAGTGGTAAAGCGAAAATTAATTTTTTAAACCAATTAATAAGTTTCATTAAAATTAACCTTTGCGTGATAGTACTATATACAAAAGAGTTGATTTATTGAATTGGTTAAATTTAAGCTAGACAGCCTCTGTCTAGTGTTATAAAAAAAAAAAAATAGCTAAATTTAATAAACTTTATAATGTTATTAGAAAAAGTCAAGAGCGAGAAACGTAATGACATAGCGTCATCTTATTGATTGCTCGAATATTAAATTTAATGCATTTTTAATGTTATTTAATATTTCGTTTAAAGCCGTTAAATAACTGGAAACAACATTATTTGTACTGATAATTGAAAAAAAATAAATAAATTAACAATTACAGAAACAGAAGAGAATCGTGCAATAGCATTTTCTGAATCATCAACTGATCAAGCTAAGAATTATTCAATAGAATTGATGAAGATATATTAGGAAATTCAAGCAGAGATTCACGTGACGTAACAGAGATTCAAAATTCAAGCAACTCCTCCAATTTTCGGTAATATGTTTAATTAGGTTTATAGTTATATCAACGAGCAATCAGTAAATATTTTTTTAATAAGAACGCTTATTCAATGATATTAAAAAAATGCTTGAGACTTATTTAGTCAACAAATAATCTAAAACAAAAATAAAGAAGATTTGAGGGTATAAAATAAACATATTAGAATCGGTTTAATCCAATATAAATCAAAATCAAAATACAAGTAACAACTCTGAAATAGCTTAGGATGTTTCCAATGAGCATTTAAGTTATTCTATATGATAAAGGCAAATTTAATTTCTGATTAAGTACGATGTTTAACTCATTTCTCAACCAGTATATAGTGGCTCCATAATTAATTAATGGTCATCACCTTACCATAAAAATGTTTGATGTGCTATTTATTAAGAGTTAAGACAAGAGACGTGACGCTTATACCAGGGTACAGAAAAAATTCAAGAAAAGACTTTCTGTGCTAATTCTAGGGTAAACCAATAATTTATTGTAATTAATGCTAATTCTCACCGATATTAATTATATTTAAAACCCTTATACCTGTATACACGCCTCTACAGTCTACTCCAATGGGATGAGGTGAACTGGTGATTGTTAAAGAGGAGCATGTTTATAACAAAAACTTATAAAACATCAATGACCTTTTTGCGATGACTGTTTAAGAAACCTACATAATTCAGTTTCAAATGAAAAAAAAAAAAGAAAATCATCTTAAAAGTACTTCCATGTGTTTTGTTGGCATTTAGAAAAGTAAGTTTTTAGAGAGGTGAGTTATTGAATTTTACATCATTTTTTTTCTCCTGTGGACCTGTGGTATTTGAATTTGTTCTTTCTAAAAAACAAGTAAACAACAGAGTATTGTTTCTAAAAACACCAGATTGAATTTGTCAATCTGGTGCTACTTATTGGTAGGAGACTTGCTTCAGGCCCACAAAATGATGCTCCAAGCCTCCAACAAGTGGCAGATAACAAGCGTGGAAAAGAAAATATAAAAAAAAAATTAAAAAGTAATCAATACATACATTATATACATATAAATCAAACGAAAGAACGATTTGGAATATGAAACTAAAAAGCATGATATGATCTTCATGTCGTGCTGTGCTTTGTCACATCACGTGATCGTCCCCAAAATTTGGCAACAAGAACCCAACTAGAGCACATGATCATCCAATTAATCGGGTTATCGGGGTACTTTTTCTTATTTTTTTCCCTTTTTTTTTTTACGAAATTTCGTTTGTTGTTAAGATCCGTGAAGACTTTTGGGGACAAAAGGGAAATTATGAGGCGGCCATCTTAATGCACAACAATTATTGAAGATCACTATTTTGTCCTACTTCTAAGCGTAATCTGAGTGTTGCGAAATTTATTATTTTTTAGGCAAATTCTACACTAGACTAAATGATTCAGATGACTTGTTTCGTAACGAAATGATCCATTTCAATTTTGTCCGCTTCAAATTTCAACAGTTCCTTATTTTTTCTTTGTTCTTGTTGTATTTTTTTTTTCTTGTCTACCAGGTTCTTAAAAAAAGGACAAAAGACTGTCTTAAAAAAAGAATATATCTAAAATAGTATGCATTAAAAAATCTTGTCTGAATATTTAGAAATAATAATCGACATTTGAATTAGCGACTATTTTGAACCATTATTTGATGTTTAGGTAGGTGAACCAATAAAAAAAAAAGTAAGAACATGAAACAATTTGAATTAGCGACTATTTTGAACCATTATTATACATATATAAACATCGGCAGTTATGCAATGCACGTGCACCCTTAAGTTACTTAGTAAGAACAGTAACTAAATCTAGACCATTGGTTTCTGCTGGTTGATCTGAGCCGCACGATTATATATTATTTTGATGGAATGAATAGGAACGCTTTAGACTAATTTAAGGCCAGATTGATGGAATTAATGATTAATTGAATAAGATTATGTTTTAGAAATAGTTAAGGTGGAGTCAATATATATATTTGCACCTTCGCGTGGATCTTCTGTGGCCATTCGGCTGGAATCTTTGTGGGACATGATTTTCTGGTCTGAATTTTCTGTGGCAACTTCCGTATAATATTTCAATAGTATTCTCAATTTTTATGACATTTTTTTATATAGTGTTTTGAATTTCGTAAAAAAAAAATTATATGCGCGATGTTCACTCTATAGTTAATTAGTTATCAACCTTGATCGCACGGTTGATCATTTCATTAAGAAACTATTTGATAACGTATTTGTATAGAAATGAATCGCGCAACGCGCAAGATTAGCACTAGTTTGATATTAAGGTAGGTGAACCAATAAAAAGAGTAAGAACATAAAACAATTCGAATTAGCGACATACTGCAACGGCGGCAGGTTACTGCGCGAAAGCTGTTGCGCTAACTTAGCGCATCCGTTTTCTTGCTGGTCGATGTAATTTACTTTAAAAAGATGCTTTTGATGCTAACACGCCTATAAATAGATGTTCCCCACTGCGCCTCTTACCCTCAGGGGGAGGGGGGTATATGCCTTAGTGAAACTCCGGGTAAAGAGGCCGAGGTATGACCTCAGGAAGAAAGGAAGACCGGATAGGGCTCGGAGTGTAAGCTGCCCACAAAATGATGTTTGCTGTCAATCCGGTGAATTATTTTGAACCATTATTTGATTTTTTTTTTTAAGCTTGGAAAAAAGATGTTTGCTGTAAATCTGGTGCAGTGGTGCTAGGGATCGTGGTGCTAGTGTGATACTTTCAGTGAGAATTTTTTTTTTTTTTGAAGAAAGCAAGGATCAAACTTCAAAACTTTTATATATTAAAAGAAAGATACAAAGTTTGAGGGTTTAGAGGAAAAACCCAAAGAAAGGGGAAGAGGGAAAAAAACAACAAACAGACTACAAAAATTAAAAAGAAAAAAAAAAAAGAAAGAAAAGAAGAGGCAGTCAGCGGCAACTTAGAAGATTAAGCAGGTGGGGCATTGAGAGAGCTCCATTCAAAAAGAGATTCTTTAGCTATTGCAGAGGAAGTTTTGAAGTGGAAACTAGATGGACCCATTCCGGCTCCGCCGGAACAAATATCTCGGGAAAACTTTGGAGCAATTCTTTTGTTGTCTACGTTGATGGAAGTTCACTGAATAATTATGTTTAAAATAATTGAGGATGAGTTAAAAAAAAAAAAGAAAACACATGAGCTGTATGTCGAATACTACAACCATTAGATGCACCACAGATTGAACTCTAATATATTCACAATTAATTACAACACCAATTCCATTTACCTAAAGAATAATTAATGATTTGTCTCCAAATTTAGCATGTATTAGATAAATTTTGAAAAAGTACCTGAAAAAAATACTCGCAATTTCAAGAACTATGGATACTTTAATTTTTTTTAAAGAATCTTTTAAATTTATTTTCAAAAGAAGTGAAATCTATAATCGAATTCAATTTCCAGGTGTATCAATAACAACATAACAGATGCTGAAATGAAAAAAAAAAAAAATCAAGTCCTTTTTTTTTAAAGGTGTATCTATCAAATCAGATAAAGGTATTTCCTAGACAGCCGCTGTCTTGTCTTTCAAAAAAAAATAAAAATAAAAATAAAATAAATCAGATAAAGGTATAAATATAAGATATTCACCGGGAGAAATCAAATCACAAATTCTCGTGACGAAAAATGGAAGCCTTCTAGTCAATATGATCACCAAGCACCGCTTGCATTTAAAAGTTAAAATTATTACAAACAACTTATGTAGCTTTCAATTGTTAGGTACAAAAATCAATCCAATTGTAGCAACAACATGCAAGAGGCCTATAATTCACTCCTACCCCTGGCCATTTGTAAAGCTTAAACATAAACGCATGCAAAAGAAAATACTAATATCAAATATTTCAGCACCAACCAATTATTTTGTGTGTGTTTGCAATAATCATGTGTATTGTACCGCATTTATAATGCATTTGCAACAAATTATGGTGCGAGAAATAAAATAAATCTATTCCCATAGAAGAGAAATGTGTTGTAATTTACTTGAGTTATAACTCGCTGAAAGTTCTATTACTTCAATTCAAAGCACATGGTTTGGCAAACACATCCATGATTTTTCACCTTTTATGGCACATTACCAGCAGAAATAATGTCATCCACATAATATATATTGTGTTTACATTACAATCTACACAAATCTCAGTAAAAAATAAATGACGAAAGAGGACCTGTGATTTCAAGGAGGCCATGACGTTGGTATTGAGGGACTCCAGCAGCCTGCCAGAGTGTCTTAGGCAAAGCATTTGGTGGGGCTAACTTGCCAGAGTCAAGACCATATGTGCTCCTATTCCTATATTCTTCCTTTGATTTTGATTTTGACTTTCCATGTCGAGTATAAGAATAGAAAGATATAGAAAGAAATAGAAATGATCAGACAGAAGAATGATTCTATGCATGATTATAAAATGATAGAATGCCATATAAAAAATTCTTTGAGTTGCAGACAGTTAGGATCAATGTGCAATATTACCTATTTTCTACAAATAACGCCCTTGCAAGAGCTGGAATCTTTGGTGAAGATATGTACCATAGTGTTTATATCAGCGTAAGGCGACCTAATATCTGAAAAAAAAAAAAACATTTTTCTGATTTTCATCGCAGCCCCAATATTCTGTGCCTAATTCAAATCAGTTAACAGTAAATAGGACATTTCAAATGGTGGTGCACAATTTTCAAAGCAAAGCAACTTCAAATGTAAATCAACTGGTTCATTAAAATAGTTTGAGAATAGCATGCCTGACCTGATATAATAAATTGAATATAATAAATTCAAAAGATTAAGAATAATTTAATATAAACATATAGAAGAACACCAATTTTGTCTCTAAATCATAACGAAACAAATCAATCTAAATACATTCTTTATAAGAAACTTTTATTTAATTAGTGCACAGGTTAGCTAAAGCAAATGTGTTAGAGCCTCAGAGGTAAAACTGAGTAACTGTACCAATACCGATGGTGGATCTAATTGCAAACCGGCACCAGTAGTCACATTTTAAAATCCAAGGTATAAATTTCTAACTGCATTAGTCTGCATATCAACTAAATTCAATGCATATCTGAAAATTTGTACGCCAATATTTCTAAATAGGATAGATTCATAAAGTTAATTCAGTTAACATTATGATGAAAATTCAAAAGCTCGTAAAAATGAAACAAAACCTGTGTTCTGACATGTGAAGCTTCTTTATTCAACTTCAAAAAATGAAACACAACCTGTACCCTTATTTGCCAGCTGCTCCATTGCTTACTCGTTTCCAAATGCTATTGTAATGAAATCCGAGAAACAAAATAACAAAAAGAAAGAATTAGATAAGTGTCACTGTCAATCGTAAAAATAAAATGAAATTTGAAGCTGATGGGAAAAAGAGAAATCAACGATGTTGACATTGTCAGCAATAAAGGTAAAATAGATTTTGGCACTAAAATGAACACTGTTGAAATTCATCCTTTGTCTGCTCAAGTGCCTTTCAGTAAAGGAAAGGAACAGAAAGGAGGGAAGAATGGACCAGAAATGTTTACCCTCCAAATCGGAGTACATCTCTAAAGTTAACCCTTTACAAATCTGTCTCTACCGTAAGCTCCTCTCTATTCCTTTCCCTCCCTGTTCCTTTCTTCCTGGAGCGAGTAACTATGTTTGGTCAACCAACCTTTTCTTATTTCTTCCGCTACCTTCCTTTCCATTCCATCCAAAATTCAATCCTAGAGCACAACCTTACTGTTCTTGGTAAAATTATCTTTAATGTATACCACTATATATCTTATATATTCATTTAACATGTTTTTATATTCGCCAGAGCCCTTATTTTCTTTTGTTAATTAGGACTTTGTAAGTGCATTTTGCTTTTGTAAAGGTATCTTCTCTGCACACAACTTTAAATATTTTTTCCTGTTATAAAAAATTGCAAAATTACCATCACGCTCCTATGATATGAGAGTGAAGAAGATTTTAATCAACTTGTCCATTTGTTTAGGATCTTTGGCGTGATCTATCTTAAAATTGAGGCACTACAACATATAAAGATCTCATATATATTGAATAGGATGTGGCATGAAAACATGGTTTACACCCAAACAACAAATAAAATTAGAGATGCACATCTAAACTGAAAAAAAAAAAAAATAATTATGAGTCATGACAGATTGCTTTCATTGAAAAAGAAAATTATATGGTAATTTACCAATTCAATGTTGTATTACCATCTAGTGGCAGTCAAACATGAAAGCTTCAATATTTTGCTGCTCATCTTGGAATAATCACTACCACTGATTCTAACTATCAGTGGTATTTGTCAGTAAATGGAAACATCATATACTGTACAAAATATAATATAATTAGACTTCATATATGATTATATCTCAGAGGTTTAAGAAGCAACGGTTTTGGTAAAAGATAAATATTCATATAACATCTTTGATGAAATTTCCACGTGCATCTATATTCTCGCACAAAGAAAGAAAAGGAATTTTGCTAAATCCAGTAGAACGTGTATCTTATCTACACTTAGCGCTAGAAGCTGAGAGGTCTATGGACTGATATATTTATGCATTAAAATAAATTGAAAAGAAAACAACAAATGAACAAATTAAAATAAAGAACTTTTTAGATTTTGGATTCCGACCTGATCAAAGAGAGGAAGCACGCGCTTATTCTCGCATTATTGATCAATAATTCCAGTAAAGAGACATCCTAATTAGATAATGGAAGAGAGGCGAAAGGCGGAAAAATTGATGACTATGATAAAAAATGAAAATAGTAAAAAGAGAATGACATATCTAATAATAATTTTCCTTTATCAACAATCAAAGGAAAAGAAAAGAAAAGAAAAGAAAAAAAACAAATATCGAGCAATATCTTGATGTAAACATTCATTGTTAGGCTCTCTTGCTCGGCACTATAGCTCCAGAATCCAGATTGAATTGATAGGTGCGGCAGAGTGGAAACTGGTATAGAAGACTATAGTCTGTAGCGTCAGTATGCTAATTTTTCTTTGCTTTTTTGCACCGACTGCAAAGGTAAAACAAAAGAAGGAAGAATAAGGGATAAAGATGAGATTCAAACGATCCTCTATAGCCACCGGCGTATAGCCATATGTAGTAAATAGTCAATCTTCTAAGATCTGTGACCCGTCTCATGTGTGTGCACATGTACTTGCATATAACAACTTCCACCCAGAAAATCAGATTGTGAAGAGCCGCATATGTGTGACCACACGTGTCTCTGTCAACCAGTGTATATATATGATCTCACTAATCAGGCACACAGAACACCCTACAGAATTATGAACAGAAAATCCGAAACACTGTTCATTCACTGTTCATTCACTGTTCATTCACTGTTCGGCGGAAATGGCAGCGCATGGCAAAGATTACATATATATAAATTTGCTTATGGCCCACTAAATTATGCAACGAGAAGTGGCAAGTACAAGCGTCGAAAAGAAAAAAAAGTAATCAATACATAAATGATAAATTTACTTTTTTATAAATTTTTAATAGTGCCTAGTAATATTTGTTAGACTGTTACTAATTTCTTGAAGTCCTTTGGTGACAAAAAGGAGAAAATCATGCGGTTTTATCAGAGCATAATAGTTATTAGATATTTTTTTGTCGTAATTCCATGCTTTTGACCACTAATAATACCGTGAAAATTACTATTTATGTTTTCAAAATTTTTACCTGTGTTTCGGAGTATGTTTTCTACCTAGATTTGTTTTAAAGAACTCATCTCCGTGTCTTTAAAAATCATAAAATTATGTCTAAAGTATATACATATGCATTCAAAAGTTCCGTTCAAATACGTATATTTAGATTAGTACATCACACGAACGAAACACAAATTTGAACCACTAGTCTAGCTAGCATGGAAGGTGGTAGGTTTTGGTCTCTTTACCTACAGAGATGTCTGTTTAATTACAGTAAAACTAAAAAGGCATCTAGAGAACCATGTTGCACTTCATTGACCTGTACTGAAAAATAAAATAAAACCGCACAACCGAAATGCTTGAAATAAAACTTTTTTTTTTCGAAAATTATAACAACAATTGTCGAGTTTTAACAAAATCAACCAATAAAAACAACGTTTACTATCTAAAATGAGAATCAGGCAATCAGCCTTGCTTCAGTTGTAAATAGACAACGTATTTGGACGTTTTGAGTGGAAGTTGCAAGTTTAAAAATCTGACAAGGAGATTCTTTACGAATATTTAATTTTTAAAATTTTTTAAAGACTTTAATTTCCACTTTTCTTCAATAAAATATTTACTAACTAAGCTAACCACCATCACCAGACTCCTAATCACATCAAACAACACACACATATATAATAGATAAAAAAAGAAATTCAAATTTCAGCAGTCCTAAAACTTTCAAATCATATGCATTTAGAAGCACTTCAAAATGCATGTGTTTAAATTTCAACACGGAATTGTCATTCTTTCAAACCACGGAATAGACGGAAAGAAATTCAACTTCGCTCTTCAGTAAGCACTGGAAGTAAATTGCAAAATTCTTTTATTAATGTTTTCCTATAACATGTGAATTAAAACATTTTTTTTTACTCTGGTGAGATGTTGAAATTTCAAATTCATTTTTAGAAGCAAAGACAAAACATAGCAGGAGGAGACTTGCCTTCCATCCCTTTCCACTAAAAGTTGAACTGTATTCGTAATTTCGTACCTTCGCCACGTTTTTCTTTCTTTTTTTTCCAGCAAGGATGATAAGATACTGAAATAAGGGGGAAAAAGAAAACGAAATGGACCATGAATTCCTTATTGTTATCCTTCGATAGTAGGATTAATTTTAAGTTATTTCAATTTCATAAGGAAAATGTATACTTGCAATGATACTTTTTTATAACCCACGACCTTGAGTTGCCTCTCCTACCCATCTCATTCTTAGAATTCAGGAACAGAATTATAATCCGGCATTATCTCTAGAGCAAAACATTTTATTTTCAAACAACAACCCCTTTTTTTTTAGAAAAAAAGCATGGAAGGTACATGTGATGAAACAAGTAACAACAAAAAAGAAAAGTTATGTTTGGGTAGATAAAAAACTGCTTTAATATGAGTTGATTATTAGTTAGAAATAATATCCGACTTCGGGTTAGCAACTATTCTAAATTTATATATATTTTTATAAGATAAACTGAGATCAAGCCTCCTAGCTTATTTTTAAATTAAATGTCTATGAAAGTTCCGGCCAAGTTTCAAAGTTGTGAGCCTGTGACATTTTCCTTAAGATGCATTTCTCATTCTAAATTAATATTCGACGATTGAATAAGTGGATAGCTAAAATAGTTATTGAATTTACTATTTCAATAAAAAATCTAAAAATATTTTAATACACCTCAAATAGTGTGGTACCGTTTGTAGGGGTACCAGTACACGTTCTTTGATTTTGATAAGAATATTTTAATATAACTAGTGTACAAAAATATTTTGACTGGTACCAAAATATTTTGATATAACTAGCGTACCAGTACCGTTTAAGCTCTTTATAAAGTGGAGAATAAGTATATGACCATAAAAATTCGAAAGGATTTGATTATTAAAGTCAATTACGCACATAAAGTGCAAATAATGAGAGTTCTGGACAGAATTGGAGCATTTCAAACGATTGTGCATTCATTTTAAGTAATTTGATCATAATAATCTATATTTAAGCTCTTAATGTACTGGAAAATAACATTTATGATATTAAAAATTCAAAATGATTAGATTATACATGTCAATTACGCACATAAAGTGCAAATAATGAGCGTTCTTGACAGAATTGTGCATTTAAAGCGATTGTGCGTCCATTTTAAGTCATTTGATCACAATAATTTATAATTTTACTCTTTATACAAAGGATAATAAGTTTATGATCTTAAAAATTCAAAACGATTGGATCATACATGTCAATTATGCACGTAAAATGCAAATAATGAGTGTTCTGGATTGAATTGGAGTATTTCAAGTGATTGTGCATTCATTTTATGTCATTTGATCACAGTAATCTATATTTAAACTCTTTATACAGTAGACAATAAGTTTATGATCTTAAAAATTAAAAATAATTTGATTATACATGTCAATTAGGCACATAAATTGCAAATAATGAGCGTTTTGTACTTAATTGGAGCATTTTAAGCGATTGTGCATCAATTTTAAATCATTTTTTTTTAGAGAAGGCTAGATAGTGGCTATCTAGGAATAATTTGATCACAATAATTTATAGTTTTTGCCCTTTACATAGAGGAGAATAAGTTTATGATCTTTAAATATCAAAATGATTGGATTATACATGTCAATTACGCACATAAAATGCAAAGAATGAGTGTTCTGAATTGAATTGGAGCATTTCAAGCGATTCGGCATTCATTTTATGTCATTTGAACAAAATAATCTATATTTAAACTCGTTATACAGAGGAGAATAAGCTTATGATCTTAAAAATTCAAAAGAATTGAATTATACATGTGAATTACGCACATAAAGTGCAAATAATGAGCGTTTCAGGAAGAATTGGACCATTTCAAGCCATAAAGCATTCCATTTAATTCATTTGATCACAATAGTCCATATTTAAACTCTTTTTTCAATGGAGAATAAGTATATGACTATAAAAATTCAAAAATGATTGGCTTACATGTCAATTACGCATATGAATCACAAATAATGCGAGTTATGGATCACAAATAATGCGAGTTGTGGACAGATTTGAGTATTTCAAGCGATTGTGCATCAATTTTAAGTCATTTGATCGCAATAATTTATAATTTTGCTCTTTATATAGTGGAGAATAATTTAATGATCTTAAAAATTTAAAACAATTAGATTATACATGTCAATTACGCACATACAATGCAAATAATGAGTTTCTGGACTGAATTAGAGCATTTTATAGCGATTGTGCATTCAGTTTATGTCATTTGATCACAATAATAAATATTTAAAGTTTTAAACTGTTAATACAGTGGAGAATAAGTTTATGATGTTAAATATTAAAATGGACTTAATTATATATGTCAAATACACACATAAATTGCAAATAATGAGTCTTCTGGACTGAATTGGAGCATTTCAAGCGACTTTGCATTCATTTTATGTCATTTGATAACAATAATCTATATTTAATCTCTTTATACAGTGGAGGATAAGTATAGAACTATACAAATTCGAAAGGATTGTATGTCTAAAAAAAATTGGAAAGGATTGGATCATACATGTCAATTACACATATAAATTGCAAATAATGAATGTTCTGGTCTGAATTGGAGCATTTCAAACGATTGTGCATTCATTTTATGTCATTTGATCACAATAATCTATATTTAAGCTCTTTATACAAGGAAAAATAAGTTTATGATCTTAAAAATTCAAAAGTATTGGATCATACATGTCAATTACAAACGTAGAGTGCAAATAATGAGTGTTACGGACTGAATTGGAGCATTTCAAGCAATTGTGCATTCATTTTATATCATTTTATCACAATAATCTATATTTAAACTCTTTATACAGTGGAGAATAAGTTTATGATCTTAAAATTTTAAAAGGATTGGATTATACATGTGAATTACAAACATAAAATGCAAATAATGAACGTTCTGGAAAAATTGGACCATTTCAAGTCATTAATCCATTAAGCAAGATCCGTCTAATTGCCAAAGAAAGAGCTTATGAACTTGCAAAGATTTTGGAAATAAAGTGGCATCAAAGAGCACGTACAAAATGGGTGTCGTGTGGAGATAGAAACACACGTTATTTTCATACTTTGGCAACAATCAAAAAGAGAAGCAAATTTGTTCCTTTGGTTTCAGTGAACGGTACAGAGGTTATTAATACTGTTGACATTTCTAATGCGTTCACTAGCTAGCTTTTACAAAGATCTTTTAGGTGCTGATTTTCCTACTGCCACCTTTGTACCTTCAAGACTCTATGCAGATCACTTTGTAGAACTGCACTCTTTAGCTGTACCTTTCACAGAACATGAACTTCACTGTTCTGTCATGGGTATGGCAAACAATAAATCTTGTGGCCCCGATGGTTTTCCTAATGAGTTTTTTAAGGTGCATTGGGACACAGTTAAACATGACTTGGTTGGCATTTTCAGCTCCCTGTTCTCCAATACTCTTGATCTTTCCACTTCTAACTTGGCTCGCATCATTTTACTGCCTAAAAAAGAGAATGCAAACAATCTTTCGTATTATAGACCTCTAAGTATGATCATTTATGTCCCAAAGCTAGTTTCTAAGGTGTTGGCAAATCGCCTTGCTCCTTTCATTCCGATGTTGGTCAATATAACTCAAACAGGAAGAGTCAAGGGTCGCTTTCTTGCGGAAAATTTCAACACAGCTAGAGAACTCATCTCAGAAATTTCCAAACAGATTGAGCCAGCATTTCTCTTAAAAATTGTTTTCCAAAAGGCCTTTGATTGTGTTGCTTGGCCATTCTTGTTCAACATTTTATTGCACAGAGGCTTTCCTTGTGAATTTGTTGACTGGATCAAAATGCTTGTAACCACTACTGTCTCTTCAGTGGTGGTAGATGATTTGGTGGGCCCCACTTTTGCTCATAAGCGAGGTCTCAGACAAGGTGATCCATTGTCTCTGTACCTCTTCTTATTAACAGCTGATGTTTTGTGTAAAATGATACAAGCAAGCTCGACTTCTCTCAATTTTGGCATTACAAATTGTCAGACCCCTTCTACATTTTACAGTATGCAGATGATACGTTAATTTTCGCTGGTGCCAAGGCCAATGCAACTGCCACTTTGAATTGTGCTTTGATGAACTTCTCCAGGGTCTCTGGTATTAACATCAATAATTCAAAAAGTGCTCTAGTTCCTTTCAATCTAAGTCCAGAGGAAATTGTTTCCGTTCAATCAACTTTCAATTGTGATGTTTCAAACCTCCCTCTGACTTATCTGGGTTTGCCTCTAACTCTTCATAAGCCGGGTAGACAAGCCTTTCAGGCTTTACTTGACAAAGTGCAAAGAAAGTTGGAGGGTTGGAAAAGTGCACTTTTTGTCTAGGGCAGGTAGATTAGTTCTTGCAAATTCGGTGCTCTCATCGATCCCCGTCTTTTGCATGTCTGTTTTTAGATTGCCTAGCTGGGTTAGTAAAGACATTGATAAATTAAGACGCAGTTTTATCTGGGGGAGAAATAACTCTACTACTACTGATCGAGGAATTCCATTGCTCGCTTGGGATCGTGTTTGCTTACCTAAGTCAGTGGGTGGTTTTGGGTTAATTAACCTTAAGTTACAAATCTTGTCCTTGCTTCTTAGGTGGTGGTGGAAATGTTATCAAGACCAGGATTCTCAATGGTCGAAGCTGACCAAACTGCTGTATGGCAAAAGGGATGCAAACATTCCACCAATTGGTTGGAAGGAGGGTTATTTTTTTTGTAAAGACTTAATGGCTTTGCGATTTTACTTTCAAATCTCTACAGGCTCAAATGTTCATTCTGGTAAACAAACCCTGTTCTGGTTTGACAGTTGGGGGGGACAACTATTATGTTTCTTTGGTAATAAATTTGATACAACAGCAAGAAAGTTCATTACTGTTTTTGATGCCTTGCCCATTTGGCAACAGTTGCTGCCAGCACCCCTAACGTTAAACCACTCAGTAGCAGTAGAGGCAGCCAGCCATTTGCAACTTTCTCCACATAAGGATTCTTTGTTTTGGAGATGGAATTCCACTAGTATTTACTCAGCAGCTTCGGTTTACCGTGCGTTAAGTCTGGCTGGAAAGACTTCCTTCCCTCTTGTAGGAATAGTGGGGATGTTGCAAGTCTAATTGTGGACTTCAGCAGTCGACCGCGGACCTTCCAGCGAATTGACATCTGGTCATTCGCATCTTTTGGGGAAGGGTGCATTCTTTCTTATAAATATATGGTCTCTGGACATTTCTATAAAGGGGAACAACACAGAAAGACTAAGAGAGACAAATAAGAGAGACTCCACATGTTTTGCACTTGTCTCTTAAGTGCAGGATACCATTAGAGAGAGGATTCTTCTCTTCGCACTGGATTCATGCTTCCGGTGTAGAGAAGAGAGTCGAGTCTGGCATTTAGACTGTGAATAGTGCAGGATTGCAATCAATCCCCACTGGCGATAGTTGAAGACGAGGCTGTGGCGTAGCGAGATCATGCGGCGAAGGCTTGGTGCGAAGGAAACCCGAATAAAGAGGAGATTCTGACACGCTTCCGCATTCGGTATGAGTTACCGATTTTCTTACATTGGTATCAGAGCCCTATTCCTCTTTTTCGGTTTTAATACACCATTAAAGTCTTATGGTCAATATCTGGTTGTTTGTTTGTGTTTTGTGTGCTCTAATTTCGTGATTTTTGGGAAGAAAGTTGATAAAACTCGAATTACTGCAGTCCAGATTTTGTAAACTGGTACAATCTGATTGTCGAGGGTATAACTTAAGATCTGTAACTCCGATTCAAGTGAGGTTTGTTCCATTGGAAAGTGCTTCGAGTCTACTTTCCGGAATGTCCAAGAACTCGAAAATCGGATCTGTATACAGAAAGTTATCGTCGTTTTACCGAAAGGGTGCGAATCAGATTTCTGGACGAGATGCATGTCGCGACCCTCGGCAGATGGCCGCGATCCGCGACATGTTGATATGACCCAAAACTTCTTTGTTGCGACCAGTGGAAGGTTGTTGCGACCCGTGGAGGGTTGCTGCGACCCGCGACAAGGTCATATGTAATTCCAGAGTGTTGGTTATGATCTAAGACATCTGGAACTCAAGTTTTCACGAGAATTGAGACATAAATAAACCAGCACTTGTAGGATTGATACAAGTAAGCCCCAATTGACCATTAATTTTGGTTTAAAGAGTTCTTATGCTTTGTTTTGTGACTATTTGCAACATAGAACCCTAGAGACTATCTTGATTAGTTTCGGGTTGTGATTTCTCTTCATCGATTGAATGAGAAAGTTGCAAACACCATATGCCTAGACGGTATTTGGTAGAGATGTTTACTGGTGGTATAGTGTCATTGATTCTGAGGTTTGTAAAATTTCCAGAATCAAAGTTCCAACATAATAGACTAGTTGCGAGCTGTAACAATTGGTTGCAAATTGCAATAGTTTTGTTTGGAAAACAGAGTTTGGGTTCTCTGTAGTTACGGATTGCAGTAGTGGGCTGCGGACCGTAGAGACGTATTGCGGACCGCAGAATGGACTTGCGGACTACAACATGACACATATACATGCAGTAAAGTCACAATTAAAGATAGAATTTGACCAAAACTTGTAACTCTTGAATGTCAACACAACTAATGGTTAAAAGGTTATCTAAGTGATAATCTTCGGTTGTTTGGTAATTGGTTTACCAAATTGTGAATATGATAACACATGTGGTGTTGTCATCGGTTTGATGGTGCAAGTAGGTACCATTTTGCCAATTATATGTGAGTGCATATGTTGGGTGAATTTGGATTGGTAGACTAGTTTGTCTCATCCATATTCTGAATATTTTGCATCAATTAAATTAATTGAAATCAATATTTCTTTGTTTGCAAGCGATGTTTGTTGCCCTAGGCTCTTTCTCACTTGCTGCAAAGATAGTATTGATTTCAGATTAATTTTAGATTGGATGGCAAAATCAGTGGTAGTACCAACCCATACTGTGCGTGTCTCTATTGTTGATTGGATTTGGCTTGCTTGAAAAGTTCATTGCTAATCTCTATTGAAATAGAATTGATAGATATGTGTAATGTGTGAAATTACAATATCTCAATATCTTATAGAGGATTAGAATGTACTTGTAACCGTTATAATTCAGATTTAGAATCCTGAGTATATTAATTGACATGCTTATAAAAGAGATACTAAACTATTAGCATTGTGTTGTTGAATAGTATGAGTTAGATTATTTTTGTTATAATTTGAGTGTAGGTATCACTAATACCATGTGGGTATATCTCAAAGTTCAGTAAAGCTAATTGACAATAAACTTATGCAAACTCAATCGATTTTATGGGTTCGAGAAGCACCGTAGAGTGACTTCTTACAACCGTATCAAAATGATTTGGAGTTGCATGAAGTATGTCATGTATGAACTAATAAGCAATAAGTGAATGTTTTTCTCATTTTTTGTGTTGAGAAATAGTTTCTTTGTGAAATTCACTGTTATGAAATTGTTCGTTCTTAAACGAACATTGCTTATTAGGATGGAATTCATGATAATTGTCAACTGTTAGTATATACTGTAGAGATTGTAGTGTTGACTTAAATGTATAAAAGATATCTGATTCTAAACATATTAAGAGTACTGGAAATCTGATTTTGCAAATGAGTGTATGTGTTTTTGGTTGTAGTTAAGAAACATCATATTTGCTTAAGAAATCAGATTATATCTATGATTATTGTCAATTTCATAAGAAACAAATTATCTAGATGGAGGATTTAAAGTGAAGGTGCAGTTCTTGGAACTGATACATTGTTCTAGTCGCGACCCGCAGCAATCGGCTGCGACCCGCGACAGAAATAATCGCACCATGATATTTATGTTTCTTTAATTGATAAAAATCTAGTACTAGTCATTAATTCTTTGGTGATGGATTGCTAAATTGAATTGATAAATGGTTATGTTTCTTGCATGTTACTTAGTCTCTTAGTTTGTGATTGTCATGGTATGCTATACTATTAGAGTTTGACATAGATATAAGTTGGCAGTCGAGGACTTGTGTCAAGCTTATTTGTCAACTTGTGAATATAGTTAGCTGAAGTTGATTACTTGAAAGCTTTGCGTATAGCTGTTCAAGTATTAGAGATTTATTTGGATATTTGTTCCAATGCGAGGGCTGAACTTGGTGCCTTATAATTCATCACATTAAGACTATATTGGAAGTAGTCTCATTATAATTGACAGCTATAATTCAAGAAAAAGTTGATTTCGGATCAATAATTTTCTGATTATGGGTGAAGTCAATTTATAATGACAACTCTATAGTAAATCACGGATGTGATTCTGTGATTGTGGAGAAATTGCGGATCTTTTGTTGAGAACTGCAATATAGAGTTTTTACGGACCGCGACATTTGTCTGCGGACCGCGACAGATTGTGATGAATTGGACCTTGTAAGATATGGTTAGAACAATATAGATACGGTCTATGTTTTGAACCTTGCGCCTCTAATCTCTAAGTTCTACTATTTAATGAACCATAAACTACAATAGATCCTAGTGTGGATGCTTAAGTAGTTATAGATTTGTTGCATTTGGAGTGCACCTTCTCATAAAGTTTGAGGAACTTTATTGGAGAAGAAATAGTAGATATCCCATATGATTAAATCACAATACTAAAATAATTTCCTGTTGAGAGGGAGTTATTTTTTGAGTAACTTAGAGTTGTTTGGAACCATTCTTGTGTTTGACATGTACTTGTCTGAGCATTGAGGAACAGGAGGGGAATGAAGTGGTATTCCTCAACCTCATAGGACATGTGACATTAAATAAGAATCGGCTCAACAAGATAGAGAAGTAACTCAAACTTATTGCTGCAATGCAAAATGAGATAAGTAAATGAAGAAATAGTGAGATGTGGATTTTCTAAATTGATTTATTGCAAGGGCATTAATCAGTATGGTTCTTGATTGAATGCTAAGCAAAGTTATCAATTGAAGTATAAGACTCCGTTGTAGTAGGCTATACAAGAATAGAGGGAGTCATGTAAGTTAGTCTTATTATAGCAATTTTGACCAGTATAGATTAGAACTATATTTTATGGAATATTAACAGATTTTAGACAAAGTGATATTGAATCTTCTACCTAGTTTGTGGCAGAATTATGGTAAAGTATGCAGTGGATGCGTACTTAATCGATTCAATAGTCTAAAATTAAATCATGTCAATCGAGTTTGGAGATTCTTTTGAACATGAATGTTATATTGTCCAAGAATATGTTGCTAATTACATGGTGCATCATTAGCTAGAAAGAATAAGTCTAAGCGACTCTTGTCTAAATGTTGTTGATTAAGCCTTAATATGTTCTTGTGTCATACTTGAAAGATTATTCCAGCATGTTTCTTGTTGTTACACAAGAGACTAGAATATTCTATATGATATTTGGTTGCATGGTACGCAAGCCAAAATGACACGAGTTAGAAGAACATAAATATGAGTCTTGATACAAGTTATAAATCCATAAAACCTGTCACATGAAATAGGTTGCAAAAAGTCTGTCGCGGACCGTGGGAACTGCCCGCGGATGGCAGCAACATATGTTTGCATAAAGACTTTCGCGGACCGCGGATGATTCCCGCGGACCGCAAGAAAGTCTATTGCAGATTGCAACATGGGTATTTAGGGACCAAAGTGAGTTGGTTACATGACTGCAACTAGGTGTTTGCAGATCACAATAGTACCCTGTGACAGATGAAAGCCAATTCTATAGTTATTTGATAAAAGTCCGAGGGACTTGAGATATCTGAATGGTACATGCATGCTAAGTTATCAAAACAATATACTTGTGTTTGGTTTACCTGTTGAGAGGAAACCTAGATAAACTCAAGTTTACATTAGATATGTAGATTGGTTAATAACATTATTTCTTAATGTGGCAAGAAATATTGATTTTACTCGCTCGTATTGGAGTTGGAGTAAATGAGTTGTCATTCTCATTTTGGATATGAGAATGTAGCATGTTAGTTGTACTTGCTTACTCATGTGAGAGTGGAGCGTGTAGCATGATTGGATATCATGGCTAGAGAGAGTTTGGTTGAGTATAATCCTATATACAATTGGAGATTGTTATGACCTAGAGGGAGTCGATAACAACTAATTGTAATTGTATGGCTTTTGTAGCATACTATGGATTATAAGAAGAACCAAACATATTCAGATATGAAATTAGAGACATTAATTTGTGATAGCACAGTTAGAGTTGATCGTGGATCAAGTACATGCCTAGTGTGTATAGGTTGTGACTGTACTTGAGAGTGATACTCTTTGGTAAATTTGAACATGAAATATGGATATAGTAAAATTATATTTTACAGTTGTTCGAATTGAGGATGGTACTTATGGTAGCATGTCAATAGGCTAAGATTGGCTCTCTCACACGAGCAATCGTCTCTGACGTCTGGGACGGGCAGAGATAAGACTTATCAAGCTAGTTATGCTTAGTTTGGGACTAAGATGCCATTTGGGGCAATTAGAGCTTGATGTCGCCTTAGTCAGGGATTAGGATGAGATCACAATGTGGTGGTCGACATGAATTATTTCCCCATAGTTCATGTAGCCTATTATTAGCCGAGTTGAGTGGCCTTGCAAGACACTCTGGAAGTGTAGTTGCGGAGGCACTCAGGGTTAGTTGCAATGGATGAGATCTAGACCATAGATGCATGGTTTGTGACTAGACCTAGACTCGTACAGTGTTTTTTAAATCGTTTGACATGCGTCTGCTATAGGCAGAATAACACTGTAGCATGCGTTTCATACTGCATGTGCTTAGCGACACGTGGGAAATGAGTTAAGTGACGTAGATGGTCATCCCTGCCTTCTCATTGTGTGAGACCCACAACTACGTACCCTTATCACTCTTGACTATGTCATGAGAGAGGGAGCTGATGTATGCTACTTCCTTATGTTACCAATGACGATGAACTATACCGTCTGTCGGGGCATTTGTCAGAAAGCTGTCAGTTTCTAATCAAATGACATGAGTGCAAAAGGAAGGTGATTGTGATTACATCATTTGACTTACTTGTGATTCACCGCGCGGCCAATCATGTCATTTGGGATATTGATTGGGAATACATGTGAGTAATGCGGATTAAGCACTGTCCAAGAGGGAGTGCGAAGTGCTTAATCGAGTGTATATCCAATTGACCTAGGGTATGAGATACTGCTTTAATTAACAAGTTTGTTAAATATCCTAGATAGCTTTAACCGGCTTCCTCTAGGATACAGGTTTGCAGGTATCGCTAGTCGCACGGTCTATTTGCCAGTATGAAGACTTGACTATGTAAGAGATACATCTCCAAGAGGGAGATTGTAGGAATAGTGGAGATGTTGCAAGTCTAATTGTGGACTTCAGCAGTCGACCGCGGACTGCGGCATGTGGCCGCGGACCGCGGACCTTCCAGCGAATTGACATCTGGTCATTCGCATCTTTTGGGGAAGGGTGCATTCTTTTTTATAAATATATGGTCTCTGGACATTTCTATAAAGGGGAACAACACAGAAAGACTAAGAGAGACAAATAAGAGAGACTCCACATGTTTTGCACTTGTCTCTTAAGTGCAGGATACCATTAGAGAGAGGATTCTTCTCTTCGCACTGGATTCATGCTTCCGGTGTAGAGAAGAGAGTCGAGTCTGGCATTTAGACTGTGAATAGTGCGGGATTGCAATCAATCCCCACTGGCGATAGTTGAAGACGAGGCTGTGGCGTAGCGAGATCATGCGGCGAAGGCTTGGTGCGAAGGAAACCCGAATAAAGAGGAGATTCTGACACGCTTCCGCATTCGGTATGAGTTACCGATTTTCTTACACCTCTAAAATTAATTTGGAAGTTGAAAGTGACTCCATCAATCAAATGTTTCCTGGTCTTATTGGCTCACGGCTGAATTCTGACACAAGACCAGTTACAAAGAAGAGGGATTGCTTTTGAGAAAAGATGTGTGTTATGCGACCAGCAACTATTAGAAACTTCTGCACATCTGTTCTTTACTTGCCCTGTGGCATACAATCTTTGGAGACATATCAGTACTGATACGGGAATGCCTCTCACTCATCTGGAAGATTCTTGCGTCGAAAATTCAATGAAGTTATTTCATTTGGCAAGAAACAATATTTGGCATTCCGCTGCCAACGAAATTAGTTGCCCCCAGTTGTCACAAATCACCATCCGTTGGATTTAGTCTGGATCAACGGTTCGGATTTAATCGTGCAGTTGCATGTTTCGTTCTTCTTTCTTCTTCATTTCACCAGAAATTTGAAACAGCTCTTGCGTTCTTTCTTCTCTTTCCCCGCAATATCGTCTCTCTTGCTCTCGCCTCTCACTCTGAGACATTTCATGCTTCACCTCTCGCGTCCGATTTCGCCCTTGTACTGTTGCGACCGGTTTCGATTGTCTCGCCACTGCCTAGACGCGACCAGCCGCACCTTTCTAACCCTAGACTTGTCCCAGTGTAGCCGCACCTCTCTAACCTAGATTTGTCCCGGTGCTCTCCACTTGTCTCTCTCGCATGATTCTGCCCTTTTTTCCTTTTATTTTTGTAAATCGAGCGCATTTTTGTTGGATTTAGCAAAAAAAATTCGAATTTGGAGCTCCACCTTTTCTGTTCGTGAGGTACAATATTTTTTATTACTCTTGTTAAAATCCAATTAGTTAATGTTAGTTGAGAAATTGAACCTCAATCGATCATGCTTGTAAAGAGCTATTGAATTTTCGTTTATTTTATCTTGTCAGGAGGATAAATCATCTGAGCCTAGTATGAATTATGTTAAGTTCCAATTGTTATATTGTGAAAAATATACTCCTGATTTTATTTACTAAATTTTTCTATTGATGTAAAGTAATGTCAGGTTCAAGTACTAAAATCTGGATGGAAATGGGATCCTTACTCCTAATCGTTAGATCCAACTTTTCTATGAGGACCATTTGCACACAAAGGAATACATGGCGCAAGAACCAAATTTTTTTTTCTTTTTTTTTTTAAGATATTCCATGTCAGATGTTTGATATGATTAAACCTGAGGTTTATCATTTACCATTTAAATCTGAACCCCACAAATTCAAATATAGCTATACACCTGATATAATCTAACACCTGAAAGCTATTTTACTTTGTGTGATCTGTTTCTCATTCATCAAGGACAGTTTAAAATTTTCGACTGAATTTGGTCTGTCCATTGAAACCTCTAAATATCACTTGTCTTGTAAAAGGTATGTGGAAGTATGATGGTGCCAGATTTGTCAGCTGGCATGCATCTGATGGTTGGTGTCGATACAGTGGCAGGGTGATAGCAACAAGGCGTAAAGAGGAGCAGTTATTTCGCTTGATATTTTACTGCATCTTTAGTTACATGTTAGGGTTGATACATGCAAATTATAAGTATAGAGAGATAGATGTGGGAATGTAATTTTTTTTTTTTCATTTCGCTTGTTCCTTTGTAATTTGTACAATGAGACATATGGCTTTGACCATTTTTTTGCAAGATGCAAATGGAGAATCAGCCCTAAACCATTTTTCTGTTGCGCTTCCATTACTGGAACCTCTCTAAAAACAAAAGAATAACCTACACCAGTAAACCATATTGGTACCAGCATCACAACTAAGCTCTTTGTGTTTACATCATATTGCATCAATATACATTCAGAGAAAGAGCACACATTAGAAGATTAAAAAGGTCGACTATTTCAGACCACTTTAACAAAAATGTCTGGAATTTGTATTTTTGTAAAATAACCCAGAAATTTTGTATAAATTAGCTTACATTCAATATCAACACAAAAATCAGCTTACATTCAAGTTGACCATATAGAAATTAGAATTCATCATACAATCAAGTTGGAAAGACTAAATTAAACATAGTGGCACACAAATAAAGTAACAAGATATCTACCCCTCAAGTTGCACGGCTTAAATAACACAATCTCTCAATCTTCTAATCTTCATGCCCCATATAACACAAATCTCGCAATCTTCAACCTGCAAATAATACTTGCCTATGAGCATATGATATTCAATTTGAGAATGCACCATAATTATGAAATAATTGATTAATTGATGACAAAAAAGTACTTAGATTCTTGATTGATGACAAGCATCGACTTTAGAGGCATGGCAGTATTCACCGCTTCATTGTCAAAATTCAACCAAATTAAGTATTAAAAAAAAAAACCAACAGGCTATAAAATTTTCATTTAATAAAAGAAAAACAAGTTCAATTGCATAGTTTTATATCCTACTCTTAAAAATAAAAAAAACGCAACCCTTAGTCTGATACATCCCTATCAGGGTGACCCCTACCCTTGCCAGACTCTATAATACATAGCAGATTGCATAATATTCCTACATAATCTACTTATAACAAGAGATTAGATCAATTATATCTAAATTTTTTTTAATTTATTTGTACAAAATCATATACCATTGATATTCTATCAAATCTTAATTTACAAGTGAAACTATAATGAATTGCAAATATGACCTAACTAAATTTCATCTACTGTATTTTATTCTAAACCATTAGAGTCCAGATCTGACTTCAAGCCTAGATATTGTTCTTCAATGGAAGGGGCATAACATTAAGCAATGTTTTAGGCCTAATTTTTTTGTACTACTTCTATACGATTTTTAATTTCAAAGCCACGACACTAAAAAAAGTATGGAAATGGTCACCGATCATCTCAATAAAGAACTTCAATACTTGACCTGTTAAAGAGTGGAGAGAACGGGGACAAGTCTAGGGTTAGGTAGGTGCGGCAGGTGGCATCTGTGCAGTGGTGAGACGATAAAAAAACGGTCACAACAGTACAAGGACGCAATCGGGCGCTAGAGGTGAAGCGCGAGATGTCTCAAAGCGAGAGGCGAGCGCAAGAGAGAGGAGATTGCGGGGAGAGGAAAGAACGCTTCCAATTTCTGGTGAAATGAAGAAGAAAGAACGAAAGATGTAAATGCACGATTAAATCCGAACCGTTGATCCAGACTAAATCCAACGGATGGTGATTTGTGACAACTGGAGGCAACTAATTTTGTTGGCAGCGGAACGCTCCTCGTATTATAGCTACCACTCTTTGGGCTATTGGTTAGAAAGGAACAACAGAGTTTTACAGGAGAGAGTCGCAGGTTAAGTGCAGTGCAAGAGTGGATAGTTAGAGAGGCAACATTCTTCATGAGACATTGCTGATTGGTTTTTAGTTTTTAGTTTTTGGTTTTTTAGTATTTAGTTTTTAGTATCAGTTTTTCAGTTTTTCTTCTTTTGTTGTTGTTTGTGTTTTTTCCTTCTGTACTTCCTAGATAGCCTCTATCTAGTGTATCAAAAAAAAAACATTCATTTTAATTCATTTGATCACAATAGTCTATATTTAATCTCTTTATGCAGTGAAAAATAAGTATATGACTATAAAAATTCAAAAAGGATTTGCTTACATGTGAATTACGCACATAAATTACAAATAATGCGCATTCTCGAATATTAGATCATTTCACGCGATTGTGCATCCATTTTAAGTCATTCAATCACAACAATTTATAATTTTGCCCTTTTTAAAGAAGAGAATAAGTTTATGATCTTAAAAATTCAAATGGGTTGGATTGTACATGTCAATTATGCACAGAAAGTGCAAATAATGAGTGTTCTTGACTGAATTTGAGTATTTCAAATGATTGTGCATTCATTTCATGTCATTTGACCACAATAACCTATATTTAAACTCTTTATACAGTGGAGAATAAGTTTATGATCTTAAAAATTAAAAAAGATTTGATTATACATGTCAATTACGCACATAAATTGCAAATAATGAGCGTTCTGGACTGAATTGGAACATTTCAAGCGATTGTACATCCATTTTAAGTCATTTGATCACAATAATTTATATTTTTGCTCTTTATACAGAGGAGAATAAGTTTATAATCTTAAAAATTTAAAAGGATTGAATTATACATCTCAATTATGCACATAAAGTTCAAATAATGAGTGTTCTGAACTGAATTGGAGCACTTTTAAACGATTGTGCATTCATTTTATGTCATTTGATCACAATAATCTATATTTAAACTCTTTATACAGTGGAGAATAAATTTATGATCTTAAAAATTAAAAAGGATTTGATTATACATGTCAATTACGCACATAAATTGCAAATAATGAGCGTTTTGTACTTAACTGGAGCATTTCAAGTGATTGTGCATCCATTTTAAATCATTTGATCACAATAATTTATATCTTTGCTCTTTACACAGAGGAGAATAAGTTTATGATCTTAAAATATCAAAAGGATTGGATTATACATGTCAATTACGCACATAAATTGCAAATAATGTGCGTTCTGGATAGAATTGAGCATTTCAAACGATTTTGCATTTATTTTATGTCATTTGATCACAATAATTTATATTTAAGCTCTTCATACAGAGGAGAATAAGTTTATGATTTTAAAAATTCTAAAGGATTGGATAATGCATTTCAATTACGCATATAAATTGCGAATAATGAGTGTTCTGGACTGAATAGGAGCATTTCAAGCTATTGTGCATTCATTTTATGTCATATTATCTCAATAATCTATATTTAAACTCTTTATACAGTGAAGAATAAGTTTATGATCTTAAAAATTAAAAAGGATTTGCTTATATATGTCAATTACACACATAAATTGTAAATAATGAGCGTTCTGGATATATTTGAGCATTTCAAGAGATTGTGCATCCATTTTAAGTGCAAAGAGTGAGTGTTCTGGATTGAATTGCAGCATTTCAAGCGATTGTGCATTCATTTTATGTCATTTGAACACAATAATCTATATTTAAACTCTTTATACAGAGGGAAATAAGCTTGTGATCGTAAAAATTCAAAAGGATTGAATTGTACATGTGAATTACGCACATAAAGTGCAAATAATGAGCGTTTGGGGCAGAATTGGACCATTTCAAGCCATTAAGGATTCATTTTAATTCATTTGATCACAATAGTCCATATTTAAAATCTTTTTGCAATGGAGAATAAGTATATGACTATAAAAATTCGAAAAGGATTGGCTTACATGTCAATTACGCACATAAATTACAAATAATGTGCGTTCTGGGCATAATTGAGCATTTCAAGCGATTGTGCATCCATTTTAAGTCATTTGAACACAATAATTTATTTTTTGCTCTTTATACAGAGGAGAATAACTTTATGATCTTAAAAATTCAAAATGATTGGATCATACATGTCAATTACAAACGTAGAGTGCATATAATGAGTGTTATGGACTGAATTGGAGCATTTCAAGCGATTGTGCATTCATTTTATGTCATTTTATCACAATAATCTATATAAACTCTTTATACAGTGGAGATCTTAAAAGTTCAAAAGGATTGGATTATACATCTGAATTACAAACATAAAGTGCAAATAATGAGCGTTCTGGAAAGAATTGGGCATTTAAAGCGATTGTGCATCCATTTTTTGTCAGTTGATCATAATAATCTATATTTAAGCTTTTTATACAGTGGAGAATAAGTTTATGATCTTAAAAATTCTAATGGATAGGATTATACATGTCAATTACGCAAATAAATTGCAAGTAATGATCTTATGGATAGAATCGGACCATTTCAAACCATTAAGCTTTCATTTTAATTCATTTGATCACAATAATCTATATTTAAGCTCTTTATACAGTGGAGAATAAGTATATGACCATATAAATTCAAAAGGATTGGTTTACATGTCAATTGTGTAGTATTCTGTCCAAAACGTCGTCTAGCGGGTCGCTACCGTTGGGACACTGAATCAAGACAGAACAGTCTGATCATCGCACCCTTTGTTCAGATCCACTGTATGCGCCCTCTGAGTGTTTAGAACCCCTATATAAGCCTCTGTTTTGATGGAGTACAGTAAGGCTTTGGCATTCTTTCAGTTCCTCTATTGATTAGAGAGCAAGAGAGAGAGAATATAAGGAGATAAGAAGGAGACACACATGGCTTGCTGGTTTCAACTTCATCCACTCAACACTCAATTTCGATTAGCGATGGCACGAGGTATTTTACGATTCTGGGTTATTTCCGCATTCTAGAATTGTTATAGCACTTACAGTTGGTATCAGAGCGGGTTATGCCGCTGGATTGCCTTTATTGAAATAGGATTTCATAACGGTTTATCAGAAATTCTGTTGTAAGTGTTGAGTGGATTGGGTTTTTGTCTGATTTTCTTGATTGTCTGAATTCGTGGAGCATTATCTCAAGATCTGCTTATCCAATTTGAGTGAGATTTTTGGGATTGGAAAGATCTCTGAGTCTACTTTCCAACGAGACCAACATCTTGAAAATCCAGTGGGTATACAGTGAGATAATCAAGTCGCAACCAGCAGTGGTCAGACAGTCAGGGTTCTGAATTTTCTGACCTTTCAGTATTACAGGCCAGATTTCTCTCAATTGGCAATTCGGTTTTGTATGAAATTTTACTGGAATGTAGATATTTCAGATATCTTTCTATAGAGTGTAAATTTGCAAAATTCCGATAAAGTATGAGTGAGATATGTTGTCTGCAAAATAGGTCATCCTGACAGTTTGTCGGATTTTGTTTGTGATAGTCTGTCTTTCGAGGGGCATAGCTTTTGATCTGTATACTTGTTTTTTATGAAACTTGCGTCATTAGAAAGATATTTGAATCTAGTTTCTATAATGACAAAAAACACAGAAAACAATTAAGTATAGAGAAAGTTATTGTCAGTTTACCAGAAAGTGTTCAGGCTGTCAGAAAGTTTCTGGATGTACTTTGGACGCACCCTTTCGTGTGGGACGATCCGTTTGGAGTTGGAACGACCCGTTCCAATAGAGTTTGGTCCAGAAATAAATTTTAAGATGAAAATTAAGGTATAATCAGACATATTATGGTTCTCTATTGTTAGTTAGGCCTTGTAGATTACTTAATTATCATGGAAATCTATAGGATAGTCACAATTTGTCAAAATACTGAATTTGTATAAAGATGGTTGGCATTTTTTTTTGTTGGAGATTGGTTAGTCAATACTGATATGCTTGAATATACTATAGTAGTAAAGTTTGATGCAGTCCACAGACCATCATACTATCGGGTACTCTATTAGTATTAGCACTACAAGTATTGTATTGATTAAACAAACTTGAATAACAATAGATGTGGCATACTAATACGCAAATTGTATTTGTAAAAGATACGACAAGTAATTATGCATATGGTAATTATTCAAATATAGATAATTATAATAAGATAATCTATGTTCTGGTTAAGTCTTTGAATGCAGACATTTTAAACGGACCGCTTGAGTCTTTAACGGGACGCTAGGTAATATGTTTGCTTTAAGATTTGTTTCGTTTAGATCATTTGGTTAGTGTTTAAACGTATCTGTCGGTAACAGTGAAGGAAATAGACGATTATCTATTGAAATGAATAGTTACATATGGATTCATTTGTTGAAACCCATAGTATGTTCATGATGGATTGTTGTGTGTCTAGGCGAACCGCTTAAAGGTTTAACGGGCCGCTGAAGTATCAAGCGAACCACTTGTGGTTTTAGCGGACCTCTACAACTGGTGATAGATAACAAAGTTATATGTCTTGTGATTAATATATGATAATTGATTGAAGTGTAGCCACAACAGCTTCAATTACATTAAGGTATATATATTATATAGTGTATCTATAAATCACATTAGGAAGAAAGGACATAGCTTGTGTCTAGTGATGAATATATATATTAATATATTAAGGAGTAGCCACAGCATCCTTAGTTGGATTAAAGTTATATATATATAAAGTTTATAAAATCACATTTGGATTAAACAGACACAATATTATAATAGATTAAGTTAACGAAGTTAGTATCGTCCCACAGGACTATTGACTTAGTTAACTTAATATATTAGGATATAATAGTTAATTATGAATACTTAATTTGCCCACAGGGATTAAGAATATGAATATAATTAACTAGTTATATCATATGGAGAATCAAAACATAGTATTTAGTCCACAAGTAATATTGTGCAAGAAATTGATTCATAAAGATGTAATGTTTAATTACATAAAGAGTTATAGCATGATATTTAGCCCACAGGTAATATTATGCAGGAATTGACTCGTAAAGATACATCACTTAGTTTGCATTGGTAAATTAAAGTATAAAGTTAAGTCTCAACATAAAGATAAGCATGTATCGGTTCTACTTTCATAAGGATAGCAGATTCCCTTTAGAAATGATAAGTGTCAAAGTTCCTGGGTTGGGGATAATAGTTATAAGGTCTAGAAGGATACTGTTCTCCTTCATTAAAGTTGTAAGAATATTAAATTTGCCATCAAGAAAGATCAACTAATGGAATCTACTTTTGAGGTTGAACTTTTATGAACATGAGTTATAATGAGCAGTGGGAGCAGTTTAATTGCTTATATTTCATGTTTATAAAGAATAAGTTCTTTCAATGTAAAGTGATTTGGTTGATGTGCATATTAATGTAAAGTTCTTACATAAGACATTAGATGAATAGTTGGCCTCTTAGGTTAAGGCTAATGTAATAATACTCATCATAAAAGTTTATCTTTTAGGCTTATTACCATTATAGGTGCGAGAGCACATAATGAAAATGAGGAATATAATTGTTCAACAAAAGAGTCTATATAATATTTCTGAGTCATTACTTGTATATTTTATTTTGAATACTTGTCCAGTTTAATATAGTCTTATCAAGATTTCCTATAAGTTTATAACACATATAAAGATAAATGGTCAGTTTGGTATTTTTGACCATATGTGTTTAATAGGAGAATAGACGTATTATGGATAAAGTTGAGAGTGTTCATATGGTTGAGATATGATTAACAGGTAAGAAAATGACTAGCTGGCATCAAGCGTATAGCCTGCATTTATCTCATTAAATGATGATTATTCACAATATATGTATTTCTACATACCTATAAAGTTTTGAGGCGGAAGTAGAGAAACAATGCGGTAAGCAAATAAAGATTGAGAAGTCAGGTAATGGTATAGAGATTAGAAATATGACTAGGATTTGAATTAGAAATAATATTAAGTTCTAGAGAATGTTCAGATTAGTGGGAGTGATCCATTTTAGATCATACAGAAATTCTCTCTAATACATAATTGGATGATATTCATTAAGGATCACTAAATATTGATAATCCAATTATTGACATTCGTTAACCGCATAATACAAGAATAGATTAAGTTGAACATTAAGATTCAATATTAAGGTGATCTAATAAAGAATAAAGGTCGGTTATTCCTAGTATTGTTACGTAGTTTACCTACGAGACTCTTATAAAGATATAAGTGTTTTGAGCATAATCCTGATATATTTTCATGATAATGAATTGTATTGAGTCCATATTACAGAATAATGCCAAGTAAAATCAGTTTGAATCAATGGTGTGTAATTAAGTCTAGAATTTATTAAGTTACTTATGGTTTAAACCTATTGGTTGTAATAGATTTCTTAAAACCAAAAGGATTCATAAATAAACATAAAGTAATACAAAATTAGACTTGTCACCAATTGATTCATTTAGGAGAAGTAGTGAATTACATGAAGGTTTTCTCACATGTATTAAAGAATATTCACTTCACATGATTATGGCATTTGTAGCTCATTCTGGTTTGGAGTTACATCAAATGGATATAAGGGTTGCAACTCTTAATGGTGATCTAGAGGAAAAGGTTATATTAAATAACCATAAAAGTTTCTTCTTTAGAGGTAATAAATATTTAGTTAGCAAGTTAAAGTATTCTATATAAGAATTAAAATAAGTTTTCACTAATGGTATTAATAGTTTCATAAGGTTATTTCTTCATACGGTTTGAAGAAATATAAAATGAACCAGTGCATATATCAAGAGATTAGTGGGAGTTGATTTTGTTTACTTGTTTTATATATAGATAATGTTCTACTTGTAACTAATGATAAAAGATGAATATATAAGGTGAATAATTTCTTTCTAAAATATTGATATGAAGGAAATGGCTGGAGTTTTGTTTGTGATAGGCATCACTGCCTATGTAAATAGGAATCAAGATATTCTTGATCTATCTTAACAAGCATATATCAATAAGATATTAGAAATATTCTGGAAGGAATGATATTCACCACGTTCAGTACCTATTAATATAGGTGATAGATTCAGTTTGAATCAATATCCTCAGTATAACTTAGAAAAGGAACAAAAAGTAAATACTTCGAGTATTTAGGAAATTTGAAAGCATAAAGTATGATCAGGTTTGTGCACAAGAACTGACATAGCTTTTGCCATTTGAATATTTGGACTGATATCATAATAATTAGGGAATAGACCACAGTTAAATTGCTAAGAAAGTAATGATATATCTTAAGGTACTTAAGATAGTGTGCTTATGTCTCAACAGACAGATAAGTTGAAGTTATTTTGGTACACAAACTGGTTTTGTCGATTCTAGTAAATCGAATTAAGGATACATGTTAACTAGTGGAATTGTGTTATAAAGAAATGTCTAACTGACATTATTCTTTAGTTCAACATAAAGTATAGTTTGTTGTGTGTTTTGAGATTACCCTCAATGGTGTTTGAAGAGTTTTATTGTGAGACTTAGAGTCATTGGTTTTATATCTAAGTCATTAAGGATTCTGTATGATAATTCTGTCGCAGTCTTTCTAGTCAAGAATAATAAAGGTAAAGGTCGAGGTATCGACATTAAGTATTTGACTTTGAAAGAGCGCAATAAGAAGAATTAAGTGGTTATTAAAGGTTTTCATACAGAATAGAAGCTGACCGATTCTTTGAATAAATACTGCAGCTAAAGGAATTCAAAGATCATGTAGCAGGGGCATATATAGGAATTGATCCTATGGTTAAAATTAATCGTACGATTGTGTATAAACTCTTCATAAAAGTATAGATGTTTTTTCTCGGTTGATTGCGCGCATATATGGAACATATATTTGATCATAAAGTTGAGAATTACATCATAAAGACTGACTTGGAATAAACGTCGGGTTCATTCATAAAGGTTGTATTCTAATCACATAAAGGGCTGAATTGATAGTTATATAGTACATTGTGATTATGGAAAGTAATATTCGCATTTATTAGTTGCTTTTAGCACTAATAACGATAATGATGACTTACTGCCTTAGTTCATGTATTATGTCTCGATCATTTGGCATAAGGAAAACAGAGGGGATTGTGCATACAAAGGATGCAAGCTCAAGTGGGAGAATGTAGTATTCTGTCCAAAACGTCGTCTAGCGGGTCGCTACCGTTGGGACACTGAATCAAGACAGAACAGTCTGATCATCGCACCCTTTGTTCAGATCCACTGTATGCGCCCTCTGAGTGTTTAGAACCCCTATATAAGCCTCTGTTTTGATGGAGTACAGTAAGGCTTTGGCATTCTTTCAGTTCCTCTATTGATTAGAGAGCAAGAGAGAGAGAATATAAGGAGATAAGAAGGAGACACACATGGCTTGCTGGTTTCAACTTCATCCACTCAACACTCAATTTCGATTAGCGATGGCACGAGGTATTTTACGATTCTGGGTTATTTCCGCATTCTAGAATTGTTATAGCACTTACAAATTGCGCACATAAAGTTTAAATAATGAGCATCATGCAAAGAATTGGAGCATTTCAGGCAATTGTGCATTCATTTTAATTCATTTGATCACAATACTTTATATTTAAGCTCTTTATACAGTGGATATAAAATATATGACCATAAAATTTTTAGAAAGATTGGATTATAAAAGTCAACTACACACATAAAGTGCATGAGCGTTCTGGACTAATTTGGTGCATTTCAAGCGATTGTACATTCATTTTATGCCTCATCACAATAATCTATATTTAGACTCTTTATGCTGTGTAGGATAAGTTGATGATTTAAAAATTAAAAAGGATTGGATTATACGTGTCAATTACACACATAAAGTGCAAAAAATGCATGTTCTGGACTGAATTGGAGAATTTCAAACAATTGTGAATTCATTTTAAGTCATTTGATCACAATAATCTATATTTAAGCTCTATATACAGTGGAGAATAAGTTTATGATCTCAAAAATTCAAATGAATTGGATTATACATGTCAATTATGCACATAAATTGCAAATAATGAGTTTTATGGACGAAAATGAAGTATTTTAAGCGATTGTGTTTTCCTTTTTATTAATTTGATCACTATAATTTATATTTAAGCACTTCATACATTGCAGAATAAGTATATGACCATAATAATTCAAAATGAGCCGATTATACAAGTCAATTACGCACATAAATTGAAAATAATGAGCGTTCTGAACAAAATTGGAGCATTTCAAGACATTGTGCATTCATTTTAAGTAATTTTATCACAATAATCTATATTTAAGCTCTTAATGAACTGAAAAAATAAATTTATGATCTTAAAAATTCAAAAAAATTAGATTATACATGTCAATTATGCACATAAAGTGCAAATAATGAGCGTTCTGGACATAGTTGCACATTTAAAGTGATTGCGAATCCATTTTAAGTCATTTGATCACAATAATCTATATTTAAGCTCTTTATATAGTGGAGAATAAGTTTATGATCTTAAAAATTCAAAAGGATAGAATTATAAATATCAATTACGCACATAAAGTGCAAATGAGGACCGTTCTGGAGAGAATTGGAGAAGCCATTAAGCATTGATTTTAATTCATTTGATCATAATAGTCTATACTTAAGCTCTTTATGCAGTGGAGAATAATTATATGACTATAAAAATTCAAAAAAAATTGGCTTGCGTGTCAATTGCGCACATGAATTACAAAAATGCGCGTTCTGGACAGATTTGAGCATTTCAAGTGATTGTGCATCCATTTAAGTCATTTGAACACAATAATTTATAATTTTGCTTTTTATACAGAAGAAATAAGTTTATGATCTTAAAATTCCAAAAGGATTGGATTATACATGTCAATTACGCACATAAACTACAAAGAATGAGTGTTCTGGACAGAATTGAGCATTTCAAGCAATTGTGCATCCATTTTATGTCATTTGATCACAATAATCTATATTTAAACTCTTTATACAGTGGAGAATAAGTTTATGATCTCAAAAATTAAAAAGGATTTGATTATACATGTCAATTACACACATAAATTACAAATAATGAATGTTCTGGACTGAATTGAAGCATTTCAAGCGATTGTGCATTCATTTTATGTCATTTGATCACAATAATCTAAATATAGATTATTGTGATCAAATAAATTAAAATGAATGCAAAATCGCTTGAAAAACTGGAATGATGCTCAGAATATTCATTATTTGCACGCTATATGCATAATTAATATGCATAACCCAATTATTTTGAAATAAGTAAGATCAGAAACATATTCTATACTATATAAAGAGCTTAAGTACAGATTATTGTGATCACATGACATAAAATGAATTCAAAATTGTTTGGAATGATCAAATGATACTCAAAATTTGCATTATTTGCACGTGATATGCGTAATTAGTATGTATAATCCTTTTTTTTATAAGTAAGATATGAAACAATATCTAGACTATACAGAGAGCTTAAATATTGATTATTGTGATCGAAATGATTTAAAAAATGAATGCGAAATCGTTTGAACTGCTGAAATGATGTTCAGAATATTCATTATTCGCACATTATATGCATAATTACTATGTATATTCCAATTATTATGAATAAGTAAGATCAGAAGCATATTTTAGAATATATAAAGAGCTTACATATAAATTATTTTGATTAAATGACTTAAATTGAATGCAAAATCGCTTGAAATGTTCAAATGATGCTCAATATATATTCATTACTTGCACATTATATAATTACTATGTATAATTCAATTATCTTGAATAAGTAAGATCAAGATTATATTCTAGACTATATAAAGAGTTTAAATATAGATTATTGTGATCAAATGACTTAAAATGAATGCAAAATCTCTTAAAATGCTCAAATGATGCTCAAAATATTTATTATTTGCACGTTATATGCGTAATTACTATGTATAATCCAATCTTTTTTAATAAGTAATATCAGAAACATATTCTAGACTATATAAAGAGCTTAAATATGGATTATTGTGATCATATGACTTAAAATGAATGCAAAATCGCTTAAAATGCTGAAATGATGCTCAGAATATTCATTATTTGCACATTATATGCATAATTAAAAGCCACAACTTTTAATATATATCTTAGATGGCGGAATCCTTAGGCCGATATTAGGGTCAATGTGGGTTCAAACGTCGAGACTTGCAAGCTCCTGTAAATTAGTATTTATCAAACTATTAATCTTTTTTTAAAAAAAAAAATTCTCTAAGAATAGTTATTTTACCTTGTTGCATTCCATTTGCTTCTCAGACATCAAATTTAAACTATTAAAGAAAAATCAAAATATTTAATGAGTGGTCAAACTCCATCATTATTAATACATACAGAACATTATCATTTTAGGTTTTCTTTTTTACATTTTAAGGATGTTGAATTTAATATTTAAATTTTATTGAGGGGCCATACTCAATATTTAATTACGCGCTAGCCAATCATAGCTCACAAAAATTGGTTTTGTTTACAATATAGCAGCACTATTTCAGATATAATTAATCAATACATCTAAGTCGTGAGATACGACAATAATTTAACTTATATGTTGAAATTTCTATAAATACACTTATGTGTACTTGTCAACTTATTCATTCATTTAATAAAACATTAAATGTTAACATTTTCTCTTGTGATTCGCAAGTACAAAATTAAATATGAAAAATAGAAAATTCACAAAATATTCCAACAGAATTAAAGAAAAATAGACTCTGAGATGTTGTTTTTAATAACATATTTTTTTAACGAACGGAGCAAAAAATGTATAAATGAGGTCACACGTCATATCAAATACTTATATTAATATAAAGATTACAACAAATTTAATACCCTTTTAGTTAGAAAGTTAATAGTGAAACAATTTTTATATGTAACATTAAGTATTTTTGTACAAGCATAGATTCACACACACATATAATAATATTTAAAAGAAAATAAATAACATTTTTCCTCCCCATATCCAAAAATTAAAATGTTTTTAATTATTTTTCTAGGTTCTTAAATGCCGGAGCAGAGCGGCAGCCATGTCAGCCGCTCAAATATAAAAGTTGCTATATTCAATCATTTTCATCCCATCAAATACAAAATAATCTTTTATTTTTCTTAATAAAACATCATACATATTAACATATACACAAAGTAGTTGGCTCATGGTTGGCACGTAAGTACACCTCTCTCTACGTACCAGCCACGTAAGAGCCGCTAACAAGACGTGCTTACCACTCTCCATTTCTGCGTGTAACGAAATGGAGAGATCATGCGGCGGGCCGCATTTTGAGCACCTGACAGCTCTCCCTCTCTTTCTCTCTCCCGGGAAAACTCGCTTTTATTTTTTCTTATTTTATTTAATTTTTTTTTCCGATTTGTCTCAACTAACCGAAACCTGATAGATTGATTATATCATCCTCTCTCCCTAACTCTCGTCCGTTTTGGCTGTCTTTGTTATTTTTTCAACAAATTAGAAAAAGGCAATAACGGCCCAGGAGAGAGAAATCCCCCAAATCAACAACACACAAACACAAGGAAAACCAAGATTGTACACAAGCAAAGAGAAATAAAAATCAATTTGCCTTGTGTTTTTTCCCAGTAAGTTGGGAATTTTATGTGATTTGTATCGAGGTTTTGAAACTGGTATTTGTGCATTCGAGATTTTTGTGATTTAGGTTGTAAAAACCTATTATTTTGAGGTACATTGCATGTTCTTTTGGTTTTTATAAGAGAGGGAAATCCTTATTTGACGTGATTTGGTGGTGGTGAGAAGGTGTTTGTATAAATGCCGCGGTCACTTTAGCACCTCCTAGTTTTGATTCAAAAAGAGGAGGGTGTGATTGATTTCATTGGTTGCAATGGGGTGTATTTGCTCGAAAAGTGCAGAAGAAGAAGCACCGCCGGCTGAGATTCCCAAGGCTACGGCAGTTATCTCGGTAACCATTCCCAACAAGTCCAACCCATTCGTCCCCATAAAAAATAATGAACATGTCACCATCACAGTTGCCCCCCCTACACAACCCCCTCCAAAAAAAAATGGTGGATCGTTCAGCCGAACCAATTCCATTAGTTCATCATCTAGAGCTAGCTCTAGACCAAGAGAGAATGGCACGACACAAACCAGCGGGCCACTAATGCAGCAATACATGGAGGAGTCAAGTAGAAAAAAATCGGGTCCAATCGTGCACACTCAGTCCCTTAGAACATCAGGTCCTATACATGTGCCGTCTATAAAAAAGTCTGGCCAGCTTGCGCCAGCTCCATCTCACAAAAAATCTGGTCCTCTTGTGCAACCTCAGACACAGGGAAGGCATGGGCGCAGTGCAACGATGGCCAACAATGAGTTGACAGTGGAGGAGGTTCATGATGTGGACCCCAGTGGGAATGCCATTGGGTTTTCTGGTGAGCATGTAATAGCCGGCTGGCCTGCCTGGCTTACAGAGGTAGCTGGAGAGGCGGTGCATGGATGGCTCCCTAGGAGAGCTGACTCATTTGAAAAATTGAATAAGGTGAATTATCTTAAGTTTTTTCAATTATCCAACTTTCTGTTCAGGACTCATTATTAATAGTTGTGCTAATCCAGGAGGTCTACTACTTTGAATGACAATATATCATATATATTTTTTGTAGGAATATCCTAAATGTACTATGAAATCCTTATCAAAATATCAAATATAAGTTCCTTTTTTTTTTTCCTTAAACATGTTTTTTTTTTTACATTGCTTTTTTGTTCTTTTTCCCATCAATCGTTGTTATGTGCTCTTCAAAGACATTTTACTTTGTTGATTCATAGATAATTGGTAGGAGTGACTCAGTAACCTTGACTTTAATCCAATCTTGTTTAATTTTTCATAGATTGGTCAAGGAACCTATAGCAATGTCTACAAAGCACGAGACCTTGAGACAGGAAAAATTGTTGCATTGAAAAAAGTTAGATTTGTAAACATGGATCCAGAAAGCGTGCGATTTATGGCAAGAGAAATTCACATTTTGCGGAGGCTCGACCATCCAAATGTGATCAAGCTAGAAGGCATCGTTACCTCACGGATGTCCCATAGTTTATACCTTGTTTTTCAGTACATGGAGCATGACTTGGCGGGCCTAGCCGCTGTACCTGGCATCAAGTTTACTGAGGCACAGGTATTGAATGCGAGTTCTTTTTGTTATCCATTTGAAATCATATAATGACTTTTGCCTTCTGGTAGGTCAGTTTTGCTAAATGTTTTCTAATTTGAAAGTGTAGCGATCATTTTTTTTTTTTTACATTTCTTCTATCATGTGCATAGTAACTTATACCTGGCAGTATAAATGAATCAAATCCTTTGTAGGAGCATCGGAGGTAAGGTATGCTACTTCCTTACTGGTACTGAATGGTATTTTTCTGAGATCTGAAATTTTAATCCTCAGTTTATCCTAATACCTACTACAAACACTGCTACTAAAGAATTTATTTCTAACAGGTAAATAGTGGTTTGATGCCTGATTGTTACCAGGTTAATCATATAGTAATTGAAATTATTTTCATCAGGTTAAGTGCTTCATGCTACAAATATTGCGGGGCTTAGAGCACTGCCACAACCGAGGGGTTCTACATAGAGACATAAAAGGATCAAATCTCTTACTAGACGACAACGGGAACCTCAAGATAGCAGATTTTGGGCTAGCAACCTTCTTTGACCCAAACCAGAGACAGCCCCTGACAAGCCGAGTTGTGACGCTTTGGTACCGGCCACCTGAACTCTTGTTAGGTGCCACTGAGTATGGTGTGGCAGTTGATTTATGGAGTACTGGTTGTATTTTGGCTGAGTTGTTGGCTGGAAAGCCTATTATGCCTGGTAGAACAGAGGTATCTTATAAATTGAAGAAACTTCTCATTTGCTTTTTCGAATAAACAGACATCAGTACTTCATCATTTTTAGGCTTACAGAATATGTTACTTCTCCAATCTAATGGGATTCATTTAACCAACATATTATTCTCCCACAATGCATCCAATGGAATATCTTCTCACTCTCTTTCTCTGTTTTTTTTTAAAAAAAAAAAAAAAAAAATATCTGACTCTGTTATTTCTCAACCCAGGTGGAGCAACTACACAAGATATTCAAGTTGTGTGGATCCCCATCAGATGACTACTGGAAAAAATCGAAGTTGCCCCACACCACGATATTCAAACCGCAACACCAGTACAGACGTTGTGTTGCCGAGGCATTTAAAGACTTCCCTCAATCAGCTTTATCTCTCCTTGATTCACTTCTTGCCATTGAGCCTGAATCTCGAGGAACTGCAACCTCTGCACTTCAAAGTGATGTAAGTCATCTGACATTCTTCTTGTAGATGTATATTTTATGGAAACTCATCTTCGCCCAGAGAATTTGCAAATGAGAACTCAGGTATTTCATTAATGATGGAAATTATCATCTCAGCTTAATTTGACATGGGTATAGGAAGGTTTGAAAGGGAATTTTCTCGTTATTTGTTGTGGATATATGCAGTGGCGGATCTAGGAAAAATATTTAGATGGGCTGAGTTTATAAGAACATTGGACCAACATAAGTTCATCATATATCCATCTCATACAATGGACCTTTGAGTACTCCAATGGCAGAAAAAATTAGTTGGGGCTAAGGTGGGGCTCCATGGGCTCGACAGCGTTAGGTGAGGCTCTAGCCCCACCCGACCCGGTGGTGGATCCGCCCCTGGATATATGATATTCATAATATAATCTTTTTTCATCTTGCTGGGTTACAGATACTATTTTGAGGTTTTGCAGTGTATACATAAACTTGTTTCTTAATTGTAAATGAAGTAATGAAAAGCATTGTCATGGCTAATTTTCCTAAATAGAAGCTTAGAAGTGCATACATAAACTTTCTATCAATCGACTAACCTGTAATTTTGAAATAATGGTAGTTCTTCAGAACAAAGCCATTGGCATGTGATCCATCTGCCTTGCCGAAATATCCACCGAGCAAAGAGTATGATGCTAAGCTCCGCGATGAAGAAGCCAGAAAGTATATTTTGTCTTTCTATTATAATCAATATTACAGAGATACTTTGCATATTTTCTGCTATGCAAGTGACTGACTTGAATTTACTTGCATTAAACCAGGCAAAGAGCTGCCCATAAGGGCCGGTCAGGTTCAAATAAACCTGGGAAAAAAGAATCAAAGGTCATACCAGCAGATGAACTCCAGGTACCATTATTTATTTATTTATTATTTTTTTTTACCTCACCACTAGCTCCTATTGTTCAAATGTCAACTGCAATGCTGCATGATAGTATATAAAAGCAGGTAGCTGAAAGAATCGCAGCTACATGCATTTAATTTTTACAAACAAGAGCACTAAGAATGAAATTGAAAACTGCCACTATATATTGCTATGATATTTTAGAAGATGCCAACTGAGGACAATCCCAAGTTCAAAGTGGTTTCCAAGTACATAGTAGGGGTAAACCAACAGAAACATATACACATGGTTCATGGCACCATCAGATTTGGATTAAAAGGAACCCAAAACTTTTTCAGTAGTGCATTAAAAGTTTGGAAATGTGGAATGTATTACAGCTGGCTGGTTTATGGTAATGTAAAATTACATCTGCAACCATATTTTTGAGAAAGAGGTTTACGATTTATTATTTTTTTTTTAGAAACGGAACATGCAATCAAATCCCAAGAGCGTTAGCGAGAAATATGATCCATCAGAGGATGATAGTGGATCAGGTTTCCCTATAGACCCACCTGGTCCTGCTGACATGCACACAGGTGGTTTCGGTTCAACCTGGTGCAACAAGAAGGACGATAACCGGGCTGTGCCTGGCCGCACATATAGCTCAGTTAGGGTTGCCAATGGGCCCCCATCGAAGAATGATCGGACATACAGACCCCAGCCAGGAAGCACTGATCTTCATAATTTTGCAGGTGCAAGTAGGAATTCAGGTCAGGCCCGGTATAATCGGCTAGATGTGGCTGATCAAGTGGATAAAAATGGCCTTGATCGGCCTGGATCGTCTCACAAGAAAGATCTTGGGATCAGTTCTAATGTGGTATGTACCTTTTTCTGCTTTCTGCTTTCTCTGACATTGGCATGCCATCAACCTTTATCAATCATTTAACCAAAGAAACTTCTAATTAAATACATTGTCAGGTATATTAGGAAAAAAGCAATATTTGTAACAACAAAACCCTGTTTCTTAGTGTTAAGAAATCATTCAAAGTTTAAAAAGAATCAATTTGAATATATTGTTAAGTACCCTCCCTTTTCTGTAGTATATATTTGCATATATTGTTAATTACATCTTTTCCTGGGTTCAAACCATTGATGGAATTTTGATCTGTTTATCATCCTTTGTTTTATAATTATTTTCCCTGACTATTTAAGTTGAAAAAACAGGGTTATGGAGTGAAGAATAAAAGAATTCATTATTCTGGCCCACTAATGCCCCCTGGTGGGAATATGGAGGACATGCTCAAAGAACATGAGAGGCAGATTCAACAAGCTGTCCGAAAAGCACGACTGGAGAAAGAAAAAACAAAAAAGAATTTTTACTGAGAAACATTTGGATCAGTTCATCAGAAAATGAAAATACCAAATGCTGGTACTAGTCTTACACGTTCACTGAAAAGATCTATAGAAAAAGAACGAAAAAGTAGCAGTGTTAAAATTCAGAAGTAAATTTCGTTATTAATTTCACTGATGTGTAATTAATCGAACTTGATGACTTAAAGTTACTCATGTAAATTGAAATACATGTAAAAAGATGGTGGGTTTGAGCTATTAGAAGAGCCATTCTTTTTTTCTTTTCCTCTAGACTCGGTGTTTAATTTCGGAAAAGAGACGAATGGGGAGAAAAAACAACGGGAAAAGAAAACTGCTTTTTGAGAGGTCAAAGTAGATGTGTGTTGGTTGGATCAATCTTCGAAGGCATGATGTAAGTGATTAGTTCTCGGGCAGAAGTTTGAATTTGTAAGATATATATGCAATTTCTGTGTACATTTAGCATCTCAGAAGAGCCAAATTGGAGGATCATTCTAGTAGAGATTTGAACTTTTGCTTTTCATTTTCCTTTTTCTTTTCTAACTTTGTAAATATTGTGCAATAAATGGTGATACATGCAATGCAAGAGAGTATAGTCCAGAATGAGATGATGACTTAAGTTGACTTTTCTCTTTCTCCGTTTTTGCTTAGTTTTGTATCCAGTAACGTTTGTTACTTGAGAGCTTCTCATTCCTTTTTATTTGTTTAGACTTTAGAGTGATCTTTGTATGGAATTAGTATAAAATGATGAAGAAAATTTTCAATTATTTGTGATTTTGAAAAGCTGATATTCCTTTATCAGTATCTATAATTTCTTCGTTTGCATTTTGTAGCGTTTCATGTCGAATCCAAAAATGTACAATGCTACACGGATAAAAAGACGAGGATTAAAATATACTGCGTACATTAAACGTTTTCCCAATTACAAAACATCAAACAAAACATAGTCAGTACTAATTGTCAATACCAACCTTGACAGTCACAAAAACAAAGCACCAAGTAAAGAAAACAAGATAAGAAATTAAACAAAAACAATTGTAAGAAACAAGCTCTAAAGCAAACAATGTCATAACGCTTCAATAGAGCAAGCTGAAGACAGTAAAGCATAATCTCTATGCCTCATCTCGAAGGCCAAGCGCCGCATGCTCTACATCTTCACCCGGTGGGAACGGGAATGGCGGTTTAAGGTGCTTTGGTGGATGGGGGAAAACTGGTTCAGCGTATCCACAAATCCCATAGAGGCAAGGATATGGGAAAAGACACTTGCGGTCACATTCGCCACAGTGGAATGGGTTAACCTGTTGTGATGCAATTTCTGTTTGTTAGATTATTATAATGAAGATAAAAATAGCAATATCAATTATTTGTAGAAGAGAAATGGTTGAAGAAACTGTCTTACTAAGAATAACAATTGGTTTTTCAACTTGACATGGATGACAACTCTGCAGCGAGGACATTTTTTTTTCTTTGGCTTTTTAAATTTAAAATATTTTTCAAAAACTTGTAAAACATATGTAAATAGTTGATTGATATTTATGGGCATAATATAAAATCACCATTGTATCAACACAAATGCCCCTGCAGCACGTCCACATAAACGGGCAACGAATGCCACAAAACCCACAGTTGTCTGGGTCCGAACTGACATTGACACATCTTTTTCGGCAACAGAAGATCGGTTCAAATGGCCGGAGCCCTTTACGGCATATCCATGGCTTTAACCAGCAGTCATGTTCCTGCAACCGGGCCCGCCTCTGTCTGTTTTGGCCCCCTTTAAGCCTGGTTAGAAATGGAGAGATGGTTGTGTTATGGATTTCAGTATTGTTTGACAGAGGCAACTCAACTTCCTGCAATTTTGGATCACTGAAGCTCAAGACAGAAAGCAACAAAACTACGTGAAATAGTATGGGAGATGAGATGTAGGAAATCATTGGAAGAAAATTTCCTTAGTTCCTAGTGTTTATTTCGCAAACTACTATTGTAAGTTAAAGTTTCACAGTTGTCAGGGAATAGCCTGTAGTTTGTAGGGTCCATTTTGAGAGGATATGTGTGTTCTTATAAATAGTATATTTTACCGTTGTATCAAGGTTTCCTGCATAGAATTGGGTTTTACATGATTTTCATGATTTAAGCATCAGTATAAATTTGTCGGCACCAAATCAAGGAAAAGATGATTTACAAGGGATGTAATTTCAAAAACAACATCAGCAACTGAGAACTTCAACTCTAGAGCAAACAACAAATTTAACTTTTTTTCGCTTCATTTTCATGCTACAAGAATTAGAAAAATTATGGATTTGTGGAATTTACGGTGGCAACAAGAATGAATTTTTAAGAAGACAAATTCACTTTGTAACAGAATGATAAAAGCTAGAATTAATATCTTGGTCCTGTTTTATATACAAATGGCCTATTGCTTGGCAAAATTTTCTAAGTAGTATCTCGCAAAGAGGCAGTCAGATCAGTTATGTGCATGAAAGTTAAACTTAAGCCTAGCATAAAAGATAGCAAAAAAAATATATTGAAACCGATTGCTTGTTGTAAATGTTATGTACAAAACATGAGCTTTGTAAAATGAAACCCATAGATCCTAAGATCCAGCACCTCAAGAAAATAATATATAATAAAACAATCATTATCTCGTGGTGAATCTCCACTGTTATAGGTACCACTTCAAGCTTGACGTGAACTGTGAGAAACAAAATTACCAAGATTTAGGAAAGTTACCACGATTTTTCCACAGAAATGATAACTGCCATCGCTAAAAAAACCATCGCTTACCATCGCTATACAAACATATATCTGCTACAAATGTTCAGTTTAATAATAATATGTGTTCAGTTTAATGGTTGAAAGTGTTCAATTAAATGCGTCAAGTAATGGTTTATTATATAGATCGCGCATCATTTTTGGAGAGAGGCGCACTAGGGGCAGAATCGAAAAAAATTTTATTTGAACCGGATCGGTTCATGACCTCTTCTAATTTTTTCATGTGTTTTTTGTCCGGTTCGTGACCCCTTCGCTTACCTATTAAAAAAACCGAAAAGTCATACTAAACATTTATATCTAATAACCTCAACATTTGTACCTACTATACTGAACATTTGTTCTATATAAACTGAACATTTATACTTATCCAATGAACATTTTTGCTTATAACATTTGTATTTTTTTATTGCAACTAACTGAACATTTATACTCAATTAACCGTACATTTGTACTTACCCAACTAAACATTTGTACTTACTAAACTAAACATTTATACTTAATAAAATGAACATTTTTATTTATAACATTTATATATTTTATTGTAACTAACTGAACATTTATACTCAAATAACGGAACATTTATACTTATCTAATTGAACATTTAGGTATGGAATAAAATTTCGCTGGGTGAGAGACCATCGCTGAGGGAGCGCCTCAGCGATGGCGCGCGTTGGTAGATGGCGATAATCAATTTCCATTTTTCCATGGTAACAAACTAACAATTGATTTTGACTTCGGTTCCTCCGGGACTTAGTTGCGTATATCATATATGGGCCTATATCAGATAAGAGGCCCATTAAACCCCATTACGAATTGATCACGTGGGTATCACGTGACGAGAAATTATCTTCGGTCTCAACCAACCCCTGGAGAGAGAGAGTTTGCACTTCAGACTTCAGTGAAAAAGAGAGAATGCAATCTTTAGGCGCCATTAATCTTCTCCCTACGACAAGCTCTCAGCATGAACGAATCCAGAATCTCTCTCTCTTTACTACGCACAATCCGAAATCAAAGTCAAAATCGATTAGATTGGGTGTGAGGCTCCGTGCAATTTCTCCAAAACCTGAGGATGGTTCTGTAAATGTTACGTCTCAGAGCACAGCTTCATCCACCAGTTTTTTATCGCTTCTGTGCCCCCTTTTGAAGTTCTTTGGAGTAAGCTCGAATAACTTGCTTGTTCAATTTGGAAATTAGATTGTCATTTTTTTTTGGGTCAGTATCTGGAACTTAAATTCTAGAGGAAATTTGCACAATTGCCCTTAAGTAATATGAATTTCTCAATTTCTCTCATTTGTATCATTTCCAGTGTGAGAAGAAGCAAGCATGTTTTATCATGCGAATAGTATAGAAAATTATTATTACCAATTTACCATGTTTTCTCTTACACTCGATTGGGTTCTAGAAAGGACAAGTAGTTTTGATTGAAGCACAAATATATGGATAGTTTCTTTCTGATCTTCAAATATTGATTCTATTATCATGATTGTCTTATGTATAGGGAGGAGATCCCTCTCAAGGGCGTAATGACCTAATCGAGGTATGGTCCAAATTTTTTTATGAAGTTGAAGGTTAAGCCTATTGATAATAATTAGTGTTTATTTATTTATTTATTTTCCCTCTGAAAGGTAGCAACTTCGTCAGTTTCTAGCCTGGCCAGGTTTCCATGGGGTTCAAGATCCATCAATGAAAGTACAAAGAACCCTGTGACAAGTGCTCCAACTTTGCAATTGTATGAATTTGGTAATTTATCTTTAAAAGTTTTTTACTTCATATGCCTGTACGATTTTGAGCACATAGAGTTCTTTTGAATGTTCATTTTCTGTTAAATAGCCCTGATTACTGTTAGTTCGATTCAAATACTATGAACAGAGGCATGCCCCTTTTGTAGAAGAGTTAGAGAAGCAATGACAGAACTTGATCTCTCAGCTGAGGTACCAAAACTATTTTGGTTTTCCTAATTTTCTTATGCTATAGAAACTTGAGCAGTAACCTCTAGATGACGAAAGAATGGCACAAATGCTGGTTGTTACCTTATTCTACTTTGTTTTGAATTAAGGAGCATTTAATTTTCAATATACTTTGAAACTAAGATGAATAGCCACATTTAAAATTTGGTAGGAGCTTCAACACTTGTAATTTCAGGATACCACATTTTGCACTTTCAGAGAGCCATCCACTTTAATCCAATTTAATAATTACCGAAAATATTCAATCAAAAAATTTCAAAGAGAAAGCCTTTCATCCAAATATATATTTAAGAATGCCAAATTATTACCTTTTTAGGTGTATCCTTGCCCGAAAGGATCTCTAAGACATCGAGACTTTGTTAGGAAAACCGGTGGAAAAGAGCAGTATGTATGAATTCTTAATTTCTTTGGTCAACCGTGCCTTTATTTTGACTTCTGTTAGCCTAGTTGTTTGTTTAAGTCACAATATGTGTTTTATTTTGTAGGTTTCCTTTTCTTATAGACTCAAGTACAGGCATCTCATTGTATGAAAGTGGTATGTGGATAAAAATGTGTGGCTTTTACCCTCTTTTTATAAATTATCATGTGTGATGCGCAAGTTATAAGCTTTAACTGACTTTGTGCAGGAGATATCGTCAAATATTTATTCAAACAATATGGCAATGGAAGAAGCCCTTCAGTTGGGCTCTTGGAAAGGTACTTCTTTGCATTCTTCATATAGGGTGTGTTTGGATGAACATGTGAACAAAGAACAAGGACAAGAAAGTGGGACCCACCCTTGTTCTTGTTTGCTGTTCTCAGTTCGTAAAAAAAAAAGAACTGGGAACTAGCTGGTTGTTCGCTGTTCTCAAAATTTCTGGGATGTTTGGTTTCGCGCAACAAGTTTTGTTCACGAACAAACTGTTCGGATAAGCTACCAAACACACCCTATAATATTTTTATAATAACATAACTAAAATAATATACTTACTGTGCAAGTTGCATAAATCCTTGCTAACTTGAATTTGTGCATTTTAGGCAAGAAGGTGATAATTTTTTTATCTTTTTTGTTTTGTAGCACTGTATTGACAGGATGGGTGCCAACACTACTTAGAGCTGGCCGAGGCATGAGTTTGTGGAATAAAGCCGGGATAGAGCCTTCACAAAAACTTCAACTCTTTTCATATGAAAACAACCCTGTATAGAATTCATATTTTATTTTTTTTATTAAATACAAATTCCATTATATAAAACTTTTGTAAGGTTTATTTTGTTTCTTAGTATGCCAGGATTGTCCGTGAGGCACTGTGTGAATTGGAGCTCCCTTATATATTACAAAATGCAGGGAGTGGTTCAGCAAATTCTGATTTGCTCTTCAGTCTATCTGGTTCTCGGGAGGTACTGAGACGTAGTACTTTAATTGGAAATACTATAATGCTATATGAATCGAGGTTTATATGTTGCTTGTTGGATATAACCTGCATATATTCAAGCTCTGATGAAGTATTACAAGTAGATAGTTTGACATACTCCATTTTATTGTTTCAGGTGCCGTAAGCACTGATGAGATATTACAAGTAGATAATTTGATACTGCATTTTATCTTTCAGGTACCGTATGTTGTTGATCCCAATACAGGCTTCCAATCAGGAGATCACAGGGCAATTCTATCATACTTGTTCACAACATATAGTACTGACTCTAGTAATGTGTCTACATGACAATTTATTGAAATTTAAAAAAGAAAGAACAAAAAAAAGGAAAAAGGAAAGTTAAGAAGAGCTCATGTAACCTTCAACTCTTTATGATAGATGCTCTGGTAACACAGAGCTATATGTTGTGAAAAGAAGAGCACACTGCTCACAGAGTTTCTTAAAACAAATGGAGTTATTGTTAGATAAATTCGTAGCAGAGAATTTATTAGTATTTTTCAACTAGATTATCATTGCGTCTTTGCATGTACATGATTAATCCATTCGCCTCTTCTAACCCACTATTAAACTGGATAACTGATAAGATGCTTTAACTAAAAAGGAAATTATTTCTTAAACAAAAGAACATAAAAAGCTAATAAAAAACCTCAAGTAATCTATTTGTTATTTTATTTTGAAACTGAAGGACCGACAAAGGCAATGTAATTCTTTTTGTAGTTGGTGGTTGCGGCCTTGTAGTTGCGGGTCAGTTCGCAAGTGATGCAAGTTCAATTGAATCGAATTTGAGTTGGAAGGATGTTAAGCTATTAAGTTTACTTGCTATATGAGCTAAAATTATTAGTTTCACTTGTAATTAATTTTATATAATTTTCAATAAATAAATTAAGTGAAAATTATTTAATTGCGCTGATAATTTAGGAAAAGAAAATAGTTCTAAGCAAGTCCGTCAAAAAGGTTAAGAACCTTGAGCCAATTTTAATTGAATGGTACTACAATTACACGAGCTGTGCTAACAACAAAAAAAAAAAAAAAAAAAAAAAAAAAACCGGCCTCTTATCTGTCTTGTTCATTATCGGATTGGAATAATGCAGAACAACAAAAGAGGACAAAATTAATGGTCCCGGCGGGGCTCGAACCCGCGACCTTCGGCTCATAAGACCAACGCTCTAACCAACTGAGCTACGGGACCTTCCGTGACTTCAATCTTCCTTTTAACTACTTGTTGATTAAACACCAAAGAAAATGGAAGCTCCCGTCCTCCCAAGTCCTAACATACTTTATTATTTGCAAAAAGACGGCAAGTACGTATTTATCACAGAAAAACAAAATAGCAACCACCAACTATTGAGGATAGGAAAACAGAACAAAAAAAAAAAAAAACTCTAACATCAGAAGAACTTCCAAATTTCACACAAGCTTTGCACTATAAAATCAACGAAGGCCGTCTAAGAGTCAAACGACGTCAGTAAAGTAGTAAACACATGTTACTTACCGTCAGTTGAGCACCATCAAACATGAAAATGTTTGACAAGCAACCTAAATCAAAATATCAGCTCTCAAACAACCTGCTATAACCAAGAAAAACAAAACCGAAGGTCAAAACACCTGGTGACTAAAATTAGCTTATTGAAACAAACACTAAAGTTAGTCTCCTACTCTCACCAACACTAAACCAAAATATCACCGGCACCAACAGTCGACAAATGCTCTTAGAAAAAAAAAATGAAGCTTGTAAAGGAAGCGGAGCAAGAAAAGAGAAGTTAAAAGAGTTTATATAGATGACAAGCAAATGGCCAGGTAAAACTTGAGACGGTAACTTAAGCACTAAGCAAGTAAGTAGTGTAAATTTGTGTGAAATTACTCGTGTAATTTTTAGATAAAAGACAAAAAGTATAAGATTACTTAATTAGAAGGCTCGTAAATCAATTATAATCCTTAATTATGAGTCTAGTGTGGGACCCACTCGTGTGTTGAGAAATGAGAAACTATGAATCGCCAGAGAATACCTCCATACATGATACATTGACGAGAAACTTCATAATAATAATTTTGTTTTCTTTTGTGACAATTTACAGTCTGAAACAGAAAGTATCACTATAGAAAAAATAATTGCAATTAAATTTAAAATAACAATAGGTTGTGTATGAAATTCAAATGCAAAAACTTAAAAGATGGCCATTTTTTTTTCACCATCATAATAGGGATTTGGGAGGAGGGTTCAAATGTCTGTAGTATATCTTCACTTAATGATTTTTTTTAATTAAGTTCTAATCACTCGAAAGGTTAAAACTCGAAATTTTAAAAATAATGTGGAGATATGTGACCAGTGTCATTTTTCTACACACGTATAAAATTTACAATTTGTGGATAATTTTTTTATTGGAATCAAGAGTGTGCAAATATCTAATTGTGGATATATAATTATTACCTAGGTTTTCAATCTTTTAGTTCCATACAGAAATTAAATTCGCTAGATGATTGTATAGGACTAGCGTAAGATCACATATCTCAATTTTATTTTGTTGTTTAAATTTTACAGACATTTAAATTCTTCCCCATGATTAAATTATTTTACAAATTTATCCGCCCTACATAAGTTTTCTTCATTTTAAATATCCTATTCTTTATTTCTCCAAAAGTTTAGGAAGTCTTCTCTCTTATCTTGTCTTTTTAGGCCTAAATGGTTGGCAGTTTTGGCGCCTACATATTTGGAGAAAAGATTTTGATACCGAGGGGTAATTTTTTGAAGAAAAAAAGGTCAAAGTTTCTTACATATTTTTAAATTTATTATTCACGAGTTTCTACAAGTCAGACCATACATTAACCAAATTATATACAGCAGTAATATCTTGAATGGATGCAAAAAGAGGAAATAATAAGGTAAAATTACGATTTACGAGTGAGGCCCTGAATTAATTCACTTCATAATACGATTTGAGTTGGCAGCTATAATTAATTTATTTATGGAATAATTGATTTAAAACAAATAATTTGAATTTTCGTAACTCTTAAATGATTCAGGTTTTCTTTTTTGACTATCAAATGATTCAGGTTTTGATTATCGTGGCAGGTGTTTTCCTGAAATGTGAATACCTTTTGTGCGAATAATGACTTACTCTATTGCACGATGGCCTCCTCTTGGGTCCGGATCGCCTCCATCGTCAAATCAAAGAACAGAATTAATAAAGATCGTCGATCCAAAACGAACGGAGAGATCTGCTTTAATTTACCCTTTTGGTGCAGCTGGAAAGGAGCCGAACCCATATGTACCCTCGGGCTGTGTTTTCCATTTTGGTCTGGTCCCGTTCCTTATCCACACTACGATACGAAAGAAAATATTACTTTTAACTAGAGAAGAATCACGAAGGCAAAGCGTGGCCAGATTAATTGCTATGTAACGAACGAGCATGAAAATAAATTTAAAAAATGTTTAAGTTTAATTAAAGATCGGCGTGATATTGAGGTGCGAAGACTATAGCTAAATCTTCAAATTTCTCTAGGAATTGCAACAAATCTCATAGGAGTTCGAATTGGAGAGGTGCATATTTCCATTTAATGCAAAAATAATTCGCTTAAGGAGGCAAAATCCATGTCCTGTTATTGCCCAAATCATGATCAATAATATTACAGGGCTGGTTTCCTTAAGAAACGAATCTTAGAATATAGAATTTGTGCTAATTTTTATCGGTCATTTTCCAATCTCGCTAGTAGTTCAGGTGCACGATGAAATACCAAAGCGAACTTTTTTTGTGAAAGTGTATATAATAATTAATTATTTAATTGTGACAGTTTACAGTCTAATAGAGGAAGTATGTCAGTATGACGATGGAATCATGGAAGTACATAATAGCAATTAAATTTTACATTATCAATAGGTTGTGTATGAAAGTCCAATGCAAAAACTTAAAAATGGCCAATGTTTTTTTTTTTTTCGTCATCATAATTGGGATTTGGGAGGAGGGTTCAAATATCTTAGTATGTTTTCACTATAGTACATTTTTTAAGTTTTAATCGCTCAAAAATTGAACTCAAAATTTAAAAAATAACGTGGAGATACGTGCCCAGTGTCATTTTTCTACACACGTAAAAAAATTACAATTTGTGGATAATTTTTTAATTAGAATCAAGAGTTTGCAAAAATCTTTGTTGTGGATAAGTATTACCTAGGTTTCAAATCTTTAAGTTCCATATAGAAATTAAATCCGCTGAATGATTGTATACGAGTAGCGCAAAGATCACATATCTCAATTTTATTTCGTTGTTTAAATTTTAGACTATTTTATTATTAAGAAATTTTAAAAATAGCGGGATACGAAATAACGATAAACAGCATAAATCATTTAAATTCTTCCCCGTGATTAAATTGTTTTACAAATTTAAATTCTCAAAAAGTTTGGGAAGTTTTCTCTCATATATCTGAATTTTCCTCAATTCCTTATGCTTTATTTTTGTCTTTTTAGGTCTTATATATACATTACTTTGTTTATTTGAATTTGCATTTACCAAAAAATAAATAAACAAAAAAATTTGTAGGTCACACTACTGGAGTGGAGGGCCCACCGTAAAATTTGTGCTTTTGGTGGGAGAAATGGTTCGCACTTTTGGCGCCTACATTTTTGGAGAAAGATTTTAATAGCGAGGGGTAATTTTTTGAAGAAACGAGGTCAAAGTACTAACTTTTTTTTGAAATTAACTATTCACGAGTTTCTTCGAGTCAGTCCATACGTTAACCAAATTATTAATACAGCAGTAATATCTTGAATGGATACAAAAAGGAGGAAATAATAAGGTAGAAATTACGAGTAAGGCCCTGAATTAATTCATTGATAATATAAAACGGTTCTCTTTGACAGCCACTGTCAACCTTTCAAAAAAAAAAAAAAATATTATAAAACGGTTAGTCCATACGATTCGAGTTGGCAGCCAGCAATAATTGATTTAATCACGGAATAATTTCCAAATCCGTATTAAATGACTCAGATTTCGATTATCATGGCAAGTACTTTCCTGAAAAAATGTAAATTCCTTTTTACAAATCAGAACTTGTCTATTTCACGATGGCCTCCTCTCGGGTCCGGATCGCCTGCATCATCAAATAAAAAAACTGAATCAACATAGACCGTCGATTTATAAACAAACGGACTAGATACACTTAAATCCACTCGTTTGGTACAACTGTAAAGGAGCCGAACCCAAGGCTGTCGTCAGGCTGTATTTTCCATTTTAGTCCCGATCCTTTCCATAATATCACGTTTTTCAGTTTCAAATCCCGCCTTTCGCCACTTTCCCCAGTCCCAAATCAAAATCCCGCCTTTCTCTTGTCTCTTTCGTCTCTCCAAATTCCAAAACCCTTCTTTGCAACACATCTCTCCTCTTTCTTTCTTCTCTCAAAACCCTAGATCGCACTTCGTAACCTCTCTCTCTCTCTCTCTTGTTCGAAAATGGAGAAAACCCCTGAGGTAGCGAAGCGACAACTCCGGCCACGCAAGACACCAGTGGCGCCGCCGGATCCTGTGGTCGACTCCGACGAGGAGGCCAGAGGTCAGAGGAAACGAAGAAAGACTACATCTAGATCCGTGAAGAAGGAGAAGAAACCAGATGAGGCTGAACAAGCGTCTACCCACACCGATGGTGATGACGTGGCAGCACCAGGCAATGACTTGGATCCCCAATCGAACGATGGGGGTAAGGGGAAGGCCAGATCTACCACGAGCAAGGTCAAGCCGACCAAAGCGCCCAAGGCGAAAGGAGAAAAGAAGAAGAAGAAAGCGAGATCGGTAGTGAAAGGCGACACTGGTACAGTGGAAGAAGAAGAGGAGGATGAGGTGCAAGATGAACAGGAGGAAGCGGCGCAAAACGAAGAAGAGGAGGCCGAAGAGCCGACAAAGAGAGTCATCAAACAGAAAACATCTCAAGCTAGCGATGAAGCTGCTATAGAGGTGGAGTTGGTCGGAGATCCTATCGAGGATGCTGTGGCCAGAAAGAGGTGGCCTCATAGATACCAGAGAAAGGTATACAATCTGATTATGTGATTATTCTGCTAATCTTCTTTTTTCCTTAGCATTTATAAGCATTTATTTGACTATATAAAACTGATAGATCACTTTAGTGCAATTAGGAGTGGGTTATAATTACTATTCATTCGAAATTTCTAACATTTGAGCCGAATTTATGTTGAAAATATTTCTCCTTTTGCATTGATTATGTTGCATGTTATATGTACTCTTTTCAGGCCTCATATCGTCATACATTATTATTATAGTAATAATAATGGTTACTATTTTTGATATCTGGAAGCAATTTAAGAGCGATTCTAGATTTTCAATATTTATAGTAGTGTTTGGATGAACATACAGTAGATTACATGTTTCCAAATTGTGTTTTCCTTGCAATTATCTCTGCATTGTTTTATGTCTGTTTGCTGGGAATCTTAATTTCATTAGTACTACTGTAGGCGTTTAGGATAACCATGTGAGTAGGATAGTTTCCAAATCCTTTTTACATGCAGTTTTATCTTATTTTTATTTTTATTCACAAAAAAAGTGTTCTCATTATTGATGATTTATTGCTAAATAGGACCTTTGCAAAAGATCATCTATTATTTTCTGTGGTTTATACTGGAAAAGTAATTATATATTTTCTTAATTTTCAGGGAACCGGATCTAATTTTCTAGGTCATGTGGGGTCTGAAACACCAGAGAACTTGCGAGCTAGAAGACATTTCAGCTTTGCTAAGGTTGACGGTGTCATTTTTGAACTGTATGATGATGCCTATGTTAAGGTTAGTGTTTGAGTGGATTAATAGACCTCTGTTTTTTCTGTACAGCCAGCTATCTGTAAAACTCTAATTTGTACTATTTCCATATAATTTAGGCTGAGGATGACAAGCCTGATTATATATGTAGAATCGTGGAAATCTTCGAAGGTGTGGATTGCAAAGAATATTTCACTGCACAGTGGTTCTTCAGAGCTGAAGATACTGTACGCTTCAATTCAGTTTCTCTTATTTTGTTGAGAACAATCTTCAACAATTTAAGTCTGTGAACTGTTCACTTGTAAATGTTATTTTAATTTGTTCCTTATACCTTAGTTTGTGCCTAATAAAATAGAGGTAAAGAGTAGCTGAATTATTTGCTGTAAATTTAATATCGACTCTTATTATGATATTTTGAAAAAAAAAACTGTTTATATTATGCAGGTTCTGAAGCAATGCGGTAAAATGTTAGATGAAAGAAGGCTGTTCTTGTCGGAGGACAAGAATGATAACCCATTGGATTGTCTAGGTTCAAAACTCAAGATTGTTCGTGTTGAACCTAATGTGAGAATACAAGTTGTAGATTTGATAAGTGGTTTTGAGGTTAAAAGTTGTAAAATCTTTTAATCATTTCAATTTTATGCTTCTTTCTTTCCTTGTAGATTGATCTGGATGCAAAAAGTAAGTCAATTCCAGAGAGCGGTTTCTACTATGACATGTCATACTCTGTTGCCTATTCTACCTTTGAGAATCTTTCTACGGGTAGGTTCTAATTATTCACTGAAAAAGCTTAGTCAACCTGCACAACATATCTTACATGAGATGATGCTCTATGATCTATTTCTGTGTAACTTTTTTATTGTATTACCCTTGACAAAGCTATTGTGTCTTTCCTTTGTATTGTAGCAATTGATGTGTTGAAGGAAGCGTCTTCGGTTGTTTCTTCGGAATCAGCCAATAAAGAAAAAACAGATCCTGAGCCTTCTTCTAGGGAAAATAAGCCCCTGCGCCTATTGGATCTGTACTCGGGAGCTGGTGGCATGTCAACTGGCTTGTGTCTCGGAGCTGCACTTTCTGGTGTCAACCTGGAAACTGTGAGTTCATTTTTTTTGTTACACGTTGCATCTAATACTGTATTTTTTTTTTGCTAAAAGTGAATCCCACTATTCCAAATTGTAGACTTGGGCTGTCGATCTTAATCCCTTTGCATGTGATAGCCTTCAAAGAAATCATCCAAGAACACAGGTACACCATGCATGATTTGTGGAAAATTTTTTTATAAAAAGTTAGTCTTTCCAATAAAATATCATGTGTTGTTTTCAATTATTTTGAAAATTCTGTTCTGTTTATAATCAATTCTAAATTTTTTTCAGGCGCGAAATGAAAAGGGTGATAATTTTTTGGAACTGCTTAAACAGTGGAAAAAATTAGTTGAGGAATATAATATAGATAATGAGCATACTGTCGACTTTTCTGAGTCGGAAGACAGTGATAGTGATGAAGATAACAACGCCAAGCTGCCAAAAGGAGTCTTTGAGGTTGCCAAATTGCTGAATATCTGCTATGGTGACCCACAGAATACTGGTGAAGTCGGCATAAAGTTTATGGTACAGGAGAAACTATATATGTGTTATTTTTCTGTTGGTATGTAATATGTATTGTAGTTGCTTAATTCTACAGACTAAGTACTTGTGTCAACTTATATGTAGTTTATTTATTGTCTCAATTGGGCAGCTTTTTTGGTTGGCCTTGAATAATTTACAAATTGCTGTAATAAGTGTAATTTCTGATGATATTTGATATGTAATTTATGTTTCTTACATTGCAATTCATTTCAGGTTCGGTGGAAAGGCTACAGTTCTGAGCATGACTCATGGGAGCCAATTGAGAACCTTGGGTATGTTATTTTTGTACTTGTATTGTAAATTGCAAAACCTGTAGCTTTGGCTTTACACACTTTCCTATGATCTGTTTGCAGTGATGCCAAAGAGAGAATCAAAGAGTTTGTCGTGAATGGTTACAAGCAGAATATTCTACCTTTGCCGGTAAATTTTGATTCAGTATTATGTACTACTTAGTTACAAGCAGAATATTCTACTTAGTTTCATTGCCTTCCCTTTGATTAGTTTTCTTGACTGTTTTGTAGGGTACAGTGGATGTTATATGTGGGGGCCCTCCCTGCCAGGGCATTAGTGGGTTCAACCGTTTTCGAAATGGTGAAAATCCATTAGAAGATGAAAAGAACCGACAGCTGGTTGTTTTTATGAGCATCGTAGACTACCTTAAACCCAAATTTGTTCTTATGGAAAACGTTGTCGATATTTTGAAGTTTGCGAAGGGATTTCTAGGTAGATATGCTTTGGGTAGTTTGCTAAAAATGAACTACCAGGCTAGGCTTGGGCTAATGGCTGCTGGCTGCTATGGGCTGCCTCAATTCAGAATGAGAGCATTTTTGTTTGGTGCTCTGCCATCGGAGGTATGTATTTACATCTTTGGATTGTTGTGCATTTGTTTTACTTCATTATATGCAATGTGTTCATGTTCTCCATGCTGTAGATGCTACCACAATTTCCTCTTCCAACACACAATGTGGTTACGAGGGGGGGTGCTCCCAATGAATTTGAGGTAATTGCTCGTTCTATGTGTGTGACTCATTATGTATGTTGTGTTTGTGTTGAATGAAATATGAGATGTTTTTGGTACAGAATCATATTGTTGCTTTGGATGTAAATGCTGATCGCACCATTCTGAAGGATGAATTATTTCTTGGTGATGCTATTTCTGACTTGCCAGTAGTAAGTACAGTTTTTGATATCTAATTCTCACAAAAGTTCTTATTTCTGATAGTTGTTTTCTACATCAGTTAATGTAATTGTCTAATTTATTTTGGCTGTTGTTGATAGGTTACAAATAAAGAGCATAGGGAGGAGATGCCATATGGAGCAGGACCCACTAATGACTTTCAGAAGTATATACGGTTGTCTCGTCGAGGTAAGAGATTTTTTTTATTTCAGTGTTCTTGTAAGTAAGATCACAGTGAAGCATGCATTTTCCTACAAATGAAATATAATAAGGAAATCCACTTTTTTCTTGTGAGGCAATGATTATCTTAAATCAGGTTAGATAGCACAAATTAATTATATTGTTTGAATGTAATCTATTTTTTTTATGACAATTTTTTTTTGTAATTGTATGATTAGAGATGTTAGATAAATCTTTTGGAGATGAGGACCAAGAGCAGAAATTATTAGACCATCAGCCCCTTCGATTGAATCCAGACGATTATGCTCGTGTTTGTAAAATTCCTAAGAAAAAGGTATGCTTATCTTTACCCTTTTTTTGGGCTGTGTTGATGGACAATACTGAATTAACTTGCTTTTTTATTGTATTGTCAGGGCGCAAACTTTAGGGATTTGGAAGGTGTTAAGGTGGGACCAAATAATATTTGTTACTTGGATCCTGATATTGCGCGTCCCCTCTTACCATCTGGCAAGCCGTTGGTAATTGCCAAATACATTTGAAATGTTTTTATATACTTTATTTTCTTAGATAGAATAAAATTATGTTAACTCGTGCACTTATTGTTTTTACTATTTCAAGGTGCCGGATTATGCTATCTCACATTTAAAAGGGAAGTCTCAAAAGTAAGCTTTTCTTTCTTCTTCTCTTTCTTATTTTGGTATTTTGATGATTAAAATGATGTCAGGATGTCCCATGATGTGAAACTTGTGTATCAAATGCTTATAGTTCAGATGAGCACAACATGCTACTTTTGGCATGATGCTTTGAATTTTATGAATAAATTGACTTGTTTTTGCTGTTATATGTGATTTCTACTATCAATGTGCTGGTATTGAATTTTGAAAGATACATTAGTTCTTAATTTAAAATGTGACTTTTAGGTGTTTTGGGCGATTGTGGTGGGATGAGACTGTCCCTACTGTGGTTACCCGAGCTGAACCTCACAACCAAGTGTGTGAAACTTTCATTGTCATCTATCTCTGTTTTTTAATTTCAATTTTAGATGCATTTATTAATTAATATTAATTGGCTTCAAATTCATCAATTTTGTTATCAGACCATACTCCATCCCAATCAAGATAGAGTTTTGACAATTCGTGAAAATGCTAGACTTCAGGGGTTCCCTGATTATTACAAGTTTAGCGGGCCTCTCAAAGAACGGTATTTGTGTACATGTTTTAATTTTTTTTTATTTCATTTAGAAGCTTGAACTCTTTTTTCTAGCTGCATTGTTCTTTTGCATTTTAGGTACATTCAGGTAGGCAATGCAGTCGCTGTGCCAGTTGGTCGAGCTTTGGGCTGTGCCTTAGGCCGAGCCTTCAACAAGGTCAAATCAGATGGTCCCCTATTCAGTCTTCCAGCCAGATTTTCTCTTCTAGGTCCTCAGGCTGACCAAGATGAAGTGCAAGAAGTGCAACTATGATTTGATCAATGCTGGATAATGATTTAATAATAACAGTCTTGTAACTTTTATGTTTTAGTTGTTAGTTTTGAATTAATTTGAATTGTTAGGTACTATTAATCGTGCTCATGCTCATCTCTGGTGCTTTGATGATTGTCCAACCATCCCTATTAATTTAAAGTCCAATGTTGCAATATTGAACTTGGTCTCTTCTTTAGTTATTATTCTGTGAATTAGCTGAAATTGTTAAATAAAGCTGGGTGTGTAATTCTAACCACTCAATCTCGACTTTTGTTTACAAACAATAGTTGAATAAAATCATACTAAGGCGGAGTTACATGTGCATTGCACGCTAACTTAATTGCGTATGCTTGTTTGCTGGTTAGTCGGTTTAGTCCTTTAGTGTGGCTTTCCTCATTTTATTCAGTATAAAAATTCTAAGATGTTGAGAAAATTGAGGTTTAAAATGCTTGGGACGACATTTTTATTCTGTTTTTGTTTCCATTACATATTAAGAAAAGCGTGTGGATTATACAAATCTACAGGGTCTACCTAGACCAAACTTTTTATTGTGTGGGATGCTGTCTTCCTTAATAAATTTTCCAAACTTCCTATATAGAGATATGAGCAAATTATGCCATCTAATTATACTTATTATGTGAAATTTATTGTGATTCCGCTGACAACTCCCTCTTTAATTGAATGCTGGACGTTTACTGTAGCATCATAAAAAAATGTATTGAAATCACGAGAAATATCTGACAATTTGCTTGATAATTATTCTTTGATGATTATTCTATCTTGGTTGACCCTTAATTTACTGCCCTTTAGAAGTCGTACCTTAAAAAAAACCATTTACTCAATGACTAATTATAGATTATGAAGACATCATGCTAGCATGGTATAAGTGTGCATTCAAAAAATATTTCTCGCAGATACCAGGTTCTTGCAAGATGTAGTTGATCCCTCAAGCCTATTATCTAGGAGAGAAGCTGGAATGAATGGTCATACCGATTGGTACCATGAGTTATATTGTCATGATACTGGACATGATTTGAGTGTAAACAGATACGATTTGGATAGAAAGGTGGATGCTGGTAAATGGAACTGGAAAGGAATGACAGAAAAGAGGAATTCAAAACAATTTGATTGATTTTCTTCTTGTTCTTACAAGCTCAGCTTTGCCTTTTTATAACAGAATTGAAAACTAAAAAGAATACAGTTTCACTCAAATTATACTCATAATCTACCAACCTATCAGAGCTTGCCAGCTCAGCTGATAACCACTACTTAAACTAACAGATCTCATCTATTGTCCCTAATCTTGATACAATCCTGTGGCCCAAAGATGACGCTGTTTATTAATACTTAAGTGGTCCCCATCAGTCAGCAGTGCATGCCCTAGTAACACTGTTTGCTTCTCTATTCTTCTTTTCTTGCGGCAGAGTCTCCTCTTCACTTCTTTTCCGTCTACTCCATTGACTAAGTCAATGGTCTCAACGGTCACCCCAAATCTTTGTCATAACCTGACATATACCTCGTTTGATAAATGACCAATTTGTTGACTCTCATTTTTTCTGAATGCCTGATACAAAATAATGATAAAAAAAACTTCAGGCGTGCGTGTAATGTGTAGAAAGTAGTGAGGGAATTAAACATATTTACAATTTGATATTAACTAAACCCCAACAAAAAAAAAAATAGAGGCATCATAAAAAAGAAATTAACGGCTTATATTGGATGAGGAAGATGGAGCTGAGTGGGATCCACTCAATTGATTTAGTGTTTCTTCTAATAGAATAACTAAGCATCTCTCTATTGAAAACAAGATATAATGTTAACTTTCCTTCACTACATATTCCTTAATTGTTCTCTCTACGTTGTTAGTTACCAGAACTAAAAAATTAGATTGTCGCTGTTCTTCCTCCTCAAACAGATTGTGATTTCCAGGTTTGCATTATTGCATGCCATAATTTTTATTTACTAAGCATGGAATTTATTATCACTGAATGGCAATAAAGTACAAGAGATTTAATGATTTTATTACAAAGTAATGCATTATTTGCGAGAATTATTTTGGACCAAGGTCTCATCCATCTAAAATGGGTTGATTTTTCTGCTAAATTAAATGAATTAAATAGCTAAATTAAAATGCATTGTTGTTTCTAGAAAGAATGCTGATATCATTAAAAAGTCTGAAGAAAAGTAACCACGGTCATCTTACCAAATTGCTCGACTTTTGCGACAGATCACCCGCCCCCCCCCATTTGGTGGACTGTTTCTATTCTCTCATGCTACACGTCAACGACAACAAGCTCCAGTTCGCTGTTCCAAAAATACATAAATATTGATATTGTTTGAACTAACACCGACTTTTTCATCCTTTTTTTTCTTTCATTTTCTTCCATCTCTATTTAATACTTCATAAAATCTTTATTCTGATTAATGAATTATTGGCCAGTAATTTGTTAGATCTTTTTTTTTTTTTTAAGAAAACATTGCAATATAAAATTGCATGCTGATCTTGCGTGGGGTGGTTGAGTCCTTTAACCATCCAAGCTTGATGAGGTTTGGATTAATTAATTACAAATATATTGCTGATATCATATGTTACCCCCTAGCTAGTAGCATAAAAAATGTTTCAGTTTATGACGCACTTCATTTTTCCTTGGACGGTTTATATAGGAGAAATATAGAGCTGAGTGGGTTCCACTCAAATCAATAATTCTAAAATCACTAGCTAGATTTTTTTTATTTGTTTTATAAATGAAAAAAGAATTAAGCATCTCTAATATATGTATATACTATTCATTCATAATTATAGCTCCATCATTAATTCGATATTTTCCAGAAAAGGAAAAATAAAAGTGGCGATATTAACTTTTCAGTATGAATAGAGAAGAATAATGTCAGGTGTTAATACTGAACAAATGGCAGTTGAGTTAGTTGAATCAAAGAACAGAACAGAAGGAGCTAACGCCGTGATCGAAGGGGTAAAATAATCGGAGGGGACCACCTCATTTAACTAACAGACGTTACACTTGCTGTCGTGGGATTTTGCTAAAATTCGTGCTTTCGTTATGTTTTTTTTTGTTGTAGCTGACGTGTCTAATTGTAATTGGTACGTAGAAAAAGCGTAGAAGTTGGACAGTAAATAGAGAGATATTATTTTAATTCTTTTTTATTAATGTAATAGGAGTTGCAGTGTAACTCTTTACGCTAAAAATTAATAAAAATTGTGATTCTTTCATTTATCTTCCAATTGTTTTCTCCTAATTATCTCTGTCTTCTTAATTACACTCCATTAATACTGAATGCTCTCTATTTTTTTACCTAATTAAACTGTTTAAAATTGAAGCGTATCAAATAATGCATATTGAGTGAAATGTCATCTGTTCGAAACTTGAGTCGGAATCTTTCATAGACATTTAAATTAAAAAAAAGTTGAAAAGTTTTACCCGATTTATCTTAAAAAACTTTTTCGGTATGAATAAACTCAAATGCAGACCCTGAAGGCTGAAAATACACCGACATATAAAGAAAGATGATAGTTTTGTTTTTCTTCTTTTACATTTTGTGTAATTTTGTGCACATTACACGTTTCAACGTTCTGTATATGATGAATGTTTAAATTAACGGAGAGTTATTATCACATCATTGATTTGAAGTTCTGAACTAATATTTGATAATCAGAGTGCCTAGAAATTGGTCAAACATATATATGTCCATGCGGATCGGGTCACAATTGAGTCCCACGTGGCGGTGGATCGGATTCAACAAAATAGAATTTGGATTCTCCTAACCGACCGTACAGTCTGTTATCCTTTTAGTTGCTTCAGATTATTATTAAACTCTAAAAAGCTTACAACAAATAGAGATGGGTCCCAAATATGGTACCCTTAAATTAATTGCATTTAAGTCATTAAGTGGGTCGCTGTGTGCATAGTCATGAGGAGGGGTCTGATTTCCTTGATGTTCTCATACTGAAAAGTATAACTCACCTGTTTAGCGATAAAAGTCTTCAATAATTTAAAAAATAAATCACCAATTTCAGAGACTCCTAAGTTTTTGGTAGCGAGTCATCCATTTGAGATAAAGTACCTAATATAGTTGTCAATATAGTTTTTTTTTTTTTTATTAATGATCAAAATTTAGGTTCTGATATTTTTTTGGCAGCACATATATTAGTGAGCTATGTAATTATTGATAGTTTTGACATTTCATTATATAAAGTTTTGCACAAAAAAGTGAATTTTGGATTATTCAATTCAGGAGTAACGTAAATAAATTATATTGTGATGGAGCAAAGCTTGACTCCTGTAGAAGTCATACAAAAAATAAAATTTGTTTAGAATATAATTTTGAGCTAAACGGACGAACTCTGGACCTAGATTAGTTTGCACTTGGATTTTCTTAAGATTGTCAATATTTGAAATTATATAATTAGGCTATATATATATTAATAGTTAGGCTATATTTTGTTAGACGAGTTCAATGGTTTCTAAGTTATTAAGGTAAACTATTTTGTTAGACGTGCATTAGTGAAAATTTTGTGGCACTGTAATTAATAGAATTGTCAAATTTAACTCGACAACTGAAACCTCAAACCTCCTCTGTTTTTCCCCCCCTTTTTTTAAGGGTGGCTGGAGTACTTTTCTTCTTTTTTCATACGTTTTTTAATCATTTCTTTTTTTCAATATCCGACATGTTTAAATCAATGACTGACAATTATAGAGGCATGCACCTCGAGGTACAAATAAAATATTCTACTTAAATAAATTAATTTTATATATAGTAAACTAAAAAAAATGATCTAGACAATAAATGAAGAAATATCATTTAAGGGTACATTTTAATGTACTTATAGCACCTACCACCAATCGCCAGGCCAGGTAGCTAGCTTGATCAATGCAGCAAAATCAATACGTAACCAAAAACTTCTTACAATATAGATGATAAATTTAAAAATTAAAAATAAAATGAAGAAAACAACATGTAACATTTAAGTATAACAACCTAAAAAGCGGATGCATAAAACAGAACATCTTTGCACCATCCACACTAAATTACTAAAAACAGAACGTTGTGACCTCTATATAACTCTCCAAGGATTACTAAGCAGCTCGGAGCTCTCTGACATCCTAATCCTAAAATGACAAACAATAAGTTTGGAACCATAACTGTATTTATTTTGGGAGCTCTTAATCTGATTGCAGCCGACGATTCGTTTGTAAGGATCCGGAGCACCCAATTCATCCTAGATAGTCGTCCGTTTCTCTTCAATGGCTTCAATTCCTATTGGCTGATGAACATGGCAGCAGGTTCCGAATATAACAGGACAAAGGTGGTAGATGTACTCAGTGAGGCAGCTGCTAATGGCTTAACTGTGTGCCGAAGTTGGGCTTTCGCCGATGGCGGTGATAGGGCACTTCAATTATCACCTGGTGTATATGATGAACATGTATTTCAGGTGATGGTCTATCAAATATGTACTTAAATTTTGCATATTTCATCAGGCATAGATGTCCTTTCATTGCTCTGAAGAGAAGAAAGCAAAACATTGTTCATCTTTTTCCTTTGTTTCTCTATCATGGAAATACAATAAAGATAGGAATATATCTCTATCTAGCTTGTGGTGCATTTAGTTGTAAGTTTTAGGAAGACAAATATAAGCTCTTTGGTTTACTACAAATACACGACTGCTAGATTATAGCAGCTTGAATAGTGCTGGTTTCCTTTGGTATCCATTGAATATCATGAAACTAGCAATTGTGTTGACCAAGCATTATAGTATCATTACTTTGTTGCTTTAGTTTATTATCTAATCACAATATCGTCATAATTCATAAGCATTTATGTTCATGATTTGCACATGTGTTGACCATATTTTAGTTAGTACTTGCTCCAGGTCATCTGAATAATTGTTACCAAACAGAAGAATCTAAGCATACTTTTCAATTCATCCAAAATATAGCTTTCCGTCTGTCATCTCAAATATTGGCATAAAGGTCCATTCTCTGAAGAGAATAAAACATTTTTCATTTTTTTTCCCTTTGTTTCTCTTCATGGCATAAATTACCTAGCTATATATCTACCTAACATGCGGGTGCATTTATTCGTAAGTTTTAGGAAGAGAAATCTAAGCTCTTTGGCAAATATTTCGTTTGGTACTTCAGTACATATGTTATGTAATTAGGGGCCCGGACTTAATTTCGTTTTCATCAGACGTGTTTCTTACAATATCTAGTTGCAAAAGAAATGACGTGTGAACTATTATGACATTATCTGCCCTTAGATGATTCGTTACTGCATATTAAAGTTTTTTTTATTTTCCTTCTTTTTCGGAGGTTGGTTGGCGAGTCATAAAAGGTTTTATTTTTTAAAAGAAAATATTCTTCGTTAATTAGCTAGTTTAGTCCTCCACGGACCTTCTCTGGTCAATACCGACATGAAATTGACAAATTCAATAAATACCAATCAGTACAAAGATTGATGACTTGGTCCTTACAATGTGTAGATACTAGATATAATATTCGGAGAGCAATACGAATGAGAATATTGACATATTATTTGAAAGTATTATTAGCCACAAAACAATATGAAAATGATTGGCAGCTAGAAGACACGTTTTACATGTCAACACAAAAATTGAAAAGGACACATAATTTATGCAGTAATATAGTTTATCCATATAATTTAGGAAACTTTAATACAATTAATTAATCCTATCTGACGAAAGCAATCATCATATCAATCATATATGTGTGCCAACCTGTGTCAACATTTCGTGAAAACCCAATTCAGGGACAGGATGTGACATGGTAGCAAAATAGGAGACTCTATATCTTGACAGCATGACAAGTTTTATAGCATATAGAATTATCAAACTCGGCATATTTTCAAAATATTTCAAAATTCTTGTTTCTTCTTCCAACTTAGGTTTGATAACCAATCTGAAGCCCTCAATAATTGTATCTACAATATATATTTGTGCTATCCAGTCTGATTATATTAGTATACGATATGCATAAAATCAAAACAGGCACTAGATTATGTGATCTCAGAGGCAAAAAATCAAGGCATCCGCTTGATATTGAGCCTGGTAAACAATTTTAAAGATTTTGGAGGGAGAGCACAGTATGTCAAGTGGGCCCAACAGGCAGGTGCTTTGGTAAACAATACAGATGATTTTTATACGAATGAATTAGTGAAGCAGTACTACAAAGACCATATCAAGGTAATTGCCAGTTGTTTTTTTAATCTCCTTTGTGTTACTAAGCATGTAGTTATCCACACGTACGGCAATATTATTATTTTTTTTTTTAAAAAAATAAATAAGATAGGGGTGGCATACAGACATAGTATGATTTTTTATTAATAATATTGGACTAATTCGTTGTTTCAATGTTTGACTTTATGTAGAGGGTGCTAACAAGGATAAATAGTATAACACAAATGGCATATAGAGATGACCCTACGATCATGGCATGGGAGTTGATAAATGAGCCTCGCTGTGCTTCTGATCCTTCTGGCAAAACTGTCCATGTTAGTAAATTTTACGTTTTCAAGTATATTTTCCTAATTTTTAGTTTAATTATTACATTCAAATTGTAGAAAAACAACCGTGTGATATTGAACATATAATGCTGTACTTAAAAAAATAATAATAATAAAGGAAAGAAAGGCATGTTGTTTGAAACGAGCTGGTATTGTTCTGATATTCAGACCCATGCATTAAATGCGTTGAATAATTTTATTGAATTTCAAATCTTATATTATTATTTAATTTTTGATAATTTAGTTGGACCATGCATATATACCAACATATATATTTAATATAGTATTGATGAATTTTTCTTGACCGACCAAAATCAAACAACAAGACCCACATATGCTAAATGTATCATCATATAACTCCGCATCAAATATAAATTTGTTTTAACAGACTTGGGTTCAAGAGATGGCAAATTACACAAAATCAATTGATGAGAAGCACCTACTAGAGGTAGGAATGGAAGGCTTCTACGGTTACTCTAACCAATACAATCCTCCTGGGTTCAACCGAATTGGAACAGATTACATCAGAACCAATCTCATCAAAGAAATAGATTTTGCAACAATACATGCATATCCGGATTTATGGTAAATATTTTTTGTTTTTTACAATTACTTACCCTCACTTGTAAGTTATCTTCAATCTTCCCATTTTTTTTTTCGAAGTACACTCATAAACATTTTTTCCCAGAAACTCGATCAGAATGAATTGAACATACAATAGGATACACAGATATGGGACAAAGTACTTTTGCAAATTCGCAAGAACTAGATCATTTAAAAATACTATAGTACATACATATTATCCAGAAATGTCCCAGAAAGTTCTATATCTGAGCAAGCACCCAAGAGAACGTACTATTTCTTCTTTCGAGTTATGGTGGCGTTGCTATAGGTTAATTAGAATTAGAGAGAATTAAAAGCATGATACATGTAAACGTGCATTGCATGAATATGTAAGATAATTAATTTGGAACTGTTTTGCATTTTGTTTTACTTATAGTAGCCAGCAAAAATAATAATTTTGTTTTACACAGAATAATGTAATTAAAAAAAATAAGTTGATGGTTATATTCATTATTTTACAAGGCTGTCTGGCAAGAGCGAGGAGATTCAAAAAGACTTCGTGCAGCAATGGATATGGAATCACTTACTCGTCTCTACAAAAATACTACAAAAACCCTTAGTTTTTACCGAGTTTGGAAAATCCGGCAAAGACCCTGGTTTCACCGAGTCAAACCGTGACACATTTCTTGAAGCCATTTACAATACAATCTACAACCTCGCAAGGACAAGCAATGGGACCTTGGCTGGCGGTCTCATATGGCAGCTATTAGCCGAAGGAATGGATTCTTACTCGGACGGGTACGATATTGTGCTTACTCAAGCACTATCCATAGCTAAAATTATTTCCAATCAATCATATGCGATGTCAGAATTGGCAAACGCCCTAAATTGAATAGATGTCGGCTGTTAGGAAAAGGATTAGTGTAGTATGCTATGAGTCTTGGAAATTTTTTTTAGGCCGGGATTATAGAAGAGTAAATTTTGACATCAACAATAAACGACGGAAATGCGACTTTTTTTAGCATTTCCCAATTTTTGAGAATAATAGAAGGTCACTCAATATTTCTCCAGAAGCCTATACAGGAATTGCTAGGAATTAGTTTAGGAAAACATAGCTATTGTTTTGTTATTTTTTTTTTATAATACAATACTTGTAATATAAATAGGAAAAAAAACCAATATAGTTTGAGGTATATTTTTTAATTATTTTGTTATATTTAGGCCATTGAAAGGGGAATTTCTTTTTTTTTTTTTTTCACTTCTGAGGCTTGAACTTGAAGTTCTGTATCACAAAAATATTAATTAATGATAGTTGTGCGGTCTGGCCGAAGAAATAGCCATTAATCAATATATAGACCTATCAGCTCGGTTTCTGAAATCATAAAATATATTTCATGGTTACCAAAAAACATTTGGGGTTGGTCAACGCCGTAGCCAATCAGAGAGTATATAGAATGCATGAACAAGTACTTTATGAATTGAACATCCTTCCCCATGATTATGTTGATTATATATAAACATGTGACGGGTTCTTATTTCTTTTCTTATCACAATTTAGTCCCTGGATTTATAGAATCTCCGTACAGACAGTTTGTTGTGAAAAGAACAAGCTGAAAAAAGGCTGCAGCCATATATAATGATAATAAAACAGAGGGCTTAAGTAGAAATATCATTATTCAGGGAAAATTTTGGTTGAATTTGGTCTACTTTTCTTGTGGTACAAATCTCCCAATTATCTTGTCTTGTTTACTTTTAGTAATCTGCAAGTCATTCTCCATGCATAAAATAAAAAAATTGAAGTTCTCTGTGTATGTGTTTCTGTGTGCATGGGGGAAAGGGGAAGGAGATCTCAATGAATACATAAGAGCAATTTGGGCTTAATTCTATCTGCACAGAATCCAATTTGAACAACTTGTGTTTAATAAGCAACTTTAAATGAATCTCAGTCTCATTATTTTAGAAGTTTAATTGATTGCATATGTATATACTTGTAATCCAAATAATGTAATCCCCAAAACCAGCATCAGCTATATACATCCAGCTTAGTCTAGCTACGTCCCCATTAAATGCTAGCACATGTCAGATGAATCATGAAATAGCCACAAAATTTAAAAGAATATCATTTAGCATGTACATTGCGTAACTACTTTCATTATTTCCTAGCTCATGCATCAAGTCATGAATGCTATGTGTCAAATCTCAATATCACATCTCCAACGGATTTGGATCCATACGCATCACTCAAGTGGTCAACAATCGCTAAATGTAATTTTAAGTATCATCCAATATGCACACTAACCTAATTGATTGATTCTAGAATCTAATGTTATTATTCATTTTTTATTTATATATTGTATTGCAGTAGTACTATTTTTTCCCCTTATTGTATGGTTTTCTTTTCCTCTTCAGTCATCTCTAGACCAGAGCGCTTCTTTGTAACTCTGTATCCCTTAATTAATTGGTTGATGCACTTGAAGGGTATGAATTTCATAACTTCCTAAATCCAATCATCGATCACTAATTAAGATAACCTCTCTACCGTGTTCATTACTGTTATAATTCAAACATCATGTCTACATTTTAATCATGATATCGTCAAATCAGAATTGGATAGTTAATTCAGATCATGTAAGGAAAAAAATCCCCAAAACCCCACTAAGAAATCAAGGTCCAATCTGAGAAGTTTGATTTTAATTAGACAGTCTACAAAAATTTATAATAGCGGAGTGATATCACTTTTATGGTTTATGGTACCAGATGTGGACATAAATTTCGCACAATAGTATACATTATAACACAAATGAAGACTGATGTGGTGCCATTACTACCTTAGATTGATTACTTGTCACACCCCGAACCAAGCCATAATCCGAGATGGACAACCCCGCCACGTGTATACAATCTACTGTACACACGTAAGGCTAATAAACAGTGTAACAAGAAGCAAATGATCACAAATAAAATCACATAATGAGGCATAATTTGTTCATACAACAAAAGGACTGGTAATATTCACAATTCAAAATTTCCAGTCAAAAGATAAACAAACTACTAATAATTCACAACATAAAACTATTCCAGCTTGGCTTGGTCTTCAGATAAAACCTCCACTGCTATATCTGCCAAACCTGAACCTGTCTCCACAAATCAAAGTATTGTGGGGTGAGTACATTAATACTCAGTGTGGTGATAGAGTGAGCCTACGGTTCTGGTTAACTCTAGCTAGAACTAAACCATACTTACACACTTCTAGTTCCTATAATGCAATTTCTAAATGTAAGTTTAATGAAATGATAAAATAGTTCTACAAGTCATGACATGCAAAAATAAATTTGAAAAGTATCTGGAGAAGCGGAGAATAATACTAGTATAATCATATACGGTGAGTAAATATATCAATACGAGAGTCAAGCACCCGCACTCAACAGTCAAGTCATAAATCACATAACAAATCCATAATCAAACTCACAAATCCCAATATGACATGAACCGTACCAACAGATCTACCTAACTCAGCTCTGCTCGATAACTCAACCCTGCCCCTATTCCCACATCCCCGCTAAAGGAGTGGGCAGTAAAACACGGTACCGGTAAACTGACTCATGGGGATCGAGAGGTAGTCTGATATAATGGCACACTCAGCTCTTAGTTCAAGTCAAGTCAAAGGATAATATAATACAATAAACAATACAAATAACCATCAAGTGACCGCAGTACCGCCTGACGGTCGGTCTGCTGAGTGTTCATCAGAAACGCGTTGCCCACGATCTCTATCATAAGGAGACCACCGGCAATGGCTTGGGTGCAATCTCCCGATAATGGAAACCCCAGGCAAAACGAACTTATCACACTCGGTCTCGCTATCCTGATCCGTACCAAATGCATGTGTTGATTAGGGGTACTTTTTAGTTCATTAATCACATTATTTTTAATATGCAATGCATATCCTATAAGTGCAATCTAGTTTTGAGTTAATGACATGTGCTTAACTGTTTACTTAATGTTAATGACATGATATGCACACAATTAATTATTGATCTAATTGCTAACTAAAGATTAAACAAAACCTAAGGCATCCACACCTGGAAAAGCCGAAGACGGTGAGTCTACTCTACCGAAAAGTCGGTGAAGTCCTGCTCCGCGTCACCACCCTCGAACTCGGGGTAGTACTCGTCTACAGGTCCGGAGAACTCCTGCTGCTCACCTGACGGAAAACTAACTAGTCAGAACGGAAACTCAAAACTAACGATCACTAAATTATCCCTCAATTGGATTCAGGTTTGAGCTACTAAGTTAAAGGATTTAGATTTCTTAAAGGAGACTCGGTATTAAAATATATAGTTATAATTAAAGAAATATTTTGGTAAAATTTTGGTAGAGTTCCCTTTATAAAATAGGTGTGAAGAAAGACGTTTTGACGGAATCCTACAGTTCTATTCTACTCGTTCAAGTCGTGAAAATATTTCATTTGATTTTAGAAAATCGTTTGATAAGTTTTAGTTATAGCTTTTAATAGTGTTTTGCTCAAGTATGAAATATTTATATTTATATATCTTTTCAAATTAAAGAAACTCAATAAACATATACAAATAGAAAGTACAGAAATGAAACACAAATGTGATAATGTAAAATAGAAGTAGTGTTAATTATAAATAATAAAGTTAGCAAATAATATAAATATTAATGTGTTGATATTTTAATGTGTTGGTGTTTTAATGTGTTCGGGATCATATGAGTCCAGATTGGTGTTTCCATTGTATCTGTATTTTTGAAATATTTCTGGACGATTTAGAATCATCTCCCGTCTTTAAGTTTACGTATTAATCCGATTTATTTAGGCAACAAATATTTTTCGGGTCCAAAACCTTATTCTCGGTCCACTTAGCTAACATCAAATATTTCATTTTAATTTCCACTTTTTAAGTTAACTTTAAAATTAACTTAATTAATCAAGCCCACATTTATTTAATTTTCGGACCTGGCCCAGTCCAGAAAATATAAGTCCAAAAGAAGGAGAAAAGGCTCGGTTAGTTGAGCCTACACAACAGAAAATAAAGAGGGGCAGAAAGACAGGCCCGACAGGCCCAGAACGAAAAAGAGCCCACATGAGGGTTAGTGGGTTTCGGGGATCAAATCCGAACCCAACAGAGAAACAAGCCCGACCCACAAACAAAAACTTACAGAAAGGACCCCAGATTAATTCTATTTACCTAAAACTTTCACTAAACACCCTAGTAACAGATTTATTTAGAAAGAAGACCTAAACCAGTTCAAAAATGTTTACAAACAAGTCCAAAACTCGGAAAACTTTACAAACAGGTCCCTGACAGTACTCAGAGGTGTACCAGTATGCCACAGAGAGGTACCACGACTGGTACCAAGCCTGAACCAGCTTGATAACCAAGTCGAAAGCATTACACAACCCAGAAACAACCTGCACAACAAGCATTTAGCTTAACTACAGCTATACAACTACTTGACATACTCAAATAACCAGGAATTAACCTAAACAACAAGCACAGAACATCGACTGACCTTAACCAAGTACTTGCAACCACCAAAACAGATTAAACATGAGTGATGTAGCCTAAATCCTCAAGTACTAACACCCTAAATTAAAATCCACAACTACACAAGACATAAAGGCAAGTAGCATAAAGACTAGCCTTGATCTAACATTTACAACAACAAGACAGATTCAGACAAGGGTGATATAGCCTATATTAGCCAGCACAAGCATCTAAAAGATGACAGGAGAACTAATAACCCCAAATTAAGCATCTACAGCTCCAATTGAAATAACATCAAGCATATCTAACCTAACACAGTTCAAAGCGACATCCAAAGTTTCAATCGAGTCAACACAGTAAGCAATAGTCAAGAATCAAGCCTAAAGCCAACACAGTTCAAACTGAGGCAATGCACACTCTCAAATAACAAGCACAACGATCACAATATCAGTTCAATTGAGTGCACACCTCAGACACCAAGCAAGCACAGCATCAAATAAAGGAAGAGAGAAAGAGGGTACCAAACCGAGATTGAAAGCAAAGGAGAAGAGAAGTCGAGGCCAGCTACTGCTTGCAGCCGTCAAGCCGCCACCAGTACCAGCTACCAGCCGCCGTAGCCATGGTTGCTCAGTCCAGAGAAGAGAAGACAAGGTAGAGAGTGAGAAAGGAGTTAGGCTTTAGTTGTGGCTCGGATTGGAGAAGAGAGAAGTGGGGAGAATGAGAAGGTGAGTGTGAGACAGTAGGGGGTAACAGTGATCGGAGGTGAAGGGAGAGGGGTCTCGGTTGAGCTTGAGTGAAAGAAAATGGCGGAGAGAGGAATGGCTTTGAGGGGCTGTGTGAGGGAGAGACGAAGACGAAAGGTGAATAAAAGGAGAGGAAGGAGGGGCCAAAATGGGTGGTTTCGCAGAGAGAGGCAGGCGGAGAGGAGACCGAACCCGCCTGGTTTCTCTCCGTCGCAGAGGAGTGTCAGAAGGCGTGGGGGTCTCGGACGCGAAATGAAGGAGGAGGGGCGGAAAACTCGAGTGAAGAAGGGGCCTCGCGTCCGGGGATCCGCTGTGGCCAAAAATGGTGTGGCCATCAGTGTGTCAACAGAAAGGAGAGATCCAAAGGTTGAGAAAAATTCTAGAGTTTTAGGTAATCGATCGGACGGCCAGAAATCCAGATAAATTCAAAGTTAATTCTGTTAATTAGTTTCTATAATTTTTATCTAATAGATTTTTGAATAATTAGCATTTTAAAATTGAAGTTTTTATTTGTTTGCTTGAAGTTTTAATTTTAATTACTCATTTTCAAATTAACAAAGATTTATTAAATTACGGGTTTTTACATTACTCAAGTTCAATCCTAGTCCATTATCTAAAACGGATGTTGCTTGTGAACTCAATATCACCTCAATAAATAATTAAATTAATTAATTAAGATCTATCTCAATAATCTAGCTATCATCTAATATAAGTCTAGCATCATCTGAGTTAAATCAGAGAAATCTCACTTATCAATGTCTTGAGTAATCTTCAATCACAATTTGTTTGTTGGTTTCAGTCCAGCAACAATACTAATTCCGTCTTAATTATAAAACTTAGGAATACTATAATAATCCGGTAATTGGCGCCATTTGCACATTTAAAAAAAAATTAGCCAGATGCTCTCTAACCAAGACCCCAATATACTCAACCCACTAATGAATGCATTCTCCTATATAAAGCACAGTTGAGCAGTTAACTAGGTGCCCAATTCCCTTTCAGGCCAAAATCAAACTCTTATGGCAACAATCAATTCTTTGTTTCTTGCCTTTCTTTTACTTCACCTTGCAATTCATCATAGTGTCCCTGTTGAAGGCCACCCGAATTATTCCGATGCATTGGCCAAATCAATATTGTTTTTTCAGGGTCAGAGATCTGGCAAGCTCCCACCAGATCAGACTATGACATGGCGATCCGACTCTGGTCTATCCGATGGCTTAACGGCCAATGTAAAAAATCAGATATTTTGCTACTTCTAAAATTTTGATTTAGCTAAGGTTACCACCATAATTTTGGCTTTAATATCAGAAATGCATTTCAGTTTTTTGAATACATTTTGCTGGATCACTCCCGCCAACTGATTGATTCAACAGGTTGTGTACATAATATTTTACATTTAGATAAGAGTCAAAGAATGTCCCACTTCTAGTCTTCCTTTTTTGGATTCACTTCAGATGTATTGTTGCAAGAGTACATTAAAGCTTCAACAAATACATTATGCCTTGAAAAATGAAAAAAAAAAAAATACAAGAAACATGAAGGCCAAAAGAAAACGTCCAACGACTAACTTGCTATTCCAACATATCTCAAACTCAAAACGCACAGGTGGATCTCACAGGTGGGTACTACGATGCCGGCGACAATGTAAAATTCGGCTTTCCCATGGCATTTACCACAACCATGCTTGCTTGGAGTATCCTTGAATTTGGCGGCAAAGACAGCATGTCGGGCCAGTTATCAGAGGCAAGAGCTGCACTTAAATGGGCTTCAGACTATCTGCTCAAGGCTGCCACTCAAACTCGTGGCAAATTGTATGTCGGTGTGGGGGACCCAAATTCTGACCATTCGTGTTGGGAGAGGCCGGAGGACATGGACACACCACGGCCTGTGTTCTCTGTCTCGCCAACTAATCCTGGATCAGATGTAGCAGGTGAAACTGCGGCGGCACTAGCAGCCTCTGCACTTGTGCTCCAGTCGCTAAATCGGACGTACGCTCGGAAGCTCTTAGTGGCAGCAAATGACGTGATGTCTTTTGCAATGCAGTATAGGGGAAAGTATAGTGACTCTGTATGGACTGCTTGCCCCTATTACTGCTCTTACTCTGGTTACATGGTATGTGATATATACTATATCAGTATGTAATTATTTATATCATATATGTACTTAATTTGCTCAGTGCATTGCATTCATGAGCCAATAAGCAACGCAATTACCTTTTCATGAAAAAAACTAGACTACCTAGTGTATGTAAAAGAACATGAAAAAACCTTTCTTACATAGTTACATAATAATTTGTCTTAGTCTGAATACTCATGTTATGCATGAATATGGTTGGTAACTAAAGTATATTTAAGAGCTATGTAAATTAGAAATTTTCAGAATTTCTATGTTTTTTTAATTTCGATGCTCGTAATTTTTTTTTTTTCAGGATGAGCTCCTATGGGGGGCTGCATGGCTACACAAAGCAACCAAAAACGCAACTTACTTGAATTTTATAAATTCTTTGGGTGCAAATGATATTACAGACATCTTCAGCTGGGATAACAAATTTGCTGGCGCAAGGGTCCTTCTCGCAAGGGTAAGAACACAAAAAAAAAAAAAAAACAAAAACAAAAACAAAAACAAAAAAATAATAAAAAAAACTAAGGCAAATTCTGCAATGGACTGAATTTTTAACCGGGCTTAAATCTGGATCGTTCATTTAATATTATGAACATATTTGGTTGATCAGGATTCAAGCTTGGTTTAAAATTTCAGTCCACCACATAATTACCCAAAAACTAAAATAAAGAGTAAAGGTTAATTTGAGAAGGAAGAAGTAAATATAAAAAAAAAAAGAATTAACTGTGCAATTTCGCAACCCTAATTAAGTACTTTATTCTGTTTAATTCTTTCAGAAAACATTAGTGGACAAAGACAACTCCTTTGATCCCTTTAGATTTCAAGCAGAGGATTTTCTTTGCAGAATCCTTCCCAACTCACCTTCTAAAACAACACAGTATACTCCAGGTAGTTATTAAATATTACATATATTAAAATTATAAAATGGTCTGTTCATTTTCAGTAATTTTTTAAATAAATTTGTCTGTGCTTTACATTTTACAACTGAATTGTACAGGGGGTCTGATATTCAAATTAAGCTCTGCAAATCTTCAATATGTGACCTCTATTACCTTCTTGCTCAATACTTACGCCAAATACATGGCTTCTTCCGGCCATACATTTTCTTGCCAGAATGTACTCATCACATCAAGCACCCTCAGAGCTCTTGCCAAAAAACAGGTTGCTATAAATGCCATGCTCATGTTTCCAGAAGGTTCATAATTCACAATTTCCAAAATAAATTAATTTATAACAACTCATTAGTAATTAAGATTTAGAACCATTATTGGAAATTAACTATTTTATTTCGATATTTTCAAACCTCATATATTGAAATGTCATGAATTTGTATTTCTTTTTTTATTCTTCTTTTCAAAAGCAGAGATTTCTGAAATATTGTAATAAACCTCGTTTTTATAATCAATGTCAATTTTTTTAAAGCGTTTAATGTTTTTAAATGTTATTTATATGTTTGTGCTAAAATTATTCTATTGCAACAAACAATTTTCAGGTTGACTATATTTTAGGACAAAACCCTCTAGGCATATCATACATGGTAGGATTTGGGACATCTTACCCCAAAAAGGTGCACCACAGGGGTTCTTCACTTCCCTCCATAGCAAGTCATCCCAACCATATTGGCTGCAACGATGGTTTTCAATACTTCTTTTCAGGAAACCCTAACCCCAATTTACTCACTGGTGCCGTCGTCGGCGGGCCCGACCAAAATGATGCATTCTCTGACAGTCGGACCGATTATAACCACTTGGAGCCGGCAATTTACATCAATGCACCTCTTGTTGGATCTCTTGCCTACTTGGCTGGAAGATATGGAAGTGGATGATAATTTTAGTAAAAGTATTGGACTAAGTTTTAAATTTTTAAGGGCTTCCTTTAAAATTGTGTGCTTTGGGCGTCCAATTAAGAGTAGTTAACTAATAATTGATTCTTGTGGCGAATTTAAAATGTAGGAAGTTGAAGCCTTTATTTTATGGTATAATTCATTACCAACTAATGCAATTGGTAATTTGATAGCCCTTGTACTTCAGGAACTTAAACTCAAGTGCCGTGTTAGATAAAAGTTTTTTTTTTAGATGGCTTTCTGTTTTTCTTTTTCTTGTTCCCTGACTGATAGTCGCCGTCAGAATTGAAATCAAGCAACAGAGTATATTCTACTTGGCTTCTTCAAAATAAATGAAAGGAAGGGAATATTCTAGGAAGATGAGATATATTCTTCTTTTAATTTTTGGTTCAATACTCAATAATTAAGTTTGGAAGGAAGAATTCCACTGGCTCATAAATTAAATATTCATATTTTAAAGTAAAGTAGCTTTTGCTGTTTTGTAAATACGGCATTAAATATTAAACAATTTAATTTAACTACTAATTAATGTCATGGTGAACCAAATGATACGTATTTCTATTATTTTTTTACTGCAAGTAGCACTAACACATATTCAATTCTATTTTTATCTCTGAGTCAAATAGAAGTTCATTGATTTTACTTATGATCAGAATATTTGTGCTTACAAAAATTATTTTGTTCTTTGTTTTTTTTTTTTTTTTTCAATTTTCACATCAGCCCTTGTTTGTGGCAATTTTGGGCTTTTTGAGTTTTAGACCTAATTCTTGTGGTTTCAACTATTAATAACTAAACATAATTATTCAACAACCAAAATTCAACTTTTTGAAAGGCTGTATCCAAAAATTATTACAGATTTGTCCGGACATTAATAACTAATAAACTGCCAATCCTGAAAAATCAACGTTTTACACTTTTACTCCAGGACCATCCAATAAAACCAGCTCAATTGGAGAGGATCCAACACCCTAAAGTGATTATCCTCTAGATCATAAAATAATCAACCAAAACCAAAACCAACAACAGTAGTTCTGTACCCAAGGAAGAGAGTCAGAGAAAGAGAGGAAGAACCTCAATTTAATATTTCTCAATTTATCTCCTTTCGTCCCTTCCCAAGAGTTCCCTGCCCATCCCTAATTCAAGCATTCAATTAACAAACATGGTCTCTTCAAAATCTCTTCTACCTCTCCATCTCATTCTCTCCATTGCAATCATAGTCTCCATAGCAGCATCAGCTCCTGAAGTGCTCCGGAAAGCCGGGTACAGATTCCCGACGGCCTATGAGGTGCTCCAGCATCTCAATTTCCCTGTTGGGATCCTCCCGCTTGGCGTTGAGAGCTACTTGCTCACACCCGAAGGCTCCTTCGAGGTCTTCTTAGGCGGCACTTGCGAGTTCAAGGTCGCCGACAAGTATCTGCTCAAGTATGCATTGGATTATTATCTGTCATTTATATTTCTCCTCTTCTTATATTGCTGTTGCTGATTTTGTTAATGGTTTGATTGGACCAAGTTCAATTGATGAACGATGCTGTAATTGATGTTAGGTGATTACTTAGAAAACAAGTAATAATTTAAGAGATGGATGGTAATTTTAGAATGGTCCTGAATCCTATTGCTATGATAATTACCAAAATTAGGGGGTCTAGAAAGTGACCCAAATCCAAATTGAGTATGATATGATATATATATTAATAAAATCAAGGGATAATAAAGCTTGCTTATTTTTATCTTTGTCAAGGTACAAGAGAACAATTAAAGGAACAGTGCAAAATGACACTGTGACCGACCTCAAGGGTGTCAGTGTCAGGGTCCTGCTTGTGTGGATCCCAATTACAGGTGTGCATAACAGTGGAGATGAGCTGACTTTATATATTGGCCCGATATCAAAGTCTTTTCCTATATCGGACTTCAACGAGAGCCCACACTGCCGTTGCGGATCTGAATGTGCAAACCGGGTGCTAGCAGATTCTTTGGTTTTGCTGGATTAGAGTAATTTAGTGGGTTTTAGCTACCACATTTGGAGAATTACATGTACATTGAACTAGTGATGGAATTAGATTGTTTTATTATGAAGATCTGATACTTTCTTGTTGATTAGGAGGGTGTAACAGATTCGTTTGTCAGAACTCAGAAGGAAAGAATCACAGAATTTGGACTTTTTTTTACTTTTCCCCTTCATTGCCTTCTTATTTTTTGCTCTTATAATGCGCTTAATTTTGATACTTTGAGTTGATGAGAAGTATGTATCACGCATCTTTGATGCGAATACCATCAGCAAAGTACATGCTGCGTCTAAATTAAAAGTTAGGTTGATTTGGCATATGTGACAGGAAAAAATTCTCTTAGGCATTTCATCAAACAGTTGACGAGCGCCGCTCAATCTGTAATTACAGGCGATATCAGGCTTTCTCAGCTCATGATGCCATGAAAGCTGCGTTCATGCTTTTTTGGTTTTTGTAGAAAACCTTGTGATCCATCAGTATTGGAAATTTACCTGACTTAAAAGTGGTGAAGCCGGATTAGATGCTATTAATTGCGTTTAAATGTATGAGAAAAGAAGAACGTAGATTAATTAAGAGTAGAATAGAATTTGGTGGACAATAAAATTTATTTGTGGGTTTAAATTATTGTTTGATGGTGTGTTGAGAACAGATATGGAGAAAATTTAATATAATAATAATTATTTCTATATTTTTTGAAAAATTATAGTCAAATACATCTTTTTTTAATCCATTGTTTCTTCAAAATAATGATTAACGACAATGATGATGATGATGATAATCATAATAATAATGCTAATACTTAATAGTAATATTAATAAATAATATATTCCTGAATACTTCCTAGATATTTCTCTGTCCTCGCATTATCTCTTTTTAGGTTTCGTTAGAATAGAGAAGAAAGTATGAAATGCTGCATTCATGAAGAGCTTCTCTCTTTCTTCTCTATCAACGGTGCATGTGCATCCAAGTAAGAGACTCTCAACAAGTTGAAATCAATTTGAACACAGAATTCGAGTTCCATACGAGCTTTTTTTTTTTTTTTTAAAGGCACAAATTCTGCAATCGATTGAGATTTTTATATGGATACAAACTATTCTTTCAAAATTAGCTTAAATTTTTTGTTCAACACTGAACTAGGACGGCTGTAGTTTTTATTAAATATTTAATTTTTTAAAAATAAACAAAGTACAAATTATGATATACAAAAATTATAAATTTAGTTGATGTCGAACTTATTTTTAGTTGTGAAAACAACAAAGGAACAAAAAATGAAAACGCCGTCCGTGGGGATCGAACCCACGACCACGTGGTTAAAAGCCACGCGCTCTACCACTGAGCTAGGACGGCTTTGTTGGTAATCTTACTAATTATTAGACTCTTATACCTACTTTTCCACCAAAAAGAATTGAGAAGAAGATTATCAACTATGGCCGAGAGCACCTTATATTTCGTAAAGTTTGCACAACTAAAACAACTTTTTCCTGATTGGCACGATTGCTACCACACTAGTACATGCTAATTCTTGTTACCGAACATTAGAGCGCAATTTTTTTTAATTTTAATTAAATATTCTTATTTATTAGAAAGGCCTTAATCAATCGAACATTTATGTAAACGTACAGCGCAATGTTGGAATTCTATATACTTTTGTGTTGCCTTTCGGATTATAAAGAAATAAACATCGTTAGTTCATTAAACATCTGAATCTCTCTTCGTCACACCATTTCTACTGCCCTTCATAAGCTCTAATTACATTAGGGATAGAGGCATAAAAGTTGGTCGGACCTCATAACATTTTCAATCAAAATTATGAACAAACCAATAACTATCTAATTAGAATGCACACAATTAAGAGTCACATTAGTAGAAAGACTTTAGATTTTAGTTGTTTTAGCTGGACTTCAAAAAGCAAGTCCAAGCACCGACAGGCCGAAAAAAAAAGATCTCCAATGTTCAATTGATAAAATCCATTTGCCGGTTTTTGTTAACGGGTTGCTGCCTTAAACGGGCCAATAGACCTTCAACCTCCATGGAAACCAGTTCTACTCTTTCCTTTGACTTGACAGCCTCATTTAAGAGATCAGACACCATTAATTGAAGTGTCTTTACCTTTTCCGATTGATCGTCCAAAATGCCATTTTCTCGACCCAGTACCACTGAATAGTGGGTTCGTCGCCACCGCACGGGCATATAATGATCCGGGATTTGAAAACAGTTAGCAGTTGATAGCACTCTTAACGCATGCCTGCACATACCAGAAAAAAAGGTAAAGCAAATGAATCCGCTTTGTTTTACTCATTTTTTAGTATTATAATTAAATTATTTTATTGTGATTTGTGCATACAAAGTTAATGTGGCAATTAACATAAAAATTAGGATTAGTAAATTGATCATACACATAGCTTGAGACAAGGGTTAACTTAGGTATTGTATAAAACATTTTAGTGCAACCGAGGACTTGCATATACTTTTCACTTTTTTAAAATTATAATTTTTCTTTCCAGAAGCAAATAGAGGATCTTAATCAACTCTTTTTCACCCATACCTGCACAATATTCCACTAAACTCAAACATCCTACAGCTACAAGAGAGCAGCTCATGGTGTGGCACCCATGTGACGGTGCGGTCGCCACCAGTATGTGTCTTGGAGTGGTGTCGCATGAGAAATGAGTTGTTGTCAGTCTGGAAGCACGCATAATGGGTCGCCATCACGAGCTCGTCTTGCAATTTGGAAAATGCATAGGGAGTTAAGATCGAGGCTGCATGAGCCTCCATTGGCGCGCCCGTTTTGAAAGAAATGTTTTGTAAATTCTGTTGCATACTTTGTAGCTCGCTAGTTTGGTCTCTATAATCAACCGTCACAGCTACCTGGAAAGTAGAGTCTTTTTCTGTGAGTTAGTGCACTAAAAGAAAACAAAAGAGAGAAAGAAGGAGAAACAAACTAATAGCAAGTTAGTTTGCTGTCAAATTCAGAAAATACAGGGCATTTCTATGGTAATCCGATCATCAACGACAATTTAAATTAACATTCTTTCATCAGACAGACAATAAAGAAGTGCTATGTAAGCCAATAAAATATCACTTGGTAATTCAGCAGAAAGGAGATACAAGGCACTACCTGATCAACAAAATGTGCAAGTTGTGTCTGGGCACTGAGAAACCTTTGAATGAAGGCATTTATCGACTTTGATGCACCAGCTGTACAGAATCCCGCAAAGAAGTGGCCTCTTAGATATGGCAAGGCCCACAGGGACCTACATGCATATAAGTTCGTGATATGTCTGTTTGTTTGAAACCCATAATTCTCTACCATCTCATGCCAACCTATCTCAAATTCTTCTATAGTCTCACAATTGTAGAGCCGGTAGAACTCCATTTTCCACTCTGTGTACCGCTCTCCTAAAACCGCATTAAACCAGGAGGCAAATTTCCCAACTATAAGCCATAAACAAATAGCATGTTTTGAGTCAGGCATTTCCATCTCTATGGCATCTTTTAGGCATACATTTTGATCTGTCAAAATGGTCTGTGGTGCTTTCCCATTCATGAAGCTTAGAAACACCTGCTTTGGACCCAAGGCAGTATGAGTTAGTAATAGGATTGCTATGGTATTATACAGATATGGTGTCACATGGCATAGTGTTCACTGAAAATCCAAAAATTTACAAATTAATAGAAGTCTCCACCAGCATTTGATGCAACAATTAAGTCATTTCAAATCATGATCAACATTCAGGTACAAACTGTTTGACACAGGCTTAGCTGACATTCAGGTCATTTTCTCATGATACTTATTTCTGGATTAAAATAGCTTGGTTTGTCAGCAATATGATCTTAACTCTACCATGGAAAATAGATATTAGAACATCTACTTTACTCTATTAATCTGTGTACCTGCAATGCCCATGCAAAGGACTGTGAATTCTCCTCCCGCAATAGAACACAACCAAAAAAGCATGGCAGTCCATAGTTATTCATCCCGATCCAAATCCCGAGAGGCATATCTAAAGCTGCAATCCGGTGACTCGTATCAAAAACCACTGCATCCCCGAATATATCATAGGATTGTACTGATGAGGCATATGACCATGCAATATTCTCCAACTTGTTACTGGAATCAACTGTAAAATTGTAGCAGAAATTTGGGTCCCTCTCCTTTATGCTCTTACACATCCTCAGTAGGTCTATGCCTTCCTCCTCTTGATCTAACTTTCTTAAAGATTGAATGAAGTTCCTAACATCTTTCTCGGTGAAGGGTAATTTGCCAGGCTCGACACACTTCTCAAGCTCCATTAGCCGCATCATCTGCTGCACAGTGATGCCAGATTTATAAAACATGAGGATGCGGGTCTTGTCAGAATCGGATATGACCCGGTAAGCTGGGAGGAAGCGGACTTGGTCAGGCTCAAGGAGCTCATGGTTATGGTAGTTTACAAAACCAGTGACTCGCCACTCATGCATGCCCCCATCAGAAATCTTGCTTATGCGCATGTAGGATTGGCACCCACATCGTGTCGATTTTCGGTTGCGCTGTGGCTTTAGACCTGCTTGGCAGCATGTAGTTAAAATGTATTTTCATAAAAATTCATTATCGAGATATAAAAAGCTTCTATCCGAGACTTATCATCTCCCTCAGTTGCTTGTTTTTGTATTATAGAAGGTTGGTTTTCTAATCAAGGCCTATCAGTGCTATAATGGATGTTGCATGATTGCTGAAACTATTCATGGTTGATGGCAGTATATAACAATACAATCAGAAACCCGAAGTTTGATGACCAGTTCCTTTAGAGGTACTGCAGAAGACACAAACTTGTCACCATACACCATTCCAAATAGTAATAAAACATGGACGGTACCACTTTATAGTTGGTTCGCAACAACAGACTCACTAATTAAAATAGCATTGATGTTAATGTGACCCACTCAATAGCTGATCAGGCCAAACTACTGTTTCTTATAGTTGAATAGTGACAGTAGCCAATAGGCAAGAGCTCAAAACCCCCTGTTGAACACATTTGATTGAAACCCCGCAAGAACACCTTGTCAGTCATTGGTTTAAGCAGCCAGTACCGCCACCTGCTGGTCAGCTGGTACTGAGCTGCTGAACCATAACAGGCACAGAAACCATACATCAACTCACTTGGTTGCTTAGAAGGGGTGTTTCCAGCACGGTGACACACAAAATACCGCCGCGTCAGACCTTTTCCGACCCCATCCTTTCCTTCAGTCCTATGTCGGCGGATCGAGAACCCGCACCTCTTGGCAAATTGGCTGTAAAACTCATAGGCTGCATCATGGGTCACAAACTGTTGGCCAATATACGGCACGACAGAGGCATCCAGGGAGAGGTGTGAAGCGATCTCGTCAGGTGACTCCTCGGTTGTGCTCGAGGGGGATTGCTGCTCTGAGATTGGCTCGTCGTAGATGGATAACATTGCCTTTGTTTCATCTGACATGCTTATATTTTTCCTTTACTGTTGCATTATGTGGCCTACAGATGGGAGACATCAAAGGAACCCCTTTTTAAACATTGAATACAATTAAGTTCAATATGTGAAGTTCACTGGGGCTTTACAACATACATCTGATGTGCATGATATAATACTTAAACTGGAACGGATATACTTAAATTTCACATAATTAACACAAAAGTAGTGATTTCTGAGGTCAATTCCTCAACAATCAAATGAAATTAGAAATAAAAGAAGAGGCTAGGTAGGCGCTCACTGATTGGAAAGCGGGTCACACAGCAAGGACACTGACCCGCCACAGGGGGAGTGATATGGCGAAGGGGGTGAAGAGGTAAAGTGACTGTCCGGCAGTTGGCTGGAGGCATTCAGTGTTTCCACTGGACGAATACCGAATAGAGAGAAATGAAGTTTTTTACGATCAGGTCCTTACTTTCTCAGAAAATTATGATCTAGTAGTTACGCGAGTCGGGGAAATTTTATATTAGATCCTACAATTTTGTACAAATTTATTTATTTTTGTTTTTTTAGTTCGTGTGAATTTATCTTTATCAAATGACTTGGCTCCTAAATAGGCTGTTCATCTGCAAGCAGTGGTGTGTTTTATTATTATATATTTATTAACACTACACTAAGCTAACATTTGTTACACTGATTTAAATTGGCATTCAAACTGTTGTTAAATTATTGGCATAACAACTTAATATAAATTTTTCTATGTATTATTAATTAGGTTCATAATTCTATTTGTCCAGATTAAAACTTACGTTATTATTCAGGGCTTTCCTGTATTCGTGTAGATACATGAAATATCATATTAATGCGCAACAGCGCAAGTAATGCCAGTGTAATAGTGTATACTCAAGTGACGCAAAAAGTTGGCCCATGAGGCCTTGAGCAATTGACGCTCATACAGTTAAGCCCAATCAATTTTTTTATTGCATGATTGTTAGCACCTAAACCATAGTCACTAGGGAACAAAATAACGTAATTGCACTTGTTCTTTGTAATTGCACCGTTGCATGTTTGATCTACCACAAAATTCAATATGAGAACGAAATAAACAAAAGCAGAACCAAAAAATATATATGTGTACAAAGAAATATATTATTTTCTGAACTTAAATCCACGCCACAGAGAACGACATAATAATTAACAAAATCCACGCTACAGAGAATCCTGAATTGAATAGACCGACCTTGACCACACGAAGTCTTCACAATATCTCGCCACATTGGTGGAGGGAAGCCCGGAACCAACCATTTCAGATTATTTTTCTCTTTCCTCTCTCTCTCTTCTACCCTTTTTTATCCTGTACTAAAACTCACTACCAGTCACTACTACACTATAAAACAAACCAAGGATAAACATAAAATAAAAACTGAGATAGTCAGAAATAAATAAAAAAAAAAAATGGGGATTGAAGTGCTGGCGCTTTCCCTCCCATCTCCCTCTTCTCAGTGTAAACCTCTCTTTTCAGATTTTTATTTCATCAACTTCCAATTTTTGCTTAATTAGATCTAGTATTTGAGAAGTTTTGTTGTTACATATTTGTATTATTAGGGGAGAGGCTATCTTCATCTCACCAGGCAAGCACAAGGGGTGCTATTGAGATGGCAAGTGAACTTGCTTCTTCTAACTTTGTCAAGCCTATTCAAGTCCCAATTAGGTATGATTCTTATAGTAACAAAGAAAATCTGTACTGTACTGCTTGAGATAGAAGCTTTCTCTTGTAGTCTAAAAAATTTACTGAAAAGCAGTTTGGAGAGGGAAAAATTGAGTTTTGAGGAACAAATTTTTGTTGGTACATTTAGCCTGGCATCATATTTCCAATAAACAGACCAAGTTGGAATCTGATTTTTTTTTTTTTTTTTTTTTTTTTTTTTTGCAATCCAACATTTGGTAATGAATGGATTGTACTAGAGTCCCATTTTACACCATTACATTTACTACTCCAGACTCAGTGCAGAGGTCCATTGACAGCAGCAACTACCTGACCTAACCATAAAGCAAATCTAGCTTGAACAAATATTCTGCAAAATTTGGTCAAGTCCTATATCAAAATTTAGAGAAGTATCTAATTTCTTGAGTAACAATTTATTTGTTATTTTCTTTTTTCATGTTTACGTAGAAGGTTAAACATGCAACAATGGTGTTCAATTAAAGCAAGAAATAAACCCTGTGCTAGCCAGATAGAAGCCTTCGCTAGACACCACAAAAGGAAAGAAAATTTCCAAAAGTTTCGCCCAATTCACAAACTTGAACCATCCATTCATAACATTAGAGGCTCTTTTCAAAGACATGCTTCAGCCTCTGAGGCTGTTCTCACCTCCAAATCCCAAAGCAACTCTCTTATAATCGGAAATGAAAAGGTCGGAGTGCTTCTGCTCAATCTTGGTGGGCCTGAGACACTTGATGATGTGCAACCATTCTTGTTTAATCTTTTTGCCGACCCAGTGAGCTGCTATTTTCTTCTTTACCATTTAATATTTGTAGAGTATAATGATATTGTCTGACTAAAATGTCTCACTCTTGCAATATTTTTATTCAAATAAAAATCTTAAAGATATAGGATTTGTCGCAATAGAACAAGTAAATTGTATTTTAGTCTACACATCAAATGTTAACAGTGCTACTCGAAGTTGAGTATTGTAGTTTTTGGATGAGGGAAGGAGGACATCCTGATTTTCATTTTAGGACAATAGTTGGATTTATTTATAGGATTTATTTGTCTTTCATTGCTTCTTGATTTATTCTTCACTTCATTTCTTTTCTATTTTAGTTTCTTGGGTCAGGAGGGGGGGTTTCTGCAAATCATTTATAAACCAAATTAAAATAGAAAAGCAAAGAACAAAATTCCCCATAGAATGATAGAAACTGTAAACATTTGATGTAGCATGGGTATTTTACTTGATTAATCAGGCACAGTTAAGTTTTCCATTGGGAAGTAATTGTTGTCAAATTAATGGCAGGATATAATCAGGCTACCTCGCATGTTTAGATTCCTTCAGAAACCACTGGCGCAGTTCATATCCGTTGTTAGAGCACCAAAGAGCAAAGAAGGCTATGCTTCTATTGGAGGCGGATCACCTTTGCGTCAGATTACTGATGCGCAGGTAAAAGTGAAACATAAAAACAGTAGATGAAATTCCCAAATTTGCATCAAGTATCACTGCTTTGGTCTCTGAACCTTTCTATGTTTCATTTCCGGACTGTGCATTTTAGTAATACCAATTTGGTGTGACTGTACCATAGACAAAAAATGTATGAAGAAAATCTAAACTGATCAGTATCATCCTGACAGAATAAGTTCTAGAAAATAAAAAGGTTTCACATTGTGTTAGTGCCATGCCAGCCATTTGTGAGGAGGTCTTCCTTTTTGAGAAGATTCTTGTCAATTTGTTTGACTGAATAAATGGGGTCCAAAAGAGATGACTGAGTGATATTTCAAGACTTCGTGTCATGCACTCAAAAAACGAGGCATGGACATTCCGTTTTATTGAATTTTTCTGTGTAAATTGAAATTAAAGGCTGAAGAGTTGAGGAAGGCATTATGGGAAAAGAATGTTCCGGCAAAGGTTTATGTCGGTATGCGGTACTGGCATCCTTTCACTGAAGAAGCTATAGAGCAGGTTTGGTTTTTAGTTACATGTACTTATTCTTGTTTTTTTTTTTAAATAAAAGAGTAATTTTAATTTGGAATGGAATCCATTGAAAAAAGGTTAACTTGAAAATAGTTTTCAAATAGAAAAAAGTTTACAAAAATGTTGTCGGTCTTATGGATTAATTGTGTGTCAAACTTCATGCAGTTTAATTGTGGGTATTTCATCAAAATCTGTTAAATATGAAATATCAGAAATTTCAATTCATTTGATGATGTAAATTTGCATTGATTTATATTTTTTTTATTTGAAATAAAAGTAAGGCATAAAAATTTTACTATTTCTTTTGATTGTCAGATTGTATTAATGTTGTCAATTGATTCCGTTGATGGCATCTTTTTTTTTATTTAGCTTAAATAATTACTCTATATTTTTATGATTCCCAATTATGGGTCACGACCATTGATTTTTTAAAAACATTTATGCCCATTAAAAGAGGGCCAACTTAAATATTTTCTTCATTTCCCTTTGGCCTAAAGAAGTTTCAGTAATTCTACTTGATCACTAAATTCTCAAGTCCAATTTTGATTCCTGAGCATCATTTAGTCTGTGCATTAGCACTGACAAGATACATTCACTTTTGCAGATTTTTTTCTATTGTAATGGGACAGGTTAAAAATAAAGCCGGAGAAGGATTGAACAGTGATTACACTGTATTTATGTACATACATATATTTTTGCAAAATGATAGAAGTACTATAAGATAGGATTAGTATTACAGTAGTGGATAGTTAAATGCGTATGAGGACAAGTATGATTAAGATGTGGATATGTTCTGTTCCATTTTAATGTCAAGAACAAGCCTAAAGTGAACATAGAAAATTTTGATTCGTCATTTTAAAATAAGAAGATGTTGTTTTGAGGTCCATATGTATAATTTTCTTACGAATGAAATCAATGTCCACTTTAGATACTTTAGCACTAAAAGTTTGTCAATATTACATTTGACAGCCTGTGTAATTTGCATTTGACAATCTGTTTAGTTCTCATAGTTTCTGTTCTTACTTTTTGTAGATAAAAAGAGATGGAATTACAAAGCTCGTTGTACTTCCACTTTATCCACAATTTTCCATATCTACCAGTGGCTCAAGCCTGCGTTTGCTTGAGGGTATATTCAGGTGGTTATTTAAGAAGATTATATATACTCCAGAACATAGTTTTCCAAATTCAGTTCCATAAATAGTTAATTACAGAGGTGATGGGTAATTAAAATTTTTGTATTGTATAGGGAGGATGAATATCTGGTTAATATGCAGCATACTGTCATACCATCTTGGTACCAGCGTGAAGGTTACATCAAAGCTATGGCGACATTAATTGAAAATGAGCTCTCCAAGTTTGCTTTCCCTCAACAAGTATGTTACATTCTTTATTTTCTTATATTTTATTGATGATACTTTTTCTAAGCAGAAATTTTTTACTTTTGTTGTATATGCAATTATGCAAATGCAAACAGTACCAAATTTAACCTTTTTGCTACTAACACTTATTTTCTGGGACATAGTAAATACAATGAATATATATAACCTAGCTTAAGTCAATTTTGAGGATCAAGTTGCCTCTGGCTTTCTCAGACAATCAGTTCATAAGCTATTGCTTGTGGCACAGACACACAACTATGCATGCTTAGAAAAGAAAAGGATAGATTGACTCTTCCATCTTGGAACTAAGAGCTTTTGGTGTAGACCTTGATATATTTGTAACAACTTATCTTTCCTCCCTTTTGAGGGCTGTAATGAGACTCTTGAGCATTTAGTTGGTGCAATGCAGGTGATGATATTTTTTAGTGCTCATGGGGTTCCACTTGCATATGTGGAAGAAGCCGGTGATCCGTATAAAGCCGAAATGGAAGAGTGTGTAGATCTTATAATGGAAGAGTTGGAGAAAAGAGGGATCACCAATCCCTGCACACTAGCTTACCAGGTGCATACCAAACTCCAAACTTGAAGTTCTCATTCTTCATAGCTAGATATTGACGTGTCCTATAAGCTAAACACTTTTCTGATATACTGATAGAGCCGAGTGGGACCTGTTGAGTGGTTGAAACCCTACACTGATGAGACAATCATTGAGCTAGGCCGGAAAGGTGTGAAAAATCTCTTAGCTGTACCAATCAGGTAATTATGGTTTAATTAAGTTTTTCTTATTTGTAGATAACATCCCAGAGGGTTTTGCAAATTGCTCCCAAATTTCTCATAAGAAAGGCTTGCAAATAACACCAAGTTACATTACTGTGATGAAAAAGTTCTATTTCACTGTACTTCGACAATTTTTCAATAGCCTGAAGCCTTAATCAGAATAAAGTCGAATGAAACAATTTTGATGTTAGATTTCCTGTTTGTTAGTAGTGTATGAAAAGTAAATGGTAAGATGGAAAACATAGTTTTCTGTGAGTCGGATCACTATCATTTTTTTTTTTTACTTTTCTCAACCTCAGTGCTGATGGATGGGTGTAACTTACCAATATTCCAAAATTGTTCAGCACCAATTGTGCGTACAGGAAATAGTCTGTTATATGTTAGTATGCTACAAAAGGAAGTAAATATTTGCGTAGAACATTTTCAGCATTCTCACATGACTGGTAGAGTTCGTGCACGTACTATATCTGAAAGGTACCTGCCCATACCATTTTGATTATTTTATTTTACTTATTTATATTGTTGTACAGTTTTGTGAGCGAGCATATAGAAACATTAGAGGAAATAGATGTGGAGTACAAGGAGCTTGCTTTAGAATCAGGAATACAAAACTGGGGGCGGGTCCCTGCTCTGGGATGTGAACCCACTTTTATATCTGATCTTGCTGACGCTGTCATTGAGAGTCTTCCTTATGTCGGTGCCATGGCTGTCTCCAATCTTGAGGCGCGCCAGGTAATTGAACTCCTTCGTCAGGAATTTCACATATGCCCCTCTTTAATTTGTTTGGATCTTAATTTTAAACTTTATGTCACTTGATTTTTATTTTATTATAATGTGTGGTACTAGAAAGGAAAGCACGTAAGGGATTTTCTAATAAATTTATTTTAGTTTATGGAAATAATAGTCAAGTATCTCATTATGGCATTTGAACTCATAACCCTTTGTTTATAATGCTAATAACATATGGCTATACACTGTGCATTGGCTGATCCTTTTATGAATGTATGTGTCTGTTATTTCAGTCATGAGATTTGTTATGAGATTAACCTTATGCTTATCTGTTTTAATTATTGGGCTTACATAAGCATGTTAGGCCTTTTCTGGGATATCACCTGAATTTTTTATTCGTCGTATTACATTTCAACGGCTACTACATGCCATTATTGTGCGTGTTTGGTACTCTATCGGAATAATGTTTATACCAGATTATAGGGATAATATTAAAGTAGAACTATGAGTTACAGAAATCCATTCATTGTGCAGAGCATACATTTTTTTTGCTTTGCCTTTCCAGTTGACATATAGTAGCGGGCCAGCCAGGATACATTGTGTGCCACTTTGTTGTTGGCAAACTCAGTTTAATATAAAATGCCTGATAAGTCATATCACAATAGGAACCTCAAAATGACTCTTTACAAAATTTACATGTTGCAACCTAAAAACAGATTTAGGGGATCAGTTATGGTAATATTATGTTGCTACTTAATATAGTATGAAATCAAATTTTTCTTGACAAATCGTTTTGCCTTTGTTCAGCCTCTTGTTCCCCTTGGAAGTGTTGAAGAATTATTAGCTGCTTATGATTCGAAGAGAGATGAGCTGCCTCCCCCGGTCACAGTGTGGGAGTGGGGATGGACGAAAAGTGCTGAAACATGGAATGGACGTGCTGCCATGCTGGCAGTTCTGGCGCTGCTAGTTCTAGAAGTAACAACTGGTGAAGGCTTCTTACACCAGTGGGGCATTTTACCCCTTAAGCTTGAAAAATTAATAGTTGCACCATGACCATGATGTAGGGGAAGTTGTGTGTATATCCCTGCAAAACTTCAAAATAGTATGCTCTCTTGAACAATTTGAGAAACACAAAAAAGTGCAGAACTTCAATAGTTCTCTTTTAGAAGTTTCTCCAAAAATATATAGAACTCCCTACTTCTCCCTCATTCATCGAGAAAGAAACACTGAGGGCAGGAAGGTTGTTTGGAAATATATTGGAAGATAGATAAGATACTTTGACGCATCTCATTTGTTGTTAAGATATATTCTGTCATTTTTATCATTTTGCATGATAATTGAGGATTTGCAGGGGTACATGTGAAATGTCCCATATCATATATGTGCAAGAAGTATAAATTTTACTTAGAGGTGGGAATACTAGCTAATTGATATTTCGACATGTATTAAAGATTTTTCTTTTAATGTTTATGAATCGACAACTACCAAGTATGGAGATATTGTGGTACATTTAAGTTTTGAACGAGAATCTCTACTTTCTACGGTATTTCAATTTAAGCTTAAAATGGATTTTGCTTATTTAGCTAAATTGACTTGGGGTACCATTATTTATATGAGAACGTGTTTCATATTGCTAGTAGATGGTCAAACAGAATGTTCACAACATGCTCGTCTTATTATATATACAGCATACTTGAGCCTCATGGCCGCAGAAGCTAATGTTTTAATTTTTATCAAAATAAAAATAAAAAAATGTTGGTCCGCCTTGGATTCTAGAGTTTGGTTAAGATGATTAAGTAAATGGGTGATTTACGTTTATGTTATTATAAAAGTTAGAAATTAGAGATATGAGGTCACTAATGACATTATTTTTATACTATCACTACATGACAAATTTCGATTTATGTCATCAATAATTAATATGGACATTCTACTCATTTAAATATGTCACTATAAACATTAAATTAGAAATATGTCACTGTAAAATTATTAAAATTATAACTACAACATCACATAAAAAAATAATTGATTTGTTTAAGACACAATATATCAATTAAAATTGAGAAACTCCGAACTAACCTTTTTTTTAATTTTCTTTTCCATGACTTATTTTGACAACACTCTTGGAAATGCGCTGTTTAAAAACCCAAATGGGAGATCAATCTTTTAATTCCTTTAAGGTTACTAATAAGTGTGAAAGATGCAAAGGAGCCGTTTAATCGTTCCTTTTACATCTATCATCTATGTTTGTTTTGTAAAAAGGAAATTATGTTCATGGTGTGTTTGCGCGTGTAGGTTATTCTAAAGGGATAATTTAAATATTTTTCAAAATTCAGAGTGGTATGTTTCTAAGTACAGTTACACATCTATATTTTGGAAAACTTTAATGACCTAAATTAATTTTAATCATTTTAACGACATAATAAAACTAATTTATAATTTTAAAATGACATAACTCTACTTATCAATTTTCATAGTAGTGTATATCAGTATATCTAATTATTCCCAATAATAATCGTGAATATTGTGTGGTATACTTTTTAGATACTACATACAGATGGTGCACTAAAATAATTAGGAATCAATCACATGCCAATGGCCGGACAGGATCCTAAAAGGCTGTAACAGACCTTGAGGTGTCGTGTCAATGAACTGTACACTATACTTTATGGTCGATGGCAGATCGAAGAGTACTTATTTGGTAAATATTATCAACTCATCCTGATTCCTGAGCTACCATCCATCAGACCCAACTTTTGGCTCCAAATTTTGTTTTCAATTTTCATTTTGCAAAAAGATATGGAGTCAAATAAGCTTGTAATATTTTTATTTAGTAGTTTTTATCTATATATTCCAAAAATATATATGTCGTATGGTGCTCAAATAATCTTGTAATATTTTAATTAAAAAGTACCGCATATAAATGTAAAATTTTTAGTTTGAAAAACAAAAGGCGAAATCAGCCTTCTCTGCATCTGCTACTGCGTATATGATATATCCCCATTCTCTTACGCTAGTAAAACTATAATAACGTATCTATTTTATTGGATTGTAGACAGCGCAAAAAAATGGATAGATCTGTCGTCAGAGATCAGTCTATTTTGAGATGCATGAATTGGTGTCCATCAGATCGGTCCAGCTCAAATCGAATTAAATTTTCCCAACCAAACTAATATGATTCGACAATAAATTCTGTCGACCGAACAATAAACTGAACAAAATAAACCGAAATTTAATTGGATTGATTTGATTAACCGAATTTTTATTGGGTTTATTCGGTTAAACCAAATTACTATGAAATTTTTAAGTTGTAAACGTACCTAAATACATATATAATTTGTGTAATATTACAATCCTAACATAATATTTTATTAATATTATGATTTTTTATTCATTCGGTTCGTTTAGTTATAAGATTTTCAATTTTAAAACCGAACTACATATTGAAGTTCAAACTCCCACTTTTTAAATCAAACCGTACATAACCAAATAAAATGAAAAAAAACAATAAAACCTTGTTTATTCAAAATAGATCTAGTTCAAGTTAGAACCGAATTAGTCTTAGCTCTTTAGAACTTCCTAAAATGCAACCCTTCATGAATCCGAAAATAAACAAAAAAGAAAATCTCATAATTAAATATCCCCTCATGCATGATTCACGTGTTGTAAGTTTGAACCGTAGGATAAATTGCATTTCTTTTAGAGATTTCACATTTAATAAGTTGCATTATCTTTTATTCTTTTAGTCAGAGCCACAGAGGCTGGAAGTCACATGATGAAGCACGTTGTTGCTAAAATGGTTCGCCGCAAAAGCTACATAATAAAAAATTGTAACCCATGATGCCACGTGTATTTGTAATTTTGTATCAATAACGAATTCTCCATTTGTCTATTCCACGTTTAATAAATTTACTCAATATTACTTATCTCCACAATTTGATAACTGTAGGAAAAAGTTTTTGAACATTTATGTTTATGAAATAATTTATGCAATATATATATCGTATCGATAAGAAACAATCAAACTTGGATAAATGCTATGGTTAAATACTTTCCACGGAGGACTCGGCCAAATCTACTTAGAACTCAATTTATAAAGTTGAAATGATCGATCCAAATCATTCAATGTGATTTTAATATTGAAATTTCCTTAACAAACAAGGTTTATATTGTTTTAAAAAAACTAGCATAAGATGCCCTCATATGTGGGCAAATAAAAAAAACAAAATAATGTTAGACAATAAAAATATGTTTCTTAATTTACCATCGATACAAATTGATATGTTATTCAATTGTTTCTATATTAGATGGAAAACCAATCAAATCCAAAGAAAATTTTTTTCTTCTGTGCAGCAATTAAAAACCGAGATAATTCTTTCCTTGTGTGCGCATAGAGATGTGTTGAGACAGATCTAACCATACATTTACAGATCAACGGTATAAAAATTGTTAACAAAAATTGTTGCGACCTTTCTCTAGGTGCATTTATAAGTAGTAGAGATGGAGATTTATTTTTAAACAAATCCTTAATCATATTAGAATCCTTCAATAATAAATGTTTTAAAAAATAAAAAATGTTAACACCCTCAATGGATTATTGAACTATAGTCAAAATGTATGTATTTGATTTTGTGCCCTATCTAAGCTTTCAAAATCATACCTACAACTTTTTTAAATCTCTACCTAATATGAATTGTTTAAAGAAAATCGAATTAAAATGGTCAAAATAAATCATTATCAAGAGAAAATAAAGCTAATATCAAATTTTTAAGTATGAACAAATGACAATTGAACTCATGACTTGACATTTTGTGGCTCACAATGTAGTTTCGATTCGTGTGGGGGGGGGGGGGGGGGGGGGGGGGGGGGGGGGGGGGGGTGGTGTTAAATCGAAGTACAAGACTAATTAATTGATTCTAAATATAAACGTTCATTTCGTACTTTTAAAATCTGATGACATAACAAATTGTCAGATATTTATTAGATCTTAAATAGTAATAATAATAAGATCACGTCTTGTATTGCGGCTTCTGTCCAGCTACAGACTACGGTAGATATTTGGGTTTGAAGTTTTTTGGAGACTTTCGTCTTCATCGAAACTCAAAAAGGTTTTGATTTACTTTTTATATTTTGTTATATCCAGGCGCTGCATTATTATTATTATTATATTATATCTTTTTGTGGTGTTGTCAGAATTATATATTTTTTGTGGTGTCGTCAAATAGAAATAACCAGATGTGGCACACTGTTTCTTTAGATGACTTTGGACTAACTGGTTTGGAATCCAATAACATGGATGCCATCACTTGGTTGTAGAAAAAACTATATAAATAATAAAAAGAAATTTTGGTACAAACTTCCCAGGGATCATGACTCGACATGCATTTTTATTTCGGGTTGTTCAGCAACAAACGCAACTTGATAGAGGGTTTATTTGCGGTTTGAGTGTGAACATTGTTTTGAAGGACAAAAATAGTATTCGGCTATTCGCACCTTTTTTTTGGATTAATTAGATTTATGCCATCCTAAAAAATAGTTAATTGGAAATATGCCATTGTTAAATTACTAATTAGATTTATGCCATTATCAAATTGTTTAAATTAGATATATGCTATTATCTTATTCCAAAAAAGATTAAATTCTAAAAATGTCATCCTGAAATCTCTCATTAATTTTAAAAATTCCCAACAGAGGTATTTAGAGAAAGCTTATCTAGATTTTGTCTAGATTGTATTGAAGAAAAAGAAATCTGCGGAAGCATCTGTCAAAATATTAAGCATACAAATACGAACGGAGGTATTAATTTAGGGAAAATACGAACATATTTTGGCCCTTATGTTATCTTCGCATTTGGACAAAATTACCATGGTAATTTAGTGAAATAACAAATTTTGCAGAGAATCATTTTGACTTTTTTTTTTATTAGCGTGAAACAAAGGTACTAATTGTAACCATTATATTTCCTTACCAATGATAATAATTTGGGTTTATTGTTTATTTATTTATTTTTGCCTTGTATCTTTCTAAGTTTCTATGTTTATAGCGGATTGATATTGAACTCATTTTAATTAATTTTTAGTGGTATAAACTAATTTGTCATTTAATGATGGTATTTTTCTAATATAAAATTTTTGTAGTGGTATAAAACTAATTTGTCATTTAGTAATGACATTTTTCTAATTTCAAAATTTTGTAGCGGCATATTTAAAAGGGTAAAATTGGTAATTTAATTTTTCAATGGCATAAAACTAATTTTTACTATTTTCTGATGGCATAAAACTAATTTGTCATTTAGTGATGGCATTTTGCTAATTTCAAATTTTCACAGTGGCATAAATCTAACCAACCCTTTTTTTTTTGTTTTCTCTCTAATGATTATTATCAAATAAATTTGCTCAGCATCCTCGATATAGTCTATTTTGAAAATTGAACTATTGAAGTTAATGTTCACTCTTAAAATTTTATTGTTTGACAATGCAGAGATATTAAAGAACTATAGGGTGCAAAGAGAATCACGGATGGGAAAGACCATAGTAGATGTTTGGATCATGAATTTAATTAACGGGATTAATGAATGAAATTAACGATTATTTTCAGCAGTTACCTATCCATTTAAAAGTCAAATAATATTTTGAAAAATCATTAATTCGAATTTACTTTTTTTTTTTTGACAAATTAAAAATAACCTAAGCCTCCAAGTCTGATATCATTTTTCCCATACAGGTGCATTACAAAATCGCTGACAAATAATCATGGAATTTTTTTAATGTTATCATGGGAAGTTTTTTATTCGCTGAAAGTGTTTTGATATAAGAAAAAATTGCATGCGAAAATGTGTTCCAGGGAAAATTGATTGTATACTTGTTCTTGGGGAAAAAAAACAAAGAATTCTGAAAATCATTGTCGTGTTTCTCTTTTCCCTCTCTTTGTTTTTTTCCGTTGCAAACCCGTACGTTGTCGTGGTCGTCTTTATATGCCTCAATCTTTCTTTGTTTTTTTATTTTAAAATTTGGAAATTTTAATTATTATTATATATATACCTCAAATCTTAAACCGACGAGATGTATTACGCCGTCAAGAGTCTTACAACTATTCACTAACACCTTATTGGGCCGCCTTTTCTCTTCCATAATCACGCTTAAAAAGTAAAAACCACCTCTCATCACTAGCTCGTAGTAGAAAGTCGTAAACAAAAGAAGTGAATATGACGGGACCCTTTTTAATTCCGGATTTTGTCGTTCCTGTTTCTTGCCTTTTCCAGAATCTAGTTCGTCAGTTCCTGCATCTGGTATAAATCCGTGTAGCAGGTGTTTGTTTCTTTACTAATGACTCGCTAGTACATGTAAGTTCTTCAAGTAGGATAGAAAAGATGAAATGAATCGGTCTATTTCAATCTTTTTTACTTTACACGAGGAACCTGCGTACGCCTGAAACTGAAACTGAAAGCCTTCTCGTCTTTTCTTTTCCCTCTCTTTCTAAATTTAGCATCTCCAAATCCAATCCAACATAGACAGAGAGAACATCGAAGAGGAGAAGATTGAATTGATTCAACAAATAAGAAGATATATATATCAGCAATTCTCTGCTGTTGTATGTGATCAATCAGGTACTTGGCTTTTGTTTTATTTTGCAATACCCTTTGCTAGAATAAAATTGCTCTCTCTTTGATTAGGAGCTCTTTTATCTCTGGTTTCTCTTGTTAGATAGTGTAATTAAATAAGACTCGAATTTCCTTTCTATTCCATTGTAGCGGATTAATACGGAGAGAAATTATAAATAAAACATAACTATGTAATAGGATCGTAAGTAGTTTAATAACATATTATTTGTTGTCTTGCTTGAGTTGAGAGTTATACCCTCCTTTGCAAACACTTTATCTTCTTTTCTTACTAATACAATATGATCTATATATACTTCAATTTAACTGAGTAATTCAAATAATATATGTGCTCAAATTATGTTATATTTAGAATTTAGATCCTGAGCTTCACTTGATGTTCTATGTAGCAAGTTACTTTTTTTATATTTTAATTTTGAACAGGCTTTCTAAAAATTGTTATTAATTTGAGTAATGTAGTTATTACATATTATATATTGTAGAATAACTTCTATGTTTGTAGTTTGAATTTCAACATGAATGGCAACTTGGCAAGCCATGCTGTTCCTTGGATAGTAGGCCCCACTGTTTTAATTGACTCAATTAAAGTATATTCGCTTTCATGATAAAAATGATAATAAAAAAATGGTAGATTCTAATAATATTCACCTTTTTCCATTAATGTTTTGGATAGTTAGCAGCTAGTGCCCGAGGGGCTGTATCTGATCCGTAATTAATGAAGGGAATTTTGTAAATCAGCCCCTAGAAACTTTATTTATTCTTAACTGAAATATTTAAGTTTGCAATTGATACTCGTATGTATACAAATGACTTAAGTACAGCTATGATGATGTAAATCAAACAATCAGAGTTGTCCTGATTTTTTAATTTTTAATTAAGTGCAGGATAGCTTCGTTTTTTGGAAATCGATTTCAAAGTTTTCAATGTTGAACCAATTTAATCTTGACATATTTCTAAAAAACATGCATATTTGATGGTTCACCAATTACCATGTTGTGTTATTTATTAAATTCGCTAATTGGACATAATTCTTACTTTTTCAAGTTCATTTTTCTGGACAACCTCGTACTGAAATGCCAGTAAATCTTTTTCTTTTGCCTTTGACCTTATGAAAATAATTACCAAATATTTTGCGTTATATATGTGAAATGTATAAAATAGAAAAGAGAAATATAATGGATATCTATCCAAAGAGTCCAATCTAGACTGCTGTTACATTTTATTCTTGAAGCAACTACTCTAGTACGTCGGATCTGAAATGTCCAAGCAGTCTAGATTGGATCTGAAATGTACCAGCAGTCCAATAAAAAAAATAATAATAATAAAAAAGATCTGACTTGCTTTTCTGACCAAATCGGTCATAATTTTTTGGGTATGTTCCCAATATTTATTTTTAATTTTTTTCCCTAGTGTTCCCAATATTTACACCAGAACTCGTTTCCAAATTTAGGACCATAGTCCCTCAGGACCATCATACCTCAACTCAATTTTTTTTTAGTTTTAATAAAGAGAGAGAGGTGTCCTGTGACCAAGAGAGACACCCTGAAATAAAGAGAAAACAAACAAAAAATAATAAAAAAAATGCGACAACAACCCAGCTCCCGTAACTGGAATAATTTAATATTAATTATTAAAGTAGAATAATCTTAATTTATTATGTGGAAATCCAAAAATTGTAAAAAAAAAAAAACATCATAAAAAAATATTGTAAAAAAACATCTTAAAAAGAAATATTGTAAAAAAGAGATATATAAAAGGAAATTTAATTTGAAGAAAATTATCCTTTTCTGGAACTTGCTTCCTTGCTGCACAACTCGAAACAAAATCACAAACAAACTTGTAAGGAGTGGCTGCGTGCGGGTCACGTTTTTGAACTTTGTCCTAGCTAGAAATTTCTAGGTGCCAGAACTATATATGTTTAATTTCTTCACATCAAGCTGATTGAGGTTTAAAAAACTAAGATATATTGTAATAAATTTCTTCATATCTAACGTATCGTAAGTGCAAACCTGCTGCTTTGTCTATTTCTGTTATTTGGACTTACAAAAGTCTAATTTCAAAAGTCTTATTTGTCTGTTATTTGGAGTTGAAAATGTGTAATTTCATACTCTCGTATTTAGTTCTTAGTAAATAATTTAATATCAACTGTCACGATTTTCTTATATTAAGAAACAGTTTACTTTCCCCAGCCCACAACCCAAAATTTTTTTTCCCTTCTTTTGATGATTAAATATTTAAATTTAATAAATGAATAAATATTTGTGCTGAGTATCTACATTGATGGTTGCACATTATAATATAATAAATGTCCTTACAGAGCATGATTTTATATATATTTTGCTTGATGTGTTTTTCATCAAGTATAACATTTTTTATCAGCTGATCCATATTCTTTGATTCCAAATTATAATATATTTTCTATTAGGTTCCAATTTGGTAGATTCGGCAATAATTGTGTGAGTTCTTGTGCTGATCTAGGTCATTTATAAAACGACCATTTGACTGTAACTCGAAATTCTCTTCGATTTCTTATATTCTGTTGAAATTATTATAAACTCTAGTAGCTATTGGTCAATGGTGCCCAGCAATTCATTTATTCTAATTAAATAATAACTATAAATTTTTAGAATAGATGCATGTGAATCGTACTAGGTAGCCATAATGCAATTTGGGTATCGATCATGACCTAACTAATATTATAAAAAAAAAAATTAATTGTGAAATCCAGAACAGATGATCTGACCAAAGACCCACTCAAAACATGGCCTAGCATGCTACATATACATGAACATGGTTCATGTGAGCGACATGCCATGTCATGCTGTCCATTGGATATTTAGTACTTCATCTAATTACATTATATGGTGGAGAAATACAATCTGGCACCAGATCTCAAATTTCTGGGCTAAAAGATGAAAGGAACATAAAAAATTATGGTACGCTTCCAATTATTCTCCTCTCCTGCCCCTTTCCAGAAACAGAAAATTCTCCTCTCCGGTCCCTTATAAATAAGAATAATTTTGTCTTTTTTGAAGGTTAAGAATACTTTTTGTCACATCTTTTGATTTGTCTATTCATCTTACTCTTTTAGTCCTTTCCAGTGATTTTATTTTCCCCATATATTTCTTTTCGTAAAATATTTCTTTTCAATACTAATATGGAATAAAATGAAAATATCAAATATTCTCTAATTAAGAAATAAACAAGTGTCTCGCAATGTGTACTACTCTTTGTTTTAAAAAAGATATGAAGATGTGTGTTCACTGTGTTGTCATCAAATTCGGATATAAATATAGAGTTCAATACATAAGAAACAGATTGAGTCTAAGAGACACTTCGTCGTGCATGTTTAGAATGTAAGAGAACCGCATCTAACATAATTCGCATCTAACATAGTTCACTAAAGGATTGTTTATTGCATGAGTTGAAATTCGGTATATACTACCGGCGGTGAGTGAAATATTTTGATCCTTATATCATGCTAGAAAAAAATAATCTAGAAAAAATTTAGACAATAGTCAATAATTTTGCAATAATGGGAACATAGTAGCATGTAGCAGCAGTAGTAATAATAATAATAATGATAATAATGAATATGATGGTGATGATTTTTTCAGTAGGAATAAATTTTTAAAATTGTATCGCGCCTGCATCCGTTACGATACAATAAAAATTAAATCGAAAGTGACGTAGCATAATATGTCCGATACATAGCTGACAGGATTTCCATTCATCGCCAAAGCTGACTGGGATTCTTCTCAGAGTGGAATGGACATGTCCAGTATTTACAAACGGAGAGGAGAGTGTAGTCTCCAATAAAAAAATCGGTGATAGGATCAGATCAGATACAAAAGCGCATGCAAATAGGAATTGGATGGTGATCAACTGATCATGCTCCGCATTTCTAGTTTCTTGCAGAATAGAGAGGCAAGATTAAAAACATGGTTACCTACTTAAATGACTTTGCGACCAATTATTAGGCTTTGTTACTCCGGGGGCCCACAATTACCTGGGACAGCTGGATTCTTAGTCAACTGGATTATCCAATTTTTTTATTATTTTAAAGTGCGAGGTGGACTCGGTCCATAAGCAACAATAAGTTCTTACGTCCAAGTCACGACGCTTATGAGTCGCATATTTCACGTCTACTTTTGAGTGGACTCGGAGTACCATTTGCATTAGAGATCGCTTCAAAATTGTTTAGTTACAAAATTTGACAAATTTTTTTTTAAATAAATGAGGTGCCTTTTTGGATTTTAGCACCAAAAACTTCATTTGCTCTATTAAAGAAATACAAGTCAAATATTAGGATCTACTTTTTCTTTTGTACTTTTAAGTTATCGTATAGAATTATGTATCATTTCTCATTGCAATTTATCCCTTTGACTTATGACAAATTAATCAAATTAAATTAAATTTTGTTAGTCCACAAAGTTTGGTAATACCTTTTCGATTTTTATCAGATAATAAATATGCGCCGCCCTCTTGTAACTATCCGTTTACAGACGACACGTATGCTGTCAATCCACAAATCAGCTTACACGCATCACTCTTGTGGGTCCCACCCCTTTAAATTATTAATTTGTCTTTCAGTGCACATCATTATAAATATTTTTATTATTTTTAGTGTGGGGTTTTAATTTGCATCTTTGAATTTTGATGGACCAATTTGGCATGTGCTCCTGTATTTTTCTTTCTTTTTTTTCTACATTCCTTCGCCATCCATTCATTTAATTATTCATTGTAATCGCCCCAATTTATTCTTTCCTTAATATTGGCGCCATTTGCTCTCTCTCTCTCTCTTATTCCCTTCCTATTCTGCACCGTACTAATCAATTCATAACAGAAGGTCAGATACAAATACAATTCGAGAATATCTGGACTGGAAATCTGGAATAAGCGCTACCTGGAATAACGGGAGAATAGAAGGCTCAGGCGATGGAGACCCCGTCGAACCACCATTATCGCTGGGACGGAGGCAACGATGCTCGCGCTACGGACATAGAGAGCAGCGTCGACGGGTCCAGCGTGGCCATGTCGTTGGATAGAAACGGGTCGGATCTTTCGGAGCTCCGAGAACCCTTGGTTCGAAAGAGAACCATGAATACCACCTCGCAGATTGCTATCATTGGCGCCAATGTCTGCCCCATTGAAAGTCTAGATTACGAGTAAGTAAATTTTCAAATTTTTTCTTTAATCTTTCTGTGGTTTTTAAAATTTGTTAATTTTGAATTCTCTCGAAATTTTGGTTGAGAACCTGTATTGGGTTTAGTTTGAATCGAAGATTGCATGCACATCACAGAGGGAAAAGGAGAACCGTACCACTTTTACCAGGTGGTTCGTACCAGTGCCAATACTGATATTGTATAGTACCGGTACCTTTGAATGGTATCATAATCCCTCTAAAATTACATTTCCTCGGTATGCATAATTACTATACTCATAACTTCTTCAATTTTTATTTTAGGATTGTAGAGAATGATATGTTCAAGCAAGATTGGAGATCAAGGCAAAAGAATCAAATTTATCAATATGTTTTTTTGAAATGGTTTCTTGCTCTGCTCATCGGCCTCATGACTGGATTAGTTGGTTTCTTTAACAATATGGCAGTTGAAAATATTGCTGGATTTAAACTTCTGTTGACTAGCGATCTTATGCTCAAGCATAGGTAAATTTATAATTTTCTATTTAATTGCATATCGGTGCATTACTTTAAGCATTAAATCTGGTTTGATTGGGCTATTTGAGGGCTTAATTGATGCTTAAATTTTAAGATCATGGTAAATAATTCCAAAGTGCCATCCAAAACAAGTTTCACTGTTATTAGCCATTTAAAAGCCCATATCTGTCATTTGTTTCCTCGTTAAAGTTAATCATCTTCTCTTAAAGAGAAGGAATCATTTGTGAACCAAAATCATCCTTAATTTAATATACTTGGTGGTGCTTCCAGCGCAGATATATTTTAGCATTCTTCACTTATGCGGGTTGCAACATGGTTCTGGCAGCTGCAGCTGCAGCCATCTGTGCTTACATTGCACCAGCAGCTGCAGGATCTGGAATTCCTGAAGTGAAGGCGTATCTCAATGGAGTTGATGCCTACTCCATTTTGGCTCCTAGCACTCTGCTTGTAAAGGTACCATATAGTTGTAACTTAAATTTGTTGTTGTAAAATCCAGCATTTTCATTTTTTAGCAGCAAAACTTTTTCTTACATTGCAAACCATAGGCTACATTCTGTCATTTAATGAATAATGCATAGTCATTAAAATATTGACAGCTTTCCCTTTGTTGCAATGATTTCCTTTTTGTAAGATCAAATTGAATTGAAACGAAATTTTATTTAGAGGAGCCAGAATCTGATTTTTCTAACTCCGATGGATTATCTGCCAAGCAATTCTATTGAGAAAAGATCATTGTGTGAAGTTTGTCAGTTTGCTGCATTGACTTTAGACTAAACACTGTTGGAATTATTGAATTATGAACATTTTGGGGGGCAATTTGCAAAAGTGAGAAACAAATAGTCTCTGCACCCTAAAGAGTAGAATCCTTCATTTAAATCTCCTCATATGACTCTCTCCACATTTGCCAGATATTTGGTTCGATTCTTGGTGTATCAGCAGGATTCGTACTGGGCAAAGAGGGGCCCATGGTACATACGGGGGCTTGCATTGCAAACTTGCTTGGTCAGGGTGGGTCCCGCAAGTACCATCTAACATGGAGAGGGCTCAGATATTTTAAAAATGACAGAGACCGGCGCGATCTCATTACTTGTGGTTCTGCTGCTGGTGTTGCAGCTGCCTTCCGTGCACCTGTTGGAGGTGTGCTTTTTGCACTTGAAGAAGCTGCTTCATGGTATACTAAATTTTTGCTTACTAAAGACAGAACATATGTCCATATGCCTTTCCTAATTTCATTAATTGGTACAATATTAGATTAATTTGACACTCAAGAGTTTCTATAGAAAAGAATCAAAGGAAGGCAACATATTACTAAACCAAATCCCTTTCACACAAGGATTACGATTGTTTGTCATTTCTAATGAGACAGAGTTTGCTTCCTTAAAAATATGAAAATTATCATACACAAATAAATAAATAAGGCTTCAACTGTTGCATTGAGCTGGATTATTATAAAATTAAATCTGTGATACTGCACAGGCATCCTATAAGCACATATAGAAATTGAACCTTTTTTTTTCAATATGGTGTTGGTTTGATAGGTGGCGTAGTGCACTTCTATGGAGAACATTTTTTACAACAGCTGTTGTTGCTGTGGTGCTGAGAGGCCTCATCGAGTTCTGTCGGAGCGGGAAATGTGGGCTATTTGGTAAAGGAGGCTTGATCATGTTTGACGTGAGTGAATCTGTTGCTTCTTATAGCACACCTGATTTGATTGCAATTTTGGTGTTGGGTGTAATTGGTGGCGTTTTTGGAAGCCTTTTCAACTTCCTTGTGGATAAGGTCCTTCGCACTTACAGCATTATCAATGAGTATGTAAATTTCTGTTTTACAGTTTACAATTAACTTTTCAAGCTGTTTCAACCGATGCTTACTTTAAAGGGCACATTGTAAAAAAATTTTGGTTTAATGTCAGAAAATAATAGTGGAAGATCATAGTAATTGGAGGCCACATTTACTCTTCCCAGAACAATCACCTAACCTGTGGATGCAATTTGCCTCTACTCGATAAAATGTTAGGTTCAACAAGCACATCAGAATGTTATGCATAATTCCCCACTACCAACCCCATAAAGACAAAGATTTATATTTTATTATTATGTAATTATTCTGTCAGGAGGGGTGCTCCATTCAAGATTCTCCTGACAATAATAATCTCCCTGCTAACCTCATGCTGTTCCTTCGGCCTCCCGTGGCTTGCACACTGCACGAAGTGCCCGGAAAATTCTGTTGAGCAATGCCCAACTGTTGGCCGTTCGGGCAACTACAAGAATTTCCAGTGCCCCCCTGGGTACTACAATGGTCTCGCCTCCCTCTTCTTCAACACCAATGATGATGCCATCCGCAACCTCTTCAGTGCTGGCACCCAGAATGAGTTCCACATGTCCTCCCTCTTCATCTTTTTCACCGCCATCTACTTCCTCGGCATCATCACCTACGGCATTGCTGTCCCTTCCGGGCTTTTCATCCCTGTGATTCTCGCTGGGGCAACTTACGGTCGGATTGTGGGGACCATTCTCGGCTCAATCACAGACCTTCACCCTGGCTTATTTGCTCTACTTGGCGCAGCCTCTTTTCTTGGTGGTACCATGCGCATGACTGTGTCGGTTTGTGTTATATTGTTGGAGCTCACAAATGATTTGTTGATGCTTCCTTTGGTGATGCTCGTTCTTCTCATATCGAAAACTATTGCTGACAGTTTTAACAAGGGGGTATATGATCAGATTGTGATAATGAAGGGGCTTCCATATATGGAGGCTCATGCCGAGCCATACATGCGGAATTTGGTTGCTGGGGATGTAGTCTCGGGGCCGCTTATCAGTTTCTCAGGTGTAGAACGAGTCGGAAACATTGTCCATGCTTTGCGGCTGACAGGTCATAATGGGTTTCCTGTGGTAGACGAGCCACCTCTTTCTGATTCACCTGAGTTGGTCGGGCTGGTGTTGAGGTCACATCTATTGGTTTTACTAAATGGGAAGAAGTTTACAAAGGATAGGGTTAGATTGCCTCCTCAGAAGGTGTTGGCAGGATTTAGCCCAAGTGATTTTGGGAAATCAGGTTTGGGTAAAGGGCTGAAGTTAGAGGATTTGGAGATAACAGATGAGGAAATGGAGATGTATGTGGACATGCACTCAATTGTGAATACCTCACCTTACACTGTTGTTGAGACTATGTCCCTTGCTAAGGCTCAGGTCCTGTTTCGGGCTCTCGGGCTGAGGCACCTCTGTGTCGTACCAAAGACTCCTGGGGTAAGAACATCTCCCTCTCACTCTGTGAATATATGTGTCTAGTGTTACTGTTGCCTTGACGATCATCTCTGGTGATATTATTAAGGAAGCAAGTGAACCAAGTGCCTACTTGCTTCCAGAATTCCTGATGATTAACTTGAATTTATATACATTTTTAACCTGAATTCTTGCTCCAATAGGGTGTCATGTAACTTTGCTTTGTACCAATTTATATACATTATTAAGGGGGTTTGTGTTAAGCTCCAAATTACTGGTATTAGGACTAGTCAGCAGTTACCGGCCAAATTTTTTGGCTTTCATTACAAAGAGTTATTCTTCTAACCTTAGAAAGAAATTATATAAGTGTTTAATTGTTTACTTGCTGATTTTTACTTTGCAGAGGCCGCCCATTGTTGGGATTTTGACGAGGCATGATTTCATGCCAGAGCATATTATTGGTCTTTTGCCGCATCTCAAGGCCAGCAAGAAAGCAGTTAGCATGACGATGTGAAATATCTCCTTTCCACTGGTTTATCTTTGCAATTTGTGCATAACAATTGTAAGAGGCCCCGGCTTGCAATTTTATTGTCACTGTCTATTCTTTTTTGAGGTGGCAAGCGTTCTTTTGAAATAGTTACTAAAAGATGTCATGTTGTTCGTTGATGTTTTTGAGACTTTTTAAAGGTTTTTATAATGGAGGAAACTGTTTATCGGAAATATCTTTGCGTCAAAAGTTTTAGAAATGTATGAATTTGTTTAGGGTTTTGGTTAACGGTAAATTAAATAAATTTGTGAAGCTTAAAAAGTGTACCATTGTTTTTGGGTAAATAGCAGTAGAAGTGAATTTGGTTCCCTTCATCAATTTCACTGTAATATCAAAGCCTGTATATAGGCAATGCCTCATTTAGTGAAATAATAAATTTCATTAGACCCAAACGTCAGCAAGTCACGTGGCCCAAAAGGCCGAAAGTGGTAGTGGCCGAATCTTATTGATCCAATACACAAACCAACTCCCGACTCCCGAGTTCTTTAAAAAAAAAAAAAAACTCCCGAGTTCTTTAAAAATTATATATACACAAAACCACTCAAAAGACCAAATTATGGCCCTGATCAAAATGAATTTTAAGCGGGATTTCAATTGATTTCATTTCATTGAAATGATTTGTGAGATTTCATTGGGTCTAATAATATAGAAATTCCAACCAACTGACATGAAATCTATCTATTTTGATTAAGAATTTTCTAATGAAATGAAATTAATTGAAATTCCATGTTAAAAAAATGTCATTCTGAACATCCAAGCATGGCGCAAGCAGACACAAGTTACATACCGTACAAAATCATCCATGAACAGAGTTTGCTATAATAATAGCTTTGACCTCTGATTTCTTTTAAGAGTGGCTCGTTATGTTGCCCTTGTTTTACAAGGCAACATTTCAAAAGTCATAATGTACCTCAGTAGTGTCTTTTACGATACACTGAATTGCAAGAAATTACAAAATAAAAAAGAAAAAAAAAATCTTACAGTCCTTTATCAGAACTTCTGTCCGATCAATATTTCATAACAATAAATGAGAAGAAATTCCGTTAATAGTAGGCAGTATAGAAATTTCTTTACTCACCCAAATGTTGCTACTTGTAGCATGCTACTTAAATCTTACATTGGAACATTAGAAACAATACGATTATATTACTTAGGCAAATATACTGCTACGTGGAGGAGATGATTAGGACTGTCAATGGGTAGGGTACGATACGATAGAGACATTTTTCATACCCGTACCCGTTAAATTTTATTTACCCATACTCTACTCTTACCCGTTAAAAATTGACATTATCCGTACCCTACCCTTACCCGTTAAGAATTAACGGTAAGGGTAGGGTAACGGTAGAAAATAGATAATAATGTTAATAAATCAATGGAAAAATTGTACAATATGAATAAATAAAAATATTATATAAGTGTATTAATAAAGTGCACTATTTAATGATACTTTAAATATAATAAAATCATACAATATCTTCCCTTTCAAATTGTCAAAAAAAAATACATAACTAATTAGTAATTAGTAATTATACAATATTTTCTCAAACAAAGGAATCTTTTGAAAAAGTTCAGTATTTTTTTTAAATGTAGCACGTGAGTGAAGATCAGAAAACAAAAATTTAATATATAAATTGAATCTTACCATCATATCTTTCCAAATTAATGCATTATTATTTCAATCAAATTTAACAATTTAATCAAGTAATTTAATTATTGACGCATCAATTGAATCTTACAATCATATTTTTCTGATTTTGTTGTTATTAACGTATAATTGAATCTTACAATTATATCTTTTTTATTATGATTTAGATTATAAACTATATATATAATAGTACGGGTAATTAACGAATACGAAATAGCCTTACCCATACCCTTACCCAATAAATTAACGAAAATTTTTTTCTATCCATACCCATACCCGATAACTTAACGAAATAAAATTTTACCTATACCCGTTTTATCGAATATGATACGGGTAGGGTAAACGATTAAAAGAGTACCATTGACAGCCCTAGAGATGATGCTGCTACAAAGTTTCCTAATTCTGGAAAGTTTAAATATACAAGATTTGGGCCGTAAATCGTAATACATCATATTACCCTTCATTTCGATTATGATGGCCCCAGGTTCTTCAATATAAGCCCAATTAGCTTTAGCTCCTCGTAGACCTTTTCTTAGTTTTTTTCTTGAATAACCATATAGGAAACAATTGTTTTATCCCGATTTTGTGATAAGAGTGATTATCCTTGATTTTATATTTAGCTATTTTAGAGCGGTATCAGTTGTAAGATCAACAGTCCCGGTAATGTTAGAACTTAGAATTTAGTAAATCAGCAGGCATGATCTCCTTCGTGTAAGGAAGCTAAAGTGTCAATTAACAACAAAAAGTGACATAACTAACTGACAATTTGAATGCATTTCGTAACTAAACAGTCTTAAGAGCTCTCTAGAAGAGCACTCGGAAAACTTTGGTGTCCATTATGTGACATAAATCATAAAAAAAAAAAAAAAAATTACTGGTTTGTGCAAAATCTGTGGATGGATTTTACAGTGGGTTAAGGGATGCAATCAATGTGGGACCTGAAGCAAAGGTTTTTAGCTATCCCCATCTCATTTACTATGATATCGTTTTGAGTTGGTTTGCGCTTTTTCCTACACACCGGAATCTATTTTCTATTGTGGGATTCCTTTTCACATAAAGGCTTTTAGATATAGTGTGATTTGGAAGCAACCATAGAATAATAACAAGGGGAGAAAAGGTGATAGAAAGAAAGATAGATCATGGATGGTGGATAAGCAAAATCTTATTTGTTCAAAGGTCAAAAAGATTGGTCAATTGCATGATCTTAAAGTAGATTTTTTATATATTTTGTCTGCTTTTATTCTTATTTGACTTTGTTTCTTCTCCGTTTACAATCAAATGAACTTTTATTCCATTTACCTCGTAAAAAAAATAAATGTTAACATAGTTACATACTTTAGAAGACCTTTGCGAATTAAATTCTTATAAAGTAATTTAGTTGTATACAATTGTAAGGCCCTTGTTTTTTAGTATAGTTACAAAGCACAAAGAGTTAATTGTTCAGACGTGAAACTGGATAGGACTATAGGAGGCGTTCAATGTTTTTTCTTTTAATTTAATTTAAGGAAAAGAAGGCGGAACATTTCATTTCAAGTTTAATGGGCAGAGAAAATCAAAGTATGACAAGATAAATTTGAAATATTGTTTAAAAAGAGAACAGAAAGATATGAAATACATAAAAAGAATCCATTTATCTCTCTTTAACATCTGTCAATTATCCAAAGCATTATGTTAAACTTTTACCTAGTTCTATAATTACTTCTTTCCTTGTATGAAAAAGAAGAAAATAACTTTTCCATTAAATAAACAAAATGTGCCATCGGAAATCTCTCAGGATTGTCTTTTAAAATGCCTGACTTTGATATTTACTCTAGGTGATATGTTCCGTTTAATCAAATCAAAGATGATATGTAATTATATTGAAGAAAAAGATTAAAAAAAGGGTAGGTTCCTTAGGGAGGTGGAGTTGGTATTTATCAATTGGTGATTGAATAATTCCGTACAAGCTTGTTTGTTCTTTAGAAACCTACTTTGTATAATTTATATTCTCCACTATTTTTAATGATACCTCGAATTAAGAAAAAAAAACTCTTGCAAGATGTTTTTATAGAGCAAACAAGCAACATAAATTGAGAAAATAAAAGGGTCAATTTAGAGTTCTCGCCACTGACCACTGTCAAACTTGCCTAAAAGAAATGGTCGTCTCAGATAAAAATAGTGTGCGTTGATTGATTAGAGTGGAACTTTTTTATTTTAAATTTCTGTTCTGAGATTAAAAAAATAATAATAAACAGGAACCAACAAGACAAGAAGTACACGAATCCATCACAATAAATATCTTTTTTTTTTAGTAACATAATATATATATCTTACTCCAACACACACAGAGATTGAGTTGCTTTCAAGATTTCTTTCATCCTTCCTTTCATAGTACTGAACTGTTTTGGGTACCAATATTTAATTAATGCTGAACCTCATCCCATTCAACAGCATTTAGTGACTCTATTTGGGACCCCATTCACCTACTAGTACTAGTGTAGGTGTGTGTGTTTTTCAGAATTTACCAAGTATGGTACAGGAATTTACTGAAAGGACACTGAATCATTTGCAAGAATTGCCAAATGCAGAGAAGGTTGGCAAGAGAAGGTGAGTGGAATTGAACAGGGAACGACAGTCTAAAAAGAGACAAAAATGCCCCGAATAGGGGATGATGTGATTTCCTTCGATTCGGTTGTTGCCAAGGTACAAGACTACAACTTGCCTGACGACAATCACAGTATGAAACTATGAATTCATTCAATAATAGTTTTCAATTACACCTTCCTTTTTTTCTTTTTTTCTTTTTCCTTTTTCCTTTTCCATTCCAACAAGGCAACAACTCATCATCATATTCATTCATCACATGTTGGCGTGGGAACTTGTTTGGGAATGCTAGAGGCTACTCATTTGTGCCTAGTTCAATGTATGTACTATGTACAACTTTTTAAAGCGTCGTATTTGTTATTATTCTCTCATGGAAAGTATGATCTGCTTTGTCAGGTTTGAATCATCCGGTATAAAATTGTTCATGTTATTTAAAAAGGTTTCTTTACGTGAAGCTGGTGTTGCTTACTTTTTAGGACGAGAAAATCAGCCAAAAAAAAAAAAAAGTCAAACTCGAATACCAATTTATGTTGTTTTTAGGGATAATTACAGAGATGGTATATAGAGTATCGCTACTTCTAATGTGGGTATTTAAGATTTTAGAAGTATTATATTGGTTATTAAAATTTTAATATTTACTAGTGTTACAACTAGTTGAAAAACTTTATAATAAATATGTTATTTGAAAAGTAAATAGAGAGGTATTATTCTATATATAAGTGGTAATGCTATTTGACAAAATATTTCACTATATCATGTGAGAAAATAAAGATACTTATCCGCTGTTCCGCCTTCTTTTTTAATTTAACAATACATTAATTAAAACGGAATAGTAATTGATCATCGACAATAATAATTAAAAGACGGGCATTCAAGAAATATCTAAATTTATAAATTTGCAATGTCGGGTGCATAATGTTTTTTGTAAAAACATAGATACAAATTTTAGCGAACATGATATAATAAGATTTTCGAGTCTCTTCATTGCTAAAAATACAATAGTGTCTAGGGTAATGCTACAATTTAACGCGTTTAACATTAAACACAATCTAGGAGTCGAGTATTAAAATTTTAAACGGCCGATTCAAACTGTTAAATGCAATATCCTGATGAAATTATGTTGAAAATCAAATTTTTATATATATATATTTTTAAAATTTTCAGCTATTTTTTTCGATTTTTTTTTAAAATTGGATTGTCCGAAACAAGTTAGATTGAGGATTCTCTAAAATTCAATAAAAATAGTAACAAAACATAAAATTTGATCTCCAAGGAAATTCTATTATGGAGAATAAATTAAGCTGTTCGGATTGATAAGTCATAATTTCCAAATTTGAGATTTGATCGTGTTTGATGAGCCCCGTGTGTTGACTCTAGTTTGCTTACCGTAATACCGTTGCAGGATATTTTTTTTTTCCCCAAACTTCAATACTCTCTTTCTATTTAAAGCCACACGACGTCATACTTTCTGGACGGCCAACATAACTAAATCATTTTCTTAAGAGAACTTTTTGATGACATGTCATGATTCATAAATAATATCTTCTGGTCAATTTTAATGGCTACAAACCCATTGGTTGTTAAGTTAATATTTTATACATAGCAGGTTCAATTAGTGTTGAAAATATTTTGAAAGATTTTGTGCAGATTTGGAGATAACCTGTTAATACGTATGCAATCTCACTTGGTGGTGGTCCTTAAGTTTGGGTTCGGATCCACAATAATTTAGGCTTGGATCCGTTTTTATATATATTTTTTATAGTTTTAACGGTATAAGCGAAAACAAGTTTCCTTGTGAACCAGTAAGGTAAAAAAAAAAAAATGCTTCAAACCGCACTAGAATTATAATAATAAGACTCTTGGATTAGCTTATGAAAATAATAAAAATCCTAAAAATGATGCTTCATACGATATAGATACATGTCCTAACTCCTAGGAAAGGCGGATAACCAATTTTATTTAAAAAAAAAAATTGTAAAATACTATGAGGTTATCGTTTAATGTTACATATATTGGGGGTAAAAACTATAGAGGAATTTTCATTTTACAGAATCTGGTGCTTTTAAGAAATAATCGAATCCTTGAGTTTTGTTGACTAAGAGTATAAAAGTTCTAAAAGATTTCAATATATGTCTTGTCATTATCATTAGAATTACATAAAAAGCAACCCGAACATTCACCTCCATTAGTCCATAATTTTTTTTTTGTAAAGTATCCGCTAGAGGAGTTTGTGGGTGTCTAATTAAAATGAGGTACATAGTTAAATTTTTTAATCATTTACAATTTTACATCTATTGGAGCCGATTTAAAAAATATATACTTGTTAGAGAAAAGTTAATCGCAATAACTTCTAATCCCTTGTCCTTATACAGTTGCTCTGGCTTGTTTATATCCAGCCACAAAAAAAAAAAAAAAAAACCTTGTAACATGAATCCATGTATATGCTATTATTTTTGTTTATCAAGAAAAACTGTTGTATTACTAGCAAACTTATTTGATAATCATAACATATGAAAAATAAGTTACCAAAATAAAAATTAAGTTAGAAAACTTTTTATAGTTTTTGTGTCGAATCCAAGCTTTAAATTCATCGAAATAACACCGTTATGACCGAAATAACAGATTTTTGGAGCAAAACGCATCAACGTTACAACAACCAAGCACGAAATAACGGTTGCGTTATATTTCCGAAAAATCGGCGGTATAACTTCAAATTTTTACATTTAGCGGCGTAAAAACGGACGGGTCATGTAACTTACAAAATTTTTTTTTTTGCTGAATACAAATCAGTACAAAAATCCTAATTTGTTTACATTTTAATACTTTGATTTCGTCTATTTTGCCTTTCGACTTGTTATTTTTTTATATTTTAAATTTTCAAGTAACTTATAAGATAGATTAGTTGTATAATTGTCTTTTTATACACATCATTTTTTTCTCCGTTATATCACCGATATAACACCGAATTGCTAAATCAACTCTGTACCGTCATACATCAAAAACCGCGTTTTAAAACCTTGGTGGAATCTGATAAAAATTGAAAAGTGACTATGCATTTTACAATCCATTTAAATTAATAATAATTTAGTCTCGTTAACGCTTAATCGATGACTAAACATTTTATAAATTTTATCAAATATAACACAAAATTTATTTTAACTTTAGAAATATATTTATAATTTTAATGTTATCAGTTATCAATTTATCATATTTGTCGATAAATAGAGCTATCGATTTATATTATTCGATAGTCTCGCAATCGGCTATAGTTTTGTGATTTATTGTTCACTACACTCGTTCTTTTCTATCATGATAAAGAAGTAAACGTAGAAAATTAATGCACACACATATTCATTCGTGGTCCCCAATGTTTTTTTTATTATAATTGTAATAATATGAGAGGTCCCCAGGGTTTAATGGGCTTTCACAATTTTGAGGTGACAAAAATCAAGTCGCCTGTACCAATGTACCATGCTGTCTACCCCGCACAGGAAACGCGTGACTATATTCGTCCTCTCACGACTAAAAGTCAACAAAATTGAAAAGAGAAATAAAAAAAACTAAATGGATTACAGTGCAAAAAGTAAATGATGAGCAAGGGGAGAACGCTTTCGGCCAATCGGCCATAGAAATAGATTACAAAGGTGACGTCATTTTTTATTATTTTGAGTTGTTATTTGTGTGGTCCCTTTTATATATATTTTTAGGTCCGACATTGTTATTAGTATTGCAGCTTTTCTTTTTTCTGATCCAGCACGAAACACGCATGGTTCAAATAAAAATCAGAGACCATGGACGGCGCAGATCAGCCGTTTATAATTTGTTTACTTTCTCATTGTTCTTAGTTATTGGTGAATCTTATTCATAGTTTTTGAAAGAGACATACACAGGATAAGTTTTTTTTTTTAACGGCTGACTAAGTAAATATTTTACATGTGATAATTGTATAAATATATTTATCATATATTTTGCTATGATTTGGCACTGAAAAATTCAAAATTAAATACAAAAAATATTTTTGGTTGGGAATTTATGGACAAACAAATTGATTTGCAACTTTGGCAACCGTTGAAAATAATTTATGTTTTTAAAATTCAATGTTAGAGAAGTCATATCTACAATATGAACATCATCGTATAAAAAATTTGAATGAATGTTATGTAATTTACCATTCACTAACAAGTTTTACAGTTACAATGCTCTATATTTTACGATTTTACAATTCTTGATTAAAAATAGCAAATTACACTCAAATTGTATAAAATTTAACCCAAAATAACTAATCTATAAGATTGATGTATCAATTTTTTTTTATTTGATTTGAGAAAATATTGTTGAGGTTGGCAATAATTTCTAACCTATATATTATATATCAAAAAATATAAAAATCATGCGAAGTAAAAATCAGAACAACTTGGATCGCTCGCTGAAAGTAATAGCCCCTACAATCTCTTTCGCATATAGTGTTTGATATAATAATTTCTTAACTTACGTTTTTACACTTGAAAATACGTACAAACCTCCTTCCTATTAACAAGTGTATCAAATGCCCCTTCCTCTAAAAAAAATAAAAAATATTTGTGAGATAAAAATCGTATAACTTGGATAACTTACTAAAACATATAATATTTTACACTTGTTGAGTTCTCATGTCTCTTTCACATAAAATGTTTGATAAGATATTGATTATGTCGTAACTCAAACATCTCTGCTGAAAATAGGTACAAACCTCCGTTCAAAAAAAAAAGAGTATAAAATCTAGAAGAGATACATGTAGAGATACGTGGGTCCCTTTCAGCAGTCACATCTCCGATAGAAGACAAAAACGACCGGCTCAGGGTGGGGACCACAGCGTCGGTCCCACAAAAGATGCGCAGGATCTCTTGCCGATAGAAACCGTGAGACCTCAAAATGTTGGTGGGTCCCACCAGTTGGAAACCGATGCTTACGTCTCACTCCATCTATTAAAGCTTTTATTTGTGTGCGCTTGGTGCATCTTTAGTCCACAGACTGCCTCTTCTGATTTTTATGGTTTAATTCATAATCGGCGCAGTTTTTTTGGGAATTATTTTTTTTTTAAAAAACTAGAAGTATTAGAATTGTTTGCCAGATTTAGTTTAAAAAAAGAAGCATTTATTAAAGGAAAATTATAAAATTTTAAAATAAAACAATTATTATAAAATTCTTAGATTCAGCAAATATTGGGCATAATTGTTTTAAAATTTCGAAAAAAAACAATAAGACAATAAATGGTGTAAAAAATATTAGAAATGTGTTAGTTTAGTACTTAAGATACATCAAATATATGCTATTTAAACGAGAAGATAAACAGGACAGAGCATAGGGCTAGAGATATTTTTGTTTGTTCTTGTTTGTCCAAGTAATATTTCAAAAAACAAAAAGGACACAAGTTCAAAGCGTAATTATAAAATCTGTTACTACCAAGCCTGGTAACAAGTTTTATGCAGATAAAGTAGACAACAAGATCTTAAAAGCAAGTGTAAATCTCTTTATTCATGATTCATGATGGTTTTTACATCAGTCTCTAGAACTAAAACTATGATAACCCAAGAGAGAATGACCTAAGAACCGACCCCCCCTCCTGTCCTAAAGTGGCCTATTTATACTAAACTAGAGGAACCTTCCAGTGACGTCAGCCCTGTCAGAGGCCGGTATGCTTGCCTGCTGAGCTGTCCCTCCTGTTTGTACGATCGCAACGGCTGTCCCCTCTCGAGGATCTCTCCTGGCTGGAGGCGGGTGGAAATGACCACGTTGCCCCTCTCATCCCCCTTACCCAAGTCATCGAGGTGGGCTGATACATGGAACTTCCATTCTGGGCCTTCTGGGCCTTGGCATTCCTTTTCGCCCATCGAGCCTATTGAGCAGGTTGGTATTGGGCCCAATGAGTGGGTCATTTAGGGCCTTATCACCTGCCCCCAAGCTTTTAGCGAGGGAAGCGAGATGGAAGCTTTAATGTGGTTAGGAATTGGGCCCAACGAGCGGGTCATTTAGGGTCCTATCACCTGCCCCCAAGCTTTTAGCGAGGGAAGCGAGATGGAAGCTTTAATGTGGTTAGGAATTGGGCCCAACGAGCGGGTCATTTAGGGCCTTATCAAAATCAATATCGGAGCTTAATTTGACCGTTTCATCGCGAGCAAATGCAAAGAAGTGGCTTAACAAAACAACAATATCAAAATCTTAATCGGCACATAACAAATACATGTTCTTTAGATTTACATATTATAATAGAAAATATTAAATGCACTTACAATGATTATTTAACTAATACTTGAAAATCAATTAACTTCAAGTTATCTCGATACAAGATGAGAAGGGGATTTGTGTTGCAAACTTACGAAGATTAAAAAAACTCGATAAATAAAATATTATAATTCTTGGTTGACCTTTTCGTTGGAACTAAATCTGGATTGACTGCATAATACATGAGGAAAGATCTGATAACATCAGAAAATATATTGCCACATTTTATTATAAGGAAGAATGAATAAACAATTAAGCCATCTATCAATACATTTTCTCATTATATTAAAGCGTAAACTTTTATACAACGACTGTCACATCTTCTAAATACTAATACAATGGAAATAATTATCAAATGGTCCCTCTAATTTTTCTCACTGTACGATGAAAAGGAAAAACAAAATGTACTTGGTTAATATCCTCCACACATTCATTTATTTTCCAAGAGGCATGTGAAAATATTATTGTCCTTCCAAATCTTGGTAGAATTGACAAAACTTGGGATTTGGTCCCACAAATCAGGCGCAAATTAGTCCTTTACCAGGGTCCCCTCAGCTAATTAATTTTGTTTAACTAAACGGTTTAGATTACCTCTAGCGGTGCACGAATCACGATGTCCTAGTTTATAGATAGGTCAAAGCAGACTCCAGTTCTGGCAAGTGTGCCAGAATCTAACTACACATGCTTCTCCTAATAAATATGCACCGAAGGATATTTCAAGAGTACTACTTCTTAGACAAGTCTAGCCAAGTATAACATTTTATTGGTAGACCAGGTTCATGAAGAGGTGATATGGTGGTCGGAGAGTAGACAAGAGAGAGATTCCCCGACAGCCAAATCTAGAGACCTCCTTCCATTCTGGGTCCCACCGCACGCGTAACGGGCCCCACCTCTCTCTTTCTCTCTCTATAAACTGAAGAGTGCGAAAAAGTAAAAGAAACATGTTTCCCTTCGCAAGTAAAAATAAAAGCCAGGTGTAGTTACACGGATAGGTACATTTCGAGTGCTTTCTCTCAAAAAAATAAATAAAAAGGAAAAAGAAAAGAAACAATTTTTCAGTGCTTAAAAAGCTAGTTGGTCTTTGTGCGAGTGTGAGCGTGTGTTGGTTTATGTCTTCAACTTCTTCAAAGCAAGGAAACTGAGCTACACCAGTAATACAAACACAGAAAGAGAGAGAGAGAGGTGTGCTTGAGAAATGGAATTGGAATTAGAATTGACAAAAGAGAAGCAAGTGGAAGTGGAAGTGGGAACGGAAATGGAAATTAGAGTGTTGGTGGTTGATGATTCACCTATAGATAGGAAAATTGTTGAAGGCTTGCTCAAGAGAAATGGAAATGGCTGCATCAAAGGTTTGTTTTGTACTCTTTTAATTGCTTCTAATTTTACTTCTATATATTTGTGTAAGAAAGAACTTCAAGTTTTAAGTTCATTTCTTGGTCCAGGAAATGTCTAATGGTGTAATTCAACTTAAAATGTCATCTGGTTTCTTTGTCAGATTGTTCCTTCTTTCATTTACTTTTCCATGTTCCCCTATTTCATATCCTGGGTTCTTATTAAAATTTGACTGCTAGATAGAGTTAAATTTTTTTTGTAGGTACCGCGTGAATTGATAAAATCTAAGTACTAAAAATTGGAGGCCTTAATTTGATTATTATAAGTTGCTTTTTGCTTGAAGAAACAACCTGGTTTCCCAATTTTATTGAATATTTTTGAAACATTCATGCCTTGCGACATTGATTAGTATTTTAACGTAATCATATGGTTTAAGCTCTACGCAACTCTCCTTCTGAAGTAGAAGGAAAAAAAAATGAAAAAGGACAAAAGAAAAAAGAAAGAAAGTGAGGTCTTGTTTGCAAAGCACATTTTTATTTTTACAACTATGTATTGTTTATGAACCACAGGACAAAAAAATTAAAGTTGGGTGTAATTTGGGGCTGACTTTCTCTTCATGCTTGTGATGATTGCCTTTTATTTATTTTTTCTCTGCTTATAATTTAGAAAAGAAAAAATTGCAATATGCTAAAAGCTAGGATATAACAAGTCATATTACCACCAAAACCACTATCATCTAATCACTTTAACAGAAAATTATATGTTGTTGTTTACACATAGGTTTGCAAGGACAGTAGACTTTTAGCTTTATCTGTTTATTTATTAATGGAGATTTTGATTCAAATTGTTTATTGTTTTACACCAACAACTTGCTTTTAAGAAAAGAAACCAATTGACCTGTCATTTTCCTGTAATATTGGTTGATTGCGACTGGAGATTTTATTTTTTATTTTTTCTTAAAGAAAAACGTAGCGACAAATAATTTCAATTCTTCATGATGAAAGATGCTGTTATTATGTATTAATGTATTCTACATATACAGTTATTGCAGTTGATAGTGGAACGAAGGCAATGGAACTTCTCCGTTTAAACAAACAAAAAGCTGAACCTGAATCTCCTGTATCTAATGTAAGATAATATTTTCCTTTAAAATACTTTAATTTTATTGAACAAGAATTAAAGAAAAGAACCTCTTTGACAATTCCATAAGATATGCTGATTTTTCTAAATATTCAAGGTTCAGAGACTTAAGATCTCTTTATTTTTATAAAATAGACCATATTTTAGTTGACACTATCTATTAGTGTAACAGAAAATATTTCATATTAAATAATTTGACTGAAATATTGTCTGCAGGAAATAAATATTGATATTATCCTCACGGATTACTGTATGCCTGAAATGACTGGCTATGACCTTCTTAAAGCAGTCAAGGTGGGGCCTATTTTTTCAATTTTTTACTGTTCTTTTGTTTATTTTCTATTCTGAAAACGGCTCATTTAATTCTATATAATAAATGATATCTTATTTATTTCTGAAACAGAATTTTTCAAGAACTATCCCTGTAGTCATAATGTCATCAGAAAATGAGCCCCAGAGAATTAGCAGGTCTGATATGTATAAAATTATAAATTTCTAGTTCAATTTTATTTTATTCAAATTACTGCTTTTATGTAAGATTAATCATATCAGTTAAATTACTCTTCTCTAAGCAGATGTAAAGCTGATGGAGCAGAGGATTTCATCCTAAAGCCTCTTCAAACAAATGATGTGCAGAAATTAAGGAATTATGCAAATAAATCCACAAAGCCTTCTGAACTCAAAAGTGGCATCAAACTAAAAATGTTATCTCACCTGGACCTTGCATCTGCAATGAACATTGCTGAAAGGAAGCAACATTTATCTCGAGTTGTAATGGTATGCATCGATCAATAGTTCAATACACTACTGTTTGGTACCAGAGAAATATGAACTTTTCTTGACTTTCACTTTTCTTAATTGTGTTTTTTGGTGATTACCTGTATCTTTCTGGCATGAACAGCAGGTGAAGAATTCACAATGTTTATTTTATTTTTTTCATAGAAAAGGTGTGGGCTATAATAAAAATGATAGTAGAATAAACAGGCTTTCTTCATCGGTACTGATCGCTCTATCTTTTACATATATTCCAGGTTTTGAAAAGCTCTAGTCTTGACATCTCTCCATATTTCCCACTTGCATGCAAGTTGGCGTTGTTGTTTTATGCAATGCTTTGCCTCAGTCAACTGCTTCATGGATGATTTCACCATATAATCTACTAATTGGCACGGTTCTTAAGTTCTTAGTGGTTTTTTAATTTTTTTTTTGTTCTCCTCTTTCCCTCTGAAGATATTTGGATGTTGTATTCAGGCCACTAAAAATTTTACTAGATTTTGGCTTCTTGTTAATTCTCTTCAGCTGAGTATGATTTGTATAACCTAATCAAAAGCTAGTTTTGCTAAGATAAAGAAAAAGTAAGAAAAAAAAAGAGGACTGGTTCTTGTACAGAGTAATATTTTTTATTTTAGCAACTCATTATATTTGCTGTTGCTGATGATTTTGCTGCCTCATGTTGTCTGTGTTTATTCAATTATTGTCAGTTACGTTTAAAAGTCTTTTGTTGAACTTCTGTATACAAGGGAGCCTATTATTATTATTTTGCTGCCTGAAAATTTTTTTTTTTAACTGTTTCATTTTATTAATTCTTTTACTTGTCTAGGTGGTGCATGTCAACCAAACGGATTTTTACTGTTTCATTTTATTAATTCTTTTACTTGTCTAGGTGTTTCATTTTTTTTTTTTTTTTTCTGTTTCATTTTATTAATTTATTTTGCTGCCTCGTGCTGTTCCTAGGTTCTGTACCGATTTAGGTACCAGCATAACTATCTGATATTAATCCGTTTGAACCTGTACCTTCTGTAATTTGTTTGACAGGAAATAGCACGGAGTGAGAATAAATAAACTGGCACAAAATCAGTGAATACTATCTACTAGGTTTACACTGGTAATGCAGTTCTAGAAAATAAACCAGTACCAACTATCAACTATCACAGGTCCAATTTGCATTCTCTAGTTTATAGTAAGACCTGAAGGTCATTTCCAAAAGCTACAACTGTACACGAAACTCCACTGTTTAATTAATCTCAAATCCTACCTAAGCTAATCATGTTTTTCAGCTGAATTGATGTTCCTTCATTATTTCTTCTTTGAACGGTCCAGATTCACACAATAGCTCCATTACATGCTTTACCTGTCAAAAACAAAGAAAATATCGTATCACGTGCAAGAGGGAGAATATGCAAACATAACATTTGTGCAATTTAAACCCATATTGAATCATTTTTAATAAGAGAGCCAATAGTTCCATCCTATTTGCGTAAGTGTTACCTTGTAGTTCTTGTTTTGTAACCAGACACCCAAATATTTTCTGGTTATGGGTCATAGTCTCATAGATATTTATAATACTCAAGAATGGGACATCTGCTTTACAGCCTAAACTTTATCTTAGCAGAAAGATAGACCGGCCAAAAATATAATTTAATTATTGAACATGTAGTTTGCATAAACAGACTGCCAAAATTGTTTCTTAATTTTAAGGATTGAACACTTGACTTTTGACTTCATTCTTCTTTAAGGGCGATTTAGTAACTGTTTGCTCGTTGTCATAGCTTTTAGTTGTAAAGACTTTTAAACTGATGGATATAGTTGGGAACAAAATGTTAGGTTTATTAGGAAAATATTTAAAGAAAAGGCAAATGAACATACCTGAGCAGATTCATTTACGAGAAAACCGCCAATAGCTTTTCTGAAACCTTCGTCTAAGATGTAGTGGCAACTATATGTAGTAACTGGGAGGTAACCCCTTTGGATTTTGTGTTCTCCTTGAGCCCCTGCCTCCACCTTATTCAAGTTCAATTCAATTGCTGCTTCTATTGCCTGCATATATATATATTCATATAATATGAACTCTTTTTTCTTCCCTACTATTATTATCATAGGTTATATTGGTATCCTTTAATTCAGCAAACAACTCATTTGCAACATAATCCACTGTCATTGGGCCTAACTGTAGTTTCCTTCTCGGTTTCTTCTTTTTCTCAGTTTTAGCAAGCATTTGCAGCCAATTATTGGAGCTTGAAAACAAGATCGTGCTAAATTGACCATGATTTATTGTAACTTAAGGTTTAGATCCTTGCTTGAATTATTTGTTTATGCATAGGTGAGGGACTTCATAATAGGGTCAAGTTTGTCAATAATAAACAGAACATGCTTGATTTGACATCGATATAATGTGTAGTTTGATTAATGGTAACAACCACCCTAAAAAATGTTGAATGCTCCTTGCAAAAATGAGAGGTTATATATATTAGCAAATACGCCAGCGAGCAGAAAAATTTTGTGTAGAACCCCAGCAGAACATTTTAGATCATACCACTGCGTATTACTTCTTGAAAGAAAACATAATTATTGCTCATTTTCCATGTCCATCAAGAAAAAAAGTTGAGAGAAGTTGGGCATTTTAAAGGGTCAGGATCCATTGACAACTATTTACCTTGACAATTTATTGTGCAGCGAATTTGATCTTAAAGCAAAGGTTGTAAATATGGAACTTTCATGATTTTAAACTCTTTCCATGAATGATAAACCTTGCATCTAGTTTCATCATCTTTCATGTGTATGATGTGGATAGAATATAGATCACATTTGAAGTGTTGATTTACAAAAATTTTAAGTCATTTTTTAACAGTTTCAAAGTTTTCAAACAAATTCGCTGCCAATGGATTCCCACCCTTCTTAAATTAGGCAAAAATAAGGAATACTCATTGTTTGTTTGGGGCATTTGGGCTATAGGGACACTATATCATACCAGATATCTCCAATATTTTTGGGCATGCAGTATATATGATATTAAAGATTCACAGGGTATATGTTAGCACTTTACCTGGTAATAGCATGCTTCAAAATGTAAATTAGGAAAATAAGCATCAGGCAAACAACCCCAAAGTCGGCCAAATAAAGTGTCACCTCCAATCAGGTTAAGGGCACCAGCTACTAATTTTTCATCATCTTCTGCAACTATTAGCATTACTTTTTCACCCATCTTCTCACCCATGTTGTGGAAGAAGTCCCTCGTTAGAAATGCCCGTCCCCACCTGCCAGTCCCATAATATTGTTAAAAATACACACACAAGTTATTTTAAATGTTTTCTTCTCACTGTAAAGAAAGACATACTTGTTATCAGTTGTGTTGCGGTAGAATGAGTAGAAGGAATCCCAATGTTTTGCCTGAATGAACATTAGAAGGAAGTAAATATAACTTTCTACCAAATTTAAAAATAAAGGAAAACATAATCTAAATTTCACTCGGATAATAAGCACCTTAATATCAGAGCCACGGAGTCTCCTCATTTTTAGATTTTGTGTAGAAATCTGCAGGAGAAAAATAAATATATACATTAGAAAGCAAAGAAACTTATGTAAGGAAATTATGATCTTGATTTTCAGCATAACAAGTGAAAATCTGAAAAGAAACAGCGTACCTTTTTCCTTTCTTGCCTAATATTCTTTCTCTTACTTTGCCTCATGTCCATCAGAAACTCATCAAAACTAGAAGGAAACTTTAAAAGCTTATGTCCAAAGCACAGTGCCTATGCTTCTATAAGATAAAAAATGAAATACAAAAGGCTATACTAAAATAGAGACAAACCTTTTGTAATTCCTATTTTTCCAATGATACTGCATCCCAATTCTCTGTAAAAAACCCCTATCCTTCAACTTGTGCCATTCAGTTTCAGATGGAAAAGTAATGTGTAATGAGGAGACATCCAACTGACAAAAATGTTCCAAATTAGCTCTTCACTAATAAACTCCAATATTTTTAACAAAATCAAGCATAAACAAATACACAAAGAAGTGAAATTCCACTGATTACTGGTACCAAAACTTACTGAAGCAGTACAGGCACGTATGTTATTGGTTTTCTCAAGTCAAATTTAGTTCCCGAATTTTCTCATTGAGCCTAAACAAGGCTTAAATTGTAAATTTCCAAACTACTGACCTAAACTAGGCTTTAAATTGTAAATTTCTAAACTACTGCTCATTGTTTTCTTGAATTGGCTTAAAGTTGTACATTTGTCAATTAAGCCTCGGCATCATACAATGTTACCCCCAACTGTGCTACATGCCACAGATTGAGAGTTATTTGCTCCTTAGACCTTTCATAGTAGTGAGGAGGTCAAACAGAAGAATCAAAGCAAGGGGTAACGAAAGGAATAATATTTATTGATGGAAATTCACCTTGGCAGTGAGGTCTTTCAGTGCTTCTACTAGAGCATCAAAAACTTGGCTTTTATAAACGGTATCTCGTACCAAAATCCTATGACCTGTCACAGGAGTAAACGGCACAGAGCACTGTAACTTTGGGTAGTACGAATAACCATAGCTATAGTAAGCATCGGCCCATGAATAATCAAATACAAACTCCCCATACGAGTGGCTGCAATTTCAAAACTTATATCAACAAGTTATCATCAATACAAAAAAAAAAAAAAAAAAGTTTAGTCCAAGCTAGGTAGGGATGTCAATTTTTCTACAACCTGACCCAGTTGTTATGGGTTGGTTTGAGTTACGCAAGGGTTTTATTTATGTCTGATTTGAAACCAAAGATTTTAAATTGTTGAAAAAAAATGTTTTGTTGATTTTGGTTAACTCTTCTCCTTTAAGGGTATACTAAGATGGTCGATTCTAGCTTTGAGAACGAACAAAAATCGCAAGTTCTTTTGTTTCATTATGCATAAGAAAAGTTGCTTTAAACAGACAATAAAGGATCAGGTTATGCACTTGAGATATGCAAACCCATTTGACATTACTGTTTAAATAAGCATATTATAAGTTAAAATCACAAAAAGTAACATCATCTATGAACCTTTTAAGGTAAAGGGGAACAACACCTAAAATGCTTCCATTTTCATCCCTGGCAACAATGTGTTGTGGGATCCATCCTGTTTCCTGCAAGTTCAGTGTGGAAATTAGAAAACAAAACCCATATGTTTTTTGCAACAAAAAATAAAAAAAAAGAGGTCAGTAAAAGAACCCACCTTTGTAGAACAGCCAGTCTCTTCTAAACTGGAGAGGAATGCATGAGTGAGAAAGGGGTTAAAATGTTTCTCACTGCCAGTTACATCAATTGCACATGCATCCCAATCTTCTGAAGAAATTTCCAAAATTGAAGATGCAACAGAAACAGAAATCTGTTGTTGCATGTCTACCTAGAGTGCGAGTTTTAGTAAACAGTTAAAATCTGTTACAACATAATACAAAACATGATTACATAAAGTGCAATAGCTAGTTCAGTAAAACCAACTAAAAAAAAGTATCATAATTTGATTCTCATGAGAAATCAGAGCACCTCAGAGGAGGAAGTTGTCAGAGTATAGGGGCCCAGAGAAGGGCTTATTTCGCGCGATCCTGAATTCTTTTTAGGCCACCCAAAAAGTGCGAAAACTTTACATGTTGAAGGACTTGTTCGTGAATTTCGTCTATAGGAAGGGTTTTTGGGTAATAAATAGGGGGATAGAGACGAACTTGAACGGAGGAGAAGAGAAGGTTGGAGTGGAGCCGAGGCTGCCATGAAAGCAGCCAATCAGCAAGAGTGAGATTCTTTGGAGAATTGAAGGTAGAAAAATTTTTGGTTTGGGGAAGAATCTGGTAAGCGCGACACGTGGAGAGATTCTCATCAAACGATTCGGCGAGTTGGGTTTACTATTGGGCTATTTGAGTCCATTCAGCCCATTTTTGGCCCAATAATCTCCATTGCTTTTACCATTCCACTCCATTTGTGGCGAATTAGATCGCTTCGAATCTTTCTCAAGTGTTCGTAAGGACCTCTACATTCTACCACTTCAGAACTTATTAACTAATACTTGGTATATTCACTATTATATAGAAATCCAGACATTACCTTTTCTCTTATTCTTGTTCATGCAACTTGCTTGTATCATAACCACACAATGAAAACCATTTAGCATTTTTTTTTTAAGCTGGGTTGTTTGCCCAGGGATTTGGCTCTTTTTTCGCTGATCAAGAAGTCCTCAGTTTATATTACAAAGAGAGTATATTTAAAAAATATAATAATAATAATAATAATAATAATAATAATAATAATAATAATAATAAAAATCATTATATTTAAACCAACATTCAAAAAAAAAAAAATCAAGTATTTGTTTTGTCCGCAAGTAGGAAAGATTGATTTCCTATCATACAAACATTGTTGTAGTCTTATTCCGGTCCTTTTTGGCCTTTTCTAAGAAAGGCACTTCATTATTTCATACAAAATATTATAGTAATAACGAGTAAATGATGCTCTATATGCAGTAATAGCGAACATTTTCATAATTTATGAAACATACAAGTTGATAAGAATATTAGTCGGTAATTTCCAAATTTTGTTAGCATTCTGATCTTTTATAGTTTTCGAAGAGTTAGGTCATTGTACAAGCATAGACATCGATATACACGTACATATATATTTCTTAATTAGGGAAAATTAATTTAATTAAAATAAATGTTTTAATTTTCTTATCAATTTAAAAAAAACGAAAAATGTAATTGATTTATAATTTTGAAGTATGATATCTACACCCCTTTTCTCATGCTAACTAACAATCTAAATTTTCCTAATATAAAACTTCCCTCTTGAAATCATTGCCAAGCTATACATATACATATCTAACCTCTCACTCCGAACAATGTTTTTTTTTTTTTCTTTTCTTGTCGGATTAACTTTTTCTGAATTATGAAACATATACAATAAGAAGAAAAAAAAAATAAAGTAAGACAGTCATTCTCATGTTAACTTTTTTATAAAATCGTTATACATGGTCGGACTCTTAATCAGACTCGCGATGCAACGACCGTGTACGTACCTCGCCCACTACAATGACAAGACTACACCATATCTATAGTTGGTAGTGAACATATTCTATCGTGGTGCCGCCAGCTGGTCCAATGGTGATGCCTCAATGCTAATTGGTCGCATGGTGGTGCCATCCGCCTCAATCCCACTACACCATACTATCAGAATGCAGTCAACATAGCCTCCCATTGTGATGGCTCCCACTAGTGAACATTTTCGTACGTATTTTAAGGTCGCGAAAAGTTTATTTGATTTCCTCAAATATCTAACCTTCCAAATGTATCAAATCAATTTCTTTTTAACTAGACTATAAATATATTAATTACATAAAAAGTATAAAAAAATCTTATTATATTGCATCTTTTTTTTTTTAAGACTTAGTTATAAACGGATGCTAAAATATGTATACGCAAAATTTGTCTTGTGCATTGTGTTTTCATGAATGTCATACATATAATAGTATTCTCGTCGTACCATTTATTTATCACGTTCTTTGATAACAATCATGTAAAACATGTGAAGGCGACGATCTTAATGATCATTTTATTTATTTGTTTATTTCGAAAAAAGAACTAATTTTCCCTAGGATGAGATCCCAACGAGTTTCATTAAATAATTTTGATTTTTGACATATGTAAGATGCAACTTGCAAATTAATAACCTGACAATTCTATTGTCACAGATTATGTATATTATATATTTATAAACATGTCAAATGTTGATATATATATGATCAAGTTCTGTTGTTCCTCGATTAACTTGAAATTGTAATGCTCCAAGTACTATTTTATTTAATTTAACAATATATGCCATATTGATATCAAATTTATATTATATTCTCGATAACGATTAGATAATCCTCAAAATTTAAAAATTCATATATATAATTTTAGCTAGAATACAGATCAAAATGGTACAATGATATCAACATTTAGATAGTTTTGGTCGCCTTAATCGATGACCAAACGATTCTTCGATTATATCAACATTTACAATTCATTTGCTGCCGCGGCACTGTACCATGAAAACTCCACTCCAAATCTGAGCTTAACCTTGGTGCTAGGCGATGTAATGGGAGCAGTGCTTCGAGAGTGGCTCGTAGGTGCTGGATAGGGATGTTAGGTAAAGGCTAGCGGTTGCCGTGATGACATGAGTATGTCATTTTGGTATGCATGGTCGTGAAGATGGTCTCATAGATACCAGTTATGTAGGGGCATGTTTAGAAACTAGTACAAGTCCCAATTGGTATTGGTATGAGGCTTGAACTGGTACAAGTGGCAGTTGCAATTACTAGATTTTCTTTTGTTTGTTCCGTTTAGTAATGTAGAGTTAGTACTGCTACAAGTGGTAGTTGTATTAAATTTTTCCTCTTTTATTTAATATCAGTTGTTAATGAGTTTCTAACTAAGTTGGTAAATTATGACAGGAGTTCATCATTTGTATGTGTTTTTAGTATTGATGTAATTGGTTTATAATTTTTTTCTTTATTAATGAAAATTACCAGTATTTTGCTGGGACCTAAAAAAATATCAGTATTTACACATTATATTTAAACTATAAATACTAATACTATACATTACTACCGATGTTCTGAAATTTTTGAAGCTATTATAGTGGTTAGGGTCAGATTTCTAACAAAATCCGACACTAAGCCTATAAAAGTAGTTTAGATCTATAGTAGTTTCCTTATAGACCTACAGTGGTTATGACCATCAACATTAGTAGGAACTAGGAAAATAAATTAATTTATTGGAGATAGGGCTCGCTAATACCGGCTCATATGTATTTTGAAATAGGTCTTAGATGGTTTTTCAAAAAAAAAAAGAAAAAAAAGAAAGAAGACTTAGATGGATTGTGGACCATACGTACATCCTGGCAAAGGAGGTAAACTAAAATCAGCTACGACTGACGGATGGACTCGTTAGTCGCGAGTATATCTTAATTTTTTTAGATTCTAACGGCCGATCTGAACCGTTTAATATGTTTTTCATATTGAAATCTCATCGGAGATCAAATTTTACATTTTTTTGATTTTTTTGAGATTTTTAAAAATCGTTGTTATTGAAGGGTCAAAAATTGTTTAGATTAAGAATTTTGTAAAATACAAAAAAATATTATTTTTTTTTTAATGTAAAATTTGGTCTCCGATGAGATTTCAATATGAAGAATGTATTGAACGGTTTGAATTTTAGTTACAGCTGACAGACTCATCCCTCAGTTTGAATCTCAACAATTGAGATATAATCATAGCTGACAGGTTCATCGCTCGCGACTGATTTTAGTTTACCTCCTTGGCAAAGACGCTGATACATTCTACAATGAACATGCATGTCGAAAGGGATTTATATATAGTTCATAAAGCGACTCAAGTAAATCTAAGAAAAAGGAATTGGTCTCAACGATGAATGGGTATGTAGAAAAGAAGGTTTTCACGAAGTATAGATTAAAACAATTAAAGAAGAAGGGGAACACATGCAATGAAAAGACACCCCAGAAGAAGATTGGTGGGACTCGCATTGGATGTGGATGAATATATTGTAAAATATTATGTGCTGAATATCTGCTATTTATTTTGCTGTTATATTTTGGTGTAGGAGGTTATATGAATTTTAGAATGACTGTATCAACAAAGTATGTCGATCTATTGGAAGCTTTTTATGTGATGAAATAGTAAGCTTGATGTGTTGAAAATGTATAGCCTGTGTGCAAATGAAATCTAAAAAAGTGGAACGCTGTTGCAACTTTTTTATTATTCTTTTTTCTAAGCTTTTGGATTTTTTTTTAGTGTTTTTTATAATGGATTCAAATCAATTCTACAATTTCTATTAGATAAATAGAGATCATTTTTGGTGTTATAAGACGCTAAATCCAGTAAAGTGATTTCTGCTTGTTAAAAGACAGTATATATGAACCTCAACTAGTATTAGATACCACTTCTAACAGTCGGTGTATATCATTGACCTGAGTAATATCCCATTCACTTCATGTAAATATCAGATAACAAAAGTTACAATAACGAGCAATCGAGGAATAACTCTCATTGAAATCCAACAAAAAGACCAAAAAAATAACACGTCTAAAAGATTAACAAAAGATTGAAACAAACTTCATTCAAGATATTAACAATTGAATTCGATAACAATGATAATCCATGAAAACAAAAGCTAAATTACAAGGCTCCTTGGCTCTGGTCTTGGTGAAGAAAGTGTTGCTATCCCACAAATGGCAAATCCTGCTCTACTATGTTTGCCTCGTCTGATGGTTCAGCAGAGTAACTACACATTCTAACCTTAAAGTCTTACACCACAAACCCTACTAACCCCTTTCTATAGAAGTGTTAAAAATTAAAGTTTGCTAGCTCATTCAGTAAATTGAGTTTTCACAAAGTCAAAAAAGATTTCATTTTGCATAATATTTTTTTTCTGAAAATATGACTGATGTCAACTCAAACAAACCCAATCTAGATAAGTAACAACAACCCAAAAGTAACATATGATGTGAAGCATCACACAAATCTACCTTAGTCTCAGCAAAAATATCATTTTTTTTAAGTAAAAATCACTGTGAGAATCCAAATACTACTCAACTACTTGTAATAAACTATCAGTTTGTCAAAACAAGAATTGTGACCTGCATATTTGCTAAAATCTGCGAAGAGAGGAAATAAATAATAGGCTTGGGTAAGAGCACCGAGGCTAGATGACTTATATCATATATGGGGCATGGCATAGGAGTATCATTTTCAAAGAAGGTACAGATTGATTTTTCCCAGAGTAGAGATCATGTAATTGATTCCTGTGAAGATAACTCCTTATTATGTAATAATAAAATAAATGACGCATAGCATAGGGACAAAATAATTAAGGAAAAAGAAATGATACTCTTCTCTCTCTCTAACATATCTGTAATTTTTTTTCTGAAATAAATTTGTCAAAATTCTCAAGTGCCAGTATATGCATCATGAGAATACATCAAATTGAATCAACCTCAGATAACAATTGAATCATTACAAATTGAAATAGGGGTGAAAGTATAGACAGTTTCATTATCACAAATCATAATAAGAAAACCAATTGCGAAGAGAAATTCTAAAAGAATGAAGCAAATTAAATCTCAGTTGTTGGTTTACATATATCAATTGTGAAGAAGAAATGAATGGCGAGTCAGTCAATTTTGAATAGAGAGGGGGAGAGTGAGAGAAGAGTGCTAGGGAGAGAGAGAAGGGACACTACGGAGGGAGCAACCAAGGTCGAGTGTGACATCCGTTCTCAACGGATCCAACCCTTCTCTACCTGCCTCCCTCTTCGCCCCCCCAAATTCCAAAATCAAAGTGCTCCTTTCGCGGCTCTCAGAGAGAGTAAAAGGAGTATGAAAGGTTGACGATGTATTGATGTGTGAACCAACGGCTACTGTTTGGAGTGAAGGCTCACGTGTCAATACGCAATTGGTGGATGACTCCAGGACAAAAATAGTCTATGCAACTGTTTGGAGGCCCTAATTATTTATACACCGAGCAAATAATAATAATAGGCAAATGCCGTCCGGTCAAAATTGCATTTTTTATCAATTATGCGGGTCTGCCTACAGGGTGAATCGGATTAAAATAAAAGAGTAATACTGCGTCCTATATCGAATAACACTTTTTTCAACTAAAATTTTTCGTTTTTGCTTTGGTTGTGCGCTAGTTCCGTTATTCAAGTTCAACTACGCTTTATTGCTCTCGGTTCATACCTATAATTAATTATTTATCTACATATGTTAGATAAACTAAAAATTGATTTCCAGTTATATTATATTTGCGTTAATTTAAAATTTGCCTGAAACATTTTTATTAAAAGGTGTTCATGAATGCTGATGAAATTCTTTATCCAGAAATGCTCAGGGAGTTGGTGCCTTAGATAAAGCCCCAATAGGTAACAAAAATTGTTTATATAATGTTTTCCAAACCTAAACATATAACCAAATAATCTCTATTCTCCAATACCTAATTGTTGTACGCCCGCTTATAGATAACGGCATGGATTTCTCCAAATGAGAGGCTTTTTAATGAGCTGTTACAAGAACAACACGGTACAATAAAAAAGAAAAAAAAAAAATCACCGTTTATATACATACATTCAGCAAAAACAGAAATAAAGTCTTCTTCTTTACTTAGGCAACTTTCATAGAAACCAAAAATCCTCAGACAGTCAGTGAAGCACCATTATCTTCAGTTGTTAGACTTAATATCATTGTAGCTGCTCTTGGAGCCCTGCATTGTATTAAAAAAAGAAGAATCAACTCACAAAGAAAAAGGACTAAAATTGAAGAAACAATGATCCGAGAAATGATAAGTGTGTATTATGATTATTTCATATCGTCCACAATTAATATTCTAATAAGAAACAATTCCAAATTATTGCTCCTGGCGTACTATATTCTCTCCATTCATCCCTTTTATTTTGGCTAGATAACAAACCTCAATCTCATTGCAAATTTGAAAGAAGCTTTCAGATGCAAACATGACAAGATGGAGTTTGGGGCAGTTTAGGAGGCACATTGAAATTATGCTAATTAATATCTAAATTAAAGTGCAGGACCTACCTACTAAACACATTAATAATGAGTCTTCCTGACTAAAATGAAAAATACAGTCATGTTAAAATAGATTGAGCATTCATATGACAAATTAGTACGTAAAAAAAACAAAATTGAAAAAAGGCTCGGTGTATCTTTTGAAGAGTTGTGCAAGTCATTTTGTTTTAACTTCATATCTTAATAAGATTGCCACATTAAAACATCAATTTTAAAATCCCAAAACGAGCTGGCTCGTTAGTAGTTTATGACCAGGAATGGTGGATTGTCTTGAAAAGTTGCACCCAAATAAAAAAAAGCAGATAATAACCAACTATATTAAAGGATTGAATGATACCACGACTCTGGTGTTTGATATAAGGAGGCTGAGCTACCAAAGCATGATGTGAGCATATCAGTGTTGACAACACCTGGACTAAGTGCAATAACTGCTAGGCCAGGAGGCAACTCTTTCGCCACAGACCTCGTCAGACCTTCAACTGCCCATTTTGTGGCACAATAGGCAGAGACCTGCAGCAATTTTTACAGGCCATTGCAAACTCAGTAAATTTTGTTGCAATTTGATGTGTCCTGTACAATAATTGCACAAAATTTCATGCTATTGCACAATAATTATTTACATCCTCCCTTTAACAAAATTCAAAGAAACCAAAAATCAGAAGTACTGTACAAGTCCAGTAAAGAACGGAATTTGAAGGATGAGAGCAGTCACAGTAACTTATTTTAGTATGTCATCACTATTAGTACCACCATTTAACTGAATTTGTACCAGTTGGTGCTATTTAAATGTATTGGTCCTCTGCATTTTCTTTCCTTTCATGTTCTAAAATTTGAAAGATTGCATGAAACATTGATATAGATATCCTCAGACAAAACTAAGAAGATATGCACACACCATTTGAATTGGTCAAAACATAGCAACTGACAAGAATTGGTTATAAGGAATATATCAAGAATAACATACCTTATTTTGGCACAGTTTACTATATGTATAAAAATGTTCTTGGCTAATACTATATTACCAGTTGGTAGGTTTTAATTGCACATGCCTTATGAAATCCTGCTTCCTTCTTCTAATTGTTTCATTCAGATAGTTTGAGAGCTCAATCAAGGCATAATAAATAATAAACTAAAGCCAAATAAAATCAACTTCAAACATGGCAACCTTCTTTTTGTACTGTCCAGACATACATTTAACAGAAAAACTGAATTCAAACCTGAGAACATTTCTATTATTTGTAACTAGAAAGCAATATTTTAGTTGAAAAGAAAAGTCAAGAATTACCAGACCTCTGCAGAAGCTGATCTGCCCCAGCCAGATGACATGTTGACAATAATCCCATGTTTCTTTTCTATCAGGAGGGGTAAGAAGTGGCGCAATATATTTGCTGTCCCCTTTATATTTGTGTCTATTACCATGTCAAATTCTTCTGCTGGTATGTCCCATACCTTGTTATTTTGGTTTATGGTCCCTGCATTGTTCACTACAAATTGCACCCAATTTTTAAATTAGATTTCGAGAAGAACCCACAACACAAAATTGTATGATATAAGTATAAATTTTAGGAGCAAAGAACCATGCACCGGTAAAAGTTAGGCAGTACTACTATAAACAGTTGCATGCTTTTGGTGATGGGAACAATTACAACTTCAACAATAATATGCTGTATTACAACGAGAGAACATGAGCATACCAATGATATCAGGAACTAGTTTCGATTCCACTACATGCTTTGCCAACTCCTTAATGCTGGTATCAGATCTCTTCAAAAAGAAAAGAAAAACAAACTGTTATGAAACACAAAAGCACCACTATTGTATGCAAAATGTACAAAAAGTCTCAAATTGATAGCTCTTCTGATAAATTAGGGTTTAAAGATTTAGGTTTCAGACAAAAAACCCAACAACTAAAGGACCAATTCTCGAAGTTCACAAGGAGTTTCCAGTACCAAATTAAACTTAATTCCAAATCTAATTTCAGAATTAACACGAAAAATTAACTAAGCAAGCTTAAATTGCGACAACTAAAGTATGAGAGAGAGAGAGAGAGAGACCACGTCAGCAGTGGTGATGAGATGAGGAGAGGCGGAGGAGGAGGCAGCGGCGGGGTTGACAGAGGCGAGCTCGGTCTGAAGCGAGCGAATCTTATCGGCTGATCGGGCGCACCCGATAACGGAGTGGCCGCGTTTGGCGAGCTCGAGAGCAAGCGCCCGACCCAATCCGCGACTGACGCCCGTTATGAGAACCGTCTTCTTCTGCGCCGGGACCCCCATGGCCGCCGCCAGGTGCAGCTTCGTGGTCCCCACCGTCATCTCTTCTTTGTACACTCTTCCTTCCTTCACTTGTTCTCTTCTCTACTTCTTCTGAGTTCTGAGCTCTCTCGCGCGCTTGGAATTGGATTATTGGAATGGAGGCGATTTGGTTCGGGTTCGGATTTGGATAGCGTTTTGGGCTTTGTGTTGTGGCTCACGTTGCGCCGCGCGTTTTAGACAGTGACAGTCTCCTCAATTATGATATGGGTTTGGGTTTCCATCCCAGTTGAGTGAATCGAAATCCTCTGGTCTGCCGTGGCCGGTTTGATCCGGACCATTTGATTTAATCTCAACGGCTAAAAGAGCCCCGTGAATTCCATCACTCCCGACAAAAATTATTGGCCCGAAAAAATGAACCGTTCAGATTAAATCGAATGGCTCTGATCGGACACAGACCACCTGGTCGGCCGACCAGAGGATACGGATCCCCAGTTGAGTACTTGAGGTTGACGCCACTGTGGAGGAAATTACTCAGGACGCGATCACGCGACCCATTTTGCAAAACACTCTCATTTTGAAGGATTAAAAACCAAAATACCCTCGATTTTATATATGATTTCAGTGTATATATAATATTATAGGCAGCCTTTTCACCCTTAAAATAGGAGTGTTTTGCGAATTGAGGCGTGCCCGACTAATTTCCATGTGTGGGTGAAACTGAGGTCAGAAATTTTTAATAAGAAAAATAATAACAGAAGTTTCATTTTGAATGAGTTTTTCAAGATTAATTTTAGTCTTAAATTCTTAATCAATTTACTTGTAGTCGGTTATTAATCTCAATGAATAAATAGCTAAAATTTCAGTTCATACGTACAAATTTAATGACAAATTCACTCGAATAAACAAAAAAAAAAAAAATGAAAATGTGAATAAGGTGGCATTTGTTTCCTCTTGATCAATAATACTTTCAATAAACCTGAATCAATTACACACTAGTATGTGGGACCTAGTGGAAATATGAAAAAAAAGGCTCAGCGTGCTGTGTTCTCCAAACTAACACGACACGAGCATATTGGTACAACACACGTGTGTATTGACACGACATGACACAACTAGTTTATAAAATTAGCATGACACGTGCATGTCGGCGTGTCGTGTCGTGATGGAGACTTCCAGACATTGATACGTTTTAACACGACACGAGTTGACACATGACACGACACGATACGATATGTGACACGAGTTGACACAACAAAAATTAATATTATTTAGAATTTATTAAATTATATTGAGTTTATATTATAAAACAATAGCTTTGATTCATAATTTCTTTTTATCATTGATTTTATTTTAATATATAAAGTTAAAATAGATTTCAACAATTTATTATATTTTTCTATTTTAAAAATTATTTAAATACTTTTTAATGAATTTTTACCAAACAATTTAAAATAAATTATAATATGGCTTGACACGTTTAACACGTCGTGTCAACACGACACGACACATCGTGTTAGACATGTCGTGTCATAATGAGTGTTGTGTTAACCAATTCTTTCACTTAACATGACATGTTGAAATTATTAACTTGTGTCGACACGACACGACACGAGCTCTAACACTCGGATGTTTGACACAACACGACACGGCACGTTTGTAATATCCTATTTGGAAAGGTGTCAAACCAAAAAGATAAAATAAAAAAAAAACTGTTAAGGTGTCTATATATACAATTTGAAGCCTACATTTTAATTTATTTTATGTAATTTATTGTAGACATAAATTTTTAAAAAGTGAGATTCCTTATTAAGCGAATCGTTATAAATTTAAAAATTTAATTGTGGTAAGTAAAAGAAAGCTAGGGTATAGTGTGTTATATAGTAATGTACGATAAAATTAATGTCTTTTATATCACATCAAATAACATCGTTCCAGCACTAAAAAGCGCTGAATATAATCTTAATTAGTTAGAAAAAACATTAAAAATATTAAGTGTTTCTATATAAAAAAACAAATCTCCTATTTGTTTATTAGTAAACATTAAATCTTTATTTACAAATTATTATTATTATTATTGCAATTAATATTGTATTTATACATTAATTGCAACAAATGATGATATTATCAATAGTACTCTATTTATTATGCTCACAACATTCTTTTTTAGTAATATTAGAAATAATTATTGCATCGTAACTTTATTATATATTTTGCGGTTAAAGTAATGTTGTAGAAAAAATGTCAAATCAACATGGAGACTATCAGAATTCATTCACTAAAACTCTTATGTTTTGCTCCCGAAGAAGGGAAAGGAGGTAAACGAAGGGGAAGGGGACTGACCTTAACCTGCCCTACTTTGAATGGAAACCAGGGTGAAAGGAGAGAAATGAGGAGACAATTTATGTGTAAATGTTATCAACTTCTTACCCTCCAATTTTGATGGGTAGCTTTGTTCCCATACCTCTTTCTCCCATTCGTTACCCTTCCTTTCCATCCTTTTTCTGGAGCAAAGCCTTATTTTCTTATTCCCACTACTCTTCATCTAACACCTCCGCTTATCACTTGTCTATATGGATATTGCTACCGTGTTTTTGACTGCTTTTGCTGATGTTAAGTCAGGAGGTAATTTTTTCTCTTGCTACCTGTCTAACTTTTCCGAATATAAAACTTCCATATTCAATGATCCATAAACCATTGTCAAGATATACCTATCTATTAGTATTATTTTTTTGAAAGAAATTTCCTATTCAATGATCTATAAACTATTGTCACAATTGTCGTCTCGATTAATTAATTTCTCGCAATAATATATTTATTTTATCCAACAATCCATTTATTAATATAAAAAAATATTTGATTTCCTCAAATGTCTAAACTCCCCAATTATGAAATTATTTTTTCTAAGTAGAATGGAATACATATTAATTGTAAATTGAAGTATACATGAAAACTTATCTTATTGCATCTACATATGTAAAAACTAGACGTCATAAAGTCGATACTAATTACATGCACACAAAATTTCCACTGTTCATTTTGTTTTCATGAGTTTCATACATAATAGTATTCTTGTCATACCATTTAGCATGTTTAAAAATAACAATCGTCTAAATCATGTGAAGGCAATGATTTTTTTCTTCTTTTTTTAAAGAAAAGGACCAATTTACCGAAGGACCCGACAACAATAAAAAAAAATGATGATACATAATGCAAGTTTTATCTTTCATCTATTAGCCTAAAAATTTACAAACATTCAAATTCGCTAGAATTTGACGTAATGAGATTGTATCGATGCGACGACGCCAAAGTAATTTGGATAGGGTTTTAGGCTTTGGTTGTGGCTCACGAGTCACGATGCGCCGCGCGTTTCAGACATACTTCTCGATGCCTCCACATTTTTTTTATTATTTTTTATTTTTTTTGGTGATGGTTGTCTCCACAATTTGATGATGTGAATGGAATGGGTTTGGGTTCGATCCAAGCTGAGGTTGAGCTGCGTGTAGTGTAGGTGAGCGTGATTACGAGTTTTAATTAAAAATAATAATAAAAGATTCACTTTGAATGACTTTTTCGAGATTAATTTAAGTCTTAATCAATTTAATTGTAGAAGTTCATTATTCTGATGAATAAGTAGTTAATATTTCAGTTCATACGTAAAAATTCAATGACCAGGTTACACAAATAAAAAAAAAAATGTTAATAGGGTTGGCTCTTTTTCCTCTTAACGAACACAATACATAAAATCGAATAGCTCATTATGAAAATTTGTGGTCAGTGGTCACTGTGGCAAGCCACATAAAAAAAAAAAAAAATCCAAGGAACAAAACATCCTAAAAAAAAATCAAAAGTGTCGACAAAATTATATTAGCCTTGCTCCCCTTGAAAAATCTAATCTGAAATTTTTTTTACATGGTTTGGCTTGGCTCTTCAAAAGTAGATCATGTAGATCAGATCCCGCTATGTGACATGTGCTCTCTGCCTACATAGCATGTACAGCATAATCTAATGGGGGCGTGGTATGCGTGGCTTGTATAATTTCAAATTTTCAACACAATAAGTCACACCATATACTGACATGTACGCATCAGACCATCAAATTAAAATTGCAAGGAGTATTAATTCTAACTGAGCTGGATTCCCTACATTAATATTGAACGAAATATCCGTTAAATATATTTTATCTTGCTATTATTATTTTTTTTGTTGATATAGTACAATAAATAATATAATAACCAATATTTAATTTATATAGTTAGGATTGTTTAAATCACAATGATTGGGTGATTAGAATGTATTGTGATGAATTTTTTTTTTTTTTTTTTGAAAACTAAAACACCCCGTAGGGTGTATTGTGATGAATTAATTTATGACTGAGCGATAAGAAAATTAATAGACAAATTTGCAAAAATCACGACTTCTATGAAGCCTTCCATGATTCCATCAAACACCATTAAACTTGGTTTTTTACTATAGATATAAGTTTTAGGCTTAATTTTTTGTATGCCCTTGAACTTTTTTCTATTTGTTTATTTCCCCCTATACTTTTATGTATTTCTTATTTACCACTAAACTCTTCTAAATGGTTTTTTATTTGCCCTTCAACTTAATCATATAGAATTAACTATTGTTATCTTATAAAAAAAAAATTGAAAATTAATTCCGAATTAAATTATAAAAATACCCTTGGACTATTTATTTTCTCTCGTTTTTTTTCCCTTCCTTACTCCAAAAATTTTCCTGCTAACCCATTTCTCATTGGTAATTACTACTCACCATCCTTCTAATTACCATCCACACCATCCACAGGCTCCAAACAGGCCGGATAGGGCCCAACGACTGGCCTAGTCTATTTATATCTCTCTAAACCCTCTCCCTCAACCCTAGCCGCAGCAGCCGAAAAATAAAGAGACGCGATTCTGCATCTGGTTTTTCAAATTCAAAACACCGGTGCGATTGACGACAAAGAAGAGGAAGAGGCGGTGCAAGTCACGCTGATTTTGGTACTTTCATTTCTTCTCTTCCTACTTGCTTTTATTTTGTTTTTGCTCCACCGCTGGCATCGTTCTCTTCCTTCGAAACCCCTATTCTTTTTATTCAATTGGAAAAATTGGATTCGTATATGACTTTTTTGTTTGTTCTTAAGTAAAGATATTCATTAATTCATGTGTATGAGTTTAATTTGGCCATCGTCCTTGTCAGGTAGAGACAAATTAGTGGCATGCAATGAGCTCGTGCTATTTGGCATGCTAAAGATTTACAAATTTGATTGAATCCCCTGATTGTAAAAATGTTAATTGAACTCAATAACCATATGAGTAATTATTGCAATTATACTTTCATCTAATTTTTTTGAACTTTAATTGAAATATTAACATGGTTGCTTAATAATTTCTATAGATCTCAGTTGGGATGACTCGAGTTTATATTGGAAATTTGGACTCGTGCGTCGGTGCACGTGAGCTTGAAGATGAATTCCGAGTTTATAATCGATTTGTAATTTGTTGGGAATTTTTTTGAATGAATTTTGCTGGTTGTGTCAGTATTTTGTACTATGTAGTGCAAGTTGTTAATTTTTTCATTTTAGATCATAATATGTAATTTGTTATCAATGATTTAGTTTCTGTAATGGATGAGTTAGTCACCGTATGTGTTGAGTTAGCATCTCTAAGGGATCAGTTTCTTAATAAATTATCACTGTTCAAATTACGAATGCATCTAACGGAACACATAAATAATTTTAATTGATCCATTAACTAGTTTAATTGAACACAAAAATTTCGAAATTAAATTTTCGTTGCAACTAACTGAACATATAAACACTTTAAATTAATCCCTTAACGTGTTTAATTGAGCACAAAAAACAACAAAATCAAAATTCAGTTGCAACTAATTGAACACGTAAACACTTTAAATTCATCCCTTAACGTGTTTAACTGAACACAAAATTGTGAAAATTCAATTTTGAGATACAACTAACTGAACACATAAACCTTTAAGTCCATCCCTTAACGTTTTTAACTGAACAAATAAATATAAAAATTCGATTTTAAGATGCAACTAACTGAACACATAACAAGTTTAGCACATCCCTTAATGCATTTAACTGAACATAAAAATATGTCCATTTGATGACGTCAGCGCGAAAAAAAAAAATTTTGAAAATTTTTTTTTGGGAAAAAAATTGATGACGTCATCACGCGTTTTGATGACGTCATCACGCGGACATTAGGTCTCTGGAGCGCTCCTGGACGCCTTATTTTCTTTAGAAAGCCCAATTAGGCCTAATTAAGCCTGTGGATGGTAATGGATGGTTTTTAAATGGATGGTGTATATAATTTCTGTTTCTCATTCGAGAAAAGAATGATTAACAGGCTCTAAACGGGCTACGTGGTTATCTTTCAAATACAAAGCTTTTTTTTTTTCGAGGTGATGCTCTTGGGCTAGAATTCATTAATAGAAGAAAAATGCATATACCCCATTATATGCGGGTGTTACTTGTGGTATTGGTCCTAGTGGACCTCAACAAGCATCAAAGAAGCATTATAAAGATAAAAGATTTAAGATCAAGCTGGTACTTTTGCATTATCAGGTTATTACTATATGGTAGCAGTCCGGACCCATTAAGTAATACATCTCAGAATCCCATGGCTTAGTAGCTCGCTGAAAATTGTTGATCCTAGCAAACTAAAAGTAATTCGGCTTCGTAACTATCCTCTAAGGTACCTTAGGTACGTGGTGGCTTAGGGGTCCTAGATTTGCGTAACATAAATACTGCTCTACTTATGAAATGATGGTGGAGGTTTCAAAAATCCCAATTTACTAATCTCTGGAAAAAGTTGATTAGTAAGAAATATGATTCTTTGCATTACCCATATTTCTCCATTTTGGAAAGACATTAGATCTTTAGATGCCATAGGTACTATTTCTAGAAGTTATAGAGTAGGATATGGGCATAGAATAAGTTTCTGGTCAGATATTTGGTATCAAGATTGCTTCATTGTTACTCTGTACCCCTTTTTATTTGATCTCTGTACTACCAAACATTGCATACAAGAGGTAGTATTGACAGGGGCAGGGGGGGGGGGGGGGGGGGGGTATTGAACTTTATAAGACACTTAAATGGGGTCCTGATTCAAGCTTGGTTAGGACTTTTGGATATCATTCGCAATATTCATTTGAAAGATGAGGAGGATCAAGTGCATTGGAGATGGGAGACAGATGGGGAATACACTTCACAATCTATGTACAGGTTTTTAATTTTTGATGGTATCCACACAGACAAAGATCAGGTTTGGTGGTCTGTAGATTACCTTTAAAAATACAAATTTTTATGTGAATGGTCATGCACAACAAACTTCTAAGCAAAATTTGTGTAAAAGAGGTTGGCATGGTGACACCTCCTGTAGTTGTGGTTGCACTGATGAAGAAACTAATTCCTACCTTTTCCTATTTTGCCCTTTACAAGAACAATTTGGTTTTAGTTAGGTCAATGTCAGGATATTTTTTTTCAATTGCAAGTCTTTAGATGATATTTTAAATTTTGCTTTTAAACTTCACTCAGGTAATAGGGAAGCTTTTTTGTTATTAATGCGCAATAGCATGATTGTTCAAGTCAAAAAATGCAAAACTACTAAAAATTTGTTATTAATGATCCAATCTTATGTGATGTATTGGGCATGATTGACTACTGAGCTGACTAGAGGATATCTCCACCTATGGCTTCCTTCCAATTGTGCAGAAATCCCAATTCAGATGCAATCAGCAGATACTCCATTAGCTGGCCTGTCAGGAATGGAGAATTGGACAAGATGGAGCAGGGAGCAACTATGCTTATATCTGAAGTGATGAAGAAATCAAAGAATACGCTATATTTTGCAATTTTCCGAGCTTTACCAGCTTGGCTGTGTCGTTTTAATTTCTGTTATTCTGTGTAGTGTTGTCTACAATTGTACTTTCTTGTTCTAGGTGTTTTGAATTGTTATGGGTAGTGTTAATTTGGATTTATTGGGTTTAATTGGTAGTTAAAGAGGGTTTGATGGGGTTTATTTTAGTTGTTTCTAGACGCTGTACCTGTCTTGTTTCTATTAATAGGCAGTTTTTGGTCCTCAAACAATAAGAAAACAAAGAGGCGTCAATCAATTGTGACTATTTACACTAGACAGAGGCCAAAGCAAGATCTGATTCTGTATCAGAACTGCCACACCAGTAAATGCCAGTTCAACAGTTGTGGCCAGAGGATACACAAATGCTTAGGATACACAAATGTGGCCAGAGGAAAGCATCGATTTACCGAACCTCAAGCCCCTCATCTTGCTCCCAAGCAAGGCCTGGGCCCGCATACATGTTCTTTATTAGTAAGGTGCACGCCTTTCCAGGGTAAAAGTGCGCACGGTTGCACCGCTGCCCAAAATGACATACCCCTGTTTTCAAATGGATGTTAATTTGTTAATTAACAGCACCAGACTGTTCACCGAATTAATTTAAAATGCATAATTATGTATCACAATACAATAGGCTGGTACACCATCAGTCTTAAGTAAGAAAGCACAAAACTATCTTGAATTGTAGAAATATCGACTCCACAAGTTACAAATACATCAGTTTTCTTATATTTTAAGAGCTATGGCATCACAAGCTATCAAAATTTCATTTCAACGAATACTCTTCAGGAGAAAATGAATGCGGTAATAACATAAAAAGAAGTACAGTAGTACACAATTACTACAACCCTAACAAAACAAAACAAAACATGTCAAAACTTTTCCATATCTCTAATGCTACATGTACCAAGAAATACCAGCAACTCATTTTCCAGCAATTGCAAGTAGAGGTGAAATCATTCCCTGTATCTCTTGCAACGATTGCTGCACCTGAATCTCATGTGCCACCATAGCCCTGAGGGTCCTCACATGAACTGACATCTCAGTTCCACCAGACCTGATATCCTCAGCACGGATCTCAAGGACCCACTTTGCAAGGTCCATCAAGAACCGCGCACACCATGGCACTGTGGCCTTTTTCGAAATGAATGATAACAAAAGCCCCAATTCATCATTATCCAAATTTGAAATACACTTGATCAATTTCCTTCTCGCAACCAGCTCCTCTAAAACTGCCATAATACTAGTAGTTTGCTTTGTTTTCAGAACTGACACAAGGGCATCTTTGTGCAAGAATTTCCTGAGGAGCCTATCATGCTCTTTCAATTTGACCTTCTCAGGCTTCTTAATTACAAAATCACCTTCACTTGGCTTCTCACTCTGGCCCCGCTTGAAATACCTTATATTTTTTCTTGTTGTAGGCTTTTCTGGCAGCGGTACACTCCATGCAAAATCATTACTCCGAACCTGACCTTCAAACTCGTCTTTCTTCTTCTTAATCCCCATGTAGATAAGCCCATTGTTGGTACCAACGACCCTAATAGTCCCAGTAGGAGAGAAAGCAACTGAGAGTAGTGGTGCAGGGTAGCGCATGGAGTGTGTTACCTTAAACCTTGAAAAGTCGAAGCTTTTTAAGTAGCCATCAATTGAAACACTGAGAAGTCTGGTATCATCCCGTACTTTTGCTAGAGTCAAAGCAGTGACAGTTTTGTTATGTGTCTCCACCGAGTAAACTGGTTTCCCTCCGGCAATAACGTCCCAGAGCTTGACAGTGTTGCCCCCAGCTGTGGCGAGCAACCCACCTGAGGGTAGAAACAAGACACTCTCAACGGGGTGACCATGATTGATGGAAAGCACAGAACTTGCACTTGCACCGGAATCAACCCTGGCATCCCAAATTTTGACAGTGTGGTCATAAGAACCAGTGGCAAAAACATCAGGAGAGACGGGAGATGGGGCGCCGGCTCGTATATAATCGCGGTGGGCCCCAGGGACGGTGAAGAGGGGAGTCTCAGTGGGCAAATCCCACTGAACAAAGAGAGCATCGTCGCCAGCAGAGAAAAGACAGAGCTTGTGATCCAAAAGAGGGAAGCTGACGACGCGAGAGGCGCAGGAGTGGGCCTTGAGGCGGCGTAAGGTTTTGGGAGACTTGTTGTTTTTGGGAAAGTCGAAAACGCGGACGGAGCCGTTTTCGCATCCCGCGGCAATGAGGGCGCCGTCGCAGCGAAAGGAAGGGGAGTAGGCGAGGTCAGGGAGAGGGAGGGTGGCAAAGGGGGTGGGTTCGGAGTCGGGGTATGGGTATGGGTAAGGGTCGGGGTTGGAGAGGGAGAGGGAGGAGAAGAGGCGGACGGAGGTGGAGGAGGCGGAGGCAAGGAGGGAGGAATCAGGGGAGAAGGAGAGGGAGGTGATGGGGAGGTGGAGGCTCGAGGGTTGGAAGCTGGACGAGCAGAAGGTGCGCCAGAAGGAGGATTCGGGAGTGGAGACGAGAGATTTGACGGAGCGAGAGCGAGGTCGCAGGTGGGAGGCCGGCTCTGTCGGGAACAAGCGTGTGCTCGCTTCATCCGCCATCATGCCCGCGCTTTCTGATTCTTTGGTCGAAGAAAGACGAATGGAGTGGAGTGGAGTAGGGTTTTGCAAATTGCAAAGCCACGGCCGCTGGTGAGCTTTAGCCTTTAGCTAGGGTTTCCGCTTTTGGGGGAATTGTTTTCTACGCTTATAATAATGTACTGACGTGTGGGACGTGTGCACATCAGACCGTCAAATTAAAATGCAAGGAGTATTTTATTTATTTTATTAAATACATCTTTTGTATCTATTATTATTATTTTGTTGATATACTACGCAGTAAATAATATAATAATCAATATTTAATTAATATAGTTAGTATTGTTGAATTATAATGATTGGATGATAAAATGTGGACCCAAAATGTATTGTGATTTCTGATGAATTGATTGACTACTGAATGAAAAAAAAAAAAAAAAAAACTAATAGACAAATTTGCAAAACTCACATTTGAAGCCTTCCATCAAACACCATTATACTTAAAATACTATAGATAAAATTTCACCATACAATTCCTTCGGTCCACAAGAACAAACCAATCAAGAAAAAAAATAGAATACACATAAGTGCATAACCGAGATAATTAGAACCGAAGAAACCCATATGTAAAATAAATGAATAAACAATTTCAAGCAGTGCAGTTCTCTAGAGATAGAGCCAAAGCACAACTAGGGAATCTCTTGTGCACAAAAAAAATAGACGCCCGTGGTACTTCAATATTACAGGAAAATCAGTCTTACATAATCCCCCAACTTCTGATACAAAATCAATACCTCCGATTCTCAATAAATTCAGTGGGATTAATTTACAAGCTACTGTTACATTCATTACTTTCTGGCCTTGTTTCAATCTTGTACCGAAACTTGGGACGCACATCAAACACACCAGGTCTTGCTTCTTCAAAACGGTACCTGTGAGAATCAAAATCAGAAGTTCTTTCTGGAAGAAGCATTCAAATAATGGATTATGCTGAAAAAAATGTCTGTGCTTTTAACTTTTAAAAGAAATAAAAAAAAAGACTATACCCTTTTTCTATGAGAAAGCTCTTAACAGCTGCTGGTAGAGAGGCTTGCCCCTTACTATGGGTACCAGTTCCTGAAAATCAATGATAACAAAGCCCTTTCATTCTAATCTGGAAAAAATACCAAGTATAAAAGATACAAGGAAATTGATCCTACAAAATAGTGTTGAATAGTAATCTGGTTTAGTACAAAATTTGTGCTGGGCCTATCCTTCAATTTCAGTGCCTAAATCAGGCATTGATCAACAAGACAACAATCATTAACTTAGTATTTTCTCAGATCTTACGAGATGTTAGGTAGATAAAGAAACAGAAATAGATGCAAAACCCCCAATTTTAATTTAAGTTGATAGAATATCATATGATACACACCAGTAATGACATGGAGAATGCTTTGCCTCAGACGAGTTGCTGATACATCCTTAAAATCGGGCCCGCTCTTCATCCTATCAAAATTCTCAATCTTCATCAGGTGCTCCTCCACAGCATGCACGGCTTCTAATGCATGTAAGCCGTGCAGATCCAATTTTGACATATCATTATTTGCATTTTTGACCCTCAATATTTCTTTGGCAGCCTTTGCATTCAATTTCTCTGCCTCAGCCCACTCTTCTCTTGCCTGCTGAGACAGCCAACGAGCCGAATTGTGATCTCCACGGAGAAATGCATTGCCGGCTGCTCTCGAGTGGTTGGAAGCAGCTCTGTAATTTGAAATAACAAAAAATTATGATAATGGGTTTCTAATCAGCAGATATCATAAATTCCTAAGAGGTTTACATTTTCTTTAAATTGAGTGGGGCCATTTCATGTGTGATACCCCAGCAAAGGTACAAAATATACTTCCACCAGTGCCAAAAAAATAAAATAGATGCACCGTGTAAAGCATGTGGGTAGTAATAAGCTTTCTGATCCTGCAAAAGAGATTAAATTTGGAAGATGATCATATGTAATGGTGCCAAACAAAATTACCGTAACTAATTTGATGCTACAAAACAACAGTTGTGAAATCCAAACCAAATCTCCTTTTTTACTTCACAAATTCACCAAATCCTTATATGTGCTACATTAAGTTATACATTTAGATTACAAAGATGCACAACCATACCTCATCGCTTTTAAGGCATCCTTCCGGTAATTGTAGTAGTCATCATCACCCTCTTCCCACTCAGGCTCAATAGGTACCGAAAATATTGACCCATCAGCCTTACTGTTTAAGCTAGCAATATTTTCACCTGATGTACTACTGATACCATGATTATCATCTAATACACTCTTATTTTTATTGGGCTTTGCTTCTTTCATGAAACCTTCATTTTTCTGAACATTGGAATGACGTTCTTCTCCAGAAATAGTAGTCTCTCCATCCTTGAAATTATTTGAAACCATTGATTTCAAAATCTGAGATGCCATGTTCAAATCATTATTAACACCTTTCAACACATCCTCTATTAAGTCACGGTCAGCCCAATTGTTGGCATCCTTCAACAACTTCACAGAATCTTCCAGAAGGTTACAGGGACGAAGAATCGAAGAATATGACTTCGTCCGAGGAGGGTTGGTATTTGAGAGACTGCTTGTGGGATCCGCATGAGCAATGCCTGAAATTGGTGGAAAGGGATCAGAACTGACAGCATTGACCTTTTGGTTCTGGGGTCGGTGTTGTCTGTCAAAGGCGGCCCATCCAGATGTATTCTGAACCTTAGGCCGCTGCATGACTCAATTTGAACTTCTCCCAAAGAGTTGTGGGACAGGCTCTGAGAGAACTATGTGGCTTGTCCTTTGTTAAACAGAAATTTGTCCCTGAAGTATGGATGCACTGAAGTTTGTACGAAAAAATAACTTAATAAGAAATCATCAAACTATTCACATTTAATTTAGAAGAAAAAGCATACTACGAAGGATCAAATTTCAGTTTATGTTTGGCTCTCACTAGGTTTTGCCAATTTACTCTAACCAGTAAGGATTTTCAGAAATTGTTCAGGCGTAACAAAACAAAATCCAGTGAGAAAGTACAATTATTTGATAGAGAATTTGAACTTTGAAGACTGCACTACTTTACTAAAGGTTCATGCAGTTAGCTGTTAACGATATATAATAAATACTGTGCCACGTAAGCTAAATCTAATTAAACTACCTCTTTTAATTTTTTTGTTCCTAGGGAAAACAAAACTATCAAGCATCTTTTTTTTGCCACGTCGCACATACTTTTGAGTGGCCCACATGGTAAGGTTGTCAATATGACCTTTTTCTAAATTAGAATCATTTAATTTAAGGAGAAAGCAAACTAATCTTCCATGCTTGTTTGTTTCATACGAAACAAAGAAAAAAGTAACTCTTTTCCAAAACAAACAATTACTAACGTCATGACCCACACAAAAAATATACATGTCCATCAATTAATCAGACACTAGAAATCACAAATTAAAAGATGGGTTCTCTCAGATAATAAAAAAAGTAGAAGTAAAGAATTGAAAACAGACCTAGATTGGTCCTAAGAAGCTCCAAACCAGATTTCCCTAAACCAAGGCGAAGAAGAAACCAGGAGCGAGAAATCGAACGATTGAGGTGCGAAATTGAACAGATCCGATTCCGAGGGTGAAAAGCTTTTGCATCTCCTATCCATCAACTCAGTTACTCGGGAATTCGAACGATTGGAAAAAATCGACGGAGAAAGGGAATTTGGTCGGCTTCCTTTTCTCCGAACGGTGGAAATTCGTTCCAACTCCGAAGGGAAGGAAGTTTCGAGAGAGGCGAGGTCACGAAAATAAGCTAGGAAAATTACACAAGTGCCCCTTCTGGTTCCGAAGAAATAGTCGATTTAATTTGACTCTGATTGAATTATATGGTACAAATATTGAGTCCCATATTATATCAACATCTTATTTTTTTTTTATTTAAGTTCAAAAATGTAATCTATAGATATTATTAATAAAGTCGTGATGATTTTATCCTATCTTTGACCGCATTTTTATTTCCTATTTCATCCATTCAATATGCACTATTTTGGCAATCTGAATTTTTTTTTCTATAATTGACCGTTATTTCTAAAATTAAAAATAGTTTTTTCTTTATCAAATATAATAAAAATAATCACACCAATCATTATTTAATTTAGGAATTAAATATATATAGAAATCTAAGTTAGTTCATGCTAAATTATTGTCATGACATAGCGCAGTGAAGCAGCGACTGCAATGTCTAATATTTAAATAAGTTTTAAAATTCATTTGACAGATTAAGAAATTGATAGATGCAAATATTAAAAGTTAGGAAATTTTTTTTAAACGTTCTCATAAAATTAAACATGATCAACAGTTGTGTTCATGCATTACTATTGGTGAAGTTTAATTAAAGGATGACCACTGCAAGTGATTCTGTTCTGCGTTTATTAATTTGATTGTAAATAATTTTACCTTAATTCTACAACGTCATCTACCTTGTCAATTTGTAACAACTAACAACGCTTCTGTGTGTTGGGTTAAAATTTTGGATGCTTTTTGATGATCATTTGCACATTGTCGGACGTTATCCAACATTGAAAAGTATCATATCATATAAATTACAGTTTTATAGTTGTTCACTACAGTACAGACCTACGATACGCTGTATAAAATAATATGAGTTCCAAGCTTTGAACTTAATTGATGTCAAGTTAATCCGTTATTAATTTATTTTCTGTGCTAAATTATGATAATGCATGCCAGCATGGATTCACTCCGGTGGTTTAGAACTTTAGATCTATATTGCATTATTGCATTGTCGCATGCGACATTATTATTAAACCCACAGTGGTTGAGGACATCAAAATTATATTCTTTTAGTTTAATCTATATTGATCATAGCCAATATTTAAATTAAAGAAGAATTGATTTATACTTTCAAACAAGCAATCACATAATGCTCAAATAGTGCCAGGAGGGCACCAATAATAATCTTGTATATATATTATACCTTTAACATAGTATAACTTCTCTAAAGATGGGAGTCAACTGTAAATTTTTAAAATTGTGCCATGTATGTAAAAGTGGCAAAATGATATCCGCAAAGGGACCATTAGCATTTTATATAGTCTTGATTTCATATATTAACCACAAATGGCAACCCTCCTAACTAGTCACACTGACAAACTCACTTGTTATCTGATAAGCGGGAATTATGCATATAAATACCGCTTATATTAGGACTTAATTTCATTGATTATGTGCATTTCTAACGTTTTAATTGTTAATTTAGGTTAGAAGCAAGGTACTGTTATGGCTACTTTTATTTTGTACAGGATCTGTTTGATTTTGCCACTCTTGAAGCGAGAAACTGAGATCTGATCATGACTGGCGGCCCACTGAAAGTTTTGGCGACCCACAGAAGAGCTCAGCGGGTAGCAGGTGAGACTGGCGACATAGAAGATTTCAACGGGCAGCAGGACTTGATAGCGGGCCGCTGAAGAAGGACTGACTGTCGAAAATAGCATTGCCAAGTTCTGCATCCACCTCTATGCCGCCTTACCTATTTTCGGCGCCTCAATCACACGTCTTTGACAGTTTTAGAGCCATCCCACGCCTATATAAACAACAGAGCGCAACAAAAAAGCAAGTTCGTGAGTTGAGAGCCATTATTGCTATTTGAGGGAGCAGCCAAGGATTTTCAGCGGGCCGCCAGGAGCATCAGCAACCCGCTGAAAGAGTGCCAGAGAGAGCAGAAAGAGAGATTCTAGATTCAATCTGTTGTAATCTTGTTTCTTTCTTTATGTTTTCTTATTATTCAGATATCTTTTGTTGTTTTATGATGAATACTTGTGAGTAGTCGTTTATTAGGGGTCATAGTAGTGAACATTTTTAGTTTATAATTGATAATATGCTTTGAGATTATTTTCTTTGTTTGCATGTTGTGTTTTATGCTTTGATTGAATTGTTTATATTACTTAAACTGATTTGCTTGGATTGAATTGCTTGCACCCGTTAAGAGAGACGTCTTTTGATTGTTAGGTGGTTAAATCCAAATGTTTTCAAGTAAATAGGTTAAAGTATGGTTAACACGAGAGTTGGTGCCGGAAGGTTATGCTAGGGTCAAGAAACGGTCCTGATTACAGAAGTATAGGGAGTCGTAGGTTGTAAAGCATAAACTAATATAACTTAGACCAAGAAACGGAAGTTGAAATCTAGGTTGAATTCGAGGGAAATAAGGTTAACTATAGGAAACCTGACCTTAAACGGAAGTGGGATTGAGGAGCCTTAGTTAGAATTAGTTTCCTACATAAAGTAACATCTAAAATAACAAAAAAGTTGAGTCTGTGCTAATCCCAGCGGGCCGCAGGAAGATCCAACGGGTTGTCTATGACCCCATGCCTTCAGCGACTCACTTAAGGAGTCAGCGACCTGAGTTTCAGCGGGCCGCTGAGTTGATCTGCGGGGCGCTGATTTTGGAGTAAACTGAAAAGTATTAGCTATTAGTAAACCCCTAATCTTTAATTAGTGTTTTAAGCCTTTTAACTCATTGAACTGTTAATTTAGGACTTTTACTTATCTGCAAACCTTTACTTTTAATCTGTTACAAATATTATTATTTTGTATCTTCAATCTAGTTAATCAAAGTTTAATTAACTTAATTATTTGAATATTCCGTCCCTGTGGTTCGACCCCGATAACACTTAGACGATTCTTGTACGCTTGCAACTGATTTTAGGTATAATTGGGTATAAATTTAAGAGCGGAATTACCCCATCATTATATGTGAAGAGAGAGGGAAAAAGTCTATACATTAACTTAAATGAAATAATAGTTTGTTAAGCATATAAAATGTACAAAGAATATAAAAACACTATATCACCTATTTCGTGCAAAATAACGGTCATTGATGCTTCCATAAGCAAAAACAGCTGAAGAGTACATGACAACATGATTTGGGATCTACAAAACATGGGACAAGTAAATATTACTACTAGCTAAGTTTAGGATCTGAAGAAGACTATTTTGCATCCATTTAAATGAAGATCATTAGGTTTTTAATTCATTTGAAAAAAAAAACAAAATCTCCATAAAACACTAGAAAGCCTCCATCAACCCAATAAATCAACTACCTCTACTTCCAATTCCTCATTTCCTGCTTGTTTATTCTGTCATATCTCCAAATCATACCCTAATTATGTTGCCACATGAGAAAATTGAAATATTAATTTCTGCAAAATTTAAACGAGGAGCAAACCTTTTTCAAAAGGAATGTAAATTTGAAACCCTTCATATTAATCAATTCCATCATTCTTTGCCTATTCAATTATGAATTTGTTTGTTAAACTACCTTGGGAGTTCTTTTTTTAATACCTCTTTGTTTTTGACAAATATAAACAAAACATAGACGTACCAAAAGAAAATCAAAATAAAATGATATAGACCTTAAGATTAACAAGTTCACCGTATTTCAGGAACTCAGTGTGCACATTACCATAAAATTCTTTGTAAGAAGGATCAACTTCTTTATCTGTATACTGGATTTTTCAATGCCAATGAAATCTATTTAGTCCGGGATAAGTAATAGTTACATATCATATCCTATATAATAACATATTTTACTGTATTATTCACAACATAGATCAAAATTTTTAATGCGTGTATTTATTAATTGAAAGCAGGATTTCTTCACTTTCGCATATAGTACAAAAAGAGAGCATCACCTGTAGATTTGACAATCATACAAAATTTTCAGAAAAGCAATGTCTCAGCAAATATTAAACAGAGGAGGACTATTCAGTGTCAAGGAATCATTTACAATATTAAAGTATGAATGACAAACTGTGTTTACCTTATTGTTAAAGTTGAACCAAATAATTGGCAAATGCAACTACGAGTATATTTCTAATTAGTATCAAAGGATGGCCTTATGAAAAAGCCATAACAAACATGATACATAAGCCTTCGATGATTAAGACCCCAACTTTGAAACAATTGAATCAACCAATTTAGATTGATGAGTTGCTAACAACATTGTAGATAACAGGAGCATCATGTTTTCATTCAAAAAGGTCATTCGGATTTACAGCTAGCAGTTTTGTTGGAGTCATTTTGTTTTTTTTCATTCCACATGTACTGAAACAACAAACTCACTACTATCAGCTCAAACAATGTTACCGTAATCATTACCAACCAAAATAACCACTTAACTTGTGGGAAAGTAAAATAGGCAGTTTTGTTCCTCAAACAATTAGAAAATGAAGGTGTAAATCAATTCTGACTATTTTCCGTAGACAAGACAAAGCCAGATCTGATTCTGTATCAGAACTGGCACACCAGTAAATACCAGTTCAACACTTGTAAGGTGAGTTTCAAATGCTTAGGATGCACAAATGTGGCCAGAGGAGAGCATCAATTTAACAAACTTCAAGTCCCTCAATTTGTTTCCAAGGAAGGCCTGGGCCCGCATACATGTTCTTTATTAGTAAGGTGCATGACTCTTCAGGAGAAAAGTGGGGACGATTGCACCCCAGACCAAAACAACATAATCTTGTTTTCAAATGGAAAGGGTAATATTTGCTATGTCCTGAAAAAGAATTAAACAAAATTAAGAGCATAATCTTGTGCTGCCGAACAATTCCTGGTCAAGGGATCAGATATTCTGCATGATATCCAAAAATTATTGTTCTTGTAACTAGCACTGTAAACTTTAGGCTGCTTTATAAGACATGGACAATGAATGGTTGTGTTAGTATCCTTGTAATGTACTCGAAAATACTTGGCCTAAGTGTATCAAGCTCTGTTTATATTGGCACAAAAAATTAACCATAATGTTCTATTCCATCTTACTACAATAAGGCTTGTTTGAATTAACATTTGAAAATAGGGCAGTTGAATCCACTTTTTCACCGGACTCTTCTGTCTAGTATGGCACACAATCAACGGGCCATCCAATTAGATTGTTCAACTGAAGATGTGAATACAAGATATACAAAATTCGACCTGCTCGGTTCTGAAATTGGGTGTTTCTTGAGCCATTTTGTTGAGCACCTCCTGTGCAGGTACTGGTGCCACACTCATATAGTCATATGAGAAGGGAAAACTTTCGACTGAGGAGGAAATGGTTTTGAAGTTGGTTTGTCTGCATCCTGAAAATAAATTTGATTGCAGTTTGATAAATAAAATTAACTGTAATTCAAAGAAAAAAATAACAATGAGGAACATGAACATTTGTTGTTAAAGAAGTGACCCTCTTTCTTTGGTACCTTTTGAGCATTTCCCTCTGATACTTTATCGTTTTATTCTTGACAACAATCCCTTTACTCTTCCATATTATTTAAGCAGGGCCCGCTTTATACTCCCATTCATCATCCTCTTCCTTTGATTTCTCCACACTATCCTCTCTGTTCTGCCATACTAAAAATTGAAGCAGTTCATGTATTAATATGCAGAATTGAAAATGGTTTCCTCAATTCTGGTTTAATTATACAAAATTGGCACCATATATTATGATTTCAACTTTGTAACATAACATTTAAAACTGAATAAATTAGGAAATATCAAAAATGTTGAAATTGAACTCTACCTTATCATCCACATTGGCTTTTTCCAGCAGCTTCTTTTGCCTCTGTGCTTCTTCCTCCTCTCTCTTTTTATTTGCCTCAATGCACTCTCTCTCTCTCTCCCCCCTCAAAAAGCCTCCTCGAGCCCTTTCCCCCTCCTATTCTTCCGATCTCTTCAATTTGAGATGTTCCTCACTATCGTTTAACATAACCCCCTCTCTTCCTCTCTCTAACAGCCATCTCCCTTCTCACTTCCTTCCTCTTCAGCTTCTTCATTATCTTTCTGATCTCTGAATTAAATCAATTTTACAAATATCCTTTTAAAAACTGTTGTATTTATTTTTTATTTTTTTTCTCTTTGCTGAATGCCCAAAGTCGTAAATATCCAATGCGATGAGAAAAATATCTAAATATAGCATCATGTCGAATCCTTTAATTGTTGATTATTTGTGTTTTCATGCTATTTACATGTTGCAACCGTTATTGTAGGATTATATTTATCTTCTATATTTAATTATTTATACAAACTTGCAAAGATATGATTTTTCACATTTGATACATGAATTTGCACATTTTCTGACATATGATTTCATAGTTGTTACATGCTACTTTATCCTTTATTACATCTTTTATTCCTCATTAATTAATAGCCTTCCGCATACTTTGATGTAAATGTACTTACTTCAAATCATAACTTGTCAAATGGAAGGATAATATAGAGCGATCATTTTCAAAAGAATTATGCAGAGGTACTTCTAATCAATCGGGCCAGAAAAAATATACACGATCTGGTTTAACTTTATTGTTTACAATTTATATATTAATATCACAATACAACTGATCTACTTTTGTTTAAGCTGCAAATTTTTGTTGAGTTATTATTGCCGAATTATTCTTTCAGAATTCATCTTGAACTTCTTACACAGAACACTCATTTAACCACTGTTTTACAGGGACTTGAGGATACTAAATTGTATGTCTCTAATAACAGACGTCAATCAAAAGAATATGGCAGTTTTAGCATGATATTTGCTTGTATTAAATAACAAGGCAAGAACGAAAATTAAGAGAGACTCAGAGCCTTATGGCAAAAATTTTGAACAGATAACTATATGCATGTCTTTATCTCCATAGTTTCACAGAAACTTAACTTTATACACATGACTGGGGGATCTTGTATCATTATCCCAAAAATAAAAAGAAAGCTATCTCCTCGATCTAAGAGCACCTCTATCTTATAGTATCTGAACCCAAACCCAATAATTCAGAGAACCAGAATCTGCTTGATTGTGTCACAGTCTTGCTGTGAGTTTGAGGCGAGTTTGAGAGATTTTGGGACGATATGGAATAGATACTGGTAAAGGATAATTAGTAAAAAAGATAACAATAATTTTCATTCAACATAATTCCATTCTTACAACTAACAGCCTATTTATAGGCATTAATAATTAGAAATTACAATTGTACTCCTCACTTTCTACTCTATTTCACTAAACCATAAATCACTACACGTATCTACTAATTGTTCTACATCCACTATCTAATTGTTGAATATAAGTTCTACAACCAATTAACTAGTCAGCTAGCTATGCATTTCATTCCTTTTACTGACCATTCAGTACATGACAGATTGTGTCTCTTTCTCTCCCCCTTCTATGCTTTCCAGTATTCCCTTGGTATCTCCTTTCTCTGAGAAGTGTAGGCTCCTTGTGCTTAAATTGGAGATTGGATTGCAGATTTGTCTTTACTGATTACCCCTCTTGGAGAAAACTTAACCTTGCTAAAGACCCAGTCATCTCAGGCAGGCCAGATGGTCAACGTATATGCATGATGTTAGCTACTTAGCCAGTAGAGCAAAAACTTGACATGAGAGGGAGGAATGTGCAGCTTGTATAACTCAGGTACAGAAGGAACCAATTGATCTGATCTCCAGACTAGAAGATCAACACATGGCAGCACTTGAGGATTCACAACCAAACATCACATGATACTCAGATCCAGGATACAGCTTGCATCTAGGATAGGGGGTCCACAGCAGGTATTTTGGCATTCAAGTGTTGAAGGGTATATATTTAGCGCCCAGTTGAGAAGTTTCCGAAAAAAAGACCATTGAATTTTTGGCACAAGGAGATAATTCTTATTTAGTTTGGAAAGTTTGATTGTATTGGGGCTGTCTGAATAGATTTGTGGATGTCAAGTAGCGCTCGGTAAGCATTTTTGGTGGAGAAGATCCCATTCTTAGCTGGTTTAGCAAGAGTATCTGGCATGTAAGTAAGAACCGGCTGTAAAGCATGGCTGGAGATGTTGGTGAGTATTGTAGAGAGGTTTAAATTTGCCATAAGCATTTTGGATATCCCATATCCTGGAGGTACAGTCGAACAAATCTGAGACAGTAAGGTTTTTGCAGGGGTAAGAGTGCTGGTTGGTTTGAAGTAAGGGCATCTCTGCCCCAGTATATATGAGAATAGTTCCCGGCCTTCCTTCTTCATAAAAATATCTAAAAGGATAAGCATGGATTTTATCTTAGAGAAACATAAAAGAGAAAAACAAAATAGATTGTGCAAGAATAAAAAATAAAAAAAAAATATTTTCACTATTAGCAGATACAACCAAAAGTGGTACTGTACCCATTTTGGAGACAAAAGTTTTTAACTGCCGCTGGCAACTTTGGTGGGCCTTTGCTGTGGTTGCCTCTGCCTGAAATTAAGCAGGTCACATTACTATTAAGGAAATCTTTGAAATAATTTAAGTGGATCAGTTATTTCCTTAAAAAAGAAAAAAAAAGCAACAAGATGTTGCTTGTTTTGAATCAAATTACAAGAACCTTCCACTTTGCCTCAGCACTTCTTTGCCGCAAGCCTCAAAACTCACTCAAATTTGGTTTATAGTGAAAACTACCATATGATTATATATGGTAGCATGGTTCTTCCTGAACAGACATCAAGTAACTTGGTTGATTTATCAGGCATTGTCCAAGTGTGCGATTGATGCTCAGATCAGCTATTGAAGGAAGAAAGAGAGGGTAGGATCAACTACTTGAATGGTTGCCCGGTGTAAGGTGATGGCATAGTCATTTGTGCATTAGTTCGTCTTGTAACATTTACCCTGTAAATTATAAAAATAGAAGCAACAAGATGTTGCTTCTTGTAACTGAAACAAGTAAACAATACAATTTGTGAACCTATGGCCCACAAATAATGTTATGATAATAATCCCAAGATATGCTATGATACAATTTTTTTTTTTTTTGAAGGACATATGCTATGATACATACCTGTGATTACTAACAAAGGCTGTCTAATGTGGACTCCAGTAGTAGACCAAATTTGAATCAATCGTTGATTTACCGCATTGATTGCTTCTACCACATGTAATCCGTGGAGGTCTAACGTCCACAAATTGTTTTTGCAATTCTTGAACCACAATATTCCTTCAGCAGCTTTAGAATGTAGCTTGGCGGCTTCGGCTTCCATATATCTTCCGTCTTGAGCTAGCTGTCTAGCTAACGAATGATCTCCACATGCATGAGCTTTCTTGGCGGCAATTTGGTGTTCCTCAGCAGCTCTGCATAATATTACATTAATATCTAGCAATTTATTGATCGATTGGTAATGGCTAGAAACGTAGTAGACAATTGTATGGACTTGTTAGGTTTACAGGACAGCAGTTTAAGTTTTCTATAACATTTAATTGTATCATTCGATTAAGTAAAAAATTTGTGCAATTGTACCTTTTCATATCTATTGCATCCTTCCTAAAATACATGTAAAGACCATCGTCATCCAACTCAAAAAGAAACGAAGGTATAGGTTCTGGGGTCTCCACTGCCATATTGGAGATCATGATGTAGTTTTCTGCAAATTTGTGACAGACATATTAAATTTTATCCATACGATTATGGGACCAAAGTTCAGTTCCTTCGGTCCAAAAGAAACAATGATCAGGATTCAGGGGCATTGACACACATTGCCCGGTCCATTTTCCTTTATTTCTTTCAAAAAAAAAGAACGAATGACTTCCAAGTTCTACATATTAAAGATATGATATATTTGTCAGTACCAATATTCCGACACTAAGCAATAAAGGAACGAAACATCCCAGGAACGAAATCCTAAAAAAAAAAAAAAAAAAAAAAAAAAAAAAAAAAAAAATATCAAAAGTGTCGACAAAATTATATTAGCCTTGCTCCCCTTGAAAAATCTAGTCTGACAAATTTTTTTACATGGTTTGGCTTAGCTCTTCAAAATTAGATGTAGATCCCGCTATGTGACATGTGCTCTCTGCCTATATAGCATGTACAGCATAATCTAATGGGGGCAAGGTATGCGTGGCTTGTAAAATTTCAACACAATAAGTCACACTATATACTCACATGTACGCATCAGACCATCAAATTAAAATTGCAAGGAGTATTAATTCTAACTAAGCTCTGGATTCTCTACATTAATATTGAACGAAATATCCGTTAAATACATTTTATTTTGCTATTATTAGTATTATTATTATTTTTTTGTTGATATAGTACAGTAAATAATATAATAATCAATATTTAATTTATATAGTTAGTATTGTTAAATCACAATGATTGGGTGATTAGAATGTGAACCCAAAATGTATTGTAATGAAGTAATTTATTGCTGAGCGATAAGAAAATTAATAGACAAATTTGCAAAAATCACGACTTTTATGAAGCCTTCCATGATTCCATCAAACACTATTAAACTTGGTTTTTACTATAGATATAAAATTAAGCCTAAATTTTAACCATACAATTCCTTCGGTCCACAAGAAACAAACCAATCAAGAAAAATATAATACACACAAGTACATAACCGAGATAATTAGAACTGAACAAACCCATATGTACAATAATGAACAAACAATTTCGACCAGTGCAGTTCTCTCGAGATAAGAGTCAAAGCCCAAGTAGAAAATCTCAAGTAGATAAAAAGACGCACGTGGTACTTCAATATTACAGAAAAACCAGTCTTACATAATCCCCCAAATTCTGATACAAAATAGATACCTTCAATTTCTTCAATAAATCAGTAGGATTGAGCTTTATTTACAAGCTACTGTTACATTCATTACCTTCTGGCCTTGTTTCAATCTTGTACTGAAACTTGGGACACACATCAAACACACCAATTCAGGTCTTGCTTCTTCAAAACGGTACCTGCAATAACCAAAATCAAAAGTTTATTTCTCAAAGAAACATCCGAATAATGGATTATGCTGAAAAAAATACTGTGCTTTCAACTTAAAAAAGAAAAGAAAAAAAAAAAAGATACCCTTTTTCTATGAGAAAGCTCTTAACAGCTGCTGGTAGAGAAGCTTGTCCCTTACTGTGGGTACCAGTCCCTTATGAGTTTGGTTTGGTGGGACCACCACAGTTTTGGTACAGTTGACACCGGTGCGAGTACCAAATGGTGTAACGAGATGGAGTTAGATTGTAGTATCAAGGGATATTTTTATAAAAGAGATCGGACCTCATTTAACACAAAGATTGTATTATAAATATTTTCAATTCTATAAACTTGACAGAGAATTAGAACTTTGAAGACTGCACTAACTTACTAAAGGCTCATGCAGTTAGTTGTTAACGATATATAAAATATATACTGTGCCACGTAAGCTAAATCTAATTAAACTACCTCTTTTATTTTTTTTTTGTTCCTAGGAAAAACATAACTATCAAGCATCCTTTTTTTTTTGACACGTTGCACATACTTTTGAGTGGCCCACATGGTAAGGTTGTCAATATGACCGTTTTTCTAAATTAGAATCATTTAATTTAAGGAGAAAGCAAACTAATCTTCCCTGCAGAGCTGCTTGTTTGTTTCATACAAAACAAAGAAAAAAGCAACTCCTCTCCAAAACAAACAATTACTAACGTCATGACCCACACAAAAAATATACATGTCCATCAATTAATCAGACACTAGAAATTACAAATTAAAAGATGGGTTCTCTCAGATAATAAAATAAGTAAGAGTAAAGAAGTGAAAACAGACCTAGATTGGTCCTAAGAAGCTCCAAACCAGATTTCCCTAAACCAAGGCGAAGAAGAAACCGAGCGAGAAATCGAACGATTGATTGCGAAATTGAACAGATACGAGGCTGAAAAGTTTTTGCATCTCCTATCCATCAACTCAGCTACAGACGAACGAAGGAAATTCGGAAAATTCGAAAGATCAACGGAGAAAGGAAATTTGGCCGGGTAACGGTGAAAATTCGTTTCGAGAGAGGCGAGGTCACAAAAATAAGCTAGGAAAATTACACAAGTGCCCCTTCTGGTTCCGAAGAAATAGTTATAAATATTGTGTCCCATATTATATCAACATCTTACTTTTTTATTCTATTTTTGACCGCATTTTTATTTCCTATAGCATCCATTCAATACGCACTGTTTTGGCAATCTAAAATAGTTTTTTTTTTCATATTTGACCGTTATTTCTATAATTACAAGTAGTTTTTTTTGGTTAAATATAATAAAATAATCATACCAACTAAGTATATTTAGAAATATATTAAATATATTTAAAAATCTAAGTTAGTTCATACTGAATTATTGTCATGACTGTAATGTCTAATATTTAAATAAGTTTTAAAATTCATTTCATAGATTAAGAAATTGATAAATGCAAATGTTAAAAGTTATGAAATTTTTTTAGGACGTTCTCATAAAATTAAACATGATCAACAGTTGTGTTCATGCATTACTATTGGTGAAGTACTGAAGTTTAATAAAAGGATGACCACTGCAAGTGATTCTGTTCTGCGTTTATTAATTTGATTGTAAAAAATTTTACCTTAATTCTAAAACGTCATCTATCTTGTCAATCGGTAACAACTAACAACGCTTCTGTGTGTCGGGTTAAAATTTTTTATGCTTTTTGATGATCATTTGCACATTGTCAGACGTTTTATCCAACGTTGAAAAGTATTGTATAAATTACAGTTGTATAGTCGTTCACTAAGTACAGACCAACGATACGCTGTATAAAATAATATGAGTTCGATTTAAAAATGTTATTTAAGCTTTGAACTTAATTGATGCCAAGTTAATCCGTTATTAATTATTTTCTGTGCTAAATTATGATCATGCATGCCAGCATGGATTCACTCCGGTGGTTTAGATCTATATTGCATTATTGTATTGTCGCATGCGACATAATTATTAAACCCACAGTGGTTGAGGACATCAAAATTAAATTCTTTTAGTTTAATCTATATCGATCAAAGCCAATATTGAAATTAAAGAAGAATTGATTTATCCTTTCAAACAAGCAATCACATAATGCTTAAATAGTGCCAGGAGGGCATCAATAATAATCTGGTATATATATTGTGCCTTTAACATAGTATAACTTCTCTAAAGATGGGAGTCAACTGTAAATTTTTAAAATTGTGCCATGTCTGTAAAAGTGGCAAAATGATATCCGCAAAGGGACCGTTAGCATTTTACCTTTAGTCTTGATTTCATATATTAACAACAATTGGCAACCTTCCTTAGTAGTCACGCTGACAAACTCACTTATTATATGTGAAGAGAGAGGGAAAAAGGTCCATATATTTTTAACTTAAATGAAATATAGTTTGTTAAGCATATAAAATGTACAAAAAATATAAAAACACTCTATCACCTATTTTCGTGCAAAATAACGGCCATTGATGCTTCCATAAACAAAAACAGCTGAAGAGTACATGACAACATGATTTGGGATCTACAAAAGATGGGACAAGTAAATATGACTACTAGCTAACTTTATGATCTAACAGAAGACTATTTTGCATCCATTTAAATGAAAATCATTAGGTTTTTAATTCATTTGAAAAAAAAATTCTCCATAAAACACTAGAAAGCCTCCCTCAACCCAATAAATCGAGTACCTCTACTTCCAATTCCTGATTTCCTGCTTGTTAATTCTGTCATATCTTCAAATCATGCCCTAATTATGTTGACACATGACAAAATTGAAATATTAATTTCTGCAAAAGTTAAACAAGGAGCAAAATTTTTCAAAAGGAATATAAATTTGAAACTCTCCATATTAATCAATTCCATCATTACTAGCCTATTCAATTATGAATTTGTTTGTTAAACTACCTTGGGAGTTTTTTTTTTTTTTTTTGATACCTCTTTGTTTTTGAAAAATATAAACAAAATATAGACGTACCAAAAGAAAATAAAAATAGAATGATATAGACCCCTTAAGATTAACAAGTTCACCGTATCTCAGGAACTCAGTGTGCACATTTTCATAAAATTCTTCGTAAGAAGAATCAACTTCTTTATCTGTATACTGGATTTTGCAATGCCAATGAAATCTATTTAGTCCAGGATAAATAATACTTACATATCATATCCTACATAATAACATATATTATTGTATTATTCACAACATAAATCAAAATTTTTAATTCATGTATTTATTAATTGAAAGCAGGGTTTCTTCACATTCGCATATAGTACAAAAAGAGAGCAGCACCTGTAGATTTGACAGTCATACGAAATCTTCAAAAAAGCAATGTCTCAGCAAATATTAAACAGAGGACTATTCAGTGTCAAGGAATAATTTACAATATAAAAGTATGAATGACAAACTGCGTTTACCTTTGTGTTAAAGTTGAACCAGATAATTGGCAAATGCTACTAAGAGTATATTTCTAATTAGGATCAAAGGATGGCCTTATGAGAAAGCCATAACAAACATGATACATAATCCTTCGATGATTAAGACCCCAACTTTGAAACAATTGAATCAACCAATTTAGATTGATGAGTTGCTAACAACATTATAAATACAGTAGCACCATGTTTTTATTCAAAAGGTCATTCGGATCTACAGCTAGCAGTTTTGTTGGAGTCATTTTGTTTTTTCATTCCACATGTACTGAAACAACAAACTCACTACTATCAGCTCAAACAATGTTACCGTAATCAATACCAACCAAAATAACCACTAAACTTGTGGGAAAGTAAAATCGGCAGTTTTGTTCCTCAAACAATTAGAAAATCAAGGTGTAAATCAATTCTGACTATTTTCCGTAGACAGTATAAAGCCAGATCTGATTCTGTATCAGAACTGGCACAACATAAATACCGGTTCAACACTTGTAAAATACCGGCTCGCATAGATATTCTTTATTAGAAAGGTGCATGACTCTTCAGGGGAAAAGTGGGGACGATTGCCCAGCAGACCAAAATAACATAACCCTATTTTCAAACGGAAAGGATAATATGTGCTATGTCCTGAAAAAGAATTAAACAAAATTAAGAGCATAATCCTGTGCTGCCAAACCATTCCTGGTCAAGTGATCAGATATTTTGCATGATACCCAGAAATCATTTTTCTTGTAACTAGCACTGTAAATTTTGGGCTACTTTATAAGACAGGACAATGAATGGTTGTGTTAGTGTCCTTATAATGTACTCGACAATACTTGGCCTAAGTGTAGCAAGCTCTCTTTATATTGGCACACAAAATTAAGCATAATGTTCTATTCCATTTTACTACAATAAGGCTTGTTTGAATTAACATTTGAAAATAGGGCAGTTGAATCAACTTTTTCACTTGACTCTTCTGTCTAGTATGGCACACAATCAACGGGTCATCCAATTAGATTGTTCACCTGAAGATATGAATACAAGATATACAAAATTCGACCTACTTGGTTCTGAAATTGGGAGTTTCTTGAGCCATTTTGTTGAGCACCTCCTATGCAGGTACTGCTGCCACACTCATATGAGAAGGGAAAACTTCCGACTGAGGAGGAAATGGTTTTGAAGTTGGTTTGTCTGCATCCTGAAAATAAATTTGATTGCAGTTTGATAAATAAAAATAACTGTAATTCAAAGAAAAAACAATAATGAGGAACATGAGCATTTGTTGTTAAAGAAGCGAACCTCTTTCTTTGGTACCTTTTGAGCATTTCCCTTTGATACTTTTATCATTTTCTTCTTGACAACAATCCCATTGCTCTTCCATATTATTTAAGCAGGGCCCGGTTCGACATACTCCCATTCATCATCCTTTTCCTTTGATTTCTCCACACTATCCTCTATGTTCTGCCATACTAAAAATTGAAGCAGAAAATTAGATCAGTTCATGTTTTAATACGCAGATTTGGAAAAAGTTTCCTCAGTTCTGGTTAAATAATACAAATTTGGCGCCATATATATGATTTAAGCTTTGTAACATAACATTTAAAACTGAATAAATTAGAAAATATAAAAATGTTGAAATTGAACTCTACCTTGTTATCCACATTGGCTTTTTCCAGCCGCTTCGTTTGCCTCTGTTCTTCTTCCTCCTCTCTCTTTTTATTTGCCTCAATCCTCTCTCTCTCTCTCCCCTAAAAAAGCCTCATCTAGCCCTTTTCCTCTCCTCTTCTTCCAATCTCTTCAATTTGAGATGTTCCTCACTATCGTTTAACCTAGCCTCCTCATCTTCTTCTCTCTATCAACCATCTCCCTCCTCACTTCCTTCCTCTTCAGCTTCTTCATTATCTTTCTGATCTCCGAATTAAATCAATTTTACAAATATCCTTCTAAAAACCGTTGTATTTTTTTTTTTTTTCTCTTTGCTGAATGTCCAAAGTCGTAAATATCCAAAGCGATGAGAAAAATATCATACTATAGCATCATGTCGAATCCTTTAATTGTTGATTATTTGTGTTTTCATGCTATTTACACATGTTGCAACGGTTAGGTTTAACTTTCGTTGCCACCAGGCCGGCCTTACGAGAAGAAAATTTCTTACTTTTTTTTGTAGGATTATATTTATACAAACTTGCAAAGAGATGTTTTTTCACATTTGATACATGAATTTGCACATTTTCTGACATATCATTTAATAGTTGTTTACATACTACTTTATCCTTTATTACATCTTTTATTCCTCATTAATTAATAGCCTTCCGCATACTTTGATGTAAATGTATTTACTTCAAATCATAACTTGTCAAATGGAAGGATAATTTATAGCGATCATTTTCAAAAGAATTATGCAGAGGTACTTCTAATCAATCCGGCCAGAAAAAATATACACGATCTGGTTTAACTTTGTTGTTTACAATTTATATATGAATATCACAATGCAACTCATTTACTTTTGTTTAAGCTGCAAATTTTTGTTAAGTTATTCTCTCCGAATTATTCTTTCAGAATTGATCTTGAACTTCTTACACAGAACACTCATTTAACCACAGTTTTACAGGCACTTGAGAATACTAAATTGTATGTCTCTAATAACAGACGTCAATCAAAAGAATGTGGCAGTTTTGGCATGGTATTTGCTTGTATTAAATAACAAAGCAAGAACGAAAATTAAGAGAGACTCAGAGCCTTATGGCAAAAATTTTGAACAGATAACTATATATATGTCTTTATCTCCATAGTTTCACAGTAACTTAACTTTATAGTTTATACACATGACTGGGCGATTCAAATAAATAAAAAAATGCACGACGGGGGATCTTGTATCATTATCCCAAAAAAAAAAAGAAAAAGAAAGCTATCTCCTCGATCTAAGAGCACCTCTATCTTATAGTATCTGAAACCCAAACCCAATAATTCAGAGAACCAGAATCTGCTTGATTCTTCTGTCTCTCTCTCCCCCCCTTCTATTGTTACCAGTATCTATTCCCTCGGTATCTCCTTTCTCTGAGAAGTGTAAGCTCCTTGTGCTTAGATTGGAAATTGGATTGAAGATCTGACTTTACTAATTACCCCTCTTGGAGAGAACTTAACTTTGTAAAAGACCCAACCATCTCAGGCAAGCCAGATGGCCCACGTACATGCATGATGTTAGCCAGTAGTGCAAAACCTTGACCTGGGAGGGAGGAATGTGCAGCTTGTATAACTCAGGTACAGAAGGAACCAATTGATCTGATCTCCAGACTAGAAGATCAACACATGGCAGCACTTGAGGATTCACAACCAAACATCACATGATACTCAGATCCAGGATACAGCTTGCATCTTGGATAGGGGGTCCACAGCAGGTATTTTGGCATTCAAGTATTGAAGGGTATATATTTAGCGCCCGGTTGAGAAGTTTCCGAAACAAAAACCATTGAATTTTAGGCACAAGGAGATAATTCTTATTTAACTGGGCGTGTGATGGGCTTTTGTTACGTGTTGGCCTGCATTTTCTACAAATTTGCTTCTCAGAAATCAAGCTGAACTTCTCAAATATCTCGATTTCCAAGTATATGAACATTCACATTTCTACAAATTTATTCGAGTATATCAAATAAATTTGGCGTCAAAATACTAATATAGTCTTTCTCATTGTATTATATTATAGTATAATATACATAATCAATGATAATGTAATTTTCAGGTTTGAAATTTTAAGTTGTTATTTTACGGTTGTAAAGCTTATTGCTATTGGACTAAATTGTTGTTAATATCTCAATCCTGAAGTAAATCGGTCCATTTTTTTTCAAAAAAAAAAAAAAAAAAATTATCATATAGATCTGGCCTTCACATGTTTAACATGATTGTCATCAAAGAACATGATAAATGGCATGACGTATTGACATAACACTATATGTATTAAGACATTATCATATCTACTTTAGAACTTCTAGTTCTTATAGACATGAATGAAATAAAATTAAGATAGTTTATAACATTTTAATATACAACTAATATATATTCTAGTCCGCTATATAAAGAAAACTGATTATTAATATATTTAGGAATCAAGATATTTCAGAAAATCAAGATATTTAGGAAACAAGATATTTGAGAAAATCAAAGAAAATCAATATATTTAGGAATCAAAATATTTACAAATATTTTGGGTGCTGCGTGCAATTCACGCCAAAATTTTGTAAATGACAAATATATGCAACCATTCCTCTCTGCACGCTTTATAATACTTCCTAATTTGTATTTTACAACTATATTATTTAATTAATATGGATAAGAAATCTTCAAATTATCTTGTACTAATTATGTGAATATTTTTTTAAATTTGGACAAAATATAATTTTTTTTCATTACCTCGGTAAAGAAACTTCTAATTATGTGCAATTTTTCACTATTGAAATACTTCTATATATCATCAATTTCTTCCTTAATTAGATAAGTTTAGAATTACAAAGTTGTACTATTTATTTTGATACTTGCTGTTGAGAAGTGTTATCTTAGAAGTTTTGATTATGGTTAAAAAAAATCTTACGGTAATGGAATTTTCATTGTGTAAAAAAATAAACTAAAATTAATCTTTCTATTAAGTTTTCCCAAGATCATATATAACAGAAAATCAAAGGGTATTTTAGTCCCAACCGTACATATTAGCTTGAATTGCTAATTGAAGCCGTGTAACAAGTAACTGCCAAATATTTTGTCCCAATATTATATAATATCTTACTTTTTTTTATTTAAGTTTCAGAAAAGATAATATTTAAGCGTTCAATTTAAACTTAGAGTTTTAAAATTCATTTGATATTATATTAAGAAATTTATGAAAATAAATATTAAAATTAAATTAATCTATCATAGTCAACTAGATTTGTTCATTTTTTTTTTTTTTTTGTCCTATGATCAAGATTGATATGAATTTCAAATGTTAGGAAATTCTTTTAGAAACGTCTCTCTCATAAATACATATTTTATCCTATGATTGGAGATGGGCATCACCCGTGCCGTCCTTTATGCTATAATTTGTTGAGCAGTAGAGGTTGGGATTTAAGCATGCTTGTACACATAAAATACATTTTACTTCTGTTTTTAATGGAAGTGGCGGATAATCCGCTTGTTTTCAAAAAAAAAAAAAAAAAAAAAAAAACCGTCTCTCTCATAAAATTAAACAATATCAACACTTGTGTTACTTCATGCATTATTAATATTGATGAAGTTTATAATATATAAGGACGGCCACTGGCTGACTGGATCCAAATACTAGATACAAATAATCCAAAAAGAACAATAAGTCGATAACATCTGCAAATGACTCTATTCTCACGTTTATTAATCTTGATTTTAAATTTAAATAAGTTTGCCTTGATTCTAAAACGTTATGTATCTTGCCAATCGGTAACAACGCTTCATCAAATTGTGTGTTGAATTATAATTTTGGATCCTTTTTTTTAATAGTTTGTGCTTTGTATTGTTGTTCACTACATACCTACGGTGCACTGTATAAAGTAATTTGAGTTCGATTTAGAAAATGTTATTTAATTTGTGAAACTAACTTATAGTCAATTTAATCCGTCATTAATTATCTGTGCTAAATTATGATTCACTCCGGTGGTTTGTATATAAACAGACTCGTTGGTTTAGATCTATAGTGGCATCTTATTAGATCTACAGTGGTTGAGGACATCAAAATTATAAGAAAGTTTATTTTCCTTACATTAGAGAACTTTTACTGTAAGAGCTCGCAACGCCGGTTGATAGCAATTTGTTATTTCGAAATTAATATGCAGACCAATAGACCATACATTGTAAAAATAGTAAAATACTGAACAAACAAGTAAGCCGTGACATCCAAGTTTGTGGTTATGTACGTTAATACTTTTGTAGTATGTTAATTACGTGAGTTCTATTTATATATCACATGTAGAAATGAACATATTTTTTTTACGTGAGTTCTATTTATATATCACATGTAGAAATGAACATATTTTTTTTATACTATGGAATAGAAAGTAACATAAGTTATAGTTTCTGATTTCGTGACGATAATATATAAAGTTTAACAAAAATTGCATGGTCCACGCTTTAATATTAGACATTATTGTTATTATGTTGTCATTTATATTTAACTGGGCGTGTGATGGGCTTTTGTTACGTGTTGGCCTGCATTTTCTACAAAATTAGCTTCTCAGAAATCAAGCTGAACTTCTCAAATATCTCGATTTCCAAGTATATGAACATTCACATTTCTACAAATTTATTCGAGTATATCAAATAAATTTGGCGTCAAAATACTAATATAGTCTTTCTCATTGTATTATACTATAGTATAATATACATAATCAATGATAATGTAATTTTCAAGTTTAAAATTTTAAGTTGTTCTTTTACGGTTGTAAAGCTTATTGCTATTGGACTAAATTGTTGTTAATATCTCAATCATCAAGTAAATCGGTCCATTTTTTTCAAAAAAAAAAAAAATATCATATAGATCTGGCCTTCACATGTTTAACATGATTGTCATCAAAGAACATGATAAATGGCATGACGTATTGACATAACACTATATGTATTAAGACATTATCATATCGACTTTAGAACTTCTAGTTCTTATAGACATGAATGAAATAAAATTAAGATAGTTTATAACATATTAATATACAACTAATATATATAGTAGTCCGCTGTAAAAAGAAAACTGATTATTAATATCTTTAGGAATCGAGATATTTGAGAAAATCAAAGATAATCTTTCTTAATTAACAATACTAATCAAAGAATAATAATACTTATTGATTTTAAATATGATGTTATTCTCCAATGGTTCCGAAAAGTATGCTTTGTTGAACTGCAATTCGTATAAATGATCCATTTTCCATTGTCTTGCTGAAATTTATGCTTACTGGTAAGGATTTTTAGAAATTGTTCAATTGCCAAAACAAAATTCAAGTGAGAATACACAAACACCAAATACGTATGGGTATGTTTTTGATGAAGTTTACTTCGCATGGAGGATATACTATTCAAAACTGAATAAGGATGCGCTTCAATTACAGAATCGTGATGATGAGGTGGCAATGGGTGTTGACTTTAGTAGCAAGTTGCGAGTGTCGGGAGAATTAAGGGGAGAGAGGAGAGTAGGTTTCTGAATAATTAGGAGCTAAACTTAGAAAGCAATACTTTGCATTTAAAGTTCTGATGGGGCCCTCCTTATTTATTATTTAATTAAGATCTCGGGCTTTTTAGAGCGATCATTTTTAGAATAATTTTAAATAAAATCAATTTTTAAATAGTCATTGAAAATGATTGATTGCCAATCAATTTGAATTTGAATTCTAAATTGCAATTGTATTGGATTATTTTGGATTATTTTGTGCTTTCTAAAACGACTAGTCAAGTAACTAGACTTTCGTATATTTAATTCTGTATTGATTGATTTAATTATCATTTGATTTTGATTGAATATATTTACTGGAATTGTGATCGATATAATTTACAAGAAATCGAGTCTTTACTCTCATGTTGTTTTTGGAGATGGCAATTGAAATCGAATTTGACCCTAATCCTCTTTAGTTAGAGGGGTAGGAGGGAGGGGTGATTCTGATCCTCTTGATTTCGGAGAGGGACCAATATATGACCGATTGACTAGTGTTTTAGAAAACATAGACCTCCTTATCATTATTTTTATGTGAATTAATCCAAACTTATTTAATTGTGTTATGCTAATTAATTATAGAGAAAAAGTGTCTTTAAATAATCGATTATTAAACTTTGTAGCCGACTCTGTTTGTTTATTTTGTTGCGATATAAATGGATAGTCGTTTAGATTACAAAGATACTATTAACCCTCATGCATCGTGATCCGTTGGTGCGGAGTTTGATACTAAGAGCTATAATTTATTATTTGTTTTTTTTTATAAAAGAATTGTGAAGATATACTTCCAATCAATCAAGCTTGGAAAACATATCTACGATCTGTTCTTCTTCTATTGTTTACAATTGTTATATTTTTAAATTATTTATCACAATGCAACTCTTTTGCTCTTGTTTTAAGATGCAAAATTTTGTTGAGCTATTCTTGCCGAATTATTCTTTCAGAATTTATCTTATATGCCTTACACAGAACACTCATTTAACCAGAGTTTTACAGGAACTTGAGAATACTAAATGGTATCTGTAATAATTGACGTAAATCAAAAGAACATGAAGTATTGGCACGCTATTTTCTTGTATGAAAATTCGAAGGCAAGAACGAAAATTAAGAGAGACTCAAGAGCCTTATGGCAAATATTTTGCACATAACTATATACATGTCTTTATCTCCACAGCTTCACAATACATTACTTTGTACACATGGCAGGGGGATCTTGTATCACTATCTGGACGCTCTAAGAATACCTCTATCCAAGGTATGTGAAACCCAAACCCAAATTTTCAGAGAACCAGAATCAGCTTGATTATCTCTCTTCCCCACAACTTTCTTCAAAGACCTTCGGCTTCTTCATATCGGCGTCTCCCCTTTGAGTCAGTTTTATTTTCAATACTCTCGGTTGCTTCTCTCTTACTTCTACTATGCTTCCTCCTTGACTTGGTATTTGCTGAGTCATCAGAGTGTTTGTCACAATGATATTTATCTTGCCGCCTTCTGGATTTCTCTCTTCTACCATCACTTTCTTCTTCACCATAACTTTTTTCAGAAGCCTCCTTCGGTTCTTCATATCGGCGTCTCCTCTTTGAGTCAGTTTTATTTTCAATACTCTCAGTTGCTTCTCTCTTACTTCTACTATGCTTCCTCCTTGACTTGGTATTTGCTGAATCATCAGAGTGTTTGTCCCAATGATATTCTTCTTCCCGCCTTCTGGATTTCTCTCTTCTACCATCACTTTCTTCTTCACCGTAACTTTCTTCAGAAACCTCCTTCGCTTCTTCATATCGGTGTCTCCTCTTTGATTCAGTTTTAATTTCAATACTCTCTGTTGATTCTCGCTTACTTGTACTATGCTTCCTCCTTGACTTGGTATTTGCTGAATCATCAGAGTGTTCGTCCCAATGGTATTTATCTGGCCGCCTTCTGGATTTCTCTCTTCTACCATCACTTTCTTCTTCACCATAACTTTCTTCAGAAACCTTCTCTTCTTCATATCGGGCTCTCCTCTTTGATTCAGTTTTATTTTTACTACTCTCCATTGATTCTCTCCTACTTGTATTATTCTTCCTCCTTGAGTTGGTACCTGAGGAATCATCAGAATGTTTGTCCCAATAGTATTTATCCCATAGCCTCTTGGATTTCTCTATACTACCATCAATTTCTTCTTCACCATAACTTTCTTTAGAGTCCTCTTTATTTTCAATACTCTCTTTCTGGTGGTATCGTCTATTGCTTACCTTTTTGTGTTTACCAGAAGAACTTACGAGTCTTTCATCATATGACCCCTCTCTAGTTGAATAGTTGCTGTTAAAATCACGAGTCTGGTGCTTTTCAGATCTAGAAGAATCTCTTTTCCTTCTTCGGTTTTCTCTCTCTAAATCAGAGTCATATCTGACAGAATGGCGATCATGGCTCTCTTTCCTGTGTCTCGAATCATATCTGGTGATTTGTTGAAAGAGGCAAAATATTAGTATTCATAATGCACATCAATATTTTTTTCCAAAAAAAAGAAAAAAAATGAAGCGGATAATCCACATTTGATTGATGAACTGCAGAAATCAATTTGGTCCTAAGAGTGTAAAATAGCAATGTGGTCCTTCCATCAATTAAAAAACCTACAAAAAGATTATGCATTTTCACCCAATTCCAACCCAATAACCCCTGTGAGGCACCAAAATTGAACCAGATCTAACCTAAAAATTTTGGATATAAAATGAGGAAAAACCAACCCCTTTTCAAGCTAACCAACACAAACCCAGCCACAGCCCAACCAATATAACCCAAAGAAACTCGACAAAATTTAGAAATTCATCAAAAGCCAATATAACCAATACAAGTTGTACAATATACTGAACTGAAATGAGACCTATCTCCCAAGAAATCAAATTTAGGCCTGACTGAACACCACACCAAAACCCTGCCAGTTGACCCAATACATCCTGCTAAGAATATCCTCACAAGTTTATTCCAAAATTCTGGTTTCCACATTGATATTAACAGACTAAAGAAACCAATTCTTTTGAAAATGCTCCCGATATCTTTTAAAGTTTATGGATCCAAAATAATATTTCCAGATAATTAACCAAAGTCATACTTTAAACCAGATAAAACAATGAAAAATAAGACACTGGTACATCTTGAAGGAATAGGTAATATTGAAAACATGTTTAATAGCCGTGAGAACTGACAACCCAATTTCTTAAAAAGTAAAATTAAAATTGTAGATGTTTTCTTTATGACTTAGATGGACTGTGTGTGAAATTTGATGCAACTTGAAAACTGACAACCATTCATCGAGCATGGTTCTCAAATTGCACCCAATTGACAATTAACAAATGACTCTCAAATTGCACCAAATCTGATACACCGTAAATAATGATAAATAACAATTTGCACTTTCAATATTCAGTTTTGATGAATTTGACGCCATTTGCCTTCTTCAGATTTTCCATCTCTGAAGTACATATCTAGTAGTCAAACCAAGCACTCCTACATATCACCAGAAATAATACAAATATGTGTTTTTTTATTATAACTGCAGAGTAGTGCTTCACACCTGTTTTACTCTAACTGACTTTATACATATAAGAAAATCTAACATGATGGTTACAAGATACCTGTCACTAGTAGGTGTTTTTCTCCAGTGAGAGCTCCTTGGCTCCTCAACATCTCCTGACTCAACCGCCTTGTTATCATAACATGATTGGTCAGAAAAGCCAAAAAGAGAGACCATCTTATTAATCCAGTATTTAGGTGGGGGTTTATCCCAATCAGCCCATTCATAATCCCCACCTGGGTTTCTAAAACAGTGCATAAAATTGCATGCACTTCCACGCGAACAAGTCTAAAAAGCAAGAAAAAAAGAAAATAATGAGATCTATATTATTAGTTAAATGAATATGTAAGAAGAAATGGTTATGTTGTCTTTTGAATATTATGCCAAAAATTTATATACCTATATAAAGAAACAGTTCTCAAGTTTGCAACCTAAGATGTATAACAAAAGTTCTGAACACTGATAAAGAAACTCTGACTGTCATCTCAACATAACCTAATCAATTTATCATCTACTCTTTCATTTCTTTGAAATAAAAGAAGAGTATTAATTATTTATTTATTTTTGTTAAAAAAAATATCCTATCACTGAATTTAGCTAGCTAAATTTATTAAAAATGGCATAGCACTAAGTAAAAGTCATCTTTAAATAAACACACTTTGATGGGTGCCAATGTAAAACCTTAAATTATTGCTTATACCCCTGAATATTGCAAAAGGTCATAGGTACCCATAGAAACCACCAAACAATTCATGGGCTGTCAAACTCTTTTAGTTTAATTTATCTTGATCAAAACCAATATTTAAATTAATGAACTAATTTATCCTTGCAAACAAGCAACCACATAATGGTCAGACAGTGCCACGAGAGGGGCATCAATAATAGTCTGGTGTCTTTGGAGAGCTGCATGCAGGGTACACATGATGTTTATCAGATTTGCAGAAATAAAGAAAAAAATTGTGCCTTTAACATAGTATTTCTCTAGAGGTGGGCATCAACTGTAAATTTTAAAATAGTGTCATGTATGTGAAAACAACAAAATGATATTTGCAAAGGCACCATTACTATTTTACCTTTAGTCTTGATTTCATATATTCACCACAAATGGCAACCTTCCATTTAGTCACACTGACAAATTCACATGTAATCTGTGAAGAGAGAGGGAAAAAGATCTTTACATAAATTTAAAAGAAATAATAGTTTGTTAAGCATATAAAATTAATAAGATCAAGAAGCACTTTATCACCTGTTTTCCTGCAAAATAACGGCCATTGATGCTTCCATAAGCAAGAACAGCTGAATGCACAGATTTGTAATGCACATATACATTTCCCCGCAAATGATATGAGCTGTTTCGACAGACCTAACACACAATTTTCGTAATTATAATCTAAACACACTAACAGATATATGTAAATTAAAAGAATGTCTAAATCTAGTATTCCATAAGAAGATACACTCAGAACAAATGTATATTGTTGTATATGAAGCACCAATTAAATCAATAAAACTATGGTTCTTTTTTCTTTGCCATACAGCACAAAATATCTGCAGTATGGAGAGACATTATGATTTATGGTACTTGCAAAAGACTACATGACAACATGATTTGGGATCTACAAAAGATGGGTTAAGTAAACATAACTACTAAGTATTAGATAACAAAAGACTATTTTGCCTCCATTTAAATACTGATCATGTGGTTTATAAGTTGTTTGACAAAAGAAAATCTCCACCAAACACAAAAACACCTCCATAAACCCAATAAATCAACAACCTATCCTTCCAATTTTATTTCCTACTTATTCTTTCTGTCATATCTCTGAATCATACCCTAACTATGTTGCCATATGAGAAAATTGAAACACTAATTTATGAATAGATTATGCAAAGAGCAACTTTTTCAAAAGGAAAATAAATTTGAAACCCTCCATATTAATCTATTCTTCGCCTATTCAATTATGAATTTGTTTGTTACACTATCTTTAGTGTTTTTTTGATACCTTTTGTTTTTGGCAAATGTAAAACAAGACATAGACATGCCAAAAGAAAATCAAAATAGAATAATATAGACCTTAAAATTAACCAGTTCACCATATTTCAGGAACTCGGTGTGCACATCTTCATAAAATTCTTCATAAGAATGATCAACTTCTTCATCTGTATACTGGAGTTTTCAATGTCAATAAATTCCGTTTAGTCCAAACTTACATATCATATCCTACTTTACAGCATAATTTGCTTTATAATTCACAACACAGATCAAAATTTCATGCATGCATTAATTAATTGATGCAAGCAGGATTGCTTCACGATCTCCTATAGTACAAAAAAGATAGTATCACCTGTAGATTTGATAGTCATGCAAATCTTCAGAACAGCAATGTCTCAGCAAATATTAAACAGAAGAGAACTATTCAGTGTCAAGGATAATATACAATGTAAAAGTATGAAAGACAAACTGTGTTTACCTCTGTGCTAATTAAATACTTTAAGTTGAGCCAAGTTACTTGCAAATGCTAATACAAGGCTATTACTAATAGAATCAAAGTATGGCTTTATGAGAAAAGCATAACAAACACGACACAGAAGCCTTAGATAATTAAAACCCCATGATCAAAACAATTCAACCAACCAATTAGATAGATCTTTTACTAACAACATTACAAATAAAAGCACCAGGTGTTCATTCAAAAGGTTTTTCGGTATTTCAGCTATCAGTTCTGTTGGAGTCATATTGGTATTTCGTTGCATTTGTACTGAAGCAACGAAATGTTCACCACTATCAGCACAGACCATGTTACCATGATCGTTAGTGAAATAACCACTTGATTTGTGGGGGAACTAAAATAGGCAGTCTTGTTACTCAAACAATTACAAAACAAAAGGCGTAAATCAATTATGAGTTTGTGACTATTTACACTAGACAGAGGTCAAAGCCAGATCTGATTCTGTATCAGAACTGGCACACCAGTAAATGCCAGTTCAACACTTGTGGCCAGAGGATACACAAATGCTTAGGATACACAAATGTGGCCAGAGGAGAGCATCGATTTAACGAACCTCAAGCCCCTCATCTTGCTCCCAAGCAAGGCCTGGGCCGGCATACATGTTCTTTATTAGTAAGGTGCACGCCTTTTCAGGGTAAAAGTGTGCACGGTTGCACCGCTGCCCAAAACGACATACCCCTGTTTTCAAATGGAAAGGGCAGTGTGCTTTGTCCTGAAAAAGAATTAAACAAAATTAAGAGCATAATCTTGTGCGCCGAATAATTCTTGGCCAAAGGATCAGATAATTTGCATGATACCCAACAGCTATTATGCTTGTTACTAGTACCAAAAGCTTTTAGGCTACTTTAAATGACATGGACAATGAACAGTTCCATTAGTCTGCTAGTAACCTACAGATAATGACAATACTTGCCACCAGTGCAGCAAACCCTCTTTTCATTGGCACAACTAAATTAAGCATCATGTTTTATTCCATTTGACTAATAATAAGCTTCTTTGAATCAACATTTAAAAATTAGGCAGATCAATCTAGTTTTTCACTTGAATCTTTGTCTACTAATGAGCTCAACGGTCAGTCCAAATAGATTGTTCAGCTGTAGATGTGAATAAAAGAAATACAGATTAAACCTGCTCAGTTCCAAAATTGGGTGTTTCTTGAGCCATTTTGTTGAGCACCTCCTGTGCAGATGCTGCTACGACACTCATATGAGAAGAGAAAGCTTCTGACTGCGGAGGAAGTGGGTTTGAAGTTGGCCTGTCTGCCTCCTGAAAATAAATTTGATTGAGGTTTGATTAATAAAATAAATAGGAATTAAAAGAAAAAAAAAAAAACAACAATGAGGAGACATTTTCTGGAAAGAAGTGAACCTCTCTCTTTGGTTCCTTTTGAGCATTTGATTTTGGTACTTTAATTGTCTTCTTCTTGACAATAATCTCATTGCCCTTCCATATAATCTCGGCAGGACCAGATTCGATATACTCCCATTCACCATCGTCTTCCTCTAATTCCTCCAAATTATCCTCTCTATTCTGCCATTTTATGAATTGAAACACAAATTAGAACAGCTCCTCAGTTCAGATTTCAATATAAAAAATTGGAAAAGTTCCCTCAATATACAAAATACCCACCATATATATGATTTCAGCTTTGTAAAATAATATAAAAAAATGCTGAATAAATTAAGAAACAATAAAAATGTTGAAATTGAACTCTACCTTGGCATCCCCATTGGCTTCTTCAAGCAGCTTCTTTTGCCTCTCTGCTTCCTCTTCCTCCTCCTTTCTCCTTTTATTTGCCTCAATCCATTGTCTCTCTCTCTCCTCAAAAAGCCTCCTCTCCTTCTCAGCCCTTTCCCTCTCCTCTTCTTCCAATCTCTTCAACCTGAGTTGCTCCTCAGGATCGTTCAACCTAGCCTCCTCTTCTTCCTTCTCTCTAATCGCCATCTCCCTTCTCACTTGCTTCCTCTTCAGCTTCTTCATTACCTTTCTCTTCTCCTTCCTACTCATGGCGCCGGAAGCCTCCAGCGATTCCCCGGCGACAGCTGGATTCTCCATCGAGCTATGAGAAGTGCATCACTAGAGCGCTAGGGTTTTAGAAATGTGGGAAATCCTTTTTCCTCGTTTACAAGTACCCTTTTTGTTCTCTCAAGTTCACAAATTTTACAAATACCCTTCTAAAAACCGTTGTATTTATTTTTATTTATTTTCCTTTTTCTTTGCTGAATGTCCAAAGTCGTAGGTATCTAATGCCGACGAGAAAATATAACACTAAACTTTTTCTGATTTTTCTGAAAATTAGATCACAATAGTTTTTCCTGTGACTTTTTTTTCCCACATAAAACTGATTAAACTTATTTAATTATCATTGGGTAGTTTTTAAATTGCTTGTTTGCAGTTTATTTAAACTTCAGAATAATATTATTAATTAATTTTTTTTCCATTTTTTTTGGAAGAAAATTGATATGTTCAATTGTTAATCATGTACTCACAAGAAAACACTGCTTCTTTTTATAGTCATTTCTTTGTAAACATTATATTCGATGTAAAATTAGACTTTTTCTGATCTTTTGAGTTATCGCAATTAAGTCGCCCGAATATTTATTTCATACAACTTATGAATTAACTTTTTTTTTTTGAAGATTTATCTTTACAGTTTTTATTTGTTCGCATCAATCAATAGGTAATTTTTCAGTGAAACTTATAACTAACATATCTAATTTTTTTTTTTCATTTATTTAATCAATAGCCTTTTCTTAAGTTGGAGAGCTCCAATCACACAAAGAAGAACACACCTTTTAGAATAAATTACACACATGGGCCTTACCCCTCGTCTATTATTTTGGACCTTAAATTTTGATGTATCTTTTAAGGCATTTAAGCTTGTACCAAATTGATCCTACATGTAATATCGTAATATCTATTGATATAATATTATTTTCACGTATTGTAGTATCGTTTTTCAACATTGTGCTCTAGTACTAATGTAAATATGTAGTCACACAAGTAATACAATTATGTGGAGATAATATATTTATCCACGACATCCAATATTGATTAAAATTGATACTAACATTGACTTTCACGTCATCATAAATTAATTATAAAATAATACTTACATACATCTCACCAAAATTATTATTTTGACATAGATGTACCGTGTCTTTTTTTTTCCATCTATTTTTCTTGGTCAGTTTAATAGTAGGACTATTTGTTATAAATTAAGAACTTTAAACACCAAAAACATACTTTTAGAAACCTAAAAACCTAAAGATTTTTTTCTTTACATTGAAATAAACATTCCAACAACAATGTTTTACTGCTTAATGTTCCAAATATTTATATGAAACATTACTTTAGAAAACTTAAGATTTTGAAACTCAGTGAAAATGGTCATGATTGAAAATTTTGAGTTCGGTTCGGTAGACGTTTTCTTTCACCACTACAATTGAAAAATTGGCAAATTACTAAAAAAAAAAATACACAAATTAAAATGAAAATAAAATAAGAATATTTTTCTTTGATACATCTGGAACCTCATTTTGTCACGTATCTATCCGAAAAGTCTGAGCCCTGAGAACCATCAATGTCCACTAAAGAAAAGGAACTATCACATATGACTCCCTCTAGGCTCTAGTAGTATCTGATTTTAATTTTTGCTGGTAAAGTTTATTTTTTTTTATAATATGACTATCAACCGACGAAAATAATGTCAACTTGAATTTTGAATAAATAAAGAAGGTTGGGCGTTGGGCCTAGCGTCAGAGGCATAAGGTATTGACAATATATCTAATAGCTTTAAATAGGATCTCCGTTTATTTTTTGGGGCGTCATTTTATTGATAATATATAATCGCTTAAAAAAAGATTTTATTAGATCTACAAGAAATTCTGCAAATAAAATAGAATCAGGGATTGAATTAGTTGTGATATGCAAATAAATTCTACAAGAAATTTTGCTCCCTCAACGCAACGACAGGACACTTCCAAATTATTACCAACCACCGGTACAACCCAGCAACACCGCACCTTAATTGAAAATTACACCCCCTAATTACAAATAAAAATCACAGTGTGACACTATAATAAGACCAACTAATTACAGATCATCGTAGCAACACAATCAACCAAAAGAAATGAATTGAATCTTCACTCGTTTTTATGTTCATCAATGAATGTTTTCATGTCCTCGACCAGCTTCTTCCATTCTTCGCACTTGGTGTAGAGATAGAAGGCATGAAACGAGTCCGGAAACTTCACCAGCCGCACGTTGTGCTGCATTTCATTCAACCACTCGTAATATTTCAACTGCCAGTCTCTGAGTATGTCGTACCCTGCTGCGAACACCAAAACCGGTGGAAACCGCTCCTCTAACTTGCTTGTTGTTCCGAATGGGTGCGCGAACTCGTGATTGCGGTCTGCTCCTTCAGGCAGGATCACCTTCCAGTACCAGTCCAGTCGCTGCATTGTGAGAACTGGGAGGTTTTGGTTCTGAATGTCGCCATCCGTTCGCTCCTCGCCTCCGAACATAGGAGTGATAGAAATTGCTCCTTTGATGTTGATCTAATCAATGAACATGAAATTATGAAAACATATTAAATTAACCTAGCTAGTAGTTGATAGTGACTTTTTGGTCAAGTGTATATTCTATTTGATACTTATACGTGTTATAAATGGAATATTAATTATGTCTTTTCCATTTTGGCAAAAAAAAATTTAACAATTTGACCAAATAGGAAGTCTAAAATTCTTCAACGGTCCGGAGTCGCTGGATCCATAAACCATAACTCATGCTGTTTATTATCTCAACATCTCGACTGATTGGGTCCGGTCAGGTTGATTTGCGGAACATGAAAATTGCATGCCAGCTGGTTCTATACGTAAGCATCCCTACTTAGTCCTTGGGCTTTATTTCAGTTATTTGACAAAATAAATGCTTTGTTAATTAAACAATTAATTAATAGGAACAATAGTATATCTAAGTCATAAGAAATACCTTCTCCCAGCTGTCAACACTAGCAGCCCACCGGCGCGCAACATGATGAACAATGTTTCCACCAGCAGTATCCCCGGCTAGGAAACAAGTTTCCAAATCCACATTCAAATCAGACAATATGTCAACCGACTCGAGATTGCCGGATTCCAAGAACCTTAGCGTGTCAATTCCGTCATCATAAGGTGCGGGGCACCTGTGCTCTGGTGAACGCCTGTAGTTGACCGATACGATCACTACACGCATTCCAGAACACATTCTACGGCACCAGTCGTCATACGAAACCAAATGAGGTGATGCAAAGGCAAACCCACCACCATGGAAATAAACGACCAGAGGGAGCTTTTCAGCTTTTTCTTCATTTGAGAGATCGGATGGGGCAAAAATGCGCACAAAGAGGTCTCGGGTTGCATCAATTATTGCATCAGCAGAGCATACTCCGGATTTGGGTTTTGGATCGGCAGGGACTAAAGGCTCAAAACGTGAGAGGAGGCGGCGGTTGATGGTGTCGTCGTTTCCAATTGCACGGCCTGTGAGGAAGCTGAAAAGGCCAAGTTGGATTCGGGCTTTGAGAGGTATAAATGGTGCCATGATATGTTGCCTCGATGAAAGTGGTAGAAATGAGAGCAAGAAAGTATGAACCTGATAGCTACGGTTATATATGGAGATTAGTTAGATCAATCAATGTACTTATACATATTTTGTTGAAGAAAAGATAGGGATGGAACAACGGATTTATTGGTTGAGCATTATTTTCTGGGGCGAGTATTTATAGGATGAGTTGGCTTAGTCTTCCCTCCCTCATTATTATTTATTATTTTTTTGGATTACAATTAGCATATAGTTGTTCTTTTCATACGATTAAATAGTAGAATGCACAACGTGGTGCAGTCTCATTTGTAGGAGATCTTCCTGCTGTAAATCCAATCAAAATATTGAGAAAAGGACATAAATTAATTTAATCTTTCAGCAGAAATCAGTCATGTATATATCTTCGGATACATCGATGAAAAATAATAAAATCGCCGAAAGTAAGAACAATTCCTATAGATGCTGAAAGCTAATTATTCGTTTATTATTTGATGTCTACCACGTTTAATGAGGTAATTTCTATAAACACAGATACTGACATAGGGTACGATAGATATGATTTATGAACAAAAATTTGCTCGCTTTGGGTTCCATAGTAGGTTTAGTGCACTTAGCTCAATTAATACGCGTGATTTTTTGATTGACATCATAGTTATGTACATACCGAATTCTATCAATTTTATTAATGATATAGTACACTGAATACAAGTATGATATACATGTTTGTTGTTTAATTTCAGTTGCCAAATTTGTGCACGACACGATAACATGAAACGGTACGGTACTCAGATTAGCAGCAATGTTGTGTGACATCTTCATTTGAGAGTCAGATTGAACCAGACAAAATAATCTATTTTATTGGCTGATTGGATAAAACAAATGAAACAGTTCAATTGGATAACGAACGAGTCGAGAGGCAAAATAGACGAGAGGCAAAATAGACATTCTCTTTCTACACTGCGTTGTGCGTGCTTTAATATTCAATTTTGAGAGGTCAATCATCAATGACGAGATGTATGATTCATTTATCTAACCAATAGGTACAGTAGTGCTTTCCAGCAGGTAACCAAAAGAAAAATAATAAGAAACAAAACGAGGAAAAAAAAAAAGGAGAGAAATAGTTATATCGACTACTGTTTTCTGTACGTAACCAAATAATTTTGAAATTGTTTCTTTCATAAGTCTGATTATATATGCTGGTGGTTAAGAATTTCTAGAGTACAGATAGTTATACCCAATTAGTCTACTCAAGCCTTAGTAAGTTAGTTTTCAGCATTTTATTATTGTTATTCCTTTTTTTTATTGAGTCTCCTAATTATTGTTGGCTACTTAACTAGTTCTAAGTTATAGCGTTACTTAGGTTTAATTTGTCTAATCACTTGCGATAGCATATTACCTGTACTGTTGATAATATATATATATATATAGAGAATGGATATAGAACACTAATATGTACGGATCGTCTCCGTACACATGAGTAGTTTTTCGAGATCCAAAATTCAAACGGCCGATCCGATCCGTTCAAGTTGTTCTTTATATTGAAAAATCCTTGGAGACCAAATTTTACATTTTTTTCGATTTTTTTTACTATATATTATGATATTTTCCAAAAAAATACTACAATTGGAGTATTTCATGCCCTCCAATTTGAAAATATCATAATATATAGTAAAAAAATTCGAAAAAATGTAAAATTTGGTCTCCGAGAGTTTTTCAATATGGAGAACAACTTGAACAGTTCGGATTGGCCGTTTGAATTTTGGATCTCGAAAAATAACTCATGTGTACGGAGACGATCCGTACACAATCAGTATATTTTATCCATTCACTGTATATATATATGTGTTTTAAAGAAGGAAGAATGCATGTATGCACACTAATTTTCCAACCATCTGATAAATAAAAATGGAACATACGGGTAGGGATGTTCACGAGCCGAGCTACGAGCGAGTTAGCCCTGTCTCGAACTCGTCTCGGCAACATAACGAACGAGCTGGCTCGTCTCGTGATAGGATCACGAGCTCATATACATAGATTGATCTCGTCTCGTTAAGAAACGAGCTGGCTCAGGCGAGCTCAAGCTAGCTCGTACAAAGCTATCTCAGGTGACGAACAGTGTCCCCAAACCAATTTATGATCATTTCCTTAAACATTTTCTGATTTCTAAGTAGTGATTGCTCACTTGTGAAGAGAAGTAGCAGAGAGAAGCGATGGTTATCAGTTGAGAGTGGTCAATGGTGCCGTCAGAGTGGATTTTCAGAGAACAGTGGCAGCGAGGTGGGAGATGGACGAGTAAGAGACAAGATTGTTGAGTGGGAATGAGAGATAAAAGAGGCGGTGCAACAGCCGGCGGGGTACAACAATATGATGTGAGCTGTGTTGGACACTTGATTGAAGAGAAGAAGACAAAAAGGTGGGGTTCGGGAATTGGGGTTGGGTTTGGGAAGTGGGAGCAGCGCTGAAAGATGAAGGAGTAAGCGGATGGTTGTGATTTATTTGCACTTTAATCAACGGACCATATTAACTCGTTAACGTATCGAGTCAGTAACGAACAAGCTGGACAAAGTTCGAACTCGTCAATTTAACTCGCGAGCTAACTAGCTCGTCTCGTTAACAGCTCGAGCTATAAACGAACGAGTTGTTAGCGAGTTTTTTCCGAGTCGAACACGAGCGAGTTACGAGCTATGGACTTTTCTTGCACCCCTACATACGGGCACATGCCAGCACATGATACAAAATACTGTGCACGTATGCAATTACAAACAGAAACAGGGACCCGTCGTTTCTCTCTGTCCACTTCTATCGGACTTTTCTATGGCATTCTGGGCAAAGTTGTGAAACAGATGTCATACACTCTATGTGTGAGTGTATGCCTTCTTATTCGTTCGGACCCTCTTCATGTGTTCCGCAACACCTTAGTCCACACAGTTAGGTCCGTGGAAAATCCAGAAAAACGCTGAACTTCTAGACATTTTTTAGAGAATTCGCTTCACATGTTCGGGACTAGATCTCGAACGGATTAATATATAATATTATTTTTTTTTTATAAAACCAGAGTACATACCTTTTTTTCTAGAATGGTGTTATTTAAGTACTCTGTAAACCGATTAATGTATCCGGTGAATTAGCATTTGTCGTTAAGAAGCAAGCTAACAAGTTAAATCTTACAAAGCCATTAATAAGACTATTATACGGATTGAGATGGCACGTACATTGAAAACTTTCTATTAAATTGATCATTTATGCATATGACATTTCGTCTGCTTTCACTAATTATGATATATCGATTTAATTTTTGGAATCAAATTAGCCATTTGAATGTTAAACGGAAAAGATAAAATACATGTAATAATCTGTGCCTGGCAAAACAAGATGAATAAAACATCGGAAACAAGAGCAGCAGAGATAGAGAGAGAGAGAGAGTAACAAAATTCATATTACTTACAATAATGTGGTTTACACTTTACACCGATTAAGTAAAATCTATGAATATACACTGCCGTTCAGCACAAGAATAAAATAGAAAACAGCAATTTCATCTATACAATCCCTATTCAAATTGTTCAAAGGAGGAAAAAAAAGCAGCAGCCGCTCTTGATTCACCATCTCCATTCCTGGTGACGTCGTTGCTGATGAGTGATGACATCTTCTTCAATCTTTTTTCCTTTGCAATGTACGAGGAGGTCACTAGCTTGCTACCAAAAAAAAAGGAAAAAAAATTTAAATCTTTCATCACATCAAGGATATTTTGTATTTTCAGTAAAACTGAAAAGAACTACACAGCTAGAAAAGAAAGTCTTATCAAGCAACAAGAAAGTTGTAACAAAACACAAATCAACACACTAATTCGGACCGAAATAATACTATTTCGGACCGAAATCACTCATCAATCACACAAAGACAAAGATTTAACGAGGTTCAGCACCAACTTGGTACCTACGTCCTCCACACACACGCACACAATTTTTTATTTCACTCAATAATTTTGTTACAAGGAGAGAGATAATATTTTATAGGAAAATTACATGGGATACAATAGGCAACTAGCCAAAACAGCAATAATCCTCAGAGATATCACGTATCTCATTACTAGGAAATAATATCTTCGTGCACAAGGAAATAATCACCAAACTTGGTCTCCAAATCTTTCCATAACAGCAATGTCGGTTCCGATTTCGCACCGAAACCATATCATTTCGCACCGAAATGATATGGTAAATTATTTATTTTAAGCATATTGCAAAAAAAGAATGAAGTTCTAAATGAAAAGCTACTTTTGAGATGAGAGTATAGCGTATTACAAGAAAGAATGAAGTTTAATTCTCTTCTAAATCAAAGCTACTTTTGAAAGGCTTGCAGGGCAAAGTCACAGAACAAATTAGTTTATATTGGAAAACCTTTTTACTTGAGAGTCATTATCATTCCACTAGGTGGTTATCAGAATTGTGGCAGTTATTCACAATTTCACATCTCTGGAAAAATTAGTACATCCAACGTCAATTGAACCAACGTTAAATTTTCAGTTTCCTAGTATTTAATCTTCTAGTTCCAGCTGGTATTTTAGGCTTGTTGACTTTTATTTATTATGAATTTCTGTTTCACTTATAACCTATCTCTTTTTTGGCTCAGAAATGTTGAAACTTCTAAAAGAATATTTCATTCAACCCAAAAAGAGTTTTTAGCCCTGTGGAGGACCTGACAGTAGTAGGATCAATTCCATCTTTTTGCAGCTAAGTAACAAATACAGCAATTCAAGCATTCAGTTCTTCAGTTCAATATTCCAACTATAATGCAACCTAAACTATACTTGTATAATGCTAATACAGCCAGGAGTACTAAACCTAACAGATATACTGTTACTTGTACAGTGCTCCTTTAGGTCTGTTCCATTGTTTCTCATTAAAAACTGAATCTGAGTGACACAGATAACATGCACACGTACAGTAAAGATGTGTAAAAGAAGCTTCCCAATTTAAATGAATTTACTCATCTTAAACGATGGTCATGTATAATTGTCCTACCAAATTTTACCAATTTAATCTGTTCTCCTAAGGAAAGCTCTAAGGTACAGGCTAACCTGTTCAATCACAAGAGACAGGGGTCACCTTTTCCAGCCGAGAGAGAGGGGTGGCACTCGCAAGGAGCGTGATGCACGTTTGGGAGATATACACACACATATATATTACAAATGCAGTGTCTTAGACAGATGCCTTCACTGTAGTCAACCTCAACCTGCAGTATTATCAAAGGTAATCAGCTATACTTAATTTCTCCAAAATAATAATATAAAGAAAGTCATATTTACAAAACAAATATAAGATTTTGACGAAAAAAAAGGAACATTCAGCATGGTTCAGATATTTGATGTACCTCATGGGCCTTTTCAACGGTTGGTTGACACAATAAGAGATAGGAGAAAGCTCCGAAACCTATAAAAATAGTAGTCCATAGATTTTTACAGCCATCAATGAAATAAAAGACCATAATGAAGTTAAGAAATAAAAATATCTCAAATAAGAAAAACAGTGGTTGAATATTTACAAAATGTAAACTCAGTAAGTTAATTGATCACCTCAATCTCTTCGGGAACCTTCCGTTTCAGTGGACAAGAAACATCTGTTGTTCCACTGGAGCCCACTATATGTTCAGTTGTTCTCAAATGATTCCCACTGGCAACTCCATTGGGCACTTGTCCCATATCATCGGTGGCAGCCCTTGAGGCCTTGCACCGAACAGGTCTAACAGGTTTCGCAGGACATCGAGGCCGCACTCCATCTGGAAAGACAAAGTCCGGTATGTCCTTGCGCTTCACGTGGGAAATTTGAATCTCCATCCCAGCTTTCCACATGGTGTTCGTGTAAACCAACTGCTTGAACTCCTCGACTGGTGCCCGCATGTCAAAGAGCTGCTCGTTTTCCCCATGCTGTTCTGAACCTTGCTTTTTCTGTAGACCCATAAAAAAGCTGCAGCTGTGAGGTCTTGTATTGTCACAGAAGTAGCCAGGGTATGGATGTACTTGGAGCTTGTCATATGAGCAGTTCCCTATCTGTTTCGAGAATGATAATAAAGAAACAAGCAGGCAAATTGTAAGAAGATAAAGTAACAGCAGTAACACCTCTTTCTTACATGACAAAATTGTATATCACAGAGAAATTGGCTCTCAGAAAAATCATCTATACCCAGTATTTTTTTTTCTTTTTTTAAGGGAAGCTTGCAAGAGGCTTTCTATAACCAGTAAAGTTTATACCAACATAAATCTATTGCTGCAATAGAAGACACAAAGATAACAAAACAAAGTATACCACTCCCAGAAGCTATTCCAACCTTAACTGGACCACTTTCTGTTTGACCCAAAAATATTATGCCAAAATGCATGGAATAAATAGCCTTTTTATGACAAATAAATGCAAGAAAGTCCAAAAATCCACGAAAAATACCAAACAAACTCCAAAAATTCTCAAAGATTACCCAAAAATCCCTTAGGAATTATGATGAATTATCATGATTTCAAAATCCCCAAAATATCCACAGAAGCCCCAAAATTCACAAAGAAACTCTAAAATTCCACAAAATTACCAAAAATAAATCCATGAGAAATTTTCCAAAACCCTTTGAACCATTAAATTCCTTATATTTTTCTGAGCCTATACACAAAATTTCATCCAAAAATACCCAAGGGAAGTTCCTTAAATGATTTATTTTCATTTGGCAGCAAAAATAAATTGTTTATTTAAATGAAATGGAACAAAAATCCCACAAAAATCATGAGTTTTGGCGCGTCCGTCCGGTTGTAGCGGATCTGGAGGGGTGAGACGCATCGCTGGGTTTAATTTTTACCGCGCTGACGCGAATTTTTGGCTGCGCCTGGTCTACACACCGAAAGGTCATCGCTTTCGCTGGCTCACGGCGAAACAGATCCACCTATCTCCACCGCTCTCATTTATTCTGATCAGTGGGCCCCTGCTTGTCAGCTCCGTCCCTTCCCTGGTAAAATGAAATCGCTGGTTTTATCGGTCGACGCCGGGTAAAATGGTGAAAAGGGCTATCCCGCGTCGACGTGGCCCTTCCCAGCTTCACACGCGTGAAAACCGCGTTGCTTACGTCGTAAGGCCACGGTAACAAACCCTAGGTGAGACGAAATCACAGCCATTGAGTGGAATCAGATGGAAATGGAGGATTGCGATCTGCCGGGCTCAAAGAAGCAAACCCTAGCGCTAGGCTTATATATACCCCAAAGTGAGGTTGGAGAGAGAGGACAGTCGTCACAATCTTAGTCTAGTCTTGGATTATTGCTATTTTTTGTTCAATTAGGATAGTTTGTATTAAACTCGAGAGGAACATTTCATCAAATAATTAGGAAAGTTAGAAAAGAGAGAAAATTAAGGGGTGTTTAACTTGTATTTCCTTGTGTCAACATCAGGTAAAGTAAATTGGAGCTTCAATTGAATGTTTTTCTACTCTCTCTCTCTCTCCCTTTTGATCTCAGCCACCAAATAATGGTGTGCTGAGGCATGTATCGTGTAGTTCCCTTGACCTCCATTAGAGGGTTTCGAGCTCTGCTCAACTCTCTTGTGAAGGGTTCCAGCTGACTTGGCAAAGGTCTAGAGCTATGCTCAGATCTAACCATGTTCAGAAAAGAAATCGAAATAAGAAAATAGCACAAATAGAGGAAGGTCATGCCAAATTCAAACCAGCCCTTCTTCTTATTTAATGCCTAAATGAATAATGCAACATGAGTTTTGGGTAGTTATGTTATTATCTCATTATCCTAGCAAAAGAATATGTATGCATGTATATATCAAATCTGGCAAGAAAGGAAAAATGAGTAAAATAAGGCTTTATTTGCATAAAAATGGAACCATGCATGAACAGCATGTGTTTTGACTTCCATGGACCCTTTGCAAACGATTTTACAGTAAATAAAACAACTTAAACATAAAATCACTAAAACAGTGAGGAAATAACTTAAAAACAAAACTTAAAAATTGAGAAAATACAGATGGACTTGCTCTTGCTTCCTGGGTTGATTTGAACACCAAAAACAGACCTAAGTGGACTTAATTTGAGTATCTAATCAAGCTCAGTTGTTGTAAATCGACCTACAGGCATGTCAAAAACTGAAACAGAAATGCATAAAAGTGCATACTGCTGCCTTGTGCTCCACACACTAAATCAAGGTCTTAAAAATCAAATTAAACGCATTAATCCACTAAAATTGAGAGCCTGAGGCTAATTGAACAACTTCTGGCACCCAAATGAGCTCCCTATGGACTCCGCAGCAACAGCTAAGATCAGACCCACTTGAGGTCGATCTACCTCAGTCCAGATTACCTCTTTCCAAGACTCTACAAGCCCAATTGACCTTACTGTTGTCTTCAGTGAATCCACACTAGCATAAAGAACCTATTGCTGGTAGGAGAAGGAGAACCAAATTGCTCCAGACGCCATTAATGGCAGCTTGAGACCCTCAGGTCTCACCCGTCGATACAAGCCGTCGTAATGCAAATTGAACCCATAGATCTCTTCCCCTTTCTCTCGCGATTCTTTTGAGACCAATATCGACCTCAACGGTGGCCGGAATCGTCGTAACTTCATCATGAAAAAGTCAGGGACTTATTTGCAAAAGGACCACGCTCGCCGGAGAAGGAAGAGACTGAGTTCGAATTTGCGTTGATCTTCTGTGGCGAAGAGTGTGTGGTAAGTCGCATTACTCGCTACAGCAAATCCAGAGAAACAGTCAGCGCTGATTCAACGCCTAGTCAACGCCTACGTGGACCAATCAGAAAATTCCAAATCAGCTAAAAATTTCGAAAATTCATTAAAAATAGTAAATTACTCAGAAAAATTCAAATAAAATATCCATAAAATCCTAAAAATCTATAGAAACTAGATTCACTGATATTTTAATATGAAATTATGTCATTTTGTGCCTCTTTTGTATTTTCAAAATATTTTCTAATTAAAATTTAGTTTTATAAATTGTTAAAACTTCAAAAATTCACCAAAATTAGTAGGAATCTCAGAAAAATCCAAATAAACTATCAAAAAATTTCTAAAAATCTAAATAAACTAAATCCAATATTATTTTTATATGCTATTTTGTCAAAATAAATAGTTTCTTATTTTTGAAGTATTTTTCTTATAAAAAAATCTAATTTTATAAATCCGAGAAAAATGGTCAAATATTTTAATAAATTTTCTAGGTAACTTTATCACTTTCTTGTTAAGTATAATCAAAATTTAAAGATAAATTTGGTAATATTTAGAAATTTTCCTTTTATTTTAAATAATATAAGAAATAAAATAAATAAAAATAATAATAATACTAATTATAATAAATCCTAAATAAATCATCAAATAATAAATAATATCATTATAAATATTAAATAATAAATAAATCCCAACATGACAAATAAATAAATAATAAATAAATTTTAAACAATAAAGAGTAAATGATTAAATAATAAATGAACAAGTTGTCCTTAAATTGTAAATAATAAATGTTGTAAATAATAATAAATAATTTAATAATATTAAATAAACAATAAATAATAAATAAATAATAAATAAATTTTAAGATAATAAGTAAAAAAGAATAAATGTTAAATAAATCATAAATTAGAAATAAATACTAAATAAATACTAAATAAATCACAAATCATAAATAAATGATAAATAAATAATAAATACATGATAAACAAATAAGTCAATAAATGAAGAAATAAATATTAGATAAACGATAAATAAACAAATAAATTAATAAATAACATAAAACATAATCAAATAAATTACATTAAATAAGGATAAATCAATTTAACTCAAATTAAATCCAAATCAAGTGCAATTTAAATGAAATCAAATTAAATAAATCAATCTTAATCAAATCAAGACAAATTAAGTTAAGTTAAATCAAATCAAAATAAATCAAATCAAATCAAAATAAATCAAATCAAGTTGAATCAAATCAAATGAAATCAAAGTTCTCATTTGCTCTCACAAGCCCTCAAATGGCCGAGAACCAATTCTCACAAGCCCCTAAATGGCCGAGAATCCTAAATTCTTTGCTCTCACAAGCCCTCAAATGGCCGAGAACCAATTCTCACAAGCCCCTAAATGGCCGAGAATCCCAAATCTTTTTGTTCTCACAAGCCCCCAAATGGCCGAGAATCCTAAATTCTTCGTTCTCATAAGCCCCTAAATGGCCGAGAATTGCAAAATCAAATTCTCTTTGTTCTCACAAGCCCCCAAATGGATGAGAACCGATTCTTATAAGCCCCCAAATGGCCAAGGATCGTAAAATCAAATCACCCTCATAGTCAAAACATAAAAATTTCAAATAAATAGTTTCAGCTTTAGTTTTAGTGTTAGTTTTAATTTCATATATTCTTGGTTGTTTCAAATAATTAGTTTTAGATGTATTTTAGATATTCTCAATTGGGCCCCGTCAATTAAGTCTGGTGCCATCAATTGAATCCAGTCTTAACCCAAAAGAAATAAACTATTTATACCCTCAATTGTGCCCCGTCAAATTAGGTTTGGTGCTACCAATTGAGCCTTGTCTAAACCAAAAGAAATAAATTCCTTGTTGAGTATTAAAACCATTTAAACAACGATTTTCTAGCCTATTATATTTAATTTCTCGAATCTCTTAATCAGAGGTTCTCGTGGGAAACCATGGGGTAATTAACAATAGGGGCTTGCGCCTATTGGAAGGAAAGGATCCACCAAATTAATAAACCCTCATGAGAATGGATTCTAGTCTATGTTCTCTGGTCATTAAGGGACATCAGCACTTGAACTCAGGTTCGTGAGGGGTGAATCTAAGGCTTATTCTCGTTCTTGAGGAAACCCAATCATTCTTCGAGAAATGACGAAAAAGTCACTACAGATTCTCTGGCACGCCCAGTGGGACCTCTTTCTCCTCTCATCTTTGAGATTTGAGAAATTGAATGTAAAATGCTAGAAGATTGTTTTGTAAACATTAGAATTTTAAATAAACATTGCTAACCATAACATTTCGAGGTATTTGCTTGCAGGAAATGGCTTTTACACCAGTTGACATGAGCAAGCCTTCGGAAATGTTCAGGATTGGAGGAGTACCGATCGTTTACCAGCATGAGTACATGTTTGGGACCATGCCGTATGGGCACTCTTTTGTGCCTATAGTGCAAGTAAAGGATGGTAGCTTTCAACTTGCTCATGTTGTTGAAGAACCTCAAGATGAACCAATGGTGGTTTCTCGGGTTCTTGAAACTCCTACTAAGATTACCATTGAAGAAAAAGAATGGGCTCTTGTACCTCAAAAGAGGGCCCACCCAAGCTCAACATCTTTCCACAAGAGACACCGACGCCGTCAGTCTCCTCAAAAGAATGCAACAGTGAGAAAAGTGTATGTGCCAGTCTCCCAAGGCACAAGGACCATCAAGAAAGTACAGAGAACATATAAGAATGAGTTGGAGGTGAGGCCTAATCTCCCAGTTAGCAACCCATTTGCACCTCTCAGGCTGGTTCGGAAGAACTCTCCTAAGGCCGTATTGAAAACAATGGAGGAATTTCCTCCTGAATACCAGGTCCAGTTCCGGGGCAGAAATCCTCAAAGGAGGCAGTCGGTTAAGGAAAAACTTGCGTTTCCCCGTGTACCAGTACATGAAAGATTGGGACCAAAAGGGAAAAGGAGAGAATCAACCCCCGTGAAGGAGAGACTGGGGCAGAAAGGAAGTGGAAGAGCTATTACTCCTGTAAAGGAACGTTTAGGACCTTTAAGAGATGAAAAGAGGCCCAAGAAAATGTGGGTACCCAAAGATGAAACTCGTTTGGTTGTTGAAGTGGCTAATCAAGAGTCACAAAACAAAAGGAGGCGCTTAGTTTGGCGTGAGAAAGAGCCGGTGGTTCATGCCTATGTGAATATGATTAGAACAAGCGGAGAAAATGAGATGCATGCCTTTGTGAATATGGCTGGTGATGAAGAAGTCATTTTAACCAAAAAGGATGGCAAAGATAAGAAAGATCACACGTCTTCAAGTCACAATATTCCCCAACAAGAAGAGGTGCTAATTGAGAGCGCTCAAGAAAGTGATGATGATAAAAATCGATGGATGGAAGGGAAGGATACTCGATTGATGAGTATATTGGAGAAAAATGAAAGGAAGATGTCTCAACTAATGGATGAAAGAGAGAAAGATAAGGAATTGCTTAAGAAAATGTATAAACTTTTGGAAAAGAAGAATTTGCTCGGAGAGCTTGAGAAAGAATACTCCTCCTCTTCAGAAGAAGATAACAAACATAAGAAAAAAGTTTCAAAAGAAAGGAAGAATAGGAATAAATATGGGTCTTCTGATGAAGAAGAAGAAAGAGGCAAGAAGAAGACGGTAAAAGAAAGAAAGAGTAAGAACAGATATGAGACTTCTGATGAAGAAGAAGAGAAGAGCAAAAGAAAATCATCCAAAACAAAGAAGAATAAGATCAAGTATGAGTCTTCAGAAGAAGAAGAAGAAAGAGGATATAAAAGGCATTCTAAAGAAAAGAAGAGTAAGTCTAAATATGAGTCCGAGGAAGATGAAGTTCCTGGGGCACGATCTCGGACAGGGGCAAGAAAATCAGAGCCGACCAAGCAAATCATTCAAGATATGATAAATCAGCAGCTCCAAGCATCAGGAGCGGGCCGTTTGGTTAACATTCGAAAAAGGTGTGGAAGGCCTTACCCAAGAGAGTACGAACAAGTTACTTATCCTTCTAATTATCAAGTGCCAAAGTTCAATCTCTTTGATGGCACAGGAAAAGAGGGTATTACTCCTGATCAGCATTTGGTGCAGTTTAGGAATGCGTGTGGCAATACCTCTTGTGATGAAGCTCTCCTTTTTAGGCAATTCTCTCAAAGTTTGACGGGTGCCGCATTTGAATGGTACTCTTCCCTTGAAAATGATTCAATTGAAACGTGGGATGAAATGGAAGAGATATTTAGATCTAAGTTTGCTATGGTGACCCAAAGAATTAGTATGGCCGACCTAGCTTCTGAAAAGCCAAAACAAGGAGAGAAAGCACTGGATTACATCAATCGGTGGAGGAACATGAATATAAGGTGCACGCACCAGATGCCCGAAGCGGAGGCCGTAGAGTTTTTGATAAGAAATTTGGATGATTGGATTCGGAGGCCGTTATCTGGAAGTGACATTTATACCTATGAAGATCTTGTGACTCGTGTGGCAAGAGTGGTGCATATTGGGCCACCTAGAGAGGCCCGATTCAATAACAATAATAGAAATGACCAAGGCAATAGAGCGCAAGGTCCTCTTAAGATAGCCGGGGCCAATGAAGCTTCCACTAATCGAGATGGTGGTTTCAAAGGAAATAAAAACAACAATAGCGGTGGAAGTAGTGGAAGTAGCTGGACTCGAACACCTTTGAATGAGCGCTTGAGTAAGCCCTATTCATTCAAGAAAGAAAAGACTGCGGCCTTGCTCAAACAGGTGTTGGAGGGGAAGGCGATAGAGTTACCTATTTGCAAAAGACCTGAAGAGCAAAACAAGGTAAATGACCCAACATATTGTGCTTACCATAGAGTCTTGGGGCACCCTGTTGGAGATTGCTATGTCTTTAAGGATATTCTCGAGAGGATGATCAAGGAAGGGGACCTCATCATACCCCAAAGTTTCTAGCAAGAACCAGCTCCTCATGCTCAAGCCAATGCGGTATTTCAAAAGAAGAATGAAAGGCGTAATGTGGAGTGCAATGCTATTATAGTGGTAACTGAAGAATCTGATCATGAAGAGTGCCAAGTGCAAAAACTAGTGAAGCAAATTAATCAAGAAGAAACAAAAGGAGAAGAATTAAATGGGACAGGAAAAGGAGAAGAACTTGTCGTTTATTATTATGATTCTGAGGAAGAAGAAGATGATGTGTTGTATCAAGATCTTTTTGCCAAAGGCATGTTTGAAGAAAAAGAGTGTCACCTAAACCTTCGGTCTGGCACCAACATCCCTGAAAGGCAAGCGCCCAAGGAGAATGAAAAGGTGAAAGGTAAAGGCAAAGGGCAAGAAACCGTTGAAGAGCCGGGGCCAAGCCAAAAGGCAAAAGAAACTGTTGGAGAATACAATATTTTGGCTCATTTGAGACGCACCCCTGCACTGATCAGTGTATTTGAGGCGTTGATGATGTCAAAAGAGCTTAGAGACACGATGATGGAGGTGTTGCAAGAGCCTGAGAAGTTCCAAGCCTATTTAGCGGAGAAACATATGACTGAGGCCCTTTATGTGGAGCCCAAAAGCCAGATCACATTCACAGATGTGGACCTAATGATGGGAGAGGCTCAGCATAACCAACCACTCTATATTACAGGCAAAACCAATGGAAATCAACTAAGCCGAATGTTGGTAGATCCAGGGTCCTCCATCAACATCTTGCCTTTGAGATCATTGAATCAATTGGCTTTGGGAGGAAGGCGTTTGTTGGATGAGAACGTCTATATCCATGGGTTCAATCAAAACTCTGAACGAGCATTGGGATCAATCACTCTTCCTATGAAGTTTGGAGAGCTCGAAACCTTGGTCAAATTTTATGTAATTGATGCCGATACATCATACAAGGCTTTGTTAGGAAGACCATGGTTGCACGAGAATTACCTTGTGCCATCCACCCTCCACCAATGTATCAAATACATACATGACGGTGAGCAAAAGACAATCAAGGGAGATCCACAATATTATGGGGCACATGAAGTGGAATTAGAAGAGATTGAGCGGTTTTATGCCCCAACTTCACAAAGGAGTACCTCTCCCCGAATGAGATGGCGAGCTGAAAGAGAAAATGAGGATGACAATGAAAGGGTGATCCTGAAAGGAAGGTCCAAAACCTCATGTGCTGTCAAGACTCCGCTCTATATAAAAGATGAAGAAGAGAATCGAAGTGGTAATCCTTGCGGGGCGAGTGATAAAAATCAAAAGCAAAGAAAGGTAATCTATGCATATGATACTGACTCTGACGAGGGGTTTGGTAGAAGTGAAGACTCAATGGCTATAGAGCAAATCCCACTGGGTTATATTAAAGAGCTTACCCCGAGAGAAGTGAACCAAATAAAGGATTTAGAAACCTTCTATGTTCCTCCTAAGGTGGAAAAGGTTCAGAAGAGGATGGTATTTCACAAAGGAATTCTATTCTACAAAGCCGAAAGTGTGGAGCCATCAGACGGGGCAGCTTGCTCTGATGATTGGGAGAAATGGCTAGAAGAGGAAGACGATGAGTGTGAAAGAATAGAGGTGATGGGTCACTATAACAAGAAGTTGATAAGTCTGTTTCAAAAAGCCCGTTGTTTGGAGCCAATTTCGAGGCGAAGTGCAAAGGCATTTCAAGAGTTGTGGAATGAAAAGTCTATGTGGGTCAAGGGACCAGATGGAAAGCTCAAGAAGACTAAAGGACTAGGTTTTCAAGTGGCTCAAGAAGAGGTCTTATTTGTTGAGTGCCACATGGTGGGTATAACGCCCGTTGAGTCACATCCAGAAGAAAATGAAGAAGAGTTCATACAGGTTGCGAAGAATGCACCTCGAGAATTAGAGGAAGGAGGTCAGAACACAATTGATGAACTTTTAGAGATAGATTTGGGTACCAAGGATGATCCAAGGCCAACATTCATAAGTGCATCGCTTCCCCCTGAGAAGCAAGAGCAATTGAAAACACTCTTGATGGAATATAAGGATTGTTTTGCATGGAACTACACTGAAATGCCCGGAGTTGACCCTAGTTTGGCTTCTCACAAATTGAAGATAGATCCTAGTGTGAAACCCGTTAAGCAAGCCCCAAGGCGCATGCGGGTCGAGCTTGAAGAGAAGGTTGTTGAAGAGGTGAAGAAGTTGATTGATGCAGGTTTCATCAGGGAAGAAGAAAATCCCATTTGGGTTGCTAATATTGTGCCGGTAAAGAAGAAAAATGGACAAATTCGGGTGTGTGTGGATTTTAGAGACTTAAATAAGGCATGCCCAAAAGATGACTTTCCATTGCCCGTGACTGAATTGATAGTCGACTACACTTCTTCTTTTGTGGTGTATTCCTTCATGGATGGGTCATCAGGCTATAATCAGATTCCTATGGAAGAAGAAGACCAAAGGCACACATCCTTTCGAACGCCAATAGGTATCTTTTGTTACAAGGTAATGCCATTTGGATTGAAAAATGCAGGGGCGACTTACCAAAGGGCAATGACCAAAATATTTGATGATTTAATTCACAAGATAGTTGAGTGCTATGTGGATGACTTGGTAGTTAAGGCCCGATCAATTGATGAACACTTTGAGCACTTAAGAGTTGTGTTTGAAAGATTGAGGAAATATTCTTTAAAGATGAATCCTTTGAAGTGTGCATTCATGGTGTCTTCTGGAAAGTTTCTGGGATTCGTGGTGAGACACAGGGGCATTGAAATTGATCCCGCAAAAATCAAGGCGATTAGGGAAATGCCTCCCCCGAAGACTCTCAAGCAACTCCGCTCTCTGCAGGGGCAGTTGGCTTACGTCAGGAGGTTTATAGCTAATCTTTCTGGAAGAATTAAGCCGTTCACTCACTTGACCAAGAAAGATGTACCTTTCAAATGGGATGCAAAGTGTCAGAAGGCTTTCGAGGACATAAAAGAGTATCTCCTCAAACCTCCTGTCCTCGCTGCACCTATTCAAGGGAAGCCGTTGGTCCTCTACACTACGGCCTTGGATGGATCTTTGGGTGCACTTTTGGCTCAAGAGAACGAAGAAGGTAAGGAAAATGCTCTGTACTACTTGAGTCGCATGTTGGTTGGAGCCGAACAATCATACAGTCCAATCGAAAAGCATTGCCTAGCTTTGGTGTTTGCCACGAAGAAGCTAAGGCATTACATGTTGTCCCACAAGGTCACATTGATATCAAAAGTAGACCCATTGAAATATCTGATGACCAGGCCCATGTTAACGGGAAGATTGGCAAGATGGGCCATTGCTCTCATGGAGTTTGATATTACTTATGCCCCTCAAAAGGCTATAAAAAGGGCAAGCGATGGCTGATTTTCTGGCAGCACATCCTGTCCCCGATGACTCCCCTTTGAATTGTGAATTCCCAGATGAACAAAGCTTATGTTTAGAAAAGAAAGAAGCGGAATGGGTGATGTTCTTTGATGGATCATCCGCTATACAACCTTCCAAGAGGCCCGAGCTACCTCGAGTTCGAGCGGGGGTGGGTTTGGTTTTTGTTACACCTCAAGGAGGCATCCTTCGCCACTCGATAGCATTGACTGAGCCATGCACAAACAATGAAGCGGAGTATGAGGCGTTGATTGCTGGATTGGAACTTGCAATTGGCATGAATATAAAAGAGATGAAGGTGTGTGGAGATTCTCAATTGATCCTTAATCAAGTTGAAGGAGTATTTGATGTGAAGAAGCCTGAATTAGTGAAATACCATGAAAGAGCTCAAGAGTTAATGGCCAAATTCTCAAAGATCACTTTTGAAAAGGTGTCAAGGGCTTCCAATGGCATGGCTGATGCTTTGGCTCGAGTAGCTACTCAGTTGAGCAAGCCTGATGGGGAAGAGGTGCAGATTATCATAAGAAATCGGCGATCCCTTGCACCTTACCTTTTGGAGATTGAAAAAGGAATGAATGCCAACCTTTTTGTGGATTTGGAGGAATGGGAAGCGGATTTGTTGATGGATCCAGATGAAACCATGGGAGTAGAAATAGATGAAAAGGAAGATTGGAGGAAACCTTTTGTGGATTACTTCAAGTATCAAATTCTTCCTACAGAAAGGGCCGAAAAAGAACAATTGAGACGGAGGATTCTTCGATATGTTTATGTGAATGACACGTTGTATAGACGGTCTTATGATCAATTGTGGTTGAGATGTGTGTCATATGACGAAGCTCAAAGGATTGTGAAAGAAGTGCATTCGGGTTTTTGTGGAGCTCATCAATCGGGTCCCAAAATGAGGCTTCATATCAAGAGGATGGGATACTATTGGCCAACTATGATTGTGGATTGTGAAAATCAAGCAAAGAAGTGCCACATGTGCCAAGTACACGGTGATTTCATACACCAACATCCTAATCCATTACATCCAACGGTGGCCTCTTGGCCGTTTGATATGTGGGGAATGGATGTGATTGGACTCATTGATCCACCATCTTCAAAAGGGCATAAGTTCATTTTAGCAATCACTGATTATTTCTCTAAATGGGCCGAAGCGGTTCCCTTGAAAGAAGTAAGAAGTAAGGATGTTATTCAGTTTCTCAAAAACCACGTGTTATACCGTTTTGGTACACCAAGGGAAATCACATCTGATAATGGCACCGCTTTCAAGAGTGGCGAGATCTATGCTTTTGCCAGGCAGCACAAGATAAAGTGGAAATATTCTTCTATTTACAATCCAAGGGCTAATGGACTAGCAGAGGCTTTCAACAAGGTCTTGATTAAACTCTTGAGGAAAACGGTGGGAAACGATCATAGAAATTGGGATGAAAAACTCCAAGAAGCGCTTTGGGCGTATCGCACGACCTATAGAACTCCTACTCAAGCAACTCCCTACTCGTTGGCATTTGGGACGGAAGCGGTGTTGTCATTAGAAGTCGAATTACCATCTCTCAGGGTAGCCATGCATGCAGGTTTACCTATGAATAAGCGGGCCCGCTTAAGGCTCGAAGAATTGGATGCCATGGATGAAAAGAGGTTAATGGCTCAACAAAGTCTGGAGTTGTATAGAACACAAATGGCCAAGGCCTATGACAAGATGGTAAGGCCTCGTGCTTTCAAGGAGGGAGATTTGGTGTTGGTCCTACGAAGGCCCATCTTGGGGCGACATCATGGTCCAAAATTTGCCCCAAATTGAGAAGGACCTTACATCATCAAGGAGGTGTATGAAGGAGGGTCATACAAACTGGTGGACAAGGAAGGAAAGTGTGTAATTCCACCAATCAATGGCCGATATCTGAAGAAATACTATACCTGAGGAAAGTTCTTTTATCAAAATAATGTGTAATAGAATGTATATATATGTGTATTAAGCTCAATAAATTCAAAGTTCCAATGATACCTCAAAAAAAAAAAAAAAAAAAAAAAACCTTTGTATGAATCTTAGCCAATAAATTTTCAACAAAATCTAAAATTCCACCATAAATAAATCTCGTTCCCAAAATAAATCCAAAACCTTAGCCAATAAAAGGGGTAAGTTTTTGAAAAGAGACCTGCCCCGCTTTTGTGAAAATTTACCCTTATGTTATAATCCGCGGTCGATTATGAGACTTTCGAGTCTTGGAGAACGCGAAGCCGTGTCAAGGAAAGCCTTAGTGGTATTCCAAGACACCTATGCCTAATGAAGACTAAGCCTGTGTGGCGTCTGAAGGCATTAAGGCACCGCCCTATGAAGCTATCTGAGGGCACCAAACCCCACATCAATCACGCCCATGCCGTATCAATGCCAATTGAGTGCCGTTATGATGAGTTCTTATACCTAATGAGAGGGTGAGCATGAGCGGGTGAGGAAAATAAAAGGGTGACTTACCTTTTATGGCCCCATAAGTCGTTCCTTCCACCAAAGTATTCCCAACTCCACAGAATCCACCAGCCAAAATATAGTATAAATTTTCTTTTACAGGTTGCGACTTATGATGGAATTTTGTGACTCTTGAAGGGGTGAAATTGTCAATTGCCTGGAAAAAGGTGCAAGGAAAGCCAAAACGCTCAAGGTTGATGTTAAAAGAGAAATTGAAATTGGAAACAAATGGAAATTGGAAGCAAAGCCTATGTGAATCCAAACCCAAGGAAATACAGGCACGGTCTCAAAATACCCTAGCCTAAATTGTGGTTGGATTTATGTGTTAAAAAAATGTGGGCCAAAATACCCTCCCAATTGAAGGAAAGTATAAGAAATCCACGGAAAGCCTTAAGCATGGAAAGCTGACCAAGCGCAACTGTCGGAAAAGATGGAACCCATGATTCAAGAAGAATGAGTCAAGAAAACGGTCAAGAGAAACCACTGCAATCACTTGTTCCCATTTCAGAATTGTCACAAGAAATTCCAGTGGGGGGCATTTGTTTGACCCAAAAATATTATGCCAAAATGCATGGAATAAATAGCCTTTTTATGACAAATAAATGCAAGAAAGTCCAAAAATCCACGAAAAATACCAAACAAACTCCAAAAATTCCCAAAGATTACCCAAAAATCCCTTAGGAATTATGATGAATTATCATGATTTCAAAATCCCAAAAATATCCACAGAAGCCCCAAAATTCACAAAGAAACTCTAAAATTCCACAAAATTACCAAAAATAAATCCATGAGAAATTTTCCAAAACCCTTTGAACCATTAAATTCCTTATATTTTTCTGAGCCTATACACAAAATTTCATCCAAAAATACCCAAGGGAAGTTCCTTAAATGATTTATTTTCATTTGGCAGCAAAAATAAATTGTTTATTTAAATGAAATGGAACAAAAATCCCACAAAAATCCTGAGTTTTGGCGCGTCCGTCCGGTTGTAGCGGATCTGGAGGGGTGAGACGCGTCGCTGGGTTTAATTTTTACCGCGCTGACGCGAATTTTTGGCTGCGCCTGGTCTACACACCGAAAGGTCATCGCTTTCGCTGGCTCACGGCGAAACAGATCCACCTATCTCCACCGCTCTCATTTATTCTGATCAGTGGGCCCCTGCTTGTCAGCTCCGTCCCTTCCCTGGTAAAATGAAATCGCTGGTTTTATCGGTCGACGCCGGGTAAAATGGTGAAAAGGGCTATCCCGCGTCGACGTGGCCCTTCCCAGCTTCACACGCGTGAAAACCGCGTTGCTTACGTCGTAAGGCCACGGTAACAAACCCTAGGTGAGACGAAATCACAGCCATTGAGTGGAATCAGATGGAAATGGAGGATTGCGATCTGCCGGGCTCAAAGAAGCAAACCCTAGCGCTAGGCTTATATATACCCCAAAGTGAGGTTGGAGAGAGAGGACAGTCGTCACAATCTTAGTCTAGTCTTGGATTATTGCTATTTTTTGTTCAATTAGGATAGTTTGTATTAAACTCGAGAGGAACATTTCATCAAATAATTAGGAAAGTTAGAAAAGAGAGAAAATTAAGGGGTGTTTAACTTGTATTTCCTTGTGTCAACATCAGGTAAAGTAAATTGGAGCTTCAATTGAATGTTTTTCTACTCTCTCTCTCTCCCTTTTGATCTCAGCCACCAAATAATGGTGTGCTGAGGCATGTATCGTGTAGTTCCCTTGACCTCCATTAGAGGGTTTCGAGCTCTGCTCAACTCTCTTGTGAAGGGTTCCAGCTGACTTGGCAAAGGTCTAGAGCTATGCTCAGATCTAACCATGTTCAGAAAAGAAATCGAAATAAGAAAATAGCACAAATAGAGGAAGGTCATGCCAAATTCAAACCAGCCCTTCTTCTTATTTAATGCCTAAATGAATAATGCAACATGAGTTTTGGGTAGTTATGTTATTATCTCATTATCCTAGCAAAAGAATATGTATGCATGTATATATCAAATCTGGCAAGAAAGGAAAAATGAGTAAAATAAGGCTTTATTTGCATAAAAATGGAACCATGCATGAACAGCATGTGTTTTGACTTCCATGGACCCTTTGCAAACGATTTTACAGTAAATAAAACAACTTAAACATAAAATCACTAAAACAGTGAGGAAATAACTTAAAAACAAAACTTAAAAATTGAGAAAATACAGATGGACTTGCTCTTGCTTCCTGGGTTGATTTGAACACCAAAAACAGACCTAAGTGGACTTAATTTGAGTATCTAATCAAGCTCAGTTGTTGTAAATCGACCTACAGGCATGTCAAAAACTGAAACAGAAATGCATAAAAGTGCATACTGCTGCCTTGTGCTCCACACACTAAATCAAGGTCTTAAAAATCAAATTAAACGCATTAATCCACTAAAATTGAGAGCCTGAGGCTAATTGAACAACTTCTGGCACCCAAATGAGCTCCCTATGGACTCCGCAGCAACAGCTAAGATCAGACCCACTTGAGGTCGATCTACCTCAGTCCAGATTACCTCTTTCCAAGACTCTACAAGCCCAATTGACCTTACTGTTGTCTTCAGTGAATCCACACTAGCATAAAGAACCTATTGCTGGTAGGAGAAGGAGAACCAAATTGCTCCAGACGCCATTAATGGCAGCTTGAGACCCTCAGGTCTCACCCGTCGATACAAGCCGTCGTAATGCAAATTGAACCCATAGATCTCTTCCCCTTTCTCTCGCGATTCTTTTGAGACCAATATCGACCTCAACGGTGGCCGGAATCGTCGTAACTTCATCATGAAAAAGTCAGGGACTTATTTGCAAAAGGACCACGCTCGCCGGAGAAGGAAGAGACTGAGTTCGAATTTGCGTTGATCTTCTGTGGCGAAGAGTGTGTGGTAAGTCGCATTACTCGCTACAGCAAATCCAGAGAAACAGTCAGCGCTGATTCAACGCCTAGTCAACGCCTACGTGGACCAATCAGAAAATTCCAAATCAGCTAAAAATTTCGAAAATTCATTAAAAATAGTAAATTACTCAGAAAAATTCAAATAAAATATCCATAAAATCCTAAAAATCTATAGAAACTAGATTCACTGATATTTTAATATGAAATTATGTCATTTTGTGCCTCTTTTGTATTTTCAAAATATTTTCTAATTAAAATTTAGTTTTATAAATTGTTAAAACTTCAAAAATTCACCAAAATTAGTAGGAATCTCAGAAAAATCCAAATAAACTATCAAAAAATTTCTAAAAATCTAAATAAACTAAATCCAATATTATTTTTATATGCTATTTTGTCAAAATAAATAGTTTCTTATTTTTGAAGTATTTTTCTTATAAAAAAATCTAATTTTATAAATCCGAGAAAAATGGTCAAATATTTTAATAAATTTTCTAGGTAACTTTATCACTTTCTTGTTAAGTATAATCAAAATTTAAAGATAAATTTGGTAATATTTAGAAATTTTCCTTTTATTTTAAATAATATAAGAAATAAAATAAATAAAAATAATAATAATACTAATTATAATAAATCCTAAATAAATCATCAAATAATAAATAATATCATTATAAATATTAAATAATAAATAAATCCCAACATGACAAATAAATAAATAATAAATAAATTTTAAACAATAAAGAGTAAATGATTAAATAATAAATGAACAAGTTGTCCTTAAATTGTAAATAATAAATGTTGTAAATAATAATAAATAATTTAATAATCATAAATAAACAATAAATAATAAATAAATAATAAATAAATTTTAAGATAATAAGTAAAAAAGAATAAATGTTAAATAAATCATAAATTAGAAATAAATACTAAATAAATACTAAATAAATCACAAATCATAAATAAATGATAAATAAATAATAAATACATGATAAACAAATAAGTCAATAAATGAAGAAATAAATATTAGATAAACGATAAATAAACAAATAAATTAATAAATAACATAAAACATAATCAAATAAATTACATTAAATAAGGATAAATCAATTTAACTCAAATTAAATCCAAATCAAGTGCAATTTAAATGAAATCAAATTAAATAAATCAATCTTAATCAAATCAAGACAAATTAAGTTAAGTTAAATCAAATCAAAATAAATCAAATCAAATCAAAATAAATCAAATCAAGTTGAATCAAATCAAATGAAATCAAAGTTCTCATTTGCTCTCACAAGCCCTCAAATGGCCGAGAACCAATTCTCACAAGCCCCTAAATGGCCGAGAATCCTAAATTCTTTGCTCTCACAAGCCCTCAAATGGCCGAGAACCAATTCTCACAAGCCCCTAAATGGCCGAGAATCCCAAATCCTTTTGTTCTCACAAGCCCCCAAATGGCCGAGAATCCTAAATTCTTCGTTCTCATAAGCCCCTAAATGGCCGAGAATTGCAAAATCAAATTCTCTTTGTTCTCACAAGCCCCCAAATGGATGAGAACCGATTCTTATAAGCCCCCAAATGGCCAAGGATCGTAAAATCAAATCACCCTCATAGTCAAAACATAAAAATTTCAAATAAATAGTTTCAGCTTTAGTTTTAGTGTTAGTTTTAATTTCATATATTCTTGGTTGTTTCAAATAATTAGTTTTAGATGTATTTTAGATATTCTCAATTGGGCCCCGTCAATTAAGTCTGGTGCCATCAATTGAATCCAGTCTTAACCCAAAAGAAATAAACTATTTATACCCTCAATTGTGCCCCGTCAAATTAGGTTTGGTGCTACCAATTGAGCCTTATCTAAACCAAAAGAAATAAATTCCTTGTTGAGTATTAAAACCATTTAAACAACGATTTTCTAGCCTATTACATTTAATTTCTCGAATCTCTTAATCAGAGGTTCTCGTGGGAAACCATGGGGTAATTAACAATAGGGGCTTGCGCCTATTGGAAGGAAAGGATCCACCAAATTAATAAACCCTCATGAGAATGGATTCTAGTCTATGTTCTCTGGTCATTAAGGGACATCAGCACTTGAACTCAGGTTCGTGAGGGGTGAATCTAAGGCTTATTCTCGTTCTTGAGGAAACCCAATCATTCTTCGAGAAATGACGAAAAAGTCACTACACTTTCTCTTTGTTCTGTAAGCATATATCTTAGGGTTTGGCCAGCACCGAAAGATGCAATATTTAAAAAGAAAACTTTAAAAATAAAATAAAATAAAACAGAAAGAAAGATTTCCCTCCAGGCTTACAGCTGGTTCAATATCCCAAAATAGCTTAACATTTTTCACTCCAGCAATACATTTTCATCAATAAAAGACTTGAGAAACAAACAAAGCAAAGTCACCTTCAGAGTTAAAATACGTAGTCGAGACTCCACCCAACCATGCCACTGGCGAAAATCATATTCATTTTGTGCAGCTACATCAATTTGCAGATAATTCTTGTAAGATGCAAAATACAGGTACTGCTTGAGCAGTGCCATCCACGCTGCCCTGTCTTCCTCAATTGCCTACCTCACATCAAAGAAAGAAGAAAGAAAAGGGCAATTACCAAAAGACAATTCAAGCAATAGCAATTCTACAAGCCCAAGTTACCAAGTCCTACACTATAAACATGAGTATTGATACTGATCACTCCTTACAAATAAAACATCGATGCATTGTCCATTCAGAAAAAAATATAGTAAAATACAGGGGGGGTTTTGTCAAACAAACCCTTTCACAAATTACCAAACCCCATGCCTATTAATTTACCTTGCATATCTCCTGGCCTCGTCGGAATTCTTCAGTCATAAATTTTAAAGTGCTGGCCGAGACGTTAAAGCTCGAATTCATTGCCGGGTAGGCAGGGGTTATTATGGGCATTAATTGCAATCTGTCCCTGCAATACCTCTTTGGGTCCCACACAGTGTGCCCCAGAGAGGGAAAATCCACCAGTTCACATAACTTGACGGGGTTGGGCCAACTCCAACTGGCAATTGTTTCAAAAAAGCGAGAGACCAACATGCTCGGCAATGCATTTGGGTATAGCTGACAGATGCGTGCCACCAACAGGGCCCAGCTTATTCCACCCAGAAAGCCATATACCTGCAAATTACTCCTTAATTAAGACAGGGAATAGCATAGAAATTACATTTCAATATGAATGTAAACAATGCTGATGATAACAAACACATTTGATATATATCTGGATACACACAATACTTTTACTAGCACTAACTTGTAGCCGTATCTGAAGAGAAATAGGAAAGAAAATCAGTATATAGTAATAGTCCTATTATTGGCTACAGAATGCACCCTCAAATACTGTCTAACAATACGTGAAGCAGAATCCTTTCCTAAAATGTAAAAGACGAAAATAACTGCTTTGTTCCATTGCAGTGCTGGAACAGGTGTGGGACAAACTATCTCTTCTGGCTTTAAGATAGGTAGGTGCTGGAAAAATTTCAAGTAAATTGCGTCATACCAGTTGATTGGTTTCAATCACCTTGTGGGATCAGTATGATGGTCTGTTTCTCCGGCAAGGGAACCATGGATTTGGTTGTAACAGTTAATTTGTTTCGAGGACCTTTATGGATCGGCACCATTGGTTTCTGCATACCGGTACCAGAGGTAAGGACCCAACAAATTTGCGACATCTGTCAAACTTTTTATCTTTACTGGCTTGATGACTTTTTGTTGGGTTTCTTTTCTAGCCTACCCCAACTTGTTTGGGACAAAAGGCTTAGTTGTTGTTGTTATTGTTAAACAGAAACACTTACATTGGAATACACACAACGGCACTTAGCCCAATACCTCACGCATCTCAAGGTTGTTCGAAAGTTCTGTAATAGAAAGAAAAAAAACAGAAATACAGTTAATAACTGATTCTATCGGTAATAATCTACAACATAGTATTAAGAATACTACCTCAATGTTAGGAACCAAATGCAGAATTCGATCAGTAACTCTAGATCCATTCAAGCTACGAGCGCTCTGCTCATCAACGTTTTCTAATATCGAACTTGGGGTTAAGTCCAGGTCCTGGTAAAGAAGCATGACTCAAATCATCGATTGAAAGAAAAGTACATAAACAAAAAAAAAGAGGTAAAAAAAACCATGTGCTATATTATATCCTGCATGCAATTACAGTTTACACAGAAAAGAAAGAAAGAAAGACATTAGGAATACCAGAAACTGAAGGTAAAATTCCCGAAAAATATGTGATGTAATTCAATGTTGACTTTTAATAATATTTACAGGAGAACCATAAACTGAAGCTAAATTCCAGAAAAGTATGTGATCCTCTACCCTACATCACAAGTCTTACAATTTAAATTAAGCAGTACGAGAAGTTCAAAAGTTCCAAGAAAACATACTTCTGGGACAATTAACAGGGCTAGTTTTGCATAGAGAAGATCAACTGAGACCCCCATGAATTTGAACTTCATAACTGGGACATGTGCATCTGGCACAGGATGCAGCTCTGCCACTTCCGGGATATTAGATAAAATGTTGTGCAGCTCAATAAAGAAATCAACCTGAAAATTACAGCAAAAGAGTTTAAAAAGAAAATAACTAATCTGTTTAACGACAGGGCTCTGCAGGTCTCATCATAAACCCAACACCATGATATTTTGTATGGCCGTCCAAAAATCAATAAGCTTTTGGATTTGAAACTGAAACACAAGTAAATAAACCCAGCCTCTAGATGAAAAACTAAATTCTGTTAAATGCTGGCAATTCTTTGAAGTAATCTTACATCTCTACTCGCATGCCTTGGGCCAACACACAGTACGTCAATATCAGCGCCAGGACCATGTACCTAACAAACATTTCAAAAGCAATTATAAACTAGTGATGCACTAAAAAAATAAAAATAAAAACTACAATACTTATCAAAAGCTGAAAGTAACTACCCCGAGTCGGTAAGAACCAAAAGTAAATATCTTCGCATTTGCTTCTTGAACAAACTGCCTATTGTATCCCTTGGCATGGGTAACCCGTTTTATCCATGTTTTCACGACCTGTTAAAATCACAGCATATACAACCATTCAGATGCTAGTGCAGTGAAACATTGCTTATGATTTTTCATTCTTTCAGAAAAAAAATGAGACCTGATCTAATCGGCCCAACACCTCTTCACGGAGAACAGCATCATCACAGGTTGGATACAGGCCAGCATCGGCAAGAAACTACAAAGAGAATTTATGACATGATTGAAACAAATTGCAGAAAAATTGCTGTATTCTTTCTTTGTCATACAAACTGTTAACATCGAACCTTTTCCAGCTCTTGAGTCCTTGTGACATCAGAGTCAGTGGGCCCACTCAGAGAATTTGGTTCCGTCAGTCCCAGATATCCCTTGGCCATTTTCTTTGTATTCGCTTTCAACTATAACTACAATCCTTTTTCTCGTGGAGATACTGGAAGTGAACATATATAAGATTAAATATCAACAATACTGACAATGCAAAAAAAAAAAATGTAGACCAGTCGGGGTTTATTAGAACAAATACGGACAGCTAACTGGTAAGTCTGGTTGATACAGTATTTGATCTGACAGGAACACCCCTATCAAGCCATATTGTAAGGTTTGGTAATGACAAAAAATATTTGGTATTTTGATACAGTTGAGCCTTTAATTCAATTATTCTGGTAAGAATCAGCCGAATTGGGCTAACTAAAACATCACGTAAAAAATTTTTTCTTCAAGGGTGTTCACCAAGAGAGAGAGAGAGGGAGAGAGAGAGGGTTACCGAGGAGAGGCAGAAGGGAGGAATAGATGGCGCAAGGGTTGGTTCTCTCTATCACACGGAGACGGAGGAGAGGAAGTTCCGTCTTCTCTGATTTGCAGAACTGCGAGATGGAACGGCGTTAGGCTTCTTCCGTCTCTTTAGTAGGCAGAAATAAGAGGAGAGAGAGAAAGAGAGGCGGTCGAAGGACGGAAGGGAAGGAGGAGGAAACACGAAGTCGGTGCTTCGCCGAATCGCCCAGGAGGAATTAGCTTAACGCCGGATATAGTCCAAATTCCTAAATCCTAACGGAACGGAACGGTGTATATATGGCAAGGCAAGTGCTTTTTCATTTCAGAAAACAGAATCCGTTCGTTAATTGACGGAGATCTATCTAGTTAATTAATATGTTGATGTCATTTAAATCTATATTATTAAAAATAGTAACATCAATTATTAAATTAAGGCAAATTCTGCCATGCGGTTAAACTCTGTTGCCAATTTAATTTACTCGGCTCGAAAATTGGTTTGAATCGGGCTTAATCAGCCGCATGGCAGAATCACCCTTAAATTAAATATATTTGGAAATCTATAGTAGTTCATGTCTAATTTATAGAAGAAAAATATCCCATCCAAGTTACTTTTGGCAAGTTTTTTTTTAGAAATTTTATGTCAAGTTTATAGGGTGACTTTTTATGGAAAAAATTACTAATTTTGAACATATAAATTATTTTCCAGAAATTTTGGCAAGTTTTTTACGGTTGATTTTTTATATTTTACACCAGAAATTTTAACAAGTTTGACGAAATAGATTGGATTATTGTTCAATTTAAAAAAACATAGCGCAACGAATCATGAATGCCATGTCCAGTTATGTATCTAACTAATGAATTTTTTATTTTTATAATACCAATATAACTATCATTTAAATTATTTTAATACTTCTCCAACATTAAGTTCTAAGATGTGCATAATTTATTTTATAATTATCACACTTTAAATTAAAATATTTTATTCCTTAAAAAAATATATCTTTATTATTTTGAACTCTACATTTAATTTTATCCAGAGGGCATATAATTGATATTGTTTTGTAGGAATTCTAATGGAATGCCAATTATTCTAGCATGCAACCTCGTCATGTTGAAAGAATACCAAAGTATATTCTAGTATGAAATTAATTCAATCATGTTGAAAATCAACCATATGTGGAAAGTCTTTATTGTTTCGGTTTTACTTTTTTATTCTCATGATTATATTTCTTTTTCAATATTTTTTATTATTAGGAACATATAGTTTAAAGACTTTTGCAGGGACACAATTCTCTACAGACCATAATATTGAAGAAATTTTAAAAAAGATATATTTGGCAAAGTTATTATCTCTGTATGATGTTATATTTTAATTACTTATTTCTTATTTATTATTAATTATCAAATTGATAGTACAAAATCAGAGTTTATCTCGGGAAAGATAGAACATAGCTCTTCTCCACCAAATGAACTAATTCCTGCAAGCCCGTTGTAACGCACTAACGCAGTGTTCATACCCCCCGCTGTCTCATCTTTGCCACTATACAATTCATTGGTAATTTTTAATAATTAACTATAATATTTAAGTTTGGCTATCGGTTTATAGTTAACGGATATTAAAGTTGACTAGCATAAGATGTCCTCATATGTGGATAAATAAAGAAACAAAATAATGTTAGACAATAAAAATATGTTGCTTAATTTACCAGCGATACAAATAAATGTGTTATTCAATTTGTTTCTATATTAGATAAAAAACCGTCTGGCGATTGATATCCAATCACAGATCAAATTGATCCAACGGCAGAAACATTTGTTTATTATTTAGACCTAGCGTGTAACACCTATACGTTACGTGCATTTATAAGTAGTAGAGATAGAGATAAATTGGTATCCAATTGATCTCTACAAATATACTAATGATGATATTTAAGACTTCCTCTAGATGGAGGATCTCGTTCCGTGGATCCGGATCCTCTGGTCGGCAGAACTGTGCGGACCACCTGGTCGGCGCATGATCAGAGTCGTCCGATTTAATCTCAACGGTTCATTTTTTCGGGCCAATATTTTTTTTCGGGAGTGGTGGAATTCACGGAGCTCCCTTTAGCCGTTGAGATTAAATCAGACGGTCCAGATCTTCTGCCGACCAGCTGGTCGCCGACCAGAGGATCTGAATCCCTCGTTCCGTGATCCAGTACCTTGCGTGCCTATTGGGCCGTGCTTTTTTTTTTTTTCTTTTATCTTCGATTCTAGTGCTGTGCAGAACTCGTGTTAGGCCTAATTTCTACTACTGTGAGGTTTGCATTAGGCCCAAGAACCAAGGGCAGCAATTGACCAATTGTCACAAGATGCCTTTTAAAATGCTTGCCAAGTTGCCATTTATCACATAACTGGATTAAACCTAGATCAGTCTAATTTTTTACTAGCTACTTGAATTATTCGGTCATGTGCGGATTCTCGGCACCGATCAGAATGACATTTTTTTTAACATGAGATTTCATTTTATTAGAAAATTCTAGATCAAAATAGATGGATTTAGTGTCATTTGATTGAAATTTCTATATTATTAGACTCAACGAAATCTCACGAAATTCCAATAAAATGAACTGAATTAAAATCCCGTGTAAAAAAAATTTTGATCAGGGCCTAAATTACTTTTAATGTCATTTATTTTATTTTTTAGGAAACTAGACTTTGTCTAGTAAATCACTTATATCCTCTTTACATGTCATTATATATTATTCACATTGTCAGTCATAAAATGCGTGCATATAACTGATGCAAGTTTCAATGGCTTCTATGTTCATCAATGAATTTTTTCATCTCGTCGACGAGTTTCGGCCATTCCTCACACTTTGTGAAGAGAAAAAAGCCATGAATTGCGTCAGGATAGAACACCAACTTTACATCGTGCTTCATTTCCTTTAACCACTCGTAATACTTGAGTTGCCAATCTCTTAATATATCGTACCCTGCAGATACCACCAACACCGGTGGGAACTGCTCTTCAAGTTGGCTTGTTGTCCCAAATGGGCGTGCGCACTCATGATTCCGGTTAGCTCCCTCAGGCAAGAATACTTTCCAATACCAGTCCAGTCTTTCTATGCTGATAGCCGGGAGGTATTGGTTTTGAATATCCGAATCAGTTCGCTCCTCGCCTCCAAACATTGGTGTAATTGGTATAGCTCCTTTGATGGTGACCTAGTTAAATAGGACATTGAAAGAATTAGTTTAATTGACAAGTTCAGAATGTGGATCTACGCATAATTTGAGCTAAAGTTGAAATTAAATATCTCTGCAGTTTTGAAACCTGAACAAATATTGACCCTATCCACTAATATAATGGGTTAGACGGACATATTTTATATTCAATAGCTTCTAAATATATAAAATAAATAATTCTTGTTTATATTCGACATTTTGTGGTACATTTATTTGATATTTGAAAAATGTTGTTTATATTGCAAATTGAACAATCAGCTTATAAACCTTTTACATCTCAACAGTACGTAGTTGTCAGGTTCAACAGCCACTAGCCAGGTAGAAGAAAATTACTGCCTTATGCATACGAATTTATCCTTATAATTTGTTTAGAACTTGTTTATCTCTAATAGTATACATTTTAACCGGTGCACAAATCTAATTTAAAGGCTGTTATCTAATCGGATTGTGACAACATTCAAGTCTGATGGTTTTTGGATTGGCCGTTGGCGGATAATTAAGGATGCATAATGATATGACTTGTAATGTTTTCGTGCTCTCTAACTCTGTTTCGTGCTTTGTTTTTGTGGTTAGTTAATGAATTGTTTTGTTGTTCTTGAGTTAATGTTATGTATGAAATTTCGTTAGTTGTAAACTTTCTAATGGATTTTCCATACAAAAAAGTAAGAACTGTGCATTTTGCAAAAGTATATATGGATTAGGAGGATACTTTCTCCCAGCTTTCAGAGGTAGCTGCCCATCGACGCGCCACATGATGAGCTATATTTCCACCAGCTGTACAACCAGCAAGGAAACAACTTCCCAAATCCACATCCAAACCTGACAAGATATCAACGGACCCAAGCCCACTAGAGTCCAAGAACCTCAACACATCAACTCCATCATCGTATGGTGCTGGGCACCTGTGCTTCGGTGAAAGTCTGTAGTTAACTGATACAATCACTGCATGCAATCCAGAACACAACCTGCGGCACCAATCATCATATGCAGCCAAATCGGGAGATCCGAAGAAGAACCCGCCGCCATGGAAATAGACAACCAAAGGAAGGTTTTTGTTGTTTTCTCCGTTCGAGGAGTCAGATGGGACAAAAATACGGATGAAAAGGTTTCGGGCTGAGTCGATAATTGCATCAGCAGAGCTGACCCCAAATTTAGGTTTTGGGTCAGCAGGGACTAAAACCTGAATACAGGAATAAAGCCAGCGGTTGACTGTGTCGTCTCTACGAATTGCGTGGTTTGTAAGGAATCGGAAGAAGCCAAGCTGGATTCGTGCTTTGAGGGGTATAAATGGTGCCATTTCAACTATTAAGAGTAGTGAAAAGAGGAAGTATGAAGTTGATATGTAATGGGATGGAAATTTGGTTTAGGTTTAAGAAGTATTTATACATATTTGAAAATGAGATAAGGAAAACATGTTTGTTCATAATTAGTTGAGCGAAACGTTGCTGGTGCCAATGTGTTTCACATTATAATCTTTGTCAATGTTTTGAATTCAGAATCTGATGCAACTATGCCACTGTCAATTGTAAAAGATTTTTATCTTCACTCGTATCTATCATTAAATTGACATAAAGGATAAATCATTCATGCAAATCATTATTTCTGTCGGGTAGATTGATCAATGTATATTTAAATAATCTCCTGACACCAAGAAAAATTTCCGCAGAGGAAGAAGTGTGCTTTGGCTGATGTAGTATTGTAATTTGTTAGTGTTTGTGTACTGTAGCATTTGATGTTTAAATATTATCTTGTTGTTAAATAATATTTGTGTGTAATGGATAAAGGCACATGTTGTTCGCGCAATAATCAGATATCTATCAGTCTCTAGAAACAAAGAAAAAAAAATAATATCAGAGAAGAGATTTCTCTCTTCTGATATTTTAAACGAATTCCACAAGTTTTTCATTTGTTCTCTAATTTGATGGCCGCACTATTTATCATCACGAGTGGTTCAATATTTTAATTTTTCATGTGTCACTATTTTTGAAACAGTAATAACTTAAATCTAAAGAATCCCAATATCTAGTAAAATCATTAATTATAATTTATATTAGTGAACAAATAAAATGAAATATAATACTTGAACTGTGTATTTTAATAGTCATCAATCAATTGGTTGTAAATTTTATTGACGTTAAGGCCTTCTGAATGTTAATATTTTTTAGTTCATGATTTCATCCAAACAATATGGTAATCCTGAAATTGCTTGTTACATGGAAAAAGAAAAAAAGATTACAGATCATATCGAAGAGTTTATTTGTCCGTGAATTTCAGAGCTTTGATTAAAAAAAGGAATAAAAATAACAACAAAAACATTAACGTAATTAGTGGCAATTATTATTATTGTAGTTAATAATACTTTATTTTGATTATTAATATCATTGTTGACTATCACATCATCATCAATACCTAATTGCAAGTACCATCGTTATAATGATCACATTATCACCCATATTTCTACGGCTGTTTCATGTTTTTTGAAATAGAAATTAAAATGAAATTAAAATTTCTCACAACCTTAATACTAGAATTCATTTCAAAATGTAACCTATTACCTATTAAATAAAAGATATTCTAGCAAAGATGTTCGAACTGAATTTGCTTATTTAGTAAAGTTAGCATGAGCATAATTTTTTTTTTTTTTTTTTTGAAATGGTAGGTAGAGACTACCTAGGTACAAAGCAAGAAATACAGTAAAGAAGATGAAAGCAGAAATAAAAGCTGAAACAAAGTGCTAAAACAGCATGAGCATAATTTTAGTCAATAATTGCGAGTTTAAATTCTCTACATCAAATTTGCTTTCTACAAAGATACTTAAATTTATTACTAGTTGCTCAATAATTAACAGTTAAAAGTGAACTCTGCACATTGTGATCCACGGTCTTTGTTTATTCGGCGAAAAATAGCATGAGGTTAAAACTGATTAAATCGTTTAATAAGCTTAAATCCTTTTCAATTCCTCTGTCATCTTAACCTCTCCTCTATCATCTCTCCAGTAATTAACCTTTCCTCTCCTCCGTTTCCACGATCTCTTTCCCTCTCTCCAAATATCTTTCTTCAAATCCGATCAATGAATGTTACAGTGCCTCGAGATATCTTAAGGATTGAAATATCAGATTTGAGGAGTTCCCGAGAAATGGAAACCACGAATAAATATAAAGGCATCCAAAAGAGAAATCCCCAAAAATGAAGGAAAAAAAAATTAAGATAAACACTTAAGTTTTGAACTATGGTGTCCAGGACGTGTTAGTTAAAATCCTACTTATTATAAAAAAAATTAAAATCCTACTTATAATTCGGATCCGGAAATATACAGGATAAATACAGGTCACAAATGTCGCAGTGGCGGTGTCTTAACTGCTGAATCCTGAAATCTAGTATTATGGGCTTATTTTGGGCTGGATACTGGGTTTATGGATCTTTATCTTATGGACTGAGATTCAATGTGCGTGTGACGTGTTAGTCGTGAATCCGGGATTAATACCTGGTCCAATATCTGTATCGTCCGATCGATGACCACGTTAATCGGGATGATATACGTTTCTCCTCGGCAGTCAAAAAAATGACTGCCGAGAGCCGTCCTTCTTTTTTTATTAATAATTAAAAAATTTTAAATTCAATTGTCGAATTCAAACCGTTGATTTTGTTCAATTTTACGGGCGATGCGTTTCATATAAATTTTATATAATTTGGAGTTGATTTGATACTTGATTAAGTTCTCAACAAATGAACGTATTAGAATTAATCAAACCATATTCGTTCATTTGTTGAGCACTTAATCAAGTATTAAATCAACTCCAAATTTTATAAAACTTATATGAAAACGCATCGCTCATAAAATTGAACAAAATCAACGGTTTGGATTCGACAATTGAATTTTAAATTTTTTTAAATATTAATAAAAAAAAGGAAGGACTTCTCTCGGCAGTCATTTTTTTGACTGCCGAGGATCCGTGCGCGATGATATACACCATCCACTATTATCTCATCCACACCATCTAACAGGCCTGAACTGTTGGAGTTATGTCCTAGAAGTCAATATTTAATGACTTAATTTCTTAGTTTATGTTATTGATGATATTTGATCATTTGTTCCTAGAGTTTATTATTGACTAATCATTCAAGTTGAGAATCTGAATTGTAGATCTCTGTGGATCATTCATTAGAATGACAATAATAAATCTAAATCATCCATAATCTTGATAATTAACAAGGAACATTAATTGTCATAAAAGATTAGTATGCAAGTTAAGTGACGATTAAGTTCTACAAATCATAGGTAAGTAGTTACCAACTTAATTGCATATGTGTATGTTATTGGAACATAGTACAGGACCTGACCCAATGAAATAAACATATGGATTGTGTTATGTGTTATGTTTCATTGTTTATTTCATATGAGTTTGATTCTAAGTTTGAGATGTTCAACTTTTCCACATGAGGATAGGTTCTATAAATATCGTCTAACGTTGATTTCTGATAAAATCTGCTATACAGACTTTATTTATGCTCTCTTGAATTGTGCGGGGAAAAGTTGTTCATCAAGAAAACCGTATGTCCCTCATTAGTATACCTAGTGAGTGATGATATCAGTTTAGGCCCCTTGATGGAGTTGGATTGTATGCATGCAAACTAGACGATCAACTCTAGATCAAGAAATGTATAATCTGCAAGAATGACACACTCCTATCTTGGATTATACAATGATATTATGTGACATAAGAATCAAACAAGGAAATACTTTTATTTCTTATGCATGATTGAGATATTGTAGCAGTACATTATTTATGCGAATTGGGAATCATAACGTGTTGCTAGATACCGCTTATGATTATTGAAAATAAATAGTGATTTATTCTCCATGGCCAACATAGCATAAATCCTCAAAAAGTCACACAAATAGGACTTTGACCACACAATGCATTATCTATTTATTCCCAATAGTGAGTATTGCGGAAATATGATAAGTTGATTAATTAATTATATACAGTTATGAACCGTTATAATTAATTAAGTCAAAGGGATCATATAGAAATAAATTAATGCATTATCTAATCCCAAAATAATTATTAATGAGTTAATAATTAATTATAGATCAACATATTTTACTATAAATAGTTATATTGATTAATTGGGCCGTTATTTGATAGAAAAATGTATAGCCCAATTATAGAGCAAACTAATGGGACTTTAATTAGGTGAATTAAAAACCCAAATGAGTGTGAGAAGTGGCCCAACAAGGGCCCAATTCGTGGCTGCCCATAAAGTGGCAAGAGGTGTAATTTTGGAGAAATTTTTCCTAGAGTTTGAGCTCTATAAAAGGACCCCTTTGAAGGCTCCAAAGCTAGCTTTCTCTCTCCTCTCTTTCTTCCCCTTGTGGCTGCCACAAACAATCTTTTTTCTCCCTCTTTTGCTCATGTGTTGAGTTTTTTTCTCCACTTAAATAAAAGATTTAATTTCTAGAAGAGAGAAAGCTAATGGAATTAGGCTTGTTCTTGGGTGTACTAGTACCTTAAGAACGTGGTTAATTTTCTTGGTGGACTCGAGGCCTGCGGCACAACCATGGTGGTGATGGTAGAGGAGGCACGCCACCAACTCCAAGTGATTTGTATTGCCTCACAAGAACAATTTGTGAGAGGTATAACCATTTCCTCCTTCTCATTGATTTTGATGTGTGAATGCTTCTAGCACTAGTTCCTCTTGTGTTTAATTGTTAATTAAACTAAATAGTAGTTTAAAAATTAAAATTAGACACTTTCTCACATGGACAGGCCAAAATGGGCTTCAACAATAATTTTTCGCGTGCTGACGTCATCAAAATTTTTTCGAAAAAAAAATTCAATTTTTTTTTACGCGCTGACGTCATCAAATGGACGGATTTTTGTGTTCAGTTAGATGCGTCAAGAGATGAGTTAAACTCGTTATGCATTCAGTTAGTTGCATCTTAAAATCATATTTTCATATTTTTTTTGTTCAGTTAAACAACACATTAAGGATGAACTTAAATTTTATGTGTTCAGTTAGTTGCATCTCAAAATTGAATTTTCGCATTTTTGGGTTCAGTTTAACACGTTAAGGGATTAATTAAAATTTTATATGTGTTCAGTTAGTTGCAGCAAAAATATAATTTTGTGAATTTTTGTGTTTAGTTAAACACGTTACAGGATTGATTTAAAGGTTTATGTGTTCAGTTAGTTGCAGCAGAAATTTGATTTCGTAGTTAACATTTACAATATACAAAATGAACATATATAACAATATAGTTAACATTTACAATAAACAAAGTGAACACATTCAATATTCAATATACAAAGTGAACACATATAATATATAGTTACCATTTACAATAAACAAAATGAACACATATGATGACTAACTAATCCATTAGAAAAACTACACAGTAGTAAATACTGACACAATCGGCAAAATCATTCAAAACAATTTCCGACAAATAGCTTCAGGTCAGGGTCTTCTTGTCTCTTTGCCACTTCCTCCTCTAACGAGTAATGACTTACAAATATGTAAAGGGAACATTTAGAAAGGATGCGTGCAATGGCAACCTAGACATAATTGAGAACACAGCTTACAATTATGTCAAGGGCACATGATTTTTTTATGCAATATCCACCATTGCAGCTTTATTATTTTTTTATATACCATAATTGGCAGCAATTCAATCTCTATGCCCGCTTTCTCAGTGCATTTTAGCAGAAAACATAGAAAAGAAGTTCGATGGCTACCTAAACATTCAAAATTTAGGTAACAAATTACAGATTCATAGACAATATTTAGAAAGCAATATAATGAAAAAGCCCAAATTTGAATAAAAAAGTAAAGACAATTAAAATCTATCACATATTTCATCAAGATTCTGCAAAAATTATTACGAAGAGCAAAGCATGAAAACTGAGACAGATTTCATAGCTATTTCCTTGGCTCTTCAATGTTTACTACACATTTCATACCTTCTACCACACATTTCGTCATTCATCAATATTCTGCAAAAAACAAAGCTAAAGAAACAAACACAAACTGATGCGTAAAGAAGACATGAGCAGGGCGACCAATGATTCTCTCAAAGCGTTGGATAAGGCTACTGTCGAGGCGCTGAGATCCGAACTTGTCGACGAGTTTGTCGTAGTCGATCTGTCCTCCCTTGGCCGACACCTCCCATGGATTCACCACCTGTTTCTCCTCGCCTTCTTCTTCTCACGTCGGCGATTGGGTCGATGGTGGCCGCTAGGGTTTCTTCCGCCGTCGACACGTTTCGGATGAGAAGGACCAGGCTCCGACACGTTTTGGTTTCGCCTCTCTGGCTTCTCTCTAGCTGTCTAGCTGCGGTAGGGTTTAGAGTGAGAGATAGGATGTTTAAATATACTGGGTCAGTTATAAATAATCTGTTTGAAATCTGTGGGTCAGTTGCTGGGTCCATAAATAATCTGTTTGAAATCTGTGGATGGTTGGATGGAAAACTAGAAGATGATGGATACCAATTATGCACATTAATTCCGTGTTAATGGGCTGGGAAAAGATTTACGTCCACTGGCCCAAACTCATTATCCCGTCAAGGATAAGAACTGTATCGGCCCGGAAATACAAACCGCAAGGCTCAAAACTCCTTTTCTTTAACCGCTGCCAAGAATTTTTTTAATATAATAAAATGTACTTCTTTTAAAATATATTTTAATGTGTTGGGCAGTTAGTAATGGATGGGTGGCCATGGCAAAGAAATCTTTTTGCACAACATGTAAAATAAAGGAGTACAAAAGGCACAAGAATGCCAATTCACGTGAACGACAATGCGTTTTGAGTGAACTAGCGAAAACGCAAGTTTTCTGCTATAAAAATCTAATATCGTGTGTACGGAGTTGTCCATGCAATTTAGTATGAAAATATAATTTACAATATCATGTGTACGCAGAGTTGTTCATGCAATTAAGTATGAAAATATAATTTACAATAAAATGATGGAGAAAACTGGAAAAAAAAAACATTATAATTCTTTTGGCATTCTGTTTCTATTACCTCTCTATTATTCCTTTCCATAATACCAGGTCTCTCCTTAACCCCAACAATCCTCCTTCTCCTGTAAGAGCTGCCTTCCTTATCACTTATCGCCATCTCCCTTCTCACTTGCTTCCTCTTTAGATTCTTCTGTATCTTTTTCTTTTTCTTCCTTGACATGCTTTTTCCTGAAGAATCACTTGAATTCTCCATGGAACCGAAAATAACTCACTAGTTTTTTAAAAAAATTAGGAAAAGAACCAAGAGAAGTGACAAATTGTTTGTCGCGTTGAGATAAATGAACAAAAAAAGGCTGTGATGACGTTGTTTAAATTTAACGATCAGTCAACGTTTATTTTTTCAATATGTTTAATTCCTATGGGCCCCGCTTGTTAACGAACTAACGGCATTAATTTTCTATATTGGGACATTTTTAAACATCATTTTACTTTTTCCGTTATATAGTAAATTGCCCTTTCCTATTTAAATTGCTAATTTAAATTTATATACTTATTAAACAAGTAATGTTATTATTGGTCCTTTAAATTTTTTAAAGTGGATTTTTTTTTTTCTAATGACGAGTTAGCGTTCCTCATTTGATGCAGTTATCGTATTGATAACTGAACTTTAAGTGATAAATGTGGATATTGATTCAGCTGTCCATATAACAAGTCATATATATGCGTCAAACATTCATAAATTATGATTGAGTTTGCTTTGTTTTAAATCAACACATTAATAATCAAAAGCCTGTTGCAACTAGTGTGCTCTTAATCCTTATGTCGAATGAATTTCAAGTTTAGCTTATAATTTTTGTTGAATGCATACATATAGCATTCCTTAAAAAACATATATAATTTGAAATTGTCGAAAGAATATTTTTTTGTTGAATGCATGCATCATACAATATATTATTAATTAAGTAGTCTAAACCGAAGTAGGAAATAAAATTAAGGCCTAAGCAAAAAGCTTTAGATCCACGGAGTGTTTTAACCTATGCCATTCACTTTTTCCTGGTTTGCGCAGACATCGGATGAGTGTGACATGTGTTTGGATACCATCCATTTAAAAAAATAAATAAATAAAAATAACATTCATTTATGCCACCGAAAAAGTCTAAAACTAGAGATATGTCATTGTAAAACGTCTAATTAATTTTATGTCATTACAAAACAATAAAAATTATTTTATGCCACCGCTCCATTAAAACCATATTATCTTTTTGAATATACCACTATAATTAAAACATTAAAATTCGGTAAAAGTAAAATAGCAAATTAGTTTTATTCCATTATGAAATAATAAAAATAAACAATTATTTAGCGTCACCAGATAATTGATAAAGAAAACAGATTTCCATGATCTCTCAATTATTTATCATTTCATATAATTTTACATTGGATGTTCACATATTTCCAATGATATTTTCTCTACTAAATCATTTCCATTGACAGAGAAATTACAAATGAAATATCTACAGAACTAGAGCCAAAGATGAAAGATTATGGGCAATAAACATTAAGTACACGAAATAACAGCAAAGTATTAATAATGGGTAATTAAAGATAAACAAAAAGGATTGATCCATCATATGAAACAAAAAAGAACGTTACTTAAAGAATGAAGAGGAACAAAGATCAAGTCTTGCCTCCTCCAGACACGAAGAACGAAGAAAAACTATAAGTTCTTTTTTTTTTTTCATCTTTTGATCAATCTCAGAGCCGATATGTTTAATAAGGATATTATTATAGGTATTACTAAAAAAAATTAGATATACAAAAAATAGCATTTAATATAGGTTTATAAAAATGGTGGTCTATTTTAAATTTGTGTTGTTTTGTGATGACATATATTTAATCAATTAGTTTGGAATGACATATTTGAAATTGAATTATTTTGGAGTGGCATAATCATTTTTTTCCTAAAACTAGCAGCAGTGCCCGCTCAATGTGCGGGCGGACTTTAAAATGCGATATGTGAATATAAAACTATCTAATCCAAGCGGACTTTAAAACGTATTTATTCTCCAAATTAATTACTTGATATCAACCCTAAATCAACAATTGTGGTTTGTTTTCAAAAGAAGGACGTAGTGATTAGTACAATTGGTAATTGTTGATATCATCCCTGAATCTTTTAAAGGTACATTCACATAATTCAACAAAAGGGTATTTTCAGCAGTTTTTTTAAATAATTTTTATTTCATCAATGGTTGAACACAATTCAATAAAATTCAATAAAATTTTAAATAGTTTTTTTAAATGATTTTTATTTCATCCCTCAATTGTTGGACTTACAGATTAATTACAATAATATTTTGAAATCAGACAGAATTTTAATTCCAGAAAATACTAATTTTCAATTTTCACAAAAAAGTACTGATTTTCAATTTGAACATCTTCAATGATGCAAAAAAATCATGAATTTAAGAATAAATATGAAAAATAAACGCATATGACATATTGCTCTAATTTGAGAAAAAATTCAGGGGATATACAACGTTGAGAGATATCAGCAGTATGTATGTATTTAGGCTCTTGAAATCAGAGAGGCGATTTGCATTATTTAATATTTAATATTATTTTCCTAATTAAAAGTACAATAATAATTCTTCAAAATAATATCATCATCAATCAAACAAACAAACTTAAATCATAAATGTTAAAAGCAGAAAAAAAAATAGAAATGCCACTTGATCGGGTATGACAAAGGAATTTAACCCAATTGAAAGTATTTTCTAAAACTATTATTACACTCCATAAATAATTATAAATAGATTAAATAACCTAAACTATTTTTTTTGTCATCTTCATAGCATTTGTCGTCATCTTTATCGCAGCTAATCATACTAACGTCTTCCTTGTTGCTTTGAAAAGGGGTAGGAATAAACCGCAGGCGTGCTTCCTCAACACAATTGTATAAGTCCACAATACATTGTTGAAAGAGGCAAGATGATTCACCTTCATTATGTCGATACATTTTTTTCTGCTCGAGGAAGAGAGTGTTACGGATCCTATCAAAAGTGTTCAAGTTTGTGAAAATTGTGTGTATAATAATTTTTCTCATCCAGTAGCTCACCTTAGAAATACAGAATAAGATACGGCACAAGGAATCATATCCAATTTTTTATTGAAAATATTGAATTAATAAGAGAGTCTATATTTAGAATTAGACGGAGGATTTCATATCAATTATTAATAGGAAAAGGAAATGTTTAATACACCTTTCTGAAACTTTCCATTCAGTTGCTATTCATTTTCAATAAGAAATAATCTACACAGATAGGATATGGCACAAGGAATTAATCTACTAAAATCTTTGTTCGAACATTAAAATATTTGATTTTCTAATCAGGGTACAGGAAGGTAAAAATGGCATTTAGTGGGAGCAATTTCATTCCTTGATATTCACGCATTTATTGAGATCACAAACCTAGTCTAATAAACGTCTCGACAATATGCAAAAACAAAATGAATAAGAAAATCAAAATTTATATGACCAAAAACGTCCCGACAAAGCAATTTATTTATACATCGTATTTTTTTTATTTAACGTTAATCACATATAGAAACAAAAAAAGTGTACCATTAAGAAATTCGAAGCTGATTGCACCTGAAAATATTCCAAGCAATTACTTAATGTGATACCAATGTTGGCAGCATGACTTAATGTGATACCAATGTGTAGCATATTGGCAGCATGACTTAATTCGAAGCTGATTGCACCTGATCTCCATATTGGCAGCATGACTTAATGTGATACCAATGTGTAGGCAAACTTTTCGTATAAAAAAAATATTGGTTTAATATATAAATTTCATTCCTTTATTGATATTTACATCTCTACATTTAATTAACATAGATATCTCATGTCACTGCATGGTACATGTTCTTTTATTTTCTCAAATTTAATATGTGCACGCATAGACCAAAGAAAATTTAGTAAGAAGCAAGCGAAAAGAAAATTACAAAAACACCTTAAACTACTACAACATACTACCATCAAACTACCAATCTAGCCAGGAACGAAACAAAGAGAAGTTGTCAAACAGAAACAGTAGAAAAACTGAAACTGTTAGACAGTGAACCCGACACTTGAGCCCCATCTGTGTATTCTCACTTATAATCGCAAATTGAAGCTCCCAACTGTTTGAGCAACTTAACATCTTAGCCTTCAATTAACAATACCAGTAAACTAAAACACCTAGTAAATAGAGCAAGGAGCGTGAAACTTAGGGTGTGTTTGGTAGCAAACTTGAATAAGCTTTTTGAATAAGAAAAAGGTGCCACGTACTTATTCAGAATAAGCTTCCTTATTCAACCATTTGCATGGTATTAGAATAAGGCCTTGAATAGGCTTATTCGGAATAAGAAAAAGGTGCCCCATGTGCTTATTCCATGTTTGGTTTGCACATCAATCCCTTTATTCGAAATAAGCCCTTATTCCACCGATAACAAACACACCCTTAAGCATCTTCTTCACCTCCTACATTTCTTCATGTGGTGTTAGCTCCAGTGTTACTTTTCAGCATTGTTTCCAGCGCTGCTACCAGTATTGTCAGACCTCCTGAAATGATGCTCCAGCCCAGTGCTTGTACCTGTCCAGAGGTGCATTAGATGCAGAACTGCATGAATAGAAGAAGTGAAACTTTGGACAACTAAATTGCCAAAAGTTCTGTTTCTTTCATTCCAAACAATCCATAACCATGCAGCAAATAAAGTTTTAAAATAAATTCTAGTATTAACGTCTAATCTAACTATAGAACTCCATAAGTTTCTAACTGAAGAAGTATCAAGTAAGTGTCCCTTGTGCTGTACTGAGATGACAATATTCCAAAAAGGTTCACTATAAGGGCATTTTAGGCAAAGGTGATTGATGTCCTCATTATGGTCACAAAAACTGCAATTAGGTAAACCTGACCAGCCTCTAGTAATTAAATGATCTCTAGTTAACACTCTATTATTGTAAGCTAACCAGACCATAAGTTTGCATTTGAGTGGGATTTTCATTTCCCAAACTGAATCGGCATTACTAACCGTAATGCCCCCATTACACAGGAAATACAAAAAAGTTATAAAAGTATATTGACATCTATTGTGCGTTCAACAAAACTTTTGTGCACATACAATTTTGAGTACATAAACTTGTACTGCCTTAATTATTTTCATTAGTAGATACACAATAGCTATAATTCTTGCTAAAAATTTTCTGCCTCAACTTCACAAAATGACTTGAATTGTTGTAAGCCATGAAATAACAGAATACTAAAGTAGCTAAAATAAATCAATACAATAAAAAAGAAGTGTTTTAAATAGCTCAAATTTTTATTGTGTGTCAACTTCTATATTTGTTTTCTATTCGTGTCTGTCAGGAAAAAGAATATCCATTCTTTTTTCCCCCCATTTTCAGGTCAGAGAGCCTTCGTAGTCCATATATATTTGCAACAATCGATGAACCCTTCATAGTTCATAGTTATTTCATTTCATGCAGTATTGCACTAATCTGTGAACCCTTCTCCTAATCCTAATGGAAAAATGCATCTTTTTCTTTTGAGATTGTAGCAAATCAAATCAATAAAAAATAAAAATAAATTTCACTTAAAAATAAACCAGATCTAATCAAATAAAAATCAAAATTAATTAAATTTAAATAAAAAAATAAGTCAAAAGAGTCAGGCAACAATACCTCGAGGGAAGTTTCTTGCTCGAGTTGTTAATCGATGTTGATTTTGTTCATCTGAAAGCAACCAAAACAAATAAAAAGTTTATAGCCTTGAACAGTAACATGGATGAAAAAATCTTCTCATGCAAAAAGAGCTGGTACCAGAAAGGTTCGGAGAGAAAAAGTAGTTCGAAATCTTCTCATACAACTATCTTTTTCAGTACTAATTGTGGCACCCATTTTAGTGCTAAAAGCATATTGTAAAACACATCATATAACAAACCCCAAAATCAGAAAGTAGTATAAAAGAATTAGTTAAAGGGACCAAATATCACCACCACCTCCGGACTCCGGAGCATAAATAAGATGCATTACTTGTACGTAACAAGAGTCATGCATAAACTATTGGTCCCCAAAACACCTAATTTTAACACCCAATGCACCACCCAATACTAAAGATCAAGTTTCAAAAATATATATAAGAACTGACCTATCATATGTAATTAAAGAATAATATGCATTGAATTCAAGTATGCTCATACCAGTGTAGCACAATCAACAAGCCATACCGTTGGAGTCCGCCTCTGTATCGCCCTCTCTTGATCCTCTTGATTGGCTGCTCTCTTGCTCCCAAAATTTCACATCAGAGTTGAACTCGAAATGCTTTGAATAGAAAAAAGAAAGGTACATATCAGATTCCAAGAACACCTGACATACGATAAAATATTTCAATATACTGAGTGACTAAATTAACCAAAAGATTAAACCTCAGTTGAGATGCTGAATCAGGTTGGATCAAGAGGAAAGCTTTAAAAGTGAATTAATTCAGTAGATTGGGATTGTCTCGGGCCTAATTGAACAATTTTCACAAATTTAAGATAAACTTTCGGGCCTAATTCAGTAGGTTGGATCAAGAGGAAAGCTTAAAACGAAGGGAATTCTTGAGTCTAACCACAATATTAATTCACTCAATTAACCTCTTGTCCTTTCTTCATCAAAAGCATCGCACTTAACTTGGAAAGAGAAAAAATGTAGGCAAAAATTGATGAAAATCAAACAAAATGAAATAAAACTTAATATTGACACCTTAAGCCACACAATTTCATTGGAGGGAGGCAGCGCATCTGTTTGTGCTCGAGTGTGGTACACTATCTCCTCCCTAGATGACTTGTACATCAGAAGATCTGCTCGAATCGGTTCGATCAAATGCTTGAATGGAGGCGGCGACAGCTCAAGTTGAATTCGAAATCAAAATTAGGTTGAGAGCACATCGGTGACGTTATATTGTCGCTTACTAGGGTACACGGGAATGTGAAGGAGGGGAAACGGGGAAGGGGGAGGGAGAGCGCATTAGGCAATTGTTGCTTTTCCTTTTCTGAAAATTTGCGATGGGAAAGGGGGAGAACCGGGAAGGGGGACGCGATACCAAAAGAAATCGGAGATGAAAAAATAAAGCGCAGGAGCAAAAAAAAAATTGTGTTATTTCGGAGAATCGAACTCTTCCCACGTCGTGCAATAACCAAACATAGCGCATAGCGATTAACCATCCAGCGCCTTGACCCTTTGTTGTCAAAAAGTCTGACTCTTTATGTTAAATATAAATCTAAACCATACATCATATCAGATTGCACATATCAATGGTTTATAATTGATGTTAACAATTGTTTGAACCCCTTTGGTGATTTTTGTTATGACCTTTCGCAACGTGTATTTATAAGTAGTAGATATTAACACTTCCACGAGAACTTACATAGTTACATATCTTTTAGCTAAAGTAATCTCTCATCTAAACTGCACTCAAGCAGCCTGTGAGGAATTTCAAATTAACAATCAAAATTTTTTAATCGCAAAAATACCAAATGAACTTTTGTTGTTCAATAATTTGACAACAATACAAAGGAGAATTAATCAATATCTCATAATATCAATAATAAATTCGCAAATTCAGATAGTTAAATCATGCATTTTAAGATGTACGTACCAAATACATTTTACATTTATTTTATACAAAATGAGAATGTTGAAATATGAATGCACTGGCGTCTATTTATTATTGATAAAGTGCACACATGAAATCTCTCAATTAATAGAATTGAGATTTTGTGTTATTTTTTGACTATGTGATTTTATCTATATCGTATTCTTGTGTTTCTTATTCTCATTTAATAATTATTTGTGTAATGAAAATCGCTATGGGAAACATCATAAATAAAAACATATTATCGTCGATAAATGTGTATTTCATGTTTAAGAGATATATTTTGTGAATTATTTAGTTGAATATTCTAGAACATGTAAAATAATTTTTATGCGCAAAAGAAAAAACACCTGACTTAGTTATTTTTCTATTTCAAAGATTTCTTATACATTTTTATTTTGATAATTTATGAAAAAAAAAACAAAATATAGTATTGAGTAGAGATATGTTACGTTACTTTACAAAGTAATGCAATTTTTAATTTTACTTCAGAAACGTCTATCGAAATTCAAGTTTCAAATAACAGATTCGAACCGTTCAAGTTTTTATCTATATATTATGATATTTTCAAAATATAACATTATTGAACTATAGACCCTCTAATTGAAAATATTTTGTGAAAATATCATAATATATATTAAAAAATAAAAATACTATTAAAAAATATTTTTTAACAAAAATTCAATATGAAGAACAAATTGAATAGTTTGAATGTTCGTTTAAAGCTTAAATTTTTAACAAGTCCAGAACAATGAGAACATATTACTTTGCAAAGTACCATGAACCATCTTTTGTTTAAGTAATGCATGTATATTTTTTTTTCCTACAAATTACTTTGCAAAATATTATAGTTCATCTCGTAAGTAATACAATGTTTTCCTACATAATTGTGAAAGTAGTAGCATACATGGATGTGTTTTAATTACTGGCCGACTAACTCGCAGGCGCGGCAACTTTGTTGGATATATCTATCAAGTATCAACAGAGCAATCTCGTATATGCTTATTTATACTAGATTAATTTTCAATTAATTGTGAACCTTGCTTAAGTTTTTAATACAGGAATCAGGAATCATAGTTGTTTAGATATGTGTTAAATGTTAACCATGAATGTTCTGATAAATTGTTTCTATTTTGTGTAGTAACTTACAACACATATACTTATCTTTTCCAACTTCTACAGTTGATTTATACAGAATACTATTTCTACGCCGAGAACAAGAATATCGGATTTATTATATTTAAGTTCAGGTCATGGCTTGGAGAATTAAGAATGGGAGGCAATAATTGTATTTATTTTTAATATATATTGTAAGAAAATCGATAAATCATACCGAATGCGGAAACGTGTTAGGATCTCCTCTTTATTTGGGTTTCCTCCGCACCAAGCCATCGCCGCTTGCTCTCGCTGCGCCATAGCCCCGTCTTCTACTATCGCCAGTGGAGATTGACAACAATCTCACACTATTCACAGTACAAGTGCCAGACTCGACTTCTTCTCAACATCGGAATCCTTAATCCGACTAGATGAGAAGATCTCTCTCTCTAATGGTGTTTGATCCTCAAGGAGAAGAACAAATCTTGGAGTATATGGTCTCTCTATGTCTTACACTTCTGTCTCTCTTCTGAGTTCTACTGAATTTACTTATTAGAAGATCAGAGACTAGTGTATATATAGAGCCACATGCATCTATTCATCAGGAGATGCAAATAGAGGCTGTCAGTCTGTGGTCCACGACAGAATCTCTGCGGTCCACAACAGATTCTCTGTGGTCCACAGAAACGTCTCCATTCTCCAATTTCCAACATCTCCCTCTTGGAGACGTTGATCAACATAGAGTCAAGTCTTCATACTGGCAAATGGACCGTGCGACTAGCGATACCTGCAAACCTGTATCCTAGAGGAAGCCGGTTAAAGCTATCTAGGACATTTAACAAACTGTTAATTAAAGCAGTATCTCATACCCTAGGTCAATTAGATATACACCTGACTAAGCATTTCACACTCCCTCTTGGACAATGCTTAGTCCACATTACTCACATGTATTCCCAATCAATGTCCCAAATGACATAATTGGCCGCGGCGAATCACAAGTAAGTCAAATGGTGTAATCACAATTACCTTCCTTTTGCACTCATGTCACTCGATAAGAAACTGATTGCTTTCTGACAAATGTCCCGACAGACGGTATCAATGCTTCGCCATTGGTAACATAAGGAAGTAGCATACATCAGCTCCCTTTCTCATGACATAGTCAAGAGTGATAAGGGTACGTAGTTGTGGGTCTCACACAACGAGAAGACAGGGATGACCATCTAAGTCACTTAACTCATTTCCCACGTGTCGCTAAGCACATGCAGTATGAAACGCATGCTACAGTGTTATTCTGCCATGAGCAGACGCATGTCAAACAATTTGAAAAACACTGTACAAGTCTAGGTCTAGTCACAAACTATGCATCTATGGTCTAGATCGCATTCATTGTAACTAACCCTGAGTGCCTTCGCAACTACACTCCCGGAGTGTCTTGCAAGGCCACTCACCTCGGCTAATAATAGGCTACATGAATTGTGGGGAAACAATTCATGCCGACCACCACATCGTGGTCTCATCTTAGTCCTTGACTAAGGCGACATCAAGCTCTATTTGCCCCAAATGGCATCTTAGTCCCAGACTAAGCATAATTAGCTTGATAAGTCTTATCTCTGCCCGCCCCAGACGTCAGAGACGATTGCTCGTGTGAGAGAGCCAATCTCAGCCTATTGACATGCTACCATAAGTACCAGCCTCAACTCGAACAACAGTAAAATACAATTTTACTATATCCATCTTTCATGTTCAAGTTAACCAAAGAGTATCACTCTCAATTACAATCACAACCTATGCACACTAGGTATGTACTTGATCCACGATCAACTCTAACTGTGTTATCATAAATTCATGTCTCTAATTTCATATCTGAATATGTTTGGTTCTTCTCATAATCCATAGTATGCTTCAATAGCCATACAATTACAATGAGTTGTTATCGACTCCCTCTATGTCATAACAATCTCCAATTGTATATAGAATTATACTCAACCAAACTCCTTGTAGCCATGATATCCAATCATGCTATATGCTCCACTCTCACATGAGTGGGCCGGTACTACTAAACATGCGGAATTCTCATATCCAAAATGAGAATGACTCTACATTTACTCCAACTCTACAACGAGTGAGTAAAATCTGTATTTCTTGCTACATCAAGAAATAGTATTATCAAGCAATTTACATCTCAAATATAAACTTGGGTTTATCAAGATTTCCTCTCAATAGGCAAACCAAACACAAGTATATTGCCTTGATAAGATAGCATGTATGTACCATTCAGATATCTCAAGTCCCTCGGACTTTTCTCAAATAAGTATAGAATTGGCTTACATCTGTCATAGGGTAATGTTGTGGTCCACAGCCATCTTGCTGCGGTCCACAACCAACTCTTTGTGGTCCACAACTACCTTGTTGTGGTCCACAATATACTCATGTTACAATCTGCAATCATACTGGAAGATGCTGCCATCCACAGAAACTTACTGCGGTCTGCAACACAATCATGTTGTGATCTATAACATGCTGAAAAATGTTCGTAAAATACTCAAATATATTACAGCACATTTTTCATAATATCTGCACTACATCCTGGATGTTCTGTCACAATAGACTACATCCATCTACAGACCATAACAGATCGATGTTACTTACAAAGAACTGTTATTCCTATGGTCCATAGAAGATCATCGCCACTCGCAACAATCTGGAATTTTCAGTAGCACTTCTTGAACCCTCTTACATAACAGATCTTATGGACTTAGAACATGTATCAAGACTCACACTTATGTTCTTCACACGTGTCATTTGGATTGCGTACCATGCAACCAAATATCATACAGATATGTTCTAGTCTCTCGTGTAACAACAAGAAACATGCCGGAACAATCTCTCTCAAGTGTTGACACAAAAAAACATATTTAAGGCTTAACAACTACATTAGACAAAGAGTCACATAGACTTATTCTATCCAGCAAATAGTGTACCATATAATTAGCAACATATTCTTAGACAGTTTAACATTCATGCTCAAAAGAATCTCCAAATTCTATTGACATGATTTAATTTTAGACTTATTGAATCGGCTAAGTTGCATCCACTGCACACTTTACCATAATTCCGCCACAAACTAGGCAGAAGATTCAACATCACATTGTCTAAAATCTGTTAATACTTCATAAAGAATAGTTCTAATCTATATTGGTCGATATTGCTCAAATAAGACTATTTTACAAGACTCCCTCTATTCTAATATATAGCCTATCACAACCGAGTCTTATACTTTCAACTGATTACTATGCATAGCATTAAATCAATTTTAAAAAGTCCATTCTCATTGTTTCTTCATTTACTTATCTCATTTTGCATCTATCAAATAAGTTTGAGTTACTTCTCTAGCTTGTTGAACATGTTCTTATTCTATGTTACATGTCCTATGAGGTTGAGGAATACCACTTTATTCCCCTCCTGTTCCTCAATACTCAGACAAGTACATGTCAAACACAAGAATAATTCCAAACAACTCTAAGTTACTCAAATAAAATAACTCCCTCTCAACAGGAAATTAATTTAGTATTGTGATTTAATTATATGGCATTTCTACTATTTCTTCTCCAATAAAGTTCCTCGAACATTATGAGAAGGTGCAATCCAAATGCAACTGAACTTATGACTACTTAAACATCCACACTTGGATCTATAATAGTCTATAGTTCACAAAATAGTAGAATTTAGAGATTAGAGGCGCAAGGCTTAGAACATAGACCGCATCTATATTGTTCTAACCATATCTTACAATGTCTAATTCATCACAATTTGCTGCGGTCCGCAGCCAATATGCCACAGTCCATAATAACTCTATGTTGCAATCCTCAACAAGAATTGCAATGTCTCCATAATCACATAATCAACTCCGTGATTTATCATAGAGATTTCATTATAAATTGACTTCACTCATATTCAGAAAATTATTGATCTACAATCAACTTTTTCTCGAATTATGGCTATCATTTATAATGAGATTATTTCTGATAAAGTCTTAATGTGATGAATCATAAGACACCAAGTTCAGCCCTCATATTGGAATACAACATCCAAATATATCTCTAAAACTTGAACAGTATATCCACAAAACTTTCAAGTAATAAACTTCAGCTAACTATATTCACAAGTTGACAAATAAGCTTGGTACAAGTCCTCGGATGCCAACTTATGTCAATGTCCAACTCTAATAGTCTAGCATGCCATAACAATCACAAACTAAGAGACTGAGTAACATGCAAGAAAAATAACCATATATCAATTCAATTTAGCAATCCATCACCAAAGAATTAATGACAAGTACTAGATTTTATCAATTAAAGAGACACAAAATATCATGGAGCGATCAATTCTATTACGGTTCGCAGCCGAATGCTGTGGGTCGTAACAGAAACATGTGCCAGTCCCTAAGACTGCACATTTCACTTGACATCCTCCATCTAGATAATTTGTTTCTTATGAAATTGACAATAATCATAGATATAATCTGATTTCTTAAGCAAATGTTATGTTTCTTAACCACAAGCAAGAACACATACATACATATGTAAAATCAGATTTCTAGTACTTTCAATATGCTTAGAATCAGATATCTTTTATACATTTGAGCCAACGCTACAATCTCTTCAGTATATACTAATGCTTGACAATAATCATGAATTCCAACATAACAAGCAACATTCGTTTAAAAAACGAATTATTTCAAAACAGTGAATTTCAAAAAGAAACCATTTCTCACATAGAAAGTGAGAAATATTCACTTGTTGCTTATTAGTTCATACATGACATACTTCATGCAACTCCAAATCATTTTGACATGGTTATAAGATGCCACTCTACGGTGCTTCTTGAACTCATAAAATTGATTGAGTTTGCATAAGTTTATTGTCAATTAGTTTTACTGAACTTTGAGATATACCTTATGGTATTAGTGTTACCGAAACTCAAATTATAACAAGAATAATCTAACTTATACCATTCAGCAACACAATGCTAACAGTATAGTATTTCTTTTCTAAGCATGTCAACTAATTCACCAAGAATTCTAAATCTGAATTATTACGGTCACAAGTACATCCTAATGCTCTATAAGACATTGAGATATTGTAATTTCACACATCACACATATTCATCAATTTCTATTTCAATAGAGATCAGCGATGACTTATAAATCAAGCCAAATCCAATTAACAATAGAGACACACACAGTATGGGTTGGTACTACTACTAATTTTGCCATCCAATCTAGAATTAATCTGAAATCAATACTATCTTTGCAGCAAGTGAGAAAGAACCTAGGGAAACAAACATCGCTCGCAAACAAAGGAATATTGATTTCAATTAATTCAATTGATGCAAAATATCCAGAATATGGATGAGACAAACTATTGTCTACCAATCCAAATTCACCCAACATGTACACTCACATGTAATTGGCAAGATGGTACCTACTTGCACCATCAAACCGACGACAACACCACATGTGCTATCATTTACACAATTTGGCAAACCAATTACCAAACTATCAAAGATTATCATCAAGATAACCTCTATAACCATTGGTTATGCAAACAGTCAAGTGTTACTAATTCTGGCCGAATTCTATCTTTAATTGTGACTTTATTGTCTGTATGTGTGGCATTATGCGGTCCGCAAAACCTTGTCTGCAGTCCGTAACCCACTATCATGGTCTACAACCAAATGTTGCGATCCATAGTTACACAGAACTCAGTCTCTGTTTCCCACACAAAACTGATGCGATCCACAACCAACATGTTATGGTTCACAACTAGTCTATCACGTTGGGAATTTGATTTTGGCAATTAGACAAACCTCAAAATCAATTAGACCATACAAGTATTCATCTCTACCAAATACCATCACGGCATATGGTATATTTTGCAACTTTCTCATTCACACGTTGAAGAGAAATCACAACCCGAAACTAATCTACATAGTCTCTAGGGTTCTATATTGCAAATAGTCACAAAACAAAGCATAAGAACTCTCTAAACCAAAAATAATGGTTAATTGGGGCTTACTGGTACTACCTATAGCATTTGGTTGAGGTTACTAACCATAACAAGTCAGTATGTGTCTTTATTTCGCGAAAAACTACATTTCAGACCTTTTCTGCGGTCCACAGAAGAATCTCTGCGGTCCACAGACTATACTGCGGACTGCCTCTTTGGACCCCAGACAATCTTGTACGAATACACATGTTCTGTCGTGGACCACAGAAGAACCTCTGCGGTCCACAGACAATATGTCCGAAATTCACATGTTCTGTCGTGGTCCACAGAAGAACTTCTGCGGTCCACAGACAATCTATCCTGTGAACACCTGTTCTGTCGTGGTCCACAGAAGCGTCTCTGCGGTCCACAGACAATACAGTGACGAGAATTCTGACTCGCATCCTTTCGGTAAAATGGCGATAACTTTCTGTACACTTATCCGTTTTTCGAGTTCTTGGACATTCCGGAAAGTAGACTCGAAGCACTTTCCAATGGAACAAACCTCACTCGAAATGGAGTAGCAGATCTCAAGTTATGCCCTCGTGAAGTCAAACTATCTCACAGGGAATTTCTGGACTGAACCAGATTCGAGTTTTCATGGAGTTTCTTCACAAAAACCACGAGATAAAGCACACAAATCACAGAGAAAACAACCAGATACTAATCTCAAGGCTTTAATGGTGCATTAAAATCGAAAAAGAGGAATAGGGCTCTGATACCAATGTAAGAAAATCGATAAATCATACCGAATGCGGAAACGTGTTAGGATCTCCTCTTTATTTGGGTTTCCTCCGCACCAAGCCATCGCCGCTTGCTCTCGCTGCGCCATAGCCCCGTCTTCTACTATCGCCAGTGGAGATTGACAACAATCTCACACTATTCACAGTACAAGTGCCAGACTCGACTTCTTCTCAACATCGGAATCCTTAATCCGACTAGATGAGAAGATCTCTCTCTCTAATGGTGTTTGATCCTCAAGGAGAAGAACAAATCTTGGAGTATATGGTCTCTCTATGTCTTACACTTCTGTCTCTCTTCTGAGTTCTACTGAATTTACTTATTAGAAGATCAGAGACTAGTGTATATATAGAGCCACATGCATCTATTCATCAGGAGATGCAAATAGAGGCTGTCAGTCTGTGGTCCACGACAGAATCTCTGCGGTCCACAACAGATTCTCTGTGGTCCACAGAAACGTCTCCATTCTCCAATTTCCAACATATATAATCTATATTCATTTTAAAATTCCATCGTCATCGATCTATCCTTTCAAATATTATAAATTTTTTTTTATGTATTTTTTGTATTAATATTAATAATTCTTAACGATAGTTTTGGCAGCAGCAACATGCATATAAATGGTTTCTTTTTCAATCCTATCCGGATGAAAATCAAAATATATAGAAACGTAGCTTTATTTGTTACTGAGACAATGGGAAGTGTACACTACTTTCTAAGATTATAAAAAGAAATCTAAATGATATCATTTTTTTTTCAAATTCATTAAATTATCCTATCTGAGATTGATTAGATCCACCCTGATATTAAAAATCACAGCATTAAGCAAATCAAATCCTTAATTGTGTACCTCTCATAAAAATTAATGCATAGGCACAAGGCTATACATATAATTTGCTTGAAATGCAGACGACTGTACTGTACTTTCTCATATACTTCCTTGTGTACCAAAACCCATCAACTATGATGAATCTGGAAATCGTCCCAGAAGATGGCACTTGTGCTGGCCCTGCATTTACGTTAAATAATGTCCCAGATGATGCTCTGGTGAGTAACATCATCAAGAGAATCAAACGTCATTATTTGGAGCGAAATATAAAAATTGTAGATACAACGTTATACTTAGTCAATCCCCAAACCGGCGGCCTGGTTCATTTGGCGATAACCTCCTATAAAGTTTCCTACTATGACGTCTGTGATGGTTCGAAACTTAAACTTATGTTCTTTCTTGAGAAAGATGTGGCGTCAAGCTCCAAAAATTAATATGTAGTCTCTATCATCAACCTATACCATTCATCAGGGATCTCTACTTTTCAATTTTGTGGTTCTTTCTTCAACTATTTTTATGTTATCGCATTATCTATATTATATATCTATGTTGCAGGGTACCGGAGGCTCTATTTGCAGCCAGTATCCAATTAATAATTCAGCAAGCAAAAGCCTAACAAATAAACTTGGGGCTCTCTTTCTCTCACTGATTTTTTTTATCTTTTCTTTTAAAAAATAATAATAATCGAAATTAACCTTGATAGAGGCAGAAATTCTCAACACATGCACACCCAACTATATGCATGTATCATTATAATATTATTTATATTTTTTTTCTATTTTTTAAACTTTTTTAAGTTGCTTATATTACACATCTCGTGGCAGCAATATAGTCCATAGGCCAGAACTTTTGTAAGATCAGAAAATAAAATAAATATCAACAACTCAAATAGAACAATTTATATGATTCATATCACACTCTGTGACTTTGTACATGCATAAAAAATAAAAATAAAAAAAAAGAGCTACTATTTTTCATTATGTGAAAAAGGGATGTCTACAAATTTTCTTTGTCACTTGCTACTAGATCTTTTTTCATCAGATGGCATTTGAATATTTCTCTCTAAAAAAAAATAAATTAATACTGCCCATATTTAACATTTTTTAGCAAAAATGTAAGTAATAGACTCTTGCAATTCCTGAAACTTTTTTTGAAGGTTACAATTCCTGAAACTTAAGCAGCTATAAGCACAGTTGTTTCCGCGCGTCTGTTTTTACTGTCAACATATATTTAATTACTTTCTCATTATAAAGTATCCGAATGGATGTCTTACATAACTGCAAACATACCGTAATTCTTTTTTATTATAGCACCGGAACTGTACAAATGACCACACAAACACAATATATTGAGAAAAGAAGTACAAGAACAAAAATGTTGTCCAGGGGGCTAGGGGCTGAAACATCGAATTAAAAATACAGTAATGTATTAATTATGAGATAACACGTAAGGATCAAATGCATTATATACACATACTTTTGTCTCTTTTAATTACAAAGAATTGAGCATTTTCGGAAATATGAACCAAACATTTTGGCCCATATAATAAACTGGTTCATATTTTTGGAAATATAAACAAAGCATTTTATCTCTTCATCAAACTTTTGGATCAAGTAGTTCTTTCTGAGCAAGGCTATGTGCAAATGCATAGGCAGCTGATCTCAGAACTATTTCGCAGTAGTTAGATACATTGAAGAGAATTGCGTCGTCACGCCTACTATTGGCAAAGCCGAAGTTCCTTTCCATCCCCACCTTTTTTTTTTTTTTTTTTTTTTTTTTGAGGGTTGGCTTGCGCCACACTTGAAAAAGTTATTTACACAGAAGATGCTGGTACAAAGAGAACCAACCAAAAGCAAAAGAAAAGAAAGGAAAAAAGTAACTAGTTACAATTTTTCCATAATCTCACACATTGCTCAATAGACTGAAGTACCAATGGTACAAAGACCGGTACAGAAGAAAAAGTCTTAGCATTTATAGCAAACCAAACCTGGATCCAGAATTGTCGCCTAGATACTGGTACCCTTGTTGCATTTTCCAACAGTGAACACGTGGCTTGTGGCTTGATGTGGCTTATAATATTGAAATTAAACTGAAGTTTCCTTTTGCAAATTATTGGCACGTAACAAGTCTACTACTTATAGGCCTCATACATGTAACAGCTCTCAATTGAGCAATGACAAGCCTATTAAACATGAATTAACCTCAAGTAACCCTCAAGTCCATAAATCCATCCTCAATTATGCAAATATTCCTGAATCAATCCTCAAGTGCATAATTTTGCCTCAGTTAACCCTTATTGAGTTAATGCTACTTCCGCACTTTTTAGACCCTAATACAGAACCGTTATCAATAAATTAACGGCCATTACAAGTACAAAATGATTCTACGAATACTTGCTTGTCTTTGAACAGTATTTATCTAGGCATTTCAATATGGGGTTAAATTGGCTCTTCAAGAAATTTAAGAAAAGGAACCAACAAACTAAAAGGAATATAAGCAGAAAAGACATTTATTACACATTTATTTATAATAAAGTTACTACAACTCTAATCCCTTATATACAGACCAATGCGACCAATTCTACAATAAAACATCAGACCAAAACTACAGTGAACCTCCAATATCATTGTGCCTCTAAATCTACTCTAACCGAAGCCTCCCCATGTTGTTTTCCTGCCTGACATTCTCTAGCATCTGGTTCCACTCTGTCCTCCTCTCTAGCACCACCGTCATTAGCGGTAGCAGGTTGCTCAATGACATGGTGCTCCTCCCCTTGCGTTGTTTCTTGTTGGGCTTCTAGATCAGCGGAAGTCGGTTTTGTGGGGGTTGGAAGGAGGGAGACACGACATAGGGGGCATGTTGAGTTGGTTGAGAGCCAGTGGTCGATGCAATCCACATGAAATGTGTGGCCGCATGGCGGTATCCTTTGTAGCCTTTCATCTGACTGGTATTCCCCTAGACATACTGAGCACCTGCTCCCAATATCATGGTACATTTGTTAGAAGCAAATTATTACAGTCATCAATTTGTCATAGATTTGTGCTCACCTAACACAAGTATTTTTATTTTTTCAATCCATGTCATTTGAGTTGTATCTTAAGAGAAATCTAAATAATTTATTGATTGGAATATCGGGAAGAGAATATCTGCCAGAATAAAAACACATGAATTTTATCTTCTGGACTAATTTAACATGTCGACAGATTATCTCATAGTATCCAATTTTCTACTATATAATCCCCCACTAGATTTGATTGGATTCGAGTATATCCAATGCTGGTACTGACAATCCCCATTATAATACAGATAAAACTGTCACCATTTGTATCATGTCTGTTGATTACTGGTCATATTAGAAAGAAACTGACCAGTTCAATTACTTACCAGAATTGCAGTTGTTTGAACTTGGCATGCTGCAGCATATTCTGTGTGTGTGTGTGTGTGTTTGTGTTTAAGATTATTAGATAACTGAATAACATCAGTACATTTGGGTTACCTACAACCACTGATGTGGTGCCCAATTGGCAATATTCTATACCTACATGCAAACTAACTGGTTAAATTGTTACATCAGACAGAGGGAACAACTAATACATGTTGACTGGTAATCAATTCGTACTTGATACAAAAATTGAAAGCCAAACTACTCACTGAGTCTCTCTGATGAGGAAACTTTCCTTGAACACCACCACCGGAAGCATCTCCCTCACTTCCTTCTTGAGTCCCATATCCGAGGGCTGAAATGTAAATTTGCAAGTAACCATCATTTTTATTCAAACCCCCTCATAAAATAAAGTAATTGGGAGCTGGCAACTAGCCTAGTACCACTGTACCAGTATAAAGAAGCTGGTACCAGAAGCAAGTAGCTCATGCTTGCTTGCTGATATCAGGAAGTAAATAATTACATAAAAATAAAATGAAACAAAAATAAGTAATTAGCCAATAATCAAAGAAAAGGGAGGCTGACCCTAGAACCATCTGCTCGGGCTAAGTGATTTGCGCGCATCCGGAGAGATTGCCAATTAGCTCGCCTTCTTTTCAAATAGAAGAGATAAAACAATAGTAGAAGTATAAATGTGAAGAAAACAGGTACAGAAAACACAAAAGCTTGGTACAGTTTTAGCTCAGTCGAGGCGGCCGAGCAATACGGTGGCGGATTTGAGGAACTACAAGACATGACCAGTACAACAATGATTCCAACTTCAACAAATCACGTGTAAATTAAATGAATAGAGAAATAATGCACTCATGAACCTCTCAATAAAGCTTAAAATGTGGCACAAAATAATAGTAATTACTCAAATTTCCTCTCAGAATTCTAAGAGTGGTTTGCAACAATGGGTAGAGAGCTGTTCTCGAAAACAAAGAGTAATTAATCTTTTACGAGAGAAAGAAAATCAATAGAACTAAGATCGCAGTGTGTTATTGGTAAAGGAAGAATAAGAAGAAAATTATGAAAAATTAGGGGCTCAGATAAAAATTTTACTGAACTAATCCTTAAAATCTCAGGATTAGCGTGATAGTGTATTGGTACGATCGATCCGATTCGAGAGAGACACTCAGAACAAGAAATTGATCGAATCGAATTGGGGGTTGAAGGCTCTTGGGAAAATGGAAAGACCGCTGATACAAGAGCGTACTTGAATAGCTGACGTGTACCAAGGACAGACAGAGGGCAAAATGGTAAATTACCTATCAAATAAACAAATATATCCAATAAAGTTATAGCGACTTCGAATATTTTACAACATTCTACGAATGCTGATGTGTCAGTAGCAGACCGGCACGTGAACAGATTCTTAGTTTAGTAGCAGATTGGTCCGTATATAAATGTGGGAAATAATTGTGAAGAAGCTATTTGCTATTTATTAATGAAACAATTAATACGCGATCGACTCTTACGACAAAACGAAGTTATTTAATTAATAACATCAGAAGGGTTTCATTGATGGATTTAGCGAGACGTTAGAAGCTAGGATTAGGAAAAGGAAAGCAAACCCTTGATGAAGACAACGTTGGTTGTTAGTTAGATTGTAATTTCTCAACACGTCATTTTTCTTCTCATGTCAAGCAATAACTTATTATTGTATTGCAATTGTATCTAAGTCATAAGACGTGTGGTGAATACAAGAAAGTATACCAAACTATTATAAGGTAAATAATTATTAATTATTGATATGATAATGACATCTTCGGTGTGTTGTAATGGAATGATTATTAACCACAAAACTTCTTCGATGGATAAATGAAGCTGAGGAATATTTGACCTTTTTTTGTAAAATTATTTTTTAATATTTTTTTATCAAACTTTTTTTAATATTCACTCTTTTGGTAGAAATACTTCCTCTTGTGAGTATCAGAATTGATGACAATTTTATTCAAACTTTTAATTAATAATCTAAAAAGAAGAAAAGAAGCATTATTCACCCAAAAGTTTCTGAAATTTCAGAACAATTGTAAAATCCAACAATTAACATGTCAATGAAAAGAAAGCTTGACGGTATCACATGTTATTACTTTTCGCTTATCGTGACCAAATTCTACGATCGATACGGAGATTGGAAGCCATTAATCAAGTAACTATTTATGGATGTGATGATGTCAATTCTTCCATGAGTACGGAAACGAAATTCAGAATTCAAAATCTAACTTTAAAATCTGTTATGAAAATTGAAAAGGTTAATCTCATTTTTATCTCAAAGTAAATAGAAAAAAACTATTACATTGATAGAAGTGCGGCCCCAAAAGCCACATTTTATGGGCTTCGAAGGAGTTCATCTCCTAAACGGCAAGGTTTCTCCAAAAGCCCAATGACTCATAATATCAATATATCATTGTATAATCGAAGCGTTCAACAAGAAACTGAAAATTTAGAGAACCCTTCTAAAATTAAAGCTACAAACTTACTTAATCCGAAAACATTGAAAATAAAATATATTTCTGACGTCTGTCAATTAAACCAGCTCGAACTTTTAAATTAAACCATTGTAAATAAAATAACACTAAATGATATATTCACAATTTTAAATGAAGTAAAAGTAAAAAACAAAACAAAGGAACTTAAAAACGGGGTTAATTATTATTTATTATTATTATTTTTTTTTTGGGGGGGGGGGGTGGGGGAGGGGAACTCCGATAAAAACATAATTAAAAGTGAGATTAATTAAAAATAACAAGAAATTCGCCTTCTGAACTGTAATAAATATTTTTAATCTCTCATTATCATACAAATTCAGCAACAAATCCTTTTTATTTCGTGAGAAAAGTATATATCAGGTGCCATGTCAACAGCTGTACCTAGCGTCTTTTTTATAGCTTTTGACATGGCACCCAAATGTATATTTTATTTCTAGCTGGTACAATATCGAACTATGCTCGACTCTTCCCTTTTAAATTAAAAAGTATATTGTGAAAAAAATTGCAAATGGAGTCGATCTCTCACCAGCGCGCCCAAATGCAGCTACATAAGATATGGGAAAGAATGGTATCATCAAAATCAAGCTTATTCTAAGGTTTTAATTAAAATAATTTATACGCGGGATTTCATTTTATTAGAATTGATTTCTCTATGTTTCGTTGGAACTAATAACATAGAAATTCAAATCACATGACATAAAATTCATTCATTTCGATCAACAATTTTTTAATGAAATGAAATCTCATGTTAAAAAAAAATGATTCTAATGAGGGCCTAACTCTGTAGAACCCAAACCAAATTAGCGTTGTAAGAGAGAAGGGAAGGGAAAGAGGGAATTAATCTCATTTTTTTTTCTTAATTTTCTTATTTTTATTGCTTAATAAATTTTCTAACATCTAACCACCGTACATAATCAAACATAATACGTTAGTCACGTTATATAAAACTCAATCACAGTATTCGTTCAATTCCATATTTATTGTTTCTTGTATAATAGAATTACACGATAGACGACAGCTTGCTGCCAAAAACTATGCTGAACTCGGAAAATGGTACCCCTTTTGCAGAAAAATGGTTTAAGAGTCGATCAAAGTTTGCTAGGCTCGAACCATTCATTCAATTTATAAATTGTCCGAAGAAGAGTTAAAACTTTCCCAATTTTGTCCAATTTAACACATAACATGCTTTTTTTTTTTTTGCGTTGAAAATTCGAACCATGTCAATAATAATAATAAATGTAATTAACGGGACAACATTACACGATAGATATATGTATTTCTTTAACACGATAATATTTTTCAAGCTTTTGAAAACTTCAATGTCTAAGTTTAAGATTTTTTTTTTTTGTAAATAATGAAACAATACTTACAATGTACGAGATTCGAAATGTATATTTTTTTAACTATCAATTTTGTTTATATTTTTCGCTTTAAAAATATATTTTTGTTGACACTAATTGTTACACTGTCAAATAATTTTTATCGTCAAGATTTTTATTTTTTTTATAAGATTGGGATAACAACTTAACCTCACAAACTTAAAACCTCTTTCTCAAATCAAATCTTTCAAATTTTTAAAAATCTTACATATTAATAATTCTATATATATTTCATATAATTTCAATATTAGATAATATAATATTAAAATATCAATGACACAACATAATTGAAAAAAGGAAAAAAACATGAAAAGGAGTGTTAATTTATCTTCGTATACGAAGAAGAATGAAATGAATACTATGTCGGCCGTAATTTGTAACCAAGCCCAATAGTATTTAGTACCGTTTACGACATCTCTCTCTTACTTCACCGTTCCTTTCTATTACGCCGACTCTCTCTCTCCCCCTCTCAGTCGACCTCTCGTCTCCTCGTCGCCATGTTCAAAAAACCAGTAGATGTTAAAGCTCTTCAGAGGTTATCAGGCGCAGACAAGAAGAAACTCAGAAGAACCGCCAAAGAGAGGTTCCCCCAAGCTTCAGATGCTGATATCGATGCTTTACTACCTCCTAAGGTTTCCCTACAATCATCCATTAATATACTAAATACTCCTCAAATTTCTTTTATTATGTTGGTCTCAGTCAATTGATTCTATACTGAATTGAATTTTGAAGTATCACATGCTCAATTAGATGTTCCTACTGTTTATGACCAGTACTTAATTCTATTACCAAGCTCTTACATTTACATGTGATGGTATTTGGACTGGTATTGATTGGTTTATAAGTTTAAATTCCATTTCTATCTGTATAAGTAGTTGTAGCTTGTAAGAACCTCAATTAAAACCTGACCAGTATTGGTAAACTGCATTTTATATGTAATTTTGTCAATTGGGTTTTTATTTTCTCAAATCTCAAGGAAAGACTGTGATTACTGATAGCTGATTAGCAATTATCCTTTTATGTATAGGCTGACATAATGGTATCAAAATACCCGAATCGAGTACATGTGTATAGCATCGATGGAGGTTTTCCCATGCTTTTCGACATTGATGGCCGTGGCTCTGAAATTTATCCAACAGGTTACTTTTCACTATTCAAAAAGATCCAAAATGACTATGAATAGCATACTTCTGCCTCACAATTCAACAAATTTTTTTTTTTTTTCCTTTTGCATTAAAAAGTATATTATGTGCCTTCTAAGTATTTTTCTGGAGGTGCACCTGCTATGTATAAATGATTTTGTTTCTTCTGGACATTTTGCCTTTATGGCTCAGTTTAGGCATTAATGGGGCTATTTTGCCTTTCTTATTGTGGTGCTCTTTGTCCCATTAATTGTCACATCTGAAATTGCAGTTTATGCATTATGGGTAGCACCAGAGCTGTTACCCTCTTTCCTTCTAAAAGGAGGTGAGGTGTCTCGATATGTACTAGGAGGTGCTGATTTAATGTTTCCTGGAATTTTTATACCGCAAGAGGGGTTGCCTAATTTCGCAGAAGGGGAGCCTTATTCAGTGAGAGTGCCTGGGAACCCTGCCCCAATTGCTGTGAGTCTTAATTATTCTCTCAGATGAATTTGTACTTAATTACTGTATATCTTGTACTAGTTCTCAATAATTCAAATTTTATTATTTCATTAGGTGGGGGCCACAACTATGACTAGCGCTCAAGCAATGAAAGCAGGTCTACGTGGCAAAGCTTTGCGAATCTTGCACAATTACCGTGATTGTCTGTGGCAAGTATTTATTATGCAGAAGCTTTATATTTTCAATAGATTTTTCTCTTTTGTAATCATACTATGTATTCTTTCTATATTTGCAAATAGCACGTCATCATCATAACTGAGCTAAAGTCAGGCTAAATAATTTGTAATAGCTTAGTAAGGCTAATAATAAAGCTGATTTGCTTTATTTTTTGTTCAACTTGGGCTTGAAAGGAGGAACCATTATGGTAGGGGTTAAACTGTTAACTCTTGATATCTCATGCATTCACATGCACTAAGATAAAAATCATCGGTTGTCTGCAAACATTCCTATGAGTGCCTCCTGTTGTTGAGCATGCACAAAATAGTTCAGGTTTGTTTTGCCTGGAATATATTTTAGAATTACAAAACAGTTCTCAACCTTTTTTTTCAATTAATTTCTATTCCAGGGATTCGGCGGAAGCTCATTATGTTCCAAATGCAGGATTTTTAGAGGATGTTGTTTTTGGTGACCCCAGTCTTTCTCAGCCTCCTGCTGATGACCTGAGTGATACAATTGAAGAAAATGTCGAAGAAAAAACTGAGTTGCTGTCAGTCGGCGATCAGATGGCTGAGGCAGCGGAGGAATTGACTGCTGGTGTCAGCAATGTGCTGAAGGTATCAGAAAGCGCAACTGAAGAGGATAAGAACACAGAAGAGAAAGAGGAGCATGTTATGACAATAGAGGAAATAGATGCTTTGTTAGATAAGTGCTTATTGCAAGCCCTGTATACAAGTGTTAAAGATAAAGATTTGCCTATGCCTGGTAGCACTTTATGGTACTAAGCTTACCTGTTCTTTAGGAATTTTTGTGTAGTTTTATTTAAGATTATTTTCTTTATTGCTAGAGAGAGAGCTGATATTTATGAGAAATTTTAAAATAGACACCCATGACTTTCTGGTTCTGCAATCAGCGCCAACAATCTGTTGGCATTATCAACACATAAATATGCATTCTACTTACTGCATTTTAGTTCAGATTGGTCTTAGTCGAGGAAAACCCTTAGTATCATGGTAGTCTAACTAATGGTTGTCAGTGGTGAATATTTCAGTAATGTTTAATGTTATATTCCTATATGATAAATTACTGTTGGTTATTTGCAACATGATATGCTGGGATTTTCTTCGACATTATTTTGTTTTACCAGAAAAAAACTTATGTAAGATTTAGGATGGTTGCTTTATTTTTTTTGCTAGTTTTGTGGTATACTTGCATATTATCTTAATTTGGACAAGGTTAAAATGTTATCAAATGCTGTCTTGTAGTTGTTGACTGTCATTATTTTTGATAAACTTGGCCTGAAGTAGTTCTGATAATAGCTTTCCCTTCCATTTGTTATGGAGGAATTGTTTAAATTTCTTGTTTTTTCTTGAAAGTAAGGATCTTTTACTGAAGTGCCGAAGCAGTAATGATGTCAATGTTGTTGTTAAATTGACAGGTCAAACCATGTACTTCCCAGCAGGCCTTCTGGCACCACTTTGGATATCAAAAAATCATCACACAAAAAATTGTCGAAGTGGTTGCAGTCCAAAGCTTCAGCCGGCCTTGTAAATTCCATTTCATAAGAGCTTTTTTTATATTAATTTATGTTGTACTCCCAATATTATTTCTGACTAGTTGTAATTCTATTAAATTATTTAGATATCTGCAAAGGAAGATAAGCATAAAAAAGAGATAATGCTACTTGGAATTAACCGTGGCCACCCAGATTATATGTCCTTCAGACCAGAAAAAAGGCCAAAAGAACCTGCCGAGCAAAGAGACACTACCAACCCTAGCCCTAGTGATGCTAGCTATGCTGGAAAGTCACAACTGGAAGTGGTTGAGATTTACAAGCCAACCACGCATGTTAATCCAATTTTTGTTTCAGTTGGTGCTGACACCAGAAGATATTACAGTGCATCAGAGGCTTCTGATGTGGTTTTCAGGTTTGTCAGAATAATTAAATTCTTTAATTTTAATGCTACCTGCTTTTATTTTATTTTACATTATTATTTTGGAGGCTTGATTGCACTCTCTGCACCTTTCACATGTTTGCTATAGCCCAACGAAACTTGGAAGAATGTGTCAACCTTCTTTGACAATGACCATCCAAGAATGCTAGTTTTGTAATCGATGTTCATGCAATCTAGTTTAAGTACCTTAATTGATGTAAATGGATGGAATCTCATTAGTGAAAGTCAAAAGGGCCGGGCCGGATTTCAAAGGACATGATTCAACGGGTTTGGTAGAAGGGCCGGGCCGGACCGGGTTGAGAAAAAGGGCTCAAATAGGACGGGTTAGGCGGGTTTATTTTTTTGGAAGAGGAGACCGGCCCTTTGAAAACCCGGCCCTTCTAAGTCCTTGGCCCTTCTAGTCCTTCCAAAATAATAACAATCTTTAATTATTTGTAATATTTTTTTAATCTCTATTGTCTCATTATGATGAAATAGTCTCACGATTAAAGGGTTAGGTCAGTCTTGGCCCTTCAAAATCCGGCCCTTCCACATCCGTCTTTGAAAAAAATTCGATCCGGCCCTTCTAGACCCTTGTCTGTCATAAATCCTTTGAAGGGCCGGTCCGGTCCGGATTTTAAGACGGTCTTCCAAAGGATGGGCCAAGGGCCAAGGATTTTTGGACTATCGCTAAACCTCATTCAGGGAGAAGATTGGAAAACATATCCTACAAGTTACAAATTGAAATCACTTCACTTATAAACAATCATACAAAAAAAATGGAAGATGGATAAATGAACTACATGTCAAAGTTGAGGGGCTTATCTAGGAAATAGAATTGTTATTGCATCTGTTTTAACAGTTATATGCGAAGAAATTAATGGTTTTTTAATTATTTCAATTATTTATGCTCTTCAGCTATGTTGAAAAGGAGAATTTGGTCAAACCAACAGACAAATCAAAGGTAGTTCTAGATGCAATACTATGTGATGCCTTATACAAAGGCGCAATAAAAAAGGGCGGGGCCTATCCGTCAGAGATTCACAAAAGAGATATCGGGCAGACATTTCTTGGCCGTATGCAGATCCACCACCATGTGGCAAGGGGCTCTGATTCGGTGCTGAGAAAGGGGGCGATAAAGTCAATTCAGATAATGACAGAGAGAAGGCAGGGAAACAAAAAGGTCACACGGGTTTCGGGTTTGGAGTCGTTCTTATTGGATGCAGATTCACTAGCATCTGAGCTGCAGAAGAAGTTTGCCTGTAGCACCACAGTTGCGGAGCTTCCAGGTACAGAAAGTGTTTTGGACTTTTAGAACTGTTAGTTCTATTTATTGGTATTGGGGATTTGAAATTAGACGAATTTTGAAACAGGAAAGAAAGGGCATGAAGTGCTAGTTCAAGGTGGCGTGATTGATGACCTTGCAAGGCACCTAGTAGAACATTATGGCATCCCGAAGAGATATATTGAGGTGCTTGACAAAACTAAGAAGTAAATAATAGTGGATACTTCTTTTAAATATGTGTTTTAGGATATTTTTGGTGAGATGAATGGAAAGGAAGACGTGAAGAAATGATTTTGTAGGAGCATGTTGAGTGTCTGGTTCCCGTGCTGAAGATTTTGAGGTTGTTATAGAGTATATTAACTAAAACTTGGCACTAAATAGTGCTCAAGTGATAATTAAATGGATTTTCTTTTTGGATGGTCGTATAGAAGTACTTTCGAATTGATTATGTTTACTGCGCTTTGTTTATATTCGTTGTGATAAATTCCCAATTTCAGTATGATAACAGCAATAGTTAATAGAGAAACGTCTAGTTGTTTTAGTTTTCATGCTTTTCTTTTATGGGCCTTCACTTTTTAATACTTAAGAAACGGAAGTTCCACGAATTACTGACAAAATTATATTGTTTGGTGTGATTTATACTATGTTTATTCGTAATTAATAATTTCAGCATTTCCATTTTGTTTGGATGAAAATTAGAACTTGAAGTACTAGGGTTCAAGATTCCTTCACGTCGACAAGTTCTACAAGCAGTTGTTGACAATTGAAATGCAACGTTGGAGCATCATAAGTTTTTTTCTGTTTAGTAGGATTCACTTAAATATCTAAATTTCAGAGTGAATCTATTGAAGTTCTGAAAAAAAATAACAAAAAGAAAATATTGAAGTACCAAAATGGAAATAGATTTTTTTTAACCACTCATGAGGAGGACATATGGGAAGTATCTGTGAAAACCATGAGAAATAGTACAAGGATTTTAATAGACGGAATATTTACAGGAAATTGTGAGCAAATATTTAAGAACTAGTACCAAACGAGAAATTATCTTAGGCTTTAACAGATATGCCAAAAAGTGGTCGCATTTTTCCTGTTTGGGAGAGAAGTTTGCATACTCAATGAAACTGTTGGTGAATAATGATGCTTCCGCCATATTAATTGATGCACATGTGAGCATGGGGATTGGGGAATGACAGCAAGTTCATTGACGATGTGTTTTCGTTTTAAATTTTTTCATTGGTACTTTTTGACAGCATGTTTTAGTTGTTAACTCAACTGTACCATAAGATACTACCAGAACAGAAATAAAAATTTCTCGAAAACAGAAAAATAGAAGAAGAAGAAGAAGAAATAAAACTATGAAAGTAAGAGCAGATATCTTAGCTTTGTCAGATTTTAATTAAAGAACTCCAGTCTCTGTGTCATTTTTTAATTCTTTATTATTATTATTATTATTATTTTATCACTTTTGAGCAAGGAACGCATGTAAACATAAACTAGTACCTCGCACCAACTTTCAACGCCTACTTTGTGGAACAGTTGCGGCGTCTATAATCCGAAAGAAATATATATATATATATATATATTGCGGCCGCTACATCTGTTTTTTGTGTGAAAGAAAGATAGAAAGACAACCTGAAACTTTCCTAATTTCCGATTAATAATGCCCCTTTTCTTTACGCGATATATTAAAAATAAAACAATAAAGTCGGATTTTTTTTTTTTTTTTTTTTTTGAAAAGATATGTCCGATTAATAATGCCCCTTTTCTCAATCACTTGTCAAGTTGTGAAGTTGATTTTAAAACAAATAATAATAATTCCGGCGCTTTCAGACTGACTGGTCCATGTCTATTTTAATGATACATCCTCCTTCAAACTAAGAAGACTCCATCCATCATTATACCGAGAAATTGAGAATCAAAAGATTTCAAAATGCCAAACAAGCCATCTCCACCTATACCATGGATGGCGCGTATTCAAGTCGCATTCCTAATAGCCGCCACTGATGCGGCACGTCGTCAGGATGGGACCGTGAACCGTTTCCTCCTCTCAATTATTGAGCCAAAAACCTCTGCTAATCCAAAGCCAATCGCAGGGGTGCGCACTTCAGACGTAACCATTGATCCAACCCGCAACCTTTGGGTCCGCATTTTCGCACCTTCCAACCCTGTAAAAGATGAAAAGCTCCCTGTTGTTATTTACTTCCATGGCGGTGGGTTCACGTTCTTTTCTGCCGCAACAGGTCCGTATGACGTGTTAGGCCGCCGGCTTTGTCGTGAGATACATGCAGTGGTGCTTTCAGTAAATTACCGGCTTGCACCGGAGCACAAGTGTCCTGCCCAGTATGATGACGGGGTTGACGTGTTGAGGTTTCTGGATTCGGGTGGGATCCGTTCTGTGGAGATATTATCGGGTTTGGATTTGGATTTGGGAAGTTGTTTTCTCACCGGAGATAGCGCCGGAGGAAACATTATTCATCATGTTGCACGGCGGTGGGCTGCTTCTGTTAATAGTTGGGAAAAGGTGAGGTCTATTATTTTTCTTTATATTTCTACTTTGATCATTAATTATTTCTTGAACATAATTAGAATGAATCAACTTGTAAAATGGCTGGAAGTTGTCATTGAATTGTCAAACTATATGTCTGGCAACTAATGATCAGTTGATCAGTTCTCCATTTGTTGCTTAGTTTTATTAAATTTCCAGCAGAAGTGCTCCAAATAATGTCTTGTGGATATGTAATTTATAATTTAAGTTCATCTCTCGTATAGAGTATAGACTATAGAGTTCGTATATTCTATTTTTTCTGAAACAATTGAGGGATGGAATTTTAGTTTTCTTTTGAATTTTTCAATAAATATTAGGGTGAGCGCACATGGAAATTGAAAGAGCCATTAATTATGCAAGAAACAACAAGTTAGAATACGCAACTGTCCCCTAGTTATACGGTACAAAATTGGATACCTATGTTTGCTGTTTGCCGTCCTACGAGCATTTAAGTTGGGACGTCACATGGAGCCTGGAGGACACCTAACATATTTCCATTTATTGGATTATTAAAATTGTTATTTAAAATATTGCATAGATCACACAACAATAACAAATAGGCGGCATATATTGAACTTGCGAAGCACGATTCTGTGGAAATACTTTATTCTGGAAAAAGTAAATTTACTTAGTAAACTCGTTTTATGTCAGAATAAATTAAAATTAGGAAATCAAACAAGGTTATACGGGGAAAGACCCCTAATCTAGCATGTACAATATTCTGAATCGTCATCCTCGATTACAACCAATTAAATTAATTATTTGGTATTCAAATCATTTGATTTTGGCTTTAAAGGTGAGGATCAAGGGAATCGTTGCACTTCAACCGTACTTTGGCGGTGAAGAACGAACAGAAGCCGAGCTTCGCCTTGAGGGCGTCCCGGTAATTTCAATGAAAAGAACCGATTGGGGATGGAAGGTCTTTCTGCCAGAAGGCGCTGATCGAAATCATGAAGCAGCACATGTGTTCTCGGATGAGGTCGAAGAGGCATTTCCAGCGGCAATGGTGGTGGTCGGAGGGTATGATCCGCTCCAAGATTGGCAGAAGAGGTACTGCGAAATGCTAGAGGCACGAGGAAAGAACGCGAGGTTGAGGGAGTATCCAGATGCAATCCATGGTTTCTATGTATTTCCTGAATTTGTACAATCAGGCCAGGTGATTGAAGAAATGAAAGCATTCATCAACGATCAAAGAAGTCAGTGAAAATGTGTGTTTATTTTATTTACAAATTACAATACACGTCAGGGATCTCAACGGATCGAAATTTGTATTTAGTCATTTTCAACTGAAGATGTTGCCCTTTTGTTTTTCTATAAAAGAAAAGATATGATGAAAGGAAAAAAAAAAAAAAAAAAAAGGAAAGAATGAGAAATCATGTGCCATGTATTTGAAATTTGGAATTTGGTAGTTGGAAAAAGTGTTTGTCTAGAGATGACAAGCAATGTTTTTTGATACCCTACCGTCCATAATACCGACGAGGGTGGCGGTATCCGATTTTTCCGGTATTACCGGTTTCTGATATATGATACCGGTTATAGTCGTTTTATTTAGATTACATATTTAACAAGACAGTTGTGACCAATAGGGCCGGTCGGCTCAGTGGTAGTGCAATTTGCTCCCACGTCGCTCAACTCGGGTTCAATTCCCCAATTCAGCATAATAATTTCAAACTATTTCGCGCATTGCAATGTCTCACTGTTTCAAACCGTCCGGTTTTGCCCCGTTCACAAAAGGGAGGAAATTTATGTCTTTTCCTACCGGATTCAGATCCGGTACCCGGTTTTATTCACCGAATAAATTTTGTCATTTCTAGATCCGATCTAGTCTGCCTTTCTTTGTATGAGAGTATAGTTCTTGTTTAAGCTATTATGTGTCCAGTTTCTCGGTTAAAGGAACTTTTCTTTTTCTTTTTTTCTTTTTTTCTTTTTTTTCCATCAGTGCCCTTAGGCTTTAACATCAGCATTGAGCAGTTTATAAACTGTCATACCCATCACTTCGGACCCAAGAGATAGCAGCACGCAATGCACAGAAAGGGCTTGATCTCCAGCACAGTACTTGATCAAAACATAAAACTCACATGACAAAAAAAATAAACATAGTTGGAAAGTTTCATTATTATTTTATTAATGCAGCTACCCCACAAAAAAAAGAAGGTTAGACAAATATCAACACCACGTATTATGACCAAATTTATATTTACATAAAATTTGCAGAACAAAAAACTCGAGAATTGTCAGAATTAGCACAGTATTATGACCTATTGAAGAACTACAGGCCCCACGAGACAGTTACTAACTCAATACCCAACTGTGCACCAGCAGTGCACCCTGTGGTACCAGTCAACATACCAGCTGTAAAATGGGATTGGATTGCTGCTTCTTTTCAATTGGTGCAGCTACGTAACTTAGGGAACAGCAAGAATGACTGGTACTGGAGAAAGACGTGGATTCTTCCAAATTCGACTTGAAAGTTGAAACCAAATAAAAGACAGAACACCTGTGGATCCTCCATTTGTAAATCATCAAAAACCTAGAGTTGTTGTACAACAGATAAGAGTTATCATACTAATTATTAAAGTTGATGCTGCTAGATATTTTTTTTTAAAAAATAAAGGATTTACCACAGGCTCAAGAGATCTCAGAAGGTACAAAAAGGTTCATAATCGATCTTGGAAGATTGTTCAGCAAAACAGATAATGGGGCAGACTGAAGGGTTTTGGCAGCGGTCAAAGGTTCAATTTTCCATAGAGAGACCCAGTCCAACCTTGGGATGGCCAATGCCTCATGCCATTACACCTTTTTTCATTCAAAGAAAATAAAAACTAGCACATGGTTTAGATAATCCCTAAAAGGATAATGTTAAATTTAGTAAATATACCTCATACAAATTTAAGTAACATTAGCATGAGGAAAAGCTTTAGAAAGAACGAGAGCAAAAAACATTTATAATACCTTCTGCTGGGAGACTAATCTCGTTCAACCTCAATACCATAGAAAAGTTATAATTCCTTCCTTCAAAATACTTGTTTACCTGTACTACAAACTCTTCAGATGGACTATCCTGAAATATAAAAAGAAAGTGTTTTTTAGTACAGTAAAGTGTAATAAATTGGATGAATAACAGTTAAAAAAGTTTGAAGGATATAATAACCTCAGCTTGTAAAAAACCGAGAAGGGGGGAGCAGTATTAACTGTATGACAAGCAGCTACCAATACACCAGCATGCATGCATGAACTAGATATGACAGATGATGGCCTGTTCGATAATTGTCTCAGAACCTTACCTACTCTTAGTTTGCCATCCTCACCTCTGTCAATTAATCAACAAGCAAAATACAAGCAGATAATGCTATAAAAAAATAAAAATTAACAAATGAACAAGTAATACCTCAAAAGGATGAAGGAATCACCCTCTACAAATCATTTTGAACTGACAAAGACAATTCAACCTGTCAGTCTGTCACAAGTAGATGCACCCTATGTTGACCTGAAGAAAACACAAAGGCAAAATTGTCAAAGCAACCAATCTACCATTCTCAATTTCTTATTATATAGTACAAAGTACAAACCTCAATAATATGATGGGAACACTTATTACAATGGAGATATTACACAATCAACTCTAGCCAAGGAGGGTTCTGAGAAGTGTCCTGAGTTCAAAAGGAGAATTAAATATAATAATTTAACAGCAAAAGATTAATTACTAAATAATTTGACACACTAACCAGCAGTGGTAGGCATTCTTCACCATGTCACCAACCACCATGATGTCATCTACTTCATCAGTAAAAAAAAACTTCTCAGGGTGTGGTTCCCTTGTCAGACATGCCTCCACAACACCAAACATCTCCTCCAGTTTTGTGTAAAGTTCTTCATATGTGGTTAACCTCATCAGATCCACTGCTCTCCCCATGGCTATTCCTTGCATCATAACCTGTACAGTAAATTTGTTTTGTTAGTGCATTCCCTTCTCTTTTCCTTATGTTTTCCTAGGTTTAAAAAAAAAAAGACAATTTTGGTATAGTGAACAGATAAGCTAACCTTGGTGCAGCTCCTGACATGGCGGCAAGGAGTTAACTCGGCCACTGGAATTTGTTCACTGCTAGAAGCAGTGACAGCGTCAGCATTGCAATTTTGATTGACTGGAAGAGTTTAAATTTCAGAAACTATTGCACCCTCATCTATAGGGATTGGTGCATGCTCAGTTCCGCCAGTAACAACATGACAGGAACCTGTTACTGCACCTGCAATGATAGGTACACGACCACTGGAACTCCATGAGATCCTGATCCCACATCTAGGCTCGTCGGCATGGATGCACTATCATGACATATTGCAGGACTGCTGGCCCCACAAGATCGAGGAACAGCTCTATACCAAACAGTCTGCACCCTGCATTATTAATCGACATACCGGCTGTATTGGAATTGGATTGTTGCTTCTTCTCAATTAGTGTGGTTGAATCCCTTACAGACAAGTGGAGATGGCTGCTACTGGAGCACGCCGTGGATTGCTCCGGCCTCGAGCTGAAACCAAATGAAGATGTTCTTAAGCTGAGCGAAGATGAGGTATGACCAAGCATAGATTGGCTTAAGCTGAAGGAAGACGTTCTTAAGCTCCAGCCTCAGCTTGCTGCACATCTCATCTGGTGCGGTTCAATTATTTATTGTAAAGTATATGCAAAAAAAAATAAGAAATGTAATTTAATTTAACAACAGTAAAATGATAAAACGCGCCTTACATCTGCCTCGGGGTTTAAGGTGATCTGTGCGTAAACCTCATCACTGTCTGCCTCAGCCTGTAACAAGAACCATACAAATAAAAAAGAAGAAGAAAGTGAAGGGGTACAATTGAAAAAGTGAAAATTAAGGTAACGAAGCTTGCCTGAAGAGCAACATTTGTGACACGACATAACAGCTTAGAAGGCAGATTAAAAGTGAGCATCTGCTGGTGATCAAGCCATTGGTTCCTTGATGCTTCAAGCTACAGAGGACAGAGATATATTTTTAAAAACTTATAATAGGAGTCTTTCTATAACTGATAGTTTGGCTTAAGAAAGAGATATACCTGTTCCATATGGCCCTGGGCGAAGCAATAGACACCTAGCCTGGAACTGGAAGATGGACAAGCGGGCCAGCACAGGCATACCATAGCTCATTGTAAAGCTGATCATTTGGGTTAACTGCATAAAGAAAAAAAAAAAAAACAATTAAGTGGGATTGATAGCTATTATTAGGTGCTACAGTAAAATCAGCAAGGGAAAATCACCTCACTTGATTATGTTGGGAAGCCAACAAAAAAAACTGGCAGTCGATTACTGTATCTTCGTATGTATATGAAATATAATTCCATCTCCCTCTCTCTCCTTCTCTCTTGCTTTGTTTCTTTTATTGTTTTATTTTAATTGTATTTAATTTTGAAGAGGAAGGGATATTAAATCAGAATAGAAGTCTAAGCTATCAGAAGATTCATCAAATGAGTAGTCTAAAAAGGGGACACAGAAAAAGAATATGGGACATTTCTTTAATATACATATACATAGACTAAAGACCGATTCAAACATCAAGCCATGCTAACCACTTTGGTAAGCAAAATCTTAAGAAAATAACGGTTTGGAAAATTTATTTTTCTTTCTAAATCAAAAAGCTTGTGCCAGCTTTGGACAAGCTTCAACCGAACTAAAACAAAAAAAAAAAGTAATACTCGGTCATACACTCATAATTTACAAATATAGCCCTGAAATTTAAAGCTTAAAAGTTATACCAAAAAAGTACTATTTTAGTCTTTGAAAGTTTAAAAGTTATACCAACATAGCCCTAAAATTTAATTATCATCGTCAATAGTTAGATGGTGATCTGCATCAGCATCAAGCATATGTATGTAAAAAAGTTAATTTTAAAAAATTTATGATGAAAAAGATCTCAATGTTATTATGCATTAAATGGTAATTATACTCATATTTAGTATTATTTCGTTTGTTTGTGTAACTTCATCCGCAAATTTGCCAGGCGGCGCCGGGCTGTAAGAATTTTTTTCAAGTTCCAAATATACCCTTATATCCTAATCATTCGATTGAAAACCTAAAAGATCTGCACCCTCATTGTCCAATCACGGATTGTCAGTTTTGTCAAATTACCAAAAAACAGTAACCCTAGAAGTCGATTATATATTCATAAGCACCCCCTCCTCCCCTTTTGCGCCTCCACTCTATCAGCAATTGCAAGGTTGCAATTGTCTGGTTCTATCTCTCCCTGTTCTCCACTTAATTTCCCTTTCTCTCTACATCTCTTTGCTCTCTCAGGATACCAATTTCAACCACATCAACAGGTTAAATTCAATTTCTAGGAAGTTTGCAGGGAAGGAAATATAAATTAGCCTTAAATAATTTGTTCAGCAATTGATTTTACTTCATTACATCCAAGGTTTGTTTGCTTCACAGATTATTTCATTTTACGTTTGATTTGGATATTTGTCAATTTATTAACAATTTAATTCGCTTCCCGATATTTGCAGGGAAACAATTGATTTCAAAGAAGTCAAATAGGAAAAGCACAGAACTCACGAAACTAACTAGAGGTAATTTTAAATTTGTATTCCATCTCAAATAGTTAAATTTCTTTTTAATCCTTAATTTTCTTTTTTCCCACATGAGGTTTCACCTTCTATCTGCACCTTACCCTCGTGGACAGAACTCTCTTGTCAGTCTGCTCAAACCCCAGTTTCTAGGGTTTGAGTGACAATGGAGGTTAAGTTAAACCTACGATAATAGTAGGCTTAAATAAATCTTTTATGATGAGTTCTCTCTGCCATACACTTTTGTCCGTTCCATTCCATTAAAAAATTTCCAATTCTACAACAAAGTAACAAAACAACTCCACTGACACTCCACAACAACCTACCTACTGAAAAATTATATTTTCTTGTAGAATTCAAATCCAATTAGAGATTCTAAGGAAGGAAACTCACCAGACAAGGACGTAGTCTCAGATTTTGGTACCGTACGGTCTTCATCACTAGTCCGCCATGGAGGATCTGGATTTGGACCCCACGCGGCGAGGTTCATGGTTGCTCCAGCTCGGCGCTCCATAGAAGACGGAGACGGAGATGGAGATGGAGATGGAGAGAATTTAAACTGAATGAAACGGTGGCGGGAGAAGAATTAGGTCAACGACAGCAATAACGGAGGCGGAGAGACAGAGCTGCGAAGAAAATAGGCCTTCAAATTAAATGGGCTTAAAGGCCCAACCTTAGTTTCAAACAAAAAAGCAAAAAAAAAAAAAAAAAAAAAACGTTTAGCTCCTAATAGTGAAATATCAGAGAACTCTAGTTTGGAAAGTTTTCTGGAGTAAAATTGTCCAAATTTTTGTTGTAGAATTTAAGATACGGTTTTAATTATTTAAAGGTAGAGCATTGCAAAAATACAATGTAAGAGTACAACCCATTATATTCATTAAGGATTAAGGACTACTGCATTTAATCGTAAAATTATTATTGTATGTACATATAATGCTAATTATATGTGACTCATCTGTGAGGAAAAAGATGTTGCTAATCTTGCTATGTGAAATGCATCACAAAAAGTGGAGCCTTAAAAGCTTTGTTCAAGTTCAACTGCCAAATGCTCTACTTGAATTATACGTGGATTTAATTATTATGTGGAACATGATAGGACTGAATAGAATAAAACTATAAAAGATTAGCATGTCCACTGGTGTATGATGCTCGCTGCCTTATTTCCAACAACAGAGGCCTTGACCTAGTCAATGAAGGATTGAAATGGAAGGTCTTCCATTGCAGAATACACAACCCTGCTGTCCAAAAACACATAAAAACTCCACATTAGATTCCATACCTGTATACAAATATGAAGTAAACTAAATGAAAACACATAAACTCGTTGCCCTGTCAAATTTCCACAAAGCAATGTCCAAATTACATCAAATAGAATATTTTTTTTTCCAGCTTCTTAGTTCTATAGAAACTTAAATCAGAATATTGACTCACATTGTATGTCAAATTGACGACCCAGGACCTGGTTCAAGGTTGTAAACCGGGGCTCCCTCCCGTCCCTGCCAATCATCAGGTGCCTCATGTCCACTAATTGCTTTTGCAGCTCCTCCCCATCCTTACCAGAAATAGGCAGACACGGAACACTTAGCATGTCCCCCGTCTCACTACCTCCTCTATGCCAACCCGCTCACACTCCACATCACTGGCTCTACACGACCAGCCCGGTGTGGTGGGGTCACCTAAGGCCCTGAAAACAGACCCCCCACCTGAACCCCTGACTCTGGCAACCATGGCCCGACTGGGAAAGCCTCCCCTTTTGCATAATCCTCATAATCACTATAAACCAACACCCCAAAAGCCCCGGCATGCTGTGCATTTTTGACAATATCACCCCTATAAACCTTCCGATACCGGGCCAGCACAGCTGTACCGGTCACATGATACCAAGAGAGCAACTTATCAATCTCTTCGACTCGGCCATAGTAGGCATAGGTGAGAGGGGCCATTAAAAAGCCGGTATAGGCATAGGCATGGAAGGTTGGTACAGTGAGGGAGAAGACGGTAGAAGAAGGGTTAGAAGGAGAGGGAATTTGGTACGCAAGCCACAAGGTGGGAAATTAAGATTTGGTACGTAAATGACTCGAATATTACATGAATTCAGGAGGAAGAAAACTGACTGGAAGGTTTGTGTTTATTGACCAAAGCCTTCTTCAAACCAACTGCCGAAAGACCACCAACGGACGCAGCAAAAAAAATAGAGCTGTTAAAAAAAAGTGAAAGTGAAACGCAAAAAATGATCCAGATCCGTTCTCAAATGGATTGCGCAAAAACACAGCCGCTTCCGTTCTCAACGGATATGATTTCGTATAAACATAAAAACAGGCGCGTCCGTTCTCAAAGGAAATGGTTCCGTTCTGAACGGATTTTGCATAAACGCAAAAAATGACATGTCCGTTCTCAAACGGACCATGCTGTCACGAAGTGAGCAAAGCAATAGGTGCCGTTGCTAGATCCGTTCTCAACGGATCAGCTAGACACCATATAAAAGTTTGATAGTTTAAATGATTTTGGAAGTCAGCTCATATATACAACTTGAGCTCTCAGATTAGCAAATAAGAAACGTGAGATTAAAATAGCTCCAAATTAAAGAACCGTCTGACATCAAAACTAGCTAATGAAAATTTTGTTCTTGCAATTCTTCATCTTTTAAGCTTGAATTCATGTCAATCTCAAATGTTGCTAGGTGCTTCAAAATAGAGATTTGAGAGTTGAACAACAAATCTTAGAAGCTAATGAAATTGTTTTGAAGATCCATCATCGATCTGTATATAGTTTTAACAATTCACAACATCTATTGTTTAAATTAAGCTTTGTTTGAAATATTAGAAATGAAAAAAATATTTTTAAGAGTAATCACTAATTAACATTACTATTGAATTAGAAATTTAATTTGTAAAGCGTGCATTATGTGAGATTAAGCATGTCTTTTTCAATGGAACTTATAATTTTCAAATTTACTCAAGCATAGTGAAGTACAAAAGAAATTATGCAAGTTTATATTCAGTATATATATGTTTTATACAGGAAATACTTACATAATTAAGTAGTACATACACCACATATTGTGAGTTTGTCACTCCTACATCCTCACCAAATTAATATTTACATAAAATTCACAGAACAAAAAACGCTAGACTTGCCAGAATGAGATTATGACCAAACGAAGAACTACAGGCCCCGCAAGATTTGAGTTACTAGCTCGATACTCCACAGTGCAACCTGTGGTACTAGTCAACATACCAGCTGTACGATGGGATTGGATTGCTGCTGCCTTTTCAACTGGCGCAGGTACATAAAGAACAGCGGAAATGACTGGTACTTCAGGAAGACATGGATTCTTCCAACTTCGACTTAAAACCAAATAAAGACAGAGAACACCGGTGGATCGTCCATTTGTAAATCTTCAAAAACCTAGAGTTGTTGTACATACTAAGAGTTATCATAGTAATTATTAAAGTAGACACTGCTAAGATTTTTTTTAGAAAAGAAAAGGATTACCACAGGCTCAAGAAATCTCAGAATGTGCAAATCGGTCTTGGAAGATTGTTCCGCGAAACAGGTAATGGGGCAGCATCAAGGGTTTTGGCAGCTGTCAAAGGTTCAATTTCCCAGAGAGAGACCCAGTCCAACCTTGGGATGGCCAATGCCTCATGCCATTGCACCTATTTTCATTCAAAGAAAATAAAAACTAGCACATGGTTTAGATAATCCCTAAAAGGATTATGATAAATTTAGTAAATATACCTCATACAAATTTAAGTAACATTAGCACTAGGAAAAGCTTTAGAAAGAACGAGAGAAAAAAACATTTATAATACCTTCTGCCAGGAGACTAATCTCGTTCAACCTCAATACCAATAGAACAGTTATAATTCCTTCCTTCCAGATACTAGTTTACCTGTACTGCAAACTCTTCTGATGATGGCATATATAAATGTTTTTTAGTACAGTAAAATGTAATAAATTAGATGAATAACAGTTAAAAAAATTCGAAGGAAATAATAACCTCAGTTTGTAAAAAACCGAGAAGGGGGAAGCAGTATTAACTATTAACTGCATGACAAGCAGCTGCTAATACACCAGCATGCATGCATGGACTAGATATGGCAGATGACGGCATGTTTGATAATAGTCGCAGAACCTTACCTACTCTTAGTTCACCATCCTCGCCTCTGTCAATTAATCAACATGCAAAATATAAGCAAACAATGCTATAACAAAATCAAAATTAACAAATGAACAAGTAAATACCTCAAATGAATAAAGGCATCACCCTCTACCAATCTTTTTGAACTGACAAAGACAATTCAACCCGTCATAAGTAGATGCACTTTATGTTGACCTGAAGAAGTGTACGGGAAAAATTGTCAAAGCAACCAAGCTATCATTCTCAATTTCATATTACATAGTACAATATTATGACGGGAATACTTACTACAATGGAGATATTACACAATCAACTCTAGCCAAGTAGGGTTCTGAGAAGTATCCTGAGTTCAAAAAGAGGATTAAATATAATAATTTAACAGCAAAAGATTAATTAATAAATAAATTGACACACTAACCAGCAGTGGTAGGCATTCTTCACCATGTCACCAACCACCATGATGTCATCTTCTTCGTCAGTAAAAAAAACTTCCCAGGGTGTGGTTCCCTTGTCAGATATGCTTCCACTTTCAACACCAAACATCTCCTCCAGTTTTGTGTAAAGTTCTTCATATGTGGTTAACCTCATCAGATGCACTGCTCTCCCCACAGCTATTCCTTGCATCATAACCTGCACAGTAAATTTATTTTTTGTTAGTGCAATCACTTTACTTTACCCTTATGTTTTCCTAGCATTAATAAAAAAAAAACAATTTTTGTATAAGTGAACAGATAAGCTAACCTTGGTGCAGCTCCTGACATGGCGGCAAGGAGGTAACTCGGCCAGTGGAATTTGTTCACACAGCGTCAGCATTGATAGGTGCACAACCACTCGCCAACTCCATGAGATCCTGATCCCTCATCTAGGCTCGTCAGGATGGATGCAGTATCATGACATATTGCAGAATTACTGGCCCCACGAGGTCGCGTAACTAGCTCTATACCAAACAGTCTGCACCCTGCGTTCCTGGTTGAAGGGGTACAATTGTCTGCCTCAGCCTGTAACAAGAACCATACAAGTAAAAAAAGAAGAAGAAAGTGAAGGGGTACAATTGAAAAAGTGAAAATTAAGGTAACGACACTTGCCTGAAGAACAACATTGGTGACCCGACATAACAGCATAGAAAGCAGATTAAAAGCGGGCATCTGCTGGTGATCAAGCCGTTGGTTCATTGATGCTTCAAGCTACAGAGGACAGAAAACATAGTTTTACAAAATTCTAATAGAAGTCCTTTATAACTGATAATTTGTCTTAAGAAAGAGGAATACCTGTTCCATATGGCCCTGGGCGAAGGAATAGACACGCTCGCCTGGAACAGGAAGATGGACAAGCGGGCCAGCACAGGCATACCATAGCTCGTTGTAAAGCTGATCAACTACATAAAAGAAAAAAAAAAATTAAGTGGAATTGATTACTATTATTAGGTGCTACAGTAAAATCAGCAAGGGAAAATCACCTCACTTGATTTTTGTTGGGACACTAATGATGAAGCCAACAATAAAACTGGCAGTCAATTACCGTATCTTCATATGTATATATAATTATGAAATATAATTCCATCTCCCTCTCTCTACTTCTCTCTTGCTTTTGTTTATTTTATTATTTTATTTTAATTGTATTGAAGGGATATTAAGTCAGAATAGAAGTCTAAGCTATCAGAAGATTCATCAAATGTGTAGTCTAAAAAGGGGTAACAGAATAAGAATATGGGATATGTCTTTAATATATATATACATGACTAAAGAATGATTCAACCATCAAGCCATGCTAACCATTTTGAGAAGCAAAATCTTAAGAAAATAACTCTTTGGAAATTTTCTTTTCTTTCTAAAGCAAAAAGCTTGTGCCAGCTTTTCACAAGTTTCAACCAAACTATGATATTCTAATTAACACAAGTCACAAGTACCAACAAACGAAAAACACAGATAGCAGACAAGTTTTCCTCGGTCATACTTTACAAATATAGCCCTGAAATTTGAAGTTTAAAGTTATACCAAAAAAGTACAATTTTATTCTTTGAAAGTTTAAAAGTTATATCAACATAGCCCTAAAATTTATTTATCACCACCAATAATTAGATGGTGATCCGAATCAGCACATGCATATGTATGTAAAAAAGTTAATTTTAAAATTCAATAAAATTGTATGCATTGAATTATATTCATATTTAGTATTATTTGGTTTGTTTGTGTAACTTCATCCGGAAATATGCCAGGCGGCACCGGGCTGTACGAATTTTTTCCAAGTTCCAAATATACCCTTATATCCTAATCGTTCAATCGAAAAGCTAAAAGATCTGCATCGTCATTGTCCAATCACCGATTGTCAGTTTTGTCAAATTACCAAAAACCAGTAACCCTAAAAGTCGACTATATATTTAAACGCACCCCCTTCTCCCCTTGCGCCTCCACTCTAGCAGCAATTGCAAGGTTGCAATTATCTGGTTCTCTCTCTCTCTCCCTGTTCACCACTTTAAATTGCCTTCCTCTCTACATCTCTCTCTGCTCTCTCAGGATACCATCGTGTTGTAAAGCTCTGTGTGTCTGTTGTTGTTGTTGGTGGTGGTGGGGGGAGGGGGGGAGAGTTGGGGTTGGTTCACTATCCCAGCACTCGTCCCCTCAGATCATTGTGAATTTTATACTAAACCAAGCAAGATAAGAGAAGAGAGAAGACGGTAATATCCCTCCTAACTTCATAAGGTTAGTCCTATGAAATCTCATCTCATTTTCATCCTTTTCAAATTCTCATTGATTTTAATCAAACAAAATTAGTAATATAGACTATACTAATTAGGCAAAATGCAAGAAGTTCGTTGAGAAAAAATTAGAGCTGATATATACAATAATATCTAAAATCCTTTTCCTTTCAAATTTCACAATAATTATCTATCAGTGTCACATAAATTCTTATTGCTATTTTATCTTTGCTATATATGAATTTTTTAGGTTACGAATTTCTCAGATTTGAACCCCATCAACAGATCGAATTCAATTTCTAAGGAGTTTGCAGGGAACGAATCATAAAGCAGCCTTAAAAAAGTCTTTGAGCAATTGTTTTTACTTTATTACATCCAAGGTTTGTTTGCTTCACAGTTTTTTTTTTTTTCATTTTCTGTTTGAGTTGGATATTTGTCAATTCATTAACAATTTAATTCGCTTCCCGATATTTCAGGGAAACAATTCATTTCCATGAAGTCAAATAGGAAAGGGACATAGAACTCACAGAACTAACGAGAGGTAAATTTAAAATTTGTTTTTCATCTAAAATTGCTAAAAATTCTTTTTAATCAATAACTTCTTTTTTTTCCTACATGAGGTTTAAACTTCTATCCACGCCCTTCCCTCTTTCTCTCTTGTAAATGGTTTGAGTGACAATGGAGGTTAAGTTAAACCTACGATAATACTCGTCTCTGCCATACACTTGGCTCGTTCCATTCCAATTCCACAACAGCCTACGCTACTGAAAGAGTTTATTGTTTTGTAGGATTTGAGTACCAATCAGAGATTCTAAAGAGAGAAAAGAACTCACCAGACAAGGACGTAGTCTCAGATTTTGGTACCGTACGCTCTTCATCACTACACCGCCCCCATGGAGGATCTGGATTTGGACCCCAAGCGGCAAGGTTCATGATTGCTCCAGCTCGGCACTCCATGCGACTGTCCCAGATGGAGATGATGAAGAGTAAAATTTAAATTGGAATGAGACGGAGGCGGGAGAAGAATTAGGTCAACGACAGAAAGACCGGAGGCGGAGACAAAGAGCTGCGAAGAAAATGGGCCTTAAAATGAAATGGGCTTAAAGGCCCAACCTTAGTTTCAAAAAAAAAAAAAAAAAAACTCTTAGCTCGTATCGTATTATGCATCGTGTATATTTTTGTTAGCTTTATGCAATTTTTTATTCGCCCTGAAGAAATCATCTTTATGTAATTGTTATAGCTACTTGTCCTCTTTGGATATTATACTAAATAGCAGTTTTTTTTATTATATATTCAGGAATTTTATTTTTTAAATGTTTGTTTGAATGTTTTTGGTAAAATTCTATATATAAAAAAAAAACAGACGTTAAATTATTGCATTAAACGCGGTCCCAGTAAAAACCAATGAATTTTGCTAGCAGGGAGCGTTCTTGTTGGTATGCGCAACTGGAGAGTGAAATACAGAGAATTTAGTTTGGAAAGTTTATGGAGCAAAGTTGTCCAAATTTTTGTTGAAGAATAAAATAGATATGGTTTTAATTATTTGAGGCAGAGCGCCAAAAAAAATACAATGTACGAGTACGATCCTTTATATATTCATTAAGGACTACTGCATTTGATCGTAAAATTATTCTATGTACATAGAAAGTAATCATGAAAGAGTGTGTCGGAGCCACTGTATGGTCTGTATCCAATTCCTATTGGACGTTATATGACTTGTCCGTGAGGAAAAAGATGTTGCTAACATACACAAAAGGACAAAAAATTATAACACAATAATTTAGTTATTATCTGACCCATGAACCATATTTCCTATTTTGTAAATCTCTGCAGATTTTATGTGTGACAACACGTGTTGCCTCTTCATTTTTAATTGGTTTATGTTTGTTCTGGACCCGTTGTAGCTTACATGTTGTATAATAATGCTTTAGATTAATTTATTTTAAAAAAAACTTTTGTAATTCTAGTTTGGAAAGTTTATGGAGTAAAGTTGTCCAAATTTTTTTTGTAGAATTTAAAATAGATACGGATTTAATTATTTAAGGTAGAGCAGTGAAAAAAATACAATATACGAGTACTATCCATTATATTCATTAAGGGACTACTGCATATAATCATAAAATTATACTATGTACATTATAAAGCAATTATAAGAAAGCGTGTCACAGTCGCTGTATCCAATTCTTATTGGCTTTTATGTGACTCATCCGTGATGAAAAAGATGTTGCTAACCTACAGAAAAGGACAGAAATTTATAACAAAATAATTTATTTATTAACCGACACATGGACCATATTTCCCTATATTGTAAGTCTCTGCGGATTTTATGTGTGACAACATGTGTTGCCTCTTCGTTTTTAATCGGTTTCTGTTTGTTTTGGACTTGTTGTAGCTTAGCTGTTGCATAATAATGATTTAGATTATTTTTTTTTAAAAAAAAGCTTTTGTAATATTATACAGAATCATTAAAATTGAAACATATTTGAGTGGAACACCATGAATTCTAGGTTGGAAAGTTTATGGAGTAAAGTTGTCCAAATTTTTATTGTAGAATTTAAATAGATACGTATTTAATTATTTAAGGCAGAGTTGTGAAAAAAAAAATACAATGTACGAGTACTATCCTTATATTCGTTAAGGAACTACTGCATTTTTTTTTTTTTGATAAATGGAACTACTGTATTTAATCGTAAAATTATACTATGTACATTATAAAGCAATTATAAGAAAGCGCGTCACAGACATTGTATCGAATTCTTATTGGCTACGTGACTCATCCGTGAGGAAAAAGATGTTGCTAACCTACACAAAAGGACAGAAATTTATAACAAAATAATTTATTTATTATCCGACACATGGACCATATTTTCCTATATTGTAAGTCTCTGCGGATTTTATGAGTGACAACATGTGTTACCTCTTTGTTTTTAATCGGTTTATGTTTGTTATGGACCTGTTGTAGCTTACCCATGGTATGTGTAGTAATGCTTTAGATTATTTTATTTTTTTTTAATAAAGATTTTGTAAATAATACAGAGACATTAAAATTGATACATATTTGAACGAAATACCAGAGAATTCTAGTTTGGAAAGTTTATAGAGTAAAGTTGTCGAAATTTTTGTTGTAGAATTTAAAATAGATACGGGTTTAATTCTTTAAGGCAGAGCACTGAAAAACATACAATGTACGAGTACGATCCATTATATTCATTAAGGACTATACATTTAATCATAAAATTATTCTATATACATTATAAAGCAATTATGAGAAAGCACGTCAGAGACACTGTGTCTAATTCTTATTGGGTTTTTATGTGACTCATCCGTGAGAAAAATATGTTGCTAACCTACACAAAAGAACATAAATTTATTTATTATCCAACCCATGGACCATATTTTCCTATTTTGTAAGTCTTTGTGAATTTTATGTGTGACAACACGTGTAGCCTCTTCATTTTTAATCAGTTTCTATTTGTTCTGGGCCCGTTGTAGCTTACCCGTGGTATAATAATGATTTAGAGTATTTTAAAAAAAAGGTTTTTGTAATGTTTATACAGAATCACTAAAATTGAGACATAATTTAATGAAATAGCAGAGAATTCTAGTTTGGCAAGTTTATGGAGTAAAGTTGTCCAAAATTTTGTTGTAGAATTTAAAATAGATACGAATTTAGTTATTTAAGGCAGAGCACTAAAAAAAAATACAATGTACGAGTACGATCCATTATATTCACTAGCGCTAATCTCGCGCGATTCATTCGTATACGAATATGTTATTAAATGTTTGCGCGATTTATTTTACGCTATATAAAAAAATGCTATAAAAATTGAGAATACTATTCAAATATTATATGAAAACTGCCATAGAAAATTCTTAATACTATTTTTGTTACAAAAGATCACACGCTACATAAAATCTGAGTACTGTGCTTACTACAGTTCTCCCACACCGAACTCACGCATGCCGATCTTTATATATTTATAATTATAAGGGACTACTGCATTTAATCTTAAAATTATTCAATGTACATTATAAAGAAATTACGAGACAGCACGTCAGAGCCACTGTATCCAATTCTTATTGGCTTTTATGTGACTCATTCGTGAGGAAAAGGTTGTTGCTAACCTACACAAAACGACAGAAATTTATAACAAAATAATTTATTTATTATCCGACCCCTGGACCATATTTACCTATTTTGTATGTCTCTGTGTATTTTATGTGTGAAACACGTATTGCCTCTTCATTTTTAATCAGTTTCAGCTTATGAATGTTGCACAACAGAGCGAGAAACACAGAAAATCACCAATGTGCATTGTAGCTTACCGTTACATAATAATGCTTTAGATTAATCCTTTTTTTTAAAAAAAATTGTAATATTATACAGAATAATCTATATATAAGATCTTTATACCGTTGAGAATAAGTTTGTGATCTTAAAAATTCAAAAAAGATTAGATTATACATGTCAATTACGTACATAATGTGCCGAAAATGAGAGTTCTGGACAGAATGGGAGTATTTTTTAAGCGATTGTGCATTACTTTTAAGTCATTTGATCACCATAATCTATATTTAAGCTCTTATACAGTGGAGAATAAATTTATGATCATAAAAATTCAAAAAGATTGGATTAAACATGTCAGTTACGCACATAAAATGCAGAAAATGAGTGTTCTGGGCTGAATCAGAGCATTTCTAGCGATTGTGCATTAATTTAAGTCATTTGATCATCATAATCTATATTTAAGTTCTTTATACCGTGGAGAATAAGTTTATGATCATAAAATTCAAGAGGATTGGATTATACATGTCAATTACGTACATAAAGTGCAGAAAATGAGCGTTCTGGGCAGAATCAGATCATTTCAAGCGATTATGCATTTATTTTAAGTCATTTTATCGCAATAATCTATATTTAATCTCTTTATACTGTGGAGAATAATGTTATGATCTTACAAATTCAAAAGGATTGGATAATACATGTTAATTACGCACATAAAGTATCGAAAATGAGATTTCACGACAGAATTGGAGCATTTATAGCGATTTTATTATACATGTCAATTACTATCATAAAGTGTAGAAAATGAGCGTTCTGGGCAAAATTGTACATTTCAAGCGATTGTGCATTCATTTTAAGTAATTGGATTCACAGTAATCTATATTTAACCTCCTTATGAAGTGGAGAATAAGTTTATAATTTTAAAAATTCAGAAGGATTGGATTAAACATGTCAATTGCACACATAAAGTGCAGAAAATGAGAGTTCTAGGCAGAATCGGATCTTTCAGGCGATTGGGCATTCATTTTAAGTAATTTAAACAGAATAATCTATATTTAAGCTCTTTATACTGTGGAGAATAAACATGTGATCTTAAAAATTCAAGAGGATTGGATTATACTTGTAAATTACGCACATAAATTGCAGAAAATGAGCGTCCTGGGTAGAATAGGAGAATTTCAAATGATTGTGCAGCATTTTAAATCATTTGATCACAATAATCTATATTTAAGTTCTTTAGATAGTGGAGAATAAGCATATGATCTTAAAAATTCAAAAGGAATGGATTATACAAGTCAATTACGCTCAAAAAGTTCGGAAAATGAGCGTTTTAGGCAGAGTCGGAGCATTTCAAGCAATTGTGCATTCATTTTAAGTCATTTGATTACAATAAACTTTATTTAAGCTCTTTATACAGTGGAGAATAATTTGTGATCTTAAAAATTCAAGAGGATTGGATTATAGTATATAGTTGTAAATTATGCACAGAAATTGCAGAAAATAAGCGTTTTGGACAGAATAGGAACATTTCAAACGATTGTACAGTCATTTTAAATCATTTGATCACAATAATCCATATTTAAGCTATTTATTCAGTAGAGAATAAGTTTATGATCTTAAAAATTCAAAAGGATTTCATTATACATGTCAAATACTTTCATAAAGTGCAGAAAATGAGCATTCTGGGCAGAATTGGAGCATTTCAAGCGATTGCATTCATTTAAGTAATTTGATCACAATAATCTATACTTAAGCTCTTTATGAAGTGGATAATAAGTTTATAATATTAAAAATTCAAAAGGAATGGATTTAAAAAGTCAATTATTCACATAAAGTTTAGAAAATAAGAGTTCTGGGCAGAATCAGAGTATTTCAATCGATTCATTTATTTTAAGTCATTTATTTAATCACCATAATCTATATTTTAGCTCTTTATACAGTGGAAAATAAATTTATGATCTTAAAAATTCAAGAATATTGGATTATACATGTTAGTTACGCACATAAAATGCACAAAATGAGTTTTCTGGAATGAATCGGAGCATTTCAAGCGATTGTCCATTCATTTTAAGAAATTTGATCACAATAATCTATATTTAAGCTCTTTATACAGTGGATAATAAGTTTAGGATCTTAAAAATTCAAAAGGATTTGATTATACATATCAATTACGCACTTAAAGTGCAGAAAATTAGAGTTCTGGGCGGAATTACAGCATTTCAAGCGATTGTGCATTCATTTTAAGTAATCTGATCACAATAATCTATACTTAAGCTCTTTGTACAGTGGAGAATAAATTTATGATCTAAAAAATATAAAAAGATTGGAATATACATGTCAGTTACGCACATGAAATGCAGAAAATGAGTGTTCTGGGCTGAATCGTTGCATTTCAAGTGATTGTGCATATATTTTAAGTAATTTGATCAAAATAATCTATGTTTAAACTCTTCATATAGTGCATAATAAATTTATGATCTTAAAAATTCAAGAAGATTGGATTATACATGTCAATTACTCACATAAAGTGTAGAAAATGAGTTTTCTTGTCTGAATTGAAGCATTTCAAGCGATTTTGAATTTATTTTAAGTCATTTGAATACCATAAATCTATATTTAGGCTCTTTATACAGTGGAGAATAAGTTTAGGATCTTAAAAATTCAGTAGGATTTGATTATACATGTCAATTACGCTCATAAAGTGCACAAAATGAGCGTTCTGGGCCGAATTGGAGCATTTCAAACGATTTTGAATTCATTTTTAATAATTTAATCACAATAATTTATATTTAAGATATTTATACAGTGGAGAACAAGTTTATGATTTTACAAATTCAAAAAGATTAGATAATACATGTTAATTACGCACATAAATTGCAGAAATGAGAGTTTTTGGCAGAATTGGAGCATTTATAGTAATTGTGCATTAATATTAAGATATTTGATCATCATAATCTATATTTAAGCTCTTTATGCAGTGGAGAATAAGTATATGATCTTAAAAATTCAAGTGGATTGAATTACACAGGTCAATTACGCACATAAAGTGCAGAAAGCTGAGCGTTCTGGGCAGAACTTGTGCATTTCAAGCGTTTGTGCATTCAGTCTAAGTAATTTGATCACAATATTCTTTATTTTAGCTCTTTACACAGTGGAGAATAAGTTTAAGATCATAAAAAATCAAGAGGATTGAATTATACTTGTAAATTATGCGCATAAAGTGCAGACAATGTGCGATCTGGGCAGAATTGGAGAATTTAATGCGATTGTGCATTTATTTTAAGTTATTTTATCACAATAATCTATATTTAATCTCTTAGAAAGTGCAGAATAAGTTTATGATCTTAAACATTCGCGAGAATTGGATTATACATGTTAATTACTCTCATAAAGTGCAGAAAATGAGCATTCTGGTCAGAATCGGAGCATTTCAAGCGATTATGCAGTCATTTTAAATCATTTGATCACAATAATCCATATTTAAGCTCATTATACAGTGGAATAAGTTTAAGATCTTAAAAATTCAAAAGGATTTGATTATACAAGTCAATTATGCACATAAAGTTTAGAAAATGAGAGTTCTGGGCAGAATCAGAGCATTTCAAGCGATTTTGCATTCATTTAAGTAATCTGATCACAATAATCTATATTTAAGCTCTTTATACAGTGGAGAATAAATTTATGACCTTAAACATTCAAAAAGGTTGGATTATACATGTCAGTTACGCATATAAAATGCAGAAAATGAGTGTTATGGGCAGAACAGAGCATTTCAAGCGATTGTGAATTTATTTTAAGTCATTTAATCACCATAATCTATATTTGAGCTCTTTATACAGTGAATAATAAATTTATGATCTTAAACATTGAAAAAGATTGGATTATACTTGTCAGTGACGCACATAAAATGCACAAAAAGAGTTTTCTGGGCTGAACTTGAGTATTTGAAGCGATTATGCATTTATTTTAAGTAATTTGATCACCATAATCTATATTTATGCTCTTTATATAGTGAGAATAAATTTATGATCTTAAAAATTCAAGATGATTGGATTATACATGTCAGTTACACACATAAAATGCAGAAAATGAGTGTTCTGGGCTGAATCGGTGCATTTCAAGCGATTGTGAATTCATTTTAAGTCATTTGATCACAAGAATCTATATTTAAGCCTTTTATACAGTGGTGAATAAGTTTAGGGTCTTAAAAATTCAAAAGGATTTGATTATACTTGTCAATTACGCAAATAAAATGCAGAAAATGAGCTTTCTGGGCAGAATTGGAGCATTTCAAGCAATTATGCTTTCATTTTAAGTCATTTCATCACAATAATCTATATTTAAGCTCTTTAAACTGTGGAGAATAAATTTATGATCTTACAAATTCAAAAGGATTGGATAATACATGTTAGTTACATACATAAAGTGCCGAAAATGAGATGTCATGGCAGAGAATTGGAGCATTTCTAGCGATTTTGCATTAATTTAAAGTCATTCAATCACCACAATTTATATTTAATCTCTTTATACTGTGCATAATAATTTTAGGATCTTAAAATTTCAAGTGGATTGGATTATACATGTAAATTACGCACATAAATTGCAGAAAATGAGATTTCTTGGCAGCATTTGATCGCCATAATCAAATTTTAAGCTCTTTATACAGTGGAGAATAAGTTTATGATCTTAAAAATTCAAGAGGATTGAATTATATATGTCATTTACGCACATGCAGGGCAGAAAATGGTTCTGGGCTGAATCGGTGCATTTCAAGCGATTGTGCATTCAATTTAAGACATTTGATCATAATAAGCTATATTTATTCTCTTTATACAGTGGAGAATAAGTTTATGATCTTACAAATTAAGGAGGATTGGATTATACATGTCAATTACGCACATAAAGTGCAGAAATCGATAGTTCTGGGCATTATTGGAGCATTTCAAAGTATTGTGCATTAATTTTAAGTCATTCGATCACAATAATCTATATTTAAGCTCTTTATACAGTGGAGAATAAGTTTATGTTCTTACTAATTCAAAATGATTGGATTTTACTTGTAAATTACGCACATAAAGTGCAGAAAATGAGAGTTCTGGGCAGAACCGGAGCATTTCAAGCGCATATGCATTTATTTTAAATTATTTGATCACTAAAATGAGAGTTCTGGGCAGAACCGGAGCATTTCAAGCGCATATGCATTTATTTTAAATTATTTGATCACTATAATCTATATTTTAGGATCTAAAAAAATTCAAGAAGATTGGATTATACATGTCAGTTACGCACATAAAGTGCAGAAAATGATTTTCTGGGCTGAATTGGAGCATTACAAGCGATTGTGCATTCATTTTAAGTTCTTTAATCACAATAATATATATTTAAGCTCTATATACAGTGGAGAATAAGTTTAGGATTTCAAAAAATCAAGAGGATTGGATTATATATGTCATTTACGCACATAAAGTGCAGAAAATGAGTGTTCTAGGCCGAATCGGAGCATTTGAATCGATTGTGCAGTCATTTTAAATCATTTGATCACAGTAGTTCATATTTAAACTCTTTATTCAGTGAAAAATAAGTTTATGATCTTAAAATTCATAAGTATTGGATAATATGTTTCATTTACGCACATAGTGTGCAGAAAATGAGCATTTTGGGCAGAATCGGAGCATTTCAAGCGTTTGTGCTGTCATTTTAAATCATTTGATCACTGTAATCCGTATTTAAGCTTTTTATATAGTGGAGAATAAGTTTATGATCTTAAAAATTCAAAAGGATTTGATTATACATGTCAATTACTTTCATAAAGTGCAGAAAATAAGCGTTATGGGCAGAATCTGAGTATTTCAATCGATTGTGCATTCATTTTAAGTAATTTGAACACAATAATCTATAGTTAAGCTCTTTATCAAGTGGTTAAGTTTATAATCTTAAAAATTCAAAAGGATTGGATTAAACAAGTCAATTATGCACATAAAGTACAGAAAATGAGAGTGTTGTGCAGAATTGGAGCATTTGAAGCTAATGTGCATTCATTTTTAAGTTATTTGATCACAATAATCTATATTTATGCTGTTTATACAGTTTAGAATAAGTTTACTATTTTAAAAATTTAAGAGGATTAGACTATACAAGTCAATTACGCTCATAAAGTGCAGGAATTTTTCATTCTGGGCTTAATTGGAGCTTTCAAGCGGTTGTGCATTCAGTTTAAGTAAGTTGATCACAATAATCTAAATTTAAGCTCTTTATATAGATGATAATAAGTTTATGATCTTCAAAATTCAAAAACATAATACATGTCATTTACGCACATAAAGTGCAGAAAATGAGCGTTCTGGGCCAAATCGGAACATTTGAAGCGATTGTGGAGTTATTTTAAATCATTTGATCACAATAATCCATATTTAAGCTCTTTATTGAGTGGAAAATAAGTATATGATCTTAAAAATTCAAAAGGATTTGATTATACATGTCAATTACTGTTATAAAGTGCAGAAAATGAGCGTTCTGGGCATAATTGGAGAATTTCAAGCGATTGTGCAGTTATTTTAAATCATTTGATCACAAAAATCCATATTTAAGCTCTTTATTCGGTGGAAAATAAGTATACGATCTTAAAAATTCAAAAGGATTTGTTTATACATGTCAATTACTGCTATAAAGTGCAGAAAATGAGTGTTCTGCGCATAATTGGAGCATTTCAAGCGATTGTGCATTCATTTTAAATCATTTGATCACTATAATCCATATTTAAGCTCTTTATTCAGTGGAAAATAAGTATATGATCTTAAAAATTCAAAAAGATTAAATTAAACATGTCAATTACGCACATAAAGCGCAGAAAATGAGAGTTCTGGGCAGAATTCGAGCATTTCAAGCAATTGTGCATTCATTTTTTAAGTCATTTAATCACAATAATCTATATTTAAACTGTTTATACGGTGGAGAAAAAATTTATGATCTTAAAAATTCAAGAGGATTGGGTTATACATGTCAATTACACTCATGAAGTGCAGAAAATGAGCGTTCTGGACAGAATGGGAGCATTTCAAGCGATTGTGCATTCATTTTAAGTAATTTGAACACAATAATCTATAGTTAAGGCCTTTATGAAGTGGAGAATAAGTTTATAATCTTGAAAATTCAAAAGGATAGGATTAAACATGTCAATTATGCACATAAAGTGCAGAAAATGAGAGTTCTGTGCAGAATTGGAGCATTTTAAGATATTGTACATTCATTTTAAGTTCTTTGATCACAATAATCTATATTTAAGCTGTTTATACAGTGTAGAATAAGTTTATGATCTTAACAATTCAAGAGGATTGGATTATACATGTCAATTACGGTCATCAATTGCAGAAAATGAGCATTCTAGGCATAATAGGAGCATTTCAAGCGGTTGTGTATCGATCACAATAATTTATATTTAAGCTCTTTATATAGCGGAGGATATGTTTATGATCTTAAAAATTCAAACGCGTTTGATAATGCATGTCATTTACACACATAAAGTGCAGGAAATGAGCGTTCTGGGCCGAATCGGAGCATTTGAAGTGATTGTGCAGTAATTTTAAATCCTTTGATCACAATAATCCATATTCAGGCTTTTATACAGTGGGGAATAAGTTTATGATCTTCAAAATTCAAAATCATTCGAATACATGTCATTTACGCATATAAAGTGCAGAAAATAAGCGTTCCGGGCAGAATCGGAGCATTTCAAGTGTTTCTGCTGTCATTTTAAATTATTTCATCAAAGTAATCCATATTTAAGCTTTCTATACAGTGGAGAATAAGTTTATGATCTTAAAACTTAAAACGGATTTGATTATACATGTCAATTACTCTCATAAAATGCAGAAAATGAGTGTTCTGGGAAGAATGGAAGCATTTCAAGTGATTGTGCATTCATTTTAAGTAATTTGATAACAATAATCTATATTTAATCTCTTTATACAGTGGATAATAAGTTTATGATCTTAGAAATTCAAGATAATTGATCATACATGTCAATTACGCACATAAATTGCAGAACATGAGAGTTCTTGGCAGAAATAGAGCATTTCAAGCGATTGTGCATTCATTTGAAGTAATTTGATCACAATAATCTATATTTAAGCTCTTTATACCATGGAGAATAAATTTATGATATTAAAAATTCAAGAAGATTGGATTATATAGATCAGTTACGCACATAAAATGCAGAAAATGAGTGTTCTGGGATGAACCGGAGCATTTGAAGCGATTGAGCATTTATTTTAAGTTATTTGATCACCATAATCTGTATTTAAGCTCTTTATACACATGAGAATAAATTTACGATATTAAAAATTCAAGAAGAGTGGATTATACATGTCAGTTATGCACATAAAATGCAGAAAATGTTTTTTTTTGGCAGAATAGTAGCATTACAAGTGATTGTGCATTCATTTAAGTTATTTGATAATAATAATCTATATTTAAGCTCTTTATACAGTATTTAAGCTCTTTATACAGTAGAGAATAAATTTAGGATCTTAAAAATTCAAAAGGATTTGATTATACATGTCAACTACGCTCATAAATTGCAGAAAATGAGTGTGCTGGGCCGAAGTGGAGCATTTCAATAATCTATATTTAAGCTCTTTATACAGTGGAAAATAAGTTTATGATCTTAAAAATTCTAGATGATTGGATTATACATGTCAGTTACGCACATAAAGTGCAGAAACTGAACGTTCTGGGCAGAATCGGTGCATTTCAAGCGTTTGTGCATTCAGTTTAAGTAATTTGATCACAATAAACTATATTTAAGCTCTTTATACAGTGGCAAATAAGTTTGTGATCTTCCAAATTCAAAAGGATTTGATTATACATGTTAATTACGCATATAAAGTACAGAAAATGAGTGTTCTGGGCTGAATGGGAGCATTTCAAGCGATTGTGCGTTCATTTTAATTCATTTCATCATAATAATCTATATTTTAGCTCTTTATACTGTGAATAATAAGTTATGATATTACAAATTCAAAGGATTGGATTATACATGTCCATTTAGCACATAATGTGCATAAAATAAGAGTTCTGGGCAGAATTGGAGCATTTCAAGCGGTTGTGGATTCAATTAAGTAATTTGATCGCAATAATCCATATTTAAGTCCTTTATAGAGTGGAGAAAAAGTTTATGATCTTAAAAATTCATGAGAATTGGATTATACTTGTAAATTACTTACAAAAACTGCAGAAAATGAGTGTTCTTGGCAGAATAGTAACATTTCAAGCGATTGTGCATTCATTTTATGTCATTTCATCACAATAATAATTATTTAAGCTCTTTATACAGTGGATAATAAGTTTTCGATCTTAGAAATTCAAAAGGATTGATCATAAATGTCAATTACGCATATAAAGTGCAGAAAATGAGAGTTCTGGGCAGAATTAGAGCATTTTTAAGTGATTGTGCATTCATTTGATATAATTTTTTCACAATAATCTGTATTTAATCTCTTTATACAGTGGAGAATAAATTTAGGATATTAAAAATTTAAAAGGATTTGATTATACATGTCAACTACGCTCATAAATTGCAGAAAATGAGTGTTCTGGGCCGAATTGGAGCATTTCAAACGATTGTGCATTCATTTTAAATCATTTAATCGCAATAATCTATATTTAAGCTCTTTATACAGTGGAAAATAAGCTTATGATCTTAAAAATTCTAGATGATTGGATTATACATGTCAGTTACGCACATAAAGTGCAAAAAATATGTGTTCTGGGATGAATCGGAGCATTTGAAGCGATTGAGCATTTATTTTAAGTTATTTGATCACCGTAATCTGTATTTAAGCTCTTTATACAGTGGAGAATAAGTCTTTGATGTTAAAAATTCAAAATAATCGGATTATACATGTCAATTACGCACATAAAGTGCAGAAAATGGGCATTCTTGGCAGAATGGGAGCATTTCAAGCGATCATGCATTCATTTTAAGTCATTTGATCACCATAATCTATATTTAAGTTCTTTTATACTGTCAAGAATAAGTTTATGATCTTTAAAATTAAAGAGGATTGGATTATACATGTCAATTACGCACATAAATTGCAGAAAATGAGCGTTCTGGGCAGAATCAGAGCATTTCTAGCGATTATTCATTCGTTTTAAGTTATTTGATCATAATAATCTATATTTAAGCTCTTTATACAGTGGAGAATAAGTTTGTGATCTTAAAAATTCAAAAGGATTGGATTATACATGTCAACTACGCACATAGAGTGCAGAAAATGAGCTTTCTGTGCAGAATCAAAGCATTTCAAGCGTTTGTGCATTCATTTTCAGTCATTTGGTCACAATAATTCATATTTGAGCTATTTATATAGCGGATAATAAGTTTGTGTTCTTAGAAATTCAAGATGATTGGATTATACATAGACCATATAAAGAACTTAAATATTGATTGTTGTAATGAAATGACCTAGAAATGCTCAATTGATGCCAAAAATAAGTTTATTTACAACTTATGTGCATTCTTTTTAAGTATTTTTCAATATTTTAGATAAGTAATATCTAAATTATATGTTTATATTGTACATCATATATAAGAATTCAAATACAGATTAGTGTATTCAAAATGACTTCGAATGAATTGAGAATCACTTTAAATGCTCAATCGAAGATCTAAATAAATTTTATTTGCAATTATATGCATATTTTTTTATATAAAATGCAAACATTTGAATCAGTAAGGTCTGAATTATAGTCTAGACCAAATAAATTGCTCAAATAAGGTTTGTTGTGACCAAATAACATTAAATGTGTCTAGAATCGCCTAAAATGCTCAATTTATGCTTAGAATAATATTTTTTTGCACTTGAATAACCCTATATTTTCAATATGTAAAATTCGAACTATATTCTAAACCATATAAAGAGCTTAAATATAAGTTATTGCGATCAAAATGACTTTGAATGAATCAAGAATCACTTGAAATGCTCAAACGATGCTCAGAATAAGTTTTATTTACAATTTATATGCGTACTTTTTATGTACAATGCAATAATTTGAATAAATAAGATATGAATTATATTTTAGGCTATATAAATAACTTAAATATGAATTATTGTGACCATATGACTTTGAATATAACCAAAATCGCCTAAAATACGCAATTGATGCTTAGAATAATCTTTATTTGTACTTTATATGTGTATTTTCTATAACTAATCTAATATTTTGAATAAGTAAGATCCGAATCATATTCTAGACCATATAATGAGCTTCAATATAAATTATTGTAATCAAATGACTTCGAATGAAATCAGAATTGCTACAAATGCTCAATGATGCCCAAAATAAGTTTATTTGCAACTTTTTTGCGTTCTTTTTAAGTATATTGTCATATTTTGAATAAGTTATATCTGAATCAGATTGTACACCATATAAAGAATTTAAATACAGATTAATGTGTTCAAATAATTTCGAATGAATTGAGAATCACTTGAAATGCTCAACCGATGCTAAAAATAAGTGTTTTTTTCTATTTATGTGCGTATTTTTTTTTATATACAATGCAATAATTTGAATTGATAAGATCTGAATTATATTCTAGATCACATAAATAGCTTAAATAAGGATTATTATGACCAAATGACTTCAAATATATCCAAAATCGCCTAAAATGCTCAATTTATGCTTAAAATAATCTTTATTTGCACTTTATCTACATATTTTCTATGAATAATCTAATATTTTGAATAAGTGTGATCCTAATTATTTTTTCGATCATACATAGAGCTTAAATGTAGATTATCGTAATCAAATAACTTCAAACAAATTGTTCAAATGACTTCAAATTAATTGAGAATCACTTGAAATGCTCAACCAATGGTCAAAATAAGTTTTATTTGCAATTTATATATGTAATTTTTATATATAATGCAATAATTTGAATCAATAAGATCTGAATTATATTCTAGACCATATAAATTTTCAAGTTCATTTGATACTTGATCAAGAAGCAAAAACATGAACGTATTAAACTTTATCTATTATATTTAACAAGATTCGTTCATTATTCAACCTCTTGATCTAGTATCCAAATGAACTTGAAAATTTATTAAAATTTGTATAGAAACACATCGTTCGTTAAATTGAACTAAATCAATGACTTGAATAATTGAATTTGATGTTTGAACTTTAATTTTTTCAAAGGTAATAATAAAGTGGGTTTGGAACATTTGGGTGCATACAAAAATGTGGGCATTGAACCCTCTCATATAAATATTGTGACTATTTCTAAGGGATGACAGCATCATATCATATCCCGAACTAATCTTTTGAAGTTCGTAATAATAGAAATTGATAGAGTTTATGATACTAATATTATATGTTGTTCATGCTTAATAATTTGTACTATTACGAAAATTCGCAGCCATGTGAATGATATAACTAAGCAAACGGATTAAGGTTTTCTCAGAATGGGCATATTATAAGATAAAAGGCAAAAAACAAACTAAATAATCATTTATCTCGAAAAAAGAGAACATGCTAAATAATCAAAAGGCAATCGTCGCACAACCTGGCAACCTGCATCTTATTTGATTTCGACACGTCTCTACTAGTTCCAAAAAGGTTGAACTCACGAAACGATTTTGACTTCAGTCTAGATAGCTGGGTGCAAGCGTGCAAGTGTGCAACCATGCAGTTGTAGAAGGCAGTAGATTGCTTCAATCTATTCAATATTGACGTACGATGGTGAAATATAACTCGAGCTTTTGCGTTTCCTTTTTTAAGTTTCATCCCAATAGTAACACCACCAGCAATCTAATGCTGGTTCACTTTCTGATTAAAATAATTTTGATACAGGATTTTATTTCATTATGATTTTTTTTATCAATGAATGAATTTTGTGTCATTCGATTAAAATTTTCATGTCATTAGACCCAATAAAATCCTGAGAAATTAATTTTAATGAAATGAAAAAAAAATCCCATATAAAAACCAGTTTGATCAAAACCTAAATAACTTGTTTATTATAAGGAGTCTTCATGACAGACGCAATTTGGTCAGATAACACAACAAAACCGAATATCCCAATTACTTCATTCAAAGAACTGCCCAAATTAACCAGAAAAGAAGTCCGGTACAACTGGTACAATCTAGCCTACCTCATTCTACGTTTCTTTGTTCGTGTAGGCAACACTTCAATTTTTAACACATTGTTTCTTCCTTAGTTTACCTTGCTACAACATTATGGGCCGTCTGTATTGAGCGTAATGGCAGAGTGTTCAGAAATAATACCAAGGATGCAAGTACAGTGGCGAATTGGGTGCTTCAGGAAGGATGTAGTTACTTAAAATATTGTTAGCTTTATTTTCTTTTTCTTTTTTTCTTTTTTCCAATTGACAGCCGCTGTCAATTTTTCTAAAAAAAAATTTTAACACATTGTTATCATGACTTTTATCTATTTCTACCGGCTCACATCATTTGCCAGTGGCAACATTTTGTAGTTCACAATGACACAATCCAATACACGTCTTAGCAAAACAGAATTTAATAATAAAAACTTAAAACGCATTCAACATAAATCAAGAGAAATACTCATCATAGGAACTTAATTTTTACATAAACACTCACATAACAACAAAATGTACCTAGCTTTTTGAAACTTCACTTTAATGCAACTACCAACAAAAAGTAAAGAAGTAGTGGCACCATATATCATGTCTCCTTACATGCCACTATTTTTTTTCTTTTCTCCCACTACTAAAATTACTAATAACATAAAAATAATTACGAAATAGGTCATCATGTCCCCTGCTTATCCTTGGCCTTTTAACTTCCCACCAAAAAAACAGAAAAAGAGCCTGAAGAGCTGAAATAATAGTTCCAATAAACCTAATATAAATTTAAAGAACATTAGCTAATGGAGAAGTTTTTGCAAGAAGATCAGAAGTTAATTTTTAATACCTCCTCTGAGGAGACTCATTGCCTTCAAACCTCATACCAATAGAAAAGCTATGATTCCGTCCTTCGAGGTCTTTGTTTACCTGTACTACAAACTCAGATGGACTAATCCTGAAAGATACAAAGGAGAAAAGGAAAGGGTTTTAAGTCCAGTAAATTCCAGTAAAGAACATTAGCATGAAAAGTCACTACTAAAAGGAGAACATTACCATCGCAACACTTTCTCAAAATGACTGAGCTTCACTACAAAGCAGAGTATTCTTCATTGTTTTCTCACACATTTGTAGATAAACAGACTTTTTTACACCAATTCCTTTTTGAGCATATCTAGAAACTTCATGATCATATCCATATTAGTTCTTCATCGCCTCATCTATCTCCAATTTGTTATTGAGCCTTCCTTGACGAGATGTCCCTGATGTTTCACCTGCTTCGTGACCCGACCACAACAATGTTGCAGGGCTGAGAATGATCATCTGGCGCAACTGCTGAAGGCTATGTGCAAAGAAGCATATGCGGCAATGACATGCAAAATTCATCACCTTCAAACCTCATTCTAAACCTCATACCAGTGGAGAAGTTATGATTCCTTCCTTCCAGGTACTTGTTTACCTGTACTACAAACTCAGATGGACTAATCCTGAAATTTTTAAAAAAAAGGGAGAAAAGAAAGTATTTTACGTCAAGGAAAATCTAATAAATATTGCAATAAATACAGTTGTAAAATTAGAAGGAAAATAAAACCTTGGCTTGTAGAAAACTAAGGGGGAACCAGTATTAACTGCATGACAAGCAGTTGCTAATACACCAGCAAGCATGCATTCACTAGATATGGCAGATGATGGCATGTTGCATAATTGCCTCATATGCCTTCACACGCATAGTCTTAGTTCGCCATCCTCGCCTCTGTCAGTTGAACCAACAGGCAAAATGTAAGCACGCATTGCTATTAACAAAAATCACAAATAATGAGGGACTGATGAACGTGTAGATGCCTTAAGAAATTAAGGAAAGCCACTATCATTTATAGAACTGTCTCTCAGGAAACTCAGTTATCGGTCAATGCACACATATTTGCAGAGTTAAAAACTGTTTGTTCCCTTATTGGTTTTACTTAAGAGTAACATAATCAATTAAGTACATATAGTACCTACACAATTTCTGGATATATCATGAAGATTCGGTGCCAGATTCTAATGATTGCCAAAAGAAAAAAGTCAACTTATGAATGAATATTTTTGCAACCAAAGAAAGAAGATGAAATGCCACTGAATAATAATATGTCAGATAAAATATGGCAATATCAAGAAAGGAACCAAGGAAAATGGACTAATACTTCGCAAATTCTATTTGCGGTAATTTCAGAGGGCCAGGATTTTTCTTGAGCAAGCCACCATCATTTAAAGTACCGTCTCTTAGGAAACTCAGTTATCAGGCAATGCACACAGATTTCCAGAGTAAAGAACTGTTTGTTTTATTATTCTTTTAACTTAAGAATAACATAATCATTAAGTACCTATAGAACCTAAACAATTTCTGGATATGTCATGAAGGTTCGGCCCCAGATTCTAATAGTTGCCAAAAGAAAACAGTCAACTTATGAATGAATGTTTTTGCAACCAAAGAAAAATGATGAAAATGCCACCGAATAGTAATATGTCAGACTAAATATGGCAATGTCAAGAAAGGAACCAAGGAAAATGGACTTAAACTTCGCAAATTCTATTTGCGGTAACTTCAGAGGGCCAGGTTTTTTCTTGAGCAAACCTTTATCATCTAACAACAACAGGGTTTGTCAACTTGGAAGGACAGAAACACAGCTAAAAAGAGTATAGGTACTAAAAGCTAAAACTTTGAAGAAAGTGGTGACATAGCTAAACACGACATTGGTGAAACACATAAGACAACCAGGGCAAAACTACTCCAATTCAAAAACTTAACAAACTTTCAGAAAAAAATTCAAATTTTCTATGACCAGATAGCATACTTCATACAGCAAATCCAACCACACAATATCAGTCAGTCAGTCAAAACTACTAGCGCTATAACCCAAAAATTTCCAAATGAAGGCAAATTTGACCTAAATTTATAATATATAAAAGAGTAAATTACAAGACTGGTCCTTAAATCATCACTCATTTGCCATTTTGGTTCTTAAAAAACTTTCAATAGTATCATCAAAGGTCAAAATATTAGATGGTGATCCATGTCAGCATTCATGCATGTAAAAATCATAGTGAGATGAATGTAAAAATATATTTCAATTTTTTATGATGAAACGGACATCAAAGCTAGTATGAATTTAATTGACCTGATCCCGTAGTTAATTATGTTAGTAAATATACTTTCCTTTGTTTGTGTGATTAAATCCACACTAACCCACAAATTGTGCAGTGGTAGATGAAAATATTGCTTTTTCAATGTATGTTAAAAGTAGGACCAACTTAGGTACAATTTTAAAATGATACGGATCAAGATACTTTTGAAACATTAAGGACCAGAATTGTAAAGGATTGATACTTTAATGACCATTGGTGTAATTTGTTCTATACTAAAAAAGCCATTATGCCAAACAGCACCGGCTTTACGAACTTTTGTCAAGTTCCAAATAATATCCTCGTATCCTATCGTCCAACTGAAAACCTAAAAGATCTGTAACATCATCTTCCCATCACTGGTTGTCATTTTTGTCATTTACCAAAAATATTTAACCCTAGCGATTGATTAAATTACATGAATGCGCCCCTGGTCCCCTTTGCGCCTCCACTCAACCAACAATAGGAAGGTTAATCTTCCTTCCTCTCTGTGTCTTTGTCTGCTTAGGATTCCCCGTAATGTTTTCTGATAAGAGCTGTGTGTGTGTGCTCTTAATAAATAACGAAGCAAGAGAAGAGGAGAGAGATGAACGTATTCCTAATTTCCTAAAGGTTAGATCCTATCAATTATCAAAACGTCTCTAATACATTTTTCATGCTTTTCGATCCTTATATTTCTTGCGTTACATGAAGGTGTCACCAATCACCTCCTACGAACACCTTTCCTGTTTCATTCCAAACCAGTTTCTAGGGTTTAGCTAGAGTGACAACAGAGGCATGTTTTGACAACAAATTCTCTCTGCTATACACTCCGTTCCAACCCAAGCAACAAAATTCAATTCTACATACGATAATCCTAAATCAACTCCACAACAATCTAATAAAAATAATAATCTATCAAAAAAAGCTTATTTCATGTACAATTCAGTTCCGATCAGAGAGAGAAATTGAAGGAGAAACTCACCTGACAGGCAAAGGTGTAGTCTCGGATTTTCGTACCATACAGTCTTCATCACCGACTCCCCACGGCGGGTCTGGATTTGGACCCAGCGCCGCGAGCTTCATCGATGCTCGAGCCCGGCAACTTCCACGCGATCTAGATCAGTATAAAGAAAGGGATAGGGTCAGAGATTGGAGAATTGGTTTTCTCGCCTCAAGAAGGCGGAGGCGGAGAATGCTAGGATTAGAGTTAGCCGTTAGGGTTAGGGATGCTGCTTTTTATATATTTTTCCGAATTTTAAATGACAGAATTACCCTTGTTTACATTTTTTTTAATCAAATTATTTAAAAAAATAAATTAATTTTATGTTAGCGCATGTGTTTTTTAAAAAAAAATGAATTTTCTATTTAGTTCCAAGTAGATATTCACTAAAGATGAGCGAAATAAATAAACAACAACGATGCAAAAATTTCATAAAAAAGGTATGCACAATAAAGCTAATAAAAATATTTAATTTTAATATATATTCAAGGAAAGAGGAAACTTCGAAATAGTATAAAATTATAGAGATTTTGTTTTTCTTTGATTATTATTATTTAGAGAGGTGTTATCGAAAAATGAAACTGACCAAAGTATCACCTGGAGATGACTGATGAGCCTTAAAAGGAAAAAAAAAAAATTGGGCTTACTGTTTACAGGCTTTACCTTAATTTTTAAGTACAATAGAAATAACAAGAAAACACCAGTAGTGACTAGTTTTTTGATTAATAGAATTGGAACCCCTTCTTGGGGTTCTTAGCTTCAAAAAAAAAAAAAAAAAAAAAAAAAAGAAATAACAAGAAAAAAAGGCGGTTAACCCACAAAACTAAAATTGGATAAACTTATGATTTCATAGCCCACTAAAATATTATATTGTTAGAGCAGCATGATTTTTAAACTTGAATGGTTTTGATATTATACAGGAGCATGAGCATTTTTTTTTTTTATTTAACACGCTTATAGAGGAATAAAAAAATATTAGCTACCAAGAGTGTTGAAGAATGAGAGATTGTTTTAGTTGCTGGATCAAAAGTATCTAATTTCAGATTATAAATTTATTGTGCAGATTTTGTCATTATCAACATCGCTTGAGATGGTTTGGACATGTCCAACGTAGACCCCTGGAGGCACCCGTGCGTAGCGGAATTCTCAACCGCTTTGAAAACACAAGGAGAGCTAGAGGTAGACCAAGATTGACATGGGAAGAAGCAGTAAAAAGGGACTTCAAATAATGGAACGTCTCCAAGGAGTTGGCGTTGGATAGGACCGCATGGAAGCTAGCAATTCACGTGCCGGAACCATGAGATGCGAATTTAGGGGTCAAGTGTTGTCTTAGATTTGTATGTTATAGTATTAGCTTACGGCTTAGGTGTAGGCCTCACTACTACTACTATTTATTATTATTATTATTATTATTATTATTATTATTATTATTATTACTACTACTACTACTACTACTACTACTTTATTTTTTTAATATATATTTTTTTACTATTATTAGCTCTACTTTTGACATATACTTCTTTTTTCGATGACTTGGTGACTTTGTTGGGTTTCTTTTCTAGCCTACCCCAACTTGTTTGGGACAAAAGGCTTAGTTGTTGTTGTTGTTGTAATAAATTTATCATATTTTTCTTTTCCTTTTCTAAATTTTGTATCAATTATGCAGGTTCTTATTTATAATCATTTTGGGTATTAGTAATTTTATTTTTTAAAATTATTACAATCATATTAATAATCATTTATTACAACACGTCTTTGTCTAACAATATCATTAAAACTAGTTATGAAATAAGCCCTTCAAAATTACTCAAATTGTTCAATCTTCAAAATCTATTAGTTTTTCAAATAGTAACAAAAAATTGTATTCGCTAAAAATCATTAAACATTAAAATTAAGAGGAGAAATTAAACTGACTAAAATTTTGAAAAGTGAAGTCAAGAAAATAACATCACTCACCTTAATGATTAAAACAAACTTTTTCTAATTAGCTATAGTTCATTGAACTCTCCATATAACAAAAATAATATCATCCCTTTATATCCACCTTACTGACATGACCATACAAAAACAAAATCAAATAGACGCAATTGCGAGTGAACTAAATATTGATTTTATAAACACTACAATGATTGAAATCTATCCAAAACTGTCTCATTGAATCTCAAACACTCATAATTGTAGATCCTAAGTATGGGAGCAAGGATTATTCTTGACTTTATTCTCAAAATATTCAAACACAAACATAATGTCAATGTATTATTCCATTAAACTGAAACACACACGTAATGTCAATGTATTATTCCATTAAACTGAATCTATCGGTTCAATATCATCCAATATCATACAACCATTTCTAATTTACCATACTGAGATCCATGAGTGCCTTTTCCACTAGTATTATTGCGATTTTAAAGAAAGCCCATGGAGCAACTTCCCAAATTGACCGGGAAAGGCATTCCCATAAAACGGGCTCTACCATCCTCATGCAATTTTCAGCAATAAAGATATTCAGCATGTGTTGTGTGTTGTTGACATGTTGTGATTCAGAAGAGGCATTTCACGTGCATTGTTTAGTGTCTTTTGCATGATATGGATGGAAAAGTGATGGGTTCATTGAACGGAGTAATTAGAAAGGGTTTGGTCAACGGATAAAAGAGACCGGTTTTGAGAATTGTGGGGTCTTGTGGTGGCTTAAGGCAGAGACAGGAAAGGGATAATTAGGTTGTGACATTGGAGTAGAAATTTCGGTGGGCTTCCCTGTTTACAATCACTTTACTAGCTGACGCAGTGACGCTCCCTTTTCTGTTGACGTTGAACTCTTTATCTCACGTTGGTTTTGGATTATTGATTTAGATTTTAGAATCAAGTCCAAGGGGTGAGGTTGATGGGGGTACATGATGGTGGGTCAATCACCAAAATTTCTGCGCAGTCAAAGTGTACAAGGATTATGCAACTTGGCAACATAGACGTTTTATCTAAACAGACTAACAACAGAGAGAAGCAAGAAACCAGCTATGACCAAATTCGCAGTGTCCTTGTTGATGACACAACATGCGTCTGTTTTGGTGCATTTCTGTTTTGACACGTCTCTGACCAAATTCTGACAAGGTCTTAATAATTAACACATAAGAAAGGATTCTGAGTTCAAAAAATACAGCTGGGTGCGAACTGCAGCTCAAGGAAACACTGAACGCTGTTTAAAAAATGCTCAAAATCTCCTGTGCATATACAATAGTGAAATCTAGCTCAATAATTTTTCGTGCTTGTGTTTTCCTCTTATTTTAGTTGTTCAGGCCAAACATGAAAAAGTGCCATCATTCTAAAACTAGACAAATTAGTTTCTCCACGAGTCTACACAGACAGTTAGATGGTAAAAATAAAAACATGGTTGGTTTATATGATCGAGTCACCTAAGCCGCCAGCAACTTGGAAACGCACAACAAACAGAATAACTTAGCACAACAAGCAAAATAACTTAAAAGTACCTATCCACTTGAAAACAGTTGCACCTGGAGAATATATTTCACAAATCCATTCCACTGAATGGAAAGAAGAAGGAAAACGGAGAAGATTTCATTTCACTTGCTATTGTACACTGTCAGCGTGGATCAAACACACTGGTTTTCTCCGCTTCAATTCCCACCAAATTTCATCACTTTTGACGAACTTCAAAACGGAATTTGAAACCTACAAACTCCCACTGAGTCAGATTTCTTTCCCTCTCTCCCCGTTCCGATCATGAGAATTTAGAGATATCAATTCCGATTCCGATTCTTTTCTTTTAATTGAGGGTTCCAATCAGGGTGTTACCCAAACTATATATACACGTTGGATATCACAAAAGGGAAAAAGATCTCGTACAAACCGGGCGCACGAATCCTAATGACTGCCGAGGGCAGTCCTTCTTTTTTTATTAATATTTAAAAATTTTAAAATTCAATTGTCGAATCCAAACCGTTGGTTTTGTTCAATTTTACGGACGATGCATTTTCTTATAAGTTTTATAAAATTTGGAGTTGATTTGATACTTGATTAAGTGCTCAACAAATGAACGTATTAGAATTGATCAAACCAGATTCGTTCATTTGTTGAGCACTTAATCAAGTATCAAATCAACTCCAAATTTTATAAAACTTATATGAAAATGCATCGCCTTTCGCCCGTAATTTAACAAAACCAACGATTTAGATTTGACAATTGAACTTAAAATTTTTAAATATTAATAAAAAAGGGAAAGGACTGCTCTCGGCATCCGTTTCCTACAAACCGGTAATGTAATATACTAACATTTGCTTCATCCCACCATAATATGTTGTACGGAAACCAACCTCAAACAATGTTTTCAGAGTCGACAGAATGCAAATGCGCATCATCGGCCATCATTTCCAAATTTAAATGATGAAATTGAAGTTTAATTACACATCTTACTCTTGCAAATGTGCACTCCACAAATTGGACTTGTATTCACTAATCACTATATAGGCATTCAACAAAATACAAAGAGGGGAGGTACTGGCTACACAAATATTCAATATTTACATAAGACTTGCAGGCGGCATAAGGCACATAGCACAAAAACTTTCAAACAAGGGCAGCTACCAACAATAAAATAAAACAAATGCAACAATCACAAGCACCATACGAACTACACCATCCTCACTCACCCCCCTCCCCACCCCCCTTCACAAGTACGACAGTACCACGATAAGCCATAGAAATAGATGACAAGTGATTTGATGTTAGACAGATGCCATCCATTGTTAAACTACAAATATTTGCCTTCTTTTTGGGAAAAAAAAAAAAATCTTCCCATCCGTCATGTTAAGAGTAGAGAGCACGACAAACAACCACGTCCATAGTCCAAGAAAAACCAGGCCCCTCAAAGGGATCCAACCAGAATGTCACAAACCTGACCTACTGCCTGCTTTAGTTTATGCCAAAAAAAATAGGCGGAAAAGAAAACAAACAAGGGCTCAGTTAGCTGTCCTTGCTGGAGAGCAGGTCATGGGTTTCGGGATTGTTCCTTGGCAGCTCAACAGGATTTAAAGACGGCAGGTCCTTTGGCACAAGCTTGGCAGCATCTTCCTTTTTGTAAATATAAATTTTCCTGACCAGCTGTCGAAACTCACTGCAAAACAACACAAAAGAAAGGAAAAAGAATTACACATTTTGTTTGGAAGAGTGTAAAAGCTTAAGGATACACCAACAAATTCTTCATTAAAGAAGTGTACAATTAACTTGCTTTTTAATAGTCAGGCGATTATATTTGAAAGAAGAATCATATATATCGATATATAATCTTGTGCTAAAAGACATCAAACACATCTCATGATTTGCAGGAAGATGATCAACATTTTGGTTTCTTTTGGTAAATCATAACAAAATGTTCAGAAGACCACAAAAATCAGCATACCTCCAGGGGTCATCACCAACCACCATGATGTCATCTTCTTCGTCAGTAAAAAAAACTTCCCAGGGTGTGGTTCCCTTGTCAGATATGCTTCCACTTTCAACACCAAACATCTCCTCCAGTTTTGTGTAAAGTTCTTCATATGTGGTTAACCTCATCAGATCCACTGCTCTCCCCACAGCTATTCCTTGCATCATAACCTGCACAGTAAATTTAATTTTTGTTAGTGCAATCACTTCACTTTACCCTTATATTTTCCTAGCATTAAAAAAAAAAAAAATTGTATAAGTGAACAGATAAGCTAACCTTGGTGCAGCTCCTGACATGGCGGCAAGGAGGTAACTCAGCCAGTGGAATTTGTTCACTGCTAGAAGCAGTGACTACGTCAGCATTGCAAATTTGATTGACTGGAAGAGTTTGAATGTCAGAAACTATTGCACCGTCATATATAGGTATTGGTGCATGCTCAGTTTCACCAGCGACGACATGACAGGAACCTGTTGCTGCACCTGCATTGATAGGTGCACAACCACTGCCAACTCCATGAGATCCTGATCCCACATCTAGGCTCGTCGGGATGGATGCAGTATCATGACATATCGCAGAACTACTGGCCCCACGAGATTGAGTAACTAGCTCTATACCAAACAGTCTGCACCCTGTGTTCCTGGTCGACATACCAGCTGTATTGGGATTGGATTGTTGCTTCGTCTCGATTGGTGTGGATGAATCCCTTAGAGACAAGTGGAGATTGCTGCTACTGGAGCACGCCATGGATTGCTCTGGCCTCGAGCTGAAACCAAATGAAGACGTTCTTAAGCTGAGTGAAGATGAGGTATGACCAAGCGTAGACTGGCTTAAGCCAAAGGAAGACGGGCTTAAGCTCAGAGGAGATGTACTTAATGGCCTGATTGAAAATGGGATTGAAGGAGAAGAGAATATTGGGTGACGAGGAGTTGGTGCAGATGCATATAATTGTTGTCCAGGTTGGGGACCCGGAAAGGAGAACACCTGTGAATGCTCAATTGGAGATCTCCAAAAACCTATTGTAATAGCACGATACATAAACGATACTAAAATAATAAAAGTTGATGATGCTTAATGATATATTGATTAATAGGGATTTACCATGTGTTGGTGGGATCACAGGAGGTGCAACAGGGGCTGGAGCGGGTCTTGGGCGTTTGTTCCGCATAACAGTTTGCACGGTGGTTTGCGGGGTGTTGGCTGCTGTCAGAGGTTCAATTTCCCACGGAGACACCCAGTCTGGCCTTGGAATGGCAGATGGCTCATCCCATTGCACCTATTTTCATTTTGAAAAAGAAAATTGAAAAAAAAAAAAAAAGGCACATCCTTTAGATCAACCCTATAAACATACTCGTAAATTAATTAAATAAAAATATTACGATATACCTTTAGAGATCTCCACTCAGAGTCAGCCCACTGAGGTGGAGCATTGCCACCAATAGCAACAATGGTTCCAGTAAACCTAATAGAAACATAAGGAACATTATCACATTGAAAAAGTTTTGTTAGATGGAGATAAAATATGGTTTATAATACCTTCTCTCTGGAGATTCATCACCTTCAAACCTCATTTTAAATCTCATACCAATAGAGAAGTTACTATTCCTTCCTTCCAGGTACTTGTTTACCTGTACTACGAATTCAGAAGGACTAATCCTGAAAAATAAAATAGGAGAAAAGAAAATATCATTAGTCCAGTAAAATCTAATAAAGTGCAAGTATAACAGTTATAAAATTTAGAAGGAATGTAATAACCTTGGCTTGTAGAAAACCAAGAAGGGGGAACCAGTATTAACTGCATGGCAAGCAGTTGCTAGTACACCAACATGCATGCATTCACTAGATATAACAGATGATGGCATGTTGGATAATTGTCTCAGGAGTCTTCTCACACCTCTCAATTCGCCATCCTCTCCCCTGTTAGTTAACCACGAATAGAACTATGCAAAATGAAAAGACAAATTACTATATCAAAATAAAAAATAACTAATGAACAAGTAGATACCTCAAAAAGATGAAGGCATCACCCGCTGCCAATCTTTTTGAACTAACAAAGACACTCCATCCTGTCGTCAGGAGATGCCTCCTAGGTTGACCTGAAAGAAAATACAAGGGCAAAACTGTCAAATCCACCAACCTGTTATTCTCAACATCTTATTATAAAGTACAAACCTCGATAAATGTGACGGAAGTTCCACTTATTGCCATGGAGATCTTCTGCAATCAACTCTTGCCAAGGAGGATTTTGAGTCATATCCTGAGGTCCAAAAAGATAATTTTTAAAAAAATAATTCAACATTGAAAGATTAACTAATAAAAATAACACTAACCAATGGCGGTAGGCATTCTTCAGCATGTCTTCTAAGAACAGAGAATCCACCGTGAGTGCTAGTATCTGATGCTGTCAGAGTCTTGCAGAAAGAGTGCACTGGAATTCTCTCCGGCTGAGGCACTGATTGTTCTGGGCTCGTTAACTCAGCTTGCTGCTCATCTCATAGAGTGAGGTTCAATTATTTATTGTAAAGTATATGCAAAAAAAAAAAAAACTTCAAGAAACTTAATTTGACAACATCAAAATGATGAAATGTGCCTTACGTCTGTCTCGGGGTTTAAGGTGATCCGTGCGTAAACCTCATCACTGTCTGCCTCAGCCTGTAAAAAAAACCATACAAGTAAAAAAGAATAAGAAAGTGAAGGGGTACAATTGAAAAGGTGAAAATTACGGTAACAAAGCTTGCCTGAAGAACCACATTGGTTACGCGACATAACAGCTTAGAAGGCAGATTAAAAGCAGGCATCTGCTGGTGATCCAGCCGTTGGTTCATTGATGCTTCAAGCTACAGAGGACAGAGAAAACATAGTTTTACAAAACTCTAATAAGAGTCCTTATAACTGATAATTTGGCTTAAGAAAGAGGAATACCTGTTCCATGTGGCCCTGGGCGAAGTAATAGACACGCTCGCCTGGAACAGGAAGATGGACAAGCGGGCCAGCACATGCATACCATAGCTCATTGTAAAGCTGATCATTTGCGTTAACTGCATAAAAGAAGAAAAAAAACAATTATGTGAATTTATTGCTATTATTAGGTGCTACAGTAAAATCACAAGTACGAATCACCTCACTTGATTTTTGTTGGGACACTAATGATGAAGCCAACAACAAAACTACCAGTCAATTACCGTAATTTCAGATGTATATGAAATACAATTCCTTCTCCCTCTCTCTTGCATTTGTTTTTTTGTTATTTTATTTTATTTGTATATAATTTAAAAAGAGGTAGGAATAAAAACTCAGGTTAGAAGTGTAAGCTGTCAGAAGATTCATCAAATTTGTAGTCTAAAAAGGGGACACAGAATAGAATATGGAAAATGTCTCTAGTGTATATAAACTAAAGAATGATTCAACCATCAAGCCATGCTAACCATTTTGATAAGCAAAATTTTAAGAAAATAACACTTTGGAAATTTTCTTTTCTTTCTAAAGCAAAAAGCTTGTGCCAGCTTTGCACAAGTTTCAACTGAACTATCTTATCCTCAATAACATAATTCACTAGTACCAATAATTTAAAAGACACAGATAGACAAGTTTTGCTCGGTCATACTTTACAATAGCTTTTTCTATTCAAAACCCTTCTTTGGTGTATATTACTCCCTTTTTTCTCCAAAGGCAAATGAAAATTATGTACCACGTACTTCTGTCAAAGCAAAAGATGTACTGGTAATACATCAATGGCTAAAGGTCTCAATACAATTTTCCTTTTCCCTTTTCCCAAAAGAAACTATGTATCATGAAAAAATTCTGTTGCATTAGAGTAGAGAGGTGATAAGTTTAGGAATAATAAAATCCCAAACAAACAGTCAGCACGACATGTATAAAACTTTCTAATGGAATTTTTCATATGTCAAACAGCCTTTCTGACAACTTCAACAGATTTGTTGGCATCAATATTGATATAAGCTTTCATATCTAAATTCAAAAAGTAAAAATAAAAAAGAACTGAAACAATCAGAAGTTACAACGATTCAATATCAAAAGCCCCATTTTGAAATCAAATCCGAAATAACTCCACAATGAACAATTGAATAATCAACCAAACCCTTCTCAGAATTAAAATTGAAAGAGAAATATTTGAAAAAAATTACTATTTCTAGATTATTAGAGTTATAGAAAGAGAACATACCAGAGGTTGAAGCCACTCCAGTCGAACTCGCCATCACCACAAACTTTCTCCCTTTCCCTAATCCTTACACTGCAATTGCTTCTACACTATATTCCCTTCACACACAAATACAATTTGTACCAAATGAGGCTTGCTTAACACGCTTTATCACCAACACAAACGACAAAGCGGAATTGAATGGCGCCACTTATCTCTAATACTAATTCCAATTCTCAATTTAACCCCAAAACGACAAAACTAGGGTTTAGCCAGCCTTAAAGTTGCAGTAATCACAACCGTTGATCCCAATTTCCAGCAGGAATCTCACCATACAACCACAAAGGGGAGTTAATTTCCTTAAATTCAATTTAATCCTATCTTCAACTTCGAACTTATCTCCAGTCACCTACCCTGTAAGTCAACATATCGTAAGTTACTTCCTTAGTTTGCCGGTGGTCCAGATCTTTTCAAATTATTAATCTCATCCGCAAATCTCAACCTCCAATTCAGAAACTAGCAATTATATCTTTCCTTCAATTCACCAAATATCAATATTTATATGAAAAGCTCGCCACGCGGCAGAACATGCACCGCAAGATGAAATACTATGAATTTTCTTAAATTTGTGATGATCCCAGTTTCAACTCTTAATCTCAACGCCATCTTGAATCTCAACACCTGATGGAGAAAATACGAGAAATGACATAAGGTAGCTCACTTTCTTTAAATTCACCCCATCTCAACAAGTCTCAATACCAATCTGCATCTGAAACTTGAAGTTCTTTATAAAATTCTATATTGACTGATCCTGAACTACAATGAGGGAAATGCTATGTTTTTAGTTCTATTCTGGGAGGACCCTGGATTTGATGAAATTCAAAAGGAAATCCTTGACAATACCAATAGGAAAGCTCTGCATATGCAACTCTCTTTTTCATAAATCCCTAGAGATAGAGAGAGGCAAAGAGAGGGCTACAATAAATTCACTTCTCTTTACAGCAGCAAATCTGAAAGATAAACAAAATGAGCTATTAGTCAGTATATTGGATAATTCAAAGATATAAGACAAGGGAATTAGATAATTCAAAGTATGACAAAAAGAAAATTCAACATAAAGACTGAAAGGACTGGGTCTTCCCAATTTGGATACTTTGAGGTTAAATAATATTTAAATAGAAAATTTACAGGGTGTTTTAGCATAAAGAGAATAAAATTTTAACAAGCTAAAAATTCAAAACAAACCTAGATTTTAAAATTGTTAATTATGGGTAAAAGTGCCACAAAATTATCTATTGAAGCCATAAAGCGAGAAAATATGAGATCCTGGTATGAGAGAGAATAAAAGGCAGTACTACGAGATCTCAACAGATTAAATTGCTAGAGCATGTGGAATTCTATACAAGTAACAAGTTAAAATTACTGAACCTTAGCATAAAAAAAGTGTAAAATGAACAATTTGAGAAAAATACATGATTTAACTGTGCTTAAATGTCAATTCCACTAAATATTTCTATGATATAAAATTGGAGAATTGACGTATCATACAAACTCAAACGAGTCTACAACAAGCCGCATTAAATTACAAGAAAGAAACAAACGAATAAATAACTACTAACTACCAAATCCAGCTTTTAAAGAGAACAGCACGACTTTGGCTTTAACTAAGTAGAGAAAAAGCATTAACCCAAAATTAAATTACAATTTTACAAAGATCACCGTTGAGTGCGAATCTCAGCACATTCGGCAGCAAAACGATGATTATGGACTGATCCCGATCCAAGCTTGTGGAAATTGGAGATTGAAGCGAGTACTTTGAGATTTGAGAAGAGAGAAATTGAGTGAATGGGAAAGCGAGAGAACCAAAAACAGAAAGAATGAAATTAAAAATGGCAAGAGGAGTGGAGGAAGAAGAGCTGTTCTTCTTTCAACACAGTGAGAGAGAGAGAGAGCGACTTTATTTTACAAATAAAGAAACAATAGGTGCAATAAACAAACTTTTCTGTTTCTTTCTAGGGAACTTTGCATTTATACCCTATGTAATATTATATTGATAGTCTTAAATTGTAGATTCGCCCTAGAAATTGCTACAAAAATGTATTATTATTGTTTATGTTATCCAGTTATCTTTTCCCTTTGGAATGTTCTTTAATGGCCATGAGGAATGAAAAATAATGTATTATTCGCTTATTAAATAGTATTTGTATGAGAAGCTATGTCTTGTATAAGATGTATTAGTACTTGTATGAAATATAATGTATTATTCACTTATTAAATAGTATTTGTATAGGATATAATAATATTTGTATGAGAATTTATTTATGTTCTGTTATAGCACAGTTTATCTAAAACTTTCACATATGTTCTTACAATTTTGTACCTCTAATGTTGATAAAAAAAAATTAACTAAGTTTAATTCTTTGAGTATGCTTCAAATATGTTTTCTCAGCTTCTTTTATATGACAGATTTGTATGTATTGTATTATTATCTTTTTAATTTAATAACTATGTGGAGTATGGTCAAATTTTCCTAGTGTAACTCTTATGAGCTGGAAACAAAATTGAAGAACGTTTTTCACTTTTTCTCATGACATGACCATGTAAAATAAGAGGTCATATTAATTATTTACTGAATTTATACAATCCCAACGAGAACAATGGTAATATTTATATTTTTCAAAAACTACGTATGTTGCTTCCCAAAATTTTTACATACAGATGAAAATTTAAATTTCACATACATATATCTCGTCCATATTTTATCCCCTTTAGCACAATGTGACATGGGATTAACTAAAAGGGAAAATATATCACAAAGTGCCATACAAATAAGTTGTTGGGTATATGTGATAAAATTTTATGTTTATTCAAATATCTCCTCCTATTCCTGCCTCTGAGAACCCTACAGGGGCCTTCTGTCTGGTATCTGTGCCTTTGCATCACTTCCTATCCAAACAAACTTTGAACCCAATAAACTATCCCTTCTGACTGACACGTTGGGAAAAGGTCGGGTTGTCAGTGAGCGTAAGGGAAGAATAAGGGGACGATTTGGAGTTCCGAGTGGTAATAAAATCACATCCGCTTCAGCTTTCCACACAGCGACCGAGATCTCGCGCTGCTTTCTACGACTCGTCTATTCCTAATCGTACCCGACTTGTTCCATTGTTCCCGGTAAAATATCTCTCCGACAACAAAATTTATTTGCTTGGAAAAATATTAAAATTTAGTATTTGAAAATAAAAAATAATAAACTTAATTATGATAAGAAAATTGAATTTTCAATCCGATTTGTAGAGTACCAATTTTTTTTTTAAAAAAAAGGGTCTAGATCGGCTCGGCAAATCGAACTGGGAATTTTGAAGTTCAATATATATTTTTTTTATTTTGCAAATGTTATTCTCAATTTCATTTTGTTTTTTCTGGTTCACGAAAAAAATTTCCTCTTAGATATATACCAGGACATGTGATTTTTATGTTGTTTTGTGTAAATTTTTCTTGAAGATAGGTTAGGTTTGTACACAATTACGAAACTAAATTAATATATACTTGCAGGATAATTTATTTAAATTATAACATAGTGATTTACGAGATTATCTAGTGATAACGGTTGACAAATATTATCAGTTGAAAAGGACGTCTTCTAGTGAATATATAAATTATATAGGAGATGGATTATATTAAGACATGTATAGCAACATTGTATAATTATTCTTGACTACTTGATATTATTTACAAATCATATGAAGTATGTGATGGGTTGTACTTGTATTATTTTAAAAAATTGCTTCTAGATGATTTAGATTTATCGAAATTTAAAATCGATGTTTGAGAAAAAAAAAATTAAGTGGGCGAAGCAAAATATACAAACTAGCTCACCCGTTGAAATATTCCGAGCAATAAAACTCGACAAATTTTGACAAAATTTTAGAAATCCTTAAATATCCTTCTGATAATTAGAAGAAAGTTTGCCCACCTAAAAGTTATCTTAAAAAAAAAATGATTTATGTTGCAAAAACCAAACGCCACCAAACTGCTGTTACAGGTATGAATATCAGATGTACTTTTATCACCTATGCATTTTTACGCATCAAATATTTTTTAGTTTAATATTTATCCCCCTTCGTTCGCAAATTTTATTCACTTGTGGTATCGGATTTTCTGTGCCCGCAATTATGTTTTAACAAAGGTCTTGATAATACTATTTTTTTTAAAAAAAAAAACGTCCTGCACTTCTGTCAATGAATGAAATGCATATGCCCAGGGGCTTCCATTGTCAATAAAGATAATAAAAATAATGAAAATAAATGAAATACACCGATAATGTGTCGTGAGTCCTTGCACTTATCTAAGCCCATTCGTCAAAATTTACCCCGTGGCCCGTGCGTATTTATTTCCAGAAAGTCCCTCAAGTTCTACGATGCAACTCAATTAATTCTTCGTCTCAAGACCGTTATCAAATGAATAATTAAAATGATAACATTTATATAAAAACACAACACTTATTAATTGAATAAAATCAACAGATTTAATTTAAATTTATAAAGATAATCAAAATGTAAATTTGAAGCCACCAAATATGAGACATCGGAACCCCACTCATACAATAATTTTCTAAGTGAGTTGCACACATGGGATAAAAAAAAAAAAAAAGACAAAATCCTTGTTAGATGTTGTTTGATGATTCGTACGACCAGTTTAAAATATGTGAGACCGCACCATTACATTATGAAGTTCAGCTGATATATATCACAACTCTTTAACGATGCACTACAGCACTAATGACGCAATCTCGCAATGTGAGTTCTCGTTTGTACTCTTTTTTTTGTATTGATTATTATCTCCTCTGATTGTTTTTATACTTGCAAGTGTGCTACTAAACTAGCCCACTAGGAGATTAAAAATACTCCAACTATTTAACTGTCTTAATTAAAAGCCTATTTTACACTACTAGTAAGCCGGCCTTGTTCGCGCAATCAACTAGTAGCCTTTCTAGATTTTTTTTTTCTTAACGGGTTAATAATTAATTTGTTAATTCCATATCGAATAATCATCCATAGCAATTCTTCCGCGAAAATGTCGTTTAAAAATCTAGACTTCTTTCTAGAACAAACAAAATTTTTTTTTAAAAAAAAAGTATTTCTCATTGGCAAACATCAAACTGTCTAGATATTCCTATGCAACGTGACGACTAATTTTAGTCATGATTAGCCTTAGATTTTCTTTCTCCAAATTATATTAGCACAAGTATATAACAAGGCACTACAAACGTCGCGTACGCATACTCAGCATGAGGGGATACCATTATTCTTATTTATTTATCCTTACTTTAGCGGAGAAGGCAGATCGCCTATGTTTAGCCCCTCTCTATATTTCCGAACTGTACATTTTATTTTCAATTTTTTTTCCTTCTCTTTTTTTTTTTAAGTATCTTTCTTTGTTTCTTAGTCTAAGCTATTTTTTTATGTCCGATTACGTGATGTTTTATGTAGTGAAATTTATAAAAACTGTAATTAAAATTGAAATGATCAAATTTAAGGCATGTTTTTATGGTGAATAAGAAATTTGAATAAGGAATGACTTATTCATATTCTAAGGTTTTGTTAGAATATGAATAAGCATCCGGATAAGCACAAATTCCTTATTCATGTGTTGTTTGATTTTATGCGAATAAGAAATTTGAAGCTTAATCTTTATTCACCATGCATCCAAACACGTTTCGTTAATGAAAGGAAAAACGAAAAATTATAATACACGTGTACTTCTACTGCCGTTTTTTTATCGGAATGTATTTATTTCCATACCGAAACAGTGAAATTAGACCCAAAAAAAACTGATAATTTATATATTGTGTGTCTATCGAACAATTCTGTTTTATTTGTACTGCTCCATTCGAAGAAAAAAAAATACTAAAATAGAGAGAGATTTAATTATTACAGCTTTAGTGCTTTTATCGTGATGCAAATTATATTTCATTGATAATTTCAAACAACAGTAGGAAATCATTTACCTCGATTTTAGTGCTTTATCGCAGCGATAATCGTATTTCATTAATAGTTTTTAAATCTTGATTCGAAACAAGAGACGTATATTACTATTTTTTTTTCTCGTTTAATGCATTCAAGCCAAATTTCAAAAACTCGAATTGTTATCAGATCAAGAGTTGAAATTTTCTGTTGTGTACTTTTTATTTACAAGCAATTGCCTGACATATATGCCCTCACCCTTTTTCTTTTTTTAGAAAAAAATTGGTAGGGGCTGCCAAGGTGATAAGCACTCAAATTATGACCAAAGGCCTTAATACGATATTAGGCCCAATTGAAAAGATGTATATCTTGGATAAGAGAATGAACAGTGCACTCCTCTATCAGGCCCTCGGATTTTCATCCAACGGTTCAGAATAGTCATGGGATTGGAGCAATATTGCATTGCTGTTTTTGACTGGTCTTGGTATTATTTGTACTGTATAAAATTGCATACAATGTGCTCTGTTCTGGGGTCTGTTAACAGTTGGTATAAAGGAAGAAAGATTGTACTGTGTTTATATAGATTTGTTAGGATTTGTTGCGGCCGTTGAGTTTGTTGGTTCCTGAATGACTATAAGTCAAATTTTATTGTTTTATCGATCCGCTGCATGGTAGGCTACGAAAAAGCAGCGACGGCTCTTTTGGTTAGTCATTCAGCTTTTCATTTTTTACTGTAGACTCAGTCTTTTGAACTAGACCTGTTGTGTGGGTCCTAAAATGTGATGGTATATTGGACCAGCCGGTGGTTTTTATGTATATTTTATTTTTTTTCTTTGCAACTTTTTCTAAAAAGGTATTTTTGTCCCCCATATGTGCCATATCACTGTATGTGCGCCATGTGGGAGTGGGAAATGGGAAGGAAGAGCAAAACAAATGTGTTCCTCGATTTTCCGACGGTGGACTGATCCACAACGAAAACTGGCCAAAGATCTTGGCTCTACTCACCACGGCGAGTTCTTAGAAATCAGTATTTGTCAGGTTCTGCCAACTGTGCTCTACCTGTCGTACCCGTCATCAAGGAGGACGATATACAAGGTGGCCTACGGCGGTCAGGACGCACCACCAAGTGTGCCAGTCATTTCCTACCAAGTCGCATGTATTGAGTTTCACCTCTATTGAGCAATTTTTTTTTAATTCGCACAAAGAAATTGATCTCTTTTCCGACCAAAATTCTTCTGATGAAATTGATGGGAAATGAGAAGCGATAAGAGGATTTCATTTTTTTTTTTTTCCGCATGGTTTTTCCATGGGGGTGAGGGGGTGGTGGAGCCATGAGATTCTATCAGAATTTTTTTTTATTTTGAAGGACGGGTGGCAAAACGCCACGATTTTATCAGAATTAAAGATAATAATTTTTCAAGTGCACCTCACCACTTCATACAGCTATTGTCGCTGTTTGGACTGATTTTGCGCCAGAGACAGAATAAGACCGTTTCCATTCATCACTGGTAAAACATGTCTAACGCAAAAGTGAAAGTGTCTGGTGATAGTGAGTTCTGTTTTTCCCTCAATTTTTTATCACCCTTACTTTTTCCTCATCTATTTCGCTTGAGAAAAAAAAAAATAAGAAGCATATAATGATACATGTGATATATGTGTGCGTTAATTTAGTTTTTAGGTAGGCCCTTTGATTTAAGTTTTTTTTGGGAAATTAAATCGCTGACATTCCAGAAGGCCTTACTTTCTTTGTGCTTGCCATATACCGTAATTGTAGGGAATATTGCTACTTTTGACATATATATGTGTGCAGCACTAGATGGACCATTGGTTGCATCTGTTGCATATTGATGTTGAGGTTTCTAATGAAGACTTTAGTTCTACAATAAAAGGCAGAACTAATTGTCAAGGCTTCTTCTATGTTTAAAATAATAAAGCTTTCACCCCTTGATATTAACTGAATGCTCCTTGTATTTGATATTTGCGTCTTCATATTACAGGGGCCTCTATTTGTGGTGCCGAATGTGTAATGGAAAAGCAATGATTCTCATATGTTTAAACATGACATGGTTGGCATCTTTCTAAATCCTTGAAATCGGTTCATAATCTGAGGTCCTAATTTGTTAACCTAGCAAACTTAGCTTGCAGCATGATATATTTTGCCATCACAGACATACAAGCGCAAAAATTATTCTGATTGTTTATACTAATTTCTATATAACAATAGTTACGTTGTTGCAAATTGAATGGGTTTAACTACCTTACTTAACGGTCTCACCAAACAACATGACGTTATCAGTAACCTTCTTATATACCTTATATTTGTTTTTCTCCATGCCATTGCTACACCAGTACTACCCGTAAGAAATATCTATGTCGGACTTGTAAATGTTAAACCATATTTAGTAATGGATTAATCAAGGTGCATTGGTAATACAGGTAACAGAGGTAATACAAATGAAATGACAATCCAATGTCAGAATGATATGATTGTTGAAAAATGCTACCAAGCCACTTAGACAACGTTAACCCAATATAATGACGGGTTAAATAGTCTAATTTCATTATCTGCGGTACTTTACTGATTAAATGTTCTCTTAATTCAGGTACCACAAAGAATCCGATAGCCTCTCATTTTTTTTTTTTTTTTGTATGTAATTGTTAATTTTTTGTAAAAAAAAATTGCTTCAGCTGTAAAATTAATATATACAACATTAACGACCTGAAAATTAAAAGTTCTAGGATAATAGTTGCGGCTTAGTCGCAACTACGCATCTAGTTTTGTCATATTCGTTTATGTTATAACTTTAGGCATTACAAAGCATACTGTCCACTTGTTTTGTCCGCTGAAATTACATGGGAAAATATTTTTATATGGGTTCATTCATGAACAAAACCTGTCTAAATAGAATTTGGTGAGGCAAAAACGCTGACGATTAGGGATATTTTAATAAAATTAGGCCAGCCAAAAAACACTCGCAGTTTTTGATCTATTGTTTGTATTTTCCATTTCTGTTTTCTTATTTAATATTGTGTGAAGTTATCGTCGGAATTGCATAAACAGAAGGATTCATTTATACAAAGTAAAAAAAAAAAAAAGGAAACAAAGTTACCGCTAGTTGTTGAGCCGACTTTTTTTAATACGTCTCCTTCCCTGCCTTGGAAATGGTTTGAAATATGGGGTTTTTTTCCTTAAAGAACCAAATTCCTATGAATATCTTAACAAAGTGCCACGCGTAACCAAATATTTACTTAAAAGGCCAAGGCGCACAGAGCACTTGCGCCTTAATATTGACATGAAGTTGGGCGCACTGCTGATCTGCGCATTACTGCTGACTGCTGAGGCATTCACGGCATCTGCGCCTTAATGTGTGTAAAAAACAAATGTTCTCCTCTCTCTCACACTCCATCAACTAAGAACTTGCTATTTTTGGACTTCAGTTCATCAAAATTTGCCACGTGATGTGTTAACTTGTTTATGCCATTTTATTAAAAAAAATATTTAAGGTGCTGAATTTTCCAATCTAACAGTTGAATGAAGTTTAATATTGATTATCTTTTCCGATCCAGCGATTTAGTTACTCACGGCGCCAATTTCATACCAATATGCAAGGCGCAGGTGCTCAGTGCGCCTTGGCCTTTTAAGTAACTATTTAGTTACTCATGGCGCTTTGTTAAGATATTAGGAAGAATTTGGCTCTTTAATAAAAAAAAAATCCGAAATATATGCTAACACTTTAATTTTATATAGTACTAGATTCTCCTGTCGTAGTTAGACAAATTTTTACTGCAAATTAAACAATCCGTCTTTATCTCAATAACAACATTTAAAAAAAAACTATTTATATTCAATTATTTCGTCTTCATAGAAAAACAAAAGGAAGGCACAATAGTAAAAAATTTCTCAAAATGTTATTGAAAAATTTACAAGCAAATACAGATTTATATATGAAAATACATCCACATAAAATCCAATTCTGTCCTTCCTTGAGCTGCAGCTCATCACATGTACGTAATTGCAATTTCTGAACCTAACGGTATTTTTTAGTAAATATAATATATTGGTTGTCACTTTTTCTTAATCTAATTGTTGGTGTCTTCCTTGCAACCATGCCGTTCTAAGAATAAAAACCTTCAAAAGATTAAATTGGGGAAAGAAAAAACTTCCTCGAATGGCTATAAATTAAACTCTATTTATTTCTATCATTATAGAAAATAATGAGGAGACGATGCAATAAAATGACATAAAGACTAGTAGTAGTAACAGTAAATGTTGTGAACCATAGTAATTTCAACATGACAGTGCAAATCTATTTGGCTTTCATTTAATTTGATGAGCCAAGCATAACTAAGTTTGAAAATTTTAGGAATGACATGACAGCTCATTGAAAACACCCACATGACGGACTGTGTAACGGATCGAAACAACAATATAAACTGACTAATAGTCATTCAGTTGCCTACAAAAGAATTGGCCACATTAAATCAAAGAATTAAACACATGAACGCAGAATACCATATAATATCATAGACCAAGGCAGACGCGGATCCCACCTCAAGTTATTGGCAGAGTTATAGTAGCCAATTTAGGCAGCACATGGTGCACCCAAACCGAATGGAAATGCATTTCTCCTATCTGTGAGAGTCACATATGTCCACCTTCGCATAACCCTTTGTATAATAGTTCATATTACACCATGCTACGTGTTAGGAGGACGCTACACAAAAACAAAGTCATATGAAGAATACATGAGACACAGATGCGCATTGTTCATTAGACATCGAGGATATATGATTTTTTCAATTTGCACGTTATTTTTAATATTTGATATCGTACGAAATAAATTAAAGGATTTATGATTTTCTGCGCAAATGTATTATGTCCATAGTAAAACAAGGTGGATGCGTTATATTTGTCGTTTGAAACGTTTGAATTGTCACTAAAAGTATGTTTATATATAGGATACCAAAAGCCGTGGTATTTGTAATTTTTTTGGCTTGTTTGGAAGTCAAGTAAATAAGAATAAATAGCCTGCTTAATTAAAATAAACTTAATTGAAATCAATAGCATGGAGTATTCATTTCCGTCATGCAAAAATGTGAGTAACCAACCATTTTGCATGACTGGCCGGTTTTTTCTTCCAAAAATTACATGACAAGTAAATAAAAAAAAAATAAGCGCGATATAAGATAAAATCATTTAATTACACCCTTACCATGCCAAAAGACCAAATTATAATATGTTTTGTATTTCTAATTGATAAAAAAATAAAGACATTGGAGCAAACTAAATGAAATATTATAGTAAAATCGTATCATGACATATATCGCACACTACTTCGCACTAGATAAGATAGTGCGAGACCATATAGGATTGAGGTAAATTGGTGGTTGTGTACGTTGACCACCAACAAGTAGCGAGTGTGGTTATTCTTGTGTGCGAGGTAAATTGCAGTAGCACCGGTGACTCATGTCACGAGTCCAACAGCGTATATATAATCTTCAACGTGCATAATTAACAATATACAATAGACCCTCTACTATAAAATCTCTCTAATTTGAGTGTAAACTCAGCGTAAAACTAAATATTTAAATAAGCCTTGGGACCATGGGTCTCTTTCTCTCTGTTTTTTTTTTATTCTATTTTCTTTTTTTTTAAGAATTGTGAATAAAAATTACACAAAAAGGCCTATACGTGGAAAGGTGTTATTTGGATGTTGTGTTGGGAATAAGAATAGAGAAAAATATTAGAATAATAATAGAAAAATATAATAATCAAATTTTAATTTAGTTTATAATAAAAATAATACTATTAATTAATATAATATTAATAGATTTAATAGTTAATACAATAATTGTTTAAATAATTTTAAATATTTTATAGAACAATTAATTTTCAGAATAATTTGTTACAAATGAGGAAATCTATGTAGTTAAATCTGAAAATTGCACTTGACATAATTTTGTTGTGCTCCGATTTGCATATCTGCCCGGAAATAAATAGACTGCGTTTTGAAGTTAACTAACCAAAATCTTTTAAAGTTTACAAATATCAATTTATCATCCGATAAAACGCTAACGGTGCTGGTACTGAGCTGAATGCAGGTCTCTTTTTGGGATTCTTACTTATTTTTTTAAAAAGAAGCTCCGAGTAATGTATTAACTATGTACTATACTACTATATAAAGTTTACATTTTCGGCTGGTTATGCGATACTTTTGTTTGTTTGGGGTAATATTGTAAAAAATTGTACTGCTTTTATACATCATAAGAGGCTAAGAGCCGATAGCTGAGTTACTTTTTCAGTTTTTCTGAAAGAAAGAAAAATAACTTTGCGTAACTCCGTAAACATATATTTTGTAATTAGAAATAATAACTGCAGATCGGTAGAAAAAAGTGATCATATAAAATAAACGAAATGATCATTTAAATAATCAATGTGAATACATACAAACAAATAAAGTTCTTTAAATAATCAATGTGAATACATACAAACAAATAAAGTTCAATAAAAATAAGTTGAAAAAATATGAACAACAATAAAAAAATAAAATCTAACTCATAATTGATTAAAGTTAATGATGTCTCTTATTTTTATACGTATTTTGACCGTACTTAGCCCTTAATTATTGATCAAACCACTATAAATTGTCTCATAAATTGCTATATTTTCCAAAATATTGTTGCTGCCGCTGTTTTTATTTTATTTTACAGATTTTTCATGGAAATTCGACATGAGACGTGATATTTTGTACACACGGGAGTGTTTTCTCAGCCAGATGACTCATTCCTGGTCCACATACGCGTGCATCACATCATGAGGAGCCCAGATACATTTGGACTGCAATCATGGGCCTCATATTCAGCCTGTTATGCTCTCTGGACTTTCCATTTCGCACAGAAATGATCCATTTCGGTCAGAAATGCTTATATGGAAAGGCGAATCTTTTGTTTTTGGTAGATTTTTCGGGAAAGGAAGGCTTCCCACCGCCTCTCCTTGCCCTAGCCGCCTCCAGAGCCTATAGATGCACGTTCCCTACCTCGAGAGAGGTGATTCTACCTTCCATTACTCCATTTACTTCCCGTTTTTGGCGTTTCTTGCCCGTTTGGTGTCGTTTCCTTAGAGATTTCGTGTTCTTGGAGCAAGGCAGCAGCAGATAGGCGTTCATCATCGATTCCTTGGCCATTGATTGAGAGTATTTGCATTGGGATTCTTCGGTTTTCTCTTTTATTGCTTATTTCTCTCTTTTATATGGCTTGTATCTTTATTATTTGCATGTTTATTGTTGTTATTGTTGTCATGACGATTAGTGAGTAGTTTTATTATGTCTTAGGGGTAGTTAGTAGATTAGTTTAGTTTATTGTGATGACTTGATGAATTTATTATGATATTATGTGATTTATTTAGTTGAGAATTATTGTTTATGCTTGGTTTAATTAATTGCTTACTTTAATGTTTACCTATAGATGAGTCGCGACGTCTTTAGGGTATGAAACTAGACTAGGCTTTTATTTGATCAAGTAATTGAGATAAACCCAGATTCGAAAGAATAGGTTAGTTAACGACCGAAAGGACTAACTTCTATTGCACCGACAGGACTTTAGATATCTCTAGAAATCCAACTAAATATTCCTAAACATTTTAGTTCTAATACGTGAGTATAGGATTAGATGTTTTTGTGGTAAAACCCGACATCATATCCAAACCAGAACCAAGAAGCGAAAGTTGAGGTTAGGGTTAGGGTCTGGTCGCTTAGTAACCTTCACAAATTATCCAGTAAAATTGTCAAGTCGGAACAGTAAGTTTAAGGCAGGTTTTTGACCCAACCAGTACTGATTTCGGTCCGAAATCAGTCTGTTTCGGTCCGAAATACCCCTCTGTCCCGATGAAAATCGTGGGTAGAGGTGCCTTAAAGCTAAACTAATTGAACGCTTGCCTCTAGGACATTTCCTTGCATCTGTTTGAGTCAAGAAAAATTATAAAAACAATCCAAAAGTATTTTATTATTTATTCTTAGTTTATTTATCTATTTTTGCTATATTTTACTTGATTGCTTCTTATTCCCAAAACTCATACAAAAATCATCTGTCTAGCTTTTAAGAAAGTTTAAGTCCGGTACTCAATCAATCCGTCCCTGTGGGTTCGACCCTTAGCTTTACCAAACGACTAGTGAGGTAAACCTTAGGAATAAATTTATTTGACCTAGGATTTAATTCCTTCATCAGTTAACACACATATAAACAAATTAGATATATAAATTAATAAAGTGAACAAATACAAACACGATTGTAAGGGATGATACTTGCTGAGCTGGTAGATAGTAATTTCTTTTTTATTACTCCATAAAACCTCTATAATATACCAATTTTATACGAATATTATATGTGTTTTATGAGCCCAAAATTTGGTGTTCTCGCCGAAAATAAATAACAATGTTTTGGGGAAACTAGATCCCAGTTTCAAACGGGCTGAAGAGGCTTCTAATTTTGCAATTCAAAAGAAGTATACTGGGCTTGGGATTTTGGAAACAACAGTCCGAGCCTCCGAGGTCCTGGTCTCATCTCATCTCAGTGATCTCACCCATCTTTACTCCGCCCGATCAAGATCTGACGGTGTGTACTTCACTCCAGGATTCTATGTACGGATTGTCATTGACATGGTTAAATGGGAATTGGGAGGCGTTCTTCTGAACTCTATTTCTCTCTGAATATTTTATACAGTGCAATGTGACATTTTCATACACCTCGAGAAGTGGAAGATGTATAATTGTCTACGTAGATTTTGTAACAATGGATCTAAAAGTCTTCGGAAAAATATCTTCTAGCTCAGATGCGAACATAAAATCATGCTGTTTATATTGTATGTATTATCTCTCTTTGTAGATTAGTGTAGCGGGTTGGGAATCAACGTTTAAAAGTTTAAAGTTAGCTTTACAGATCATATGCATGGTGGAACGACAGAGATTTACAACAGCTCGGAGCGGTTTAAATATATTCGGAGGATCCGGTGTTCATTTTGGTTATAGACCGAACAGCACTCACATGCGATTTAAAATTTAAATAATGTAAAACGCAGACTTTTTATAGACCAGGTTCATTCAGTCCCCATGTTAACAAATCTCGGTCATGACGCTGACTGGAACGTCATTATATTGCTAAATTACTTTATTCCTTTTGCAAGTTGATCCATGCTTTTTTCTCTAGTACCCTTTAAAAAAAACTATAATTATGCCATACTTGTTTAAGCGGAGCAATTTCCTATGGCAACTGTACAAAAAATAAATATAAAAAATTAAAAAGATGTTAGCAATCGTTCATGGAATATTTGTGGAAATACTAGAATGATTGTTTGTTTTTTTAGCGTTTCTTCAATTTCTTAAAATAGAATTAAATATATCTCTAATTATTCTAAATTTGACAATAATTCCTTCACACCAACTTTGTACCAAGCATTGAATTTCAATCGAGAAACTATTATATATTTTGTTTATGTTTATTATAAGTCTATAACATCCAAATATACGCTATTTATCTTCTTACTATAAAATCCAAATTGTACATCCAAACGCTATTTCTTTATTGACTACTCGTAAAGTCCTCTGATATATCTTTCAAATTATTATTACATATAAAAAAAAAGATATATCCTTCTAATTACAGATTCTATATAGTACAAGGGTTAAAAACACAAAAACCTCTCCAAATAAATAGCCTCACATCTCTCTCTCCTGGTTTCTGGATCGGATTCTCCGCACTAATCAGAGATGTCTTCTCAAGTACAACCCTCGGTCGGCCGCGCTCCGGTCGCCGCCCAACGGCGACAGCAAGGCGCCGCCGCCGCTCAAGAAGGCGGAGGGTTTGGTCAGACTATAGCTGGAGTGGTTCGAATGGCCGTTTTCTGGTACTTCGCAATGAAGTTCTTCTCGCCCAAGCGACCCGCCTCTAACGAACCCGCTGTGCTTCTCTCCAACACCTTTGATAAAGGCGAACCTATGGTAAAATTTTGCTCCCTTTTCCAGTGTATGTGATCGTTGATTGATTATGTTATTGTCGATTGCTTATTTGAACTGTTTTGTTTTGGTTTTGTGCTGATTTGGAAAAATTGAAGTAAGAGATTGGGAGATGTAGAAGTGCTAGATCTTTAGTTCTATATATATAACATAATGATCAGTGGCCTTCATTTATATAAGATCAATCGTAAATTGGAGAAATTAAAAAGTGTAGGATAGAAGATCCTTGTTAATTTGTACTTCATGTTCCTTCTGGATTGGTAATTTATCATCATTTATAAATAGGTGTGAATAATTTGGCTATAGGTCTGGAATTATAGGTAATGAAAGAATATACATAGCAAAGGTCACTGTTTGCAATTGCAAGTCACTAGGGTTTTAGGTTACCAAACCACCTGGTTCTGACCAATCAGTTACTGGATTATCTCCTTCTAACTATATGGAAACTAATGCTTCATGTTTCTCCTTGAACAGGATATGTGGTTATACCTCACGGAGAAAGATAAATTTAACGATTTCAGTAATGAGGATGCACTCTATTGGCATGAGACGAATATACCTTATGGAGTTTGGGGGCCCACCAGCACTCGGAAACGTACTTTGACCTACTACCCATCTGAGGTACCATGATCATATTTTTAAATTTGTCTTTTATCGTTCTTTTTTTTTTTTTTAAAGAAAAAGATTTTTTTCTGCACTTTCATTCAAATGTAGCATTAAACCAGTATGTTCTAAGGAATACTTTTGAGGTTTATGTAAGCATATCAGTGCTTAATTTTTGGGTTTATAGGCGCAAACAAGGTTTGGAGGTGTTATGTGATTTAAGTAGGGTTCAAAGGGTTGCTAGGGTTAGAGATAGAGAGGGAGAGGCATTGGTATTTCGCCTCGAGTAAAACACTCCTTAAAAGTAAACAAAAAAATAATTAAACTGTATCTCTCCTTGACAATATTGGATCAGTCATTTGCTGATCATAACAACTATGTTCAGATTTTAGTCAAATTTGGTTGAGTAAACCTACTCCAGGTCTGGTCTTGGATTTGAACTTGACCATGTAACCTCTAAACTGTATCAAATTTCATTTATTATTGCACCACTCTCCTCATGGCGAGCATAAATTTTGCAGGCACTGAAGCACAATGGAAGCCTCTATGCACATGTTTTCTTCGCTAGATCGGGTTATCCTGCTGACCCGTCTGACCCTGAATATGATCCAAAATCTGCTTTTGGGGGAACACATCGTAAGTACAGAAGTCTCTGTAGATTGATATTATATTCTAACCAAGCAGGTTTTTGTGTTATTGGTACCGGACTTCTAGCCCTTTGCTGCCAATTCAGTATAACCAAAAATTGTTTGTACTGTAGCAACTATGAGAAAAAGGAGATAATATTCCTGTCTAAACAGACTTAATTGTAGAAAGCCCAATATAAACACAAACTGAAACAAGTATACTTAATTTTTTTAGCTGCCTAACAGTTTCTCTCACTCTTTCTGCAGCTGTTGTAGTGTATTTGCGCAAATCAAAAGTTGATAAAAAGAAGAGCTTATTGGATGAAACATCTCAAGTGGTTGTTAGATTTAGATTCTCTTACTTTATGAACCCTCCCGAATGTGCTTTTCCTAAAGCCTTTGTTATGTTCTTACTTGTCTGTAACTTTTAACAGGAAGATGCTTCACAAACTGAAACCAAAGAAGAAGGGCCTGTTGAATATATTTCGTACTGGAAACCCAATATTACAGTCAATTTACTTGATGATTTTAACCGGTACTTTCCCTTGCATGTCATACTTATTTTTTGATTGAATATAGTGAATATACTGAAGTCTTAAATAATTTATATTATATTTTTCTATGAGACCATCTTTGATGTATGCTCATCTTCATATGATTTTAATAATTTTGCGTTTCTTTTTCTTTCTTTGAAAATGCAGATACCAGCACAATAATATTCCTCCAACGGTTGCTGGATGTATCCTTGTGTTTTTCTATTCGACTTAGTTAGTTCCTTTAGACAAGTAAAAAATTAGCATGAATAAAAGTTTATGTGCTTGTAGATTTAACTTTTCATCTGTAACCTAGATTAATCAGTTATTTTACCCACTAATTTAAATTTTAGTTTTAGTAGTTGTAAAAAGTTGAATTAGAGCTGTAGAATGTATTTCTGGTTTCCTTGACGGACAGTGTGCAGATTTAAATGTGGACTTTGAGTCAGCAAGGTACTACCCAATAATTTATTTTAACGACTTCTGGCTATTGAGGGACAAGTTAATAGCAGTTAACGAGACAGTAGGCGAATTACCACTTAATCTCGAAGTGGGCCCCATTAGTATAACCAAATGGCAGTGGTTTTTACAAATTGAGCAGGCTTTTCAGATGCACAGGAGTTATGGTAGCATGCTCGAAGGCGAGGCTGATGAGCTTAAGGTGACATAGTGTTTCATTTGCATTTATACAGGCTTTTTGAAATGTTATGGTGGACCTTGCAAAACCAATAATTGTACTTGTGGCTCCTGGCCTTCCTTATTTGTTGAAAATTTAAAATTATACCAGAGTCATGAATACTCGAACAATGAGGAACAAAGGGTTGTGGTGGCATGCTTCGAATAAATTTGATGGATGGATTGGTTTTGAGTTGAAGACGTTTTATTTCACATTTGTCTTTAGTGGCTACTGGCAAGGAACAATTGTTCATGAATTTGACATTTTGGCCTTAATGAGGTTCCTGTACCAAAACTTACATGTGCCCCAACTTCCCTTTCGCATCAATATTTCAAAATTTATGAAAAAAATGATAAATCGAAACTGTTGACCATGTGCCTTGTAATGACCAATGCATGCATGTAAATTTATATGCTTCTGAGTTCATTTCGGTCAAGATGAAGTTTATAAAATGAACAGAAGTTGCTTGCTTCAGTAAAAAAAATTGCAATTGTTTTGGCCTTCTGTTTTTGTAGAAATAAAATTGTTGGGGTTGCTTAGTATGGTTTATTTATTTATTTCCTTATAATTTCCGTAGAATGCCAAATACATACTTGGCTAATTGAATTAATTGCATGCATGATGTATCCTCAATATGTCTAGATATAGCTCCTTTTATTTACATTGTACATTTTTTCTCAGAGGGTATTTTTGGAAGGAAATCCATACCTACTGGCTGTAACCATGGCTGTCTCTTTGTTGCACTCTCTCTTTGACTTCTTAGCCTTCAAGAATGGTATGCACTATTCCAATTTGCATCCAACTTTGCTATATAGATCAAAATGGGGCTTGCTGGTTTTCTCTGTCTCTCCCTCTTCTCTGTGCCTTATTTTTTTTTGTTCAAATGCATGTAGATATTCAGTTTTGGAACAAGAACAAGTCCATGGAGGGGCTGTCAGCAAAATCAGTTGTGTTGAATTTCGTATGCCAGGTGATAATATTCCTTTACCTGCTTGATAATGAAACTTCTTGGATGATTCTCTTCAGCTCTGGAATTGGCCTCTGCATAGAGTTTTGGAAAATTGGAAAAGCAATGCATGTCGAGGTAATTGCACCCTCTTCCAGAAATCCCTAAAAACAGTAATAAAAAGGTTTATATTAGTAGTTAATGTAGTGGTGGTGGTGGGTGGTAGTGTAGTAGTACTTATTTTTCAGGAATTTCTTAATTATTTGTAGAAATGTTACCATTACATCCAAATAATCTCATTTTCCAGGGATCTCATCCCAAAATATAATTATTGTTTAGTTTCTGTTGCTTACAATGATGTTCTTTATGATTACTCATTTAACTTTCCTTTTCTATTTTTGAAAATTAGATTGACAGAAGTGGGAGGATCCCTCTTTTGAAATTCAGAGACCGAGAGTCATATGCAAACAATAAAACAAAGGAGTATGATGATATTGCCATGAAATACTTATCCTATGTATTATTTTTCTTGGCGGCTTGTTTTGCTGTGTATTCGCTCAAGTATGATAAACACAAGAGCTGGTACTCTTGGATCTTGTCATCTCTCACCAGCTGTGTCTACATGTTTGGTATGTACAACCATTAACTTATGAAGAATCTATTACTGGTAGGTGTCTATTTTTGGGTTTTAGATGGAGCCAAATAGATCCAAATATGTTATTGCTCCAAGTTTGGATAAAGCAGGTGTGGGCAAATTAATAAGATACTTGACTGGGTATTACATGCAAGTAATTCTGTTCCTTTAAATAAAAAAGAAGAAATTCAAGTATCCCTGATCTAATTTACAACTAACTGAACTATTTGCCAAGCGGGAATGGCTGAGGATGAGAAAACCATAGCTTATTGGGAAGGAGATGGGGCTTCCCCAGGGTTGGCACAAACACAGCCCTGGGATGCCATGCGTTTAGAGCAGAGAGGACCAAAAAGAGGTGGCATCTTGAGTCGATTAGAAACAAAAAGGAGAAATAAGAAATTGTCAATCCTTGTATAAGTAATTATGTATCAATATTTAAGCTGTTAGGTATCGACCCTATATTTGTTGAAGTTTCAATTGTCAACCATTAATTGTATGGTTAATAATTTGGCAACCAAAATGATTTTAGTGCTGGAATTTCTGTGTTAAGAGCAATATAATATTAACAGATTAAAAAAAAATAATTCCCATTGAAGATAAATGAAAATGGGAAGTGGGAACAAATTTTTTTATTGAGTATTTTCTTATTATTTTTTTAAGTAGATGACCAAACTGATGTATTCCTGATTCGTTATTTTGTAGGATTTATCATGATGTGCCCACAACTATTCATAAACTATAAGCTGAAGTCAGTGGCCCATATGCCGTGGAGACAAATGACATACAAGTTCCTCAATACAATCATTGACGACTTGTTCGCATTTGTTATAAAAATGCCTCTTCTTCATCGCTTGTCTGTATTCAGAGATGGTATGGCATACTTATATCCGAAAACAAAAAATTTCCATTCCATACCTGTTGATGATTTGTGATAAATTTCAGGAACAAAGAGGTGCATTGGTTAATGATTTGTATTTTTCAGTGTGGTGTTTAATTTCTATTGCAAATTCCACCCAAAAAATTTTGAAATTCAAGTTGCATATCCTATGCACTTGAAGAAAAAACGAAGGACAAAGCAAAGCAAATTGATATTATATTTTCGGTCAGGTTCCATTTTTTTGCTTATATAATTTTGTTGTCTCATGTTTTTTGTTATGCAGATGTAATCTTCTTGATATACCTTTACCAGAGATGGGTATATCCAGTGGATAAGAAACGGGTTAATGAATTTGGATTTGGGGGAGCAGAAGAGGAGACCCAACAAAGTCAAATCACTGAAGGTGCCGAATCAAGCTCCACCCAAGAAGGCGACAAAAAGACGAATTAAATTAAAAAGGTTTAAATTATTACTGTATAAATGCTCATAGGGGTTAAGATAGAGCATATGTTGTTCAATACGACAAGTCACATTTGGGTTTGGCCATTATGCCCCTGAGGCGAAATTTTAATGGCTTGTATCGATTCTTGACGTAGTAATTGTATGACTAGGTTTCTGCTAGGTTTTGATTGTATGTTTGTTATTTGGTTATTTATTAGATTGTAATTTTGATGAAAAAACAAATTTACATTGCCGTAAAGGGTCTTTGAATTTCATATTCTGTGTTTATTTTTTTGTTTGTTTGTCATATTTCCGTAGTAAAATTAACTGCTTTTAAGTGTGTACAGTCCTTTCTGAGCATATTTGTTTAAGATGGAACAATATAATATCATAACAAAAATTGCCACATTGTGGGTTGCTACAAGTTACAATCGGATTAAAGTCGATGTTAGGCATTGAGGCTACAAAAAAGGGGGTGCAAGTGCAACTACTAGAAAACCAGTGCCGTAAGACAAAAACAAGTGCAACCTTTCGTTGATTCTCTGTTTGAAAAAGAAAACAAAGAGGCACCAATTATATGCCTACATTGGAATGTGCGGTGAAGCATACGAGATACGACAATGCTTGATTGCTTTCAACTATCTTCATGATTATTTGAAAGGAGTCTCGCCGTCCAACCTCTTAAAATTTCTTCTACTCGTCACAATTACTTGCTAAATTTTAAATAGTGATAATTATCTCCCAATATTACTATTAACTGATCTCTCGTTTGTTAAATTCAATTAATACCATTAGCTTATGTAACTAATATTTAAGTAGCCCTTATAATTTAGCATTTGTTGAAGTTATCTTTTTAATTTAAAAATTCTATGTTCAGTTTGCAATTAAAAATAAGAAATATCTGTGTATAAACATTTCTTTGGTTTCCTCTTGGTGCACAATCAGTTTCATTCCAAAATCTCACTGAATTTTAAAAGTAATATAATAAAATACACATTCACGCTAAATATATAAATGCTAATTAATGATGTACATTTTGTATATCCGTTTCTTCAATTTTTATTTTGAATTCGAATTTAAATAAAATTAGTAATAAAGTTTTGTATGTTTTTAGTGTATTTTGATTAATTTATTCTAAAATTAACGGTATTATAACTATATAAATCGCGGGAGGCATGAGCCCTGCGTGAGTTACTGTGGTTAGCACAGTAACTCGCGTGGATTTTATGTGGCCAGGCTGCTGGATTTTTGGTGTGGCGTGATTTTTTGGTCTGGATTTTTTGTAGCAGTTTCCGTATAATATTTCAACATTATTCTCAATTTTTATGATATTTTTTATATAGTGTTCTGAATTTCGTAAAAAAAATTATATGCGGGATGTTCGCTCTATAGTTATCAATCTTGACCACACGGTTGCTGATTTCATTAAGAAACCATTTAATAACATATTCGTATAGGAATGAATCGCACAAAATAAGAGCTAGTTTAATGAAATTGAGGGTTCAGAATTAAGATGATCGTTACAAATAGAAAATTTGGAGATAACTATTGAAATTGGAAGCCTGCTTGCCACAAAATAAAATAATATGGTTTGAAAATGTGTGTTTGTGTGATGTTCTTTTTTTTTTTTTTTTTTTTTTTTTTTTTGGGGGGGGGGGGGGGGGAGGGGGGTTGTGTTATTATCCCTATTTGAAATGCTTTATATACGTTGACACCATCGATTACGTGTCGAGTTGTGATCGGAATTTGATGCGCATAGAAGTTTGACTTGAACGGTGCCCCGGAAATATAGTAGTGCATGGCTAGATTCCTTTCTAAAAAGTTTATGATTATTGATATACTTCAAAAACAACAGCCAGTTTATTTTCTGTTTGAATATTGCATCAGCATTACAGAATTTAACACGATGTTAAAGATGGATTCGTCGGTAGATACATCAAATCAATTTGACATGATCCTTCACTTTTAAGTTGGTTTTCGTATCCATTTTGCTCCAAATTTTGCATCTTTCCAAAAAGGGTCCGTGATGCACCCATTCTACTACTACTACACACAATATAATAAAAAGAGAGAAAAAGATGAGGAGAAACAGTGGTTTGAAAATTGTATTAGTGAACGTGCATGAGAGTTAGAAAGTCTACTAGCTTTTTAGTTATATAATGCTTCTGTGCATGCGTGGGATTGGTTAGAAATTTGTGGGTGGGCTTTTATTGAAACCCATTCTGGACATGTCAGTCCAATTTCTCATGCTAGAGAGAGAAAGCAAAACGAAAGGCCCAAAAAGTCTTTGTTTGGGTCAGAGAGGTGCAATTATTTTCTACGTGTCGATTTTCCATGTGTTAGATTGAGTAAGATTCTCTCGCCATACTGTTCTTTTTGTACCCGAATAACCTCCTCGGATGTTACCGAAGTTTGCTTGTCGAATTCTAAATGGTTCCACTAGAGTAGCAAAATTATTTGAATTGTTCAACTAGATCACCTTTTTTGGTCATTTCTCTATCACAATTTACAATAAATAAGGACAATTATATCTTTTTTATCATTTGTCCTTCTCAGTTCTTGTATTTTAATGAAAAGGTTATAGAGCTTACTTGATTGCTCATATTAAAAGTTTTGGAGATTTTATAGAGACAAGTTAGTGTCTAATTTGTGAGAATAAGAAAAGTTTTAAGTGGCGAATACTTTAAATGACATGCAACAACTTTATTTCTTAAACTTTTCATTTGCAAAAGCCACTTTACAGTTTCAATGTTGACAAAAAAAAAAAAAAAAAAAAAATCTATATCCAATTCCAAAGTTATGGCAATCATTCCATACCCAATTTCGCAATTACTTTAAGCTTACATCATATATATAAAACCAAAATTAAAGATAAATAACTATAGGTGCGTTTGGATTATTTAAGAATAAAATTATGATTAGTTATTCGAAGTAAAAATGTATTATTTTTAAACGATCAAGAATAATTTTTTTGAGATCTAGAATATTATTTTTAAATGGTCCAAGCTCCGAATTAATTTTTTTTATTCCTAGGGTGTTTTGATCATATTCTTAACTAGAGGGTCTCATTGAGCTTCGCTCAATACATACATTTTTATTGTATTAATTCTTAGTTTGTTCTTATAATTAAGTTATATATAAAATGAAGATAATTAAATTTAGTACGGTAGGGCCATATTGACAAAAAAAGAAGGGCATGAAAATGAGGCAGTGCTATTGGAGGAGTAGAAGAGAAAGGTGACTCCGATCAACACAAAAGAGAGATGAAGATATGATGAAAATGAAAATGAGAAATGGTCACAAAAATCATAAACAAAACAATGCGCTGCCAAATTATTATCTATTGGTGAATCAGGACAATTTTATGAGCAATAATACTTGGCACACAAATAGTTATAGAGTATCATGCTACAGAAATTGGAAAAAATATTATTTGACAATGCTTGGAGTCGGACTACATTTAACTTAATGATCTCGACACCCACACATTTTTATTTATATTTTTTATTTGATGTCGATTAAAAAGTTGTTGGGACCACTATTTAATCTAGATTAAAAAGATTCAAACACTCTTGGAATAAAAATTTAATCCGGATGTTGAACCACTTAAAAATAACACTCTATACCCTAAAAGACTTATTCTTAATCGTTTATGAATAATATTATTTACTCCAAATAACTAATTCTAATTTTATTCTTAGACGATCCAAACGCCCCCTATATTACTTGACAGAATGTAAGACATCTACCCGTGAACAGGTCATACATCATTATTTACCTTTCCAATTTCTTAATTTCATCCATATATTTCTAGTTTTCCACGATATTTTATTTTCAAAGATTTAGAAAATAAGATAGATAATTTTTCAAATATGTGTTTATTACAATTTCAACGATATAAGTCACGAAAGTGATAACACACGCTTAACCGAGAATAACAAAAATGAAGACTCGAAATTGTTTTCCGTCACAGAACGTTATTTTTATTTTGTTTTGTTATTAAATTTTTGTTTTTATTGTTGGGTGTGGGGGAATATTCTTTAAATTAATAAAATTAGCGTAGAAATTCAGGCATTCTTAATGGTAAAATTATCCGATGCCAGTAAAATTAATAGAGCTGTCCACCTGTTGATAAAAGAAAAGTAATTGTTCAAGGACTAATATAGATTTTATTTATCAGAAAATTATGTACTAATCAATATATAAAATTTTGGAAAAAAAAAATTGCAAGAAAGGGGGAAAAGAAAACTAGTGGTTCTTTTTATTTCTTCATCAGGACCTCAGTCAGAGACGCTAAAGTGTACAAATTGTCTTACCATAAGTAGCCGTGCAAACGTTACACCTTCGTGGAAACAGAACGATTGGCGGAATGAAATGGCGTTTCGTCATATGGAACGGAACGAATGACGAAACACATTATTATAACGTTGAGAGAGCGGAACGTGAAACGATATAGTACGTTCCGTGCACGTTTCAGATATGTTCCGTCCAACATTCTATGGGTTTAGACTTAAAAGTATTGCAGAGGAGGGGGAGAGACGGAGAGTACTCAATATCTCGATGCAGACCACACTGTCCACACACTCTCACTCGACACAACCTGTTTTACCTAGGGTTTTCCACCTCCTTCCCTGATTCCCTCCCTCTTTCCCTCGTCCTTGCGCGGCACCAAATGCACTCGATTATCCCCTACCTCACCTGACCAGCTGACCACTCTCAAACCTCAGCTCAGTTCTTGCACGCGAAGTACTGTTGTTTCCTTCTTTCGAAACCGAATGATTATCTCTGAATCTGATCTCACTTTACCCTATAAATCCCTAGTAATTTTGGCTGTCGATTTGTCACAAGTTTCCACCACACTAAACTGTATATATTCAGATCTGAGTTGACGGATTAATGTCTCATAGCTTGGCTTAGTACTTATAGTCTATAGATCTGAGATGATTGCTGCCTACTGGTGTGAGACGGTGACCGATTTGATGGCCAAGGAAGTACAGCCAACAGATAGGGTTTGGGTCAGTGAAATAATGAGGCTTTTGGTTATATATTGGTTTTATGAAGGAAGAGGAAAGAGAGAGACTGACTGGCTGAGAAAAGAGAGAGGCTGGGACTGAGTGGAAGAACAAACAAAGGTTATTTTTGTTTATTTTTTCTTTATTTTTCCTTGATTATGTGTTGATTTATGTTTGTACTCGTCTCATATTTCTTTCTTTTTTGCGATTTTGAAGTTATTGAAGGGTCTGAGGAGTGAGGACTGAGATTGAAAGAATGGAAGAAGAACAAGTTGTATCTGAGCCTGACATTTCGAGTGAGGAGTACAATTTATAAACTCTCAACTTTGTTATAATGCATTTAATGCTTCTTATATGATTGAACTGGTATAATTAATGAAATTGTTGATTGAACTGGTATAATTAATGCTTGTCGAGTGTCAATTTATCTACTTGAAATGCATTTAATGCTTGTTATCCCCTGAAATGCATTTAAGGCTTCAATGATTGAGCCTAAATACTGGCGACTTGAGACACAATTAATGTTGCCTCTATTTAATTGAGTTTAATTGAGACACAATTAGTGTGGATTGTTTAATTGAGACACAATTACTGTTGTATCTGTTTCATTGAGTTTAATGGAGACAATTAATGCTGAATCTGTTTTAATGATTCAAAACGTGTATTGGTTGTAACAGATAATTAGTGTTTTCTTTTATTAATTTCAAACTAAAACCAATTATTTTCCAATTAGTTTAATTAGTGTAATCCTTTTATTTCTGATAAATATTATTTTTTGCATGCATGTAAGGCATTTAATGCTTACATGCTATCTGATTGCCCATGCTTACATGGCTTGGCTGTTTTGTCTAATGAAATAACAAAAATTAGGGAAACTATGAAGTACATTAGGCATTCACAGCAAAGGATGGAGAAGTCTAGATTTGCTGCATCTCAGGTCAATGTACAATTATTTAACTATGTTAATTGCTGCATCTCTTGTATTCAATGTACAATTATTTAGCTATGTTAATTGTACATTTTGCAGGTTGATGTTCCTAACAAAAAACCAAGTTGGGATATAGAAACAAGATGGAATTCCACATATTTAATGCTTGATCTTGGTTTGGAATTGAAGGATGCTATTAGTAGGTATGCCTTGCTTGATTCTAACTTTGAATCCTACCCAGATGAGGTAGACTGGGAGCATGTAAAAACATTGGTGGGTTATTTGAAATTGTTTTATGATGTCACCAATAAATTCAGTGGCACAAAATATCCCACATTGAACATTTTATTTGCTAAATATTGTGAGGTGTTTCTTACTCTCAAGAAAATGTCCACCAGTTCATACCCTTTTGTTGTTAAAATGAGTAAAGAAATGGTAAAGAAATGGGAGAAGTATTGGAAGGCTGGAACCGTTGTATTGGCAATTGCTTGTGTTCTGGACCCTAGGTGCAAACTAGATGTGGTTGAGTACTACTTTAAGATGTTGCATCCAGAAGAATGCCCTGGGTTTATGGAAAACCTCAAGTCTTGCTTAAATGATCTATTCAAAGAGTACTCAAATGCATATTCTAAAGAGAGTCAGAACCAAGCTAACAACTCAACAACCTCAACTGCAGAAATGAGGTAATGACTTGAACCTAGTGCAATTTCATTTTTCATGATTAATTGTGATACAAATGACATTAGTGAACTCTATTGGATAGGTCAAGTGACATGAGTGATACAAGGGCTGGCTTATAGAGCTTTTTAAGTGGTAAGAGGAATGTCGACCCGACAAAGTCAGAGCTAGAGGAGTATCTATCTGATGGTCTAGATGGAACAAGTTTGAATGTAGATTTTGACATCCTATCATGGTGGAAACTAAAGTCCCATAAATATCCTATAATGGTTAGATTAACAAGGGGTATCTTGACTGTGCCGATTTCAACGGTTGCCTCGGAGTCTACCTTTAGTACAGCTGGTAAAACTTTAAGTCCAGCCAGAAGCTCTCTGAATGATGAGAGCTTAGAAGCTCTTATATGCGCACAAGACTGGTTGAGGGCTTCAGTTACAGGTATATCTTTTCAATTCAACAAACTTTGTTTATATGCCTTGATATATACTTTTGTTACTTCATACACTTTAATTATTAATGCAGAAACTGGTGGAGCCTTTGGAGATGTTGTTTGGTCAAGTGAGCCCTCTGATGAAACAATTTGTGGCAATGCTGTTTGACCTTGTGAACTTGTCAGCATGGTAAGCTTGTTTTATGTATGCTTATGTAGTTATGATGCTTAATAATGCTGGCTGGCACAAAGTGTTGCCTTATTTATGCAGCTGTCAGTGGTGTTATTAAACTTGGCCCCTTGGATCCCAACCAATGAGTTTCTATGATGATACATGTATTTAATCAAATTTAAGTGGCTGAGAAAGGTCTGAGAAACTTCATTGGGATCCTAGCGGGTCAGTTGAATGCTTGTGTAATGTTTGTGTAATGTTTTTGTAAATGTTTGTAGGTTAGGTGGACACTTGAGAAATGAGAACTAAGATTGCTTCTAATGAGTAGGTGGACACTTGTGTAATATTTTGTGATTGGTTGTACTATTTAGTATCATCTTTGTGACTGCTTATGAGTTATGACTTGTGACTGCTTGGTACCACTGTTTGGTACCACTATTTTGTGAGTTAGTGCTTTGTTGTAATGTTTTGTGAATTAGCACTGCTTATGAAGGCTTCTACCATTTGTGTAACGCTTTCAAAATACTTTGTAATATTTTTTGGATACTAGTGTAATGGTTTTCTTCTAAAAATTCCAAGAATTTTAAGGTACTTTGTAATTCACAATTTTAAACGTTCATGAACGTTAATAGAACAGAACAACAACGGTAGTAAATTTTGTACCGTTTTTTCACTGGAACGTCCAACGTAAAAAAAATTACATACCGTTATCCAAACAGAACGGAAACGTATAAGTGGGATTCCGTTGCCGTTTGACACGTTAAACAGGGCTAACCATAAGGTTTCTATGGAAAAGCTCAACTGTCCCTTCTTACTAATTCGATTATAACAAGATTATGAAAATGTGCACTAAGATCAAATAATGTCGTGCCATTATGAAACATTTTGATATATATACCAGTCTGACTAGAAGTTCTTTAATACCTAACTCTTTGAGTAATATCATCAGTTAATTGTTGATTATTGTTCGAATTATATTGTTTTAGTGATGGAGGTGGAGATGCTTAATTTCCTTTTAATTATAAATTACAGTTGGATCATAGCTCCATCTATCTAAAACAAAGTGTACTTCATTATTTCAAATTAAAACACAGCTTCTGCGAGCCTACTACTTTATTAATTTGTTGAAATATTATAGTTTTTTTTAATGTTGGAAATATTATAGTTATCTATAATATCCACATTTTTTTTTTCAATATTCACGCTCTTTTGACCTTTTTTTTCAAAGAAAATTATGGGACATTTTAAAAAAAAAATGATAAGTGTCCATTTTGATTTTTCCAAGCGTGCCTTCTAATTTGAGCTAGATTTGATGACGTGAGATCCTTTTCTGACTTGACATGTGGTATAGCGTGATGTATACCAAAATGTTTATTTTAGTTTATAACCGTGTAGATTATAATATGTCTAGTTCATACTGAACTATATAGGAGTAAGAAATAAATGATAGTTCTTCAAAAACTATCAAGTGTGTATTCTAGTTTATAAAGTGTTTATTCCATATACAAAGTGGTGTGTATTTGAGAAACTCGAATAATGAGTTTAATACACTTGCCAAAATACATGATAGTTTTAATAATTACCTTGACAAGATTCGCTTATTTTTCTTTTTGACAAGCCAAAAATTTTGAATTATGTACCAACATTGATGTTTGTAAGCTTGTCGAATTTCTTTTTCTTTTTTCTTAAAAAAAAAATTCTCCACCACTCAATTTCCTCTTCCTTTTTTTTTTTTTTTTTGATTGAAACACAATCATGCAAATACCAATAAGTTCATGTAATGTCGCGCTATAAGGAAGCATTTTGATATATCAGACGTAGTGACATGTGACTGATTACTGATATGATATGTTCTGAGGAACATGCATGTATGCATTGGCGAGGTCAGAAAAATTTTTAATGTGGTTCCCTCAAATAAAAAAAGATTAAATAATTATCTTTGATTGATATCGATTAAATTATCATGTCAAAAAATTAAATGTTTAATGGGGTCACCATTGAAATTATATTTGTGGGGTTCAGATAGCTAGTGATTTTTTTTTTTTAAGAAAATGATCCATATAACAATAATATTGTACATATATATAATTATCTGATTAGGGGAAACATTAAGGTGACATTGTAAGTATTCACTAATTAGACTCGCCTATGCATGTATCACCTCGCAGTCACATGCTTTTACTATACTCATCTATTATTAGGATTTGTTAGTTAGATATGTTACCAAAATTCAAAACAGATAGAAAAAAAGTTGTTGACAATTATATATTATAAAAATTCTTAAGCTGGATGTTAGGATGATTTCATACTATGGTTTTGATCCAAATTGACCCTAAATTATGATTGAAATTATGTGTTTCTGACTTTATTTCTTCATGTTATTGTTAGATATAGGTACTGCTATGCCCTTTTACTTTTTATCAGGATAATCTTCAGAAATAGTTTTTGTACATATTTGAGGCATTTTGAACAACCAGACAAGCACACAAGCGATCAGACAGAAGGAAACAGCTGAAGAGCACAACTGTAGACGATCCGAGCGGGCAACTTGCCCTATGAGCGGACCGCTTGATGAGCTTTCGACAGTTTTTCAGAAGAGCAGTTATCCTCAGCATAACTTCCTCCCAGCGTCTTTACTCGATGAAAACCGCTTCTGTGCATGTTTCCATAATTTGGAGGTTACAAAGCAACACTATATAAGTTCCTAGACTCGAAAGAAGAGGGAGGGCTGGATTAGAGAGAGAAAAACCACCATAGATATCCAGGACGACGAATTTTGAGACCTCAGGCGACCCGCTTGACCTCCAGGTTGGCCGCTTGATGCTCAGGACAGAAAAAAATTGAAGGGTTTTGATTGGAATTGTTGTAATCTTTTCTTATCTTTCATTTTTTTTCTACTGACCTGTTGTTTGTTAATGAAGTTTGTAGGCTAATACTGTTTAGGGGTATAGTTGTGAACCTATGTTTTAGTTTGATTTGCATGTTTAATTAGATTTTATTTGATCTTTCGTGTTTTGATCGTTATGCTTTATTCTTATTGATGCTTTGATTTGTTTTCAAGTAGAATTGGTACTTTCCTATTGAGTTAAGGCCAAACTCGATCCTAGGAGTTTAAACTCAACCAAACTTAGACCAATTCAATTACACCAAACTATTAGATGGCGATTAATCGAAAGATGAAAGCCTAGATTATGAATCGGAAACGATGACGTCTAATCTCAATAAGCGAAAGTTGAGAGATATCCTAGACCCAAAGATCAGATCTATTAATCCCTTGTTAAGAAACGAAAGTTGACACTTAGGATTGATAGAAAATTAAATATAACGGTTAGTTAAACTTAACCTAAAACGAAAGTTAGGATTATTAAGTACGGTTAGCCACCAAGTTAATTTACATGGAAGCCGAATAGAACTAATTACACTTGTATAATCATCGTTAGGATTTAGTATGACGCTTGGATTATTTGATTGCTGTATGTGCAAACTTAGAAACAAGCATAACCACCAAAGTCCTGTCGACTAGTGTGTGCAAGCAGACCGCTACGAAAGTAGTCGGGTCACTTGTGTCTGGAACTGAAACAGAAGTTAGCAACGTCGACCCCTAATTCACATTTTATTCGTTTTTTTATCTCTAGTTTTCTAAATATTTAGTTTAGTACTTTTAGTTATAGTTTAAAATTATTTATAATTGTTGGAACCCTGCTTTTGAAACTAATTTCTCTCGTTTCACTTGATTGAAGAATTTGAATTGAAACTTGTATATTCGAACAATTTGTCCCTGAGTTCGATAACCCGACTATACTTAATAAGGTTATATTTTGTGGCCGAATAGAGTAGTGATGTAGGGTTTTCATGCACACATTTCAACCTAATTTAGGCCCTAAATTATCTTTGAATACTTGTACTTTTAGTTGAATAAGCTAATTATATGTTAGTTTAATTAGTTTTTGTGTCAAGAATGAGTTACTACCATAGTTTCTAATTTTATTACAGATTTTGGACAATAAAAGACTTGGATGAATCCATAAAGTTGTAGAGCTCGTTGCAAGCTTTCCAACGGTTCTTGAATCACCTCAAACGGAGTCCGGATGAAGGAGATATGGTCGAAATACAGACAAGACGCAGTGCTGAATTTCTGGAACGGACCGTCCCAAATTAGAACGGTCCGCCCCAGCTAAATTCGCCAGAATTTCCAGAAATAGTCCAGAGTTGCCAAATTTAAAGTTCTATTATGTTATGACGGTTCCAAACTATTTCCAGCACTTCCAGAACGTGTTTTCTGCTATTTCCATCATCTCTACACATTCTCAATGCCTATTTAAACATAGTTTGAGGGAATTTTGAAATATACAAGAGAGGAGTTCCATCCTAGGTCCAAGTTAGAGTTAGACGTAGATTTATTTGAGATTTTAGTCTCAAGTCCAGATCGTGGCAGCGCCGAAACGACCGGTTTGTGGCAGAAATTGGGTGTTTCGATAGGAGGCTTCGACATACAAGAGGAAGCAAGGGAGTATTCGGTTTTATTCTTCCTTTATTTCCTATTTCTCTCTTGTTTTGCATGATGCCTTTTAGTTGTTGAGTTTATTGTTCTAGGGCTATGGTTGTAAACTTTTCTATTTAGTTGTTTGTGAATTTTTAGTTAATAATTAAGTTAAGTTTATGTTTTATTTCTTGAGCTTTAATTGATTTATTTATTGCTTTGCTTGATTAATTGCTTAATTGATTATCCCGTTGAACAAAGGCCTAGTTTAATAGTTAGGATACAAAATCAATTGTAATAATTCGTAGCATAGTAATGAAACTCTTAGGTAGGTAATAGACCGAGAGGTTGAACCAAATCTTGAGTAATCAAGATTTTACTTAAGATCGAAAGATAACAAGTTTACCAAGACCCAAGAAATAAATTAAATCCCCTAAATCAAGAAACGAAAGTTGAAGTTTAGGAGTTTTAGGAGTTAATTAATTAAACCAAAAGATTTGACCTGAACGAAAGTTAGAGTACAAGTTTATTGGTTAGGAATTAATTTAACTTGCATAAACACTTAATTAATAATTAAATATCATGATCGAACAAGAGGTAGAATTGTTTGAACCATAAACCCTAGAATTATTTGACTTGTTGATTATCTCTTATTTAGTTCTTGTTTTAACCTTAATATTAAACTTAGGATTAGAATTCACCTTCAACCTTTAATTCTTAAAAGAGTTGAACTCGTCTAGCTAGTTTAGTAAAGTAAAATACTAATATTCCACACCGTCCCTGTGGATTCGACCCTCAAGCTTTACCACAAACGATTAGATCGGGTAAACGAGGTTTTTATTTTGAGCGTGGTTTTTCCCTAGATCAAGTAGAAACCGGCATTTTGATAGACACCCAACGATTGCTCAGCAGTCTACCACTGGATTTAATTTTTATATATATAAAATTATAAATATATAAATACACAAAATATTTTGTCTTTCTATTTTTGCTTATTATTATTTATTATATTTTTTTGTTCGTGTTCTTTCAATGGCTTGATTCCTAACTTGAAGGTGCTTGTACTTGTCGGTAAATTAGTAGATTACTTTCCAATATTCTTTTGAATTGTCGAATGGAAAAAGAATCAAAATTAATCTGGCATCTAAATATTGATGGTTCCACCATAATATGGTAACGTAGTATCATTCAAGACCAGTTATATATTGGTCGTTGGTGCAACATCATCTATACATATCTCAGAAATTAGATCTTGTCATGATCATGTGCTGGATGCAACAAAAGAGACACGTTATATAGTTATTAATGCAAAACATTGTCAGAAATTATTAGTGCAATTGTGCGTCAACTTTGACATCGTTGGAGCAATATATATAATTTTTAAAGATGTAAAAATGGAAAAGGTCAACCTACAGCACAATAATATTCACTAAGTAAATTCTTATCAAAGGTCATACATCAATGGTATGACTTTTTGAAGTATAATATATATATATAATATTGTAGTATCATTTGTTGGCGAACTGTATTGCACTCAATCTCACTCAATTGAAAGAGCTACTAGCTTTTAAATTGTTTGCTTTTTATCAATGAAAGATGTAACAAATCTTTTTACCCAGCTGGCCAACACGTTCAATTGAGTGGAAATCTTGCCCAAATACAGTTCAAAGTTCGACTGTATAATTTACCACTCGGAACAAAACTTTTTACCCTCATCCCCTTCTTTTTATCTTTTTTAATTTGTGTGAAGACGACAAACCAATATTGTCAACTGATTTTTCCCTATTTTACCCTTACTTTTTATTTGATATTGATACAAGAGGAGTCTGAGCCCATCTCTTGTTGAAAACAATCTGATCGCTATTTTCATTATTCTTCAAAAGTATTAATTTTTTAATAAAATAATATTAGCATCGCATAAATCCATAACTCAATCATTACGAACATTATGCGTTTTAAACTTTTAATTATGTTTTAAACATTAGTTTATACATATTATATTTGCCAAGTACTTGAGCTTCAGATCATTATGCGTTTTAAACTTCAGATCAAACAAACATCTTATGATCTGAAGCTCAAGTACTATTTTATTGCCAATTTGGAGATGTCTATTAGCTCCTCTTTAGAGAAAATTGAAGATATTTTCATTAGTATCGGCAAGAAAATTACATTAGAAATTACTACGCATTTACTTGGAAAAAAGAATGTGCGTCACAATCTTATGTTTGGTTAAGTGATCATTTAAATGCAATGCATGACTATTGTTGATTCCTGATGTTACCACAAAAGACATCGTCATTACTATGTTGTTAAGGTCCTTTTGTCATGTCATAGAGTATTATCAGACAACTTCGTAAAAATAAAATAAATAAAAGCATTTAGGAACTAATGGAATTAATGCTATCTATAAATGTGATATGATGTATCATAAGGATTTAAACATATATTTAAATACCTATAAATCTTAATTTTTTAAGGATAGACTAATGGCCGCAAATAATTAAACAATAATTGTCTAGTATCTAAATATGGAATTACCCATTAATAATATCATTTTTTTTTGTAAGTTCAAACTAATATGAAATATAGCCATAGATGGAGTTGACAATTGCAGACAATGTGGCACACGCCCATTAATAATCGATTGGATATATTTCACAATTATCATTAGCCCCTCCTAATTAAATAAAGAACAGCGTTAATTATTACCACGTAAATTTAACCCATTGTGCATCCACTAACAGACACATCACATAGATGCTAAATCAACAATGTTAAGTATATACATATCAATATTATAAATAAAGATGTGTGGGTGTCGGAATCGTTTAGTTAAATGTAGTTCGACACTCCAAGTATTATGAAAGAGCATTTTTCCTATTTCTGTAACATGATAATCTATAACTATTTGTGTACTGAGTATTATTCCTCATAAAATTGACCCGCTTCACCGGCAGACAATAATATAGCAGTACATTATTTTGTTTCTGATTTTTTTGACCCCTTCCTATTTTCATTTTCATTGTCAATTTGTAATAGTTAAGCTAAAAATATTGTAAATTATGTTGGACATATATTTGAAAAATTCAAAATTCATTCTGTGAGATAATATTGTTGGACATATTATTTTAATATATTCATATCTTATTGATATGATCGTGATATTTATTCAAAATAATATGTCCAATATAAATTTTGGACTAAGAGTACATATATATATATGGTGTTTTGTTTTGTCGCCAAATATCATTTCTTAAAAGATACCATGTTGCAATCATATTTTTCTCTTTTATTTTTTTATGTTGATATGCTGATGTTGATCGATTGATATTTATAATTTATAATTGGGTTGACTTTTTTCCTCAGATATAAACTGCAAATATTTCCTTTTAAAACATAGTATATTTAGAAAATATTGTATTTTTCTTTTGAAACAGACATGATTTTTTTAGGATAATATATTTTTTTTCCATGCCTTCCCTCTATATTATATATTTTGTTGCTAATCAATGATTATAATGGTGTGCCATCTCATAGTTCCTTGGTAATATCTCAGTTAAAATTTTAGTTTATGTGCAATCTCATTTTTCCTTTCGGCTTAAATTAAAGTTTATTACTTCATTAGTATTTTTTTATCATTTATAATATTAATACAATAAAAATTCATGTATCGAACGAAGCTCGATGATCGACTCTAGTATAATTAATTAATTATCATACTAGATCGAAGTGAAATTAGTTCTTGTTGATGATCAACTTGGGATGAAATCAATCCGTGTCTAGGATCAAAACTATTTTCGTAAAAAAAAAATGATCTCATTTGGTAAACTAATATGAGAGAGTCTAACATTGGGTGCTGCAGCCTTGGTCAAACACCTATAATTGTCCCACTTTTTATTCCACATTAGACGTATTCAAAAAAAAGGATTACAAACAGACAAAAGAAAATGTGCAACCAAGATTGGCTTTAATTTATGCACACTGGAACCCTTGACACGCCACGTGGAATCCTCACAGCAAGCCATTAAGCAATATATCTTTTGGCCTACCAACTATAGAAAGTGGTAAAAAAATAATGGATAGGTACAAAATCTGAAAAATAAAAAATAAATAAATAAAACGGAGAGTTAACTATGCTATGATTTTGGGAGTTACCTTCATAACTCCATGTTCTTTTGTCGTGTTGAAAACATACATGTAGTAATATTATATAGAACAATTCAATGATCCACATATGAGTCATGAGGTATGTTGATGACCCGCCACACGCTGGTCCCACATGGCTACATTGCAATCAGTTTATAGAATTTCCTTGTTCCTTTTTGATAAGAGAAAAAAGTGGTTGGAAAAAGGTTCATTGGTCGGCGATACAAAGGAATTGCCTAGCTACCAAATATAAGATATACTCAGAGCATTAATTGAACAACTAAATTAATTATATTTCAGACACAAATATAAACAACACAAACCGTTAGCGCTGTATGTACATGTAACAAATAATGATTTGTCGGTAATGGCACCAAAAAAAAAAATAAAACAATTAGTAAAACTCAATCACAATGTAATGTAACTTTAGGATTTTTTAATTAAACAATTATAAATCATTGTATTGTGCAAGCTAGATAGTATAAACTCATGGCAATTACAGTTTATTCAATGATTTTTCGTATTAACTTCTCGTGTGTGTGTGTGTGTGCAATCTCAATAAACATGCTTTTAATTTTTTATATATGTATATGCCTACTATCTATTAAATTTTGCCACTGCCAACATTCAAAATAATATATGCTAAGTATCAAATTTTAGATTAATTCAAAAATATGTTTCCAAGTTCCAATATGTTTGTTCTGTGTCAAGACATGAATAAAATTCACTATCACGTCAACACATTTTTTGGTGATTTTCTTTTGCATTTAACCTATAAAAATACAAAAAATGCACTAAAAGTTTCTACAAGCTATGGCACTAATTTAAACATTGTTTATCAAAATCGAACTGGTCGACTCGATTTAGACTGGGGTACCCCTTCGCCGCAGAAAGGCTGGTTCAATTAATTTGATTGTAGATTTGCATATATATCTGTTAGTTATGTTGGAACATATAGTTGAAAACTCAAAATTTCTATTTGACAAATTCGATTATAAAATATTTATCATTGGACGATTTCTCTTCTGCAACCGATTATTCATTACTCCCACTAATCTACCCGTTGCTCCTCTAATTAATTACCACGCAATTAAATCCAATATTTATATAATTGCGTTACTTGTCCACCTTCATTTCTCAATTAATGTATTAATATCTGTGATTAAGAATTGGCTATTAACCGTTGCTTTAGAGGCTATATATTGGTGTTCCATTTTCACCAAATGATCATCCGGAGATAAAATATACAATATTTGATATTGAGAAATCTTAATATTCTAATTCCAATTCTCCATTTATTTTGATATTCCTTATAAAAATTTTCAATTTGATTTGAATATTATTCCAATTGATTTTGCTGGATATTGGAGGCTTTCATCGGTTGCTTCCCTGATCGTGCCCTAAGAAGCAACATCCCTGAATTATCTTGGTTGCGGTCCCTGTCGCACGTTGGGACGGAATACGCTTAAGGACAGCGCCTAGCGTGATTCGGGTAAAATTGTTTTAATTACTGATTTTATTTATTTTCATGTTATCCGAATTTATTATTTAATTTTTGCACCAACAAGTTACATATTATATTTCAAATCAAAGTTGTACATATAAATATATATATTTTGAAACACAAATTTAGTAAAATCTTACTTACAAATATTTTGGATATATTTGAAAAATAATGCATGTCAAAATAACTTTACAATTTAAAGATACATCGAACAGTTTAAACTTAATAGTTAATACATAGTTTATTGTCACAAAACATATCAATACTCAAGTGCTATATTCCACTTCCAGCAAGCACAAAAATAACATTTCATCAACTTAATACCTAATTCATTATGCTACATACCAGATGAAATTTAATAGCCAATAATAAGAGCGTTTGGTTTGCAATGATAAAGTTCTATAGCATGACCTTTTTATCGTCTTTTATAAAACCAACAAATTCAAAACTTTGTATCGTCTTTTATGAAACCAACAAATTCAAAACGTTGTCCATGAGCATGTGGCCTAGACGTCTAGTGGCTCAGTGGTAAGAGCACTAGGTTGGCCTCCAAGACGTCAAGGGTTTAAGCCCTGCATTCACCTTTATTTTTTAAAAAAAAATGAATGGCAAAGACATCACTCTTTCTTTAAAAAAACTTTTGTTATGAAATTAAATAGATATATGGATTGTTCACAATCATATTCCCCGCTACTCATTTATCTTCATATCCTTCACTACATATTTATTTCCATGATCTCCACTACTTAAATATTGATCATTATGTGAGATCTCATTTTGTAGCCTATAAATAGAGACTGTAAACATAAATGAATGGTTGAATAAGAGAGTAAAAATTCTGAAATTGAGATAGAGAATATTGTCTTGTTTACTCTATATTGCCTTTGTGTCTTTCTTCCACTTTATTTTACAACAACTTTGTCCATGATTCTTCTCACAGCTGTTATTATGCCTCCATCAAGTGCCTATATTAGCCTCTCAACGTCCATCTTAAACTGAATTGCTAAGGTGAATTTGTGTGTGTGGGGGAGGGTGGGGGTACCTCGGTAGAAGTTTACTATGTAAAATTTAATTCCTAGTATTTATAAAAACATCTACTTAAGAGCGTATTGCCTCTAAATCAAGAGTGTATCTTTAATTATGTATCATTGATAGATTTGATCTATGGTGGATGCATGAGAATCTCATGATGAAAACGTATTTAAATTTTGGTTCTTCATCTGAAATGAAAAGTACATTTACGAATATAGCACATATTGAATATATATATATATATATATATTTTTAAAGAGAGCACATATGTAAAATTTTCCATTCGTAACTTTTCAAATTTTATCTATTAAGAAATATAATTCTATTAAGTTATTTTCATGTCGACATATAGATTTTACTTTTTGTTGTATAAATATTTTTTTTCAAATTTTATTTATTCCACATTGGATGAGCACTTTTCTATGCAGTAATTAAAGATGTGTATGGATCTGGTTAGTCGGATTTGGTGTAGTCTATCGTAACATAAAATCAAACGGTACCGGTACCCCTTTACGGAAAATTTATCGTGTTGCAAATTATATTGTATACGATTACATACATTTGACATTTGTTATGACCGCTGTCAAATAAATTTTGTTGTTAGTTTTTCATTTTTCCTTTAAAAAATTAACATATATAATGATTACCGAAACCTATAAGATCAAGGAGTCATCAGGCACAAAAAGGCTATATATAATATTTAATTGCTGTGTGATATGAAAATAAAATACGGCAAAGTAGAAGAAAAAGGTTGAAGGATTAAAAGAGTTGACTTGTAATTGCTACTAATGATGGCTTTCAACAAATCCGGAGATATTAATTACTACGTGTTAGCCCACTAAAAGACTAGATAAAGCTATTAAATTCTCATGATGTGATTTCATTCGCAAATAACCATTCAGAATATTCCACGTAATACTCTTATCCTGAACACTATTATCTAAAGAAACTGATAAAATGGGGAGAAATTAATTGCATCTTAAATGACTTGACGCGAGTCTATTTTGGTCGTCACTTCATTTCATTTACTCCCTTTTCTCTTCTCTTGTTTGTTTTTGTCTTTGTAGAGACTTTTGCAATTTTAGTTCATCCTAAATATATATATTTGAACAAGAAAAATGATTACGGGTCATAATCAACGACAAGGTTGAAATGGTTGTCCAAATAGAATATCTAAATTGAAATGATGAGCTCTATTATAACTTTGGCAAGGAATATTCTTTTTTTTTTTTAGAAAACATTGACAGCGAAATGAAACAGCATTCTCAATATCTGATCAATAACGTTTATTTTATCCAATGGTAGAGCTGTTTGTTTTTGTAATGATATTGTAAATGATATATCCAGTCTAGATAAACTGGCTTTAATCGAACTTAATTAATTATGTTGAAAGAGAATTATTTTATGATTTTCCTTTTAATTTGTTTTAATAGATAATAATCATATTCATCAGCTTCGCCTTGATGTGCTATAGTAATTAACAGCGTGTTTGGTTTTGGGGAAAGCGAAGGAAAAATACGGAAGGGAAGGAAAATATCAATTTCACCTCATTTGGATAGTGGTATGTCCGGAGGAAAGAAATTAACCGACGGAAAGAAGTTTCCTTCGTCATTTTTCCTTTCTGTACTAAAATCTTACCCCCCGATTCGGGGTGTAAGAGACGGAAGAAAAATCGGAGCTTTTCTTATTGGACTAGGATGCCCTCGTGACTTCGTCATTTTGCTGCGCGATTTTTGCAAAATTTTTCCCTCACGACTTTCTTAACAAACCAATTTTGGCACAAATCTTCTCCGTGCCATGAAATTTCATCAAGTACTAATCAACCTTCTACTCTTTGCAACATCTAGGTTTGCACATATCCTCAATTTTACTGCTCGGTACATTTTTGTTCCTCTATTTTTCCCAATTTTAACTTTAATTTTTGCATAGATTAAAACATGGAGTAAGATTTTGGCCTCGATTTTAACTTTTAATTGTTTCTGAGAACCATGTTTATTGGGTCAAGGTGTTGATCGTGGTTGTAACTTTGGTTTTCCTCTCCTTTTGACTGATAATCACTGGGTTGGTTTTGGATTGTACTTAGAACTTTTTAATGCTGCCTTTTTACTGTAATGGTTTTAAGAAGTCAGTTTTGCAACATATGACTGAATTTATATCTTTCTTACATGACAGCCATTTTACAAAATAATTTCTTTCATGAAATTTCACAAAAGGTATTGTTTAGTTGACTATTTTTTCACGAATATGATTAGTTTGCTGCTTTGTATTCTTTATTTATTTATTTTTCTTTATATTATTTGGTATTTTTAACAAATATTTGCTTTGATATTTGCCTTTGATTCATAACAGTACCTTGAAAAATGAATTTTACTTTGCTCCAACATAAATTTGAGGATTTTGCTTTATACTTCAGTACCCTATGCATTTTGAAGTTATTAACCATAGTTTAGATTAAGCTATAAAATACGATTAAGTGAGTAACCCAAGTTTAGAGAGATCATATCTGGTACAAGGTTGTTTCGAGTTATGTGGTGTACTCATGAACCTGTGGCTTTAATAAGTTGTTTCAAATCAAACCTGTGGCTTTGGGTCTACTGGGTATTGTTCCAAGTCATAGTTTCGAAAAATTTATATCTCGCTTACTTGAGCTATTGTTGGTTTGAAAGTTCTTATCCTATATATCATGGTGAGATTATTTAATTGACATTCTGACAGCTTCTCATTATGCAATTTTTAGATGGAGGCTACAACCGCTTAAGAAAAATAGACTTTTGGTCTTTGTCTCTTTGACTCACCATCACTATATAGTTGCAACGGATGCTGGCTTAGTACTTTTGGATAGGTCCATTTTACAGCACCAGTCAAACGCACCTTTAACTTATTTTCGCTTTTGTAAAATCATTCCTTGATAATAAGGTCAAAATGGTCATTTGTAATTAATTAGTCATATTTTTACTTCCTTTTAATTTAATCATCCAAACAGGAGAATAAAGAGAAGGGTAATTATTTTTCTTTCCTTCCAATAATTATCCAAACAAACTGATGTAAATAATTTTCCATTCCCTCATTTTCCATTCCTTTCTTTTTTATATTTTTCCTTCCTTTCCATCCTTTTTCCAAAAACCAAACAGTCTGTAAAGAGAATCCTGAGCTGCGTGGATCCACATTGCACAGTAATTTTTTTTTTGAACTTTAATATGAACTGCTCCATATATAGGTGCCGTTTGGGATGGTTAGGAATAGACCTATTTCCGGAATAGTCTATTATATTTCTAAATGTGTCATCCAAACGCAATTGTCAATTCCAGAAATAGCCAATTCCAGAAATAACACAGTTTCCAATAACACTCTTCCCAATAACACTTTTCTCACTACTTTTCATTCCAATAACACTCTTCGCAACGCTATTCCTAACTCACCATCCAAACAATATTCCCTATTTCCGGAATAGCTTATTCCCACTCTTCCCGTGAATAGTACTTTTTCCTATATTTATGTTATTCCTACCCTATTCCTAACTCATCCAAACGACACCATAATCTTAATTCTCTACATTAAAATATCATATGGAAAACTAAGTTTTATTATTTTACTCTAAAAAAGTGACAGCAGTGAACACTCATGAATAAACAATATATCAAAAATTATGATTTGTCCGATTGAGCAATTCAATTAGCTAGCGATCATTATCTTGGCATCAGTTTTCCTTCAAATTAGGTATAATGTAGAAAGAAAATCCTAAAAAAAAAAAATCCATGGTATCTAATAAAAATTTCTATATCAAATTACATTAATTAGTTATAGTTTGGACATTATCGAAAACAAATTTAATACTTGTAGGACGAGAACCCACGCTGCGCCTAGCACAACAGGTCAACAGTCGAAATTTATTGATGCCCACATAAATTACCCATATAAGCAACAAGTGTGAGAGAAAATGACGCATTGATGCCAACATAACATGTTGCACATGAAAATTTAAGGGAAGAAGACGGAAAGTTAGTTTACAACTAACCTAGATAATACGGTTTTTGGTCCATAAACAAATCAATCTTCTCCATTTCTACAGAACTAAACATCTCCTTTGTGAGTAAAATGGAAAAACGTCTGCAAATCTAGACATCTGCTATTGAAAACAACTTGAGAGAAGTAGCAACCCTTGGTTGGGCCTCAAATGGGTCCACTTCCTACCATTTGAAAAGAGATCGTCTGTTTAAAGTTTATACCTAGACGAATAGGCACATATTGTGGTCCAATTTTAGCCCAAATGGAAACTCATTAAACGCTGATTTAGCAATATTTTTTCTTTTTCACTCCCTTTATTTCCTTATTATGATGTCTAACACGCACACAAAATTTTAGTGTTACCTTATCCAATTGCAGCCTAAATAAAAGATATCATGACTTTTACAAGTCAAATAGAGGACCATTGTGGTCCATTGAGGAGTGTTAATGCCTTGCATCATGTACAAGTGGAACCCACAACAATGTCAAAAAACTTATTTTATAATATAAATCTTCTTTTTTCACATTATTGTAAATTTAAGCTAGGGATTAAACGCGTGGAGGCTACAGTTAGTGAAAAAAATAAATAAATACTGGTTTTACTTAGTTATTTTACCTTTTTACATGAGAAATTTATACAACTCCATAGGTTAACAGATAGTATGATAATCAAACAATACTTGCTCAAAAACCAATATCCAAAAGTTATTTTTTATATCTATCTATGATGCGGTGGAGTTCAGATGGCATGACATAGCCTAGCTTTTTTCTTGTTTAAAGACTGATTTATGTAGCATGTGGAAGGTTTTATTTAATCAATACCATTACTTATGCAATAAAGAATCACCTTCAACTAGCAGCTTAAATCATATTTATCACGCCAAGTGTTTGGTATTCAACACGTTTGTTTTTGTCCGATAAGATGTCGAAGGAAGGTACATAACAAGTTTTGCATAAATATGACAATTCTGGTAGTTGTGGGCCATTTTCCCTCTCCTCCCGTGAGAATACATTTCTTTAATTTGTTAGGTATATTATAAGGTCAAAATACCGTCAAATATATCTTTCTTTGTTTTTTTTCTTTTTCTTTTGAGAAATTAGGCGACTAGCATCTTTATCCCAAGGATAATATAATTAAACTATAATAAATTACAATGGCATTTGCGCATGACATTTGGCATTTTATTAGAGTGAAAAGTTCGACTCATCTGCATCTCATATGCTCAGATTTTTCGTAAAAACAAAAAAAAGAATTCTCATACTGAGACCATATATGGGTGTCGGATATAGTTTTTTCCTTGTTCCTTTTTCTCCCATTGCTTTCGGTCCCAGCTAGATAGCATATATTTGATATGGACTGTTCGGATTCAAATATATGTCTGGCCTGGTCAAAATTAATGTTTCAGCAACTGGAAGAGGTAGATTGAAACTTGTAACGAACTTGATCTTCAAAAAAATTTTATTCGGAGGTGGGGGTTCGTTGGAGTGCATGTGATCCTCTGGATTGTAGTCCAGTGGACTGCTTTTGATATGGACCGTCTGATTTAATCTCAACGGTTAAATTTTTTCAGGTCTATCATTCTGATATTAATAACAGGATATCTATTATTGATCGGACGGACGAAATCAAAGTAGTTCACTGGACTCAGTCCAGAGGATTTCGTTCGTTGTTGGAGGGGCCGGGGGTACACATGGTTCATATCACGTACGTTTCGGAAAGTTCGTTGTAGATTGTGTAATGCAAATGTGTAATTAATTATTATGGTATTTATCCGAAAATATAGTTGGTATCTACACAGCAGTTGATGTATTTGTCTGCTTCGGCAGCTTTCACATGAGATCTAGGCAACATGGTATAAAGAAGATCAGAAGGATTTGTGGTCTGAACTCTGAACAAAACTTAATCTACTTTCTTTTAACTAAAAATGATTGAGTTTCTAATTTATCTACACCTCAGTTCTACTCAACGGAAACATCTTCTCACAACACGACGAATTCGAATTTTCTTTATTTTGTTGTCTTGTTGCTATGATGTTCCTTTTTTTTTTTGTGTAAAGGAACACTCAAATTGTTATTTTTCATAAATTTCAAATAATATTAATTTTCAAATTCATGACCTTCCACAAGAGGATATTACAGCAAGTACTCTATTCTCTAGAAATAATTTCAATAATTAAGTACAAATGTTTCACTTACCCAAATGAGTAGTTTTTTTTTTCAGTTATATACTCTATATATTCAAAAAGAACACTTACTTATTCGATTCAAAATAATTGTTTGACAATGGTCATTTGTCTGATCAAAGTCAAAATATTTTGAAAGCTATAAAGTTGACTTAGATTACAAACTTATATATTGCTCAAATAATGCTAACTCATTTTGGCCAATTATTTTTGACAAAACAATACTGGTGATAAATAAACATTTGGGCAATTATTTTTAACAAAATAATTAGCAAAAATGTAATCGAAGAATGAAAATTCTATTGATAAATATGGTGTTTCTTCACCTGTATTCCTCCCAATTACATCCTAGTTAAATAGCTGACAATTTCACATATAGTCTCAATTGTTTTTTTTTCAAAATTCATGGTTCTCACAGGACTGCAAAGAATTTTTGGATGTTTTCCCTACACCAAATTTTGTCACCAATCATTAATCAAGAAACCCGTTTATGGCGTTTTGTCTTTTCTATAATTTTGATTGACCGATCAGTGAGCAGTGACCCACCCCATCATTTGTCCTTATATACCCACCACATGAGGTTGTTTTCACAATCCAAATATAATTACTTAAAAATTAATAATAAATAATATAGAGCTAGGTTCATGCATGGATAAGAGTCAGACGATTAGAGGCCAGACAGAGGTCAATTGTTTACCAATTAAATTAAATAGCGCTGATTCTACATTGGAGTTTCTTCTCTCTTTCTTCTTGCCACTTTGCCCCACTAAGATACACACTATACACTGACCCAATTTAATAATAATAATAATAATAATAATAATAGTAATAATGAAAATCCAAACGGCTGCACAATACAACATGGTGCCTCTGTCTCCACACACAAACATACACACCAACCCTCTCATGAATCAACTATAAATAAGTGCACCAACTTGCCTTTCTTTATCCAAGCTCTTATCAAACTTCTTGTTTTATAGAGGTGTAGGGGATTTAAAATAAGTTGTAGTGTACAAGCTATTGTAAGACTCCAATAGCTTAGATGGATGTAGAGATGAGAAGGGAAGGAGAAAAAGGGGATGCTTCCATGGATGGTGAGGTGTGCATTAACTGGAGAGGGAAGCCATGTAACTCTAGCAAGCATGGTGGCATGAAAGCTGCTGTTTTTGTTCTAGGTCCTCCCTCTCTCTCTCTCTCAACACAAACTTCTTACTAAAACACTTGATTTCAACTCTGAATATTCATGTGTTACTGACAGCTTTATCTGATAATATTGCTTACTTCCCTAGCAAATATCTTAGATTAAATTCTTTTTACGTTAAGCCTTACTGGCTAGTTTGTTTTGGAATATACTTAGCAATTAACATAACTTAATGTGTCACTCACGAATTTTGAAGCTTAATTTCATGTTGCAATGTCAACCTGACCAACTTTATACCTGTTCCAAGAATCAGTAATTGTTGGTTTAATTCATTCTCTTGTGGGAAATTTCAGGAATACAAGCATTTGAAATAATGGCCATAGCAGCAGTGGGAAACAATCTGATTACCTATGTGTTCAATGAGATGCATTTCCCTCTGTCAAAATCAGCGAATATTGTGACCAATTTTGTAGGCACCATTTTTCTGTTGTCTCTCTTTGGTGGGTTCTTGTCAGACTCTTACCTTGGCAGTTTCTGGACTATGATCATCTTTGGCTTTGTTGAGCTCTCTGTAAGTTCTTAATTCATATATAATTCATAAATATATATTTGACAGTATCTAGAAATATCATTACATTCTTCAGTTAGTAATGTTTTTTAAGAGCTATATATACTTCAATAGTTAAATCTTACCAATTAGAGATCATTAGCAAGGGTATTGCTGGTGATTTTATTTCCTGTAAACACATAATTAATGGGATTGCCTTAATTTAATTTAGACAAGATGAACACTTTCTTTAACATAAAATAAAAGAAAAGAACGATTCTATCGTATATCTAATTCTTATGATACATCCTAAATTAACATTATTTAATGATTAAAATCTATACTTGAAAATCAAATATTTTTTAAATTAGTCAGATTATGTGTATACTGAAATAACATGTACCGCAGAATCAAAACCGGCCTATATCTAGACACTAGGGATTTGCCATTACAACAAATAATATAATAATAAATTCAAAAAGGGAAGCAAGTTATGCATGATCCGAAATACATAGTGTTCAACAATATATTAATTAATTACGTAAGGCACAGCCGGCACGTGAATATACATCTTTAGCATCCAATGAAAAAATTATTTTCAAATAAATATTGTGCTACATATATGGCTCTCTGTTTTCAAATTTCAAACCAATGTGTAAGAAAATTCTTTTTTGTATACTATTATTTGTAGGGGTTCATACTGCTTTCGGTGCAAGCACACCTGCCACAACTAAGACCCCCAAAATGCAACATGACATCCCCACAAGAGCATTGCATAGAAGCAAATGGGTTCAAATCCACCATGTTCTTTATTGCTCTCTACTCGGTAGCACTTGGCAGTGGTTGTATGAAGCCCAACATGATTGCGCACGGGGCCGATCAGTTCCCAAAATCTGATCCAAAGCAACCAAAGAAACTCTCGACCTATTTTAATTCAGCATATTTTAGCTTTTGCGTCGGTGAGCTCATTGCATTGACAGTACTAGTTTGGGTTCAGACCAGGTCAGGCATGGATGTCGGGTTCGGTGTGTCTGCGGGGGCCATGGCAGCCGGGTTGGTTTGTTTGGTTGCTGGAGCAGGTTTCTATCGCAACAAACCACTTCAAGGAAGCATCTTCACTCCAGTGGCTAGAGTGAGTTTTTACAATTTTTTAAAGTGGAAGGTTCAGAAGTAATTACTCACTAGTTACAACTTTGACCATATATGTTTTTTAAAATAAGAAAAGACAGAGGCCCATTAAAAAAATCCTTCAGGACAATTTTTGTTCTTATCTCGTCGGTACGTCGTTCCAAATTTTGATGTGCAAAATATAAGGGGTAGTGGAAACACTAAGTTATGTATATATTTGTTTAAATAAGCAGCAGATAGCCCTACACAAATTGAAATTTATATAGTGTTCACAATTTAAAAAAAAAGAGAGAAAAATCACTTGATAACGGTTATCTGACAATCATAAAAATAATTTTGTAAATAAATTTAATAAGGTTGAAAGAACTTGAAACGAAAATTTTTAGGTATATTATAGCTCAATTATCAAATTTATACGATTGAAGTATTGTTTGATTATGCATCAAGGATTAGAAATTTCAATATTGAATTCAAATCATTTGATGTGCGGTAGCATATACACCAAATGTTCACCAATTTTTATAGACATGAAAGCACATGTATATCATACCTCCAAAGTTGGAGTTCTAATTTTAATTTGTATTTTAAGCTGTGAAGATAATTGAATGTGATCAATCTCTAATAGAAAAATGCATATAGTTTACACTTAATAGATTATATCAACTGTGATTCCTGTATAAATTGAATGTGTACACGGTTCACATTTGTGAATCCAATTAAATCCACGCTGATGTATCAAATCCACACATACATGTCATTATTAACACTGGATAAGAGCCACATGTAATTAAAAGATACAAATCATATTCAAAGACGAAAAAAATTGATTAATATAGTGACAACTTCAATTTCAAGATAACCCGATAAAGGGAAATATCCATTTGAGTTCGGCATTTTTTTTTTTTTTTTTGGGTGTGCAACAGTGATGCGATCACATGGACACCGCATCTTTTTTTAACTTACAATTTACTTTTGTTGTTTTATCTATTTTGATTTGGTCACATTTGTTTTTTGTGAGAGCCCACCAAGCACTGTCTATTGTAAGTTATAGTTTTGGCTCAAACTAGATTGCAACTAAAAGACTTTACAATATGACCCTACAAACGAAGTAAATTTCTATATATGCACCTCGAATTAGTCTCTATCTCAAATTCCTAGTTATAACTTACAAGTGGATTTTAATTTGAAAAGCAACTTTTCCTCGTAGGATTAGAGTCAGCAAATAATAATGCAGATGACCTAAACATACATGTCAATGCAGATTTCCTAGGCCTACTCAGCTTAACGTAAAAACTAGCTATGGACCAGTCGACACCAATTAAACTTTTAAAATTTTCCACTGAAATAATAATTTTACTTATTACGTGTTGCTAGAATTTCTTAGAATAACAGATAAAATCTTTCCTTGCCAAAATGGTTTTGTTAGGTAGATGTTTGACAAAAATATTAGTACGCATGGTGAGTTTTCCTACCTATTTCTATAAGAGACTGGAAATTAGTTGAGATTCCACTTAAGTTGAATCATATTGGATAATCTTTGGAAGGTCCTTTGTGCTATGTTTACCTTTCTGGTAAAAAATAAATAAATAAAAGAAGTACCAACATGAAGTCAACAAAAACTTAAATTATTAACCAAGGAATTATTTTTTAATACAACCGAGAAAACAATATTTACTCCTTTATTTCTTCTCCATTAGCGGTGGTTTTGAGTTTAATATCTATCGACTGATGTAAGTTAAAATTAGAAAAAAAAATAATAAAAATAGTTCGCAGGGCTCCTAGGAAAATAAAATTAAGGTATAAAATTATATGCGTGTGTGATTGAATTAAAAAAGAATTACAGAATGAAGGGAGTGCTTATGTACAGAAAAGTTAAAGGGTCAAACAAAGGTAATTTTGTTTTTTTCTTTTGGAATTTAATGATGAAAATTGTTAGTCGATAAATTCTTTGGTGATTTTGACGGAACCCATGAACTATATATATTATATTTGTGTCGGTTCTCGGTCCAATAAGTATTGGTGCTTTGTTGAAATATGTGCTGTCTGTTTATAAAGGTTTATTATGTTTATATTGGTGGGAACACTAACAAAAAGCTCCATTTTTGTCAGTATGTGCATTGGTCAATGCTTCCGACCAAATCTTGAACATGTTAATTGATAAACAATACATTCTCTGTAAGTGTTTGGTGCGTAAGCATCTATAATTATTTAATTAGATTTTGGAGCAATCAGAGCCTTGATAAGTTGTAATTGCCGGCTCCAAATTAAGCACACATTATATTTTTGTAACTTGAGGAGCATTTTGGGTAACAGTAATCAGTGCATATACAGAAAAAAAATAATTTTGTCAAAGTAAGCATGAGCAATAGCAATAGGTAAAAATTTCTTATATTTTATTATTTTATTAATTAAAGAAGAAGCTCCCACTCCTTTTTTTTTTTTTTCCCCCCTTAAACTGAATCACAGTGTTGCTCTGCACTCTAAGCATTATCTTGGAGGAATTTCTTTTTGTTCTTGAAAATTCCCATGTTCTCTCCTTCCACACAAAGGAATGTATATCTTAGCAGTTTCTATATAGTGATCGCAAGTTGATACATATATATTAAATATTAAATTATTTATATTTCTTTGGGTGTACGAGGATTCGACACAAACCAGATAAATGCTGCTCCGTAGCATAACCCAGAATTGTAGTCGATCGGTACTACCCAAAATCACCCCTGTTCAAGTAAATATATTTATTTTTTAGCTCTTCACAACAGTAAAGCAGGTTTAAAATCCTAATTTAACATGGAATGTGATGCAGGTATTTGTGGCTGCTTTTATGAAGAGGAAGCAAAAAATATGTCCCTCAAATTCTGAAGTGGTCCAATGTACCGCTAATGGAGTAAAAAGCAATGCAGTACCAATTTGTACCACGCGGCATAGTAACAAATTCAGGTTAATTTCTCAATTTATTTTCACTGCTCCATCTCTCTAGATTTTCCAGTTAAAGCGCAACATCGTAAAATAATACCTCCCAATAGAAAAGTAAAAAGTTTTGTGAAAAAGTGCATTTAAAACAAAAGATATACTATGACAAATTGATTTTAGAAGTATAATAGGGTATAACTTAACAGATATCTCCTTATTTGATAAAAAAAAAATGGTCCAGAAGACTAACCTTGAGTACGGACATCACCATTTCAAAAACATGGAAGAGTACAGAGTCATTAAGGTTTTCCTTTTATTTGTTAAAGAAGTATTATATCTCGACGCCATTTCCAAATTTCAAATGTGTAAACCTGAAAAACATCAAATGCCATACATAGCATTGCCAAAAAAAATAATAATAATAATAAATAAATAAATAAATAAATAAATAAAATAAAATATCATGAACACTCTGAGCAAACAGAAATTCACACGCGTAAGGGCATCCATGTTATTTTTTAATGTTTTAAGAGATTAAAAGTAATATTATGAAATTATGCAGGCGCAGCAGTACATTTGATACCTGAAAAATTAACTATCATACATTCATACTTTCCAACTTTCAGGTTTCTAGACAAGGCCTGTATCAGAGCCCAAGACAGCCCAAACGAGGGACCATGGAGACTCTGCACTGTGGCGCAAGTTGAACAAACCAAAATCCTGCTCTCTGTCATCCCCATTTTTGCATGCACAATTATTTTCAACACCATTTTAGCACAGCTCCAGACCTTCTCTGTACAACAAGGAAGCTCCATGAACTCAAATCTCAGCCATTCATTTCAGATCCCACCTGCTTCTTTGCAATCAATCCCTTACATCATGCTTATTGTGCTAGTGCCTGTGTATGAAGTATGGATCGTTCCATTTATGAGGAGATACACTAGGAAGGAGTCTGGCATAGACCCGCTAACCAGGATTGGTGTTGGATTGTTTTTGGTGACATTTTCAATGGTTGCAGCTGCATTTGTGGAGAGGAAGAGGAGAGATGAGGCAGTCGGTTCAGGGAGAATAATTTCAATATTTTGGATTGCGCCACAATTTCTGATCTTTGGCTTGTCTGAGATGTTCACTGCTGTGGGGTTGATTGAGTTTTTCTACAAGCAATCCCTTGAAGGTACTGTTGTGAATATTAGTTCAACATTTTGCTGCAGTTGTTCATACTGTACCAGCACTGGTACAAGTTGGTACAGTTATCAGTATTAAAAATTAATAATTATCAGGGGCAAAATTAAGTTACCAACTTTCTGAGGTCAAGAGGACATTATGTTTTGCTGGTACCTGTAGACTTGGCATATTCATTGGTGTGAACTAGAAGTCTAGAACTGGCACAAATAATCATCTTCTAAAACATTATTGGTTTATTATTTCAGGAATGCAATCATTTCTGACGGCCATGACATACTGCTCGTACTCTTTTGGATTTTTTCTGAGCTCTGTGCTAGTGTCTCTCATCAACAAAATCACATCAACCTCATCTAATAATGGTTGGTTAAGCAACAACGACCTTAACAAGGATAGGTTGGATCTATTCTATTGGCTACTGGCTGTGCTTAGTCTCCTCAATTTCTTCAATTACCTCTTTTGGGCCAGATGGTATTCTAAAGACGCATCAATTACTGAGAGAAGTGAATCTGTTTCACATAAGGAGAATGTCAACAGTAATGGCGTACTCGTTTGAAATGATGCATATGGATATATGGATATAGATGAAGGTTTTCCTTATTTTCCAAAAACCTATCTAATATTAACCTTGTAAATTGAGTAAAAAAGCTAGAAAATGGAAGTATGATGCTAATTAGATGAAGTGGTATAATTGATAGGAAGGACTTTTAGACTTTTCTTGTGGGAACCTATATCATCATTCGGCTGGCTATTAATCTAAGATCAGTATTTCACAACGAGACATCCCCTGGCACGTGAGGTTTAAACCTTCGTGTTAAATAGATGTAATATGTTCTCTGTAGCATTCAACAAAGTAGAACAAGTCAAACAACATCAGCAAGCTTTTGTAAGATCTAAACGTAATTAATTAGTCAATCAACATTCATAATCAGGTCTCAAACTTTCAGTGGATATGTCCAGAAAGTCGATGCATCTTTCCAATTTACCCCCAAAGTTCTTTGCTATTAGATAAACACATATAACCATTGAAACATCACTCAAAATATTATCGTATGATGCATTTTCGTCCACTGTTAAACATAACGGATAGCATATAATAGAACCATTCAAAGGCAGACACCTAGCGACACCATAAGTAGCACAGAGAAGTATGATCTCACAAACCAACACCGTATTATATCAATTCATATATACAGGATCCCAACCAACTAACAAATCGACTAGTTGTTTGTCAAAATTCTTTTATAAAATGGCACACCTGCCCCCCTGAGCAAGCTTTCTGAACTCTTCAGTTTCTTTCTGGGCCTTCTCAAGACTTTTCTTGAGCTTACGGATCTCATCATCAGACTTGAGCCGTGCATCCTCTGCGATCTTTTGTGCCTCCAACCGTGCAGCCTGCTCCTCTGCTAGCTCCTTCTCCAGCCTCTCTATTGTGCTGTTAAGCTTCTGCTCCACCTATCCAGACCATAATTTAACAATACAACAGTGTATATCAGGCCAATATCATTATTCGTTGCATGTAAAGTTAAACATCGTAGTGAACTCGACAAGCTATCTTAGATACTATAATCCACATCATTCTGTCAGTAGTATAACAATAAACTACATAGGAACCTCTTCAAGTTTGTTGTTTCCTATTTGTCATTATTCACCCTTACAATTTAAACATTTAAATGTTTGAGGTAGTCATTTTTTTTTTCTTTTTTATTTTAAGGCAGAAAATGAGTATATAAATGCTACGAGCTACCTAATTGAATTAAAAAAAAAAGTTAACCAGGCATATTTAAAAAGTAGTTCATACACACTTTGGCCCTTCCAATTAATGTAAAATGGAAGCGAAAGTAATTGCAAATGTAAAAAAGTCACCATTTCAGTGATGCGAGCAAGTTGGTCATCGTATGATTTGTAAATCTCTTTCTTGAGTACAGCTATTTGTTCCGCTGAATACCCCTTCAGATTTTCAATAACCTTCTCCTTGTCATGCAATCTAAGTGCCCCTTTCTACAATTGAAAGAGCACAGCAAGATATGATAAATAGATAATGGGATGAAGGCTTTGCGACTCTAATCAGTGAAATCATATGTCCCCATTTTCCCCATCTTTTGTGCAAAGTGTTTAACCTTCCTTGTTTCTTGCTAAATTACAGAGAAAGAAAGGACAATGAATGTAGTACGGTTTCCAAAAAAGAGGAACTATCATCCTATGATAAGAAAAAGAGAAGTCAAATCTGTTACCTTTCACAAAAAAAAAAAAAAAATCTAAAGCCTAATATTACAAGAAAAAGGGAAAATAAAAGGATCACAAGGGCCAGGTCTAAGATCTTTTTTTCTCCTGTTTTGCTCTTTCCCAAAAAAAAAAAGAGAATAAATGGAAGAGAGAAACCGTCCTGATTATAGTATTAGTCAGTACCTTGAGTTCTCGAAATATCTCGTCAGAAAATGGTTTTCCTCCATTATTTGCTATAACTGAGTCAACATGGAACAACAACTGCTGAACTTGAGCATTTTTCTCATTCTTGTCCTTTGTCTTGTTGTTGAACAGCACAACTCTGTTATTGCACATTTGAATAATGGTCTACAGAAGACATAATTAATTAAAAAAATTAGCAATTCAATAACCAAAAAGCACAAAGTTAAAAAATGAATGAAGGGAGATAAAAGAAAAGAAGGGAGTACAACTGATATCAAATAGTCAAGTACTAAATGCAACCAAATAATAAAAAATCAAGAGAGCATCACCTTAACAGGTTTTGGTACCCGGCTGAGGTACTCAGTAAAACTTTCATCTTCCTCCAGGTCATCTCCTCCAGTAAAAACAATGATCATGTAATCAACAATCCTCTCACCAAAGAACATCTGAAGCCTCTCGAGGGTGGTTTCTTCTCCCTCTGAAAAGCGAGATCTGATAGAGAACACCATAATCACTGCATGTATGCCATCTTTGGCCATATTAACGCACTTTACTATTTCCTTTCCGATTTCCTCTGACCCAACTGACCAATCAAACATCCCTGGTAAAGGAAAAAAAGAATAGACCTCAGTCTAGTGACGCACTACCTTCTTCATAAAACTATGCTAACTTCTCCCATAAATAATTCATTAGTTATAAATAATCATCATTCAAACATTAATAACTGCCTTGCCCTGTAATAACACACTTTCAGGCTATTGTGAGTCAACATGTTCCATTTACAAATGTACAATACACCAGCTGCCCATAAGAACTCTACTAAAGTTGAATGCTTGAGAGTAATAAAAAATGATGACAACATTATCTGAGAAATCTGATTAGTACTTCCATCATACAGTACGATACATCATACAATACAATAGGGCTTGTACAAAATGATTAAGGTTAATAATCCCAAGTTTCTCCAATTTGTGTCTGAAAATACTACTAAAAAGTAAAAATTAGTCACTAATAAGTACAAAATCTAAGAAAAAAGTAAACTGGCATATTCATTCAATTGACATAATTATGCAAATAAACAAATGACCGCGCTTTAAAAAAAGATAAACTATACCAGGTGTGTCGATTACGTTGACAGTGCGGCCGTCTTTCAAGACGGTGCTTTCCAACTGGCAAGTGCCAGTTACACCAGTCATGCATGATCTCGACACAAATGCTTTTCGGCCGAGAATACTGTTGCCGGTTGCACTTTTGCCATACCCAAGCTTTCCCACGAGAACCAGCGTCATAGCATCATTGGTTGAAGTAAGCTCCCAATCATCTTCCATGGTGCTTGATCCTCCCATCACCAGCTCCAAACTGTCTACAATTGAATAGTTAACAGATATAAATTAATGAAGAAATTAAGAAGAACGATAAGTTTTTAGGAATCAAGCTCGATCGAGTGCACAAACCCTTGGATTTCAATCAAGCAAAGAATCAATTGGTAGAAATCAACAAACCTTCAGAGGAGAAACGAAGATTTCAGCTTTTGCAAGGCTAAACCAACCAATTGAAATTCGTAATTGTTGAAGAATTTAGAAAAGTATACTGCTGTAGAAGCTCGCTCCTTTTCTTAGGTGCGAAGCGAAAGTTTATAGGGAGTCAATTCTAATTTGAGGATAGCTTCCAATTGTGTACCGATTAATTTAATTTAGAGCTAAAAAAATGACATTCTCTTGGGTCCCAAAAAAAAGTCTTATTATTTCTTTCTAATTTATTATATTTATTACTTATATGAAATTTTGTTAGACATTAAATTAAAATTGAAATAATGCACGAGAAAATAGGCAGTTTTTTAAGCTTTTATATGCACTATGATAAGGTCCTTTAATCCGCATTAACCCCTCTGAATAAGATCTCTTTAGTCAAAACTTAAAATATCTTCTTTTTTCTTTTTTTAATCTGAAATTCTTATCGTAACTCTTCCTCTGATTGAATTCTTTTTAAGACGTTCCCTCCAGATATAAAGGCCAAAGCTCTGTGCGTTTTTTATAATCTTCATTTCCTAATCTTGTAGCTGAACGGAATTATTCATTTTTTTACAAGCGGTGAAATTTTCTAATTTTTATCTTTAATTTACATATTGAACTGTTGTAAGTATTTTATATTTTGTATTAATTAATTCCATTACATATATATACAAAATTGTTGACTTTGTTTTGATAGTAATCGAGATAAGGGATTAAATTGTCAATTTCTGAACTATAATTTTTTTTTTTTTTTTTTATGCATGATGTATACCAAAAGTCCAAAACGACGTTAAAATGGTGTGAAATTTTTGTGTATATAGTCTATGACAAATGAAGATGTAACTTTATTATTTTAAAAATCAATAAATATAATGTTTGATATTTAACTTCATAACCACCTATTTGACACAGAAATATTTGATGTTGAATTTTGTGTGGTTAATGATCAAAATAAAATTGGCATTTTTATTATTCTATAATACAAAGTAAAACATAATAAAAATCACTTAATCAATAATGGAAAAAGGAATAATCGGTGGGATTAAAATTTAATATAATATTTGCATTACAAGAGGGTGGAAGTTGGATGTTACGAGCATTCCTAGGACTTGTTAGTAATAGATACTCAAATTATTAAAAGAATTATCTCTTTGTTCTGTGTACTATAGTGAGTAAAAATCATAAAAGCATCTTAAAAAAAAAAATCATAAAAGTAATGCTTTTATTCGCTCAAGTGATACATGAAATTTATTCCATCTTAGAATAATTTAAAACAATTACTCAATTTTTATTCTACTAACCAAATGAAAATTCTGTCGTACTCCGTTATACAATTTTTCATTCGTTTATTATTTCAACATTTTGCTTGATAGTGGCTCTCCAGCTTCTCCCACACACACACAAAAAAAAACAAAAAAAAAAAAAATCAACATTTGCGGTACCAACCTGTTTAATCACAAAAAGAGATATAAAGAAAGATATTCTAAATGAACTACAACAATGTAATTTGAACATAGTAAAGCTTGATACCCCCATTCATTTCCTTATCTACAGTAACATTTTTCTTTTTTGTTTAATTATCCTGACCCTTTATTTTGATCCTGCGGCTAGATGTAAACAGAGGAGAACGGTGCAGCTTTGTCTATTATGACATCAAGGAGATAGATTTTCTATGCCATGGTTAAGCGTTTTAGCGTGTAGCGACTCAATTATTGAGTCTGAAAGGAGTCAGTTACAGCTCACACACCGTATCCTCCTCAAAATCGTCTACATGATCTGCGTGGGTGGGACTCGCAGAGTAGCAGTCTGTCCATTAAAAAAATTTAAAGTGGACCGGGTGTACAATAACAAATGAGGACCGGTTTTATTTTTTGTTTTTCTGATATCCTTTGACACTTTGGCTCATGACATTTAACCGTGCTCTTGTAGCTTGTAGCTTGTCCCTTGGTAATACCAAAGGTATGCTCTCTCCCCTTTCTCAGCACCATGATACCAAACAGAGAAGGGAAGAGAAGGGGAAGACAACGCCGGCCAACACACCATCTAGCCTCGTCGCGGCCATCACAGGCTTCACCCACACCTAGCTGAGCCGCCGCCTCACCCGTCTCTCTCTCTCACTGTTCCTATCGAATTTTTGAGGCAACTGATGAGTGGGTCGGGAGAGTGAGAGAGGAAAAGGGTGGCTAAAATAGGCAGTGGGGAGTAGAGTTTTGGGGTCTGAGCTGCTGAAGTGGAGGTTGTCGACTGGGTGAGAGAAGAGGTGAAGGGGATTGGTTGTTGGCTTCGCTGGTCTGGCCGGAAACCAGGCGCGTAAGGGATCGAGCGGATTGGAGAAGAGGGAGTAGGAGGTGGGGTCGAAGCCTCTGTTGGTAGGCCAGAGAAAGAAAGAGTTATCGGATTGGTCGAGACAGAAAAGAGAGAATTAGGTAAAGCGATTCTGAGCGTTTTCTCCACGAGTTTCATTTTGACCGTGATGTGGTTGCAATTGCGTGACTAGGTGAGGTCCGGGACCTAGGCATGAAAGACATAGCTTGGCACATCTCCTCTCTCAAAGAGACCTCCAATGGACCTGATGTGAAGGTAATCGTGAAGGCTACACTTGGTAAGAACTCCTTTGACTGAATATAGTAATGCGAGCAGTTTATTTTGATCAATTTGGTTCTCTTGTCTGGTCAATTGATGTCAATTTTGTTAAGCTTCCGCTTACTTTTGTTTATTTCTATAGCAACTCTATGAGCTTTTATTTAATCACTGAGTAATAATAGCATGGAGTTGATAACTTTATTTATATTTGTGATGCTTGGCTGAAAGAGCATTGGCTAAATTAGCAATTAGCAGTTGTTGATTGCTGTCGTATTAGATTCGCATGGATATGTGTAATAACAGCATTTCTATTCATTTACATTGTCTAAAATTGCTTTGGATTTAAAATTTATACTGATATTGCATTGACTAAAAAAGCATCAATTTCCTTATTTATACGGCTTCCATATGCTACAAAATTAATTGAAGCATCATTTAGTAACAATGGAGCAATATGACAGGTGCAGAAGTAGTACACACAATTTGAGTAAAATTTTTCATTTCTTTAATACTATCAGCTCCATAGAATTTCATTTTTCTTTGGTTCATTTCTTCATAATTAACCCAAAAAAAAAGATACATTTTGTCAAATGCACATATGTCATTTTCATTAATAAAAAGTTCAGAACCTTGCATTTCACAGTCCTTATGTGTAAATTATATACAAACAGTCGACGCCTTTTGGCATTTTATTAAAGCATGGTTCTTTCAAGTAATCATTGGTATAAGTTTGTTGATTATTCTTAATCTTTCCATTACATTCCAATATTCTATAGTTTCATGGATCAAATTAATAAGACCATAGCACGATTAGCCAACAAATAAGACCATAGCATTGTGTTCCTCTTAGTATGAGGAGTCGATAGAGATCCTAATCGACCCCCTTTGGATGACTCTCGTCGTAGTGAAGGTTCTTACCCCCATAGATGCTCGCTTGCTAGGTCTGATGTGGTTGCAATGTGACTAGGTGAGGTTCCAGGTTCGACGATGTCGTCTCGGAAGCCATAGGAGTCTACATAAGTTTTGCTGATGAGGTACTGATATCGGTCAGGTCTAATACCGGTACGGTACCATAATCTAATTGAGTCTAATGTAGAACTACTTCTTTGATCGAGCCTTTATGCCTGCCTTCTAACATAAAAGGACAACAAATAGAATTCCTAAAGTCCAATTGCTATTGTTGTTTTTAATTCCAATAATTTTGATTAGATAGTGATTAATTATGTAGTTTGGAGTTGTTGTGGTTATCACAAATCAAGTAATTTCACAAGTGGATGGATATGTTGTCTTTTCTAGACCCTAGATCAAGCGCATTGGTAGAAATTTTATTGCACGTGCTTCTACAACAAGGTGAAAACTCCTTTAAATTATTAAGTCATTTTAACTGGCCACCTAAAATTAAACACTGAATCAAAAAGTTGTCAATAATAAGCAAAAATGTGGAAGAATTTAATGCCACAATATTAGCCTGGTTAGTCTTTTATTATCACACCTCATAATGCAATCTCTGAAAGGTTCTTTGTATTATTTCAAAACCATTAACTATTTCTTTTAATTTCTTTTTTTAAATATTTGAATGAATGTAAGGATGTGCAAGATTTCCCTGCTATGTGAAGCAATAAGATGTAAGTTGCTTTTTTTTATCCTCAATCATGTATCCAGGTTGACGTGCAGACGGGAGTGCAGTGCATGAGTGTGTGATTAGTATGAAGCAGGTCGCATCACCTACCAGGACCTTCTACTCTAGAAAAATCTGTATGTGATTTATTACATTATTTATCGAAAAATAGTTTACATATCTCTATAGTACATTTATTATTGATCTAAAATAGTTTCGAGTTCTATTATCCTTACATAAGCTGGAGAAATCAATGGAAGGATTGAAAATCAAGTAACAAAATAGAAAGGCAACATGGTTGCCAGGATGAGGTCAACAAGCAATCTATACTGTCCTTTTAGAATTTCTAAGTTGGCATGAGGTGAAAATTTTTAAGTGAGAGATCAATTTTTCGTCTTTAGTTTTGTATGAATTGAACGAAGAAGAGAGCATTAATGGAATGTCAAGGCAGCAAAATGCTTGGCCAAGTACTGGCAATTACTTTGGTCGGCTTTAGGCTTGGATTAATTTAGGTTTCTTTGGGATTATTGTTACAGGTCTTTTAGGTTCATTGGGAAGCTTAAAGCTTGAAGGTTTAAAATTATTGTTGTGTTTTACCTGCATTGAAAGGTGAATGTGTGTTAAAGGGCTAAAGTGAGGTAAAAGTTATGTCCCTTCTCTGCCTCTGCTTCTTTGCATATCTAGCATGGAAGGGGTGGTCCCTCTTCTAAGTGGAACTGGAGAAATGTGAAGCAATTGTCTAGACAATCCCACCTCAATAGCATGACAAGGAGGGGTGCCAGGAAAAATGGCAGGGAAAAATGGGAGGCTATCAAGTGAGCTGTTGCAAGAGATGATTAGAGATAAGTACCATACCAGTTCATGAAGCATACTTATTACTCAAATTTCATGCCTGATTTAATGATGTTTATGTATTTGCATGTTCTAAAGAATAGTAATACTATACGAAATGAATTGTTAGATAAAATATCAGGGGTATAATTGTCAAACTGATCATCAGAATTAATATCTTTGATCTGAAAATTTCATCCTGACAACAATATTATATTCAATATTAAATGCCTTTTTTTTCATTCTATGTACATAGATGGTTCCAAGGATGAAGCAGAGTCGTGACTTAATTTAAATACTTGATATATCAGTATTGTTTAATAATCTTTGGCTATTTATAGTTTTTTTCTATGATTTTACATGTATTTAGTTACAGTTGACAGTCTGTCCCTTATTGTTTGTTTGAAGACCTTTGTGTTGCTATATTATATTTAATATGTTCCAGGTTTCATATATGTGTTACTCAACAAAATACGTTCATAAAAAAAAATTATTGGGTTGGTCGCGGCAAAGCCGCGACGACAAAGCCCGCTAGTAATAATAAAATACTCGATCGTCGGCTTTTTCTTTTTTAAAGAAAAGATTATAGATGAAACAAAAGTTAAAAAAACTGATATTTATTATATCAAAGCATTGGAAAATGGATGCGTAACGAATGGAGAGCATGGACCTAATAAAATTTTCCAATGTCCCTTTCTTTCTTCGAACTCATAATCGCATAACGAGTTTCTCTATTTTCCCCATCAAATATTTCCTTTCACCGACTTCGACTTTGCCCCAAATTGGAGACCGAAACCCTAGTCTCTCTCTCTACTTTTTACCCTAATTTTGCCTCCATAAACCCTACCTCTCAAATCGCGATTCAATTCCCATGGGAGTCACTTGAACTGCGCACCTTCAATTTCCGACAATTTTAGGTCTTTTTCAGTTTTCTTTCTTCTCTTCTTTATGAAAAATTAAACAGTGGGTCCCGGTATCGACCCGCCACACCTATTCATTCTCCGTAAACGCGTTACATTATCCAGACGCAAACATCACCTCAAAACCTCAAGGGTTTTACGGACACCGTCTCCATTGCTCTTTCCTCTCCTCGGTCGGAAACCTTTCAATTGCGCTTTCTCCATCACTATTCGGCCGTTACCTCCTGATATCTTCTACTATGGTCGGACAGTACGGTAAAAGGCTCGCTGAAGAGATCATCTCTACTCACTTCGGCGACCTTGTCGCGGTAGCTCTCTATATCTCCTTTTCAACCTAATCGAGGTTAATTGGTATATATATAGAGAGGTTAATTGTTATTTTTGATGACAGAAAGTTTGCCGTTGCCTACTGCATAATGGCACCCTTTCACTTCATGAAATTGTGCGATATACTGACATGCCGGGTTCTCATGTCAAGAATTGTCTCCTCATACTTATCCAGCACAATTGCGTCCAGGCCTTCTGCACTGCTAGAAAAGGTCAATCTTTCTTATTCTAAGTTCTGGCCCAATTTAGAAAATGTAATAAGAATTTTAACAGAAAATCAAAGCTATTCTTTTTGTTTTTAATTTTTCAGACCATAAGAATGTTAATTTTTATATGGTTGGTTAATACTTTAATTTCTACTTAAAATTCCAAAATTCTGCTGGGCATCTTCAGCATATGTGAATTTAAGTGCAACTCATATATTTTTTTTCCATAGTAGATTCTTTTGTGGTAAAAAGCTGGTACAATGCACTAAATAGATTTCATAGCTGTGCAATCCACAATCTTCAACAGTTTAATCTGTGCTTTAGATTTGGATACTGTTTGTACTTTAACCAGTTTCTGATGGTAGATGTAGAACTATATTAATAAGACATTGAAAGCCTTTGTTCTTCACAATGGTGTATATAAAACATTTGACAAATTAATACATGCATTTTACTTTGAAGAGGCTTGGCACATATTATATGAACATATTATATTTTATTTTGACAAAACTTTTTTCTGACGAGTTACATTTTTCTGGGACCGGAATGTCTTTTAGGATCGGCTGACAAAACAGTGACCCTATACATGGCCATCTTTGACAACATAATTAACAGGATGCGATTCTCCAAGTTTCTTTCTCTCATTAAGGGTGGTGACCTTGCTCCCAAGGTATGACCTTTCAATCGAACAATACTGAAGCAATACAAATTTGTATAATTCCTATTGTACCACTTTGGCAGTCATTAACAAGGGGGACAAGTTTAAATTGCGTACCTGGTTACTGTTAGTGTTATTGTACATTTTATACTTTCATGACAGGAGTCCCAAACAAAAGAAGGACAATGCAAATATGCTCTTTTGAAGGGTTTACTTCAAAATGGGAGACTGACTTTTGAGCAGCTGGTGGAGCGATCTACCTCTAAGGAGCAACAGATGGACAGAGGTACGGTTATCATTCTCCTTTCTGTTGTTGACTTGATTTGTAGGTACTGATCAATGATCAATTGAAGCTTTTGCATCACTTGGGCAGTGGGCACAATCCACACACACCCCTCTTGTAGTTGTAGCCTTGTAGGTGACAGAAGAAAAAATATTTACTTCCAATCAGTACGCTGGCTGCAGTAATTTGGTTTATGTTCCTGCACCATAAGTCCATAATGGTAAAGGACCTCTGTGTACCATACCTGCATCAAGTAAAGTGAAATCTGTTCAGATCCCATGAAACTTTTGTATAGTCCTTAACATGATGTTGTCTCTGTTCTTTTTGTTGTTGTGGTGCAACAGTGCAAGAAAAGCACCAGTCAGAGTTGCGTGCGTGCTTCAATGAACTTGTTCGCTTGCATTATGTGGAGCGATGCCCTCGGCCTGAGCCCTTTATTTACCCTGAACCAGAAGACCAGCCTAAGCCTACTAGAAGGCGTGGTGCTAAGGTAGTCCTGTTTCGTTTAGCATTTTCTTCTGTTGTGCACATCAACATTTCTCTCCAAGTATCTGGCTAGCTTTCTTAAAAAAAAAAAATTCTCTCCAAGTGTTCGCACATGCATGACACGCTGGTATGAGCCTTGCTTATAATTGGTAAACTGGATAAATATGTATTTTTTTTTCTCTCCAAGTACTCGCACATGCATGACACGCTGGTATAAACCTTGCCTATAAATGTTAAACCCAATAAATTTGTATTTTTTTATGTTTAATACTTCTATTGTTGTATTGGTTTCTGCACGTGTGTTCTGAAGCAAACATTTTTTGGCACAGACAGCGGAACAAATACTTTCTTTAGAACAACAAGCTATCGAGGCTGCTACTCTTGCAGAATCTGAGAGATTTTCTGAAATACCAGAGAGTTCAGTAGAGAGTGCAGAAGATGGAATTGTAAATCATTCTCCAGCTACTGGCGACAAGGTATTGTTATTATCACTTCCAAGTTTGATAGAAGTGCAATACGAAAATGTGGTACTGCTTTGTTTATACCTACCATTTTTAATTAGTCTAGCCAAAATATTGTTTAGTATAATTGCCTGTATGATGGTTGTTTAGAGCTCAGTTGTTCCTTAAGGTTAAAAAGGTATCATAACAAATAAAATCGTGAAAACTTGTAATAATCAACTGTACTGGTACTGTTTCATGGCCGTCACTACATTTTGCTCTCAAAAGGAATTTGTAAATACTTGCTTACCTGCAACTTCAATATTTTGTACTTGTACTAAGTATCTAGTGGACTTCTGCAATGGTTGTGTCTAAGAGTTTGTTGCAATGAAAATGACAAATTGGCTAAAGTACATGTGCATTGTTTAAGTTTGATCGTCTGACTTGCACAGAGGAAACGTGAGACTTTAGAGACAGATCTTGATCTTCTCGTAGCCATTGCTGAGAATGAAGTTCTTTGGAGGGCAAATTTTGAGAAACTCTTGTATTGTCTAAAGACAAAGGTAGATGTTCTGATCTTTTCCCGCCCCCTTTCAATAACTGGCATTGTCTACCATTTTTAGTAATATATCTGTCGGGTATAGTTCCTGGTTTACTTGTCAGTAATGAAGCAAATCAGATGTTAATGAATGAGATCCTTAGTCTAAAGGAATAGGAAAACCTAAATGGACCTGGTGGTTGCACCTTCAATTCATTGGAATGCTATGAGATGATTGAAATCTTTGTTTTCCTGTTTTGTTATTGATTACTTTCTTCTCGACCTTAGATATGCACTGAAAATGTCAGATCCAGGCTTGGTGATGATGCTGGTGTTGTCTTGGAAGCCATGATGGAGGCTAACAGTGAACAAAAAATTAAAGCGACTAATGGTACTAGATTGCAGCTTGTTGAATATGCTTTGTTTTTTTTTTTATTGGACCAAGTACGAACCATCAAGTGATTTGCTTGATGTAATGTGAAGAAGGTTATGTACTATTTTCAAATATCCAGAAAGGCAACTTAGACTTACTTAAATGTCATGTAAAATATCTTTGATTGTTTTCTGTCAATCCAACATGAACTGAAATTCAACAAAGCGAATCTGTTTGTTTGTGAGTTTCGAGCTTGCATATATCAGTCAGAAATTGGTATTTTGAGTTGTCATGAATACGGTTTTGGGCATTGAATTTATTAAACTAACTTCTTACTAGTTGTTTTTTTTTTTTTTTTCACTGCATATAAAAAAAAAATTCTGGGTGTTAGTTGCCTGTGTAGGAATTTTTACTGGGGGATGAAATGCTGCGTTAGTTGTGAAGTGTCTTTGTTTAATAATTAGGAATCTATACACATTGATATGCTTCCTTGACATTATAATAAAGTGCTTTGCCTAGTTTTAATGACCTCACCAATGTTTACCCAGAAAGTGACATTTATTCTTCTTTATGCCTTTGTAGTGAGTGCATCATTCGATGGGATTTTGAATAATCTGGCCGGCTCAATGACACTGGATCGTGTCAGAACAATTCTTGATGAACTTGATTGCAAATCAGCTACAGACAAATTGGAGGCAATCTATTCTCTTGGTAATAGTTACAGTATTTTTCCAGGGTAATTCAAAAATTGCATCTGAACTTGTATATCTGATTTGCACCCATGACATTTCGGTATTGTTTGATATACAGTATGTGTTAGTTCCTTTTTTAAATCCATTACCTTGAATTTTAGAACTTATTTCCAAAGTTTTTATAAAAGAATAAATCTTTCAGTGAACGGAACTATCAGCATTAAAGATTTCTGCCATTAGACTTAGCAAAACACACATATTGTCTTGTTTGTTGAATTAAGCTGAACATATGAACACTTAAAGTTATTTTGAGTATGGAGATCATTTTAAGATCATCTTATTTTTTGTTCAGTATACTATTTGATATATTAGTGAAGTAGTCATGGTGTCTGAACATTCTTGTTAACGATTTTTGCAAATTCAGATTTGAATGCAACTTTGGAAGCTTGTAAGAATGATGAGGTAATGTACCTTTCTTTTCTGTTTATTTTCATACGAATAATACAATAACAGATACCTGTAACATATTATTTTATGTGCCGTACCATACAGTTGCCAGTTTGGTTTTTTAGCTGATCTCATTTATTGCCCTTTGTCCTTTGTGTATTTGTTTGCTATTTTTATACAGAAGTGAACCTGAGGTAAATTAAACAGTAAACTGATGTGACATTGTGCTGTTACTTTTTAATCTTAATTAAAAAGGTTTTCCTTTTGTGTTAAGTAATGCTCCATCCCCTCTCCTTCGTAACAGATAGAGGCTGTGATAAAAGCAAGATACGGGGATCAAGGATATAAGATATTTAGGTTGCTGAGTACAAAAGATCAGCTAATTGAGACCGACCGGGTATGTAATTGTATTCCATTTTATTCAGGGTATGCAGTATAGATTTTGCATCCATTTTCTTCAATTAGAGCTTCTAATGCAATAAATCTCATATAAGGGTGAAGGGTCACCTAATCTTATCAGAATCTGACTATATCGCATGCTGGTAATGTATTATGGATTTCAATTTTCCTGTTTTAAGCTCCTATTTATTCTTCAATCTTTTGTTGTTTATTCCTGTTAATATTGATTGAGAACATAAAGTAGTCTATGTATTCGTGTCGCGCTGTTTTGTTGTTTGCATAGTAGTTTTGCAAAGCTGCATTTGAAATGTTTACTGATCAGTTGAGTTCATCATCAATGCCGCATTTCTCATATGGTGAATTGGAATAAAAGTATACAACTTGCATTGAGCTGAGGTATCTTGTTACTGAATTGGGCTAGTATTGTAGAATACCTGTTTGTCACCTACAGTAACAGGTATAAGGTTAATCGATGAAAAATCAGCATTGTTTGAGCTTCAATTCAACATTGCATCATTCGCAAATTATAAACTATGCATCTAATATCCAACGGGCATGTAGCTCCATATGATTCTTGAGGGGAATTACATTTACAGGACCTGACGGGGCAGTGTCATGATATGTTACTTTTGAGGATGGATATAATACACTCTAGTGTACGCATCGTCCCCCGTACACCAGAGTTGTTTTTGAAATCCAAAAATCAAACGGCCGATCCAAACCGTTCAGATTGTGGACCAAATTTTACATTTTTTTGAATTTTTTTGCTATATATTATGATATCTTCAAAAAACACTATAATTGAAGTATTTCAGACCCTCCAATTTGAAAATATCATAATATATAGCAAAAAAATTCAAAAAATGTAAAATTTGGTCTCCAAGAGTTTTTCAATATGAAGAGCAACTTGAACGGCTCGATTGACTATTTGAATTTTGGATTTCGAAACGACTCGGGTGCACGGAGATGATCCGTACACCAGAGTGTATTTTATCATTTGTCCTTTACTTTTATATATATAAATTAATGTGTTTTCATTCAACAGATAGCCGAAATCACTTTTATGGAGAAGAAAGAAGCTCATCAAATGCTGTACAAGCTTTGGAGGGATGAATTCATTGATATTAAGGCAAGAGGCTCAACAATCTTTGTGGATGTGTTTTCTTTTTACATTGCTTCTCATCATTTGATTAGATTAGGTTTGTCACAAAAAAAGTTAAAAAAAAAAGAATGAAAAAGAGGAAGAGATGAGAAAAATCTTTATTCTAAAACGGCAAAAGAGCCCTGAATTTTCATGCAACTGCATTTTTTAAGAATTACTTCACCATGGATTGTTTTAAAGGTCTGGTATATGGTTTTTTTTTTTCCCACTTTAACTGTAATTGTTGTCGAAGGAAATTTTGATTTAAGTGTTATATTTGGAGTTCTGATGGTCGTGCTCAGCTTTCAATAATAATTGCAGAAAGTCCCATCCCAAGGGTCAGGGGAGTTGCCATCTATTTCCTTATGGAGATTTCATAGAAAGGCGTTCTATCAGACTCTACTTGATGACATCTTTCACGCCGCTTTGAATCTGACTGTGAAAATCTCTCAGTTAGTTGAAAAGCAACATGAGGTTATTTCATTTTGCAAAATAACACATGAAGTAGCAATTTTTTTATGGACAAAAATGAGAGGGGAAAAAAAGAGAATAAGAAATAAAAGCTAACACTGGAACACTGTAGAAACAACTAGGCCTGACTAGTAATATAATCTGAAACCTAACTTGGCATTTTGATGGTAATTTTGTTTCCTTTTCCTTCTGTTAGATTTTAGAAGATGATTTGAAGAATCTGCTTAAAAGAAAGTTTATATTGCAGCTATCGCTTCTGAAGCTTGATGATTCATCGATGCTTTTCCACAATTTTTGAAATTATAGACTGAACTGGTTAATTTGATAAAGGTTTTATATCATACCTTAATGATCCTGCGTCTGTCTTTATTGCTGCGCTTAAGGTGGCATATACTGGTACGTGGTTTGTTTTACATTGTTAATTATTGTTGAATCGTTGTGCTTTTGCTGGAAATATTGTTCTGAGGCTAATGAGCATCATATTTTCTGTAAAAGTCGAAACAAGTAGTGAGAAAATCAGTAATATATATATGACATAAAGTACATATATCCAGAAGATTTGTTTTATAAATTCTCAAATAATCAATAGTACATGCTGGAAACCATTTTAATGTATTAAGGGGTAATGTGAAGCATAAAGTAACTGGATATTTTTAAGAAGTTATCCAGAGGAACAGGTCTGATATATTGAAGTTTTGATTCAGAAGCCTTTTGTCGTGGTTTTTTCGGCTTTATGGTGTTACAACACATCAAAATACCAAGGGCTTCACATTAAGTCTTGTATTTAACTTTCATTTAGCATTATTGTTTTTATTTTATAAGCAGATTGTCACGGCTATTCGTAAAGGAGGGTAGGTGGGAAGGCATCATGGTATTTAATAGTTCCTCTGAAGCAACATCTTATAACCTCTCTTCTCACGTTATTATTCTGACATATTTATAATTTTATTCTTCTAGAATGGTACATGTACATTCGCTCAAAACTTTCTGATTGTAATTGATCGAATGACTGATTATCTGATGAGACTGTATATTGATTGACCGGCCAATTGTCTAATATATATTCAAATCTAGAGGAGAGTCTGTACTTAATTTTATTTGCTTTAAATATTTTGGCAGTGATCTTAAAATCATGCAAATCAACTCGACTATGTATAAATGCAGTGATGTGATATTGTCATATTAAATCGAGCTATTTTGGCTTAAAATATAGGAGTAAAATTTGGGCGTTGTATATTTGAAATAAAATGGATTAAGTACTGTACTGGTTAACTATATTAAGAAGCATTCAGCATGCTGGGTGATGTTCATTTATGTATACTGTTTTTCCCATATAATTTATATGCGTAGTCGTGAAAATCCATTGAGAAGTGAAAGAACGAATTTGGTCTACAAAAGTGGAAATGGCATATTGATGGATTGAGAGGAAGAATAGCCGACTCTTGTACTTCCACATGAGTATGTGTTCTTTTATTTTTTTTTAACAAAAAAAAAAATTTTCTCCTGAATTTGTTCCACTTTTGTTTCATAATATAACAAACAGATTAGATCAGCAGTATCAAAATAAAGTGGAAAGAAAGTATAAAATGAAGAGAATAAAAACAGCATGTAATTATGCATGTATTAGATATTTGAGATGAAGATAAACGAAAGTAATAGTTCAGTTGAATTGATGATATCACAGCCCATAATGAAATCAATACATACTGGAGCCGTGGAGCGGCAACTGGAAAGTCTCACAACTGATGATATCACAGCCCATAACCTCTTGTTTTTTGGTAGGGGCCGGGCCATCATCTCCTATAATATAATCTACGGCTGTGGACTTCCGGACCCAGCGCTGTTCTCTCTCTCCATCTGGCCTGAACTCTCTCTCATTCGTGTCTAGTCTACTCTCCCGCTAATTTTACAAGCCCCTGGCGCTGTCAGCCGTCGGCCATCGCCAGGTCCGGCCACCTTCTTCTCCGCCTCTCTCTCTCTCTCTTCTCCTTCAGGTGCATGATATTTTTGCTTTTAGGATAAGGCTTTGATCGGAAGAGAGAGGAGCGAGGAAAGAATTGAATTCGGAGGAAAAAAAAAGGGAGGAATTTTGTGAGGATAAGGCCTTCTAGTGACGCATTACCTTTTTCATAAAACTATGCTAACTTCTCGCATAAATAATTAATTAGTTATAAGCAGTCATCATTCAAACATTAATAACTGCCTTACCCTGTAATAACACACTAGTCAGGATATTGTGAGTTTGTGACATCATGTTCCATTTACAAATGTAAAATACACCAGCTGCCCATAAGAACTCTTACTAAAGTTGAATTTGAATGCTTAAGAGTAATAAAAAATGATGACAACATTATCTGAGAAACCTGATTATTACTTCCATCATACAATACAATACATCATACAATACAATAGGGCTTGTACAAAACGATTAAGGTTAATTATCCCAAGTTTCTCCAATTTGTGTCTGAAAATACTACTAAAAAGTAAAAATTAGTCACTAATAAGTACAAAATCTAAGAAAAAAGTAAACTGGCATATTCATTCAATTGACATAATTATGCAAATAAACAAATGACCGCGCTTTAAAAAAAAAAAGATAAACTATACCGGGTGTGTCGATTACGTTGACAGTGCGGCCGTCTCTTAAGACGGTGCTTTCCAATTGGCAAGTGCCAGTTACACCAGTCATGCATGATCTCGACACAAATGCTTTTCGGCAGAAAATACTGTTGCCGGTTGCACTTTTGCCATACCCAAGCTTTCCCACTAGAACCAGCGTCATAGCATCATTCATTGGTTGAAGTAAGCTCCCAATCATCTTCCATGGTGCTCGATCCTCCCATCACCAGCTCCAACTGTCTACAATTGAAAAGTTATCAGATACAAATTGACGAAGAAATTAAGAAGAACGATAATTTTTAGGAATCAAGCTCGATTGAGTGCACAAACCCTTGGATTTCTTTTTTTTGAAACAAGTGGATTGGCCCACCACTTCTCATTACCACGTAATAAAGAAGTACAGCAAGAGCAAACCCTTGGATTTCAATGAAGCAAAGAATCAATTGGTAGAAATCAACAAACCTTCAGAGGAGAAACGTAGATTTCAGCTCCAACCAATTGAATTCGTAAATTGTTGAAGAATTTAGAAAAGGGTACTTACAGATTAAGGTCTTCGCTGCAGAAGCTCGCTCCTTTTCTTAGGTGCGAAGCGAAAGTTATATAGGGAGTCAATTCTAATATAAGGATAGCTTCCAATTATGTACCAATTAATTTAATTTAGAGCTAAAAAAAAATGACGTTCTCTTGGGTCCCAAAAAAAGGTCTTATTATTTCTTTCTAATTTATTATATTTATTACTTATATGAAATTTTGTTAGACATAAAATAGAAATAATGCACGAGAAAATAGGCAGTTTTTTAAGCTTTTATTTTTTATATGCACTATGATATGGTGCTTTAACCCGCATTAACCCCTGTAAATAAGATCCTTTTAGACAGAACTTAAAATATCTTCTTTTTTTAATCTGTAGTTCTTATTGTAACTCTTCCTTTTGTTTGAATTTTTTTTTTTTATTAAGACATGTTCCCTCCAGAGATAAGGCCAATGGCCTTCTTAATTCTTAAAGCTCTGTGAGTTTTTTATAATCTTCATTTCCTTATCTTATAGCTGAACGGAATTCTTCTCATACAACAACATTTCATCAGTGTCAAGCGGTGAAATTTTATAATTTTTATGTTTAATTTACAGATTGATCTGTTGTCATATTTTATATTAATTAATTCCATTACATATATATACAAATTGTTGACTTTATTTTGATAGCAATCGAAATAAGGGATTAAATTGCCGATTTATGAACTATAAATTTATTATCTTTTTTTATGCATGATGTATACCAAAAAGTCCAAAACTATCTTTTTTTGTGTAGGTAGTTTATGACAAATGAAGATGTAACTTTATTATTTTAAAAATCAATAAATATAATTTCGATATTTAACTTCATAACCACCTATTTGACACGGAAATATTTGACGTTGAATTTGTGTGGTTGATGATCAAAATAAAATTGGCATTTCGATCATTCTATAATACAAAGTAAAATTTAATAAAAAGAAATTAATAAATAATGGAAAAGGAATAATTGGTGGGATTAAAATTTAATATAATATATTTGCATTACAAGAGGGTGGAAGTTGGGCGTTACGGGCATTCCTAGGACTTGTTAGTAATAGTCTAATAGATACTAAAATAATTAAAAGAAATATCCCTTTGTTCTTCTGTACTATAGTAATTAGTAAGTAAAATTATAAAAGTAAATCAATGCTTTTATTCGCTCAAGAGATACATGAATTTACTCCATAATTTAAAACAAATACTCAATTTTTATTCTCCTAACCAAATGGAAATTTTGTCGTATGCGATTATACAATTTTCATTCGTTTATTATTTCAACACTAGCAAAAGATGCCCTCAAGATGTGGGCAAATAAGAAAATAAAATATTGATATTATTTTTGTTTCATATAGAACTTTACATGTTATAGACAATAAAGATATGGTAAAATCAATAATTTATTAGTCATCCTTTTAAATAAATAGCTAATTTGGTAGTAACTTAATCTTTTCTAATAAAAAATCTTGACCTTTTAATTTAAAATTAAGATCTAGACCACTGATCAAATGAAATTACACAAATCAATGGTCCATAATTGATATAAGAATTGTTTACACCCTTTTATATGACATGTTTACTCCTTTTATATGAAATGTTTGCTCTTTTTGTTAGGTGCATTTATAAGTAGTAGAGATTTGCGATTTCAATCACAGAAAGAGATATAAAGAAAAGATATTTTAAATGAACAATGTAATAATAATAATAATAATAATAATAATGAAATACTAGGTCGTCGGCATTTTTTTTATATCTATATGCAACAAAAGTTACAAAAAAAAAACTGATAATACTTCTATTAATAAAGCATTGGAAAATGGATGTATCCATTCAAGACAAATGGAGAGCGTGCACCTAATAAAATGTTTTCATGTCCCTTTCTTTCTTCGAACTCATAATCGCATAACGAGTTTCTCTATTTTCCCCGTCAAATATTTCCTTCCACCGACTTCGACTTTGCCCCAAATCGGAGACCGAAACCCTAGTCTCTCTCTCTACTTTTTACCCCAATTTTGCCTCCATAAACCCTACCTCTCAAATCGCCGAATCAATTCCCATGGGAGTCACTTGAACTGCGCACCTTCAATTTCCGACAATTTTAGGTTTTTTTCTGTTCTCTTTCTTGTCTTCTTTTCGATAGTAATGAAGGATCCACTCAACCGAACGAAGGTGGTGCTGAGGCACTTGCCACCGTCACTGCCTCAACAAGCGATTATGGATCAGATCGACGCCAGGTTCTCTGGTCGCTTCGATTGGGTTCAATTTCGCCAAGGCAAGACCAGGTCCTCTCTCTCTTTCTCTCTCTTAATTCAACTTGTTGTTTAGTTATCTGTGTTAATTTCTAATGTTTGAGTAGATGAAGTATGTTCAATTAGGTTTTTGCATCTTAGGTTAGTCTCAGAAATATGAGATGTAAATTTGTTTGTTTTTCTTGCTAGTTTCCTTAGCTTTAGATTACCAATACATGGGGTTTGGGTTGTCTTGTTTGGAATTTATCAACTCCTGTTGCAGGATTTAGGAATCAATCTAATTATGGACTGCCCCCATGTCCTTCTACTATAACAAATTAATTGATTACCATGGAACAAATTAACACTAATTTAACCTTTTTCGGTAGTAGATAGTATTTACAGCCAGCGATAGTTGTTTATTGGAGATATGGAAATCAAGCCACCCACTAAAAAAAATAAAGAACACAAAAAAAAAAAGTTAATTCACTTTATGCAAAATCTGAGAGTATAAGGTTTCCCAATGCAGTTGAATGATAGCCTAAAAAGTCTGAACTCTGAAGACCTAGTTACGCCTGACCCCAAACCAGACCTGAACCCCATAAATCGGATGGGCCATTGCTCTGATGGGGTCAGCATAATAGCTGATTGTTACCAAACTGCAGTGATATTATTTTGTTGATTCTCTGTACATAAGCTGAACTCAATATCTGTTGTTGAATACTTATTGTCCTGTTGAAGTCAAGATTCAAAAATTTCTGATGAGTTAAGTACATATGATAACTAAAGAAAAATTGGTACTCCTTGCCGCCAGTAATTTGAATACTACAAATTGAGTTGTATACAGTATACTTGGTTTGGACTATCTAACTCTGATCATTGATCAATGATAGTGGTTTGGAATATTGCAAGGTCTTTTGAGAAACAGTGAAGTTTGTCTATAATTTCTGCATGTGCACTCAGGTGTTTGTGTGTAATTAACTGAATGCAACTTTGGTGCAGCACTAAGCATCAGAGATATTCTCGAGTTTACCTGAGCCTTTTGAGCTCACAAGACGTGGTTGACTTTGCTGAGTTCTTCAATGGGCGCTCCTTTGTAAATGAGAAAGGTAAAACTTCATTTAAACTTCTATTTATACATTATGCTTTTTAAAAAAAAATATGAGGATTCCTTCATTCACCAAGTATGGCAGACCATGTTCTCTCTTTAAATATATAAAAATACTGATGCAACTTTTATCAGAATTCTAGCTACTACAGTACCTCTTTACTTTCTATCACTTATTATAGAACAATATATATACTTTTTGTCAGGTGCTCAATATAAGGCTGTAGTTGAATATGCACCATCACAGCGTGTACCCAAGGCAACTTCCAAGAAGGACGGCCGAGAGGGAACCATAGACAAAGGTGCCAAATCACTATAATATACACTTTTCCCCTTTTAAAGTTACTTCTATTTGCTGTCCTCATTTTTTTCTACACGATAACTAAGCAGATCCAGATTACATGCAATTCCTTGAGCAAATTTCAAAGCCAGTCGAGAGCCTTCCTAGTGCAGAGATTCAGCTTGAGAGAAAGGAGGCTGAAAAGGCTGGTAAGTCAAGCTAAATAATTTTAAATCTCTCTGTCCAACTGAAGTGGTGATTGTATGGCAACTGAAAAGGTAATTGTGTGAACAACTTAGTAATCGTCCTCCATTTTTGAATGGTTTTTGTAGCAGCTGGAAAGGAGGCACCAGTTGTGACACCTCTTATGGTTTTCATTCGCCAGAAAAGAGCAGCTAAGAATGGACCTTCTGTAAGTTTTTTCTGTTTTCTATGCCTCTTGTTGAGCACTGTTACTTCTAAAAATCCACAGATGGGCCTGGTCATAATTTTTCCCAATAAATAAATAAGGGAACCTCTTATGTTTTACATTCGTCAGAAAAGAGTAGCTAAGAATGGACCTCCTGGAAGTGTTTTCTGTTTTTTGTGCTCCTTGTTGAGCATTTTTTTGTGCTCCCAGTCATCATTTTTCTAAAAAAAATAAAACATAAAAAATAAAAATAAGGGCCCTTTTTATTTGCCATAGTGCGCATATGAGGGTATCCTTTTGTTTTTGTAGCAGTTCAGGATATTTGAAAGCAGTCTGAACTTAATTGTTTTTCTTGGAAATTGTGTTACAGAGGTCCTCAGCTGGAAGCGGCAGAGTATCCTCTAGCAGAAAGTCAGTATCAATTCATTCTTCAAGCCCCGGTGCTTCATCAAAACGCTCTGACAGGCGTAGAGGTTCCAACTCTACAGTATGTAGCCAACAACCTTCATTTTATTTTATTGTTCATTGTTATAGCATTTTGTGTGACTTATTATTATTGACTTGTGAGATGGGCAATGTCTGTTTGGTTAATACATATTGTTCTTTCCTTACAGTCTGTTAATGTTAATCTTAGGAAATGTATAATATAAATGTCTCTTTGCTTGATACTGTTTCTTAGACTAAGTACTTAGTAGATTATTCCTCAATTTTTGACAGTCCTTAAATAAGAAACGAGCGGTCTAATGTACAGTGTGATTAGCTAATGTTTATTTTCTTCATTTCTTAACTTTCTGGGCTAGAGATTTATGTTTTCATTCTTGTCTTTCAGTATGTTGTAAAGGACGGATCAAAAGAGAAACCTATGTATATTTTAGCTTCTAGGAGAGAGGAGCAAACAAATAAGGATAAAGATGTAGCCATCTCAGCTTCAAAAAATTCTGATGCTCCAGGTAATGACAATGATATATTATCCATATTACTATTTTGTATAGTCCACCAGCCTCTAGGTCTGTCTTGTACCTTATTGTTATGTTTACACTCGTTATGATACATTAGCTATAATGTGGATTCTACTAAGAAATGAATAAAGATGTTGAAGACTTCAAGAAAAGTCTTTTGAGAATAAAATTCTTTATTGTAGTAACATCAAGTGGTGCAATAGCTGGGTCATCTGTAGCTGTTGAAGCTGGAAGGGGCAAAATCATTCTTCTGAAACCAAAAGGGAAAGAAACTTTGCAGGTACTTTATTGCCTTTTCAGGTCCGGGATCAACCCAGCATTTTCTGTATAACAGAAAAGTTCTTCAAAATGATGTGTTGATCTAATAAACACAGTATTTTACTTATCGGGCTTGTCTTTGAATGCCTCTCTTTAGTTTGTCGTTTAGTTAATGAATAAGAAATAGGCTTTTTTGGCACCTTAATTACAGAAAAAAGAGGATTATAAGTAATATGAGGTTTATGACGTTAAGTCGTTACCGTACCTAGCAGTTGAAAATGGTACAGCTTTTTGAAGTTTTTAGAGCTCTTAATGGATCAAAGGACACAAAAAGTTCTGTTAGCTCACAGAATAGCACCCTTTTTTAGGACTCCGATGTGCCAGCTCCACAGCAGAATATGGTACCAACACGATCTTCTCCAGTTCATACCTCCAATAATGAGCCCATTGAGAGGATCGTAAGAGGTATTCCTAGCAACAGGGACACCCGCCCACCTCGTGGGGCCAACACTATCCGACCTGACGGTGATGATAGAATTCCCATGGATGAGAGATATGGTGCAATCAACACTCCAAGCGTGGAGAAAATGGATAGATCCAATAGGAGCAGAGATAGGCCTGATCGTGGTGTCTGGACCCCCCTGCGCTATTCTGACAGGCCTCAGAATCTGTCTGGCTCGGTGGAGAGAGGTTCCTTTTCACATCATGCACCTGGTATGACATGGGTTTTCACTTTTTCATATTTGGCTCCTGGAATCTGCTATTTGTAATTTTTAATAACAAAGTGTCTCAAGCAAATAATTTACAGAACTTTAGAAGGAAATAGTAATGTTTATTTGACCTTAATGCATTGATTGAATTATGTTTTCTTTGAATAGGTCATGGCGAGAGAAAAGCTGAAATTGTTAGTGTGAGAAGGGATGAGATGAGAGGCCATGGTAATGGTCGAGGCAATATGTCTTCCCTGGAGAATGGTGTGTGTTTGTGAAATTTTATTTTATTTTATTTTTGTTGGTATGTGATGAATTTTAATCTGTTATTTGTTATGCTCGTAATCTTGTAGGCTCACAGAGGCATAGTAACAGGCGTGGTCCACCCCGTGGACCAAAGGAAGTGGAAAGCTCAATGGATATCTCTGAAGGGAAACATTCCAAGAGGGCCACATCAGGCTATAATGCCCATGAGGTCACTCTTGTTTATTTATTTATTTATTTTGTTCTCTGTAGTATTATTTTGGAGGCCAGTAAACAATGTACATGTTTTGTGTGTGCAGAGGCAGGTGTGGGTTCAGAAAACAGGCTCAGCGTCGTGATTGTTTTTTTGTCGGTGTTTTTAATCAAGGTATGACACAACATATGGCAATTGTTCTTGTATCCTTTTAAGATGTTAATATTATGTTTGAATTGTGAAAGGCAAATGGCATGTGCTGCACTTTAAAACCTAGGGAATCATGCCAGCCCACACATGAAACGTATCTATCCTTTATACATTCTGTTCCCTCAAATATCCAAATTGTCTTTTTACCGCTTCCTGCATTGTTAATCTTTGCATGGATGATGAAAATGGTTGAGATTTTGGCCAGTTCTAAATGAATTCTGAAAAGAGAGGCATTTGTGATATATCTCCTGTTTTTAAAGGGCTGAAGAGGTGTAAGTTATTTTTCTTATTTTACAGGGTTAGACACAGAAATAACTCTGAATTCAAAAGTGGGCTGGTTCAAAATATCTTTTAAGTGATGAAACTTGTTCTTTGTGCAGTGCTGCGGGTGTTTGTGGAAATGTGGAGGGACAGTTTTGGTTTTTACAACTCGTTCTCCCGTTAATCTCTTGGTATCCTTATCCCAGTTGGTCTTCTCAACAGGATTATTGCCAATTGGGTACTTCAAAACCAAGGAAATATCGCTACCCTGTATTTTACACAAAGGCCGTGCCAGCTTTAGCTGAGTGGCGACCCTATGGTACATCAACTAGCATCACAGTGGCTATGTTCCTCAACCTGTTCCAAAATGAAAGACTTTTTGAAGGTGAATTTACAATTGAGACATTGAGTTAAATAAAAGAGTATTGATAGAATGCGAAGAGATGATGTACATACCAAAGGAAAAGAGGGTCTATAGCCTGCAATGTTGCTAGCTTGTTTGTATAGGTAAGTTTACAAAGAAGCTAAAAAAATTGATGAAGAGTTGTGAAAGCAAAACTGCTACTATTGCTACCATAAAAATGTTGAAGTTTGATCTTAGTTTTCAAATGTAGTTGGCAAACTCATGAAAGCAAAAGCTGCTAGTATCGCTACTATCTTTTTTCTTCAATAATGGAATGGGAGTTGCTTGCCTGAAATGCAAGTAAATTGCTGTTTAGGATTTAACTTATTAGCATTCTAAAAATTAACTTATTGATTTGCTTTCTCTGTGGCAATTTGGTTTTTGCGTGATAAAAATATTTAAAATCTAAAAGGGAAAAGAAGTAAAAAAGTAACGCCAAAATTTGTAGTAAGAATCGGATATATGATTTTAAACATATGTAAGGCTTATTGTTTGGCATAAATCAGATGTAATATTCACTTGGTAGCCGCTACCAAGAATTTCTAAAAAAAAAAAAAAAATCAGATTTAATATAGGTTTTGTAATGCTAGCAAAAGATTAAATGTGAGTTTACACAGCGAATGAAAGAGTAACATCAATCAAATTCATAAAAAAGAATATAAAGTTAGAAATAATATAAAGTTTAAATGTATATAAACGCCTCTTTCCTTCCCCAGACATGCGGACCCATTGTGTGAGCTTCACACGTTCTATCCAATCCGAGTCGATTTTTTTTATTATTAATTGCGCAATGAGCATATAAATAGATATACTCAATTGAGGAGCATCATATATTCATATATACATTCCAAAACCTTCTCTCTCAGAAAACCAAAAACAAAACCGCGCCATGAATGGAATCTCCGGCGAACCCTAACTTCCACGCCGCCATCGCCACCGTCTCCGTCGCGCAGATCTGCCGCTCCGTCGGGTACACCTCCGTCCACACCTCTACCCTCCGCGCTTTCTCCGACATCGCCATTAACTACCTCCTCTCGATCGGCCGACTCTGCGCCGCCTCCGCCGCCTCTCACAACCGCACCGACTGTAACCTATTCGACCTCGTGCTCTCTCTCGAGACGCTCTACTCCACTCGAGGGTTCTCCGGCGGGTCAGACCCGACCCGGCCGTTACTAGAATCCGTTGTTCTGAAAGAACTAATGGCGTATGTGCGAATAGTGGATGAGATCCCTTTCGCTAAACTTATATTAAAAGAGAAGGGAAGGAGTTGTTCTTTCTCTTCGTCAATGAGTTTTGCGCAGATGGGAATGGAGGTGCCAATGGCGCATGTTCCTAGGTGGTTGCCATGCTTTCCCGATTCGTGGGAAGCAGAGAATGAGAAGGAGAAAGGGGAAGAGAATAGTACAGTGGCGAAGGAGGTTGTTTATGACAGTTTGGAGAGAGAGAACAAATTGGGGTTTAATTTTGATCCGGGTTTAAATTTGGTTGAGAAAAGAGAGAGAGTTGAGTTTAGAATTCGGTTGGATTCGAATACGGCGAGGGGAAAGAGGAGGAAGAATTGGTATTTGGCGGTTGATTGAATTCAATTAATGTCGATTTATACTATTAAAGTTCTTAGATTGTGTTGATAACAGAAATTGATTGATTGCAATTGAACAATTAAACATTTCTGCAGTTGTTCCTATTTCGGACTCTCATCATGTATATAAATTATATTAACTATTTAACTATAAATTACACAAATTCGTATCACTTCGTTAAAATCTAAAAATATAATTTGGATTAACACTTTCGAATGATGTTAAATTGGTTATATAATTAATTATTTCTAGTTCGGTATTATAACTAATGGGAAAAAATTGAATATAAGCCCCTCAAATCTTCTCTATTTAGACATTACTCCGTACAATATCTAATTTAACAATCTTTAATTTTGGATATAACCCCTATAATCATAAAAGTAATAGATATAAACCATTTTGAATAATTTTAGTCAAATTGTGAATGATAAAAAACAGAGGTATAAATTTAAGACAATCATTTGATTCGTAAGCAAGCTCAAAGCTAATAATACCAATATAATACTAGTATGTATGAGTGGTAAAATGAGCAAAAAACATAGGAAAAAAAAAAAAAGATAGCAGAACGGAAAATGTTGCTGCCGCAGCTCCATGGATATATTATCGTTCAAGCTAGCAAATTTGACCTGGCAGAAACAACGTTCAATCTGATTAGACCTGACCGAATACAGGAAGTTTTGAAATATAATGATCTCACCAGCTTTCACCATTATTCAGTAGCTAGAGATATGTGATTTAGAAATCATCATTGCTGAGTATGAAGATGAAAGGACGATAGGAAGTTATTTTTGTCTTTGTAACAATAGTGACCGTAGTCTGGTAAACCAAGTCCATATTTGTCTGAAATAATTATTATTGACGGTCTGATTGAGAAATCAGATAAAATAATTTAAAGCAACAGTAAAAGTTACGGGATTTTCTGATATGAGAACATGAAAATGTTCAGGTTGATTTATAGAATTTATCGGTATATTTGCCACGATTATCTGACTTCTGGATTAACTCAATTAAATTATTTGAGGAAATAGCTAATTTACAAAAATACTGTCGGTTATTTGCGACACCAACAGCCACATGGTTTTGGCCACAAAGGATCTGGGGTCATTTCGACAAAAGTGTCGAGGGACACTCGTCTCTCTTTCTTTCTTCTTCAACTTGTCTCTCTTCTCTTCGTTCTTTCTCCTCGAAGCTCTCTCACGAGCTCACCCCTCTGTGTTGAGCTCTGATTGGCTCTGAGTGCGGCTGCCTCCTAGTCGACCTCTGGACAGTCGCCACCTCCTTCTTTCTTCCTCTGCTGGCACGAGGAGTCCATTTTCTCTCTCCTTCTTCCGATGGCGGGATGTCAGAGGAGTAATGGAGATGCGACGTGGCTGCCATGCACCCCTCCACTGCATCTCTCCGTCTTGTCTCCTTCTCCCCCTTCTGCACTTGGTTACTCTATTTAATTAAAGGGCCGAGTAGGGTTTGAAATTGGGGAAGAACGAGAAGGAGAAGAGAGGAGGATTGAGACGGCATTGGAGTCTGTAATGGCTTTCTTTCTTTAATTTGTGAATTTCTAATATCAATTTGATAAGAAATTGATATCAATTTTGGTTATTGTCGTGAGAAATAGGTGGATGGAACTGAGCCTATTCTTGATCAGTTTGACCCTGATTCTTACTTTGGTTTTGCTTGAATTCCTGAGACGACTTGCTAAATCTCACGAGTTAGGTATAACACTTGGTCCCTGTATTTGTTCTTCTTTGATTGAATTGCAATCTGTGCTGGTTTGTGGGCTGTGGCTATGTAGCAAATGAACTGATAATCTGGTAATTAGATGATGCTAACAAGGTTCACTTTAGATAATTAGGTGATATATTAATTGTAGTTTGTGTTACTGTCAGTTTGCTTGATGATTTCATGATCCGTGGGAGCCTATGATGATTTGATTGTATTCTGAGGCTAATTGATAGGCTCTGGAGGGTTTAGATGTATATATTGTTAGTAAGTCATTCCTTGAGCAAAATTAATTTTATACTAGTTAACAACAATTAACAAGCCACAAAGGAGTAGATCTAGTCATTCAAGCCATTTAACACATAAATGAGAGAGTAGGAGGTTTACCTCTTCTAATTTCGTAATTAGAAGTCTAAATCCAAATCTCTTGGAGTTGATGGCGTACACACCACCACCACCACGGCCGACCTCGAGTCCATTGCGAGGGATTGGCTTACCTTTATTTTGAGATGTCTCCTGCGTCTCCGGCAACCGACGCTGAGGTCGAGGCCGAGCCAGAGGCTGACTCCCATGACGAGGAAGCGATCTGATCGCTAGTTTCCTTTTTATCAGAGTTCTGAGTGGTGTAGGATCTGTCTGGTGTTGTTTGGTGTCTTGTCTCTTAGTACGAGTGGTGCTGATCTTTGTAGTACGGTTTTAGGTTGGTGGTTGTTATCGTATGACGTGGACGGGTTGGTTTTTCTTTTGTGGATTGTATTATATGTACTTATGTATATAGCGAGTTTGAGAAAACCAGTCCCTAGGAAGTAAAATGAATAAGCCGAGATTGGTAGCAGCACAGTTTGGTTTGGTTTGCTTTGTTTTGAACACTCTATGTATAATTATATTGAAATAATGTAAAATATATCGGTGTGTTTATCTGTGATGTTGTGTGAATTCTGGGCCGAAATCGAGAAATGAAATATGGAATGAAAAAATAGTCTGCCTGTCTGTTAGCCTTACGGGAACATGCAACTGTTCTCATGGCGGAGAAGACTTCACTCATTCGGTTTGGAGTGTGACAGTCTTAATTTAATAAATTCGATTAAAAGTATTTAAAAAATTTATATCCATGACTCTTATGACTATAGGAGGAGGTTATATCCAAAATTTAAGATTTTAGGAGTTATATCCAAAGTTTTGAGGAGTTATACCCAATTTGGCTATATTACTGTGCATAGGTAAACTGCTTTTGTAGGCTAAATTTTTAGATCGTTGGACTTCATCAAGATCCGTGCGGAGATCGAATGGCTGAGATGGAAGCGCTAATCCCTCCTTGTCTTTAATTTTTTCCGTCTCCTCCCTCTGTTAAAACTCACGGCGCTCTGTCTCACAAAGCTTAAGTCGCGCCTCTCTCTCAAGTCAACATATCGATCCTTACCAAAAACAAAAAAAGAAAAAACGCGAAGCTGAAGGATTAGAAACCCTAGCCTGAATCGGATCCTCTAGATGTTTCGCAAAAAACGTCCAATGGACGTCTCGCAAGAGAGACCGTCCGATGCTAATTGACGGTGGATCTCTAGTTTCATTTTAAAAAAAGAAAAACGCGTATACAGTGTATATCGGCCTCAGACAAGTTAACATCAGTTTCGGTCACAGTTATCACAAGGAGACTGGCGCTGGCGTTCGAAGAGAAGACGGGTTTCATTCCTTTCCTAACGGGCTCGCAAGCTTAACGGATATGAATCCGCTAATGATCCCGATCATCGCGGCTGACATGGAGGAGTTCTGCAACATCGTGAGGCTGAGAGGAATACCATGGTAGGGTCGATTTGTGTCTATTTGGTGAGGCTGCGATTTTGTTCTCTTCTGTCAGCGATTTTTCTCATCGTTCTGGAGCTTTCCTCATTTCAATTCTTTCTGGAGCAAAATCGTTGCTATTCTCTTCTATCAGCGATTTTTCTCATTAAATCTCACTCGTTCTCCTCTTTTCTGCCCACACACAGAGAGAGGTAATTACATGCAAAGTACAAGCATACTTGTTTCCATTGCAACCAAATTTTTAGTAATTAGGTTCATGCTTTGTGTCAATTCTGTTCTATAACATAGCAGTATATCAGTATACTGGTACGAGGAACATGAGAGAAAGTCGAAGAATTGACTTGCTTAGAATAAATTGCAAACTGAAGGAAAAAGAATTCAATTACTTTACCTCAACACTATCATCTGTTGGATTTTCCATGAGGACAGTGAGAAGCTCAAGTGCTATAATCTCATGAGCCACAAGCTGGTTCACCAAGTGTGCTATAAACATTTCTAATTTAGATCTGGTAAATACACTGGTTCACCAAGTGTGCTATAAACTATTCTTTCCTAGTTTTTGCATTCAAACATTTCTAATTTCTGATTATTTCTATTTCTTTTCTGGCAATTATATAATAAAGAAAGGTAAGGAGAGACCCTTTTGTAAATAAGTACTAATCTTGTCAGACCTGTACCGCTGTGATGTATGTCTTAGAACAATGTTGCATTTGATACAGTTTATAAATAAAAAACAACAAGACTAGTTAGTAAAGATTGTTGTCAAATAAAAGGTATGGAGCATATCTGACTGTAATATGATATTATGTGTGAGCTTAGTTGTGATTATGAAAAGAATGAGAGACTACAATACAAAATGATGGTTGCAGGTAGTATCTTTGAGCAAGCTTAGCTTATGTCATTAATTAATTTTTAACTTTGTTCATGGAAAAGAATGTTGTAATTGTGTAGAATACGAGGACTTGTTTGCAAAAAGGTAAGTAAATAGCTGCCATGGTTCTGGTCTTCTGGATAGTGTAATTGCCTCTCCTATGTTTGTAATCAGTGCAAGATTTGAGCCACTAAAAGTTATAAATTGGACACTGACAATTGTATTAGCAAATTCTTAAATTGTATATGTGTACTTGCGCAAATTGATTTTTGGTTGTGTTATAAACATTGCCCTTAAGGTAAAAGGTTAGGCACAAAGACGTTATACATGGTCAAACGCCAAACGTTGACAAATGTGGAGTAAATATTGAAAGTTTGTAAGAGAATTTATCATGAAATTTATGTCCAGTAATACTCGTGTATACTTTGGATTCCTTGATATAACGAGCCCACGATTGCCACAGGTCAATTTAAATTGTGTATTAAATAAAAAGGAATTATGTTGTTACAATGGAACATAGGAGTTACATTAATTCTCGAGACACAAATTATGTTGTTGGGGACTTGATCATTGAAGTTAAAAAATTAAATGTATTTATCAAGTTCTACTGAAACTCAGTATTCTCATAAATCCTAGACACCATGTTTATGGCAAGGTTAACATGCAAATAAAAATAAACAATGCTGTCTATATATTGTGTGTAGGATTTATTAGCTTCATTCTGTACATTCTTTTGTAACTTTTTGGATTCTTTTGTTTTTTTTGTTCAGAAATGATTTATTTCAATTGTTTTAATGCTGATTTTTGTGTCTAATTATCTATATGTAAATTTTTAATTTGTTTTTTTTTGTACAGTTCGAGGACTTGCTGCCACATACAGATGGAACTATAAAGGTATTTGCTTTTGTATTAGGAGCTCCATTACAACAAACCAAGGTGTTTAGATATAGAAGATAGCTACTTCCATTATATATCACGAAATATCTTACATAAATAACAAAACAACATGATAAGTTCTCTGTGTTTGATCTTAATTTCTTCAATTGTGTTAATCACAAAACTTGGATGAAATCATAAGCTTATTTATGTTGAAAGTGTGCATGTTGCTATTACTTTACTAAACTGATTGGTTTGGACTGATCACGTTACTTTTTATCTTACTTTTACCTAATGTGTATAATGTTGATAAGGATCCGGATCCTGTGTTGTGCGGCACTCGTGTAGCGCAGGATCCGGACTGTTCATCTAATCCGACGGTTCTGAGACGTTTTTCTCTCCGCTCCCACTCACGACACGAATTCACATCCTCTGCTGACCTTTCAAGGTCGGCAGGGTGCTGACCTTGAATTAGAACCGTCCGATCAATGATGGGTGCCCCGTGAATAATACCAGATTGATAGGCCCGAAAAAAATTTAACCGTTGAGATTAGATCTGACGGCTCGAATCAAGAGTCGGCAGCCTGCTGACCTGAAAAGGTCAGCAGAGGATACGGTTCCCTCACGACACTCACGATGCTTTATCGGGTTCATTTAGCTCCGTTCCTCCTGATCCGTATCCGCATGCTTCTCAAGCGGATCAAAAAGCGAGAGAGAAACAGAAAGGAGGCGAAATCGCAGGAAATCAACTCCTGTCTCCTTTGAAAAAGAGATAGAAGAAGTAAATGAGTAATGGCGTTGAATCGGAGCATCCAGTTTGGCTTGAAGCTTTTTGTCGCCTCTGAATCTGCCCACTTCGTTACATGATTGTGTCTCCACTTCGTACTCATTAAGAATTTTCGACTTCAATTCTGGACAAAATTTGGATAAAATTGCAATAGGTTCAAGCAATTATATAATAAAGAAAGGTAAGGAGAGACCCTTTTGTAAATAAGTACTAATCTTGTCAGACCTGTACCGCTGTGATGTATGTCTTAGAACAATGTTGCATTTGATACAGTTTATAAATAAAAAACAACAAGACTAGTTAGTAAAGATTGTTGTCAAATAAAAGGTATGGAGCATATCTGACTGTAATATGATATTGTGTGTGAGCTTAGTTGTGATTATGAAAAGAATGAGAGACTACAATACAAAATGATGGTTGCAGGTAGTATCTTTGGGCAAGCTTAGCTTATGTCATTAATTAATTTTTAACTTTGTTCATGGAAAAGAATGTTGTAATTGTGTAGAATACGAGGACTTGTTTGCAAAAAGGTAAGTAAATAGCTGCCATGGTTCTGGTCTTCTGGATAGTGTAATTGCCTCTCCTGTGTTTGTAATCCTGTGACCGAAACTTATGTTAACTTGTCTGAGGCCGTAATACACTGTATACGCGTTTTTCTTTTTTTTTTTTTAAATGAAACTGGAGATCCACCGTCAATTAGCATCGGACGGTCTCTCTTGCGAGACGTCCATTGGACGTTTTTTGCGAAACGTCTAGAGGATCCGATTCCGCGTTTCTCCACCTCCGCCTAGGATCAGATCGCGTCTGAATCACACCTCCGCTTTTCTCCTTCGAAACCCTCGTCTCCTTCAAAGCCCTAGTCGACCAAAAGTCTCGAGCATCTCTCGCACACGAGAATTGTAGAACGTCGGAGGTACTGGTTTTTCTCTTTCATGCTCTCTTCTTCTATTTGAACAGTCTATCGAGCATCTCTTCTTCTATTTTGAACTTGCTCTCTCCCTTCCCTTTCCTAAATTCAATTCGGAGGTAATGTGGATGTATTTTATTATACAGGGAAGGGATGAAAAAGTACTACGGACTGCAGATCAAACCCGGCCAGTCCTCCAAGCCCTCTGCGGCTCCCGCGAGGCGTCCCCCGGCCTCCATCTTCGGCGGCGACGACGACGACGACGTCGAGAAGGAGATCTCTCGCCAGGCCTCCAAAACTGCCTCTCTCCAAAAGATCGAGCAGCAGCGTAAGAAGGCACTTGAGGAGGATCCTTCCGTCTTCGACTATGATGGCGTCTATGATGACATGAAGGAGAAGATAGAAAAACCTAAGGTCCAGGATAAAAGTGAGAGAAAGGTAGTAATTTTTATCAGTATCTATCTTTTATTTTGGTTTCCATTTGTAATCTCCCAAAACAATTGCAGCACTGGAACCAAATCAGTACAGAAAAAGCAACCCAAAATAAAAATGTCTTGCTTTGAAATTTGACTGTTACTGTTTCTTTTCTTTATTTTTTTGATATGCAGTCGAAATACATAGAAGGGCTTATGGCGAAGGCCAAGGAGAGAGAAAGAGAATATGAAATTATATATGAGAAAAAACTCATAAAGGAGCGTAGTAAAGAAGACCACCTGTATGGAGATAAAGAGAAGTTTGTGACAAGTGCGTACAGAAAGAAGTTGACCGAACAAGCAAAGTGGTTGGAGGAAGATCGGCTGCGGCAACTCAAGGAAGAGCAAGATGATGTAAGTTGGCCTACATGCAATTTTTCTAAGGTAAAATTCCAATCTAAGTATGAGTCTGACTATTGTTGCTTGGGATTTTTCCCTGCATGTGTACTAGTTTGTTTTTCTGCAGTGTCAGGTTCTAAGTATTGTTTCATTTTTCACTGCTGGTTTTACATTTTTGTTGAGGTTTTCTGAACATATTACATAAATGAGGATGAATTGGGGGATAAAGCGCTATCATTGAGGTCAAATTTTCTGTGAATTTAAATTGTGTATTAAATAAAAAGGAATTATGTTGTTACAATGGAACATAGGAGTTACATTAATTCTCGAGACACAAATTAAGTCACCTAAATTCTGTACCACCTCTCTTCCGTACCTGTTTTACAACCTAGACACCACCTTTGTCTCATTGTACCTGAACACATCACCTAAATTAAGCAAGCGCACCAAAAATTGAATCCATGAACACTTTCTCCTCACTACCTTAATGTCGAAAGACCCGTTTCTGGTACAAATTAAATTTATTCAAGCCCACCGATACTAGCTCCCATACCACTGTACCAGACCATCTCTAAGCTGTATCAACTCATCGGCACTCTCACCAGATAGAGCCCAAGTGACACAAATCGACCCTACCATGGGATTCCTCTCAGCCTCACGATGTTGCAGAACTCCTCCATGTCAGCCGCGATGATCGGGATCATTAGCGGATCCATATCCATAACGCTTGCGAGCCCGTTAGGAAAAGAATGAAACCTGTCTTCTTTTCGAACGCCAGCGCCAGTCTCCTTGTGATAAGCTGTGACCGAAACTTATGTTAACTTGTCTGAGGCCGTAATACACTGTATACGCGTTTTTCTTTTTTTTTTTAAATGAAACTGGAGATCCACCGTCAATTAGCATCGGACGGTCTCTCTTGCGAGACGTCCATTGGACGTTTTTTGCGAAACGTCTAGAGGATCCGATTCCGCGTTTCTCCACCTCCGCCTAGGATCAGATCGCGTCTGAATCACACCTCCGCTTTTCTCCTTCGAAACCCTCGTCTCCTTAAAGCCCTAGTCGACCAAAAGTCTCGAGCATCTCTCGCACACGAGAATTGTAGAACGTCGGAGGTACTGGTTTTTCTCTTTCATGCTCTCTTCTTCTATTTGAACAGTCTATCGAGCATCTCTTCTTCTATTTTGAACTTGCTCTCTCCCTTCCCTTTCCTAAATTCAATTCGGAGGTAATGTGGATGTATTTTATTATACAGGGAAGGGATGAAAAAGTACTACGGACTGCAGATCAAACCCGGCCAGTCCTCCAAGCCCTCTGCGGCTCCCGCGAGGCGTCCCCCGGCCTCCATCTTCGGCGACGACGACGACGACGACGTCGAGAAGGAGATCTCTCGCCAGGCCTCCAAAACTGCCTCTCTCCAAAAGATCGAGCAGCAGCGTAAGAAGGCACTTGAGGAGGATCCTTCCGTCTTCGACTATGATGTCGTCTATGATGACATGAAGGAGAAGATAGAAAAACCTAAGGTCCAGGATAAAAGTGAGAGAAAGTAATTTTTATCAGTATCTATCTTTTATTTTGGTTTCCATTTGTAATCTCCCAAAACAATTGCAGCACTGGAACCAAATCAGTACAGAAAAAGCAACCCAAAATTTAATGTCTTGCTTTGAAATTTGACTGTTACTGTTTCTTTTCTTTATTTTTTTGATATGCAGTCGAAATACATAGAAGGGCTTATGGCGAAGGCCAAGGAGAGAGAAAGAGAACATGAAATTATATATGAGAAAAAACTCATAAAGGAGCGTAGTAAAGAAGACCACCTGTATGGAGATAAAGAGAAGTTTGTGACAAGTGCGTACAGAAAGAAGTTGGCCGAACAAGCAAAGTGGTTGGAGGAAGATCGGCTGCGGCAACTCAAGGAAGAGCAAGATGATGTAAGTTGGCCTACATGCAATTTTTTCTAAGATAAAATTCCAATCTAAGTATGAGTCTGACTATTGTTGCTTGGGATTTTTCCCTGCATGTGTACTAGTTTGTTTTTCTGCAGTGTCAGGTTCTAAGTATTGTTTCATTTTTCACTGCTGGTTTTACATTTTTGTTGAGGTTTTCTGAACATATTACATAAATGAGGATGAATTGGGGGATAAAGCGCTATCATTGAGGTCCAATTTTCTGTGAATTTAAATTGTGTATTAAATAAAAAGGAATTATGTTGTTACAATGGAACATAGGAGTTACATTAATTCTCGAGACACAAATTAAGTCACCTAAATTCTGTACCACCTCTCTTCCGTACCTGTTTTACAACCTAGACACGAGCTTTGTCTCATTGTACCTGAACACATCACCTAAATTAAGCAAGCGCACCAAAAATTGAATCCATGAACACTTTCTCCTCACTACCTTAATGCCGAAAGACCCGTTTCTGGTACAAATTAAATTCATTCAAGCCCACACTGTACCAGACCATCTCTAAGCTGTATCAACTCATCGGCACTCTCACCAGATAGAGCCGAAGTGACACAAATCGACCCTACCATGGGATTCCTCTCAGCCTCACGATGTTGCAGAACTCCTCCATGTCAGCCGCGATGATCGGGATCATTAGCGGATCCATATCCATAACGCTTGCGAGCCCGTTAGGAAAAGAATGAAACCCGTCTTCTTTTCGAACGCCAGCGCCAGTCTCCTTGTGATAAGCTGTGACCGAAACTTATGTTAACTTGTCTGAGGCCGTAATACACTGTATACGCGTTTTTCTTTTTTTTTTTTAAATGAAACTGGAGATCCACCGTCAATTAGCATCGGACGGTCTCTCTTGCGAGACGTCCATTGGACGTTTTTTGCGAAACGTCTAGAGGATCCGATTCCGCGTTTCTCCACCTCCGCCTAGGATCAGATCGCGTCTGAATCACACCTCCGCTTTTCTCCTTCGAAACCCTCGTCTCCTTCAAAGCCCTAGTCGACCAAAAGTCTCGAGCATCTCTCGCACACGAGAATTGTAGAACGTCGGAGGTACTGGTTTTTCTCTTTCATGCTCTCTTCTTCTATTTGAACAGTCTATCGAGCATCTCTTCTTCTATTTTGAACTTGCTCTCTCCCTTCCCTTTCCTAAATTCAATTCGGAGGTAATGTGGATGTATTTTATTATACAGGGAAGGGATGAAAAAGTACTACGGACTGCAGATCAAACACGGCCAGTCCTCCAAGCCCTCTGCGGCTCCCGCGAGGCGTCCCCCGGCCTCCATCTTCGGCGACGACGACGACGACGACGTCGAGAAGGAGATCTCTCGCCAGGCCTCCAAAACTGCCTCTCTCCAAAAGATCGAGCAGCAGCGTAAGAAGGCACTTGAGGAGGATCCTTCCGTCTTCGACTATGATGGCGTCTATGATGACATGAAGGAGAAGATAGAAAAACCTAAGGTCCAGGATAAAAGTGAGAGAAAGTAATTTTTATCAGTATCTATCTTTTATTTTGGTTTCCATTTGTAATCTCCCAAAACAATTGCAGCACTGGAACCAAATCAGTACAGAAAAAGCAACCCAAAATTTAATGTCTTGCTTTGAAATTTGACTGTTACTGTTTCTTTTCTTTATTTTTTTGATATGCAGTCGAAATACATAGAAGGGCTTATGGCGAAGGCGAAGGAGAGAGAAAGAGAACATGAAATTATATATGAGAGAAAACTCATAAAGGAGCGTAGTAAAGAAGACCACCTATATGGAGATAAAGAGAAGTTTGTGACAAGTGCATACAGGAAGAAGCTGGCTGAGCAAGCAAAGTGGTTGGAGGAAGATCGGCTGCGGCAACTCAAGGAAGAGCAAGATGATGTAAGTTGACCTACATGCAATTTTTCTAAGATAAAAATTCCACCCTAAGTATAAGTCTGACTATTGTTTCTCGGGATTTTTTTTCCCTGCATGTGTACTAGTTTTGTTTTCTGCAGTGTCAGGTTCTAAGTATCGTTTTGTTTTTCACTGCTGGTTTTACATTTTTGTTGGGGTTTTCTGTACATATTACATACATGAGGAGATGAATTGGGGAATAAAGCCCTATCATTGAGGTCCAATTTTCTGTGAATTTCCTAGTGTTTGTTTTCCATTCTGGGTTCCTAGTTGACCTGTCATGAGTGTCATCATAATTTTGGGTCAGATTCAGCTTAATTGAGCTGCAATTATGATGTGTTTGAACAATTGAATTCAAAATCATTTAAGAGCAGTTCCTTGAACATACCAAGGTTGATAGCATGCTCACATACTTGTACTGGTGCTGATTAGGTTGTGACTACTGAGTAGCATTGATTCTGAATTTCTGTAGAAAATAATTTTTGTGCTTTGCTTGATATAAACTCTCTGTCTCTCTCTCCCCTCTCTCTAGGTGACCAAGAAGAAAGACTTGAGTGAATTCTATTTCGGCCTCAACAAAAACATAGCTTTAGGAGGTGGATTGGAGGACTCCTCAAAACAGGCTAAGCAAAAAGCTACAGAAGAGGATGCACAAGAAGCTATAACTAGACCGATCACGAGGGATTCTCCAGCCAAGGAATCAATTGCACAACTGGATGAGAAAACCTCTACTTTGGTGGAAGGAGAGGCCTCGGCACAGGACAAGACTAAGGCAGCAGTTGAGGGGGCAGAATTGAAGGTAAATAATGAGAGATTTAAGAGGAGTGGTGATGACTTGACAGCTCTTAGAGAAAAATATATGGCTCGTAAGAAATCTAAAGAGCAATTATAAATTGTAATTTTCCTATGCAATGTGTTAGAGTATAATTGTATTAGGTTATGGTTAGGTTGGAGAATTGAGAGATGAGAGTGTATGTAGTTAGTAGGAGATACATAGTTAGAGATGGTTATCATTAGTTTTAGAATTGGTCTATAAATAGACCCACACAGTTGTAATCATTTGCAGTCAATTCAATACAATTTCCATTTCCTATTACAATGCAATCTGAATTTTCAGTGGATCTATTTGAGAATTAGAAACAGGGTATTATTGTAGATGTTCAGGTCTTCCTATTACAATGTAATCTGAAACTTTCCCTGACTTCCTCTGTTGGAGTCAACCCTACATTCGCCGGAGCTCCGATCTCCAGACGGCGTAGCGCCTTGTCAACCTTTCTTTCTTCCTGCTTTTCAGAGAGGGAGACTCGCCACTGCTCGGTACAAGAGGTTCTTCATTTCAGCAGTCAAGTCCAACCTAACTGATACCCCTTCCTCAAAGAATCTCTCTAAAAATGGTACATACTTTGCTTCTTCGTGTAGGAATTTACGAATAGAGACTTGAGAGCGATTCAGTGGAGTACTTTCTTTGTAGTATTGGAGATGTGCATAGCGAGAGTGGGCAGAATTTTCATCTTCCAGATAATTGGAATACTATAGAGTAATTTAGGGATAAAAGTTAACTTTTTTTCTGTATATTGAAGTAGAGCAATTGAATGTTAATCGGCATGTCTTGTTAGGGTTTTAGATAAGTTTAGTTTAAGGGATTGTATCAAGTATTCAGGGTTTTATTTAGGCTCAAAAAAATGATGTATGATGTACTGGAAAAAATTGGAAAATCCTAGAGTGTCCAAGCTGTTACCAGGTACTGGTAGCAATATATACTATCCCAATCTTGATCTTGTAATTAAATTTCATTAATTATTTGCTTTCTCAAAATGTTTTAAAATTGTATATATGTAAATAACCAATAGGTTGATTGTATATGTCAATGGCCAATTATTTTTTATTTTATCTCGTGGGTAGTGTTTGAGAGATTGAAATTTCAAGGATTTGCATCCATATCATCTTCTGGGAGCGATAAAGTATCAACTGGAACGGTCACTGCGCCTCCAGTACCACCACCCCCTTCTTACATGTAAGTGTTTCTCTACTGTATCGATTGCTTCTTATAAAAATAATAACTAGTATCATGGTTCTACAGAATGTGCTGAGATGAGAATTATTTCTGCAGTTAGCTCTATTGGTGTTGGAATATAATGATAGATACAGTTTTCATGGCCACTATTGATAGATCTGTTTCAAGTTTTGACAGTAAAGGGATTTAGAGAACATGTGTTAAATAGGAAATATCTTTCGCTCCAATTTGCTTATTTTTTTTTTTTCTCAGAGGGATGCCTCTTTTTTGGGTTGGAATAGGAGTTGCACTATCAGCATTGTTCTCAGTGGTGGGATAACCATACATTTCTGGTTCCATTTATTTGTTATTTTTGTGTTTCTTGGACTACTTCTAACATTTCCTTCTTTAATTTTAGGTTGTATCAAAGCTAAAGGTGAGCCCATATTCTAATATCTTGTCCCACTGAGGTATGAATGTACTGGGAAAGAAGTTGTAATTTGATTGTTTAATTGGTGTGTCCCATTTGATTTTCAATCATAAATGACAGTATGACTTTGAGCCTCTGATGCTACATATTATCAGATTCTGGTGTGTTGTAATGGTAGATATAAGATGTTGGAATGACTGCGTAAGATACTCATATGTACAGATATGAGAAATGAGTGGCTGCTGTACCCAATTATTCTACTTCCAATTCCCGTATATATTTATTAAACCTCATTTCTACAATGAAGCTGAGTTTAAAGCCACTTCTTTATAATGAGACCATGTGTTTTGACAATAAAGGGATTTAGAGAACATGTGTTAAATAGGAAAAATCTTTCGCTCCAATTTGCTTATTCTTTTTTTTTTTTTTTTTTTTTCTCGCAGAGGGACGCCTCTTTTTTGGGTTGGAATAGGAGTTTGCACTATCAGCATTGTTCTCAGTGGTGAGAGAACCATACATTTCTGGTTCCATTTATTTGTTATTTTTGTGTTTCTTGGATTACTTCTAACATTTCCTTCTTTAATTTTAGGTTGTATCAAAGCTAAAGGTGAGCCCATATTCTAGTATCTTATCCCACTGAGGTATGAATGTACTGGGAAAGAAGTTGTAATTTGATTGTTTAATTGGTATGTCCCATTTGATTTTCAATCATAAATGACAGTATGACTTTGAGCCTCTGATGCTACATATTATCAGATTCTGGTGTGTTGTAATGGTAGATATAAGATGTTGGGATGACTGCGTAAGATACTCATATGTACAGATATGAGAAATGAGTGGCTGCTGTACCCAATCATTCTACTTCCAATTCCCGTATATATTTATTATTAAACCTCATTTGTACGATGAAGCTGAGTTTAAAGCCACTTCTTTATAATGAGACCATGTGTTTTGACAATAAAGGGATTTAGAGAACATGTGTTAAATAGGAAAAAATTTTCGCTCCAATTTGCTTATTCTTTTTTTTTTTTCCTCAGAGGGACGCCTCTTTTTTGGGTTGGAATAGGAGTTACACTATCAGCATTGTTTTCAGTGGTGAGATAACCATACATGTCTGGTTCCATTTATTTGTTATTTTTGTGTTTCTTGGACTACTTCTAACATTTCCTTCTTTAATTTTAGGTTGTATCAAAGCTAAAGGTGAGCCCATATTCTAATATCTTCTCCCACTGAGGTATAAATGTACTGGGAAATAAGTTGTAATTTGATTGTTTAATTGGTATGTCCCATTTGATTTTCAACCATAAATGACAGTATGACTATGAGCCTCTGATGGTACATATTGTCAGATTCTGGTGTGTTGTAATGGTAGATATAAGATGTTAGGATGACTGCGTAAGATACTCATATGTACAGATATGAGAAATGAGTGGCTGCTGTACCAAATCATTCTACTTCGAATTCCCGTATATATTTATTATTAAACCTCATTTGTACGATGAAGCTGAGTTTAAAGCCACTTCTTTATAATGAGACCAGCTAATACAGAAATTGTAGACTTCTACTCTGCTTTCTAATAAACTTATAAACAAAATCTGAAAAGTGTCAGTGCGAACCATATAACAATGCCAAACATATAGGTGAAGTGCAACAAGCATAATGCTAGCCAGCACACAGTGCATCTACATAACACCGGGACAATACCTGCTTGCTTGGTAGTCCAGATTTTTGCCAGCACATCTAATATTTGTTTTATTCTGTATAAATGCTATTTTAATCTGTTTCCATATTTATTCTCCTAACATGTTTCTTTTAGCAATATGCAAGGCAACAAGCTTTTAAAACAATGATGACCCAAGCAGGGCCCCCACAAGGGAGTGGTCCCCTCACAAATCCTGCATTTCCAGGTGGGGCTCCTTTCCCATATCCCACAATGCCCTTAAGGTGTGCCAGGTCCATCCAAATTTCCACCCCCACCTACAGTAGAGGAGAGAAAAGAATCAGCTGTCACAGTTGATGTTCCCACAACTAAAGTTGAAGCACCTCCATCTCCCAAAAGTTCAGATGAAAAGATAGATGAGAAAGACGAGAACAAATTCGGTAGGCATTATTGTTCTCGCTATGCAGCTATGATTATCTCTTTGGATAATGGTTCTCATGACTAGTGTAATCTACTGTGCATTGGTAATAAAAATAAAATAAAAATGGAAAGTGTTAAGGTGTGGAGAAATAACAGAGCTAGCAGAGCCTCTCTTACTTTCTGTATCCGTTTACTTTGCATTTCTTATCTTTCGATGTACTCCTTTCCATTGGATTTTTATTCCAGTTCTTTTTAGCTAATTATCAAAACTCTTTTCTAAAACAAGTAGCTTTTGTTGATGTTTCTCCCGAGAAGAAAGAAGTAGAATATGTGCCTGAACCAGAGAAGGATTGCAAGTGGAACCATCAAACCAGAGATTGTTGTAAAACTTCTGACACTATGCCTTTCCATTTGAATGACAATAAATTTGAACTGCAGTACATATTTCATATGGGCTTAATTTATGCTCTGACTTGAAGGGTTTAACTAATGGAGCTGCTTTCAAGACGAGCGACACTGGTTCTAGTCAGCAATCTCACTCACAGTACCAGTTAGATTTCCTGTTTTCTTATGGATTTATTGGTTTGTTTATTCCGGTTCTTGTTGTTTGGTTTGTTAATTAAGGTCGACAGGACTTGGAATCTAGTCTGTCCCAAAAGATAACCCCAGAGATTTTCCTATTTTAATTCACTTGATTTTTTGGTTACGGTTTGATATACAATTTCCCAACAGCACTTGTGAGATTTCTGTATGTAAATTTGTATTTTGTAATGAACATCAAATTTGTAATGGGTGGTGGGTCCCCTTTTTTATCAGTGGACGCATTGGAAAAGATGACAGAAGATCCAACAGTTCAACAAATGGTTTACCCGTAAGCAAAGTTTCTTGTTTTCCTCTGTCTAACAAGTATCATGCATTCATGCTACATTCTCCTTTATGTTTATACAAGTGTATTAATTTTTTTATGATGGACTAATGATTGTGCAAAATTGGCAGGTATTGACCAGAGGAGATGAGGAACCCTTGTACTTTTAAATGTCTGTTCTTTGATCCTAGTATAAAATATTAAGTTCTTTTCTAATGTTTACCTCAGTTCAGTAGTGTTATTGTTTGATTTCATTAAATAAAAGGTGGAGATTTTAATATGCAAATATCATTTTCTTTTAGGAATGCTACAAAATCCTCAATATCGCCAGCAGCTGCAGGACATGCTGTAAAAATTGGTTTCTCATTATCGAGTTCCAAGGACTCATTCATACTACCATAAAAGATGAAGGACTGAATTGTAAAAGTTATAGGTTGTTGGAATTTAGAACCATAATGGATCCAGTACCTTAACCTATTTTAGCTTTATCTGAAATAAAACTTCAAAACATTACTCAATGCATTTTATCTACAGGTCGTGATGAGTTGCAATCCCTGATGGATCCCGTTCAGTTGCGCATTGGTATTAACTCATTTTGGAAGAAACTTTTTGTACTTTTTGTTTCAATTGATAGCTTTTAGCTTCAAAAAGATAAAATAAATTAATAAAATTGTGTACGATACTGATATTGTTATCGATGAATTGCTCTATTCTGTTTTAGGAGCTGACATTGAGCCTCTTTGGTCATGGATGAATTGCACTGTACTGTTATCAATAGGTTGTCTTCTTTACTACGTTCCTTTATGGCAAAGGCAAAGGAGAGAGAAAGAGTACATGAAAACTCATAAAGGAACGTAGTAAAGAAAACCACCCATCAAAAGACAATGCATGAATCTGCAGTTGGCTGCTCGCCTGTAGATCCACAGTTCTCCCGACAGTAATCGAATCCCAGCCATCCATTCTCCGTGCGAAATATCCATCGTCCGATTGATTCTTCTTCTAGAGCCTTCTGCCTCTGACCTCTCCATTTCCTTTTTCCCTTACCTTTTAGAGCCTTCCCGCAAAAAACCTCCCTCTATCAGCACCTTTAGATTACTGCCGCTGCCTTTTTTCACCTTCAGATTATGACGATTTCCTATCTGAGGCTCACATTTCTCAGCCACGGCCAATACTTGATGGATGGGAGGAGCCAAATGGGTTGCATACGTAAGTCTCTCAATTCCTCTCCTCTTTTCCTATCTTTTTCTTTTTTTTCCGAATGAATTTTTCATTCTTTTGAATCCTAGCAGAATAAAAAGAAAATCGCAGCCTCTCAACTGTACAGCTTCTGTGCTCATCTGTTCCTCTTCCTGTGAGCGCTTTGGATTATTTTCCTTTTTCTTCATTAATTCCCTTATTGATGCTAGAAAGGCCTAAACAATGGCTCATATTGGTTGGTTTTTGAGGAGCTTCAGAAATTTAGCTCTTCAACCTTATTGCTGCCTGTTGAGTATTATCTCGTATTTAACTGGAGCTATGGGACTAACTGAGAGGATTGATTTAACTCTAACTTTCTTTTATTACTAACTTGAAGGAGTACAATTATACACTCTTTATTCTCTCACTCTTTCTCTTCTCTCTTTTTTGGTACTTACACTCATTGGTTCACCTACAATACATACACATCTTCTATTTATACTTGTCTAGGTCGGTTATATAGATTCTAGAAATCTATAGATTATGGTTGCCTTATGTACCGACATACATATTCATGTGATTTCTAGAACACATACGTATACTTGAAATTACTAGACTATTCTACACATTCGCTGATGGGCTGGGCCTTGCGCATTCATTTTCTTTTTTTTTTTTTTTGATGAGTCGGTGCTGCATCGTTAACACTCCCCCTCAGCAGCGACTCAATCTTCTCATTAATTGTTCGATCTTTCTTCTTGTTAGAGAATTGATCGTCTCTTTGACTGAACTTCGATTGCACTTCTTGTTGCTTACCATTCATGACTGGTAGCTTATCTTTAACAGCTTTCTTGTGCCAACATTGTCGTGCATAGTGTCCTCGTCTTCCACAATTGTAGCACACTATGCTTCTTATATGCGATGTCTTACACGTACCTTGTTGTCGAGCTCCCCCTTTATGTATGCTCTTCTCTTTATCACTTGCCATCTTCTTGACTTTGTCGGGATCGTTGATTACTTGGGCCCTTAACGCAAATTGTGCTTCTTCTTCTACCGGTGGTTGTGGAGCATATCTAAACCTTAATTGGAAGTTTCTAGATCTCTCCATAGAAATCCTTGCTATCACCAAATTTTTATTTTTCCTATCTAATATTTTACAACCTCCATTTTCAAAATGGATCGCATATCCATTTTGCACTAACTGCCCCACACTTAACAAATTTTGCTTCAAGTCCGGTACATATAGCACGTCTCGAATAAGTTTCGGGCCTAACTTAGTTTTAATGGCAATACTTCCTTTTCCTTTTGCTTTAACTAAAGCACCATTTCCCATGCGTACCTCTGGTCTATATGATGTGTCGATATCTCTGAAGAGTTCACGATTGCCGGTCATGTGGTTTGTGCAACCACTATCAAGGTACCACATGTCATCTCTCTCTTCAATTGCAGAATGGCACGCATAGAAGATACTCTCTTCGTACTCGTCCTCTTCTTCAATGAAGTTTGCTCGATCAACATCTTTGCTTCTACACTTCCGAGCTATATGGCCGATCTTTTTGCATTTGTTGCATCTTTTCTTCCGCCAGCATCTTAATGTATCATGGTTTGACATCTTGCATACGTCGCACCATAATTTTGAATTGCGCGTACCTGAATCTTCTTTATTATGAGCTTGGTGGAGTTTGAACCTTGTCTGGAGTGCAGTTTCAACCGAGTTCGGATCCGTCGAGTTCGGGTTCGTCTCACGTTGTAGCCTCCTTTCTTCATGCGACTCCAGCGAGCTCATCAGTTGTTGAACCGAAAGAGTTGATAAATCTTTCGACTCCTCAATTGCTGCGACGATATGCTCATATTTCTCTGGCAGACTGATCAAGATCTTTTCTACAACTCTTTGATCTGACATACCTTCGCCATATGCTCGCATCTGATTGACGATCTCGATAACTCTTGTGAAGTACTCCTTTATCTTCTCTGACTCCTTCATTTGCAAATTCTGAAATTGTTTTCTCAAGGTCTGCAACTTCATGGCAATTATTTTTGCAGATCCTTGAAACTCCTCTCGCAAAATCTCCCATGCTTCCTTTGCTTTCTTCGCGCCAATGATACGCGAAAACAGATTCTCGGCAACACCTTGTTGGATTAGAAACAGTGCCTTGGCGTCCTTCATTGTATCTTCCGCCATCTGTTTCTTCTGCTGCGCCGTCGGTTCAGCATGCTCGGTATAGCCGTTCTCCACAGTATCCCATAATCCTTGAGATCGTAGCAACGTCTGCATCTTGATCCTCCATATGTCGTAGTTCTCTCCTGTGAATATGGGGACCATTGACTGCGCCATGGTTGCGCCGAAACTTGAAGCCATCTTCTAAGATGCTCCTTCGATCTTCACTGACGTCGCTACTCCTTCTATGTCTGTGTCTGACTGAACGTGGCTCTGATACCAATTGTTGAGTATTATCTCGTATTTAACTGGAGCTATGGGACTAACTGAGAGGATTGATTTAACTCTAACTTTCTTTTATTACTAACTTGAAGGAGTACAATTATACACTCTTTATTCTCTCACTCTTTCTCTTCTCTCTTTTTTGGTACTTACACTCATTGGTTCACCTACAATACATACACATCTTCTATTTATACTTGTCTAGGTCGGTTATATAGATTCTAGAAATCTATAGATTATGGTTGCCTTATGTACCGACATACATATTCATGTGATTTCTAGAACACATACGTATACTTGAAATTACTAGACTATTCTACACATTCGCTGATGGGCTGGGCCTTGCGCATTCATTTTCTTTTTTTTTTTTTTTGATGAGTCGGTGCTGCATCGTTAACACTGCCCCTTTTTTGTAAATCAGAAGATCAGAATTAGAGATTTCCTTTGCCCTTTATTCTTTTATTTTTGCATTATTTTTCCTTGCCGTATTGTTTCTTTATTGCATTGTAGGGACATTTGAAAAGGAGATTCACATGTTGCTGCCATGACTTCAGAAACTTGCCTTGTTGTGTATAAGGGCAAAGGTAGATTTAACTTGGTTAGTTGTATTTGATGGGCGATTTGTCAATTAATTGTTAAAAGTAATGTCAAATTGTCATTTTATATTATAATGAACCGATCACCGTTGTGCTGCCATTTTTGGAAGAAGAAAAAAATAAAATTAAGATTACCAACACAGGTTTAGATTAGCTATTTGCTTCAATGAAGTTTTTTAGCTCACTCAAAATAAGCATAACATGTGTCATGTAACGATTGTGTATTTTTATAAAGCTTCTCATGTCTACTTATTACATTTAATTACAATGCAATTTAAATTGGCTCTTTCTTGCTATTTCATCCCTAAAACATCGATAATTCCTTAATTTGATGCACTATCAAGTGTTTGATATGTTGGGGACTTGATCATTGAAGTTAAAAAATTAAATGTATTTATCAAGTTCTACTGAAACTCAGTATTCTCATAAATCCTAGACACCATGTTTATGGCAAGGTTAACATGCAAATAAAAATAAACAATGCTGTCTATATATTGTGTGCAGGATTTATTAGCTTCATTCTGTACATTCTTTTGTAACTTTTTGGATTCTTTTGTTTTTTTTGTTCAAAAATGATTTATTTCAATTGTTTTAATGCTGATTTTTGTGTCTAATTATCTATATGTAAATTTTTAATTTGTTTTTTTGTACAGTTCGAGGACTTGCTGCCACATACAGATGGAACTATAAAGGTATTTGCTTTTGTATTAGGAGCTCCATTACAACAAACCAAGGTGTTTAGATATAGAAGATAGCTACTTCCATTATATATCACGAAATATCTTACATAAATAACAAAACAACATGATAAGTTCTCTGTGTTTGATCTTAATTTCTTCAATTGTGTTAATCACAAAACTTGGATGAAATCATAAGCTTATTTATGTTGAAAGTGTGCATGTTGCTATTACTTTACTAAACTGATTGGTTTGGACTGATCACGTTACTTTTTATCTTACTTTTACCTAATGTGTATAATGTTGATAAGGATCCGGATCCTGTGTTGTGCGGCACTCGTGTAGCGCAGGATCCGGACTGTTCATCTAATCCGACGGTTCTGAGACGTTTTTCTCTCCGCTCCCACTCACGACACTCACGATGCTTTATCGGGTTCATTTAGCTCCGTTCCTCCTGATCCGTATCTGCATGCTTCTCAAGCGGATCAAAAAGCGAGAGAGAAACAGAAAGGAGGCGAAATCGCAGGAAATCAACTCCTGTCTCCTTTGAAAAAGAGATAGAAGAAGTAAATGAGTAATGGCGTTGAATCGGAGCATCCAGTTTGGCTTGAAGCTTTTTGTCGCCTCTGAATCTGCCCACTTCGTTACATGATTGTGTCTCCACTTCGTACTCATTAAGAATTTTCGACTTCAATTCTGGACAAAATTTGGATAAAATTGCAATAGGTTCAAGCCAATTTCCTTGCGCTAGTTTGCAGGACTTGAAAATGGTGAGTATAAATGAGATCGATAGGTTTGAAAATCTACGCTCTAATCAATTATTGGACAGGTCTATTTTCAGATCAATTGAAGGATGAGATGTTTTGTAATAAACTCCTAGGGAGAGGAGTTAGTTTGTGGTTTTTTAGGGGCCTCTGGGTAGCAAGTCATTGGTACCAATTTTATTGGTATAGTACCTGTGTTTAGAGTTAGGGATATAGTTGAATAAGGGAGGGTCAGTGTTTTCTCTTTGATGTGTTTTGTAATGTTGGATGTAAACTCTTGCTTTTCTGTAATGAAATCTTTTTTTTTTTCTTTTTCTTGCAGGATAAAGAATTTGGTAATGCATTTATGCTGGGTCTACATTTGGTACTGCATTCTGGATATAATTTGCTGTAATTTTTGGAAACTATTTGCTGGTCAATTAATTGTTGTGAGCAAACTGTTATTTGAAATAATTTATTGTTATTTTTGTAATGGATGGATTAAATATTCTTAGTTATTGAGCCCTGTAAAATATGAAATTGTGTCATCTATGAAACCGTGTAAAACTATATGAAATTTTACGGTACCATGGTTTACAAGCATATGGTACCATAGTTTAAAAGTGCATGGATAACGCCATGGTTCCTTTCTCCTAGCTACTGTGCTCAACCAATGAAATAAGGCAATAAACAGACACTCCAGCATTCAAAAAGATGCCAAAAAACAACCTTGTTTCCAATTGTATCTAAAAATTCTTATCATTCAAAAGATGCCAAAAAACAATAATAAGAATTAACAGACACTCCAGCATTCTAACTATTGGAAAACAATAAAACTGAAAAAAAGCAGAAGTTATACTAAGATGCGCAACTAAAACAAATATTCTGATTCCACAAAAGATCAAATTTCATGCCTGACAATTATGATCTAGTCAGATTTTTTTCAAAGCAAGCTTGAGGCTTCGTCTGAACTCTGAACAAACAAACAGATGATATTGTTTGATTCTTGAAATAGAAAATGTAGAAAGAAACAGAGAAGAAAGGTAAAATTGTATTGATTGAATCTTGAATAAAATTGTTACAATGTATACATTACTGGTATATATATTTATATAGCTGCGCACTCCTTTTACCAGTAACAAGAATGCTCTAACAGAAAACAGTTAAAGCTGTCAACCTAATTACAGATTGTTAATCTAAACATGTTCAATAGTGAACTTCTGTGGCATATCCTGTGTCTTAACAACAGATCCTTTTAAAAAGAACAAAAGCTGAATTTTGGTTCTTCAACCTGCGAAGGTTGTACATATGCTTTGCATGGAGATAGTATGGCTCATCGTGTGCATGTGCACCGAGTCTTTTCACACCAGTAGCATGCGGGCTGCGAGTGGCTGGTATATAATAAAATTTTTCAAATGATATAAAAAGTTCAAATTGATGGAAGAGCGAGGGCTATTTAGTCTACTCTTGATCTGTAAAACCAAAAGCATTAGACTTAAGATGACTTTCTGATATTTTAAATGTGTATTAATTATAATTTACACAGCATTAGTAATGGCCTACTACCTACTGATGACTTTCTGATGCTTTTAATGTGTATTAATTATAATTTACCCAGCATTAATAACGGACTACGTTTGTCTTAAATTGACATTCTAGTACCAGAATATGTCATGGTGCTAACTACATACAGCTCGAACCAGTTACAATTAGAGTATCATTTAGCTTTACAATTTGTGCTCACTTGGAAACTTTCCAATCACAAGTACAATACATGATCCCTAACTAAGTGTTTACATCAGAGGTCTCAAGCTCCAATCGTTAAAAAACACAAAGGTTTTTTGGAATTGGATCAAACCGCAGTGCTAGTTCTTGGTTAAAAAAGGTTAGGGATAACCAACTAAACGAGAGGAGAGTTGAAAGCTAGCTGATATGGAAAAGGCAGCTTCAGAGGGCGACGAAAAGCTTCAAGCTAGACTGAATGCTCCGATTCAACGCCATTAATTGTTTACATCTTCTCTCTATTTTTCAAAGGAGTCAGGAGTCGATTTTCCAGGTAATTAAAGAATCAAATCACCGGGTCTCATCAACTGTGTCGAGTACCTCCCATGTTATTTCTTACAACACTTATCTATTTATTCTTTATTACTTATTAGCGAAGCCAAAATGTCCAAATGTAGAACTGTTAATTGATATCTTTTATTATGTATGTATTCTCAAATGTTTGATAGGACGATAGGCAGGACAATTACATCTCTTTTCATTGGGCAGTCAACTAACTAAGTGTTTTATCCCAGGTATGATTAATTATCCTCGATTATTATTTTTTATTCAGTCTGCTTTCATCATATGTTACTAATATTTAATATTTCGTCTAAAATTATTTATTATTGTAAGGAGGATAACTTACAGCATATATGATATGTTGTAGTTCATGCTATTATTTAGTAATTTGTAGGGTGGATTTTTGCAGATTTGCAATTATATTTGAGAAATGCTAGAGTCCAATATATTGGACGGATGGAGTCTGTACAATACGATCGTTTTCATATTTTTAAATTTAAAATGACCAATCTCAGTGATTGTTTGTCTTAATACTAAGCAACATAGAAATTAGTCGGCTAATCATTCTGTGCATTTTTATTTCTGCTTATCTGGTCCAGAGCCTACTAAGTATTAGTTCTGTTCTATCCTTTTATTATTCTGTATTCTGATTTTATTTTGTTGGTTATCCTCTTTCTTTGACAATCATCCATAGATTACTTGCATCGAACACACATACTAAATAAGTCTAATTTAGCCTTCAATTGATTTTAAAGAAAACAAATTAAAACTATCTTTTTTGAACCTCATGTGCTTCGAATCAAATATTCTTTTCTTAGTAATGAATCTTCTAGACATCACAAAGCTTAGGGCATTTTTTAAATAGAAGTTGAAGAGCTCACCTGATCTTTGATAGTTTTGCTTCTTATCCGTTTTTTTTTTTTTCCTTTTCTTTGATTAGCTCAGTATTTTCAAATCAAATTTTGAAGTGCAGGAGCATTATATAGGACCAATTAAACACGATATTTTATAGTATAGAGGACTGCTATGAGATCATCAGATAATTTCTCTAAAATTAACGTTGCTTGAAGCCTACATTGGTGGCGATGGATGTACACGACTCTTGAGTCATATGACGATTTTTTTGGGCAGCCATTGATATTTATTTTCTTTCTTTCTAATTTATTTAGCAGTTTAATACATATTTTGCTATTACTTACCACATCTGGCCAATAATATTCAATATTTGAGAGGATTTTTTTTTTTTTATAAAAATTGTTGTTTGTATGGATGCTAAAATATATGCGAAGAGTTCCCTAAAGCGATGGATGCTTCTCTCTGGATTTAACTAGCCTTAATGCATTCAATTCTCTGACTCTTTTTATTTAATATAAATAACGATTTATAAAGAGAATTGATTCATACCATCCACCCAGCGCGTCATCCAAACGAGCAACTTCTTTTTTTTCTGCGCATCGTCCCTTCCCTCCTCTCCCTCCCTTCTTTTCTGCGACTACCCCTTCTCTCCCGCGCCCTCTCCTCCTTCCCCCAGGTCTCCCCTGTGAAACCCGTCACGCCTCGCTGCCATGGCATGACAGATTCCCGCCGTGACTGCACGCACCGCATGCAGCCACAAGGCTCACCGTCCAACTAATACTAAGTTTTAGGCAGCGATCATGGCCCAGGACCAACACAAGTGCTTGCACATCATATAAAAAGAAAATTTGAACAACACCTCCCCTGTATTTACTTGCATCCAGCCTTTAAAGGCACCCAAAACCCAACAATCCCAAGTGGTTCCCAACATATAAACAAAGCAGAACAACAAGGTAACAAGGCATGAGGTTTTACATAACATACAAGCACAAGTTTACTTAGCAAAACAATTTACAACAGCAAGCAACACCCAACAAAACATGGCAACACACCGGCTTATCCTTTCCAGCTCTTGCCCCGCTCCAACCTGGAACCCATGCAACATGGAAACGGTGAGAAATGCAAAACATTTCCCAGTGCGGTATTTAGTTCCAGCCACACACAAGCCCAAAGCTTCATGCTGCGGAACTAAACACGCAACTGAAAAGTACTTTAGAACATAGCTTTTCAAAACATGAGTTGCAACATATAAAAGCATAGAAACATTATGCAATGCATTGGCCAGCCAAGCAATGAACAAGGCAGTCAAATAACATAAGGGCATACAAAAGCTGGCCATGGTTGGTCACCTAACTATGCAAGCTACTCGGCTGGTTCCATGCCAATCCAATCAATTCAATCCTCTGCAGCAACATAGGCCGCGATTACCTATGACCAGGTTTGCCAACGGCCTTACCAACCGATCCAATCAACCATCTGTACTAATGCTGAGGACAATTACCCCCTCAATCACTGAGTCCCGGAACATAAGCGCTTATCTCACGGCCCTTGGAACAACGGTTCATGACGCCGTTTTCCAAAGATGCAATTGCCATTCATCACACATATAGTACAGCAACACCAATTACCAATCCAATTCAGCCAACCAACCAATTAGAAAACCATCCAATATGCAAGTCATGCACTTACCAATTCATTTCCTGTCCATAATCATGTAATATAGCAATTCATATATGCAAATTACATGCAAGTCATGCACAAACAGCAATACAACATGCATACATATAATAGTATTTAGTTCCCAAAACATAAACTTGAGGGCTCAGGTGGAATCCGCACCTTTACACCTATTTACCAACCCAACGTCGCTCAGGCGATGCCGTTGCCTCACCGCTCAAGTCCCCCGCTTCTTGTCCTGCGTTGTCTGGTTCACAAGTACAACACTTGTGGGTTATAAACATGCATAACCAATCCAAAACACAGTCAGTTTCATGGGCAACTCACCAGACTTGCCACTGGTCGGGGCTGGTTTGCGGTGATAGCACCAGTTGCTTACTGCAACCACACCATTGCTTGGCCAATTTACTGTCCTACCATGCACATGCCTCTTATATGCAAGTGGTCAGTTAAGGCATGGTCACAAGACCACAGTTTGCACAGCAACAACGCTAGTTTGCACCGCACAGCACCGCTAAGGCCTGGTTCGAGTTTGGCTGCCATGAACAATACTTGCAACCCACTGCCATGAACTTCCTTTGGCCTGGTTTGGGTGATTTATTAGCAAAACCATGCACTATACCTTGCTCTCGACTGGCCCAGCTATCCAACTATGGTCCCAGCTTGGTAAATCACTGTCTAAGGCTTACAAACAGCACTAGAGTTGGTCAGTTTTGGGACTGGTCATGGCCATACGAATTTTGGGCAAGGAGGTGGGCTTATGGCTGGGAGAGACAGCCTTAAGAGGTGGCCTAATAGGTGTCAACAGGCCCTGGTTCCTCCCTGGTCCAGCAGCTGCTTGCTGCCCCAATTCTATTGGCTGGTCACAAGTCAAGTTGGACTGTCCCACTGGACAACTCCAATGACTTACCCACTGGACTGGTCCATTGGTCCTAATCACTGGACTCTCCAGTACAAGCTGCCCATATTGCTAAGTACACAATACACCACTGGGCAAGTGGCCTAACCACCGCTCAGACTTACGGTCCAATCTGATCGGCCGATACAACACATTTTGGCTGATCTATTGGCCATAGTTCGGGTCACTGCTTCAAGTCAATTTATCCAGCTATGGGCCTATTTTCATGATGCAATGGATGATGCACAACACATAAGGGACGGTTTTGTTGGCAACCGTTGCAACAGCGGGACAAGCACCGCTAAGGACCATGATTTACATGGCCGACACACTGGCTGGTCACTGCTTGGACTGGGTCATATGGCCAGAAATCTCTCAAATATCACCACCCCCTAATAGGGATGATGCAGTTTTTACCAATACTTAGTACTAAAGTTGCCAGCCCTGCAATTTCCCCTAGCCTGTGGACTGGTTGCCTGGTTTACATGACTGTCCCACAAGGGCCAAAACTGCCGGGTGTCACATCCCCTCCTCTCTCCTCTCTCTTCTCTCGCTCCTATCCTCTACCTCTTTCTTCTTTATGTTTCTTTTTCTCGTTTTTTTCCTTGTTTTTTCGTTTTTTTCTTATTTTTTCTTATATTATCAAGTGTTTCCTGAGTGTTAGTAATACTAAGGGTTTATTTAATGCGAATATATGTTCAATTTATTTGTTACAAATGTTCAATTTATTTGTTACTTATGTTCAGTTTATTTGTTACATATGTTCAATTTATTTGTTACATATGTTCAGTTTATTTGTTATATGTGTTTTATATATGTTCACTTTTATCTTTTTTTGCAAAAGTGTACATTATTTGTTATATCTGTTAAATTTATTTGTGTTATATTTTCACTTTGTTTATGTATTTATGTTCACTTTTATCTTTTTTTCTGAATTTATGTTGTTTGTTGTATATGTTTAATTAGTTGTTACATCTGTTCGATTTATTTGTTGTATTTGTTTATTTTATTTCTCTGTTCATATTATATTTGTATCTGTTCAATTTATTGTCGTATATGTTCATATTAAAGAAACAAGCAGAGTGCGTATGGTAGAGACTAAAGGAAATGAAACAGAGATACGGAGAAAGAGGTGGATTCAATGGAAAAAAAATCGTGACAGAAAGGAAGAGAGGAGAGGAGGCGAAGCAGAGGAAAGAAAGGAAGGAAGGGAAGGAAGCGCAGAAAGGAGTTGGGTGCGGAAAAGGAAGGAAGGTAGCGTGGGAGAGAGGGAGAGAAGGAAGGGAAGGAAGCACATAGAAAGAGAGAGGGCGCGGAGAGAGATTGGGTGCGGAAAAATATATTATGGATGGCGCGGATGGCTTTTGATTGGATGACGGTTATCATCCCCGATAAGCAGTTAGAATATGGATAATAAATTTCTAACAAAATTCGACAATGTTCTATGCAAAAGATTGTTCGTGCAATTCACAAAATACCACTATAATATATGATCTTTTGATATCGCTAAAAAATATTATACACAAGTAATTAATGGTTGATAATAATAAATAAACGTAGATTGCCGCGAACACCCCTAATCTCTATCTCTACTACTTATAAATGCACGCATACGAAGGGTGTAAACAATTCATACAAAAGGAGTAAACATGTCATACAAAATGGTGTTAAATAATTCTTATATCAATTATGGACTATTGATTTGTGTAATTTAATTTGATCAGTGGTCTAGATTAAGATCAGACTTTTTATAGAAAAAATTAAGTTACTACCAAATTAGCTATTTATTTAAAAGGAAAGACTAAATTATTGATTTTACCGTATCTTTATTGTCTAACATGTAAAGTTTTGTATGAAACAAAAATAATATCAAAATTTTATTTTTTTTTATTTGCCCGCATATTGAGGGCATCTTTTGCTAGTATGGACATAAAGAGAAGAGAAGTTTGTGACAAAAAAATAAGCAGTAGAATATCAGTTTAATATTATTCGCCATATAATGTCAGTCAGCAAGTTCCATTTAAAAAAATACTAGCAAAAGATGTCCTCGATATGTGGACAAATAAAGAAATAAAATAATATCAGACAATAATAAAATTTGTTTGAATCTTTCAACGATATAGTTGGATATCTTTCTAAAAAATAAATTATTTAAATGCAAAATCGGCCCCATACCCCTCAAATTTTTCTTATTTAGATATTTACCCCTCAAATCATTGAAATTGACCCCATACCCTTCAATTTTAGATAAAATTAGATATATCCCCTCCGTAGCCATTTTGTTAAATTCTAAATATAAAAAAAAAAACTGATTTTTAAATCTTATGACGAAATTGCCCCTTGTCCAACTCCTCTACTCTACCTTCTTCCTACTAATTTTTCTCCAAGCTATATATCTTTCCAATTCCATCTAAATCATTCATAATCACAAGTTTCTAGAAAATATATATTTCCAGTTTCAGTTTTCATCTCTTTATTTTTTTTTTCTTTGTTCTCAAATAACGTACTAGTGGTAGCAAACAAAAGTTTAAAATTGATATAATTTACGAAGTATTGGTTGTATTAGAAAAAAAGATAGTATAAAAACATGTGAAAGGGAGATTGAAAAAAAAAAAAAAAAAAAACGATATATCGTAGATGAAGTTTGGTTTTCCTGAAAATTTCTTTGTAAATTGATATTGTGTTTCCTTATTTTTCTCCTCCAGGATTACTTGGCAAAGAGATAGAAAATGAAATTGGAAAGTTATATTCTATAAACTAACAATTAGGAAAGATTTATAATAGGAAAAGAGCATATATTAGGAAATATCTCTATTTTTATAGGAAAGTTTTAGAATTAGAAAAGGGCATCTATCAGAGAAATATCCTTATTTTTATATCCTTATGAACAGTCTCTAAGGACTGGTTGAGGAGATAAGTTGGGCAAGAGCAATTTCGTAAGAAGATATAAAAATTAGTATTTTTTTTTTATTTAGAAATCAACAAAGCTGTTGAGGAGGGCATATGTCTAATTTTATCAAGAATGGAAGGGTATGAGGCCAATTTTAATGATGGGGGTAAATATCTAAATATTTAAACACCACCCGACTCTTTTTTGTCAAAGCCTCAAAGGGTATTATTATCATTTTTTTATGAAATCAACATCTAGACCACACATCAGATCAAATCACACAAATCAATGGTTCATAATTAAAATAACAATTGTTTCAACTTTCTCTAGTAAAATTGATCCGACATTTTTATGGGTGATTTTATAAGTACATATATTTATGGTTTGAAACGACAAACTAGAAATATCAGTATTATTAATCATAAAAAGTAGAAATAGACAACAACTAAAATATTTCTTCGTCCCAAGCGACTGAGAAATTTTGCAAATCTGATTTCTGTTATTCTCTTTTGGCTTTTGTTCCTCTTCATCTGTCAACGAAATAAAAACGAGACTCTTTAATTTCTAAAAATTTAATTGACTACTTTTTTATTATTTTAAGAAAGGCACTACAACGGTTTATGTTGCATTGTGTCTGAAATCACTACAGTTCCGAAATTTTCTGATTGAATTATTTTGATCCGCCATACCCATAGTTGTAAAATAAATTTAATTAAAATCAATAGCATGCATTGTTTATTTTCATCACACAAATATTTAATGCAACTAATTACAGTTTTGTGTGACTCACCGATTTTATCTACATGGAGATTGCATGACAAATCAATAATGAATATAAGCACACTATAAGATAAATCATTCAGTTATATCCGACTAGCGCTAAAAAATAAAATTAGAGAGCGTGTTTCATTTTCTACCCTATTTTTTTTTAAAAAAAAAAATGAAATGTTGGAGGAAACTAAATGAGTATATTGTAACTTGTATATCGCGTGGCTAATGCTCTATTGCCAATAATATTTTAAGAAGAAAAACCTAAATGATTCCTCACTACAAAGATACTCATTCTAAATATGTTAGTTTTATACAATAATACTATGATGATTTCAAATCTGGGACCAAAATCACTGTACATGTTATTGCTTTGGATAATATGATTAAAAAATAAAAATTGATTTACATGTTATTTGCTTTGAAAAATAAGATTAAAACTTATTGAAACTTTTGAAAGTGAAAGGAAATTGGATTTTCTTCATTCTGACACTGATTTACCGGTATAATTGAGAGAGAAGATTAGAAAGTGTAAAAGCTACTTTTATTGATTTATCAATTGTTTGTTTACAAATGGATACAATACATATATTTATAGAGAATTCGATACATCCATCTAATGAATACATGTAAAGATATAGAAGCGCTATGTTGTATTGAATCTTGATTATAACGGTCATCTGCAGAGGCATTGATCAGTTTGATTGTTTGGGACTGAAAACCTTTATTTGTGAGGACTGGAGCTGTGCAGCGGCGTTGATCAGTTTGGTTATTTTGGAATTGAAGACCTTTGTTGTGAGGACCGGAGCTGTCCAATATTAACCTTAACAGAGAGAAATGAGAGTATATAATATTATTTGTGCATAATAGTTAATAAATTAGAACAAATTGTCATTAGAATGAACATTTATTCATACAATGCTTATTTAGATACCATTTGAGTTCTCATATTATCATTAATAGAAATTTAACTTGCAATCGTTGCAGATATGTGAAAAACATGACAAGATGATAGAAGTAATCATAAAAATCATAAATAGACGCATATGACTAATCGAACCTAACGTAATATTACAAAATCAAAGAGTATTGATAATTAGTTTCCATCTTTGGCTGCACGATCTCGTATTTTTTTTCTAGTTTGATCAATGCATCATTTTTTTTATTTAGTTAAATTTAATGAACTTTTAACTACATACTTATGTTATAACGATAAAATAGATAATCAAAACATATGGTAATAGTTCAAAATAATATATAGAAAAAAAATAAAATGTTCATTTGTCTGAATTTCACGATGGTGCCTCATTTTTGTGCTTACATAATTTCAGTAATTGATTTATTGTATGTTACGTAGTCAATTTTAATCTTTTTAAAAACTAGAGAATCATAGGTAATGACTTCAAATATAATCTATGACGTGAACATGCATATGGAAATTGTACAAATTCAACGGATATGTGTGACACCCCGCGACCTCGGCCACCGGGTATGCCACAGCCGCCCCGAGCGCACGCTACCACCCGTGCACCCGCAAGGCTTAACCAACCAAAATATACAAAACAACATTCAATATCTTCAATTAGTGTACAATGTCAAGGTCTAATTTTACATATTTCAACTTGAAATATTATTAAACTAATTTAAAATACATAAGTAACCGTCTGGTTCAGAAGTTATTGGACACCAACCAAAAGTACGACGGTCTACTACTCGCCAAGCTTCCGCTGCGCCACTCTAATCCAAGACCTGGAACCCACAACCAATGTGAAAACAATGCAAAAAGCAAAGCAAAGCATGAGATAATTATAAAATTATCTCAGTGCGGTATTCAGTTCCAGTCACACAAACCCGAAGTTACATGTTTAGGAACTAATTACCGACCAAGATGAAAACATAAATACATATATATAATAATCAAATATACAATCCAAGTAAATCACATCTCATCATACAAACATGAATGCAATCTATGAGTCGAGTCCTCAAGTTAATTAATCAATTTCCAAACAATATCAAATGCTCAACTCATGCATTTGGCCAACTACCTAAATGCAAGTCTGGTTGACATACCAAATCAAGTCAATCAAGAGTTCCCTGAACTCATAATCAAGTCGAGAGTATTGCGGTTGTTTTTTAGAGTTCTTCCGTTACTCACAAACGAATGTATACATATACCATTGGGTTTTTCGAAACCCACAAACCACTTCCCGAAGGAAATTGAGTTTTATTTTACTTGGAATCTCACAATCCAAGCGTATGTTTCAACCACTCTCTAATTCAATTCCAATTCCAATTTCACAACAAGGATATTCAAAGTACCGCGAGTCTGCTCATTCGAGCACTGCCAACGGTTATTCATTCATAGCAATCATTCACAAGACGGTAACCATTCATCATGCATATAATAATACCATAATTATAGCCATATGATACAAGTGCAAATATGCATGCAAGAGAATAAACAATTCAGAGATGCAATGCATGTAATTACTTTCCTAAATCAAATATACATCAAGGTTTGTGTGCATCCGCACCTGAAAGCAAAGCACTTCATAAGCAAGCAAGCAAGCAACAATCAACATCACACATAGACAAACAATTGTAGTGCCCCATTTGTATCGGCTCCTTTGCTCCGATACGCCTATCCAATTCTAACAAACAAAGTCTATGTCTAAGTACTTACTTTAAATAAATCAAATAAGCGACAGTAGATACAAGCAATAAAGATCAATATAATCTCAAAATACGACACAATATGTGGACGGGTTTGAGGTTAACACGACTTAGACACAACAAACATGACACAAGTAAGTTCAAGGCATAAACCATACATTTCTAATCTGCAACACACCAAATAAGACCTAACAAGTTCTGGAGCTCTTCGCGAGCTTCCCAATGGTCTTTGAATCACCTAAAACGGACTTCGTACAACAAAGTTATGGTCGAAATACTAAACATGTGTAGTGCATGAAATTCTTCGCGGACCGCAGAGAAAGGTCGCGGACCGCGGTGAATTCCCAGATTCTAAACCCCTTTCGGTTCCAATCAACAGAATAGGTTCGCGGGTCGCGGTAAGACTCCGCGGACCGTGGCCAAGTTCATATTTTGTGGAATTAAACTGCGACCTTAGTACTCGACCAATTCCTTTGAGTTCTCATTCTGATTTTCAACTAAACTCACTAAACCACACAACATAATCAAACGACAACAGTTCAAGCAATAAGGTCTTACACTTTTAGCACTTATCAAACAACACAATAACATTTTAGAATTCATTTTAAGTACAATTCACTCAAGGATTTCAGAAATTCGTTTTAGAAACCAAAACTAATGCATGCATGACCAAAACTTCAAGAAATCGACTCAAATGCTAAATGTAGCTAATAAAACCTTGCATGCAACTAATCCTAATAGAAAAACTCATTTTCAAACCTTTAATCAAGCTAAAACCTAGAAATTATTTGAAGAAAACCGAGTTCTTACCAAAATGATGCTCAAATCCGAATTTTCTTGGCTTGCATGTACTCTCCTCGCCTTCCTCTTTCTAATTCTGATTTTTCCCGAATTTATGGAAATTGTCTGCTATTATTTTGGAGTGGTTTTAATGGAGAGAAGTTGGGTTCTGTTGGAACCAAAGAGAGAAAAGGGAGAGAGCTCAAGAGTGGGAGATGGGTTCTGTTGGATGGGGGAAGAGGGAAGGAGAGAGAATAAATTGGTGAGATTTTACAAAGTAGCCCTTCATTTCCTTCAAAATCACTTGTTCTTCCAATTTCATATTTGTGCATAATTTTAATAAGTTTGAGACCAAACTAAATAACAGAAAATTCACAACCAAAATGTTATAACTCTTTTGCCATAATGCTGTGAAATTAAAATACTTTTATGCTATATAAAATTAATTTGAACAACTAAAAGATTAAGCACACAAAAATCAGAATATGAAAATACTGGGTATCACAATATGTATGACACCCCGTGACTGTAGTCATGGAGTGCCCCAGCCGTCGTGAGCACTCACTTATCTTCGAGCACCCGCAAGGCTTACACTTATTACACAATTCAATAAATGGCATGAAGCATCAAAATTCTAGACAAAGAGAAATGTCAAATAGCACAATCTAATGTGGATAGAATAAATTTGTTCATCGAGTTAATTATATAATAAATAAGTTGTACTTGAGCATTACATGATTACACAATTTCAAAAGTTACAAGTCACCTCTACAAAAAGTGTCTAGAAATCACACACTTCATGCAGCTACTCAAAATGTGACAATGGCCTACACTGCAGCTCTATCCTCGCTCGTCTACACCTAGAACCCACAAAGTGGAAAAGTGAGATAATTATAAAATTATGTTAGTGCGGTATTCAGTTTTAGTCATACAAATCCTAAGATACGTATTTAGGAACTTAGTACCAACTAAATTGAAATCATACAATATATTTATAAGAGCATATAGAATAACAATTCATATATCAATTGACTCATAGCACATTTTAATACAATTTATGCAATGCGTTATGAGCATGGTAGTAATGACCCATCGATATGAGATTCAAATACAAGTTGGCAATTCAAAACCGGCTCACGTTGGTCACTTAACTAGTGCAAGACTGGTATAAAAATCATAGAGTACCCCATATTCATATTATACGGTCACTTAGACATACAGATTTCAGATTATAACAATTCATACAATTCAGATTCTCAAATAGTACCACAAGCAAAAAGAGCACTGTTAGAATACCAATCATAAGCGTATATCTCTCGGGGCTCAAGGAACAAGTCATGACAATTCTAGTCTAAGTACTTATTCAAATAAATCAAACAAACAACAAATAAGTACAAACAAAATTTGAGTTGTAACATAGCTCAAAGCACTTCAAAATGACTCTAAATACATGTGATTAGGTTGAGGTTTAATCCTAATTAATTACCATTAGGACCAAAGAACCAGACTTGAAACCAATCCAAAACAACACATATAATGCATTTATATTATACAAAAATTAGAGAGGATTGTCTATTGACTATCCTCAATCGTCTAGACTATACCATATACTACCCAAAAATTAAAAAGGATCGTCTCTAGACTACCCTCAATTGTTTAGACTATACACTAGACTTTTCGAAAATTAGAGAGGATCATCTCTAGACTATCCTCAATCGTCTATTTTTAGAAATTAGAGAGGATCGTCTCTAAACTATCATCAATCATTTAGACTATATGCTAGACTTTTTAGAAATTAGAAAGGATCATCTCTAGACTATCCTCAATCATCTAGACTATTCATTAGACTATACAAATAGAATTCTTTCTAATGTGAAAATTGAACTAGTTTTGTGGTGTTTTGGCTTGATTTCGGTACAGGTTTTAAACTAAACTTTTAGTACTACACTTGGTTGCAATTACCATCCATTTTTTGGTCACCAAACAATCAATAATTTATTAGAGGCTTAGAAATTCGTTTAGAACCAAAACATATTTGCATGCAACCAAAATTTTAGAAAAATCAAGTAAGACACTAAATGTAACTATTAGTATCTTGCATGCATTCAAAACAAATAGAAAAATCTCATTATAAACCTGGTTCAAGCTCAAACTTTCAGAAATCGAAAAAACACTAAGTGATTCAAAGTTAAACAAAATATAAACCACAAAGTGCTCAAATCTGAAAATAGATAGATTGCATGTGCTCTCATTGCCTTCCTATTTTCAATTTTGATTTTTGCATGATTTTTGAGAATTTTTTTTATTTTATTGAGTGGAGGTTGTAAAGCTTGAGTTTAGGGAGAAGAGAGAGAGAAAAGTTCAAAAGAGAAGGAAATGGAAAGGAGAAAGAGAGAGAATTCTGTTGTATTGGTTTTGCAAAAGAGCTTTAATTTTGTCAAATTGATCACCCCACTATCTTTCAACTTTTGACTCTTGTAAAATTTCAGAAATTCAATAACTAATTTAGAAAGTCTTTTTACTATAAATTAGTATAGAAAAATAATATCTATACCAAATTTATAAACTTCAATAACATCGTACAATTAAGCATGCAATTATGGTCAGAAATTCAAAAAATCTGAAACAACATAAAAGTAACACACTTATACCTAAGTACTCAACAAATTAAAATCTTAGATATTACAATATGTGTATTGTTTTTGTGCATAAAAAAGTGCAATTTTTCCCATTATTGGGTTATATGTTTATAATTTACTAAATTTCTAGCCATATTATAAATTATAAACTCATCATAATAAATAATCACAATTGAGTAATGCTAGAGTCGAACGCGTTTGACACTTGAGTTCATCAAACCCGTTTGGATCTCAATTTTCTAGATTAAATGACCCATCTAAACCATTACATTTGTTCTTTATAATGAAATTTGCCTTATATATAAAAGTTTTTATGTATATATTTTTAAAATTTTAGAAAAATTTCAATCTAATTCATTTTGAAGCTTTCAATTTAAAAAACCTGAAAATAGTTAAAACTTTTGAAAACATTGTAAAATTTGATCGTTAAGAAAATTTTAATATGAAAATTCATTGAATGATTCAAATCAGCCATTTAAAATTTTAACAGTTGAGCTGAGTTTGATCATATTTGACGTCAAAATGTGTTGACTCTAACATTTCTCATTATAATCCTCAATTTTATCATAATTTTCTCAACGCATAATTACTCATGTAATTATGTTAAATTGCAAGGCGATGCATAAAATTACGAGAAGAGTCAATAGTTTAGGCTCTGATCGGAACGGTGCATCAATCGGATTTCATTTGATTTCAGTAGAATAGAGTTTAATGGAGATGATTTCAATTGACATCTCAAGATCGGAATCAATATAAGAGAGAATTGACATGAATTGAAATCTGCTGATCGAAAACCTGCTGAAAAGAGAGCAAATGATTTCACTGCTTGATTTTTTACAATTTTACCCTCAATGGCGGAAAGGAGGGAGAGCTAGCGGTGAGAAGACAGAGGTGAGGTCAGTTTGGTCCAAGTCCAATATATAGAGCCTCTCTTCGCCAAAACGAAATCGTGCGAAATAAATTTTCTCGCGGAATCCCGTCAAACGAAATCAATTCTCGTGAGTCTGAGGGTTCCGATCAGAGGAATCGCTGAAACATAATTCTGATTCCAATTCTTGCGTCACTTCTGACCTTTCCGATCAGACCCTTATTGTTTCATCAAAACAAAAATGAAGAAACATTTTGTAGGTTAGAACCAATTCTAGAGTCTAAGCGCGGTACTGGGAAAGGATGAAAAAGTACGGACTGCAGATCAGACCCGGCCAGTCCTCCAAGCCCTCGGTGGCTCCCGCGAGGCGTCCCCCGGCCTCCATCTTCGGCGACGACGACGACGACGACGTCGAGAAGGAGATCTCTCGCCAGGCCTCCAAAACTGCCTCTCTCCAAAAGATCGAGCAGCAGCGTAAGAAGGCACTTGAGGAGGATCCTTCCGTCTTCGACTATGATGGAGTCTATGATGACATGAAGGAGAAGATAGCAAAACCTAGAGTCCAGGATAAATCTGAGAGAAAGGTACTACTTTTTTTAGTATCTATCTTTTATTATTTATTTTTTTGATGAAAAGCCAGTCGGCACAAATTCATTAAACAGTAAAGTCTGATACAAATTGTCAGCAAATCCAAACATCAGAGCCCTGGTGTCATACTGTTCCTACCCCACACAGATACCTAAATTAAATTACTGAAAAAAGATCAAATTAAAAAACCAAACTAGAGAAAGTAAATACCTCCTAACATACCAGTACCCTTTACACATAACATAAAATACTGTAACAGCTCCTACCAACACCAGGTATTAGAAAAAAAATAAATAAAAGCAATAATCAAGGTGGTTGTGGCTGCACCCTTTGGAAGAACCTTCCGTCCACTTCTGTCAGTATCCTGCCCCTGCTGTTGCATCTCAATGTGAAGCCTTCCTTGATGATTCACCTCCTGCCTCCTAGCTGAATTAGCTAGATAATGAGCTGGTTGAACTGCCTCTCTTTTCACATGAATCAAAACTGCTCCATTCTGTCTCAACTCCATCTGAGTTATCAAATCATTTACCAGCCCCATTGCTTCCATGATGGGAGGTCTGCACTGTCTCCTTGATTAACCGCCATTACTAGGTTCGAGCAATCCAAGTAAAATTGGACAGTTGTACCCTCTGAGATGTTTAATTGATTATACATATAGCTCATTGCCTCACTAAACGCCACTGCCTCGGCATGAAACGCATCATATACGCAATAAGAATGCATACTCACCGAGTGTAGAATTCCTTTCTCATACACCACATAAGCACCTCCTGATTTTGATGATGTATCCCACGATGCATATACCATCACTTGCCACCCATCTGCTTTATAATCATACTTTTCTTGGGAGCTCAACTGATTTTTTCTGAAACATACCGTGCCTTCCATTGCTGGTGATGCCATCGCAGCATGAACCCTTTTGATTACTGCTTGTGGTTGAAAAGTACAATGTTTAATTACCGCCTTGTTTCTTTCCTTCCATATCTCCCACAAAGTATTAGCAAATAACTTGTTACCCTCCTCATCTAAACTTGCCATTAGTTGTTGTACTGTTGTGATTATATCCAAGGGCAGTTCATGAACCCGCACCCCCATTGAGCCCCCAAACCACACTTGTCTAGAGGTATTGCAAAAAATCAAACAGTGCATTTCATACTCATTTTCCTCATGGCACCTTTGGCATACAGCAGGGAAATTTGATATTCTGGCATGAATATTTGCTGCTATGGGCAATCTCTATGCATAAGTCTCCACATGAAAAGTTTAACCCTAGGGGCTATATTCTTCCATTTCCAAATCAAATTCCAATCTATGTTTTGTGCAGCTTCCTGACCTGGGTGAGTTTGAGTGAGTTCCATATATTTTCCAGTTTTTGCCCTATGCCAAATCAGTATGTCCCTCTCTCCATTCTGCATGATCGGTTTGCTAGGACTGGAAATAATTTTCTGCACTTGCTCGGGCTTGAAAAGCCTTGTAAGTTGATTTAATTTCCGGTTCCCAGTTTCATCATCAATCAATGCTCTCACCTTCAGCTTTCGATCTCCTTGAGTCGCATCCTGTTGCACCTCCCAATTATCAAACCAGGGTTGTGACAAAGTATTGACTACTTCTCCACTTCTCATATGCCAATTAACAGCGTTTTTAAAGAACTCCCTCATGTGCAAAACCTGACCCCACATCTTACTGCAGCCCGATCTGTTTTTTGATCTCCAGAAGCCTAGTTGAGGGCAATATCTCCAGAAGCCCGATCTGTTTTATTTTGGTTTCTGTTTGTAATCTTCCAAAACAATTGCGGCACTGGTACCAAATCATTAAAGAAAAAAAAACCCAAAATTAAATGTCTTGCTTTCAAATTTTGACTGTTATGGTTTCTTTTCTTTTGTCTTTTTGGTACGCAGTCGAAATACATAGAAGGGCTTATGGCAAAGGCGAAGGAGAGAGAAAGAGAACATGAAATTATATATGAGAGAAAACTCATAAAGGAGCGTAGTAAAGAAGACCACCTGTATGGAGATAAAGAGAAGTTTGTGACAAGTGCGTACAGAAAGAAGTTGGCCGAACAAGCAAAGTGGTTGGAGGAAGATCGGCTGCGGCAACTCAAGGAAGAGCAAGATGATGTAAGTTGGCCTACATGCAATTTTTCTAAGATAAAATTCCAATCTAAGTATGAGTCTGACTAGTGTTGCTTGGGATTTTTCCCTGCATGTGTACTAGTTTGTTTTTCTGCAGTGTCATTTTTCTAAGTATTGTTTCATTTTTCACTGCTGGTTTACATTTTTGTTGAGGTTTTCTGAACATATTACATAAATGAGGATGAATTGGGGGATAAAGCGCTATCATGGAGGTCCAATTTTCTGTGAATTTAACCACTGTTTCCATTCTGGGTTCCTAGTTGGCCTGTCATGAGCGTAATCATAATGTTGGGGAAGATTTAGCTAAATTGAGCCACAATTATGATGTATTTGAACCATAGAATTCAAAATCAATTAAGAGCAGTTCCTTGAACATACCAAGGTTGATATGATGCTCACATACTTGTACCGGTGCTGATTAGGTCGTGACTAATGAGTAGCATTGAATCCGAATTCCTGTAGCAAATAATTTTTGTGCTTTGCTTGATGTAAACTCTCTGTCTCTCTCTCCCCTCTCTCTAGGTCACCAAGAAGAAAGACCTGAGTGAATTCTATTTCGGCCTCAACAAAAACATAGCTTTAGGAGGTGGAACGGAGGACTCCTCAAAACAGGCTAAACAAAAGGCTACAAAAGAGGATGCACAAGAAGCTACAACTACACCAATCACAAAGGATTCTCCAGCCAAGGAATCAGTTGCACAACTGGATGAGAAAACCTCTAGTAAACCAGAGAAAAATCCCGTAGAAGAAAATGTTCCTTTGGATGAGTCAAAAGCTTCTTTGGTGGATGGTGAGGTCTCAGCAGATGACAAGACTAAGGCAGTTGAGGGAGCAGAATTGAGGGTAAATAATGAGAGATTTAAGAGGAGTGGTGATAATTTGGCAGCTCTTAGAGAAAAATATATGGCACGCAAGAAAGCTAAAGAGCAATTATAAATTGTAATTTTCCTATGCAATACAATCTGAATTTTCTGTTGATCAATTTGAGAAATTAGTTTTGTGCTGTAACCAGAAACAGAATATTAGTGTAGATATTCAGGTCTTCAAACTTGCAACACATAAATGGTGATCTTTGAACGATTGAACAATCATTTACATATTTATTTTCAAATTCATATTTGTAATCTGAACGCTAACTCGTGCAATTAAGCAACGAAACCGTGAAGAAAAGAAAGGAAACGGAGAAAACAACATAAGCCCATGCTTATAGAAAAAACTCAAAAAAAAGAAAAGAAAGTGGATTCTATGGGCCTTTTCAGGTCTGGGCCAGTGCTTTGGAAGAGCATCCGGTCCAAAAGAAAGGAGATCTCCAGTTGTACAACACTGGAGAAATCATTTAACATTTTCGTCTCGTTTTAGTTCTCTTTCTAGCATCATCGTTTCCTTATTTCTTTCTACCTTCCCACCCCTTACTTTACTCAGCGCTGAATTCTAGGGTTTTAGTCGGAGATGGAGAAACTTTCCCTGACTTCCTCTCTTGGACTCAACCCTACATTCGCCGGAGCTCCGATCTCCAGACGTCGTAGCGCCTGCCAACCTTTCTTTCTTCCCGCTTTTCAGAGAGGGAGACTCGCCACTGCTCGGTACAAGAGGCTCTTCGTTTCAGCCGTCAAGTCCAACCGAACTGATAGCGCTTCCTCAAAAAACCTCTTTAAGAATGGTACATACTTTGCTTCTTCTAGTGTACTAGTGTGGAATTTGCATTTAGAGAGTTGAGAGCGATTCAGTGGAGTACTTTCTTTGTAGTTTTGGAGATTTGCATAGTGAGAGTGGTCAGAATTTACATCTTACAGATAATTGGAATACTATAGAGTAATTTAGGGATAAAAGTTAACTTTTTTCTTCATATTGAAGTAGAGCAATTGAATGTTAATTGGCACGTCTCGTAAGGGTTTTAGATAAGTTTAGTTTAAGGGATTGTCTCAAGTAGTTAGGGTTTTAATTCAGACTCAAAAAAATTGGAGTACGATGTACTTGGAAAAATAAAATTTAATGGAAAATCCTAGTGTGTCCAAGCTGTTACCAGGTACTGGTAGTAATATATACCATCCAAATCTTGATCTTGTAATGAAATTTCATTATTATTTGTTTTCTCAGAATGCTTTAAAATTGTAAGTAAATAACCTGTTGGTTAATTGTATATGTCAATGGCCAATTAACTTTTATTTTATCTTGTGGGTAGTGTTTGAGAGATTGAAATTTCAAGGATTTGCATCCATATCATCTTCTGGGAGTGATAAGGTATCAACTGGAACGGTCACTGCGCCTCCAGTACCACCACCCCCTTCTTACATGTAAGTGTTTCTCTACTGTATTGATTGCTTTTTATAAAAATAATAACTTGTGTCATGGTTCTACAGAATGTGCTGAGATGAGAATTATTTCTGCAACCAGCTCTATTGGTGTTGGAATATAATGATAGATACAGTTTTCATGACCACTAGTGATAGATCTGTTTCAAGTTTTGACAATAAAGGGATTTAGAGAACATGTATTAAATAGGAAAAATCTTTCGTTCCAATTTGCTTATTCTTTTTTTTCTCAGAGGGACGCCTCTTTTTTGGGTTGGAATAGGAGTTGCACTATCAGCATTGTTCTCAGTGGTGAGATAACCATACATTTCTGATTCCATTTATTTGTTATTTTTTTGTTTCTTGGACCACTTCTAACATTTCCTTCTTTAATATTAGGTTGTATCAAAACTAAAGGTGAGCCCATATCCTAATATCTTATCCCACTGAGGTATGAATGGTACTGGGAAAGAAGTTGTTATTTGATTGTTTAATTGGTATGTCCCATTTGATTTTCAATCATAAATGACAGTATGACTTTGAGCCTGTGATGGTACATATTATCAGATTCTGTTGTGTTATAATGGTAGATATAAGATTTTAGGATGACTGCGTAAGATACCAATATGTACAGAAATGAGGGATGAGTGGCTGCTGTACCAAATCATTCTACTTCCAATTCCCTTATCTTAAGCATTTATTAAACCTCATTTGTACAATGAAGCTGAGTTTAAAGCCACTTCTTTATAATGAGGCCAGCTAATACATAAATTGTTGACTTCTACTCTGCTTTCTAATAAACTAATACACAAAATCTCAAAGTGTCAGTGTCAACTGTGAACCATATAACAATGCCAAACATATAGCTGAAGTGCAACAAGCATAATGCTGGCCAGCACACAGTGGATCTACCTAACGCCGGAACAATACCTGCTTGCTTGCTAGTCCAGATTTTTGCCAGCACATCTAATATTTGTTTTATTGTGTATAAATGCTATTTTAATCTGTTTCCATATTTCTTCTCCTGACATGTTTGTTTTAGCAATATGCAATGCAGCAAGCTTTTAAAACAATGATGAACCAAGCAGGGGCCCCACAAGGGAGTGGTCCCTTCACAAATCCTGCATTTCCAGGTGGGGCTCCTTTCCCATTTCCCACAATGCCTCCTCAAGGTGTGCCGGGTCCATCCAAATTTCCACCCCCGCCGACAGTAGAGAGAAAAGAATCAGCTGTCACAGTTGATGTTCCCACAACTAAAGTTGAAGCACCTCCACCTCCCAAAAGTTCAGATGAAAAGATAGATGAGAAAGACGAGAAGAAATTCGGTAGGCATTATTGTTCTTGCTATGCAGCTATGATTATCTCTTTGGATAAATGGTTCTCATGACTAGTGTAATCTACTGTGCATTGGTAATAAAAATAAAATAAAAATGGCAAGTGTTAAGGTGTGGAGAAATTACAGAGCTAGCAGGGCCTCTCTTACTTTCTGTATCTGTTTACTTATGCATTGCTTATCTTTTGACGTACTCCTTTCCATTGGATTTTTATTCCAGTTCTTTTTAGCTAATTATCGTAACTCTTTTATAAAACAAGTAGCTTTTGTTGATGTTTCTCCCGAGAAGAAAGAAGTAGAATATGTGCCTGAACCAGAGAAGGATGCAAGTGGAACCGTCGAACCAGAGATTGTTGTAAAACTTCTGACACTATGCCTTTACATTTGAATTGAAATAAATTGAACTGCAGTACATATTTCTTATGGGCTTAATTTATTCTCTGAATTGAAGGGTTCAACTAATGGAGCTGCTTTCAAGACAAGCGACACTGTTTCTAGTCAGCAATCTCAATCGCAGTACCAGTCACAATCACAACCTAGTAAGAAGATTTCCTGTTTTCTTATGGGTTTATTGGTTTGTTTATTCGGGTTCTTGTTGTTTGGTTTGTTAATTAAGGTTGGCAAGCCTTGGAATCTACTCTGTCCCAAAAGATAAGCCCAGAGATTGTCCTATTATAATTCACTTGATTGTTTGGTTACGGTTTGATACAAGCTCAGAACTAGCGTGTGGATGAATCTCCAAAATTTCCCAGCAGCACTTATGAGATTTCTGTATGTAAATTTGTATTTTGTACTGAACATCAAAATTTGTAATAGGTGGTGGGGCCCCTTTCTTATCAGTAGACGCACTGGAAAAGATGATGGAAGATCCAACAGTTCAACAAATGGTTTACCCGTAAGTAAAGTTTCTAGTTTTCCTCTGTCTAACAAGTATCATGCTACATTCTCCTTTATGTTTATACTAGTTTATTTATTTTTATGATGGACTAATGATTCTGCAAAATTGGCAGGTATTTACCAGAGGAGATGAGGAACCCTTCTACTTTTAAATGTCTGTTCTTTAATACTAGTATAAAATATTTAGTTCTTTAATAATGTTTTCCTCAGTTCAGTAGTGTTATTGTTTAATTTCATTAAATAAAAGGTGGAGATTTTAATACACAATATCATTTTCTTTTAGGGATGCTACAAAATCCTCAATACCGCCAGCAGCTGCAGGACATGCTGTAAAATTTACCTCGTGCTTTTCAGCATTTTTTTTTAAAAAGAAAAGATTTGGCTACGCACACATTATACTTACTAATATAGCTCTTTATAAAATATCAGAAATAACATGGGAGGAGGGAATTCAGAGTGGGACAGCCGAATGATGGATTCCTTGAAGAACTTTGACCTCAGCAGTCCTGAGGTCAAGCAACAATTTGGTCAGTCAAATTCATCTTTTGTTAAAAATAGTTGTTGTAAAAATATATTGATAATTGTATTTGTAAAAAAAATTTTTTGATGTGCAGAACAAATAGGGCTGACCCCACAAGAGGTCATCAATAAAATAATGGCAAATCCTGATGTGGCAGTTGCATTCCAGAACCCTAGGATTCAAGCTGCTATTATGGATGCAAGTTTCTTCATCTTCTAATTTTATATCTTTCTTTTCTTGCTTTTTTTTTTTTTTAAATTTCTTAATCTTTCTCTGACTCTGTTGCTGTGTGTTGGCTTGTGCAGTGTTCCCAGAATCCCTTGAATATCTCGAAGTATCAGAATGACAAAGAGGTATGCCTATTTAAAGGATCTAGCAAAATATAATTCTACATAAGCTGACATTTTACTCGTCTGTCCTTCTGTTTTACTCTAATTGTCCATATCTGATTCCTTTGAACTTGGGCAGGTTATGGATGTTTTCAACAAAATAGCAGAGCTCTTTCCTGGAGTAACAGGTTAAACCTATTTCTCGGTTGGTTTGGGTTCACAATTTTGATAGATTGTTGTAGATGAAGGTTTTATGTTGTCTTGTATAACATGACTGGTTCATCAACCAGTACTTTGTATAGCCCCTTTTGGGAAAGTTCTAATATTCGGGACATTTCTTACCAGAAAGAGAATTTGACTAGTAAGTTCAATCGTCTTATTTATTTTTGTTTGATATATTGAGTGGGTGATGTACCCAATGATTGGTTTTATTATAGTGAGTTGATATTTGTTTTCTTTTGTCAATTTTGTTTCTAAAAATAAAATTTATATGCGGAAAAGATAGTGCAGAAATATATATTAAAGAAGCCAATATGTATGTATGTACGTAAGGTTAAGATTTATTATATTTCTCATGTGATTAGTTAGTCAAAGATGAACGTACTCTGTATGTTTTCATGACGTTGACTTACATGCAAAGGAGACTCAGAAAATGAAATGAGGTCAGTGCTGTTCCAACTGGCATAAACTACTAAAAAATGACTCAAGGATGTCTGACCTCTCCAAAGGCATCTAGACTGGACCGTGCTCATAATACGGTATTTTTTCTGGGCTTTGATTACTAAGAAAGTTGCTTTGAGGCGATGAATTTTTGATATCTAAAACAATCTTCAAAAAAAAAAAAAAAAAAAAAAAAATCTAAAACCAACCTTTTTTTTTATATATATTTCATAGTACTTTTATTTATTTCTTTCCTTCGCGTTTTTGCTCTTTGGGTCCCAAGACCTAGGAAGGAGATGAGTTACAATAAGTGTCATAGAAAACAATAGCACCTTGTTCTATTGAGTTGTTTACATACAATCTCCTACATGAGAGATACAATGGTAAGAACTCTTGATGTCTGACCCAATGACATGATATCTGATAGCGGATGTAAACTCGACGAGAGATCGATGTTCTTTGCGGGCTAGCTACGCTGTTTCTCATTGCCAGGTGCCATTGAGATGTTGGACGGCAGAGTTTACTCGAAGAGAGGTCGATCTTTTTACGATATTTCCCTTTTGGATCTTCTTTGAGCAACTAAAATAGTATGGAATGGACTTAACCATTGGTTTCATGTTTTACCAGTGTTATTTTCAATGTGCATCACGGTTTTTGGTCTTCGTTCATTGCTAATCATCATTTATGAATAGTTCTTACATCTGACTTTGTTAGCACAATATACAGCAACTGAAAGTCACGTCCCTTCTACCTTAGGTGGGTTATTGCGTCTTGATTGTGAAATGCTAGATAGATTTGTTAAGAATTAATAACACTTTAGGAAGTATGATCATTAGCTACATTGGTACCAAGCTGTTTGCTTCATGGTTCTAATTCGATTCATTAGATATAAGCCGATCAACTGTACCTCTCCATTTGTTAAAACTGGATACAATTGGGTGTTGAGACCAACTTCCTGGCTTACCGCCTCTACCAAGGCAAAGCCAGACTGGCTCTCCAAAAAGTAAAGTGAACTCGGCTGTAGGCCCATGGACTATGTTGGACCAAGTCTATTCATAATTCCAAGTCAACGGTTTCTGTACCCATACGTTCACAGAGATACCGCGTTAGGCCACTATCACTGCTCCGTAACCACAAATTTCCTACTTGACAAATCAAACTACAGATTGTTTCATTTTCAGATTGCACCCTTGCATTTTACTATAGTTTTCAAATTAAGCACACCAAAATTTTCAACTGTTGAATGAAGTTCAATACCTTTTCTGGCGTTCCCATTTGTTGCTTTCAAGGTTGTCCCGAGTTAAATATTTTTTTGGCACCTGAGTGCTTTAAATTTTTTGAAGGACTCGCCTTTGAGCCCTTCAAGGAAATTCTCTGAAATATTCTGTAAAAGAAATGTCAGCCACATGCACGTATTTGCCTGACTTTTAATGTAAAATAAATCAAAATGGTTTTTATGTGAAGAAGTAAAATAAATTAAATAGTTAAAGAATCCAAGAGAAGGTTCTATTATTCAGTGCAACCAACAAGTGATTAAAAGCCCTAGAAATTTATATTTTATCTGGTGATTAGGAATGTGTTGAGATGATGTGCTAGTGCAGTTGAATAGGTACAAGTTTTAGAAAACACAAGTTTTGGTTAGTAAATTGCTGTTACATATATATAACAAAGTATTCAACGTAAGAAAGTGGGCAAGGGTTGTAGAACTATTTATGCATTATATGGCAATGCTAAAGAAATCCTAATATATTCTAGATACGCTGACTCTTTTCAAATATCGTATAAACGCAAGGAGCATGCAAAAACTTGGGCCAAACTTGTATAGTATAATAGCATTATTAGCATCAAAACCAAAACAGCAAACAAACTCTTGCATTATTGACATCCATTCAAACACTCGTTCCCTCTCATCTCCAACTCAACCTTCCAATAATTTCTTTTCTCCTCTACCTTAACATCTACAATGCAACTCTCTATCCCCTTAACCTCTCCCCACCATAACAAATGCCTCCTACCATTTTCTTTGCACTAACCATCATATTTTCTCTCCTACCGTCCCAATCCTTCTCTCTCCCTTTTCTTTCTACGATCTCCATTTCTCACCTCTCCAACGCAACCATAATATGTGCCTTCACCACGTCAAAGTACCTCACCTACAACCTAACATGCACTGGTCTACCGTCCCGTATCACAGAGAGTTACACGACAAACAACATAACAACCTATGCTGCCATTGCTGCCGGCAATGGATTTCTCTGTGCTTTGGGCCCCACACTCACAGCCTTGTCCGACATATCGACGATGCGCTGGTGGGATTTCACTGCAGAAAATGACCAGATCTCCAAAAGAATATATAGAGGCCCACCTATTAAAGCTCTATCGGCTGGTGACTCACATGTATGTGGTCTAACAAGCTTATCCAAGGGAATTGGACATATCCAGTGCTGGAGATGGCCTGAGATTGTGATTCCACAAGATGTCAATTTTGCTGATGTGGCTGTTGGCGGGGACTTTGTATGCGGGTTGGTTGCCGGATCCGGTAAGATTCGATGCTTTGGCAATAAAAATAGTAAAAGTAAAGTTATTGGATTAGAGCCAGTTGGGTCTTACACTAAATTGGCTGCTGGCACCCGCCATGCATGTGCAGTCTCTGACGCTAGTAAATTGGTATGCTGGGGCGTCGGAGCACCAAAACTTAGTGAATCTTGGCCAAAGGATTTTCAGATTGGTTATATGGCTTTGGGGGAAGATCGCACGTGTGTACTTGGTGGTAACGGCACAGTGCTTTGCTTTGGTGAAAACGCAAGCTTACCAGAAGACCTTACAGGTATGCAATTTGTTGCAATTCAAGCAAGGAGACACACTGTTTGTGGAGTTGTAATGGCAAATTATTCCTTGGTTTGTTGGGGGAACAAAACGGCTCTCGGTTCAAGTTATACAGTTGTATTTGATCATGTGTTGCCTGGTCCATGTGCACCAATTTCCATTTGCAAATGTGGGGTATGGGCTGGCTCCGGCAATGTCTGCTCTGCCACTGCTGGGGCTGGTATTTGTCACCCTTGCGAGGTTGAATTGTTGAGCAATGTTTCTTCCTCTATCAATTCAGGTTCTGATAGGGGTTCACAAAAGGTGTTGTATATAATTCTTGGATGTGTTGGAGGTTTCATTGTTTTGATAGCGCTTTTGTTCCTATTTGTGAAAATGTGGATATATGGAAATGGTCCTTGCAAGGAAGGACAAGACTCTGGTAGGATATATGATGATCCATCTTTGGTTAGAACAAATGGCGGCCCAACGGTCCCAATGGTGGTGGCACCACGACAGCCAACAATCGAGCGCCGGCTTAGTGCTTTAATTAGTAAAGGGCCTAGCAGCACCGTTGAGCAATTTCCCTTGAGGGTCCTACAAAAAGCCACTGACGGTTTCTCAGAATCACATAAAATTGGATCAGGTAGCTTTGGGTCAGTTTACCGTGCGAAACTGCCAGATGGACGGGACGTGGCAATAAAACGAGCTGTGGAGCCACCATCCACATCTACCACTGCAGCAGCCATGGCTCGACGCCTTGACAACCGTGAATCTGCATTCATCTCAGAGCTCGCACTTTTATCCAGAGTAAATCATAAAAACTTGGTTCGCTTGTACGGTTTTTGCATTGATGGTTCAGAGCGTGTCTTGGTGTACGAGTTCATGGAAAATGGAACATTGTACGACCATCTACATAAAACTGACTCGGTGTCCCCTCCACTTGCCACGTGGCATTCCCGGCTAAAATTAGCCCTTGACGCTGCACGTGGAATAGAGTATCTTCATACATATGCTGTACCGCCAATAATCCACCGAGACATCAAGTCAGCCAACATATTGCTTGACGACTCGTGGGTGGCGAAGGTATCAGATTTTGGCCTTTCTTTGTTACGCTCAAAGGATGATGATGAAACAGAAGAGCTCGAATGCACTGCCGGCACAGTCGGGTACATGGACCCGGAGTACTACAGACTCCAAAACCTAACAGATAAGAGTGATGTGTACAGCTTTGGTGTGGTTCTTTTAGAATTGCTATCAGGTTGCAAGGCAATAATACAGTCGTATGGCGGGAGCACCACACCGAGAAACATTGTGGAGATAGTGGTGCCGTTTATTACATCAGATGACATCCATCATATACTCGACAAACGATTGCCTCCACCGACACCTACTGAAATCGAAGCGGTTTCTTTCGTAACTTGCCTGGCGGCAGACTGTGTCGCCTCAACAGGTAGAGCCCGACCAACCATGAGTGAAGTTGTATGTGCACTAGAGAGAGCTGTGGTGGCATGTGCTGAGCCGGTGTTGTCCCGATCCTTGACAGAACAGTCTGACTGAGCAAACTGATAGCATTGATCCTTGTTGCAAACAAATACTATACAGAACAGGTTGTAGGGGATTTTGACCATAGTAGATCACTTTTCTTTTTCCATTTTAGTTCTTAATTATTAGTTTGTTGAGGTTTTGAATTTCATTCATTAGTGGTTGGCTGTTCGGTTGGATGTGAAAAAAGATTGATTGGAAGTATGGTCGGAATAATAGAAAAGGCTATTAATATAACGGTGGTTGATTCAAATATTATTTTTTCTTCTTCATGCAGTTGGCAAATTACTTAGTTCAACCGTTCCGAACTGTCATGATGAAGAACTACTCATCTTATAATAATAGATGATCAACTTTTCAGATTTTGAAAAGGGATTGTTTTGAGTTACATTGCATGATAATACCCATTTGAATTCATGGAATAAATTGAGCAAGTGGAATTCAGATTCCGCACGATAAGTACTAGAATGACTGTTCAATCCAGCTTTAAAAACACTTAAAAAAGTCTACCAGCTAGTGGAGTTGCACCAACTTTTCTCTTTTTAAATCATTCAAATAATTTAGGTTGTGACGTTTGCCAAACCGGAAGTCACGGAAATTGGGTAGATCCTCACATGGTTTTATTTCTTTTTTGTTTTGTTTAATGTGGTTATCTCAAATGGGGTTAGATATCGACTCTCTTTTAATTTCCCCACAATGTTGAGTACATTTATTGCTTTCATTTGTTATACTTTCTGTAATCACCTAGTTTAAATTTCGAATTTAGTTCTTATATACACCTTATTTGTTTAATCTTCGTTTCATTTCATATTTGGAATGAGAACTTCATTAGTGATGATAACTTTGCAACCCCTTTTTTTCTTCTTATGTAGGGCAATTATCACGTCTTTTATATGACTCAAAAGTATAGTAGTTTTTGGAGGCTCTTTTTGTTACTAACTATGAATTATTTAGGAGAACTGACCCTTGGTGTCTTTATTATCCAATATGAGAACATTGCAATTTAGAATATATATATTTTGAAGTAACAGATTAAACTTATCATCCCAATTGGGTAAATGAATATGAAAGGCAGTCAAATTTGCCTACTTTTAGAAGTGCTCTAAAGAGGTTTTCAAGAGGCAATTCATACCATTTTCATGTTTTAAAACTAAATAGTATACATGCATTAATTCAATTGGGCAATTCCTTGGTGCAATTCACTAATGAATATTGATAAGAAAATCTTTTATATACACACATTATAGAAGTATAAAAAAGTTTAATATTTTAACCAAAGATGACATCAAAAATTGGAGTGACAAGGCTGATTTCGTATATGATTTATTTCATTCACTCTATCAAGTACAAGTAGAATGAGAACAAGATTAAAAAAAAAAAAAAAAAAAGTTCACTCTTGTTGTAGTGGATTTGATGCTGCGTCACATAAGAGAGGCCCCGTATACGTCTCTCTCCGATGAAATAATGCTTTTGTAATCAAAATGTGAATGACTGTCAATATATGGTTGCTAAAATAAGTTAAACTTTAGTATGAATAGAATTTTAGTTAACAATAAATGTTATTTTGTCTATGATTTTAAATTTTATAAAGAAAAATAAAATAACTAACAATGATCTAATATGTTTTTATCATAAGGAAAATATATATATTCCGTAAGCATGGGCTGAATTACAGTTAAGTAAATGGGGTTCAGTGTCCGCATTAAGCAAAGTAAGGATTAAAGTGTCAAAATTAAGGAACACAATAAATTAACTTTACTTCATTTGCTAAGGTGCCTAAATTTACTGCACATTGAATCACTTCCTCTTGGTGTATTAAAATTGGAATAGAGCTTGAAAAAGGGAAAAAAATGTTGAAGGACTTAATCCACTTCCCAAAAGCGTGGAATAATATTTGAGCTCATTCATGTTTGGAATTACAAAAGAAAAAAAAAAAATGTATCTTTTTTGCGGCTTTACCAATTACCACATTAGTAACTTGAACAGTTATTTCTAAGACTATTGATTTTACTTAAAAGTTGGCCTTGAATAATTGGTGGTGGTTTTGAAAGAGCATGTGATAATATTCTACAAATAATTGTAATTTGTTCGTTCAAATGGAAATTGATCTAATCTAAGAAAGTACGTTTATGTTTGAAGAAAACTTCATTGCTCATCAACCTCGCGCCGGCCGAAATAATGGATTATCAATAAATATGATTTTTGACTTAAATTTTGAAATATTATATTCAAGGAAGATGTAGAAGTTTTGCTCACACGAGAAACATGAAATTTCAGGTTATTAGTGGTCGAGTTAATATTCTAAAAGTGTGTCGGTTATCATGAAAAACAGGTCAACGTAGTTGTTTGTTAGCATTACCTAATTCATGTATATCCTTAATTAGTAAATATTTAACATATAATTATTTCTCAATAGGAAAATTTTTTAAAGGACGCCTACTAACTTCCATATAAAATAATAGTTAAATAAAGTAAGATTTCACAGAAAAGAACAGCGCAACCATACTCGGGCCTAGAACGTACGGTACATTAGAACAAAAAAATAAAAACAATTCTATAGAATAAGCATACGGAACATTAGTACAAAAAATTAAACAATTAATTAGAGTTAGTGTACGGTATACTAGTGCCAAAAAAAAAAAAAATAGAATAATCAAGTGCATGGTTCCTGAGGGTCCCAGCTCTTGCACCCAAATTATATAATATAAACTTTTATGTAAACAAATAATTACAAGTGGTCCATTAGTCCTGTAATCTATAACATTTTCCCCTCAGGCATTGAATAAGCTTATTTATTGAAAAAAAAAAAGAGAAAGATTTAGAAAGCGCAATTTTTTGAAAAAATTTTTCAATTCATGGCGCCATTATGTTTAGCAAAGTTGGGAAGACATGATACTTTACCTATTCGCAAAAAAGAATATTAGCCTTGGCCCCTTTGGTCAATTTTAAATTTTTAATAGGATCATGAAAGATGGTTACGCATATTAAACAGAAGTAGGTTGATCTTATCCATGAAAGACTAAAGAGATTTGTCTTTGATTCCCCTTTTTACCGATTTTATTTAATCTCGGATTATTCTTTTAGCTTAACGAAATCTTGACGACAAGGACAAATCTTTGGAAAAAGTTTTGGCATTGATGAAAAGAAGTTTGCTCATATTTGTCTTGTAATGAGTACTTGACACACAAAATAATAAAAAAAATCAAATGGATTCCTAATAGTTATGAGTCAGACACAAATAACTTTAGAAATAAAACAGAGATTGGCATATATATGTACAAAATGACTTCACATTTAATCATTTTCAGAGTGATATGATACGGAAATTGTGTCCCCGCATTTTTTTTATCAGTGTTCTAAGGCGGCAATAAGCGTTTGACACATAACTGCACATAATTCTTTTAAATTAATTCAAGACTTTTATGCATATTCCATCTCTATTTTTTCTTTCTTTTCAATAAGTACCTTGACCTATTAACTGGCAATGATTAGGTCATTATGCACCAGGCGGCAATGAGTTGGCTTTGAAAAATTTTGGTCAAGTATAACTTTTTGTGAGTTCGCTGGAAAGATGAAGTTGATCTCTTTACTTATTTTATTTACAGTGATTTTACTTTTTTTTTTTTTTTTACTAAAAATTGTACTGCAAACATCATCCCAAAAGATTTTTTCCCCTAGAAATATCTAAAACAAAGTCAATTTCTAGAAAAATACATTCAATAAATCTCGAGCAAAAATTAATAGTTGTTAAACGCTAACGGTTTACCTGAATTAATTCGAAGAAGATTGGACGATTATTTAGTCCCAAAACCTATTCTTGCTCGAAGTATACTTTTTTTTTTTTCAGAAAAATGACAGATGATGTCAGGATTGAAGGGTACAAGTTTTGCAATACTAATTTCTGAAAATAAACTGTTTTTCAAAAGTCAAAATATTGAATTTAAATTTAGGCTAAAAACATATATAGTTTATGAATATAGAATATTCGATGCATCCGAACCTTATCTGTCCGATACCAACTGCTTTTCTCATCTATTCTTAGTCTATAGTATACTCTATAATTAAATTATTATGAAAGGAAACAAAAAGAGGACAACTGCTATAAGTCTAGTACTCCACGGTCAGTTGTATGAGTGGCTATATATCTACTTCTTTTAGGGTTGCTATAATGCTATGACAGATAACAAAAAGGAATGCACAAGTATAGTAACGTAGCAGGTAATTGAAAAGTCACACAGATAAATTCGGTCAACGATATTTTATATTTCCAATTTATTTAATGCATTACCCCATACATTCTCATCAACTTTTTATTATTAATCGGTCAATCAACTATCCGTAGAACTCTTAGCAATCACTAGGTTAAACATTTTCTCATCTCCAATGAAAATCCTTTACTTTCTTTTTATTAAAAAAATATCCTTCTCCATTTCTTGAATGGAACGTAACGAGCTTCTATCTAACTATCTAAGGGTAAGCAAGTTTTGTCTGAATTTGTTATATATGAGAATTTTAAATTTTCAATGATATAAAGAAAAATACTGTCATATAATAGCAATCTATCTATAAATACTTCAATGTGAGGTAGATTTTCTACAGTAACGTTGATAATGTCAGCGTAACGTCATTTTTTATTTTTGGGGCTGTTGCAATATATTATTGCTGAAGGATCCACGATACCATCTAAAAGAGAAAGTGACAGAGGAGCCTACTAGATATACCAACACCATCAGTTTGACAACCGCGTATTGTTGCCAAAAAAACATTATTTTTCTGTTGAAAGTAAGTGGCTTCATGAATATTGTATGGTTATGTTAATGAGCCGTCTAATTAGATTAGTCTCTAATGTTGTTAGGAAATTCTTATAATGTAAAATTATATTTGAACCAATTTCTCATAATGATTACACGGTTCAGATTGAATAATAAAATAACAATAGCCTCTGATTTAGATCCTCGGTATCCTTTGGAAACATGCAAAATTAGAATCAGCAAATATTTGATGGTTTTACATAGAAACCCTCATGATCATTATTTCTTGAAATTTTTTTACAATATTTAGACATGACAACATTTTATATATTACCAAATTGTTTCGAAAATATTGTCGTATAGCGAGTTCAATATCAGAATTTTTTTCTAGATAACAGGTTCCAATTTCAAATTATCTATAAAATTGTTTCTCTTTTGTTAATGTGGGTTTGCTGCTAAGGATGAACTTTCTTAGATATTTGTGGAAAAAACTTATGAGCCATTGATGGTTCATGGTTCTAACCTAATTTAATCAAACTTCAAGTCTACCGTGTTCATCAAAAGCGTGAAATGTTCTGGAATTTTAGGTCATCTAGCAAACGGGTAATTATTATTATTTCTTTTTGTCTCTGTTCGCAAATATTTGAAAAAATAAAAAGAAAAAAAACAGACATATCGACAGTTTTGTCAATTATAAATTTATAAGCAACACCATCAACCAAAAAGCTTTTTTTAAAAAAAACAAGCTTTGAGAATATTTTAAGAATATTTTAATAAATGTATTTCATTTCTATAATTTAAGAAATTTATTAATTTTAAGATGTTTGGTGGCTTTCTAATTTTTTTTTTTTTTTTGCATGAGTCGACAATGTTTTTTCCCTTTTTTTGTTCTGTATCAACTAAGTTTCATATAATGTAATGGTAACTTCTAACATTTAGCCTATTTTTTTTTTAAAAAAAAATAGCACTATAATAAATCATCTTAGAGACTTGAAAATAATAATTGCCGTTTTTCAGATTAATGGACCCACTATTTCTATATTTAAGATAAATATAATTTAGTTTTTAAAATGTTAATATGCTTTTAAAAACTCATTTGGCTATGAAAAATTATGTGCATGCTCATAAAGATTCGTAGGATTTAGTGATATAATATTTTTTAAAATTATAGACTTATAAAATATTTTAGATAATTTTCTAAATCTTATAAATTTTAATTTACATGAGAGTTTTGTTTTTAAATTATTTTGAAGACTTAAAAAAATAATTTGGCTATGACAATTTATGTGCATACTCAAAGATATGTGAAGAATTTAGTGATATAAAATTTTATAATTATAGACTTATAAAATATTTGCAATAATTTTCTGAATCTCATAAAATTGAATATCTATAATTTGATAAATGTCATTAGGTTTTTATTTCTGCAAAATAATTTACAAAACATTTTATGCTTTCAAAACATTTTACATAATTTTCTTACTTCTACAAAATTTCCGAACATTATATTAAATATTGGATTTTCGACAAAACTTCCTAGATTTAATTTTTTTATTTAATTTTATTTGTATGCTTTCAAATTATACATTATCCAATGATATTAATTTTTTTTTCCAATGTTTACAATAGTTTTCATGGTTTTTAGATTTCTACGAATTATGTATCATTGCATTATAATTTTTAAATTATTTGACAGTTTGTTAAATTACTTTTTCATCAAATTTTATGTGAATGGTAACATATTATGAGAAATCCATTGATGCCAAGTATTTTATATTATTTGTAAGATTATATTCAGTTTTATTGGTATTCAATTATAGATTATTGGCAATTAAAAAAAATTAAAAGTTGATCAAATTCTTAAAACTTAGAAAATCTTAAGGCAATTGGTTTTGTCCAAGATGCACACAGTTTTTTTTGTTCTCATAATTCTAATATTTTTTTATAAAAAAAATTTAATGATTACATCCTAAAGACAGTCCTTCACTTTCATATACTAAAAATGTCAGAAATAATTAAGATCCCCTAAAAACAAATAAATGCCAAAAAAATAGTAATGACATAAATGGCAAATATAGGAAAAATGACACACATACCAAAATATTCAATTAATTATAATAAGAGATCAATTGTAAGATAGTTTGACATTTATTCAAATAACTACAATTATAATTTTAGCACTTATTATAATTGTATGTCGGTCTTAAAACAATTACCATTGATACCCTACCCCCGACTTTAAATGACCCAACATTTACTGTTTAACTATAAGAACAATGCTTCACGTGCGAATCACGTATCAAAAGCTAGTTGTAAATTAATGATATCCGATACATGATTTGAAACAGCTGGATGAAATTCTGAAACTTATAATGTTACATAATATATTCAGTTCGAATCAGATGATTGAGCCTATATTATAATTTTTTATTATTATTATCGCAACACTAATAGTAAAAAAAAACTAATTTAAAATTATGCTTTCAATATTGATTCTGCTTCCGTTAAGAATAAAATAATTTATCGTGAAGAAAATTCAAATAAAGTCTTCGAAAAATCTTAAGTAAAAATTAAAATCATCCATCATAGCTCTCTCCATCAGCATGATTCTTTTGAACTTTTCAAAATTGGAAGTTTTTGCAAATTGTTGATATAAATTATTTCCCAGCTGTTCAGATGTTAAGAGCAGATTTGGGCAACACATTGCTCTAGGCTTGTTAGTTGTTATACATCTATCGATAGAAAAAAAAAAAAAAAAAAATCTGTTTTTCATTTTTCAGATGTGAAAATCAAAATAAAAATTGAGAATGGAGAATATTTTGAGTTGGATTCGCAAATCGCTGTGACAATTTAACACGCTAGAAATTACCACCGTGGCAACACTGCAACAGTTACCTGGTCAACGCAAGTAATGCTTCAAGTTCTCCACCACAAGTCCAAACAGTAGAGGAAAAAAAAATTAAATAATAAAAGAAACGAAAATGACTTAACTTTTATGCATCTCGTATATTCTTTTTTTTTTCTCATTAATCAATTCGTTTCTATTAAAAATAAATTTATTGTATAAATTTTACAATCTACAGAATATGTAGTGAAATAAAAATATAGTTATAAATATGTTATTTCTAATTTACATAGGTCGCGTATTAATATTTGACGCAATTTGAAAAAACAAATTGGTCAATATGACCAAAAGATATTCAAAATGTGTAAAATTTATTAGGCGGGTAATGTATATGTGAGAGATGACAGTTTTTAGATTGGTCCCTGTCATGTTTTACCATTGCAACAAGCCTTTGGGCATGGGGAAAAACTAGGGGTTTGCAACTTGTGTACTAAGAGGTGGCAAAAATTGCATATTCCCTATTAGGGGTGGTGATATTCGAGACCTTGGCTGGCTATAGACCTCATTTGTTGGTTGCACATCCCTGTCCAGACATAGCTTACAACCATGTAAACCATGGTTATTATTAGGCCCTAGTCCCATTGTGTTGGCTTTTGTCCTATAATCAGTCCATATGTCATTGTTGCATGACCAATGATAACAAGAAAATGGGTATTTGACGGTGTAATTGAATTGTGATGGTGACTTAAAAAATAACCAATATGATGACCAAAGTATGCTGCATGGCATGACAGTTATGGTTTCCTTGCATGAGCGATGGTTAGTCTAGCTGCCCAGTCATGAATCATGTACTTAGCACTGTGTAGCAGCATGTACTGGAGTTGTCCCTTGCGTGTATCACTGGACCAGTCCAGTGAGTGGAGTTGTCCAGTTAGACAGTCCAACTTGGTCTTTGACCAGACTCAACTGTGTGATGACACCTAGCTGTTTGGAAGCAGGGATAAGAAGGGTTGGCTGACACCTAGTCCCCACCCCTTTACCTCAGTCTTTGGCCCAATTTTGTGGCCAATTATACCCTTCATCCTGTCCAAATTCGTATATGCTCTGTTTAGAAACTAAACAGCCCACAAAAGCTTGGTTGTGAGGTATTAGACAGTGAAAAATAGTGCTGGGACCATAGTTGGATAACTGGGAAGGCTGAGAACAAGGTATGGTGCATGGTTTTGGCCCCGTATACCCAAACCAGGCTGAGCATTGAGCATGGCTGTGCATGGATATCGAATGATAGTTAGTTTTCTTGGCTTAACCAGACCATGACATGATGTTTTTGGGTGCATGGCATAGTTTTGTGATATACCCTAACTGACCACATGCATGTTTGCACTCTAGGTCTGGTGTTGGATATAGTTGGATTGTGAAGCAGTGATACTTACGGCGCTTGCACCGCAAACCAGTCATGGATTGGTGTTTGGCCCAGTGCCTTAGCCACGAAATTTAGTTGGTATGGACTGGTTGTACGCTTGGTTGTGATCTTGGTTTTGGGCTGCTTGAACCAGACTTTGAGCAAGAGCAAGTTGGTGACGTGAGCGGTGACGGGGGAGCATCGCAGCAGTAACTAGTGGGTAAAACGGTAAAGTAAAGGTGCGGATTCCACCTGGACCCTAAACTCTTGTTGTTGTACTAAGCTTGTAACTATTTACTATTCATGTTGCTTGATAGTTGTGCATGACTGACATATAGTTGCATATATGAATTGCTATATATATAGTACATGACTATGTACAGGCTGAATGGTAAGGGATTGTGACTTGCATATTGACTAGTTTTCATTGTTGATGGCTGAACTGAATTGTATTGTGACTATGCTGATTGTGTGATGAATAACATTTGTATCTTTGAAAAGCGGAGTCGCGACCGTCTTTTCAAGGGTCGTGAGATAAGCGCTTTTGTTCCGGGACTCAATACATTGCCTTGAATGGACTGTGAGGGGGTAAATGTTCTCAGCAATTAAGTGCAATTTGAATGGTTGATGGCATGTTGTGAACTTGGCTGATTGGTAACCAGCCTTGCATATTGTACAAGTAGATGACCCAAACTGTGCCAGCTTGTATCACTTGTATTGAGTTGTTTGTTGTTGTTGGTTGGCTATGCATTGCATATACATGAAATTTGCAAAATGTATTTTTGACTGAATTGAATTTACAATGCAAACTATGTTCTATAAAACAGTGTGAGTGTTTAGTTCCACAACTTGAGTCTTTGGGTTCATGTGTGGCTGGAACTAAATACCGCACTGAGAAATTATTATATTTCTCACCGTTCCATGTTTTCATGGGTTCCAGGTTGAAGGCGGTGGGCTGTGAGCGAGGAGAAGTAAGCCTTGTAAATTTATAAGTCATGTTTTGTTATACTTGTGTGCTGTTTGCTTTTGTTGTGTATATATGTGTGTAAGTATGTAAGTTGTCAAGTTGGATCTGTTTATGACTATTGCTTGTGGGATTTTGATTGGGGAAAATGTTACAATTGTGGAGATGGTTTATATATTTCCTGGATGCATCAAAATACAGGGGAGACCATGTCAAAATTTTTCTGGTTTACTTATATTACAAGCATTAATCTCAGTTTGGCTAAGTTTGTGGCAAGTTGACTTGTGGCTGAGTATTATAAGACATGGTTTATAGCCTTGTAAATTGACTGTAAGCCTTGCAGCGTGTGCGAAGCGCACGTCTGTGGCTGGAATCTGTCATGCCGCCGCTGCGAGGTGTGACAGTATCTAACTTTCAGAATATAAATCTGCAACTCTTTATTTTATTTTATTTTTTGTTGTTGTCAAGGTTCTCGTATGCATATAGTCATTAATTTGTCGCTTTCATTTCCAACGTTAATTTAACCCAAATCTTACATTTCATGTAATAATTACTTTTGAACGGCATCCTTACTAGTTTGGAGGGACAAAAAGAAATAAAGGGACATAGTTTTAATGGAAGGAGTCACATATATAGTGATATGGAACATAATACAAATACTTTTTAAGAACTTAACCAAGAAAACAGCGTGATATAGGTACTACATATATATATATATATATATATTTTTTCAATTTTATATATATTTCAAAGTATAAATGAAGAAAATCAAGACATGGTCCCCATAACTGTGGATTAATGAGTGGGGTATAATTAGCAGTCAGTACAACTTTACATCAGATGCTTGTGTTAAATGGCATAATTATTGATTATAGGAACGAGTACAAATTTGAGGCATTATTTATAGAGACGCCCATTATTTGTGTACCTTATTTTGGTATAAAATTAAATACAGTCTCCTTAGATCATTAATATGTACCTTGGAAATTTTTAATTTTTATATACCTTCTTTTGGTGTGGTCATGAGCAGCACTATTTCTTCTAATTTATTGATCCTGTTGTAATCTGTCCAAACAACAAATCATTGCACATGGGTGCAACAGAAATGACAAATTTTCATTTTCAGGCGGTAGCTCAACATAGTCAATGAGAAGAAGAGCTTTCATGAGGTTGTTTAGTAATTAATTAATGGCACTTTAAACTTAGTCGCACCATTTTACCTAACATACCTAGTCCACATTTATTTGACAATAACATGTTCTAGAAATATTGTAGATCATGTTGCCTCGTGATTCCGAACTTGATACTGCAGTTTGGGAATGATAATATTCAATTAATTAGCTTCTAGTCAAGGGTGTTCATCAGACGATGATCTCTTGTAATATATATTGTTTTCTGGCGATTTCTACCAAACGTCACTTCGAATATATAATACTATACACTCGTTTTAATTGAACAATAAGTTTTGGGCCTGAAGAAGGGATACAACCCACCTATACACAATTTTAGATGTGGGCTGCCATTTGTCAAAGTCTCCTCATACTTTTGTTTTCCAGAATGAATTAATGGGCCATTCAGGGTTTATATCAGTCGTGCATCATTTAACCAAATGAAATGAAACCTCGTTAGAGCTGATAATACCGTGCGGTTTCACAAGTTTACGTTTCGTTCCATCCGAAACGGCAAGGAAATAAAAGAAAAATAGTTTTTTTTCAAAGACGAAATGAAAACAAAATAGAAATTCATACCGTTAAACCGAAACGGAATGCGAAAATGAAGAATTTCAATAGAAAATGGAAGATAGAACAGAAACGGAATAGAAATATCCTTTCGTTAAACGAAACCGAACAGAAACGAAACCAGGTTTATGTTTCGTTGCTGAAACGGAACGAAAACGAAATAGTGCTGTTCTGTGCCGTTTGTAAACGTTCGACAGCATTGAACCTCGTTATAGGACAATAATATCTTGTATTCCCCACCATTTTATTACAACCAATATTGAATATTATAACAGTACTGGTTCACACTAATACATAAAGTTCATTATTATAATTATAAATCTAGTATCACATAAATTGACGATAACTTCTTATAGGCAGCAACTCCAGATACTTATTCTTCGCTCCCAATTTTGATTTGCCTTCATATCTTTTAATCTGCACCAGATATATGTGTTAAACACCATATAATAAGCATATACATGTGTATATGTAACTTAAAAGTGCAAAAAATATACACGAGGAAATATTTTGTGTGTAATACCATCTTCATATTCAAGAGAATTATCAATAATGAACACCTTCTTAACCTTCACAATAAATAACCTGCATTTGAATTTTGTGTACATATGAGGTGCTGTTTTTTTTCCCCCACTATATTAGATATTTAGAAAAAATGAATGGTAAATATAACAGAAGAGTAATGAAAAAGTGATGTTAATTACTCCCAAGGGATGTCGCCCACAAGCGAAGTATTTCCCTCAATGTCCTGATAGTAGAAGGTGATGTCTGAATTGTAACGTTCTTCCTCAGAGTCATTGGGATCATAAACTGCACTTACATTTGAGCCAACAAATGATTTTTTTTTTAATTACTTATTCAGGGTTAATAGCTAGGTTCCTAGCTATTAGAATTCTTCTGCTGAATTTAGCAACAAAATTTTGCATATTTGTAAATAGGATGTATTACATAAACAAAAGAACTAGAATACTAAATAAAATATTCGTTTTGTGCAAAGATTCCCTGATCTTCAGGTTTTCAATAACCTAAGAATTGCTGTTGTATATATGCTTAAAAGACCAAAAAGAGAGGAAAAATATACAGTTACCCTTGTCGAAGTGACGGAATAACTTGTGGAGCCCGTAGTACAGGGAATCATAGCTGTTATGATTTGCCATGTTGATCTTTCTCCCAGGATAAGGATAACCACAGAGAAACACCTTCAAATACATTGCTGCTTCACTTTGGATGCCGATTGACCTTTTTAGCCTCCTCGTTCAGTCGACTGCTAATTGAAAGAAGCATTAGCTAGCATAAATTTCGTGACTAATGAACTTGATGACAAGAAACATAACTTTTTCTTTGAAGTTTTGTAGATCTCGTTAAAATTTAAAACTTCTAAATATATATATAGTTATGGTAAGAAAAACATTGTGAACCGTTACGACGATAATTTTTGTGAGATGATCATGCCACAAAATGAACATAATAATGGTACTTGATAGTAAAAAAAATTGCTGTTTAGGGAATCGGCAACAAGGTTACAAATAGAAGAAGTACATTACCACAACAGAGAGAAGTAATTAAAGATCTTTTAGATTCCAACGAACAAATAACGACTATGCTTAATGATAACGACAAACTGTTTCCGTTACCCGATCAAATAACTGCTAGGCTAAAAGATAACGGCAAGATGTTTCTGTTACCCAATCGAATAAACGATTATGCTAAAAAGACACCGACAAGATGATTCAGTTACCTGATCGAGCAAGCGTAAATAACTCTCTAGTATATATGGCATCATTGGATGCTAACATAAGAACAGATTGATTCTCATGAAAAATAGATATTACCTTATAGTTTTTAGGCTCCTATTGCAACTGAAGAATATGAGAGCCAACGGATATATTTATAGACAGATAGATGACTTACTTGCTTGGAGTATTATGTTTCTTTGTTGAGAAAATCTTAGTAAGATTTACTAACGAAGTGATAAGTATTATAACTAAGGGATAATGGAAGATTTTTACAATGTGAATACGCGATGTGACTTTTAAGTTTTTGCATTTATAAGCATATCTCGGTAATTTTGTAAAGTCTTGTGTATCATTTCATTGGTGGAGTTAGATACACTAACAAATATTTCCAAACTCAACAACTGATATAGTCGCTTCTTCAATAGAAAATTCCAAATTTTATATGTCATCAAAACTAGTATTATTAGACAATTCATTTACGTTCTGGAAATCGGTTGTGTTAATTGAATCTTTCGTTATGTTTTGTTGAAGTTGGGCTTCGATTTCTCAAACTAAGTTCTCTGTTATTCGTCATCAAAATTTCCTCTAAGAGCCCATGGACTCTAATACATAACAATGAGATGTAACGATATTTAATATATAGTTGAATTAGAATACTTGAATGTGAGATTCTAATCTAAAACGGGTCGGGTCTATTATCTAATGGGCCGATTATTTAGGACCCAGACTCAGACCCTTGCATTGACAAATTTGACATATTGACCAAATCGTACCAAATTCCAAATATAAAATAACAATTATTGTCCTTTATGCCCTTTGAAAAACTGCATTTACATGTTCTATATTTCTTTCTCCTTCAGGGGGGAGTCCAAGATTTGCAATTGCATGTCAGTTTTACAAATTACTAGTTAGTTAGTTATCACGTAATTGTAACATTTGTTTTTTTCTTTTTCGATGAAAATATCTAGTGCAAAATAGTCATTTAATAAGCGCTTACCTTTATGAACGTTAAAAAATTATTTAATGAGTATTTCACCTCTCTATTTGTACAATAAATATAGCTTTAAGGTGTTAATTTATGATGCAACGTAATAAGAAGTGTTTTTGAATTAGTGTGGTTTTATCCAAATTGTATATAAGTGGTCCTTTATCAGAATTGTAAGGGTTAGATTATATTATTTATTTTACAGAATGTATTTAAATTATGATTAGAAAAAACATCTTATTCAATTTAGTAATATATAAATTATGAATTTGTAAATGAATTATAATAATATGTGAATTTTACTAAATTAAGTAAAGTAATTATTTATTATAACAAAGGGCCACCACATAGTACCAAAACTTAAGTTTGTTTTATAGACAAGTAATTATATAGACTAAAGTAAGATTTTTCATTTACATAGGATTGGTCACAAGGGTAAAAATAATGTATGGAAGTTGCAACTTAAACCAAACATGCGTTTTTGCCTCTAAAGCTAAAAATTTAAATATTTACTATGCGTCATTCCAAGAGTTAAAAAGAAATAATTTGCCACAGATGCATAGGTGCAGTTGGGACTTGGTTGTGTGCCTACGAGCCCTTTTGTTGGAAAAATAAAAATAAATAAATAATTAATGTTCATAACATTCAGATTCAGACATATGGAATATTCTGTTTACAAGAATATCTTCTTTATTTAGGGTTCTATGCGAAAAGCATCCTGCGTTACTTTCAACCGAAAACGATAATAATAAATTTCAAACACACGTCGGAGTATCGGACGCGAAGGTTTACGCCAGAGCACCACTTACTTTACTTGCTATGACTCCTGGGACCCACACCATAGATTGAAGAAGACCACATGCTTCCGTTGCTCCTTCTCGTACACCCAGTCAAACCATACCTTATTTTGAAAAATACTCCAAGTCTATTTAAAACTTTTTCCACCGAAGAAGGAAAAGCATTCTAACTAATAGAACCGGTCTACAAAATCTCGGGAGTTTTATACTCACTGAAAGAAGGTCCCTTACAAAACGGGTCCTACTGTCAGTGATCGTATCCATAAATAGACCGGAACCACTTTGTATTTGTTAAAGAGATGCAAATATAAAGACCAAAAACGAGCGCTCTGCTCTCTCTCACATTCTCTCTCTTTCGCGAAAACAAAGCGCGGTCAAGTTTTCGTTTTTCCCTCTTCGCTCCTTGTCTCTCTCCACTTCTCTTCTCTTTCTCACGCACCGAACAAGGTACGAATCTCCATTACTCATCTCGCATCTCTCTCTTGCTTCTCTCTACCTCGCACTTTGTCGCATCCTGGTGCGATCAGGTACTCTTCGACCTTGCTCTGACTATAACTGTGACATTTCTCCCAATTTCGAACTTAGGTTATAATTCTATTCTCACCTTTAGTGTAGTGTATTCGCTTATGGATTGGTTCTTTAGTCGGTTTAGATTCGTCGTTGGGATTCACTTTGTTCAAATTTGTATTAATTGATCCGTTATGCTTGTGCCGCCTTGGTTGAGCTGATTTCGTTTCAGATTTATGCGTGAGGTTTTCTAGGGTTTGTTTGTTTCTCGTGATTTGTGCCAGAAAATGAGGCATGTGACATTGCTTTTTACGGGGCTTATGGAAATATTGGAAGAAATTGAATAATTTTTGCATCGGGGGGTGAATTATTACATTTGGGAAATGATACCTAGGGTTTGTTGCCTAAAGGAGACTGAAAATTCCTCAAGTTCTTTTCCTGAATATTGCTTTAACTAGCTTTTACTACTGAAAACTAAGTTAATGGTCATAATTTTTTACAGCATGCGAATTAAAAACCTTTTTTCTATATTTAACAATGTTCTATGATCTGTACATGATAACTTTATTGAATAATGTATTTTATTTGTTCAAATTACATTGTCTCGGCACTCTTCCTACTACTTTCAAAAAAAGAAAGGCACATGCGTACATCTTATTAAATGCTGACTTGAATTAAGTATGGTATGACTTGTGTATTAGGGTGGTGGTCCTTTTTTTTTCCCACTGGTTTGACAATTAACAAGAAATCAATCTATGAGACCAGGAAGTACCTATTGGGAATTTGTTAGGTGTACAAATCTATCAACATTCCTCGTTAATGCGGCACCTGTGATATATTCTTACATATGTTTGTTTATTGCATTTTCATGGTTTTTATCAATGCCAAGTAAAATTATCCTTTCACTTGACAGTTTTATCGTGGAGTTAGATATTTGAAACTTGGAAGCTTCAATGCCTCTTCTTAAGAGAAAGACGTTTTCTCTTCTGGATCCACCAAAGGACTTGGATGCTAATGAATCAGTTTTCCAAGTTCGTTTCACAAAGGAGATTTTTCGGGATTACCAGTATCCTTTCTTTCTTGATTATGGCAATTCCACTCAATTCTTTTGCATACTTTCTGTCAAAATAGTTTTTCATTTTCAAACTTATGTAAATTCATCCAGGGGGTTGTGTGCGTGTGCGCGTACCAGAAAGAAATATTTTGCTCTAAGCCTCTAATGCATCTGCTGTTTTCGTTACTGGTTAACAATGGGATACCAAATCTGATACATGTGTTCTTTCTTATGTTTGAGTTGTGCTTGCTTGTTTATTGCAATTGTAATTTCCATCATATGAATATGTGTATTATTTATATTTGCATAGAGGTATATACATTTTGTGTTTGGGGATCATAAGATAAGTTCACATTTAATAGGGTCTGATTTGAGCCAGTATCTTACCAGTAGCTGTTGTATATTTGTACCTGGTTCTTCAGTATTCTCGTCTTTGATCTTACAATGATGACACTATTAGTTTGAATGGCTGCTTGTGTAATGATATATGGAGGGCTCTAATAATAAATATTGGATACTCCTTAACCTAATTTCAGAGAATATTTGAAGAGGCTGAACTTGTATCGTCAAAGGGTTTGGACATGTAAAGTAACCGGTAAAACAAATTTAACATATGAGGAAGCACTGGTGTCAGAGCATCGTGCCTATGAGAAGGTACAACAGTTCCCAAAAGAACTCGTGGGTTCCATCCTTCACATGATACAATATAGTAAGTGTTCTGATCTACTTTGTAATCCTAGTGATACTTCATAAGATAGTAAGTAACGCTTCATATGCTCAGAACCCTTCTTGTTACTAATGGCATTATTATACCATTCAGGGTTTTTTGAACTTATTGAAGATTGTATTGGACTTGAGAACAAATTAAATAGAGACTTGGAAATTAATGTTGTCTGGAGCAGATCAAAGTAAATAGCACCTAATTTGAAACAATAATGGTTTATGGGACTTCTATGTTTATCATGAATAAGAAATATAGGTCCTCTAAAAGAAATAATGCATATTCAATTTGAGGGGACAACTTTAGTAATATAATAATAGTTTTGGAAACTGACCTAGTTATGTTTTTCTCTTCAGGCACCTTAAACTTGATGAATCTTGTTGACAAGATATGGGTCAAGATGCAAGAGGATATATTTGAAGGGCTTGAATTGCATGCAAGAAAGAAAGATTCTACTCTTCCCTGTAGAATCTTAAAAGTAATAACAGATGGAAGTACTTCAAAATATGAAGTTGGCTGGCTTAATAGAGATAAGAAGGTCACAGAAACCTCAATTCTCACTTCTGATGACCTGATCCGCAAGAGGCCACCCGTTAGCCGTAACATGCTTAAGGTTTTTATAAAGGAATCAACTTCACAAAATGCGCCTTGGGTGGTACGTGAAGATCTTGCTAAAAAATATGGAGTACCAACCAATCCACCTGAAGAAATGAAGTCAAAGTTTGTTTATCAGAATGGGTTTGTGCGATGTAATAAACAGACAAAAAGGGCAATTCAGGAAGATACTGAGGTATTATTTCTTGTAGTTTTTTTTTTTTTTTAATTTCAGACAACAAATATTTTCCAGTTAAATTGAATGCCTGAATGAATTTCTACAGAATGGTGAGAAGATCAAGAGAAGGAAAAGTGGAGTGGAGAATGGAAGTCTAACAGGTCAGGAGTTATTTCATATGTTGCTTTTTCATTTTGCATGCTATGCCAGTAACATGATGACAAAACTGATAAGAAATCTATTTGGATGATTACAAAGGTGAAATATGGTTTGTTAACATTACAACAATGATATAGTCTCCTTCCCAATTGCAACAATGATATATCTAACTATTAACATGACTTTACAGATGAAGAAATGGTGCCAGTGAAATACCCGATTGAAGACTCCTTACTCAAGCCTTCTTCTGATGATCCAATTTTTACAAAACGGCCCCATCTTGTCAGAGATTTCAAGGTTCCATTGGGATCTGTAGGATATCTCCTCTCAGTATGGGACTTCTGTTCCTCTTTTGGACGGCATTTGCACCTTTCCCCCTTCTCTCTGACTGATTTTGAGAATGCCATCTGCCACAAAGAAGGAAATGTGGTGTTAATAGTGGAAGTGCATGCAGCTATCTTCTATTTGCTTATGAGAGATGAAGGAGACTATTTCAAAAATAGCCCTAGTAAGAAGCGCAAATCTAAGGTGACTCTTTTATCCTCTCTTTTGTACATTTTTTTTTTTTTGGATGGTGTTGCTCAAGCAACCCAGCTGATTTGTCAAACACAATTACTTCTCAGTAGCATTGGTTTGGTTCTGTTCCTCCTGATTACATAGCATCTGCATTAAGCCTATGGAAACTTGTACATTGAGATCAATCAAGTACATTAATTGATCTTCATTAAGCCTATGGGAAACTTGTACATTGAGATCAATGAAGTACTTTAATAGATTAACAATACAAAAAATGAATAAAGATCTTCCTCCTGGATTTATAACATAGTAACCAAAAATTTTGCGTGTCCTTTATGATTTCTTGTTTCAAGTGGCCTTCTGTGGCGTTTGTAGTCATTTTCAAACTTTACTAATGGCAGGTTTCTTTGCTATTTTCAGATAAGTCTAGTGAACTGGACAGAATACTTGTGTGACTTTTTAGAAAATGAAGATCGTGCGGCTCTCTTCTCTAATAATTTGCCTACCATAAAGAGGGGGCACTATGGTCTTTTGGATACTGAAGTGAAACTAAGGATTTTGCATGAACTAGTTGAAGAGGCTCTGACAACTGCCTCTATAAGAGAAAAATTAGATGAACAAATCCAACAACAGACAGCTCTCAGAGCTGCAAATCGAGAGGAGGCCAGGAAGAAGAAAGAATTAGATGATTCTGCAAAATCAGAATCTGAAAAGATGGAAATGGATCAGGCTACTAGCTCAGATAAAGTACAGGTTAAAGGGAAAGATAGGGAGAAGAGTTCAGAGAAGAAGAAACCTGATGAAGCCCAGGTAAACACTCAGATCTGTGGAGCCCAAGCGGTCTAAAAAACATTATCCCTCCTGCAATGAAGCAATGATTAAACCATTTTGCCTTAATTAAAGCTCAACTTACCCTGGATTGTACAATTAGATATAGCAAAGTCTGACATTGGGTTTACTATTACAGATCTTTGTCCAGAACTGTAAGGTACTGAACATTGTACTTATTGTTTCTTGCAACAATCATTAGTTTTCCTTTATTTTAACAGCACCATAACCTCGAGAGAGAGATTGAGAAACTCAATATTCGCACAAATCCACTAGGGAAGGATAGAGACCATAGCAGGTATTGGTTTTTCAGGCGAGAAGGAAGGCTTTTTGTTGAAAGCTCAGATAGCAAGCAATGGGGCTATTACAGCACTAAAGAGGAGGTGATAAATCCCTTTTTCGTACTAAAAAGAGAAAAGATATTAGATGTATTCCAAGCAAATTACATCAAGTAATCTTTGTTGCAAATGAGTACCAACACCTTTGATATCGGCAGTTGTGTGTATTTTTGGGTGATCAGCAAACCAGTACCATATCAAAAGATTGCTATCTGGATAGATGTGTGTTATATCAAATATTGAGCACTATTACTGATGAAATATTTTTCATTTGTCCAGGAAATATCTGTGTTTATTGATTTGTTATTCCTTTAGACCAACTTGGTGATGCTGTTCATGACATGTTTTTTGTTCTAATATTAGCTGATTTATTAAACTGAGCAAAATTAGTTGGTTTAACATGCTGGTATAATAAAATATTGGACTTATAAAATGCATCAAGCTGATTTATACTTTTAATTCTTCAACCGTCTCTTCATAAAGCTTTTGTACTTTTTTTTTCTTCCTTTTAGCTCGATGCACTGATTGGATCGCTAAATCCAAAAGGTATACGTGAGATGGCCCTCAAAAAACAGCTCGAGAGATTCTATCAGAGAATAAGGTACAATTCCTGTAATAGTTCTGGTTTTTAATTAAATTATTTTTGTTTTTGTTGGAATTTATAAGCACATATTTTTTTTGTACAGCACTTCTCTGGAGAAGAGAACCAAAGAAGTGAATCAAAAGATCCTTCTAGAAGAGGCTGTGCTACGCCGCTCCACTCGAGTGCGTGCCCAGCCGAGAGATAACCCTGCCATGTCATTCCTCAAATATTCGAACAAATGGAAGGAGGCTTAGGTATGCTCATGTTTTACCTTATTACTCAGCAACATTTGGGAAACTTCATTAGAGTTCAAAAGTGGTCTAAATTACTTTTCTTGTCATCTACTGTCATACCACTATTATATTTGTGCAATTTGAAACCACAAATTTGGAAAATAGTTCCAACATTTTTTCATCTTTGCATATGCTAAGTTGCTAATCTGGCATTCAACATTTGCTACACCAAATCTCAAGTTATTTTGATTGAAAAAGTAACTGGGTTCACTTAACACAGATGACCAAAAAATACAGTAATATTGAAATAGGACCATGCATGCTGTAACATTGATCAACAAAACTAATGAAAGGATTTTAACGTCAGAGCAGTTGGTACAAGTATGTGCTATTCTTGTATCAAATTCCTTGCTGTAACAGTGTGCACTGCTACTAATCCCAAACATGACTTAGTGCATATTTTGGGGATTTCATGTCATTTGCAAATAAAAGGTGAAAAAACAAATTGCAGGAACAGTATCTGATTTCTGACCAGTCTGTTAATGGTACCAATTCTGCGCGCACGGGGAGGGGGGGGGGGGGTTCCTTCTCTCTTCTTACGCTACAGTGTCTGTGTGTGAGAGAGAGAGAAAAAGACTGGATATCTAATTGCTGGAATCATTTTCTTTTTTCTGTTTGCCAGCTAGGAAAATAAAAGAGAAACAATAAACCTCTGCATATTCTGCCATATAGATCAGCCAAGAAGGATAGATTGAGAAATTTTAGGTTCTCCATTCTCCATCGTGTGCGTGCGTGGGTGTTTGTTTAAAATTTTTCTTTGTAGTAACTCATTGACCACTGTTGACTTTGTCGGCTAACTAACATGTATTTAGACTCCTAAGCAAGATCTGGTTGTTTAGGCTATTTGTTTTCTTTTTCCTTCTCTTATGAATACAAATGTTCATCATTTGGCATTGGCCATTGCCAAGGTCAATGAAGGAGCCAAAATTGATCAGAATTTTCGTAATCCAGCATATTAGTGCTTTTACTTATGACAGGAAATGCAATTTGTTTCCACAAAAGCTAATTTGATCTGTAGGTTTGGTGAACTTTTAAATTGTGGGAATATCTCTGATGCTTGCTCTTATCCATTCTGTACGTAATTGGTTGTATGGTTGAAATTGAGATTTGTATTACGTGCAAAATTAAACCATGGAAAAAATGTGCGATGAATTTTGCGTAAAATAATTACCAAAACGAAAGTCAAAGAAAGATATGCGTTGAGCCTGTGACACGTCACACGTCCCAGTTCGGGTATAAATGTATATAATCGTTATAGCAGAAGTACAGAACATAATCATAAAGGCCAGCTACAGTAAAAGTAAAACCACGCAAAAGTTATATCAGTTTTAAAAGAAAAAACAGTAATAGCGATTAAATTTTGTGGCTTAAACAGTTTTAAAAATCTCTTATGCGCTCGTAGTCGTAGACCCGTAGTTGTATGAAGGCCTATAAAAACAAACCGAATGCTTAATAAAACTCAAAAAAGCCCAAATCGCACAGTATACTACAAGCAGAGTCTTTACATTTCTAGTCGCAAAAGAGATTCCACGTGGCCTATTCATAGCCACCCGAGATCATCACCACAGAATTCCAAACTGATGATTTTTTCTCTTCGACCCCGCTTCTTCCAAGCCATTAAAGAGTAGGAAGGAATAAAGCAAAAAGAATAGTGAAAAACTAGATAGGAGTTATTGCAATCTCTCACTTACCAAAAATTTTGTGGAATGGCATGCACAACTCAATCCCTGATATCTCTAAACAGTTGTGCATTTCCTTCTAAGAGGGTACCAAAATGGCCCCAAAAGATGAAGGGTTACAAAAATTTCGTTGTTTATGCTTCATCAACTGCAGAAGATGATTGCAATGAAGAAGAATGTGCTCCTGAGAAAGAGGTTTGCTTCTTTTATATTCAAATTTTATTTTTAGAATAAAAGCACTTTCCTATTGCTACTGTCCTTTGGTTCTTCTACTGTATTTTTAAGTATGATTTACAGAGATCAAATTGAATTTGTATTTAAAGAACTAAGGCTCAACATTTGTAGTATCTGTCCTGAACAAATCTAGTACCTTGTTAACAAAATTTCAGCTTGTGAGAGATGCCTGACCGAGCACACTGTTCAATGTAGGTTGGTAATCTGAGCATGCAATGGAAAGCTGAAGAGAACACGAAGGTCATTGGCACATTCCCACCTAAGAAAAAAGGCTGGACCGGTTACGTCGAAAAGGATACTGCTGGACAAACTAACATTTACTCTGTTGAGGTATTTACTTTGTCCTGTACTGATTTTCACATCTCTTGTTATAACCCTCTAAATTTAAGTTCTTAAGAGATCATGTTATTTCCTTGTGTTGATTTGAGAATTTGGAATTCAGCAACTTAAACAAACTAAAAGGTATATCACAGGGTGAAACTAATTTGTTTAATATACCAAAGACCTTGACAAGATTTCAGAATTCAGATACTCATCTCTCACTGCCAGTATTTCCAATGTAACCATCATCAGTGTGTGATCATGAGTGACAATTCCTGAAGGATGCATTATTGCCGCATTGTCTTAAACACTAAGCTAGAAGCCAATGTTTTTTGGACTTCAGCTGATTCAACAGATATAGAAAAGGATCCTGCTGAGATAATTTCAAATGAGTTACTTGATTGGATCTCAATAATGGAGAGTGATTACTAGAGATCGTACTGTTACATGTTTTACAACAAACTTGTATCTCAGGCCCCACGCCGTCCTTGGTTAGAGTAGCTGAGTTATATAAGTTAACAAATTTGCATTTCAAACCAAGTCGGACCCAAACTCACACGTTTCAGGTGTGCTAAATTCTTCCTAGAAATTTTAACAAATAGAATTGTTTGTTCCCAATTACGCTAGTAGGAGAAAGTATGAAAAACAAACTTGCTAATTGTTCAGCCACAGTTATTTACAACAATTGATTACTCATTTAATCTCACAGTTGATTTATTCTTTAAATCTTTTCCAGCCAACTATCTACGTGGCAGAGAGTGCGATTAGTTCTGGTGCTGCTGGTACGTCATCTGAGGGCGCAGAAAACACTGCAGCTCTCGCTGCTGGATTAGCTCTCATTTCCATTGCAGCTGCCTCATCAATCCTCATTCAAGTAAACAAGAACCAAACCGTTGTGGAAAGCGTCCCGTATGCCGGCCCACCGCTCAGTTACTACATTAGCAAGTTCAAACCAGCACAATTCGTGGAAGCTTCTATCCCTGCTGAGACACAAGATGCCCCCTCTATAGAGGCCTCGGTGCCACCAGAAGCCTCCAGTTCTTCCTCCACCGTGGAGGCTTCGATGGCACCCACTGGTGAATTGCAAAGTTAGGGAGCAAATGTGATTCAAATGTCTCTTTTGAGTTATATATTGTTATGTAACAATTCCATGTGTTAGGCGCAGATTTTTGTATACAGTTTTCTGCCTGTGATATAATCAAGCTTACACATTTAAGACGGTGATAAATACAAATTGTCTACTTGCGAGTGATGAAAGAAATGTATAACTTAAATGTGCATCCATTTAAATTAATGCAATTAACTTAAATTAATTTATCAACATCATCGTTTATAAACAATTACTTTATTTCACCTGATGTTTACTATTTACAACCAGATAACTTTATCCCTTTCTACTAAACCCTTTCGTACCCTGGCTAAACACCTTCACATTCAAAACACAACACGCATCAATTATGTACAATCTTTCTAACGAATTCCCATATTCACAACTAACACAAGAAGCAGCCAATTTATCTTTCAGACCAAGGACCTGTACCAGGGCCCGTGAACCTGACATGATACAACAGCCGTCTTGACCAATACCTCACCAGCCTTTACAACACGGTCCAAAAGAATGACACTACCAACTTTTCGCAAAGCCACTTCAGCCAGCTTCCTTCCCTTGACCCCGCTTCCTGCAAGTGCAACTGCACGCAGAGCTGTGTAAACGGCAGCAGACACTTTGTTGAAGATGATGTCCCCATTTTGGAGGCTCTTCAGGAGAACTCGGCTCATTATATCCTTCTTAGTTTCAAGCCCTTCTGATGATGAGGTGGCAACTAGAATATCTACAATCTCTTCTAGGCCCACATCAGCTGAGCTATCCAGCAGTGTTGAGAGCTTTTGCACAGATTCTGTGATTGCCGTTTCAGTGTATGAACTTGGGGCATTTTCACTTATAAGGATCTGCCGGAGAACCAACATACTGGAAAGAAACAAAAAGAAAAGAAGGATGGTCGTAGTTGTTAATCTCTACATATATTTTAATTTGAATTTCTATTATCCATCACTAGTTTACTGACAATGTATGAATTTCACCTTGTTGCAATAACTATGATCTTTTGATACTCGCTTTGAATGGACCTCAACCGTAGAGCATTCAACTTGAGCGTCTCTGGTACTGACTGTAAAGTCACTCCCTCTATGCCACAGACCAGTTTCAACAAACCTAGCCGTACCAACTTGTCCACGATATCTCCTGTGCATTCTGGTAACTCAGAGTTTCCACCTGGCAAAAGAAGATGCATCAGTGCTGTGCCAAAAATCACCCCATTATGTTAGAAATTAAACAATCCTCAGTTTTCCAAGAAATAATCAGAAAATTAGAAAAAGAACATGCTATTTCCTTCTAGTTTCTTGTTGCTTTTCTTATCAAATTTTCCCTGTTTGTCCTTATTTGAAGTCCTCCACTAAATTTCAATAAATAATCTGATGTTGTAGTTTAGAAGTGGGAACATCTCAACATATAGAGCTTGCATATCCAAAGAAAATATAATTTTCAATTAATAAGATTTTCCCTGCTAAAAGTACAAACCAAGAAATCAGTAAAAAAAAAACCTGAAGAAGCACTGGCACGAGGAAGAATCTGGTTTGCAGAGACCCCTCCACCTGTCCTTAGTGTCATCACAAGAGGTTGAGCCTGAAATTATACAAGTTATATGAGTTAAATAAATGTGTGTCATTATTGGACTCATTTTCTTACCAAATTCAATGAAATAACTGCTCACATTGTTCTCTACTGACAAAGCCGAAAGAGAATTCACATATTCACCCCATTCTTCCTCCAAATTTTCACAGAAAGACGAAATCCACCGACTAGTCAGGGGAAGAGAGACAGACGCATCAGAGGGGGAACCATACCGCTCCGTGAAAGCTTTCTGTAAGTACTCAATACCAGCTGTTCCCTGTACCAGCGGCTCCAGCATCTGTATGCGGGCCTTGCTCACCTCTCTTTTCAATTTCTATTTTCACATAAAAGAATGCAGTTATCAGCTTCTAACTTGATTTCTAAGCAGTTTCAAACAACGTAGTATCATACCCATCAAAGAAGGATTTAGGAAATGAAAAGGTACCTGTATCTCTTCAAGTGTAAATCGAAGACCCTTGACTATGGCAAAAACAAATGAACTCTTGGTATGGTGGGCAGATTGAGATATTTCAGCTAGTTCATTTAGCAAATTTTGATGAGCCTCTTTTGCCACATCTTCACTCGCACTTGAACCTAATTGCCGCAACATGCCAAGTGAGAAATCCAGAATTTGACCCAAGTACTGGCTATCATCTGTTCCTGAGTCAAGTACCTTGCAGAAAAAAATTAAAGAAAGATCAAATGATGCTTAACAGCCTTTATATATCACCTATATTTATATTTATTTTTCATTCATTTGATATATTATTCAAAATATAAATGATGTTAACATAATGTTTTATTTATCCACCTGAGATAAGATATCAGGGTCAATGCTGTCCAAAATTTTCTGGCGTAAACTTCGAGGGGCCAAATCAGATAACTCATCTCTGACCTCCTTCACCAGATCCAAAACCCGGCTGTAGTTCGGTTTATCCCCTTTCAAAGAATCCATTACATTATCCCAAAATGCCTTCTCCATTGCCTCTCTCAGCTTTGCCTAACAAATTTTGAAAGAAATGAAAGTTAGTCTGCTAGTAGGAGCCAAAGGTATTAAATAACATGAATAATAATCACCAATTACCTTGATCTCCACTTCATCGCCATTGTTAGAAGTAAGGCTGGCTGCAATAGACCCATCAGTTTCATGTAGGATTTCATTTACTAAAATCTCATTTTCTGTTGGCAACTTCTCATTCTCAGCCACCAAGACACCAGAATTTGCAGCTACACCCTCACCAGCTGCTGCTGCTTCCTTTCTGGATCCAAATAAAGACCGCGCTACAGGTGACTTGTTCTTTTCCAGACTTGCATCAGGGCTACCAATGGAATTTTGCACAGAAGAAGATGGATCAGAATCAGATGGAGATGCAATATGAGCTATTGGGCTACTTGTGTTCCTCTCTTTTGATTCAAAAAATTTGGATCTTGTATCGGATAAAGCAGATTCCATCCTCTCTAAACCTGCAGCACCACTCAAGTGGCGCACCTTCTCCCTCAACAGCTTCTGATCCTCTGTGACCTAAGGCCATAAATATAAAATTTAATTAATAGATTTAATAGATGGGAAACTAACTCTTATCATCAATCTCAAACTCCATTCAACCCTTCCCCCCCCCCCCCCCCCCCCCCTCTCCCCCATCCCCAAAAAAAAAAAAACCAAAACATTCATGAAAACTTTCTTCTATATAGATAGTAATAGTTCACATTTAGCTAACCTTAATTTTTAGAAAAAAAAAAAAAAGAAATGCTCAATTTCATCACCTCTGTCTACAAAATGAAGTAAATAGTAAAGATTAAGTAAGAGTACAATTGGCAAACCTGCTTTTGTACGGCTTTCATGTCATGAGTAAGCTCCGGCATCTCCCCATCTGCTGTGACCTTGCAAGTCTGCATCATGGACAGCTCTAGTTTGCATGCTGCTCTCACAAGGTCATCCTCTAAAGCCCTCGCATCTTTCACCTTCCATGCAACAAACCGGTACAAATAGTTACACCATGCCGAATCAAAAGCAGCCAGCTGTTCCCTGAACGATTTCCCTTTGTCAGGCACATTTAGTATAACCTTCACCAGTGTTTCAAACTCATCAACGAATCCTGAGGCAGCCTCCATGAGTGAAAATTCCCTTTCACCCTTCCCACTAAAAACAGCATTGGGGTGACCTAATATCATATATGCACAGAGTACCACCCGCACTGCATATCTAGAAGAAGACTTCTTTGTTGGTTTACCAGCACTTCCTTTCTTTGGTGTGATGCCTCGAGATCTGGACTGTTTCCTTGGAGACCCAAGGTGCTTCAAGAGGTGGTCTATATTTTGTGGAGCTGGTACTGAGCTCGTGGCTGTGGCAAGAGAGATAATGAAGCGGCTCTCGAGCCGTTCAAGTAGTAACTTTGTGGCCTCCAGTGTAGCTGTTGATTCAATTAGCATGGCAAGTTGTTCAAACGGCATTGATTTTACAGATTTTGAATTTAAGCCCAGAGGTTCATAAGATTTGGTCAGATAATAGGTAGTATGCTTCGATCTGACAAACCTCCTCCAACACCTGTAATAGCATTTAAGTGTGGCTAATAGTTAGTTATCAATTTTTTTTCCCAACGAGACTTAACTACATTCCTAAACTTTATGGGTATATTATCAAATGGTCCTCTTGTTAAGCAATCTCACAACTGAAGTTTGAAACTTTTGTGTTTTAAACCATAAGAAAAATCGGAATGACAGAATTCGAAAACTATGCAGACCTTGTAAGCTTTCTAGAGAGATTATCTCCATCCTTTTCCCAACTGGAGGGAGAAGTGGAGCTACGAGGGCTGCCTTTCTGCCTCAGGTACTCTGCTCTCTGTGCCTTTGCCTATAACAGAATAATATCATTTGTGATTAGAAGGCATATTTTGTGTATGTGCAGCAAGAGGAAAGAGAGAGAAAAGTACCCTTTGAAGCTTGTCTTTTAGTTGCTGCTCCATCCTCAGCCTCTCGCTCTCTCTCTGACTACATACAGCCTTAGCAATACGGCGGGCACGCATCACCCTTGCGTGGGCCCGTCTCTTCTCAGCTTCCAGAAGGCTCAACCTCTTCTTCTCTGCTGCAGACCGTTTTTGACTAATTGCTGATCTTACCCTTTCTTTATACCTATTAATGATTAGAATTATTTTTAAGAAAGGTAGAACAGAACATCTGTTAAAATTATACACCTCAATGAATGTCATCCTTAGATATAAAACACACACACCCACTCTACTCTGAATACCTGTTTTCGCGCAATAAACGTTGTACGAGGGAATGAGCAGTCCTCTCTCTAAGAGCAGCCCGCCTCTGAGAATAAGCAGCGAGCAGACGGAGGCGGTTCTCCTCTGCCTGGCGGGCCCGCGACTCAACACGGGTCCCTAGCTCCTCTCTCTCCTTCTCCATTCTCATCTCCACCCCATTTTTTGCTGCCTGACGCAGCTCATCCAGTCTAGCAAGCCTCTTCTGGGCTTTCTCCAACAAGCTCAGTCTGTAAAATTCATATGATGAGATAACACAGAACGGGTACAGAAAGTACAAATACTCTACTTTTTCGTCAGAAACTGCTAGTTTGCTACAGATGCAAAAATCAATTACTTTGTAATACTGTCATACCAACATGAAATTCTTATCAGTAGAAATGTCCCTCTGAACAGTATAGTACCAAATTCTTAACTTATCCAATTAAACCAACATCTGTCCCAAATTCACCGGTAACTCTACATGGAGTCCTGATATATTTGTGTAGCCAATACCAACTGCCAATATGCCAGTTTGTAGATGTAACAAAAGTGAGGAAATACCTTTTCTGCTCAGCAGCAAAAAGCCTGGCTTGGATTCGCTGGCCGAGATCCTCCTCTTGGGATGACCATGAAGGGCTTCTTGGCTTCGGCCTCGCTTTGCAGGATAACCACTCATAAAATCTCTGTCAATTGGCATTATAATAGAAAGCCATATCAGTAAATGGGCTCCCATGTAAGGAAGAAAAAAAAAAAGCAAGGAAAGAATTAGGACCTAATTAATTAAAACTTATTCACTGGCTTAATTAAATCACTTTTAGTTAAACACTTTTCCTTAGGAATCACAAATAGCACAACAAAATTTAAAATATTAGTAGTACAGATACCTCAAATAAAGTAAAAGTTAGACCTAATTTCACACTGAAAAGTTTTATAAGGATTAGTGTTTGTGTTGATTATACAAACTTTACTTTGTGTCTACTTTCAAAAGAAATCACAACAATTAAGAAGGATATAAAATAGTTTGCGAAAACAAAAGTAAAGCAAAAATAAATAAAAATAGCAAAAGAGCTTTTTTTGTCCCAAAAAAAAAATGAAATGTTAAATTCGAGTTTGACAAGACATATATATGTGTCCGCTTAAAAGAAAGTTTTGATAAACGAACGAGAAAGAGAGAGAGAGAGAGAGCGTCAACTCGAAATCAAATCTCAGTTCTCTATAGGCATGGTTGATTAAAAAGGAAAAAAAAAAAGGTTCCAAAATCAGAGTGATGTCGAACCGAATTTCAGTATAGTATACGAAAATCAAGAAAACCCCATGAGAGGAAACACAAAAAATGAAACGAAATTCACCTGTCGTCTAAGATCAGCTTCTCTGAGCTTAGCCTCGATGGCCTCTGCACTGGATGGCGAGCTTCCACTCTTGGCCTCAAGCAACCTCCTCCTAATCCTCCGTGGCACCCTCGCCTGAGACTCCGCCGGAGAGTTGGTCGGAAATTCCATGACGACAGGCTCAGGCCATGCCGCTCCTCCACCTCCGATCGATTCCATGGATCAATCCCAGTTATTGTAATCAAATTCGGGCGAGAATTGAATCCGATTGATTTGAGAGGAAAGCGATAAAGAGAAAGCACGCTTCTTTTGTTGCTTGAGAAATGAGAAGAGTCGAGAAGAGAGTTAGACTTGGCTTGGTTCTCTTTTTTTGCTCTTGGTTTCTTTTCTATTTGATTTGATGAATCGAGACGATGCGTCGTTTTATGAAAGAGAGAGAGAGAGAGAGGCGTGCTTTTGTATTATTTTGTTTTTAAAGGGTCTAGTCATCAAAATATAAAAAGGGCAAAAGAGAGTTCTTAAATATAGCCCTGAGGATTTCATAATTGACTACTGCGTCCCAAAAAGAGAAAATCTGAAAATGAACTATTGTCTAAATTTAATTATATGGATTCTTATTAAATAGAAAATTATTTGGTCTTATTTTAATTTTTGTATATAAATATCACTAGTATGGATAGATAATTGTATTTGATAGTGTTGAATGGATAATATTATATGCATTTATAACTATAAGAAATAGTCTTCAAAAAAAAGGAAAAAAGTCACATGCTATAGTCATATATAATATTAGTGAGAGATAAAGATAAATAATAATGGTGTTTACTTAAAATATGGAACTCAGTCATTGTTGATGTATTTTTTTTTTAGACAGATTTCTATAACATCATTAAATCCCTGATGATATTTGACTCCATTTATTGAATATACGATATAATAAGTTATGTGTAGATTATATAACGGAATAATTATCATAAATTATGTATATCATTTAGTTTTCTTTTTTTATTATTTTGAATAAACATGTATTTAGTTAGTAGTAGCTTTGACGACATAGTGAAAACATTGATGGATTTAAAGTTTACAAAAATTTCAAAATTTTACGGGGGTATCCGAGAAAAGTGCATTTGACGGCGTTAGACAACGGCTAGATTCGACGGAGCCCCTTTCCTTATTCGGTCGGGTTCGGTTTGGGGACCGATAGGCTCTCTATCTGTAGATTGACCATTATACCCTTGAATTTTAAATTTAACCTACGGATTTTACAATACCTGAGAAGAATCCACGTTTTACTTCCCCAAACCCAAAGAAAATACTACTATACAAATGTTTTTATCTATCCCCGTAATTGTCCAAATTTATGCTGCATTTATAAATACATTGAAGTTAATAATTCGGTAGAATTCAAGAGCGATGCTTGTGTTTTACATCAAATTAAATGTTGCTTTCGCATCCATCTTTTTATTAGAATCCGATAACTTTATCTTTTTAGATGCTTTTGGAAGTATCCTTTTACTTTTTAGATTGGCTTCTTTACAAGTAATCAACTGTTAATCCTTGCTTTAAAAAAATGAAAATATTGTCGATCCGCATTTAATGGCTGTCTGATCCTTTTCTTCCTTAATTCCTGTAAATATTGGTGCCACGTGTCCGTCCCTGTCTGTGATAATAGTGATGTGATGTCCTTTTGCCTTTTTGCGAGCGAGATAGAGATCCAACGGCCTAATTAACGATTGTTCCCAAAAAAAAAAATTTACTTAATCTTACTTGTGTATTATAATAATCCCAGTGGTCACTTGACATATTGCATCTTCCTGTTGTAAAATCATCGCTGAAGAGTTCCACATTTTTTAAACATTCAACTGTATTTGGATTTATTAAGCTTGAGCTTTCAATTTATAGTACAAAACTTGCATATCACTTTCGAAATCAATACATCATTATGATTCATAAACAAGTCAAAAAAAAAAAAAAAAGTGTGTCCGTCCATAATAGATAAGTGGTTGCCTGTTCAATCATTCAATTACAAAGCAGATCCAATTTAACTACTTGTTCCTTATTTAAAGTACCATTTTATACAAATTAAACTTTCATCCCTTTCTTCGATCCCCGGAATTTTCTTCTCTCCAACTAGATTTATTTATTTTCCATATGTCCGATGTAAATATGAACTATCAATTTCAAATAAAAAATTCGGTGTACTTTTAAAACTTGCAAAATATGTAACTATATGTTCAATTAAACAATTTGAACTAAACACCAAAAGAAAATAAATCAACCAATCTACTTTAAAAAAAGAATTAAAGAGGGACGTGAGTACTTTTACGCACGAACACAAATAATAATAATAATAATAATAATAATAATAAAGGTATGTAGTAAGTTTAATAGCACATAGTACATAGGATAGGAGCGGATGAGTCCAAAATTCATCAGATTTTTAAGTAAGTTTAATAAGCTTTTAAGCTATTCGATCTCAATTAAATGTTGTCTTGGTAACTTTTACCTTTAAATATGTTAACAATATCAAATTTTGATTAATCAAATTCAATAAAATTTTTTTAAAGCATCGATGGAGGTCAAAGTTATCCAGTTATCTAAGCTAGACGTATAATTTCCAATTATATTTTTCAAATCAAACGCATGCGAGTGTAAAACCTTGACATTGTGGCGGTCAGTCTAGTACATTTATTATCGAACTACTAAACTTATGTGTAAACTATATTATAAATTTTATATCCAATCAAAATTACATGATATTCAGCGAAAACTATTATCATATTCCTGGTGTACCTGGGACGCCACGGAGATCACTGTAAATCTGGACTGTAACACATCCGAAAAAACGTTAGTGAGAGGCTTGAGGGTTGAGAGAGAAAAAGAATTAAACAAAAAAGTTTTAATTAGCACATATTCTCTTATCCAGAGTGTCTTACAATTATTCGAAAAGAGGAGGTTCTTTTACAAAATGTGGGATTCGAGAATCTTGGCGTGGCCGCGTGCCGCTTCAGCAGACCAAAGTTACCAACTACGCCTGACGCGTCTAATTTCCGTCACCGTTAGTTGTCAGTGACAAGGATAATTAACGGATAACGATCTCGCCACGTCATCATGCGCTCCTTTCTCGAAGGTCGCATCGGACCTGTTTGCCTTGAGCCGCCTCCAATTTCTTTGCAACAAGTTTAGGCACGTGTTAAATTTTTTAATTCCCCAAAGTACCCTTAGCCTTCATAAACCGAGCTTTAAACAAGGACCACACGGCTCAACCACGCAATTTGAATCCAAATAAAGTGAATCGATCTGGTGCAATGCACGTTGCATAATTTAAAGAGTTGAAAAGGATCCAATGGTTCAAACTCAAAGAAGAGTTGATGGAGTCGCTTGGTCTTTAATGCTGGATCAAGCTTGAACGGTACAGATTTATTTTCTTCATGCATGTAAAATTGTCTTCGATGTAGCTTTCTAAATACTATATTTTATGACTTGAGTGTAGGTCCCTCTAATATTTTAAAATAATGCTTGCGCCCTTACAAAACTTGTATTTGATTTCTTAAAATATAAATTCAGCGTCCTGTAATATTGAAATTAGATCATGACATCAGGTTTACTTATCAAATGCCTCTGCAGTCTCATATAAATTAGTAATGTTAAGGAATTTTTTTGCTTTGAAAATATGAAATTAGTACAAACATATGAAATTAGTTTGTAGAGTTTGAAGTTGACATTAGGAAGTGTTTTTCTGTTTAGTCTGTACTTGTTTCATTTTACAAAATGAAACTGGGTGGTGCTCCCATTTTTTTTCAAAAAAAATATTATCCTGTTCACGCAATGAAATACTTTTTTTCAAATTTTTTTTTTTTAGAAACACTATGAAATACTATTTTTATTACCTCATTTTGGTTTTGATATTCAAAAGTTAAGAATGAATATTTTGTGTTAGAAAAATGAGTTAAAGAATGCGTCTGTGTTTCAAACTTTCGATGCATAGATTTAAATTAATTGATTTTTTTTCAAAATATTTATTCTATTTGTCAATCAGAATCAATCCGATTATGAAAAAGAAATCTACTTTAGGATATGTAGATTAAATTTGTACACTACGAGACTTTTTTTTATGTCCTTTTTTTGGGGCCAGTAATTTTTTTTTTGTTATACCAATATTTGATTTAGTTTAATTTTTTTCCCGATGGATCAACGTACGTAGAAATTGAGCTTTTCTTTTTGCAACGTACGTAGAAAATTGAGCTTTCCTTTTTAAGTAGATTTCTTTTTACATCTTTTGCAAGGTCGTCGTTCTTATTATGCTGTCCAAAATTGACTAAACATATTTTCTCATTGTGCTTTCTGATCACTAGATGTTCATCAAAGACATTATAAAGATATTATAAAATTAGGTAAAATATATTTTGCCTGCTTAGTAAAATAGAAAAATATATTGTGCCTGCTTCGTAAGATATGTAAAATATTTTGTGCCTGCTTAGTCCACTCTCCATGTTCTCAATCTTTTGACGCAAAAAAAGGAAAAAAAAAAAAAAAAAAAAAGAACGCTGTCCGCTAAGTGAACACTTGAATCTTTTTTGTTAACCTTTTTTTTTAGTAGATAATAATTAATTTGTTGCAGAGAAATGCTTCCGCCACAAATTGCAGTGTCCAAACGTAATAACTTGGAAGATGTGATGGCACTACTTTATTATTTTTTTTTTCCTCAATCGTATGGTTGGAAAATGACATGTAAAATAGCATATTATGTGATTTATGTTTTTAATTATGCAGGACAGCAGGAGACTATTTTTCTATACAAACTATTTACTCAAAAGAAGACAATTTTTTTAAATTATTATATAGGTATGATTGATTATTTGATGAAAACACGGTATGAAAGAACCACTCTACGACAGAATTCCCATTAATTTTCTACAAATTGTCGACTCTAATTGCAGCTATCTCATGACAAAATGCAAGGAGATAACCTCATAGATTAATTAGCACATCAACTTGCAATCCTAGCTCACGGACTAATGTGTACTTCCATTATTTGGTTTAACAAAAGGATTCAAGGTAGTTATGCATAGATGAAGTGAAAATACAATGATGTCATACTTAATTCCTACGAAGCTATAATAAAATATATGTGATTAATTGAAGCTTAGATACGTCTACTATAAGAAGCCAAGACGGGGTCAGGTCAACAGTGCAAATAATTAAGACACTACTAAACATTATACTAGTGAAAGGACATGGTCTTTTCTTCCCATGGGCGCCAAACAAAGCTTATTTCAACTTAGACCCCGGAAAAATTTTGTGTTCGAAAAAAAAAAATTGGCGATAAAAGAAACACAAGTTGAAAGTTGAAATGATATATATATATATATATATATATATATATATATATATATATATATATATATATATATATATATATATATATATATTTATCAAAATGGAGCGACAAGACTTTAAAACTTGATTGTTGTTTTTTATTTTAGGGCTCACTTTCAAAATTACGACCTTCAATTTTTTCAATAAGTTAATTTTGATTTATAAATTAGATTAAAGATGATTAAAAAAAATTATACCGGTCTTCATCAAAATCCAGATTCGATAAATCCCGACAAAATTTCTCCATACCAAAATAACATCTCGTGGCCCAGAAATATTGTAAATGAAACAAATACCATCAAACTTACATCACAATGGAGTGGGATGTGCAAATAAGATAAAATAAATTACATCATGGTGGTCCAAGAAATGGAAAAAAGAAAATCCACATACCTTTTTCAAAAAAGGAATACACCAATTAATAATAAAACAGCTAAATGCACAAAAACTTTTACTGGAGCCTAGACAAGGTGGGGTTCAGCCCCTCTCCAACCAAACATAATTCCTTAGATGGACTCTTATTAAAGAAAAGCAAATAACAGTCACGAGTGATGATTGTTTCTGAAAATCTAGTTCTTATGGAAAGGTGCCAAACTAGGGACACATAAAAAGTGCCCCCAATAAAGCAATGGTATATACTCAATTTTGTTTGGGTCACTACTAGGTACTAACAGTTCTTAAATTCACAAAATAAATAAATAAATTAATTAATTAATTAATAATAAAAAGCCTAGTAGTTTACAAGTAAATTTGGGTGGGCCTATCCCAACTGGTCCTACTTCACAGTCACTTGCCAGACTTCGCCAGATTTTGAGGTGCCAGGACTCCAAGGTTTACCAAAAAGAAAAGTTTAGTAGCTTTCAAAGGGAAAGATAAAAAACGGACTGGTCACAGAATTTCTCGTACCATTTGTAGTGTAACATGCGTATAGCGGCCGGGTCACTTACTAGCCAAACTATTGGCATCAATGGCCAGCTCACAAGCAAGATTCTGCAAGGTATATATTTATTATGTATCGTCATAAGTAATTTAAGTTATTATATATTGTAACACTATTAATTTCTAAAGCTTAAATAAATAAATGACTGAATTAATAATTCTAAATTAAATTCGTTGAAGTGTTGTACAGTATGTAGAGGTGAATCGACAATTCAGTAAATTGGATTTAATTACAAGATTTTTTATTTGATGAAAATTTATCCTCGACATCATCAGATACCTTATGCTATATTTAATTGGATTATCTATTTCAGTCATTCAGATTGAATATTATATTAGTATATGCAACCAACTAATCAATACAAACCACTCAAACGTGATATTGACTTCTTTTTCAACATGTTAAATAATTTGGTTTATTTACTTCCTATTAAATCCTCTGAGCAAACGCATGTGTCATGGCCACAGAAGATCTGATGACCGATTCTAGGCCTAGAGAGGAGTCGACAAGGATGGAGGGTTAGGTATATGAGGTGATATCGTGCAAGTTGCTTGGAAGGCACAAAGATACCATTCACTTGTTGCGTATGTTGCTTCCCGATATCCATTTCAATTTTTTGAATCTAATTCTATTTTTCTATCTTTTTATTCCTTTTTCTTTTTGGGTGAAGCTCTTGATGCTTGGAATGTGACGCATAAATAAAACCCAATACTGAGATCAAATGATGGAATCCATCAAAATGGGTTGTAAACTTGTAATGGTGTAATTGTATGGATTCTCTAATCAACTAAAAGTCAATTAATGATGAGTTGTTTTTATGGCAAGAAGAGTGCTATCTTTTAAGTAGTGCACATTCTCCTTACTGAAATATTATATTACTTTTTTTTTAAAAAGAAAGTAAGACAAGGTGCATGATTAGTGCGAAGTTTCGTCTTCAGTTCGCTATGAGAAAAGAAAAACATATTAGAAGGTAAAATAGTACCGAATTTACAGAATTAGTTTTTGGAAATCGAGGAAAAAAAACAAAAAAGTGAAACATATGATGCAAATTTGTATCCATAAATTACAATTTTATGAAATAACCTTCTTTTTTATATGTCAAGTAAAAAATCTCTATTGTTCAATTTTTTTCTCGAAATACCTTATAAGACCAATGTGCGTTTTTTTTATTTATTTATTTACCTTGTATATTAGGGTTTAAAACAGCCTACGGGCGTTTCCTTTTTTTTTTTTAAAAGAAAAAACTCTCAATTTTTAGTGGTCCTATCAATAGAGTATTTTTACTTATAAAAAATTTTAAATACTCTATTGTACATTAGACTCGGAATACCTTTAATAAGAAGCTCAATGTGAGCAATGTTCCGCCGCCATAAGTTTTGGTTGCTACAAATGCCACAACTTTATTATTTTATTAATATTTCAAAACTTAAAATTCAAATTTAAAATTTAAACCGTTAATCTTGTTCAATTTAACGAGTAATGCATTTCTATATAATTTTTGCAAATTTTGAAGTTCATTTGGTACTCCAGCAAGATGTCAAAATATAAACATACTAGAATTAATCTATCATGGTTAACAAGATCCGTTCATTTTAAACCTTTTGATCGACTATCAAATGAACTTCAAAATTTATAAAAATTATATGAAAATTCATCGCTCGTTAAATTTAACAAGATCAATGGTTTAAATTTTAATAGAATTGTGACATTCAGCGATCACTCGTATATGGTTGAGGCATGAATTATCTATTAGGGAGAAAAATTATATAATGTTTCTAAAAATAAAAAAAATACACATAAAAACTAAATAATTTATTAGCATTGGGGGGGGGGGGGGGGGGGGGGGAGGCAAATGCCCCCTTCAGCCCCATGTGGCTCCGGCTGTTTACCTCCCTTCGTCATAATTTAAAAATAATTGACACGATCGAGAAAAAACAAGACAAACTTTTGCCATGAAATTAGAATTTCATCATCGCGACTCGATCATCGCTTTTCATTATTTGCATAATATGATTATTCAGATCTCAAAAACTTAAACGAGTACCTTATAAGTTTAATATGTAAACTAATTGTAAATATACATGGAGGATTGAAAATTTACGATCGGCCTCATTAATCATAAAAATTATAAAATTAAGCTATCATCGTGAAGAATTATAAGAGCGATCGATTTCTATAAAAAAAGTCTCTTTTTGCCTTCACCCCAACCTGATAAATACAATATATATACATTTTTTTTTTTTGAAATATAAGCACTAGATATTTTCTTAAACTAATGACCATATTTGTACCGGCTCGTAGAGGATGGAAGGCACGTCGCATATTTTTAGCGCAATTCATGTTGATTTAGGTGTGCAATTGGTAGTGGTTGCTACATGAATGTGTGCACGGTTTGCATTTACAACATCCCTATATAACGGAGCGGCTAATTGATACGTGTAGATACAATAGATTAGGCATTAGCACAAGATTCTTTTCACAAAAAGACTTGTAGGTGGTGTATTAATTAATTATTGAGGCAAAAGTGAACATGGAAGAAACATGTAGGTTTAGGCTACTTAAGACCCCAATTATAAAAATCTAGCCTTCGTTTGCTTGTTGCCCTTTATTATTATTTTTTTTAACTTACTTCTTTTTGCAAGCCAATTAATAAATACGGGACCATCAAACTGACGAATTAGTTGGTATTATCTAAAGATTCTTTGGATTAGTTGTGTTTCAACTTTTTAGCCGATTTTGATATATAGCTAGTGGAATTTGCAAGGATGTAGATTTCAGGCTATTGAGCTGCTTGTTCAAGTTCTCTTTTGTTCCATCAAAACATCAGTTCTTTTTTTTTTTTTTTTAATGAACCTGAATTTGAAGGAAAATTATCGAAAATAACCTTTTACTTTTAAAAGAGGAGGAAACAATTTTGAAATAATAAATAGAATAATTTTCTCTATTTTCACCTCTATTTGTATTCCGAGAACCGAGATTACAGCTCGGAAGTCAGGAGTGATGAACTGATGGTCAATCCACCCTCTCTGGAGCAAAATCTCATTAGATCGAGAGTAAATTAACAAAAAATCATGAAGTTCATCAAGTGAGGAGTGATAATACAATGAGATTGATTGAACCATACAAAATAATCCAAATGAAATACAAAATTATTACTCTTTAAAAAAAAGAAATTGATTGCATGGAAATATATTATTTTCTTTTTTTTCTTCATTTTATAATTATAAAAAATATTTAGCGTGATAAAATGATGCGAATCAAACTATACAATCTTGTGGTGGGTTCCATTCCCACTAAAAAAAAACTATACAATCTTGACAATTAGAGCTTATAGGTAGCTTGCCTCACTGGACAAAATAAAATTCAAATTTGAACTCATAATATTATGGACCAGTTTGGATAATATTAAAAGATGACATGATAATAAATGAATTGCGTGAGGAACAGATAAACACTAGATGCTTGTGGAGGGTGACTTGTGCAGTGGTCTGACCTCCAGCAATCCATATAAGATATGAAATCATGAAAGAAATGAATCTATATCACATTCAGTGATTATCTGCTTTTGTATTCGACAACAAAAAGGGTTGAAGTTGCTTTTCATGTATCCACCCATTGTGGGTTGCATTCGTGGGGTTTATACAATTAATAAATAGTGGCAAACAGACCACAACAAAAGAGTAAAGACTAAAGAGAAATCTAGATTCGCTGCATAGGATTTTGATGTGTATTTCCTATAACCTTCCACTGATATGTGGGTCCGGCAAAAAAAATAAAAGCGGCAAACTACTCTCATAGACCCAAATAAAAAAAACATAAAAACAAATTCTGCAACTAGACCAATTTTTTCTAGGAATTTTATTCGATAAAAGGAGACCGTTTCTCAAAATTTTAATTAGGTATGATTAATTTGAGCATAATAAACTCGGACTGGACCAAAAAAACTCTAATCCATGACAAAACATTCCCAAAAAAAATAAAATAATATGTAGCTCCCATATGGCAGCCACTCAACTAACCACAAGTTTAATGTGTATTCATCGTCAGAGATATGATTTAATAAACGTATATAGCTATAATTGAAAGCTGTTCTAGGAGCCACAAATTAATATGTAGGACAGCTATTGAAAGCATAGTTGTCATGTTTATATCTTCTGCACAAAATATGGGGTGATTACTATACGATAATAAATTGAGAACGGAGGCATACCGTATAACGCATATGAATATATGATAATACCAAGTTGCCGAAGAAGAAAGATTGTATAATTTCTCATTTTGGGCTTATAAGAGTTGTTAACTTGTGGGCTGTATCAGTATCCCTTCCCATTCAAATGCTGTTACTGGATACACTAATACGAAATTATTTTTTCTCTTTGGGAAGCCTAGAAAGGCCCAATGTTTAATGCTGATCTGCAGTCCAGGTGTTTTGACAAAATTTAATATTTTAAACTTTTAAAGAAACCTAGTACAATAAACAAAGTCAAGTCATTCGTCAATGGTAAAAAGTCTACACCTTGCCCCCGTGCCAGGCTGTATCCCAATCAAAGCAACTGCTCTCTTTGCTTTGTAGTTTGTACTCTCTCCTCTCTCAATTTTGGCATGTGACAGGATGACAGGATGCTCTATTAACCCCGATATATATTTTCTTTTTCTCTAATAAATCTTACAGTGGTATGGCTATTAACCCAATGCAGTCGCAGATATGTCTACAATCTGCTTAATGTTGCAAACCTCCACTTTAAAAAGAGAAAAAAAAAAGAAATTGCAGAAATGTGTTCAACATGAACAACAACTTTTTTGTGTAATCAATCGTCTATGTCATACTTTATATCTACTTGGCCTAACTACGTAAAGATGTGTTAACTAATGCTTCAAATCGAACATTTTATAGAACAAAATTCTTTGTTCATGACCATGTTCAACATGCAATTTGCACTCTTTAATTTGCAAAGGCAAATGGCGATTAAGATAGCTGAGGCAGCTTAAAGTAACTTGGCCTCTCCAGTTGCTATATCTCATGGAGAAAGATCCCAACCTTGCATTGGGTGCCACTACTCATGTCGGCCGAGACGCGGATCCCAATTAGCGGATACAACTTACAAGTAGGTGTTTTGATTCTTAATCAAGGATTTTCTTTCTCCACTTTCCAACAGTTTTATTTGGCAACTTGATTTTCTTAATCCTTAATCAAGGATATAAGGAATTTCTATCTCCATTCTTAATTTACTCTATTCTTTGAGATAGAAACCACATAATACGAGCCTGTCAACTAATTACATTATGAGTTCCAAATGAAGGATTTAATAAACAGAAAGGGACAAAGTTTACTTGATCTCATTTACCAAGGTCAGCTTTACAACTAAAAAAAGTGAGTACAAATAAACCGCCATTGTTGAAATTCAAGGCTCTAGTCCAAACAAAGCATGATGACAAAGCAGAAATGTACCCACACTTCTCAAAAAAGTCTGACTTATCCCCATTTTCTCCTTGACTTCAAGTCTCTTCCAATCTCAATATAAACTCCATCTCTATAAGCTATGTATCCATCCTCATATCATAGTAATTAATACTTACAAAGGAGAGTGAGTAAGTATGGACAGAGTAGCTCTCAAATTAACTGTGCTTGCAGTGGCGGTGACCATCATGATAATTGTACAGGGAGCAATGCCGGCACAAGCTGGTTTGAGCGCTGCCGCTTGCAAGGCCGAACGCCATGCGGGCATCAATGCGTGCAAGCCGGTGCTGTACGGGATGTTGCCAAGTGCCCAGTGCTGCGAGAGAGTTCGGGTGACCCATCTCGAGTGTATTTGCCCCATAATCACGCCGAAGCTTGCGGCACTGATAAATGTCAACCGTGCTGTCAGGCTTGTCCAAGGTTGCGGCCGTCGGGTCCCCCGCCACTTCAAGTGTGGAAGTAAGTCGTCCCAAATGAAGCGAGCTAGTGTTTATTTCCTATTTTGCAGGCATCTTCTTTTTTATTTCCAATTAATGGCAATCCAACCAATCCAGTTAGTTCCAACGATCAACTTTAATCTTAACAATAGAAATGCTAGATCCCCCACTATTTGATATTATATACATTTTAGTTTCAGTTGGAAATGGTGTGATCCTTTCTAAGATTCCTTTCGAAATTTATTGATATGATGTTGTCCTGTTTTTTATTTTCAGGTATCACCACTCCTTAATAGGAAGGAACAGCAAATGTGAGTTCATTAGGACGCCGACACTGAATAAATTTACATGAAATAAGATCGTCGTTGTAATTTTAGTCATTATTCTAAGAACTTTCTACTCAAGTAAATAAGTTGATAGAATTAGCCTTTTCTAAGTCTCCTGTTTTTCGCTTCTTTTGCTCGTATACAATCAAAAGTTTACCCTTTCTAGGATTGAATTACTTTAAAAATATTACATAGAAAAAATATAATATCAACCCGATGTGATTATGCCAGCCCTTGCCAAAAAGAAGCAACCAGAACACTAAATCTATGTCTGCGCCCGCACAATACTAATAAACATAATAATTTTCGTCTACAAAACTAGATTATAATTATTATTGTTAGTGCAAAAACGGTCTGATTGAGCCATGCCATGCCACAAAGACAAAGGAAAGCCATTTTTTAATTCAATTTTATAGACTGAACCATATTTCTAGCACGAGTCCACCCAGAATACTAAGTAATGATATATAGCTCCATAGACGCACAGAAAAACAACAAAAGCAGATAGTTATACTAATCATCTACCTACATTAGGCTAATCATTTTCAGCACTTGATCAGCCAGGTCAGCATATTAACAAAATGCGATACATAGTATCAATAAGAGCACAACTCATTCTCGAGGGGTGTAAGAGAAATAGGAATGCAAATGCACCAAGCACTTGAGATAACAAAATATGTTCCACCTAGAAAAAGAAAAACAGTTTTAATTAGTAATACACTATAATGCAATTGAAAAACCAGTTGAATTTCAGAATAGAACTTACAGATCTACCGCATCAGCCGCCGGCGGATGAATTCCTCAAAAATCATCTGAAGAATTAAAAAAGGAGGATTAACAAAAGAAACATATGCAGCCATAAATATAATTAATGCATAAGGTTTGAATAAACAAGAAATCAGAACATACCTTCTGGCTCCTCTCCATATTCGATTGCCATTTCATCAATAAAGGACTCTTTAAAATCAGCAGGAGGTTTCTTATAATTAAACCAATCCTGGCCACAAATCAAGGCTTCCCTCAATTTCCCAGACAGTCTACTTTTATGCCAAACGAGTTCACGGAAACCCGTGCTAAAGGCCTGCTCATAGAAAGCAGCTGATGCTGGTATAGCCAACACATCCATTGCAATTTTGGATAGTACAGGATACTTCATGCAATTTGCCTCCCACCAATCCAAGATGTCAAATGAACCATCGTCAGTCTCACAACTCACAGTTAAGTACTGCTTCAGCTCGAGGATTCTATTCCCTTTCCGCTCCTTTTCAATGAGCTTAAAGAATTGTACCCTCAATTTTTCGGAATAGTCCTCGTCCTCTGAGAAATAGACAAGATCTGAATCTGAACCTGACAAAGATTCCTCTGGTTCAAATTCAAGATATTGCTCGAACAAACGAACTAACGTGGCTTCAACCTGCTCAACAATACTCTCAACTAATGAGCTCTCAGTATCAATTTCACTGAGGTAAAATCTAATGTACTTCAACTTTTTCCGAGGATCCAGTACCAGAGCAATATAAATGAGAGGGTTCAGGCTGGACAAATCACCCCAATATTCATCCAACCTATTTTTCATGCACTCAGCCAAAGACCCCAACAACTTATCCTCATTCAAACACAGCTGAGCTAGTCTTGTTCGCATTCCCAAAACCTCTTCAAAAAATAAGTTTGATGTAGGGAAAAGAGGGTCTGAGAGGCGAAGCACAACCTTGTAGAAGAGCCTCAGGAGTTTGGCTAAACGCTTGGCATTATCCCAGTCTGCCTCAGTAGGTGGGCCAGGATTTAGTACCACTTCTTTTTCTATCTTGTTACCCCACCAGTCATATTTTTCATCCTCCTCCTCCGGAGGATAGAAGCATGACAAGTATACAGGGTCCTCTTTCAATAGCCTCTCAAAAGCCTTTTGCAATTTTGTGGCTTCATCCAGCATCATGTAAACTGAATCCCACATAGGTTCAATGTTCACAAATAGATAGCCTTGATGTTCTAAATTCTCTTCCTTAGCACACTTCTTAAAATGCTCATTCCTCTCCCCAGAACCCACAAAACGAATTGTGTCTCGTATCTTACGTACTGTTTCCTTCTCAGACTCCAAGACTTCCTTCACAACTTCAGCTATCACATGGGTGCAACTCCTATGGTGCAGAAACTCGTGCCCCAGAACTGCTCCATTCTTATCCTTTGTTCTATTTTTAAGGTACTCAACAGCACCAGCTTCAGTGCATGTCTTACCCACAGTAATACTAATAACACTTTCAATACCCCAGTCTTTCAGGCACTTCTCCCATATCTCACCGAGCTCTGTAACCAACTCCTCAGTCTCTTCTGTACCAGGATAAGGATGTGGTACCCAGCGAAAGGTGAGGACTTTGTTACACAAACACCACTCTTTATTAATCCAATGAGCCCGAATCGACATGTGATACATTTCACCCTCATCAACCCACGTCTCAGTGGAGAGGCACACTCGGTGGGTTTTAATGATTTTCTTAAGCTGGGACTTCTCCTTCTGGTGAACGCGAATTAAGTCCTCCTTTAGTTTGCTGATAGATGGGAGTGGCACACCAGGGAGGAGACTACGCGATAGAGGGTAAATCCCAGTAATGGTATGGAAAGGTAATTCATCAGTCATGACCATTTTCACAAGTGATTCAGTGATAGATGATAATAAACCTCCATCTGTTGAATGTACAGACTCATTGTTGCTTTCTTCCTCTTGTATCTGATTATTGGCTGAAGGGGCCTTGAGTACCTCCTTTTCTTCTTCTTCTTGGTTTTCTCTGTCTTGATTTCCTTCTGGTTTTTGATCAATAGGAGAGGTATTGTGCATCACTTCTTTAATCTGCTGTTTTAAGAAATGAAATGATGATGTTCAACATTTAATGAGATAATGTACATCATACATAACCAAAACCAACCAACATTATTTGGAGGTTGGGACGGTCAGTTAGAATTTGAACAAGGACTCAAATTTAATTGACCTTTTTTATAATAGGAGTGAGCCTTTATTATGCCACATTTAACAGTGGGTCCAAATCTAACCCAGAAGTCTATATACATTTTTAACAAAAATTCTGTCTTATAACAAACTAGGAACAAGTTCACTTAAACCAGGTATTATTGATCAAATATGAATTGAAAAATTATAATGCACATGCTTAAAGCTGCCAAGCCAGGGAAAGGCTAAACCATTATTTTATATTTCAGAATGATGTTGCCTTTAATATACATCTATTTTCTGAACTATAAGAATATGATTGCTGATTACACCAAAATGAACCTAATCATAACCATCAAGTCTGTTAGTTCTTTTTCTGTAATTTTTGCAAGGGATATTTTGTAAAATCAGAGGAATACTTTTATCTTTTACTTAAGAATTATTAAACTTTTGAAGGCAAGAGCAAGAGGAAAATCTTTGCAAAATTACGAGGAAAAGTACTTTTTGGAACCTGGAAACTTAAAACAACACTGGATCTTTTCAGAGAAGTTTCTAGAAAGAAGAAACAAATAGAGTCCTTCTGTTGTTGGTTTTTTTTTTCTTTTTCTTTAGACTTTAACAGACGAAATTCCTTGTCAAGTTTCATAAATAGTAATTTTATGAGTAGGTGTGAGGCTTCGAGCATGGATGTAGAAATATTTCAGCAAATGTTAAACAAAATACTTACATTTTCTGGCCTTGTATCCTCCGTACTAATCTCTTTCCCTAACGACCTGAAAAAAAAAAAAAATGTAAAATAGCGTCAAGTTAGCATAAGGTTTCAATAATCGAAAGTTCTGGTGAAAGATTCAACTATCGGTCCCGATTTTTGAGCTAATCGAAAGAATAAAAGCATTTTTAAGAGAAAGGAATCGATTAGAGGAATACATACAGCGGATCCTGATCGGACCAGGGCTGATCAGCTTCCTCTAGGTCCAACGATGGCGACCTTGCCCTCTTGCTGCCTGTAGATGGCGTTTCTATCGGATTAGGGTTAGGGTTTGCGAAGTGTCCGGGTTGGGGTTGATCGGAAGCCATCGCAATGGAGAGAGAGAGAGAGAGTACAGTGAGGGTTTGGCGGGAAAGCGAAAGGGTTTTGGTGAGGATAGAGAAGACAAGAAGGAAATGAAATCCTCTGCTCACCTTTTAAGGTGAGCAAGGTGAGCAGGGTGCTCACCTTAGATCCGAACCGTCCGATGAATGATGGTGCCCCGTGAATAATATCAGATTGATAGGCCCGAAAAAAATCTAACCGTCGTGATTAAATCGAACGGCTCGGATTAAAGGTAGGCACCGTGCTCACCTTAAAAGGTGAGCAGAGGATACTGGTCCAGACAAGAAGGGTTCTATTAAATAGAGAACAAATTTGGACCCAAATGGTGATGTGATGTCAAAACAAGGCCCAGTGGCCTTCTTTTATCTGAAATGGATCAAAGTAATGGATGAGATTCGTGAAATCTTTTATATTGCCATGTGAGATATCCAAGTTGTCAAAAAATTGAACCAAAATGATAATATTAATTTGGAATGCCGTGATATGTGGGGTCAAATAGTATTCTTCAGTTAGTAAGCTATATAAGTGAGAAATGCACTCTAATTATTTTTTCGGCACGTTTCTGATTAAACTACTTAAATTCAAGCATAATGAACTGAAGTGTTGAAATTTTTATAATTTAAGGTGTAATAATTACTGCCCAGTCCAGTTGAGAATGTGGCCCCATTATATGCTATATAGTATGTCTTTCTTTCTAAATTTCAATGAATTTAATTAACCTCTATGACATGTGTATGAATGTGTAGTTATTAAATAAAAAGTGGATATGAACTTTCCTAGTTTTAGTTTAGGTGCTGACATATGAAGATATAATATAAACAAGCATGTGGCACAAGTGGTTGGTACATTTTTCTTACATTTTGCTAATAAACATCAATACACGAGTTACTGCTGCAGAGTGATCACTACTGGCTTCAAGATACATATCTTTGTTCAGTTGCTTCAGAAAGCCAAAATAAGGGATGAATAATGCAAAAGCTTGTTTGTTAATTCCTGGAGCTTAAGGAAAATTCCTTATCAAGTCCAAACATATGGGCAAGGTCAAGGCAATAGTTACACCACATTGTCCTTTTAATCATCTCAGTTGCATTAATATTAATACCAGCAGAATCTTTTGGTGCCACTGGTCATTCTTAGCTTAAACCATTAATATAATCAAGAAGTAAAACGAGCTATAATATCATTTTGAATATAATAAGTCGACCAACCAATCACCTGTTTCATGAACTGAAACAAGAGTTTCTATACAATATACATGTATTCACAGCATTACTTCTGTTCTTCATGGAATCATATTCTGTTAATTATTTTGTTCTGACTTTTAATGATATTATGAATATGTTGTCCCATTCTGCTTGTTTGTTTCTTACTGGCACAAAATTATCCGACGGTATAAGTTGAAAAAGAAGCTTATTTTATAGAGTTGAAACTAGTTTTGGTAGTACACGGCATAGCCGCATAGGTAACATTCAACAAGTCAAAAATTGCTAACATAGATTCAAACAGGATTATATAGTGCTAACTTGGGAAAAAACAAAATTTGAACATCGGCATGCATGATCCCCAAGTATTTACTGTCCATAAATATAACACGAAGATACCAATAAAGCCTACTCTATGTTGGAAATACTATGCTATCTGTAAGTACTAAAGTTTAAAAACAGATTTGGATGAAGACATTAAATAGGCTTTACAAAATTTGAGAGAAGAAAAAAATAATTTAGACGACTTTGTATGTCATTGTGATCAGTTTTAAAATAATTTATCCATAATTTATCCATACTTTGTATGTTATTGTAAGTACTTAATTATAAATTTATAATCACAAATATGAAAGTCAACAAAATTCATTATTATTACTTTATTAGACAGGAATTAAAACTAATGTTTCAGCACCTAAAAAGTGAATCATCCACGATATCACCTTTTTTATCTTACAAAACTCAAAACTGATCACAGGTAGCAAAAAAGTCAACTTGAAAGCAGAAAGAAACAAAAATAAATTAAAAATGATCCGGGTCTTTAAAAGGATAGAGGATAGCTGCGATCTCCTCATCCTCCATAGAATCGTCATGAGAAGGATAGAGGATCGCAGCGATCTCCTCATCCATAGAGTCCTCAACTGGTATTGTGGGTATAGCTAGAGGTGCCAGGTCGGACGAGGTGCCCCAGCTCATGCCTGCAGGTGAAGATGCTGCCACATCAAACAAGCCCGGCATGTCCTCTTGCATGTTCTGCTCTTGCTGCATAAAAGCTGCACTGAAAGGATCAAAGGTTATGGATACATCCCCATAATCAATCCTCAAGTCCTCTGGGGCCACAGAAAGGATCTCCGGTCCAGATAGAAGGCTATTGATTCTATCCTGAACTTCCTTCATCTGCTTCCCCAACAGTTCGTCAATCTTCACGGCAAGGTCGGATGACTCCACCTCAACTAGACGGTATGGCCCGACTGGAAGGGCCATCATAATGCGTTCCTCTGCCTCCAAATTGAGATTTTGGGTCTCGAGATCCTTCAACCGTGCTTGCATGCTGGTTACTTGCCGCTGAAGGCTTTCCAACTCTGTTTGCTGCGACGTGGCGGCATGGGAGAGCGCCTGGGCTGCTGCCACTGCCTCTGTTGGGGGCCAGAATTCGGGTGAGGGATCATCAGGACCGTCAGACACCGAGAGGTATACTTTCTGGCCACAAAGAAGGGAGAGTTCTCTTGCCTTCTTAATCAGAGAGGCTCCCCTTTTCCTGAATGTCACCTTGCGGATGGAGAGGTTGGGGATGAGTTGCATGGTTGCTTTTTTACGCCCCATGTCTTGTCTTCTTTCGTTTTTCTTTTTTTTTTTTCTTTTCTGACAAGTAGAGAGGACATGGTCAGTATTAATGCTATATATAAGCATGGTACGTATGTCGGTTGGAACTGGGGATGTAGCTCAAGTAGAGAGGACATGCTTTTTTACGCCCCGTGTCGCTTTTCATGCAAGAGGCACGGGGTCGGGGTTCGATCCCCGCCGCTGCCGCATCTCCATATTTTTGGCTACACTATTTTTTTTTCGGCAGTTATGGCTACACTATCTTACTCTCCGTTTTATACGCGTGGACCGACAAAAGAGGAAGCAGCGGCCACACTTACTATAATAATTATTTTTTTGATAAACCAGATAGTGACTTCCTGGAAATAATAATAATTTACACTTTAATTATTTTTTGGTTTAACACTTTAATTATAGTAGTATGTTGTTTTCCAAATAGAGCAAAGCTTGCCATTTCGCAAAAACAATCTAACTTAAAACTCAAAGAATAAACAGGTTAAAAAATCAATTCTACAATGGATAATTTACAGTGTTTTTCCTTTGTACCTGTGACAGATCGGTGTGGTCCATTACGTAACAAGTAACAACTAACAAGTTAACAAAACAAGTTTATTTTATAGCAGGGGCGGAGCCAGGATTCTCGAATAGCATGGGCCAGAAATTATAATATAGATTCTTTTGAGTTTTTAGAGTGTGCTAAATAAGGATTTTGTTATATTTTAAAAGGACTTGCATGGAATTTTTAAACATATAAGGGACTATTTTGAAAAGTTGGAGTGTGCTTGGCACACTTTACCTTACACTTGGCTCCGCCCCTGTTTATAGAATGTAATGACAGTACGAGACACATCAACGGTAGTTAGTAGTTACGGAACTCTGAAAAGGAAATTTACTTTTTGTACATTCTCTACTTTTGATCTTTTGTGATATATTTTGCGTTTACAATTTTGAACGCCTCATAGAGGGATCCCCACAAACCGTTTCAGACGATCAACAATTCAAAAAGAGAGGAGAAAGCATATTCTTCAGAAGAGGGACTTCACTTTATCAATTCAGCCCCTCATTTATTATATCATTACGTAAGTTCTCTGTAATTTAATTTGCCAATAATCAATTGGTGATCTGACAATCTTTTACTTTATGTATATAGTCTACAAATTTTTAGTGTTTGATCAACAACGCATCTATAATTTTGATTTTAGTTTCAGATAATTTTCACAAGAATTATAGTAATTTATTTATATATATTTTTTTTAGAAAGAAAATTTCATATAATATTATGTTATTAATTACTGCATATATTTCCTACAAAGTAATCCGTGCTATAATACGATAAAATATTTTGTCATTTACATCCCGGTGAAATATTATGATAAAATTATCATATATTTTTAATTTTGCTTCCACCTTTACTTTGTATTTTTCTTAATCCTGTGTTTGTTTTTTCTCAGTGAAGCTTGCAAATCGATACTTATATCACTGAGTTGATTAGGTAGAGCTATGTTTTACTGGGGCGATTTTTTTTTTAATTTTTTTTTAAACAAGTGAACATAAATTGTTCATCACTCTTGTCATTAGAATGCAAAAAGCAATTTAACACATCCCTCTCTCAACCATCAACTCTAAGATCTGTCGCACTTGACATCAAATTCATAATAGGTTCCAAATTTCTTATTTGCGTGAAATCAAACTACACAAGAATAAAAAATTTAAACTTATCCGGATGCATGCTTATTCATATTCTAACAAAATGTTAGAATTTGAATAAGGAATATGAATAAACCCTTTCTTATTCAAATTCCTTATTCACCAACAATCCAAACAAGCCTTATATAAATTCATAAATCACACGAACATCATAAAGTAGATAATGTAAATAATGAAGTCCCTCCTCAATCCGAGAGTTAACACAGCATAATTTCTTAAATTGTCCTTCTTCAAGCACATCGCTATCATGTAGCTGAAAAAGTGTTTACCTTTACTTTCCACATATCTAATCATAATTCTAAATAAGTATATATCTTTTGCATCTGAGGACTTTTTGATGTTTTAATCTCTCAGACACTACAAACTCATAAACATAAGTATCCGGCTAATGCACTAAATTTTTTAATTCGAAGCGAAAAACAAGTATATTACTTGATGTCAAACAATTTTTCTATTGAAACATATTACTTTTTAGTACATATAATATACGTTCTGTTTTCTGACGCCATAATTCAAAAGTTATACGAAATTTTAATTTTTATGAACTTTATAATATCTACAAAACAAACTTATTCAGCAATCATTCAAACAAATAATTTTTTTTTTCAATGGACCGTAATAAGAAAAATCAAGATTGTAATCGTGTTTACTATTGCAAATAAATTTATACAAAGTTTTTGCAAGATAGCAAAGGAAGCATACCGATCTTGCTGACAATACGTCTTGTTTCATTTTTGTACGCATTCTCACGCTTATTAGTTACTCCTTTGAATAACTATACATTTCAGTTTATAATTAAGGTAATATTTTAAGACAAATAAATACTCCTTTATGATATATAACTATATATATTTTTATTTCGTTTTTTTATATTGAATTATTTTTATTAACATAATTATTTGTTTTTTCATATTTTGGCAGTCTGATATATATTATGCCATGGGTAATTAACAGAGGATAGATAGTCTGGGCTAAGAAGAAGTACAAATAGAGTAAGGAGCATAGGAAAGAGAAGGGGTATGAAGGTAACGGATCAAAGGAAATAGAAGTAGATGGAAGGGGCGCAAAGGGAGAATTCACATCCTCTGCCCATCGCTTTAAGATGAGCAGAGTGCCCATCTCGGATCTTCAGCCGTCTGATTTAATCTCAACGGTTAAAGGAGCCCCGTGCATTTCACCACACCCGAAAAAAATTATTGGTCCGAAAAAAATGAACCGTCCATATTAGATCGGACGGTCGTGATGAGATGGGCACATTCTCTAAGGAGATGGGTAGAGGATGCTGGTCCCGCAAAGGGAAGCGGGATATCAAAACGAAATGGAAGGGAGGAAAATGCGTGGTTTACTATTAATCATTTCCAAACAGCCAGTAAAGATTTAAGTTGATGCTGCTTATGACAGTGCTTACAAGTTTTTTTTTTTTTTGGTTTACTTGTTTTTCTGTGAGTAATTACATAAAAAGTCTTTTATAAGATTACTAGTTTATTATTCAGTAGTTAAATTAAATTTCTAAAATATTTTTTTTTGTTCTCACAACTTTTAATCTGTACTGAAATTATTCTATCACTATTGCAGTGAATAAAACATGATAGAAAATATTATTATTCTATCATGTCATGAAGATTTTTTTTATGGTGATATGCGAGCGACTAAAAAATATTACCCTCATTTAATTTATTATGGAATTTATATTGATTTTTGTATTATTATTTTTTATATTTGGTGCGAAGAAATAATTATATATTTATATTTGTATTTCTTGTGAAACTATATCCACATATCAGTTGCAATGCTTAGTTGCGATAACAATAGAAGAAATCATTATTTTTTAATGAATGTTATAGATAGAACGACATAATTAATTTGGTAGAAGTTCAAAATTTCAAGGATTAAAAATCACACAGTTAATATTATAAGAATTAAATATTAATTATATGATATTATATATGCTGTAAGAAATGAATATCATTTTGATGTATTTTAGTTACGCTCCATGTCTCGTCTTCTTCTTTTCTTTCAGAAGATGTATTGATAATATTTATAAATTAGAATATCCGTGGTAACTGGGGATGTAGCTCAAATGGTAGAGCGCTCGCTTTGCATGCGAGAGGCACGGGGTTCGATCCCCCGCATCTCCATTTTTGGAAATAATTGCTCCGTCTTTGACAAAAGTGGACCCCAACAGACATATTTTTCAACTTACTATATTATAATTTACTTTCGTTTCAAGTAACTTACTATTTTATCTTGCTATTTTTACAGTAACTTACTATCCATTAGCGATTAGATTTGAAAAACAATATTGGCTATCTAGCTTCATTGTATTTTTTCTATTTTAATCCAAAAATCACGATTTTATATCTTTTTTTTTTGTCAAAATCTACGACTTTATAACATTTCACGGATCTGTCCCATTTGGGCCCTTTTTTTTTTTTACCAGAAATTACCATTTTCGGTCCAAAAGTTTTCTATTTTAATATCAAGAGTCCTAATTGACTGAACTCTAACAATCCAGAAATTGAAAAATAAAATTGAGGAATTTTAAAAATAACTAAATTATTCACAAATAGAAAAGACCCAAAAGCATTAGATTAAATATCTCGAAATTTGACAAAATAAAACCCAAAAATCAATGTATTATCCTGAAAATCATACAAATATTCAGAAGTGTCGTCAAGTATCTAGAATAATTAAAAGTAAGGACTTTTACAATTTAAATTATCTAGACGATTCATTTAATCGAGTTCTTTTTTTTTTTTTAACTTCAACAAATATCTTAGGAAAGGAAGAAGTCCAATCTTACAAAAAGTAAGGCAAATGCTTCAATACACACTCTCAAGTTCTAATAGAGCTATAACTGGATTCTTAATCCACACGAAATGTGATGATCTGCATATTTGTTAAATTATATTTTTATAATTTATTTGAGAATTTGCCTAATATAAACATAGATATGACGGATTATCGACGACACTACAACATATATAATTTTCATTTCTGTGCTTAAGATGCATGACCTCAACTGCACATGAATAGTTCTTTTTTTTTTTTTTTTTTTTTCCTATTCTGTATTAAACAAGGAGAGATTCACAAGAGTCAAGAGTTTATAACAAGCATTTGACTAACCCAAAGCACTGTATAGACGGATGAGGAAGCTATGATTGTAGTAGTATGCTGTTTTTCAAATAAATCAAACGAGTTGCCATTTAGCAATTAAAAGACAATATTCTAACTTAACTCAAAGAATAAACATGTTAAAAAAAAATCAATTCTACAATAAATAATTTACAGTGTTTTTCCTGTGTACCTGTGACAGATCGGTGTGGTCCATTACGTAACAACTAACAAGTTAACAAAACGAGCTATTTTATAGATTTGCAGAACGAAAGGATGTAATGAGAATATGAGACACATCGTGAACGGATAGGCCTGTCAATTGTTGACAACGGCAACGGAATGAGCCCATTCCGTTCCATCAACGATATGACCATTTCATTTTGTTTTTCGTTTCGTTTTAAAAAATAAAATATTATTTCATTCCGTTTGGATGGAACAAAACACGGTTCTTTCACACTGTTTTCAGCAATATTTATCGAAACGGAAGTGAAATGACTCGTTTTGTTTACAGTTCCGTTTCAGCAGAGATATGTCCTCTCATTCCGTTTACCGTTCCATTGTTTTGGAACGAAATAATTTTTTATACCGTTATGAGGAACATATAACGGTATAACGTTGACACCCCTATCAACGGAACTCTGAAAAGTGCAATTTACTTTTTGTCTTTTTTCTACTTTTGATCTTTTGTGATATATTTCGCCTCTTAACTATGTAGGTAGTGTTTACCAAATGGTCCGGTCCGGTCCAACCCTCCACGGTCCACGAGTTATTACGATCCGGTCCTCCACGGGTCGACGGGTTATCGCGGGACGGGTTATCACGGTCCACCATAGAAATCTTGACCTAAATCCTTGCTAAACTCGTCCGGTCCTAACCCCCACGGGTTATGACGGTCCGGTCCGGTCTGATTTTTTATTATTCTTTTGTTGTTTTTTTGTTTTTCGTTATTTTTTTGGCCCTTGCTAATTGTGATTTGTGGACAGTCATGTATTTATTTAAATTATTTTAACATAACATGTATTTATAATTTACATAGCATGTATTTATTTAAATTATTTTAACATAACATGTATTTATTTAAATTATTTTAACATAGCATGGATTAGGGGCGGGTTATCACGGGTTTAGGGCGGGTTTAAGGTCCGGTCCAGTCCGGTCCACGGGTTTAACATGAGTTTTTTCAAGAAAGGTGGCACAAATCCTTGATAAACCCTTCCCGATCTAACTCCCTCGGTCCATCGCGGTCCACGCACGGATCGGGCCGGTTCGGACCAAGATCCGGGTTATCCCGGGTCGGATCTGACCTGCCGGTCCAAGTGGTAAACACTATATGTATGATAGCTACAACTAAATTTGATTTTGAACGCCTCAAAGAGGGATTTCTCACAAACCGTTTCAGACGATCAACAATACAAAAAGAAAGGAGAAAGCACATTTTTCTCACCCTCTCTTTGAGGCGAAGAGGGACTTCACTTTTTCAATTCAGATCTCATTTATTATATCATTACATAATTTCTCAGTAATTTTATTTGCCAATAATCAATTTTGTGTAGTTACAATTTTTTCCTGTTTGATCAACGACGCATGCATATTTTTTTTTTCAGATAATATACACAAGAATTATAGTTATTTATATTTAATTTTTTTTAGAAAGAAAATTTCTCATAAATATATAATATGTTATTAATTATTGCATATATTTGCTACAAAGTAACCCGTGCTATAATATGACAAAATATTTTGTCATTTACATCTCGGTGAAAAATTATGCTAAAAAATTATCATATATTTTTAATTCGGTTCCACCTTTAATTTGTATTTTTCTTAATTCTGTGTTTGTTTTTTCCTCGGTGAAGCTTGCAAATCGATACTTATTATTTCACAGATTATGTTAAAGTTTGGTTTTACTCGGTCCCTTTTTTTCATTAACATGTAACTACTTATTTTAAAATTTACCTTTACTTTTCACATATCTAATCCTAATTCTGATTAAGTATATATATATTTTTTTTGCATCTAAGGACTTTTTTATGTTTTTGACATCTCAAACACTACAAACTCATAAACATATATAAAGCACTAATTTTTTTTAATGCGAAGCGAAAAACAAGTATGTAACTTGATGTGCAACAATTTTTCTATTGAAAATATATTACCTTTTAGTCGTATGAAACATACTTTCTGTTTTCTGACGCCTTAATTAACAAGTTATACGAAATTATAATTTTTAATGAACTTTATAATATCTACAAAACAAACTTATTCAACGATCATACAAACAATTTAAAAAAAATTCAAATCCGTAATAAGAAAAAGCAAGATTGCAATCGTGTTCACTATTTTTCCAAAGGACCGTGTAATAAAATTTTACACTACTTGAAATCGCAATTAGTATATGGCCGAGAAATATATAGCATCTCTCATTCTCTACCATTTCCGTACAAATCGCCTGTATTATGATTCATAAAAATTTATTTCTTTTGTTGATTTTTTTTGAAAGTCATCCCAAATTATGTTTTAACGCTATTTGATGGGTGTGCTCAGAAAATTATATAAAATTAAATAAGATATCATTCTTCAATTTTAAACTTCTAGTATTTTTTTAAAGAATTTATGTTATTTTTATTTTGCTAAATTTTGATTGTTAACAGCCCCCTTCAGTTTTGTTTTATTACCAATTAGTTTTTATTTTGCTACATATTTTGACACAATGCTCTTTGATGTTTGTTCATATGATTAGCTTTTCTTAGATTCATATAGCATTCTTCAAATATATTTATGCACCTTATAAATCGTGCTTGTGGGTAGTTTGTCACTTACTTCGTACATATTAAATTATTCATCAAATGTATATGCATGTATAAGAGATAATCAAAAGTAAATAAAGACAAGCAAACAAAAAATATAGTTGTTTGCATGAAATTCACAGCATAATAGCGATTAAATGCAAAAAAATAATAACAAAAGAAATTAAAATTGACTATACATATGCAAAAGCTAGCTACTAAATTTTTTGCAGCTATTTTGTCCCGTCTTTTACGCAAGTGGAATTCAACAGACAGACGCCGTGGCCACACTTTTTTTTAACTTATTACTCTATATAATTTTTAGGTGAACGAAAATACATAAACGGCCTTAGTGAAATTTTGCATATTCGGTATAAATCCCACAAAGGGCTTAGTTCCTTGCCAACAAATTAATAAAGCAGATCGCATAGAGATTCATGAAAATTTTATTATTTATTGATATTGGTGCCAAAAAATAATTATTCTTATTTATGAATTTGTATTTCTTGTGCAACAATATCCACATACATAAGTTGCAATGCTAAATTGGAAGTTTGGAACTACAATAAAATAACTTATTATTTTTTTTAATGAATGTTGCAGGTAGAACGGTACTATAATTGATTTGGTAGGTTAAAAATAATAAGAATTTAAAATCACATTTATAATTTTTGGATTATAGTAATAATTACATAATGTAAGGATCATTTGTATAAATTATTCTTTTCTTTTTCTTGGAAAATATGTCACAAATTATCGAAGTCTAAGAGCCCTACCAGCCTAAATTAACAAATTAGTAGGGTAACCATCCTGTCCTCAAATTATATAATTAATTGAACTTGGTTTCGTTTTAATAAAATGAAACTTTGATAGCATATTGGCTACTTTTAATTCTTTTTTTTTCTTAATTGGGTTAAATTCTGGAAATAAAAAAGCGAATACTGCGATGTCTAATCAAGCGAAAGCTGATGCTTTATTGTTTTAAACCAATTTGATGCTCTTCTTCTTCTTCTTCCTCTTTTTTTTTTTTTTTTTTTTTTTTTTTTTTTGAGAGAGAGAAAAAGCCTCATGGGCGAATTTGATGCTCTTCATTATTGCCATCTCTAATCAATTTAATGCACGTACTTTTCTTTTTATATATAAAACAATATGATGTTGAGGCGTTCAATTTTCCTTTTATCTTAGTTTGATCTACAATTATATTATTTTTAATTTGAGGAGTCATTATTGTTCATGAAAAATAAATATATTTAAATATCATGGAATTAAATGAAGAAAATGTTATAGAGGTGGAACGTGAAAAGCAATAGAATTGAAGTAAAGAATATAAAGTATATTATTGATGAAAATACTGCTAGCTAGGTTTAAATTTTTATGATGCATGGAATGGTATTTGTATCTCTAGAGAAAGTTGAGGATTGAGGAGTTATATAAAGTTTTTGCAAGATAGCAAAAGAAGCATATCTCGATCTAGCTGACAATTCGTCTTGTTTTGTTTCTGTACTCATTCTCACGCTTATTAGTTACTCTCCTTTGAATAATTATCCATTCTATTATTTTAAGACAAATAAATAAGCCCTTTCGATATATAATTGTACATAATTGTATCTCGTTTTTCCATATTTTGGTAGTCTGATTTATGCCATGGGTAATAGAGGAGGAGAGAGAGTATGGACTAAGGAGAAATATAAATAGAGTGGGGAGCAGAGAAAAGGGAGGGAGTAAGGATAACGGATCAAAGGGAATGGAGCAGATGGAGGAGGCGCAAAGGAAGAGGGATATCGAAACGAAATGGAAGGGAGGAAAAGGCGTGGTACTATGATCATTTGCCAAACAGCCAGTAAAGATTTAATCTGATGCCGCTGATGACTGTGCTTACTAGTCTTTTTTTTTTAAAAAAAAAAAATTTGTTCTTGTTTACTTGTTTTTCTTTGAGTATTTACATAAAAAGTATTTTATAAGATTACTCGTTTATTATTTAGTAGTTAAATTAAGTTCCTAAAATATTATTTTTGTTCTTACAACTTTTTAGCTTGTTTACTCTTTTATTGTTTTTACTGTTGCAGTGATTAAAAAACATGATAAATGTTTATTATTATTCTATCCATGTCATGATGATTTTTTTTTATGGTGATATGTGACCGACTAATAATATTGCCCTTATTTAAATGGCATTTATATAAATTTTTGTATTATTATTTTTGATATTTGGTGCCAAGAAATAATAATGTATTTATATTTGTATTGCTTTTGCAACTATATCCACCATCAGTTGCAATGCCTAGTTGCGACAACAATAGAAGAAATCATTACTTTTTAATGAATGTTACAGATAGAGCGGCAGAATTGATTTGGTAGAAGTTCAAAAATTCATGGATTGAAAATCACACAATTGATATTTCGAGGATTAAATATTAATTACATGATACTATGCTGTAAGGAATGAATATTATTTTTTGGAGAGTTTGTTATGTAAATTTTACTTCTTAAAAAGTATTAGAAGCATAAGAACACAATACAAAAGATAAGTGAGCATTCGATCTGTGTGTGATTCGTATATATACATATATATGATAATAAATCGAGATAATATATACAAACATGCTAATTGTTATATGACTTTCTATGGGAAGTTGGAGAAAACTGATAAAATAATGCATGCCGCACCACCCAGGGAAAGAAGTATGCCACCTCAAGATTTCTCGACTCCGATTCCTGTGACGTGGCAGCATAGAAGAGGGCCTGGACTGCTGCCGCTACCAATGTTGGAGGTCAAAATTTGAGAGACGGATGACCCGTCGAACACTGATATACTTTCTAGTCACATAGGGGCGAGAGTTTTCTTGCCTTCTTTATCAGAGAAGCTCTTCTTGACTCTTCAACGTCGCCTTGCGGATGGGAGTGGTTGCGGATGGAATGGGTTTTCTCCTCAATTCGACCGTTTTCTGTTTCTGACAAGTAGAGAGGAATGGTAGAAAGTAGATGGTATTGATGGTATTATAAGCTTGGTATGTCGGAGCGGATGTAGCTCAAATTGTAGAGCACTCGCTTCATTGTATTTTTACTATTTTAATCTAAAAATCACGACTTATATCTTTTTGGTCAAAATTCACGACTTTATAACATTTCACGGATCTGTCCCATTTTTTGTTTTTTTTTTGGTTTGTTTTCTTTTTGTTTCATTTACGAATAAGAAGTCCCATTTGGGCTTTTTTTTTTATCAGAAATTACCATTTTTGGTCCAAAATTTTTCTATTTTAATATCAACAGTCCTAATTGTCTGAACTCTTAACAATCCAGAAATTGAAAAAAAAGTTTAGTGAGGAATTTTAAAAATAACTAAATTATTCACAGATAGAATACCCAAAATCATTAGATTAAATATATCGAAATTTGACAAAATAAAAACCAAAAATCAATGCATTATCCTGAAAATCATACAAATATTCAGAAGTGGCGTCAAGTATCTAGACTAATTAAAAGTAAGGACTTTTACAATTTTAATTATCTAGGCGATTCATTTAATTGTTTTTTTGTTTGACTTAAAAAAATATCTTAGGAAAGGAAGAAGTCCAATCTAACAAAAAGTAAGGCAAATGTTTCAATACACACTCAAGTTCTAATAGGTTTACGCCATAACTGGACGCTTAATCGGCACGAAATGTGATGATCTGCATTTTTAAATTATATTTTTATAGTTTATTTGAGAATTTGCCTAATATAAACATTATATGACGAATTGACGACACTATAACATAGTTTATTTTCATTTCTGTGCTTAAGATGCATGACCGCAACAACACTACAACATAGGATATTTTCATTTCTGTGCTTAAGATGCATGACCTCAACTGCACAGTAGTATGTTAATGTTCTATTCTGTATTAAACAAGGATAGATCCACAAGAGCTTATAACAAGCATTTGACTAACCCAAAGCAATGTACAGAAGCTACAAAAAGAGAGAGAATGCAGTCAAGATTCCATCACTAATTCATTTAAAATCCTTAACAAATTTCAGCCAATTACAATCCAGCCAGATTGCACAGCACAACCATCATTCGGTTATCTAAAAGAATGACACATTTACTGTACCATGTTATCATACATCTATGCACCAATACTTTACACCAGAGAAGGAGAGAAGAACCATCTGCTGCACCCAATTCACAATTACCGGTGCAAATTTTGCAAGAAAAAACCACTTTATTTTTTTCTATTAACCATGTCTTGACTGCCAGCTCAAATCTCTGTGGAGGAAGAAGGCCTCCCCATGGTCCTCATCAGCCAAGTTACGCCTCTCCAAAGTGCACACAGTAAGCTGCCTCAGCAACTTCTCAAGGCAGGAAACCATGCAGCCTTCCTGATCTTTAGAATTTGCGTTTGTCGCCAATACAGCAGCATTTACTGCATCAGCTACAAATTCCCTCTGTCGTGAACCAAGCAAGTAGCCTACACACGAGTATAAGGGTATTTTGTATGCAAGCAAAGCTGCTGTGTCCTGTAGAAACACAAAGAATAGATATTAACAAAAGAAGTCCCTAAAGAAAATCATGGCCAGGATTTCAAATTTCACCCAAATTTTTTAGAAGCAAAGATGTCGCTCTAGAAACTTCCAATTCCAAACTGGAAATGATATGTTAAATAAAGGATAAACTTATGCATTGTAATGTAACGATCAAGGTATACGTATTAGACACGACATTCTTATGGTAAAACTAGTTCAGTGCAGTGACACAGCAGAAGAGGAATTATACATAAAAAATTCTTAAAGATAATGTGCATACAGTGAGAAGGCTAGCAAAAGCTTTGTTGTGGTAGTATTTAGCAAGGTGAGCTCGACCATAGTTCACAGCCGCCTCCAATTCTTCTCTCTGTATTCATGTCAGAAATATTAAAACAATATGGAAGCAACATGCTGGAGAGGGGAGAGAGAGAGAGAGAGAGAGAGAGAGAGAGAGAGTACCCGTATATATTCAATAAACCGCTGAGAATGAAGCAAGAAACAAATAACTGAATTGTCATCCTGCATAGGAAAGGGCAATCATGCTATTTAGCAAGAACGAATTTCCACTTGAAAATAAGATGCTTAGATTCTCGTTAGCAATAAAAATTATAACCTGCACAATTGAAGGGTACCATTCTCTAAGCTTTTGGAATGCAGAATCTATATCTCCACTGTTTATGAACTTCAAAAACAAAAATAAAACCAAATTCAACAAAATTGGCATTCAAAGACCATAGAGACAGAATAAGAATCAAGGTATACACAGAAATGAATTTCATTTCCTTTTCCAGGCAGTTAGTTTTCCTCCTTTTGGTTCTATTGACAGGAACAAGAAACTAGCATTTTGCAATATTTCAGATTAACCCAAGCATTCTCATATCTGCAACCTGAAAATTAACCTTTCTGGATACCCACAAGTAAAACTTGATTCTGAAAATTGGGTGGAGAATAACATTTATTTGGTTGAAAATTGATAAGTTTATGCCTGCTCTTTTGTTTCCTTCCTTTCTTTTGGACTAAAAGCTGCAAGCCATCAGTTTCCATTTCCAAAATAGAATGACATAGAACGAAGTTTAGAAACCAAACAAAACTTTAAAGTTTAACTCAACAACTGCTGCAGTACAAGCTCGACACTTCTAGTACCCAAGAGACTTCCCAAACTCAACTGAAACCACATGTTCTGCCAAGTATATTGGGTTTAAGTACCTTAGAAACTATATAGATACTGGCTGCTAACTATAACTTGAATCTAGATCTTTGTTCAAAAATACAATCAGAGCTTATATGACAATCTGCCAATTTTGGCACAAGAAAAGCAACAACACCCTGATCTTTTAAAATGCCCCTACTCTTATAAAAATGATAAATATCATTTTTTGCCTCTTAAAACTAGTAGTAAAAAATTTAAACAATATAGGTTTATCTGATTTTGTTTTTCATTTACTATTTAGCAAGCAACTTGGCTAAGCCCAGATGATTCAGTGGCATTTAAGTCATTGTCGATTAACAGTGTTGTTGCATAAGTGAAAAATGTTGGGAGTTAAAATCAAATCTAAGGAACATTTGGTGCTTGTAGGAAACTCAGTAAGATGTTGGAACTTGCAAAAGGAACCTCTTTGTGACAATATATAAAATATAATGTAGGTACCTGACGAAGAACTTTTCTATGTTTAAGAGCATACTCCAACTGTCCACCAAAACCGTTTACTAGTGCAGATGAAGGGTTTGCTTCACTTGCACTTTCAAAAGATGCTAATGTATCCTGGTACCCATAGTGCAAGAGATATGATCGAACAATCCTGGAAATTTATTTATTTATCAGATATGCATGGCAAAAGCAGCAAAGCGTGACTTTGGCAAGAGAGTATACCCCGTTGTTGGTGCTTGTTTGATGAGTTCTTGGGACTTATGGAACACATAATTTTATTTGTTTCTATTGAAATTTACAAGAAGAAGCAATAATATCATCAATGTAGTGTTTGCATCTTCTTGCTGGTACAGTACAAGAGAGTACAAGGGTGTGACAAATGGAATGGAAATCTAAGCAAAAGAAATTCTGAAAAGCAAAATAGCAGGTCAAATGCATCTATGAACATCTGTTGGAGAAAAAGCAGTGTAAAACCACACTCAACATACCAGTGAGTAAGACCTGATTGTAAAGGTGATTTTTCGGCCAACAATTGGAGCTTCAATCTCTCTTCATAGATATAAGCCTAGCCAGAAATTCAAAAACAAAATTTCTATAGGTCGACATACTATATATGCGTTATACACAAAAACGAATATAAAAGAGAGAATCACCAAATCTGGAAAAATACCTCAAAGTCAAAAACAAAGGGCTCCTTTCCAAAGTTCACTGTCAGCCTGATGCAATCAAATCCAAAAGTGTTAGAAAAATAGGACAATAAAAAATTATCACCTCAACAAAGCAGGATATGATGCAGAATGAGCCGATATGAAATACGATAAGGATACCACGATACAATATTTTCTAGAAACTCAGGGTATAGCTTTCATTAATGTTTGATATATTATATAATATATGATTTAAACATCTAAATATTAGTTTAGAAAGAAAAGAACCAACAAATTTCCATTTTCTGAATGTTGTCATCTATTTCCATTCTGTTACATAATGGACACATGAATGTTTACTCAAAGTAGGAAACATAAGATCCCAAATACGGACGTACTAAAATAGAAATATAGAGAAAAGGAGGTCCACAGGTGTCATTTAAATCATATGAAGTGGGATTTGTGAAAACTGAATAGGGTGAGAAAGGAGTGGGACCCACAGCTGGGATAAAATCAAATAAAAAGAAAAAAGAGAAAGTTCCGGTTTGGAACTTGAAAGACAGAACACGCTACATTAGTCCCACAATGCCCACACAAACTTTATTAGGTGCTACTTCTCTTATATAAGTAAGACCCCGGCACATTTATTTCTATCTCAGCACTGGGATCGCTCATGGGCTGTGTCAAGAGGCCTCTACTGGCCCAGTGCAGAGGTTTACAAGGAGTTCCCTTTTTCAGGCCATATCTGGCCCATGTATCAAGATTCAAGTACGGGTTTCGAGGGCTTAGGAGAAGTATCAGGATATCCTCGAAAAGGTATGATCTTATAATTTTAATATTTCCATAAAATTGATGTAATTATTAGGTAACAAAGAATTCAATGTAAAAAGTTGATCTTACTCTTCATTCTGACTATGGACAGCAATAGTTGGGTAAAGTAAGCCCTTGATCTCCTTCGGAAAAGATCCTACAATATTCCCATTTTTCCTACAAATGGCAAAAACAAATGGTAAGGACAATGCAAAGAGAGAAGATAAAAAAAAAAAAAAAAAACTTGGTCAGATGACTTGGATAGTGTATGGACAAGGCAATCACTGGGAACATTAATTAAAAGAATTCACTGAGCATTACCATTCTATTGACAATGACTTGCCATCTGACCTAACCTAACATAGCCTAGGTACTGTACTCAATCCAACACCATTAAAGATATAACTTCTGTTAGGAAAATTGTCGTGACTGTTTTTTACTTGGAAATCAAAACAAATTTCAGCAGATAATTGTCACGTCTGTCTGAGCAGCATTATTTTTTTCACTAATCTTACTATATACCATATAATTGAAGGAATCATTATCAAAGGGAACTATGGAAGTCCAGCACCTCTTTGAAAAATCATGTAAAGAAAATGAAATGACTTACGTAAAGAAAAATTCTTGAGAGATATAATTGATTCCGGCACCAATTGTGTCCCCAGAAGTGAAAGTAGGGCCAAATGACTCCCCTTTCCCTTGTCCTCTATACAAATAACCATCATCTCCATGGTACCCACAACTATTCACTTCCCAACTGAATGAGAAAAAAATCAAATTGACATAATTGTACATCTTCGAATTAGAGCAGTAGGTAGAACTATGTAACCTATGAAATTTTCACACGTACATTTTGAAACAGCATATTTAACATTATTTATGTTTCATCCATCCTGATTTCATTCAAAGGTATGCAAATAATTTCTCCTTACTGTACCTTTCTTTTTTTCACTTAGTTTTTCTACCTTTCAGAAAGAAACCAAGAAGGGACCTGTAGGATGCGGGATATATACTTATCGAACCTGTGTACAATTTTTTACTTGGCTAAGCATAACTACACACAAATACGTACCCAGGTTGCCTGCACATCTTGAAGCCATCTGCAGTGAAGCCGATAGAGCACTGCCCCTTCAAACCAGCATTCTTCACTGTCATTTCAAAGTAGTAAGCGGTCCTTTTGGTTGGTGCGGGATAGTTGGCTTGTACCACACCTACGTCATGTCCATGATGTTGGCTTGTAACATACCTGATAAATGAAAAAACGGCTTAACCAGGATGCATTACTAGTTCTAAGGAAATAAACTGAGGGAAAAAAAATCAATGCATCTAGATACCAAATTTACTGACAAGATGAAAGATAGTTAGAGCAAATCAAGTAGCACGCATGACTAATACAGGTTGAAACTAATTTATATAACAAAAATAAAGGATCAACAGTACACATAACGAAAAGTAGATAAGTATTTTCTCCCTGGTACATCTGAAATTAATAAATTTAGTACTCACGTATTGAACCAGTATAACTGGAACAGAATTAGTGTATTCAATTCAGCAAAGCTCCTTTGCAATTCCAATTATAGAAGCTCTTCTCATCTCATTGTTTAAAAAAACTAGAAACTAGGCCAAAATTACTAGAAATTGAAACAGAAAAAACTGTGATCTCTAGCAGAAACGGGTAGTACCTGACTGACATCTTGTCAGTAGACACGACATGAAACAAACCGGAACTGTTGAGCGTGTTGAGCTCAGAAGGCTCCGGTTCGGCGTCGAGACCGACGTCGACGGTGGCCCACTCCGCCTCCGACCGCCACCGCGCCGCGAGTCGCGCGAGGTCGATCCGGCTTGGATCCGACGGCGTCGATGATTCCTCGCTCGTAACCATTTTCGATAAGGCGAGAGAATTGGTGCTTTGAGAAGTGAATGGTTTTGAAATTGGAGTGTAATTTGAGATGATTTGAAGTAGAATTGATCTTGATTGGGTTCGAAGAAATGAAATCTGTAGAGTGACTCGGGGCTTGGCTTGGCTGCGTATTGAGTTGGTCTCAATTCTCTATAGACACTATTCTGTAGGGAAATGTGTAAGTAAGTCATTTTGGAAGCATTATGTTCGACATCGACTTGCTACACAATGGGGACTAGAGGATTGTACTACGTGCAGGCTGAGTAACTTGGAGTCCTGTATTTCTTCAAAAAAAAAAAAAAAAAAGGGGAGAGAGAGAAAATCGACCAGTCTAGATTATATTCCCACGCGTACAGTCTACTACGTCCTACGAAATGGCAGAGTCGTTGTAAAACGGACTGTATCGATACATCATTTTCCGTTGTTATAGAGTTTTTTTTTTTTTTTTTTAAATAATCGATTTCATAGTTGTTCGATCTTACAATACTATGTTGCATCGAAACTTAATAATAAAACATGACAACACAAATGAGAAACTTTCATTTTCAACTCGAGAAAATCACACTAATCAAGCAAATACGAGTACAGAAAGTAAAAAAGAAAAGACTACCAAGACTAAGCCCCTGGACATTGATCTCTTGCTTCCTCAACAAAGATCTATTCTAGTCTCTTCATTCAGAGCTGATAAGTACAATCAAACAATCAGTGATTAAAAATAACAAGTGCGCTAATCAGTGGTGGATCCAGGAAATTTGTTTACCCTAGACACCATTATAATATAGCAAAATTTTTAAAAAAAATAAAGTAAATAATAATTTTAACAAAAAAAGTCATTCTAAACATATATAATTAGAATATTACGAAATACATCATCTTTTTCATGATCTTTACTTCTCTATCAATCACCAAAAAATACAAAAAAATCTAATTCTAATTTTCTAACATAGGTAACAGTTCTTTGCGTTACTTCATAGCTTGAAATCGTTGCATAATTGCTTCCCTTGGGACCTTTTTGAATACATTTCTTTCTATGTAGGTAACTAAATTATCATTCAAAAAATCACCTCCTATTCAACTTCTCAAACGAGTTTTAATAAGTTTCATGGCCGAAAATGTTCTTTCAACACTCACCGTTACAACCGGCAAAAGTAAGGCCAACTTGATCAATTTATACACCAAAAAATAAACAATATGTTTTCTTTTTTCGACAAACTTTTGAGAAAGATCACTCATCCCATCCAATTGATAAAAATCTTGATCAATGCACAAATCTCGTATGTAACAATCAAGTTGTGTCTCCAAGAATGGAAGCTCACCCGATGAGAAATCCTTTGGATAAAAACGAGCTAACTCAATCAACTTTTTCTTATCAAATTCACAAAAGTTACTACAAGGATGTAAACATGACATACATCGAAGTAACTCAGTGTTTGCTTCTGAAAATCGATCATTAAGCTCTCCAAGTATCAAGTCAATCACAGAATAACACGATAGTAATGTTGATTTGTCATTCCATCCAATCCATGTTCGGATCGTTTAGTAACTTTTTTGTCTGCCATATTCAACACAACAATTTTGTGCTTTAAACAAAAAGAGTGAACTTCATCCAACAAGGAGTTCCAACCATTATCTCGCATGCTTTGCAAACGACTTTTAGTTACTCCAAGCAATTTAATGGCATTTATGATCTCTTGCTCACTTTTTTGCAATTGTTGTGATAGTTCATGAGTTATGCTCAATACATTCTTCGTGAAGATACAACTAAAAGCAAATTCAAAAGTGGAAAGAGAATCTAGCAATTTTGAAGCTTTACCTACTTGGCATAAGTCATCTGCATTCTCCATGATATCATCAAGTACAGCCATAACAGATCCAAAGAGAATGATTATGTTAGTTAGAGACTTGTAATGTGAACTTCACCTTGTGTCACCTGATAGTGCAAGACCAATCTCTTGATTTAAACTTGTCCCAGTTGAAAGATCGTAATTTCCAAGAGCCTTTTGTACCTTAGCAGCACGGTCGTCGCTTAACTGGTCACGCCTTTTACATAAAGCACCAACAATATTTTGAGCACTAAAAATGTCTTCGAAAAGAGTAGCTATGCACTTATGCTTTTTTGCAACCGCCACTAAAGCTAGTTGAAGTTGATGTGCAAAGCAATGAACATAATATGCCGTGCTATTTTCATTCAAAATCAAAGCCTTCAACCCATTAAACTCGCCTCGCATATTACTAGCCCCATCATAACCTTGCCCGAGAAGGCGAGAAAAACTCAACTTGTGCTTACAAAAGAGTTCCTCAAGTGAATCCTTAAGTGAGAAGAGATTGATGTTGTCTCCTTGACATGCACGACTGCTAGGAACCTCTCGACAGTGCTTTCTTTCTCACCAACATATCTCAAAAGAACAGCCATTTGTTGCTTACAAGAAATATCACGAGACTCGTCGACCAATACAGAGAATAATCCATCTCCTAGTTCTTTCATGATTTTGTTGGTAGTCTCAATTGAAGCCGCTTTAATAATATCCTTTCTGGATTGGAGGTGCTATTAATTTACAATTCCCAGGAGCATTTTGCAACACAACACCATCAATTAGTGCATTATGCTCGGCTAAAAAGCTAAGCAACTCCATAAAATTACCTCGATTTTCTGAATTCTTTGATTCATCATGTCCACGAAAAGCCATACCTTGCTTCAAGAGATATCGAATACAATCAACTGTAGCAGTCAATCTAAGTCGATATGCATTTTGAGAACGCTTGCTTTGTCCTTCTAAAATGGTTTGGATGTGTTGTTTTTGCTTCATGAGGTCTTGGCATTTTCTTACAGCAAGATTGTGAGTACTCTTCACTCCACCAACATGCTCATCAAGGCTTTTCTTACTATTCCAATTTCTGAACCCGGTGCTTGCAAAAGCATCTCTGCCTCTCCCTCGATTTTTCGACTTGAAAAGGTAACAACATAAACAATGTGCGGCATCTTTTTCTATGCTATACTCCAACCAATAAGGATATTGAGTGTACCATTCCTTGTTGAATGTTCTTTGTTTGTCACCGAAGAGTGTTTGTGGAAAATCTTGTAAGATGGGTTGTCTTGGACCGGCTTGTAGATGTTGTCTTCTCACAAAGTCTTGATCATTTGGATCATTGTAGCTAATTGGTGGTTGAAGGCCCGGATCAGGAGGGACTTCAAAGTTTGAATTAGGATCCAAACGTGTTTGCTTTCGATTTGGTTCTTGCTTTTGAGTTCAAATTGATGATGAAGTTGCTTTTTGGAAAAACCTCTTCATATCTAAAATAATAAATTTAAGCTAAATTACTCGATAGAATAACCTTCAACTCAACTTTAATAACCTTCAATTAAACAATAATAACACAAATGAGGAGTATTTAGCCTATAATACATGACAGATTAAAATTGAATAAAAAAAATTACCAAAAAGAGGCGCATGGTTTACAAAAACAAGGATAGAGGAGTAATATTTAATTTACAGTTTGAAAAGAGCAGTAAATGGTATTATGGTACACGAATAGTTTGCAAGGATTAAAAATATTTCTATACTCCATGTTGAATTTTTTATAATAAAAATGGATTAAAAGAGAAAGAGGCGCACTTTGTATCATGTGAACTTCTGAAGAGGGCAGCGACGGGCACGTGCAGCAGTAAAGGGTGGATCAGCGATTTTCAGAGATGGAGTGCACAAGAGACCATTTTCTATGGAGTCACGGAGAAATGTGGTGGTCACGAATCAGCGACATAATAGAAAAACCTAATAATAATGAATTTCTGCCAATTGAAGCCTTTCGGATGTAGAGGCAAAGAATTAAGGATTATGGATCTATTTGCAGTCCGAACCAAGAGCAGAGGGAAGAAAATGTGTATCAGGCACAGACGCACAGTCGCACTAAGTATTGTAATACCCCAGGCACAAATTTTATTTTAGCCCGGGCACAAACCAAAAACTTCATATACTAGGCTGAAAATTTTTTTATTTCAGCCCAAGCACTTGCCAAGGCACTCCACTACGTAAATCCGCCCCAGGTGCTAATTATCTTTTCTAAAAATATAGAAGCGCTCCTTCATCTTTTACGCTCCAACGCCCCATCTCTGCTTCCCCTCCCCTCTCCCACTCTCACGCACACCTTACTCCTTCCTCTCAGACGCGCCTTCTCTTTTTTTCACACCTCCCTCCATCTCATCCTCTTCCCTCCTATTCCCTCCTCTTCCCTCATACCTCTTTTGTTTAAAATCTCTTCCTATTTACATGTCTCTTTTTCCTCCGTCTCACGTTTCACATTTTTTTTCACAATATACTCCCTTAAATACAAATAAATACTCTCTTATCAGGGACGAAGCTAGAAAATTCGAGGTGGGCCAAGATGAAAATTTGAGTTTTTGAGGGGGTCATTCTACATAATTGTGGAGATTTCCACTAAATTTACCTTATAAATACTAATACAATTCAAAAATTAGGAGAGGCCATGCCCACCAGGGCTCCCACCTTGGCTCCGCCCATGTCTCTTATTCTATATAACTATGTAATCTTGATACTCCCTTGTGAAGATATAAATATTCCCTAATATAAATAAAATACTCCTTTATGATATATAACTACATAATCTTATAGCATACTCCCTTGTGAAAAATAAATACTTCCATCGATATAAATAAATACACCCTCACGATATATAACATCATATTATATAATAAGATTATTCTTTAGAGAGCATAAATTTTAGATACTCTCATATGTTATTAGCTACTCCCTTAATTATATTAGATACTTTATTATATTTGTTAGTCACTCCCTTTAAGTAAAATATGTATTTAAACTCACCAGGTACTCCTTTAGAATCATTAGTTACTCTCTTATAAAAAATTGCATACTCCCTTAATAAATATTACATACTCTCTAATGTATATTATGTACTCCAGAAAACAGTAAGGAACGAGATGTAGGAGTTAAGTGCGATGAAAAGAACACAAAGAGGACAACAGAGAAAAAAGAAGATATCTATGGCGAAGAGGGAAGATAGTGAAATGAGATCTATGGTGAAGAAGAAGTGTAGGAAGAGATAGAGAAAGGGGAACGAGAGGAGGGATTGAGGAGACGAAGGGGGAGAGGAGGCGTCGTGAGGAGATAGAGGGAGGAGGGAAAGCATGATGGGGAGAGATAAGGCGCAAGGAGATGTGTGTGAGAGGATGAGGGTAGAGGAAGTCACGCGTGAAAGGGAAGCGGGAGAGCACGCCTCTCTGACAGAGGGAGGAGGGAAAGGAGGGGCACTTAGTCTTGATTGCGTGATTGCGCGTAGTCTTGATTGTAGTAAGTAATTATCCTCTTTATTTCTCAACCAGTCTTCCCTAGGGGCGGAACCAGTGGGGACGGACATAGGCCTGGCCTATCCCGTAGGTATAAAAAAATTTGGTGTAAACTAATTATATTTAAGCAATGGCCTACTCCATGTTCAGAGCCCAACTTCAGCCCATTAATCTCTTTCTTCTATGGATCCAACTGTGGTTGGGAAAGACTCTCGACAAGTTTGACAATATATATATTTTTTGAGTCATCGTAAAAGCGTGATGCTACACTAGATAGATGCGTAAGGTTTAACGTCGTGCATGCTTTTGCTAATAGTAAGCATGAATATATTGCGAGTGATGGCATGGTTACGCTTATTAGAACTACAATATGATTTAGTCTAAATATTGAGTTTGTAGTGGTTTTTACAATTAGCACTAATTAATATTAACCGGTAATCATGATAGATAGATAGATCAAAAGCAAGTAGTAGTTTAAGCTTTTCTAGAAATAAAAAAAAACAAAAATCAATGATCTGAATCCAACCATATTACCAACAAGTGTTGGTGCACTTAAAACAAAATTAAATTCTATTGAAAATGTAAAGTACTACTACTGCTGTTAATGTGCTCAGAAATTAAACCAATTGAAAAAAGTAAAGTTTTACAATTTAGTCAGCGACTAAAAAAAAGGGAAAAAAGTTACAGTGAGAAGTAAATCAAAAGTGGATTGGAATTACAACAATTTTGGAAAAAAAAAGAGAAAGAAAATAAAGATTACAAGGATATTATCAGAAGGAGTCGATTGCAGTACTATATTGTGTTGAGGCTGTTCCACTCGAGAATTGTCTGGTCCACCAAGAAATATATGTCATTGAATTACTAGCTGAAGATTCACACACATCTTTCACCCCATAACACAAAAGGTGAGGATTGCTGGAAGTTCCTTCGTTTTTTTGGAGATAGGCTGAAAATTGTCTTGCATCAACAAAGTTATTTCTATAGAGAGGAGTTAAAGTCATTCATGCTTTGCTTGTGTAGAGAAGCAACATTTCATTAAAGAGGTGTTGCACTGAATCCTCCTTGTTTCTGCATAGATGACAGATTATTGGCAAGTTCTAGCCTCTTTATTTGGGTATGTTTGGTTGGAGGTGAAGTTAGTGAAGTTAGAGGTCGAAGTTAGGGCTTTTGAAGTTAGTGATTGAAGTTAGGGAAGTTAGAGATTGTGAAAAGTTAGTGCTAACTTGAGGTTAGAAAATGTTGTTTGGTGCGATATGTTAGGGTTAGAGATAGAACAAAATAATAAAATATTTAGTTTGTATATTTTTTACTTTTATAACTAATTATATCTATATAATAAATATTAATTAATTATTATATTATTATTCTATTTATTTTACCATAAATATTATGATTACTGGATTATATATTAATTATTATACTATTATATTTATTATTATAATTTTTATCAGAATCAATATTAAAATTATTTCTAAATAATAATAATAATTATAGGCAAATTCTGCCATGGACTGAATTTTAAATCGGGCTTTAAATCTGGATTGTTCATTTAAAGTTATGAAGGAATTTGGTTGATCATGATTCAAGCCCGATTTAAAATTTCAGTCCACCGTAGAATTACCCATAATTATAATAATAATAATAATAATAATAATAATATTAATAATAATAATAATAATAATATTATTATTATTATTATTATTATTATTATTATTATTGTTATTATTAATAATAGTTATTAATATTTATTATTATTATTTTTATTATCATAATTATATTACTATTTATTTTTAATAATTCATTATTGTAATTATAATTAAAATTAATGTAATGTTACAAAATAATAATATTTTTTTGTTATTTCAATATTATAATTATAATTTATATTATGATAGATGATAATAATAAGAGGAAGGTTCCGCTACCAACATTTTTGTTGCCCCAAATGCCAACATTTTGCTATTTAGTTATTTTTTCAAATTTTAAAATTCAAACGTTAAATGCAAACTGTTGATCTTATTTAGTTTAACGAGCGATGCGTTTTCATATAAGTTTTGCAAATTTTGGAGTTTATTTGATACTCGATCAAAGGCTAAAACATGAACGTATTAAAATGAATCTATCATAGTTAACGAGGTTCGTTTGTTTTACTATCACTTGATCGAGCATCAAATATACTCCAAAATTTACAAAACTTATTTGAAAACGCATCGCTCGTTAAACTAAATAAGATCAACGGTTTGCATTTAACGTTTGAATTTTAAAATTTGAAAAATTAACTAAATAGCAAAATGTTGGCATTTGGGGACAACTAAAATGTTGATAGCGGAACCTTTCTCTAATAATAACTATAATTATATTAATTTTTTAAGTTGATCATGAGAATAAACTTCTCTAACTCAACATTTTGTCAAGCTAGAGAAATAGAGTGAAGTTTGTACTAACTTCACTAACTTTGGGTGTGTTTGGTTGGTGAGAGTTTGAAAGTTAGAGCTCTAACCTCAAGTTTGTTAACTTTTCATGCAACCAAACATACCCGATAGACAGTAGAAGTTTTTAATCAAAATATGACCAGAGTACATCAAACGAAATATAAAATATATTTAAATGATTACCTGCTCTGCTGATGTGGCAGTCGTATCATTGTAGAATACGACGACGTCAAGAAAGTATATGGGCCCATTATTTTCAGAAGCAAGATCAATTATCTTCTGTACGTCACTACTTGTGAAGTTGAATGTAGAACCAATTAAAGAAGCTTGTGCCACGCCGAGAAGAATTTCTCCTTCCAAGAAATCAACGATGCCAGATAAATTGTTACCTCTCTCAATTTCTGTGAATCACTGGTGACTAGCTTTATGTCTGTGTAAAAAAGTCGGCGCCAACGCACCCTCTTTTGAGCAGGCTTCAGTGCAATTCGAGCCCGAGTTATTACCCCGAATTGTCCCAAACCTCCCAGAACAGCATAGAATAAATCAGAGTTGGACTCTCTCGAGCATGTCACTATTTTCCCAGTTCCTACATATTTTAATCAGCAAAATATATTCATGAGTAATGCTAGAATCAAACATACAGGACGTCAAACACGATCAAAATGTCAACTGTTGAAATTTCAAACGGTCAATCCGAATCGTTCAATATGATCTCCATATTAAAATATTCTTGAAAATCAAATTTTATATTTTTTCGAAATTTCAAAATTGGATGGTTCATAACTTTTTAGATTAAGCATATTCAAATATTCCAAAAAAAAAATAGAAAAAAATTGAAAAAATATAAAATTTTGTATCAGTAGAGATTTTATTATGGAAAACAATTCTAATCTCAAAAGAAATTTTTATTGTGTTGAACGAGAGTACGTGTCCTATATGTTGGATGCTAGCCACTTTCTTTTTCTGTAACTCCTGTATACAGTCGGTTATAAAAATAAAGTTATAATCATTTTTGTTTCTTTATTTATTTCATTTTTCATAAAATAGTATATATACCTGTTGAGAATAATGATAATTAGGGACTAGATTTGCCTCAAAATATTCATCATTGGATTTTTTTTTACAATAAAACCCTCCAACCTTTTTATTCTTTAGAATTCTAAATTCCGAAACTAGGCGTTTCATATTTTTTCAGCGCAATTTAATTTTTTCAATGTAGATACTTAGTTAAGTCTAGAAACTAGTTTAGATATGACAAGAAGTAAAATGTATGTTCTAGAGTTTTCTTTGTAACCGACCATAACTAGTATAAATAGTTGTCATGTGTATTGTTCATAGGTGCACCAATGAGAATAAGTAAAAACTCCCACATCTCGTCGCGAGCTTTCCGAAAAGTGGTCATATGCCCCAAACGGACATTCCTATCAAAACTTATCCATGTTTGAAGTATTCATGCTCAAAAACATCCATTTTTTTAAGTGTTTTCTTTCATCTCTCTTATATGTATATATAATATGTTGAGCTACTCGTTGTGAATCATTGTAAGCAGCCTAAGTTGAAGGGACACAATTGAGATTCCGAAACTTAATATTTTACCCAATTTTATTACTATACTTTACTTTTATTATACTTTACCATATAACACTACTTTATTACTTTTATTTTACTATTTTTACTATAATATTTTTAGAAAATTTGAAAATAATAACATAAATTATTTATTAAAACAACTATTATTAAATTTTCAAAAGTTAGGTGAAATTTAAAAAAGTAGCTGAAAAGTTAGGTGAAATTTAAAAAAGTTAAATTGGAAAAATTAAATTGCGCTGAAAAAATATGAAACGCCTAGTTTCGAAATTTAGAATTCCGAAACTAATTAAAAAAAACTTAAAAATATTTTTTCTCTCAAAAAAGTCGGCAGTTCTAGTTTCGGAATCTCCATTTCCGAAATAGCTAGTTTCGGAATTCCAGATTCCGAAACTAGCTAGTTTCGAAAATTCTAAGCAGAATTAGTTTCGGAATCCCAGATTCCGAAACTGCGCAGTCAGTTTTAAAATTTTGATTAAAAATAGATTATTTTATAATTTCTTAATTAATTAAAGTTATTTATAATTTTTTCGGGCAGTATCACAAATTCGGCCCAACAACAGAATTCATCACCCGTTTTTCATTTCTCTCCTCGACAGTCCTTTAAAAGGACTGTGTCGTGCTGTGAAACGACTTCATCCGTGCGATGTGGATCCAAGGGCGCGTGAGAGTTCAAAGGAAAATTACGCTCTCTCTAGCCTGAAGGAGAATCAGTTGAAGGAGAATCGTTGAAGGAAAATCAGTGAGGCCAGAGAGTAGGTCGAGCGACAGACGAGTATCGCTCTCTTAGCACTCCAATCTGCACCTCTCCAAGTATCTCCCCCTCGTCTCGAAACCCTAGACAGGTGAGCTCTTTCCGTTTTTCCGTCGGCCGATTGAGCCCATAAAATGTGCAAAGGGTGCGAGTCCGTGCGAAGACAACCCTAGCCGCTTCGCCTCTCTCTCACTTTCTCTTTTCTCTCTCGTCTCTCTCTCTTTCTCTCTCAGGAGAAAACCACAGCCCCTACGCCTCCTCACCGCTCAACTTCGCCTCCTCTCTGCTCAACCTCCGCGCAACCATTCCCCTCTCCGCTCTCTCTCACACACAGCCACTTAAACTCGAATCCACTTCCTCCTCTCAACCTCGACCAGCTCGCACCACCAAACCGCAACCCCTCTCCGCCTCAACCTCTCAACCTCCGCCTAGGCCACCCGTTCCCCTTCCTCTTCTCCACCGCCACCCTATCTCTCCTCTTCCAAGACCCCACCTTTTGCTCTTTTTTCTCTTCTCTTTTCATAAGAGAAGTTCGATCGCTTGCTTCGATTAGAGATGCTCTATTCGCCTAGGCCACCCGTTCTGGGGGGCACATGATGCGTCGAACTGTACAACCGCTCTGAGTGGCTGGAGACCAAGGTTCTCGAGGAGTGCAAGCACAAGGCTGTTCAAGACCAGCATCAGTTTCCTGATTGGTATGCGACATAGACCTGCTTGATTGAGAAGTTTATTTTCTTTTTTTTTGATTGAATTGGTTATTTGGTTTTATCTTTGAGTTGCTTTTTTAATTGACAATTAGTTAATTAGTGGCGGGATTGCTTTTGGCATCCTTTGTTTTCTCTTGTAAGAATTTTGTGCCCATGTAGGGGCCTTTTTTTGGATGATTATGTCGTTAGACAATTAGTTTTTTTTTTCGATTTCAATGATTTTGATTTCAATTACAATTTGCTGGCATGATTGATTCTGACATTAGACAATCAGTTTTCTCCAATTAGTTTTCTTCCTTCTCTCTTCATTAAGTGATTTTAGGTGTTTGATCATGTTTTGATTGTTTTTCTGTTGCTTACTTGAGATTTTGTTTGTTGTATATAAGGGAGTAGTGTTGGCAGAGGCAAAACTTAAAAAAGACTTGATTTTTGCGATTTTTGACTCATTTTGGATTGTAATAAATGGGTTGTTACTTGGTGAGCATAGATTTTCTTAGGAGAGTGTACTGGTTCCAGTACCTCTTGGTACCAGTAGTTCTAAACTGAAGTGTAATAAATGGATACCAGTATCTCTTGGTACCAGTAGGCAGTAACTCTTGCTACTTTGTTGTAATAAATGGGTTGCGATTTTTAAAAATCTAGCACCTCACTTTTTAAACGGAACACATCGTGCAATATGTACCAGTAACAATTTTTGTAACGTTACTAACGTTATTCCGTTCAATATATACGGAACATAAACATTAGCGATTTTATTTACGCAATTAATACGGAACATTAAGCGGAAATGAATTGTGTGCCGTGTTAAATGACGGAATGTAAACGAAAGAGGGTATTTTCGTTCCATTTAGCACGTTTGACAGCACTAAACGTGAGGTACCTCAATACCTTTACTGACTGCAGTTTTAAGCAATGTCCAAGTTGATACCTCAATACCCTTACTGACTGCATTAGCTTGCAAGAAGTTCAATGTTGAACCATGTGGTACAGTGTAATTTCTCAAGAAGTTCAATATTGAACCAAATTAAATGCGAAACATTCTAATTGTTATGACATCATCAGATCTAGCATACATGCTGGTTTGAACCAAGTTGGTACCATTTCCTTCAATTCAATTAAACTCCTACGATCTCTGACACTCCTCTCGCCTGTACAGAGTCCATAGCTCAGTCAGAACGAGCTTTCAATCTGTCGGAGCAACACCAATCGATCATGGCCAGTGAGAAGTCTTGGTCGAGAAATCCAATGGGTTTGCAACTTCATCGAATACTGTCGGTTTTCTTCTCGCTTTCTATTGTGCTTCCACTTTCTTCTCCTTCTCCAACAATGCACAACAACAACTGGGCTGTGCTCGTTTGTACTTCCCGTTTCTGGTAAACACCTACTTATTCTTTTTGTTATGTGCAGTTTAGTTAGATTTTAAAATGCAGATAAGATTTATTTGGACATTAAATGGAGAATTGGGTTGCATCTAGTGAATGTTAAGAGCTGATCACTTCTGCTCAGAGTTGCAGAATTATATATTTTTTTTCAGAAGCTATTATTTTTGTGAATTAGATTTAATAGAAGAAATGATCTAATATTCTATAATTTCTTTGCCAGGTTCAATTACCGGCATATGGCCAATACTTTATCTCTGTATAGGTAATGTGAATTCTCGGCATGAAATTTATGATTCGCAGTCTGTTTAAAACTAAGTTCCATATAAAATCCTGAAATAATTTTAACTTCAGAATTAATCTTATATTGCAGAACAGTGAAGCGATTGGGAATTCCTGATGAAAGAATAATTCTCATGTTGGCTGATGACATGGCTTGTAATGCGAGGAATAATTACCCAGCACAAGTGTTCAATAATGAGAACCACCAACTTAATCTCTATGGGGATAATGTAGAGGTAATTTTGATTTCTTCAGTGTTTCTTGACTTCTTTAAACATCTAACCTTCAGTATTGTCATGATGTTTTTCGAAAAATTTTGTTACTGATGGCATGCTAGATACTGATTATTGCTAGGATGGATAAAATGGTGAAGTTTGCATTGCAATGTACCAAATTGTACTGGATTCAGCAAATGTATAGATATAAGCCAAGTAACAAATAGATGACTTTAGTATTTCCTTTGTACACTATTAGAGACAAGATTCTGCAGTTGCAATACTAGTGACAATTTCACACACAGCTGCTCTTCGGCTGGTTATACCTGCTAATACTGCCTTGGAAATAATGGGCGTCAGACTTGCTTCATTCCTCCTGTGCCTTTGTTCTAGTCCAATTTTGGTGCAATTAAGTGCAGCTTGTCTGATGTCATTTAATACTAGCCTAAATTAGTTACTATCTAGGCCTGTTGTACCAGTACTCCAAACCACTTGCTTTGTGCAATAGGTGGATTATCGGGGTTATCAAGTGACTGTAGAGAACTTTCTGCGGGTATTAACTGGGAGACATGAAGCATCTGTGCCTCGGTCAAAACGTCTGTTGAGTGATGAAGGGAGCCACATACTTCTGTACATGACTGGCCATGGGGGAAATGAATTTCTCAAATTTCAAGACACTGAAGAATTACAGAGCCATGATTTGGCTGATGCAGTGAAGCAGATGAAAGAGAAAAACCGGTCAGAAATTTACCATCTGTTTTAATAACTACTATTACTTTTACGATTGCTAGTTTTTGCATAAGAATAGCCCTTGTCTACAAGAAATTTCATGAATCATGATATTTTTCAAAAAGCGAACCATTTCATTAGAGGAAGGGATGTCTGATGGAATTATGCTTGTATGTCTAGATTTGTTTTTAGGTAAACCAGATTGTCCTTTCTCTTAGAATAACAGAAAATCATTGTATAATATTTTTCTCTTCTCACTAAGTGTTTGAGATTACATATCAAAAATTTAGTACACAGAATAATGTACTAGGAAAAGACTAAAAAGCAATTTCAAGAGAGTTATTGTTTCGCCACATCAAGGGAAATAGAGTCATTTGACACTTTTTATTGTCCAGTTCACGTGTTAGCATGGTGAAATACCTCAGGAGGTCTGTAAATCTTATCACAAGTTGATGTTGAGCTTTTATTTCTCCCCTCATATCACTGAACTTCCATTTTGTCTCATGAAGTACGTTTTCATCTTCATCAGTCAAATAAGATAACAAGTGTTAGTTTTTTCCGCAATACTCTCCAGTGGTTCCCCTGTCACTTCTCTATTACCCCGCATTCTCTTTTTCCTTTTTCTTGTTGTTGACCTTTATGATTGAAGGGACACAGAGTGACTTTGGCTGGGGCACAATTGGAAGTTCACTATTGAAAGGGACAAATTGAAACTTAGTGCTTAGAGAGGTATTTTTCTGCAAGTACAACAATTAGGCCCTGATCAAAATGATTTTTATGCAGGATTTCATTTCATTTGAATTGATTTCGTTAGATCTAATTACATGGGAATTCCAACCAAATGACACCAAATCTGCTCATTTTTTATCACAAATTTTCTAATGAATTGAAATCCCATGTTAAAAAAAGGGATTTTGATCAGGGCCTTAGTGTTTTCTTCTGCAAGTATAATAAAAGAGTTCTCTTTCTTCTTATTTTTTGTCAAATTTCCTTTCCACAAGTCTGAATTGCCCGAGCATTTTTCATGTCCCACAATATGCACGAGCTTCTATTTTTTTTTTTTTTTCTCAAGAAGAGTTTTCTGATGATGAAAGCATGGATTATATTAGGGCTGATTTGTCAAGTATAATGATCCATATCATATTCTAAAATGTCTTTCGGTCTTTATTTATTGGTTTTGTTTCTCCAAAAATATGACTCGGTGTAAGTTATTTGAACCCTTACCTCATGTATACACTTAGAAAGTCAAAGGTCTATTTAAACAATTACAAATGTGGAGGGATTGTTGAACTATTCAAGAGTAGAGGAGCTAATTGAACAGAATTGTGAAATACAGGGTTTATTTTTGGGTGTCCTGCTATATTGTTTGGACTGATTTAGGTTAAATGTTTAATCTTCCTGTAGATTTAAGGAACTTCTGATAATGGTGGATACTTGTCAAGCTGCCACCCTTTTCTCTCAGGTACTCTTGTTCTCTCTTCGCACTGTAACTGTATATATTGCATGAAAGATACGAAATAGTTACAGCAGGTTTTGTACTAGCCTTATGTCATAATTAGTATCAAGACACTTTCCACAGTACCAGTACCCACATGACAGTTCTGGCTATTTAGGTTCAATGAAGCCATCCATCAAACAGTTATTTAAAAATAAGCACTTGGATTTTTATTTGTTTATTTGACGAAAGTTCCTTTGGTACTTAGCTTCAATCTCCAGGGGTTGTGGCAATTGGAAGTAGCATGAAAGGAGAAAATTCTTACTCACACCACCTGGACCCAGATGTAAGGGCCTATTCTCTATGTTGTAGTACTCTTATTCTTTTTATACCTTTTTTCACTTCTAAGATTTGTTTTTTATTGTAGGTTGGTGTATCAGTTGTGGATAGATTTACATTTTACACCCTTGCATTTTTCGAGAGACTTGATATGTACAGCAACGCTTCCTTAAACAGGTACTGTTAAAATTATCCTGTACAGACTAGTTATGGGTTGAGTCATTTTCTATGGTATATATTTTATGTGCTTAATCAGCAAGCTCTTTGATATCCATATTTCCATTTTAGATTGTACACGTCTGTGTACTGTCTATTCCAATTAGGATGAAAAATGGTAATTGGATTTTTATTTTATATTTGCAGTCTTTTTACATCTTATGATCCGACTTTGCTCATGTCAACTGCGTATTACCGCATGGACCTTTATGAAAGGCCATTAAACACGGTATATTTCTTGAATTACCTCCAAATTAACTATTGTTCAATTAAGCTGTTAAGCCCAAGTTTAGTGGCACCTAAGTTTGATCCAATAACTCCTAGTTGTCCTGTTGGGAATTAACATACCAAGAAATGGAAATATAAGAACATGAAACAGTGCAACCAGGGCCAATTGATTGAAAAAATGATTCCATGTTAGTTTGTACAATTATTCATGCTGACTGGTATGAGACTCGCTAATATGATCCTTGTATAATCCACACTGGTCCAGTTACCCTTGTCAATATTCCATGGTATAATTGCTTGAATTTATTGCTAGGTTCCTGTTACAAACTTTTTTGGATCAGTCATGAAGACCATCCCTACTGACTCAGCATATCCCGGATTCTTAGTTGCACGTGCAAGTGAATATACAACAACTTCTGCAGAAACGGAAACTGCCAGAGCTGTCTTAGAGGATGAAGCTGATCATAGTAAAACACACACCCAGAGTGAAAAAGTAAGATTATTTACAGTTTAACATTTTAGTAATTCATGCATTCACTTGTTGTAAGTATGTTGTAGTTTAGTAATTCATGCATTATTTTTTCATAAAAGGACAATTGTTGTATGATAGTGGTATGTCTTACTACCAGAGATAACTGTTTTAGCTCATTTATTTTCCGTCTTGTCTTGAATGGTATGTAAATTCCACAATTGAGGTAAATTGGGGGAATTTACAGTGTTGTTGAATTACAAATCTGAGGTTGATCAAGTGGATGTCACATTAAATTAAGGGTAATTTGCACAATTAACCTGTGATTATATTTATTGTTCAGACTCATCATAACTCATAAGTATTATTCCTTGCAACATTGCCCAATCTGGCTATGTATATATGTAGGGTTTACAGCATATCTTGGATGAGTGGTTGAAGCTTTTAGAAGGAAAATTTGGAGAAAAGGATCCTGACATGCTTGTAGCTTATGGGTTGGGTTCAATGGTTCTTCTTGCCATTTCTACATGGTTGTCAAGTTAGGTACTGCGAAAATTATATACATTCTTGCATGTTTTTCCCTTCCACCTTTCCCCCATAACTTTTTGTTATTTAATTTTTGTTTTGTGAACTACTAATATGTTACATTACTTGTTTTAGAGGCTTTTAAATATCTGTATGGTGTGTGTATAGGTTGAAGCAATGCTTTTTCAATCTTTATTATCCTTCATTTAAACAAGAAATAAGTAATGTGGATTATTAGAAACACAATATTAGTCTTTCTCCTTGTGGATGTGGATCATTTAAACAAGTCAGTCCCTTGGTAGCTAACATGTTACCTCATCTCTTTTGCCAAGTTCTGGATTAACACAGCAAACATCTTTTTCAGCCCACCCCAACACACTAAAAGGGCTTCAACTTAGCCTCAACAGACTAAAAGGGCCCAGGCCAGCCCAACCTGTGTTGTTTCATTAATATACTATTGCAGTAAAGGTCTGGTATAAAAATAAAACAAGTTTGATTACCCAAATTGCAAGGCATCTGGAACTATTTAGTTCAAATCCCATGGTCTAGGTTGGGTTGGGTCAGGGCGCAATTGATCATTACTGAGCCAGATCAGGCTAAAATCAATCCTAGCCTGGTTGTCAGGCTGGCTTGAAGTTGTGAGAACCTGATTTCGGCCCTGTTTTTAGAAAAACTTGATGTCAATTATTACTAGTTAGGCTGGTTGACTAAGTTAGACTGGTATTTCCGGACTATATTGCAATATATTACTAGTTACCTTAACTAAGCACGTAACATGTCTATAAACAACAAGTCTATAAACAAGTCTATATACACAGAAGACCCAGTAGATTACAAGTCTATAAACAACAAGGATGTCATGATGTGCACTCTGATTAAAGACCAAAATTTAAAAAAGATAGCCTACAATACATGGCTGGACTGTACTAAATGGGTTGGCTTTGGGGCTTACATCAGATGTGAAGTTCTATCTCCTTGTTCATTAATGGAACTATTATTAATGGACTAGAATGATTTAGGTATTGTTAACTAACTTAAATCAAACAAAGTGTTAGCAGACTTCTATCATGTTTGGTTGGATGCGTGTGTCAGGAATATTGCGAAATTGTATCTAAAACATCCATTAAATTTTGAGGTGTATGATGTAATTAGTCCTAGATGGTACAAAGATGTACCAGCCATGTGGGTAAGTCACTAGCAGCGTGATTCCCTTGTGTTATCTCCACACAAATATGATAAATAAATATGTTTTTTTGTGTTTCATGAAATAGCCATTGTCATCTCATGCTCCAGAAAGTGAAACAACAGTAAAAATGCAATAGAAACGTATTTATTCTGCTAGAAGATAACATCTCAAACAAAGTTCACTTATTATTATTACCATTATTATTATTATTATTATTATTATTATTATTATTATTATTTGGCAAATTAAGAACAAAATTGTGAATATGACTTGTTAATGTAAGTTACTGTGAATATGAATATATCAGAAAGTGTAAAACACAAATCAACATCGTGTAGCCTTCAAGAGAAATCCAACAAGTAAGAGGCCGGGTGTGCTTGATCTAGTTCACGCCGATTTATGTTCTATGGGAGATAGAACTCTTGGCGGTGCTCTTTACTTTGTTACTTTTGTGGATGATCATTCAAGAAAGTTGTGGGCATACACTCTAAAGACGAAGGATCAAGTCTTTGAGGTGTTCAAGCAATGGGTTGTGGAGGTTGAAAGAGAGACCGGTCGGAAGTTGAAATGCATCCGATCGGATAATGGAGGAGAATACTGTGGTCCTTTTGAGACATTTTGCAAGACCAATGGTATTAAACTTGAAAAGACCGTGCCCAAAACTCCACAACAAAATGGTGTGGCCGAAAGGATGAATCGCACCATTTGTGAGAGAATTCGTTGTATGCTCTCTCATTCTAAGCTCTCCAAAGGATTTTGGGGTGAGGCTTTGAACACCGCGGTTTACTTGATCAACCGCTCTCCTTCACATGCATTGGATGGTGACATACCCGAGAGGGTTTGGAAAGGTAAAGATGTCTCTTATGACCATCTAAGAGTATTTGGTTGTAGGGCTTTTGTGCATATACCCAAGGATGAAAGGTCAAAGCTTGATAGCAAGACTAAAGAGTGTGTTTTCTTGGGGTATGGAAATGGTGAGTTTGGATATAGGTTATGGGATCCGATTGAAAAGAAGTTAGTGAGGAGTCGAGATGTGGTGTTCTTTGAACAAGAAACCATTGAAAATGTGTGCAACCTCGACAAGGCCAAAACCTCTTCAAGTAGTCATGTTGACCTAACTCCTATTTCAAACAACAACCTAAGAACCGAAATCAATCACCCAATCTCTAGCCAATCAACCGAAACAAGTGATCCACAAATTCAAGAGAATGATTCTCAAACCGAAACCTCTTCAAGTGATAGTTCTCAAGTGCAAGAACTAAGGAGGTCAAGTCGTGAAAGACGGGCTAATACAAGATACTCTTCAAATGAGTTTGTTTTACTTGTAGATGGTGGTGAGCCCGAATGTTATGAAGAAGCCATGTTGTCGGAGCACAAAGATAAGTGGTTGGAAGCCATGCAAGATGAGATGAAATCGTTGCATGAGAACAACACTTTTGATTTAGTGAAGTTGCCGAAAGGCAAGAAAGTGCTCAAGAACAAATGGGTGTATAGAGTAAAATCCGAGGGACAAAGGCAAAGCCGAGGTATAAAGCTCGGTTAGTTGTGAAAGGCTTTGATCAAAAGAAGGGAATTGATTTTGAAGAAATCTTTTCGCCGGTGGTCAAGATGTCCTCAATTCGAGTTGTGCTCGGTTTGGTCGCTAGTTTGAATTTGGAGATTGAACAACTAGATGTCAAAACCGCATTCCTCCATGGTGATTTGGAGGAGGAGCTCTACATGAAACAATTGGAAGGGTTTGTAATGAAAGGGCAAGAGCACTTGGTATGCAAATTGAGGAGGAGCCTCTATGGCTTGAAGCAAGCGCCTCGGAATTGGTATAAGAGGTTTGAATCTTTTATGTGTGACAATAACTATGAGAGAACTACCTCGGATAATTGCGTTTTTTTGAAGAAATTCTCTAATGGTGATTTTATTCTTCTCTTGTTCTATGTTGACGACATGTTGGTCGTTGGAAGAGATCTAGAAAAAATCAAAGAGTTGAAAGAGAGTCTTGGAAAAGAATTTGCCATGAAAGACTTGGGTGCGGCAAAGCAAATTCTTGGAATGAAAATCACTAGAGATCGTGGAGAGCGCAAACTTTGGTTGTCACAAGAGAAGTACATTGAGAAGGTACTTGAAAGATTCAACATGAGCAAGTGTAAACCGGTCTCCTCTCCTCTTGCTAGCCATTTTAGGTTGTCTCAGAATGGTTGTCCTAAGAATGTTAAGGAGAAGGAGGAGATGAAGAATGTACCATATGCATCGGTTGTTGGCGTTTTGATGTATACTATGGTGTGCACGAGACCGGATATTGCTCAAGCGGTTGGTGTGGTAAGTCGCTTTCTTTTTAACCCCGGTAAAGAGCATTGGAATGCCGTCAAGTGGATACTTCGGTATTTGAGGGATACAACCAACCGTTGTCTTTGTTTTGGTGGCACAAAGAACCCAACTTTAGAGGCATATACGGATGCCGATTGGGCCGGTGACATAGACTCGAGGAAGTCTACATCTGGTTATTTAGTGTGTTTTGGAAATGGAGCCGTGTCATGGCAATCTAAGTTGCAAAAGTGTATTGCACTATCCACTACCGAAGCCGAGTACATAGCCATTACGGAAGCATGCAAGGAGCTACTTTGGTTGAAAATTTTTTTGCATGAATTAGGCGTTCGGCAAGAGAGGTATGTGTTATTTTGTGATAGTCAAAGTGCAATTCATTTGAGCAAGAATCCGACATTTCACTCTAAGTCCAAGCATATAGATTTGAGGTATGTGTTACAGATTGTAGGAATCTGTAACGCTCATTATGAAATAAGTGTTACAGATTTGTCGACAAAATATATATATATATTTTTTTTGACGAAAAATTGTAACGCTTGATTTATAATAAGCGTTACAGATTAGTCCCGCTTTTTTTCAGCGCCCTTTTTCGACATATCTGTAACGGGTTTCAATTTAAGCGTTACAGATGACCCGTTACAAAAGTCTGTTTTTGTGGTAGTGATAGTCGCTTATACGCATAGACGCCGCACATCTCAAACTTTATTGTGAGTTTTAATTAGGTTGTTTCATCCGGAACTTTTGTCAAGCATATCATGCATATGATATGAGAGATCTTTTACTGAGTTTTGGATTTATTTGGGTTTCACTGGGTCTTTGTTGGAGTTTTGGGTTTATTGAAAATTTTATCTGTTTTTTGGTCGATTTTGGAATTTTTACAATTTCTTTGTGTCATTTTCACCTCTTAAATTTGGTTTTCTTGTGAATCTGAAGGGTTAGGCTGTCAAATATATTTATTTTGAATTTTTTTTAGGTTTTAAGATGTTTCCATAATATTTGGCGATTTTTCAAAGTCTGGGGTGAGCTTTAGAGATGTATTTATGACAGACGTTTGAAAGAATAATTTCGGCTTGGGTTTTGGCAGTTTTTGGTATCCAATTATCTATAAAAGTAAATTCATTTGATTTTTATGAATTTTCAGATTTTTTTTTTCTGAGTTCAAGCTATTTTATTAAATTTTTAAGGTTGTAATCTCATTTGAAATTTTCGGTCAGTCCACATGAATTAATTGTTTACAGCTGCTGACCAATGCTGACTTGGTATATCCTGATTTGCCCACGTCACATGCGATTATGGGAAGTGCTGGCTGGCTAAGTTGGATAGGAGTTATTGAATTTGTCACTCTCCCGGATCATTTTAGCGACTCGTTACAAGATTTCGGCCTCATTGGTCCGTACATCAAATTTCGTCGCAAACGATCTGGTGGGATAGAGTCATAGGGATTTGTATATGTTTCCGGTGGGTTGTATCCTTTCTTTAAATAAATTTTTCCTTACCAGGCCTAATCCCAGCCTATGGATCTCAAGTAGTGTGAAGGTACGAGTTGGCAAAAAATTAAAAAAACTTCCATTGAAAAGGAAAATTCTTGGATATCAATATCGTTGGCTTCTCCCATCTATTTTTTTTTTTTTAATAAAGGACATCTGATTGACTACAAATGCACGGCAAATATATCATTGTTTTTTTTTTAATAAAGGACATCTGATTGACTACAAATGCACGGCAAATATATCATTGCTGTTAATATAAAAGTTGTATCGGCCATATTCTCAAAAAAAAAAAAAAAAAAAAAGCTGTATCGGCCCATCTTATGAAACTCACATTTACTCTAAATAATTTCTTGCCGTACGATCAAATATCAATTCATTGACCAAAGTATGGAAAATTAACCCACGCCAAATTATGTTCAAGATGTTACAGACTTACAGTGCATCACTTATATGTCAGTCCGTCAGGGCTATCTATCAATTTATAAAATCTGGATTTTTAAATTTTCTTTTGTTTCGAATTGAGATACATTTAAGGATCTAGATTAAACTTTATACCCATCAAAATCAAATCAATATCAAAATTATATATAAAAATGTGTGGATATCGAAATCATTTAGTTAATTATAGTCTGACACTTCAATTAGATTTCAAATCAAACAAAGATGTTCATCAAACTAATTAACCTCAGACATCTAAACCTCATAGGGAACACTATAATGAAACCGTATCCTCTACCCATCTCTATAAGATGGGTAGAGTGCCCATCTTAAATCTCAACCGTCTGATTTAATCTCAATGGCTAAAAGAGCCCCGTGAATTCCACCACTCCCGAAAAAAATTATTGGCCCGAAAAAATAAACCGTCCAGATTAGATCGGACGGTCGTGATGAGATGGGCACTCTACCCATCTCAATAGAGATGGGTAGAGGATACTGGTCCACACTATAATCACCTCCCTTTATCAATTAGATTTACATACACACTCCTGACCTTAAAAAAAACAAAAATGAAAACATACAACTATATATCTCTACTACTCAAAGGAATCAATCCAATTTTGAGTCCAAATATGTATCCAAATGTTAAACTACACAAATAAAGGTCATGGATTTTTAAAATCTATTCAGATTAGTGATGTGGATTTAATAAGAAGATAAAAGGTTTAAATCTTTCATCTAGACCGAGTTAGAGAATTAGAAATATAACAACAATACATAAATAATACATGGTAAGAAAATAAATACAAACTAACATTATTTTGTTTCTTTATTTACGCACATATTAGGACATCTTTTGCTATCATACATACAACGAGAAAGCACTCAAACAAAGATTAGCTAGGGCCAAAGCGACCCTGAGCATAAACACCGTGATTTCAGAATAAGATCTTAACTTCCTTGTCGATATATGAGTTTTTATTATATTCATTTATATTTTGTTCTTAAATCAAGTTAAATATAATTTAGTTATGTATATTTATTATTTTTTTAATGTTGATCAAGGTAAAAACTAGGGTCAAATAAATAAATCTTGTTCTTCCTAACTAGTTGTGTCGATAAAGCAAGTGTCAATCCCAAAGGACGGTTGAATTGAGTGCCGAACTTACTCTTTCTCAAAGGGTAGAAAGTAAATTTTTATTGATTTTTTATATCTCTTATTTATATATGTATTTTGACCGTACTTAGCACCTAAATATTACTCAAAGTCTCAAACCATTATAATTGTCTCATAAATTGCTACGTTTTCCAGAATTTTGGTATTGTCGCCGCTTCTCCATTTAGTTTGTAGGGTTTCTTGGAAATTAAAGATGAGACGAGACAAATGAGAAGCTTAGTTCGAGCAAGATCACATGCCAGACGACTCATTCTTAGCTCACATAGGCATGCATTTGGCTAGAGGAGACCACTTTGGACCAAAGCATATCAAGAAACAAGCATGGGCCTCATTCATAGCCCAATTGGCGAGTCCAGAGAGAAATTTTGGTTCGAAATTTGGGGATTTCGATCCAAAATTATTTTGGAAAGTTAAAAATTGGAAATTTCAGCAAAGGAAATTTGAATAGCACGTCCCCTTGTCCTATCCTGCCCCCCCATGTCTTCCCCTTGGCCATATATGCATGTTTTGACAGAAGGAAAAGGATCTCATTCCATACTTGATTCCACCTCTTGTGATCATGTTTTTAGCTCTTTCCACCGAAACCCTAGGCGACAGCAACGTTTTGGAGGCATGAGTAGCAGACCGGCATCCACCCATCAACTTCACTGCCCTTGAACAAGAAGTAAAGGCTTAAAGGATTGATTTCGGTTTATTTTTTTGCTTTTTTCCTATTTTTCTGTGGGCTTGTATATTTATTATTTCATGATACTTGTTATTTGTTTTGAAAACATGTTAGGCTAAATTTTATTATGTCTTAGGGCTTGTTAGTAGTTTAGTTTAGTGTTTGTGATGACTTGATGAACTTATATTATGCTATGTGATTTGTTTAGTTGAGAATTACCTATTGCTTAGTTAAATTGATTGCTATGTGATTGCTTGTTTGATTGTCTACCTATCTTGCTTAGTTAAATTGATTGCTTGTTTGATTGTTTACCTATTGATGAACTGCATCACCATTAGGACATTAAACTAGAACAAATAATTAATTAGCTAAGTATTTGAGATAAGTCAATCGCTCGAAAGAGGAGGTTAGTTCACGATCGAAAGATGTAGCTTTTATTGATCCGAAAGGACTTAAATATCTCTGGAAATTCATTTGAATAATCTTAAGTAACTAAAATCCGACACGAAAGTTTAGGTTTAGTTATTTACGTGGTTAAAATCAAATTCCAAGTCAAGTCCAAATCAAAATCGCAATAGCTGAGGCTAGGACTTACGTTTGGTCGACAAGTAATCTTCACATAGTATTCCCTAAAAATATCAAGTAAGAACAGAGAGTTTAAAGCGAGTTTCGGCACGAACAGTATAGATTTTGGTCAGGATATGCCCAGTTGGGAGGATCTTGCACCTAGTTTATGAAAATCCACTAGAAGTCTCGTCTCTAAAATCGATACATTTCGATCCGAAATTATCCTTTACCCATATGAAAATTATAGGTAGTGGTGCTTTAAAGCTAAACTAAATGAACAAAGAACTCTAGGATATTTCTTGCATCTGTTTGAGTCCGAAAAATATAAAAAATAAATACAAAAATATTTTATTCTTTACTACTGATATTATTTATTTATTGTTATTTAAATATTGCAACTTACGTCCAAACATCATAAAGATTTATTTTTCTAGTTTTTAAGAAAGATTAAGTCCGATACTCAGTTGTTATCGTCCCTTTGGTTCGAGTTCGACCCTTGGCTTTACCAGAACTATTAGTGAGGTAGAACAAAGGTTATAAATTTATTTGACCTAGGCTTTCATTCCTTCATTAAAGTTCGGTGCTCAGTTGCTTCTGTAATGCCGGAATCACTCGCTTTCGCATTAAAAATTGATGTTCTCGAACTACTTGGTCTCTGTTCGATCCGAACTGGATTTGTTCGGTCTGAAAAAAGATCATAAGGTGGAGTTTTGATGTGTTTTTCTAGGCTAAGATGTTGTGCAGGGCTCATATTGGTTGTAACTAGGCTTCCTAACCTTCAACTATCGTTTGTTGGGCTAGAACCTAGCAGAAGACTCTACTTCATCCACTTAGGTCAACTAAACCTAGACTTTCGTATTGGTGTTTTAGTTTAACTAAGTTCGTTTTACTAGTTTTCATGGGGATATCTAAATATTATTCAGACAATTTAGAAGTTGCATGTCTTGATGCAGACTAGTCTTCTCTTTAGAATCTTAAACTTATTCCAAATACTTTGCTTAATCATAAATGATTAACCTAATTTTGCAACTTAACTAAATATGGTCATTAATCTAGAAGTAAATCAAATTAAGTAATTAGATCAAACAAGTTGATTTATTTCATCTTCACACATAAAATTACATGGCCAATTTACTTAATTTCTCACCTCTCGTCACTCTTGCACACTGATTGATCAAATTCCTCCCACCTCTCACTACTACCTACACTAAGAAGAGCTCAATTACAATTGTCTAACCCTAGTATCGACTCGTGACTGCCCTTCTCTCTCTTTATGGCTCCAATTTGGTGTATATATAAGCAGAACTCTAGGGTTTCAATCCTTGGCCCGAGAGCTAATCACCATCGTCCAATCCCATCAATGGTGGAGATGCAACGGTTTCTAGGGTTTGGTTTTGGAAAACCACGGGCGGGGATGGTGGTTTTGGAATCTGTGGAGCTGGGGAAGCCACGTCGTCGAGTTTTAACTTTTACCCTACTTCAGCACGGTAAGAAATCACGACTTCCATTTTTACCAGAGGAAGAGGATGGAGCTGACAGGTGGGCCCTCTTCTAATTGTTACTAAGAGAGAGAGAGAGAGATAGGTGCGCTCAGTCTTTCGTGAGCCAGCGACAAATTCCAATTTTCGGTGCATGAAACAGGTGCACCCAGCTTCATACTCGGAGGAGTAATTTTTAAAGGAGGGCAACATCCTCTTACCTCTGGGATCCCCTGCAATTGGTCGAACGCGCCAAAACCATGGATTTTTGTGAAATTTTCGACTGAATTTCTTTAATTCATTTATATATATTTGCTGCCCAATCAAAATAAATCATTTGAAGGATTTTCCAAGGGTATTTGTGGATGAAATTTTATGGATAAACTCATAAAAATATGAGGAATTTAATTGTTCAACTATTTTTGTGAAATTCCTCATGGATTTATTTTGGTAATTTTATGATTTTTGGTGTTTTTTTAAAAATGTGGAGTTTCTGTCAATATATTTGGGATTTTGTAATCATGATAATTTATCATAATTCCTGAGAGATTTTTTGGTATTTTTTGAGAATTTTTGGGATTTGTTTGATATTTTCCATGTATTTTTTTCAAATTTCGTGCAATTTTGTCATGAAATTGTCTAATTTGGCTTGTCTATTTGGCATCATAAAATGGGGTCAAACACAAGTATAATAATACAACTCAATAAAAACCGATCACAAGTCATAGAGTAAAGTAACCTGACATGTTCTCAAAATAACAAACAAGTGTAGAATAACAATAAAGATACAAGCCCAAGGAAAATGAAGGTAAAGAAAAAAAAGGATAAACCAACTACTCCTTTTACGCTTCTACTCTGTCTTCTAGGACAGTGGAATGTTGGAGATGCGTGAGATCGAGTCTGTCTTGCTATCATCGCTTCAAAATAGGGTCTAGTCATAGTGGTCAATGGAGAAAACGAAGTGAAAATTTGGAGAATAAGTCTTGGAAAAAGAAAATTCGTCGAGGTGTGTAAGATGGCGACTCCAGAGAAGAGAGAGGTCTTTAAAGAAGATTCACAGATGCTTGGGAGAGAGGCTAGGGCATCCAGGTTGTCAAATCTTGCCAAATTTGTTCCTATTCAGTTTGGGAAAGGTCTATTCGACTGGACAGGTAGTTGAGCAAAGTAACCATCCAGGTCGGTCCGAGCAGAGTCTAGTTTTGTCCAAACTGGATGTGTTTGGACTAAGCTGAGACCTATACTGTGCTCATTGGTGCAGTTTGACATAGCATGTGGCCTTAATATAGTGTAGAAAGTGTCCCTAGCATCAGGAATGAGTCGTCTGGCGTGTATGCAAGCGTTGTAATCCTTCTTGAGCTAGTTCTTCCCTCCAATCTTCATCAAAAATCCTATAAAAGACAAGTAGAGACAACGACAGAGCCAAATTCTAGAAAAACATAGCAATTCATTAAATAATTTAATAGTTTGTGTAATATTTGAGTGTTTAGTATTGTCAAATACCAATAAATATGAGTGATATCAATGGTTTTGTGATTTTTTAGGCTTGAAGGGGCACACATCATGATGACTACTTGTTCTTCTTGTATAATCTCTTCTTGGGGTTCTGGCTTATCCACACCATGCTCAGAAAGGTATACGTCTTCTTCTTCTTCTTCTGCATCTTGACTGGGTAAAGCCTCTAGAGCCTCCATTGTGTGAATAAGGTCTTTACCTTTACACCTATGGCTAGGAGAGTATTTATCATCACACCAGAAGCATAAACCTAAAGCCTTCCTTTGATTAAGAGTTAGTGACTTTGTATTTTGACCTAGGTGAATTTTCTATCAGGTAAAGCCCTATTTGAGCTATTTGGTTGGTTTTGAAATGGACTGTTAGAAAGCTGGTAATAAGAAGGTTTAGAATAAATTTGTATTCTTTTCCAGACCATTAAGGTTAAGTTTAGCCTTTTTAGTGAGTTGATAAGCTTGATTAAGGATGACATGATCTAATATGTCAAGAACATGTCTAAGTTTCTTTGAGACTACTAACAAAACCCATGACATAAAAGAGCATATTTCTAATTTTTTTTTTCTCAAGCATCAGTCTAGTCTTGGCCTTTTCAAATCTGTAGGATGTAATTACCAACTATATCAGTTTGATAGATCTTTTCAAATTGAAGGTATTCGGTGATCAGGTCTTTAGCGTACCAATTCCAAAGAACATATATGAAGCCTCAAAGGATCCAAAGTGAGTTGAAGCTATGCACACAGAAATGGAAGCTCTCATGAAAAATAATACTTGGACTAGTGAGGAGTTACTAAGAGGTAAAATACTAGTGGGTTGTAAATGGGTGTTAATAATTAAACATGGTCCTCAGACGATAAAGTAGAAAGGTACAAGACAAGATTAGTTGCAAAATGGTACACACAAACTTATAGTATTGACTACCAAAAAAATTTTTCTCCAATAACAAAACTAAGTGTCGTTCAAGTGTTTTTTTATATTGTAGCAAATCTAGATTGGTCTCTTCATCAATTGGATGTGAAGTATACATTTCTACATGGTGACTTGGAAGAAAAAGTTTACATGGATTTGCCCTTCGGTGTCTTAAATCTGGGTACTAAAAGAAATGGTCTGCAAGTTGAACAAAGCTTTGCATGGTCTTAAACAGTAACCTTGTGCGTAGCTTGGAAGGTTCAGTGATGCAATGAAGAGTTGTGGGTATAATCAAGTAGAAACATATCATGTTATGTTCTACAAGCAAAGGTTTGGAAAAATAACAATCTTGATTATATATGTGTATGGTATGGAAAAATAACAATCTTGATTATATATGTGTATGGTATGATTATCTCAGGAGAAGGCACTGAGGAAATTGAGATGCTTGAAGGACAATTGTCAAGAGATTTTGAGATGAAAAATTTGGGAGGTCTTAAGTACTTTCTTGGAATCGAGGTTGTCTCATCTAAGAATGGTATTGTTCTCTCTCAAAGAAAGTATATTTTGGATTTCTTAGCTAAAATTGGTATGATAGATTGCAAACCAGTTGATACCAATGTGGATCTGAACTTAATATTATGTAAGGAACCCAATCAAGTCCTAGCAAATAAAAAAAGATATCAAAGGTTGATTGGAAAGTTAATCTATTTATCACACACGAGACCTGCCATTGCCTCTATGTAGTAAACTTGATAAGTCAGTTTATACACAACATAAGTGAAGAACACATGGAGGCTGCAATGCGAATTGTGAGGTATCTAAAGAGATGTCTAGGAAATGACATACAGTTTAAGAGGGATGGACATCTAGAAGTAGAAGGCTATATAGTTGCATTTAGGCTGGTAGTGTTACAAATCAAAAGTCAACGTATGGATACTTTATGTTTGTTGGAGGAAACTTTGTAACATGGAGGAGTAAGAAACAATGAGTAGTGTCTCTTTTAAGTGCAGAAGCAGAATTAATTGCCTTAGTTAAGGGTGTGTGTGAGTTGGTATGGATCAAAAGGATTATGGTACATGCATGTATTTATCCAAGGGCGGAGCCAGGATTGTAATTTAGGAGGGGCAAGAATTTCGACTTAGGAAGACTAAAATTTCAAAAGTTAAAAAATCTAAAAAAATTGACAACAAAAAATAATATTGCTTTATTTTATAGTAGTACTTTTTTTTAATATGAATTGTATCAAATACAATAAAGAAGTAATTTTTTTCTTAAAATATTAATAAGCAAAGATTTTTCATATTTGAGCAATGTTTATTTGTGATTTTTCATCTTCTAAATTTACTCGAAAAGAAAAACTAATAATTAAACTAGTTTGAACAAACAATAAACTTAACTAGATTGTATTTGAGTTATATTTATTGTATTTGAACTTTTATATTAGAGATGCAATATGTTATGTATTAACAAAATTTAGCATATAATTGAAAAGCTCTTCCAAACATTTAAAATCTTATAAGGGGATCAACCCCCCCCCCCCTCTTTGCCCCTACTGCCTCTGCCTGTATTTATCATTTTAAAACGGTATAATTATCTCACTTATATTATATTTGAATAGCTTTTATGAATTATGTTATAATTATTTATACCAAATAGAAGAATGCAAGTAGATAATTAAGGCGAATTTTAATTTGTTGCGTAGCATTTTAAAAATAAGGCACGTGTCTTTTGCGCCTAGGACTTCTATGCAATTATTTAGAGGGTCCGAGCCCTTCTGAAATTTATAAGACAAATTAAGTCCTTTATAAATTATAAAACTAGTCCAGCATGGTTGAAAATAAAATGAGTCCTTTATGAAACAGGTTGAAAACAAATTAAGTCCTTTATAAAACAGGTCCAGCATGGTTGAAAAAATATAGGAATAACCCCCTAAAACTTTAAATTAGCTAGCCCTTCAAAAATATCAAAGTTATATATTATTCTATTCTCCCCACAAATAATTTTTTTTCAATACAATAACTCCCCCCCCCCCCCCCCCCCCACCCCCCACCCCAAAAAAAAAAAAAAAAAAAAAAATCTTGGCTCCGCCACTGTGCTAAATCTACTCGATTGAGATATGTAGCAGCTGGAGACGATTAGAAGAGTGAGTAATTAAATAGAGAACCACTTTATCCGATTGTCCGATAGGCTGATGAAAAATAGGAAAACCGAACAAAAGTTAACGTGCTAATACTAGGATGACTTTGAGCATGAGTTTTTTACTAGATGTGCACATAAAAAGTCAGATTCTTGTGAATATATATGTATATACAGGTCCATCCTTAAACAAAATATATACTTATATATTTTATTTATCCATATAAAGTTATATTTAAATTATTTTAAATCTTATTTATTTAAATGACATAAAGTGAATTGAAAAGATGTATATCCTGGATAGCAGAATGAACAGTGCACCCCTCTATCCAGTCGTTCATTTTGCATCCAACGATCCGTAAGTATTTTCTCAGTACAGAAATATGGCTCTCTCATTTTTAGGTGGACATGGATTGGCGCAGTAAGATCTGATTGTGTAAGCTGTTCTGTGGACACTTTAGTTTCTAGGTGTTCGGATGACAAATTACGCTATGTGCATGCGAAAAGTTTGGGATTTACTGTGGTCAATTTATTTGTTGATTTCTGAATGACTGATAGTCGATTTTTATTGTTATCGTGACCTGTTACAAGGAGCGCCGCATGCGTGTGTTTTTACTACGCTGTCAGAGATTCCTTTTCTAATTTTAAAACTTGATTATACTAGGTACATAGAATTAAATGAGGACCTCAATATAACATTTTGAAACAACATATTTCAGATTAGAATGGCCCACGACAGTTAGTGCTACTACCATTCTTTATGCCACTAAAATGAGAACCTCAATATTACCATTCTTTAAAAAGGAATAGGCGAAGAGCTATTCTCTCTTTTCCGTGCCCCATAAATGTGAAAATATAACAAAAAGAGTACCAATTTTTTTTTCTGAAATTTCTGATCGTAAAACAACCACTTGTAAAGATCGAACACGTCTCTATGCTCTCCTCGGCACGACAAATCGATAGAGACCCATCTCGAACATGTTTTGTTCACCCTGCTCTACCCTCAGGAACGCCTCCGGCTCCTTCGCAGATCCAAGCAAGACCGAAGATGGTTTCGCTTTTCACAGACTTTCCACTGACCTGGCCAATTTCGTGCAAAGCGGGAGCACGAAACTGTCACGTGCCAGGTCTAAGGCATTGGTGTAGGGGAGAGCGAACCTCTAATGCCACGTCACAAGTTCAAGGCTGACAGCATCAGCAATTGTTGGCCAATTTGTGTAGCTACAGAGAGGTAAAAGCCCTTTATGTTAATGGGGTTTCGGCAAAGACTTGGTGCACTGGAACTGGAAGAGATGGCAGCTTAAAATCAGAGTGGAAAAGTAAGAGACTACCCTTTAAACTAGAAAAGGTATGGTAGAATTGACTCTACCAAGATGGGCATAAAAATTTAAAAAAAGAGGCTGACCTTTATGCATTGGTGGCATTACTGGCATGAACCTGAGTCTTAAGCTCCTCTTTGTTGGCTTCGATCAGGTATTATATAAAGTTCTTATAATGTTAACATAATAATAAAATTATGATTTCACCACTCAGGGAAGAAATTTAAGTTTTATTCTTTGATTTTATGACTTCACTTGCTATTTTTGATCCAAAATATTGTATGAGATTCATGTAAATAATTTGACTTGCTATTATTTAGAAAAAAGATATATAATTTAAACATTCAAACTATTTATTGGTCCATCTTATTTTCAGATTAAATATTAAAAAAATCTAGAATTGGTTAAACAATATGTTGAATAAATCAATTCAGTTATGAGACAAAACTTTGTGTATGCTTATTTTCTAATAGCCAATAGACACTAATTTACTGATCACAAGCCCAAGCACGCTATCAATTTTAGCAGCCAATATTACTTACCATGATCTCAATATTAGTTAGAAAGAAAAGCTGGTCAAAATGCCTATACTAGATTACAATGGCACCAATTGGAAATATCTACAGAGTGCTTTTGTTCAAGGCTTCAAGCAAGCCAAAGAAGGATGGGTGGTGCCCTGACATCAGGAAAAGATACCACAAAGGAGAGATCTATGATCGTTAAGAGCTGGTGATATTACAAACATATGATGCAGAGAATTAATTGCGTATCAATTAATATGTACATTTTTATGTCCAAGGCGGGAAGCAAGTGTGCTTTGAACGGATGCAACCAGAGAAAGTAAAAACCAAAATTTACTATTAGTTTTTTGTATTGATACAGGTCTTCTGTTCAGTGTTGTACCCACCCTGGCCTTCTACCGATACCAGTAAAGAAATATCACTGTTGTACCCACCCTGGCCTTCTGTTAGGTGGAAAGCTATCACTGTTATTTGAAAAGAAATATCTTGGTTTTAAGTTATAGAGAAAGTCAGGTTTTATTGTTACTTGAGCAATCACAAATTCACATTGTTATTCTGTGTGAAAGTTACAACATAACCCATGAACTTTTCATTTGTGTTGTTTTGTACTTTTACATGAGTCTATATAATACAAACTACAAAGGCATGAGAGTATATTTTGCAAAGGCTTGATTAAGAAGTAGCAGATACGAGCGACATATTTATTCTATATAAAAGAAATTATGTTTCAACCAAGTATAGTGTTAACGACACATGTACCACTAATACTATTTTGTACTGCCTTTCTACCTAGCTAGAATGTATTCCGTGCCACTTACCTATGTACAACATTATCAGCACATGTACTTTATTTTTCAAATTTCAAGAAGTATAAATACAAATAAAAGTCTAAGAAAACCGTCCATTAATGATAAATGAAGACTTTGGGAAGGCTTTTAAGTGTAAGATTTTTTTATATTGTAGCAATATCAAGAGGTGCAATAACTTGGCTATTTATAACTTGGGAAGCTGGAAAAGGAAAATTCATTTTTATCTGAAACCACGAAGGAACGGAAGTTTGAAGGTAATTAATTGTTTTTTTTTTCCAAGTCCTGAATTGGTCATGTATTTGTGTGCATTATGATAAAATTTTCCAAAACGATGTGTAGAATTGGTTGAACCCATCTTTTACTTACTATGTTGTCATTTAAAGTCTCTTTTTAGTTTGTTCTTTAATTAATAAATAAAAGTAGGAGTTCAGCTCCTTAAATGAAGACATAGCAACTTTGTGTTCACAATGTCACAATTGAAGAAGAATCAAGTTACAGTATTGTGTTTTTTTCTGCTGAAAAAATCATGAATTATATAAGAGAGGCTGGCAAATTTGTGAGTTCTTTTTTTGGTGTAGTGATCTTATCAAACTGCACTTGACTTAAATGCATAACCTCAAAAATTGTTATTTTAAGTAAAAGTTATGTTTTCCATCTGTGGGAATGTAAAAGGAGATATTTTTTATTTTGGCGAAAAATCAAGATTTTCAGTCTTTTAAATTGAATAAATTCTAATTTAGTTTAATTTCTGTTGAATATTGTGCTTGTAAAGGCGTTGCTCAATATTGTGACCAAATACATTATGGTAAATTTCCTTCTTTTATATTAGGTTTATATAATTTACTTAGATATTTCCAAGAAAAGTTTTCCACTTAGCGATGGTTGAAAACTCAATTAATAGAATCTGTTTTAACTTGTGGTTTCAGGTTATCACCGAAGAAACTCTCCTGGCTCCTCATTTAACTAACTGCTCTCTATTTTTCTTCCTCCCTTCTTTAGATTTTGGTTTATAAACAATTGTATAGAATGGTGATGACGTTAATGTGACCTCTCTAATAGTCTCCCATTGTGTAGCTTCTAATGTCCATACAGTTTTTTTGTTAAAGTGTTAGAATTCAGGTGTCAAAGAATTGATTTAATGTATATAGCCTTACTATTAGTAATCAATTAGTCGAGATAGTAAAGGAAGAAGACATTGATGAAGAAGATTCAATTTTAGTTTTTTCATCCGTTAATGTTGTTATTGGTTCTCTCTTCATATTGTCTATTAATTTTTTTAATCTTTGCATCTTTCCTACATTCAGCCAAGAAGAGTGACACATGCAGAGAAGGATGTTATGTAAGTAGAAACTGTGTGAAGTTAATTAATTGAGGGATTTATTTCAAAAGCGTTAGTACTAGACACGTACCATTTCAATCAACTACCGGCAATTAACTTTGAACAACCAAGAGTAAAGATTGAGCAAACAATTAATAAATGTTACTAATTCATTCTTTGTTAATTTGCCTTTTTCTTCGTGAAACATGCTAATGGCCAGTAAAAAAAATTGCTACTGCTTAACCTTATTTAATTGTAAAAAACTCATTTGGGTTGTTTCTCTACTGTTTAGGTGGGTCCCATTTGTCAATAATTTTTATAATAATTAACACAGTGTTATAGTGTTTGTAAAATTGACCTTTATGGAACTCAAGATCATAATTCAACTTTTTTAGATGTGATTCTGTACAGAATTTACTGCAAACACATATTTACTGATGTTGGAAGTGCAATAAAAATTATTTCATGAATTTTGCATTCATACATATTACTAAATATGTTTGTTTGTTCATAAACTTTACTGTTGTCTTTAACAATTAAGTGGATACTGAATTTGAATTCAAATTCATTTGTGGTTTTACCAGAATAATGCACCTCAGGTTATCAAGTTAATGCCATCATTCATCAAATAAACTCATTAACTTTTCATAGGTAGTAGAAAAGCGGTGACGACTGGCCAACTTGACCGATTTGGATGCGAGGTATAAATTATACATAGGCAATATAAATGCAACAATTAATAACTCTTCTCTGATTGAATTAGTAGAACCTAACTATTCTTGAGTGAAACTTGTCGTTTACTGCATAAAAGTTAAATAAACATTGCATAAATAATGTACTTGACGTTTACTATGTTATACATAGGCATAAACTTGACGTTCAGTATACTAGAAATTTTGAAATCTTTGAATGACCTGTTTGTTATTTTTCTTCTGCGTGTCAGATTTGCAATAAACTTTGAATGACACGTCAATATGTACTCCTAATGAATTGATACGAATTATATGTTGCATTATTTCCTACTCATTTTGGAACGGAAATATATAATATCAGTGTTAAATCAGCTTTGATATTGTCTAATATCGCCACCTCTAAAACCAACTGATTCATGCCTTTGCACGCAGTGAAAAAAAATTGGCATGGTGAGAGCAAGTGTTCAGGAAATTTCAGAAATTTGAACCGGCGTTTCAAATTTTTTTTTTTTCGAAAACTTGAAAGCAACTGTTATGTTCTGATATTTACCAATTATGCAATGATCCAATCAAGGAGAAATTATGAATTGTATCTCACTGTATCAGTAACCTTTTAAGAGTTTCTACTATTAAAATAACTTGCATGCTATTTTCTAATTATATAAATCATGGTATAGTCTTGGCATAGTCGTGGCGTAGCCACGACGATAGCATCTAGTGTACCATAAAGTTGGATGTATAAACAGGTTTTGGCATACATCATTTGCTTGCTGTTCTCTTTGATTATTTTTTTTTCTTACAATTAGGCGATCTGTTCCTTTTATTGCGCCTTTCTTTTATCAAATTTCAATTTGAGGAAAAATGACATTGCACATCAATGGTACTAAAATCTAGTAAAGTAAACTGATTTTTTTTTTTTTTTTGTTAAAATATATAGAGAAGTAAATTTTACTGGGACCATGGGTTGTAACTAGGCAAACGTTCTATGGAAAAACGGTAAGAGGAAATTATTACGAAAGTCTTAATTAATTAGTCATACCATATGATTATTTGAGAAATGATTTAGTATATATATAGTCCAATCTGCAGTTCCGCATTCAGAGAAAAAAAATGCTACTTTAATTAAAATTCAATCATTCTCTCTCTAAGTTTGTTTAAATGTTCCACCAACTTCTACTTTAAATAAAAGATGAATAGAATACGTGCATAAAAACAACAAACGCCATCATCCAATTAATGGTCATCAACAAAAAAATGGAAAAAATCCAACAAATTTAGCGCGATTCTCACATTAGTTTAAAATTTTAAATGTTTTCTGCTTTGATAGATTACTTCACAGATCATGTAAAATTGTGAAGTCACTGTTCCGGACAGTTGATTAACATAAAAACACTAGCAATATTAGTTCATAAAATAAAAGCACTCCAGAAGGTTCGGTGTCTTTTCCACGCGGAACACCACATACAGGGGCGAAGCTATGCTCAATTTGGTGGGTCCATGGACCCACCTGAAATTTTTTTTCCCTTGATATAACAATAATTTTTGAATTAAAAAAAAAAGCATAAGGAGGTCGGACCCATCTCAGAAATCTGAAGGACCCAGGTGGACGGGTCACGTTTGATTTGAATGATATAACGGACCCATATCACGTTCTAAATTTAATAAGATAGAATGGGAGATGCTTGGATGAATGATTGTCTTGTAGCATATATATAGAGAGAGGTGTTCAAATATATTCATAATGAAATTATGCAAAATTATCTGAAAAATGAAAAACTCATAGGGAATAGTTAGTATTTTTTATTATCTTGAATTATTATTTTGAATATTGGACATTATTTTCGATATTTTGTGTTGTTATTTTTTAAGATAAATTGGAGGTCAAGCCTCCCAACTTATTTTTAAATTAAATGTCTATAAGAGACCCTCAGTCGAGTTTTAAACCTGCGACCTTTCACTCAAGGTGTATTGCTATTTGCCACTAGATTAAGAGCTGGTTCTCAGATATTTTGTGTTGTTATTATAGATATATTTGATTTCCCATAAATTTTTGTTATGTCACATTGTCCTAGAATTATTAATTTTTGAACATTATTGTTATACTAGATCTATATTAGACGTTATGTCATATATATATTTTTAGTAAAAAAAAAATTTTGGACCCTGCTAACATAAATTTCTAGCTTCGCCGCTGACCACATAGGTGATGTAGCTGATGTGCTCTAGGTTTGCATACTTCGCTTACCATCGTTGAAGTAGGTTTCGGTGTCCATAATTTATTTTGAATGCTCTCAAATGTTAAAATTTATTTTTTTTATTATTTTTCTAAAATATAAAATTCAAACTTCGAATTCAAATGGTTGATCTTATTTGATATAACGAGCGTTGTATTATAATATAATTTTATAAATTTTGAAGTTTATTTGATAGTTGATAAAGAAGCTAAAATATGAATATATTAGAATTAATTTATGACATTAACTAGATTCATTCGTATTCAATCTCTTGATTAAGAATCAAATAAATTTTAAAATTTATAAAACTTATATGAAATGCATCGCTCGTTAGATCAACGGTTTGGATTCGAAGTTTAAATTTTATATTCTGAAAAAAATTACCAAAAACTAATTTTTTTTTTAACATTTAGGATATTAAAATTGTGAGAACCATATAACCCTCCTATTTTTTCTCCTATGAATTAGTTTCATTAAATGATGCACCTCGCCTTTGGACCATATATCGCAATACTCGCTCGACAGTTGGGCCCATGTACTGTTTTTGCATCGCCCCATGAGAAAATATAGAATTATATAATTTGACTATAATGGAGTCTACCTGTACCGGATTTGAATAAAAACAATTAAGAATGAAAACAAGCAATTATACTTCAAAATAAAACAAGCAAGCAAGATCACAAGTGTATATAGGACAGGTTTTTTCGATTAGAAAAATTGATATTTGACAATAAGAATTGCAACAAATTTTTGATGAAATCAGCTGGTAGGACAAAGGTGGCTCTAAACACAGGACGGAACCAAAAGCTGACATTACGCATATACAAAATTTCATAGCTTCAATTGTCATAATAGAACGGAACGAGAAATCTAAAATGAAGAGGGCCAAAATTTTTGTATTCTCAAAGGAGCCAAAATTTCGAATTTTTTAAAGCTTGTCATTTTTTTTGCTGATAATTCACTAATTTGTAGCAAAAAATGACAAGTTTAAAAAAATTCGAAAAAAATAGCAAAAAAATTTCAAAAATTGTAAAATTTTGTATGCTATGAGATTTCAATATATATATATTGAATTGGTTAATTTAAATTTTTCAATTTACAAAATCACCGATCAAACGATCATGGTTCACTGAGCCCACTATGAACTATGGTTCACAATAGATATTCTATCTCTCTGTCTCTGTGTGTGTGTATATATATTGATTTGACAATGTCCAAAATTTGAATTTGCTTTTAAAATTAGAAATTGTCTACAAAGATTTTATGGGATATTTTTCTAACTTGTACATAAGTTCATTTATCTATTTTTGGAGTCATAAGTCCTAAAACGGGAATTCTAAAAACCTTTTTTTCATTATTTTTTATACATTTAAAAAAAAAAACTCTTTAAATTTTTTTTACATGTGGTCGGGAGTCGGGACTAGGTAATTCATCGCGAGCTCGATTACAAAGATTTCACAAAGTCAAGATCCTAAAACATTATTCGCACAGATTTTGCACATCTCGAATTTTGTTGTCAAGTTTAGGTTTGTTTCATCTCAAGCTTTATCATCACAATTTAAGTTTATCTTTCCCAAGCTTAATTTGTTGCTGGGACTTAGACTTTGAGTTTTGCATTTATGTGGGTTTTCATCAGGTCCTTGTTGGAGTTTTAATTTTTTTTTTTTAATTTGTCTGATTTTTGTCCAAGTTTGGTATTTTTGGAATTCTCGTATTGGCATCGTTTTTCATATATAAAGCTAAATCCACTGATTTTTTTTTTTTTGTTTACATTATGTTTGAATTTTTCTAAGTTTCGCGATTTTTTTATCAATTTTTGAATTTACAAGATGGTTTTGGAATTTTCTAGTTGATCAACGCAACAGAAATTGTTGATGGTGATGACTAATGTTGACTACACTGCTTGGCATTTTTTTAAAAAAATAAAATATAGTATATACTTGTTTCTCCACGACTACACGTCATGTTGGATTGCTGGCTGGTAGGCCTGCATAACGTGCAAAAAAATGACGAAACTAGGGTGTTTTGTTAATCGTTTTATTTCATTGACGAAATTAGCTTTCAATTTCGTTAACTATTTCGCAAGGACGAAACAATCAAAATTTATAAAATTTTCGTAATTTACACACCGACGAAACCGTTTTATTTTTTTGTTAATCATTTAACTAAACAAGACGAAAATCGTTTCATTATTTCGTTAACCGTTTCGTCCGGACGAAACGAAAAAAAATACGGCTAAACAATATTCCGTTTGCAGGCCTATTGGCTCGGTAAGTTGGGTACTTGGGTGAGAGTTTAATGTGTTTATCATTCTCCTGGATCAGGCTAGCGACTCTTTACAAGATTTAAGCCCATCGACCTTAATCTAAAAAAAAATGAATCGTTACAAGATTTCGACCACATATTTAGTCCATACATCTAAGTGCGTCGCAAAAAATCTACGAGAGAGAGGACTCAGAGGAGCCGAAAAAATATAACTAATCTTAATTAATTAAGAAAGTTTAAAATAATCTAATTTTAATTCAAATATAAAAATTATGCTCGCAGTATCGGATTCCAGGATTCCGATACAAATTCAGCCTAGTATCTGGATCTCGAAATCCGATACTAGCTAGTATCTGAATCGCGGAATTCGATACTACATTCTCAAATTTTAATCCGCTTGTCCTGATTACAAAAGTCAAAGGCGGTGCAAAAGTTAAAGCAAATAAATTAATTTGCCGAATTCTTGTTTAGTTAAAAGAAGACAAACAAACAATTCTTTAAAAATCCTGCATCTTCGGTACTTGTTGCTACATAAATCCCATGGCACAGCATTTGAAATAAAACTAGTGGCATTTTTTAGCATCCCAATTATGCCCATATATTAACATATATGCATTTACGAAAATTGCAAAGGCCAACTTGGAGCAATTGCAATAATTTGTAGCTAAGTAAAAACTATTATATTATTTGGAGCATTTGCGAAAATTTCTACTTTATATGATTTGTAGCTAAGTAAAAACTATTATATTATTACTATTAAGCATGATAACAATAATATTATCATTATTATTCAAAAACTGTTATTATTATCATCATAATTATTGTAATTATCATAGTTAATTGTTATATTTATCATAATCATTATTGTTATTATAACAATTATTGAGAGAGAGTGCACTGTAGAAGATCAAATTAAAATAATGGAACAGAGTTGTTAGCGTACGAATAATATGATTTATTTTATTTATGTAATGCGTTACTTAATAAAATATGAAAACAATGACTGTAAGAAAACAATGATTCATTATTCTACACATAAGTTGGCTTAGATCGGATTTTCAAAATCTGATCTTAGCCCTTCAATATGAAAAGATAGTTTAATAATATTTGGGATTAAAACAATGATTGTAATGGGTGGAATGGTTTGGTTCCAACAATTCTACGTGTCACTAGTTGGGATTAAAACAATGACAGTTTAACACATAAGTTGGCAATTCTACGTGTCACTATTTTTGGTTTGGTTCTCCTCTTTCCTTTCCAAGTTCCAACAATTTTGTTTCTCTAAGGCAGTAATGGGTGGAATGGTGATTCTACCAAAGCAAAAACAATAAGAAAATAAAAGAAATGTGACATCAAACTTATTATTACATGAAAAAAAAACTTGTTGCACATCATAACACAATTAATACTTGGGATTAATTTATCAATTGTTCTGGTTACAAAACTATCGTTGCTCTAAATTAGATAATGAAAGTAAATTTGGTCTAGTTACCATGAGTTGTAATGTAAGAAAGTCTTTGGATGTTTGTACGTAGGCGTGTCAAACGTGGTCCACCACGTGGGAAGCCCATTTCGTATACTGTGCCACATAATAAACGGTATAATTTGAGCGTTTCGTCAACCGTTCCGTTTACCATTTCGGTAAACGGCATGTACAAAATATACGATTTCGATAAACGACACGTGTAATTTCATTCTAGCTCCCGTTTCGTTTGCCGTTCCGTTACCGAAACGTAAGAAATAGCCATGCCACTAACCGTTTCGTTACCATTTCACGTCACGGCGAAACGGTAGCCGTTGACAGGCCTATTTGTATGTCTATTTCATTTTTCAAAAATGAAATTGGACGGCGCTCCTATTTTTTTCAAAAAAAAAAAAACACAATCAGAGCACATGAGCAGAACACACTTACAATAGACTATTCACACTAGAAAAAAAAATAATAAATAAATAAAGAGAAAAAGAAAAAAAAAGGTTATACTGGAATACTAGATCAGACATTTTCGGGTGAAATATCCTTCCATTTCGGCTTCTCAAGTCAAGTTCGACCCTCCTCAATTAATGGTGCTTTTGCATTGGGGAAAAACCGACCAAGTTTAATCCCCTCCTCTGCACTCTATTATTATCCCCTAATGCTGTGCTCCACAAGAGGTGAAAGAAGGAGAAGGAATGAGAGGGTGAACTGACCGCATCTGTCCAAGTACTTTCACCTGCTGTGTGTAATGAAAGGCACTGCTCCATATTTGTGTGTGTAATGGAATGAGAAGGAATGAAAATAAAAGGGAGAGCTACAATTTCACCCTCAAATCTGGGGTTAAAAGTTTGTCACTTTTATATAGGAGCTGTCTCCTCTTTCTCCCTCATTTCCATCCATTTCCATTGAAAAATTAAAATTCTGGAGCAGGTGAAAGTGCTTGGGGCAGGTGCGGTCAGTTCACCCTCCGATTCCTTCCCCTTCTTTCACCTCATGTGGAGCACAGCATAAAAGTGTTTGGACGAAATCCACCGTCTCCGATCGTTCTATGGCACCTTGTTTCGGCACTCGCCCTCTGACTTGCTTCATTCTGCGACACCAATTGCCGAGAAGGGAAGTTGGATGCAAGCTTTAATTTCACCAATCACCTCTAGAGATTTCCAATCAGGTATTTGCTCGACTTCATTTCTATTCAAACAATGAATGAATTAGCTGTTGACAATCTGAGAAAATAACCCAATTCTTATCTTTCTAATGCAGTGCTTGTGATTCCGCCTCAGGGTTGTTCTTCACTATATCTCCGAACTGTTTGATTGCTAGCATGAGGAAAGCCGCTAGGCCAGTTTGTTTTGTCTGCACCTAAGAGGCATCAATAAGAATAACATGACAACATGAAGGTATGCAAAGTTGTGCATTTCCTACATTTGTTTTTTTTCAAAAATGTGTTGTTACAATTTTGAACATGTGCAGTGTCATTTGTTTGTTTTAGTAGGTGCTTTGGGTCAATTTTTTTGGCCCTAAAAATAAAGTTATTTCTGTTTTCCAAATTTACCACATAATTGCGCAAATGAGAGCTATTTTCTTGAGTGTTTGGTTTTCTGTTAGGTACAGGAATGCGGCAGTAAAATCATTTGGTAAATTTTCTGTTCTTATTGCCAGTGGGGATGTAAACCAAATCATCCTTGCAAAAGGGCAGAAAAATAAGGTATGTATAATGGTTTCATCATTCCTCCCACAAATTGAACAGATATTTGGTAAATTTGTAAAGATTTCTGTTCAATTTGTTGGCAGTAAGTAATCCATTGTGCACTGACCTCCAGATAAACCCCTTTATTCTTGGAGTTATTTGTCTTGTTTTCCAGAATTTCCTCCAGTTGATTGTTACCTCCATTGATGGCAAACTATTTATCCTCAGGTGGTCATACCCTTGTTTGACTGTATATCTGCCATGTTTTGCAACTGTCCAGATTAGTGTGTCTGGGATAATTGGGTTATGCTTTGGTTTTGTTGCACTTTTTATGATTGATCTGCATTGATTTGAGTTGAAGTGTTCATGCAGAAGTTGAAGGTTCCACTGATCAGATGTAAGATCATATAAATCAGCTAAGGATAATTTTTTTATTTTTTCTAGATCTATTATTCCAACCATTGAACCACGGTTGGTATTTTGTATCAATTGAGTGGCCGTCTTGGACCAACCAATGTATTTCAGGGAGAAAAAAAGATTTGAGTTCTTGGATATTTTTCCAGAGATAACTACAGCCATTGTTCTGAGTTGTAACCCGAAGCCCCTTGTCCCAGAAATATTTTCTTTAACAACGTTAACCCACAAAGTGTTTTTATTTGAAGCTACATCTCGTTATTAATTAACTTTTCCTTACCAGGCCTAATCCTAGCCTATGGACCTCAAGTAGTGTGACGGTACCAGTTGGCAAAAATAACTTTCAGTGAAAATGCTAAGTCTTGGATATCAATATATCGTAGGCTACTTCCATCTATTTTTTTTAATTTTTTTAAAAACAAGGACATCTGATTGACTACAAATGCACAGGAAAAGCGGGTGAAAGGATCATTGCTATTAATATAAAAGATGTATCACCCCATCTTATGAAAGTTATTTTTGCTCTAAATAATTTCTTGTCGTATCAGCAATCCATTGAACAAAGTATGGAAAACCATGCCAAATTATGTTCAAGCTGTTACCGTGCATCTTATGTCAGTCCGTCAGGACTATATATCAATTTATAATATGGTAAAATCGGATATAAACTCCTCTAATCTTCTCTATTCGGAAATAAACCCCTGCAATCTTTGAATCAGATATAAACCCTTCTAATTTGATTTTGTTTGGATATAAACCCTTTTGATTATTTTTATGAATATTTTAAATAAAAAAAGTAAAATTTTGTATGTTCTGACCGAAATAACCTTGAATCATGAGTTTGCGATTCATCTTCCCGTCTCTCTCCTCCATGGAACCAATGGTTTTGCCTTTTCTTTTTCTAAATCTCTTAGAAAAGTTTTATCCTATGGTGATTTTGCTAGATACCCAGATTCTTCTCTTCTAATCTCCGTCTCTCTATCTTGTTTTGTTAAATATTAATGAAGATACGGGATTCATACGATGGTTATTTCTCATCATTGATTATTGAAAATCTATCCTCAAAAGAAAATTTCATTGATTGGTGAATAACCCGATCATATATTGAACATAAGAAGGCAATATAAATATTCAATAAGTTCTAAGGAACAATTTTATGTTAATTACTGGTAAAAATCTTAATTTACTGGCAAGCTATATCAGTCGATACTATATGTTAATTTACTGGCAAGCTATTTCAAAGGAACATTTCTATATCAGTTCTAAGGAACAATTCAAAGGAACAATTCTATGTTAATTTACAGGCAAGCTATTTCAAAGATTGCAGGGATTTATTTATGAATAGGGAAGATTAGAGGGGTTTATATCCGATTTTGCCTTATAAAATCTGGATTTTAAATTTTATTTTGTTTTGAATGAGATTCATTTAAGGATCTAAATTAAACTTTATAACCATATCTATAACGGGTGCTGAAGAAAAAAAAAAAAAAAAAGTTTAGCGGTTTGCAGAGAAGCCATACAAAACATGACAAAAAATATCTATCTATCTAGCTATCTTCGATAAGAACAAATTTCGTGTACAGTGTACTTACTGAAAACAGTGATATATATAAGTACAATGACATATACTTCATAGTACAAATATGAAAAATTGGTATCAAGCACACACTTATTTCAATAATAATGAGTTTGCATCCTATAATTCATTCATAAGGGAGTAAATATGTGTTGTCCGGGAGACAAAAGTGCTTTTGGATCATACTTCATTTTTCTTGACACAAATTTTCCCCACTTTTTACCAAATTGTTTTTGCCATTCTACCTGGTTTGTAAAATAAGGAAGATACTCTTTTCATTTAAATTTTTCGCAAACTTTTTGTATTTGATAATTCTTTATTAATATATTTTTTGTGTCGTTTGCTCCCGAAGTCCAAAGAAACTTTGCTACATAGAACACCTCCTCATTTGGAGTTACCGCTGACATCTCGTCGTCCCACCTAAAATGAAAAGTTCGATTATTAAAATTAGTAAAGTGCAAACTGCGCAATACAAAATGGTTTTTTTGAGGTCAAACTGCAAATTAGTAACTGGAGTGCTATGCGACTGGGCACAGTTTCGTTCCGATAATTTTGTCGAGGAATTGCTTTCTTTCAGTACTCCTTCCTCTTCAATTGGATGGTACTTGATTCTTTTCCTTAGTGGTTTTACTTTAACGGCTTGTAGCTTTCTGGACTGAAATTTCTTTTTAATACAATTTTGCTATTGGCAGCTAGCCAGTAGGCCTTTGAAAATAAAATTATTAAATGTAGGATCTTTGTTCTTGTAGTAAAAACATTTCTTTTCACGGATACCTCGTGAGTAATAATTAAAAAACAAAGAAGGAACAACTTACATTGTTCTATTCATCGGATATAAGATAAGAGAACCTCCTGTGTTGGTACCATTCAAGATACCCTTATAAACACTCGAATCAAATTCAAGTATTTTTTATTTCGGAACGAGCACAACGAACAATGGATGGAATTGTTCTCCGGATGACTGAGCGGCCTCTCGATAACTTAATCGATTAAGAAAATTAAGAAGCGGAATGTCGTAGCTAAATGCAAACCCAGATATGTATTGAAGCTCATTCAACAACAAGCCCACTTTCTGCTAAAACAACAACTGATTGGCAAATTTTCTACTAGAGAAATCTAGCAGCAGATCGATGAGATGATTAGAAAATTTATTGTTGACAAATATAAAAGCATTTAACTAATTACTCAATAATCTGATGTAAAATAGGTATACTAGGATGACTTTCAACATGAGTCTTTTAACTACTTGCACACCAATAATTCAATGGTTTAGAAACCAGACTGAACTTTGAAATTGGACAAAAGAGGGCGATCGTGAATCAAATTGTGGGCATCATGCCATTAAACTATATTGCTATGTTAAAATATAGGGTATGTTTGGTTGGAGGTGAAGTTAGTGAAGTTAGAGGTCGAAGTTAGGGCTTTTGAAGTTAGTGATTGAAGTTAGGGAAGTTAGAGATTGTGAAAAGTTAGTGCTAATTTGAGGTTAGAAAATGTTGTTTGGTGCGATATGTTAGGATTAGAGATAGAACAAAATAATAAAATATTTAGTTTATATATTTTTTACTTTTATAACTAATTATATCTATATAATAAATATTAATTAATTATTATATTATTATTCTATTTATTTTACCATTAATATTATGATTACTGGATTATATATTAATTATTATACTGTTATATTTATTATTATAATTTTTATCAGAATCAATATTAAAATTATTTCTAAATAATAATAATAATTATAGGCAAATTCTGCCATGGACTGAATTTTAAATCGGGCTTTAAATCTGGATTGTTCATTTAAAGTTATGAAGGAATTTGGTTGATCATGATTCAAGCCCGATTTAAAATTTCAGTCCACCGTAGAATTACCCATAATTATAATAATAATAATAACAATAATAATAATAATAATAATAATAATAATAATAATAATAATAATAATAATAATAATATTATTATTATTATTATTATTATTATTATTATTATTATTGTTATTAGTAATAATAGTTATTAATATTTAATATTATAACTATAATTATTAAGTATAATTAATATGAATTAGTACACTAATTATAATATAATAATAACAATTATTATTATTATTTTTATTATCATAATTATATTACTATTTATTTTTAATAATTCATTATTGTAATTATAATTAAAATTAATGTAATGTTACAAAATAATAATATTTTTTTGTTATTTCAATATTATAATTATAATTTATATTATGATAGATGATAATAATAAGAGGAAGGTTCCGCTATCAACATTTTTGTTGCCCCAAATGCCAACATTTTGCTATTTAGTTATTTTTTCAAATTTTGAAATTCAAACGTTAAATGCAAACCGTTGATCTTATTTAGTTTAACGAGCGATGCGTTTTCATATAAGTTTTGAAAATTTTGGAGTTTATTTGATACTCGATCAAAGACTAAAACACGAACGTATTAAAATGAATCTATCATAGTTAACGAGGTTCCTTTGTTTTACTATCACTTGATCGAGCATCAAATAAACTCCAAAATTTACAAAACTTCTATGAAAACGCATCGCTCGTTAAACTAAATAAGATCAACGATTTGCATTTAACGTTTGAATTTTAAAATTTGAAAAATTAACTAAATAGCAAAATGTTGGCATTTGAGGGCAACTAAAATGTTGGTAGCGGAACCTTCCTCAATAATAACTATAATTATATTAATTTTTTTTAAGTTGATCATGAGAATAAACTTTTCTAACTCAACATTTTGTCAAGCTAGAGAAATAGAGTGAAGTTTGTACTAACTTAACTAACCTTGGGTGTGTTTGGTTGGTGAGAGTTTGAATGTTAGAGCTCTAACCTCAAGTTTGCTAACTTTTCATGCAACCAAACATATCCTTAGTTATTGTTGTATAAAAATAGAATTTTCTTATTGTTTTAAAAACTATAAGTAATCAAAATCTATTACTAATAAACAATAACTGCCTTTGGGTCCCTTAAATTTAAACATCTCTAACTCTGATGCAAAGAATGTGCGAGGAAAATTCTATTATTGACAAACTATTTAAACAAGTCAGTTCATCGATATATTTTAATCAATTTTCTATCACTTTAGTGGTACAGCTAGAGTTTGCAAGATTTTATACCTGCTCAATATTTATTAAACATAATGTTCCTGGTAATTTGTCCAAAGCAAACTATCCTATTTAAATCTTCTTTGTGAAAAATAAGTTTATTTTCCCATAACATGCGTGCTTATTTTAGCAAATAACAAATAATTTATTAATATTATTAAAATTAACTGAAAGAAATCAGTGTTGTAAAAAAAAGGTCACTTCATTAAAACGTATCTAAACAAATAGTTCAGTTTTTTAATTAAAAAAGTTACTACTGGCCACTTACAGCTAGAGTCAATCATCAATTGTTGCGGTGGTTGTTGTTGTGATGGCATCAAATCTCGTTGCATAAGCAATAGCTGTATGGTGGTTATATGTTGATTATCTCTGTTATCTTATGCAAAATGTAAAATTCAAAAAGATATCTAATTTCATGAATATGATTGCTAGTGATATGTTTCAATCTTTAACTTTTTACAATGATGAAAAGTATAAACTTATTTGGCAACGAACATTTATAATTTTTCTATACAATGCATAGTTGCATGTGGCCTAGTGGCTCAATGATAAGAGCACTAGACTGGTCTTTAAGAGATCAGGGGTCGTTTGGATGGGTAGGGAATAGGCTAGGAATAGCAATTCTGGGACTAAATTTAAGGAAAAAGTGAGATTTCGGGAAGCGTGGAAAGAGTGTTATTCCGGGAATAGGAATGTTGTTTGCATGGTGAATTAGGAATAGCGTTGGGAAGAGTGTTATTGGGATGAAAAGTAGAGAGAAAAGTATTGTTGGGAAGAGTGTTATTGGAAATAGTGCTATTCCTGGAATTGGCTATTCCTGGAATTGGCTATTCCTGGAATTGGTAATTGCGTTTGGATGAAAATTTTCTACCAGGAATAGGCTATTCGGGGAATAGGCCTATTCCCAAGCTATCCAAACGACAGCTCAAGGTTTAAGCCCTGCATGCACTTTTAATTTTAGAAATAATTAGATGGCAAACATCTTTCTTTTTCTCCAAAAAAAATAAAAAATAAAGCATAGTTGCTAATATTCACATTATTGGTGTTTTGCTTGAATTTAGAATACCAAACATATGATGAATCATACGAAACCCATTTCATGATTTCATCGATCTCTCTCTTACACACAAAAATGTAAAAATTTTGTTAGATTTGTTTTTAGATTTTACTTTATAGTTTAAGCAAACTTAGAACTTAAACAAACCTAACACTCTGAAAACGAAAACAAAAAACATTAAACCTAGTGTTTTCTTTTAGTTTTTATTTTTTTTATTTCTTTCTTCTTTTAAGATAAGATGGCATTACTGTTGTCTTGGGAAATTTTTTTTCGTACCCCTCAGAATTGAGGAAATAGAGGATTTGCCCTCTGAAAGTCCAAACTCGTGATTTTGCCCCCCGAAATTTCAACCGCCTTCTATATTTGCCCTTCTGCCATATTTTATAATAAAAATAATTGTTAAATAATAATTTTTAAAAAATATGACTATTATACCCTTTGAATCTAAAGTCCCTCTAGAGCACATCGATTAAACGATTTCTCTCCTCTTCAAGCTTTCTTCTCTCACACAAAATCAGAATGAACCTAGATCGAAGAATTTCGATCTCTCCACCTCCGTCACCTCTCGTACTAAAACCCTAGATCGAAGAATTTCTCCTCTCCCCCACACGTTCTTCACCCTCCCCACCCCACTCCAGCGATCTCTTCACCGTCGTCCTCGATAAAACTCCAGCGATCCTCTAAAACCCTTGCATTCATCGCCGATCGAGCAGAATCCGTCGTCGAGCGTCGCCCCCAAGCAACACCGTCGTCGAAATGCGGTTCCCCTTTTTTTTTGAGCAGAACAGGAAGAGAATTTATCTTCCATGAAATTTAAATAGTTTTATTTTGTTCGTCTTCTTGAAATTTATCCTGGATATTGCCATCTTGTTCCATGAAATTTTTCTGTTCTTCTTCTTGTCCCTCTATGAAATTGGTACTGCTGAATTATTTCTCAACTTGTGATAAATTACTGGCGTACTGCTGTGATTAGGTACTGACATTTACCAGAAAATGACATTAATAAGATATTAGCAGAAAAATGGCATTAATAAGACTTTTCTCATTCTGTCGGTCCTCCGTCGCCTTGCCACTCTCTGTCATGCATCGTTGTTTCAGCAGATCGGAAGGTAAAGACTTTTCTCATTCTCTCTTCTCATTACCCGTACTGCAAGTGTTGTTTAGAGAGCAAATAAAGTGTATGCAGATTATATGCAGATTATATCATCTATCTTCTCTTTTCTCATTTCTCATTCTCACTCTCTCTTCTCATTACCCGATTAGCTTACAGGAGCGGAGCTTGGTGCTTTGTATATGCAGATTATATCATCTATCTATTTCGTAAATAAAGTGTAGATGTAAGATAGATAGCATTTCACCCACAGGATTAGCTTTGCATTCATTACCAATAAATGATCATATTCTTACATCCAACAGTAAAATAAGCTTGATAAAAGGATACAATTAGAATTAAAATGCAGAAAAGAAGTGCTATCTTACATCCAAGAGTACGATCATAATTTTGTGTTTCTTGTTTAATATATTCTTATTCTTACATCCATTCTTACAATAAAGGGATAGAATTAGAATTCAAATGCAGAAGAGAAGTTACTAATAGTTATATTACAACATCCAAGCAGTGGCACCCAAAGAAATAGTTAACATGCCTCCTCATTCAACAGTACATCCCACAAAACCATCACTTGCTAGAATAAGGCACTCATCTTCTCTTGTACGTAGTATTATCCATGGTTTCAAGTATTTGTCTCCTGAGAAATATAAATAATCCAGGATTTACTACAAATACAATAAGAGCTGTACTTCCCCTGGACTATCAACAATTTACTACAGGTACATAGATGCAACTAGATGTAATGAAGAATTCACCCTCATCATGATTTGGTTTTGTATTATTGATAATTAATTCAGGCTTAAACATTTGTAAAGCATCAAATGACAGTATTTGACAATTATTTGGCTTTGTATTTGCTCCTTATACAAATGGCAGTATTTGCTCTTTATACAAATGACAGTATATCCTAAAAATGGGTTTTGACAGTATTTGTAAAGCATCAAATAATGTCATTTCTTTTTCTTTTCATGTAGAATCCAAAACCAAAGTTTGACCATTTGTAAAGAAAAATTTAAGGATAGAAAAAAATGCAAAACTAATTTATAACAGCCATAAATTTTTGCCACTGGCGTTGTCCCTTAATTGCAAAACTAATTCCTAAAGTTGACACTCTAGCCACTGGCTTTGTTCTTTGAGATAGGAGAAATTAGTACATTGACAAAATGAAAATCCATCGCATGAGCTAGTTCCAGTAACCCAAAATATTTGACAACAAAGAGCTAGTTCTATTATTTGACTGGAAATTGTGAGATTGCTCAAATTGCTCAAAGCCAAAACAAATTGCTCAAAACCAAAACCAATTGCTCAAAACCAAAACAAATTGCTCAAAACCTGGTTCGTGCGAGGGAAACGGATGCCATGCGAGGGAAGAGCAGGTATTCGTGCGAGAGAAGCTTCTTCATTGATCGATTGACAGTGAGAGAGGAGAAGAGACGAATTTTTAGGGTTTATGTCAGCATTTCTTGCGACTGGTCTATGAGCACGAGGGAGAGAAGACGAGATCTGTGAGAGAAGGAGGTTGCGCGAGTTGGAACAAGATCAGTGGTTTTCTTCGTAAATCAGAGAGGAAGAAGGAGCTTTGCTAGAGATGCAAGCTCGAGTTATTTAGTTGACTGGGAATGGACTCGGAGGAGAGGAAATCGATTGGTAGCGATGAGGGAACTAGTTCATCAGAGAACAAATCGAGTTAAAGGGATGATCGAGTTGTTTAGTCGAGACTGGGTTCCATCGAACTTGTTTCGACTGGGTTAGATCTGAACAAGGGTAAAAAGGTCACAAGTTAATAATTTAGTTATTTAACAATTATTTTTATTATAAAATATGGCAGGATGGCAAATATAGAAGGCGGTCAAATTTTCGAGGGGTAAAATTAAGAGTTTGAATTTTTGAAGGACAAATTCTCTATTTCCTCAATTCGGTACAGAAAAAATTTTCCCAATTTTTTTTTCGGCAGACTCGTACCTTTTCATTAATAATAGAAGTTTTACAATTTTCAATTTTGCAAGCAGGCAAGCAACTAAATGAAGCAAAAAGGAAATCATAATGTCAAATTGAAAAAAAATATCTTGCCCTTACCTTCTTTAGTCTTTTTCCGTACAATTTAAAACGTAATTCCTGAAATAACAGGTACTAATTAGTAATTACTTGAACTAATAGAAGAATTGGCCGTGCATAAATTGGCGGGATTCTGCACGGGTAGACCCGCCTAAGCCCCGCCTAAACCCGCCTAAACCCGGCGTGCTTTTAGGGCTTGATTGCTTGAAAGGGACTAGATCTAGTTGCAATGGCCGCCGAATTCCACTTTCACTTGCCTCGTTATCTCTTCGCCAAATGGAGATCGATCAACCCCTACCCCCGCCCGAAACAAACCCGAATCCGACAAAAGCTCTCATACTGGCGCACAAGAGACCAGGGTCGCTACCTCTAAGTCCTGAGGGAAGCAAGCGAGTGTGTCAGGCTCCTACAGTGCCTGTCTGCCCCGACTTCCTCCGCGGCCAGTGTCGCCTCTCTCCCTTCCAGTGCACTTTTGCTCATCCTCCTCCCTCCGTTGATGTTGATCAGTAATGCTCTTTTTTTCTTGTTGTAGTTTGTCTCTTGAAATCATTAGAAATGTTGCTACTTTAGCTGCTGTTTATATTGCTTTGAACGGTTCTATTCCACACTCAAAAAGTTGCAAAAGGTTGAAGATTTAAGCTTTGTAAGGCATTATACAACACGCACATAATGTTAATTTTGAATTTTGGAAGTTTTTAGCTTGATTTTAGAAATAGTGTCAAAATCGTTTAAGCTATCTATTGTCAAGGGAATCTATTTCATTAAAAAGAGTTACATTGCTCAAGTAGAAACTTCTAAAATAGCTATTGCTGAAAGTGCCTGTTGATAAAGGATGTGATTTGTGATTTCTATAATTTGGGAAGCCTTGATAGCGTCTTAGCTACTTTTGATATCCCATTTCTATCAAGTGCACACAAATAACATGCTGAAGACTCTAAGTGATTATTGTTTCTTGACTTTTCCTGAATTATCTTCTCTTTAAGAGAAGACATTGCTTGAATGCCCAAACATGACTACTCTATGATTCTATCAATATTAACATATTATTAAGTTTTTGGTTGAATGTTGTGCTGTGCTTGTCAGTGATAAGGTGATAGTGTGCTGTGCTTTTCTATGGAGAGTATGCCTTCTTGGGGGTACATGCCGTTACCTCCATCCACCACCTCATATTCATGAGTATACTGTCTCTCTTTCGTTCTCTTTAATGTTCAATGTAGCAATTAATTATTGATATATTATATACAAAATTCTTTATTAGTTCTCTTCACTACCTTAGCTTGACATTGCTGCTTTCAGGGCTCTGTTGAGGGAGATGGAAATGGACAATCAGAGGCCTGGGCATGTAAGTGTCTCCTAAATTCTCTTACATTTAGTCTGGTACTGGTTAGGTTTAATCAGGTACTTTATAAAGCACTTTATTTTTCTTGGTTTCTTTTTTTCACAAAGTATTCGACGAGTCACTGGGTGCTTCCCATCTGGTTATTCTTGCATTTAATTCCCTCGTGTGTCGAGGTTATATCAGTCAATTCTTCAACCATTTCTATTTTTCAGATGCATGGAGATTTCTTGCAAGGGAACTGCTTTAGATCAGAGCACCACTCCATACCTAGCAATAACAAAATTGTAAGTATGCTCTTTAGTAAATTTCCTGAAGAAGTCTATATGACTGTGCTTATAGAATGTTTCAGAAAAAAATCATCCTCTCTTTTTCCACTTGGAAAAGGAGGATCAATCTTTTCACTAATTCCAAATTAGATTCACCTTTAAGAGATTGAAGGATCAATTTCATTGTAGTTATTTTATTCCTGTTGCAATTTCCCATTTTGTTATATTTATATTTTGCTATTTGCAATTCCAGAAGCACAAAGAAGTTTTTGGAAAAGAAGATCAGGAAGAGAGCATCGGTACATTTGATACATTTGGATTAAACATAGACAAGGCCAGAGATGTGCTCTCGGAAGGAATACTTTGCGATTTTACTTCCATTGAAAGCATGCCAATGTTCATTCAATGTGTTGTATCCATAGCAGCAGGTCGTCCTATGCCTATCCCTTCATACAATGAGATTGTTAGAGATCTCAAAAGGTTTTATGGGGATGCAAAATCCCAGCTTAAGACAACACTAGGATTCCAACGAGTGTGCCTCTCCACTGAGACATGGATAGATGAGCGTAAAATACTCCACATGGCAGTTCGTGCACATTGGGTTGATGATAAATGGAATCTATGCAATAAAATGCTTAGCTTTTGTTCTGCTGGAGCACCTTTTGAGGACAGAGAGGTATTTTGTAAGAAGATTGAGAAATCCCTTTTTGATTGGGGTATTACACGAATTTTGACCCTGACAGTTGATAAAATAAGTTCTAATGATCCAGTGGTTCAGTATCTCAAATTTAAAACCAAAGATACAAATGATGCCGTTTTAGGGCACAGGTTCTTGAAATTGGAAAGCTTTTCACATGTAGTTGGTGAAGTTGCCAAAGAAGTTTTGGAGTACCACAAAGAATCGGTTTCTAGAGTACGATTTGCAGTACTAAATGTTATTCGTACATTGAAGGTTGGCCTCTTTGAGAAGTGTGCAGAAAAAGAGGGAATAAAATTTGAGTGGCCTCTATTTCTCAATGATGAAAATGTGTGGGACTCGACCTATATGCTGCTAGAGAAGGCTGCTGGGCTGCAAAAAGCCTTTGAGAGGTTTATGAAGGAAGACTCTGTGTACCTCTCATGTTTTTACATGCCAGAAAGAAATGATGACGAAGCAGAAAAAGCCCCTGGTCCACCCTCTGAGACAGATTGGGAAAATGCCAGGCGTCTCGTCACAGTGCTTAGACTCTTTTACAAAGTGACACGTCGCCTCTCTGATCCTAGTGTTGTCACGGTTAACACTTTTGCTTATGAGCTTTTAGGGGTGCAGGTCAGGTTGGCTGAGCTGAGCAAAAGTGAGGATCAAGTCATGGCTTCTCTAGCTAGTTTAATGAAAATGAAGATTGACCAGCAGTGGGGTGATTTAAATGACCTAAACCCGCTTGTGCTGGTTGCCATGGTATTGGATCCTAGGTACAAATTGAAGGGTGTGAAATTTTGCTTTGATCAGGTCGTTAATGATACATTAAAAGTGGGAAGAATTATTGAAAAGGTTGAACTCACGTTGGTTCATTTGTATGGACACTATATAGGATGCAATTCAAATTTAACCAATGATACAGTGGCATTTTCAACAAATGTACCTGCAAATCTGGTGGATTCTGGTGCGCATGAGGAGGATTATACTAAAAGTATCAGAGATCAATTTGTGAAACTTGTTGTCGAGAAAGTAAAAACAGAGAGAAATCAGGAGGTTAGCAGATACTTTAGCGAAAGCTGTGAGATTGACAGTAGCACTTTCGATCTTTTGGGTTGGTGGAGGCATAATTCCTTCTGGTACCCCACACTGTCTAAAATTGCAAGGGATCTTCTAGCAATCCCGGTGTGTGCAGCTTTCTATGAAGATGCATTCCGTACTGAATTTCGCGAACTAGACCCGTATAGAATGTCAAAACGTCGTGATTTGAGGGAAATCCTAGTGGTTGGCAAGGACTGGTTTAAAGATAAACCCCCGGCTGATTATAAGGAGTCATGGATTGATGGGTTTGTGAGGAGCGATGAAGAGGATGAAGAGGACGAAGAGGATGAAGAGGAGGATGAAGTGGACGAGGATTAAGAGGAGGAATAGTAAGGTAATTTTTACCCTTTCTTTGCGCATATTTAGTATACTTTAGTGTTTCAGCACGGACCAGTGATTGGTACTTGGTGGTACATTCTCACTGAACTCTTTGGGTTCATACACACAGAGTCTACTACGAATTTGGTACCTCTATTTTACCAGGTAGCATTCTAATTCGCACATGAACATTTGAGATCTCTTCATTATTAAATTTCTCTTGTTTCTTAATAGGTGGCTCGAACTATATCTTCATAATTTGGATGCCTGTGACTTTTGTGAATGTATGTTTTCATTTTTCTCCTAACAAGCACCACTTTTTTCAACTCTGTTTGATGTGATCTGTGATCCGTCATGTATGGATCTCTTACGTTTGGCTGTTTAAGTTATGAGAATGCTAGATATTTATTTGAGACATTTTTCTAGTTAGAGGACCTTTGGTCTGTGTGGCCTAATTCTGTGCAATGTACTCGTTGAGGACTTTTGGCTCTACTCTCGGGTACTAGGTAAATTTAGTTTTCAGCGTACGCCGATATTACTTATTATCTGTCATGAAAAACTACTAATTTCACTTTTATTGACTAGTACCAATTTTTCATAGAGCAGCGGCTATCTAATAAATCAATTTTTTTTTTATATATTATTTTATTGAAATTATTTTATTTATATATATTTTTTTATTCTAATGCATCTAAACTTTCTTGAGTGGTTATGCTATAAGTTTAAACGACCGACTAGGTAATATTAAAAGTTAACAATTTTTTTTATGCTAAAAGCGGACTTTGAAATTTATCATAGCTGTGATGGCATTGTATTAGCTGATAAAAATCGAACGTTGCAGATTATTCTATAATTTAAATCTAAAATAGTCCGTCCGATTTTGATTATATAAAATGTCATAGCTACCATGATAAGATAAATATAGTTTAGGCGGGATGTCAACTCGTAACTAAAATTCCTGCTCTTTTAAAGTTGCAATAATAGTTTTAGATATCAGGAATAAAACAAGTCAACGGTCATGAAACTTAGGAGCAACTAAATGTTAGCTAAGATTATATACCCTACATTTGTTGTCGATTTATTAAAGTGTGGAGGTGCTTATATCCTCATTTTGTTAAAATAATAAAAAAAAAGATAAATTCAAAGTACATAAAATAATAATGCTCAGTTTATGAAGTGTCTTTTGTGAAACCACTCCACTAATTGTATTTTTGTGGTCATTTGCATTGACGTCCCTGTGAAAGACAGCATGAATCATGCCATTATTGTCAATCATTCAATAAGATAAGTAGGAAAAAGAAATATCTCGGCTTTGATGTCATGGGAGGCATAATCAACAAATATTATTATATTGACTATCTATCTAGCACAAAAGTGAGAAGGTATCCACATTGGTCAGTTTGTACAAGGGACCTTAAAATAATGTGTATTATCAAACTAATTTCACCAAATTTATGAACCAAGATTACACTTTATATTATCCTATATGCTAGTTGCTAGCAGTGGGTACGTGTACTCGCTTGTCATAATCTTTCTAGTCGGCATTACAGGAACATTGGTGAATGGTAAAGCTACATTGCTAACAGTAGGGTCAACTGACCTGTCTAATTTGCACAAGTGTCCTTATAATCATAGAAATGAGCTTTTCTTTTGAAAAATAGTGTTATTATTAATTATAGTACGTGTATGTAATTCATGTTAAATAAGAGGAGAGATATGAAACGTGAAAACTGGTCTACGTTATGATGACAATAACATGGCTGCAGAAAGAGACGAAAGGTCGCCAACGCTCAACGGCTCTCGTATCTCTCAAGTATCTGTTCCAGTCTTCCAGACTCCCAGTCGCTTAGGGATAATTTCAACTATATCCCTGTCAATGTCGAAATTATTTTTTCCTTGAGGAACCGCGGAATATATGTATCATATGGAATTAGAATTTAGATGAATAATGCTACTATAAAAAGAAAGGTATCTAACTTTAATTATTTATTAGGAACTTACAAATTGTTGGTAAGATTAGAGAAACTGTACGTCTGTACCGAACTGATTTGACAGAACTAAGGGAGAGATCTAACACTGTTGTTATTGCCACTAATATAACTGGGCGAATAACATTTTTTTTTTTTTTTTGGGTGCGCAGTCAATACACGTTTTTTTTTTCTTTCTTCAGGATATATAGATATTTTTCAAGGGTATAAAGGAAGTTCTCCTAGACATTCAGAGATCCTTCTGACCTCTAACCCAACATATTAAAAGCAAACACCTACAAAATCACAAAGTTCAAAAACTCAACGGGATATGAATTAACACACAAAAGACGCAGATAGATAGACAGAGAGAATAGGAAGAGAGAGATGGCGAAAGGAGGCGAGAAAGAGTGGATAGAGAGTTGTGAGATTATGGTAGCTATTGAAGAACTCTCTCTACTGAAAAACGAAGGAGAAGAGAAGAAACTCCCCACTTTGGCATTCCTCCATCTTTCCAGTTTGCTCCTCCAAGTCTTAGGTAAAATCATAGTTCTCTTTCTATCTTTTCCCTCTGATTTTGGTACATCAAGCAATATTTACATATAACCCACGAATATTCATAATAAGCAAGTTCATTAAGGGACAAGTCATAGATCTCATCAGCAACAATATATTTAAAAATAAACAAAAAAGGAATTAATGAATTCAGACTCATTATTACTTAGTACGATAGTTCTGATTCTTGTTTTGTTAAGAGGTATTAATTACAAAATTACAAACTCTTTAGGCTAAGTTTTAATTTTCATGCCTCACCATGACACCATTACTATTTTGATACGAAGCGTTAGTCAAAACTTCTTTTGTGGCTATACCACATCTCCATTAGTGGTTTAAATGGAGTAGATGCAACTGGCTTTTAGTTCTTACCAAGCGTTAATGTGTACAGATAAGATCGGACCGACAATGTCTGTTTTGAGCCTTGACATTAGGCGTAATATTGAGGTTTGTCATCTCAGTTTACATTATTTTACTTTATTATATTTTATTTCCCCATACATATGCCTACTCCAGTTTTTTATTTGCAAACAAGTCCACCTTATAATAATTCCTTTTCTCGCAAGTCATTTACAACTCTTTGACACATGCTTGACATGCACAGTGATGGTTTGTACCTGTTGGCCGGTTTATCAAAATTAAATATGAGCTATTTGATTTTCTGAAAAGGGAAACAAAAGCTGAAATGTTGAGGAACCAAATTTATGAAATTCTATAAATTTGATGGTCACAACTGCAAAAGTTTTCTATCTCAATCTTTAATTAAAAAAGATTGGGTTTGGGTTTTGTAACTTGATATTAATAAGGGCCCACTATACCGTTGGCTTTTGCGCATCTTGTGCTAGGCACACGGCATTGAAAAGCGATGCCGATGTTGTTTTCTTGAGTAGAAAAGGGAAAAGGAAAGGCTAATTCACTTCCAAATACAAATTTGCAATAAAGTTTTGTCGTTGGTATTAGGATAACAGGATCTTAGCTAGATAGATTTCCTTTTTTCGTTTTCTTCTTGGAACTGTCAATCCGTGCCACTTCTCTATCTTCTTTTGTCTTGCAATTTTTCTTCTTTTTGACCATAAGGAGAGTAGGTAAAAGGCTTTTTTTTAAAAAAAAAAAATTTTACACGTAAAAACAAATGAAAACATCTCAAATATTAACTTCTTTGAGCCATATTTTGTGGAATAATTTGTATTCAGAACAAAATTGAGAGAGTTGAATCATAAAAGGTTTTGATAGTCCTACTAGTAAAAAAATACTAATTTAAAGTCGTAAACAATTAGATCAAGAACATAAACAATTTCAATCTAAGGGTGTATCTAATCATTTTGTATCAAGTATGAATCATTGATTTTTTTTTTTTTTTTTTAATAATGTTTTGAGCTGTGGTGTAGATGTAATCTCAAATGATTAGTTATTGGCTTTTCATATATAAATTAAGGAAGCAAAAGGGGAAAAAAAAGTATATATATTGAAATTTTACTCTTTTTGTATTTTTCGTTATTTGTCAAACTTGCCAAATTAGTTTGCTTTCAATATTTTGAAGTTGGGTTTTATTAACATTTAAAACACTAAATAATATGAAATATTATTTTTATCAGATTACTTTTTGCATGTTCATATGTTTATTTTTTTTTTATTTTTATAATGTATAACAATATTAGGTGGGCGGGGTTAAAAATTATTTCGAATAAACAATATTATTTTTATATTGTTATAATGTATAACAATATGTGCATGTTCATATGTTTATTTCGAATAAAAATTTACCTACATAATAGGTGGGCGCGATTACTAGTAGTTTTGATAAAATTATGAATCATATTTAATATTAATTAAAAATTGATTGGTAATATATAATGATATTTTGATACACTATTTATTTGATCTATATATTGAGAACAAATTAATATATATTGGATTTCTGTCAAAGTTATCAAATAAAATTTGATTGTCAATATATTTCTCCCTTTTGTTAATTTCAATAATGTTAATGTAACCTTTTGTTTTATAATTAGGTTATACGTATGAAAATATATAAATGACTAAGGGATAGTTTTAGACCCCTAGAAGAAATAAGTACAAGGGAGATTCGTAGAGGTTATAAATAACGTCAAAACATACTTTCCTTTCATAATTGGCTCTATACTATATATACGTATGAAATATGAAATATAAAAATCTGAAGAGGATAGTATTAGACTTCTATAAGAAATGAGTGCAGGGTGAGATTCACAGTCACAGGTTATACGTAAATATGCTTTCGTTTCTTAATAAGCTTTACATGCTTAAAAAATAATATCAAAGACTTAACACGTAGTTTTAGACTTCTAGATGAAATGAGTACAAATAAGATTCGCAAGGGGATACATATGTACATATATAATATTAAAATATGTTTTGTTCGGTAATTAATTACCTCTACCTGTGTAGAGTGTAGAAGACTAAAGAGCATAGTAAGAAATGAGTGCAAGAGTTAAATTGGCAGAGGTTATATATAATGTTAAAATATGCTTTCCTTTCATAATTACTTCTGCGCGTCTGAAAAATATAATGTCAGATATTTTTTTTTATTATTTTTTTTTCAATATCGATAAGAAATAAGAAAAAGTAAAATTCGCAAAAAGTTAGAGAAAGTTTAATATGCACTATAGTGCATAGGGCGTTCTATGCACCGCGGATTTTTTCTAGGGTATTTTTGTAAATTGACAAATATAATTTAACCAATCTAATCTACATATTGAAATCTCATATGAAACCAAATTTTACAATTTTTGAGATTTTATTACTATTTTTTTTTCGAATTTTTTTAACATACCATTTTTGGAAACAAACTACTATTTACAACATTCCAAAAATGGCAAGTTATAAAAAATTCGAAAAAAATAGTAATAAAATCTCAAAAATTGTAAAATTTGGTTTCCTATGAGATTTCAATATGTAGATTAGAATGGTTGAATTAGATTTGTCAATTTATAAAAATATTTCCGAAAAAGTCCGTGGTGCATAGAATACTCTATGCACTATGGTGCATATTAAACTTTCTCAAAAGTTATGCATAATGTTAAATTATACTGCCTTTTCTTGAGTATCGTGAAGTTACACGGATGTGGGATAGTTTCTGGGTTATGTGCGACACTTCCCTGTGGCACTGCATGGGTTTGACAAATGGGGAAAAAAAAGGAAAAATATAAAGAAAAAAGAAAAAAAAGTAAATAGTAAAAAGTAACTAAACAATTAACAATGTGGGGTTAGGAAAAGGATTGAGACGTGTGCCACACACAAGCTTTCATAATTCTGTCCTATTCGTCTCCCATGATTTAATTATTGATCCTTCCCCACTGAAATTATTTATTTCTTGAATTGTCTCTTTCTGAGAAGTGAGGATAACACATTTTGGTGATATGTAGAATATCAGTTGATTGGACTCTCCTAGCATCATTTTATTCATCTAAACATTGCTCATCTTTTCTTAATTTAAAAAAGTCTTAGCAAATTTAAAGAACTCTACAAACGTTTGTTGAATAAGAAATACTAACACCATCAATTACTAGCTAGCTAGTTCAATTAAAAATATGAAGAAATAGATTAACGGAAAAAACTAAAGATTTATATAGTTTTGGGTTTCTTTTTTTTTAAAAAATATAAAAAGAGATTGGAGGAGATATACTTGCTGGATCCATCAAGCAATTCAAGTTTGATGGAGATAGTTGAAAAAGAGGCCGAAGAGGGAACGGTACGGAAGGCTGACAGCTGCTCCAGAGCTATTCTTTGGCTTTCGAGGTACTTAAATTATTGTCATTAATGTACACATTTTTTTTTTCTGTTTTTGAATATCAATGTATACATTGATAAGCATCAAAGCTAGCAGGACTTAATTTTTGCTACCAACTTTCTGCCAATGACAATTTTGTTTATATGGCCATATTAAATTCATGAGTTCATAGATTGAATTCTCTTGGTTTCCTCAAAAACCTTTGTTGGATATAACAGGTCGTTGGATTTCAGTGTGGCATTGTTACAAGGACTAGAGAAAGATTCAGAGCAGAGTTTAAACCAAATTATAGAAGAAGCATATAAAACAACTTTGGGGCCTTGGCATGGGTGGATCGCTTCAGCTGCCTACAAGGTAATGCAACCACATATGATCCCGGTACATGTTCCTTGGGCGAGGAAAACCCAATCTAGAAAAGAATATATTTGGTGCGCTTGGCATGAATAAATCATGACCAGGCCTCTCTTGTCTAAATTGGGCCGAATATAGTCTCCTAAAAGAACTGGGCCTATAAAACTTGAAAATAGCAATACAAGCTGTACTAGTATGTTGAAAGCTAATACCCAGTAAACTATCACTATCAGAATTTTAAAATAAAATTTGGGTGAACAGATTGCTTTGCAACTCACTCCTGATAGAGAAGTCTTTGTTGGCTTGCTGATGGGCAAAGACAAAGATAATGCCAAATTTAAGGGAGAGATTTATCAGCTAGCCACTTTGATCCAACCTTTTCTTCATGAAGTCCATGAGCTCATGGTTAGTGTTCTTTTCCTTTTTTTTTTAATTTTTAGTTAATTGAACATCCTTCTTATCATGAACCATTCAAATTTTCACCTATTTAAGGTATTGTTAATTTTCCTAATTTACAGAAGAAGTACTGTCTGGAGAGATTGAAATCAAGTTGATGACAACCTATAACGCATGGTTTCATTGGGAATTTGTACTATAAATGAAGGGTGCATAGAAAATTCAGATTATTTCAGGTTGATGGATGTGAAATTATGGTCCATATATATAGATAAATAGGACTTGTCTTGTTAAATGATGTGCCATAAATCTAGACAATGGTGGTGTGTCTCGAATTTAGAACAGACTTTTCGAACAAACTCACAAAGTCGATGGCTCTTTTTTTGGTTGATTTTGGTAGCTCATTACTATTTAGCTTAGATTGTTAGATAACTTTTCGTTTTATGTGTGGTGTAAATTTTGTCTTTAACATAATTTTGTATTAGGCGGAAGGTCGAAGTGCATCTTGGCATTGTAAATGACACTTGTAATCTTGTAATTTGTGGTAGTTGTGATATACATAAATGTAAATATTGGACCGGACTTGAAATCCTAATCATTTATTTTTTTTCATTATTTTAAATAATTTTAAATGAACCATTTGGATTGAAGACAAGTTACAAAATTTACTTCACAACATAATTCACTTCTTCTTCTTCTTTTTTTTTTTTTTAAAAAAAAAGAATAGATAGCAATAGCACTTTGTTCTATGTAAAGGGAGCTGTGCATGATGGCACTAGGAAAAACTATTTAAACTATTGTGCAGGTCTGCAGGAGCTCAAATCTGGACCCTTCATCCAAACTCTCATTTAATCACAACCATTCAAACTATTTTTTATTTATGGTTTGTTGAAAATTGTGCTGCAGCGGGCCGGCGCTACTTAATGTCTCTTCTTTAAGCAATTTAAAATTTGAAAGAAATCAGTTTATTCTATGTTTAGGAAACAATATTTATTTCTTAATCCAAGAGTAAATATATATTGACAACATAATTATGAAAATAAAAATAAAGCTGACCATATGTTCTATGTGATACTATGATTTTCTATCATTTCTGAATTTTGTTTTCTTGAGTTGGTGCTTTAATTTCCTTTGTTGATTATTATAGTTGATGAGACTTGAATGATTATTTTGTTGCTCAATTCTGTTTAGAATTTACTTTTGAAAATTTTAAAAACCATTTTTGTAGATTATATAAAAATAAAAAGAGAAGCACTTTTGTTTTTCCTTTAAATTTTTATGGATTAGAATTTAGAAGTACTAATTTGCATTTATTTTGTGAAAAGACTAGTTAAAAAAAAAAAAACGTTTTAAAATTAAAGGAGAGCTGGTTTTTATGATCATGCCTATGTATTTGTACATTGTTTTCATTATTATGCTTTTATGGGTTCATTCTAATTACTATCAATTACATGTGGGACCTCCATGTTATAACTATGTTCTAGTCCAGATATTCAAGTGTGCTCCATGTTCACTCAGATTTAAGTTCATCCTCTAGAAGGGTCTATCCAGTCATCCACCAACTCCTGGGAAGCTATTTCCTTTCACACGATATCACTCTCCATCCATGTCAATTTCTTTTCTTTTCCAATTGAGACCTCCTTCTTACAAAAACGCACCAGATTTTATACATCCAAGTTTCCACCAAAAATCATAGCAAAAATTAGGACTTGATTGTGGCACCAGATCTCTTGCGCAAAGCTGGAAACTTAGAGTCGGTGCTGAATTTGAATTCTCATCAAGGATCATTGAGAAAGTAAGAATCACCATCTTTGTTAGAGTACCTGAATTGATTTCTATTCCTGGTTTGGGACTTAGTAATTTTTGTTGTTTATTGTTAAAAAACTAGCTTTGATATTATAGTTAGGGTTTTATAAAAAAGTTTTGAAAACGAGTTCATTTTTTTTTAGGGGCAGCAAACATGTCAAATAGATTGTTGCTGAAATTTTATAAGTAATTTCAATTTTCAAAGCTTTTTCCTAAATTTTCTTTCAATCTTTGAAAACCAGTTGAGTGTGAAATTTTAGGAAACTTGTTCCTTTTATCAGTTAATTGCAAGGATAACCTGAGACTGAATTTATTACTGAGATTTATTGCTGGAATTTTACTGAGTTACAAGTACTGCTGGAATTTCAGTTCGTTACTGTTTTTATTTATTTTTCTGGTAATCAGGTCCTGAAATTTCAGTTTATACTGCTGCTTTTATGTATTTATAACTAAGGGTATTGCTGGAACTTTGGTTTATACTGCTGGAATTTCAGTTGTGTGTTGTCGTTATTATGTATTTGCTGGTAAATAGGTGCTGGAATTTCATATCTTTATTGCTGATTTTATTGTTGGTAGTTAGAATTAATGAAATGAACAAATGTATGGTATGAGGTTTACACAAAATAGGCATACAGTATAGTAGCCAGTAGGTATATGGTATCAATTTGATGGATTGCTATTGCCACTTGCCACAAGTTGGTATTCCATATAAAGAACGTTAGCACTATGGACTAGTTTGGGTTTTATGTAATTACTTGTTTATGGTACATGGTACCAGTAAAGTTGCTTATAATGAGGTAAAACCAAGGAACTGACCACATTTCAATTTCAGTTAGAGATTGTTTGAAAATGAATTATTCTTGTTTGTTTATTTGCTTGTTTGAATAAGGACTTAGCTTAGAACTTGTTTGTGTAGAATTGGGTCGAGTGTCGGAACGGGTGCAACCGATACATCAGAGAGGCACTAGGCGTGCTTGCTTGATACTTGCTTGTTGATTTTGATTGTATTTTCAGGTGCGGATTCCACATAACTTTGACTACATGTTAGAAATTAATTACTTGCATTGCATCCTTTGAATTATTTGTAATTGCAAGCATATTTGCATTATGTCGTATTGATAATATTTATTATTATCTGTGCATGTTGAATGGTTATTCAATTTGAAAAGAATAGATGTGAAATGGTTTATACTACTTGTGTGGTTGAATAGACACTCGTTCTCAAGTTTGGAGCTGGGGAGTGGCTTCCCCATCTGGCCAGACTCCGGTCATGAGCGCTTATAGTCCGGTACTCTATACGGTACCCAGTCCGTGGAGTGGTAGTGTTCTCAGCTTGTAGTATATTTGTTTATCTGATTGTCTAAATTGTATTGGAAATCTGGAATTGGTCCTGATCCTCCTGAGTTCGGGGAGGGACAACTGTATAAGTAAGATTGATCTGTGATTGTGACTTGAGATTACCAGACTTGCATTAAGAGATACCAAAATTGAGCCGACATTCTTGTATCATCATTTGTATTTGAATTTTGAATTGAATAAAATGTCAGGCTCACTTGCATTGCATAAATCTGTAATTGCTCAATACTTGTTGCATAATATGTTCGTATCATCGGCTTATATATTGATTGTATAATTGCTATGTATTTTCTTTACTCAGTCGGTAATTGATTCCGAAACATGTACTTGAAGTTCATGTGGCTGGAACTGAATACCGCACTGAGATAAATTTAATTTATCTCACTCTTCCACTTTGTGGGTTCCAGGATTAGCGAGCGGGGTCGTGTGATAAAGGAGTAAGCCATTCAGTTTGTTACTTGGTGAGTATTACATATTCTCCAAATACTATGCATTTCATTTCTGGACCACACTTGTATATTAAAAATGTTTGTATCTGACTTTATATTTTCAGGATGATAGTATAGTAGCTTGCGTTTTTGTATATTATATTTTATTTTATGTATAAAGCAAAGTAGAAATTTACATTCTTATGATGATTGTACAGTTAGCTTCAGCCTATGTAAATTTAAAATTTCATAAGTTGTTACCTCTTTACTGCTCGCTAAGCTCCATGTGTACTTGCATGTTATTACTTTGAATGCATATGTAAAGCTTGTAATTAATTTTAGCCGTTGGCACTTTTTAATATTTTATTCATATGAGGTTTTATATTGGCCGCATTAGTTTTTACCTTTGAAATTTACTTGTAACCTTCATATTTAAAATTATGAAAATAGTTGCATTTACTCTTTTCTGTTATCCCATGTGCATTCAGTACTTATAGTTTAATAAACCTGTACTACCTATTTTGAATGCTTGTATATTTAGCTTTAATTTAATTTTAATATAAACCTACATGTCAAAATATAGATATGCGTACTTGCATTTTTGTTACAGTACTTATGTAATTGTAATGGTCATGTTTAAACTGTAGACGATTCACATTTTATTTTATTTATTTTAGACATTCATGTATGACTATTGGTTGCATTCAGAAAGTTAGATTCTCGTATTTAATTTATGTAACATATATTACTTGAAATTAAAAAGAAAGAAAACACAAGTAATTTTCATGGGCAGTCATGCATTTATTTATTTATTTATATATGATTAGTTATTTCATACAAATAAGTAGGTTCTTAACTTTTTAAATTGTTCTGGTACATATATTACGTGATTCTTAAAAGTTATAAAAATTAAAGTAAGCCTTGCGTGTGTGCGAAAGTAAGCGTGCATACGCGGCGGCTGTCGGTACCCTCGGTACTGGGGTGTGACAGTTTTTGTGGTATCAGAGCATGGTTAGGCAAACCCAACCAGACTTTTCTAATGACGAGTGGGGCTATATTTTAGTTGGGTTGTGAGGTCGCTTTTATTTCATGTTTGGTTTTTGTTATGGTATTGATTGTTAGTGTAGGTCTGATATGGATCGTCGTATTAGACGCGAGAGGCGTGCTCATGGTACACCGTGCAAGTCCTCGACTGATGTCGGGTCTGCTAGTTCTGGAATTGAGATTGAGACCTCAATTGTTGCGTCCGGATCGACAGAGATCCCGGTCTCGCGTGCTCAACGCCAAGCTAATTTCAAGACTCAGATTGTTGATGCTATTAGGCAGGGTTTTCGGGCAGCGGGTCAGGACAGAGATAGGCCCACAATTATGCTTGAGGATGATGGAGGCCAGTTTGGTCTTATCTTTTGACTCTTTTAGGAGGTTGGAGCCACCCCGATTTAAGGGAGGCAGTCTCGAGGCAGCTGAGGAGTGGTTAGCTAGTGTTAAAGCTAAGTTCCGAATTTGCCGGACACCAAAAGTGGATCAAGTTAAGCTTGCAACACATTACCTTGAGAATTCAGCTCGACACTGGTGGGAAAACACAAAATTGGAGTTTGATGGAGATCATGAGAAAATTACATGGGAGTGGTTTGAGAATAAATTTAAGGAGGAGTACATTGGAGAGTTACAGCAAGAGCTAATGCGAGAGCAGTTTGTGAATTTGAAGCAAGAAAACCAAACTGTGGCCGAGTACAATTCTCAATTTGTCAACCTTTCTCACTATGCCCCAGACATTCGGGCTAATTCACACCGCTACAGGAGACATTATATTGATGGTTTGAAACCGAGAATTGCAGGAGTGGTAGATGACCCAGCAGTACGGGATTTATGGAAGATGATGAATTATGCTGTCCAAATAGAAGTGCATCATAATAGAGAAGATGAGGAAAACCAAGAAAAAAGGATGAACCACAAGAGCTATAAGGGTCAGCCCTCGAGTCGAGGCAGTGGTGAAATGCATGGTGTCTCTATAGCACCCAAAATAAAGAGAAAAGAGAAGCAGTGGTGTCGAAAGTGTAAGAAGTCACATCTTGAGTCAAGATGCAGATTTTTCAACAAAACTTGCTTTGTATGTGGCAGTTCTGATCACTAGAGAAGAGATTGTCTGAGTCTATCACAATCAGAATCGAGCCAGAAAGGAGTACCAGGCCCTTCTTCCTTGAATGTAGCCAAGAAGGGTGTAGTGGCAGCAAATTGGTGTATGCATTGTAATAAGCCTCATGCTGAGTCAAACTGTCGACATCTCAACAAAACTTGCTTTAAATGTGGAAATACAGGTCATTGGTTAAGGGACTGCACAAACTAGTCAGAGAGGTAATTGGAAAGCAATTAAAGTAATAGAGATCATTAAGGGATGGGGCCAAATAAGAGGTCGAGTAAGTGCTAGAGTAAGAGTTTCTTTCTATAGTAGAGTCGATAAGAGGATTTGAGTAGTTCTGAGGCTAAGGCTAAGGCGGATCTCTTATTGATTAGTTATAGGACATGTCAATTTAATTTCAGGTGGAGATATTGAGACTATATGAGAGTATCTTCAAAGTCAGTAATCTTTCTTCTGTCAACCGAAACCAACCTAACCTTACTATTTACACTATAATGGCAACCGTAACCTTGAGCTAAGTTGGAGATGGAATCTGGATGGTACCATAGAATCCAAGTATTTAAAAAAAAAAAAAAAGTTAGCAAGTGCCAAGGATTTCAATGTAGGCGTTGACTTGACTACACGTTTAGGCAAATCAGTGAAATGGTTATTAAAGGGGCCCACTAATGTGCATTAATAATCAACTAAATTTTATGGAGAAAGCACATGTGACTTATGGTGCTTTAGTTAGAACTTAGAAGAGTGTTGATTAGAGATTTTGGGGAATTTGATTTCATGTTATCAGGTGATTGAGTTGCTCCAGTAAATTGGGGCTGTGATCTATGAGATGGCTTAATTTTCAAGCTTGCATCAATACACTGGATCTTCCTTGTGTCAGCTTCTTCACCTTGTACACGGTCTTCTTCTGGGACAATTATTTGGATCTGCAACAAAAGTCAGTTTGGTTTCTTGTGAGAACTTCTAGTGATTTCACGTCTCAGGTACGTGTTCCGTTCAGAGGACTGAACGGGATTTTTAAGGGGGGAGGGATGTGATACTATGATTTTCTATCATTTCTGAATTTTGTTTTCTTGAGTTGGTGCTTTAATTTCCTTTGTTGATTATTATAGTTGATGAGACTTGAATGATTATTTTGTTGCTCAATTCTGTTTAGAATTTACTTTTGAAAATTTTAAAAACCATTTTTGTAGATTATATAAAAATAAAAAGAGAAGCACTTTTGTTTTTCCTTTAAATTTTTATGGATTAGAATTTAGAAGTACTAATTTGCATTTATTTTGTGAAAAGACTAGTTAAAAAAAAAAAAAAAAAAACGTTTTAAAATTAAAGGAGAGCTGGTTTTTATGATCATGCCTATGTATTTGTACATTGTTTTCATTATTATGCTTTTATGGGTTCATTCTAATTACTATCAATTACATGTGGGACCTCCATGTTATAACTATGTTCTAGTCCAGATATTCAAGTGTGCTCCATGTTCACTCAGATTTAAGTTCATCCTCTAGAAGGGTCTATCCAGTCATCCACCAACTCCTGGGAAGCTATTTCCTTTCACACGATATCACTCTCCATCCATGTCAATTTCTTTTCTTTTCCAATTGAGACCTCCTTCTTACAAAAACGCACCAGATTTTATACATCCAAGTTTCCACCAAAAATCATAGCAAAAATTAGGACTTGATTGTGGCACCAGATCTCTTGCGCAAAGCTGGAAACTTAGAGTCGGTGCTGAATTTGAATTCTCATCAAGGATCATTGAGAAAGTAAGAATCACCATCTTTGTTAGAGTACCTGAATTGATTTCTATTCCTGGTTTGGGACTTAGTAATTTTTGTTGTTTATTGTTAAAAAACTAGCTTTGATATTATAGTTAGGGTTTTATAAAAAAGTTTTGAAAACGAGTTCATTTTTTTTTAGGGGCAGCAAACATGTCAAATAGATTGTTGCTGAAATTTTATAAGTAATTTCAATTTTCAAAGCTTTTTCCTAAATTTTCTTTCAATCTTTGAAAACCAGTTGAGTGTGAAATTTTAGGAAACTTGTTCCTTTTATCAGTTAATTGCAAGGATAACCTGAGACTGAATTTATTACTGAGATTTATTGCTGGAATTTTACTGAGTTACAAGTACTGCTGGAATTTCAGTTCGTTACTGTTTTTATTTATTTTTCTGGTAATCAGGTCCTGAAATTTCAGTTTATACTGCTGCTTTTATGTATTTATAACTAAGGGTATTGCTGGAACTTTGGTTTATACTGCTGGAATTTCAGTTGTGTGTTGTCGTTATTATGTATTTGCTGGTAAATAGGTGCTGGAATTTCATATCTTTATTGCTGATTTTATTGTTGGTAGTTAGAATTAATGAAATGAACAAATGTATGGTATGAGGTTTACACAAAATAGGCATACAGTATAGTAGCCAGTAGGTATATGGTATCAATTTGATGGATTGCTATTGCCACTTGCCACAAGTTGGTATTCCATATAAAGAACGTTAGCACCATGGACTAGTTTGGGTTTTATGTAATTACTTGTTTATGGTACATGGTACCAGTAAAGTTGCTTATAATGAGGTAAAACCAAGGAACTGACCACATTTCAATTTCAGTTAGAGATTGTTTGAAAATGAATTATTCTTGTTTGTTTATTTGCTTGTTTGAATAAGGACTTAGCTTAGAACTTGTTTGTGTAGAATTGGGTCGAGTGTCGGAACGGGTGCAACCGATACATCAGAGAGGCACTAGGCGTGCTTGCTTGATACTTGCTTGTTGATTTTGATTGTATTTTCAGGTGCGGATTCCACATAACTTTGACTACATGTTAGAAATTAATTACTTGCATTGCATCCTTTGAATTATTTGTAATTGCAAGCATATTTGCATTATGTCGTATTGATAATATTTATTATTATCTGTGCATGTTGAATGGTTATTCAATTTGAAAAGAATAGATGTGAAATGGTTTATACTACTTGTGTGGTTGAATAGACACTCGTTCTCAAGTTTGGAGCTGGGGAGTGGCTTCCCCATCTGGCCAGACTCCGGTCATGAGCGCTTATAGTCCGGTACTCTATACGGTACCCAGTCCGTGGAGTGGTAGTGTTCTCAGCTTGTAGTATATTTGTTTATCTGATTGTCTAAATTGTATTGGAAATCTGGAATTGGTCCTGATCCTCCTGAGTTCGGGGAGGGACAACTGTATAAGTAAGATTGATCTGTGATTGTGACTTGAGATTACCAGACTTGCATTAAGAGATACCAAAATTGAGCCGACATTCTTGTATCATCATTTGTATTTGAATTTTGAATTGAATAAAATGTCAGGCTCACTTGCATTGCATAAATCTGTAATTGCTCAATACTTGTTGCATAATATGTTCGTATCATCGGCTTATATATTGATTGTATAATTGCTATGTATTTTCTTTACTCAGTCGGTAATTGATTCCGAAACATGTACTTGAAGTTCATGTGGCTGGAACTGAATACCGCACTGAGATAAATTTAATTTATCTCACTCTTCCACTTTGTGGGTTCCAGGATTAGCGAGCGGGGTCGTGTGATAAAGGAGTAAGCCATTCAGTTTGTTACTTGGTGAGTATTACATATTCTCCAAATACTATGCATTTCATTTCTGGACCACACTTGTATATTAAAAATGTTTGTATCTGACTTTATATTTTCAGGATGATAGTATAGTAGCTTGCGTTTTTGTATATTATATTTTATTTTATGTATAAAGCAAAGTAGAAATTTACATTCTTATGATGATTGTACAGTTAGCTTCAGCCTATGTAAATTTAAAATTTCATAAGTTGTTACCTCTTTACTGCTCGCTAAGCTCCATGTGTACTTGCATGTTATTACTTTGAATGCATATGTAAAGCTTGTAATTAATTTTAGCCGTTGGCACTTTTTAATATTTTATTCATATGAGGTTTTATATTGGCCGCATTAGTTTTTACCTTTGAAATTTACTTGTAACCTTCATATTTAAAATTATGAAAATAGTTGCATTTACTCTTTTCTGTTATCCCATGTGCATTCAGTACTTATAGTTTAATAAACCTGTACTACCTATTTTGAATGCTTGTATATTTAGCTTTAATTTAATTTTAATATAAACCTACATGTCAAAATATAGATATGCGTACTTGCATTTTTGTTACAGTACTTATGTAATTGTAATGGTCATGTTTAAACTGTAGACGATTCACATTTTATTTTATTTATTTTAGACATTCATGTATGACTATTGGTTGCATTCAGAAAGTTAGATTCTCGTATTTAATTTATGTAACATATATTACTTGAAATTAAAAAGAAAGAAAACACAAGTAATTTTCATGGGCAGTCATGCATTTATTTATTTATTTATATATGATTAGTTATTTCATACAAATAAGTAGGTTCTTAACTTTTTAAATTGTTCTGGTACATATATTACGTGATTCTTAAAAGTTATAAAAATTAAAGTAAGCCTTGCGTGTGTGCGAAAGTAAGCGTGCATACGCGGCGGCTGTCGGTACCCTCGGTACTGGGGTGTGACATTCTACACCGTAAAAATAAGGTAGGTGTATATACAAAAGAAAGGTTTCGGTACCACAATATCAGAGTGTCATCAAATGTCATAACTTAACTTAATATTTAAAATTTCAAAAATTTTAAATATTGAAAGACGTGTACCGGTTAGATACTGATATTGTTATGGTTGGTATTGGTTTTTGTTTCGCTATGAATTTTTTAGAACTTTTTTATTATAATAAAAATTGCCGACTTTTGTCGGTCCTCAGAAAAAAGTTCAAAATTTAAATGTTAAATCCAAATTTGTACAACTTAACTAGCGAGTTGGGTGAAAACTTAACGGGCGATGCGCTCCCTCCTCTCTACTCCCCTATCAAAGAAGATTTTGTCTCTTGCCGCTAGGGTTTGCCGGTGCTGCCAGGGTTTTCTCGCCTCCAAAATTTCAGTCTTTCAATTTCCTTAACCAGTTTTGAAATTTTCTCAAACTCGATGGTTTTTATTATTTGATTTTAGGTTCTACTATGAATTTTGTTGATCCCTTTGTTCGATTTTGCACGTAGAGGGTTTAGGCTTGATCATAGGGATTTAGCAAGGGAGCTTTAGCTGGTGATGGTACTTTCTTCTCATTACTTTTTTTGTTTTTTAATTTGGCCATAGTATTCTTATCATTTCCATTTAATTACCCTGCTATTATTCTTACGTTTTCTTATTAATTTCTTCTACCAAATCGTGCTGGTAAACTTGGAAAAATACAAGACTTTCCTCGACTAGCGTGTTCTCTCTATGATCAACAATGATACTGCTTTATATGCCAAATCGGGATTACTGTTTGACATTTTTTTAAACTTATTTTGGTTTACATGCTCATTGTACTTGTAGCTCATTTCTTTCATAAGCATTTGCTGGTATGACATACTGACATGTTTCCTGTTTTCAATGTGTTGCAAGATACTTCACAAGATTCATGCCATAACATTAATTTTAGCTATAGAATATAGTTTTATTGAGCATTGATGTTTTTGCTTTGTCGTTGTACCAGATTTTAGAGAAGCTTTGTCTCTCTTTGCCCCTCTCTCCAAAAGATTTGGACCTTGCTTCCTTTTTGTTGTGTGCTGCGGGGGTACAAATAGTAAGCTAAAAAGATGGAACCAGATCTAATTTTCATCTTCTCTTTATTAGATTTTTTTTTTTTTTTTTGCCTTGATTTAGAATTTTACTAATTCATCCGATCTATGGAGTATCATGGAAATTAGTTCGTAACATAATTTAATAGGTGTTTATTTCCACTTGGTTTACAGTGTCTATTATCCATTACTGACCATTGTTATACGAACATAACAGGTTAATATCACCTAGTATTAACTGCAGAATCCGAATCCTCTGCAGCGATTTCGATAAGAGCCGTTGGATAGAATGGAAGGCTGAGATTACATTGTCTCATTAATTAATTCTGACCTCCAACTCTCAAAAATCGAATCAAATACCAAACAAAAACCAAATAAAGGGAAGGGAAGGAAGGATGGATCAACTTCAACCTCTCTCTCTCTCTCTCTCTCTCTCTCTCTCTCAGTCAGTCGATTATTTAATCAGTCACTTGCAAGTCAGAATTGGCGTGCGCTACCTCCGTCCTTCTCTCTCTCTTGGTAGATCTCATCTTTCTTTTTTCTCTTTCTGGTTCATTTAAATTTGATCTCATCTCATTTAGTCTATCACTTATCAGCACCACAATTCAATTCAATTCTTTTCATAAATTTGCACTATCTGATTTGCATAAATGGATTTGATAAGAGTGAATCTGAGTTAACTGGAAGGACATTGCTAGCAAATCAGATAGAAAGTTTGCAAGGGATCAGTAAAAGAAGGTACATGTGATAAGTAATGGATCAGACTGAAAACTGTGAGTTGGATTAACTTTTCTTTTGTTTGTTATGTGTGAGAAGTGTTTGGTTGCATTTGTAGTTCTAATTATTATTTTATTTTTCCTTTTGGCCAGATATTATGCAATGTAACTTTGGAACATATTTTGTTGCGACAGTTGCTCTCTTTGTATGGAGTTATGCAGTGATGTCAGTGAAAGTTTAGGAGGTTGTCCATCATATTTTTACTTCGACAGTTGATCAGAGTGACTTGAGTTGTGCGGAAAGGGAACTTGTGTGTTCCCAGGGCCGGGGCTGGCTAGTAGGCGCCGATTAGGTTGCAAGTTGGCTTGATTAAAGTCTTGCTGGTACAATGCAGTGTTGTTATGCGTCATTTTAAGGGGGCTCTTAGGTGTGGGTTAGGTTACAGACTGGGTTTCCGATATGGTTACTGATATGATACTGGTGTATTGGAGCATAAACTATGTTAACAGTTTATGTTGTTTTTTTAACTCTTTGTACCAGGATAGATGCTGGTATGAATTTTTTGTGTTATTGTGAACTTCTTTTCTTATTAATGAAAAATTGCCAGTTTTTTTGCTGGCCCTAAAAAAATAAAAAAACTTTGGAACACATTTTGCTGTAATTGATACATATATTTAGTAAGGTTTTAATTAAGTACTGGACTACTGGTGTAGTGAATTTGGATGTAGAGTTAACAAATAAAATTAGATTTTTACTGGTTTTATAGAACCAAATTAACTATCATGTAAAGTCCACACTATAAATTTCCAAATGTGTAGAGTTAACCAGTTTACTAACGACTTTCCTCATTATAAATTTCAAATGTGATGTATTAATCTGAACCTGTTTTATGTTTGGTTTTGAATTCCAGAGGGTTCCAAATGGATTTGACAAAAGTGAGTTTGAGTTAAGCGGAAGGAATTTGCTTGATATTAGAAAGAATCAACAGGATCAGTGAATGAAAGTACAAACTATAGATGCATTTGTCAAATCTCTTCACTGTGTCTGTGTTTCATGCAATTGGATCGACATCTTTGCTTCTTTTCTCTAATAAATTAGTTGCAACCCTGGTTTCCTAAGATGTCTCCCAATTTCAGAACCACTTGGAATTCAAAACCATTCATTTCTAAGGTACAAACATTAATAATTTGTTCTTATAAATTGTTGTCAGAATATACTTGTTAATAAATAATAATAATAAAATATATCTTGGCTGCTAATTAACTGGTAAAAAAAATTAATTGTGACCTGTTCTGGTTCTAAGAGTTTTTGTAGCTCTGTGTGTATATATATATATATATATATATATATATATATATATTTTTTTTTTTTTTCTCAGGAAGTGCTAAATTTAATTGCTGTTGTCTTAGGAGTGTTCGGCAGCAGAAACAACAAAGTCTTTATTCCCAAATAAGTTATAATATATTTTAAATGAAATCCAAATGATAAAATATGTTCCACTAAGATTTGAACCCAAATCGGCAATAGATTTGTATTTATTTTAGATTTTCTCTACAGGGTTGTTGCATGTTCTGACTTCTGAGTAATGGATAGTGTGAAAAATATCCATTCCCACACTCAAAGAGGGATAGGATATTTTCTCCTACTGACTAAAATGATTATCCTGAAATATTTATATTTTGTAAATACAAAAATGATTATCCTGAAATATTAATACTTTTTAAATACATATTGAGTTCCAATAAGTCTTTAGTTCAAAATACTTATACAACACTTACAAATTTTGTAAATGTATAGGTGCAAGATAATAAAGACATATACATAGAAATATCACAAGTTTAATTATATAGTTCCCAACTTCTTCCAAGCCGAGTTCAATTGCTTGACAACATCTTTGATATTGATGCGCTCTTTTGGCGACTCCTTCGAGCACAAAAGTCCACATTGAATCACTGAAAGCAAGCAACTGGAAACATTTTCTGATGCATATACCTTTGCATCTTCTTGAGCGTTGGAGAGCAATTTTGTATCAACTATGCCCATGACTTGTTCGGGAAAAGCCATCTCAACATGCTTGCGAAGGCTCACACCGTCGCTAAATTTCTTGTCAATTGGGCTCACTCCGGTGAACATCTCAAGTAAAAGAATGCCATAGCTATAGACATCTCCTTCAATGGATGGCCGACCACCCATCCCATACTCTAATTGAGAGAATAAAAATTTAGTACGTTTGTTCTCAAACTTGTTCTCGTCTTTAATTGAAATTTTATAAATCAAATTTGAGTCTCATACTACGCACAACATTTTGGCAACCCTATATATAGTTGAAAATTTTTTGCAATTAAACCAGTTGATTAGCTAAAGAAACACAAACATTTCATTGTGAATGAAGCAAATATCCTTTTTCTTTATATATATATATATATATATATATATATCTATATATCTATATATATAAAACAACAACTCCAATCATACCTGGAGGAATGTAGCCAATAGAACCTTCAATTGCACTAGTACTCGTAGATGATTGTGAAAGCAAGGTATCAGATAAAAACCTGGCTAATCCAAAATCACCTAGATGTGCAGTCATGTAATCATCTAAAAGTACATTGCTAGGTTTGATATCACAATGCACGATGGGTGTGGGCCCGTGGTAATGAAGATAATCTAGTGCTTCAGCTATATCAATTGTGATGCTCAATCTTTGGAGAAGACCGAGGTTTTGAACTGGTAGATCCATATATGCACTTTCATTTGGATACAACCATGATGCTAAGTTACCATTTGGCATAAATTCAAAAACCAAAGCTTTGAAATCATTTCCGTGCTGATCTATGCTAGAGCACGAACTTAACACTTTTATAAGATTTCGGTGTCTCACATTTCTTAATGCCTCACATTCAGAAAAGTAACTTTTTAACGCTCCGTGTCTCTCAAGATTTAGCACCTTTACTGCAACTGTTGTCACATTCTCAATGCTCATAATAGCTTTGTACACTTCTCCAAAAGTGCCTCTCCCAATTAGATTCTCTGAGGAGAAATTTTCAGTAGCTCTGAGAAGGTCGTAGTACGAAACATGCATTAAATCAGTTTTCAAAGCTCTATCAGTTTGTGGGTTGTTTCCAAGTCCTTTTCTTAGTTTTCTAGAATAACAAAGAACTAACAAGCACAAGCCTATAATTAGGCAAATGCAAGAACCAACAACAGAAATAATCAGAACCAGGTTTCCTTGAGAATGATGCCTTTGTGTTGGCAATTCTGAAATGCATTTGGTCAAATGCATTTCAGGTAATCCTCCACAAAGTTTCGGATTTCCTCTCACATCTATGGCACTAACATTCTTGAATATTCCTTCGTTTGGTAATTCTCCTTCAAAATTGTTATTGGAAATATTCAAATATTGCAGGTTCATCATACCCATGAATTTCGGTATTTTGCCCGAAAAAGAATTGTCGGAGACATCAAACTCCTGTAACCCTCTTATGTTGCTCAGGGAGGACGGAATTTTTCCTTGAAACATATTGCTATCAAGATAAAGGAATTGAAGTACTTGGCATCCACCAATTGTGCTTGGAATCTCTCCAAATAATTTGTTGTTTGAGAGCCGAATTGATTGCAGATTATTCAATTTACCAATTTCTGGTGGCAAGAAGTCTGTCAAATAATTATGTGACAGATCGAGACTAATAGAAAGAGGAAGACCCATAATTTCTTTCGGAATTTTACCTGTCAACTTATTATTTGAAAATTCCAGGGTCTCCAAAACTAGCATATTACTTAATTCTAGTGGTATATTACCTTGTAATGCATTATTATTTAGAATTAGCTGCTCCAGTTTGGTAAGATTAGCAAAAGTATGTGGTATTGGACCTGAAATCATGTTGTTTGATAGAACTAACAATTCTAATTTAAAGAGATTGCCTATTTCTTTTGGAATTGTGCCATTGAGAAGCATATGGTCTAGAAGAAGAGTGTTTAGGTTCGTAAGTCTTCCCAGATTTGTTGGTATGCTTCCAGAGATAGGATTGCCGGATAGTGCAAGTTTGAAAAGACTAGTAGAAAGGTTTGCTATAGAACCAGGTAGGACACCTTGGAGTTGATTATATGCAAGATAGAGCTCTTGTAAGGATGTACAATTGGCCAAAGTATCAAGAAACATCCAATCCTGTGGTATATTGGCCTCTAGCTTGTTTGAACTGATAATAAGAGACTGGAGGTTTTCTAAAAATCCAATGCTAGATGGTATTATGCCACTGAAATAATTTTTATCCAAGTTGAGATCTATAAGGGCAGAACAATTGGAAATGGATGACGGGATATGTCCTTCGAGTTGATTTTCATATAGGTGTAGATATGTTAGGTTTGAAAAAACATCACACATATGAGATGGGAGAGTTCCTTCTAGTCGGTTATAACCATGGTTCTGAAACTCGGATTCGGACTCGGACTCGGACCGTTAATCAAAGGAGTCGAATCGGATGACTCGGGAACACTCGGGTGACTCGGATCGGAAACTCGGATTTTCGTAAATAATCATTTTTAATGTCTTAAAAATCAGAAAAAAATTTAAAAAAATTAGGAAAATATTTTTTAATAACAATATATCCGTTTAAATGCCTTAATATATAAATTAGAAATGTAGAGAATAAAGTTTCCAATTTTTGTATGTTCTTGGATCGATTTTTAAATCAAGAATCACTTAGTTTTTAATTTTTTTCACTTCTTAAATAAAATGGACGGTCAGATCTTATTTAAATGAGAAAAAAATAAAACAACTTCCAAACTGGAGGCGTCCAGTTCCTTCCCATCCTTTCTTCTTCTTTTTGTTTCCCGTTCTCCATGGCTCCCTCCCTATTTTGCGATAGAGCAGACCAAAAATCTCAAATTACCATAAAATTTCGACCAATTTCATTCAAAAAGAGGCATATTTGGCCTGATTTCAATCGATTCTATTCAAATCTCGGCCAATCCCAAACGATTGAGTCTAATTTAGAGGTAAAATTGTTATTCCGTTCTGGATCGGGAAAAATCGACTCGGTAGGCGCCGAGTCCGTTCCGACTCGCCCGAGTCGACTCGGACTCGGCCGAGTTTTTAAACCATGGTTATAACCAAGGTCAAAACTTACTATTGCTGACATATTAAAAAGAGAGCGCGGTATTTCGCCTGAAATATTGTTACTATATACGTTAAGAATTTGAAGGTTTTGAAGCTTCCCAACTGCCGTAGGAATTGAACCACTTAGCCTATTTTGGTGAAGATTTAGCTCTATAATATTACTGAGATCACCGAATGCAAACGGTATGGTGCCACTTAATTTATTTTGATATAGGTAAAGTTCTATTAAGTTTGTAAGATTGCCTAAGGCAGGTGGGATATGACCATCAAAGTTATTTTTGTGAAAATAAATAACTGATAATTTTTTAAGATTGCCTAAGATAGGTGGAATGGAACCGCCGAAGCTATTTTGGTTTAGGAAAAAATGTAATAGGTTTGTAAGATTGCCTAAACTATGTGGAATCTGACCGTCGAAATGATTTTGGTCAAGATAAAGATACATTAGGTTACTGAGGTTTCCTAAGGTGGAAGGGACGGATCCCGTGAGGTTATTTACATATAGTCCCAAGAGTTTGAGTTGTGGGATATGACCGAACTCTGGAGGTATGCCTCCTGTGATGAAATTATTTCCAAGATCGATTTTTTTGAGTTTTTTGCACTGCACTAGATTAGTTGGGATGGTTCCATAAAGGTTATTATAAAACAATTCTATAACTTCTAGATTGGAACAATTACCAATAGTGGACGGAATGCTGCCCTCAAGAAAATTCATGCTCAAGTTGACGAACTGTACCCGACCCAAATATCCTAGCTCTGCCGGGATTCTTCCATGAAAATTGTTATCAGAGAGACTTAGTCTTTGAAGAAACGTGAGGTTTGCTAAGGAGGGAGATAAAGAACCTGTCAATTGTTTGGAGTCGAGAACAAGAGCAGTTACTCTCTCAGGATGGTGTCGTCCACATAGAACCCCTTGCCATTGACAGTAGTGGAGTGAACCATTCCATGATGACAAGACTCCAAATGGATCACCGGAGATTTGTGACTTGAACAAAAGAAGCGCCGATAGATCAGTTTTGGTAATGGTCACTAATTTGGCAGAAAGAGGGAAGGCGAATAAGTGTAAGAGGAGGAGAATAGTGCGCAAGTGATAACAAAGTTCCATGCTTGGTGCCAAGAGTGTAATGTATTTCTCCTTCATTAAGTGTTCCTTTTATTATAGTTAAAAAGGAGACATATGGTACAAGTCAAATGTCAGAATTTTCTTATCGTTATCGCATTTATCTAAAAAAAAAAAAAGAAAGCAATCTTAGCTCTCTTGCGGATGTTACCAACTTGATTTTATTAAAAAAGACTAAAGAGTTTTTACTCGTGGCTGTTTATTTTTTGGAGGGAACGTTGGAATAGGACCTTCAAGATGCCAAAGCATGCTGAGAGGCGTCACGTGATTATTTACTGTTTCCTTGGTTTCTTCATTTTTCTTCTAATTAGTGCCTTTTCTAATTTTTATGATGCTAGTAACGCCTCTTTTTGCGAGCATCCTTTTATCCAGTTTTTTTTTTTCGATTTCTTTTTTCTTCAATTTCCATTTAACTTAATTTGCATTTATTTATTTATTATAAAAGGATAAGGGCTTCACCCTCTGTTCTCATAAAAAATACAGAAAAAAAAAAGTAAAAAAAATGAACGCGCTCAGAAAAGAATTTCTTGAGAGACATGCATACTTAGCTCGTCTTCCCCTTGTGAGGTATGTTGGCAACAAATCCTAATGCATAATTGGCCAACAGGAAATATTCAACAACAATTCTTATTTTACCGTATCTAGCCATCATAATAATAATAATAATTTACAAAAAATAAATAAATAATGATATTATGAGTAAATAAAAATAAGTTCTACTGTTAATCTTAAAGTAATGGGTGAAATATATCCTTTTATGTATATGCAATCTTATTGATAAAGCAACAATGCTTTTTTTTTTTTAAATACCCATATTTTCACCTAATACTCTATGAGAAGAAAGAAAAAGAATACTTTTTAGCCACCTTATTCTGTGTGATAGAAGTCAGACTATTAGATCAACAATTTTCTTTTCTGGATACCTCTGCCTAATTTTTGAAGGAAGAATATATATATAAATCTCTAACAATATGATAGCATCTAATTGGATATTACTTGATGTCGAGTTGTTGACCTGTACATAAATTGTAGAAAATGAACAAGTTAAGGTGTGAATCGTACCAAAGCAACGTTTTATTTTTTTCAAACATGTGACCACGAAATGCTAAAAAAATTCCAACCTAGCACGGAGGTGCTGGTATGATAGTATCTATCGCCGGGCCCATGGCGCCGCTCAGAAATCAGAACACAAGCGATTTTACATTATGATGCTGGGAGAAAATGAGAGAGATCACGTCCAAAAAACACTGGCTTCAAATTTAGTCAACTTTTTTTTTTAAAAGAATTTGTAATTTATATATTATATAAATGGCATAAAATTAAATTTTAATTGTTCGATGGAATAAATTTATTTTTATTATTTCATAGTGGTATAAAATTAATGCATTATTTTGGATGATATATTTAATTTTTTTTTCAGTCATATAAATCAAAATGTCCAGGAAAGAAAGGAAATGAACAATTGTGCCGAAAAATTGCATTTCGTTTAGTTTATTGTTCCATTTTCTAACTGAAAAGACCCGGCTGATATGAATATTAGCCGGAATTTTTGACCAAGCCTTGCAAGTTCTGCCTCTTCTTTGCTTTACGGTCAGACCGGCGCCGCTGGATCTTTAGATTATATATATGATTCAACTACTTCCAAAATATCTATGGAACTGATGATGATATGAGAACAACACACATAAATTAAATAAATAATAGAAATAACTATCCCGAAATATTACTAAAGATAAACTTCAACAACTGACAACAAATAAAGATGCAAAGGGGTTAATCTAAATATTAAAGTTAAGATTATAATGAGTAATCTTAAAAAAAAACATGTTCATTGCTCTATTTTGATTGCTACGATCATCACTACAATTGAATCAAACTAATTCCTGATAAAATTTTAGAGTTTCTAATACTTACCGTTTACCAAACACTAGTGCTAATCTCGCGCGTTGCGCGATTCATTCCTATACGAATATGTTATTAAATGGTTTCTTAATGAAATAATCAACCCTATAGTCAAGATTGATAACTATAGAGTGAACATCGTCCAACATAACTATAGAGTGAACATCGTGCGTTGCGCCATGTATTCATATAATTTTTTTACGAAGTTCAAAACGCTATATAAAAAATGCCATCAAAATTGAAAATATTATTGAAATATTATACGGAAGCTATCACAGAAAATACTAAATATTATTTTTTCCATAAAAAATCATGGACCATAGAAAATCTATACCACAAAAATCATGCTGCACAAAAAATCCACCCGAATGGCCACATTTAATCCGCACAAGTTACTGTGCTAACTACAGTAACTCACGCGGAGTGCACAACGGCGCAAGTTTATATATTGATAATATTCAGGCTCTGTTTTGATTGCTACGATCATCACTACTATTGAATCAAACTCATCGTCTTAGCTCCACTATTTTGATTAATCAAATAAAAGTTTTACAAATTTAGCCAGCGGTTAAAATTAAAATGAAAACGAAAGAAAAAAAAAACTGAAAGTTAAGGAAACAAAATAAACTTCTACTAGCTAGAACGAAATTAAAATGAAAAACTTTGAAGCTAAAACAGAAGCAAAATGGAGATCAAAAGCGTTGAGGGAATGAATCTCAATCATTCAACCTTCATCTATTCGATTAGCTATATACTGTGGTGACAATTCTGCACCTCTCTCCTACTACGCCTTTCTTGATTTTTGTAGGTACGTAGCAGGTGTGAAACGGACTAGAAGATTTGGATTCCACAACCAAGTTGGAGGGTTTGATCGCATATTATTTTCAAAATAATTGTGAATTTTTCAGATTTTTATGAACACTAATTTTCTAGAATTTTACCAAAAACACTTTTGACCATTTGACAGATATTCTGTAAAAAAGTTTATAATTCAACCCAGAAAGTCATCGAATAAAAGGTGCGGATGATATAAGTGAAAGCAAGTGATCAGGCACTAAAGTTTATGATTGAGCAACTTTTTTAGGGCATGTATTGTCAACCAACGAGAGAAAAAAGACGACTTTTGTTGAATTTTTATTAAATATGACACTGAAGGACCAAAATAATATTAGTTACTATAATATATCGAAACAGTAATTTTTTATATTACGAAAATTTGGAAATCACGTGTACAGTAATTAGTTAATGTTATGTCTTTTTTTTATTATTTTGTTTTTGAATGACAAATCCTGCTATGTTGCATTTGGGCGACACGATACTTATTTTAAATAGAAAAAGCTGTTTCTAAACTTTTGCGGATCCAGTGCAACTTGGGCCTCGAGGCTATATTTTTAGACGGATTGGGTTGAATTAGGTTGGTTCCAACATACGTGAGGAAGGTAATTAAAAAAAAAAAAAAAAAATTATCGGAAATCAGCCGTTGCAAAACTCCAACTTTGCACGCACAAAATTCTATCGTTTTCTGTTTTTGCAGTATACGGCTTAAAAGAGAGAATTTGTGATATGTTTGCATTTTAAATTCAATTTGTTCAATTAAATTAATACGACAAGTTTTTCCACAAATAAAAAAGTTCGAAAGCTATATTATTTCTGTTTCTCCATTTTGCAACTTAAAATGTGAAACTGTTTGTATTTCACCGTACATTGAAAAAATTTCTACATCCCTTCGAAGTCAACATTTTTTTTTTTACATATATAGGTGTTAATAAACGATACAATATATATGTATGATTGTAATAGAATAAAATATGAAATGCAATGCATACCTCCGCGAAAATCTGTTTTAAAAATTAAAGTTTCACCATGTACTTAAAATACGAATATGATGCAACACCCTACAATCTACATGATGCGTTTCACACCACTCTCCAAGCCTCATTTTGTTTGATTTTATTTCCGGTTTCCTTAAGCTCCGATCAAAATGATTTTTACTCGAGATTTCATTTTATTTCATTTCATTTGAATTGATTTCGTAGGATTTCGTTAGATCTAATTATATGAAAATTCCAACCAAATGACACTAAGTCCGCTCATTTTGATAAAAAAATTTTCGATGAAATGAAATGAATTGGAATCCCACGTTTTAAAAAAAAAAAAAAGATTCTAATCAGGGCCTAAGTTAGTTCGTTTCTTTTCAAATTTGTTCTGAAAGTCTGGATACGACTTTAAAGTAGTATCTTGACACACATATCTCCGCATCGACTATCCAAAAATAGTAATCTGCTCTTTTCTGATCTTTGCCTTGGAATTAATGGCATTATGAAGAGAGGTGGTGAAGTGTTGTTCATATTTTTTCAAAGAGCAACGTTCCGCTGCCACCGAATTTAGCTGCCACAAGTTGCCACAAATCACAAGCCATTCAATTAATTCCGATCAATGGCTGTGATTGATTTTACTAGAAGCATTTCTATTAAATTTATTCAAATTCCAAAGCCACTTTATTGCTTGTTTTTTCAATAGAATAACATCAGACATACTATACTAAGTGTGTACTTCTTCTCCATCCATTCATCCAACAAACATGAATAAGTATTCTCTCTGTTCTCTTGCGCTTTACCCTCTCTTTTTGCTCCAAGTCGAGCACAGTTAATATTTATGTCTTTTCTCTCTTCGTTTCAGCAGGAGATCCGAGCTCAAATTGTGACCGTAATTTATTTTTCAATGAACTTGTTAGAAAATCGGTAACTCATACCGAATGCGGAAGCGTGTCAGAATCTGCTCTTTATTCGGGTTTTCTTCACACCAAGTCTTCATCATGTGGTCTCGCTGCGTCACAGCCCCGTCTTCTACTATCGCCAGTGAGGATTGATTGCAATCTCGCACTATTCACAGTCCAAGTGCCAGACTTGACTCTCACGAGATAACCGAACTCAATTCGGCCATGGGATCTCTCTCTAATGGTGACTATGCTTATTGGAGAAGAAGCACTAGTCTTAGTGGAGTTTCTCTCTCATAAAATTCTGTCTCTCACAGTCTTTCTATGTCTCCACCACTTAAGAAATGACCAGAGACCATCTATTTATAAGAGAGCACTCTTTCCCAAAGGGTGCATATGACCAGATCAATATCTAGTCGTCCAGTCAGTTCACGGCCCGCGATGACATGTCGCGGTCCGCGATCCTGCAACATCTCCACTATTTCCCACAATCTCCCTCTTGGAGATGTTATCTCTATAATAGTCAAGTCTTCATATTGGCATGGACCGTGCGACTAGCGATACCTGCAAACCTGAATCCTAGAGGAAGCCGGTTAAAGCTATCTAGGACATTTAACAAACTTGTTAATTAAAACAGTATCTCATACCCTAGGTCAATTGGATATACACCCGACTAAGCACTTCGCACTCCCTCTTGGACAGTGCTTAATCCTCATTACTCACATGTATTCCCAATCAATGTTCCAAGTGACATGATTGGCCGTACGGTGAATCACAAGTAAGTCAAATGGTGTAATCACAATTACCTTCCTTTTGCACTCATGTCACTCGATTAGAAACTAATTGCTTTCTGACAAATGCCCCGACAGACGGTATAGTTCATCGTCATTGGTAACATAAGGAAGTAGCGTACATCAGCTCCCTCTCTCATGACATAGTCAAGAGTGATAAGGGTACGTAGTTGTGGGTCTCACACAATGAGAAGGCAGGGATGACCATCTAGGTCACTTAACTCATTTCTCACGTGTCGCTAAGCACATGCAATATGAAACGCATGCTACAGTGTTATTCTGCCATGAGCAGACGCATGTCAAACGATTTAAAACACTGTACGAGTCCAGGTCTAGTCACAAACCATGCATCTATGGTCTAAATCGCATCCATTGTAACTAACCCTGAGTGCCTTCGCAACTACACTCCCGGAGTGTCTTGCAAGGCCACTCACCTCGGCTAATAATAGGCTACATGAACTGTGGGGAACAATTCATGTCGACCACCATATTGTGATCTCATCTTAGTCCTTGACTAAGGCGACATCAAGCTCTAATTGCCCCCAAACGGCATCTTAGTCCCAGACTAAGCATAACTAGCTTGATAAGTCTTATCTCTGCCCGTCCCAGACGTCGGAGACGATTGCTCGTGTGAGAGAGCCAATCTCAGCCTATTGACATGCTACCATAAGTACCATCCTCAATTCGAACAACAGTAAAACATAATTTTACTATATCCATATTTCATGTTCAAATTTACCAACGAGTATCACAATCAAGTACAGTCACAACCTATACACACTAGGCATGTACTTGATCCACGATCAACTCTAACTGTGCTATCACAAATTCATGTCTCTAATTTCATATCTGAATATGTTTGGTTCTTCTCATAATCTATAGTATGCTACAAAAGCCATACAATTACAATGAGTTGTTATCGACTCCCTCTAGGTCATAACAACCTCCAATTGTATATAGGATTATACTCAACCAAACTCCCTCTAGTCATGATATTCAATCATGTTACACGCTCTACTCTCACATGAGTAAGCTAGTACAACTATTGCATGCTATATTCTCATATCCAAAATGAGAATGACAACTCATTTACTCCAACTCCAATACGAGCGAGTAAAATTAATATTTCTTGCCATATCAAGAAATAATGTTATCAACCAATCTACATATCTAATGTAAACTTGAGTTTATCTAGGTTTCCTCTCAACAGGCAAACCAAACACAAATATATTGCCTTGATAACTTAGCATGCATATACCATTCAGATATCTCAAGTCCCTCGGACTTTTCTCAAATAACTATAGAATTGGCTTTCATCTGTCACATGGTACTATTGCGGTCTGCAAACACCTAGTTGCAGTCCTGCACCAACTCACTTTGGTTCCTAAATACCCATGTTGCAATTTTACAATAAACTTTCTCGCGGTCCGCGGGAACCATTCGCGGTCCGCGGAAGTCTTTATGCAAACAGATGCTGCTGCCATCCGCGGGCACTTCCCGCGGTCCGCGACAGAGTTTTTGCAAAGTATTTCATGTGACAGGTTTAATGAATTTATAACTTGTATCGAGACTCATATTTATGTCCTTCTAACTCGTGTCATTTTGGCTTGCGTTCCATGCAACCAAATATCATATAGAATATTCTAGTCTCTTGTGTAACAACAAGAAACATGCTGGAATAATCTCTCAAGTATGACACAAGAACATATTAAGGCTTAATCAACAACATTTAGACAAGAGTCACTTAGACTTATTCTTTCTAGCTAATGATGCACCATGTAATTAGCAACATATTCTTGGACAATATAACATTCATGTTCAAAAGAATCTACAAACTCTATTGACATGATTTAATTTTAGACTATTGAATCGGTTAAGTCCGCATCCACTGCATACTTTACCATAATTCTACCACAAATTAGACAGAAGATTCAATATCATTTTGTCTAAAATCTGTTAATACTCCATAAAATATAGTTCTAATCTATACTGGTCAAAATTGCTAGAATAAGACTAACTTACATGACTCCCTCTATTCTTGTATAGCCTACCACAACGGAGTCTTATACTTCAATTGATAACTTTGCTTAGCATTCAATCAAGAACCATACTGATTAATGCCCTTGCAATAAATCAATTTAGAAAATCCACATCTCAGTATTTCTTCATTTACTTATCTCATTTTGCATTGCAGCAATAAGTTTGAGTTACTTCTCTAGCTTGTTGAGCCGATTCTTATTTAATGTCACATGTCCTATGAGGTTGAGGAATACCACTTCATTCCCCTCCTGTTCCTCAATGCTCAGACAAGTACATGTTAAACACAAGAATGGTTCCAAACAACTCTAAGTTACTAAAAAAAAAATAACTCCCTCTCAACAGAAAATTATTTTAGTATTGTGATTTAATCATATGGCATATCTACTATTTCTTCTGCAATAAAGTTCCTCAAACTTTATGAGAAGGTGCACTCCAAATGCAACAGAACCTATAACTACTTAAGCATCCACACTAGGATCTATTGTAGTTTATAGTTCGTTAAATAGTACAACTTAGAGATAAGAGGCGCAAGATTCAAAATATAGACCGCATCTATATCGTTTTTAACCATATCTTACAAGGTCCAATTCATCACAATCTGTCGCGGTCCGTAAAAATTCTATATTGCAGTTCTCAACAAAAGATTCGCAATTTCTCCACAATCACAGAATCACATCCGTGATTTACTATAGAGTTGTCATTATAAATTGACTTCACCCATATTCAGAAAATTATTGATCCGAAATCAACTTTTTCTTGAATTATAGCTGTCAATTATAATGAGACTACTTCCAATATATAGTCTTAATGTGATGAATCATAAGGCACCGAGTTCAGCCCTCATATTGGAACAAAATATCTAAATAAATCTCTAATACTCAAACAACTATACGCAAAGCTTTAAAGTAATCAACTTCAGCTAACTATATTCACAAGTTGACAAATAAGCTTGACACAAGTCCTCGACTGCCAACTTATATCTATGTCCAATTCTAATAGTATAGCATACCATGACAATCACAAACTAAGAGACTAAGTAACATGCAAGAAACATAACCATTTATCAATTCAATTTAGCAATCCATCACCAAAGAATTAATGACTAGTACTAGATTTTTATCAATTAAAGAAACATAAATATCATGGAGCGATTATTTTTGTCGCGGGTCGCAGCCGATTGCTGCGGGTCGCGACTAGAACAATGTGTCAGTTCCCAGAACTGCACTTTCACTTTAAATTCTCCATCTAGATAATTTGTTTCTTATGAAATTGACAATAATCATAGATATAATCTGATTTCTTAAGCAAATATGATGTTTCTTAACTACAACCAAGAACACATACACTCATTTGCAAAATCAGATTTCTAGTACTCTTAATATGCTTAGAATCAGATATCTTTTATACATTTGAGTCAACACTACAATCTCTACAGTATATACTAACAGTTGACAATTATCATGAATTCCATCCTAATAAGCAATGTTCGTTTAAGAACGAACAATTTCATAACAGTGAATTTCACAAAGAAACTATTTCTCAACACAAAAAATGAGAAAAACATTCACTTATTGCTTATTAGTTCATACATGACATACTTCATGCAACTCCAAATCATTTTGTTACGGTTGTAAGATGTCACTCTACGGTGCTTCTCGAACCCATAAAATCGATTGAGTTTGCATAAGTTTATTGTCAATTAGCTTTACTGAACTTTGAGATATACCCACATGGTATTAGTGATACCTACACTCAAATTATAACAAGAATAATCTAACTCATACTATTCAACAACACAATGCTAATAGTATAGTATTTCTTTTCTAAGCACGTCATTTATATACTAAGGATTCTAAATCTGAATTATAACGATTACAAGTACATTCTAATCCTCTATAAGATATTGAGATATTATAATTTCACACATTACACATATCTATCAATTCTATTTCAATAGAGATTAGCAATGAACTTCTCAAGCAAGCCAAATCCAATCAACAATAGAGACACGCACAGTATGGGTTGGTACTACCACTGATTTTGCCATCCAATCTAAAATTAATCTGAAATCAATACTATCTTTGCAGCAAGTGAGAAAGAGCCTAGGGCAACAAACAACGCTTGCAAACAAAGAAATATTGATTTCAATTAATTTAATTGATGCAAAATATCCAGAATATGGATGAGACAAACTAGTCTACCAATCCAAATTCACCCAACACGTGCACTCACATGTAATTGGCAAGACGGTACCTACTTGTACCATCGAACCGATGACAACACCACATGTGCTATCATATTCACAATTCGGTAAACCAAATACCGAACAATCGAAGATTATCACTAAGATAACCTTTTAACCATTGGTTGTGTTGACATTCAGGAGTTTCAAGTTTTGGTCAAATTCTATCTTTAATTGTGACTTTACTGCATGTATATGTCTCATGTTGTAGTCCGCAAGTCCATTATGCGGTCCGCAACACGTCTCTACGGTCCGCAGCCCACTACTGCAATCCGTAAGTACAGAGAAATCAAACTCTATTTTCCGAACAAAACTATTGCGGTTTGCAACCGATTGTTGCGGGTTGCAACTAGTCTACTATGTTGGAACTTTGATTCTGGCAATTTTACAAACCTCAGAATCAATGACACTATACCAGTAAACATCTCTACCAAATACCGTCTAGGCATATGGTGTTTGCAACTTTCTCATTCAACCGATGAAGAGAAATCACAACCCGTAACTAATCAAGATAGTCTCTAGGGTTCTATGTTGCAAATAGTCACAAAACAAAGTATAAGAACTCTCTAAACCAAAACTAATGGTCAATTGGGGCTTACTTGTATCAATTCTACAAGTACTGGTTTATTTATGTCTCAATTCTCGTGAAAACTTGAGTTCCAGATGTTGTAGATCATAACCAACATGCTACCGATCATAACAAACACTCTGGAATTACATATGACCTTGTCGCGGGTCGTAGCAACCCTCCACGGGTCGCAACAACCTTCCACTGGTCGCAACAAACAAGGTTTTGGGTCATATCAACATGTCGCGGATCGCGGCCAACTGCCAAGGGTCGCGACATGCATCTCGTCCAGAAATCTGATTCACACCCTTTCGGTAAAACGGCGATAACTTTCTGTATATTGATCCGATTTTCGAGTTCTTGGACATTCCGGAAAGTAGACTCGAAGCACTTTCCAATGGAACAAACCTCACTCGAATCGAAATTACAGATCTTACGTTATGCCCTCGACAATCAGACAATACCAGTTTACAAAATCTGGACCGCACTAATTCGAGTTTTATTGATGTTTTCTCAAAGAATCACGAAATTAGAGCACACAAACACAAACTAACAACCAGATATCGACCATAAGGATTTAATGATGTATTAAAACCGAAAAAGAGGAATAGGGCTCTGATACCAATGTTAGAAAATCGGTAACTCATACCGAATGCGAAAGCGTGTCAGAATCTGCTCTTTATTCGGGTTTCCTTCACACCAAGTCTTCATCATGTGGTCTCGCTGCGTCACAGCCCCGTCTTCTACTATCGCCAGTGAGGATTGATTGCAATCCCGCACTATTCACAGTCCAAGTGCCAGACTTGACTCTCGAACTCAATTCGGCCATGAGATCTCTCTCTAATGGTGACTATGCTTATTGGAGAAGAAGCACTAGTCTTAGTGGAGTTTCTCTCTCATAAAATTCTGTCTCTCACAGTCTTTCTATGTCTCTACCACTTAAGAAATGACCAGAGACCATCTATTTATAAGAGAGCACTCTTTCCCAAAGGGTGCATATGACCAGATCAATATCTAGTCGTCCAGTCAGTTCACGGCCCGCGATGACATGTCGCGGTCCGCAATCCTGCAACATCTCCACTATTTCCCACAGAACTAATAATAGAAATTAATTACAAACCAATTAGGAAGAAATATATCTCGGTCCTTAAGATGCAAATAACAATCAAATTTGTATTAACTACTGAGCAAGAAATTGTAATTCAAAAGTTTGAACACATCCTTATTTCTAGTGGCTAAATTGAAGAACAATAAAAAATTGGTACACAAAATTAACAAACATAAAGGGAAAAAAATTCAAATAATATAGCATCTTATAGTTTGCTAATTTGTTTGATAAGGTGTGCCATTTTATTTCAGGATCACTATTGCGCCAAAATTACCTATGTTGATGTTAAATGAAATCCAGCAACACATTTTCTTACATAAAGATTTCAAGTAGTAACTTGAGTAATACAAAGGTAACAAATGTTGTTCTTTTCCTGACGACGATTCTTCAACTCAGATGTCGTTTAGCAAAAGTTATTAAAGGAAAGAATCTGTATGCCCAAAATAAAATTTTATTTCAACCATAAATTCATACAAGCATTCGCAAAGAAAAATCATTTACTTTTAAAAATTATTTCACAACCTCTCTAAAATACAACATAAGTGCGCTCAATTTTGCACACATAAGTTTGAGATAGAGACGAATAAAGAGCCGCAGGTTAGATTTATATATGGCTGGTGAGAAGAGAGAAGTAATTTTTTCGGATGGAGAGAACTTGAAAATAGCTAGTGGAGCAACAATTAAAGAAGAAAGTTTCGAGCAAGAGACAAAGAGCACAACTGAGATTTAAGCAGAGGAAATTGCAAAAGAGAACAGAGTGAGATAATACTTTCTCGTTGGTTGAATGGTTGAAGGAGAAGAAGTACTATCTGTAATATTTTATTGTCTTGGAAATGTAAAAGGCTATAAAGTAGCTTTGGGAGTTTAATAGATTTAAATAAAAAAAGACTTCTAGTGAAATCAATCACAACCATTGATCGAAATTAATTGGATGGCTTGTGATTTGTGGCAACTTGTGGTAGTCAAATACGGTGGCAGCGGAACGCTGCTCTTTTTCAAAATTAGTTTTCTCTTTTTCACATTCGCCGTTCTGAAACTTTCCAGGATAAGGCTAATTTACTAATCAAATGTTCTATGGTAAAGTGGAAAAGGCAAAATTTGTGCGCCGTATTTTTTTTTAATTTTAAATAATTTATTGTCTTTTAATTTTTTTTATATAAAAAAATATGAGAATCTGGCACTGCCGAAATAAACTATGTACTACTTATGGTTCGGCTAATCCGGAAAAGCTTCTCATGAGACCAACAAAGGGAATTATATTGAATACATATGAACATGTATAAAACATTAATTCTCACCCAATTAATAGCCAATCAACTTCATAATTAAAATTATAATGTATTTAAAGTACACGTAAATTTGCAAATAAAAACAACATCAGGACTTCGAAAAGATGATTAATGAATACTTTATGTGAGAAAGTGCTGCATGAGATTGTGCTCTAGATCGAATGCATGGCACTAAACAATTAAGAGCAAAAGTTAATCATAGTGAGAAATTAAGGAAGAGAACCAATCACGGATACCAAGCCCAACGAGTAATTTGGCAAGTTGACATTTCCAAGTGTGTACATGTCAACTTGAGGGGGAGTGTTGAAATATATGAGGTCTACATGTGTGTGCATAGACTGAATTATCTAGCGTGAGGTTCATATGAAGAATTCAAAACAACCCAGGCACTGTTCGGACCGAATAAGAGTGGATTCGGACCGAATAGTGAAGCATGCATTAATGACTCAAGGCAATTCAGACCAAAATGGATCAATTCGGTCCGAACTAAGAGGAGAAGATTTAGTTCGAAGTTGAGTTCGGTCCGAACTATTGTGATTCGGTCCGAAGTGGAGCGCCGACCTAGCATATTTGGCAGGATAAAGTTGCAATCTGTCAAATCCTTTAAGGAAAGAAGGCTGCATATAGGATTAGTGTGTTTCCATATTGAAGAGGATCTGATGTGTGTCAGAAGAGAAGGAAATAAGAAGAATAAAGACAAGATTGTGTGAATTAATTTTATTACCAAAAAGGCTAGTTGCCTTATGTAATTTTCTTAATGTCTATTTATTCTTCTCTTCTCCCTCAAACAATGTATCTCAGAAATTATTACAGAAAATAAATAAAAAGAGTGTGCGTGTGTGTGGAGGACGTAGGCACCAAGTTGGTGCCGAACCTCGTTAAATCTCGTGTTCTCTTTGTTTAATTGTGTGATTGTTTATTCTGAGATCCTCGTGCTGACTACTCCTAAGGGACACGGTTCTTGTGCAGTTGCACTTGGATCGTGCCTCCTCAAACACCAAAACTCAAATTCTTAACATGGTATCAGAGCGTGGTTTAGAGATGGGAGGACAAAACGAAGGCGATGGAAGGCAAACAACGACTCGAGGCAAGTGCAAGGCGGGTGTTTCTTCAACCAAAAGGTGTATGGAGATAGGCAACCGTTCGAGTAGCTTTCTACATCGACTTTGGAGCACGAACAGGGGCATCGGCTACATCAAGTTGGTGCTACCGAATTGCATGAAGTTGTCACGGAGGTATCGTTCGAGTCGAGCGATTGATGGCAAGTGCATGATTGAAGGTATTTGAAAAACTAAAAAAAAAAAAAAAAAGGAAGAAAAATTTTCATGGTGGAAACAAAAAAAATGGAAAGAAAAAAAAGGAAAGAGAAAAAAAAAATTTTGCGGTGAAAAAAAAGGGAAAAAGAAAAAAGAGAAAAAAAAAACGTGTTTGTTTGTCACGTAAAAGGAAAAAAAAGGAAAGAAAAAAAATTGCCGGAAAAAAAAAAATTGGTGTGGATTTGGTAATGTTCCATTTTTCCATAATTGGATTTGTGACCAATTAATCATTATTTGGAGCATGATGTTTTTTGGAAAGTTTATCATGAAAGAAAAAAAAATATTTCCATGTTATGATTGTGTATCATGCTTGTATGAAAAAAAAAAAAAAAAAAACTTGGAGTGGCCCAAATCGAGTCGAAGTGATTCATCCAAGTTGTCGCCGAGACTTTGCTCGAGTTGTGTGACTCATGAGCGGTGATTGGATCCTAACCACAGCCATAAAGAAGGAGATGTCAAGCCACAACAAAATAAGGTATATGTTTTATGTTCTAGGAGATTAAATCAACAAAGTTTGATGGTTGTGTGACCATGATCTGTCTAGAATATCAAAATAATTGTCTGTGAAGTTAGTATATGGGTCAAGCATCATCTGAAAATCAAATCATGTGAAAAATCAAAAGAATTCAGTCTGAAATAAGGGTAATTCGATCCGAACTGAGGATGTTTTGGTCCGAAATTAAGGGAGTTCGGTCCGAATTGAAGGTAATTTAGTCCGAAATCATGATTTGGAGACTGTTTTTTGTGCTGAAATAAAAAGAAAAATATGGTGATTCAGATAGGTGTATTGCAGTATAACAGACAATTAATAGTGTAATGTTGTGGTGACTTGTTTAGATTTTTTTGATTATGTGATAAATTGTGGTTTTGTGTATGATAAATGCGACAATCAATGAACTTCAAATGGCCCAAGTCGGGTCATGAAGGTGGCCCAAGTCGGGTTATGAAGGAGGCCCAAGTCGGGTCTAAGGAAATGATCCAAGTCGGGTCCAAGAAAGGGCCCAAATCGGATCCAACGAGAGGGCCTAAACCGGGTCTAAGGACATGGCCCAAGACAGGTCATGAAAATGGTTCAAACAAGTCAGGTAAGAGGGTCCAAGTCGGGTCCAACTAGTACCTGAGGTTCAGTTCGGTCCGAACCAGTGCCCATTCGATCCGAACAGAAGGTCAAGAAGATGGGTACAAGCTAAATTTAGCGAGAGGCCCAAGTCGGGTCCAACAACGTGGCCCTGGTCGGGTCAAATAAGATGAGTTGCATGTGTAACCAAATATCTCTCTCAGGGGGAGAGCAAATTTGAGAGAGATCTTTGGTACCAATCAAGATGTGGCCTATGATGGGTCAAGAAAAGAGATGTTCTTGGAGTAGAGGAGCAAGATGTCTTCAAGTCGAGGGCATATGAAGTCAAGAGTTGTAACCGAGTATGCAAGCCACCAAATATCCCTCTCAGGGGGAGAGTTGAAGTGAGAAAAATATTTGGTGTCCAAGATGGATATCAAGAGAATAAGCATGAGAGATTATGATCAATAGAGACGAGAGGCTCTAGTCATGTCATATGGTCCAAGTTGGGTCAAGTGGTCAAGACGAGTCAAGACTTAGACCTTAATCCAAGAATATCACTTGGGTCAAGCACAAGTGTGCTTGAGTCGAGTGGATATCGTGTCATGCAATGGATTCTACAAGATGGCCAAGAAGGTAAGATCAAGTCATGTGCGAGTCAAGCAAAGGATGCTCAAGTCTAACACATGTCCAGGTCAAAAGGATTCGAAGCCATTAAAAGAAGAAATTGGAGATGTGATGCGATAGGTTAAGATAAAGAGTTATTTACTTGGTATAGGGTTAGTAAGTAAAATAATGTCTCTCATGTGATGTGTATGAATGATAAAAGTGGCTTGAGGTAAATGATTACTTGACTTATGTGCACGGGGAGTGCCAAGAAGGGCACGGACCGGGCAAGGTGATTTGATGCAAGGCGCTAGGGTCTAGCACAAGATGTGTGACTCGTGCCAATAAAAGATTTTGATCCATGTGGCGGTGTGTGCCGTCGTCGTGTGTGCGACTCATGGATGGTTTGAAACAAAAACTTGGTGGCATGTGTGTGCCAATGAAGACAAAAGGTGTGTGCCTTAGATGACGGTGTGTACCGTGTGCAGCACTCCAAGCAAGTGAGACATGACAAGTCAGTACATGTCCACTTGAGGGGGAGTGTGAGAAAGTGCTGCATGAGATTGTGCTCTAGATCGAATGCATGGCACTAAACAATTAAGAGCAAAAGTTAATCATAGTGATAAATTAAGGAAGAGAACCAATCACGGATACCAAGCCCAACGAGTAATTTGGCAAGTTGACATTTCCAAGTGTGTACATGTCAACTTGAGGGGGAGTGTTGAAATATATGAGGTCTACATGTGTGTGCATAGACTGAATTATCTAGCGTGAGGTTCATATGAAGAATTCAAAACAACCCAGGCACTGTTCGGACCGAATAAGAGTGGATTCGGACCGAATAGTGAAGCATGCATTAATGACTCAAGGCAATTCGGACCAAAATGGATCAATTCGGTCCGAACTAAGAGGAGAAGATTTAGTTCGAAGTTGAGTTCGGTCCGAACTATTGTGATTCGGTCCGAAGTGGAGCGCCGACCTAGCATATTTGGCAGGATAAAGTTGCAATCTGTCAAATCCTTTAAGGAAAGAAGGCTGCATATAGGATTAGTGTGTTTCCATATTGAAGAGGATCTGATGTGTGTCAGAAGAGAAGGAAATAAGAAGAATAAAGACAAGATTGTGTGAATTAATTTTATTACCAAAAAGGCTAGTTGCCTTATGTAATTTTCTTAATGTCTATTTATTCTTCTCTTCTCCCTCAAACAATGTATCTCAGAAATTATTACAGAAAATAAATAAAAAGAGTGTGCGTGTGTGTGGAGGACGTAGGCACCAAGTTGGTGCCGAACCTCGTTAAATCTCGTGTTCTCTTTGTTTAATTGTGTGATTGTTTATTCTGAGATCTTCGTGCTGACTACTCCTAAGGGACACGGTTCTTGTGCAGTTGCACTTGGATCGTGCCTCCTCAAACACCAAAACTCAAATTCTTAACACTTTACAAATTTAAAGCACCCAATTTTAGTAGATGAAAGAGAAAAATGCATGATCAAAACTCAAAAAGTCACTCGTGTTGATTACTGATTACTGAAACAATCAACCAGCTATCCGGCATCTTACCAAATTCAATCGAAAAGAACAAACCCAATTACCTCCTTTAAATCCTCAGTTCTCTCGCATCAGGAAACAAAAATTAAAAACATCAAAACGGACAAATGATTAAAATCTGTCTACTTTTTGTAGGGCCAGGGATGCACATATGCGTCAACCTCGGCTTCGGCATCACCAGTGTCAAAGTCGACTGAGACAGTCTTTAACAGAATATGACCCTGCGCCCTCCTAAAGTAGCCACTTCCACCGACTATTGACACTTCTCTGACCGGCTTTGTGATGTCATCGGGACCAAGAATTGCTAGTGAGCTCCCATTGTACTCACCAGTTGTGAACACAATGTTGGCTGACCATACAACGGTCAAGGAATCCATGACGGAAAAAAAACCCTGGACCTTACCGACCGGTTTAGATGTAATATTGATCTCCTCAGTTAGCGGGTTGTCTACCACAACAATGCTGCCAAAATTGTAGAATGACCCCGGCACTTGGATATTACTCTTGGCAACGATTACCTCTGTCTGGTTCTCGATGAAGTGGATGTAGAAGTGAAGATGCACTGTCTCTTCATCGTCAGAGTAGGCAGAGTCAGCAAACAGGAGGGCAGGGGATAGAGAGAGAAAGAGGAGTGAGAGGAGGAGAGTGCTGTAAGAAGCCATGAGAACTCGGGACTATATATCGGTTATGTTTTTAACTTTTTATATATAGATTTGAGATAAGGGAGTATGAAGGATGTTGGGAGTATTTATAGGTGATTTACTCAAATATGTAAATGTCAACAGTTGCAAATCGTTATCTAAACATTGATCAATCGTGGGAGCCAATCATTTAGTTAGATATATATCTTTAATGAATCTAGACGTTTATGCCTTAATAGGCTGTTAGAAATTAATTAAACTATAAGGAGGTTTTTACGTCTCCATTTTAAGAGATTGAAGAAGAATATTATTGCAGCAATGCATTGCATTTATTTATTTTTTCTATATATGGGCATATGATCTCTTAGGTTTTTGGAAAAAAACCAATTTTATAATATCATAATAATTTTTTTATAATGCTGACGGCAGCTTGCCAGCAAGCCTTCGAAAAAAATAATTTTCTTATGCTACAATTACAACGAAATTTTTACTATATATAATTGGCACAAGTATTTAATTATCATGTGACAAAATGGAGATGATCAAGATCTTCTGACCAGACAATTGGCAATAATATTTAAGTAGGTCAACTTTTTCAAAAATCATTGTTATTAGCTGGCCCTTACTCAGAGTTATTAGCTAGCAGCCAAGCTGCCCGACAGAGCCTAAGTCTCTCTACTCTTAACACCTTTTTTCAATGATAATTCGTCTCGAGCTTTTCGATTTATTTTCAAATTTCGAACCTAGCTAGCTACAATTTCATTCAAGATACGTTTTCCTTTATCACTAAGCCAAGGGTTAGTTTCCAAGTCTTTCAAACACTTGAAAGAAATAATATTGTTAGACTTTTGCTTATTATTTCATGTTATCCATTACTTTTTGACATACAACTCTATATATCAAAACAATACTTCTCTGGTAATTTTTAAAATATATATATATATAGAGGATGGCTAATGTGCTATCCGTGGCACGTGCCACCCATTCTCTATATACTCGTTTTTCAAAATTCAAAATTTAAACGACCAATCCAAATCGTTCAAGTTGTTCATCATATTGAAATACCCTTCGAGACCAAATTTTACATTTTTTTGAATTTTTTTGCTATTTATTATGATATTTGTCAAAATGGACGGCCTGAAATATAATGTTTTTTGGAAATATCAAAATAAATAGCAAAAAAATTCAAAAAAATGTAAAATTTGGTCTCGAATGGTATTTCAATATGATGAACAAATGGAACGGTTTGGATTGGTCGTTTGAATTTTGAAAAACGAGTATATAGAGAATGGGTGGCACGTGCCACCGATAGCACATTAGCCATCCTCATATATATATATATATATATATATATATATATATATATATATATATGTATATATTAATTTAAGAATTGAGTGTAACATATTTAGTTAAGGCGATGTCTTCCATAATGATGAAAATCACAAGTAGAAAAAAACATTAAAAAGACAGTTCCAGATGAGTATACAAAAAAGAAAAAAAAAAAAAGAAAAAAAAGATTGCGATATTTTTTCAAAAAGATTGCGATATTTAGTTAAGGCGATGTTTATCATAAATGATGTCATTTTGAAATAGATACATTAGCAGAGTTTGATCGGCCCAAAAATATAAATATATGAGTTCAACCTATTTTCAATAAATTAACAAAAAAGATTGCGATATTTTTAGTCAATTTTCAACCTATTTTCAACCTATTTTCAATATGTAGATTAGATTGGTTGAATTAGATTTACAATTTACAAAAAACCCCCCGAAAAAGCCCACAGTGCATAGAATACCCTATGCACTATGGTGCATATTAAACTTTCTCATATTTTAATTATACCCTGTTTTATTGCTGTGACTTTTTTTTTTTAAAAAAAAAATGGAGGTCATGCTTCCATCTATTGTTGTTGTTGATAACTCACACAAAATTACAACTGCTTAGTCTGCTTTCTGATTTTGAGCTTTGTTGGGTCGACCAAAACATCCGGTCTGTCGTCTATTCATTGTACTCCTCACAGCTTGCCACTTCCCTGTTGCATTTAGCCCTCAATTTCTACAACTGTGCAAAAGACTTAAAAAACGAGAACCTTTCGGTAACACAAATATTTTTAAACTTTACAAGGAGATCTTAATTAAAACAGAAACTTTGCATGCTCGACTGATCCCTTAATATTTAGTGCCGACTGCATCAAGCTTTCCTTGCACAGCTCGACTGACTTGTGAGTTGTGACATTTTGAAAAGAAGTTGCGAAGTGCAATTTGTATTTTCTTGTATACACAACAATTTTTTTTTTATTTTTCATATTAATAATCCTGATATTAACTTTGCAGAAAAGGCTTAATTAAATTCAAAATTTTCTTTGGAATTCTGAGGAGGAATATATGTTCAACGTCTCTGCTTTTCCAAAAGTTTATTCTTTATTTTAATAATTAAAAAAATAAACAACATAGAAGTAGTCAGGCATTACCGAAAGAAACCATGACTAATTGCTACTAGTATTTGATTTATGATTTAATTAATACACAAGGCTTCGCAGGAGACGGAAAGGCACTGAATTAACAAGTAATAAGAACATATAAAACTTTCTCCTACCCTACTCTTAACTTTAAAGCGATACAACATCATAATTGGAATGATAAATATATTGTGTATAATTGTATATGCAAACTTGCAAACAAAAACAATAACAGGGACTTTTAAAAGATGATTGATTAATGAAAACATCACAAATTTAAAGGCTTAAAGCATTCAATTCGCCGCAAATAATTCGATAAAGATGTAGATCGAACAGAAAAGGCATCAGCAACAAGCACTCCTGCTAGTTACTGCACAAACCAACCAACCATTTACCACCTTACCAGATTCAACCAAAAAGAGAAAATCCAACTCCTGCCTCGTTTTAGTTCCAAACCTCTCGCATCAGAAAAGAAAAAAGAAAAAAGTTTTATGATTATCAGAAGGGAAAAAAAAAAAAACTTGAAAGGGACACATGATTGAAATCTGCCTATTATTTAGAGCGCCAGGTATCCACATACACGTCAACCTCGGCTTCAGCATCACCAGTGTCAAAGTCGACTGAGACAGTCTTTAAAAGAATATGACCCTGCGCCCTCCTAAAGCAGCCGCTTCCACCAACTATTGATACTTCTCTGACCGGCTTTGTGATGTCATCGGGACCAAGAATTGCCAGTGAGCTCCCATTGTACTCACCGGTTGTGAATACAATATTGGCTGACCATACAACGGTCAAGGAATCCATGACGGAAAAAAAACCCTGGACCTTACCGACCGGTTTAGATGTAATATTGATCTCCTCAGTTAGCGGATTGTCTACCACAACAATGCTGCCAAAATTGTAGAATGACCCCGGCACTTGGATATTACTCTTGGCAACGACTACCTCTGTCTGGTTCTCAATGAAGTGGATGTAGAAGTGAAGATGCACCGTGTCTTCGTCACCAGAGTAGGTAGAGTCAGCAAACAGGAGGGTAGGAGATAGAGAGAGAAAGAGGAGTACTGAGAGGAGGAGAGTGCTGTAAGGAGCCATGAGAATTTGAGAAGAGAATCTATATATCGGTTATATATTTTTATATATAGATTTGGGATGAGGGAGTATGAAGGATGTGGGGAGTATTTATAGGTGATGTACTCAAATGAAGATTAAATTAAATGTCAACGGTTCCAAATCGTTATCCAACGTATTTTTTAGATATTGCAAACCGTTATCCAAACATCGATATCGATCGTGGGAGCCAATCATTTAGTTAGATGTAATTTAACAAATCTAGTCGTTTATAATGCCTTTACAATCTTGACAGAAATTAATTGAACTATAAGGAGGTCTTTACGTCTCCATTTTATGAGACAGAAGAAGAATATTGTTGCTTCAATGAATTGTATTATCTTTTCATTTATGGACATATGATATCTGCGGTTTAAGCCTTATTTAAGTTCATAAGATGTTTTTGTTTTGACAAAGACAAACACAGTTTTTATTTATTCTACAATTAGAGAGAAATTTAATTAGGTATTAATCGGCGCAAGAATTTGTAATATGACGAACTGGAGATGAACAAGATTTTCTAGCAGAAATTCAAATTAATCAAGTTGGTCAACTTATTCATAAATCAGAGTATTAGTTGGCCCCTAATTGCCCGGGCAATGTTGTACTTCATAGTGATTTCCTTTATTTTCTGAGCATCAAATGCTCGGAACTTCTGTATCAAATTGTTTGTTACATTTCACGTGACGGGTCCGTGCGCAAGGTGATGTGTTTGAATGGTCAATTATTTCATAGGACGGTCAATTACTTCTGTATCGAATTGTTTGTTACATCATTGCACGAATACATCCAGTGCCATTCCACTTTAATGGTCAATTATTTCATAGAATTGAAAATGGACGTGATAGGTCGCTGCCCAATTGCCACACTAGAGTTGCCATAGAGAAACTAGAACATTTTACCATAGAGCGACTCTTCTTGACCCAGTACAGAGCTGTAGAAACTAGAAAGTAGACTATAAATTCGCATAGAAAATAACCGAAGTACATAAATAAAAATTCTCACGCCTTTTGACTTATCCCATAGGGACAATTCACATCAGCTGCCAGCCTTGAGCCTTCCAGCCTGCCAATTGCTAAGGCACGAACGTATAAATATACGTTGGATCCGAGCCGTCAATTTTTTAATTGAACGGTTCAAGGCTTCAAGCTAGTTAACTTCCATCTTATGGCGAAGCTGGTTAGTTAGTTAAGTCGAATCAGATTGGATCTTATGGATTTGATCCAATATTTTTTATTGCTAATCTCAAAATGTAATTGTAGAAGATTCGGACTCTATTAAGGGCTTTGTTTGCGCATTGGTAGCTTAAGCTTATTGTCCCGCACTACTGGGCCTGATCTACAAATTATTGGGCCGTCTTCTCAGACGGGTCATATGCGTTGGAAATGGTAATTACTACTCACCATCCTTCCAATTACCATCCACACCATCCACAGGCTTCAAACATGCCAGATTGGGCCCAGCGACTGGCCCAGTCTATTTATATCTCTAAATCTATCTTTTCACCCCACCAACCCTAGCCGAATCGCTGCCACTTTCGTGTTCAGAAATCCTAGATCTCCTCTGCTCTGCTCTCGCCTTCGTCGGAGAACTGCTCGCCTTCGTCCGAGAACTTCTTGTTACTCCAACCATCGAGCAACAATGGCGACTGGGTACAGACCATACACGACTACGACTATCTCTTCCAAGTGGTTCTGATCGGGGACTCGGGCTTGGGGAAATCGAACCTGCTCTCTCGTTTCACCAAGAACGAGTTCAGTCTCGAGTAAGGTAGAGTTTAGCTTTTTGTCCAAGTTCGGTCACGAGTTCTAATACCATTGCTACAATTTTTTTTTTTAGCTTTAATTGTCTTCGTGTGAAAATTTGATTTGATTCTTTTTGTTGAAATGCTTTGGAGTAAGGTACAGTTTAGCTTTTTAGATCTGATTTCCATCATCTGGTTATGTGATTGATGTGTCGTGTGATTATTATAGAATTGCAGTTAGCTAATTGATGAGTTATGTTGCTTGTTTTACTAGATCTGGCAATTGGATTAGCAAAAGGTTTAAGGGCTTTCTAATTTTTTGCTGATGGGATTTGGCTAATTTCGACTATATTTCATCGCCGTCGATTGACACGATCGATAACGTGAAAGGGAAGATCCAAGATAAATCCACCATTCGTGCACTTAATATGAATTTTTGTAGCTTGTTGTTTGTATTTTGAAGTTCAGAATTATTGTTTAGTTTTATCAGTTTGTTGTTTATGCATTGGAATAGATAATCATTTGTAATGGATGTTATTGTATGTATAATTGTTCAGTTTGTTGCAATAATGGATATCATTCTTAATAACTGGTCAATGTTCACTTTTGCATGGTTATTAAAATGTATTTGATCACAACTAAATGAACACACAAACAATGTTAATTGATCCCTTAACTAGTTTAATTGAACACAAAAACTACGAAATTAAATTTCTGCCGCAACTAACTGAACACATAAATATTTTAAATTAATCCCTTAATGTGTTTAACTGAGCACAAAAAACTACAAAATCAAAATTTTGTTGCAACTAACTGAACACATAAATAATTTAAATTCATCCCTTAATGTGTTAAACTGAACCAAACAATGCGAAAATTCAATTTTGAGATGCAACTAACTGAACACATGAACCTTTAAGTTCATCCCTTAATGTGTTTAACTGAACAAATATATATGAAAATTCGATTTTAAGATGCAACTAACTGAACACATAACAAGTTTAACTCATCCCTTGACGCAACTAATTGAACACAAAAATCCGTCCATTTGATGACGTCAGCGCGAAAAAAAAAATTTGAAAATTTGTTTCGAAAAAAAATTATTGATGACGTCATCACGCACTTTGATGACGTCATCGCGCGAAAATATGATTCTGGAGCGCCCTGGGATGCGGAATTCTCTTCCGAAAAGCCCAATTAAGCCTTAATTGGCCTTTGGATGGTAATGGATGGTAATTGATTGGATGGTGTATATAATTTCCGGTTGGAAATTGTCGAATTATATGTAATAAAGGATTTCATTTAATTAATAATTGTATATATGTTGATGTCGAAGGGTTAGTGTATGCGTTGGGCCAGATCTGGGGTGGATTACTGGATCAGAAAATTCTTTTGTTTCATAGAAGAAATTAGAATCTCTAATTATAAAAACTTGAAATATTAATTTTGAGAAATTTTTTAAAAATAAAATAGTGGTTTATAAAATTCTTGTCTTTATTTCTACACCGTACCACAAAGGCAAATTCCGGGGTACGCACCTTTATAACGGGCGTTGCTTTCCCCACGGCACCAATTTGCAATACACGCCAAAATTTTATAAATGACACAATTACCCCTCCTTGAACCCTCCGCCACCACACCCAAAATCCAGTCCTACACTTTTTCTCTCCCCCGAACAGTCCTCCATCTCCATCTCCTCTTCTTCCTTCTCAGTTCCGACGCAAAATGTCCTCTCCCTCTTCGATTCCTTGCTTCTCTCTCGAACAGGCTCTGAGAACACCGCTCTGTCTCAAACCTCGACCCTTTTCCCTGCCTCCGCTATGACGATATCCGCACCTCTTTGAATTCGTCGCCTATAAGCCTACCTCTTGTAGCATCACTGGTCCTCTCGCTACTCGCTGCCTCAGCAATGCAACCTCGCCACTCCCTCTCTATCTCTCAACTGGGCCCCACTTTCTACTTCGCCAAAAATCGATAAGAACTAGTGGAAGAGAAGAAGGCAATTGGGCCCCACTTTGAGCAATATGATATGTTTTGTATGAAAATTTAGCCAGAAATGTTACATTGTATTTTTTTAATTGTAATTAATATAGGTTGGAAATATTCAAATTTTCTCCATTCTAAGTTTCTAATAGATAATACTAAGAAAAAGATATAATTTTTTTGTTACCTGATGGAGAGAATCTAGTGTTGCTCAAATTTTCACTAATTGGGTGGGCCAGGTGATCAGCTGCAAGGCTAGAGGACGTTGGGCAATTGAGGTGCTAGTGGGAAGAGGATAAAATTTTCCCTACAAAAACTGGCAGAAGCATAATAGCTGGGCTATTTTGGTTTATTTCTTGTTGAATTTTAGGCTTATTTTGAAGCCTTTTTCAATCAATATTGTTCAAACTTGTGTATGCTTTTAATTAGGTTTTGTAATAATTGTCTGTGTCAGTGAGGATTAAGTGAATACTGTCATCATTTTGAGGAGTTAGTTGCGCACAACAGCTGGTGTGGTACCAAAAAGGATACCGGGCTTTGGTACCAGTGTTATGTTTTTGCTTTGTTTCCGCAGAAACAATATGTCGTGTTTGCGTTGGAGCTGATTGGTTTTTTTTTATAATTTTGGATTTTTTCAAAGTATTAAAGTTTGTCGGATGGTGGGCGCTCCCCACACATTTCAAAAAAAAAAAATACAATAATTCACTAATTGAGATACTTCTCAATTTATTGATGCGATAAGTTTAGACTTTAGAATGATAGTGTTTTATTTTTATTTTTATGGCAGCGGTAATGCATGGTAAGAGACCCGCTAAGGAGTCCCGCCAACATTAATATTACGTTGTGTCAAAAAAAAGAAAGAAAATCTTTGGAAATTTTCACAACAGATTATTGCGTAACGGAAGGGTGTTTTAGTCTTTATATCAAAATTTAGCGTGTATTGCAAATTGTTGCCGTGGGAAAAGCAACGCCCCTTTATAACGGAGAAGAGAGGGAATTAACAGAGTGATAATTTACCTTTATAATTTCGATGGCTATGATTAATTTGATTGAAAGCCTGGGATAGAAACGGGCCTAAATGAGTGCGCATGGCAGAATCGCCCACATAAACAAAATCTAATAACAAAATGAAAGCCGGATCTTCGAAATTTAATTTTTCTAAATTGTTTTTTCTTTATTTAAAAGGATATATGTGATATTTAAAATTCGGAGCGAGATACTGAAATTCTACAAATTTATGCATTTACATAATTTTTCAAGTAAACAAGTTATTAACTCAAAAATCTAAATATAAGATTCCTCTAACCTATCGTTGGTACAAATGTTAGTAAATATTAATATTCAATGAATACTTAGGAAATTTTCCTTGCTTTTTGATGAGATGCAAATTTTTCTTGGTAATACCTTTCTTTTTTTTTAACAAATAGGAGGTAGACTAAAATCAGCCGCGACTGACGGATGAGCCCGTCAGCCGCGGTTATATCTCAGGTTTAGAGGTTCTAACGACCGATCCGAACCGCTCAATACGTTCTCCATATTAAAATCTCGTTGGAGACCAAATTTTACATTTTTCTAAATTTTTAGTCTACCTCAACAAATAGCGCCCTTTCATAGGTTAAAAGTGTGGGCTATTTTGGAAAATGAGTTTTTGGACGCCGTGGGCTGTTGCTCGTCCAGTCGTCCCCTTCACCAAGGCAAAGAGTTTCTGGTACTCTCCAGTTTCTCGTTGAATCATTTCCACATTCCCTCTTTGCCTTCTGCACCCACCTTTTATCGGTGTTTCGTTCCAATCGAAATCAAATCAGCGAACACCTACATGTCATGTCCCGTCATTTATCGACCTCTTTCCGCCGCCTAAACCGTGCATCCTCGTCTCTTTCTCTCTTGCGCATTTTATCGAACACCTTCTCTTCAAGCACCCTCCCACCACCTCTGCCTCCATTTACACCTCTTCTTTCTCCTCCTTCTCCTTCTCTCGCTGCCACTGTCACCTCTGCCTTCTCCCAATGGTTTCTTTCCCATCCACCCAACTCCCCCAACTCTCTCCTGGACCGCATCTACTCCGCTCTCGCCTCCAGCTCAGACGAACACACTCTCGACCAGTCCCTTTCCAACCTCAACCCACCTTTGTCAGAAACCTTCCTTCGCAGTTTCCTCTCCCACAAACCTTTCTTAGACCCTGCCATTGCTGATTCGAACAAGCTCTTGTTACTTAAGCTTCGGTTCTTCGACTGGTCAGGTCGCCGCAAACCGTACCGACACTCCCGCTCGGTATACCATGCGCTCTTCCAGCTCCTTAAGAAATCCAATAAATCACCTCTAATTCTTCAGTGGCTGCAGCTCTTCTCCAATCCACAAAAACCCTCTCGGCCCCCCCACCTGCACCCAAGCTTTTATGACACATTAGTAATCGGCTATGCAGTGGCCGGTAAGCCTGAAACTGCCTTGGGAATTTTTGGTCGCATGCGGTATTCAGGCCTTGAGCTCCAGCCTTTCACAATTCGAGTGTTGCTAAATTCCCTGGTGGAGAACTCCTTGTTCTCATTTTGTGATTCGTTATTTCCACTTTTGCCCCAAACTGACCCGGTTGCTGTGTCCATCCGAATCAAGGCTCTGTGTATGCAGAAAAATCTGGATTCAGCCGAGTCATTGCTGAGGTCATTACCCAACCGGCTGGCAGCTCGAGAAGTTCCAGCTTGTGTGCTAGTAAAGACATTTTGCAAAAGTGGTAAATATACAAAGGCAAGGAAAATTGTGGATGATTTTCCATATGGGGAAGTTTACACAGTCTGGCTAAAGTGCTTGGTAAAGATGGGCAAGCTGAGTGAAGCACTCGGGTTCCTGGCAGATAAGAAAGTCAAAGAGGATTATATACCAGATTCAACAGTGTAGGGATCTGATGCTGTTATATTTTCTTGTTTATCGTTACAGCTTTACATATTGGTATATGCTCCTACCACACAGTCCCACTGCCCCAGGCTTTTCTGGTGGCTGTTTGTATTCTTGTCCTTATGATCATGGTAATTTATGTAATGAAATTCGCCTAATCATTACTGGTTATTGTTCAGATTGATGCTAATATGATTAGCTTGTACTCACTTTCCTGTGCCACTTTTCAACCTTAAAAGGGGTGGCTATTTACAACCTACAACTGGTTTGAGAATAATGCTGGAATTAGTTAATATACTTATTTTGTAAATAACCTATAGGCATTTACATTAAAGATGGGGGAATATCTTTTTCTTCTAAAATTAATTCAAATTCAGTCCTGTGACGACAACAGTCAAAATTCTGGTGATGGCATGTAGGGACAGATTCGTCAGTTCACCTGTTACTTAAGCAAACCAACTTGACCAAGTACTAGTATTTTGACTTACTGTACGTTATACCTGAAATATACATGTATGGACTGTTATTTTAGTTACCAGCTACTAAGCAAACCAACTCTACCAAGGAGTGGTATTCTGCTAATGGGAAGTAATATATGAAATATGCATGTATTATGACATATGTACTTGATGAGTGAACCCCTTCTCTGGAATATCCTACTTGTTTAAAACCCTTGCACCTTACAATATTTCAGGTATAACAGCCTAATTATGAGACTCTTGAGAGGGAATCACCTGAGTGAGGCATATGATTTGCTCACAGAAATGATGGAAGAAGGCATCCCACCGACCCGCGTCACCATGTCTGCAGCACTCGGCTTTTTCTGCAAAGCTGGATTTGTTGATGTGGCTCTTAACCTTTACCGATGCCGCCGTGAGCTCGGCATTGACCCTGGTGGACCCACTTTTGATGATCTTATAAGGGCACTCTGTGCAGATGGTGATTATGACAGTGCATACAATGTTGTTGATGACTCCATGCGCAAAGGCCACTTCCCTGGCCACCAAGCATTTGCTACCCTGGCTAGCGCACTATGCCGCGAGGGAAAGTTAAATCAGGTTCGGACGCTTCTTGATGCTGCAGTGCAGCAAGAAGTCAGGCCTGCTGCAGATATCCTTTCCCGGTATGTCTAATGCCGGTTTATGGTCGGTCTACTGTAGTAGATCAGATATGTTGATTTTTTTTATCATGCATTGATTCATTACTTGACTTCTGTTTCCTCCCAATGAGTTGTTTGTGTCCCTCTTTTTGGAAGGCCCTTAATTGTGGTTATTGGGAACTCAGTTAAATTTTGGTTATGACGAAATGATATTTAATGCGAAACTAAAGGCAATGAAGTATCCTGTCTCAGTGTCCTTACTCTTTACCGTATTGCTAATTTGCTATAGCTTCAGTCAGCACTGTTACTGCTATGTACTGGCTGAAATTGTGGCCTTGATATTGCATTTTACATCAGACCTTCATTCATGGTCACTAGATAACAGTGTTTTCAACTTTGCAAATTTAGGTATATGGCCGCTCTTTGCAAGGCTGGCAACCTGACAGAGGCTTGCTTAGTGCTTCACACTGGTAAAGACAGTGTTGGTACTATGGAAAGCATGTATAAGCACAAATCTACTTACATAAGCATGATACGTGCTTTCACACTATTGGACCGGGTTGATACATTGCCGAGGCTTGTAATAGAAATGCAAGAGATGGGGCATGTACCAAGTCGAAGCCTTTACCGCACAGTGATTGTATCTTTATGCAAGATGGATAAATATGGGGATGTCTTGGGGTTGCTTAGCGAACAATTGCAGAGAAGAAATCTAGATGAAAGAACATGTTATCACTATTTCATAGATGGTGCAGCCCATGCTGGTACACCTGACCTGGCGAGAGAAATATATAACAGAATGGTGAGTGCAGGCATAAAACCTAACTGGGAATCTGAAAATCTCCTTCTACATGGATACCTAAAGAGCAGTAAAATAAGTGATGCACTAAATTTCTTTGAGTTTCTTCGTGGAAGGAAGGAGCCAACCTCAAAAATGTATAATGTGATGATTGTGGGCCTCTGTCAGGCTGGTCGGCCAGACCAAGCTGTTGATTTTTGGAAAGAAGCTAGAGAAAAAAAGCTTATCCCTAGCTTAGAAAGTTATGAAGAGCTTTCACTTGCGCTGGGCTCAGTAAAAGACTATAACACACTTGTCAAGTTGCTGGATGATTTTCGTGAAACAGGTCGACCTGTCTCGGCGTTCCTGTGCAATGTGGTCTTGATGCACACGTTGAAGAATCGGGATCTATTACGAGTGTGGTTTAAGTTGAGAGAAGAGAGTAAAGACAAGGATAGTTATGGGGCTGAGCTGAATGAGTTGCCCCATAACCAATCATCTGGCCGAATGCTGCTGGGGCAACTGATTGCAGCCTTTTCAGCTGGGATTCGCACAAAAGAGTACCTAGATCAGGTGGCTGAAGAATTTGAAAAGTATTTTCCCATGGATCTTTACACATACAATATGCTACTGAGGGCATTTGCTGTTGGAGGAAGGATGGACCTGGCACGTGATTTATTCAACAGGATGTATGAAAAAGGGTACCGGCCAAACCGGTGGAGTTTTGACACAATGGTGATTGGGTTTTGTAAGGAGGGAGATAAGGATGAGGCTGAGAGATGGAGGGATGCCATGTCAAGAAATGGGTTTTCACCTACTCAACACACTGAGAGGCTACTTGCCATTACTTCATAGAGAGTCATTTTTTGTCTTTTTTTTTTTGATAGGTATTGATCTCATTTTAACTTTATATTTCTTAGATCCTCAAAAATTTTCATTGTAGTTTTTTGTACTTCAATTTTGTTGTGTACCCTCTTCCTCCAGAACTAAACAGAATGGCCAGTATGGTACTAGTTCAATACAGGACTAATGTAAAGTCATGATTACAATGACCTGAAGTTACTACAAATTTTAGTGACAATGCCTACACTAATCTAATTCTGTTACAGTTACATAATTGAGGCCTAATTTGTCATCTAAGACATCAAGGATTTTTTCCTGGCTGTTTTTAGACAAGTTCACACCAGTACTGCCCTACTAATATACTATGGTAAGTAATTTTGGACAAATAAGGCCATCAATGAACACTAAACAGGATGAACATCAAATACTTAGCTTTTCTTCGAAGTTTACTAGGGTTTAGTAGAAACTTTCTTGCTTATAATGGTTCTTTTTTTGTACTGCAGTTGAGTACATATCATCGATTGAATAAAGAGAGAAATAAAACAGCACAATTATTTATAAGCATGGATCACACTTTCATAGTGTGAGGCTCACTCTTCTTGCACTTTTAGTATTAGGTGGAATCATACTTCTAGTCCTGGTCAGTACATAGCTTCTCTCACTGCTTATTCCTGTAATTAAGCCAAAAAAGTTAGAATTTATGTTAAAAAACTTTGAAATCTTGTGATTAGAGTAGCACCCATCTCAAGTGATTACTGTTCTGTCTTTTAGAAAGTTGATCAATGGCTGTCAATGAGTCGGGTTCAAGCAAGCCAGACCCAAATCCAGTTGTTAAAATCTTAAGTCAAGCCACCTCGGAAGTTAGTACATTTCAGAGCTAAAACTCGTGGCTTCAACTAGACTTGTTGAAAATTTAGTTAGCTTGATTCGACTATGAAGTTTAAATTTTTTTAAGTTATCAACTTACTAGTTTGAATCTTGATCATGCATTAGCTTGAGCTCCTTTATCTTGATCATACATGAAGTTTGAATTTTGATCATACATTAGCATGTGCCAAGAATTGAAATTCCTCTAATGTGACAAGTTGGAAAATAATTAGAAAATTGCAACTTGGGGAGAGTGTGTGTGGGTAGGTTGCTGTCATAGTTGTAATTTTGAGAGCAGTGATGAACAAAATCGTAACATTGGGAGGTTATGGCATTATTATGTCATTGTGGATCATTAAATCTAATACTAAATTTGAATTGTCTACTGTTTACTAATTGGCAGTGTGATGTATGTGATTCTTCGCATTCCTATGTTGTTCTTTGCTGGTAATGATACCTCAACACAATTCTGGACATACCTTTCCAAAATGCAAAAGATGTGTTGAAGGAATGCGATTTTGAAGGAAGAGAACCAAAGAGGTTTTTTTTTTTTTATTTTTTTTTATTTTCCCCCCTCAAAGAAAAGTGCCAATAACAATGCTCATTGAGGAAGGAGGCAAGTACAAGAACAGCTGTGGACTGGCTAGCTAGGTAGATCTTTTTAACTTTTTATTTTAGCTAGTTTTGCTTCCTTATTCATATTGCTAAGATTATTTTATTGATTCTTTGTTTTATTTTGTACTACCTTCTAAACCCCAAAAAGTTACTTGTAACTTTATTGTTTGCAATTAAACGTCGCATCTTATAGTAGGTGTGAAAATTATTTGATAATTTTACTGCAGCCCAAATCATGCCTTCAAAAATGTATATTTGGACACTGATATTCATACAAAGATATGCTGATTTCATGAAATGACCTTTCACTTTTCTTAAACAGCATCTGAATGATCTTATGGTTGGAAATTGTATCAGCCCAATACTCAAAGTATCGTTTGTAAATACTGGTAAAGATTTACATGAATTTCTGTTTTGGCCTCTCAAGTAATCTTAAACTGTCAAAATGAATTTTGACTTGATCAAAACTAAAGCGTGCATGAGCACAATAAACAATTTGTACATTTACATGATGACTTCATTGGGTGGTTATATATAAAAATTTAATTTATTATAGTAGATTTCAAGAGACCTATGTGTATTTCTTTTACACGTTTAATTTGGCTGAGATTGTTCATTAAGATTATTATAATCAAGGGCATTCATGAACTTTGACCTCCGTTTGCTTTTATTGTTTTTTCTTCTCTCAAGAGAAGACATTCACATACTTCATAACTACTTTAATTTGTTTTTATATTACCAACTATCAAATTCACGAATCCTTCTCGTAGGAAAAAAAAAAACTTTTTAAAAAGGATATAACGTAAATTTTTGGTTCCCATTCCGTCTCTTTCTTTTCTTTAAACGCCCAAAGAATCTAAATGTCCATTTTGATCGGACGTCTCCAATCGATAGCGCTCCACTCTGCACCCAATAAAAGTGGTGCAGAGGGTTCCGATTCGAATTCATGAGCAGAGGGGCACAAATTGATAAACATCCCGTGATCAGTGGGCCGAATAATAATTCTGAACGATGCTAGCCCACATATATTCAATTTTTAAATATCTAGTAACAATATCCCAATTCTTGTTAATTTTGCAAATGATTGGCATTCAAATTGTCAACATTTTTGTCAGGTTGAATACTATAAGTTAAAATCTAAAGCATTTCATTAAACCGTAATTAAACTTCAAATTTTAATCATGATTAACCCGGTAACACATATTGTGAATAATAATTATTCCTGTTAATGTTTGAGCACTGTAGCCTGCCTACAAGGTTAGACATGCCAAAGAAACTCAAGCCTCTCTCTTACTTATCATAACAATAACATAAGACAGAAAATAACACACTTTACCAAATTTAAAAAAAAACACTTATGGAAAACCAAATAGTCTGCAAAAGCATTCTCACAGATACAAACACACGCACAAATTAACCATGATTGCACACATAACAGAGAAGATACTCTATAGTTCCGCTGGATACACATAGACATCAAGCTCAAGCTCCGCATCTCCATTTGTAATATCAACCGAATAAGTCTTTAGTAGAACATAACCCCTCGCCATTCGAAAAGCACCACTGCCGCCAACGACTGACAACTCCCTCACAGGCAACGGGATATCATCCCTCCCCATTATTGCAATTGTGCTCCCATTATACTCCCCACAAGTCAGCACGATATTGAAAACCCATGTCACAGTCAGGGAGTTCATAACACTATAGAGACCTTGGGCCCGACCTAAGAGGGAGGAATTAGGTTCAGGTCCTGAGGTTAACGGGTCATCTAGCACGATAATGTCACCGAAACTGTATGGTCCTACTGGTAGAGGGATGGGGCCCTTAGCAACTTTGACTGCAGACGGATTTGGACCGCTAACTGTTTTGTGCTGGTAGAAGTGGAAGTGCACCGGCTTTTTAGCGGTGGCTAGGGAGAGAGTTAGAGAGAGGAAAATGAGAGAAAGGAGTTGAGAGGCCATGGAGGGGAAGTGCAATAGGGTTGTGTATCGTATTGACTAAATTAAGATGAGGGAAGAGAACAACCTTGGGGGTGTTTTTATAGAGTGAGTTTGTGTGGAAGTGTAGGATAAGAGCATCATTATGTATAAAGGGACTCATTTCTGAATGAAAGTCAACACTCACAATTTGTATGCATTTTATAAATGTATACAGGAGCTTGATATTCACTCCATTTCATATGAATGCGTAGTTGGCATTTAATTTTTGTTGTTGGGACGTCATCCGTCAATATAAAATTCAATTAATTAATGTTGATCTGTAACAAATTAATCCAAAAGCACAGTGTTCTAGATGGATAAAAATACTTAATTGTGATTGGTAAGGCATATCCGTTCAAAACTAAAATGGTGTACTCATGAATTGCATAAATTCATATGCAATTTAATTATTGGGTTCCACCTGGCTTGCCTTTCTTCCCGGCAACTTGCAAGTCAACTACTAATTATACAAAAAGAAGGGGAAATAATGAGACTGTAATTAACATCTCAATTGATTTCCCAGGTGGTGATCCATGCAGCAGGTCATATCGAACTCGTATCATAACAACTCATAAATTTTTTTTGGGAGATCAAAGGGGGCGAGGTTAGATGTTTTTCCCCCCTTTTAGAGAAATAAATTAAACTTTATAATGACAATGAATTTAAGTCTCTGATAATACAAGATACTGAAATCAATTAATTAAACTGGTCAGTATATTCCGAAAGGTGCCGTTTGGATGGCTAGGAATAGCTTCTTTCCGGCGTAAATTCTTATTCCTAACAAAAAAATCCATCCAAACAACATTTCTTATTCCTAAGAATAACAATTTCCTACATAACACTCTTTCCAATAACACTCATCTTTTATTTTTCACCCCAATAACACTCTTCCCAATAACCTTATTCCCAACTTACCATCCAAACAATATTTCTTATTCCCGAAATAGCTTCTTCCCATTCTTTCCGAAATCACAAATTTACGCCCGAAATAGTTCTTTTTTCCTTATTCCTAACGCATCCAAACGACACCAAAAAGAAGAAGACAGAACGATAGACCGGTGACTTGCAATCTTACATCATCTACAATAGTCAAAGAAATCAAGTTGTATGGATTGTCACATGACGATGGCACTAACAATCGAAATTTATAGTCTAATCTTGGGCTTGTTGCCTTTGTTATACAAACTTGAGTTGACAAACTTGTTGGATCTGATCAAAAGCATGATTCGCGCTTAACCATGTACGACATGTGTGTACTTTACTGTCCTTGCAGGATGCTCATATAATACTTAATACCAGGCCAATGGGTGGTTCCCAAAATGTCAAGGTCTAATTTGAAATCTGGCCTCTCAATAAACTCCAAAGCCACTCCCGCGAGGAGTTTCTTCCCAAAAAAAAAAAAAAAAAAACCCTCCAAAGCCACTTGTCTTATCAATTCATTAAATAGATTATCTGTTTGTATACTTATTAAATGATAGAATATCTCGAGATTATTCCCCAAAAACTGTAAGTCAAATCTGTCGAAAGAATATGTTATCTCTATTTTGGACGTGAATTTTTTTTTTTTTTTTTCAAAAGTACGAAAAGTATTTTTTTTTTATTTTCTACTCTAAATATTCATAAGAAACTTTTTGGTTAGGTTTTACTCCTACAAAACAGAGTTATTTTAGTCGGTAAATAAAATGAAAACAGTTTTTAAAATCAAATATTGCATTTAGCAAATTAGGTTCTGAAATTTTAAATTTTTGTAACAACAAATTATCTTAAGTCAAAACCTATATAAGATTGCCAATTTTATTATCTAAAGAATTGATCTAACACCACTGAAACTTATAAGCTAAGTACCATTATGACCTTTGACCACTTTAAACTTATCCGTATATATATATATATATTTTTTTTCTTCCATTAATATAGGGGATCTGAAGCTGTCTTCCTCAGAAAACGATGCTGAATCATTAGCTGATCTAAATAAACCTTATACACGGAACTTTTATTGTAATTCTTAGTTGCTCTGTGGAAAGACTCCTAAATTTTTTTGGTCCAAAATAACCTCTTTGCTGCTCTGTGGACCGGATGAAGTCATGGTTTCTCAATGATATATTTGTGGTTTCATATTTCGACAGTCGTATTTTTTATAACTTTTAATGTTTAATTTTATGTTTTGGCTCAGCTCTGTACTGATATCTTTTTTTACTTCATATTTATTGAATAAGTAGTGATGAATGGTATAAGTGTTTTTAGATTTTTATTTGTTTCATATAATTACTATTTTATTATCAATCTGATTTTGAGTTTCTTTTTTGTTTAAAATAATGATCCAGTTCTGAGTATTCTCAATTTGGAGGAAAAATGCCTAAAATATTATCATTTAACAGAGGACATTTTGGTCATTAAAAGGTTCTTGGGTGTGTTACTGTGGGAATTTATGTTTAATGGAAAGAGCAAATAAAAAATTTCTCAATTGATTCAACAAAGGACGGAACCACATTATTTTAGTCTAATATTTCTGTTGATGTGATTACGGACAAAAATTACACAACACATCCCTCGATCGATAAAGTGAGGAAATTTTCCTTATCCAAATTTAGAGATCTAAAGCTAAATTACTTCGGAATTCTGACCAGAAGAGTGTAGCCAATTTGACACCTTTCTTTCAATACAATAAGCAAAATGTCATTTCTTCACACCATATATATATACTTAATGAACAACATCATCTTCTTGAAAATTTGAGACAATTTGTAATAATAATCTAAACCACACTGTTAGTAATAAGCACATATTTAATTAAATAAATTAACGAATTTGAACATTGTAACAATTAGAAAACCCTAGCACGAATATTGAGACGCCGCTAGACGATTTTTAGCCATTTCTCTAGTTCTCCCCTCCTACTCCACCCTACATTTTTTTTTCCTCCTCCTTTCTTTGTCTTTAGATCTGAATTTTTTTTTTTTTTTTTTCTTCTTCCTTCTCAGTAGGCATAGTGACCAGCTTGGTCGACAGGTGCAGTATGGTCGCAAGTGTGGCTGTGCCATTGTAGGCATGGTGCAACTAGAAAGGATTGTACAATGGTGGTTTGATTTGGCATGTCGTTGATGTCATGGTTTGGGAGACTGATGAGAGCGGTGTGGCTTTTTGATGTTGCGAGTCGTGCAGTTTAATTCTCGGATTAAAGAGTCAGTCTCCTTGTGGAGGCGATTCAGACGAATGTTTTGTTGGCAACTCTGATGAGAGTGGCTGTATGTTACAATGTTGGTCTCGGCGTATAGGTGTTTGAGATGAAGGCGAGTGGCCGCTCTGGCATTGGTAGGTCATGTTGGTCTGCATGCTTTTTAAAGATTGCCTCGTAGGTATCAGTTAGGTCGAGACTAGATTTGAAAGAGTTATATATTGGAATTGTTAGGAATCATTACTATTTTTTTCTTTTTTGTTGTGTACCAGTTTATACTGGTACGAGATCTTTGGCTGGGTTGAAAAAACATTACCAGTTCGGTACTAATACGGCAAGAAGCTTTGATTGAAGTTTGGTATTAATTTTTTATTTTTTTCATGCAACTTTTGTAAACTTTTGTTTATTATTAATGGAACAAAAAACATTGTAACAATTTCTATCACGCGAAATAAATTCACTTGAGCTCACTCAATTAAAGGTCAAAACTGCTAGAATCAAAGGTTCAAATAGCAGCCATAGCGGCCGCAATAGCAGTGCTATTTGGTACACCGCTACAAATTTAGCGATCCGTCCGATAGCGCGACCTATAGCAGGAAATAGCGGAAAATTAGCAGTGCAGTTTACAATTTGCTGATATAAAAGTACTATTTTGCATATCTTTCCCATACGAACTCCGATTGACGTGATTCAAAGTTCTATGGAAAGTATTCAAAATAAGCCATAATTTTTATGTTTTAAAATTTTTAAATTCTTAAAATTTAATGGTCAAATATGCATAAAAAATTAATATAATTTTAGTTAGTGTTAATTAATTGCATGAAAATATTTTAATTTCTTTTTAGACTAAATAAGACCTTCAAAATACACTTGTGTGTGCAAATCCGCTATGGTCCGATAGCGGCCGCTAAATACGTACCCGCTATCCGCTATGATATTAGTATGTCCGCTACGAGTCCGCTATCCGCTCTTTAAATCTTTGGCTAGAATAAAGCTTGAATATGTAAAAAAATAAATAAATAAATAAAATCAACTTCAAAATGCTCAACAGAAAATTTCGATCAAACTCGCAATACATGAATCATAATCTGGCAGGGACTGCAAAAAAGCGAACAAAAGCTAATCAATCGAATGCCCAGTTATTTCTCACATCAAATTAAAAACAAAATAAAAAAAAGAAGACACGCTCTCAATATTGAACCTAATATTTTGCCAGATATGCGTAGAGATCGACCTCGATTTCGGCATCACCATTGTTTAAATTAACTGAGTAAGTCTTTATGGTTATATAACCCTGAGCCATACGAAAGTAACCGCTGCCACCAACTATCGCTAGTTCTCTGATCGGTTGTGTGATGTCATCGGGGCCAAGAATTGCTAGTGAGCTGCCGTTGTACTGACCAGACGTGAACACGATATTTGCAGCCCATACAACTGTCAGGGAATTCATAACTGACATTACACCTTGGGTCTTACCTAAAGGGTATGATGTATTTTCGGGTCCCTCGGTTATCAGGTTGTCTAGCACGACAATGCTACCGAAATTGTAGAATGAACCCGGTACCGGGATGTCACTCTTGGCAACGAGGACCTCGGTCCTGTTAGGCAGTAGGTGAACGTAAAAGTGTAGGTGCACGGGATCTTTGTCACAACATGTGAGAAGAGGTGATAGAGAGAGGAAAAGGAGTGAGAGGAGGATTCTAGTGTGAGAAGCCATTTGAGCAATCGATTAGTTATGCTATTATTTGGAGATTTGCGATGACGAATGACAATAATTTGGGAGTATTTATAGGTGATGTGCAAAGGTGAAAGCCCAAATGTCAACGGCCTAAAATGGTCATCTAAACCACTGATCATATTATAAGTCGTGAGAGCCCACTATGTGAAGTTAATTTATTATTTATAATTAGTCATTGGAGGGATTACTGGTGGAAAGAAAACTAAAAATTAATAATAAAAAAAATGACTTGGTCTCTTCGCCATTTTCGTATGAGAATGGAGAAGCATATTGTCGTGGAAGTACATTAATTCTTTTTTTATAAACATATATATGATAGTTTGAAATTCAGTAACCTTTATCGATTTTTATTTATGTTATATAATAACATGGATAGTTTAAACACATATAATCTTTTTGGAACATTTAAATAATTAATACCTTAAAATATATTATTTAACCTAAAAAATAAAATTATATATAATTATAGCATACATTTGTCCATAATTTTAATCTTTGTTAATTAGGTTTTCCGTTTGTCAAAAGATACAAACGAGTGTAATCTAAATTTCGGTATGCATCCTCACTACAGATATAGTCAATTGAATAACAAATATGGAAATACTCCATTTTTCTTTTGCTTGCAAATGGAAGCGAAATAAACCAATTAAGCCAAAATGGAGGACTTGAAGATGCTTACAGCTTACTAAAAGTTTATTTTATTTTATTTTTTTCAGTGAGCTACAAGCATATTCAAAATTCCTCCAATTCGGATACGCAGTTTATTACAAGTTGACTATGAAAATTTAACTGTTAAGAACTCGTGTATGTACCTAATATATAAGTTGTGTATGCTCCTTGTGACGGGTATGCAATATAGTCTATCCAAATTCACGCAGCTCAATTTCAACTCTCCTGCATAAAAATCTCAGCAGATTTGATGATCATTACTCTCCTGTGTTACTATATCATATTGCATGAAGCAAAGCCATACCAGGGAAATAAATTAATTGACCTTGGATTCTGATTCAATTCACAAAAGATGTATAAGAACCGCCCTATATAACACCAGACTTTTGGACCTGGAATAATACCTGGGAACCTGGAGGAGATTCATTTGACCATGCTCATTTGTGTATTTTGTATACAAAATGTACTTTTGGTGTTCTCCAAAGGGCAACTCACATAGCTGTGATTATATTTATGAAATGTTCCGGCAATTACTAAGTAGTGTGAGGGAGCACTATTTGTGTTTTGTTTTATTTTATTTATACTAGCATAAGATGCCCTCATACGTGGACAAATAAAGAAACAAAATAATATTAGACAATAAAAATATGTTGCTTAATTTACCGAGGATATAAATAGATGTGTTATTCAATTGTTTCTATATAAGATGGAAAACCAAAATTCACTATTGTTTAGTTTGGTAATTGACATCCAACCACAGATCAAATCGATCGAACGGTATAAATCCCTCTTTACTATATAGGCCTAGCGTGTAATATCTCTTGGGATGCGTGCATTTATAAGTAGTAGAGATTTGGACTAAATTGTAAGACTTTGTTTAAGCTTTTTTGCTTTATGATGAAGGAATAAGATCCTATGGTCAAATAAATTTGTACCTAAGACTTAATCTCATTAATCGTTATTGGTAAAGTTCTAGGGTCGAACCCAAGGGACGGACTATGAATACCAGACTTGTTTGTTCTCAAAATCTAGACTAATGATTTTTAATGAATTTTTGGGTTGAAGAACAAGGTAAGAAACAATATCTAAAATAATAGAAGTAAATCTTTTTGGTCTTTTTGCTACTAAAATTAATCAATAAACGAGTAAATGATTTTGGGTTTTAACAACATAAAAGAGTGTCTTAGAATTCAGATTTCACTTCAGTTTGGATCCAGAAACTTAAATCTTATCACTTTCGTGCATCAACTTAAATTCCCAGACTTATACTCTCTGTTCAGTTCGAGCAGTATCCCGCTCAGTCCGAGCAGAGCGTATAAGTGCTCTAACTTAACTCTTTTGATACTTTACAACTTGATAAAGGGTTCGTTGGCTAATCTTAGACTTCTACCCTCAGCTGTCGCTTGTTGGAATAGGGTCTGGCTTAATCTCTACTTACCCTAATTAGGTTAATTAACTCACAACTTTTGGTATAGACTTTAATCAACCTAAACTTGTTTGTTTGTGTTATTAGGGATATTTAGAGGTCTTTTGGACTTGTCTAAAAGCTACACTTTTGGTGTCAACTAATATCCCCTGTCGGATCTACGATTTACCCCAAATACTTGTAAGAACTAACCTAACCCGTTTAACCTTGGAAGTTAACTAGATGTGGCCGACAACTAGAAGTAAATTAAACTAAGTTAAGCAATTAATCAAAGCAACAAATAATAATACAAAGCAAACAAATATCAAGTCATAACATGTCAAAATATATTAAGTCATCACATTCAAACATCCATTAGTTTCTTACTCCTAAGACTACATAAACTTAGCCTAACATAGTTTGGCAAACAACAATAAACAGTGCATAAATATAAAGATACAAGCCCATGAAAATAAATAATAGAAATATAGGAAGAATAAACCAAATACTCCTTCTATATCTCTACTTCGATCTCCAAAAGGCGATGGATGGTGATGAGGCGTGACTTAAACTCTCTCTTGCTGCCATCGTGTCAAAATAGGGTTATAACGTGGCTGGAGGCTAGGGTTGCTGCAAGATCTCTTCCTCGCTGAAGAAATTGGCTTATATAGTGGTGTAGAGCACTTGGAGGGCAAGTTAGGGCACAAGGTCGACAAAATCTTACAAAATCATCTTCTTTCCATCTCTGAAAACTTGCCAAAATGCAAAAGTCGGCACACACTCGACCCGAGCAAGGCATTGCTCGATCCGAGTATAGAAGATGATAACATGTGCCGGATACAGTGTCGCTCGAGTTGATCATTAGAGTCACTCGGTCCGAGCATGAGTCATTCGGTCCGAATGAAAGAGAAAGAAAGGTGGTTGTGACTCTGTGCCTTGCTGGGTCCAAGCAGAGATCCACTCAGGTCGAGTGGAGGCTGGAACAGAGGTGCCCTGTACTAGGAATGAGCCATCTAGCATGCTAAGTGCCAAAAACCGTCTACAAGCCCGAGAAATCATGAATATCACCTAAAACCCTGTAAAACAAAAGAAGACACGACGGCGTAGCTAAATCATGGAAAAACATAGTAAATTGTTAAGTATTTAAATGGTTTGGGTGTTATTTAAGTACCAAGTACGGTCCAAATACCTATAAATAATAATGACATCACTTTAGTTTAATGAAAGTGATAGATCGGTTAATTAAAAGCTCTACTTTTATCAAAAATATAAAAAAAATTTATTAAGGAGAGCAGTAAAGTTTGGCTTAAAATTTATTGGGGTAATGTTAAACGTTCAATCATTATATGATCGATTAACCAAGTTATTAGCACTACAACAGAAAAGATTTTTAGAACCACCATATTAGCACCGGTTTTAAAAAATTTCGGTTCTAAAAATAGTCAGTGACATTTTGGATATTATCAGAGATTATTTTTAGAAACGGTTTTTAAACCCGGATTCTTTTTAGAACCGATTTTTCTAAAAAATCGGTTCTAATAATTCTATTTTTAGCACCGGTTTTCTAAACAAAACCGGTTCCATTTTGTAATATAAAAAAAGATAAAAGCAGTCATTTTTTAGAACCGGTTTTAATTAAGAACCGGTTCTAAAGATAGTCTCTTCTAAAAATCACACATATTTTTTCTTTCTGTTTTTTTGCGTTTTCTAATAGAAAAAAATATATTATATAACTAGAATAAAATATTATATTTAAAAAATGATTTTTTAAATCTAAAAAATATTTTCAAACAGAATAAAATATGTTTTCAATATTATAAAAAATGAATATATTTTTTAAAAAATAATAAACATATTTGTTATAATTTTAAAAAATCTGAATTTTACAATTTTTAAAATTAGAATAAAAAGTTTTAAAACAAAAATTAAAAACAGTATTAAAAATTTGAAAAAATTATGGAAGTATTTTTAGAACCGGTTTTAAAGATCGTGCCGCAAAAAAAATTCGAAATGATCTTTAGAACCGGTTTTTTAATAAAAATATTAAAAAACCGGTTCTAAAAATGATTCTGTAACTTTTTTTTGAAAATAAAGAGGCGCTCGATCTCCTCTCTCCTTCACTACTGTCTCGAAATTTTCTAAGTCCGAAAATTTGCTCCTCTTTGCTACTTTCATCTCTTCTCCTCTCCACCACTAATCATCTCTCCACCACAGATCTCCTCTCTCCACTACTGTCTCTCTCCGCCACCGATATTCTTCTCGCTGCCACCACTTCACTGCTGATCCTCTGTTCTCGCCGCCACCTCTTCACTGTCAATCATCTCTTCTCGTTGCATGTTAAATCTTGTAGCGACGAAGATCTTAACATTACTTTAGATGAGTTTTGTGCATATTTACGTAGACATGTATGAGTTTTATTTTTAATTGAATGAGAATTATTATATTTTGTATGATATATTTATTGTTGTTAATTAAATTATTTTTTTTGATATATTAATTGTTTGTTTTGGTATATCAATTGTGTTTGCTGTGATATATTAATTCGTACAAATGTTTATGGCTACAAAAATGGGACTAGCCCCAAAATAATTTTTTTTTATTGTTGTTTATCATTAGAACCGATTTTTAACAAAAAAACCGGTTCTAAAAAGTATATTAACACCGGTTTTTTAATAAAAAATCGGTCCTAAAAAGGGAAAAAATAGTAAAATAAAATTCGGCATATTATTAGAACCGGTTTTTTATTAAAAACCGGTTCTAAAAATGACCTGCCTTTTCTAATGGAAATTGAGTTTTTTTAGCACCGCCATTTTTAGAACCGATTTTTTATATATTTTTAGCACCAGGTATCTTTAGTACCGGTGCAAAACCGGTTCTAATAATCTTTATTAACCGGTTCTAATAATATAAAATGGGGTAGTGTTGGAATAATTTAGCCCTCCCAAAATATTTACGCAAACATTCAAATTTAATTTTAAAAAATAAGCTTATTTTATACTTAAGTACAATACAATTCTACAAAATTTTATAAACAGTACGTTTTAATTTACAAAAATGCTAATAAGTATGCATAATTAAAATCATCAATTATATCACAATTTATACATACGAAATTATCAGCCACACCTCAAAAGCATGGACTAATTAATAATTACTTAGCTAATTTACAAGCTATATATGGTCTCTAGTTGCATAGTTCTCTTGCCAGTTGCCACCAATATCGCGTACATCATAGAAATACACAGACTAATTGTACTTAAAAGAGAAGGAATTTGAACCACTTAGGTCCTTGTTGCACACTTGTGACCGGAACTCTTGCTCATTCACCACCTCAAAGAGAGAGAGGAAAAACACATAGGCTTAAAAAAAAAGGAAAAATAAAAAACGCGCCTGATAACTGTATCTCTGAACTCATTCTATAAATACACTCGTTAATTTACTATTGTTTATCGTTTTAATGTACCAAAATAAATTTAAAATATTATTTATTTGAATTATTAAATAATAAATTAATTTCTTTCATATTAAGTGTGCTTTTAACTCTCAGAATTTGAAATGTGTGTAGAATTGCTAATTTAAATTTTCTCATCAACCAAGAAAACTATTATCTTAGCTCACACCTATCCCCGATTTTAATTATAAATAAACAATGCAGAGGTAATTTTTTTTTTTTTTTTTTAGCATGTTATGTGCTAGTTTTTAATATTTTCGGTGATAAGAGAACTAATTTTTAGTCTAGTGGCAAAGAGCGATACTTCTTATGTAAAAGGTTGCATGTTCAAAATCCAACTGTGGGTCTTTTATAGATATTTAATTTAAAAATAAGTTGAAAGACTTGATTCTCAAGAATGGTTCGGATTGAACATTTGAATTTTGGATCTTGAATAACGACTCGATGGCATGGGACCCTCCGTGCCATCGATGGTGCGTTAGCAATCCTCTCTCTATATATATTCAATGATATGATTGTTTCTCGTTACTTGAACCATCCTTGTTCCTTCTTTATGCAATGTAATTTGACATAAGTGAGTAGATACTTGATTAGGAGCTATGGTAGTGAACATTAGTTTATTTGATATGATGCATGCTTATTAGTTTTCTTTGATATTTTGTGTGTTTATACCTTGTTTGAATTGATCTTGTTAATTGTTCTAAGTAGATTGGTATTACCCGTTAGATAAAGGTCACGCTTATTATTAGGTAGTTAAACACGATCAAAAGTTAGATTAATTGATAATATCATGTATAGCTTGATGGTTGAAACTGAGAAGTTAATTAGACCAAGACGAAGAATACTAGAAATAGTAAATTCTTTTCTAAGGGCGAAAGTCTAAGGATATCATAGGTTGAAAAACATAAACTTGTATAAACTAGACAAAAAAACCAAAAGTTATCTAGGATGTATAGGAGAGTAGTTGAGTTAATCAATAGAAACCTGATTTGTAACGACAGTTAAGATTAAGGAACCTTAGTTTAATGATTAATCTACACAATTATCACGTGAAACTAGTAAAAATGTAGAATCATCTTTGAACCTAGTGGGTCGCTAATCTACTTGGCAGGTTTTTGTGCCATCAAGTAGTTCACGACCCATGTGCATGCATATTGTATTATTGTGTCTACACATTCTGCAGAACCCTAAGTCATTTCTCGCGGTTAAATATATGATCACTCTCTCAAGATTGGAGGCACAGCCCACATATCACATCTTTTCATATATTTATTTATTTATTATAATTATTTTTTTTTAGGAAGATATTTTTTTTAACCTTATGCAACATGGTTTACTTTGAGGGGGCCACTGCCTGCCACCCCGGCAAACAGTGGCCACGGTGTTATTCCAAGATTTAAGGGGGAGAAATTATGCATGTGGCAGCAGACTGTGACCATAATTATTTGCGTTTATTTCTCCTGCACTAATTATGTGTTTTTATTTCTCACCAACTTGCTCATTTGCTCCTATAAGTTATGCCGGCCGTATTTCCTTCTTTTTTTTTGTTTTACTACTACTTAATACTTATGCCCAAGTATATTTTCTCTTTAATGAGGTACGGATTTTTGGTGGGTCGACCATGTAACAGAGACAATAGACTGTAATTTGGTTAATTAGTAATTATTATTTCATCTGTGTGTTTTGTTTTTGCCTAGAGGTTGAATGTAGTATGGACTACATCGTAGATGTATAAAGTATGGTTTATGTTTTTCTGCACAAGTTCACTAGCATGTTTAGCAAATTATAAAGAGGTAGACTAAAATCAGCTATGACTGATGGATGGATTCGTCAACTACGATTATATTTCAATTTTTAAAGTTCTAATAGTCGATCCGAACCGTTCAATACGTTCTCCATATTGAAATCTCATTGGAAACCAAATTTTACATTTTTTTTTATATTTTTTCGTATTTTTTGGTATTTTACAAAATTCTTAATCTAAACAATTATGGACCCTTCAATAACAACGATTTTTAAAATTTAAAAAAATAGTAAATAAATTTGAAAAAAATATAAAATTTGGTCTCCAATAAGATTTGAATATGGATTACACATTGAATAGTTCATATTAGCCATTAGAACTTCGAAAATTGAGATATATTGTAGCTGACGGGTTCATCCGTCAGTTGTAGCTGATTTTAGTCTACGTCTTTACAAAATTCTTAATCTAAACATAAAAATTCTAAAAAAATAGTATATAAATTTAAAAAATATATAAAATTTGGTCTCCAATGAGATTTCAATATGTAGAAAACATTGAACTGTTCGGATTAACCATTAGAACTTCAAAAATTGAGATATAATCGTAGTTGACGGGACCCTTCAATAACAACGATTTTGAAAATTCTAAAAAAAATAAATTTTATAAAATATAAAATTTGGTCTCCAATGTGATTTCAATATGGAGAACAAATTGAACGGTTCGGATTAGCCATTAGAACTTCAAAAATCGAGATATAATTGTAGCTGACGAGTTCATCGTCGGTCGTAGCTAATTTTAGTATACCCCTTAAAAAAATTATGCACTCACGCGACAATATGATTTTCCATTCTCACACAAAAATGGGAATAGAGACCAACTCGTTTTTATTTATTTTCTGTTTTTTTACCGAACAGTAATTTGAATATCTGTGTTTACCCTCATAGCTAGTGCTCAACTGTGTACATCATCAATAAATACTCCGAGCTGATCATTGTCATTCTCCATCCCAAATTAATCTCCACATTATAGCTTAAAACAATTGCTAGCTAGAATGGCTTCCCACAGCAGAATCCTCCTCTCACTCCTATTCCTCTCTCTATCACCACTTCTCACATCTTGTGACAAATTAAATCCAGTAGTGCACCTCCACTTCTACATGCAGCTAGTCCCTAACAAGACCCAGGTTCTTGTTGCCCAGAGTAATATCACCGTGCCAAATTCATTTTACAACTTCGGTAGCCTTATCGTATTAGACAACGTGTTGACCCAGGGACCTGAAAATACATCACTCCCTATTGGTAAGACCCAAGGCATACAGTCTGTTATGAATTCCAGGACAGTTTCATGGGCTGCTAATCTCGTGTTCACAACCGGTTCTTACAATGGGAGCTCCCTAGCATTTCTTGGCGCCGATGAAGTCACACAGCCAGTCAGAGAATACTCAATAGTAGGTGGCAGCAGCATGTTTCGGATGGCTCAGGGCTATATACTCATAAAGACTTATGCAGTTGATTTTAACCTTGGTTCCGCTATACTCGAGCTCAATGTCACCGTATATCTTCCAAAACTTGCAGGTTGAATTGTCGGCGTGCCTTCTTTGTTTTAGTTTTGGTTTTATATTTCAGGAATAAAAATGATGTTGGACTGATTAGCCCTTGTCGGCATGATTTAATCCAGTGCATAAGTGCTCATCGATGATGCCGTCGCAGCACAGTGATTCATGTGTCACTTTTCTGGTCCACATTTTTCTTTTGAGTTATCTCAAGCAAATTAACTAAATTTTAAATTTCAGCATATTCCAGCATTTTGCAACTGTGTTCATCTTTACCAGAGTTACCTCAATTAAATTTCTTTTTAGTGGTAGAAATTGTTACCTGCAGTGTTCATTTGTCCTTTTAGTTAATTAAATTCGTAATTATTACTAACAGTGTAATTAGTACTTCAATAATTTTATTATTTTAGGTCATACAAGAATAAATCAATAATGTGAAGAAAACAATATCGTTCGTGAATCGTTTATGATAAATTGATTCGCTTCCAAATAGGGAGTGGAGAAATGACATGTTTTCTAATTATACAAGAACACTGTCAAGTTGGCCGCATATGTACATTATATTGTGCAAGCACACATGCAATATATATGCTAAGGTCAAATTAAAAAATAAATCAGATTCCACTGCTTCAGTAAGCATTTACTGATTAGGGAAATAGTAGATTTTGTTTTTTTTTTTTTTATTTACTTCAGATTTGGATTATTTCCTTCCGCCATTGGGTCTTTTTTATTTTGACAAAAAAAAAGACAAAATATAACTGCCCGGTTCTTACAAAAAAAAAAAAAAAAATGAAACAAATTACAATCCGTATTAACAAGAAATGTCAATAACCAAAAAAAAAAAAAATGCAAACTACGTACCCAAAAACCAAAAGTCTGGTCAATCTCAGTCACTCAGCAATAATATCCTTGTATAGTAGATAAATGGGGAAGTAAGAAGAAAGACACTGCTTGGGAGTTGGGACTTGGTACTAATGGGGTAGGCTGTGACATGTGAGGAAGAAAGAAACGTAAAGAAAGAAATTAACACAATTTCAGAGGAGAAAAAGATAGAAAAAAATAATAATAAATGGGGGATTTAGTCTGGGGATTTTATGACGGGGAATAATAGCGTTTCTCTCTTGATTTTAAATAATTTATTGATCATATCTTACTACAATAAATTTGGAATTGATATAATTAAAAAAATTGTTATTTAATTTCTAGAATATGAATTATATATGATAGATATATCGCATCAATTAATATAGATAAAATTTAGTCATATTTTGCAATTTAACTTTTAATTATTTCGAATTTAATGATCTTGGATGCATTATCTCTTAAACAAATCTTGGCTGCATATAATTTGATGGTTGGATAATCTATATGTCTCACTTTTGTTTTAATTATTTGAAATTTCTCTTAAATTATTTAAGATAATGCCAATAACTTTATGATTCGTTAATGATATTTATTTAAGATAATGCCAAAAAAATTATGATTCGTTAATGATATTACCGGGAGTAAAAAAGCAGGTTAATGATATTGCAGCTGCACATGCTGCAATTGCAACACTGGCACGGCCGAGCCACCGTACGGTCCGTACCGCACTGTTTTCTTATTATTATTATTATTTAAGAAAATTTTCTTAATTTTTTAATACCAGGTTACCAACCGTACCGCACTGTCAGTGCACAGATTCTCCTGGCAATTAATGCACAATTACTGCCGAAATTTATTGCATTAATTAAAGAAAAATACTGCAGTCCATATATGGGACGTACGGATAATTCATGATATAAAAATTATAGATGGCCTAATTAATAACAATAATTTTCTAAATTGTATATTATGAATGGTTAGAATCTTTCGTTTGAAATTTAAAAATATGAGAACGATTATATTGAATGGACCTCATCCGTCTCATATATTAAGCATTAGTATTTCTCTTAATTAAATTAAATTAAATGGATGTTTCAAATTTAATCTCTACAAAAAGCATATTCCAACGGAGCTAAATAAATATATTCTACTTCAATGGACCAATATTACACAATCAACAGAAGGTACAACAAAATAATTTAATCAAATAAGATCAGCTAGCTACCCTTTGAAGGGATACACATACAAATCAAGCTCAAGAACAGAATCTCCATCGGCAATGTTCACGGAATAAGTCTTTACTAACAAATAACCTTGCGCCATGCGGAAAATTCCAGACCCGCCAACCACTCCGAGTTCTCTCATTGGCTGTGTGATGGCATCTCTCCCTAGTACCGTCACCGTACTACCATTATACTTGCCATATGCGAACAGGATATTAAAGACCCAATTCACCGATGGATCAGATTTCATGACAGTAAATATTCCCTGGGCCCGGCCAACCAAGCTGGAAGTCGGATCGGGTCCCTGGGTTAATGCATTGTCTATTACCGCTATGTCGCCGAAACGGTAAGGTGTACCTGGTAAAGCAATGGGACCTTTCGCGACTACGATCGAGGTTGCGTTTGGATTAGTAACTTTTTCTTGCATGTAGAAGTGGAAGTGCACCGGTTTGTGGTCGGCACATGTGAGGAGAGGGGTTAGAGAGAGACAGAGGAGGAAGATGAGGAGATGATTGGAATTTGGGTTGAGAGAAGCCATGGAACGGCAATTGAGCTGGATTTTGAGATCGGTGTGAGTTTGTTGTTGTATTATCTGAGTGCATTGGCTTTATAATATGTATAAAAGTCAATGTCAACTCTTACTCGATCTCATAAAAAATAATACTTAAGATTAGATCGTGAAAGGCCAACAATTAAGTTCTGTTTAGTAATTGATTTGCTGTGAATGTGATAGCGACCAGATAATAATTGAACAGTAAGCAATTTGGAAACATCTTGCTGTTAGTAGAAAAAATGGAGAGAGCACGCAAAGTAGAAAATTGAGAAGGTACTAAGTAATCAAGATTAGTCCGCTACATATTAAAAAAAAAAAAACAAAAAAAAAAAGATTATTCCGGTACACACTCCACTAAGTAGCTTAGTTTAGCGTGCATCAAATCAAAAGTCAACGCTCTAAGAGTAGGTTATATAATATTTGTCTTTAACTATAGTTTGGGAATTTCCCTTAATGATTGAACGACTGGACTAAATAAGCGAGCATATATAGCAATAACACTGATCAAAATCATGATTGCTAGCTAGTACTTTTCAATTGCCCGATTTGGCAAAATTGGATATAACCCCTCAAATCTTCTTCAATTGGATATAACCCCTCCAATCTTCAAAATCAAATATAACCTCAAATCTTCAAAGGATATAACCCTTTGAACTAATTTTAATCATTTTTTAATTTATATAAATAAATTTTTAATATTTCTGACCAAATTACCCTTTGTCTATTGCTTATTGAGTATTTTCTTGCCTTGTCATTTTATTCCCACGTCTTTCCTCCTTGGAACTGCTCCCTTTCTCCCAACTTTCAGCTTGCTTTCTTTTTCCATTTGAATAATTCACGTTGCTAATTTCCTTCTTCTGTTCAAATTTTGCTCTTCGATGTTCGTCATTTGAATTCTGATAGAAAGGGAAAAATGTTGTTATTACCTTAAACGGCGTTGTTATGTAAACTTTAGCAATTGGCTTTCACAATTTTTTGTTACTTCTAGATAAATTTGGGGCTGCGGTACATCATAGAAAGGACATCAATTGTCCTCTTAATTTAAAATAAGTTTAGCCCTTCAAAGCTGTTCTCATTTTTTTAGTTAATGAATTGCAAATGATTCTCGTTATTTATAAGTTTATTCTTTACTAATTTTTTATACTTGAGAGACTGGAGAACAAACATTTATCTAATTCTTAAAGATAAGAGCATTCATATAATATAGTGTAATTGTGTAATTTGAAGTCAAGATGTCGCATAGGATACTTCCAGCTGTACAAATGAGCTCATATATTTTCCTATAAATAAATTGTCCAATGCAATTTCTGCACTTCTTAATATAACTTAATTAGTACTGCATTACTAAATAACATAGCAAAGTCAAAGAGATGCGCAAACATAGAGAAATTACCATGATGGAATTATATATGGAAAAAGGAATTTGCTAGAGAGACTATACCGTAACTATACCCTTTCCACTGACTCCGAAGTCAGAAAAAAGTAATTTCATCTTTTTAATGGCGGAGAAGACGAAAGGTGTGGAAAAAGGGTAATTTGGTCAGATATTGTAGAAAACAATTTGTAACAAGTTATAATATGATTAAAATTAATTAAAAGGGTTTATATTCTTAATGTATATGATTTGAGGAGTAATATCCGATTTTGAAGATTGGAGGGGTTATATTCAATTGAAGAAGATTTTAGGGTTATATCCAATTTTGCTTTCAATTTACTCTATAATTAAAGAGATCCGTTACATTAGGCCACGGACTTGTACCGTAAATCCGTCCATACGGAACTCTATGCACCAAATGACCAAATCAATCTGACATCGATCCCAATGTTCTTCGCGGATCTTCCACTCTTTCACCGAGTCCCGCTTCCTATAGAAAACAAGATCTCCATCTGGAACTGGAAGTCCAACCTCCGACCAATCCGGAGCTTAGATAGAATAGATTACTTGTCAGCAAACCTCTTTGGCTCGTTTTCATATGTATATATCCTTCTGGTTATCTGCTATCAATGTCAATCCACAAGACATTTAATAACTAAAGTTTCTCTCATAGAACTTCATTTTGTGAATAATAATTTAATGATAGTTAGGCCTGATTAATTTCTCTCTTTTTAATTAAAGTTTCGCCTGTGAATGTCTCTAACTAGCGTGAATATATATATATATATATATATATATGAATTGCTAAAAACAAAAAAAAAAATTATAAACTGACGAGCATTATTGCAAGAGTTAATAATTTTTTACTTTAGAAAAACAAATATATTGAAGAGTGAAGATCCAAAATTGTGAAAAGAGTAACCTATGATTATTTATTTATTTTGTAAATAGAACCAAAAGATTGATATCGGAAACTAAATTTTTTTTTTTTTGTAAAAAAAAAATTGCTCAATAATGAAAATATTGTAAAAACTAGCTTGCTGACAATTATGTTGAAGACAAACTTATAACTCATGTTTCGTAAAGCATATATTCATATTTCTGATTGATAAATGGTAGATAGCTTATAACTCAATTAAACGGGAGGCAAGAAAATAATCACAGGCACAGCTGGTCCAACGAAATCTAAATATAAGGCCCAAAAATACCATTGTCAGACCCATCTTTGCTCTAATTAATTAACGAAACGCAGTCGCCGTTACCCCCAAATCTGAATCTCTTCCGATCATCAGTCAATCATACCAACCCCCACCCCCACACCCACCTCACCTTTGAAGAATCGAATCAGGTAAAAAGGTACCCAAAATCGGAAGAAAGAATCAGTCAATCCCAACACACAGAGAAGAAGAAGCAAGAAGAATCGGCGCAACTCGGAACGTTAGTCGGAGGAATTGAAGCGCTTTTTGGGAAATCATGGTATCAACAATGGATTGGGTTATTGGTTGCAATGATAGGTAGAAGATCCTACTAATTCCAAGGTAAGCACTTAACGAACAAACAGGAGAATAATGAGAATTGATTGATGAGACTATGAGTAAGCAGCCTTTTGGGTTGGGTAGCCCTCGATCCTTCCCTGCATACCCAAGAGGCGATTTCGATCTCGAATCTGGTCTCCCACACAAAATTCGAAAACCCAAAAAGTCACTATCGGATCCCCCCACCATGATCAAATCCATTCCGAGCCGCATCCAGCTCCTGTACAAAAAGCACCCGGTTTTGCTGTCCTTGGCCTCTCTCTTTGTTGGTGTCTCCATTTTAGTCTTTCTTTCCATATATGAGAGCCGGTTTCGCATGATGGGTTTCCAGAGAACCGATTTTCTACTATCGGATCCGGGTCAGTACCCTTTAGCCAAGCTGAGCAACCTGGTGATGGTTGCGGGTCATTCAATATACACCAGTAATAAATGCGGGAAATTTGATGGTGAGGATTCATGGTTTCTAGAGCCATACCAGAAGCATCCTGGCCAAGTTGCAACATTTCTGGCACACATAAAGGAAGGTGTTGAGGCTGCATCTAGGGATGAAGAAGCACTTTTGTTGTTCAGCGGAGGCGAAACCCGTAAAGATGCAGGTCCCCGTAGCGAGGCTCAGAGTTATTGGGCCGTGGCAGAATCTGAGGGTTGGTATGGTATGTTGAATTTTATCTCTTTACCAATGCTGGTATCCAGCATCTGACATTTTATTTATAGTACAATTTAATACATGGTAGTGAGTACTGCTTATTTCGTGTTTGTAGAATCTAGTGATTAGTTTAGTAAGTTTTGTGTCCTGCAATCCCACTAGTCTTTGCTTAGAATTATGAAATCATCTAGGATGTTATTCATAATTTGATTTCTTCTACAAATTTGTTGCAGTTTTGTTTTTGAGTATGACATTATGGTAGGAGGATTCAAATTTTATTTGATTCGTGAAACAGGGAAAGAAGAGAGTGTGAGAAATAGAGCTCTAACAGAAGAACACGCAAGAGACAGCTTTGAGAACCTTCTTTTCAGTGTTTGCCGTTTTAGGGAACTCACAGGCCGATACCCACACAACATCACTGTAAGTCCCATTATATTTTTTCTTTAAAATTGGATACAGGCTGTAGCTCTAGCACTTTTCGTGAATGGAAAGCCAAAACTCAGTATCAGAGGTTTATATTTTGAGAAGCAGAAAGAATTCAAAGACTCCCCCTGATCTGACCTGCCAGCCTGCACTGGTACCAGACCATGCACCACTGTTTTCTAACCTTATCTACCAGCAACCAAAGCAGAATCCTATTTCCTCTCTCTCTCTCTATCTATCTATCTATCTCTCTATCTCTCTCATTATCTAACTAGCTCTACCGTGTATAGGTGGTGAGCTATGATTTTAAGGAGGAGAGATTTGCGCACTTGCACAGAATGGCAATAGGGTTTCCTGAAAACCGATTTTTATATTTAGGAACTCCAGCAACTCCATCTGCAAGGGATGGTGCAATGAAGGGGGAGTCAATGGTCAGGTCACAGTTTGAGCAAGACCCGTATGGGTGTTTAGGCTCTCTACACCAGAAGAGACTGAAGCGGGACCCATTTCACCGTACTGTTCCATATCCGAATGGTTGCCCCGAATTGAAGGGATTGTTTAGTTATTGTGGTCCAGTGCCATATCCAGGATCGCTTCCTTGGACCCAATAGATTTTGAAGAGGTAAATTGTTAGAGACTTGTTACTCAAATGGCGCCCACCCTTCATTTTCTTTTCTAATGAAATAGATAATGCTAAGGGAATATGTTTAATCTGGGATTCTTTGTAATGAATTTTTTAAACATTTTGAAAGAAAAAAGTATTGATAGTGATAAACTCCATTCATGCTTTTTTTGTATGTATGTCATAAGTTTTCCTAGAAATAAGTCAGAAGTAACAAAACAATAGACTGAATATCTGACGTTAGAAATTACAAAAACTGGGAAGGATCCTAGAATTCCTATTCACATCCAATGGGCAATAAGGAATAGGTTAAACACCCAATATCTAGTGCTAGCCCATCTCCGTAGACATGTATGGAAGTGAGAAATGAAATGAGAGTGGAAAATTTAAAATAAGGTTTAAAAAATTAAGGAGAAAAAGAATTGCGCTCCTGTTTGGTAAAATGCTGTGATCAGATGTTAAAAGTTGGAACTCGTCCCTCTGCAGAACACATCACAACACAATGTATACTGGATATTCGGAATAAAAACAGAAGCATACGGAAGTTTTAATTTTCCAGTTCATATGTAGGCACAATAATACTATATAATGCATCTCTGATGAGGAGAGGCTTCTCGGTCGCATGCATCCTGCTATCATAATGCCAACAAATTCGCGTATAAACTTAGAAGTCAGCTGTCTGGTTGATCCTATTGAAGAAATTGAAAAAAAAAAAGTAAAATAAAATCGGTATAACTTTAGCGTAGTCTGTCAAAATCATACAATGCTGACAACGAAATTATTCGAAAATATACTCCCTATTATAATCGGATAATACATCAAATATTTTTCAAGAGTTCTTATTGTTTGTAGCATCTGTTAAAGGTGACAATATATGTTTTACTTTCCTAAACCACTGAATTGCAACATCTAAACATGTGTAGGCGAATAGGAGTTTAAATTATCTGTTACTTCATTGGACACAACATCAACTGCATGTCCTCGGCAAGTAGAAAGTTCTTTATTTTTATTCTTTAATAAATAAATCTAATTCAAATTATAGTAGCTTTGTAACCTGGATGTATATTGAAACACAGTTCATAATTTAATTTTAGGATCCAAGACAAATTCACAACTTTTATCAAATTAGATGTAGAAAAAAAGTATAGTTGACCTAATATCCCATTATAAATACTGAAAATAAAGCAACCCATTTTTAAACTAGTTTTGTAGCTTGAAGGCATTCCCAAGAGAGGAGTTTATCTTCCTTAAACATTTCAAAAGATACAAGAATCAAGCCCACAAACATGTGGCACGACTATAAAATTAAAATGCTAACGCAACATCAATATGGTCAACAAAGGATCATATATTTTAGAGATGTATAATTTCAACGAAATAAAAATATAGACTAATTACTAAATATATATTTTTTTCATCTCTAGAACTTAAAAGAGCATGAAGTAGTTATAAATCCGAAGTAAATTAAGCAAGATGCATCCACAAATATTGAAAAAAGTTTGATTATTGAAGTATCCAATTCAGGTTCATAATTGAAGAGTAAGAATAGTTGAAAAAATAACTTGGAACAATCAGTTATCTCTTTATTTAAGCAAGATAATATGGAGTCAATATAGAACTTTCTTTCGTATATTGTTTTATTAATTGTGAACTTGTAATTTTCATTTCAGAAAAAATAGATTCAAGCACAAAACTAAGAAACTTTCAAAAAGAAAATCTTATAAGAAGAAATAATCTCTATTTTTAAATAAAAAAGAGGGCTTTTCTTAAATATATATTCAAATACTTTTTTTATTTATTATATATGTATAGCTTATGAGTATTTTTTATTCAAAATGTAAGTATGTTCTAACGAAGGTCCATATGGCCAAATACTCACTATAAAATACAATGATCGTCGTTCATACTTTTTCATAGCCAAAAGCAAATTTTCCTACAGCTAAAAAAGTTTTGAAGGGATGGCCTCTCTTCCGTTCTTCCAAATCACAACTCTCTTAATGCTCACCATTCTCGTAAGTTACGGTGCTTTTGTTCCTAAAGTATTCGCCAATGATCCATTGATGTCGGCCTTTGAGAAATGGGCGGGCGATTTTGGAAAAAATTATAAAAGTGATACAGAAAAGCTAGATCGTTTTGAGGTGTTCAAGGCCAACTTACAATTCATAGAATCTATGAAAAACCAACCCGGACTTACTTACACAGTTGGTCTCAATCAGTTTGCTGACCTTACCAACTCAGAGTTCGTAGCAAAATATGCTACCCTTACTCTCCCCAAAAAACAGAAGAGATCAACCTCACATGCACATGCAAATTTAACTTCCGCACCGTCATCCATTGATTGGCGTTCTCTTGGTGCTGTCACACCTATTAAGGATCAGGGACAGTGTGGTAAGTATTACTTCAAGTCCAAACGAGAACAATATTATTGTGTTGTTCTATAATAAGGAAATAAAATGACATAATGAATTGCCAAGTGCATGATTTTTTTTATAGTTTTTTAGTAAGACTTAGCAACAATGAAATTTGCCATTTACTTGCCGACCATTTGAGTTTTACCATACTTTCTCTGCTATATTTTCATCATAACAAGGATCTCTACACAATCATCTACATCATGTATTAATTTTTTTGAATGTCTTGAAAATTTATGAATATGTGGCTAATTCATAACTATGATGGCAGGAAGCTGTTGGGCATTCTCGGCCGTTGCTGCGATTGAAGGAATAAACCAAATCAAAACAGGGACGTTGATTAGCCTTTCAGAGCAAGAATTAGTGGATTGTGATACCACATGCTCCGCTTGCAATGGAGGATATATGGATTATGCTTTTCAATGGGTGATTCAGAATGGCGGAATCACAACTGAGGCAGACTATGGTTACACTAGTGGTACAACAGGTACAGGTGGCACTTGTAATACTGCCAAGACCGGTAATCATGCCGTCACCATCGCAGGTTATACAGATGTCACAACTTATAGTGAAACATCTCTGATGAATGCGGCCGCCGTCCAACCAATCTCCGTAGCCATCGCCGCAAGCGGTTCTGCTTTTCAGTTCTACTCAGGCGGGATCTTTACAGGTCCATGCACTACAAAGCTGGACCACGGTGTGACTGTTGTTGGTTACAACAACACGGGTAGCACCCACTATTGGATAGTAAAGAACTCATGGGGTACTTCGTGGGGCGAGTCTGGTTACATAAGAATGTTAAAGGATTATTCAAAAACTTCAGGGTTATGTGGTATTGCGATCGAGCCGTCTTATCCCACAAAATAATTTCCATGAAAATTCTAAATATGATGTGTCGTGAAAGTATAATTAAACGAGTGTGGATGCACATGGTTTTGGGTGTTGATCAATATTATGTGAAACTTGGATTCGGTATTTCCCTCATAAGATGTTTATGGATGCTTTAAAAATATATTGTCGACTTTTAAAGATGTTAATAATTAAGATTTGGATGTTTTTAATTCTATTACTATTGGAAACTATTATTTTCTAATTGAACTAGTGGGACTTATCGAGTTTCGCTCAATATATAATTTTTTATTATATTAATTTTTATTTTGTTCTTGTATTTAAGTTATATATAAAATGTAGAAAGTTTAATTTAGTATGGTGGGCTAGATTGACGAAAAAAGAAACGCATGAGGATGAGGTAATGCTACCGGAGGAGGAGGAGGAGAAAAGAAAGTTTGAGAGGGACTCCGAGTAACACAAAAGAGAGATGGGGATATGACAAAAATGAAAATAAGAAGGGATCAAAAATTCAATAACAAAATAATGAGCTATCAAATTATTGTCTACCGGTGAATCTGGTCAGTTTTATGAGCAATAATACCCGGCACACAAATAGTTATACACATTACAGAAATTAAAAAAAAAAAAATGCTATTTCACAATGCTTGGAGTGTCGGACTACAATTAACTAAACGATTCGGACACCCACACATCTTTATTTATATTTTTTATGATGGAAATAAATAATTTGATTGCGTTTAGAGGAGTTATGCTTGTTGTTGGATTTTAGTCATATCTCGCGATGAACAATTGTATTTATATGCTACTAATGATGCAGCGTACATAAAAATTATATGACAATTATTTAAAGAAACTAGTTTAATTTGAACATTCACTTCTACTACTCGTTATTAGTAAAATCCTTTGCAGTGAACTCTATCCAAGAAATGCAATGTTGGAGACAAGATTACAACATGCTCATGATTTATATAGCATTCTAACTTCACCTATTAATTAAGCACACATTATGTTCCGACAATCATTAAATATAATTTGGGCCTCGCTTGGATATTTATAATGGAAAGTTGTAGTTTTCTTTTAGATAAATGCAATGGATAATTGCAAATTTGTTATGAGAGAACAATTTCTTGATATATTTCTATAATTTATTACAGTTTTTTTTCTTTGATTCACATCATATGTTGTTAAATGCAATGTAATATACTATTCACTCAATGGACCATAATCGAAGGTTAATTAAATTTTTTTTTCTTGCACCATTTAGCCGGTAATCTAGAGGCTTCCCTCGGACAGTAGAAGAAGCAATTTTATGTTTCAACTCCATTAGACAAGACATAAACAAATAAACTTTCATGGTATGGCAAAATTTTATATTAATATTATATAAATATAATTAAAAATATTCAAAGAGTTTCAAACAATATTTAAAGATACTCTTACAAAAGTAGAATCTAGGAAGTTCGAATCAATTACTTTAATGATAGTAGCTCTGACGCCTTGACATATATTCAAAACATAATACTAAATTTTTCATTTAGGATCCTAGACTAATGAGCAGCTTTCCTCGTAATATACTTAAAGAAATAAATTAGTTGACATGATAGTCCAATTATAATATTGATCTTAGATTATATGATTTAATATATTAATCTTATTCAATGAAATTTAAACAATACTTACGACCCAGACCAAAGAGTACAACAAAAAAAATAATTTAATCAATTATTTTAATGATAGAAGTTTTGATACCTTAACGTATATTCATAACATAATACTTAGTACTAATTTAATTTTAGGATCCAAGACAAATGCACAAGTTTCATCAAAATATATGTAGAAAATAATATAGTTAACCAAATATCCCACATTATAAATATTGAATATAAGGCAACCCTTTTTTTTAAACTAGTTTTGTTGCTTGAAAGCCTTCCTAAGAGAGGAGTGCATCTTCTACTCAAAAAAAAAAAGGAGTGCATCTTGCTGAAACATTTTAAAAGATACAAGAATCAAGCGACAAGCCATGCATGCATCGTGATTATAAAATAAAAATGCTAATTCAACATCAATATTGTCAACATAGGATCGTATATTTTAGGAATTTATAATTTCAACGAAATAAAATATAGAGTAATTACTAAAAATACATTTTTTTTTTTATCTCTAGAACTTAACAGAGCTTAGAGTAGTAATAAATCCTAAGTAAATTAAGAAATATGCATCCATGGATATAGAAAAAGGTTTGATTTTTAATTGATTATTGAAATATCCAATTCAGGTTCATAATTGAATAGTAAGATTAGTTGAAAAACTAACTTGGAGCAATCAGTTATCTCTTTATTTAAGTAAGATAATATTCAATCAATATAGAACTTTCTTTCGTATATTGTTTTATTAATTGTGAACTTGTAATTTTCATTTCAGTATAAATAGATTCAAGCATAAAACTAAGAAACTTTCAAAAAGAAAATCTTATGAGAAGAAAGAATCTCTATTTTTAAACCAAAAAGAGTGCTTATCTTAAATATATATTCAAATATTTTTTCTATTTATTATATATGTATAGCTTATGAGTATTTTTTTTATTCAAAATGTAAGTATGTTCTAACGAAAGTCCATACGGCCAAATACTCACTATAAAATACAATGATCGTCGTTCATACTTTTTCATAGCTAAACACATATTTTCCTACAACTGAAAAAGTTTTGAAGGGATGGCCTCTCTTTCGTTCTTCCAAAGCACAACTCTCTTAGTGCTCACCATTCTCGTAAGTTACGGTGCTTTTGTTCCTAAAGTATTCGCCAATGATCCATTGATGTCGGCCTTTGAGAAATGGGCGGGCGATTTTGGAAAAAATTATAAAAGTGATACAGAAAAGCTAGATCGTTTTGAGGTGTTCAAGGCCAACTTACAATTCATAGAATCTATGAAAAACCAACCCGGACTTACTTACACAGTTGGTCTCAATCAGTTTGCTGACCTTACCAACTCAGAGTTCGTAGCAAAATATGCTACCCTTACTCTCCCCAAAAAACAGAAGAGATCAACCTCACATGCACATGCAAATTTAACTTCCGCACCGTCATCCATTGATTGGCGTTCTCTTGGTGCTGTCACACCTATTAAGGATCAGGGACAGTGTGGTAAGTATTACTTCAAGTCCAAACGAGAACAATATTATTGTGTTGTTCTATAATAAGGAAATAAAATGACATAATGAATTGCCAAGTGCATGATTTTTTTTATAGTTTTTTAGTAAGACTTAGCAACAATGAAATTTGCCATTTACTTGCCGACCATTTGAGTTTTACCATACTTTCTCTGCTATATTTTCATCATAACAAGGATCTCTACACAATCATCTACATCATGTATTAATTTTTTTGAATGTCTTGAAAATTTATGAATATGTGGCTAATTCATAACTATGATGGCAGGAAGCTGTTGGGCATTCTCGGCCGTTGCTGCGATTGAAGGAATAAACCAAATCAAAACAGGGACGTTGATTAGCCTTTCAGAGCAAGAATTAGTGGATTGTGATACCACATGCTCCGCTTGCAATGGAGGATATATGGATTATGCTTTTCAATGGGTGATTCAGAATGGCGGAATCACAACTGAGGCAGACTATGGTTACACTAGTGGTACAACAGGTACAGGTGGCACTTGTAATACTGCCAAGACCGGTAATCATGCCGTCACCATCGCAGGTTATACAGATGTCACAACTTATAGTGAAACATCTCTGATGAATGCGGCCGCCGTCCAACCAATCTCCGTAGCCATCGCCGCAAGCGGTTCTGCTTTTCAGTTCTACTCAGGCGGGATCTTTACAGGTCCATGCACTACAAAGCTGGACCACGGTGTGACTGTTGTTGGTTACAACAACACGGGTAGCACCCACTATTGGATAGTAAAGAACTCATGGGGTACTTCGTGGGGCGAGTCTGGTTACATAAGAATGTTAAAGGATTATTCAAAAACTTCAGGGTTATGTGGTATTGCGATCGAGCCGTCTTATCCCACAAAATAATTTCCATGAAAATTCTAAATATGATGTGTCGTGAAAGTATAATTAAACGAGTGTGGATGCACATGGTTTTGGGTGTTGATCAATATTATGTGAAACTTGGATTCGGTATTTCCCTCATAAGATGTTTATGGATGCTTTAAAAATATATTGTCGACTTTTAAAGATGTTAATAATTAAGATTTGGATGTTTTTAATTCTATTACTATTGGAAACTATTATTTTCTAATTGAACTAGTGGGACTTATCGAGTTTCGCTCAATATATAATTTTTTATTATATTAATTTTTATTTTGTTCTTGTATTTAAGTTATATATAAAATGTAGAAAGTTTAATTTAGTATGGTGGGCTAGATTGACGAAAAAAGAAACGCATGAGGATGAGGTAATGCTACCGGAGGAGGAGGAGGAGAAAAGAAAGTTTGAGAGGGACTCCGAGTAACACAAAAGAGAGATGGGGATATGACAAAAATGAAAATAAGAAGGGATCAAAAATTCAATAACAAAATAATGAGCTATCAAATTATTGTCTACCGGTGAATCTGGTCAGTTTTATGAGCAATAATACCCGGCACACAAATAGTTATACACATTACAGAAATTAAAAAAAAAAAAATGCTATTTCACAATGCTTGGAGTGTCGGACTACAATTAACTAAACGATTCGGACACCCACACATCTTTATTTATATTTTTTATGATGGAAATAAATAATTTGATTGCGTTTAGAGGAGTTATGCTTGTTGTTGGATTTTAGTCATATCTCGCGATGAACAATTGTATTTATATGCTACTAATGATGCAGCGTACATAAAAATTATATGACAATTATTTAAAGAAACTAGTTTAATTTGAACATTCACTTCTACTACTCGTTATTAGTAAAATCCTTTGCAGTGAACTCTATCCAAGAAATGCAATGTTGGAGACAAGATTACAACATGCTCATGATTTATATAGCATTCTAACTTCACCTATTAATTAAGCACACATTATGTTCCGACAATCATTAAATATAATTTGGGCCTCGCTTGGATATTTATAATGGAAAGTTGTAGTTTTCTTTTAGATAAATGCAATGGATAATTGCAAATTTGTTATGAGAGAACAATTTCTTGATATATTTCTATAATTTATTACAGTTTTTTTTCTTTGATTCACATCATATGTTGTTAAATGCAATGTAATATACTATTCACTCAATGGACCATAATCGAAGGTTAATTAAATTTTTTTTTCTTGCACCATTTAGCCGGTAATCTAGAGGCTTCCCTCGGACAGTAGAAGAAGCAATTTTATGTTTCAACTCCATTAGACAAGACATAAACAAATAAACTTTCATGGTATGGCAAAATTTTATATTAATATTATATAAATATAATTAAAAATATTCAAAGAGTTTCAAACAATATTTAAAGATACTCTTACAAAAGTAGAATCTAGGAAGTTCGAATCAATTACTTTAATGATAGTAGCTCTGACGCCTTGACATATATTCAAAACATAATACTAAATTTTTCATTTAGGATCCTAGACTAATGAGCAGCTTTCCTCGTAATATACTTAAAGAAATAAATTAGTTGACATGATAGTCCAATTATAATATTGATCTTAGATTATATGATTTAATATATTAATCTTATTCAATGAAATTTAAACAATACTTACGACCCAGACCAAAGAGTACAACAAAAAAAATAATTTAATCAATTATTTTAATGATAGAAGTTTTGATACCTTAACGTATATTCATAACATAATACTTAGTACTAATTTAATTTTAGGATCCAAGACAAATGCACAAGTTTCATCAAAATATATGTAGAAAATAATATAGTTAACCAAATATCCCACATTATAAATATTGAATATAAGGCAACCCTTTTTTTTAAACTAGTTTTGTTGCTTGAAAGCCTTCCTAAGAGAGGAGTGCATCTTCTACTCAAAAAAAAAAAGGAGTGCATCTTGCTGAAACATTTTAAAAGATACAAGAATCAAGCGACAAGCCATGCATGCATCGTGATTATAAAATAAAAATGCTAATTCAACATCAATATTGTCAACATAGGATCGTATATTTTAGGAATTTATAATTTCAACGAAATAAAATATAGAGTAATTACTAAAAATACATTTTTTTTTTTATCTCTAGAACTTAACAGAGCTTAGAGTAGTAATAAATCCTAAGTAAATTAAGAAATATGCATCCATGGATATAGAAAAAGGTTTGATTTTTAATTGATTATTGAAATATCCAATTCAGGTTCATAATTGAATAGTAAGATTAGTTGAAAAACTAACTTGGAGCAATCAGTTATCTCTTTATTTAAGTAAGATAATATTCAATCAATATAGAACTTTCTTTCGTATATTGTTTTATTAATTGTGAACTTGTAATTTTCATTTCAGTATAAATAGATTCAAGCATAAAACTAAGAAACTTTCAAAAAGAAAATCTTATGAGAAGAAAGAATCTCTATTTTTAAACCAAAAAGAGTGCTTATCTTAAATATATATTCAAATATTTTTTCTATTTATTATATATGTATAGCTTATGAGTATTTTTTTTATTCAAAATGTAAGTATGTTCTAACGAAAGTCCATACGGCCAAATACTCACTATAAAATACAATGATCGTCGTTCATACTTTTTCATAGCTAAACACATATTTTCCTACAACTGAAAAAGTTTTGAAGGGATGGCCTCTCTTTCGTTCTTCCAAAGCACAACTCTCTTAGTGCTCACCATTCTCGTAAGTTACGGTGCTTTTGTTCCTAAAGTATTCGCCAATGATCCATTGATGTCGGCCTTTGAGAAATGGGCGGGCGATTTTGGAAAAAATTATAAAAGTGATACAGAAAAGCTAGATCGTTTTGAGGTGTTCAAGGCCAACTTACAATTCATAGAATCTATGAAAAACCAACCCGGACTTACTTACACAGTTGGTCTCAATCAGTTTGCTGACCTTACCAACTCAGAGTTCGTAGCAAAATATGCTACCCTTACTCTCCCCAAAAAACAGAAGAGATCAACCTCACATGCACATGCAAATTTAACTTCCGCACCGTCATCCATTGATTGGCGTTCTCTTGGTGCTGTCACACCTATTAAGGATCAGGGACAGTGTGGTAAGTATTACTTCAAGTCCAAACGAGAACAATATTATTGTGTTGTTCTATAATAAGGAAATAAAATGACATAATGAATTGCCAAGTGCATGATTTTTTTTATAGTTTTTTAGTAAGACTTAGCAACAATGAAATTTGCCATTTACTTGCCGACCATTTGAGTTTTACCATACTTTCTCTGCTATATTTTCATCATAACAAGGATCTCTACACAATCATCTACATCATGTATTAATTTTTTTGAATGTCTTGAAAATTTATGAATATGTGGCTAATTCATAACTATGATGGCAGGAAGCTGTTGGGCATTCTCGGCCGTTGCTGCGATTGAAGGAATAAACCAAATCAAAACAGGGACGTTGATTAGCCTTTCAGAGCAAGAATTAGTGGATTGTGATACCACATGCTCCGCTTGCAATGGAGGATATATGGATTATGCTTTTCAATGGGTGATTCAGAATGGCGGAATCACAACTGAGGCAGACTATGGTTACACTAGTGGTACAACAGGTACAGGTGGCACTTGTAATACTGCCAAGACCGGTAATCATGCCGTCACCATCGCAGGTTATACAGATGTCACAACTTATAGTGAAACATCTCTGATGAATGCGGCCGCCGTCCAACCAATCTCCGTAGCCATCGCCGCAAGCGGTTCTGCTTTTCAGTTCTACTCAGGCGGGATCTTTACAGGTCCATGCACTACAAAGCTGGACCACGGTGTGACTGTTGTTGGTTACAACAACACGGGTAGCACCCACTATTGGATAGTAAAGAACTCATGGGGTACTTCGTGGGGCGAGTCTGGTTACATAAGAATGTTAAAGGATTATTCAAAAACTTCAGGGTTATGTGGTATTGCGATCGAGCCGTCTTATCCCACAAAATAATTTCCATGAAAATTCTAAATATGATGTGTCGTGAAAGTATAATTAAACGAGTGTGGATGCACATGGTTTTGTGTGTTGATCAATATTATGTGAAACTTGGATTCGATATTTCCCTCATAAGATGTTTATGGATGCTTTAAAAATATATTGTCGACTTTTAAAGATGTTAATAATTAAGATTTGGATGTTTTTAATTCTATTACTATTGGAAACTATTATTTTCTAATTGAACTAGTGGGACTTATCGAGTTTCGCTCAATATATAATTTTTTATTATATTAATTTTTATTTTGTTCTTGTAATTAAGTTATATATAAAATGTAGAAAGTTTAATTTAGTATGGTGGGCTAGATTGACGAAAAAAGAAACGCATGAGGATGAGGTAATGCTACCGGAGGAGGAGGAGGAGAAAAGAAAGTTTGAGAGGGACTCCGAGTAACACAAAAGAGAGATGGGGATATGACAAAAATGAAAATAAGAAGGGATCAAAAATTCAATAACAAAATAATGAGCTATCAAATTATTGTCTACCGGTGAATCTGGTCAGTTTTATGAGCAATAATACCCGGCACACAAATAGTTATACACATTACAGAAATTCAAAAAAAAAAAAATGCTATTTCACAATGCTTGGAGTGTCGGACTACAATTAACTAAACGATTCGGACACCCACACATCTTTATTTATATTTTTTATGATGGAAATAAATAATTTGATTGCGTTTAGAGGAGTTATGCTTGTTGTTGGATTTTAGTCATATCTCGCGATGAACAATTGTATTTATATGCTACTAATGATGCAGCGTACATAAAAATTATATGACAATTATTTAAAGAAACTAGTTTAATTTGAACATTCACTTCTATTACTCGTTATTAGTAAAATCCTTTGCAGTGAACTCTATCCAAGAAATGCAATGTTGGAGACAAGATTACAACATGCTCATGATTTATATAGCATTCTAACTTCACCTATTAATTAAGCACACATTATGTTCCGACAATCATTAAATATAATTTGGGCCTTGCTTGGATATTTATAATGGAAAGTTGTAGTTTTCTTTTAGATAAATGCAATGGATAATTGCAAATTTGTTATGAGAGACAACAATTTCTTGATATATTTCTATAATTTATTACAGTTTTTTTTTCTTTGATTCACATCATATGTTGTTAAATGCAATGTAATATACTATTCACTCAATGGACCATAATCGAAGGTTAATTAATTTTTTTTTCTTGCACCATTTAGCCGGTAATCTAGAGGCTTCCCTCGGACAGTAGAAGAAGCAATTTTATGTTTCAACTCCATTAGACAAGACATAAACAAATAAACTTTCATGGTATGGCAAAATTTTATATTAATATTATATAAATATAATTAAAAATATTCAAAGAGATTCAAACAATATTTAAAGATACTCTTACAAAAGTAGAATCTAGGAAGTTCGAATCAATTACTTTAATGATAGTAGCTCTGACGCCTTGACATATATTCAAAACATAATACTAAATTTTTCATTTAGGATCCCAGACTAATGAGCAGCTTTCCTCGTAATATACTTAAAGAAATAAATTAGTTGACATAATAGTCCAATTATAATATTGATCTTAGATTATATGATTTAATATATTAATCTTATTCAATGAAATTTAAACAATACTTACGACCCAGACCAAAGAATACAACAAAAAAAATAATTTAATCAATTATTTTAATGATAGAAGTTTTGATACCTTAACGTATATTCATAACATAATACTTAGTACTAATTTAATTTTAGGATCCAAGACAAATGCACAAGTTTCATCAAAATATATGTAGAAAATAATATAGTTAACCAAATATCCCACATTATAAATATTGAATATAAGGCAACCGTTTTTTTAAACTAGTTTTGTTGCTTGAAAGCCTTCCTAAGAGAGGAGTGCATCTTCTACTCAAAAAAAAAAAAAGGAGTGCATCTTGCTGAAACATTTTAAAAGATACAAGAATCAAGCCGACAAGCCATGCATGCATCGTGATTATATAATAAAAATGCTAATTCAACATCAATATGGTCAACATAGGATCGTATATTTTAGGAATTTATAATTTCAACGAAATAAAATATAGAGTAATTACTAAAAATACATTTTTTTTATCTGTAGAACTTAACAGAGCTTAGAGTAGTAATAAATCCTAAGTAAATTAAGAAATATGCATCCATGGATATAGAAAAAGGTTTGATTTTTAATTGATTATTGAAATATCCAATTCAGGTTCATAATTGAATAGTAAGATTAGTTGAAAAACTAACTTGAAACAATCAGTTATCTCTTTATTTAAGTAAGATAATATTCAGTCAATATAGAACTTTCTTTCGTATATTGTTTTATTAATTGTGAACTTGTAATTTTCATTTCAGTATAAATAGATTCAAGCATAAAACTAAGAAACTTTCAAAAAGAAAATCTTATGAGAAGAAAGAATCTCTATTTTTAAACCAAAAAGAGTGCTTATCTTAAATATATATTCAAATATTTTTTCTATTTATTATATATGTATAGCTTATGAGTATTTTTTTTATTCAAAATGTAAGTATGTTCTAACGAAAGTCCATATGGCCAAATACTCACTATAAAATACAATGATAGTCGTTCATACTTTTTCATAGCTAAACACATATTTTCCTACAACTGAAAAAGTTTTGAAGGGATGGCCTCTCTTTCGTTCTTCCAAAGCACAACTCTCTTAGTGCTCACCATTCTCGTAAGTTACGGTGCTTTTGTTCCTAAAGTATTCGCCAATGATCCATTGATGTCGGCCTTTGAGAAATGGGCCGGCGATTTTGGAAAAAATTATAAAAGTGATACAGAAAAGCTAGATCGTTTTGAGGTGTTCAAGGCCAACTTACAATTCATAGAATCTATGAAAAACCAACCCGGACTTACACAGTTGGTCTCAATCAGTTTGCTGACCTTACCAACTCAGAGTTCGTAGCAAAATATGCTACCCTTACTCTCCCCAAAAAACAGAAGAGATCAACCTCACATGCACATGCAAATTTAACTTCCGCACCGTCATCCATTGATTGGCGTTCTCTTGGTACTGTCACACCTATTAAGGATCAGGGACAGTGTGGTAAGTATTACTTCAAGTCCAAACGAGAACAATATTATTGTGTTGTTCTATAATAAGGAAATAAAATGACATAATGAATTGCCAAGTGCATGATTTTTTTTTTATAGTTTTTTAGTAAGACTTAGCAACAATGAAATTTGCCATTTACTTGCCGACCATTTGAGTTTTACCATACTTTCTCTGCTATATTTTCATCATAACAAGGATCTCTACACAATCATCTACATCATGTATTAATTTTTTTGAATGTCTTGAAAATTTATGAATATGTGGCTAATTCATAACTATGATGGCAGGAAGCTGTTGGGCATTCTCGGCCGTTGCTGCGATTGAAGGAATAAACCAAATCAAAACAGGGACGTTGATTAGCCTTTCAGAGCAAGAATTAGTGGATTGTGATACCACATGCTCCGCTTGCAATGGAGGATATATGGATTATGCTTTTCAATGGGTGATTCAGAATGGCGGAATCACAACTGAGGCAGACTATGGTTACACTAGTGGTACAACAGGTACAGGTGGCACTTGTAATACTGCCAAGACCGGTAATCATGCCGTCACCATCGCAGGTTATACAGATGTCACAACTTATAGTGAAACATCTCTGATGAATGCGGCCGCCGTCCAACCAATCTCCGTAGCCATCGCCGCAAGCGGTTCTGCTTTTCAGTTCTACTCAGGCGGGATCTTTACAGGTCCATGCACTACAAAGCTGGACCACGGTGTGACTGTTGTTGGTTACAACAACACGGGTAGCACCCACTATTGGATAGTAAAGAACTCATGGGGTACTTCGTGGGGCGAGTCTGGTTACATAAGAATGTTAAAGGATTATTCAAAAACTTCAGGGTTATGTGGTATTGCGATCGAGCCGTCTTATCCCACAAAATAATTTCCATGAAAATTCTAAATATGATGTGTCGTGAAAGTATAATTAAACGAGTGTGGATGCACATGGTTTTGGGTGTTGATCAATATTATGTGAAACTTGGATTCGGTATTTCCCTCATAAGATGTTTATGGATGCTTTAAAAATATATTGTCGACTTTTAAAGATGTTAATAATTAAGATTTGGATGTTTTTAATTCTATTACTATTGGAAACTATTATTTTTTAATTGAACTAGTGGGACTTATCGAGTTTCGCTCAATATATAATCTTTTATTATATTAATTTTTATTTTGTTCTTGTAATTAAGTTATATATAAAATGTAGAAAGTTTAATTTAGTATGGTGGGCTAGATTGACGAAAAAAGAAACGCATGAGGATGAGGTAATGCTACCGGAGGAGGAGGAGGAGAAAAGAAAGTTTGAGAGGGACTCCGAGTAACACAAAAGAGAGATGGGGATATGACAAAAATGAAAATAAGAAGGGATCAAAAATTCAATAACAAAATAATGAGCTATCAAATTATTGTCTACCGGTGAATCTGGTCAGTTTTATGAGCAATAATACCCGGCACACAAATAGTTATACACATTACAGAAATTCAAAAAAAAAAAAATGCTATTTCACAATGCTTGGAGTGTCGGACTACAATTAACTAAACGATTCGGACACCCACACATCTTTGTTTATATTTTTTATGATGGAAATAAATAATTTGATTGCGTTTAGAGGAGTTATGCTTGTTGTTGGATTTTAGTCATATCTCGCGATGAACAATTGTATTTATATGCTACTAATGATGCAGCGTACATAAAAATTATATGACAATTATTTAAAGAAACTAGTTTAATTTGAACATTCACTTCTACTACTCGTTATTAGTAAAATCCTTTGCAGTGAACTCTATCCAAGAAATGCAATGTTGGAGACAAGATTACAACATGCTTATGATTTATATAGCATTCTAACTTCACCTATTAATTAAGCACACATTATGTTCCGACAATCATTAAATATAATTTGGGCCTTGCTTGGATATTTATAATGGAAAGTTGTAGTTTTCTTTTAGATAAATGCAATGGATAATTGCAAATTTGTTATGAGAGACAACAATTTCTTGATATATTTCTATAATTTATTACAGTTTTTTTTCTTTGATTCACATCATATGTTGTTAAATGCAATGTAATATACTATTCACTCAATGGACCATAATCGAAGGTTAATTAAATTTTTTTTTCTTGCACCATTTAGCCGGTAATCTAGAGGCTTCCCTCGGACAGTAGAAGAAGCAATTTTATGTTTCAACTCCATTAGACAGGACATAAACAAATAAACTTTCATGGTATGGCAAAATTTTATATTAATATTATATAAATATAATTAAAAATATTCAAAGAGATTCAAACAATATTTAAAGATACTCTTACAAAAGTAGAATCTAGGAAGTTCGAATCAATTACTTTAATGATAGTAGCTCTGACGCCTTGACATATATTCAAAACATAATACTAAATTTTTCATTTAGGATCCTAGACTAATGAGCAGCTTTCCTCGTAATATACTTAAAGAAATAAATTAGTTGACATAATAGTCCAATTATAATATTGATCTTAGATTATATGATTTAATATATTAATCTTATTCAATGAAATTTAAACAATACTTACGACCCAGACCAAAGAGTACAACAAAAAAAATAATTTAATCAATTATTTTAATGATAGAAGTTTTGATACCTTAACGTATATTCATAACATAATACTTAGTACTAATTTAATTTTAGGATCCAAGACAAATGCACAAGTTTCATCAAAATATATGTAGAAAATAATATAGTTAACCAAATATCCCACATTATAAATATTGAATATAAGGCAACCCTTTTTTTTAAACTAGTTTTGTTGCTTGAAAGCCTTCCTAAGAGAGGAGTGCATCTTCTACTCAAAAAAAAAAAAGGAGTGCATCTTGCTGAAACATTTTAAAAGATACAAGAATCAAGCGACAAGCCATGCATGCATCGTGATTATAAAATAAAAATGCTAATTCAACATCAATATGGTCAACATAGGATCGTATATTTTAGGAATTTATAATTTCAACGAAATAAAATATAGAGTAATTACTAAAAATACATTTTTTTTTTTTATCTCTAGAACTTAACAGAGCTTAGAGTAGTAATAAATCCTAAGTAAATTAAGAAATATGCATCCATGGATATAGAAAAAGGTTTGATTTTTAATTGATTATTGAAATATCCAATTCAGGTTCATAATTGAATAGTAAGATTAGTTGAAAAACTAACTTGGAACAATCAGTTATCTCTTTATTTAAGTAAGATAATATTCAGTCAATATAGAACTTTCTTTCGTATATTGTTTTATTAATTGTGAACTTGTAATTTTCATTTCAGTATAAATAGATTCAAGCATAAAACTAAGAAACTTTCAAAAGGAAAATCTTATGAGAAGAAAGAATCTCTATTTTTAAACCAAAAAGAGTGCTTATCTTAAATATATATTCAAATATTTTTTCTATTTATTATATATGTATAGCTTATGAGTATTTTTTTTATTCAAAATGTAAGTATGTTCTAACGAAAGTCCATACGGCCAAATACTCACTATAAAATACAATGATCGTCGTTCATACTTTTTCATAGCTAAACACATATTTTCCTACAACTGAAAAAGTTTTGAAGGGATGGCCTCTCTTTCGTTCTTCCAAAGCACAACTCTCTTAGTGCTCACCATTCTCGTAAGTTACGGTGCTTTTGTTCCTAAAGTATTCGCCAATGATCCATTGATGTCGGCCTTTGAGAAATGGGCTGGCGATTTTGGAAAAAATTATAAAAGTGATACAGAAAAGCTAGATCGTTTTGAGGTGTTCAAGGCCAACTTACAATTCATAGAATCTATGAAAAACCAACCTGGACTTACTTACACAGTTGGTCTCAATCAGTTTGCTGACCTTACCAACTCAGAGTTCGTAGCAAAATATGCTACCCTTACTCTCCCCAAAAAACAGAAGAGATCAACCTCACATGCACATGCAAATTTAACTTCCGCACCGTCATCCATTGATTGGCGTTCTCTTGGTGCTGTCACACCTATTAAGGATCAGGGACAGTGTGGAAAGTATTACTTCAAGTCCAAACGAGAACAATATTATTGTGTTGTTCTATAATAAGGAAATAAAATGACATAATGAATTGCCAAGTGCATGATTTTTTTTATAGTTTTTTAGTAAGACTTAGCAACAATGAAATTTGCCATTTACTTGCCGACCATTTGAGTTTTACCATACTTTCTCTGCTATATTTTCATCATAACAAGGATCTCTACACAATCATCTACATCATGTATTAATTTTTTTGAATGTCTTGAAAATTTATGAATATGTGGCTAATTCATAACTATGATGGCAGGAAGCTGTTGGGCATTCTCGGCCGTTGCTGCGATTGAAGGAATAAACCAAATCAAAACAGGGACGTTGATTAGCCTTTCAGAGCAAGAATTAGTGGATTGTGATACCACATGCTCCGCTTGCAATGGAGGATATATGGATTATGCTTTTCAATGGGTGATTCAGAATGGCGGAATCACAACTGAGGCAGACTATGGTTACACTAGTGGTACAACAGGTACAGGTGGCACTTGTAATACTGCCAAGACCGGTAATCATGCCGTCACCATCGCAGGTTATACAGATGTCACAACTTATAGTGAAACATCTCTGATGAATGCGGCCGCCGTCCAACCAATCTCCGTAGCCATCGCCGCAAGCGGTTCTGCTTTTCAGTTCTACTCAGGCGGGATCTTTACAGGTCCATGCACTACAAAGCTGGACCACGGTGTGACTGTTGTTGGTTACAACAACACGGGTAGCACCCACTATTGGATAGTAAAGAACTCATGGGGTACTTCGTGGGGCGAGTCTGGTTACATAAGAATGTTAAAGGATTATTCAAAAACTTCAGGGTTATGTGGTATTGCGATCGAGCCGTCTTATCCCACAAAATAATTTCCATGAAAATTCTAAATATGATGTGTCGTGAAAGTATAATTAAACGAGTGTGGATGCACATGGTTTTGGGTGTTGATCAATATTATGTGAAACTTGGATTCGGTATTTCCCTCATAAGATGTTTATGGATGCTTTAAAAATATATTGTCGACTTTTAAAGATGTTAATAATTAAGATTTGGATGTTTTTAATTCTATTACTATTGGAAACTATTATTTTTTAATTGAACTAGTGGGACTTATCGAGTTTCGCTCAATATATAATCTTTTATTATATTAATTTTTATTTTGTTCTTGTAATTAAGTTATATATAAAATGTAGAAAGTTTAATTTAGTATGGTGGGCTAGATTGACGAAAAAAGAAACGCATGAGGATGAGGTAATGCTACCGGAGGAGGAGGAGGAGAAAAGAAAGTTTGAGAGGGACTCCGAGTAACACAAAAGAGAGATGGGGATATGACAAAAATGAAAATAAGAAGGGATCAAAAATTCAATAACAAAATAATGAGCTATCAAATTATTGTCTACCGGTGAATCTGGTCAGTTTTATGAGCAATAATACCCGGCACACAAATAGTTATACACATTACAGAAATTCAAAAAAAAAAAAATGCTATTTCACAATGCTTGGAGTGTCGGACTACAATTAACTAAACGATTCGGACACCCACACATCTTTGTTTATATTTTTTATGATGGAAATAAATAATTTGATTGCGTTTAGAGGAGTTATGCTTGTTGTTGGATTTTAGTCATATCTCGCGATGAACAATTGTATTTATATGCTACTAATGATGCAGCGTACATAAAAATTATATGACAATTATTTAAAGAAACTAGTTTAATTTGAACATTCACTTCTACTACTCGTTATTAGTAAAATCCTTTGCAGTGAACTCTATCCAAGAAATGCAATGTTGGAGACAAGATTACAACATGCTCATGATTTATATAGCATTCTAACTTCACCTATTAATTAAGCACACATTATGTTCCGACAATCATTAAATATAATTTGGGCCTTGCTTGGATATTTATAATGGAAAGTTGTAGTTTTCTTTTAGATAAATGCAATGGATAATTGCAAATTTGTTATGAGAGACAACAATTTCTTGATATATTTCTATAATTTATTACAGTTTTTTTTTCTTTGATTCACATCATATGTTGTTAAATGCAATGTAATATACTATTCACTCAATGGACCATAATCGAAGGTTAATTAAATTTTTTTTTCTTGCACCATTTAGCCGGTAATCTAGAGGCTTCCCTCGGACAGTAGAAGAAGCAATTTTATGTTTCAACTCCATTAGACAAGACATAAACAAATAAACTTTCATGGTATGGCAAAATTTTATATTAATATTATATAAATATAATTAAAAATATTCAAAGAGATTCAAACAATATTTAAAGATACTCTTACAAAAGTAGAATCTAGGAAGTTCGAATCAATTACTATAATGATAGTAGCTCTGACGCCTTGACATATATTCAAAACATAATACTAAATTTTTCATTTAGGATCCCAGACTAATGAGCAGCTTTCCTCGTAATATACTTAAAGAAATAAATTAGTTGACATAATAGTCCAATTATAATATTGATCTTAGATTATATGATTTAATATATTAATCTTATTCAATGAAATTTAAACAATACTTACGACCCAGACCAAAGAGTACAACAAAAAAAATAATTTAATCAATTATTTTAATGATACAAGTTTTGATACCTTAACGTATATTCATAACATAATACTTAGTACTAATTTAATTTTAGGATCCAAGACAAATGCACAAGTTTCATCAAAATATATGTAGAAAATAATATAGTTAACGAAATATCCCACATTATAAATATTGAATATAAGGCAACCGTTTTTTTAAACTAGTTTTGTTGCTTGAAAGCCTTCCTAAGAGAGGAGTGCATCTTCTACTCAAAAAAAAAAAGGTGTGCATCTTGCTGAAACATTTTAAAAGATACAAGAATCAAGCCGACAAGCCATGCATGCATCGTGATTATAAAATAAAAATGCTAATTCAACATCAATATGGTCAACATAGGATCGTATATTTTAGGAATTTATAATTTCAACGAAATAAAATATAGAGTAATTACTAAAAATACATTTTTTTTATCTCTAGAACTTAACAGAGCTTAGAGTAGTAATAAATCCTAAGTAAATTAAGAAATATGCATCCATGGATATAGAAAAAGGCTTGATTTTTAATTGATTATTGAAATATCCAATTCAGGTTCATAATTGAATAGTAAGATTAGTTGAAAAACTAACTTGGAACAATCAGTTATCTCTTTATTTAAGTAAGATAATATTCAGTCAATATAGAACTTTCTTTCGTATATTGTTTTATTAATTGTGAACTTGTAATTTTCATTTCAGTATAAATAGATTCAAGCATAAAACTAAGAAACTTTCAAAAAGAAAATCTTATGAGAAGAAAGAATCTCTATTTTTAAACCAAAAAGAGTGCTTATCTTAAATATATATTCAAATATTTTTTCTATTTATTATATATGTATAGCTTATGAGTATTTTTTTTATTCAAAATGTAAGTATGTTCTAACGAAAGTCCATATGGCCAAATACTCACTATAAAATACAATGATCGTCGTTCATACTTTTTCATAGCTAAACACATATTTTCCTACAACTGAAAAAGTTTTGAAGGGATGGCCTCTCTTTCGTTCTTCCAAAGCACAACTCTCTTAGTGCTCACCATTCTCGTAAGTTACGGTGCTTTTGTTCCTAAAGTATTCGCCAATGATCCATTGATGTCGGCCTTTGAGAAATGGGCTGGCGATTTTGGAAAAAATTATAAAAGTGATACAGAAAAGCTAGATCGTTTTGAGGTGTTCAAGGCCAACTTACAATTCATAGAATCTATGAAAAACCAACCTGGACTTACTTACACAGTTGGTCTCAATCAGTTTGCTGACCTTACCAACTCAGAGTTCGTAGCAAAATATGCTACCCTTACTCTCCCCAAAAAACAGAAGAGATCAACCTCACATGCACATGCAAATTTAACTTCCGCACCGTCATCCATTGATTGGCGTTCTCTTGGTGCTGTCACACCTATTAAGGATCAGGGACAGTGTGGTAAGTATTACTTCAAGTCCAAACGAGAACAATATTATTGTGTTGTTCTATAATAAGGAAATAAAATGACATAATGAATTGCCAAGTGCATGATTTTTTTTTATAGTTTTTTAGTAAGACTTAGCAACAATGAAATTTGCCATTTACTTGCCGACCATTTGAGTTTTACCATACTTTCTCTGCTATATTTTCATCATAACAAGGATCTCTACACAATCATCTACATCATGTATTAATTTTTTTGAATGTCTTGAAAATTTATGAATATGTGGCTAATTCATAACTATGATGGCAGGAAGCTGTTGGGCATTCTCGGCCGTTGCTGCGATTGAAGGAATAAACCAAATCAAAACAGGGACGTTGATTAGCCTTTCAGAGCAAGAATTAGTGGATTGTGATACCACATGCTCCGCTTGCAATGGAGGATATATGGATTATGCTTTTCAATGGGTGATTCAGAATGGCGGAATCACAACTGAGGCAGACTATGGTTACACTAGTGGTACAACAGGTACAGGTGGCACTTGTAATACTGCCAAGACCGGTAATCATGCCGTCACCATCGCAGGTTATACAGATGTCACAACTTATAGTGAAACATCTCTGATGAATGCGGCCGCCGTCCAACCAATCTCCGTAGCCATCGCCGCAAGCGGTTCTGCTTTTCAGTTCTACTCAGGCGGGATCTTTACAGGTCCATGCACTACAAAGCTGGACCACGGTGTGACTGTTGTTGGTTACAACAACACGGGTAGCACCCACTATTGGATAGTAAAGAACTCATGGGGTACTTCGTGGGGCGAGTCTGGTTACATAAGAATGTTAAAGGATTATTCAAAAACTTCAGGGTTATGTGGTATTGCGATCGAGCCGTCTTATCCCACAAAATAATTTCCATGAAAATTCTAAATATGATGTGTCGTGAAAGTATAATTAAACGAGTGTGGATGCACATGGTTTTGTGTGTTGATCAATATTATGTGAAACTTGGATTCGATATTTCCCTCATAAGATGTTTATGGATGCTTTAAAAATATATTGTCGACTTTTAAAGATGTTAATAATTAAGATTTGGATGTTTTTAATTCTATTACTATTGGAAACTATTATTTTCTAATTGAACTAGTGGGACTTATCGAGTTTCGCTCAATATATAATTTTTTATTATATTAATTTTTATTTTGTTCTTGTAATTAAGTTATATATAAAATGTAGAAAGTTTAATTTAGTATGGTGGGCTAGATTGACGAAAAAAGAAACGCATGAGGATGAGGTAATGCTACCGGAGGAGGAGGAGGAGAAAAGAAAGTTTGAGAGGGACTCCGAGTAACACAAAAGAGAGATGGGGATATGACAAAAATGAAAATAAGAAGGGATCAAAAATTCAATAACAAAATAATGAGCTATCAAATTATTGTCTACCGGTGAATCTGGTCAGTTTTATGAGCAATAATACCCGGCACACAAATAGTTATACACATTACAGAAATTCAAAAAAAAAAAAAATGCTATTTCACAATGCTTGGAGTGTCGGACTACAATTAACTAAACGATTCGGACACCCACACATCTTTATTTATATTTTTTATGATGGAAATAAATAATTTGATTGCGTTGAGAGGAGTTATGCTTGTTGTTGGATTTTAGTCATATCTCGCGATGAACAATTGTATTTATATGCTACTAATGATGCAGCGTACATAAAAATTATATGACAATTATTTAAAGAAACTAGTTTAATTTGAACATTCACTTCTACTACTCGTTATTAGTAAAATCCTTTGCAGTGAACTCTATCCAAGAAATGCAATGTTGGAGACAAGATTACAACATGCTCATGTTTTATATAGCATTCTAACTTCACCTATTAATTAAGCACACATTATGTTCCGACAATCATTAAATATAATTGGGGCCTTGCTTGGATATTTATAATGGAAAGTTGTAGTTTTCTTTTAGATAAATGCAATGGATAATTGCAAATTTGTTATGAGAGACAACAATTTCTTGATATATTTCTATAATTTATTACAGTTTTTTTTTCTTTGATTCACATCATATGTTGTTAAATGCAATGTAATATACTATTCACTCAATGGACCATAATCGAAGGTTAATTAAATTTTTTTTTTCTTGCACCATTTAGCTGGTAATCTAGAGGCTTCCCTCGGATAGTAGAAGAAGCAATTTTATGTTCCAACTCCATTAGACAAGACATAAACAAATAAACTTTCATGGTATGGCAAAATTTTATATTAATATTATATAAATATAATTAAAAATATTCAAAGAGATTCAAACAATATTTAAAGATACTCTTACAAAAGTAGTGTCACACCCCGGACAACCCCGCCGTACACGTCAGAGTGGTCAACGCGTACAAGGCGGTCAAAGTATGTACAATATAAAATAATTCATATAAAACTGCCATGTCAATTAATTTTGAGCATAAATGTTCATACAAGTTCATTGGAATAATCATAAATAGCATTCTAGAGTTCATAATATCTAAGTAACAAAAGGTAAATAAATTCTTGACTTTATGGCAGCACCACATCCCAGACAAAGTCCGTGCCTTAGCTTTTAGTTCCAGATTGCCTCACCTAAAAAAAATTACCAAAAACGGGTGAGAAACCTATTGTCTCTCAGTACGGTTTTAAAGAAAACAAGTCAATACGCTTATAAAACAATTTAGTAGAAAACATAATAACGTGTCAAATAGTAAATATAAACTTAGTGCAGCGGAATTTCAGATCTTAAGTCTTGCATTAAATCATATCCTTTTCTTTTACAAAACAATATTTCAGACGGGAGGCCCGGCCGAGCCGCCCTCAAGATTTTGGCTCGAGTGTGCACACTATCAGACGCCCAGGGAGCGACCCTGAACTCCACTTTTATCCCGAAGGATCTCACTTATTTGCTCCGAAGAGCCATTTAAATGTCCCGAAGGACCACACTTATTTGCTCCGAAGAGCCACTTAATTGTCCCGAAGGACCACATGGTTGCTCCGAAGAGCCATTTAAATGTCCCGAAGGACCACATGGTTGAGCCAAAACCCCCAGAGGTGAATTAACTTAATCACATTTCATTCTTATCATTTCACATCAAATCAATTCTTGCATATATATCAAAAGAGTACAATTCATTAAACAGATTCTCAGTGTCACTAAATCATATGCTATTCATAAACTTATACCGAAATCGTCTTATTCAATAAAGCAAAGTGTTTGAAAACCTTTAATAACTATCATGCGTAAATGATTCATGTAAAGTTAATTTAACTATTGCATTTAATAACAAGGTTCAGTCTAAGTCATGTATAGTTCATTTGAAAATGCTTTATATCTAAAATCGAAATTTAGAAGTTAATGAGTGAAATAATTTTACCAATAAGGTCATTTATAGTTAAACCATGCATTCTTATCATATATGCAAAATAAAGTATGAGTGATCAAGTTTTAAAGACAAACTATAGTTAAAAGAAAATACGATTATGAATTTTATAGATTCTTATCATCTTATTTTATTTAAAGCTATAACAAAAATGATAAAGAAGTTAATTATGCCTACACATGCATGCTCATTTATGAATATCTTAGTAACTTAAGCAATATAATAATATTTTAAATAACAAGTTGCAAGTCATAAATACAATTCCATTTACGTGGTATTTAGAAACTTTGATTCTTTAAATCTAATGTCTCAAAACACATTCAGAAGTAAATTGAATCTCTAAAGAAAATTTACTAGTAAGGGTATCAATTTCTAACAAATATCCCAAGCATCTGATAAAACTTTCGTTATTTACCGGATGCAAATAATTCATGAAATCATGTAGAGATAATATGCCAAATTCCATTAAAAAGGGCTTCATATAAACTAAACTTGGAAATCTTTAATACAAGCTATAAGTTCATGTGCGTAGGATTTCAAAAAGAACTTTATCTCTTGTAAATCTTTCTAGCTCAAATAACAAATAAGTTGCAATACAATTCCTTGTACATGGTATTTACAAACTTTATTTCTTTGATCAAAAGTCACGAAACTAAATCAAAAGCAATTTGAGTAGCTAAGGTTTAAGATAAGATGATTTCTTTAACAGGGTACCATTACTAACGATTTATCGGTAATTTATTCTACGTTTTGTAAGTTCATATTTAAACAATAACGTTCCGAGACAAAACATAAATTAGAAAGTTGGGTCATATAGATTTAGTAAGCTTTTAATTAAATAGATTTTCACATATGATAACTCATATAAAAATTTTGGTATAAGTCCACGTACCTTGTATTTTGCAAATCTTGATATCTTATAAAAATAGATTAATAACATTAATAACGAAACTAGTTTCGAGCCACTGTATAAATACATATATATATATATTGCAATTTAATATGACTTATGACTATCTTTTCAAATCAAAGAAAATTTGAGAAATAAAAATCCCGTACCGAAATGTGACAAGTTGCAAACCTTATATAATCGAAAACATATTGCAAATTACTATGATTTAAATTTCCAGGAATATCAAAGAAAGTTTTGAAAACGAAATCCCGTACCGAAATGTGCTGAACCGGCACCACCGCTTCGTCGCCCCGCGTTCTCACTTCACAATTCCTTCAGCTAACTCTTCACCTCTCTTCTTTTCTCTTAGCCCGTGCTCTCTTTTGCACTAAAATGCTTGGAGAAGGGCCCTTTATATAGGCGGGATTGCCTTGGTCACCAAGAAGTACCATTAATGACATTCATTAATGGGAGAGGTGAAGGGTCATGAGAACGCTGTCCAAGGTTGCTAGGGGCGACGAATCTGTATGGTAAGGTAAAGGGATGCAATAAAGAGGTGTTTATGGCATCTCTTCGTGAGGAGCGTTAATTAAAGAGGTGTTATGGCATAGTTCTGAAATTTTAAGAGTATTTAATTTATTATTATTTATTTTTTTTATTCAGAAATTTCATAACGTCACATCCTCCCCCACTTAGAAATTTGTTCAGTCCTCTGAACAAGTACAAACCTTGATTCTCGAAAAATTCCGGATACTTTTCTCGTATTTGGCTTTCTAATTCCCAAGTGGCCTCGCGATCAGAATGTCTTTCCCATTGGACTAGTACTTTACATATCACCTTATTTCTTAATTGAGTTTCCTTTGTGTCTAGAATTCTCATGGGCTTTTCTTCGAATGTTAGATTTTCGGTTAATTGAAGATGAGAGTGATCGATGATATGGTTTGGGTCTGGGATGTATATTCGTAATTGGGAAACGTGGAATACTGGGTGTATTGATTCAAGTTGAGGAGGTAGTTTGACCATGTAAACTACAGGTCCCACTCTTTGTAGAATTTAAAAAGGACCAACATATCGGGTGCTAATTTTCCAGTGACTCCAAATCTTTGCACTCTATTTCTTGGAGACACCCGTAGCCAAACCTCGTCTCCAACCTTAAATTCCAAAGGTCGTCTCTGTGTGTCTGCATACTTCTTTTGCCTATCACGTCTGTTCGTAATCGTTCTAAAATGATCTTGGTTTTTTGTAGAGAATTCTTGAACCATTTCTGGTCCCGTTAACACTTCTGTGTTATTGGTTTAGCAATTTGTGAGTATCCTTCAACGAACTTTTGATAATATCCTGCTAGACCAAGAAAGCTTCTAATTTCTGTCACATTGCTTGGCTGCTTCCATTCAATCACCGCCTTGATCTTTTCCGGATCGACTGCCAGTCCATCTCTAGAAATTTTGTGTCCTAGGAACGCCACTTCGTGGAGCCAAAAGTCACACTTGGAAAATTTCGCGTATAGCTTGTGTTCACGTAACCGTTGTAATAATTTATGTAAGTGCAATGCGTGTTCCTCCTTGTTCTTGGAATATACCAAGATGTCGTCAATGAACACCACCACTGATGTATCTAACATGTCTTTGAACACCCGGTTCATGAGATCCATAAATGCCGCTGGTTTAAGTGGAACATCATCGTCTAGAGAGAAGATCCTTAGCTTGTTGTTGTGTTTCCTAAAGCGGATGTGGAATGATCGAACTCCTGGCTTTTTGAATGCGATGGACTCCCAATGACAATCAATGGTTGCATGGTGCTTGCTGAGCCATTTGATGAAGGAATTAAACCCTAGGTCAAATAAATTTATACCTAAGACTCAACCTCACTAGTCGTTATGGGGTAAAGTTTTAGGGTCGAACCCAAAGGACGGATTATGAGTACCGGACTTACCTTTTCTCAAAATCTAGACAATTAAATCCAGGTGAATCAGGTAACCAAACTCTAAACAAAACTAAATGCAAGAAAGTAGATGTTTTTGGGTATTTTCGATGAATTACTCAACTAAAATAATTAAATAAACTTAAGGAATGATTTTAGGTTTTCTAACAAGATAAAAGACGTCTCAGGATTCAGGTTTCACCTTGGTTTGGAATCTAAAAACCCAGACAGAACACTTTCGTGCACTAACCCAAGTTTCCAAAACAATTGCTTCTCTGTCCGGTCCGAACTGGACCTGCTTCGGTCCGAACTGTGTCCAGTTCGGTCCGAAGTAGCCTTGATTCGATCCGAACAGTAAGCAATAGTGCGTGAATAAGGTTGAATATACTATCTATACTTTATGCTAAGGTTTGCTGGCTTAGACCTAAGAGACAGGACTTCAGCTTTCGCTTATTGGTCGAGACCTTGGTTAAATCACAGCCTAACCTAATATAGAAAAACTAGACTTTAACTTTTGGTTAAGGATCTAACCTATCTACTACCGTTGTTATGTTTCTTAGGGATATTTAGATGTCTTTTGAACTTATCTAAAAGTTACACTTTTGATGTCAACTAACCTACTCTCTCGAGTTTACGGTTTATCCCAAGTACTTAACTTTCTCTTTAATTGTTTATCCTACTTTAGACTTAACTAGATGCGGCCGTACAACTAGAAGTTAATAGGAATAAAACAAACAGATCAAATCAAGCAATAACAATAAATCTCAACAACAAGTCATAAAATATAACATAGCATATCAAGTCAAATCACAACATCCAAACCTAAGTTACTACCTTGCTCCTAAGACAACATAAATTTAGCCTGACATAACAGTAGAACAAACAACAAGTATCATGACAATAAAATAAAGATACAAGCCCATGAGAAAAGATAAAAACATAAGGAGAATAAACCGAATACTCCTTTTGTACTTTGTCTTCGAACTCTAAGGCAGTGGGGTTTGCAAAATGTGGTGATAACCTTCTCCTTGCTGCCGTCGCTTCAAGAGTTAGGTTAAGGATGACTAGGCGTGAGAGAGAATGGTAGGAAAGGTGTATGGAGGCTAGGGTTCCAAGAGAGCCTTTCCTGTGGCAGAGAGGGGCTATATATAGCGTAGAAAGATGCTTGCAGTGGAGGTTTGGGCGCCAGGGCAAGAAATCCACCAAATCTACAAGTTTCCATGTGTGAAAACCTTCCAAAATGGCTGAGTCGGCGCCCAGTTCGGTCCGAAGCAGAGAGGGTTCGGTCCGAACTAGAGAGATGGTCGAGGCTGGTCACTGTGGTGACGCTTCGGTCCGAAGTGGATGGTATTCGGTCCGAACTGTGGGCAGTTGGCTCCGAATTGAGATCCGAAGGGAGCCTCCAATGCTAGGAATGAGTCATCTAGCCAGTTTGGTCCGAAGTGGGATCCGAAGTAAGCCTCCAATGCTAGGAATGAGTCGTCTAGCGTGCTGCAAGTGCCGAAAATCCATCTATTAGCCCAGATATCGCCAAAAGTCATCAAAACCTGTAAAGAAGAGAGAAGAAACGACGGCATAGCCGAATCCTGGAAAAACAAGGCAAAATGTCAAGCAATTCAAGGTTTTGAGTATGATTTGAGTGCCAATTACGGTCCAAATACCAACAAATAATGATGACATCAAATCCCCCCAAACTTAAACTTTGCTTGTCCTCAAGCAACGCCCTAGACTTAGAATTGCACCTCAAGAGAAAAGTATTGGAAATCAATCATTCATGCCTTAACTCCTTCACACACCATCAATCAAACAAGCTAGCTAAATTCAATCTCAAGGACTAAGTCTAGTGTTCAAGTAATGGAATCTTGCTTCTCTTGGTCCTAGTGAAGTGTTTTCTAAGTCAAAGACTCTAGTTTCTCTCTTATCAAACCAAAGCAAACTCAATTTCAATCACCCGTTCGTTTCCATATTCCTCAAAAATTTGTAAAGAAAATTTATCAAAGCCGGAAATTTTAAAATTAATCTAACTCAAGACGAATTCCTTTTCATTTTCACCAATTTTGATTGTGCAAGTCGAGTTGCGGTGATTTACATCACTTAGGGTTTTATGCTATTGGGACTTAGTTTGGGCTACCAGCACATGACATACTGGGGAGATCAAACAGATAAATGCACGACCAAGGCCACGGTACGCTTGGGCCAGGGCTCCTAGCAATTTCCGTAATCCTTTCTCCAATTATTTGTCGAAGATCAAACAAGTTGTCACACGACCAAGGCCACGGTACACTTGGGCCAGGGCTCCTAGTGACATTCGTTATCATTTCTTAATTTGGATTGATTGAAGTCCCTTCGCACCCTCATTTTCGCAACTATTTAAGTTTTATCCAATTAAAGTTTGCTCGTTGGTGATTCAAGCGGTTAAAAACAATTTCCACAAGTCAAGATTCATCCTAAAATTTCCAAGTTTGATAAAAATCTTTTTAACAAAAGTTTGCAAAATACAAATTCGTTCACTCGGTGAAAACTTATGAGAACTGACTTACAAGGTTTGGCAAGTTCTAAACAACCCTTTCGAGTCCTATCTCTTGGAAACAACTTCATTTTAGTCTATCGGAGCTAAATTCAACTAATTAATATCTAGACATTTTAAAGTACCTTGAGAGGAAAATTAGCTAACCTAAAGACAATTCATCTGGTGTGGATTTGAAAAGAAGAGAGGAGAAGAGAAGAGAAAAGATGTCTAGGCACAAACAATTAATTTCCAACAAAGAACAAGTCAAACTGCTCAAAATCCACCACCTGAGAGCCTCTGTCCGGTCCGAACCAGTTCAGTTCGGTCCGAACTGAGGTGTTGCGTGATGGGTTCATCCCAGCAGTCACTTCGGTCCGAAGTGGATCCATTTCGGTCCGAATCAAGGTGCTGAGGGTAAATGGTCATCCCAAAAGCCACTTCGGTCCGAAGTAGGTCACTTCGGAGCGGACAGAGAGCGTGCAAAATAAAAAAAAAAACGTCCAGAATTCAACTTATTCATCTAACCCCCCCTCAATTTCATCTTTTTCTCCTATATGCCCCCCCCCCCCCCCCAAACTTAAATTAGGCATTGTCCCCAAGGCATTTATTCACAGAAACATAAATAGGAGAAAAAGGAAACGTACCATATCAGTGAGAAGGGTCGAAGCCCCCGGAGGAGCCTCCTTGGTAAAACTCTGAGTCGTAGGAGGGGAAAATGTCGAAATAGGCATCCGGCCCGGGCTGCGGCTGCTGGACCACGAATTGGTTGGCGAGGTAGGGGTAGAAGGCGGGGTCCGAGTTAGCCGGTTGCTGCGGCGGTGGGTGCTCTTGCCAAGGATGAGGTCCGACCGGTGCATGGCTGCCAGAGGAATGGGCCGGTGAATGTAAATTGGGGTCGTCGTCGCCGCCGGGCCAATACCCATTATGGAGGAAGAAATTATTTTCATAAGTCGTGTTGGCCACATCATCGAGTCGCTGGCCAAATTGCATGAATTCGTTGGAGAGGCGACTAATATGTATGCCGTGCTCGTCTTGCCTCTCCACACTCTTCCTCACTTCGTCCCTTGTGTCCATGGTAAGCTTGGTAAGATCTCCCATCATCCCCATTAATTCCTTGGCCCATTGAGGGGCCTCAGATGCATCGCTAAAGTGGTAAGAGGAGCGGGGTTCGGATGGGCCCGCCACATCCGTCTCCATGGGGGTTGGGCTTGCCACATTTGCTTGTTCTTGAGATGGGCCCGTCGCATCGGCTCCCAACCGCTGTTGCGGTGCTCTAGAAGCCACATAGTCCTTTGGGACTAACCAAGTGTCGGGGTCGGTGACATCAATCTTGTGGGGGTATGGTAGGTAGAAACAAGTTCCATCCTCTCGCTCCCATCGATACTTCTCAAAAAGATCGGCACCGGTGTGGCAAATCTTGATAAACCGGGCTTGCCGGAATTGCACATCATCATAATAAGTGTACCCCTTGCAAAGACTCTCTCTAGGGATACGAGAGGGTATGCGCTTGGCTAGAAGAGTCACAAAAGAGCCCATGGTAATAGCGCCCGTCGCATTGGGCAAGTCCCTTTGGTAAATCCAATGATTCACCATCAACTTCATTACATTCACCTTCTCCGGTTCGGGTTGAAGTATATGCCACATGAGCCCAATCTCTTTCTCAGTAGCGATATTCACCGTCTCGCCCCGTGCAAACATCGTTGCGGCAATTCCACGTAGAAGGATCCTAAGGGTCGGGTGCACCACATTTCGGGATTGGTACTTCTTCCCCTTCCCATACAAAAGAGTCCACACATTATCCTTGTTCATATGGGGGCCTGGGGGCCGTGTCCACGTGAAATCCTCAATCCCCTCGTATGTCAATCCATAAACTTGAGCTACCTCATCCAACCATGCCTTATGAGTTTTGTTCCCTAGGCGAAACATGATGTAGTCTCGCCCATCTGCTTCTAAGACCCTCAAGAAGGAGAGAAATTCTTTTGTGAGGCCTTGATATGCAACATCCCTTAAGTTCCAGAATTGGGGAGTGAGCCCAACCTTTCCGGAAAGCTCAAAAAATTGCTCCGCCACTCCTAATCTCTCAAGTGTGGTTGCATCCATGAACCTTGTGTGCTGGAATTCCCTTTGGCCGATTTTTAGGTAATTTTGGAACATGTAGTTCCAAGGCATATCGAAATGTGCCTTTTTTTCATACTTGGCCGCCTCGGGGTTGTAAGCAAAGTCCGGATCAACCGGTGGCTCGTTAGCTGGCGCATTGGCAGGTACCTGCTCACCTTGAGCTGCCTCAGCAGCTGCCCTGGCCTATGCACGGGTGGTGCGAGTAGAATCCATGGAGTTGGGTCAATTAGGGTTGGTTTTCGCTTTGTCAAGGGTCTGTCCGGGTCGAATTGAGATGAATTCGGACCGAACTGGAGTGATGGGGCAAGGTTTCGGCACAGGTGCAGGGTCTGTCCGAGTCGAACTAGGAGCAGTTCGGACCGAACGAGGGCAAGGGGCTGAGGTTTTTGGCCAAGTCACAGGGCAGTTCGGACCGAAGCAGAACCACTTCGGACCGGACAGAGGCCTTGTTCTGGTAAAAATCTCTTGTACTGGTACGATTTTGACCCAAATCACTGGTACAACCCTCAAATTACTGGTACAACCCCCTAAAATGCACCCTCAAGCAAAAGTAAGCAATAACTAAGCAAATTTGAGAGAGAAAAGAAAGGGGAGACCTTTGGAAACTTCAAAGAACCGAGGGCGTGGAGAGAGAGTGAAGGGCAGCGCCTATGGAGTGCTCCTCTTGTTGATGGAGAGTGCTAGAGTTGAAGGAGAAGCACTGCGGGTAGTGAAGAAGCAAGGAGGGCCTCCCTTGGTGTGAGCCGACGGCAAGTGGAGAGGAGTGGGCCCACCCTTCACCAAACCTGCGAGCGACTCTCTAAAACACTCAAAAGGGCAAAGGAGAACCCCCTAGAATGCTTAAAGTTGAGAGAGATGGAGAAACCGAGGAGTTCAACTCAAATCTCGTGGCACGTGTCGAGAAAAACCCGTCGTGAAGAAAGCCTTGCTTGATATTCTAAGGGTAGTGTGTGCAAGAGGGTGGAGAGGAGAGTAGATCGGTGGTCAGATCTGTGGGAATGGTGGAGAAATGAGAGAGAGAGTTCTTGGGGCTCTTGGTTCGGCTTGGAGAGATATGCACGAGAAGGAGAGGGAAAGGCGCCGTTTGGGAGAGAAAGGGAGAAGGAGAGGGCGTGATTTAAGGGAGGCAACGGTTGGGTGGGGAACTGGAGGCATCCATTTAAATGAAACTGGGCCCCTGCAAATAAAATTAAGTGAGCCCAAAAAGAAATGAAATTGCGGCCCATTACCTTCCACTTCGGACCGAACCATAAGTCCTTCGGACCGAATCAGCAGCCTTCTCATAGAGCCTGCCCCTTCGGATCGAACCAACAGAGCTTCGGACCGAACAGTCGGCACTTTGGACCAATGTTTTTAAATTCCTACCGGATACCGGATTTTTCCGGTAAAACCGGGTACCGGATTCAGATCCGGTAGGAAAATACACTAATACCCGTCCTACTGTGAACCGGGGAAAACCGAAAACAAACCCCATAAACCAGAATATTTGCGTGTTAAACCGGCCGGTTCAATATGCCAGTGTGGGAAATGGTGGAAATTTTTTTTGCGAGAGCTGTGAATCGAACCCCAGTGCCAACTGATGGAGGCAATTGCTCCAACCATTGGGCCAAACGGCCCTTTTTGTCAATGGATCATGTTAAATATATATAACTTATCCAACTACTACTAACCGGTATAAAACCGGTACAAACCGGTAGAACCGGTAAAACCGCATACCGCTCCCTTGGCCGGTATGATGGCCGGTAGGAATTTAAAAACATTGCTTTGGACCGAATCCGCAGCCTTCTCATAGTGCCTGCCCCCTTCGGATCGAACCAGCAGTCGATGGCTGGTGCTCCCCCAGTCAGTCCGGACCGAATCAGACCTACTTCGGACCGCACAGAGAGTCGAGTTGCCTGCTCTGCTTGCAAATTCATGCCTTAGTCCATCTCTCGTCTTCCAGGTTGGCTCAAATCTTCTTCTTGGTCATTGATGCAGTCCGTATGAGGTCGAACGGGGGTGGATTTGCCCATGGTGCTCTAGCACGGCTTGCATCTATCGTCCATGTGACCCTATCAACAAAACCAAGCCAAAAATTATTTTTATAATTATTTTGTTTTATATTTTTTTTATATATATATATATATATATATTTTTTTTTTCGAAAATCGTAACATCAAAATATTATAAAATAAGAAAGAGAAACCCTTGGGTTGCCTCCCAAGAAGCGCTTGTTTTAGGTCACTAGCTTGACCACCTTTTGTTTAGTTCGTGCTTGAATCGGGCTCGCGAAGTGGGACCGCGAGCGCTTTTCCTATCGTCTCATTGGCAATGTACCGCTTCAAGCGCTGCCGGTTGACTTTGAATGGCTCCTGGCCCTTGTCACATATATCAACGGCGCCAAAAGGATATGTCTTTACCACTCGAAATGGCCCCGACCATCTAGACTTCAACTTGCCCGGGAAGAGCTTGAGCCGCGAGTTGAATAGAAGCACCAAGTCGCCCACCTCAAATTCTCTTCTTGATATCAACCTGTCATGCACAAATTTTGTTTTCTCCTTATATAATTTGGCATTTTCATAGGAAGTTAAGCGTACCTCCTCCAATTCGTGCAAGTCAAGGATGCGCTTTTCTCCGGCCTTGAGTAAGTCCATGTTGATTGCGCGAGTCGCCCAATATGCCTTGTGCTCAATTTCGACCGGGAGATGGCACGGCTTACCATAAACAAGCTTGAAAGGGCTCATCCCAATAGGAGTCTTGAAGGCGGTGCGGTAGGCCCAAAGTGCATCGTCTAGCTTGTTGGCCCAATCCTTGCGAGTTCTAGCCACCGTCTTCTCCAAAATGCTTTTAATCTCCCTATTTGAGATCTCCACTTGCCCGCTTGTTTGAGGATGGTAAGCGGTTGCAACCTTGTGAGTCACCCCATGTTTCTTCAAGAGACCATCAAAATTCCGGTTTATAAAGTGCGTCCCCCCGTCGCTTATCACCGCTCGTGGAACACCGAACCGAGGAAAGATTATCTTAGAGAAAAGCCTAATAACCGAACTCGAATCTGCCGCTTTACATGGGATAGCCTCGACCCATTTTGACACATAATCAACAGCCACTAAGATGAATTGGTACCCATGAGAGCTAGGAAACGGGCCCATGTAATCAACACCCCAAACATCAAACAACTCAACTTCTAAAATGGGATTTTGGGGCATCTCGTTCCTCTTTGAGATGTTGCCCGTCCTTTGGCACTGATCGCATGACAACACAAACTCACGGGCATCTTTGAAAAGAGTGGGCCAAAAGAGACCAGATTGGAGTACCTTAGCTGCAGTCTTTGATGTGGACGCATGGCCTCCATAGGCAGAGGAGTGGCAACTAGCAAGAATCGACCGGATCTCCTCGAAAGGTACGCAACGCCTAAAGATGTTGTCTATCCCAATCTTAAAGAGGTAAGGATCTTCCCAGAAATAGTACTTGGCGTCCGTCTTTAGCTTCTTCTTCTCCTGCCAACTCATCTCTGGAGGTAGGGCCCCACTTGCCAGATAATTCGCCAAATCGGCATACCAAGGCGGCTGTCTGCTCAACTGCTGAGGCTCTGTCCGGTCCGAACTAGGTCCACTTCGGTCCGAATTAAGGTTCCTCCGGTCCGAATTGATGTTGCTTCGGTCCGAATCAGCTTCGACTGCAAGGAGCTGCATCGCCAGGTGTGTCCAGAGGTCCTCCAGGTCGTCAGCTCGGTCCGAACCAGGGTCTGTTCGGTCCGGACAGAGGTCGATCTTCATCAGCTTCTCATCTGGAAATGAATCATTTATTGGGATCTGGTCGCCTTCTTCCTCCCAGTGCATGCGAGATAAATGGTCAGCCACAGAATTCTCTGTTCCTTTCTTATCTTTGATCTCAAGGTCGAACTCTTGGAGGAGGAGTATCCATCTAAGAAGACGTGGCTTGGCATCCTTTTTGCTCAACAGGTATCTTATTGCCGCATGGTCGGTGTAGACGATCACCTTTGAGCCCACCAAGTAAGATCTGAATTTGTCGAGTGCAAAGACAATGGCAAGGAGCTCCTTCTCGGTGGTTGTGTAATTAGCTTGGGCGGGGTCGAGCACCTTGCTTGCATAATAAATGGCCACCGACTTCTTGTCTTTGCGCTGCCCTAGCACTGCCCCAACCGCATAGTCGCTTGCATCGCACATCAGCTCAAACGGTTGTGACCAATCCGGCGGTTGTAAGATAGGCGCGGAGATGAGAGCCTCTTTCAACCTGTCAAAGGCACGCAAACAATCATCGTCAATAATGAAATCATTATCCTTAACAAGAAGATTGCTTAAGGGTTTGGCAATTTTTGAAAAATCTTTAATAAAACGGCGGTAGAATCCGGCATGTCCTAGGAAGCTCCGCACGTCCTTGACATTTTTGGGCACCCCAAGCTTCTCAATGACTTCAACCTTGGCCTTGTCAACTTCTATTCCACGAGATGTCACCACATGGCCGAGTACCACGCCTTCTTGCACCATAAAATGGCACTTTTCCCAATTCAACACCAAGTTAACCTCCTCGCAACGCTGCAAAACTTTGGCAAGGTTAGCAAGACATGAATCAAAACAAGTACCATATACGGAAAAATCGTCCATAAATACTTCCATTTCTTTTTCAATAAAATCCGAAAAGATAGCCATCATGGCGCGTTGGAAGGTTGCGGGCGCATTACAAAGACCAAAGGGCATTCTTTTATAGGCAAAGGTACCATAAGGACAAGTGAAAGTGGTCTTATCTTGGTCATTTGGATGGATTGGTATTTGAAAGAAACCGGAATAACCATCTAAATAACAAAAATAAGTATGATTTGCAAGTCTCTCAAGCAATTGGTCAACAAAAGGGAGAGGGAAGTGATCCTTTCGAGTCACCGCATGGAGCTTGCGGTAGTCGATGCACATCCGCCACCCAGTCACCATCCTTGTTTGAATTAGCTCGTCCTTATCATTCTTGATCACCGTTGTACCGCCCTTCTTGGGGACCACATGCACCGGGCTCGCCCACTTGCTGTCGGATATCATGTAAATGATGCCCGCATCGTGGAGTTTCTGCACCTCTTTCCGCACCACTTCCTTGAGGTTCGGGTTGAGTCTCCGTTGCGTCTCTCTCGAAGGCTTGTGGTCGTCCTCCAACAAGATCCTATGTGTGCAAATGGTGGGATCGATACCCTTCAAGTCGTCAATCGAGTACCCAATTGCACCCTTGTGTGTCTTCAAGACAGTCAAAAGCCTTTCCGTTTGACCTGCATCTAGCTCCGAGTTAATAATAACAGGAAAGGTTTGATCTGGTCCGAGGAATTCATACCTGAGGTTCGCCGGAAGGGGCTTGAGTTCGATTTTTGGGGTCTCTGTCCGGTCCGAACTGGGTTGGTTCGGATCGAACAAGGGTTCCACGGCTTGCACGTCTTCGATCTCTTCAATTCGGACTCCACTTTGGATCGGATTGAATCTGCTTCGGTCCGAAGTATGGGTCGAAAGATCCTCTGCTTCGTCGATTTCTTCAATTCGGACTCTACTTCGGATCGGATTGAACCTGCTTCGGTCCGAAGTGGTGGTCGAAGGGCCCTCCTCTTCGTCTTCTTCGTCCTCTGTCACCTCTTCCAGGGTCTCCAGTACCCCAATTGACTCTTGTACATCCCATAGGAAGGATTGGTATGACTCAAGGGCATCTCGGTACTGATCTTCGAGGGAATCTTCAATCTCGGGCAAACCCTCAATCATAAAGCATGAATAGGACGAGGAGGGGCACTTCATGGCGTGGTCAATTGAGAACAGAAGTTCCTCCCCCCCCCACTCTGACCAGAATTGTCCCGTCTCAGGCATCCATCGCTATACCGACAGTTCTAAGGAAGGGGCGCCCCAAAATGATGGGCACCTCTTTGTCCTCCTCCATGTCCACAATCACAAAATCTGCTGGTACGAAAAACTTACCCACCTGAACGGGTACATTCCTGAACTCCCCCATTGGCAAGCGAACGGATGAATCCGCAAGTCTCAATGTTATACTAGTGGGGGAAAGGTCACCAAATCCAACTTTCTCAAACACCGATTTCGGCATGAGACTAACACTTGCACCCATGTCACACAGGGCTTGTTTGATTATAGCATTTCCAATTATGCAAGGAAGAACAAATCTACCCGGGTCTTCTAATTTTGGTGGCATTTTGCTCAACAAGGCCTTGCTACACTGTTGATTTAGGGCCACTGTCTTAAGCTCTTCCATGGACCTCTTGCCGGTGCACAGCTCTTTCAGAAATTTGGCATAGATCGGGACATGCACCACGGCGTCCGTGAATGGGATGGTGATCTTCAAATCCTTGAGAATTTCCCAGAAGATTCTGAATTGGGCTTCTTCCTTGGACTTGACAAGTCTCTGAGGGAAAGGTACAGGGGGTCGATAGGTCTGGTCCTGAGTCGATTCCTTCCCTTTTTCCTTGACATTTCCCTTCACTGGTGCATGGCTCGCCTTCTGTCCGGACCGAACCAGTGGTGATTCGGACCGAACTGTGTGTGGTGGTGTTGCCTCACTGACTTTCTGTGCCTCCAATGGCGTTCCTGATGCACTGGTGGGCTTCTGGAGTGGAGGGTATGGAATTAACTGCTCCAAGACAGGCTCATCCTCAAAGTTGGCCCCTGGTTCGGACCGAACTGGAACTGATTCGGACTGGACAGGTGCGGCTTCGGCCTCTGGTTGCTCTACTTCGGACCGAACTGGAACTGCTTCGGACCGGACAGAGAGTGGTGCATCCTCGCTTGTAGGCATGGGCGGGTCTTCATACTCCCGGCCACTCCTCAGTACGTGCAGGGCTTTGCACTCTGCGTTGGGGTTCACTTCTGGTTGTCCGGGCAGCTTCCCTTGTTGCCTTGAGAAATGCACTTCCATCATGCGCTCCAACCTCTCCAAAGTACCTGCATTAGCCTTGAGTTTATCCAAACTCTCGGCCATATCTTGATTAAACTTCCCTTGCTCGTGCATAAAATTCTGGACAACAATTGGAATACCCTCCCTATTATAAATAGATTTTTTGGGCTGTTCACGATTATTGTCATTGAATTGGGCATTTTTAAACATGTTGGGCTGGTTGTTGTTTTTGTACTGGTACTTCGGGGCAAAGGGCCTATTAAAGGAAGCATTTTGAATATTGTCTTTAAACTCGGGATTATTCATGAGTTCCCAATCCTTTTGCTCCCCCTCTTGTAGCGAATAGCTACGGGTGAAGTGGTTTCTTGGAAAATAAGAGGGCCCATTGTTGATGGAGTGGACATGTGCCCCGGAGTCGTTTTGAGCAAGAGGGCAGTCAGGAGATTTATGCCCTTCTTCACCACAAGCTCCGCATAGGGTCGAGTGTAGATGAGATCCTTGAGAGGATTGAAAGGCGGCCAATTCTGCTTCGAGTTGAGCTATCCTTGCATCTCGTGTGGAGATCTCTTGCACTTGTTGTTTGTGCCCCGAGCGACGAGTGTTCACAACAGGGTACCAAGTGTACTGCCTTGCACAATTGTCGACCACATCCCTTGCTTGTGCGGCGCTCAACCTTTGGAAACTCCCACCTGAAAGAGAATCGAGATTAATCTTGACATTATCATAAAGGCCATTGTAAAAAGACTTGAGAACCAACCACTCTTGAATCCCATGGTGTGGACAAGAGTTTTCTAAATCTCGAAACCTCTCCCAAGCGTCTCTCATGCACTCGTCATCTTTTTGTTGGAAATTATGGATCTCTCTCCTAATTGTGTCGGCCCTATCACTAGAAAAGTACCTATCCAAAAAGGTTTGTGCCATAACATCCCAACTCCTTATAGACCCCTTTTTCAAAGTTTTATACCATTTGTAGGCCCGGTCTTTAAGGGTAAACCTAAACAACAAAAGCCTAACTGCCTGTTGAGGAACTCCATTAATCTTAATTAATCTAGTGCAATCAGTAAAAGCTTGAAGATGAGAATGGGGATCCTCGTGCTCGTTTCCGTAAAACGGGCTTTGTTGTACTAGGGCGACGTGAGCGGGCGCGATTTGCATGTTGTTGGCGTCGATCCCTGGAACGACAACCGGCCCTGCCACGTCCTTGGTTTTAGGGGCCCCGAACTCCATGAGAGACTTGTCCGGGTTGTTATCCTCTTCCCCTTCTGAGTTGTTGCCGATGCTTTCATCTTCGGCGGTCCATTTGCGCTTCTCGTCCTCAAAGTCTTGCTTTTCTCGCTCAACGCGCACCCTTTCTTGCTCAATCCTGGCCTGCTGTTGGTCGAGTTGGAGTCTGAGCTGCTCCAATCGGCGAGTTTCAGCTTCGAGGTCGATGTTAGCGGCCATCACTGTCCCTGTTCCTTCCTGTTCGAGGCTCTGTTCGGGTCGAACTAGACCTGTTCGGACCGAAGTATGGGTCGAACTGCAGGCTGGTGGTTGCTCTGGGTCGCTGTCCAATCCCCGGAGGAAGTACTTTCTCACTGGAGGTTGGGGGTTGGATCGTTTGCCTTGTCTCTTACCTGCCAGTCCTGCAAATCAACGAGGAACAAGGGTGAGTCAAAAATAAAATAAAAAGGTCTAGTCTCTTGATACTAGAATAAGGATCCAATATCAACACCGTCCCCAGCAGCGGCGCCAATTTGATGAAGGAATTAAACCCTAGGTCAAATAAATTTATACCTAAGACTCAACCTCACTAGTCGTTATGGGGTAAAGTTTTAGGGTCGAACCCAAAGGACGGATTATGAGTACCGGACTTACCTTTTCTCAAAATCTAGACAATTAAATCCAGGTGAATCAGGTAACCAAACTCTAAACAAAACTAAATGCAAGAAAGTAGATGTTTTTGGGTATTTTCGATGAATTACTCAACTAAAATAATTAAATAAACTTAAGGAATGATTTTAGGTTTTCTAACAAGATAAAAGACGTCTCAGGATTCAGGTTTCACCTTGGTTTGGAATCTAAAAACCCAGACAGAACACTTTCGTGCACTAACCCAAGTTTCCAAAACAATTGCTTCTCTGTCCGGTCCGAACTGGACCTGCTTCGGTCCGAACTGTGTCCAGTTCGGTCCGAAGTAGCCTTGATTCGATCCGAACAGTAAGCAATAGTGCGTGAATAAGGTTGAATATACTATCTATACTTTATGCTAGGGTTTGCTGGCTTAGACCTAAGAGACAGGACTTCAGCTTTCGCTTATTGGTCGAGACCTTGGTTAAATCACAGCCTAACCTAATATAGAAAAACTAGACTTTAACTTTTGGTTAAGGATCTAACCTATCTACTACCGTTGTTATGTTTCTTAGGGATATTTAGATGTCTTTTGAACTTATCTAAAAGTTACACTTTTGATGTCAACTAACCTACTCTCTCGAGTTTACGGTTTATCCCAAGTACTTAACTTTCTCTTTAATTGTTTATCCTACTTTAGACTTAACTAGATGCGGCCGTACAACTAGAAGTTAATAGGAATAAAACAAACAGATCAAATCAAGCAATAACAATAAATCTCAACAACAAGTCATAAAATATAACATAGCATATCAAGTCAAATCACAACATCCAAACCTAAGTTACTACCTTGCTCCTAAGACAACATAAATTTAGCCTAACATAACAGTAGAACAAACAACAAGTATCATGACAATAAAATAAAGATACAAGCCCATGAGAAAAGATAAAAACATAAGGAGAATAAACCGAATACTCCTTTTGTACTTTGTCTTCGAACTCTAAGGTAGTGGGGTGTTGCAAAACGTGGTGATAACCTTCTCCTTGCTGCCGTCGCTTCAAGAGTTAGGTTAAGGATGACTAGGCGTGAGAGAGAATGGTAGGAAAGGTGTATGGAGGCTAGGGTTCCAAGAGAGCCTTTCCTGTGGCAGAGAGGGGCTATATATAGCGTAGAAAGATGCTTGCAGTGGAGGTTTGGGCGCCAGGGCAAGAAATCCACCAAATCTACAAGTTTCCATGTGTGAAAACCTTCCAAAATGGCTGAGTCGGCGCCCAGTTCGGTCCGAAGCAGAGAGGGTTCGGTCCGAACTAGAGAGATGGTCGAGGCTGGTCACTGTGGTGACGCTTCGGTCCGAAGTGGATGGTATTCGGTCCGAACTGTGGGCAGATGGCTCCGAATTGAGATCCGAAAGGAGCCTCCAATGCTAGGAATGAGTCATCTAGCCAGTTTGGTCCGAAGTGGGATCCGAAGTAAGCCTCCAATGCTAGGAATGAGTCGTCTAGCGTGCTGCAAGTGCCGAAAATCCATCTATTAGCCCAGATATCGCCAAAAGTCATCAAAACCTGTAAAGAAGAGAGAAGAAACGACGGCATAGCCGAATCCTGGAAAAACAAGGCAAAATGTCAAGCAATTCAAGGTTTTGAGTATGATTTGAGTGCCAATTACGGTCCAAATACCAACAAATAATGATGACATCACCATTCCATCCCCAGAATAATGTCGTAATGTCCAGCACTTCCGACTACCGGAGCTACTCGCAGTCTATGCCCTTTGATCATGACTTCCAACCCGCGGCATAACCTTTCGGGTTCTTCATATGAGCCTCCTGTAGTGTGAATCATAACAGTAGCACCAGTTTCGTCTATGTTTAACTTGCATTTTTTTTTTCTGACTCTAAAGATAGAACATAATGTGTGCAACCAGTGTCTATTAAAGCTAGTGCGTTATGTCCCGAGAGATTAAAGATGCCAATTAACATATTGGCTGGTTTTGGACCATTCAAAGAGTCGACCACCCAAGCATTCACTTCTTTTTCTCTAGTTTCCTCTTCTTGAGACTCTTGTTCTGGCAGATTTTCAACTTCGGTGGTCGATCACACATTTTGTTTAAAAGTAAGTTTCTGTTGAATTCGTCCTCCTTGTTGAGGTCTTGGTTGATTGTCATTGGCCACCTGCGGACAATCTTTGATGAAATGCTCGCTACCTCCACATCTGAAGCATCTCTTATTGATACGTCGGCAATCTTGACTAGCGTGAGGTTTACTTAGAAGACTCTCAAATTGTTTACTGTACTCGTGTACAGTTGTCCCACCTTGTTTTAATGCGAAGAACTTCTGGCGTAGATTTTTCTTGTGTCACTTCATTCATATACTGTGCATTAAATTCAGCCTCAAACCAGTTCCAAGGTATTTTAGGTTCACCACCATCATACCTCCTTCTTGTATCTTGCCACCAGAACCTAGTAGCTCCATCAAGAAATTGTGTAGCTAGTTCCACTTTGTCTTGTTCTGGTGCCCGACAAAGATTGAATTTGTCCTTCATATCTGCTAGCCAATTTTCAGCAACCAGCAGCTCACCAGTTCCGTCGAAACGATGAGGTTGCAGTCCAACATAGCTTGGTATAGTTCTGGAAGTAGGTCAAGGTTGTTACGTGCTCTGTGCCTATCTTGGATGAGTTGAGCGAGTCCTTGGAGGATAGCGAGGGGATCCACGTGCTGACCGCGGTTGTCTTGATAGCCAATGTTCTCATCATTCCCATTCATATCATTAACATTACGTTCCATTTCATCCATCTCGAAATATTACAATTTATTTATATATATAATTTTATTAGTTACTAAAAAGGACTTGTCTGCAATATGGCGCATAGAGTTATTTGATATTGTACAACCTCTCTCTGATACCAACTTTAGTTGTCACACCCCGGACAACCCCGCCGTACACGTCAGAGTGGTCAACGCATACAAGGCGGTCAAAGTATGTACAATATAAAATAATTCATATAAAACTGCCATGTCAATTAATTCTGAGCATAAATGTTCATACAAGTTCATTGGAATAATCATAAATAGCATTCTAGAGTTCATAATATCTAAGTAACAAAAGGTAAATAAATTCTTGACTTTATGGCAGCACCACATCCCAGACAAAGTCCGTGCCTTAGCTTTTAGTTCCAGATTGCCTCACCTAAAAAAAATTACCAAAAACGGGTGAGAAACCTATTGTCTCTCAGTACGGTTTTAAAGAAAACAAGTCAATACGCTTATAAAACAATTTAGTAGAAAACATAATAACGTGTCAAATAGTAAATATAAACTTAGTGCAGCGGAATTTCAGATCTTAAGTCTTGCATTAAATCATATCCTTTTCTTTTACAAAACAATATTTCAGACGGGAGGCCCGGCCGAGCCGCCCTCAAGATTTTGGCTCGAGTGTGCACACTATCAGACGCCCAGGGAGCGACCCTGAACTCCACTTTTATCCCGAAGGATCTCACTTATTTGCTCCGAAGAGCCATTTAAATGTCCCGAAGGACCACACTTATTTGCTTCGAAGAGCCACTTAATTGTCCCGAAGGACCACATGGTTGCTCCGAAGAGCCATTTAAATGTCCCGAAGGACCACATGGTTGAGCCAAAACCCCCAGAGGTGAATTAACTTAATCACATTTCATTCTTATCATTTCACATCAAATCAATTATTGCATATATATCAAAAGAGTACAATTCATTAAACAGATTCTCAGTGTCACTAAATCATATGCTATTCATAAACTTATACCGAAATCGTCTTATTCAATAAAGCAAAGTGTTTCAAACCTTTAATAACTATCATGCGTAAATGATTCATGTAAAGTTAATTTAACTATTGCATTTAATAACAAGATTCAGTCTAAGTCATGTATAGTTCATTTGAAAATGCTTTATATCTAAAATCGAAATTTAGAAGTTAATGAGTGAAATAATTTTACCAATAAGGTCATTTATAGTTAAACCATGCATTCTTATCATATATGCAAAATAAAGTATAAGTGATCAAGTTTTAAAGACAAAATATAGTTAAAAGAAAATACGATTATGAATTTTATAGATTCTTATCATCTTATTTTATTTAAAGCTATAACAAAAATGATAAAGAAGTTAATTATGCCTACACATGCATGCTCATTTATGAATATCTTAGTAACTTAAGCAATATAATAATATTTTAAATAACAAGTTGCAAGTCATAAATACAATTCCATTTACGTGGTATTTAGAAACTTTGATTCTTTAAATCTAATGTCTCAAAACACATTCAGAAGTAAATTGAATCTCTAAAGAAAATTTACTAGTAAGGGTATCAATTTCTAACAAATATCCCAAGCATCTGATAAAACTTTCGTTATTTACCGTATGCAAATAATTCATGAAATCATGTAGAGATAATATGCCAAATTCCATTAAAAAGGGTTTCATATAAACTAAACTTGGAAATCTTTAATACAAGCTATAAGTTCATGTGCGTAGGATTTCAAAAAGAACTTTATCTCTTGTAAATCTTTCTAGCTCAAATAACAAATAAGTTGCAATACAATTCCTTGTACATGGTATTTACAAACTTTATTTCTTTGATCAAAAGTCACGAAACTAAATCAAAAGCAATTTGAGTAGCTAAGGTTTAAGATAAGATGATTTCTTTAACAGGGTACCATTACTAACGATTTATCGGTAATTTATTCTACGTTTTGTAAGTTCATATTTAAACAATAACGTTCCGAGACAAAACATAAATTAGAAAGTTGGGTCATATAGATTTAGTAAGCTTTTAATTAAATAGATTTTCACATATGATAACTCATATAAAAATTTTGGTATAAGTCCACGTACCTTGTATTTTGCAAATCTTGATATCTTATAAAAATAGATTAATAACATTAATAACGAAACTAGTTTCGAGCCACTGTATAAATACATATATATATATATATATTGCAATTTAATATGACTTATGACTATCTTTTCAAATCAAAGAAAATTTGAGAAATAAAAATCCCGTACCGAAATGTGACAAGTTGCAAACCTTATATAATCGAAAACATATTGCAAATTACTATGATTTAAATTTCCAGGAATATCAAAGAAAGTTTTGAAAATGAAATCCCGTACCGAAATGTGCTGAACCGGCACCACCGCTTCGTCGCCCCGCGTTCTCACTTCACAATTCCTTCAGCTAACTCTTCACCTCTCTTCTTTTCTCTTAGCCCGTGCTCTCTTTTGCACTAAAATGCTTGGAGAAGGGCCCTTTATATAGGCGGGATTGCCTTGGTCACCAAGAAGTACCATTAATGACATTCATTAATGGGAGAGGTGAAGGGTCATAAGAACGCTGTCCAAGGTTGCTAGGGGCGACGAATCTGTATGGTAAGGTAAAGGGATGCAATAAAGAGGTGTTTATGGCATCTCTTCGTGAGGAGCGTTAATTAAAGAGGTGTTATGGCATAGTTTTGAAATTTTAAGAGTATTTAATTTATTATTATTTTTTTTTATTCAGAAATTTCATAACGTCACAAGTAGAATCTAGGAAGTTCGAATCAATTACTTTAATGATAGTAGCTCTGACGCCTTGACATATATTCAAAACATAATACTAAATTTTTCATTTAGGATCCCAGACTAATGAGCAGCTTTCCTCGTAATATACTTAAAGAAATAAATTAGTTGACATAATAGTCCAATTATAATATTGATCTTAGATTATATGATTTAATATATTAATCTTATTCAATGAAATTTAAACAATACTTACGACCCAGACCAAAGAGTACAACAAAAAAAATAATTTAATCAATTATTTTAATGATAGAAGTTTTGATACCTTAACGTATATTCATAACATAATACTTAGTACTAATTTAATTTTAGGATCCAAGACAAATGCACAAGTTTCATCAAAATATATGTAGAAAATAATATAGTTAACCAAATATTCCACATTATAAATATTGAATATAAGGCAACCGTTTTTTTAAACTAGTTTTGTTGCTTGAAAGCCTTCCTAAGAGAGGAGTGCATCTTCTACTCAAAAAAAAAAAAGGAGTGCATCTTGCTGAAACATTTTAAAAGATACAAGAATCAAGCCGACAAGCCATGCATGCATCGTGATTATAAAATAAAAATGCTAATTCAACATCAATAAGGTCAACATAGGATCGTATATTTTAGGAATTTATAATTTCAACGAAATAAAATATAGAGTAATTACTAAAAATACATTTTTTTTTTATCTCTAGAACTTAACAGAGCTTAGAGTAGTAATAAATCCTAAGTAAATTAAGAAATATGCATCCATGGATATAGAAAAAGGTTTGATTTTTAATTGATTATTGAAATATCCAATTCAGGTTCATAATTGAACAGTAAGATTAGTTGAAAAACTAACTTGGAACAATCAGTTATCTCTTTATTTAAGTAAGATAATATTCAGCCAATATAGAACTTTCTTTCGTATATTGTTTTATTAATTGTGAACTTGTAATTTTCATTTCAGTATAAATAGATTCAAGCATAAAACTAAGAAACTTTCAAAAAGAAAATCTTATGAGAAGAAAGAATCTCTATTTTTAAACCAAAAAGAGTGCTTATCTTAAATATATATTCAAATATTTTTTCTATTTATTATATATGTATAGCTTATGAGTATTTTTTTTATTCAAAATGTAAGTATGTTCTAACGAAAGTCCATATGGCCAAATACTCACTATAAAATACAATGATCGCCGTTCATACTTTTTCATAGCTAAACACATATTTTCCTACAACTGAAAAAGTTTTGAAGGGATGGCCTCTCTTTCGTTCTTCCAAAGCACAACTCTCTTAGTGCTCACCATTCTCGTAAGTTACGGTGCTTTTGTTCCTAAAGTATTCGCCAATGATCCATTGATGTCGGCCTTTGAGAAATGGGCTGGCGATTTTGGAAAAAATTATAAAAGTGATACAGAAAAGCTAGATCGTTTTGAGGTGTTCAAGGCCAACTTACAATTCATAGAATCTATGAAAAAACCAACCCGGACTTACTTACACAGTTGGTCTCAATCAGTTTGCTGACCTTACCAACTCAGAGTTCGTAGCAAAATATGCTACCCTTACTCTCCCCAAAAAACAGAAGAGATCAACCTCACATGCACATGCAAATTTAACTTCCGCACCGTCATCCATTGATTGGCGTTCTCTTGGTGCTGTCACACCTATTAAGGATCAGGGACAGTGTGGTAAGTATTACTTCAAGTCCAAACGAGAACAATATTATTGTGTTGTTCTATAATAAGGAAATAAAATGACACAATGAATTGCCAAGTGCATGATTTTTTTTATAGTTTTTTAGTAAGACTTAGCAACAATGAAATTTGCCATTTACTTGCCGACCATTTGAGTTTTACCATACTTTCTCTGCTATATTTTCATCATAACAAGGATCTCTACACAATCATCTACATCATGTATTAATTTTTTTGAATGTCTTGAAAATTTATGAATATGTGGCTAATTCATAACTATGATGGCAGGAAGCTGTTGGGCATTCTCGGCCGTTGCTGCGATTGAAGGAATAAACCAAATCAAAACAGGGACGTTGATTAGCCTTTCAGAGCAAGAATTAGTGGATTGTGATACCACATGCTCCGCTTGCAATGGAGGATATATGGATTATGCTTTTCAATGGGTGATTCAGAATGGCGGAATCACAACTGAGGCAGACTATGGTTACACTAGTGGTACAACAGGTACAGGTGGCACTTGTAATACTGCCAAGACCGGTAATCATGCCGTCACCATCGCAGGTTATACAGATGTCACAACTTATAGTGAAACATCTCTGATGAATGCGGCCGCCGTCCAACCAATCTCCGTAGCCATCGCCGCAAGCGGTTCTGCTTTTCAGTTCTACTCAGGCGGGATCTTTACAGGTCCATGCACTACAAAGCTGGACCACGGTGTGACTGTTGTTGGTTACAACAACACGGGTAGCACCCACTATTGGATAGTAAAGAACTCATGGGGTACTTCGTGGGGCGAGTCTGGTTACATAAGAATGTTAAAGGATTATTCAAAAACTTCAGGGTTATGTGGTATTGCGATCGAGCCGTCTTATCCCACAAAATAATTTCCATGAAAATTCTAAATATGATGTGTCGTGAAAGTATAATTAAACGAGTGTGGATGCACATGGTTTTGGGTGTTGATCAATATTATGTGAAACTTGGATTCGGTATTTCCCTCATAAGATGTTTATGGATGCTTTAAAAATATATTGTCGACTTTTAAAGATGGTAATAATTAAGATTTGGATGTTTTTAATTCTATTACTATTGGAAACTATTATTTTTTAATTGAACTAGTGGGACTTATCGAGTTTCGCTCAATATATAATTTTTTATTGTATTAAATTTTATTTTGTTCTTGTAATTAAGTTATATATAAAATGAAGAAAGTTTAATTTAGTATGGTGGGCTAGATTGACGAAAAAAGAAACAGGATGAGGTAATGCTACCGGAGGAGGAGGAGGAGAAAAGAAAGGTTGAGAGGGACTCCAAGTAATACAAAAGAGAGATGGGGATTATTCAAAGACTTCAGGGTTGTGTGGTATTGCGATTGAGCCGTCATATCCCACAAAATAATTTTCATGAAAGTCCTAAATATGATGCGCCATGATTGTATAATTAATCGAGTGTGGATGCACATGATTTCTGGTTCTGATCAGTATTATGTGGGGATTTGCATTTGGTATTTCTCTAATAAGATGATTATGGACACATTAAAAATATACTTTTAATTTTCAAACATGTTAATAATTAAGATTCCGATGTTTCTTATTCTATTACTCTTGGACTCTATTGATATTTTTCTATTGAATGTCGGAAATGAATAATTTGATAGTGTTTGACCCTATTTTATGGTGCCAAAATCATGGAAATAATTGAATAAATTCATGAAGCAATAAATACAAGGGATTTAGAAATTTCATGAAAAATACCAAACGGACTCCAAAAATCATGAAAAATTACCCAAAAATCCAGGAGATCATGAAGAAAATTATCATGTTGAGAAAATACACAGAGAACATACAGAGGTCCCATTTTATGCAAATAAGTCCATAAATTTGGATAAAATAAATAAAAGAGAAAGAGGGGTCATTTGAGAAAATTCTTGATGCTATCATGTTCTGCATATTTTTATGGAGTTGGAGATAAAAGATCATGGAAAAATTCCAAAGGAAAGGGGTTCAAACAATTTATTTTGTTTCAGCCGAATTTTGGAAATAAATTGAATATGGAAATGGAGAAATCCAGTAGATAAAAAATGGAGAGAAGGGCTTCAGCGTTTAAACCTTTCCCTCCGCACAGGGAATGGATATGGATGCGCTCGGTTCTTTATACACCAAACACAAAAGGCTGCTCCGATGTTTGGCGGTGTATGAAGACCCGACATATGCAAAAATAACAGAAGGAAAGAGCGCCTCTGTCTCGTTGAATTTGAGCTGGTCGCGAACAAAAAAGTGGATGCACCCGGGGCAGATGAACCGAGAGAAGCATCAACAGCTGGACCCACGAGAGGAAAAGCATGGTTCACGGTGCACCATCTTTATCCAAAATCGAGACATAACAAATGGGTGTAGCCTCCAACCGAAATCTGTTGAAGCGAAAACCGCCGGGCTCCAGGGAGGATTCATCGCACTTGGACGGAAACGAGGATGGAAACTTCATCTATAAATAGAGCAGCTGAGGAGAGAGAAGCGGCCTTCTTCCTCCAGAGAAAATCATAACAGAAATTAGGCTAGAAAAAAGAGAGAGAGGAGAGAAGCATTTCAACAAACAGTTGAAAGGCGTGGAGAGAAGTGAGAAATTAATCGAATTCGAGGTCAATTGAGTGATTGTAATTGAAGAGAAAGGTAAGAAACAAGGTAAGAGTCGGAGTTGTGTGATCAATTTGAAGTTTAATGAAGAAATTTGAGATCTTTGAGTGTTGAATTGAGCTTTTGTCATGTGTATGTCGATCTGATAGTTTCAATGTTCAAATCCGATTTGTATTGTTCAAATTAGTCTTAATTCCTTCTTAATCGAGTTTCTTGGATCGAATTACATCTCCTTTTCCCCTTTTCTTTTCAATTATTGTTCGTTTTGAGCTCCGATCGAACAATCCGTGGTTCTCTACTTGATCTCGACTGGAGTCTCTCCAGGTCCTGATCTTTAACTTCGCTTCGACTGGGTTTTACTCAGATCCTAGCTTCTTCACCTCGGCTGGAGTCTCTCCAGTTCTCGGTGGCTTGTCTCTAGCTGGCCTTGGCCATGGTTAGAGATGAAATATAGATCGATAGAAAGAGGGGATATGCTGCCAAATTTCTGGCAGAATTAATGCCTTTCTTAATTACACCAAATTCTGGGCTGAAATGCATAATTGCGGCCTTTACAAGGACTTTTGCATGAAGTTTCTATAGTTGAACTGTTCTTGAATCATAAAGTAGTAGGATAGTTGGATCAGAGTTTTAAATATTGAATAATAATAGTGAAGTGTGATATTGAAAACCTCCTGGACTTCAATGAAAAGTGCTTTGTGAGTTTGAGTTTCACTGTATTCTTAGATCGTAAGTTCTATAGAGTTGTAGTTAGGCGAGAAATGTAGTAGTTATGTGCATACCATGATCCTTTGCAAGTAACAGGTAGTTTAGGATTTAGTTCAGGCATGAAATCAACAAGCATTGCATTTTCTGTAAGTCATCTCAGTAAATCCTTTTTTTTTCTTGACCAGCAGTAAAATAGAGTTGAATCTGTTTTGTACATAGAATAGCTAATTCAATCCAGACCTGAACAAAAAAAACAAAAAAAAAAAAAAAAAAAAAAAAAAAAAAAAAAAAAAAAAACTCTCCTTGTGCATGTAGGACTAGGCTTGAAGTTAGTGATACTAATATGGTTTAATCACTTTTGTTCAATTTCTAAAGTACAGTGACTGCCCTTAGTTGTGTGCATAGGTATAATCCTTATTACGACCTACAGTTAAGTAGCGTAAAACAAAATTGTGGGCTATAGTGCATATGCCTTTTAGATTTGAATATTCATCTGAAACTGCAGTTAATTGTGGTTTCGCTTTTTTTTTAGGTTCAGTATAACATGCAATTGTTCTATAGTTTTATTCAAGTTATAATCTTTTGAAAAGAATGAGACTACGAGGTTTGATCCGCAAAAGCTCATTAGATACTGTATCTTCATTCTGATTAATCTTAGCAATTTTATTCCTCCAATTTTAAGTTGCATTTTTTTTTCTTCAGATGTTTAGTATTAACTGAAAGCAAGGAACTGTTCTAATAAATTTGCAAGAATCGTTGTCAGAGGTTATGAAAGTGCCTTATTGAATCTCCTTTGGGTGTTAAAGTACTCTCTAAAATGCACATATGCGATGTATCCTGATGGTTTAATTTTCTTTTTATTTTTGATTCATGTTTTGTTGTTCTCAGTGTGAGATTACAGATCTTTATGAGAGAAAGAGTAGAACTTGCCCTCTTAGCGATGGGCACAACAAAGATGCTTTTAATTATATAAGCATATCATTAAGGATCACTTGTTTGTGTGTATAGCAATAGATGGTGTAGGTTGACTCAGGTGGTAATACATAATCATACCTGTACCACGCATAAGCTTTGTCCATGTAAATTACACGGATTTCATTATACATGTCTCTGAACATAAACCAAAATAAGCATGAATATTATACACGTATAGTGGCAAGCCTTGTTAATTTGTGGTACCAATAAACTTTTTAACGTCACCAGTCCATGAAATACCACTTAGCTTAGATTGAGTTGCCAAGTTAAGTATGGGAGTAACATTAATTAAGCACTGTAATATATAGGCTAAATCAAGTTTCTTTTAACTAGCCGTTTCCCCAAATAAAAGAAAAATCAAATTAATTAAACGAGCTCTCTACTGTATCCATCTTGTACCAGTTCACGGTAACCATATCCAATATCCATTCCTCCAAATTAAACAAACGCAAGGTATATTGAAATAGTAACACTCTCTCTTCACTTCCCTGATGCCGCATACCACGTTTCTGGTACAATCCGATTTCTCCTAAGCCTCATGATGCCAACCCCTATACTGTTACACATGTTCTCGGCTCCCCCGCCATTAAGGGCCTACGCAACGAAAATTAACCCCACCAATGACATCCTCTCTTCCTCACGATGCCGTAGGAACCTCTCCGGTGAGTTGCGGCGGTCGGAATCGTTAGCGGGCTCAAATCCGAAATTATGCGAGCCCGTTAAGAGGAGAAATAGAATCGTCTCCCTCGATTGAATTTCAGCGCGATGAGACCTTGGATTTTCTGTGGCCGTAAATGAGATCATCTTGTCATATGCTCGCTACAAGGAATGAGCTTTAGATTAAATACACAAAAAAAAAAGGAATGTAAAGGTGTAATTAATATAAAGCCCAAACAAGAGAAGGCTCAGCACCTAAAACCATTCAAATGCCATTTCACCTGATCCAACTCAGCTGCCACCTCAACCCTTTTGCCACACGGCCCAATCAGATTATTCCATGTCATCAGAAACTTTGAAATTCATAAAAAAAAGTAGGAACCTCAGAAAAATTCAAATAAAATATCCATAAAATCCTAAAAATCTGTAGAATCTAGATTCACTGATACTTTGATATTAAAATCTTTCAAAATATTAGCCTTTTGTATTTTTGAAGTATTTTCGCTATAAAATTGAATTTTATAAATAATAAACACAATGAAACTTAGATAAATTTCTATAAAATTTTTAAACTAAAACCTAAGTAATTTCAACACTAAAACAACATTCAAGTGACTATTTTCAACTAGGTACTTTTCAAATAAGTATTTTCAAAAAGTGTAAAAATGTATTTTAAACCTTTAGATTTCTAAAACCAAAATAAAGGAGAAATAATAAAAATCACCAAAGCCCCAAAGTCAAAGCCAAGACCTCTTCAATCGAAGAAAAATCAAACCGTCAAAACCAAGCTACTATCCAAAACGTACCTGATAAACAAATGATTAGACATCCTCAATTGTGCCCCGTCAATAAAGTCTGGTATCATCAATTGAGTTTAGCTTAAGCCAAAATATAAATAAATTGAGATAACAACTTTTCTAGCCGACGACATATAATTTCTCGAATCCCTTAATCAGAGGTTCTCGTGATTCGTCACGGGATAATTAACAATAGGGGCTTGCGCCTATTGGAAGGAAATGATCCACAAAATTAATAAACCTTCATGAGAGTGAATTCTCGTTAATGTTTTCTTGTTGTCAAGATACATTTACACTTAAATTTAAACTCGTGAGGGGTGAATCTAAGACTTATTCCCGTTCTTGAGGAAACCCAATTATTCTTCGAGAAATGACGAAAAAGTCCACACAGATAGTGATTAGAATAAGTATGCTCGTTGCTAGATTCTAGTCATAACTTGAGACGCACAATTGTATTTATGTACTACGAATGACGATTTAATTAAAAAAATGTTTAATTTAAACATTCACATCTACTGTTGTTATCAATAAAATCCTTTTCAACAAACTCGATCCAAGAAGTACATTTTTGGAGATAAGATTACGATATGAACAAGATTTATGTAGCATTCTAACTTCAAAAATTAATCAAGCACAAATTATGTTCCGACAATCACTAAATATAATTTGGGCCTTTCTTGGATATTTATAATTAGGAGTTGGTGTTTTTCTTTAGATAAATGCAACTTATCATTGCGAATTTTTTATGAGAGACTTAGCAATTCTTTATATATTTCTATATATAAACATTCTGGATATTTATGTTAATTTAGCAGCATTTGGTAAATGCAATGTAATATACTATTCACTCAATGGACCGTAATCGAAGGCTAATTTTATTTTCTTCTAGCTCCATTTAGGTTGTAATCAAGAGCCGTCCCTCGGACAACGGAAGAAGTTGTTTTGTGTTTCATCTCAATTGGACAAGACATAAACAAATGAAATTTCTTTGTATGTAGAAAATTATTTATTCATATTATATAAATGTAATTAATCATGTTTAAAAGAAATTCAAACTATATATGTAGGTACCCTTGTAAAAGTAGAATCTAAGAAGTTCCAATCCATTATTTTAATGATAGTAATTCTGATGCCTTAACGTATATCTAAAGCATAGAACTAAATTTTATATTAAGGATTCAGGACTATTGAATAGCTATCCTCAATATACTTGAAGAAAAAAAATTTAGATGACCAAATTGTCCATTTATAACATCAAACGAGATATTTTGTGATTATATGATTTAATATTTTATTCTTAATAAATGAAATTCAAATAATATTTAATATTTTATTCTTAATAAATGAAATTCAAATAATATTTAATATTTTATTCTTAATAAATGAAATTCAAATAATATTTAAGATTCTCATACAAAAGAGTAGATCCGGAAAAATTTTAATCAACTATTTCAATGATAGTAGCTCTGATGACTTCACGTATATTCGAAACATAATACTTAGTACTAATTTAATTTTAGGATCCGAGACGAGTGCACAACTTTCATGAAAAAAGCTGTGGAAAAATTATAGTCGACCTAATAGCCCGTTTTTTAATATTGAAAATAAAGCAACTTTTTTTTTTAACTAGTTTTGTAGCTTTAAATCATTCCTATGAAAGGAGTATATCTTGCTGAAAAATTTCGTAAGATACTCGTATCAAGCCGACAAGCCATGCGACCTGACTATAAAATAAAAATGCTAACGCAACGTCAAGTTGACGAGCATAGGACCCTATACTTTAGAGATTAATAATTTTAACAAAATAAAATATAGACAAATTACCAAAGATATTTTTTACCTATTGAACTTAAAAGAGCTTGGAATTGTTATAAATCCTAAGTTAATTAAGCAAGATGAACCCATAAATATTTAAAAAAAAAGTTTGATTTTTATTTGATGTGACACTATGAATTTTCATTAACAGATTAAATAAGTAATTAGAATTTTGATAATAAGTTTAGGAAAAATTTGTCATTTCAATTTTTTTTTATTAAATTATGAATATTTCCAAATATCGATAAATAATAAAACAATCAAAGTTGCAAATTATAAAAATCAGAATCTTAAAAAAAATAATAATCAATTCCATAAAATAAGAAAGTTTGTCATGACATGACGAGAGATAAATTTCATGAAAGTGATATGATTAAGAAATTTAAATGAATACAATTATAAACAATATTAAATTTAACATATAGTAAAAGCTGACTGAAATTATGTTAATTAACCTACAAAAAAAATATCAAATAATGGATACCCAATTTTTGGAGCAGAATCGAATTAAATTCTAAAATTTACAACCTCAAGATCAATTGAATTTAAGTTCCTGATAAAATTGGATCGTTGGATGGAGAGGATTAATTCAGAATTAAGCTGAGCCATCCGATCTCTTTGGTCTAATCCATTGGTACCCAAACTTTTTCCTATCTCTGGCTCTATGCCCTACTCCTCTCCCTCAATTCACGACCGATGTTTATCCCCATCGTTCCCTTCTTATTTGCTGGCCCAATCGTCTCTCTTCTAATCCGACTGGTGGGACCCACTAAAGTTTGTTCCTATCCAAATAGGTGACGTGGGTTGTTTCAATTGGCTACTCAACCTATAAATAGTACCTCTCTACTCCTCTTTCTTTTTGGTATGCTCCACCGAACTCTTCTTTTCTTTCTTGAAAATCTGATGATGTTATGACGGGTTCTTGAAGGAGGATGGATGGACGAAGCTTGGCAGTAGCATGGTAAAGCTTTGTTCCTTCATTCCTTGAAGCCCTGTTTGAACTTGAGATCGGTATGATGGTTTAGAGGTTCTTGTGCTTGGTTGCTACCAAGATTGCCATGGTTCCGATCTATACCTTTTGAAACACTTAAACCCCTTTCCGGTACAGTCCCTGTACCAGTCCGGTGTCCTCTCTAAGGCAAGCTGGTACGAAACCCTTAATTTCAGGGATTGAATTATAAAGTTTCAGGGACGATTTCTAGTGCTTGTAAAATCTCAGGATTTTTTTTATAAAAGTATAAATATATCTTATAGGAAGGATTTTAGTGTAAACTTATTAGATAATGAGTCGGATTAATTCAGTCGAATTTGACTCTCAGATTATAAGGTGATTGATTTTGGTGAGTCATTCCACATCAAACTAATGGTGAACCAATCAAATGAACACTAATAATGGCTTAGTAAATGGCTATCCTAGGTATTATACGATGACAAGGCCTGAAGGCCTAACATAATGGGTATTTATTTATATGATGGAATAAATCATCAGATACTGGTACATGGCTCTTCAGTAGATAACGAATTTACTCTGGTCAAATATTTGGTGTATACTAAACTAAGCACACATAATTAAGTTAAGAAAGATAGTAGTTTCACATTAAGGTAAACTGCCATAATTTATTACGGATGTGTTATCAAAAGAGTGAAGCACAATGTCAAACTAATATACTTAATATACTTTGTAAGTTATGGCATCAGAATGTTGAGAAGAAAAGTACTTGTACAAAATATGTTGTGAGGCCTTCAAAGTTTAATATAACTAGTAGTTAGCTAGTACTTTATAGTAGCTCAATATGAACCCGTGAACTTTTAAGTAGTTTTGGAAAAAATGAAAGTATATAACAGATCCACAATGTCTATATATATATATATAAAGTGTATATTTCTAGTATTTTTATTTTAAACTAATAATTATCGAGTATACATAAAATAATTTGCAAACCGTCATTTATTTTAATTAAATAAACATTATATCAATAAACGAACAATAAACAATTAGACAAATAATATATTAACTAATAAATTAAGTGTTCACTAATTAGGTCAATATCATAGAAATATTAAATAATAAATAAATGAATACTTTATTCTTAGCTAAATTACAATAATTTCAGGATTTCTAGAAATATAAATTTATAACTTGTAACAAAAATAATTTCATCATAATTTATCAATAATTGGAAAGTCAAAACCAATTATTAGATAACTAAATAAAACACTTAATGATTCCTTCAAACAAGAAACTGGACTTAACTATCCAAATCCAAATAAGTCTGATTAACCAAGTCTGTCAGTATGGTAACCCAAGAACCGCCTGAAAATATATTATTTAGATTTTACTTTAAGTATTCTAGTCGCCATTAAACGGTCAGATAATTCTTTTTTTTTTATTAAGGAACTGATCTAGGATCGTTAATACGAGATTGTCGAGCCTAAGGACCGTCAAGCAGGAGAAACCGGATAGGATGATTGTCAAGCAATCGAGTTATTATAGAATATCAAGAAGCCACGCTTAAGCTCGCTATTCAGGTGCGGACACGTGGATTTTTATAGAGATCCGGTCCTGGTGACTTTAAATTATACATGGCATTTTGCTGAACCCTTTGGATGCATTACACAATAACCATGTAGATTTAGGAACAGATATTACAACTCAAAGTTTCATGTTGAGAAAATCTCCCTTGTTAAAATGGTTATGACAGACAGGCAAGTTTGCATACATGTTTGTAATGAATAAACTGAGTTGTATCAGTTTAACCTAATCTTGCCTGATAATCTTGAATGGTGATTGTGCGTGATTGGTACTGGATGATGGTAACTGGATTTGAATGTCAATCAAGCCACTCTCCGGAGTCGGTCGGCCACCGGCTTCGGCCAGTTCGGTAGCACTATTAGAATATGGAATTCCCTCATGTGCCCAGGGTTAGGGATACGTCCCTCATGTGTTCGGTGGGTTAGGGAAAGGTTTCCTCATGTGCCCAGCCGGTTGGGTTAGGAAACCTGAGTGAGTTTTGATGATATGATTTGTGATTATGGAATTCCCTCATGTGCCCAGGGTTAGAGCTACGTCTCTCATGTGCCCTCGGGTTAGGGAAAATGTCTTGCTCTTGATTCATTTGTGTGCATGTTCATGAAAGATGATTATAAATAAATCGTTCTTGGTTCGTTGCTCATTATAGAATTGGTTAGAAATTCGTATTTGTATTGCATGAGTAATTTAACTAAGTCTAGTTATTTAATTGATTTATAAGTTATATATTTATGTTGATTATTACGGGTGTTACTTTCGGGCTAAGATTTCAACTAGAAATCCACGTCTGGAACTAAAACCTGCACTGAGAATTTATTTCTCATTCCGTTCTTTTGTGTGTTTCCACAATGGATGTGGGTTCCAGGTTACAGAGACGGGCTCGATCAAGTCAAGCGAAGTATAAGCCAAATATATTGCCATGACGACTCATTGAGTCGTAGGATCTAACCTGGTAAATCATGGTAAGCTTAAATTTATACCTTAAAAAAAAACAGCAGGAAAACGCCTTGCGGATACACAGAAATTGTGTACTCGCGGCGGGATTGTTACATCCTATGTGTCGGGATGTGACATTTGATTATTGAAATATCCAATTAAGGTTCTTAAATTGAAAATTAAGAATAGTTGATAAACTAATTTTGAGTACAATTAGTTATCTCTTTATTTAAGTAAGTAACAAAAAGTCAATATAGAACTTTCTTTCGTATATTGTTTTATTAATTGTGAACTTGTAATTTTTGTTTTGGAATAAATAGATTCAAGCACAAATCTATGAACCTTTTCAAATAGAAAAATCTTAGGAGAAGAAAGAATCTCTATTTTATAATCAAGAAGAGTGCTTATCTTAAATATATTCAAATTATTACTTTTATTTATTATATACATAACTTATAAATACTTTTATTCAAATGTAAGTAGATTCTAGCGAAGGTCCATATGGCCAAGACTGACCACAAAATACAACGATCGTCGTTCATACTTTTTCATAGCCAAAAGCATATTTTCCCACAACTAAAAAAGTTTTCAAGGGATGGCATCTCTTTCGCTCTTCCAAAGCACGATTCTCTTGGTGCTCACCGTTCTCGTATGTTACGGTGCTTTTGTTCCTAATGTATTCGCCATTGATCCATTGATGTCGGCCTTTGAGAAATGGGCTGGTGATTTCGACAAAGTTTATAAAAGTGATGCAGAAAAGCTACAACGTTTTGAGGTGTTCAAGGCCAACTTACAATTCATAGAATCTATGAAAAACCAACCCGAACTTACCTACACAGTCGGTCTCAATCAGTTTGCCGACCTTACCAACTCAGAGTTCGTAGCAAAATATGCTACGCTTACTCTCCCCAAAAAACAGAAGAGATCAACCTCACACACACATGCAAATTTAACTTCTGTACTGTCATCCATTGGTTGGCGCTCTCTTGGTGCAGTCACACCTATTAAGGATCAAGGATAATGTGGTAAGTATAACTTCAAGTCCATATGTATACGAGAATGATTAATATTATTGTGTCGTTCCATAATAATGAAATAAAATGACATAATGAATTCCCAAGTGCGTGATTTTTATTTATGGTTTTTTTAGCAAGATTTAGCAGCAACGAAACTTGCCAGTAACTTGCCGACCACATGAGTTTTGCAATTTTTTTCTACTATACTTTCATCGTAACCATAGACCCCTACACATTCATCTACGTCATAAATTTATTTTTCGTCTTGAAAGTTTATGAATACAAGGAATTATTATATGTGTGGCTAATTCATAACTGTGATTGCAGGAAGCTGTCGGGCATTCTCGGCCGTTGCTGCGATTGAAGGAATAAACAAAATCAAAACAGGGACGCTGATTAGCCTTTCGGAGCAAGAATTAGTGGATTGCGATACCACATGCTCTGCTTGCAATGGAGGATATATGGATTATGCTTTTCAATGGGTGATTCAGAATGGCGGAATCACAACTGAGGCAGACTATGGTTACACTAGTGGTACAATAGGTACATGTGGCACTTGTAATACTGCCAAGACTGGTAATCATGCCGTCACCATCGCAGGTTATACAGATGTCACAACTTATAGTGAAACATCTCTGATGAATGCGGCCGCCGTCCAACCTATCTCCGTAGCCATCGCCGTAAGCGGTTCTGCTTTTCAGTTCTATTCAGGGGGGATCTTTAGAGGTCCATGCACTACACAGCTGGATCACGGTGTGACTGTTGTTGGTTACTACAACACGGGTTGCACCCACTACTAGATAGTAAAGAACTCATGGGGTACTTCCTGGGGAGAGTCTGGTTACATAAGAATGCTAAAGGATTATTCAAAGACTTCAGGGTTGTGTGGTATTGCGATTGAGCCGTCATATCCCACAAAATAATTTTCATGAAAGTCCTAAATATGATGCGTCATGATTGCATAACTAATCGAGTGTGGATGCACATGATTTCTGGTTCTGATCAGTATTATGTGGGGATTTGCATTTGGTATTTCTCTAATAAGATGATTATGGACACATTAAAAATATACTTTTAATTTTCAAACATGTTAATAATTAAGATTCCGATGTTTCTTCTTCTATTACTGTTGGACTCTATTGATATTTTTCTATTGAATGTCGGAAACGAATAATTTGATAGTGATTAGAGTAAGTATGCTCGTTGCTAGATTCTAGTCATAACTTGAGACGCACAATTGTATTTATTTACTACGAATGACGATTTAATTAAAAAATATTTAATTTAAACATTCACATCTACTGTTGTTATCAGTAAAATCCTTTTCAACAAACTCGATCTAAGAAGTACATTTTCGGAGATAAGATTACGATATGCACAAGATTTATGTAGCATTCTAACTTCAAAAATTAATCAAGCACAAATTATGTTCCGACAATCACTAAATATAATTTGGGCATTTCTTGGATATTTATAATTAGGAGTTGGTGTTTTTCTTTAGATAAATGCAACTTACGATTGCGAATTTTTTATGAGAGACTTAGCAATTCTTTATATATTTCTATATATAAACATTCTGGATATTTATGTTAAATTCGCAGCATTTGGTAAATGCAATGTAATATACTATTCACTCAATGGACCGTAATCGAAGGCTAATTTTATTTTCTTCTAGCTCCATTTATCAAGAGCCGTCCCTCGGACAATGAAAGAAGTTGTTTTGTGTTTCATCGCAATTGGACAAGACATAAACAAATGAAATTTCTTTGTATGTAGAAAATGATTTATTCATATTATATAAATGTAATTAATCATGTTTAAAAGAAATTCAAACTATATATGTAGGTACCCTTGAAAAAGTAGAATCTAAGAAGTTCCAATCCATTATTTTAATGATAGTAATTCTGATGCCTTAACGTATATCTAAAGCATAGAACTAAATTTTATATTAAGGATTCAGGACTATTGAATAACTATCCTCAATATACTTGAAGAAAAAAATTTAGTTGACCAAATTGTCCATTTATAACATCAAACGGAATATTTTGTGATTATATGATTTAATATTTTATTCTTAATAAATGAAATTCAAATAATATTTAAGATTCTCATACAAAAGAGTAGATCCGGAAAAATTTTAATCAACTATTTCAATGATAGTAGCTCTGATGACTTCACGTATATTCGAAACATAATACTTAGTACTAATTTAATTTTAGGATCCGAGACAAGTGCACAACTTTCATCAAAAAAGCTGTGGAAAAATTTTAGTCGACCTAATAGCCCGTTTTTTAATATTGAAAATAAAGTAACTTTTTTTTTAACTGGTTTTGTAGCTTTAAATCATTCCTATGAAAGGAGTATATCTTGCTGGAAAATTTCGTAAGATACTCGTATCAAGCCGACAAGCCATGCGACCTGACTATAAAATAAAAATGCTAACGCAACGTCAAGTTGACGAGCATAGGACCCTATACTTTAGAGATTAATAATTTTAACAAAATAAAATATAGATAAATTACCAAAGATATTTTTTACCTATTGAACTTAGAAGAGCTTGGAATTAGAAGTATATAAATTTGGCGAAGCGTGCGCCGCCCGTGAGAGTTCGTTTTTACTGTGGTTAGAACAGTAAATTAATCGTGGTCGTCCATTCTATTTTGTTGATCTGGGCCGTGATCGTTCAGCCTGGGTTGTGACAAAAGCTACGAAGCCACTCCTTTTTTCTTTCTTTTTCTCCATCTTCACCTCCGTACGCCTCCCATCCCTCACTGTTTCGGCCAACTGCTCTGTCTCCTTCGGTGTGCAGGAGAATCCCCTTTCTGTCTCCATCTTCGCTTTTTCCACGCACAAGACACCTCTCTCCAAGCACAAGACAACTCTCTCACTTTCCAATTTCCTCAGCAAAACAAAAAAAGGACAAGACAGAAAATAAGCGCCCTAGAGCGATTTGGAGAGAGTGATCAGAGGCGACTGGGCCGGGGGTGGGGACGAGCAATTACCGATGATCACTTTCTTAGTGGTTGCGCTGTAAGTGGGCTCCACTCATTTTCCCATTTCCATTCTTAGAGATTTTGTCTTCTCTGATCTGGGGTTCTTGGTTTGCTACGCGCTTCCTGTCCAGCCAGAGTTGTGATTCAAGGTCGTCCATCTGGTAATTTGGTGCTTAGGTCGCATGAGGGGTTGCTTCCTACGCTAATTTGTTATAGCTTTACTTGCATGTTTGCATGTTTTTATAGATTTAAAGTTATGAGTTACGTGGTTTAATAATGAGAATGATCTTTTTTTAAAATTTTATCGTAAATATTTTATTAATCAGGTTTTTGAATTTAGAACAATTCCAGTTACTTGATCATATACAAGAAAGAGCAAGCGCACTTGGAGGGGAGAATAAGAATTCATAGATGAAGTGAAAACAGTGGCAAGAACAACATACGTGTAACAAGATATGCACACCAAGTGTTTGACAAAATGCATGTAAGGTTACTCTATCTTTTCTACTTTCATATATTTAAATTGACACAAATAAGAATTTGTGTATACTATCAAATTCACGGATGGTTTGGTCCGTTGATGGGTTTCGATGAGGTGATTAGAGAGACTGAGGCGCGTGGGATTGAAACATTGAGTTGCCGAGTGACATGCTGAGACCGCCAAGACGGAAGGGATCAGAAAACTTCTTCTTTTCTTCATTATGTGACCCCCGTCAAATACTGTAACTGGACAGCACACGACAAAGCGCCCGCCGCGGATGCCTGTTGCACCCGCAAGGCTTACTAATCCTTATTTTACAGTTTAATGTTGATTTTACACAATTAATATACATGTCCAATATAAATTTACAATTAATTACTTAACATAAAGTAAATCCTACAACAGTCTGGTTGGTACCTATAGGTTGTTAAACACAGTATCCAATGATCCGCTATTCGTCTTACTGTCCAGCACTTGATCCGAAACCTGGAACCCACATCCAATTGTGGAAACAATGCACAAAAAGCACGGAATGAGATAAATAAAATTTATCTCAGTACAGTATTCAGTTCCAGACACTTGAATTTTGATTATCATGCGTTGGAACTAGATACATGACTGAGCCAAATAATTTTCAAATCAAACCCATATTTATTTCAAATACACATTAAATGTAAAGTTTCAATAAAGCAATGGAATTATGAAATAAATTCAATACTCTTCAAAATCATTTAAAATTCAAAGTATGATAACTGTCATTTCAATTCCTTGGAAAAACAATTAATAGTATGTGACAACTCACATGTAAAAACAATCACATCTTGTTTCAAGCAGACATAATAATATCAATTTAATTAAATCAATACAATATGCAATGTGAGCTCGGCAATCACTTCCATAACAATTCAAATTTCAAAGTATAACAAATGCCGACTCATTTGGTTGGACAATAATCTAATATGCAAGTCTGGTTTCTTTTCTCATCATCAAAGTCAAATATGTCGCGAGACACCTTCTATGAGGGCTACCCGACCAATTCAATTCATGTCGCGAGACACCTTCTATGAGGGCTACCCTGACCAATTCAATTCATATATCATTCAATCAATTAAATCATCAAATGTACAAGCAAGCTGGGAACACTCACACTCCGGTCCATTCTAGACTAGACCTACTGAGTCCCGGTACATAAGCGCTTATTACATGGTGCTTGATAGGATGGGTCATGACTCCACCTCCAAACATTACGAGTGTCTATCTCAACCACACAAGCTGTACTTACCTCAATCAAATCACATTTCAATCGGATACCATTCAATATGCCACTGTACAATCATGCATCATTTACATATCCACAAAATATTCTCATGAATGAAGATCAAATTATGAATTCAAAATGCATAATAATAATAATAATAATAATAATAATAATAATAATAATATATCACATATAATTAAAACTCAGGTGGAATCCGTACCTTATACCGCAAGCAAAAATCCAAGCAAAAGCAAGCAAGAAATCAATTGATTCTACAAAGCCTCCAATAAGTTGCTCCTAAATTCCGACTCATAACAACCTGACTCTAAAAGAAACATAAATCATTTTTTCAATTTCTATTATAACACCCAAGGTATGCTACTTAAAATCTTTATAAATTAGAAACCATACTACCATGCATCTATGTTATGAATATGCCATGCAACTCGATTGGTACGATTCGAGTACCAATTATACATCTAATCTCACATACAATACTCATATAACTGCTAATACAACGTTTAGTAAAATCTATTATGCTTACTTTTCTAAATCAATTCAAATAAATACCATTAATTACTTTAGAAATCCTTTTTCTTTTCCTTAGTGTATATACATGCATGCACGATATGCGTGTTGATCAAAGTTTGAGGCCAAACTCCAATCCAAACCCAATATCATCTCTTTTTACAAAATACCCCTTAAACCCATAAAAGTCAATATTGCAACATAAAAGTCAATATTGCAACATAATCAACAATTACCCAAAATAATGCATGACATGAAAAATCTCATATTTACCCTTTATATAAATTCAACTATTTATACCAAAAAAAAAATAAATGCAATATTTAAATTAAAATAATGCCATATGCTTAATAATAACTATTATGCATAAAATCCCTACACACTAATCATCACAACACAAGTATTCAATCCATCACAAATTCACATTACTCATATTACACATGTCAATCAAATTTCATGAAAATCCCGATAAACCCTAGAAATCCCATACACAATCAATTTGAGAGAAAATTGTAATTAACTCAAAGAAATTGAAAGAGGTAGCTATATATATCACAAATTCAAGAAAATACTTAATTTCGGCCAAAGACCGGTGACACGAGAAAGAGAGTCGAATCCACCGCTACTCGATTTTCACCGCTTAATCCTCAAAAGAAACTTGCGAGACCCCTTAGAAATCGATGGAGATGACCCTAGAGTGCTCCAAGTCGAAGGACGGCCAAAACCAACGAGTTCGCTTCAAACTCCGAAAAACTTCCATCAAAAAATATGATAAGGAGAGGCCTCCAATCGGCGATCCGAGGGTAGATAGTGAGAGAGAGTGGTGAGGAGAGCGCGTGGATACTTCGATCCGGTGAAACGGTGGAGAAATGGTGGAGGTTAGGTTTGAGGTGAGGGGTTTCTGTTTTGGAAGAGAGAGGCGCTGCCTCTCTGTTGTTTGAGCGCAAGGAGAGACGGAGAGAGAAAGAGAGGTTCTTCTTATTTCCGATTTTTTTTTTTTTTTTTTTAACAATTTCATAATTCACTCATAAATCAAAAACCAATATTCCTTGAATAAAATAATTATGCAACAAAAGAAAGATAATTAATCCTTTTTATAATGCAAACTAGAAATTTAGAAATTTTCATATTTCTATTTTTATTAGTTTTTTTTTTAATAGCAATTAGTATAAAATTTAATTTCATGCAAAGAAATTATTCAAATTAAAACCAATCAAGTGCACCCAATTTTATATTAAAATCAAATTCAGAAGCAGTAAAAATTCGGGATATCACACATTAGAAAGGTGATTTTGTTGAAAATGAACTATTTGCTAAGTACTTATATTCAGTTTATGATTGTATTATTTCAATCGAATAAAATTGCTTGTACTGGAGCAAGTTTAGAGAAAGCTTCCCTGCTATAAAAATGCATTTATAACAGAATAAGCTTATATTGTTATGTTCAAATTGAAGAGACATCATAACAAAAACCAGGTTTTAGAAAACGCATGAAAAGGGAAGGAGCTTTAGCCATTTGCTTTCTACTTATTTTCTTGACCTCCTTCTCAAATTCATTTCACAATTTATAAGAAAACTAATTTTCTGTCTGTGATTGATAAATCTGAACCCCATCTCCTGATTTTCTCCATCAGAAAAGGAGGCCGATGCCAAAGAAAAAAGGTAAAAATAAGAAGAGCTCAACTATAGAAATGTTACCTCTCGGCGTGACATTCAATGTTTGTAGACACGTTTTTATAATTTATTAGGATTTAGGAGAGTCCAATGAAATGGTTAAATAATAGAGAGGAACTCTTATAAATTGGAAATGAATATAATGTTGATGGTGGGAGAGGGTATTTGAGACCAGAAAGTTGGGTATGCGGTCATGCGGGGGTGAATTTATTCCTGAATGCTAAAAATACAAGCTAAGTTCTCTCTTTAAATGCACAAAGCAGAGGTGGAATTTTCTCGACCAGAAAAGATGTTGGCAATTTTTGGTTTATTTTTTTCATTACAATATCCTTTCTGTATACTGATCTCCGATTCAATTTTAATCTGACATGAATTTCTATAAACCCAGTGGCCAGTTATTACTTTCTTATACGTACCGAAAAAAATTCCCCTCTTTTTTTTTGTTAATTATTTATATATTTACTTTATTTATCTATTTGTATGGATGAGTAGATCGACTTTTCTTCTTCAAATGGAGGTCCGATTTAGCTGACGAATCAGCTTCGACAATAGTTTGAGCAAGGCGACGTTGGGCGTGGTTTGGTTCGTTGATGGGTTTCGATGAGGTGATTAGAGAGACTGAGGCGTGTTGATTGAAATATTGAGTTGCCGAGTGACATACTTGAGGCTGCCAAGACGGAAGGGATCAGAAAGCTTCTTCTTTTCAGATACTTTGATCTCCAGGTGATTCGATTTCTTCATTGGAAAAGTGATTTTGTTGAAAATAAACTAATTGCTAAGTAATTTATTCAATTTATGATATTATTATTTCAATCAAATAAAAGTAAGACTTTGACATACTTTTCAAATTCTGACGCTTAATCACTACACAGCTTAAATTTAATGAATTTTATTCTATAGTGTTCTTTTATCTAAATCACTGCATTTTTATTATGAAGTTGGATTTTTTTTTTAATATTTGTACTGGCATAAGTTTGCCTCACTTTTTTCAGTTTAAAAATCCAAAGAAATATAAGGAAAAGGTGATTGCCACTGGCTTGCCAACATCTCTTGGAGTTACAGCCTTTCAAATTTTGTTCGCTGCTAAGAATGGCGAGATGGCTCGCACAAAGAAAGGCTTCTATCTTGGTGAGTTTTCTCATTGTAAAGATAGCACGATGGCCAGGAAAATGAAACGCAAGTTCTCAATTAAATTAAACTAAATTCGTGTTGTGTTAATCTTCAATGTGGCAGGTGAGGACTGAGACCAGAGGATGTTGGTGGCATGCAGACAGCCACTGGTATTCTGACGACAAGAAGTGGTATGACCTCTCATGCTGTTGTTGTGCCAAGTAGGCGGGGCAACTGTTGTGTCTCTAGCTGCTCTGATATCCGTGTTAATGATGCTGAAAAGGTTATTTGACTTTTTTTTATGTTTCACTAATTTCACTTTATTAATTTCGATAATTTAATTTCATCCTCTAAACTTAAGAACAATTCTTTGGTTGGGTTATTTTTCTAAACTTAAGAATAATTAATCGGGGGAATTCAGGTAAATTGAGTCGCATCTACTCTTTCAAGATATTCATGTATGCTTTTGGCTATTCCAAATTTCTCAAGTTTGTTGAATTTCCAATTAGACATATTTCGTGGTGCTTTCTAGAAGAAAGCATCTTCAATATTCCACTGTTAAATCCTTGAAATAATGGTACCATAACATTCCCTACTTTGAAGCATGGGAAAAATTGAGGGCTTGACAGTTGTTTACATTGATATTTGGTATGAAAATGACCCATGTGTAATAGTACTGTGATGATCCGACTTTGTTGAATGTTGTTCTTTCTACAGAGATCTGTATGAAACCTATATATAGATATGTCATTATTAAGGACCATAATTAGTATAACATTTTAGATGTCAATATTTTTACAGGATATGTGCAGAAAGTTTTATGATACTATGTGAACCTTCTAACTTGAATTTTCATGCAGCCATTGTGCAAACTGCAGATAGTCTCTGTCCTTAACTTTTCAGGAAGTTTTAGGAAAGGATGTATACATGTTACTATTAGTATTGTAGTGTTTGCCTATGATTTCTACTATGTTTAACAAGAAAAGTATAATGCAGAAAAACAATTATTTAACCAGCAAGGCCACAAATACCAGTATATGGCTCCTTGGTTTTAAAATATCTCAACAAGGTGTGATGTAGCCTCTTCTGCGAAAAAAATCCAGTTCTTATTTCAAAGTGAAATTATTTGACTGATCAGCAATTTTCGAGTCTGTGTTTTCCTTTCAGTTTCAAATTATGTGACGTCTGTCCTGAAAAGTAAAATTGGGTGCCTGCAAATAACCTTACAACACTGCGTATTGGGCACGAGTTTCATGGGTGCCACGGCAGGGACAGTCAATCTGGTTTGGATATTATAGGATGGTTTTTTTGCTGTTTTGGATGTTACAGGATTGTCTGTTATCGTTTTGATCATCATTCTAAACATTCATTATGGTTGGTGTCGGTGGTCATTATTGTTGAAGGATTGTGTGCCTGATCGGAACTATTGCACGTGTCTGTATTTGCTTTTTTTTTGTCTGCTTTGAACCTTATCTGGCACTCTTCTTTTTATTCTGCAGGCTGTTCAGTTCTTTGTCGTGCATTCACCTATTTGTTGGGTTATGTTCTCGCGTGCTTCATACCTCTTCTTGCTTCCCTCCTGCGAAAGGTACTGTTTTAATTGTCTTGCATTTTTCTCAGCACCTGTCATGCCCATTGTTAGTTTATTAGAAAGCATATGCTCAGCTGGTTAGGTCTCTTCATCTCTTCACCAAATTAGTTTCTATCTACTTGAGATTTATTTGGTCATCTAAAACTAAAAGCTACAATATTTGCATTTTGGCATTTCCGTGCATTACACATGTTATTTTGTTAATATCAATTAAGGTTCTTTTGCCCAAAACATAACCCAAATACACTTCGCTAAACCCTCATTTATTCAGTACTTGCTCACTTCAACTTTATTAGCATCTTCAGTTTGCAATTCATTGTGATTTGTTTCATTCCAAACTTGTAACTTGCAGGACCCTTTTGAATAACAAATGAACAGCCTAAGCGGTTTGTACACCCACATATTCTTCTTTTTGGATTATATTGGTTCAGACAAAACAGTGTGAGAAAAAGGGTCCAATTTCGAAGATAGAGGTGAAGCAGGAAAGAACAAAAAAAAAAAAAATACTACAAGAGAAGATACAAGACGTACATCACAAAGACACCATCACACACACAGTGGTTCCAAGCCTGTCAAAAAATGCTCCTTGGCAGGTTCACGAGTGCACAAGAAGCCTGTCAAAAAGTTTCACCAAATCAGTGTCTATGTATTTGACAAAAGTTTCACTAGACAAACTATAAATAAACTTCTGTAGAAGCTCCTCTGAGAATTATTCTTTTGCTCTTTTGATCTATATATATAACTCACATAAATTTGTTTAACATTGATCTCCTTGGAGAATTATTTTTTACCCTTTATATATATATAGTAATAATAGGACACATATCTGCACTCATTGCGAAAGCGTTTCATAATATTTTTAGATATAGGAAAGAATCGCGCAACGCGCGAGATTAGAACTTAGTTGTTATAAATCCTAAGTAAATTAAGCAAGATGAATCCATAAATATTTAAAAAAAGTTTGATTATTATTTGATTATTTAAATATCCAATTAAGGTTCTTAAATTGAAAATTAAGAATAGTTGAAAAACTAATTTTGAGTACAATTAGTTATCTCTTTATTAAAGTAAGTAACAAAAAGTCAATATAGAACTTTCTTTCGTATATTGTTTTATTAATTGTGAACTTGTAATTTTTGTTTTGGAATAAATAGATTCAAGCACAAATCTATGAACCTTTTCAAATAGAAAAATCTTAGGAGAAGAAAGAATCTCTATTTTATAATCAAGAAGAGTGCTTATCTTAAATATATTCAAATTATTACTTTTATTTATTATATACATAACTTATAAATACTTTTATTCAAATGTAAGTAGATTCTAGCGAAGGTCCATATGGCCAAGACTGACTACAAAATACAACGATCGTCGTTCATACTTTTTCATAGCCAAAAGCATATTTTCCCACAACTAAAAAAGTTTTCAAGGGATGGCATCTCTTTCGCTCTTCCAAAGCACGATTCTCTTGGTGCTCACCGTTCTCGTATGTTACGGTGCTTTTGTTCCTAATGTATTCGCCATTGATCCATTGATGTCGGCCTTTGAGAAATGGGCTGGTGATTTCGACAAAGTTTATAAAAGTGATGCAGAAAAGCTACAACGTTTTGAGGTGTTCAAGGCCAACTTACAATTCATAGAATCTATGAAAAACCAACCCGAACTTACCTACACAGTCGGTCTCAATCAGTTTGCCGACCTTACCAACTCAGAGTTCGTAGCAAAATATGCTACGCTTACTCTCCCCAAAAAACAGAAGAGATCAACCTCACACACACATGCAAATTTAACTTCTGTACCGTCATCCATTGATTGGCGCTCTCTTGGTGCAGTCACACCTATTAAGGATCAAGGACAATGTGGTAAGTATAACTTCAAGTCCATATGTATACGAGAACGATTAATATTATTGTGTCGTTCCATAATAATGAAATAAAATGACATAATGAATTCCCAAGTGCGTGATTTTTATTTATGGTTTTTTAGCAAGATTTAGCAGCAACGAAACTTGCCAGTAACTTGCCGACCACATGAGTTTTGCAATTTTTTTCTACTATACTTTCATCGTAACCATAGACCTCTACACAATCATCTACGTCATAAATTTATTTTTCGTCTTGAAACTTTATGAATACAAGGAATGATTATATGTGTGGCTAATTCATAACTGTGATTGCAGGAAGCTGTTGGGCATTCTCGGCCGTTGCTGCGATTGAAGGAATAAACAAAATCAAGACAGGGACGCTGATTAGCCTTTCGGAGCAAGAATTAGTGGATTGCGATACCACATGCTCTGCTTGCAATGGAGGATATATGGATTATGCTTTTCAATGGGTGATTCAAAATGGCGGAATCACAACTGAGGCAGACTATGGTTACACTAGTGCTACAACAGGTACAGGTGGCACTTGTAATACTGCCAAGACTGGTAATCATGCCGTCACCATCGCAGGTTATACAGATGTCACAACTTATAGTGAAACATCTCTGATGAATGCGGCCGCCGTCCAACCTATCTCCGTAGCCATCGCCGCAAGCGGTTCTGCTTTTCAGTTCTACTCAGGGGGGATCTTTACCGGTCCATGCACTACACAGCTGGATCACGGTGTGACTGTTGTTGGTTACAACAACACGGGTAGCACCCACTACTGGATAGTAAAGAACTCATGGGGTACTTCCTGGGGAGAGTCTGGTTACATAAGAATGCTAAAGGATTATTCAAAGACTTCAGGGTTGTGTGGTATTGCGATTGAGCCATCATATCCCACAAAATAATTTTCATGAAAGTCCTAAATATGATGCGTCATGATTGCATAACTAATCGAGTGTGGATGCACATGATTTCTGGTTCTGATCAGTATTATGTGGGGATTTGCATTTGGTATTTCTCTAATAAGATGATTATGGACACATTAAAAATATACTTTTAATTTTCAAACATGTTAATAATTAAGATTCCGATGTTTCTTCTTCTATTACTGTTGGACTCTATTGATATTTTTCTATTGAATGTCGGAAACGAATAATTTGATAGTGATTAGAGTAAGTATGCTCGTTGCTAGATTCTAGTCATAACTTGAGACGCACAATTGTATTTATTTACTACGAATGACGATTTAATTAAAAAATATTTAATTTAAACATTCACATCTACTGTTGTTATCAGTAAAATCCTTTTCAACAAACTCGATCTAAGAAGTACATTTTCGGAGATAAGATTACGATATGCACAAGATTTATGTAGCATTCTAACTTCAAAAATTAATCAAGCACAAATTATGTTCCGACAATCACTAAATATAATTTGGGCATTTCTTGGATATTTATAATTAGGAGTTGGTGTCTTTCTTTAGATAAATGCAACTTACGATTGCGAATTTTTTATGAGAGACTTAGCAATTCTTTATATATTTCTATATATAAACATTCTGGATATTTATGTTAAATTCGCAGCATTTGGTAAATGCAATGTAATATACTATTCACTCAATGGACCATAATCGAAGGCTAATTTTATTTTCTTCTAGCTCCATTTAGGTTGTAATCAAGAGCCGTCCCTCGGACAACGAAAGAAGTTGTTTTGTGTTTCATCGCAATTGGACAAGACATAAACAAATGAAATTTCTTTGTATGTAGAAAATGATTTATTCATATTATATAAATGTAATTAATCATGTTTAAAAGAAATTCAAACTATATATGTAGGTACCCTTGAAAAAGTAGAATCTAAGAAGTTCCAATCCATTATTTTAATGATAGTAATTCTGATGCCTTAACGTATATCTAAAGCATAGAACTAAATTTTATATTAAGGATTCAGGACTATTGAATAGCTATCCTCAATATACGTGAAGAAAAAAATTTAGTTGACCAACTTGTCCATTTATAACATCAAACGGGATATTTTGTGATTATATGATTTAATATTTTATTCTTAATAAATGAAATTCAAATAATATTTAAGATTCTCATACAAAAGAGTAGATCCGGAAAAATTTTAATCAACTATTTCAATGATAGTAGCTCTGATGACTTCACGTATATTCGAAACATAATACTTGGTACTAATTTAATTTTAGGATCCGAGACAAGTGCACGAGTTTCATGAAAAAAGCTGTGGAAAAATTTTAGTCGACCTAATAGCCCGTTTTTTAATATTGAAAATAAAGCAACTTTTTTTTTTAACTAGTTTTGTAGCTTTAAATCATTCCTATGAAAGGAGTATATCTTGCTGAAAAATTTCGTAAGATACTCGTATCAAGCCGACAAGCCATGCGACCTGACTATAAAATAAAAATGCTAACGCAACGTCAAGTTGACGAGCATAGGACCCTATACTTTAGATATTAATAATTTTAACAAAATAAAATATAGACAAATTACCAAAGATATTTTTTACCTATTGAACTTAAAAGAGCTTGGAATTGTTATAAATCCTAAGTAAATTAAGCAAGATGAATCCATAAATATTTTAAAAAAAGTTTGATTATTATTTGATTATTGAAATATCCAATTAAGGTTCTTAAATTGAAAATGAAGAATAGTTGAAAAACTAATTTTGAGTACAATTAGTTATCTCTTTATTTAAGTAAGTAACAAAAAGTCAATATAGAACTTTCTTTCGTATATTGTTTTATTAATTGTGAACTTGTAATTTTTGTTTTGGAATAAATAGATTCAAGCACAAATCTATGAACCTTTTCAAATAGAAAAATCTTAGGAGAAGAAAGAATCTCTATTTTATAATCAAGAAGAGTGCTTATCTTAAATATATTCAAATTATTACTTTTATTTATTATATACATAACTTATAAATACTTTTATTCAAATGTAAGTAGATTCTAGCGAAGGTCCATATGGCCAAGACTGACTACAAAATACAACGATCGTCGTTCATACTTTTTCATACCCAAAAGCATATTTTCCCACAACTAAAAAAGTTTTCAAGGGATGGCATCTCTTTCGCTCTTCCAAAGCACGATTCTCTTGGTGCTCACCGTTCTCGTATGTTACGGTGCTTTTGTTCCTAATGTATTCGCCATTGATCCATTGATGTCGGCCTTTGAGAAATGGGCTGGTGATTTCGACAAAGTTTATAAAAGTGATGCAGAAAAGCTACAACGTTTTGAGGTGTTCAAGGCCAACTTACAATTCATAGAATCTATGAAAAACCAACCCGAACTTACCTACACAGTCGGTCTCAATCAGTTTGCCGACCTTACCAACTCAGAGTTCGTAGCAAAATATGCTACGCTTACTCTCCCCAAAAAACAGAAGAGATCAACCTCACACACACATGCAAATTTAACTTCTGTACCGTCATCCATTGATTGGCGCTCTCTTGGTGCAGTCACACCTATTAAGGATCAAGGACAATGTGGTAAGTATAACTTCAAGTCCATATGTATACGAGAACGATTAATATTATTGTGACGTTCCATAATAATGAAATAAAATGACATAATGAATTCCCAAGTGCGTGATTTTTATTTATGGTTTTTTAGCAAGATTTAGCAGCAACGAAACTTGCCAGTAACTTGCCGACCACATGAGTTTTGCAATTTTTTTCTACTATACTTTCATCGTAACCATAGACCTCTACACAATCATCTATGTCATAAATTTATTTTTCGTCTTGAAAGTTCATGAATACAAGGAATGATTATATGTGTGGCTAATTCATAACTGTGATTGCAGGAAGCTGTTGGGCATTCTCGGCCGTTGCTGCGATTGAAGGAATAAACAAAATCAAGACAGGGACGCTGATTAGCCTTTCGGAGCAAGAATTAGTGGATTGCGATACCACATGCTCTGCTTGCAATGGAGGATATATGGATTATGCTTTTCAATGGGTGATTCAAAATGGCGGAATCACAACTGAGGCAGACTATGGTTACACTAGTGGTACAACAGGTACAGGTGGCACTTGTAATACTGCCAAGACTGGTAATCATGCCGTCACCATCGCAGGTTATACAGATGTCACAACTTATAGTGAAACATCTCTGATGAATGCGGCCGCCGTCCAACCTATCTCCGTAGCCATCGCCGCAAGCGGTTCTGCTTTTCAGTTCTACTCAGGGGGGATCTTTACCGGTCCATGCACTACACAGCTGGATCACGGTGTGACTGTTGTTGGTTACAACAACACGGGTAGCACCCACTACTGGATAGTAAAGAACTCATGGGGTACTTCCTGGGGAGAGTCTGGTTACATAAGAATGCTAAAGGATTATTCAAAGACTTCAGGGTTGTGTGGTATTGCGATTGAGCCGTCATATCCCACAAAATAATTTTCATGAAAGTCCTAAATATGATGCGTCATGATTGCATAACTAATCGAGTGTGGATGCACATGATTTCTGGTTCTGATCAGTATTATGTGGGGATTTGCATTTGGTATTTCTCTAATAAGATGATTATGGACACATTAAAAATATACTTTTAATTTTCGAACATGTTAATAATTAAGATTCCGATGTTTCTTCTTCTATTACTCTTGGACTCTATTGATATTTTTCTATTGAATGTCGGAAATGAATAATTTGATAGTGATTAGAGTAAGTATGCTCGTTGCTAGATTCTAGTCATAACTTGAGATGCACAATTGTATTTATTTACTACGAATGACGATTTAATTAAAAAATGTTTAATTTAAACATTCACTTCTACTGTTGTTATCAGTAAAATCCTTTTCAACAAACTCGATCTAAGAAGTAAATTTTCGGAGATAAGATTACGATATGCACAAGATTTATGTAGCATTCTAACTTCAAAAATTAATCAAGCACAAATTATGTTCCGACAATCACTAAATATAATTTGGGCATTTCTTGGATATTTATAATTAGGAGTTGGTGTTTTTCTTTAGATAAATGCAACTTACGATTGCGAATTTTTTATGAGAGACTTAGCAATTCTTTATATATTTCTATATATAAACATTCTGGATATTTATGTTAAATTCGCAGCATTTGGTAAATGCAATGTAATATACTATTCACTCAATGGACCGTAATCGAAGGCTAATTTTATTTTCTTCTAGCTCCATTTAGGTTGTAATCAAGAGCCGTCCCTCGGACAACGAAAGAAGTTGTTTTGTGTTTCATCGCAATTGGACAAGACATAAACAAATGAAATTTCTTTGTATGTAGAAAATGATTTATTCATATTATATAAATGTAATTAATCATGTTTAAAAGAAATTCAAACTATATATGTAGGTACCCTTGAAAAAAGTAGAATCTAAGAAGTTCCAATCCATTATTTTAATGATAGTAATTCTGATGCCTTAACGTATATCTAAAGCATAGAACTAAATTTTATATTAAGGATTCAGGACTATTGAATAGCTATCCTCAATATACGTGAAGAAAAAAATTTAGTTGACCAAATTGTCCATTTATAACATCAAACGGGATATTTTGTGATTATATGATTTAATATTTTATTCTTAATAAATGAAATTCAAATAATATTTAAGATTCTCATACAAAAGAGTAGATCCGGAAAAATTTTAATCAACTATTTCAATGATAGTAGCTCTGATGACTTCACGTATATTCGAAACATAATACTTGGTACTAATTTAATTTTAGGATCCGAGACAAGTGCACGAGTTTCATGAAAAAAGCTGTGGAAAAATTTTAGTCGACCTAATAGCCCGTTTTTTAATATTGAAAATAAAGCAACTTTTTTTTTAACTAGTTTTGTAGCTTTAAATCATTCCTATGAAAGGAGTATATCTTGCTGAAAAATTTCGTAAGATACTCGTATCAAGCCGACAAGCCATGCGACCTGACTATAAAATAAAAATGCTAACGCAACGTCAAGTTGACGAGCATAGGACCCTATACTTTAGATATTAATAATTTTAACAAAATAAAATATAGACAAATTACCAAAGATATTTTTTACCTATTGAACTTAAAAGAGCTTGGAATTGTTATATATCCTAAGTAAATTAAGCAAGATGAATCCATAAATATTTAAAAAAAAAAGTTTGATTATTATTTGATTATTGAAATATCCAATTAAGGTTCTTAAATTGAAAATGAAGAATAGTTGAAAAACTAATTTTGAGTACAATTAGTTATCTCTTTATTTAAGTAAGTAACAAAAAGTCAATATAGAACTTTCTTTCGTATATTGTTTTATTAATTGTGAACTTGTAATTTTTGTTTTGGAATAAATAGATTCAAGCACAAATCTATGAACCTTTTCAAATAGAAAAATCTTAGGAGAAGAAAGAATCTCTATTTTATAATCAAGAAGAGTGCTTATCTTAAATATATTCAAATTATTACTTTTATTTATTATATACATAACTTATAAATACTTTTATTCAAATGTAAGTAGATTCTAGCGAAGGTCCATATGGCCAAGACTGACTACAAAATACAACGATCGTCGTTCATACTTTTTCATACCCAAAAGCATATTTTCCCACAACTAAAAAAGTTTTCAAGGGATGGCATCTCTTTCGCTCTTCCAAAGCACGATTCTCTTGGTGCTCACCGTTCTCGTATGTTACGGTGCTTTTGTTCCTAATGTATTCGCCATTGATCCATTGATGTCGGCCTTTGAGAAATGGGCTGGTGATTTCGACAAAGTTTATAAAAGTGATGCAGAAAAGCTACAACGTTTTGAGGTGTTCAAGGCCAACTTACAATTCATAGAATCTATGAAAAACCAACCCGAACTTACCTACACAGTCGGTCTCAATCAGTTTGCCGACCTTACCAACTCAGAGTTCGTAGCAAAATATGCTACGCTTACTCTCCCCAAAAAACAGAAGAGATCAACCTCACACACACATGCAAATTTAACTTCTGTACCGTCATCCATTGATTGGCGCTCTCTTGGTGCAGTCACACCTATTAAGGATCAAGGACAATGTGGTAAGTATAACTTCAAGTCCATATGTATACGAGAACGATTAATATTATTGTGTCATTCCATAATAATGAAATAAAATGACATAATGAATTCCCAAGTGCGTGATTTTTATTTATGGTTTTTTAGCAAGATTTAGCAGCAACGAAACTTGCCAGTAACTTGCCGACCACATGAGTTTTGCAATTTTTTTCTACTATACTTTCATCGTAACCATAGACCTCTACACAATCATCTACGTCATAAATTTATTTTTCGTCTTGAAAGTTCATGAATACAAGGAATGATTATATGTGTGGCTAATTCATAACTGTGATTGCAGGAAGCTGTTGGGCATTCTCGGCCGTTGCTGCGATTGAAGGAATAAACAAAATCAAGACAGGGACGCTGATTAGCCTTTCGGAGCAAGAATTAGTGGATTGCGATACCACATGCTCTGCTTGCAATGGAGGATATATGGATTATGCTTTTCAATGGGTGATTCAAAATGGCGGAATCACAACTGAGGCAGACTATGGTTACACTAGTGGTACAACAGGTACAGGTGGCACTTGTAATACTGCCAAGACTGGTAATCATGCCGTCACCATCGCAGGTTATACAGATGTCACAACTTATAGTGAAACATCTCTGATGAATGCGGCCGCCGTCCAACCTATCTCCGTAGCCATCGCCGCAAGCGGTTCTGCTTTTCAGTTCTACTCAGGGGGGATCTTTACCGGTCCATGCACTACACAGCTGGATCACGGTGTGACTGTTGTTGGTTACAACAACACGGGTAGCACCCACTACTGGATAGTAAAGAACTCATGGGGTACTTCCTGGGGAGAGTCTGGTTACATAAGAATGCTAAAGGATTATTCAAAGACTTCAGGGTTGTGTGGTATTGCGATTGAGCCGTCATATCCCACAAAATAATTTTCATGAAAGTCCTAAATATGATGCGTCATGATTGCATAACTAATCGAGTGTGGATGCACATGATTTCTGGTTCTGATCAGTATTATGTGGGGATTTGCATTTGGTATTTCTCTAATAAGATGATTATGGACACATTAAAAATATACTTTTAATTTTCGAACATGTTAATAATTAAGATTCCGATGTTTCTTCTTCTATTACTCTTGGACTCTATTGATATTTTTCTATTGAATGTCGGAAATGAATAATTTGATAGTGATTAGAGTAAGTATGCTCGTTGCTAGATTCTAGTCATAACTTGAGACGCACAATTGTATTTATTTACTACGAATGACGATTTAATTAAAAAATGTTTAATTTAAACATTCACATCTACTGTTGTTATCAGTAAAATCCTTTTCAACAAACTCGATCTAAGAAGTAAATTTTCGGAGATAAGATTACGATATGCACAAGATTTATGTAGCATTCTAACTTCAAAAATTAATCAAGCACAAATTATGTTCCGACAATCACTAAATATAATTTGGGCATTTCTTGGATATTTATAATTAGGAGTTGGTGTTTTTCTTTAGATAAATGCAACTTACGATTGCGAATTTTTTATGAAAGACTTAGCAATTCTTTATATATTTCTATATATAAACATTCTGGATATTTATGTTAAATTCGCAGCATTTGGTAAATGCAATGTAATATACTATTCACTCAATGGACCGTAATCGAAGGCTAATTTTATTTTCTTCTAGCTCCATTTAGGTTGTAATCAAGAGCCGTCCCTCGGACAACGAAAGAAGTTGTTTTGTGTTTCATCGCAATTGGACAAGACATAAACAAATGAAATTTCTTTGTATGTAGAAAATGATTTATTCATATTATATAAATGTAATTAATCATGTTTAAAAGAAATTCAAACTATATATGTAGGTACCCTTGAAAAAGTAGAATCTAAGAAGTTCCAATCCATTATTTTAATGATAGTAATTCTGATGCCTTAACGTATATCTAAAGCATAGAACTAAATTTTATATTAAGGATTCAGGACTATTGAATAGCTATCCTCAATATACTTGAAGAAAAAAATTTAGTTGACCAAATTGTCCATTTATAACATCAAACGGGATATTTTGTGATTATATGATTTAATATTTTATTCTTAATAAATGAAATTCAAATAATATTTAAGATTCTCATACAAACGAGTAGATCCGGAAAAATTTTAATCAACTATTTCAATGATAGTAGCTCTGATGACTTCACGTATATTCGAAACATAATACTTAGTACTAATTTAATTTTAGGATCCGAGACAAGTGCACGACTTTCATCAAAAAAGCTGTGGAAAAATTTTAATCGACCTAATAGCCCGTTTTTTAATATTGAAAATAAAGCAACTTTTTTTTTAACTAGTTTTGTATCTTTAAATCATTCCTATGAAAGGAGTATATTTTGCTGAAAAATTTCGTAAGATACTCGTATCAAGCCGACAAGCCATGCGACCTGACTATAAAATAAAAATGCTAATGCAACGTCAAGTTGACGAGCATAGGACCCTATACTTTAGAGATTAATAATTTTAACAAAATAAAATATAGACAAATTACCAAAGATATTTTTTACCTATTGAACTTAAAAGAGCTTGGAATTGTTATAAATCCTAAGTAAATTAAGCAAGATGAATCCATAAATATTTAAAAAAAAAGTTTGATTATTATTTGATTATTGAAATATCCAATTAAGGTTCTTAAATTGAAAATGAAGAATAGTTGAAAAACTAATTTTGAGTACAATTAGTTATCTCTTTATTTAAGTAAGTAACAAAAAGTCAATATAGAACTTTCTTTCGTATATTGTTTTATTAATTGTGAACTTGTAATTTTTGTTTTGGAATAAATAGATTCAAGCACAAATCTATGAACCTTTTCAAATAGAAAAATCTTAGGAGAAGAAAGAATCTCTATTTTATAATCAAGAAGAGTGCTTATCTTAAATATATTCAAATTATTACTTTTATTTATTATATACATAACTTATAAATACTTTTATTCAAATGTAAGTAGATTCTAGCGAAGGTCCATATGGCCAAGACTGACTACAAAATACAACGATCGTCGTTCATACTTTTTCATACCCAAAAGCATATTTTCCCACAACTAAAAAAGTTTTCAAGGGATGGCATCTCTTTCGCTCTTCCAAAGCACGATTCTCTTGGTGCTCACCGTTCTCGTATGTTACGGTGCTTTTGTTCCTAATGTATTCGCCATTGATCCATTGATGTCGGCCTTTGAGAAATGGGCTGGTGATTTCGACAAAGTTTATAAAAGTGATGCAGAAAAGCTACAACGTTTTGAGGTGTTCAAGGCCAACTTACAATTCATAGAATCTATGAAAAACCAACCCGAACTTATCTACACAGTCGGTCTCAATCAGTTTGCCGACCTTACCAACTCAGAGTTCGTAGCAAAATATGCTACGCTTACTCTCCCCAAAAAACAGAAGAGATCAACCTCACACACACATGCAAATTTAACTTCTGTACCGTCATCCATTGATTGGCGCTCTCTTGGTGCAGTCACACCTATTAAGGATCAAGGACAATGTGGTAAGTATAACTTCAAGTCCATATGTATACGAGAACGATTAATATTATTGTGTCGTTCCATAATAATGAAATAAAATGACATAATGAATTCCCAAGTGCGTGATTTTTATTTATGGTTTTTTAGCAAGATTTAGCAGCAACGAAACTTGCCAGTAACTTGCCGACCACATGAGTTTTGCAATTTTTTTCTACTATACTTTCATCGTAACCATAGACCTCTACACAATCATCTACGTCATAAATTTATTTTTCGTCTTGAAAGTTCATGAATACAAGGAATGATTATATGTGTGGCTAATTCATAACTGTGATTGCAGGAAGCTGTTGGGCATTCTCGGTCGTTGCTGCGATTGAAGGAATAAACAAAATCAAGACAGGGACGCTGATTAGCCTTTCGGAGCAAGAATTAGTGGATTGCGATACCACATGCTCTGCTTGCAATGGAGGATATATGGATTATGCTTTTCAATGGGTGATTCAAAATGGCGGAATCACAACTGAGGCAGACTATGGTTACACTAGTGGTACAACAGGTACAGGTGGCACTTGTAATACTGCCAAGACTGGTAATCATGCCGTCACCATCGCAGGTTATACAGATGTCACAACTTATAGTGAAACATCTCTGATGAATGCGGCCGCCGTCCAACCTATCTCCGTAGCCATCGCCGCAAGCGGTTCTGCTTTTCAGTTCTACTCAGGGGGGATCTTTACCGGTCCATGCACTACACAGCTGGATCACGGTGTGACTGTTGTTGGTTACAATAACACGGGTAGCACCCACTACTGGATAGTAAAGAACTCATGGGGTACTTCCTGGGGAGAGTCTGGTTACATAAGAATGCTAAAGGATTATTCAAAGACTTCAGGGTTGTGTGGTATTGCGATTGAGCCGTCATATCCCACAAAATAATTTTCATGAAAGTCCTAAATATGATGCGTCATGATTGCATAACTAATCGAGTGTGGATGCACATGATTTCTGGTTCTGATCAGTATTATGTGGGGATTTGCATTTGGTATTTCTCTAATAAGATGATTATGGACACATTAAAAATATACTTTTAATTTTCAAACATGTTAATAATTAAGATTCCGATGTTTCTTCTTCTATTACTCTTGGACTCTATTGATATTTTTCTATTGAATGTCGGAAATGAATAATTTGATAGTGATTAGAGTAAGTATGCTCGTTGCTAGATTCTAGTCATAACTTGAGACGCACAATTGTATTTATTTACTACGAATGATGATTTAATTAAAAAATGTTTAATTTAAACATTCACATCTACTGTTGTTATCAGTAAAATCCTTTTCAACAAACTCGATCTAAGAAGTACATTTTCGGAGATAAGATTACGATATGCACAAGATTTATGTAGCATTCTAACTTCAAAAATTAATCAAGCACAAATTATGTTCCGACAATCACTAAATATAATTTGGGCATTTCTTGGATATTTATAATTAGGAGTTGGTGTTTTTCTTTAGATAAATGCAACTTACGATTGCGAATTTTTTATGAGAGACTTAGCAATTCTTTATATATTTCTATATATAAACATTCTGGATATTTATGTTAAATTCGCAGCATTTGGTAAATGCAATGTAATATACTATTCACTCAATGGACCGTAATCGAAGGCTAATTTTATTTTCTTCTAGCTCCATTTAGGTTGTAATCAAGAGCCGTCCCTCGGACAACGAAAGAAGTTGTTTTGTGTTTCATCGCAATTGGACAAGACATAAACAAATGAAATTTCTTTGTATGTAGAAAATGATCTATTCATATTATATAAATGTAATTAATCATGTTTAAAAGAAATTCAAACTATATATGTAGGTACCCTTGAAAAAGTAGAATCTAAGAAGTTCCAATCCATTATTTTAATGATAGTAATTCTGATGCCTTAACGTATATCTAAAGCATAGAACTAAATTTTATATTAAGGATTCAGGACTATTGAATAGCTATCCTCAATATACTTGAAGAAAAAAATTTAGTTGACCAAATTGTCCATTTATAACATCAAACGGGATATTTTGTGATTATATGATTTAATATTTTATTCTTAATAAATGAAATTCAAATAATATTTAAGATTCTCATACAAAAGAGTAGATCCGGAAAAATTTTAATCAACTATTTCAATGATAGTAGCTCTGATGACTTCACGTATATTCGAAACATAATACTTAGTACTAATTTAATTTTAGGATCCGAGACAAGTGCACGACTTTCATCAAAAAAGCTGTGGAAAAATTTTAGTCGACCTAATAGCCCGTTTTTTAATATTGAAAATAAAGCAACTTTTTTTTTAACTAGTTTTGTAGCTTTAAATCATTCCTATGAAAGGAGTATATCTTGCTGAAAAATTTCGTAAGATACTTGTATCAAGCCGACAAGCCATGCGACCTGACTATAAAATAAAAATGCTAACGCAACGTCAAGTTGACGAGCATAGGACCCTATACTTTAGAGATTAATAATTTTAACAAAATAAAATATAGACAAATTACCAAAGATATTTTTTACCTATTGAACTTAAAAGAGCTTGGAATTGTTATAAATCCTAAGTAAATTAAGCAAGATGAATCCATAAATATTTAAAAAAAAGTTTGATTATTATTTGATTATTGAAATATCCAATTAAGGTTCTTAAATTGAAAATGAAGAATAGTTGAAAAACTAATTTTGAGTACAATTAGTTATCTCTTTATTTAAGTAAGTAACAAAAAGTCAATATAGAACTTTCTTTCGTATATTGTTTTATTAATTGTGAACTTGTAATTTTTGTTTTGGAATAAATAGATTCAAGCACAAATCTATGAACCTTTTCAAATAGAAAAATCTTAGGAGAAGAAAGAATCTCTATTTTATAATCAAGAAGAGTGCTTATCTTAAATATATTCAAATTATTACTTTTATTTATTATATACATAACTTATAAATACTTTTATTCAAATGTAAGTAGATTCTAGCGAAGGTCCATATGGCCAAGACTGACTACAAAATACAACGATCGTCGTTCATACTTTTTCATACCCAAAAGCATATTTTCCCACAACTAAAAAAGTTTTCAAGGGATGGCATCTCTTTCGCTCTTCCAAAGCACGATTCTCTTGGTGCTCACCGTTCTCGTATGTTACGGTGCTTTTGTTCCTAATGTATTCGCCATTGATCCATTGATGTCGGCCTTTGAGAAATGGGCTGGTGATTTCGACAAAGTTTATAAAAGTGATGCAGAAAAGCTACAACGTTTTGAGGTGTTCAAGGCCAACTTACAATTCATAGAATCTATGAAAAACCAACCCGAACTTACCTACACAGTCGGTCTCAATCAGTTTGCCGACCTTACCAACTCAGAGTTCGTAGCAAAATATGCTACGCTTACTCTCCCCAAAAAACAGAAGAGATCAACCTCACACACACATGCAAATTTAACTTCTGTACCGTCATCCATTGATTGGCGCTCTCTTGGTGCAGTCACACCTATTAAGGATCAAGGACAATGTGGTAAGTATAACTTCAAGTCCATATGTATACGAGAACGATTAATATTATTGTGTCGTTCCATAATAATGAAATAAAATGACATAATGAATTCCCAAGTGCGTGATTTTTATTTATGGTTTTTTAGCAAGATTTAGCAGCAACGAAACTTGCCAGTAACTTGCCGACCACATGAGTTTTGCAATTTTTTTCTACTATACTTTCATCGTAACCATAGACCTCTACACAATCCTCTACGTCATAAATTTATTTTTCGTCTTGAAAGTTTATAAATACAAGGAATGATTATATGTGTGGCTAATTCATAACTGTGATTGCAGGAAGCTGTTGGGCATTCTCGGCCGTTGCTGCGATTGAAGGAATAAACAAAATCAAGACAGGGACGCTGATTAGCCTTTCGGAGCAAGAATTAGTGGATTGCGATACCACATGCTCTGCTTGCAATGGAGGATATATGGATTATGCTTTTCAATGGGTGATTCAAAATGGCGGAATCACAACTGAGGCAGACTATGGTTACACTAGTGGTACAACAGGTACAGGTGGCACTTGTAATACTGCCAAGACTGGTAATCATGCCGTCACCATCGCAGGTTATACAGATGTCACAACTTATAGTGAAACATCTCTGATGAATGCGGCCGCCGTCCAACCTATCTCCGTAGCCATCGCCACAAGCGGTTCTGCTTTTCAGTTCTACTCAGGGGGGATCTTTACCGGTCCATGCACTACACAGCTGGATCACGGTGTGACTGTTGTTGGTTACAACAACACGGGTAGCACCCACTACTGGATAGTAAAGAACTCATGGGGTACTTCCTGGGGAGAGTCTGGTTACATAAGAATGCTAAAGGATTATTCAAAGACTTCAGGGTTGTGTGGTATTGCGATTGAGCCGTCATATCCCACAAAATAATTTTCATGAAAGTCCTAAATATGATGCGTCATGATTGCATAACTAATCGAGTGTGGATGCACATGATTTCTGGTTCTGATCAGTATTATGTGGGGATTTGCATTTGGTATTTCTCTAATAAGATGATTATGGACACATTAAAAATATACTTTTAATTTTCAAACATGTTAATAATTAAGATTCCGATGTTTCTTCTTCTATTACTCTTGGACTCTATTGATATTTTTCTATTGAATGTCGGAAATGAATAATTTGATAGTGATTAGAGTAAGTATGCTCGTTGCTAGATTCTAGTCATAACTTGAGACGCACAATTGTATTTATTTACTACGAATGATGATTTAATTAAAAAATGTTTAATTTAAACATTCACATCTACTGTTGTTATCAGTAAAATCCTTTTCAACAAACTCGATCTAAGAAGTACATTTTCGGAGATAAGATTACGATATGCACAAGATTTATGTAGCATTCTAACTTCAAAAATTAATCAAGCACAAATTATGTTCCGACAATCACTAAATATAATTTGGGCATTTCTTGGATATTTATAATTAGGAGTTGGTGTTTTTCTTTAGATAAATGCAACTTACGATTGCGAATTTTTTATGAGAGACTTAGCAATTCTTTATATATTTCTATATATAAACATTCTGGATATTTATGTTAAATTCGCAGCATTTGGTAAATGCAATGTAATATACTATTCACTCAATGGACCGTAATCGAAGGCTAATTTTATTTTCTTCTAGCTCCATTTAGGTTGTAATCAAGAGCCGTCCCTCGGACAACGAAAGAAGTTGTTTTGTGTTTCATCGCAATTGGACAAGACATAAACAAATGAAATTTCTTTGTATGTAGAAAATGATCTATTCATATTATATAAATGTAATTAATCATGTTTAAAAGAAATTCAAACTATATATGTAGGTACCCTTGAAAAAGTAGAATCTAAGAAGTTCCAATCCATTATATTCATGATAGTAATTCTGATGCCTTAACGTATATCTAAAGCATAGAACTAAATTTTATATTAAGGATTCAGGACTATTGAATAACTATCCTCAATATACTTGAAGAAAAAAATTTAGTTGACCAAATTGTTCATTTATAACATCAAATGGGATATTTTGTGATTATATGATTTAATATTTTATTCTTAATAAATGAAATTCAAATAATATTTAAGATTCTCATACAAAAGAGTAGATCCGGAAAAATTTTAATTAACTATTTCAACAAACTCGATCCAAGAAGTACATTTTCGGAGATAAGATTGCAACATGCACAAGATTTTAATTTTTTTGAAATCAATTTGTGTAGTATAATTCTTTCCTTATTTATTTTAATATTTGATATTTTAAAATAAAATAATAATTTTAAAATTAATAATAATTAGAATATTATAATTACATAATAATTAATTTTATAATATTATAATATTTTAAAATGTTGTTTGGATTGTGAGTTGAGAATAAAAATAGAAGAAAAAAATAAAATAATTATTTATTTTATTTTATTACAACCAATTTTTATTATTTTGAAGTACAAATAATTAGACTAATAAAGTAAGTAGTAATAATATAAAATAACAAAATATTTTTATATTATAATAATATAATATAATTAATATTTTTATATTATAATAATATAATATAAATATTGTAATATAAAATAATTTTTAGCTGTGGGTCCCACCCATGCACGTGTAGACGTGTAGTCCCTTGCATTTTTGCTTGATTCTGTCCTTGAAGCCATGATTGAGGAGAGCGGTCGATAGAAATATTATTATTTTATTCACAATCTCAACCCAATTTTTTTCTTCCAGCTCTTTGACGGAAGATGATATTCGCGAAAGAGGAGCTTCTTCCTACTTTATTTCTGATTGTTTGGATTGAACTTTCCGCCAGGAACAAGCCTCTTCCGGAATATCCCTTCTTCCGAACTCATCCAAACACAGCCCTAGTGAAGACCCTAAAGCACCGATATCAGGTTAAAAAGAGATCTTTATACGCTTACCACATGGCTCACCTAGGGATACGTTCATCCCTTTCGTCCAATTCGTCGATGGTAGCTACGAGAGAAGAAGAGAGATAGCGTAAGGGAAAGAATAAACAAAGATTAGAGAAGCGGAAGAGTCTAGAAGAAACAAATCCAAGTATCTAACAGACAAAAGGGAGCCAACCGGACGGAGAGGATACACTTGATATAGGAATAGACTTGATCAAGACTCAAGAGTGGTCAATGAGGGACTGGGATCCTCTAGATTGCACTCCAGTGGACTGCTTTTGATACGAACCGTCCTATTAAATTTCAACGTTTAAATTTTTTCGGACCTATCAATGTGATAGTAATCACGTGACATTGATTATTGATCAGACGGACGAGACGAGATCAAAGTAATCTCTGGACTATAGTCCAGAGATTTCGTTTGGGTCAATGTGGAGTCGACCAACTCCGGAATAATATATGTTTCGATTTTATATAGAACTTGAATGATCATGAAATTACCATTTAGATTTAAATGCGATCATAAAATTTACTCAAACAATTTATGTCAATAAAAAAAATTAAAATTCTAAATCACTGAGACTAAAAGCGTTCGGACTTTGGAGTAGGGACCAGTATCCTCTGCTCACCTTTAAGGTGAGCACGGTGCCTACCTTCAATCCGAGCCGTTCGATTTAATCACGACGGTTAGGATTTTTTCGGACCTATCAATCTGGTATTATTCACGGGACACCATCATTGATCGGACGGTTCGGATCTAAGGTGAGCACGAGAATTTCATTTCTTCGGAGTAGTGTGTTGTATTTTCTTTTGAGTTTTGACAAATAAGCCGTAGGTGTGGTGACGGTGATTCGGCTCATTGTCTGGCTTCTCAAGTTCACAAAAGCCGGACTGAGATGCCGATCAAAATAAATGACTGCTAAGCAGTCCTTTTAGTTTTTTTAATATTTAAAATTTTTATAAATTTAATTGTCGAATCCAAACCGTTGATTTTGTTCAATTTTGCGGGCGATGCGTTTTCATATAAGTTTTATAAAATTTGGAGTTGATTTGATACTTGATTAAGTGCTCAAATTATGGACGTATTAGAATTAATCAAATTAGGTTCGTTCATTTGTTGAGCACTTAATCAAGTATTAAATCAACTAAAAATTTTATAAAATTTATATGAAAACGCATCGCCCGTGAAATTAAACAAAATCAACGGTTTGGATTTGACAATTTAATTTTTAAAATTTTTAAATATTAAAAAAAATCAAAACGATCATTTATTTTGACTGCCGAGGATCTGCGTTACACAAAAAGCCTAGTCCAGGCAAAGAATAAGTTCTCCAAAATCAGGGTTTTGGGTTTTTGTTTCTCAGATTCCCTTCTCGTTGGCCTTCCTTCTCAGTCTCTCACTCTTCTCGCAGCCTCGTACCTCTTCTCCATTTGAGACAAACATCGATCGATAACTACTGGCCACAAAGAGAGAGAGAGAGAGTATGTGGTATTTGTGCGTCTTTTACCATAGATTGCTCGACTACAGGAGGCCAGAGGTCGAATCCCTCGCCGACCTTTTCGCCACAGAAGAAATCAATTGTGAGGGCTCTTCTCTCGTGGAATGGAGACTTCCTGAGAAGCACCATATCGATTCCCCTTTCCATTTCGTCTCTCTTCCCTCTGAAGACATCGCTCGCAAGATTGCCAATCGGAGTAATTTCAACCTCTCAATTTCCTTTCTATTTCCTACTTTCTACTTTATTGTCAATTTCTGATGAAATAGACTGAGGTTAGATTTCTCATTAGTGGTATAATTTTGCATAATCAACCTCGATTTAGGTTCAGATGTACTTTATAAGTGTTTTGCATAAAAGGGTTATTTTTTACACCAAAGACTATTCACTGGCGCATATGCTAATATCCACTTGTATAGTGTGAATATTTTCAGAAGATTTAATAGAAGTTGTTTCATTTAATTCAGGTTTGTTGGTAAAGGGAATATACGAACTGTGGGGTCAGGGGACAGACTATGAAGAGTTAGAGAAAGCAATAAAGGAATATCCCAAAGACAGAAAGCTGCCATATCTGACTGAAGATAGCACTTTCAAAATAATTGTGGATAGCTTTGGCAAAGTAATCAGCTCTGAGGAGCAAAATGAAAGAATTCGGGGGTTTACTTATATCCCTTTCAAGGTCAGTTAAATTTAAATTTGCTTCATATCAGTCATTTGCTACTCTTTATTGGTTGGTAATTTTCGTGTTATAGAATTATCTACCTGCTGTAATGCACTTCTAGTACTCAGTAAAACTAATTTTCTTATAAAGCAAAATTGCTGGTTAGAAAACACTAACATATTTTTGCTTGTCAGTTGTGTCATGCATAATCTATTACTAAGGGTAGGAAACCCAAAATGCCAAAGTGCATTATTGAATTGTAAGATTCTTAAATTTGAAAGTGAACTGTACCCTACCATTTAGTTGTCAATAATGAAGAGACAGAAAGTTAGATGTATGAGGTAACCAGCTGCACCAGAGAAATGATAACCAAACTTTATGCTATATTGTATGATCCTTATTGGTACTATTCTGGTACTTCCAATGATGGGAAGGATTAACTACCTGGTACTGTACTTCATCACGTTCATATTGAAATCAAAGAAGACTTCTCATCTGACAGAAACATGTTTTGGCACAGGGTCGTGTTAACTTGAAAAGACCAGATCACAAATTCTGGCTGATGGAAACAGATGATTATGGGTCAAATAATGGGCTTCCACCTGTTGTGCAAAAAACAATATTCTTTGGCAGGGAAGTTGGTGCTGCTAATAGAAGTCTTCTACCTACATACCAGTTGAAAAGCAGGAAGTATCTGGGCCCCACTGCCATGGATGCAGAAATGGCATTTCTCATGGCAAATCAAGGGCATGCTGGACCTGGTAAACTGGTATATGACCCATTTGTGGGCACTGGGTCTATTCTGGTTGCTGCTGCTCATTTTGGAGCTATGACAATGGTAAGCACTTTGAGAGGATATTTTTGTTTTTATTATTTTTTTTTTTTTACTTTTGCTACTTTTGTGTAGCCTGTTGGAATAAAGATCAGATCGGAAGCTGGACCTGAGTCGGAACAAATAAAATAAATTCAAATAGTGTTATTTTCTATGCTACTAGTATATTACTGATACAAAGCTTGCAGGGTGCAGATATTGACATAAGAGTGGTACGAGACGGACGAGGACCCAATTGTAATGTTTGGACTAATTTTGAACAGGTACTGGCTTTTACTTTAAATTTTTTATATGTAGATCTAAAGAAAGTTTTGTCTTTTCCGGTAATGTTATATTTATGATTTCTGTGAGAAACTTTAGTTTATTCTTCTTATTGATGCTTTAGGAATAGTTCAACTTATTTTCTTAATTTGTACTTCACATCTCTTGTGCAGTACAACTTACCAGAGCCAGTAGGTTTACTCAGAGCAGATAATAATTTGCCACCTTGGCGCCCTGGCCTAAAAGAGGTACTAGTATAACTTAAATGCTAATTTGTCTTATTTAATGAATTTACTAAAATAGTGCACTAATTTTGTTATTGACTCCTATGACATAACTGAACATAACTGACAATTTTTCCTATGGAATACATGCCAGATGTTTGATGCAATTATTTGTGATCCACCTTATGGGGTACGTGCTGGTGGACGCAAATCAGGTGGCCGAAAACTCCTGAAAGGCGCTGTCGGTCCATATACAGTTCCTGATACAAAACGAGAAGGCCACATACCCTCCACTGCACCATACAGTCTAGCTGAGTGTGTACACGACTTGCTGGACTTGTCTGCAAAAATGCTAGTTATGGGGGGTCGTTTGGTATACTTCTACCCTGTTTCAAGAGAAGATAATGTGATGGATAATATCAAATACCCAGAACATCCTTGTTTCAAATTAATTTCGTCGTGTGAACAGATACTTAGTTCAAGATATAGTCGCCACTTATTAACTATGGTTAAGGTTAGGGTTTATACAAAAGAGATGGAAGAGATGGCAAGAGAGAGACACGAAGAGTTCAAGGAAAACCATGCGAAGTGGCTGGAAGAGGGAAGTTTGCACTCAGCCGTTTTTGAAAGTAACGAGGGAATTAAATTAGATCGTGATTCAAAGCCTAAATACAGGGGCAAATATGTTTAGGATTTTGGGCTTTTCTCAGACTTGTTTTAGTTTTGAATTTTGGATTCTTTTGTGAGAGCTGCATGAGTAATACTAATGAAGTCAACTTGGTGAGAGTTGTCATATTGATGTTATACCTATTATTAGAATTGAGTTATTATGTTACGGGACTGTTTTTTGCACCCCATGATTGAAAATGTCTTTTGCTCGCAATTTGTTTGCAGCGAAATGTAATGATCATACAAATTCTGCACAAAAACTGTGGAGTCACACCTTTCCGGGCTCTTTTTCACACTCAACACATCACACTCACTAAACTCTGTACCAGTTGTACCTGCCTCTAAAATACATCTCCAGCTTCACCAGGCACGAAAGTATTAAACATGCCTGATTAGCACCACCTCGAGTCCGTCGTTCAACGGTCTTTCCACTATAAAACTCACTTCTGCTACCTTTATAATTTACCCCTTAAAAATGTATCATATTTATTTCAGCTCACAAGTTTCGTAAGAAAGCCCCTCGAGTATATATATTTTTTTTAGGATTTACAGTATTACGATATCCGATAACTACAAATTATTGATATTCACAACGAAAAGCACAATTTACTGTCATGGAACGACCATTATTAAAAAACTAAAAGAAGTTTTAATATCCTTCGACCCTCTCCTGATTTTTTGACCATGTGCTATATATCTACTGTAATCTACATTTTACGCATTATAGTGAGGCTCTTGTTATTGAAAGGTAATGTAGCTTTTCCGAGTTAAATATGTATAAATGTGATTTTTTTTTTTTTTCTGTCTTGCACATTCTTATAATTGCTTGAACTTGCAGATTTAAGAAAATCACACTGACTTTTTATATGTTAATGATCCGAAGGTTAATATGAATAAAGTTTAATAAAATATTCCTGATCATAAAAAATATTATCACGAATTGCTAGATCAATTAGGTCGAAGTAACATAAAACTTCACAAAATAAAATTTTACTTAAGAAAATTTCAGTTGAAAAGAAAAAAAAAAAAAAAAACTTCTCTAAAATATTATTTTTGCCAAGTCTAAACTGAAAGAAATATCGCCGGTTGGTTGATCCTAGTCATAACTTTAAAAAGAAACAGCGCTTATTTATATAAAATTTATTTACAATAAAAAAAAAAAGTTAAAAGAGTTATAAATATTTCGGATCATCAATTTCTAAATTTCTAAATGAATGAATAATAAAGGAGTATATAAACTAAAACGATCAACCAAATTAGGGCGAAATAAAATCCTAAAATCAGAAACAAATTAAATCAGGAGCGATTAACTAAGAACATCCTCTCTACTTCTACTTAGGCGGCGCCGAGACCAAGGATGAAGCGACCACTGACTCCCTCCCGCTCAAAGCCCGATGCGGCGGAGGAGAATCCTGCGAAGAAGAGAAGCAGGTCGGATTCGGAAACAGAAGCGCTGTTATTAGAAAAGCACAACAAGAGCAAGGTGGAAGTGTTCTCCGACCTTGTCCTTTCGCCTCAAACTTTGAAAGCTCTTCATGAGAATCATATGGGCTCCCTCTCCATGACACAGGTCACTCCAAATCCAAATCAGCCCAATCTCCCAACCCAATTGGCATTGCCATTTTTCATTAATAAAATAATAACAAAATAATAATAGGGACCAGGACCACTTGCTTTACTGTTTCTTAACTCAGGCTACACCTGGTCCATTTATTAATTAATTTATTACTTTTATAATCACTAATGTTAAAAGGATATAGCCTAAATGGAAGACACGTGGCAAACCTATATCTAGTTTTATAAGTCACTAATGTACACTTCTCCTGTCAGGCTGTGATCCATTACATTGTAACTTTATTATTATTGTTTAATTAATTAATTAATTATTTTGGAATTGTAGATCCAGTCAAGTGCCATACCACCGTTGTTGGAGGGGAAAGATGTCATGGCTGTGGCCAGGACCAGTACTGGCGACACCCTTGCTTTCCTCATACCGGCTGTCGAAATGTTGTGCAAGCAACATTTTTCTCCAAAGAATGGAACTGGTATTATTATTCTCTGTCCAACCGGCGAGCTTGCAATCAAGGTTCGTGCAACATATGCTTTACTACATGTTGTGTACACTCGAGCATCTAATTGTATAATTGTTCTCTTGCCAGTATGTACGGATCTGCTGCAGCTACCTATGCTTTCTTTTTTAAAATGATCCCTTGTTTTTGTTATAGGTACACACTGATGCCAAGGCTCTCTTGAAGTACCATACACTGACCTCTGGATTGGTCATGAATGGTAATGGACGGAGACGTGAAGCCGAAAGCCTTGTCAAAGGAGTTAATCTGCTAGTTTCAACTCCTTCCAGGCTTTTGTTCCATCTTAAGAACACAAAGGGGTTTCTGTACAAGAACCTAAAGGTCTAACTTGTTCCTTTACATTCTTTTTTCTATTATCTTATCAATTTTAGGTGAGTGATGATCATTCTACCTGTATTATTAAACTTTAGTTACAATACTGCCTTTCCATCTGATACTAAAATATAGTATATAAGTGTACTGCCTGAGTTGTTACATCTATCTATATTCATCAATGTTACACAAAAAGATGGGATAATATGGGACTACCACTCATTACCATTTTTTCCCCCCACTTTCTGCCTCTTCTTTGTTAATTTTTATTTTGGATTAATATGTTTTCATATGGTTTACACATTTATGTAAGCATAGCTTAATTCACAATTTTTGGTTACTCAATAGTAGTATAATCTTTACCTTCAAGTTCTTGTGCAGATAATTGTATAAAATATATACTCTGGTTGTTTCAAACTTTCAATGCTTAGTATCTCATACTCTTCAATTTATTGTGGACTACAAACATCTTTGCCTAAAATTTGTACTGAAACTGTCCAATTGAATTTCCTATGTCTCCTTTTGTTCTTTATCTTTTGCATGCCGGTTAAAAAAGTTATACTTCTGTCTTGTAGTGTGTGATAATCCATGAAGCTGATCAGATTGGAATTGATTTAAGGAAAGAAATCAAGCATATATTCGAGTTACTCCCGAAGGTAACTTTTTTAATTTATAGTACCTTGTTACTCCCAAGGTATGTGCATGTTTGCGCACTTCTGTTGATGGGAAACCAGTATGGCAAGGTCAGTCCTGTTTTGTATTTACCAACTTAATCAACAAAATATTACTTTGACCAGCGTTCTGGAATGTTGCTGTCCATTGACTCCATTCTATGTACATTGCCAGTTTTGATCCACATGCAAATTTATTACTTCGAAATAATAAATTTTCTGTAGATAAAATTATGAGCCATCTTACCTGAATATTTTAGTTGCTGTTCATGAAACTTAACTTTTTTTTTTGTTCTTTATCTTAACCAACATTTCGTTCCTGTAGAAGAGGCAGAATGCTCTTTTCTGTGGCACACCAAGCAAAGAGGTAGTTTGATTATTCCAGTTGATGTTGTTATTCTTTGTTTCCAATTACTTTGATTTTTGTAACTTGGGTGATTCTTTTGCCAGATGGATGAGTTGGCACTGTTTTTGTTTAAGAAAAAGAAAGGTAATGAGCACCACGTCCTAATAACTCTTTCTGCTGAGAAGCCAAAGGTAAAAGACAATTATTGTTTAAACCTCTCTTTTCTTATATTTTAGATCACCCTGCTCTCTTGTGGATATATGTTATAAATGACTTGAGACTTTTGTTGGTGTTAATTTTAGGTCAACTTGAGAATGGTTAAGCAACGTTACTGTATTATCCCAAGCAAGAGAAGGTTGATCAGTCTATGTGCTTTTCTGAAAAGAAATCTTTCTAAAAAGTCTTTGGTCGTGTTCTCATCCAGTAACTCAGTTCAGTTTCACTCTGAGATATTGACGTACTTGCAAATTGATTGTCTCCGTATCCATAGCAAGATGACTCAGCAGAAGCAAACTTCGACCTTTATTGACTTCTGCAAGGCTGACAAGGGAATATTATTGTGTGCCAGTGCTGTAATTGCCTGTGCATCTCATCTCCCAGCTGTGGTTCGTTTAAATTGCTTATTCAATTCTGGCAACATATTGTTTATTAGCATCTCCTTATTTTTCGATGTGGTTGGATGAACCTTGTTCTCATAAGTGCAGGACTGGTTTTTGCAATATGAGCTTCCTGGAAACCCTAAGGTTAGAATTTAAGGAGAGATGTTTTCATGCATTTCTGCTTTTCTTTGCAAATCAGTTAGCTATTTGGATTGATTTTCCTTCTGTTTCAGGACTATATTTATACACTGAACCAAGTAGTGGCCAGCCAGAATGACCGAAAAGCACACCCCATTTTGTTTCTTATGCAAGAGGAGTCAAAATTTCTCCAGCTTCTTGGGGTATGTCATTATAGTTCTGCAGTTGCTGTTGCCTTATTTTTAGCCATGCCTCTGCCATTATTGAATGTTGATGGTAAAAAAATGAAATAACAAGCTTTGTTTGTTGTGTATTTCTGCTAGGATATGGGGATTACCTTAGAAGAATACCAATGTGATGGAATGAAGCTACTTGATTTATCATCTCGCTTGGTACATAATCTTTACAAATCTATTTGTGTTTTTTGGATGTGTTCCTGGTAATATATGTTTTTTGTCTTAAAATATTCTAGTGGAAATTGACATAACTTTTTTTTTTTTTTTTTTTTTCCCTCAAGGAGAAAGCTGTAGGAGAAAACTACTATCTGAATCAATTAGCCAGAGATGCATACAGGTCATACCTCTCTGCATACAGCTGCAAGTTGAGCAAGGACGTTTTTAACACACAAAATCTCAATTTCCAGGTATAATTTTAAGCTGATAATACATACACACAAATGCACAGCTTGGTTTCTATTTTTCACATCACGAGGCCTTTTTCAATATGTAATGATGCAAAAGAACTTATATTATTTAAGCACGTGGTCAACTAGGACTTGAATTCCTTGTATTTGATAGGGAAAAACCAGTATCTTTCTGCGGTAATATAGTATTGTTGCTTGAGAGTAGTACATATTTGACCAACTGTTATAAGTTGATGTTTTGTAGTGTGATCCCATGTAGTACAAGAGATTGAGGTTACTGGATTATTATTAATTAAATTGCTTTTATCTGGATAATTTTGACAGAGTGTGGCAGCGTCCTTCTGCATTTCATGTCCTCCAAAAGTTGAATTGTCCTAAACAGTTCCTCATAAAATGTTAACTGAAGCTGTAAAGTGGCGTTCGTTTTTTACATTCTTGATCCATTTTTGTATTAGAATTTGATATTATCTCAGAAATCATTTTCTATAATTATGGGTTTGTTTGCTTGTTCCTCTTTCTCCTACGGTTTTGTAGACGTTTCAATAGCAGTTCATCATCGTATCTCAAATAATTACTTTGCTTCATTTATTAAAAGGCCGCTGAATTAATATTTAGTAATTAATAGAGTTTCAGTTTGTAAGATTCAGGCTGTTTGTATGTTTTGTTGCTTACAAAGTGGTGGAGATATTTCCATTTGTTTAAAAATATAATTCAGCGCATTGTAAATTTAAAGAGCAAATTTGGTCTGATACAATTATTTTCAATGATGCGTTAACTATAATCTACTAGATAAAAAAAAAAATGCTACTCATGATAGTAACTACAATAACCATAATGAAATGACAAAAAAAAAAAAAAAAAAAAAACAGCAGGCTATCTCATGTAATGCTAGGAATATCAAAGGAGCTAATGAATTCTTCAACAAATAGTCTCCATGCTGACATCATTAGCTACATGAATAATAAAGGATTTCCTTGAGACCTTGATCATTCTTTTTTATTATTTATTTATATTTATTTTCTGATAAACTGCCCTTAGGTCACTGTGTTAATAAAATCCAAACAGTACATGTTTTTAGCTCATCGATCCAGTATCACAGGAAAGCAAGAGACTAGATCAGAGATGGAAAAGAGAGAAGAGAATCGAATAAAATGAACCACTCTGTGCTACCGAAGAGAAAATACAAACCAAACAGAATAAAATCATAATTCATTTAATCTCACTGCATACGAACGGCTCAAAATGTATGAAACGACACCATACATTGATTGACCTAAGGTTTCTTGCGAAAGAGGGATTTATTTCCATTAATTATCCTAAAACTGCTAACATTGACAGATTTTACAATTAATTATACATTGTATGACGTCTTCTTGGTCATACTAGAGAAATAGTAAATATCATGCACGAATAACAAAGTAGAAGCCTTGCAACTCAACCAAGATCATGTATCAATTGCCATGTAAATCTATTTTTTATTTTGACTAAACTCAGGTTAGTGTTTCAATATATCCAAGACCTGCATCTCAAATCACAGACTGCTCAACCTGCATCATATTTTTCATGTAAAAGAGGGAAACAAAAATCAAGCTACTTGATCTATTACTATAATAATTAAACTCCTCTGCTCCAAAATTGACTTGGCTCATAATTTAACTATAATTTACATGCTGCTCTACTAGTACCTCGCAAGCTGCCTGTTCTTTACACCCAGATTTCCATAAGGGTTGGTACAGCTTATACCATGCTTGCTTCGGCACCTGTCTTGCCTATTCCTAGATTTGGAGGGGCGGCTTTCTAAACTTACATTCACTTTTGGAGGTGAGCTGAAGCAAAATGATTTTGCAACTCCCTACAAACACAACAATTAATCATCACAGACTGCAAACAAACAAATTAAAGAGCAAAACTAGCCTTACTTACTCCTTTTGAGAGATGCAGGATATTGGATTGCAAAAGTACACTATAAATTATTCAACTTTAAAAAAAAAAAAAAAAAAAAAATCAACTTACCTTCAGATCTAGCTGGTGCACATTAAAGGATGACTTATTTTGATGCGAGTTATATGCCTCAATGCAGGACTTGTATGCACTTTTGGCAGATTGAGATAAATAGTAGTTCTCTCCAACAATTTTCTCCTGCAAAGTATGTTGGTGACAGAAAAGCAGTTGCGAGTTACAGTTTCTAAATCTTTCCAAACTTACCAATGAAAGGAGAAAACTATTATAAGCATTAATACTGATACAAAAACAAGTAGTAGCGCCACTCTTAGGTAGTGGTTACTGAGTGGGTAAAACTTTAAACATTTTATTTGTTTCAAGAACTTCAAACTAATTTTGAAATTGCTTTTGAAATACATTCAGGGGCCCTCAACTATTGTGAGTTTGGAAAAGGAGGTTTTCCAAAGAGACTCCTGTACAATGCTTGCAGGGGAGTATTCTTTAGTGTGTGTGTTCGCTTAATCATGTGAGTAAGAATATAGTCATACCAAGAGAGCTTGCAGGGATAGTGTCTTTGTTATGTCAATCTTCTGTGTCATGACTGAAACTTTAACTTTCTGTAAATAGGTATCACAGTTTAAAATGAACTATTTGAGACTTATATTAAGTGGCAACATTATGTTTTTATAATGCTGATATTCAAAATAAAACTTTACAATTTTACAATAATGTAATAATACCTTCAAGTAAGAAAGAAATGTGAGCTCCTGGGTCAACAAAAATATCAGTGCTTTCCCTTGGCCACCTTCACCACGAGCTGTTCGACCAACCCTATGGATATACATCTGAGAGCATAAAATCAAGTCAAAGTTATATTATCTGAAAAAAAAAAGAACAAAGTATAACGATTCGACAAAAAAAAAATGATAATTTTAAACAAAATCCAACCTCAGGTTCTCTAGGAGCATCATATTGCACCACCCAGTCCTGCAACAAAGAGTGAGCATGTATAGAACAATTAAAGTGATGGAACAAAATAAATCTAATGATTCTGAAAATTAAATTGAAGAAATAGAAAGTGAACAGAAAAAGGAGACAATGAAAGGAACCAACCACAGAGGGGATATCAATTCCCCGAGCCGCGACATCAGTGCACAACAAGATGCCGCTCTTGGCTTGAATGAATCCATGCAAGTTCGAATTCCGAGCACTCTGCTTTTGAGTGCCCTCCATATGAAAACACTCTATGTTTATGTAACCAAGAAGTTCTGAGTAAAATTTCACTGCCTGCCTTGTTGAAAAAAACACTATTGTTTTTTTGGACCGCTGCTTCTTGAGAAAAGTATAAAGTGCAAGGAACTTCTCTTCACTCTCCATAATACAACAGTATTGTTGTAGCCCAGAAACAGTTGCCTACAAAAAAAAAATTCAAAAGTTGTTATCTGGCACATCCATGTGGTAGTGATTTTATGAAACATAAGCCTAATGTCTTACCTTTGGCTTTTTGTCATCAACACCAATGTAAACAGGTTTGGGTTGATCAGCCTCATTCTCTGCTGCCTTTTTCTTAAATGATAACTTTGCAAACTCAAAAACCTAGTGATTTTGTTTGACATATAAGCCAACAATAGTATTATAAACTGGAAGTGATGCATCTCCCAAATGCAAAGATAACGAGGTAAGAACAAAAAGAGATATATATATATATATATATGAAAAGAAAATTACCTCTGTACTCTGTGTAGCACTAAATAAAATAGTTTGCCTCTTCTGCATTACAGGCAAAAAAGCAAGAATATTATCAGGAAAGCTTTTGGCATCCCACAAAAAGTGATAATTTTATTAACTTGTTGCTAGTATTCTGTTACAAGAAGATTTCATATCCTACGAAAAATTCACCAACAGATTCAGAAAAGCTTCCCCAAAAAATGCACCATATGATTTTTCTAAAATTTTGTTATTTATGCCAGAAGGCAAGAAGTGATTAATGCTTGTCCTCATTTCAGTAAAGAGGTAAGAAAATGTTGGTCTACCATTGGAAGGCGCTTAAGTATCTCTTCCATTTCATCCTTAAAGTTTAGACCTAGCATCCGATCAGCTTCATCGATTATAAGGCACTACAACAAAAGGCATGAGAAACATGCGCTTGTGAGAAACTAATTGAGTAAAATGTAGGTGCTGTGCTTCCGTACTAAAAAAAGCAATAAGAGCTCCACAAAGTGAGAAAGCTTCCCCAGTACACTGACAAAGGGATAACAAATATTCTATATGTAATAATGATATGTGGCTAATGTGATAAAAGGAGGGAGCCATGATGGTCTTTACCTCCAAATTTTTGTACATGAAGTTTTTTGTTTTCTTAAGATGGTCCAAAAGCCTGCCAGGAGTCGCTACCAATAAATTAACACCCTTTACAAGTTGCTGAGCTTCCTTCCCAATGGGAACACCACCAACCGCAAGCCCGAGTGTTTGTGTGTGGTGGTTGAAGAGACTCTTTGCAACATGATGTGTCTACAGAAAAGTCATCAAATGCAACCTGAAAATGAGGATCTCAAATAGAACTACAACAGGAAGACATTTATTTTGCAAGAGGTGACCAGAACAAAATGGTGTTGCAAAACTCATCCACTGGCATTGCTTGAGATATCTAACTAGAAAGTACAGAATAATAACATTTATTAAACAGGTCAGGCAGGAAGACGTTACTCCAATAGAATGGATATCTAATCTCACAATTCAAAAGAATTAAATTTCCATCAATTAAACAATTTGTTTTACTCAAAAGTAGCTTAGCGAAAAGGGCATTGTTTCACTGTGGCTCAACAGCAATTTCAATCACAAAAAAAGAGTGTTGTGAATGTACCTGCATAGCAAGCTCCCTTGTGGGACTAATAACGATGACTTTTGTTCCATTCCTGGGAAGGCACCGAGCAAAATGCATCATTTCAATTGCCGGAACCAAGAAAGCGAGAGTCTTTCCAGAGCCGGTCTGTGCTGCACCAATTACATCCCTCCCCTCCAACAGAAGAGGAATGGTCCTTGCTTGGATCTAAAATCAACACAACAAATTTACATGAGGCTCCCTCCAGTAAAAGACAAAAAGTTGGGGTATTTTAATAGCAACCAGGATCATAAAGAGTATTAAATATAGTTGACTGGCATGTAGGAAATCTATCGAATTTTTAATTGTCTGTAATTAAAATATTAATGTTCTGAAGGATGACAATTAATCAAATAAATAAAAGTATTTTTTTTTTCGAGACATTGGCAGAGGCTGCCAAATAAATAAAAGTAGTTGAGAAAGGCAATAGAATATAATAAAGGTGACAGACATAGAGACACGATAGCGCTGATGGTCATGGTCATGGATAAAGGTGGAATAGAAATTGACTAAAACATTATAAGTAAACAATGACTACGAGAGAGAGAGAGGGGGAGACCTCAGTCATGGTTTTGAAACCCATCTCGTCGAGAGCCTTCAAAGTGGGTTCGGAGAGGGGAAGGTCGGAGAAGGCGCGATCCGTAAGGATACTAACGGCGCCTCTTCCTTTCTTCTCTACCTTCGCCTTCTTACACGGCGGTTCATGCACTTCTTCCTCCTGAGCAGTTTCTTCTCCGTCCATATCGCCAACTTCAGATTTAGCGTCTGATTCCTCTCGCGATCTCTTCGTCTTCTCCTCTCTTTCGTCGTGTGAGACCAGCGTTCCCCTTCCCTTCATCTCCGTTTTGGTTCGTTGGAGTTCGGTCCCAAGTCCCGAGACAATTTCTGGGTCGAAAACTGCAGATGGCCGAGTAAGAGACAAAACAATTTCTGGGTCATGGACATGACAGATGCTGAGATGCAGATGGGGTGCTGCTTTCCGTGCGACTCATATTAGCGATTCACGCTATAAATTTGAAAATGACAAATATATCCCTAGAACCGTCTCCATGATAAATCACACCCGTCCTTTCTCTGAGTTCGTGCATCGTGCCCCTCTGTTTTTATTTTAATTTTTTAGGGTTAGAGCCAATTTTTTGTTTCATTTTATTGAAACTTAAAATTAAACAATTGTAAATAAAATCTACTTTTAAATCCTAGATTGAATCTTAAAAAAAATAAATTTAAGATAAGTTAAAATATTATTAAGGACTTCATCATATAATCTCTGATTAGAATAAGATTAAGTAATCTTAATTGATGGTACATAAAATTATATCTATACTATCATGATGGATACATGAATAAAATCACTCATTTATTAGACCTCATTAGGTGTACTTTTAATTTCAGTTTAGTAATACAAGGCACATTTGGTTGAACACGTGATTTATACTAATTAAACAAAATCGCAGCAGATGTCCTGCGCAAATCACACAAGGGTATTTTAGTCTTCACTGGTCATTTTACCGTGAATTACAAATTTATAAAGCTTCAGAAAAGCAACTGCCATTTAGATGCACAGATCTTTTTTCTACGAAATAATTTTATAATATTTTGCAGTTTTGGAAATAAATAAGTATCATTATACCAATTTGATTCTGTTAAACTTTTTTACCTTAAATATTTGCTTTATTAATTAAATGCATTGAGTATGCAAGAGCGATTAATTTTCGCTCTTATTTCTGTACATACTATTTATGGTTTATGTGCTTAATTAGATTTATGTCATTACAAAAAGTTGTTAATTTGAAAAATGCCACAATAAAAATTTTAAAATTAGAATTATGCCATTATTATTTTCTAAAATTATTATAATTTCTAAAAATTCCATTCTCTAATTTTGTCATTATTTGAAAAATTCCTAAGCTACCCCGTCTGTCCATCTTTCTCTCCCTGGCAATGTGAAGTATGTACTTCTATTTTAAAATCTATACTTTGATTTGTTTAAATTTTGTTGCCATTTTGTTCCGATTCTTGTATTTCAAATCATTAGGAGACGAATGAATAATAGTCAAATTCTTTATTTTCTTCAAATAAAAATATAATAAAATTCCTTAATAACACGTGAATTGGTGAAATTTAATTTTTAGCATAGTTATTTGATTTATGTCATTGGATGACAAATTTAAGACATGTCACTATAAAATTGCAAAAGTTTTGTCTTTATACCATTATTTTAATGCACTTGTGGCATAAGACTAATTCTTACAGTGACATAAAACTAATTTATTATTTAGTGATGTCATTTTTGTAATTTCAAAATTTTATAGTGGCATGTTTAATAAGGTAAAATTGTCATATCAATTGACCGATGGCATAAAACTAAGTTTTACTATTTTTTAACGGCATAAAATAATTTATCATTTAGTGATGGCATTTTACTAATTTCAATTTTTCACGGTGGCATAACACTAAATAATCCTATTTTTAATTTTAAAACAGTTGAATATTATTAGGATGTTGTAATTGTGTCTGCAATTCATACATTTTGCATTATATTTGGCTCAATGCGAAACGGGCTTGGCGAAACATTAAATTACTATAATAAAAAAATTAACATTTCAAATCTTATTAGAAATTAAATTTTATATATTTTTAGATTTTTAAAAATTATGTTATTAGAGGGTAAAATCACATGATTTTCCAAATATCTGAAAAAATTAGTAAAAAATTTTAGATAAATATGAATTATAATTTCTAACAAGATTTAAATTTGAATATTAGTTTTATGATTTCAGTCGGCTTTTAAAAACTCAAAATTAAGATATATGACCGGCTCATTCCGTCATCCGTAAATTGCGATTGATTTTATCTTGTTTAAAATTTTAATTATATCAAAGAAAACAATGACATTTCTGTAAGTTGCATTACTATTCCCATTTATTATTATTATTATTATTTTTACTGAGGTACAGCGTACACCCGCATATTGCATAATTAATCCTATAAGCGTAGAGAGGAAAAAAAATTCAACAAAAAAAGAGTATTTCAAAAATGACGATCAATTTTTTTAGCAAAGTGGACATGACTACGCATATTCCAGCTAACTCAAAAGCCGCATGATCCTCCTTTGCCAAGGCAGGCCGCAGGACCTTAATCTAAAGTTGCAAGAAATTGTTCATCACAAGCTGCAGCTGCACGTGTTGCCACACTCAGATAATCCCTGTACCAACCATCATTCTTCTTCTCAAGGTCAAGGACCTCTTTCACTACCGTCAGGGCTTGAATTAATTCCGTGTAGCTGTCGATGCATGAATACAAGCAAAGTTTGGTATGAACCCAGTTGCCTCAAATAGGATGTATGTGTGGTTCGTTAAATGTCAGACAGTGGCAATCTCGACAACACCGGGGAAATGAGCTGTGCAACTCCCTGATGCTGCCTGTAAAGATATTACACGAAATTTGCAATCTGCCTGCTGATTTCGAGTCACGTTTTGAAGCAAATAAGGCAAAAGAGGGAAATTTTCCTCATTTTGTGCTTTTTTCCGATATTATTTTTGACGAATCAAAATTAACATAGAACGATATAGAGATAATTAGGATGTAAGGCTTATAATTTGAGAACTTCGATTCGAATAATTGTAGGGAGAAAAATAGTCGTACGTTGCCTTTCCTGAATGGAAAAACTTTTTACCATTCTAGCTAGCTTCTCTTACAATCACTAGCTACAAAACATATATATAGTTTATTAAGCACTAAAATTTCTGTATGGTGTACAATTTTGGGGGAAAATCACTCTCCAATAATAATTAATAAGTAAACCTGTTAATATTCCAAAATTTTAATAATGGATTATTACGCTAAAACTCCACTTTATAAGATGATCTACATACTGCTTAAAAGCTGAGCTAGAGTCAAATAAGGAGTGCATGGCAACAAATCCATTTCGGTTTTGCTCTGTTCTAACAGGAAACAGAATATGGATTCTGCTTGTTGGGACAGGATCGAGTTCCTATAAATGCTAATTAAGGTAGGTGAACGATTACTAGCATTGCATATTTGCATTATATTTCATATTTGGACTTTGGAAATTCTTGGTGCCCGGTAAGGCGGTAATCATGCCATTTTAAAGGCCGCTTTCTACTAATTGCATTATGTTTCTCTTATTTAGGCCGAAGGCCCATCAAGCCCTGGCATACGATATATAAGATTTGGTACCTTCTGGGTTTACCAAGCTCATTCTTCTTTAATTGGAGGGTGCATGCTCTTCCCTTGATCAAATCAAACATCGTGCAAAATGCTAATGCAAACAGAGACCCAGTAACTAAAATGATGTTCCCACGTAATCTATAATTAATTAACCTAAGGTCCCTTGCCAAAGATGATTTGTTCCCATTAATTATACTGCTAACATTGGCAGACTTTGTAATTAATTACACATTATGCATGTGACGTTTCTTACTCATTAGGATATGGATAAAATTATTTCAATTTGACGTAATTTTAGTTTTTTCAGTTTGTTTATCATTTTCATACATGGAATATGTATCAATACCCTGTTAGGTTCTGCCACTTTGCGGCAATGTTTGGGACTTTGGGTCATGTTTAATCCCCAATTCAATCTTCAGTTTAGATTGGATTATTCAGATCCACTGACCTTCTGACAAATGAACAGGGCACACCTAATGCCAGATGAAAAACCTCTTTGGAATGTGGTATGGAGTGCGACGGTTTGGACGTGGGCTCTCGAAACACCAATGTAGAGTAATTTTTCAAAAACGAGCCTAATTCTGTTCACAAGATGCTATTTGATGTAGAGTGACTAGTACTCAATTGGAGGATGCTTATGGCTCATCACAAATCCCAGCTTAGGAGCTTTGGATTTTGTTGACTTTTAGTTAATTAACCTTGTTTCTGTATCTTGCTTGTAATCTTTTAATTTTGTAAGCTTGTAACTAGAACCTTTTACTTATTAATTTTTCCTTCTGTTGGGAAATTGCCAACAAGACTTCGGGGAAAAAAGAAAGAAAGATAAACATAGAAACATTAACAAATAACAAGTACCAATGTGCAACATAATTAACTAATCAAAATGAAAGTTATCACGATGACTGGGTGTGCTTGCAACAAGAAGCAATCACCTCACTTCTGCAGTAGTTCATATCATGCATGAATACAAATTGCATACTATTGAGTATTGACAATCAAATGAGACATATGAATGAATTTCCAACGGCATGTATATATATGCAAATAACTACACCAATCGATCTGTATTCATATATTTGCATGCAAGATCGACCCACGTACATTCAAACAAATTGTTTCTTTCACAACCATAATTTCACACAAATTAATGAATGTGACATCTTCAAACCCTCGCTGCACCTATCGCCCCTCCTGCATGGCTCCCTCCTGCCTCGTGTATGACAACAACTGCCTCTTCTTCTTCATGAATTACCATCTCATGAACAACCCCATCATTCCCTATTTCCTCAACAACCACTGTCTCTTCCGCTTCAACAGCTACAACTTCATCCTCGCACGGTGGTTCCCTACGTTTTTTCCATAAGAAAAGCAGCAACAGCAAGCCCAGAAGCAGTGCACCACAGATTGGTACCACTACTATGATTACTATAGGAGGAGGTGTCGGTGGTGATGAAGGTGGTGTAACTGGAGGAGGTGGAGGAGGAGGTATCGGTGGTGATGAAGGTGGTGTAACTGGAGGAGATGAAGGAGGAGGTAGAATTGGTGGTGGCGGCGGAGGAGGTTGAGGACATGGTGCAATTGGAGGTGGTGGCGGTGAGGTGTAATTAAACGTGGGGACTGATGGTATACTCATTTATATTTTAATTTATATATGTTGATATTTTGGAGTAGTTAATTTGTTCTGGTGCAAGTATTGGAAGATTTGAGCGATATTTATAGGGACAAAAAAGAGCAGTTGTATAATCAAGTCATCATTTGCTGTCTTTTCCTTAAGAGAAGATTACAGGGCCCTCATAAGTCTTAATTTATTAGTAGCTAGAGGTATTGTACCACAAGTCATTTACCAATTAGATAAGGGATGGAGTGTTGCTATGAGGAAAGGGTCTGTCGATTTGGGTCAGCCAAACAAACTACATATATCACTAGGGCCTTAACAAAAAATATTGCACATTTAAATCCTGTCATATATTTTAATTAATTATCCTTTATTGAAATTTTACTTTTTTAATTAATTATCTTTTATTTCATTTCAATATTTCATCTATAGACATTCGCATTATTACCTATCAATCTACCTTTTTAAGGTCAAATTCATGCCTCGTTTATAATATGGATACATATCTAAAGTGTCCAGAGTAGGACATGTACGTATGCCCATAACAAATGAGGATCGAGCAAAAGGATAAATACGGACGCTTTAATATTCAAAACTCCTAATAATGAGAAAGATCTATCAACGACATTGCTATATTACATTAACTTTCTGTTCACTTGATATTATATAGTTAATCTTAGGAGATCCATTGTCCCAAGCTATTGAAACCACTTGCCAGAATAAGTGTGTGTGTGTGTGTGTATATATATATATATATATATATATGCTTAACTAGTTTGTTACTGGATCAAATAGTTATCAATGTATAACAAAGCTACTTAGACTTGGTATTATACATTGGCACACTCAATCCCTAGTTGACTAAACTGAAAAATTCATAGAAATGGGAAAAAATTAACACTTGAAATTTATTAATTTAATAACGGAATTAGTCAAGTGGATGCATGTGTTTTCAATGTGTCTTGAGTTCTCCAATTATCTCTCATGTGCCCAAATACGCACATAAAGTCAAATAAGCTTCTCGTACCAAACAGCCAATATATACTTCAATGCAATGAGTACACAACTGCCATTCGATACCTATCGAGACCGTTCTACATGCATGCAGCAGATGCGTTTCTATTGTTTATATAAACATAACTATAAAATGATTCTTGCTTTAATAAACAAATTTTGTTTCATTTCAAGTCTTTAGTATAGGAGGACAACAATTTAAGACAAGTTTTTAAGTGAATATATATATAGAGGTATGCTATGGTGCATCGCGATGTATTTAGGCTTTTGTACATCGCGATTATTATCCGTCAATCGTTATATAAATTGACAAATATAATTAAACCAATCCAATCTACATATTGAAATCTCATAACAAACCAAATTTTATATTTTTTAAACAAAAAATATAAAATTTGGTTTACTATTAGGTATCAATATATAGATTGTATTTGTTTAATTAGATTTGTCAATTTGTAAAACTACGACATATATAGTCGTGATGTACAAAAGCCTAAATACATCGCGATGCACCATAGCATTTCTCAATATATATATATATATATATATATATATATAGAGATTGGCTAAAATGCTTTCTAAAGCATATGAGGTATGTGCTTTAGACTTTTGAACCGTCGGATCGCTTTAAAAATCGTGCAAAGATTAAATCCATTGGTCTAGATTGATATCGCTAAGGGATGCGTTTCTCCGTCTCATTTAAGTTTTTCCGTCAAATATAGAGTGATCTCAGTTAAATCTCTCCGTTATTATTTCTCCTCCAGATCGTCTCCTCCTCCGACGCCTCCCCTAGGATCGAAGCTATATGGCATTCCTACTCATTCAATTGAAACTCTAGACCGGCAGCTACTCTTGATCCCTCAGTTTTGTACCCTATGCCCACTGGCCCTGCTCTCAAACACTCTCTCGATACGGAACCCTAGGCTCGCACCTACCCATGACCTCTCAGTTTTGTTGCCGATTTGCAATTCTTTTTTCGTGGTTACTTATTACTTACTAAAGTATTTAATTTGAATCAGTTTCCTAACTAATAGATCCTAGCCTCTTTATTTTTCTCTCTGAGTTTCACCGAAGATCTTTACTATTTGAGATTTTTTTTCTTTTACTATTTTTTTCTTTTTTTGGTTGATTCCGAAGGTGACTGTGTATCAATTTCCACTTATAAAGGAGACTGGGTTCATATCAATACTTACTATACTCGGTATGGTAGTATGGAGAATGCTTTTTTTTTTTTATGTTCCTGACACACAATATTGGATACTGGTATGGGGGAGGGTACAAGAATTTCAAGCTATATCCTTGAGCAAAATCTTGATCGGGAGTTTTACTCATGACCAGCTTATCAAAAATTTAATGGACGATTGGTAAAGTTAATAGATTTCATAATTGCGTGCAACACCTGAAATCTGTTATTATTTTAATGTTATTTTTTTCTGCAGTTTTTTATGCCATGCGTGTGATGAATAAATTGAAGCTAGTAATCTAGATATGCCCTTTCTGTTTGTATAAATACAGTGCATGTAATTTGTCATCTTGATTTGAATCAACTTTCTCATACCTTCTCTTCTTTGAGACCTGAAAGGCTGAAATGATAATGTACAAAGCTGAATTTTTCTTTATTTAATTTTGTATAGACCATATTACTTGAATTATATTGATGAAGCAAATTGATACAACCACATCTGATATGTACTATAAGTTGCAGCACTGAAACAAAGTGCATGTGTACAGTTTATCTTGTGTCATTTCCAGCATCTGATATGTACACATATGTACAAACATCTACTTGTATCACACATCCAAACATTTAATAAAATACTTAAATTGATCATCAGTAGAAACAATATCACTTGAAAAACATAACCAAATTCAATTGATCTATGACAATTAAAAAGTGTCGTACACTTGACAACATATCAGACTTAGTAAGTTAACTTGAAACTAAAGCACAAGTACTGGTATAAGCTAGAAACTAAAAAGCATAGTTAACTACAATAGTCATTTTTACAAAATGATCCAAAAATATTTACTAATCACCCTCTTCTCATTCATTCTCTTCTTCATCATCCTCTTCTCTGTCACCTTCTTCACTGTCAGTTTGCTAGGTGCATGTTTCTTTCTTCCCATTTCCTTTATCTAATGCAAGTGGAAAGAACATAAATGGTTAGTGTAAGCAAAATAATTAGTTAATTTGTATAAAAAATTTAAAATAAAATATTACAAAATCAATGGGTTCAATTCAATTGATAATTTATAACCAAACTACCATGGAATACATTTGGATATACCAATGCAACGGACTGAAATTTTCCTCAATTGCTGGGCAATTTAGGTTCAAATTATCTTAAATTTTCCTCAACGGGCTGAAATTATCTTCAATCATGATATATTCAGTGCATTCACTTTGGTTGTGGGTTTAGTTTGGCTGCGCAGATTGTTACTTTGGGATGAGATTTGTTTGTTTGTTTCTAAACTCTGGTGTACTTTCTTTTAATAGAAAGTTGTGGAGAAAACTCCAATTGTTTTAAAAAAATTAATATTATTCCAATTTCAAACTGAACACAGAGAGACATAGAGAGATGACCTGTTATTATTAAAGAGATTTCAAGCGTTCAAGGGGTGCTCGCTTGATTCATGTGATGGAGATGCCTAGTGCCAGGAGAGGTGGAAGATACCTAGGGTTTGCGATTCGGAGAGAGATAAGAGATGGGGGAGAGAAATACTGATAGAGAGAGGAGATACGAGTTGCGTCTTGATCATGGTCGATGTCGGTAGAGGGGTGAGAGCGCCATGGCTAGGTTTTTTCGAAGGGGAGAGCTTTAGAGAGGTTATTTTCTTTTCCGTTCAACATTTTGGGAGAGTAGATCAATAACGGAAACGGAGGAAATATCAGAACTAACGGAGAAAAAGGAGCCAGCGCTATCAATCTCGACCTATGGATTTAATCTTTGCACGATTTTTAAAGCGATCCAACGGTTCAGAAGTCTAAAGCACATACCTCATATGCTTTAGAAAGCATTTTAGCCAATCTCTATATATATATATATATATATAATTCCAGTACCAAATTTAAAATTTGTGGAATTAATGATCATTTTTTTCCAACAATTTCCTTACGTGTGGCTGTATATTGCAAGATCAAAATATTTTTGGTGTGTGTTTAAAACGCCAATAGTAATTAAGTTTCAAGTAAGACAAAATATATAGGTAATAGGTTACATATATAAAGTAACTTCCTCTAACGTTGACATTCAAGGAAAATAAAATACTACATATGTAATGGGAATGCTCATACTTCATACATAAGAGAAGTGTAAAAAATTTAGGACGTTATTGTGATATCCAAGAACATGATGTCATGTCACGGATTTAAGCTATATATATTGAAGAACCGATGCTCTTATCTATGTATACAGAAAGATACATCAAAGTTAGGTAGCTGATATATTTACATCATTTAAATAAATATTTTGACTAGTTCATCTTGGTCAACGAGCACGCATGGATATAGAACACATTAATTTGTTAATTAATTCTGTTATTGTTTAGCAACCCTTAACTCTTTTAGTTTACTAACTTCTGAATATTATAATATTGAACATTATTCACCTTGAATTTTTATATCATTAATAATGATTGATAATCCGTCAAATACTAAAATTAATTTGTAAATTTTTTATATATCCAATTGCGCTTTAATTTGTTAGTTAGGATCAATTTCTGACATGTTATATATCTAGGGATAATTTTTTGAAATAAAAATGAAGGTCAAATCTATGAATCTATTGATTGGTAATTTTGGTAACACTTTCCTATAATTTCTCTTACTAATTTATATTTTATTATTAATTTCTCTTACTAATAATTGACATGTTATATAATTTCTCTTACTAATTTCTCTTACATATCTATTGACATGTTATATAATTTCTCTTACTAATTTATAATTTATTATTAATTTTTCTTACTAATTGATTGCACATGTTAAAGAATTAAAAATTCGCTTGGAGAAAAAGGCACTACAACAGTTGCTCACAAGCTCTTTTGGAGGTCTCTCTGCTTCATTTTCTATGAATTATTTGGTGATCGATGCATGCAACTCTTCTGGATTGATGTTCGGACGGAGAACACGATATAGGTAGCCTCTTTTACGAAATTACTTTTTTTTTTTTTGGTTTATTTTGTTACTGCATGCAGTCGACTTCTTAATTCCTCAGAGGAAACTGAAGCTGCCAAGAGCGTTGTGAACGTTTTCTTCTAGCTCCTATATGTCACAACAGATTGCTTAAAAGCAACTGGTTCAAGTTAAGATAAACATGCAAGTTTTCCCTCACAGTAATTTTCTTTCATCAATAAAAGAGGTGAGGTTAATTAAAAGCCTCCTTATTTCAAATAATAATAATTAATTCTTACTCTTTAAGTTCTCATGCACTTACATGAGATAAGGGGTACCGGTGCCGGTTGAGATTTGAGGCGCTTAGGGTCTGCTATTTTAGCTTTTTGTTTGTACGTTTCTGTAACTGGGTACACTTTTCTTTAATGGAAAAGTGGTGGTCAATACCACTGATTTCAAAAAAAAAAAAAAAAAAAAAAAAAAAAAAAAAAACCGAAATTTTTAACAAGGGAATAATCTGTCCAACAATTTTAAATGGAAAAAAGATCCTTCATTTTTTTTAAAAAAAACGCATCACAATTGTGCCGTTCAGAAGGGCGCAATAGTGAGGTCTTATTGCGCTGTTCATAAGAACGCAATAGGAAAAAAATGACAAAAATTGGCAGCTTTTTGTTGGGTTTAGGCTTGGACAATTTTGAGGACACAGACTTTTTTCCTTTGGGTTTCTTCTTGTCAGAATTGTCATCTAAAACGATTGCAACTTGTTTGAAATCTCATCAGAAATATGTTTGGTCTGAGATGAGGAGAAGTTGTGGGAGCTGTCTCCAAAAATGATGTCGCTTGAAGTTGTGGCAGCATGTGTTTCCTCTTGGTGTTGGTGTTGGAAGATGTTGGTGATGCATTGGAGGGACGCGGAGGGGAGATGGAAGGGCCCGCAGTCGGAGAGGGAGGCCTGGAAGGAGCGGCTGGCGAGGAGGCAAGAGCGGGAGCAGAAGTTGGCGGAGTCTCAGTGGTGTTGGAGGAGGTCGTAGACGCGATGCTCGGAGAGGGAGATGTGGTAGCTTTTTTTAAATTTTTTTGTCGTGCAGCGCCTATTGCGTCCTTATAAACGGCGCAATAAGGCCTCACTATTGCCCCTTCTGAACGGCGCAATGGTGATGCGTTTTTTAAAAAAATATGAAGGATCTTTCCTCCATTTAAAATTGTTGGACCAGATTAAAAAAAATGCACTTACATAAGCTAAATTCATTGTTTATATTTTTTTCCCTAATTAAGTAACTAATGTAACCTACTAGACGACAAATGTTCAGTATAGTTGCAAAACTATGACAAGTTCTCATGTTCATCTGTAATTAACGACTAAAATAATTATTATTAAGAAAACGACGTTACCGAATTTATCGTACGCACGCATATTGGACGAGACAAAACTAAGCTATCTAGAGGATTATCTCCTTGGAGAGCAGCGAATCATAACTTGAAAATATCGAATAATGTGGCCTAGGTAAGTTAGTGCTAATAGTGCTGAACTGCTCAAAGAAATCAAAAGTTTAAAGCTCCGCATGTATTTTTAAATTTTAAAAAAATTAGATGATATAAGCCTTCCTCTTTCAAAGAAATTTATAAATATTGAATATTGAAATAAAATATCTAATATATTTTCAAACTCCTTGTTTTTTTTTTTTTTTTTTTTTTTTTTTTTTTTTTTGGCCCGTAGGTCTTCAAGCTCCTTGTTGATTTGTACTCCAAGAAATTTCGAATCGCACCATCAAATTTGTTAAAGGCAACTCCTTGCGGTCATTTGTGCTTCTTTCTCGTGTCGCTCCCACTGTTTGAAATCCACACTTCAATATTGTCCTTAATTTGTTTCTTTGACCATTTACTGGAAGATTTGGCTCAGTAATCGTATAAATCTTTGGAAGGTCTCACCATGTTCAATGGAATTTCAGTTGGACTGAATGTTGTTGAAATTTGTGGAAAAAGAAAGCAGATTCTCTTTTCTTTTTTTTTTTTCGAAAACTTGACAGAAGCTTCTGTCAAGGGGACAGAACAAAAAGATTCTTTCAGATGAATGGGACAATAATTAAAATATGTTTTCAATATTACAATTGACATTTATTTTCTCGATTTTCCTACTATTTTTAATTAATATTTGACCAATGAAACTTGGCGGTTGATTATCGCATAACTAAAATACACACACACACACACATATATATATATATATTCAATGATTTTTGCAAGTGTTTTTGCTTTTTTCCGATAAAAAAAAGTATACATTTTATTAAAAACCCATAGTAATGTTGAATATTTGTGATGATGGGAGAAACCATAAGCCACGTAATACAAAAATCAAGAATGGCAAGCTATATGAAATTTGATAGTCTTACAGTACGCAAACGAGCCAATATCCTTAGGCCGTCTCTAAAGACTCAAGCAGTCAATCTCCGTCCCCTCTAATAATTATTGTACAATAATTTTGAATATTTCTTCAGGTCTATACTCTGTGCAGCTTGTGTTTGTGTACAAATAGAAAGCATTGCATGTAATTTCGAACATCACTTGAAAACTAGAACTTTCTCCTCCTTTAATACGCTTTTTGTGGTATGATTTTCACAAACTTGTGAATTTAGTCTTCGATGCTCCGAGTGTGAATTCTCTAATTCAACTCCACATGTGTTTTTGACTGTTTGTATTGCTACGTTGTCCCTTCAGACGCTTAAGGTACCAATTTTGTCATTTTTATTGTTCATTGCTAATCTTTTTTATAATAATTTCTTCTTAAATAAAAATATATTTGTCATGAAAAATGTTATTTTCAAACTTTCTTCATACCACTGAACGTCAACTTTTATTGCATGTGTTCTGCTGGGAAATGATCAATAGATGCTTTTTACAAGTGTATATTTATTAATTATATATCCTCTTACAAGAAACTGTTGGATTGTCGCAACATCAGATAATTTTATATTCTTACGCAACAGTTATGTCTTATTGTGAAAGGGAATTTGTATGAATGAAGTTTTCAGACTCTGCAAGGAAGCAAGGTCTCAACTCCATTCTGTTCCGACCAAATTCTTAATTGTTTCGTTCTGTACCAGCAGAGCCGAAACAAAAATTCTTGTTTTGATGAATTGGTATCTAGTCAAATTACGGTTGGAATGGATGAAATTTTATAAGTTCAACCATTTCGATCAACTTATATATCTTTTCAGTTTTTCAAATCCAAAATCCTTACCAAATTGAATTATAGAAATAATCTTTTTAGAGCAATTTAACCAGCTCCTGTGGGATTTATGTAAAATATTTATAATTTTTGGATTTAGGGCATGATTTGATGATTCTATGGATTTTAGAGTGAAATTTGAGCAAAAATTAGATTAAATAGTGTAGGATTAACTGAAATGATAATATTATTGAATAAGTAATAAGGTTAGGATGTTTTGGATTGAGTACTTATATACTACTTTACTATTGGATAAAAAGAAAAAGTGATGTATTTATATTGAAAGATAAATTATTCGGTGACAAAATAATTCGTAATATCCCCTCTAAGACAAATAGCCATTATTAAATTAATAGCGTCCCGTGTAGTTTATTAATCTCTACTTTTTACAGATAGGAAATTATAAGTTGATTTACTATTTTATATTAATTAATTCTTGTCTTGCGTTTTCATCAATTATTCAGAAGCACTCAAAGGCTAATACAATGCATCTTGATAGAGGACGTCTAAAAAATTATTTAAAATTATTTAATATACTCAAAGTCCCAACTTGTAAGACTTCAAAGCTGCTAATTTTGCACCCTCATTTGTCTCCTTGTTTGTTCTTCAAAATTTTATCGCTGATAATTGATAAAGTGATAATACAAACGCATCAGTGCGTTATCATGGTAGTCATTCCCGTATGTAAAACGCAATGGATGGATACCTAAACAACATCACCGGCACAATTACTCAGGCTGTCAAGCAGAATATTTATTATTTCCTTCATCTCTATCTCTACTACTTATAAATGCACCTAGAGAAAGGTCACAACAATTTTTGTTAATAATTTTTATACTGTTGATCTGTAAATGTATGGTTAGATCTGTCTCAACACATCTCTATGCGCACACAAGGAAAGAATTATCTCGGTTTTGAATTGCTGCACAGAAGGAAAAAATTTTCTTTGGATTTGATTGGTTTTCCATCTAATATAGAAACAATTGAATAACATATCAATTTGTATCGATGGTAAATTAAGAAACATATTTTTATTGTCTAACATTATTTTATTTTTTTTATTTGCCCACATATGAGGGCATCTTATGCTAGTAGAATAGAATATTCGCGCTAACTAAGCAATAGACGAGACTGTCACACGAAATTTTGTATGGAACGGACGGGGGACGGCTAGGACTGAAGCCGCTTCAAAATTCTAGATCTTGCAATCCGCAACAGTTAAGTTGTTTTGTGGGTCTAAAGTGTGGGCCGTCAATGTCATACTAAAGATTCGACTTTAACATACAATTTGACCTTAACTGGCCCAACTTAAATGATGGGCTTAATTAGACTTATATAGCGAACGTTATGTAGCCGAAAATAAAGATTTCTCATTTTTTTAGGGGATGCACAGAAGTAATAAAATATTTGATGTGGCATTAATAAAGTCATGGCTATACGCTCAACCAAAGTCGCTCATACATAGGAATTATTCACGAGGACTTTTATGTAGAGAAAAAGAGAGAGGGGAGAAAAACATTAAGTGATGCATATTTTACGAATTTTCTTTGGACAGTTAAATTGAAGGTCATCTATGTTTATCCCCAAAAAAATAAATAAAAGAAAAACAGAGTGTTTTTTTAATGATTCTGGTTCAGACTGATTGAATGTTGCAGCTAATAAAGTATTAATTGTTACTACTCTTGAATAGTTGAATGATACAATTCATTATGAAAACTAATGTTGTTTCCTACTTTAAGTATTAATTAATGAGGCAAACCTTTACACTTTAATGAGCTGAGAGGATGTCTTGCCAAATTTTGTTTCTTTTTTGGGTGCAAAGTACGAGTTTTCGCCTTTATATGATTTTGTCCTAAGATTGGCTAGAGAATGTTCTCTCCTATATTTCCTCTCAAACAGTAAGGAAGAAAACTATTCTTCACCAAACTTCTGTCCGTATGTCCGTTCTGTCTTATCCCTTACTTTAAAAGATACTATATTGACACATTGCCACGTATGTCCTCAGTAGAAAGTTTAGGTAGATCGCGTCTATTGTGAATATGACATAGTCCCTCATTATAATTTTAAAGATTTAATTGAAGTGTGTAGTATGTTTTTCAATAAAACTTTGATAATAACCGACTAGCTAATATCTCCAAATTTGGAGAAAGCCAAAAAAAAAAAAAAAAAAAAAAAAAAAGAACTACACTACCAGGGTACTTCAACCACCCCCCCCCCCCCCCCCCCACCAAAAAAAAAAAAAGAAGAAGAGAGAAAAAAGTGAAACTATACTACTTAAACATGGTAATGCCAACTTCATGATTCATCTTGCTTCAGAAATCCTTCATATACTACCAAGGTTATATTAATTGAGAGGTAAAAATTTAAGTCAATCAAAAAAATGTGTCATAGTCATAACTTAGCTGTTAATATCTTCTTTTTTTTTAACAAGACTTGGCTCTTGCTGCCTAAATTCTACATAGATTCTCAAATTGAATGATCTGACATGGAAGTTGCTTGTTTAATAATTTTGCATAACTGAATGTCTTCATTTGCAATTGTTTGTCCGGATTAAGGATCCATCATTAAACGCATATTGCAACTTCATTTTTGGCACGAACCAAAATTATTATTATTTTTTCAATCTAGACCACTGATTAATCATAATTTCGGTCTATGGAGAACTCCAATTTTCTCCATGGTAGTTAGAATTGGTAGCCAACAATGTGAAAGGTTAGACGAACGACACTCAACCAAAATAGTATATACATTTTAACTTCTACATTCACATCATCACCTACATTAATAATTTTTTTTTTTATGCACAGCATATATCGTTGTCTAATTCAAGTTCGCTTTACTCTCGTTCAAGACTGAGAACTAGGTTATTCTTGAAGCAATATATACACTATAAAGGGATAAGAATAAAAAGAAAATGACAGCAAAACAGCCATATTTTTATACTAAAGTGGAACGTTTGGTTTGCTGTTTAATCTCGCCAAAGACTTTCATTTTCAACATATATACAAAAATAATACGTGGATACCTAATATTTCCAAAACTATTGGATTTGTTTTGTTGGATATAAGGAGATAGGAAAAGTACGAAGGAAACAATACCAAGGAAATAGTTTGACTACTACTACTGGTAGCTGCAGAGCTTCCTTGAGATTGGGACAACTAGCATTTTTTTTTTCTTTCCTATAAAAGCCGTTAGACACCTTAGGTTAGAAAATTGCTATCCTCCTTCACTCTTCTTCACCATTTGAATTTCATTTCTTTTGGTATATTAAATACTCACTCCTATATGGATGTCATTTTGCATTTGGTTTGTGTTAGAAGAGCTTGAGATGAAGTGCATTCCATTTTGTATCAGGAGAAAGAAAAATATACTTTAGACGGCCTTAAGCATTTCAAGATGAGAAGCCAAGTGGGATATGATTTTGCTTGTAAAGAGGCAAGGCATCATCTAGCCGGAATCCAGTAAGTTACTGTGCCCATGTATAGATTATTAGTCTATTTGTTTTGTACAGATTTGACTCGCATTTTGTAATTTATATACTTTTAACTAATTATGATAGCCTACCAAGAGTAATGACTACAGCATTTATTCTTTCTCAAAGACATTGCTATTGCTAAGCTCAGCTAAATTAAATTTTTCTTCAATGTGCAAGGCAACTAGAATATCCGGAAAGATCAAAGTATACATAATTTGAAAGAAGAAAGAGTTGCATGATATTGTCGTTTAGGTTATTTTCTTACTTTGTATAATGTTAGTTTTCAACTTTTCATCTCCTGATATCCAAATTACACCATTTTTAATTCCAGATATAATGCAAGCAAAAGAAGGTACTACAAAAATGCCGCCTCAATAAAAGAGAACAAGAAATTTGGCAGATATGTTTTTCCAGAGGGGTTTGGATGTAGATTTCACCTTCTGAAGCTTATCCTGGTATTCACAACATGTGGTTCATTCATGACTCTCCTCAACTCGCCAGGCATTACCAATGGGGAAGTTCTAATGCATTCTGGAAGGTAATTTGCACTAGTGTCCGCAATCTTTTTGAAAAGAATAAATCAGTGTTTTGTTCATTAAAAATCCTTTAGTTATTATGAAAATACATAGCTAGCTATAGTTATGTCTTATTTGTGATTTTAAACAGATCAAGGTTTGTGAATATGGGATGGTTATGGGGCAGTGACCAACCCGACTCAGGGTACACATCGTACTTAAAAATGGATTGGAGGAAAATATCAAAAGCTGTAGACACGCTTGGCATACCAACAGAGTTCCTAAATGTCGGTCTTCTCAATTTCAACCAAGGAGAGTTCAACCAATCTCAAACCCTGCTTCCTTACTCTAACGTATTAAACATTCATCTTGATCAATCAAACACCACCTGGGATGAACTGTTTCCAGAATGGATAGATGAAGAGGAAGAATTTAACGTACCGACATGCCCCAAATTACCCCAGCCTAGTGCTCCAAAAGGGGTTTATTTTGACCTAGTAATGGTCAAGTTGCCATGTAGAAGAGAAGGAAACTGGTCAAGGGATGTAGGACGGCTGCATCTGCAGTTGAGTGCAGCTAGAGTTGCAGTAGAATCACTTATTGGAGGTGGGAAGAAGGTGCATGTCTTGATAATTAGCAAGTGTTTTCCAATACCGAATTTGTTCAAGTGCAAGAGACTTGTTATGAGGGAAGGAGATGTTTGGCTGTACAAACCTGAGATGGATGAGCTGGTCGAGAAATTAAGGCTACCAGTTGGGTCATGCAAGCTTGCACTGCCATACAGTGAAATAGGTTAGTTTCTATGACATTTATTTTGTTTCATCTTTAACCTAATTCTGTTCTATCTGTTTTCCATTTTTCTTTATTCTTGATTCTGTAGAAGGGTTGTGCTTTTCAAAATAGTAACCATCATTGTACAAATATGATTTTTCAATACAACCTTTTACTTGGAAACTAAATTGATCGCAATTTACCTAAAACAGAGAGAAAAGTCGTGCCTTCCACAAGTCGACTTGCGTACGCCACAATCCTACACTCAGAAAATGCATACGTATGTGGTGCAATCACAGTCGCCCAAAGCATTCGCATGACTGGATCAACGCATGACCTCATACTTTTGGTTGATGAGTCAATCAGTGCTGACCATCGAGTTGGCCTTGAAACAGCTGGGTGGAAGATCCGCACTATTAAGCGGATCCGCAACCCGCATGCAAAGCCTGAAGCATACAATGAGTGGAACTACAGCAAATTCTGGCTCTGGAAGCTGACTGATTATGACAAAGTTATTTTCATAGATGCTGACCTACTAATTTTACGAAATATTGATGTATTATTCACCATGCCTGAGATCACTGCCACAGGTAATAACGGGACCTTATTCAATTCAGGTGTAATGGTAATTGAACCGTCAGATTTTACATTCGAACTTCTGATGAAACATATAAATGAGATAGAATCATACAATGGAGGGGATCAAGGCTATTTAAATGAGATTTTCCCTTGGTGGCATAGAATTCCAATGCACATGAATTTTTTGAAGCATTTTTGGGAGGGAGATTCTGACAAGGTAAAGGAGAAGAAGACCCGCCTATTTGGATCTGACCCGCCTATTGTATATCTAATCCATTATTTAGGGATTAAGCCCTGGCTCTGTTACAGGGATTATGACTGTAACTGGAATGTTGAAGATCAACGGGAGTTTGCGAGTGATGTGGCACATCACACGTGGTGGAGAGTGCATGATAAAATGCCAAAATATTTGCAAAGTTTCTGTCTGTTAAGTGAAAAACAAAAGGAAAATTTGAAGTCAGACATGGTCAAGGCAAAAGAGGGTAACTACACAGATGGCCATTGGAAGAAAATGATAAAAGATCCGAGAATGATCCTGTGTTCAGATGACATATGCATAAAGAATAGAATGAAGAGGAACAAGGAAACCTTAAGTAGTTTTGTAATGTAAATTGTTGCTTTGTTTTGCCAAACAAAAGGTACATTGTTTTAATCTGTAATCATATAGAGGATAGAATAGGAATACTACAACTTTTTCCCTTTTCTGTACACCTTTTGTAGCCATGCTTACATGTTAAATAAATTGAACTAGTTTGCTAGTTTTGGGGCATAAACAGTTTCTGCTTACCATAATTTGAGCCTAAATTACATATTTTTCGAGTGCTATTTTAGTTATTTCCGTAAACAGAGAATATGGTGTAAATGTGTTTCTCCGACCAAAGAAAAATTACTGAAAGAAAGAATTCTCAATGAACTCAAAAAGTCGTTAAGATTTCATTCCATGGACTTTACTATTGCTTCTTTAGTTTAAAAAAAATGAAAAATAAAATTGACAAATTGCATTGCTATTTACTCACCAGTTACAAAGCAATTTCAAAATTGAATCCATTCATGGCCTTGGATAAAATTTTCCACAGAATAAGCATGCAACCTCTCTTTTGGGACCTGACTACTCCATTTGACCCTCCCTTTGTCATCTGCACCTGGGCCCCAGTTGCTGTACTCCCCATAATACAGTGTATCTAATGCAAATTCCCCTCTCCAAGGCAGCCATCCCTCTTTCATAACCATCTTTCCGAAATAACACCCAATAAAAACTGTCCTAGCATACTCCTTCCATGGCCGACCCAAATAAAGCCGGTGAACAAGTGTGTTTTTCCTATACAGCTCCATATACTCCTTACTACCACTAATCTTACAATTATGGAAAACAAAACCAGTAGCCTGAGCTGGGTCAGTACGGCCATGAGCTGTCACTATGTTTTTAGCACCTTTTTCAGGTCTCTCTAACCGTGGTACAGTCTCAATAGTGCAGTTATAAAACAATGCAGCTGAATTTCCAAATATGAAATCAACTGTACCAGAAATATAACAATTTCGGTAAAACTGGCGCATTGATCTGGCATAGAGTGTATCCTGGTGACCTCTAAATTCCACAAATTCTAAAACCGACCTATCACTGTCGGACCGAAAGGCCACTGCCTGGCGGGCACCGGCACCAGCCGAATTATGAAAGGTGATGTCGCGTGCCCGAAACCCATCTCCTATAGCTGTAACAGTTGCAGTATCAATTGTGGTCAAATTTGGCATCTGCGCATTTAGTTCGCCAGTGATTACAGTTTTACCCATGCCATCTCCTATGAACGTGACATTGGTCTTCTCAAATGGGACTACAACAGTTTCTTCATATATACCAGATTTGATATGTATTACATAGCGGTTCGACCCAAAATCAGGCGCAGCTGCAATTGCATTTCGGATTGAGTTGTAATCACAGAATCCAGACTTACACACAGTGGCATTTGGTCGAACACCTTTTGATAATGAAGAGTACCTAGAGATCCTTTTATAACTCAACACCAATGAATCCTCAAAGAACCCTTGACGCTCCGTCGACGGAGGTGCAAATCGGGAAAAATCAGACCCGAATCGGATATAAGAAGAGAGAAGGGAAAGAGAATTGCTTGTGAGAGAAACGAGATGGGTAATGGCAGAGAAGAGATTAGGATTAACTGGGCTCGATTTGTTGAGATTAGAGAGGTAATTGGAGCAATCGTATTGGTAAAGCAACCCAGCTGAGAGATAAGCGCGAGAATTCAACAAATGTGGTTTTGGTATTTGGGTAAGGGAGGCATGAGCAGCGGAGAGGCGGTGAGAGGAGAGGATGAGGTGGGACTGACAGGTGGGGTAGGGAGAAAAGAGAGGTAAGGTACTGCGGAGGGTAGAGTGGGAGAGGGAGAGGGAGGAGAGGAGGAGGGAGAGAGGGAAGGGGAAGGAAGGGGAGGGAGAAAGGGAGAGGCAGAGGGAAGGGAATGGAGTGGCGCGACAGGCGAGGTGGAGTGGAATGGGAGGGGGGGAGGAAGGGAAGGTAAGTGAGGTGAAGAGGAGGATGATTAGAGCGGAGGGAAGGAGGAGCAGGAAGAGGCAGCGGTGGCGCCGGAATGTGGCGCGAAGTGACCGGAGTCTTTTCATGTTTACATGGGAAATATTTTGCACATATTGATATGGTTTTTTAATTAGCGAAGTTGAGGAAAGGAAATAAGAAAATGATTTTGGTTTTTCAGTTTAGTAAATTTCTTTTTCGTTTATTTATTTTTTTAATATTTGCAAAGGGGATGTAAGTTTTTGTAATTATTTTGAGAGGAAGGTTTGATTTTGGTCAATCAACATAACATAGTGTTCAATTTGCTTCTTAACATTTATTGTACTTACATGTAACTTGCCTCTAAGACTTTCGTTCTGCTTCAGCTGTAAATTTATTTCATTTCAATTTTTGTAATGTATTTATATTACATTGTTTCATTTAAACAACAAATTAAAATATAAATGTTAATTCTTTTTCATTGGCAATACACTCAAAAAAGTTTAGAACAGTTCCCTTACTTTATATTCACGTTCCTTCTCTCAACAAATTAACTCTTGCAAAACTTTATTTTCCGTGCGGAAATTTTCTAATTGATGCTCTATCAAACATCATCTGTTGTGGTTTTTTCTTTTTTTATAAATGTTAAGAATAATTTCATTTTCAAATATCTAATATAGTATGACTATTTTGCTAAATGCATTGATCATTGGTAGTAATTTTTAGATGTATCTTTTCGCGTCTTGCTACCCAGTAAATATGTTTGATGTGCTCAAATCATAACTATTTAAATGTATTGACTCAACAAAATATTTTTTAAACAAGACTACACAAAAGGTCGCAGGTTCGAAATCCGGCTGGGGTCTTTTATAGACGTTTAATTTAAAAATAAGTTGGAAGGCTTGACCCTCAATTTATTTTCAAAAAAAAAAAAGCCCAAGACTACACAAAACAATCTGTGCATTCAGAAGTAATCTGTAAACACACACTTAAAAAATATGAAAAATATATGAAGAACGGAAAGGCCTAAAAAATGGATACATCCTACAATTTGGGTCTACGCTTTAGCCGAAGAAACAACTCTTGTTCTTCACAGAAAAGAAAATAATAATAATCTGCGTGTAGCCTTTGTGGACACTGAACTTGGGCCTCTGATCCCGAAGGATCCAGTTATCAGAACTTGGGCTTCCCGGTTAGCCCAAAACCGTTTCCCACTCTTGTCGCCTATTGGCGAAAGAATATTCTGGTCTCCACTCTCCAGTACCCAAAAATCTGAACTTAGCTACAGCCTACACACGCTCTCCCTCCCTCACTCTCTCGCTCGCGTCAAAGATGGACTTGGTTTCCCTGCAAGTTGTTCACAGTTGTGCAATTTTGACAACTTCTTCTAGAATTCTATTCCCATTAAATGGTCCTTTCTGCCAGCCAGGAATGCCGCCCCTGAGACTTTCACGCCCACCGCCTGTTTGTGGAAATGTCACACTGGTGGCACATGCCAAGAAGAGAAATTCCTATGCCCAACCAGTCACTAAACAAAAGCAAGACACTCAAATAGAAGATGATGATGAAGTTGAGGAGTTTGAATATGATGAAGCAGTTGGTGAAGAGGATGAAGAGGAATTTGAATATGATGAAGTTGGTGAAGAGGAAATTGAGGATGATGATGAAGAAGAAGAAGAAGAGGAAGGGAATGATAATTATCTTGACGAAGGTGAATAGTGTTACTTCAATTGTACTTTTGTTTGGCTACAATTTAGTACCTTTTAGTAATCTTGTCCCTTGTTTTTTTTTTCGCTAATTTGTAGGGATACTTTTGGATGACGATGATGAGGATGATTTTGATTTTGAGGATTTGGAAGATGAAATTGAGGCTGGTACTACTAATATTGTTGTAAGACTACTTCTCTAAATTTCATTTGTTTACTTCATGGATAAATTAATCAACAACTTTATGATAGAGTATAGACTTAACAAATGTGCTGTCAATATTGAAATTCTTGCTGGTATCAACTGAATGGTTCAGATAGGATATTCTGGGGTATGTGGTCAATTTTGTTTCATGCCATTTATGCTTTGGCTTATTTAACCTCTCTGCTCATGTCATATTCAGGTTAAGCTCATTCTTGTGTTTGAGTTAATTTAGCTCAATGTTGTTCAGAGATTTTACAACCATACCAGCTAATTGAGTATGAGTTGCAATAATGATTTCTTAATATCATGCATCTTAATGACTTCAGTATATACATTATGAAAATCGTTCATATTTCATTATCATTCTTGGAAATCGACAAAAAATATGCTAAGACTTATGAACAATATGTACTTTATAGTGTGATCTGTCAGTTTGTCTGATTTGTTGTTTGACGGTTGTGATTTGGTCTTGGTCCTGTCCAATTAGATTCAACTACAAGAAGCACGGTTTAAGGTCTTTTGAGGTTTCTAGTCGCTTGGATTTAGGTCTGACCACATGGCATTGCAGGTATGTCAGTCTTCGGGGTAGATTGGCTTGTTCAGGTCGGGTTCAGGTCACTTACTTTACAATAAAATCTGGCATGTTCAGTGCAATAGGGTACAGACGGCTCAGGATGTCCAGCCTATGTTGTCTACCGTATCTTTGTTGTAATTGGTTCTGACTCCATAGTGGCGTTTTGTTAGTACTGTAACACAATATATGTATTTTGATATGTTATTTTTTTTTTACCATACCTTCTGTTGTGGTTTAAGTTTAATGAAGTTCCACTATGCATCATTCAATAATTATATATGGGAAACAAGTCAAGAAAAATGCTGGCAAGACCGCAATGGGGTCTGAACCCAATTACTGTACCTTTCTACTATTGTTTTGCTGCTTGTATATGTGCACAACAAATAAGCCTTAGGAACTGAAATGTGAAATCCTTCCACTTTTTGACATTTTTCTGATTGTTGAAACTAAGGTTGGAGATGGTGGAGATGGAAGTGGTATCTCATTAGGGTCCACACCATGGGAGAATGAAGCTCTCTCTATAGCAGAGGAGCTGTCAGAAAATTCATTTGACGGTGACTTTAGAATATATGCTTTTAAAACATCTCCAAAGTTGCACATTTATCTGCGCATAGAGAAGCTCTCCAGTAAGTATGTATCGTATCTTTGCCAAAAATCTTTCACATAATTTATATTTTAAAGAAAAAGAAAAATGCTTACATTAGTGCTCCAACGTCAATTGAATGATTCTCATGAAGCACCTGCTAATTTATAGGTACGGTTCACCAAGTATTAGTGACATCGAGGCCTTTTCGAGAGCCTACCGTGGACGATTGGATGAGGCTGCGGCTGAAGACAGATTGCCTCCTAACATATCCTTTGAGGTACTAACATTTATCCTTTATTTTTCTCTTATGATTGATTGCTTCAAATTGATTTATAATATATGACTTGTCATTTTCATCAGGTATCATCTCCTGGTGTAGAGAGAGTAATGCGCGTCCCAGAAGACCTTGAGCGATTTAAAGACCGGCCAATGTATGTCAAGTACATCACCGACGAAGGGCCTGCACTTGCCCCGCCAAAAGAAAATGATGGCATTTTCAGTCTTATTTCTTATGATTTGGAGTTGGGTCAATGTATTTGGGGCATAGCTGATGTAAAGGCAAACCGTCAACAAGCTGGTAAAGGAAGGCCATTAAATAAAAAGCAAAGAGAGTGGCGGTTAACTACACCTTTCGAGTCATTGCGTATGGTTAGATTACATTCAGATTGTTGATATTATCTATTTCAAATCTTTCTTTTTCTTCGGCTGAGTGCCCACAATTGTAGCTCATGCAATTCAACGATATCTAACTTATAACTCTATGGTTTATATAGTCTCTATGTTTTCAGTTTTAGGACAAGGTAGCTAGCTGTCCATAATAATAATAATTATTGCTATTGCCAATTTAATGTTAGGGGACTTCCAGCATATTCGGTTTGTTGTGATAATTAAATTTGTTTTACCTCAGTGTCATTGTTCTCTAGTATTTAGTGAATTATTATTGTTCAAACTCAACGTGAATTGGAGTCTTGAAATGATCGATCGAGTTTCCTCGAATCTTCAATTGTTTTGATGGTTCGTTTCTCAGCTTTGTGCAACCCTGCAAAAAATACTATCGTTGATTGGGGGCCTCTCTTTCAGAATCCTTATAAAAGAACGGAATGCGAACTGCGGACGAATGGAATACTCAGTGTACTTAAAAGTTGAAATCGTTTCTCTGAGGTAGTTCAACTATGTTGAAATTGTAAGTGTAATTGTAAAATTGTTTGTAGGTAACTCAATAAAATGTAACAGAAGTGACCTGAGCTTAGCACTTGCGTGAACATGTAAAACGGTATCCAAAGTGAATACGGGCTTGAAACTCAAAAGAAAGAAAGAAAGAAAAAAAAAGGTGTCCAGAGAGGAGAGTGAAAGAAAATATAATTCGCATACTATATTTCTAAAAATGATTAAACATATAACCGAAATAATTATTCTTTTTCTCAATATAAAAGACCTCAATGGCAAACCCTGAATTCGCATTAACTCATTTAGAACTGATTTGGTTTTGTGTTTTAGACCTGTACAAGTCTAAATCTTCGAGGCCACAGTGAGACTAATTATAAACCTATAATAGAGTATAAAATAAACATGGTCGATTTTCCTCGCCAATGACCTACTGCACGAGCAGCGAGGCTTTATAATGAAAGGCAAAAAGTTTTCAAATTAAAATGGATGAATCATTGTTTCGATTCAAATCATTCTTGGGAAGTCTTGTAATGTGACTTTGAGCACTTCATGAATCAAAATGATAAAGTATTCAGTAATATATAAAAATTAATAGCATTATTAGGTAGAAAAAGAGACGTCAACAAAATACTAAGCTGTAAACTACTAAGCCACTAATCAAGAAAAATAAAACATGCAATACTCAAACCAAAGCAAGTAAAATCGAAAAAAATAAAAATAGAAAATCACCTTTCAATACTCAACCACATCTACTCTAATCATACATGTTAGGAGGCAGCTAAGAACAGAGTCAAACTCAAAACATGACCTTTTCTTCTCTATCTTTCTACTTATTCTTCTCTGTTTTTTCTTCTTAAAATTCTTTGATTCCTTCTTGTTCTCTATCTTAGCATACGAAGAGAAAGCATAGCTCCTCTCTGCTTTCTCAGATATGAGATTTTTATTTACGGACTCTGCATCAGGCTCTGAGCATTTGGTTCCTTTCTCAAGTCTAACATAATTCACTTTATCTCTGTCATAAATAACATCCTTGCATGCTCTGGAGATGCATCCTGCGCTCACCATTTCCTCCTTCCTTCTAGGCTTCTAGCTCTCTCTCTCTCTCTCTCTCTCTCTCTCAAACTTTACTTTGGTAAGTATGATTACACGGTTTTACAGTTCCCTCACCTTTGTCGTCTTTTTTGTAAAGGCTAGCTTGTCACGTGAGAGGAGAATTTGTCTTTGGATCATTTCACATCTCTGTGTCTTTAAGCATCAAAAGGAATAAGAGCAATTGTTTATTGGCCAATGGTTTCATAATTGAGCACTTAGTAATTATTTAACTTATAATTATTTAACTTACATTACAGTGACACAAATTTCTTTATAATTTACTACACAAAATCGCCTCTACCAAATATATTCTTTAAATAATCAATTATTGCATGCAAATATAAAAATAAAATTTAAAAAGTAATTATTCGAGGATTGCTAAAGTGCTATACGCTTAGTACGGATGAGGTCATGCCACATATTCATTTTTTAATTTCATACTTCAATAGTTCGATCTAAACCATTCAATTTCTTCTACATATTAAAATTTTGTTGGAAACCTAATTTTATATATTTTTAAAAAATTTTTACTATTTTTCCAATTTTTAAAAACTGTTATTATTGAAGGGACTAAAATTAATTAGATCAAAATTTTTTAAAAAAAATCTAAATATGTATATATATAATGAAAAATCGATGGCACGTGTCATCGATGGCGCGTTAGCCATCCTCTATATATATATATATATATAAATTTTAGTTTCCTATAAAATTACAATATCAAGAAGACATTGAACGATTTGGATCGATCGTTTGAAACATGAAATTCAAGAACAAACGCTTGCCCATCCATGCTATGTGTAGTATTAATTTTAGCAATCTTCAATTCATATATGTCCAGTGTCCAGATATTTTCCTTTAGAAATGCAAGATCTACCTTTGATCAGTATCGTGTTCTAAAGTTGCGGATCAAATATATCAAAAGTTCAAATTAAAATTCCCTACAAAATCCATCAGTTAGATGGATCGAATTATAGATCAGATCGTCAGGATAAGGGAAAAAAAAAATCTCAGTACTTTTCATGGCCAAAAGAAATATATAATAGATACAAGATGGGTGCTGTGGACTGTACTTTCTCCTTAAAATTAGAGCTATGATATATATGACACTAAGAAAATGCTCATGGATAATCTAGTACTGGTATACTAAGAAGAAACTACAAGAAATCATCTCTACTACTTATAAATGCACGTAACGCATAGGTGATACACTCTAGGTCTAAGTAGTAAACAATTTTTTCTGCCGTTGGATCGACTTGATCTATGGTTGGATGTGTATTGCTAGACGAAATAACAGTGTTATTTGGTTTTCCGTCTAATTAAGAAACAAGACGCAGCACACTTGACATTTTTAGAGCCTAATTAATAATGAAAATCTTTAGAGCCCTTTCTATTTAGAGTTGCATCTTCAGATTTGACATTTTTCTATGAAAAGATACAAGATAATATGCCGTGCATGTATTTTTTTTATTTTTTTTTGCAAAGTCGCAATATTTTTTTTGGGTCATTATTAAATGCGAACGAACCATATAAACTGAGAGGCATAGGGCGTACCTTAAGTTAGTAAAAATGGAGAGTTGCCAGTCAATTAATTTAACATTATTTGTGCTTTGTAATTGGTATTGTCTTATGATTTAATTTATTTTAAATTTAAATTATTAAGTATAAAAATTTTAATTATTAATTAGAAATGGTATACCGTCACTTTGCCATAAATTTTAGTGACTTAATTTTTTTTTTGAAGGTCAGTTTTAGTATCTTAAATTGTCATTATATTATGTTTAATGGATGATGGTATGTCCTGACAAACAACTAAGTTGCTGATAAAACCATGAAACATTCACAAAAAAAGTTGTATACCAAAGTGTTTTGCGAAATGATTAAGGTAATAAAATTTCATTTCAAAAATATTAATTGCTCTCATATCACACTCACACATGCACTCAATGTATAAAATTATCTTAATTTTTACACTGAAGTCTTTCTATGTATTGAATACTGCTACTTTCAACACCAATCATGACAACGTTAATCTTAGATATTGAAAATAGACAACATATCTATGTCAAATAATATGTTTACATATTAAAGTCCGTCCGCACATTGAGCGGGCACTGCTACTAGTTGCAGATAAATATACTATTGACTAACTAGACCAGTAGAAGATAAGACAAGCGCAGCATTAGTGTTTGCTGGCGCGTGCAACCTCACCATTTCATGTGGCGGGTTAAACAAGCCAAATTATATACGCGCTTGTTTACAGATTTTAGGGAATAGTATATAGGCATGTGATACAATAATAATTAGGGTTGAGAATAAGTCAAGATAAAAACACGGCCAATCCGGCATCAATACATAAAATTACCAAGGAAAAAAGTACTCACCCTAGTGCTGTGAGCTTGTCAAGTTGTGAATTTATGGTCCCATTTAAATTGTATTACATATTTAGTAACATTCTTGCTATTACTTTTTACTAATATTGAGTCCGAATCCTATGACCTATGGAATTATAAAACCTTCAATATGCATTATATTATTGACAGCTTGAGGACTTCAGTTTCTTACTAATTGAAAAGAATAAAGTAGAAGACATTTGTCGCACGCACCTGTTTTGTTTTGTTTACATTGAATATCTAAAAAGCCTTGAATCAAAACATCAATTCACTTGGGCTCTTTTGTTTTTTTATCATCTTCATTACAGGCTGATATGGCTTGTTTCAGGTTGTAAAGCCCATGCAACGAATGTCTTCCGTCCATCATGCGCTTTATACAAAAAACAACAATGATTTCTTTGGTTTTGGAATAGCAAGTATATATGTAAGCATTCAAGAATAAATATATATTGATGGATTTAGAAGAGTTTGATAAATGCATGTATTACAATAGTAATCTTTTATGCTTAGAGTATAAGATCAGATCGTCCTCGGAATGCATGCAATTAGATTTCAAGAGTTTAGTCAGAAATATTTGGTGAATGCATGTATTCAAATAGTAAATCCTATATAACATATACATGAATATATTAACAATTATAAATGCGTATACATTTAGATTTCAAGGGTGGTTATTGGTTTGCATATCACTCAGAAAGAAATATAATCGATATTCTTTATTAAAAGAAAATTATCAAAATGCAAATGTCATCGTTCTACCCAGCACTCGGTGTGTGGATATCTGTACAGTAGCGGATAAGCTGTCTGATTAATTGATTTGCATTGATATATTGTGCTTCTCAACTAAAGTAACAAAGACTGAATTTTATAAAACTAATTATCATCGTGTAATTACTCTCAAAACAGTAGATGCATGTTTATGAATTGGATATCACCATAATTAATCTCCTGTCCCCCAAACGGGGGCGTCGTACCAAATCAAGCATTAAGACTTGCTAAGTTATGAAAGAGGAAGCAAATCTGATTTTCAGCACTACAATGGCAATTAATTCAAGTGGGAAGAAAATTAAAATGAATTTGCATCTCAATAGGGCTCCTTACGAGCCGAGTTTGAACGATTTGGAGATAATTCAAACTCGTAACTCAAGTTGAGTTGAGCCAAGTTAGAAATAATTTCGAACTTTTTAAACTGGCTCAAACTCGGCTCGTCCCCAACTGGAGCTAGCTTGAAATGAACATATATCCTCCAAATTCTTATTTATTTAATTCATTATGTTATTCTAGTATTAAAATTTATTGATATATATAATATTGTAAACAATAAAATTATTATCTTTTATATTATTTCTATTGATTTGAAATAAAATGTCTTGAAACTCCATCTATCATATATAATATTATTTAAAATAAAAAAATATAAGTAAAAAATTCTTATAAATTATAAATTTTTAATACCTATAAATGTTGATAATACATATCTGAATTATAAATTTATTATCTCACGAGTTGCGAGCCGAGTTGACCTCAACTCAAATTCAACTAGTCAGTCAATCGAGTTAGTTCAGCTTGAATTCTGCCAACTCGAGTTCCGTTGGCTCGAGTTACAACCGAGTTTTTTCTGAGTCGAGTTCGAATTAGCTCACGAGTAATGAGTTTTTTGCTCAACCCTACTCAATAAATATATGCTTTTAAGTTAGTAAACCAGATATGCAATTTCAGTACAAAATTATAAATTATATACGACAAAAGTATTTGTTGATAGAATAAATATATGTTGATCAAATAGTCAAAAACCAAAGTTAAGCGCCCGCTGAAGAAATAATGAGAAAAGAGAAAGTGAGAGAAAAAATGAACAAAGAAGTTCCCTTTCAGCTTTCACTAATAATCTTTCATTTTGTCATCCAACTGTCTCTGCTTACATTTACATCGCCTAGCCCTACCGACGGAGCTAGCGGGCTTGGCATCATATCTTCCGGTTTTACCTCCTTGAACAACATATTGAGCAATATCCATGCCATCGAGAGTGAGCTCGGTCAGGTCCAGGTCCCTTCTAGCAGTAAGACACTGAATATATGTCGTGAGGTTGTTGGTCACAGCCTCAAGCAATTTGCGCATGTGCAAAATGCAATGGGCTCAATCACGTTGACCCTGAATCAAGCTAGCTCGGCGCAAATGGCGCTAACGGCTGCAAATACGTATGTGAGAACATGTCAACAAGCACTGGATGAGGCTGGAGAGGATGGTCGCGGCCCGTTTGGCACCGTGATATCGCTCCTAGCAGCTGTTGGCGCAGATCAATGCACTAATAGCCAAGCCATCAACCAAGCAATTGCTGAGGTTGTAAAGAAGACTCCACAAAAACAAGGTAACTAGAAAAATATTTTTTCTCCTAAAGCAATATTGTAGTTTTGTGTATTTTTTTTTTTTTTAAGGTTGGTTTGATACCAACAATTTTGTTATAAGATTATAAAAAAAATTGAACATAAATGCTCTCTCCATGAATCGAACCAAAGACCACTTGGTTGGCAGAATAGTGCGAAATCACTGGGCTAAACAACCCAGCTAGTTTTGTGTATTTAGAAGGAGAGAGAAATTAAAAGGAAACTTAAATTCTATTTGTGATTTGATATATTTCTATTGTGTACAAATTCATCTGTCAAAAGAAATCAATAAAAAGTTAAAAATAATATCAATTCACTAAAAAAGATGGTCTTTAGATATATATTTTTTTACTAGATTTACTAAATCCAACAAAAAAAGAATTTATGTTATACATTAATGGAGAATTTAATATTATAGCTTTTATATGTTAAGGGAAAAATAATAAGATATTGATATGAAAGTTCTTGCAGATATAATCTTATATTTCTGAAATTTTGAGTATATAGAGAGGTTAAATGAGCACATTAATGGAGTACGAAAGTTTTCTGTTTTGAAAATTTGAGTACATTAATGGAGTACGAAAGTTTTCTGGTTTAAAAAATTGAGTACATTAATGATCATGGTCAAATTGACGAAGAAATCTTTATTAGAAATATCTTATCATGTCTTTGTTAAGTGAATGAGATTTTCTCCCAAGAAAATAATTATTGTCGGCTTAACAGTAAGGGAGCTTTGCAACTTCTTAAGAGGGAGAGAGGAAAAATATCAACTGCCACTTAAGCTGGCCTCTTCTTAATAATATGCATAATAGTAGAATAAATTTCAAAATTTCAAAATTTTACTTATCCCGCTTATCCAGGTATCCCAAAGATCAATTGTTTTATACACAAGATGACTATTGACTTCAGTGTTTGAAGACACTTTAATATACAAAACTTAAGTGCCGTATAGTTCTTTTAAAGTGAAACAAATTTAATAATCTTCATAAGTAAAGTAATGTTAATACACAACATTTTGGATTTTTTTTTTAAAAAAAAAAAATTCACCTCACTTTAAAATATATTTAGCATGATGTGTAAATATATAATTTAATCTTTTTAGTTAATGCAACTTTAGCTATGTATTTACTACACAAATACCTTACACTATATGTAAATATATTTAGCATCTACATCGCTTTTAGTTTACTCCACTTGTCAGACATAATTAAGGTTAATTTTATTGCCTCTTAACGAGTTATTAAAGGATTTCTGCGGCAGAGCTCTGAAGTCTCAAAACCCACATTGACATTTTGAAAATTGAAAACAAGCAATGACATGACAAATATCATATACAAAAGGTCCTTTGCTTCATAAGATACAGGACATAATCATATGTAAAACCAAACCCCGATTTATTCGCAATTTGTTTTTTCCTTAATTTTAATGCAACCCTTCACCAGGGCTCCAAGTGTTGACTATTCCTTAATGTGGCTCATGCAGATAATACTGCAACTGAAGATCCCATCACACAGGCTACGCCAGGAGCTATCATAGAATCTGTACCAGCTTCTCGTCGTGTTAGAGTTGCGAAAGATGGCTCCGGTAACTTCACTACGATAAACGATGCGGTGAAAAATGCTCCGTTAAATCAGAATGCGTATTTCCTCATATATGTAGATGAGGGGAAATATGAGGAGTACGTACTTATTACCATTGATCGGCCTTACCTTATACTGGCAGGGGCTGGAGAGGGGAAGACAATAATTTCAGGGAATCGTAGCATTGGAACTGGATGGGGCACGTACTACTCTGCGACCGTTGGTATGGTTAATATTATTTTCGAATTTCAACATCTCTTTGTGAAATTTTCAGTTATTTGGTTTTACTGATGTACCTCAAGTCGCTGGTTTTCAATGCACATCAAGTCAACATTCATGAAAATATTCACCTTATATTTAAGTTTTAACCTGATTTCTACTCGTACCTCTGTTTTTTGTAATCTCTGTGTATTTAACAAATAAAAAATCAATAAGCGACACCAAAATGAATTATTATATGCAATAAATAGATCATAATCTCTTCATGGAATAAATTTACAACAAGTAACTAATATGTGTTTGTTGTAGCTGTTGAAGCAGAAAACTTCATCGGATTCAACCTGACAATAGAAAACACAGCCGGCCCAGAAAATTTCCAAGCAGTAGCACTAAGAACAAGCGCAAGTTTCTCAGCCTTTCATCGGTGCACCATCCTAGGCTTCCAAGATACATTGTTTGTGCACATTGGCTACCAGTTCTTTCGACAGTGCACCATTGCTGGCACCATCGATTTCATATTCGGGTACTCTTCGGTTGTGTTCCAGAATTGCATATTCGTTCTTCGACAGCCAATCGAGGGACAACCAAATGTCATCACAGCGAGTGGTCGAAACTGCACTACAGATCCCACTGGCATATCAATCCACATGAGCAGTATCATACCGGCACCAGAACTCAAGAATACCACGGTATCGTATTTGGGTCGACCATGGGGAAATTATGCTCGCTCTGCATTCCTTCTCAGTAATTTTAAGGCTTCTATAGATTCGTCGAGATGGTTCCCAATGAATGGATCCCCTGCAGATGTTGAGTTTGGAGAATTTGACAACTCTGGTTTAGGTGGAAGTGCAAGTGTGTCAGGGAACAACGGTGCAATGGATCATAAATTGGACCGAAATAGTGCGTACCAGTTTACCGTTGATAAGATGCTGATGGGAGGCGATTGGATTGGCAACATGACAGTTCCTTACACCAAGGGTCTCTTCCCTTAGTAATTGAGTCAGTGTTGATTTGCCATTTAATTTCTAATAAAGGTGTTGTTTGTACTGGATAATGTTGAATTAATAATGGCTAGTATGAAGCATTATGCTTGCAAAAAGGTAATTAGTATGTACCATCCAAACAAATTCCATCCAACCATCCAACAGAGGTGCCGCACGTGATAGTCACGTAACCAAATAGACACGGATCCAACAAAGGCGTCCCTTCTCCATTTCATTTCTCTCTCATTTTCTTTTCTCTCTCTCCTCGAAAATACAAAAATCTAAATCTGACCATGGATCCATCTTTCTTTCCTCTCTTTACTCTCTCTTCTCCTCTTCTTCTCCTCTATTCTGTCATTCCAATCCGATCGATGATCCTCTTCAACGCGACAACGAAAAAGGCTAGGGTTTTCGCCTCTGCCTCACTCTCTAATAGAAAAAGGCGTTTTTCTCCGTTTCTCCAGTTATGATCAGACCCTAACCCTCCAACAAGCGCCTCCATGGTACGACATCACATTTCTTTCTCGGATCTAGCTCTCGCAAAGAAGAATTTTGATTTGTCGATCTTTTATTTTGTTTTTACATACTTTTCTGCCATTTTTTTCGTCATTATATATCAATTGTTTGTACTTGTATATGTACATGTGCTTGAAAAATTCCGGATTGTTCAATTCTATGGGTATTCATGGTTAGATGAAAAAGGATAAGGATCATTTCATATGTACAAATGTTCATTTAGATGAAACAAGGGATCATCTTTATTGTTGTAACTGTTCAGTTAGTTGTTAATAAGTGATCATCTAATGCAGAAAGTCATATAAATCAGCTGTATATGTTCAGTTTATTGTTGTAAATATTCGTATTGTTAATGTAAATGTTTGCTATGTTTGTTATATCTGTTCATTTTATTTTTTTATTTAACTTGTTTAATTGAACACAAAAACTACGAAATTAAATTTTTGCTGCAACTAACTGAACACATAGACACTTAAAGTTCATCCCTTAACGTATTTAAATGAACACAAAACACTAAAATTTTAAATTATTGTTGAATCTAACTGACATACTTTTAAATAATCCCTTAACGTATTTAACTGAACACAAAAAACTAAAATTTCAAATTATTGGTGCATCTAACTGAACACTTATACACTTTAATTCAACCTTAACACATTTAATTGAACCCTTAAATCATTTAACTGAACCCTTAAATCAACATATTTGATGACGTCAGCACCAAAAAAATTTCGGAAATTGGTCAAAAAATTTTGCTGACGTCAGCACGCGGAAAAAAACTTATTTTGGCCTGTTGGATGGCGCTGGTTCAATTGGATGGTATTGGATGGTTTTTTGTTGGATGGTGTATATCATTTCTGTTGCAAAAAGGTTTGAAATAATTTATTAATCGTTGGATAATGGATATGGATTAATTAATTTGGTTATTTTGAGAGTAGTTTAACACCGACTTAGTATTTTAAAGAAGTTCAAGGGTTAATAAAATTTAATTTAACGCACATTAAACTTAAAAAAAATAGAATAAATAAACTTTAAAAATTAGATTTTTTTTATTTTTTTTTTTGAAATGTTGAAAAACAACTTGAAATTTTTGTCAAAAATTTTTAGGAACTAGTAGCGACCAATTTGTAGAAACCAAAAATTATAAATTAAATTAATATTAAAAAAACTAACGAGCGAAAATCTAAAAGTTTCTAAAAGAAAAACATAAAAATAGAAGAAAAAGTTAAACTTAAAGTTACCGCTTTCGGGTTCAATAGAACAAACTCACATCTTCAAAAAAAATAATAATAATAAAAAAATAGAACAAACTCGCATAAAACAATAATTGCTAGTTTCAATTAATCCCAACCGTCCGTTCTAAAGTAGACGTTTCACATACACCTATCCAGGTCAACTGGAGATGAGCTAAAACCCACTTAACTCTCGTCTCTACATCGCCAGTACAATTTAGATAAACCCCTTTCCAATTGCGAAGCTCTCCTTCCTCTTCTCTACCACCTGACTCGCCAAAAATGGCGATCAAGTAAGCGAACAAGCCAAAGAAAATATCTAGTACCAATACAATGATGGCTTCTATTAAACCTCCAAGCTCGTCTTCCCTATTCACGCGCTCTCACTCCTCAAAGGTCTCATATTTGGTCAATCGCCACAATTCCTACTTTCTCTTCTCTCGAAAAAGAAATCGATGCAGTAAGCTCGAATTTGTATCTAGGAGTTCGACTTCTGGCTCTGGAGATGCTCAATTGTCTAAATTGGACTCCAACAATGCACTACCAGCAAAGGAAGAAGAAGATACTGAGGCTATGCGTGCATTTGAGGTCAATTTTCTGTTAATTTGAATGATTTTGTTTCAGAACCACTTTGCATTTGATATAACTAACTTTCTATGATTGGTTATGATACTTAATTCACACACATTGGAGTGGCATTTTATCGAATGCCTTACATGCATATATGGTTCAGTTGGGCTGAATGTTTTAGTCAGCTGATTTTGTTTTCATAAATATTGTTGTTGCAGAAAATAAAAGAGGCAGAGAGAGAGCGTGTGGATAAATTAGAGAAGATAGAGAGAAAAGTTGATGTACAGCTGGAGAGGAACCTGCTAATGGCCTCAGAGTGGAGCCAGGTTTTGATGAAACTGCAAGGAAAGCTAAAAGGCACTGAGTGGGATCCAGAGAATTCTCATACTATCAATTATAGTGAATTCCTGAGGCTTCTTGATTCCAACAGTGTTAAATTTATGGAATATTCTCACTATGGGGAGACCGTATCTGGTAGGTGATAAAATTCAAAATTTCAAACCACTACAGGTCTTTAGTCTATTACTTTAGATTTTTTGATGGGTTTTAAACCACACTGGATAAAACTGGTATAAGTTCTTCATTACACACTCATGATTGCTATAAGGTTTTGGTACTCTAATTATTCATAAGTGATAAAACACCTTACCTGCTGGCTATTTTTCATGCCTAACTAATGCAGAGTTGTTCATGATTAGTACTGATCCAGTTCTTACTCATGAGTGGTGCTTTGTTAATGACTACTTACCAAAATGCATTTGTTTTTGCTTTTTCTCTTAACATTTATTTTACTTTCAAATCTGCAGTAATTTTACCATACTTCAAGGACAAAGAGGGCAAAGAAATCATATATCGTCGGCACATGGTGAACAAAATGCCCGTTGACGGCTGGAATGATGTCTGGAAAAAATTGCACCAACAATTAGTACATATAGATGTTTACCATGTAAACCCTGTACCTGTAGAGGTTTATTCAAGTATTGCAACTTTTGTCATTTGGTCAATACGTCTGGCACTTGCTATTGCATTTTATCTTTGGGTCGAGAACTTGACCTGGCCAATTTACAGCAAGCTGGTGCCTACTGATTTGGGTAAGCCAGCAGACAGAACTGCACTGAATAAGTTGCGGCTCAAATTCATGCGTCGAAGGGAAGGCAAGGATTCGAATTCACTTGGATCTCTTGGTAAAAGTCGGTGAGTAGCTATAAAGTAGTTTTGGTTATTATGTGAAGAACCACTACATGATAAACTAGAGAGGTGATTGTTGCAATTAGATAATCAACAGCACTGAACTGTTATAATTTTTCTCGGTAAACCCATTTTTATCTAATGTATTGTATCATCATCCTTTGTTGTATCCAATGTAGCCTTTCGGTTGGAGATTTGGGTTGTGTTGGGGAACTTTTGTTGCTTTAAGAATATGTTTAGAATTTGAGATATTTCTCTCTCAGGGCAAAATTTATTTCTGCATCAGAGACAACTGGAGTCACTTTTGATGATTTTGCGGGACAGGAGTATATCAAAAAAGAGCTACAAGAGATTGTAAAAATATTGAAAAATCAAGAGGAGTACCAAGATAAAGGAATTGTTTGCCCCAAAGGGGTGCTACTTCATGGGCCACCTGGTACAGGAAAGACACTGCTTGCTAGAGCAATTGCTGGAGAAGCAGAGCTTCCTTTCTTTGCAGCAAATGGTACTGATTTTGTTGAGGTTAGAATCTGTCTTTCCCTCCTTTGTTTTTAGCAATTGTGAAATTGTTTTTGTTAAATTGCTTAAGCCCTCATTTTTAATGATTACTTACATCTATCGCAGTAGGCAAGTTGTAATGAGGTCCCAATTACCCAGTCGTATTCCTGGTGAGATACCTACCTGCTGCTATCAAAATGTCCTGCAATTATCGAATTGTATTTAAGAGTTAATACTATAATTGCACAAATATCACCAGATCATTTTTATATAATGTGTTAGATGAGTATTTTCAGATGAGATGCAACTAGTCCAAAGTTGAGTCGTTTGTTATCAACTATCAGATTATGCATGCATTGCATGCTAAGTTTTTATGATATTACTATCACTATCATTAGCTACCATATCTTTTCATGTATGTCAGATGTTTATGGGAGTAGCAGCATCAAGAGTGAAGGACCTTTTTTCAACAGCAAGATCATTTGCACCATCTATTATATTCATTGATGAGATCGATGCCATTGGTAGCAAGCGTGGTGGGCCTGACATTGGAGGGGTCAGTTTTTCTCATTACTATAGGAAAACTAATTTGGGTACAGTTTGAGTTCAGTCCATCTTGTTACTGCAGACTTATACCCAGTGGATCTCATTGATTTCCAAAGTTTATGACCTTGTGTATGAAAAAAAAAATTATGGGCAATGTAGTTGTCTTAGTGTCATCGGTATGAACAGTTATTAGCCATTACAGCAACAACAAAGCCTTTGGTCCCAAAGAAGTTGGGGGTAGGTAGGGTAGGAATGAAACCGATCAAGACAACTGTTTTTAGTGATTATTTGATTATTTCATACATTACCATTTTTGTTATCTAGGGAGGTGCTGAAAGGGAGCAAGGATTGCTTCAAATCCTAACTGAAATGGATGGTTTCAAAGAATCAACCTCTCAGGTTCTCCCTCCCTCCATCCCTCCATCCCTCTCTCTCTCCTGCATGTTTGTGTTTGTGTGAGGCACCCACACATGTATGTAACCACACATTGGCATGACATCTTTGACATATTCTCTGCAAAAAAAATTTTCCAGGTCTTAGTTATAGGTGCGACAAATCGATTAGATATATTAGACCCTGCCCTGATTAGAAAAGGCCGCTTTGACAAGGTCATTCGGGTTGGCCGTCCCTCCAGAGTTGGTCGATTGGCCATTTTAAAGGTAAACCAATGCAAAATATGATCCGGTAAGTTATGATTCATACAGTTTAAAGTGACTTCATTTCGCTATACATACATTGATGGACTGAATTGGAAAAAATGGAAGGTTCATGCGAAGAATAAATTCTTCAAATCAGAGGAGGAGAAACAAGTCCTTCTTGAAGAAATTGCTGAGCTTGCTGTTGATTTTACTGGTGCAGAGCTTCAAAATATCTTGTAAGCACTGTTCACTCATTCATTAGATGCTGACGTATGAGCATAGCATCTTTATGTACCTTCTAAATAGGTGATGAACTTCCAGGAATGAAGCTGGAATATTGACAGCTAGAAAAGATCAGGACTTCATTACCAGGGAAGAGCTTTTGGAAGCCCTTAATAGGGTAATTTTCATTGTGTTCTAATTTCTCAGCATCTCTGATTATTTACATAACACATTTCAAAATGCAGAAATCTTAATTACTTCTTCGATGGATTAGAAATATTTCTTCTAAGCCTACCTAAATGAAGAGAGAATCTATTAGAAATACAAATTTTCTCAAACCTAAGCTGCTTTTGTTTTTATGTTGTTTTTTTTTTTCCCTTTCAGCAAAAAGGTACATTTAAGACTGGTCAAGAAGACTCTAGTGATGTGCCTCAGGACTTAAAAATAAGATTAGCATATAGAGAAGCAGCTATTGCTGTTCTTGCATGTTTCTATCCTGAATCAAACCGCTCCTTTTTGGAGGTATTGGTTAGAAGTTTTATCTTTCCTTTCAATTTATATTATTTCAAATGCATCTTATATGCTTCTTATTGTTGACAGACAGATATATTCTCTGTGAGTAGCACACCAAACATCAAGTATGCTAAAACCTCAGCGGAAGCATTTTTGAAAAAATCAGATTACATTAATGCAATTGTCCGAGCATGTGCATGTAAGTTCATCTACCTTCTTTCCATTGATAATAAAGAAGCTGCATTAAGCACATGATAAATATGTGATGCCTTTGTTAAGCTTGAAACATATTTTGTGCCCCTTCCTTCTTTATTATGATAGCAAGATGCCCAAATTATTTTTTTGTTAACCATATTTTTCTATATAAATGAGAAAGAAAGCAGATTTGGTTCTTTTTTTAAAGTAAGAAAAACGAAAATAGTATAAGCACTGTTTAACATGTTTTAGAAGAACGATGTTGTATACAGACAATACAGAACTTTCCATTTATTTTCCCTCTTATTATAAAAGGTTAACTGGTTTATTGAACAGCTAGAGTAATAGAGGAAGAGATGTTTGGCCTAGAAAATGTCTCTTGGGTTTCAGCAAAATCCTCTATAGAAGCTGTGGGTTCTGCTGAGCGTTTAATTCTACAAACTGGCATGACAGCTTTCGGCAGAGCCTTCTACAGAAAATACAGTGATGTCGTACCCAATGTATTGTTCTCCTCTGAACTGACACCTGAAAGCACATTCCTTTGGGACAAATAATGACAACGACACGACATATCAAAATACATTTATTAGAGTGATATAGTTTTAGCATCAATTAATAGAATCAGTTGTATAGATTGCATGTTCACGACAAGAAAGAGGGTGTGGGATGTGAAATTTGGCTTATGGTAACACTTGGTTGAAGGTGGTCTTAGTATATTTTTTTGCTCCTTGGATAATCACAAATTGAAAATATATTAATACTACTAACTTTGCAGCTTGAAGAAAAACTCGAAGCGCTTCGTGCTGCATACTTAGCTTTTGCCGAAGAGAAATGCAAGGCCATTCTGAGAGAGTGCCGTCCAGCAGTAGAGACAATTACTGGTGCACTTATTTTCTTTTTTTGTCCAGCGTCATTTGTATACTTTTTACTACTTCTACTTAATAGTTACACACAGAATGTGCAGGGGTAGTATCTAATGCATGTAAATTGTTAATATTTTGATGTTTTAGAGGTCTTGCTTGAGAAAGGAGCTATAAAGGCTGAGCAAATTTGGGAGATCTACAAGAAAGCTCCAAGAATTCCACAAGTATGCTTCCCCTCACTATTCTACTAATTTTTCTCGTTCCTTTTACGACTAGCCAATACCTGGATGAATGACCTTGTTTCTGCCATGATCAAAAGGTAGTCACTCCTTTTAATAATTATATGTTTTACAGCAAGCTGTGAATGAGGTGGACGAGTATGGGGCACTGAAGTATGCTGGGAGGTGGGGTATACATGGAATTTCACTACCAGGGAGGGTTACTTTTGCCCCTGGAAATGTCGGTTTTGCTACTTTTGGTGCACCCCGACCTTTGGAGGTACAAATCTTTAATCACAGCTACTTTTTTCTCTTTTAGGAGATGCTCTTTCAAATAAATAACCTTTCCCTTGGTAAGCTTGCTACTTTCATATGAGAATATCTTGTAGTTGCGGTAAGCATTGTAACACTTGCATTTGAAGTCCGTTTGTTCAAGAGAAATATTAATTGCAATGATTAGCTTTTTCAATAATAAAGGTCATTATGTAGTATTGTGGAGGGGACGGGCACTTTGAAAATTGTTCTCTTGACTGATTATTGTTGGAGCATAGTTAAAATTGTTATCTTGACTGATTATAGTTGGAACTTACTATGTTTCTTTGTTTGTGCCAACAGACGCAAATTATAAGTGATCAGACGTGGAAACTAATAGATGACATTAAAGAGAAAAGAATAGAAGAGATCAAAGAAGTGGAGTTACAGCAAACTGAAGGAAAAAAAGAAAAGAAACCACTGCTCTTGATGTCGCAATACCTTTTATAGAATTATTGCGTGGCTAGTTTAATATTAGAATTTAAGGGTAACGTTTTTATTTTTATTTTTTCTTTTTTAGACAGAAGCATATGTGCTTGTATCTGTGAGACAGTTGTTTAGGTGGACTTTGTTGTAGTTAAAATTAGTTGAGAGAATATCAAAGGCTTCTACCCCGTGTTTTCCTGTATTTGCTAGGTCTTTTTACATCATGATAAGCTGTATTATAATAATAAAAAAAAATACAAAGAAAGATGTGTTATTCTTCGTATTTAGCAAAATAAAAATAACATAAAATCTTAAAAAAAATTCTAGAAGTTTAAAATTGAAGAATGGTATCTCATTAAATTCTATATAACTTTCTGAGCACACTGCACACCCATCAACTATCGTTAAAACATAATTTGGGACGACTTTAAAAAAATTCAGCAAAAGAAATAAATTTTATGAATCATAATACAGGCGATGTCCATTTGTATGGAAATGGTAGAGAATGAGAGATGCTATATATTTCTTGGCCTATATGGGAGATGACTAGTTGCGATTCCAAGTAGTGTAAAATTTTATTACACGGTCCTTTGGAAAAATAGTGAACACGATTGCCATCTTGATTTTTCTTATTACGGATTTGAATTTTTTTTTAATTGTTTGTATGATCGTTGAATAAGTTTGTATTGTAGATATTATAAAGTTCATTAAAAATTAAAATTTCGTATAACTTTGTAATTATGGAGTCAGAAAACAGAAAGTATGTTTCATATGTACTAAAAAGTAATATATTTCAATAGAAAAATTGTTGCATATCAAATTATATACTTGTTTTTCGCTTCGCATTAAAAAATTTAGTGCCTTAGCCTGATATTATGTTTATGAATTTGTAGTGTTTGAGATGTCAAAAACTTAAAAAAGTCCTTAGATGCAAAAAAATAATATATACTTAATAGAATTAGGATTAGATATGTGAAAAGTAAAGGTCAATTTTTAAAAAGCAGTTACATGTTAATGAAAAAAAGGGACCGAGGAAAGCCAAACTTTAACTAACTCTGTGAAATAAGTATCGATTTGCAAGCTTCACCGAGGGAAAAAAAACAAACACAGAATTAAGAAAAATACATATTAAAGGTGGAACCGAATTAAAAAAATATGATAATTTTAGCATAATATTTCACCGAGCTGTAAATGACAAAATATTTTGTCGTATTATATAGCACGGGTTACTTTGTAGCAAACATATGCAATAATTAATAACATAATATTTATATGAAAATTTCTTTCTAAAAAAATTAAATATAAATTACTATAATTCTTGTGAAAATTATCTAAAAAAAATCAAAATTATGCATGCGTTGTTGATCAAACACGAAAATATTGTAAGCCACATATAAACTAAAAGATTATCAGATCACCAATTGATTATTGGTAAATAAAATAAAATTACTGAGAAATTATGTAATGATATAATAAATGAGGGGCTGAATTGAAAAGGTGAAGTCCCTCTTCTCCTCAAAGAGAGAGTGAGAAAAATGTGCTTTCTCCTTTCTTTTTTATTGTTGATCAACTGTTTGTGAGGATGCATCCGGATTCTCTGGTCGGCGCGTTAAAAACAACCAGGTGGTCGGCGTCTGATCCTAGCCGTTCGATTTAATCTCAACGGTTTATTTTTTTCAGACCTATCATTTTATGCACGGGGCATCCTTAATCATTGAGATTAAATCACATGGCCCAAATTGAACCGACCATCTGGTTCGCCGACCAGAGGATCTCGTTCCTTGTGAGGATCCCCTCTATGAGGCGTTCAAAATCAAAATTAATTGTAGCTAACATATGTAAGGGACGCGAAATATATCACAAAAGATCAAAAGTAGAAAAAGGACAAAAAGTAAATTGCCTTTTCAGAGTTCAGTTGATGCGTCTCATACTCCCAGTCCCATTACGTTCTATAAAATGTTTTGTTAACTTGTTAATTGTTACGTAATGGACCACACCGATCTGTCACAGGTACAAAGGAAAAACACTGTAAATTATCCATTGTAGAATTGATTTTTTAACCTGTTTATTCTTTGAGTTAAGTTAGATTGTTTTTACGAAATGGCAACTTTTGCTCTATTTTGGAAAACAACATACTACTATAATTAAAGTGGTTAAACCAAAAAATAATTAAAGTGTAAATTATTATTATTTCCAGGAAGTCACTATCTGGTTTATCATGCTTCCTCTTTTGTCGGTCCACGCGTATAAAGAGTAAAATAGTGTAGCCAAAACTGCCAGAAAAAAAAATAGTGTAGCCAAAAATATGGAGATGCGGGGGATCGAACCCCGTGCCTCTCGCATGCAAAGCGAGCGCTCTACCATTTGAGCTACATCCCCATTTCCCACCGTCATACGTACCATCCTTATATATAGTCTAATACTGATTCCTCTCTACTTGTCAGAAAAAAAAGAAAAACGAAAGAAGACAAGACATGGGGCGTAAAAAAGCAACCATGCAGCTCATCCCCAACCTCTCCATCCGCAAGTCCACATTCAAGAAAAGGAAAGCCTCTCTGATTAAGAAGGCGAGAGAACTCTCCCTTCTCTGTGGACAAAAAGTATATTTGTCGGTGTCTGACGGGCCTGATGATCCCTCACCCGAATTCTGGCCCCCAACAGAGACAGCGGCAGCAGCCCAGGCGCTCTCCCATGCCATCACGTCGCGACAAACAGAGTTTCAAAACCTTCAGCGGCAAGTAACCAGCATGCAAGCACGGTTGAAGGATCTCGAGACCCAAAATCTCAATTTGGAGGCAGAGGAACGCATTATGATGGCCCTTCCAGTCGGGCAATATCGTCTAGTTGAGGTGGAGTCACCCGACCTTGCCGTGAAGATTGACGAACTTTTGGGGAAGCGGATGAAGGAAGTTCAGGATAGAATCAATAGCCTTCTATCTGGACCGGAGACCCTTTCTGTGGCCCCAGAGGACTTGAGGATTGATTATGGGGATATATCCATATCCTTCGATCCTTTCAGTGCGGCTTTTATGCAGCAAGAGCAGAACATGCAAGAGGACATGCCGGGCTTGATTGATGTGGCAGCATCTTCACCTGCCCGCATGAGCTGGGGCACCTCGTCTGACCTGGCACCTATACCCGAAATACAACTTGAGGACTCGATGGATGAGGAGATCGCGGCGATCCTCTATCCTTCTCATGATGATTCTATGGATGAGGAGATCGCAGCGATCCTCTATCCTTTTAAAGACCCAGATGATTTTTAATTTATTTATGTTTCTTTCTTCTTTCAAGTTGACTGTTTTGCTACTTTTGATCAATTCTTGATCAGTTTTGTAAGATAAAGAAAGGTGATATTGTGGATGATTCATTTTTGTAGATGCGGAAACATTAATTATAATTCCTATCTAATAATATTGAATTTTGTTGGCTTTCATCTTTGTTCTCACTTTTTTATTGAGTAAGTTATAAATAAGTACTTACAGTGACATGCAAATGCGAAGTATGGATAAATTTTGGATAAGATGGTGGTGCCGTGGTGGTGCTACTGTTCCTCTGTTATTGTGTGATAAGGAGAAAACTATAGGTTGCTGATTTGATCTTTGTAATTAAATATGAACAGTTCCTATCTAGTCTTTTGCTTTGAACAGTTTGTATTAGAATAGCTAAGCTCATTTGATCTTTGTGATTAAATATGTAGTTCAATTTAATAATTTTAATCTTGCATAGATATCGCTTGAAATCACTAAGCTGACTGTTAATTATCAAGTACTGATTATAAATTAAATTTACACCAGTTCAGACGTTAAAGAAAAAATGGCCACGGCCTTCTTTGTCTTAAAAACATTGATACTGACAAAGAAGTTTTTTTCATAGAATAAATGTTCTTTTCTAATCAGATCCGTATTTTAATAAAAGGTCCACACATGGGGTATAACATTTTGAATGTCTAAATTTATGGACTAAATTTTCTTCTCTCAAATTTTGTAAAGCCTAGTAATGTGTAATTGTGTATATCTTCCTTGGGGATAAAGCCTGAAGTATTGTGCTTTGTGGGAGAAACCTTAAGGCTGAATCTTGAGATTTAAACAGCATTTTGAAAATATCGTCTGAGGTACGTACTTAAGAAATTGTGAGGATGTTTTGATACCTTTCGCTGAACTTGTATGTATGTCTGATTGTCACTTGCTATACACATGCCTATATATTTATATGATCGATGTAAGGTTAGCTTTTTAATTTTCTTTGGTAGAATTTACTAATGACTCTATATCCAAGTCTGTTTTGCCTCGTTGAATGGTGATTTAGCTTTCAAAGTTTCTTTTTTTTTTAATACTGATATATACGGGATAGCATTGCCAATATAGAGTAGGGTTTGTTAGTATCATCACCTTAAATTTTTGGATGATGCCAACGTTCCAATTATGTTACGCCCGAGTAAGCAATATATAATCCTGTTTGGATCTATGTTAATTTACTACGGCATATGCTACCATTACTAGTTCCAACTCTGTAAAATAGGTTTCCTTTTCTACATGTACCATCAGATAATTTTGTGCCAGTAAGGAAATAAATAAGTAGAATGGGACAGATTGGGACAACATACTCGTATTATCAGTAAAAATCAGAAAAATAAAATAATTAACAAATATGATTCCATGGAGAAAGAAATAATAATGCTCTGAACACATTTATATTGTATAGAAACTCTTGCGTCAGTTCATGAAACAGGTGATTAGTTGGCACTTGGTCTTCTATTATAATTCAATACAATATTAAATCTCGTTTTGCTTCTTGATCATATCAAGTATGAGCTAAGAATGCACCACTAACTCCAAAACCATTCTGCTGGTATTAATATTAATGCAACTGAGACAATTAAAAGGCAATGTTATGTATAACTATTGCCTTCGTACGTCGATGATACTTTTAGAAGAATTATAAAATTTGGTGCATACGTTTTGTAATTTTTGAATTATTTTTTCTTTGTTCAAATTTTGTAGAGCCTAAATTAAAATTGAATCTATAGATTTAAAATAGCATCAGGGGATATCATAATTAGGTGTTTATGAGTTAGTGGTTTACTGAGGGTGGCTAGATACTTAGATACCTTTCCTGAACTTACATGAATGTCTGATTGACTTCAATACAAGTACTAGTATTTGAAATTCAGATTACAAAATCACACACAGAATAGTGCCACATCACACATATGTTTGTTAACAGATCTTGGCTCTCTGAAAAAATTAATGCATATGAAAAGATCAAGGTATCATTTATTTCTAAATAAATTATAAGAAGTAAAAGCAAGTGTTAAAAATAGATGCTTAGAACATAATTAAGAGTTATGCGACTATTGTTTTCTACAAAGTGATATTAACCACAGACCAGATTTAAAAAAAAAAAAAAAAAAAAAAAAAAAAAAAACTATTATGACTAAGAATGAGAGAAGAAGAAGAAGAAGAGAAGAAAATTTTAAAGAAAATAGGACACATGCACTCGTCCAATTTAAATTTAATTTTTTAATTAGAATGGTTGATTCAAACTACTCAAATTGTTCTCTGTTCTCCATAATAAAATCTACGTGGAGACCAAATTTTAATTTATTTTTTTTCAAATTTATGAACAGAACTTTCATTCAGCTTAGCCAGCTTTCGCTAGACCCCCAAACCACAGAAAGTACACCAGCCACTCCGTTTTATTATTCGTGTCATGTTTCCAAGTGAATCAGCCTAATCCAGGGGCGGAGCTAAGTGTTGTGAAAACTGGACAATGTCCCCTCATGCTTTCAAAATAACCCCTTAAAAATGCAAAAATTACATAGAAATCAGTTTGTTTTATTCAATTAGCCCCCCCTAAAAAATCTTAAAATTTCATCATAGGCATCCTATGCCCCCCCCTTCCTTGTCCTAAAACTCTGGCTCCGCCCCTGGCCTAATCATGCCGCTAGTGGTTCCATACCAACAATTTTTTTATTGGTATAAAGTCTGCTGCTCAGATGGTCGTAGTATATGTGTCTAGTCAGTATGTGATAATATTTCTAGCATATTAATTGAATTAGTATTCCATGCAAATAAGTTAAAAGTCTATCTACTCATAACAGTGTGCAAAGTGAAGTGGAAGTGTTTTGGCTGGCACTTCAGATGAAAGACGCGACGACGAATATTTTTACTATTTTTTTGAAATTTTTGAATATGCTCAATCTAAAAAGTTATGAACCCTCCAATTTTAAAAATTCGAAAAAAACAGTTAAAATTTTTTTAAAAAATATAAAATTTAATAATCAAGGATATTTTAATATAGAGATCATATTGAGCGGTCCGAATCGGCCGTTCGGAATTTTAACGATCACGTATGGATCATGTTTGATATCCTATATGTTTGATTCTAAAATTACTCAATTTTAAATAGAGAAAATAAAAAGGCAAACAAAAAAATATTAAAAAAATATATATTTGGAATAGAAAGAAAAAAAATAGTCGGATGACTAATCTCTGAACTCTGAATAATCAGCATGTTATCAACGTGAGTATTGACTTAAAGAAAATGAGCAGCCAGAAGTTGGGAAGAATTAGCGAAAGCTACTAGATCATTTTGGGCCTCAGATCTTTGATCTTTCAATAGGCCACGATGTCTATTTGGGTTTTGTCAAAGCTAAAAATTGAAAGATACTAGATTATCACTTCCTCTTAACATAATCATAAGTCGAACTCTACTTCAAAATCTTTAATAAATAAAGAGAAACTAGATTAAAACATGTGCTATTTAATCAAGCTAGCCTTTTTCTTCCAAAAGAAATGGATAGTCAATTAAATAACACTAAAGCAAAACATCCCTTCTTCTACAGCGCTTGAGGTGTACTAGTCTATGCAGCAAGTTTTACATAATAGTTGAAATTGCATTATATATGTATCATTGTTTTGTGTAACTATATCAAGGGATGGAATAATATTGGCAACCGTGACAATCTAATAATTCGTCAAAACCAGGAAAAAAATATTATATATCATTTATAGTTTAAATACACATCGAGCTTATGCAATTTGATAATTTTTTATTTGTCGATCAAATTTTGATATATTAAAGCGCATCATTAATATTTTGTAGCATGCAATAGATATGCCAATCAATTTTTTAACAGTATTAAGTTTGATTTATCACCTATGTAAACCATAACAAAAAAAAATTGCATTTTTATTTATAATTATTTAGAAAGGCGAATTTCATATCCTGTTTTATAAGATATTACTATAATTTTTCTAGGTATAAAATTGAAGTATTGCACTATAATCTTATTGACAAATATCGGTCATTAGGTCATAGTTCTATAACAAATTGTTTATCTTTAGTATAATCATAAGTCAGCTTTAGTACTAAGCAGCCCTTAAAATATATGAAGAGCAACGAACCATCACTTATCTTATAATAATTAAGCTAGCTAGTCTTCTCGTTCCACAAAAAATAAAAAATAAAAAAGGTTGGATTGTCAATTAATTAACACTAAAGCTAACAAGCCGTTTCTTCTGGTGCAAGGCTGCACGATCTTAATCTCTTTGGCACCTAAACCAACCCTTTCTTACAGATTCCTTGAAGCACTTATGATGCCGGAGCTTGTGCAGTTAGGTTTACACCATTGTAATTGAATTTGCACTATAAATCATTTATTTTTCTCTTTCTCATGTAACAATTATCCAATTAAAAAGATTGAAACCAAAAATTTTGCACGTATACTCTATATATCTTTAATTTATCGTGTATCGAACTCGGTGCATTTTTTTTCAAAGAACTACTCGGTGCACAGTGGCGAAGCCACGTTATTTTTTGTGGGTCCATGGACCCACCTGAAAAAAAAAAATTTACATGCAACTTAGTACGATTTGTAAATAAAAAAATATATGTAAGAAGTCAGGGATCCATCTCAAAAATTTGAAGGACCCAGCTGGACATGTCATGTTTGATTTGAATTGTGTAAATATCGCACATGGATCTATGTCGTATTCGTCCTAATGAATTGTCTTCTTTCTTCTTTCCGCAATGAATCTTTTTAAGATAAAACTAATAATAGAATAGAAAAGTCTTGGATGAATGATCATTGACTCTTGAATTATTATTTTATATATTGAATATATTATTCAAGATTTTATGTTGTTATTATTATAGATGTTTGATTTCTCATGTTTATTTATGTGATATTATTTTAGATTTGTTTATTTAAAAATCATTATTATACTATGTATATATTAGATGCAAGGTTTTAAAATGTAATTTGTATGTTATTTAGAGGTTGGGTGGTGATTTAGTATTTAACGGTGATAAAACGACGATAAAACTGTTGTGCAATATAAACGAAAATCTAGATACAATGGATAAAATAGAGTTTTTAAAAGCTTAATTTAATATTATGTTATTATTGTATAAATATGTTTTCAGCAAAAAAAATTTATGGACCCTGCTGGCGCGAAATCCTAACTTCGCCACTGTCGGTGCAATTTGCAACAATTTGGTTATGGATCAGGTGTGTCAACATGTAAAGCTGAATCATTAAGATTTTTAAATCATGTAGTGGATGAGATTTCATTCTTAAAATGTCGCTAAATTTAATGAAACACATAATTAAACTTTGAATTTATAATTTTATTTTATTTTGATAAATATGTATTATTTATCACAATTGTCAATATAATCTATATATATTTAGAGGAAGGTTCCGCTACCAACATTTTGGTTGCCCCCAAATGCCAACATTTTTCTATTTAATTATTTTTTTCAAATTTTAAAATTCAAACGTTAAATGCAAACCATTGATCTTATTTAGTTTAACGCGCGATGCGTTTTCATATAAGTTTTGTAAATTTTGGATTTTATTCGATGCTCGATCAAGAGATAGTAAAATAAACGAACCTTGTTAACTATGATAGATTCATTCTAATACGTTCATGTTTTAGCCTTTGATCGAGTATCAAATAAACTCCAAAATTTGCAAAACTTATATGAAAACGCATCACTCGTTAAACTAAATATAAATAAGATCGACGGTTTGAATTTAACGTGTGAATTTTAAAATTTGCAAAAATAACTAAATAGCAAAATGTTGGTATTTGGGGACAACCAAATTGTTGGTAGCGGAACCTTCCTCATATATTTATTAGAAGGTAAAAAGAAAAAGAAAAAAGTGACCCTCTGTGGAGTATCCAGGGAGTAATTGATGCATTTTTTTGCGCAGATTGATTACACAGGTAAGAAAGGGACTGATTTCTTTTTCTGCTGCGTGAATGAACAAAAGTCAAAAACACGTGACTCAAATTGCAAAATGCGCTTTAAGCTTAATTAAAGTCGCTTTTTTATCTTTTAGCTTTTGTCTGGATCTCATGTTGCACTTTGCCGATACTAATTGCCGTGTCAAGATGTGCCATGTTGCCTAAATTTTAGTGGTCGTCCGATCATCTTATGCTCATTAATTGCCTATCATCCTATATATTTTATAAAATAATTTATTTACATAATTTTTTTTTCATTCGCATCTATACGCATAAGAGAAAACATGCATGGCATACATGATACATGAGATATTTCATATGTAAGAATATAGTTTGGGATCACTAGAAGTCAACTATCTGGATTAACTTCAAATATTGGATTAGGCTCATGATAGAACCTTCCAATCTTGCAAAATTTATCACTTTTCTGGGATCTTATGTGGCGACCACCTATGTGGATTTTACATTTGGAATTTTAGAGAAACACCAGCAGTGGCCGCCATTGGAACGTTACTACGATTTTATTTTATTTTTTAACCTTTGTAGAAACATGCTGAGAATATTCAATGCCAGTACCAAAAAGCTCACTGTGTAGGTATATATATAGATAAAGAAAAAACAAAACGTGCATGATCTCTTGTCTATGGCTAAAGTAAGAGTTGCCAGAGTGCATGCCTTGTTTGCTCTTTTTTATTATAAAATAACAAGTCTACTGCCAATTTTTTAAACAATTATTTTTTGCTTTTTCTTTGATGTCGTTTAAATAGAAATGTGAAACTATTATGCACCAAAAGCACATTCAGAAATAAACAAGTTAAATAACGTTGTTCAATTTTTAATCAGCTTCTTGAAACAGTGACCAGAAAAGCAAATTGAAGGTCAATCACGGAGCAGACTTATAATTTACATACGACGAGCAATTGAAAGTTCAGAAGAACGAAAAATATTTACTTGATGGCTTTTTGGAGGAGACTTGCAATTATAAATGAAAATTCTCTTAAAAAAAACTAATAATAATAAAACGTCATTTTAGAAGTAGACTTGACAAGGTGTCAAGGATACTTTTTTTTTTTCTCTTTTTCTTTCTTTCTTCATTTCTAACCATATGTGTATGTACGTACATATATGTATCAGTAAATTGTTTTCATTCTTTGTTGCTTCCTGGTAAAAAAATTCAATTTTCAAGTCATCTCTATTCCACTTTATTCCATTGAATTAAAATATTTCTTATCAACTTTTTGTTTCTATTTAATCTGATAGGATCTGCTTTAGGAGGAGATAAAAGATGAGGTATATAGAACTAATTTGATATGACTCTCGTGAGTAAAGTTAAATGACAAATTAACTGCCATGAGGTCATGCATGATGCATTTGATGAGTCTATAGGGGGAATTTTCTAATTGTAATTTTGTACGGAGTTACTTTCTAAAATATTACTAGTTTTAAATGAAACTGCTCAGACCGAACAAAAGATTAATTATCGAATTTTACCATGTTATCTGTCTGTTTGCTAAAAGTCTCACTAGTTATTACTTCTCTCCAAAGCCAGACAGTTAAAGGTTGGAGCTAAAAAGATTGTTTCCTGTGTTGACAATTGTAGCAAGTCAAGTTCTCAATTGAACTTACGTTGAATTTACCAAATGCTTCTTGAAAATTTTTAGTATAGAGCCAAAATTACACATTTCATTCTTTTGAACGCCAGAAGAGCAGTCATATTTCCAAGGAAAAAGTATAAAAGTCAAATATCTCTAATTAAATAAATGTTTTTAATACAAAATTAGAGAACCAAATAAGAAGTATACAAAATAGAAGGTATATTCCAAAATTTATTAATCAAATGGTCTAGAAGGCGATAATTTGTCCAAGAATGTTTCCATTTGCACCAATTACATTTAAATTTATAGCATTCCAACATTCATTGAACCTTAATTGAAAATATTAAATAGAAAATATCAAACTCAAAAGTCCCAAACATAGAAAATAATAATAATAATAATATTTTTTTGGGTTACATAATAATAATAATAATAATAATAATAATAATAATAATAATAATAATAATAATAATAATAATAATAATAATAAAACCAGAAAGTTTTACATTTAACAGGCTTTATAAAATTAAAATTTACACGGGTACATTTGTAAAGAGCCGAATAGACGTAAAGCTGAGTTCATCACTCATCTCACACTACCTTGTTGTGGGTCCCACTGAGAGAGACACGAGAGCACACATATCGGCGAAGGTTCCATCTGCCACATCATCCGCCGCCTCCATTGATCGCCTCTCTTACCCACCTCCCTATGGACCCTATCTCCTTCCTTTCCTTTTCCTTGTGATTTTCTTTCTGTATTCTTTTGTGTAACAACTAACAAGTCACTTTATAGACCTATGAAACTAGTTGTTACAGATTTTCATGTTTGAGAAAGTGTACAGAGGATACAAAATCTGATATTCGGGGCCCGCCATAAAAATATCACGGTTTCAGGCTCGCTCTTGTGGGTCCCGCAGTCTTCTCCAATGAGACTTCAAGTCTTCGCTCCTTCGTGGAAATTCGTACCGCGCTATTACTTTTTAATTCCACTGCAAATTTCTGCGTGCACCATCTGTACCATTAATCCTTGAACCGTAACGCACACTGTAATATCTTATTTGTTAAAGAATCAAACCCTCCCAACAGATTCGTTTGGTTCATTCAGTTTACTTGTAAACCGAGTTCTTCAAGTGTCGATATTAACCGCTAAGCCATCGCTCTTCATACCTCTCTTTCCTTTCTCTCTCTCTTTCTCAGCTCAGAGCTCTACTCTCTCTCTCTCTCTCTTTGCTTTGAGCTCTCTTAACGCCATGCGCGCGTTTTTCTGGAAAAAAGGCGCAAAATCAAAAGCCAAGTCGAAATCAAAATCCAACCCCAATTCAGCGGCGAGTAGTCCCAGGAAGAAACCTTGGTTCTTCCCTGAATCTCCTTTGTCTAACAAGATATCTCACACTAGTTCGGATCCGAGTCCAATAGCATGCGCACACCCGCTACCGCGCCCGATTTCTCTGCCCGAATCAGTCACTGGCTCCGGCGCTTCCAGTCTCAGCTGTGGTGGCTCAGGAGATGATGCACCTGATTTTGTCATTGATGGGTATACGATTCTATTAAATTCTGTGATTATATTTTGTTTTTCCTGTTTTTTTCTCTCTTTTTTTTTGGGATAATCGTGTTATTTCTGTGTTTGACTTGAACCTTTGTTTGACTCGAGCACCTTTTGAGAGTTTAATTTGGAGTTTATTTGAAGTAAACGACATGGTCAAATGTAAAAAGGGAGGTTTGCTTTAGAAAGATGAAGATGCAAAACTTTTAGGAAGATTTTATATAGGTCTTAGGATAAGTATCTATCTTTTAGAGTTCAGAATAACTAGGTGTGTGTAATTTCTAGCATTAAAATGTAAAAAAAAGCTAAATCTAGCTTATAGGAGAAGCCAAAAAAAAAAGTACAATTCTTTGAATTTCAAATCTTGTAATATGCATTTAATGAAACCGAAAAAGCCTATTAGGCTGCAGTAGAACACAACTGAATTCTAAAATTGTTAAACCTATATAGATACCCTGATGCAAACACACAGAGGGAGAGGAAGGCTGTGTCGATTTCACAGAGAATCCCCTTTGTGCCAGAAGAGAAGAACAGGAGATACTCTGAAGCCTCCGCATCCCCACGAACAAGTGATTTTGTGCCTCTTGGATCTGATGTGTCCACAAGCTATGGGTCCAATTTACGCGGCACCAACTTGCTGAGCCCACCCAGCTCAAGACGGCATCAACACTTCTCTTTGTCCCCTGTTCACCCAGAGCTACGTTCATCAGGTAACGGACAGGTCGACGGGTTGCGGAGTCCACCTCACCCGTTACCACTCCCACCTGGTTCACCAAATGGTTTGTGTTCAGGATCAGGGTTATTCGTGTGTTCAGGATCAGGATCGAATAAGTCAGAGTGGCAAAAGGGTAAATTGTTGGGTAGAGGCACCTTTGGCCAGGTCTACCAGGGTTTCAATAGGTATCATCTACTTGTTGATTTAATTCTACCTTAAAATGTTTATATTATTTATTAATAATAATATAATATATAGGCTAAGAATGATTTTTTTTTTTTTTTTTCAGAGAAGGAGGGCACATGTGTGCAATTAAAGAAGTAACAGTTGTCTCTGATGATAAAAATTCGAAAGAATGCCTTAGGCAACTCAATCATGTATGTCTTAACTATTTTCCTTGATTGATCAATCATGTTTTCCATTATTATTAAAAAATGGTGAATCACATAATGTTTTTTTAAATAATTATAATTGGCAGGAGATAATATTACTTAGTCACCTCAAGCATCCAAACATTGTGCGATATTATGGCAGCGAGCTAGTAAGTCCCAAATCTGGTTTAGTCTTTTCTAGATTTTGTTCTTGTAACTTACAAGAACTGTGGAACTGTTCCTTTTTTTCCTTTTGGTATTGATATACATTTATGCTTGACAAAGTGTAATTAATTATCAATTACTTTGATGCAACAGACTGATGACAGATTGTCTGTATTTTTGGAGTATGTCTCTGGCGGTTCAATTCACAAATTGCTTCAAGAGTATGGGTCCTTCAATGAACCTGTTATCAGAAACTACACCCGACAAATACTTTCTGGCCTTGCTTATTTACATGGAAGAAACACAGTCCACAGGTATATCTCCTACTCTTCTTTTGACAAATTTGGCTGTATAATTTTGTTCAGGAATAGTTTTGAATTGTTTAGAGGACTGCTACTACTGAATTCAAGGCAAGACACCAAATTTGCACTAGTTTGTGCCAATATTTAAAAAATGAGTTTACTAATATGCCCGACCTATCAGTCGAGCATATGGATTTAATTCAACCAGGTCAAGTCCATGACCTGTTGACCAAAGAGGTTGAAGTCAACCCCCCCCCCCCCCCCCAAAAAAAAAAAAAATAACTAGGGAAGAAAGGTTTCTGCCAAGCTTGGCTCTTGGCTAGAGTTGACTTGATAAATGACCAGTCAAATTCATTTGGGTCAACGCGCCTGACACATTTATTTTCTTTCTTTTTCCCATTTTTTATAGTGATCATATTAATGGGTTAGGTTTGTTGGTTCCTGTTTGGCAGGGATATCAAAGGTGCAAATATACTTGTTGGCACCAATGGCGAAGTCAAACTTGCTGATTTCGGCATGGCTAAACATGTATGCAGTTTATTCCTTTGTTGACCTTTGAGGAACACCTTTTTTTCTTCTAGTTGACCTTCTCCTCCTCACCTTTTTATACAGTAGTTCTATTTGAAACGTTCTTGTTGAATTTTTTGTTTCATTAATACATGTATTTTATTAAATTTATGTTGACAACTATGTCATTCGTGGAATTTTTTAATAGGAGTATCACACTGTGTTTACCCAGTAATTGCCACCATATAGTATAGTTATTTGCAATGTGAGACTAAGTCCATGTCACTGCAATATGTCTCTCCTTTTTTTAAGTAGTCTTTTTGACATTTTCTAGTTGGACTTTATAATTTCCTTATTATAAAAATGTTATTAAATTAATATTGCCAACCACATCCATTATGTAAATATTTTTATATGAGTATCACTCTTTGTGTTTACCCAGTCATTGCCACCATATATCTTTCTATTTTCACTTTAAGACTAATTCTGTGTCACTTAATTTGTTGCTGAACAGATATCATCTTATAATGCAATCAATTCTTTCAAGGGAAGCCCTTATTGGATTGCTCCAGAGGTATATCTACTTTTCCTTCTGTAATGTTTTCTTCTGTAACATTTTATTATTCTCTCCAGGTTATCGCTTATTATTTATCTTTTGTTTTATCAGGTAGTAATGAATGCAAATGGATATGACCTTTCCGTTGATATATGGAGCCTTGGTTGCACAGTTATTGAAATGGCTACCTCGAAACCTCCCTGGAGCCAATATGAAGGGGTATAGTAATTCACTAAAAAATTATTTTGTAAAAGAAGTATCTGCTTTTGTTTGTATTTGTCTTATTTATTTTTTCTTTATGCTCTTTCTAATTTCAGGTGGCAGCCTTATTTAAAATTGCAAATAGCAAGGATATACCTGAAATTCCTGATCATTTATCTCCTGAAGGAAAGAATTTCCTACATTTGTGCTTGCGGAGGGATCCAACAACTCGACCTTCCGCTGCTCAGCTTTTGGAGCATCCCTTTGTGCTTGAACAACCAGTAATGAGAATCTCAAGCCCCAAGCACACTTCTCCAGCAGCAGTTTCTCCAAAGGTATCATTCATTCTGAGAAACAAATGGATTACATGTTAATCAAATGTGTTGCAAAAGTTAATTTGAAAGCAGTCTGGGCCCTCCTGCATTTGTTTCCATACATGTGGGCAATATGAAAATCTAGCAACTACAAGTAGAAATTATCAGGATGATTTCCATAAATTGTGAATGTCTGTTTCTTTTGTTCTAATTGTCAGTTCATCAAGATATATCAAATAGTTTTGGAACTTTTGTTGATCAAATGTCAATGCAATGCAGGCAAGAGAGTTTTACTCCAGGAGAAGTATTTCCCCCTTAAGGGATATCGATGTAAAATTTGGTGGAGGAGACATTCCGGGATTTCCCTCCTTTTATTCTCCAAACAATCTGAAGACTTGGTACTTCATCTTTACCCAAAAAAAAAAAAATGAATATACTATGAAATGTGTTTGGATTGAACTATTATACATAATTACTTTTTGTGAATGACTAAATTGATATGAAATGCTGGATTTATGCCTTTGCTTGAGAACCACACAGATTAAGCGCAAGAACAAACCAGATACAGAAACCAAGTAGAGAAACACTAATGATCTGAACTACACATTGAAATGATAGAAAAAAAAAAAAAAAAAAAAGATGAAAAAGGAACTAGAAAAAACTGGCATGCTATTTTACCAGTATCACTTGGTACTGGGCCAAATGCTGCTTACCTAACATAAATTTTTTATTTGACTGACCTGTAATTTGATGTTCCTCCCTTTCTTCTATTTTTCTCATTTTTTCTAGTGATGCTACTAGCATGAGAGCAAACATGTCTCTGCCTGTATCGCCTTGCTCAAGCCCCTTAAGACAACCGAGAAATTCAAACACCAACTGTTTGCCTTCTCCTTCTCATCCATATTACGCACCAGTTGTGCCGGTCAACCACAGTCCTCCAGTTAATTATGCTACCAGCACAATGAGATCCTCTGGCACTGTGCCCACAACAGATCCTTGGCATGAAATGACACAGCTAAAGATACAAAGTCCTTATGGCTCTCCTAAGAGATTTTAGAAAATTTTACTTTTGTGAAAATTTTGTTAGCTTCTTTAAAAATGGATCTGAAAATGCAGAGTTGGTGGTGCATGGAATTTGGGATCTGAATGTGTATGCCCACTTTTTTTGTACATTAGATAAAGAAAGGACAAACTAGGTATATACAAAGCTAAATGTTTCAATTCCGTCTGTTGTTTTTGTTTTGTTCTTTCATTTTTAGTTTAGAAAAGCAGTGTTGTATATCTTTCAAGAGGAGTCTGATCACTAACTTCAATTACTCAAGTTAATTATTATTATATTTCATTCTTATTAAACGAGCTTAATTTTCTTACTTGAATAAGTTTGGCCTGAGTTTAAGAGTACAAATAGTCGTTTATGTATTTTATATCATTTTTGTTTCATCTCAGGCACAGCAATCTTTGCAGAATCATTCTCAGCACCAGGATCAGCCTACCAATTACCATGCATTTCCGCCAACCCGGTCCTTTGTTTTCTATCACCATTATTATACACGCCAGAAACATTGCTCGGTATTAATATTCTTTCTCATCACCAGATTCACCCCACTTCCCTATTAAACGGAAAGGCCCAAGTTCTGTCATATGCCAGCCCATTTATCATCCTTTGTTTTCTGTTGCGTTGGACCCAATAAGAACCCAGATTCACCAGATTCATCCTTTGGTTTTTCAATAACATGGACCCCCTGAAGTTTCTGCCGAAGAGGCCCAATAGGGTTTTGCAATGTCTGCACAAACCCTCTACTTCCCCTTCCCCAGAGTCTATATAAGAGTTCCTATGTACTACCACAAGAGTACAAGTCCCAAGAGTCATACCTCCTCAGCTCCTCTGTAAGATTATGTTTTTCGCAAAACAGACAAAGAAATTGGTTTGATTTGAGGCAAATGGGAAAGTAAGGATTCAGTAGGAGATGGAGGTGTGGTCAGGGTTGGAAAGCTCTTCTCTCAGTGCTTTCCAATTCCTCCTACGCCTTTTGCTTCTACTGCTCCCTCCCTTTCCCTACCTTGCCTTTGTACACAGATTCCTGGAGAGACACTGATCAGGTATTGTTAGACCTTAAAATTGGGACCCACTTGGTACTGATCAGTCCTTGAGTTTTTACTTCTTTTTTTTTTTTGTCTTCGGGTTGTTCCAGTGCAAAACAGACAGTACCAGTAAGTTATGTAGGAGATTCGTTTTATTTTTTTAGAAAAGTTCGGCAACGTTTGCTCAAAAATTTTAGAAAATATTTCAGACAAGCAATGCCCTTGTGCTTTATTTTTCTTTACTGAGCAGAGTTCATAACTCCTCTTGACAATTAAAATAGGAAATCTGATTTTGTAAGAGTGGAAATTGAAAATCAATGGATTCTCACGTATGTAAATATTTTTCATCCAACACTGCTTGGGTTGTTTGAACTTTGCAAATGGACTAGGGTTTTTTGTTTTCAGTATTATAGAATCCTATGTGATATACGATATTACGATTGATGGTGATCTAAATTGTTTATCAAGGTTGATCAAATGAAAATATTGTTGTTTGTCTGAGCACACAAACATATTGTAAGCGTACAATCACTGTGATATACAGATCTCATTACAATACTTTTGGTACCGTAGTTGCATTAAGTTATGCGTCTCTCCTTTCCTATGTTCTAAATGTGAAAATTCAAAATTTTTTATCTAATTAGTCTGTAGATTGGGGGCAAAAAAAAAAATATACCATTCTGTCAGCAACAATGCGATTTTATTTAATATATCAGTTACTAATATTTTTTAAATTTTCGGGTAAAAAATGAACTTTATTATAGTTATACCAAACTACTATGAGATATAAATTAGAAGCAAAACTTATACCTAACTATAAGAGATTGAATTACATGTATACTATTATAATTATCAGGGAAAAAAATTAATTGTTTTTTTTTTTTTTTTTTTTTTGAAATAAGTGGGCTCGGAAGGCCCACCACTTCTATTTAACAGAAGCTAATTGCACATATAGTTGTTTTGTTTTAAGTCGAATATATACGTACATCTCTAAATTGCACATATAGTTGCATTATTTGAATTTGGCCAACGAGTAAGAAGTTTTGAATAAGAAATGCAAGCATATTTTTTTGGTTAAATTGATGTCGCATATCGATGAAAACTATAATAAAGTTGCGTTCAGGAAAGAACAACATTACGGCAAATAACGTGAAAGGCAGTAATTAGTATATTGTGCAAAAAGACTCGGCAAACCCTCCATACGACCATACCAAATACTGGTTAATGTATATTGTGTAATATTTGGACGATGTACGTACCATATTATTTTTTTTTCGATATTAATTACCATCTATCAATAACACTCTGAACCTCTGCAGCTTTTGTAATAAATGATCTAGCAACTAGCTATCTGATCAAACTGTGGTAAAAGGATCGACACACGCAACAGCTAGCCTATCAAATATCAGTATATCACTCTTCTATCGGGGAAACCAAAAGTCACAGGCATATAAATGCTTCCTCGAGTCAATACATGACTTAATCAATGCAGAGAGAGGCTAGGAAATAACAGAGAGTCACTCAGAGACCAGGTTGGTACTAATTCCAATTACTTAGTGCGAGCTATGAAGATGGAAAGTAGGTGGGAGTTAAAAGCTAACTATTTTTTTATTTCCGGTATTTGTTTTAACGCATGATAATTTACGTAAACTAGAAATAGAAATTTAGTACGGAGTCTAGAATCCTTCTTTATAACCGGCATTGTTAGATATAAATAAGGGATCTGAGATATTAGTTTGTATGCGCTAAAAAATAGAAGATCCAAGAGTACTTATACTAGCTACTCAATTAAACTTAAAAATTTTAAAGATGTGTAAGAAAATTATCCTCTCAATTAGTCTCATTGTTGCAAAGAAAATCTCCAATTATTTGATCTAGCAATCTTCCTTGCACATGCAATATATACTTTTGTATCCGTCCAATACGGAGTTCGTAATTTAAGCATGCACTATTCTTGTTCATTCGTCACCTATATATGAGCAAATTGTGAATGCTTAATGTTTATTTCTTCAATGTATCTTTTTCATTTATCTGTTAAGCATTTCAACAATATTTCTATGTTAAATTAATTTTGGCTTGATTAACGGTACATAGGAATACTTCATAATTCTCATTATTACTCCCTTGGGCTGTGTTTGGTAGAGGATTAAGGGGGCGTTTGGTTGTGTAGTAAGGGGTTGCATAAGTTAAGGATGCCTAAGTGTTTATTTAGTGTTATGTAATGGATGTTTGGTTGCGTAGTAAGGATGGGTAACTTAGTGTATGCATATATTCATGTCAAAAGACTAAAATGCCCTTAATTTTGAATTATTTAATTTGAATTAGTATTATGAATTAATAAGACGTTGTAGCCTAATTATTGTTAATTATTAATTATTATAAAAAGTAATTAATTAATAATAATAATAAATCATTTTATTATTATGAAATATTAATAGTTACTTTTAATTAAATACTATAAACATTATTAATTATTTAACAATAAAAAAATATTATGGATTAATTATTTTTAATTAATTAATATTATTTAATCGTCATTATTAATAAAGAATGTTACTTTTTAAATGTTACTAATTATTACTATTTAATTATGATCTTATTCATAATTAATCTTTATTATTAATTAAGATTTTTTATAATTATTGTTACTTATTAAATATTATTATTTACTAGTTATTATTAATTATTCGCTAATTATTAAATATTATTAAATATTGTTAATTACTAATTATTATAAAAATTAATTATATATAATAATAATAAATCATTTTTTATTATTGTGAAATATTAATAATTACTTTTAATTAATATTATAAATTATTTAATAATAAAAATTTATTATTGTTTAATTATTTCTAATTAATTATTATTATTCTTCTTATTAAATCTTTATTATTAATAATTATTATTCTTCTTATTAAATCCTTATTATTAATAATTAATATTACTTTTTAATTATTGTTAATTATTATTTAATTATTGATTATAATAATTAATTTTTATTATTAATTGTGATTTTTTAATAATTATTGTTACTTATTAAATATTATTAATTATTTGTTAATTATTAAATATTATTATTAATTATTTCTAAGGATATTGTTGGAAAAAAATTAGAGAAGATGAGTGCATAACTTATGCAACCTAAATAGGTTGCATAAGTTATGTACCCTTAAGGCATTTTACGTAACGGGTGTTTGGTGACTTAAGGATTAAGTTATGTATCTTTTAAGTCACGAACAAACGGGTCTAAATGAGTAAAGCACTTAATCCATGTTTACTCCTCCAAACGTAGATGAAAAGGTGAAAAGTAGCGTGGAGTAGCGACCAAATTTGGGGAAGTACAAGTAAATTACTACTCATGGAAAGTAGGCTTAATTTTAATCCGCAGAGTAACTCTAGATAATGGGCCCCACACCAATTTATTTCCGCTACATTCCCTCGGCCTCTGCCCCACACTAGATAAGAATCCGCATCCTCTGGACTGCGGTTTGGGTGGTCTTCGGTGGTCTTCCTTAAATCAGAGCCGTCTGATTTAATCTCAACGGCTATAAGGGAGCCCCGTGCATTCCACCACATCCGAAAAAAATATTGGCCTGAAAAAATTCAACCGTTCTGATTAAATCGGACGGCTCGGATCAAAGAAGACCACTGGACTTCTTCTAAAGAAGTCCAGAGGATTCGGTTCGCACTAGACAACGGGCTTTTAATATATGTTTTAATATATGTTAGCCACAGTTGATAATTATTTTACCTTTGACTATTTTTTACTAACTTTGACCAATTTGGATTTGGAGTTTTGGACTGAGAAAAAAAAAGGACCTTGTATTGCCTATTTCCTAATTCCTATGTGGTACACCGAATGAAAAAAATTGACTAAGACACAAACCTGTTAGTTTTTATAACGCACGGAGGGTAGTTTGGTCATTTAATAATCAACAATTTATTTAATATTTTATATATTTCTTACTCCTCGCTTCTCTATTTTCATACCAAACATGATTTGAATCTAGTGGATTAGAGAGGTTTAACTATTTAATCCTCCTTAACTTTAATCCTCTTTTACTCCTCTACCAAACATAGCCTGGAGAATACTTAATTGGCTTATTCTATGCGGTAGCTCAAAACTTCACTGGGTATTCTTGAAATGGTACTAGCTCAAAACTTTTTTTTTTATTGCAAATAAATTTCGAACTATCTTTAATGGAGTACAGCTTATTCCTTTCTCTGGACAGCACCTCTACACCCACAGGAAAAAGTGAGAACACATGGAGTTTCTCTTCATTTGCAGGTTTATACTTTTTTTTTTTGGCAAAATTAGATATAACCCCTCTAATCTTTACCAACCGGATATAACCCCTCTAATATTTAAAACCGGATATAACCCCTCTAATCTTCTTAAATTGGGATATAAACCCTTTTACTTAATTTCAATCATATTTTAAATATAAAAAAAGTGATTTCTATAATTTGAACAGAAATGCCCTTACCTCTATCCCCGCGTCTCTAATCCCTCATAACTATCTCTCTCTCATTTCTTTCTTTTTTCCGTGGTCATGGCCAGAAGGGACCATCAAACACGAGGAAAAGATAGAGAAAAGTTAAAATAGAGGAATAATAAAATGAAAAAGTCTAAGAAAAACTACCAAGCCAAGACTCCAAATTTAATAAGACCCAGTCGATCACCACAAATGTTTGTTTTCCCTCCAAATTGTCCAAACTGTTGTCTTGAACAAATGCATCGTCAGAGGGGCTCCATTAATTGCAACATAAAATTGTTTGATTGGGTGGAATATATTGTTCAAATAAAATTTAATAAGACCCAGTCGATCTCTTCTTTTTGAATGGTTTATTATAAGATTTACAAATAATAGGAATAAATTGCCTATCAAATGTCTTAAAATATTGCATATCTTTTGAATGGGAAACCCTCTAACAAAGACCAACCTTTTTCGGGTGCTAAATGAACACGTGGAAGTCTACCTTTGATATGCCTTCCAGTATCTGGGCTATTTGACTAGAAAAGAAAATAAGAATCATGGTGACATGGATCTTAAAGACCAGAGGCAGACATTAGTCCGACTTTATTGCTTGAATCCTCATTATCAGACAAAAACAAAGTCAGACTTTCATCAAGACGAGCTTTCGAATAGTTTTGGTGATCAGGGGACGACTAAAATCAATCTGATATCTATGACAATGAACATTGATGCCAACTAAAGAAACTTGATCATTAAGTTCTTACTTCGTGGAAAACGTTTCTTATACTGCCGTGCAGAGCTCTTCAATCTTCAATAGCATAGAAGACAAGTGAGGACATTTCTGTCCAAATTTATTAAAAAAACGTTTCTTATACTTAAAATATGATTGAAATTAAGCAAAAGGGTTTATATCCCAAATTAAGAAGATTAGAGAGGGTTATATCCGGTTGGTGAAGATTAGAGGGGGTTATATCCAATTTTGCCTTTTTTTTTTTAACAAAAAAGACAATAATTGCAACAAAAATTATTGCTCAAACAAAAAAGATATGCATAACCTAACTCAAATTACTGAATCGGCTCGATATCCTATTCCTCATTTCATGCGGCTCTGTACTATGCCTCTAAATTCTGACAAATGTTCTTCCAATATTATGTGCCAGCAAAATAAAAGAACCACACATTCACAAAGTGACCTGAATATATTTAATACCTCTTTCTCAATCCTCACTGTCAAAGTAATTTCCATTGATTTCCAAGTTAACAAGCAAGGCGATAATTACTGTTTCTGTAGTGTGAGATGAAGGAAATGCACGTGCTGATGTGGTTTCCAATTTGAGGGTTTGTTTGTTCCAGAACAACTAATGAGGTTTTAAGTTAGCGGTTATCTCATCTGTACAAAGGATTTGCAACTTGCAAGACATCGATGAAGTTCGTATGCAAGAGAAATTGGGGAACGTTTTCGTTAAGTCTGAAACTGGTGGGGTATTGACAACCCTCATTCAGAATTTTAGACTGGATGTAAAGTAAATATATATGGTATAGGTGCAATAAATGGTAAATATCCGTTAGCCTTTCTGATTCCTTGTTGTGTTTTTTATTTTTATTCAAAGAAATGTCTGTTAGCGCACACTCCTGAGTCCTGAGAGCGACGCACTGAACTCAAGCATGCTTTACACTAATATGGTCTTTCGGAATACCTAAAAAAATGACCTGATTTTAATTGCCAGTCTATATTCTGAGACATATATGTTCTCTTGTAATACTTAAAACAAATGAGCTGATTTTTGCTGCCATATTCAATATTTCAGGAGTATGGATCTCATGAATATGTTAACTTGACATGTTTGGCAATTGTCAAACATAATTTGAAAATGTTGAGACCAATATTTGAAATATGGTCTATACTGAAGTATATCACGCAAAAAAATAAAATTATTATATTTGATTGGAGCATAACCGTTCCTTAAAATTCTTGAAATTTCATAATTGTTCAGAATTAGAATTCTCTATGTATGTAATATCAAAGCACTTCAATTGTCTAAACTTTGATACTCATCTATCCATGACGTGAACATGTTTATCAGTTTTTTCGAGTTAAAAAAAAGTACTATTTAACCCAATTGGAAAAATTATCGCGACAGCGTTCAACTCGTAATAAATGGTTCCATTCCTCTGAGCAAACTAGTTTAAGAAAATTGTTTTATTTATATTCCTCTTCTATGGTCTAATTTGCGATTTCGAAAATTTTAAAAGAGCGCTAAAGTTATTTGTCAGTTAAATGCACTAATTATTTTTAAATTTTTCGGGGAAAAAAAATTCAATATGTTATATTATACCAAACTACTTTGAAATATATCTAAAACAGATTGCATATTCATGAAAATTATAATTTTCGTTGAACAAAAATTAACATTAATATTTTGTGGAATAACACTCGAAATAACGCCACAAAGGGGGGAGATAAAATAAAAACTGAGCACTTTCCGATGTGATTATAACAATAAGATTCGGTTTTGCAATTGTCGTACTTGACAGTTTTGACAGTTTCATTTTCTTGTGAACATAGTACTCTAAACTACTGTGTACCTGTGGAATTTATGTATATTTTATACAGATGAAGCGCCGCAGGGAATCTAACCTGTCCAAGTCAATGCCTTGTGAGTTCTGATTAGATCAGATCAGATAAGATCAGATCAGATATCATAGAACACGTTGTGGGACTGCTTCCCCAAAACACCAACAGGCGCTCCCAACTGTATCCTTTTTTGACCAGACCTGTTCTTTGTACACCACTCAGGATTTTTAACGGCCCTTCACGTCATTAAATCCATCCAGTTTATATACACCAAGTGCAAGGCAGAAAGACTGAAGGGGCAATTTTGGAAAAGACAGCTAGTTGCCTCACCGTCCAGGTGAAGGAATAATGAATTAACAAGCATCACTCAAAAAAAAAAAAAAAAAAAAAGAATTAACAAGCAGAATAGCAGATGCATTCAGAGCTTCAGATGTTAAATGCTTTTTACACTTTCAACCTCAAAAGTTTTTAGCTAGATTTCGAAGTTGCTCCATGCAATTGGTATAATTATCTCTAAAGTTGCTTTCAGCAAATGCAGTGATGATTCGAATATTCAGACCTAGCTAGAAATTAAACATATAATAACATAATTTGTGTTAGATAAATTGGCTGAGTTGATTCAATAATTAGCTACATAGGGTACCTGGTTTTGAGAGGGCTGAGTTTAGTTGATGGCACAATTTATTTATTTATTTTTTTTGTATATGCTTTTGTTACTTCTGTTATCATAATGGAACCGATAGAAACCCCTACTTTTTTCCAAGAATAAAAAACTTGTGTAATAAATGGGCTTTTAAAAAAAAAGAATTTATTATATTTAAAGAATAACAAATAAACAGAATCTATCACTTTATCAAATGTTCATCATATAAGCTATGTGGTAATAGTTGAAACTTGACTATATTTTCTTAAAAATATAATAAGAAAAAGAGCTATATAAAACTTAAATTAATTTTTTTTAGACTAGCCTTTTTCATTTTTAATTGTAATAAATATACTTTTTACGGTTTTTTTTTACTATCTAATATTAATCTCCCATGGGAATCGTAATTTTTAGCATGAAAGAACTAGAAGCATCTAACTACTATTTCAATTTTTTTTGTTTTTAGAAAACCTGTGGATGTGAATCCACCACTTAATTTTATTTCAGTTATTTCATCTTTCTAAGGGACGTAAACAAAATTTAGTACTTTTTTTAAAAAATAAAATGTGCGAAGAACTCGGAGGCGGTCCAATTTGCGCATTTTCTAAGGGCAACGACACAAATATTTCCCTCACCTCTGAGTCCTCTGAGTTCTCTTGGCCAATCGCCATTTGACAGATCCGAAGGAAGGAAGAAAGAAAGGAGCAACGGCGAGTTACTTGTCCCTCTCCGTTGTTGTGTTAATCTGCCTCTCTCTCTGCTTCGCATCGTGGGATGACGAGAAGGAGACGGAAAGCTTAAGCACCACAGTAATCATGGCGCATAATAAATCCCCCGATCGTGACGCTCTTTTCTCTGGCGGTGGCATCAGGTCTCATTTCTCATTTCTCTCTTACTGTTGTTCATTAATTTGACATGATTTTAATTTTGATTTTGAAAAGTTGTATTTATTGGCTCTCATACAATCTCAGCTTATTGCTATTAGCAACTTCAGTGCTGGTAATTATCAGTTATTTTCAATTCTGCCAAATTAAACTAGAATAATGTTAACCCTTCACTTGTTTAGTTACCTTGCAATTGTGGCATTTAAAAGAAGCTGATTTTTGCTTATATACTAACTCGTTTCTTTCATTTATGGCCATCTGAGACCAATATTAGACCTGGTCAGGGTGCTGATTTCAGAGTAAATTTTTGTTTTTCTCATAGTTTGATTTGTGGTTGATTTATGTTAAGCAGTTTTGTCACTGGTGCGAAGAAGGGCAGTTTCAGTTATGGCTATTCCTCCTTTAAAGGGAAAAGAGCATCAATGGAAGATTTTTACCATACCTCTACAAGAGAAGTCAATGGTCAAATGGTTGCCTTCTTTGGCGTCTTTGATGGTACGAATACTTTAGTAAAGCATAGTATGGGTAAATTCCAATGGTTACTAGATTTTTTATTGGTAGAATTTTTTTAATAGTAACTTAGCTGCAATGTATGGATTTTGTTATGTCCTAGTGTGATCCTGTAATAACCATACATTCCAGTTGATACTGAGCTCATGGTTTATTTTGTTCTTGTCAATGCATTTATTTGTCTGCATAATGTGTTGTGACGTCTTAAATTTGAGTACTGTGCTAACCAATTCTCATAACGTTATACAATGTATACCACTAGGCACCAAACCCCTATTGATGTGTTGCGTGTTGTATGCACTATGGTGCATGCATGTCTGCATTATGTTCTCCCCATTTCTGGTACTTATGATGACTTGCTGCTAAACTATTACATGCTTGGTGCCATGCTTTTCCTGCATTGGTGTTTTTTAGTGCTTATGTTTTGCTTTTTTATTTTCAGATTAAATGAAACGACGCTTAATGAATCAGCGTGAACTTAATTCATGTAATATATAATTTATAGGTCATGGTGGAGCACGCACTGCAGAATACTTGAAGGCTCACCTTTTCAACAATCTGATTGGCCACCCTGACTTCATGACTGACACCAGGACAGCTATTGGTCTGTGGTAATTCTTCTGTTAATTATTATTATCGTTATGTAGTTTGAATAATCATTTAACTAATGACATTTTATATAAAGTGAAATGATGCTTTGTTGTCTAATGTTACATCCTTTTTATCTCATATTTATAATATTTTGTTTTGGTTGGCAGTCCAGTCATTCAAGCAAACAGATGAGAACTATCTTTCTGATACTAAAGCGAATCAGAAGGATGCTGGGTCCACTGCATCAACGGCTGTTCTAATTGGAGATCGCTTGTTTGTGGCTAATGTTGGTGACTCCAGAGCTGTGGCCTGTAAATCTGGCTCAGGTCACTTTCATTTGTGGTTTATTTAAATTTTCTTGGAAAGGGAAAACTGTATTCTCAAGTTTTGAATTCTGTACTCAGCTGTGGCGTTATCAGTTGATCACAAGCCAGAGAGATCTGATGAGCGACAGAGAATTGAGAAGGCTGGGGGCTTCATCATCTGGGCTGGTACTACTCCGTGATGATATTTATATATTTTATAGTTCGAATTTCTCAGTTAATTGAACTTAAGTTCTGAAGTTAAACAACTAAATCATTAAACTAGGAACATGGCGAGTAGGTGGGGTTCTTGCAGTTTCTCGAGCTTTTGGAGACAAATTACTTAAGCCTTATGTAGTAGCTGAACCTGAAATTCAGGTACCTTATCTTATTTAGTGTTCTTTTAGTAGAATATTTTGGAATTATTTTTTAACTTTCTAGACCTTTTTTATTTTATATATGTGCCCTTGATAGGAGGAAGATGTTGAAGGTGTTGATTTCCTAATTATTGCCAGTGATGGGCTTTGGAATGTTGTGAACAATAAGGTAAATTTGCACATGCACCATCCATTTAGTGAAATTATTTTCGTGCTGCGACCTGCGAGTATTAGTTCTTCTACTATTGTTCATGAAAAACATGCATGGTTTATACAGGATGCAGTGAACCTAGTACAGGAAATTCCAGATGCCGAGGAAGCTTCCAGAAGGCTTGTAGAAGAAGCCTATGCAAGGGGAAGCAGTGATAACATTACTTGCCTCGTGGTTCGGTTTGGCGTTTGATGAAATCGACTAAATTTGTTTTCAATTGTAGTCGGACCGGAAAACCTTTTTTCAGATGGTTTTCTTGTTGTAGCTAACTGGCCAAGTTGCACTGTATTTGTTCTGTTATAGTTTTTCTTTGTGAGGCTTTGTTTTGTGTTGTAATATTTTTAATCTTAAATTATTTTTATTTTAAAATCAGGTTGCTTGTTTTCTTTATTCGATCTATTGCTGCACTGTATGAATGACCGTGCATGGATGCTTTTTTTCAATTATAGACCTATATAGTTCGATAACGTTGATGGTCTAGTTTTTCGTTAAGCAATTTGTATTATTAAATGTGAAGGTGTTTAAACTTATTATTGAAGGAACTCGGACTAAATATATTTCTCCTCCAATTCGATACCAAATTGAGAAGATGCCTATCCAATCTAGCTATGTCAAATGCTCGCCAGACTAATTCCATTCTAATCAGACATGTATACCTTTTTGTTAATAAAGGGTCGGGATACATTTTTATTTAAGGCTGTGTTTGGTTGCCTCCACGAACAGGCTGTTCGCGCGAACCAAACACCTCACGAACAGGACTCTACGTGAACATCACCTCTTGTTCTTAGTTTCCCGATTTTCACGAACTGGTTTTGTTCGTGGGCCTTTGTTCGTCCCCTTGTTCACGGTTAAACCAACCATACCCTAAATTTATTTGACATCCGCGGCGTCTAAAAAAAACTGTCATGAAGATCAAGTATATAAAATTACATACGTTCTTTTAGTTTTGACATGATATGTATAATTTTGGAATCGTTTGGTCCTTTTAAGAATCATCAAAACTGACCTATTAATTTTTAAACCGTTTGTTAGATGACCAATTGATTTTCCCAAAATCTATAGTTTTTTAGTTTTTTTTTTTTTTTGGTAACAGTTTTCGATTAATCGGGTGTCAATATAGCCGATCTTATTGACTGGAGGAACTAAAATCAAAAGAATACATTTTATCCATTAATATTTTTACTTGTCCTTTTTTTTTTCGTGAAAGGATCCAAATATATCGGGTCGAAAGAATGTCAACCCTACGTTGGGAAATATGATAATTCGTGGCATTATTGACTAATCACACGCTGCCACCTGTTCTTGAATTATCAGAGAGTTCTGGGCATAATCGAAACTTGAAATGGACAAGGACATCCGAACATTTCACAAAACATAGTTGATAGATGAGGGAGTTGATGGCCCTATGTTACCATGCCCAACCAAAGCTTTATACATTAACTACGCAAAAGAATAGAACAGAAACAACAGATCCACTCAAAGAATAAGAAGCACACGTTTAGCTTCCAGCTGAGATAATCAATTAAGAACTAAAAAAAAAAAAGGTGTTAAAAGTGAAATTTAGCTTCCAGCCGCAGAGGGGATGATGGTAACTTGTGAGTCTTCCACCTTCTCATGCTCCTTGTTAAACATCTGTTAATCCATTATACACAACTTGTGCTGATTAGTGTTTATCACATCACATACTAATAATATAGCACGATATATCAGTATTGCGTGGCAAGCACTAATTCCTCAATCAATTCACCGCCTTTTTACCATGCACCAACATTTCCATAATAAACATCAATGCAAACAATATACTTGAAAAATCAAGGGCAGCAAAAGGCTACTTTTACAAGGTCTTCTTTTTGGGAGAAAATGGGGAAAGAATTAACCACCTTGTTGTTGATGAGGTTGTGAAGAGCAATGACACTGCGAATGAGTGAAGAAAGATAAATGACCAGCATACTGTCATTTGTTTTCACTGCATTACAATTGTAAACATGTTAGTTCTTTATTGATAAATTAAAATTTTGTTGAATTAACCGGCTTTAATTGTTCAATAAATCAGACATAAAGCTCTATGTACTTTAGCTTTATAGAGTATCTATATAACCCATACCTGAAAATGCCTTGACCAACTCATTCACATTCAGATTGGGTAGTAGATTAAATACATCCTGTCAGAAAAAAGAAAAGAAAAAGAAAGAATGTATATGGGACTGTTAATTATCAACTCGATTCAAAGATGCATTCTCCAGAAAACTTAAGCACAACTGTATCTCATGCACATTACACCATGACATGGCTCTTCAAACCTTTGTTGCAAGTTGCAACTCCTTATTTTTGTTTGTTTATGCAAAATGATAAAATGCATGTATAACCCCAACAAAAGCAGAATAGCTTATATGTCTTTCCAAAATGTCATACATACAAATCCTTCACCTAGTTTTAACATTGCCAAATTGCAATCTACTTCCCAATTTGTGTAGGGATGACAAGGAGGGCTACTTTTGGCATTTTAAGTGGAAACAAGAAGTGCATGCAACACTTATTGTGGATTGCAGGATCAGTCTCTATGTTTCATCTCAATAATTTTTTTCATTTTCCAGGTCAAGCATGATATGCTGAAATATTACAGCACTGTACTATATAATTTTATAATTTTACAAAGGAACCAACAAATTAATGAAATATAATTTCTTAATACAAACTTTTGCAAAATCTGCAAATGAAAATCTAGTTGTATACCTGCAAGTGGTACAAAATCTCATGATTGAGAGGAAGTTTGCCATCAACAACAAGTTCAAGATAGCCACGTATCTCTCTTAGCCTCGCATCCAGTCCCTTCAATGCTGTAAGCTTGCTTGTCACCTTCATTCCACCCACATCAATTATTTCCACTTAATTTGATCAAACTAAAGCTGTTTGATATGCATATCATGAGATAAAAGACTAATACCTCTGTTGCCAATGTGCTGATAGTTGTGTCTTTCACATCTCTGAGTAAGTGCTCGACCCCTACACAGAATCAATTGAGTAGAAAAAAAGAGTCATTTCTGCAGCATCATTTCAGGACCATGGTGCATTTAATTTCTTGGATGTCATTATTAACAAGTCCGTTATGATGGCACCCCTCACAAATTGGTTTGCAGATGTACTAGAATTCATGTCAAAGGTTAGGTTATGTGTTGAAGTTTCAAAACCAATATAATAGGTCCAACAAATATTTACAACCAGACCAATCCTGATTGGTCAGGTATAGCTACTCGACAATAAGGCATGACAGAAGGATTTGGTCCAACATAACTGCAAAATTAAGTAAGCCATAATTGAGGCCACTACAGAAGAGCCAAAAACAAATAAAACAATACAAAGAAGGTACGTACCAATTTCCTCAACTTCATGTGCTGCAATCTCTGAAGGGACGTGCACAAATATCTTCTGAGACTTCTGAGTCGCATTCTGTTCACAAATTTTTGGCGTTAGATCACAGAAATGCTTAAAATACATCTAATATTTATAACAGGGGTTCGTTGAGTGAGTAGATGTGAAGAGAAAAATGGCGTTGGATGGTCAAGTGTTTGGTTTTACCTCCTTAACTTCTTCAATAGCATAGTAGGCTTTAGTAGGTATTCCCAGCTCCTTCGGTTGCACATCAATTATGACCAAAACTGGGTTCGGCACATATCTGAAATTATTTCATCAAAATGTCTCTTAAGGGGCTTATCATACTTAAAAACATGGAGGGATTAACATATGCAATTAGATACCAACAGGCCAGGACATGCAACTATGCACCAGCTTGCGTGACTTGTTGATACCACAGATTTGTGGAAGCTGCCCAAATAATCCCTTTGCTTTGTTTGTGTAATATGGAGTTGGTGCATTGTAGTGATGGTCTTAACAACAACAAAGTTTAATCCAAAAGTTCTATGAAAAACCTAACAGTCAATGAATTTCACACGTATGTATACAGCGGAGTATGCAAAATAGTTATTTCCCTGCGCGATGACCTAGCAAGAAAACACGGCTAGACTAGGGCTTGTGACTATGGCTTGCTTATGCTTAGGTAGTAGTCATTGTTTAGGATTAGTATTTACTTTCAAAGGAGTTTTTATAGGTGTACAGTAGGACAGTACGGCCAGTCAAGCATGTTCAAATGTTGAGAATCTTACTGAGTAAAAAGAGAATGAACACTCAAATCATTTTCACGCAGCTTTGGGCCAGTGCTGTACCATCCAACCACATGCTCCTTGGCTATCAAAATTGAAAGTTAACAATTATCCTTTTGCACAAAAATAAAAGAATATCTAATAACCAATCCTGAAGAAATAAACAAAAGGCATTGAAGAAAAGAGTTCAAAATTACCATTGATTCTTTTAAACATTCCGAACATTGCTTCATGATAATTGTGATCAAGGAACCAGATGCTTGGGTCTTTGTCATCCTCCTCAAAAGGCACTGTTTTTTTTTTTTTTCATGAGCAAAAATTATTTCAGAATAGAATTATTTAACCTTTTTTTATTTCCCAATTAAAACAAAAAGATTAACTTTTAATGAACATAACAGTACAATCTAGTGGTCGATCAATACTATTCTTAATATACAAAAATAATTCTCCTTTTTACCATGTAAGAAATCCAACTTACTAATTTACAGAGCAAATTAGGAGGACAGTTGTACAAATTAAAGCTAGAATTCTGATGAACCAAACAGGTTACCTCCACACATCCCTTAGTTTAAAACAAACACATTATAGAAATCAACAGTGAGAGAGAAAAGAAGAGAAGAGAAGAAAATATACCAGCATAGCTGTTGGTGACGTCGACAACACCACGGTGGACAGAGCCGAGGAGCACTCCGACGACTCTCTTGGCGGAAACCCTGGCGACTCTATTGTAGTTGTCCACAATGCTAAGCAACACCAATGGGTGCACCACCACCTTCTCTATCGATCTCGACGACACCTGTTGCGCCTTTATCACATCCATCTCTCTCTATCTCTTTCTCTCTCTCTACTGTTTCTCACCTCAGAGAAAAAAAAGGAGCTCAGCGAGTTAGTTGAGAGAAACTCGCGTGTAACAAAGATGGTAATGTTGTTCCGACGCTTTGAGTAGAGTAGGAGTAGATGCTGCTTGAGGAAGGGGAAAGGAGGAGGAGTTATGGACTTATGGGCCAAGTCTAACTATCTAAGCCAGTTTCTATGTGATCATAAATTAGTTACCAAGTTTTAGAATGGGCTTTTTTTTCCAAATAGGCCTAAGAGAAATTAGGATTTTCTGTACCGAAATTGGGCTTCTATGTCCTGTAAGTTTAACGACAATCGACAGTACATTTGAGTTTCTTTTTTTAAACATATGTTCCTAATTAAACCCGATCTGTTCAAGTAGAAAATGCACAGATTTGGTGGAATTGTAGATTACCCCTGAAAATCCAAATTTTTATGTGGATGATTATGCATAACAAACTATTGACAAAACAAAATTTGAGTAAAAGAGGATGGACAGGTGACACCTCTTGTTGTTGTAGTTGTAATGTTGAAGAAAACACTTCACATCTTTTCTTTTTTTGCCCTTTCACTAGAACCATTTGGTTTTGGATGGGACAGTGTCAAGATCATTTCTCTAATTGGAATTCTATTCAGGATATAATTGACTTTGCTTACACTCTACATTCAAGTAATAGAGAAGCCTTTTTGATTTGTTTTAGTGCTCTCTGTTGGAGCATTTGGAACATGCGCAATGAAATAATTTTCCGAGCAAAGAAAATCAAAACGACAAAAAATTTACTCATAATGATTCATTCTTATGTAATGTACTGGGCAGGTTTAACACAGGAACAGACCAAGGGGTTTATTCACCTCTGGCTACCATCCGACTGGGCTGAGATTCCAATTCAGATACAATCACCAGATGCGCAGATTGCAAGATTACCAATCATGGCAGACTGGTCAGGCTGGAACTTAACTCAGTTGATGCTGGTTCAAGAGTGAGAAGTTACTAGAAGAAAATTCGCTATTGACAGAAACTTCATAGCGTTATATGTATCCATGCTTTTTGTTTTTAATTTTTGCTATATCTGTTGTTATGTCTAGATTAGTTTTATTGCTGTTCTGTTGGAAGTTGTTAAAGTGTTTTGCTGCAGATCACTTGATTGTTAAAGTGTTTTGCTGCAGATCACTGGATTTCTTTCGTAATTTTGGGTTAGGCTCAGTGGTTAACTAGCTTTATACTAGATACAATCATATCATATAAGTATTCAATGTTGGAGGCCTTTTCTACAGTACTTGGGATGATGTCAGCATGACATTAGCGTTTTGATTTACCTCCATTTCGAAAAAATAATGGACGCTTCCATTTCATAAATTTTAGATTAAATATAGTTTAGTTTTTAAATTGTTTAGCTACATTTAAAAATTTGTTTGACTCTGAAAAATTATGTGTGTGCTCATAAAAATGTAAAGGATTCAGAGATATATTTTTTTTTATTATAGACTTATAAAATATTTTAAATAATTCTATGAATCTCATAAAATTTAATATGGATAAAAGTTTCTAAAATTGTTTTGAGGCCTTGAAGAAATCATTTGGTTACGGAAATTTATGTACTTACTCAAAAATATATGAACAATTAATTGATGTAAAATTTTAAAGTTACAAACTTCTAAATATTTTAAATAATTTTTTGAATATCACAAAAATTGAATTTCCATAATTTCATATATGTCATTAGGTTTTCAATTATTCAAAGAAATTTACAATTTTATTAGTGCATGAAATTTTATATAAATGATGTCAAAATTATAACAGATCCAATCGTGCCATTTAGCTATTTTTAGTTTAATCATATAATTATATAAAATTTGGAATATGGTTGGTACTTTTTAGATTATTTGAGGACATTTATTAATTCAATTGACCATAAAATTCTATAACCTTCATCACAAAAAATATGGAATACCCAGTAATATAAAATTTTATAGTTAAAGAGTTCTAAAATATTTTTGTCAAATTTCTAAATCTGATGACTTTATTCTATTGTTTTATAAATATAATTTTGTTTTTCATTGTTTCTAAACCTTTCCAAAAAAATTTTATTTATAAAATTTTATACACGTAATAAAAAAATTATAAAAAAATCTATTGATACAAAATTTTTAATTTTATACTTTCACAATATTTTACTTAATTCTTTTACTTATGGAAATTTTCAATATGATTATTAAATAATATTTATTGATAATCGAATTTCAGCTCTTTTTTAACATGTGATTTATCAATGAGAATTAATAACATTTGATGGTATAGTTTTATCAGATTTACTACCAAACATATTGCTAGAAATTTAAACGGATATTGATCCATTCTAAAAACACAGTTATGACAATATTGTACCTATCCTTAACTGATGCCATGCCAGAATTGTAATTGTTGCCTCTAAGTTGTAGAAAACTGTTCATGAGACAATATTAATGGTACATTCTAATCTCGATTTAATTTGATTAAAAAAATAGTTGCCTATATATGTATAGAGAGAGATATGCTACGGTGTATTCTAACATAACAAAACATCACGCGCCGAAGCGCGTAACATACGCTAGTTTTGTTACATTTTTAGATGGGTTATTGGGGTGTAATTTTGATGTCATGAATTGCTCGTCTTTGTAATAACTCTGGTTTCTATTCAATAGAAACGAGCCCAATGGCCTTTTTTTCAAAAAAAAAAAAATTAAACCCGATCAAGAAATATTCCAATCTTGTTGTGCGGTTTGAATGGGCAGTCCAAACTATTACTTTGGCATGTTTTCAATTTTTTTTTAAATGTCTTTTGTTGTTATTTTAGAATGGGCATCTTTTATAAAATAGGTCTAATAGAAATATATTTCTATTTTTCCAGAGCTGAATCAAAATTGAGCTTTTCTAGAGTTACCATTTTCTGAGATATTTAATTGTACGACTGCTTATTGGGCTTCTTTTGTTATGTTTATATAAATCCGGTTCAAGAAATATATCAATGATCAATCTAATAGTTCGGTTTGAACTTTGAAATAAGGGACAGTCCAAACTCCAAACTATTCCTTTGCCATGTTTGTACTCGTTCCCTCTTCATTTCAATAACACGCAACATTAGCGTTCTGTTAGTTCGTGTTATAAAATTTTTCGAAAAGATAAAACAATACAAGTTGACGCCTTGACGGTTGTTAGGCAGCCTTAAAAGAGACATAAGAATTATAAAAATTTTAAAACCCGAGAGATCAGACTTTCAAAATGTTGATAATTGAAACTGCGGTTGAACATTCAAAGTCTATCTAAGAATTGCACATAGAATCCTCATTTTTTTTTTCTTTTGAAGGTTTTTATTCTTCAATTCATCTTGGTCGGTTTAATCGTCGGTGAGACTTTCAAAGCGTGGACTTTCTCATTTTTAATTTTTGTAATTTTATTTCTTAAAATCTAATTGATAATTTTTTTTTCCAAGAATATCCAGTATGGATGAACAAGGAAATCGAAACCCGCACAATGGACATTTACTGTGGATAAACAAAGGTCAAATAACTTAGTATAAGGTTGCACAAAAAACAGTGTTTTTAATAACATACCGGCCTTCCTACCAGCTAAGTGGCCGAAATGCAGTATTTTTTTTAAATTTTCAGTATTTTGTCAATACCACCGTTTCGGTCACTATTCCGGTTTCCAGTATTACCGAATTATTTTGGTATTTTATACGGTATTAAAAACGCTGCAAATAAGATTTTCCAAATTTCATCTGATGTATCTTTTTTCCACATAACGCATGCCCATTTGGACTTGTATTTTTCTTATCCCATGAATTATTATTATTTCTTATGTGTTTAACATTGCACAGAGTCTTGTTAGCATTTTGGAGAGATTTTCTTTTTTGTGGTGATCACCAGGATCTTCATGTTGATCATAATATTTTGTAGTAAAAAATGGGATGAGTTGGTGTCGAGCTAAAATTTAATAGATTATGGCATTCATTTTGTAAAAAGTTCAAATTATTCAAAATTTTCATTTAGTCTTGCATCTGAATTAATTAATTGAAAATATGCTTGGACTAATTAAATGCAAAACATTCAACAGTTTGTAAAACTCATTTTATCAATCCGGTGTATGTTTTTTTTTTTTATTTTTTTTTTAGAAACATTGACAGAGGCTGTCAACAGAGAGAACGGTGTAATGCGCGAAACTCTGGCATAATTTAACCTAGGAAGAATTAGTCTGAAATTTGACTATTAAAGCATTAAAACTAGTCTAAAAATGGGTTATTCTTGAAAACATGTTTGCTTCCAAAAACTTTGACCAATTACTTTCTTTAGTAAAAGTAAGAGTACAAGTTTTGATATATATTGCCAGTTATTTTCAATGCAATTGCAAAATATATGCAGTATGAGAAAAAGAAAATCAGATCAAGGAATCCTCAAGCCATATTATGTCAGAAAATTGGAACTAGTCTCCCCAGAAGAATTTAAAACAAAAAATTAGGGTCTGTCTAAGTTCGTATTAATATCCTCATCTGTATACGCAAATGGCCACTTGCTTTAAATTGCTTCTAAGTTCTAATCCAAACGTTGACCAGAAAGTTGACTAGATTTTTTCTTTGGTACAAGCATAGACCATTGGTTTAAAAATATGTTAAAAGTAAAAACACTAATTTTTCTATGAAAATAAATGTGTTAAAACATGTGAATCATACAAATTCGCCATAGCTGCCATTTCATTATCATTCACTCATCGAGATTTGTAGATGTTGAAAAGAAAGATCCAATATAGTTCGTTTTCTCCTTGAGGCGATTTGTTCCACAAGCACGGCGACATATTTTGACCGACCAAAGCAACACTGTACCGAAGAAATTTATTTCTGAAAAGCACACAATGCAAAATTTGTGTACGCAATTTTACATTCAAGTATTTGACTCACAATCACATTTGTACTAATTATCCTATATATAGCCAGGAGCTTAGATTGGATTTTTTTTTTTTTTTTAAACACTTAGATTGGATTTATGTTTACAAAAAAAATAATAATAAATAAAAATAAGTATCATGGTTTCATGGAATAGAGCAGACACCGAAAATTGATTAATCATTTTTTCTCTATGATGAACTTAATTACATTTATTAGAAAAGAGAAAGCCGAGCTAACTAATAGAAATCATGCATGGCATTATTAGTGGAACGTCATAATCTCTCTTGCATGTTGCAAATGGCATCTTCATACATCTGGTATACCCGTCCATTTATCATATTTCCAGGTTTGACTAGCTTGTCTCAATCATGCATATATATTTCTTTTGGTCAATATTTTGTTAAATACATTCAGTTAGTTAAACTACATTCAAGCACTTTCAGGTTAGCCGATGTACCTAGCTAGAACAGGTCTCAGTGACTAAACTCTAACAAATTATATCTTCAAAAAAAAACTCTAACAAATTAATACCATTATGAAAGTAACTTTCATAATTGCATCATGCTATTTAATTGAAGCCATTATGCAAAAGAGTGCCAAAATTATTAACAATCATTTCTAGCAATTCACATCTTTTGGTCACAACGCCTAAATTTTGATCTCAACAACATGAGCAAAGCCCTAGCTTTAGTTTTGGCTCTTGAATTACATTGACTTTGTATCAGAAACAAAAGCTGGGTCACCACACCGGCATGGGCTGCTTTGCCACGGGCCCACGACGAGTCGCGGCACATCGTCAAAAGAATCGACGCTGCATATTCACTTCCTTCATTTTCTGATGAAACCACAAAAATGTGTTTTACAAGGACTTTTATCAGATTATTGTCCCGTAACTTTGCAATGTTCTTTTTGCCAATTTCCAATTCTAACAAGCAATCCAATGCTGCCAATGCCTTTGGAGAGGCATTCTTCGTGGTAGAAGTGTTTAACAAGTATTTTACTAAACTATGCATGGCACCTTCTTTTATTGCATTCTCCCTATTCACCATTGGATGACATAAACCGTTTATTGCACGGACACAAGCATCAGATACCAGCAAATCAGTTTTGGTGTCAAGGATGGAAACCAATGATTGCATGACACATGGCGATTGACCAATTTTAATGGTTAGTGCTTCGATTGATTCTGACATGGCTATTGTCTCCAACAAGTAACATAAGCTTATCTTGATTTTGGCGTTCCCTTTACCAAGGAAGAGTACCAATGAGGCAAAATTAGGGTCTTTTGTTAGAACTTTGTCAAGAGAATCCAAATGGGAAGATGGTGAAAGTGTTAAAAGACAATCAAGAGATAACTCTAGTAACTCTTGATTGCATAGTAAGAAAGCAGTTGGAGATTGAAAAATTAGTTCCAGTAACAAAGGAAAGAATCCTAATTGTATCAAACAAGCCCGACCGACATCTGACTCGATCGATAAATTTCTGACCTTTTTCAGGACTTCAATCTTTGCATCTGACGTGGCACTTTCGGATTGGAGGAGACACTTGAGTGTTGTTAGAGACCATTCCATGTCATTGGTTGGAACCGAATTCCTACCGGGACTGGGTTGCTTCAGTTGGTGGTTTGGGTCTGGACCTTTTAGGACCCACTGCTCGATCAAATGCCGGAGAGTGTGGTTCGGCACAAGAGTTGTGTCATGCAAGGGCTGCATTGTGACCGGACATGTCAAGTTTCCATCTTCAAGCCATTTTTGGATGCTACACCGGTCGTAGGTTTGGCCGGTACACAATGTGACCGGGTCAATGAATAGGTCTAGGCTAATAGGGCACCTGAAGAGATGAGGAATGCTCATTTCTACCATGAAATGTTGTATTAGGGAGAAAGAAAGATGGATGCTGGATTTATAAGTACAAAGAGTGACAGACAGTTCAAATCAAACAGGGATTGGCCTGCAAAATAGGAGTTTGATTGCGATCACGATTTCTCTTGTTCAGAGAGAGAGAAAGAAAGAGAAAGTTGAGATGGGTTATGGGTATAGCTTAAAGAAGTGAGCTGTCAGGAGTGGGTATGTATGAGTTTGTTTGTATGAGGACAGGAGGTCAGAAAAGAGGAAAGGTCTTCTGATGGGACCAAGAGAGATCCTTTCCCATAAACTTTGGCTTGGCAGTTGTCACAGAGCGTATATTAGCACAATGAGAGGGATGAGAGAGAGAGAGAGAGAGTCAGAGTTCTAGAGACATTATTGAGTTGAAAATTAACGAGTTTCTGAAATGAAAAGAGAAGTGGAGAAAAAGATAGTAACTCTTACTTTCAGTCTTGAACTAGCTAGAACACTTGCCTTTTTTAAATTTAACATTGTATTGTAAAACCAGAGACAGAAAAAATAAAAAAAATAAAATGTTCTTCTGACCAGAATGCCCATTCCATATACCACACTTTTCCAGAGAAATTTGTGTGTGCCATGCTAGCTAGCAAGCACAAGAGACAGATGAATTGGTATAAAGTGATGAAATGCCTTAGAAATGGGCAATGAAACAATATATTAAATAGGGGTGTTTTGGCTTTTTTTTTTCTATCTGAATAATGAGTGGGGGTGGAGAGAGAGAGAGAGTCACAAGACTACTGAGAGGGACAGCTATTGGCCAAAGAATACCCACAAACTGACCATTCCAAGTGTTTTACTTTGAACAAAGAATTGTTTGAAAAACATACATATTTTAATTATTTTTTTTATATTCGGGACAAAACAGAAGAACGGTACACTGTACACCCATGGATTACAACCCTACTTGTGCAAACTTCAGTTTACAATGTTTACTATAATAAATAATGTTTGAAGCAATAAAGCAATCGGTTTCCTTTAAGTTAGAAACACTCTTTAAAATCATAGATTCATCTATTGAGAAATGACTCAAAATAATGGTGCATAAATGGATAATAATTTTGGGTTTGGATTCAGAGTTGAGAGTGAAGTTAGACTGAGTGTATCACACAATCAAATGGAGGCCTCCTCGAGCCATTAACCTGCCACGTAAATTTTAAATAAAATTTGTAGATAAACCAGATCATGGCAAGCAAAAGCAACTGGAGTTCTGAGTTATGTTGTAGGGTTTGGCACCCATTAGAGCTAGCAACAGCTCTCAAATTAAGGAGATCAAGTCACTTTTGGCAATTCACTTTTAGGACTTTGGCACAATGGAGTCTACAACCAATCTTTAGAAAAGAAAATAAAATATCATTTTTAGAGCTAGTCTATTTAATAGACAATTAGAGAGGTAACGTTTAATTATAACAGTGGGTCACAGCACAACTAAAAAGTTGGACCATGACCAGAAAAATGTGGATCCGCCAAATCTTAGGGGAACAATCAGGGATCTCATTTTCTACAAATAGAGTATTATGAAATTAAAGCATGGGACAAATAACTCTAACGGTAGAAAATGAGAAAGTTCAAATGCCAAGGCAAATCAAAAAAATAAAATTTGATCTGAATATTAAAATAAATATTCTGTGAGTCGTACTTCGGTAAAGTTTACTTTTGGTTTAGTATTTTTTTTTTTTTTAGGAATTTTTGGCAGCCAGTAGCCCAGTATAGGGCTGTCAATGGTACCCTATTACCTATTTATCCAATCCATATCGTATTCGACAAGACGAGTATGGATAAAATTTTATTTTCGTTAAGTTATCGGGTATGGGTATGGGTAAAAAAAAATTTCGTTAATTTATTGGGTATGGGTATGGGTAAGGCTATTTCGTATTCGTTAATTACCCGTACCATTAGATATGTAATTTATAATCTTTATCATAATTAGAAAGATATGATTGTAAGATTTTAATTAATATGTTAATAACTAATTAGACAATAAAATTGGTAAATTTGTGTAAGATAATACAACATTAAAATATTATATATCTTTTTCCAATTTTATAGAACTTCTCTAAACGATGATGCATTAGAAGCATTGATATGTACTCAAGATTGGTCGAGAGCTTTTGCAATGGGTACGTATATCTTTTTCAAAATTTAGCATGTGAATATTTATTCAACTATAAATAATATTCTTAACTTGCTATGTTTTCTACATATGAGTGCGCTACTCAAGACGGAGCACTTTTGTCATAAGAAGAAATTAATTTGCACTATGTTTTATTTAATATAATATAATTAGTAATTAGTTATGTATTTTTATTTGTGACAATTGACATGAAAACATATTGTAGGATTTTATTATATTTAAAGTACTATTCAATGTTGCATTTTATTAATATATTTATTTTATATTATATATTTATTCATATTATTCATTTTTTTTATTGAGTTATTAACATTATTACCCATTTTCTACCGTTACTCTATCCTTACTGTTAATGTTTAACGGGTAAGAGTAGGGTATGGGTAAAGTCAATTTTTAACGGGTAAGAGTAAGGTATGGGTAAAGAAAATTTTAATGGGTATGAATATAAAAAAAGTCTCTACGTATCGTACCTTACCCATTGACAGCCTATCCTAGTACCAAGTGTTCATTACGCGTACAACTGAACCGTCGCTCTTTGATCTCCACAAGTTCTGTTTATGCGCTAAATGTGGCTCAAAAAGAAAGAAGACTGCGCCGTGTAATTACTACTAATTTCCTTTTTGTGAATTAAGCATTAAACGACCTTCATATAATTTTTTTTTAAATTGTACTTTATGTGTTAGCGAAATGAGCACAATAGCTGGTTTTTATATTCTCTAGTCTAAACTGACATAGACTTTTGTTCAGAGTTCATATCGAGTCTAATTTTTGAACTGACATAGATTTTGGCTAGTCTGGAATAAAATCATGTCGAATTTCAGTCAGTTTGATTTTCCAATCTGATTCTGATCATAAATACGAATTTCATAAATTGCATTTAAATTCCAAAAGGGAATCAGATTCAGTTGATTTTTTAGAATGTATCACTTTAATTTGTTGTTCGGGTTGTTTTGAATTACAGACAGATGAAGTTCTAAATTATTCATTTTTGGATAGATCTTGTACGTGCCATATTATCAAGTTCGAGTCTGTTTGATGACTTTTCAAGATTAATTAATTGGATTGAATATGGGTTAAATCAAGTTGAATACTTAGATTAGGTCACAATGTTCCGTCTCTACTTCTATTTCAAATGTTCGACAGTTAACTTAATACAGAATTAATAGTTTATTTTTCAAATAAAATATTTGAAAATAAAATAGGGTTGTGGACTTGTGGTACCACGACTGGTGCTCTGACTTTTTTTTTATAGTATTTCAAAGTTTCAGAAATATTAAATGACGAATCCAAATTGTAGATTTTTTTTTCCTTTGCAAGGTATGCGTTTATGTACAATTTATATATATATATATATATATATATATATATATATATATATATATATATATATATATATATATATATATATATATATATATATATATATATTCATATGTCACTAGAAGACTGAATACATCATTAAATTAATAGATCAAGGTAACTATAATAAATGAATGTGAATCAGTCTTTAATTGTTTAATTAAGAACGTTTTTTGAGCTAGCAATTCATGCAAAACTCAGGTAACAGATCATCTTTAAACAAAAGCTAGAAATTTTAATTCTCATCTTTATCTTTTTTTTTTTAAGCAAAAATGAGGTTCTGGGACCCATCTTTATATCATTTTCATCTTTATCTTAAAAAGCATAATAGATGAATTTTAAATCTGAATCATGCAAACGTTTCTAAATGTGATGATACACATACATATACATATATATATATACACACGCACACATACAAAATTAATTTTATAGACGAAAAAATATTTGGAATGAGCAGCTTAACATGAAAGAACAGACTAGCGTGAACCACATAACCACTATTGGTGTCCAAAGTTATTTCCATAGCAAATATAAAAAATCTTTAATTTCCCAGAGTATTTTGATGTTTCAAATTTAAATGGCGGAGTCAAATTGTAGAATTTATATTCTTTTTAATTAAAGTAACGGATTGAATCAACTATATATAATAATTAAATGGATGAGAATCAGTCTTTAATTACTTAGTCAAGAACAACGTTTTTTCTTTTTTCTTTTTTCTTTTTTTTTTTCTTTTTTTTTTTTTTTTTTTTTTTTTTTTGCGCTAGCAATTCATGCAAAACTCCGGTAATTGATAAGCTTTAAACACAAGCTGGAAATTTTAACTCTCATCTTTATCTTTAAAAAAAAAATATGTAGATGAATTTTAACGCTGAATGATCATATACAAATAAATTGTACACACAAATATTTTTATAGAAAAAAAAAATTAGAATGACACCACGTATTAATTGGTGGGTGATCCGAGAATGGTAAATTTAAATGCCTCCGGCGACGACTGCTTCTTCAACATGAAAGAATATATAGCATGAACCACAGAACTTCGTTTGCAGCGCTTGACAAATGACAATCATCATCGCTGGATCTTTGACTAGCTACCACATCTTCTGTATCCAAAGAACAAAGTGCTACAAGTGTATGCTTCATATTTCGGCATATTATCTTTCTCATGATAAGTTTCAGGTATATGACGCATAGACTAATTACCAAAGTATTGATGCCACAAAATGATCAAAAACATGTCCAACAATATTATGAATTCCACAAAAGACGAGCATTAGATGGTGATAGCTTGAAAGGTTCGGATAAGCCCCAAGACAAAAGGGAACTCTCTCATTCTTTATCTTATGCTCTTTTTCTCAAAACCTGCCACGCTAATTCTTTTACTAAGGTCCTTTTGGCTGTTGGATCATTGATTATGCTCGTGTGGTTCAAGCAACAAAGCTTTGTACGTAATTTCCCTTTTTTTTTTCCCCAAGCGCACAAACGGATATGGTATACACTGATTCTAACAAGTGTATCATGTACTAGTAGTGCTACTCATGTGTAAACTGCACGAGGCCACACGATAAGGGCCAACAAGAACCAAAGATGACTTTAATCGATTTTTGATCTGCATGCTTTACTAGATGGATCAAAAGACACCCTCGTGCATGAAATTATGGAAATAAAAGCGAGATTCTTTAGTACGGTGTTAAGTTGTCTAATCAATTAATTTGACATTTGTCTTGATGATTTCATTACCACGACTTTAAACAATGTAGCTGATGTCTGCTCTTTAAAATTGAAATATTACATGGTTCTTTGATTAGTGACTCGATCAAATTTTTGCAAATCCTCTGTTTATTTTTCTTCTCAATAGAAATATTGCATGGTTCTTTGTATGGTGATTCAGTTTAGTTACATCCATCATTGGAAAACTGGAAATATTGCATGGTTCTCAATAGTACACTACACTTATATCCCCAAATTAAAGTTCCAACCTAAATACTCGGATTTGCTTCATTAATCTCCGCTAAGAATAGAATAACGATATGATAGTATTATTGAGATGTAATCTGAATAACTTATATTTGTATTTAAAAAAAAAAATTCTGATCTGCCCACAAAACTTTGGACATGATTTCATGTAACATTTAAAAGAAAAGTTTAAAATTATCAATGTTGTGCGCTCCTACGAATTTATTCGTTTTTATAACAATATTTTTTTTATATAAAAAAAAAGATCGTGAATTTACTTGAATCGCTTGTGTGTATTTTATATTTTCGCTATAGTACCGACATCATTCAGTATAATTAGCAGTCAAAGATAAAATACTGTCACAGTACATTTTTTCAATAAATATTTATGGAACTACTACTTTTTTAATTGGACATTTTGTAACATACGAAAGCTAGTGGACAATTCTTAGAAACAAGGGATGAATAAATTCACGACTCAATTGAATATTTTAGACAAAATTACAAGTTAGATTATATTGCATAATTTCAATAAATATTTATGGAACTACTACTTTTTTAATTGGACATTTTGTAACATACGAAAGCTAGTGGAGAATTCTTAGAAACAATGGATGAATAAATTCACGACTCAATTAAATACGAAGATAATAGGGAAAATTGGATATAATCCCCCCCCCCTCCTAATCCTCTCTATCTGGATATAACCCCCTATAATCTTCAAAATTGGATATAACCCCCTCCAATCTTGTTTATCAAGGACATAACCCCTTTTCATTAATTCTAATTATTTTTTAATTTAAAAAATTCAGAGAAAAAAATTGTGACAAAACTACCCTTCTTCTTTCCCTTCCACTTCCAGATAATCCCCCTCCCTCTTTGTTTGCTGATAATAATTTTGATAATCAAATTCCAATCACAATTCTCAAATTCTGTCCAAACATATATATTGTTCTCAGGCTTGGAAAAAGATGAGTGATATTCATCGAAAAGGCATTGGAGAGGAGCTAAATCAAATAGAAAAATCATCTCTCGACTTGCATCTACTGATAATTACATAGATTCATAATAGAATAATAAAAATATTTTGAAGCATCGTGATATTTATTTTCCTTTTGTATTTCTTCTAGTCTTTAATTTCTGGTGAGGTTCTTCTATAGTTAATGAATTATTAATTTATCATTGTAAAAAGTTGTTTGTTCAACAATGAAGGATATGCGTAGTGCCCCTCATTTCATTCTCCCGTCTCCTTTAATATTTGATGCTTTATATTCCACGCAAAGAGACTAAAGTTTAGAAAGCATTTGTTACCATTGATTACAAATAAAAAGGAAGATGAAAATATTTTTGGAAATGAATATATAAAGAAATTTGGTATTGTGAAGATAAGAACGTGGAAAGTTCATTGGAAAGAAGGGTAATTTGGACATAACTTTATGCTGCTGATTTTATTCAATTAAAAAATAATTAAAATTAATGAAAAGGGGTTATATCCTTGATAAACATGATTAGAGGGGGTTATATCCGATTTTGAAAATTCTAGGGGGTTATATCCAGTTAGAGAAAATTAGAGGGGTTATATCCAATTTTTCCGAGATAATATAAGTTTTTTTTTTCCGAAAAAGAGAACACTTTCTTTTTTTTTCTACAATTGCTTTGTTTCTTTTATTACTGTAATTATAATGATTATAATTATGTATTAAACACATTTTTTCTTTCCTTTCCATGCAATACTGTCACTAAAATATCACAGTTAATTGTCTTCTTCTAGAAGCTTCAAAGAGAGAGAGAAGAAAAACATAAGAAAGGTTGAATATGGAGTTGCACCCGAATTTTTGAGCTTTTTATCCATTCAAATCAGAAAAGAACAAAATAAAGGTTATGTTTAGATTTTGACCATTTAACGTCGGTCAAATTTGGAAATACTATGCATGCGCGCACGTGTGGTTGTGCGGCGCTAAATATATATATATATATGGTCTGATCAGATTTTGTCTAGAATTTTGCACTGTTGTCTTTTTTCGCTCTGTTTTTTTTTTCTCTTTAAATGGGTTTTCTAAGATTCTTCAACTAAAAATCGAGGTGAAAACTTTGAGATTATTATATATTAATTGTCTAGTCAAACCACTAACCATAGACCATTAATTTAGCTTTATTTATTTATTACTATTTAACCAAATTAAATTTTTACCTGCAAAAAAATTTAGCCAAGTATTTATTACTGAAATTTCACAAATGGCATCCATAAAAGTGATTTTTTGATACTCCTTGTTTGCTTTCTTGATTGTCATGTATTTATTTGAATAGGTGCGGTTCCAAATCGAATCTTACTTGATATTCTAGATTTTGTTAATTTTGTCTTTTTTTGGTAAATAAGACTGCCTAGTACGTACGTTACTGCGTACCAGAATAATTAGTATGACTTAAATAGTACTCGATCTTCAAATATTCGCAGCGACTAACGAAGTCTGCCACACAATAGTTGACGCTAAATATTTGTCTTTACTGCCTATTAATTTGTTGCCTGTTTTTTTTTTATTTTTTTAAAGGTAATTGACACTGGTATATGTATTTCGATAATCTCAAATACAGGTTGTAGATTGATTTGTAAGATTGGTAAAAAAAATAATTATTTTGCAAATAATTTTTTGGCTCAAAACTGTAAGTAGTGTTCTAAATACGTATTGTACCGTGTCAAACACGTCGTGTCCGGATCATTTGTCGTGTCGTGTTGTGTCTTGTCGTGTCAAAATATTTCACGTGTTGTGCCGTGTCATGTCTAAATTCTAAGGGATGGACACGACATGCCTAAGAACACGGCACGCCTCGTGTTCTCGTGCCGTGTTTTTTTTACACGTGTCGTGTTTGAATACATTTGAATTTCATAAAACATAGACATATATATTTAGGGCTGAATTTGTAATTCAAATTATGAAATTATCCTAAATAATAGACAATATAAGAATTCTTTTGTTATCTTATAAAATTTAACGTCTTTAACCATCATTATAAACTTGTTGTGTCTCTTGGGTTTTGTCGTGTCCCGTGTCGTACCATGTTTCGTGTCGTGTCATATCGTGTCTGGACAATTCGCGTGCCGTGCGCTTAAGTTCTCGTGTCGTATGCTTAAAGACACGACACGCTTAAGTTCTCGTGTCATGTTGTGTCCGTGTCTTATTGTGTCGTATCACCTTCGTGTCGTGTCGTGTTTGGACACGCCGTGTTTTTTTTAGAACACTAACTGTAAGGATATGCTCCAAAAAGAATTGAATAAGATGAAGGAAAGCTGAGTGAGAGGAAGGGAGAAAAAGGAAAGAGGTGTTATTTCAACTTCACCTGCTCCAGAAATACAAAAAAGTAACAGTCAAAATCGGAAAACTTGAGATGGGATACGATGGTCAAAGATAGAGATCTTTGTTCCCCACGATTAGCCACCGAAATCGATGGAGACAAATATTCACCGTGGAGCTAAGATTTTCACTTCTGTTCAGTACAGTTCACCATCGAAAATGGAATTGGAGCAAGGTGAATATTCCTCGTCTCCCTTCCCTTCATTGTGATTCCCTGCTTCTGGAGCGAACCCTAAGAACAAATTTATTTCACATATTAATAAACCAATTAAGTGAAATAATCTAATTATCAATTTAGAATTTTAAATGGATGAAAGATTTCTTTTTTCTCTCTTACCCGTACGTACGTGCCCAAGTATAAGTGCTTTGAGACTGAGCAACCTAAAGTTTTGTATTATACTAGTAAGATAAATTATTCAATATATATATAATTCTTAATAAATAAATCTCTTTATTAAAATTGAAAAATTGATAGCTACTAAAATAGTATCTAATTTTTTTTTGAGGAATTGTAATTAAATTCATTGTGTGTTAGATTGTACAAGAACTGCAGGGTGGAGTCAATAGGGTGGCTACATGGAGCTGTTGACCCCTGTGCTAAAAAAAAAAAATTATGTATATTTTCTTTATTTTTTAGAAATTTTCTATAATTTTCCTCCTAATTAATCATAAATTACTTGATATTGTCACTACCGTAAATTTCTGACTCTGCCCTGAAGAAGAGGTACAAACGAACAAGGAATAAAATTAGGCAAAAGTCTTGTTTCATGATCTCATGAACACATGATATAAAAAATAATCTATTTTCTTCCTTCTTTCATATTCCCTCTTCTAGTTTTTCTTTTTTTTTGACCAACCAAAGACATCTAAATTAGCTTTTAGTTACTCTTTCTAGAGTATGAGCAGAAAAGACAAAGAAAAGGAAATAAAAAGAAATTAAAGAAAAGTAAAGAATTTTCTTCTCCTCGACTGTCGTAATAATAAATTGCGTACCCTCCAAAATTGTGTCACACCCCAAACCAAGTCATAATTCAGGATGGACATCCCCGCCACGTGTACACACTCTGTTGTGCACACGTAAGGCTATAATACAGTGTCATAGAAGCATACAAGAAATCACATAATAAAGGAATTATTGTTCATACATCAAAAGGGCTAGTAAAATATTTACATATCAAAATTTCCAGCCGATTGTTAAATAAAATCCTATAATAACAAATAAATGACTATTCTAGCTTGGCTTGATCTTCTAGTAAATCTTCTTCCGCTCCGCTATGTCTGCCAAACCTGAACCTGTCTCCACAATCAAGTATGCGGGATAAGTACGTGAATACTCAGTGCGGTAATATTATCCAGTCTTTTTGGGATTAGGTTATTCAAAAGATTAAAACCAATATTAAATAAACCATATTACTAAAAGCCATTCAGTTTAAGAAAATATTTAGCAATGTAACATGTTTTCAAAAACAGTTCATAAAGCAAGCAATGTTTAAATTAAGCAAGTAATGATTACATTCGAGAGCCGTTGAGGATAATTCACGGACCACGAGGGTCTTCCGAAATAAATCGGGTGCCGTTGGAAACCACCTCGGACCTATAAGGTCTTCCGATATGCAATCTCTAAGTAAAATCATATCTCACTAAATATGTGCCTAAGATAACTACCCGCGAGTATAACTCGCCCTAAATGCTCCGGGCCTCAACCATGATCAGTGGCAGAGGTATGTATCGCACAGTACCGGGATATTGCCATTGGAGTGTCGTTGGGTAGTACCTTTATTGACACGCCTAGAAAAAGGTACTAACCAATCCAAAGATAAAATATTATATACTAACATACTAACTAATTACTAAATCTTATTTTGAAAACAAGTTCTTGATTGTGAAACATAAAAGGGTTCATTTTAAAGAAATCCATTAGAAATTCATAGTTCCTTTCTAAAGAATAATAAAGTCTCAAAAGATATCCACACCTAAAAAGTCGAGTCCTGCGAGTAGCTACTCTGCTGAAAGGTCGATGGTGTCCTGACCTGCAACACCGGCTTCATACTCGGGACAGTACTCGTCTGCTACTCCAGAGAAGTCATGTCGTCTAACTGGCGAACGAAACTCACACGTTAAAACATATTTTAACGATCTACCCATTCTGATTACTAAGTACTGAACAATACGTAAGAACTAGACAATTTTAGAAGGACTCATAGTATGGTTAAAGGAATATTGGACTTAGAGTTTTTGAAGCGAAATTATATTTTGAAATATTATTCTATTTGTTAAAATACTTTAAGACTATTTATGCTATTAAAAATAAAAAGGATATTTTAGTGTATAAAATGTGTGATTATAGTGAATCCAAAATCTATCACTTTTCTTTCATACACTGATGTTGCATATAAAACTTTTGTTAAACTAAATGTGTTAGTGTTATTTAAATATTTGTAAGTACTAAGATATATTTTAATTTAAGTATTTTTAACGTGTTGGTTAATTTAATGTGTTTTGCTTTACAAAACTATTTGATAAATTATTTGTGTTATAAGAATATTTATTTAACCAACTAGTATTAAGCATATTTTTATTTAACGCATAGAAAGACTTAGCATTAGTTTAAAAGAATCAGATCGTAGCTTAGGTACTTGTCTTAAGAACTAACAACTTTATTTAAAAAGATCCATCATCAAGTAATCTCGGCTTCAAAACAATTTGATAGCAACAACATATATAAGTCATCATATATGTACATAAGAAATTATTATAAGTATACATTTAACTTAAATTTCATCACGTTAAACAATTGCCTTCATTGGGAAAGAAAATAAGCTATACATTTTATAAATCAAATAATTTAATTTAACCTTTTTCAGGTTCGGTCCGGAAGGGAAGGAATGACCCATAAGTAACAACAAAATTATTTTAGCTGATGAAATGACCCATAAGAAATGACCCAACTAGTAAAATGGTCATAGTCCGCATTAGGCGAGACAGAGAGTTCAAAAGACAAAGCCTCTGCTGACCTTTCAAGGTCGGCAGGGTGCTGACCTTGAATCAGAACCGTCCGATCAATGATGGGTGCCCCGTGAATAATACCAGATTGATAGGCCCGAAAAAAATTTAACCGTTGAGATTAGATCTGACGGCTCGAATCAAGAGTCGGCAGCCTGCTGAGGATACGGTTCCACCATTTGATTAAGCCAACCAAGTATCTTTATCCTAGTTTTATTTTATGTACAAGTGGCAACTACTATTTCCTGGTCTAGAGTAACTCAGCTAACAGTAAATAGAAATGGGTCATGCACAACAAACCTACACGGCTCAGAGTTGACACGGATTGACAAAGAGATTAAGACCAATTAGTTAAAACCATCAAAGAAGGAAGCCAAACAGAGATCGGGTTCAGGTTTGGGATCAAGTCTGAACCCACCAGTAAAACAGATCCAACCCGACAACTTCAGATTTCTCATTTAAACCCCAAATATTAGATATCAACAAAACTTTACATACCAGCCCCTGAAAACTAGGATTTCTTACCAGTAATGAGAGAGGTGCTGGTACGAGACTGGTACCAGATTTTATTAACAACACAGAGAAAGGATAGACAGTGTTTAAGCCGTGCATAACCAGAAAACAACCAATCAACAACTAGCCATCTTCGAGAAACAAGTAACAGAGACAATACATGAATGATACAAGCTGAATATTAGTGAGATAACCAAATCAACTCAAAAGATTTTTAAACCCCAACAACAGATCACGTGCAACAACACAGATTAAGGTAATGTAAGCTATTAATTGAACCAACCCACAACAGAAAAAGAAATCAAGCAGGATGGCAAAGGGATTTGCACAATACCAAGAGAAAGAGAAATAGAGGGTCTCGTCGCCGATCTTCTCGCTACTGCCACCTCATTCTGCTACCGTACCACCTCGTCTCACTGTCTCTGCTAGTCTCCTCCTCATCCGACCAAGCTCAGCCACATCATTCCCTTCTTTCTTTATGTTTGAGAACCGCTGGGTTGGAGGGAAACCATGGGCATAGTAGTTTCTGGTGTGGGCCAAAAGGACTGAACGAGAGGAGAAAAAGGGAGATTGGATGGTTAAAAAAAATTACAGATTCTAAACACGATCCAATAGTCCAGATTAAGGGATATTAGGAATTTGCTTTGAACAGTCAGCGAGGTTTAGATTTTGACACAAATTTGACTCGTGGAAATTTCTGTTAAGAATTTGAGTTTTGGAGTTCACGCAACGGACGTTGAGTTTTAGGTTCGAGGAGGCACGATCCAAGTGTAACTGCACAAGAACCGTGCCCCTTAGAATTAGTCAGCACGAGGATCTCAGAATAAACAATCACACAATTAGATACAAAGAGAACACAAGATTTAACGAGGTTCAGCACCAACTTGGTGCCTACGTCCTCCACACACACGCACACTCTTTTTATTTATTTTTTGTAATTTTCTGAGATACATTGTTTGAGGGAGAAGAGAAGAATAAATAGACATTAAGAAAATTACATAAGGCAACTAGCCTTTTTGGTAATAAAATTAATTCACACAATCTTGTTTTTATTCTTCTTATTTCCTTCTCTTCTGACACACATCAGATCCTCTTCAATATGGAAATACACCAAGCCTATATGCATCCTTCGTATCTTGAAAGATTTGGCAGAATAGCACAAATATCTTACCAAATATGCTAGGTCGGCATACCATTTCGGACCGAAATACAACCATTTCGCACCGAAATCATTCCTGGGTCGATTGTAGTCTTCTCTGTTCAGTCCGAATTGACCCTTGTTCGGACCGAACTGAGATGGGAATAATTCTCTGTTTTTCCAATTCGGTCAGAATTGATACATATTCGGTCCGAATTATATGACTGTCATTTGTGTTGATCTGTTTTCATCATACGAACCTCACGCTACACAATTCGGTCCAAACACACACATGTAGACCTCATATATTTCAACACTCCCCCTCAAGTTGACATGTACACACTTGGAAATGTCAACTTGCCAAATTACTTGTTGGGGTTGGTATCCGTGATCGGTTCTTTTCCTTATTTTCTAACTTTGATCAACATTGCTCTTTTTTATTTAGTGCCATGCATTCAATCTAGAGCACGATTTCATGCAGCACTTTCTCACACTCCCCCTCAAGTGGACATGTACTGACTCGTCATGTCTCACTTGCTTGGAGTGCTGCACACGGTACACACCGTCATCCAAGGCACACACCTTTTTCTTTTTATTGGCACACACATGCCACCAAATTCTTGATTCAATCATTCCATGAGTCGCACACACGACGACGGTACAAACCGCCACATGGATAAAATTCTTCACTTGGCACGAGTCACACTTCTTGTGCTAGACCCTAGCGCCTTGCATCAAACTTATCTTGCCCGGTCCGTGCCCTCTTGACACGCCCCGTGCACCAAAGCCAAGTAATCTTTTACCTCAAGCCACTTTTATCATTCATACACATCACATGAGAGATATTATTTTATTTACTAACCTTATACCAAGTAGATAACTCTTTATCTTCTCCTATCGCATCACATCTCCAATTTCTCCTTTCCATAGCTTTGAATCCTTTGACATGACATGCACTAGACTTGAGCAAACTATGCGTGACTCGCACATGACTTGATCTTTGCCTTCATAGCCATCTTGTAGAATCCATTGCATGACACGATATCCACTCGACTCAAGCACACTTGTGCTTGACCCGAGTCCTACTCGTATTAAGGTCTAAGTCTTAACTCACCTTGACCACTTGACCCAATTTGGACCATATGACATGACTAGAGCCTCTCGTTTCCATTGATCATAATCTCTCATGCTTATTCTCTTGATATCCATCTTGGATACCAAATATTTCTCTCACTTCAACTCTCTCCCTGAGAGGGATATTTGGTGACTTGCATACTTGGTTGACTCTTGACTTCACATGTCCTCGACTTGAAGACATCTTGCTCCTCTACTCGAAGAACATCTCTTTTCTTGACCTATCATAGGCCACATCTTGATTGGTACCAAAGATCTCTCTCAATTTTGCTCTCCCCCTGAGAGAGATATTTGGTTACACATGCAACTCATCTTATTTGACCCGACCAGGGCCACGTTGTTGGACCCGACTTAGGCCCTCTCGCAAAAAACTGGCTTGTACCCATTTTCTTGACTCTCTGTTCGGACCGAATAGGCACTGATTCGGACCGAACTGAACTACAGGTATTTGTTTGGACCCGACTTGGACCCTCATACTTGATACATTTTGAACCATCTTCATGACCCGTCTTGGGCCATCTCCTTAGACCCGATTTGGGCCTTTTTTCTCATGATCCATTGTCGCATTCACCATATTCATAACCACATTTTACCACATAACCAAATTATTTCTAAACAAGTCACCACAACATTACACCATTAATTGTCTGCTATACTACAATACATCTATCTGAATCACCATATTTTCTTTTTATTTCAGCACAAAAAACAGTCTCCAGACTATGATTTCGGCCAAACTTCCTTAATTTCGGACCAAATCATCCTCAGTTCGGACCGAATTACCTTGATTTCAGACTGAATTCTTTTGATTTTTCACATGAGTTGATTTCCAGAAGATGCTTAACCCGTATACAAACTTCACAGACAATTATTTTGGTATTCTAGACAGATCATGGTCACACAACCAACCAACATCAAATTTTGTTGATTTTAATCTCCTAGAACATAGAATATGTACCTTATTTTGTTGTGGTTTGACATCTCCTTCTTTATGGCTGTGGTTAGGCTTCCAATCATCGCTCACGAGTCACACAACCCGAGCAAAGTCTCAGCGACAACCTGAATGAATTACTTCCACTCGACTTGGCCCACTCCAAGTTTTTTTTTTCTTTTTCATACATGCATGATACACATCATGACTACCATGAAAAACTTTCATGATAAACTTTCCAAAAAAGCAAAACATCCGTGAGATAAAATATAAAAAGGCACAAATAAAAAGAAAAGAGATTCCAAATTCACGCTGTTTCCTTTTTTTTTTTCACGGCAAAAATTTTTGCCTTTCCTTTTTTCTTCGTTTTCCATTTTTTTTCCTTACTTTTTTTTTCACGGTTTTTTTTTTTCTTCCTTACCACCACGTCGGCCCCTTTTTTTTTCTTTCTTTTTCATGTTTTTTTTTCTTTTCTTTTTTCAAATTACCTTTGAACCATGCACTTGCCATCAATCGCTCGACTTGAACGATACCTCCATGACAACTTCATGCAATTCGGTAGCACCGATGCCCCTGCTCGTGCTCCAAAGTCGATGTAGAAAGCTACTCGAACGGTTGCCTATCTCCATACACCTTTTGGTTGAAGAAACACCCGCCTTGCACTTGCCTCGAGTCGTTGTTTGCCTTCCATCGCCTTCGTTTTGTCCTCCCATCTCTGAACCACGCTCTGATACCATGTTAAGAATTTGAGTTTTGGAGTTCACGCAACGGACGTTGAGTTTTAGGTTCGAGGAGGCACGATCCAAGTGCAACTGCACAAGAACCGTGCCCCTTAGGATTAGTCAGCACGAGGATCTCAGAATAAACAATCACACAATTAGATACAAAGAGAACACAAGATTTAACGAGGTTCAGCACCAACTTGGTGCCTACGTCCTCCACACATACGCACACTTTTTTTATTTATTTTTTGTAATTTTCTGAGATACATTATTTGAGGGAGAAGAGAAGAATAAATAGACATTAAGAAAATTACATAAGGCAACTAGCCTTTTTGGTAATAAAATTAATTCACACAATCTTATTTTTTTTCTTCTTATTTCCTTCTCTTCTGACACACATCAGATCCTCTTCAATATGGAAATACATCAAGCCTATATGCATCCTTCGTATCTTGAAAGATTTGGCAGAATAGCACAAATATCTTACCAAATATGCTAGGTCGGCATACCATTTCGGACCGAAATACAACCATTTCGCACCGAAATCATTCCTGGGTCGATTGTAGTCTTCTCTGTTCAGTCCGAATTGACCCTTGTTCGGACCGAACTGAGATGGGAATAATTCTCTGTTTTTCCAATTCGGTCCGAATTGATACTAATTCGGTCCGAATTATATGACTGTCATTTGTGTTGATCTGTTTTCTTCACACGAACCTCACGCTACACAATTCGGTCCAAACACACACATGTAGACCTCATATATTTCAACACTCCCCCTCAAGTTAACATGTACACACTTGGAAATGTCAACTTGCCAAATTACTTGTTGGGGTTGGTATCCGTGATCGGTTCTTTTTCTTATTTTCTAACTTTGATCAACATTGCTCTTTTTTGTTTAGTGCCATGCATTCAATCTAGAGTACGATTTCATGCAGCACTTTCTCACAATTTCAGAAGGTAGGTAACTAAAATTTTTACTACATAGATAAATTAGTTATAACATTTTTCTCTCAAATATTTTCTCAAACATTTTGTAGATGGCCGAGATTAATCAATTGAACGGATTGTTAATAAGGTTGTCTCTAATTTAATTGATTTAAAATCTTTAAAGTTACAATTATTTCTAGTTGTTCAAAATACCAAGTTTCACTTTTTTTTTCAAAATTAATAATTCTAAACGAAACTTATTCTAGTCTGACTTCATATATTAATGAGTTTTAACGTATTCATTATTTATGGTGATTATAATTTGATTTTTCATTATTTATATTATTTGTTTGCTTGAAGTTTTACAGGGTATCACAAATTGAGTATCGAAAATATGAAAACAATTTCGTCATTCCTGTCCACCTCCGGTTCCCTTCTATATCACCCTTGTCATTCTAATTTCTTCATGGAGGCCAATCTTCCTCTCACACACAAAAGAGATTTACTGTATAATGAAAAAATTAAAATAAACTACCATTGTTTAGGAAAAATACATGATAAATATATTTGAACTCCATATATAATTACTTTTCGTATTAGTTGGATTGATGTACATGAGCTTCATAGACATTTAATTATATGGACTTTGATTGGTCAACTGACCCCACTAACATTTGGTCAAACTATTAACATCTTTCTGATAGCATTTGCTATCTTCCCACTCGATTGCAGTAAGTTTATATAAGTTAACACAAGAAAAATGAATTCATTTTCATAATTCACTCGATTCTATCTAAGATACTGTCTAAAAATCATCTATTACAGTTATTCTCCTGAAATTGTACTTAGTATATGTTTGCTTTTTCCTATTAGAATTTCAGAACAATGCTCAAGTGTACTTAGAAGTTCAGAATAAGACGCTTCATTTCCGAAAGGAGGCAGCGTTTGTTTCAATACTCACCTTCAGCTTGATTTGACAAAAAAAAAAAAAAAAAAGTTGATTCATTTTCTGTACTCAAAAAAAAAAAAAATTTCCATAAATAAACATGGTATCATCTTTTTTTTTTTTTTTTTTTTTTTTGATGAAAGCCCGTAGGCAACATGGTATCATCTTGTTCTTCTTTTATGTTGCGGCTAATAATTACGGGAGTGATAACCGTCATCCAGCGAAAAATCATCCGCGCCATCCAACTCTCCCCTCCCCTCACTTTCGCTTTTTTTCCGCGCGTCTGGGTGAGGCGTCCCTCACGCGCCCTTCACGCGACCTTCCCCCCTAACACCCTTCCTTTTCCGCGCGTAACCCTTCCTCCCTCGCGCTACCTTCCGTCCTCCGCTCCTCCCTGGCGATCTATTTCCCCTTTCTCTCCCTCACAGTTTATCCTGTCTTATAAAATGAACATATACAACAATAAATTGAACATATACAAAGATAATATGAACATATAATCAAAGTGTATATATACAAGAAAAATAATGAACATACAAAACAATAAACTGAACAAATATATCAACTAATTGAACATAAAAAAAAATAAACTGAACAGATGTAATAAACAATGTAGACTCATACAAAAAAGTAAAAGTGAGCAAATAAACTGAACAGAAATGACAACTAAATTGCACAGTTATAATAAATAAACTGAATAGATGTAATAAACAAAGACTCATACAAAAAAGTAAAGGTGAGCAAATAAACTGCACAGAAATGATAAATAAATTGCACAGTTATAACAAATAAAGTGAACAGATGTAACAAACAATGTAGACTCATACAAAAAAAGCAAAAGTGAGCAAATAAACTGAACAGAAATGAGAAATAAATTGCACAGTTATAACAAATAAACTGAACAGATGTAACAAACAATATAGACTCATACAAAAAAGTAAAAGTGAGCAAATAAACTGAACAAAAATGATAAATAAATTGCACAGTTATAACAAATAAATTGAACAACAGTGAACATATATAACAAATAAAATGAAAAGATATAACAACTAAATCGAGCATGTGTAACAAATAAATTGAACGGATATCCAACAAAATTGAAAAGAACAAATAAGTAGAGAATAGAAGGGCAGACGAGAGAGAAGGAAGGAAAAGGAGAGATAGGAGAGAAGGAAAGAAGGGCATACTTGCCTGGGAGCGGAGGGAGGGAGACGAGATCGGATCGCTAGGTGAGAGGAAGGTGCGTCGGAAGAGATGAGGCGCGGGGTAAAGGAAAGGTACGCTCGGATCAGATCGGAAGGGTGTGCGATCGGATCGGATCGCTTGTTGGGTGCGGAGAAATGAAGAGAGCGCTGGACTGGATGACGCGGATGGCTTTGGGATGGATGACGCTGAGTAATTCTCTAATAATTAAGCTCTTGTCGCAATAATCTTGGGCCGAATGAAAACATGCCTTAACGGGCTTTTTATTTCGAAGAAATGTGTCTAATAAGGCATATTTCTTGGAACTGATTGTGTGCTAGGGATGCATAACTTATAAAACGATTACGAAACTGATCTCTTGCATTAACCGTTGCATTTTATACCACAAAATAAAATTTAGTTACCTTAAAATTTTTATTTCAAAAGACGATCAAAACGATCAATTTTTTTTATCAATTATTTTTTATACTTGTTTCCTATTTCGCATGTAATTGTGTTTGATTCGCTGCTTTGACAATTAATTTTTATATATATTTTCTTATTTTTCATGCATAACTGGCCAGTTTGATACTACATTATTCTCGGTTCATCAAAATTTATTCATAAATACTTAAAAAAATGATATAAACAGTTAAACGAAAATAAACGAAATGAAAGATGTCAGTTTCGTTTAATAAACGAAACAGAAAAATAGTTTCGTTAACCGTTTTATATGGACGAAAAGAAACGATTAGACGGTTGAAATGTAAAATTTGGATTTGATAAATTTATTATCTAAACAATATATTAATACAATTAGCAGAGATAAAATAAGTGCGGCGGTGTTGGACAAGAGAGAATTTAGAAAACCAAACACTGTAAGCCATCTCTTTCTGATTCTGTTAAAAATAAAACCTTGTCACGCATTACAAATATACATCGACAACTTTTTGTTTAATAGAAAATAAACTAGCTGGAGGCAGAAATTGTAAATGACCCGTTACACGTGTTGCTGTTCAGAAGAGAGCCCAGCTAGGTTACAAGCTGTCCGATCTGGGAGAGCTGGTCGAACCCAATGACATTTGGGTTCGAACCCAGTGCTGCCTGATACAATCGCCTCCATCCTAACCTCGTCGCATTTTGTTTCATCCCTATTTTCTATTTTAATTATTCTTCTTTGGGCTTCCGGTTTCTCGTACTGCGCCGTCTCCGTCTGTTCTTTTCTCCTCGACCTCCATCGACTTCAACGGTAGCATCTCCGCATCTTCCTCTTCGGATAGGGATTGGTTTTTGGCAAGGTCGGAGCTTTTCATTGGTTCTGATTTTTCCTCCCTTTGTTCTGCCACTGAGGAAGAAGGTCGCAACCCAATCCCATGAGTCCATGGAAAATGACTTTTGCCATTGAGACAGGTAATAGCAAGGCTGCTTATAGCATTTTTTGGATAGTTCTTAAGCATGTACCAATATTGTATTGCTTGTACCGGTACCAAGTACAGTAATTGGTTTCGTTATGGTCCTGATGATGTCATTCTTCCTATTTTCTATTTAAACAGGTCGCAAGTCCAGTCTTTTACAAGGGATTAAGGATTGCAAATACATTTTGAAAATAATTTCGTTATAACATCTAATGCAACTTGGGGACTGAGTTTGTATTTAGTATTGTTAGACTTGTTACAAACTAAAATTTGAAAATTATAGTTCAGTTCATTAAATTCAGGTTGGTATGAGTACACCTGTCTTTTTTTTCTTTTGTAGTTTTGGTAGATTACGAAGCAATACTTTGGATATTGCTTAATAACCACTAAATATTTTCTCATTTCAGTGTACTTAGCAATACGTAATATTTAGTTCTGCGACTTTGGTTACCTTATAATAAATGTTATGTTTTTTCTGTAGATGGCCACATAGCTATGTGAAACTTAGGTGCAGCATCTAATATGGGGAAAATTGGTGAGCTCACTAGACTGTGGAAAGCTTTGGAGATGACCAACAAGGTCAATCACTCCAGGAAAACTGTGAATTCTGAGCGCTGTATGCACTTTAATCGCTTCATTTTCTTTTTAGTGTTGTTTATAATTCATTTTATTTTGCATCAGTAGTGTTGGCAATGGATTAGATTTCAATTTAGTACTTTTTGAAAATGTATTTAAAACTCAATTTCCAAACAAACTGCAGATGCTGAACATCTTTGTGCCCCAATTGCTTTTAGCAGATATAGATGCAAGACAGTTGGTGCAATTGTATACAGCAATTGGTGGGACCACGTTATCTGGGGTTTATGCCTTTATGGGGATTATTACACAAATTAAAGCCTTTTCTCAAGAATCAGTCTTTCTAAAAACAAATCTAGAGAGTTTGGTGGGGGCCGATGTAGTAAACATTACTATATAATGTTCGGTTATATATACTCGGACCCGATGTTATGAGAGCAAACTGATCAATCATTGACTTTAACCTGGTGAATGATTAGGTTTATATCATTAATTTCCCTTTTGATTAGCCCAGCTCTACTTAGTTATGTGCACACAGGGGAAGTGGTGCATAATTTTTTATTGTGTAATAATTATTTTGTTATTGAGCATTATGATTCATATTATTCGATAGCTGAAACTTGATTCTGTTTGTGGCTTTTTAACCTTTCTTATTTGGAAGATGTGCCTGAAGTTGAATGTACAAATATAATGACCATGTTTTGGTGCTAACTAGATTATTATTCTAAATTCTGTGCAGGGAGTTACAAGACAAAATTTTTTTGCGCGTTCATTGCAGGTGTATCTACACCTGTGATTGCTTACCAGTTTATCTGCCCATTTTGTTTGAGCAAGCAGTGCAAGGATCTTGGCTCAGCTTCTCCCTGTTACCAGAAACAGAAACAGAAACAGAATGCTTTTACAACATTTTGGACTATTACTGTTAAAATGTTTTAAGATATAGTCCAAAATGTTTGCCAGCAGTTTAGAACTTCGTCATTGTTAAAACATATGGATGTTTAGAACTTTATGCCTGTTTGCCGGTAGTTGTTATTTTTGTTTGCAAATAATAATGCTGAAATCTTAAAGCTATATTAAAAAAACTATAAAGATTGACTTGGACATTAAACAGATCAATGAAGAATAATTATGAAGTACATTAGATACTGATAGAATGCTAGCGGTATGCTGGGATATTAGTAGATAGCAGAAAATTGAAAATTAGTGTAGTCAGTTATATTGCGCCTCAAATGCACCAAGTGCAGTTTTTTAAACGAAGAGCACATAAGACATGATCACGTGAACCATCAACTTAAAATCATATGCTGATAAAAAGAAACCTACAGACTTAATCTTCTTTTATGCCGTATAAATTTTTTCGGAAAGCTGCAGCCCTGAACTATAAAGTAATGATCAAAAGAAAAGAATAGTAGTAATAAATAACTAATTTTTATGCAAATGCAAATTTGGGCCAGTATTTCTCAAAATGGAACCAATTAATTTGAATTAACAAAGAAAAATAGTAAATAAGTTATGCTTATATCATTCTGCATCTATTAAACAGATCAATGATTTTAATTGTTTACATGCCTTTTCAAAAAAAAATTTTATCGATATGCTTAAAAAAACTAGAAGGTATCCAGATATATATTTTTTAAAAATTTTATAATTTTTTGAAATTAATGTTTTATTTTACGTTTTGTCGCTTAAAGCATTTATTAGAAATATTTGTTCATATTTTTTAATTTGACTGTTATTAATTATAATTATATTATAAGATTATATATTTTTTTCACCATAGTATATTGATCGGTATAAAATACAGAGAAACAAGTGATTTAGACCTATAGTAATTATTTCTGAGTGCAACTAATCATTATTAATTGATCGATTATATTATAATAATTTTTTCACCATAGTATATTGATTGGTATTAAAATAATTATTTCTAAGTGCAACAAATCATTATTAATTGATCGATTATATTCTTATATGTATCTTTATAATACATATAATTACTTAATTTATTTTAGGACAATTATGCCATGAGAATCAATTTCTGAATCGGATTTTGATCGTAACCGTTCATGAGTGCTAATGAATTAATCTTTCTTGGAAATGAGCAGTTGAGATGTCCGATTCAGAAATTGTATAGAGAATATCTATTGTGAACCATGATGCATAGAGGGCCCCGTGCATCTTGACCGTTTGATCGGCGGTTTTGCAAATCGACAAATATAAATTAACCAACCCAATCTATATATTAAAATCTCATAGAAAACAAAATTTTACAATTTTTTATTTTTTTTACTATTTTTTTCGAATTTTTTTAAAGCTTGCCATTTTTGGCTCCCTAGATTTATTTTTTTTGATTAAATTTTATTTGTATGCTTACAAAATTATACATAATCCAATGAGATTGAATTTTTTTTCCATTGTTTACAATAATTTTCATGGTTTTTATATTTTACTAATTCCACAAAATTGCATTATAACTTTTAAATTATTTGATGGTTTTTTAAATTTCTTTTTCATCAGATTTACATGAATGGTAAAATATTATGAGAAATCCATTGATGACAAGTATTTTAGATTATTTGTAAGATTTTATTCAATTTTATTAGTATTCAATTATAGATTATTAGCATATGAAAAAAAAAATTAAAATTTGATCAAATTTGTAAAACTTAGAAACATCTTAAAACAATTGGTTTTACCCAAGATGCACACATTTAGTTTTTGTTCTCATAATTCTAATACTTTTTATGTATCCTTTAACCTCACGTTTCACAGAAAGTTAGAAGGTATGATTATGTGTTTCCTTTACCTGACATGGGCCTGAGAACAATTTAAAACTTAGACAATTGATATTTTGCTCGATGATGACAAATATAATGCAATTAATGCTTATGAGAGTCTTTACTATGTATCGCCACCTGATCATATATCAATATGAAGCCAGTCTTCACAAATTAACCCAACCACAGATTTTTCTTATGGTGTCATCATAGACACAATAGTTCCTTACTCTAATTACAACCTTCAATTACCCGACTTTTACTGTATAATTGAAAGAACAATGCCTCACGCGCGAAGCGCGTATGAAAAGCTAGTTTTCACAAATTTCAGACTTTTTTTTTTTTTTTGCTTGGCACCTTGATATTCTCAGTCAACTTCAACTCCAGCCCAGCTCAGAAAAAAAATGTTGTCAAGAGACTATTTCATTTCAAAATTCACTTCATTCAATCAACGATAGTCTTGAAAATATTTATTGAAGTAGATATTACTTGGGTATAAAAGACTCTTAACTTACTCAATTTCTTGATGGTTCATTTAAGAAATTATGTTATATACTAAAATATAAAAAATTAAAAATTATCTATTTTCAATTTTGTCTATAGCATGGTCATTAATGTTGAATCGTAATATTCTTTTGGAAAAAAGGCTATTCTCGGTCTCATGGAAGCAAGAGGAAAACTAACACAAAATCATTTAAACTATGCTACGGAAATACCGTTTATTGGGTGACTAGCAAATTGTGCATAAATCCTTGCTTTGCTAGTTAACTTATTTTCTTACCAATTAATACACCATACTGCTATACAATTAGCTTTTATTTGTCTATTACAGTTCTTCTCATGAAAATTAGGCTTATGCCCTAATCAGAATGATTTTTACACAGGATTTCTTTTTTTTTTTATTTGAAAACAAGTAGGTCTGAGACCTACCACTTCTATTACCAGAAGCAAAAGTAAAGAATACAAGAAATAAACCTATTGACTGCACTGGTACCGGTTTACACAGGGTTTCATTGAAATTGAAATTGATTTCTCGAAAATTCATTGGGTCTAATTACATAGAAATTCCGGCGAAATGACGTCAAATTCATTCATTTTGATCAAGAATTTTCTAATGAAATGAAATCCCATGTTAAAAAAGTGTCATTCACTCATTCTGATCAGGGCCTTAGTATTCATTGGCTTAATTGTGTGTATTTTTTTTTTTTTTTGGGACAGAAGACAATTTCCATAAGGGGATTCATTTCACCTTCCATCTTTGAATTTATAAAAACGGGCGGAGCCATTTTGTACTCATGAAGAGAGAAGATTTCTTAATGAGGTGGCTGAATTAAGCTCTGTTGCAATAAATTTGGGCCGAATGAGACTTCTATTTAAAGAAATTGGGACAATGAATGATACTACCGAATCACTTTGGATGATTTATAATTAATCAACTATTTTGGAGCCCACTATCTACCTGTAATTGTAAGAGGTTTGTTCAGCATAAATAATGAAGTTTGACATCTTAACGGAAAAATTTGATATAATCCAGAAATAATGGATCTATGTACATCATTCGACAATAGTTGTATTCCACTGAAGTAAATTGCGGAAAACAAATGTGAACTTCAGTTTAAGCAAATTAAAACAGGAAATTAAATTATATTCTTGTAACTTCACCGTATATTTTCTCTCTTTCGAGATAGAAAAACATAAAGATGAAAGTTGAAAGTATAATGGATCCTGCATCAAGATCAGGCTAGCTTGCTTTTGTTCCAATGTTTATTGCCTTATTATTGATGCCTGCAAGTAAATAAAACAGATGGCAACCTTGAAAAGTAAGCCGTGTATGGAGGGCATGCTGTTACAAATGTAGCATTTCTCGATTCCAGATTTGTAAACTAACTATTTGGTCTATTACGCCAGCACTATTATGATTTTAGATTTGTAGTAACCTTCAAATGTCTCAATTCCCATATAATTCAAAAACAATACTATCCCGCTCTATATCATCAAATAAACAGAATATCTAACTTTTTGCATATCATGATCTAAGTTTCTAACAATCAGAAAAATATTTTTAACAAAAAATTGGAAATTCAGAATTAGACTTTTTCTTAGCAATATTAGAATAGCGCCTTCAGTAATTAATTTCTTATCAAATAAAAGATTCAATACTTGCCAATTAGCCAATTCGAAATAGAATGCACCATGGATAAATGTACCAGTGAATAACATGTTCGGGACTTGAAGTTCCTTTGATAGGACTTGATCTTCTTCTGTTTAGGAGCTGAATATAGCTTAGAAGCTCATCCTTGTCTGCCCACCATGTGGTCAACCTACCAACTATAGTTGTAAGAATGAATCAAACTGACCCAGGGGCAGAACTATGTATTACCCAAAGTGGGTCTGTCCCCCCTCAACATTTTAAATAAAACTTAAAATTCTTTTAAAACCATTCAAAACTACAGCTATTTTTATATAATGGTCCCCCTTGAGAATACAAAAATTGCATTTTAGATTTCTTGGCCCCTTCATTTTAGATTTCTGGTTCGTCCCTGAACTCACCCACACATGTATGAGCATAAACCAAATAATTGAATTAAAGTGAGCTAATTTTCCAAAAATCAGCTATGTATCAACCAGTTCCTAGCTACGTATGAACTTGTGAGCAATCTTCATTAGCTTATTCCACAAAAATCAAATTAACATAATAAAGAATGATATGTTACCCCTGGAGGTTTTATTAGGGCAACTCCACCAAATAATATGTATAAAAAAATTAATATATTTACTAATTCAGAAATACAAACTTGTGTTCATAGTAATACACTAAGTACTATTACAAATGAAAAAGAGTTATTGCAGCCTATAATACTTAATTAATTATATATCATAATTTGATTTTATATGAAAAAGACTAAGAAATTCAGGAATAAGGTTATAATGTCTATGTTTCAATCCCCATCAAAAGTTATGCAAAGTATGGTTAATGAATAAATTTATGTCTGTAGAACCTGAACCACATCCAACAGACCTCCATCATTGTTTGCATTGTCCTCGTTTGAGATTATCAAAATAAAAATAAGAAAATAAACGTACCTAAATATTTTTTTTTAAAAAAAAAGTAATAAATTGATTGCATGAGTAGTACCTTATCATCAGTTTCATTATTGTGATAAACTCCATTGCATATGATAACCTTAATAACAAAAAAAAAAAAATATTTGAATGGTAAGAAATAAATGAAAGAAACATTAACCCCAAATTTCAGCATCAAATATTCACATAGAGTAGCTGTACCTAGATGGATCCATCTTTAATAACGAATCTTCTATATTCATCATTAGTAATCCCACACAGGATTAAAATCTACATCTAAATTAAGAAAATTATTCATCAAAAAGCCTAAACTCACAAAGGTATTGCACTTTATGAAAGTAGAGCATTAAATGAAAATAAATTGATTGTTGTGAAGTGAAAAATTAAAAGGGAAAAAAATTGAGTTAATGAGTCTTCAAGGGAAAAGCTCACCAAAATGAGAAGCTTGTATGGAAAGGATACTATTATCTTGAAAATTCGATGCATCCATCTCTAAGAAGCTAACCTAGACCTCAAAGCTGATCCACTAGACCACTACCCAAAATGGAGCTTGTCAGGAAAATGAACTCTTTTATTAAAAATGGCCAAAATTCTTTTTGCGTTATGCATTTCGAAAGTTTTATGTACTAAAATTATTGAAATGATTTAAAAGTACAAAGGTCAGTTTAGAATCACAAATCACGCAATATATTTGATCAGATTTACAAAATTATTAAAAATCTTTTGAAATATATACCATATATCACAACCCTTTGATTTCGAGTTATGATATACATCACAGATTTTGATTGTTTTTGAAAATTAAAACAAAACAAAATTTACCTTGCTAAATCGGTCCCAGGAAGTTCTCTACTGATTGTTTTTGAAAACTAATACAAAATAAAATTTACTTTGATTATTTTTCACTCTCAGAATAAGGCTAGAATAGCGGCACCGAGATGACCAAAGGCTCACCTAATATTTCATATTGAACCTGATGGAGAGAAAGGGGCAGAAGACTCAAGAGATGAGTGCATCCGGATCCTCTCGTCGGCACGATAATGCCGACCATATGGTCGGCGTCCGATCCGAGCCGTCCGATTTTAAATCAGACGATTCATTTTTTTCGGGCCAATTTTTTTTCGGGTGTGATAGAATTCACGGGACTCCCTTTAGCCGTTGAGATTAAATCAGACGGTCCAAATCGTGCCGACCAGAGGATCTGGTTTCCTCTAGAAAGATCGAAGAGTCAACAGAGGTCGCAGTGAAAACCAATCGGATGTAAAGAAACAAACGGATGTGATCAATCTGGCCTGAGCGGACGGCTAGGATTGATTATTGTTCTTACTACAGTAACTCTCGTGCGACGCATTATGAATATAGTTATAATGTAGCATATATGTTATACCCCAACAAAGAAAATTTCGCTTGGCACCTTCGAATTTTTTAGTATAATTTTGAATAATTATTATTATTCTTCTGCATATAACAGGATTTCTTTTTCTTGAGATAAAAGATGAGTTCAAGCTGAATATCTATTAGTACTTCTTTAGTTCTTTTATTGGAACTAGAGTGGATCATCGAGCTTCGCTCGATACATGAATTTTTATTGTATTAATATTATAAATGATAGAAAAATACTAATGAAGTAATAACCTTTAATTTAAGCCGAAAGAAAAAATGAGATTGCACATAAACTAAAATTTAACTGAGATATTACCAAGGAACAATCAGATGGCACACCATTATAATCATTGATCAGCAACAAAATATATAATATATAGAGAGAGAAGGCATAGAAAAAAAATATTATCCTCAAAAAATCATGTATGCTTCAAAAGAAAAATACAATAATTTCTAAATATACTATGTTTTAAAAGAAAATATTTGCAGTTTATATCTAAGGAAAAAAGCCAACCCAATTATAAATTATAAATATCAATCGATTAACATCAACATATCAACATAAAAAAATAAAAGAAGAAAATATGATTGCAACATGGTATCTTTTAAGAAATGATATTTGGCGACAAAACAAAGCACCATATATATTACTCTTAGTCCAAAATTTATGTTGGACATATTAGTTTGAATAAATATCACGATCATATCAATAAGATATGAATATATTAAAATAATATGTCCAACGATATTATCTAGAATGAATTTTGAGTTTTCCAAATATATGTCCAACATAATTTACAATATTTTTAGCTTAACTATTACTAATTGACAATGAAAATGAAAATAGAAAGGGGTCAAAAAAATCAGAAACAAATCAATGTACTGCCATATTTTGTCTGCCGGTGAAGCGGGTCAATTTTATGAGGAATAATATCCAGTACACAAATAGTTATAGATTATCATGTTACAGAAATAGGAAAAATGCTCTTTCACAATACTTGGAGTGTCGAACTACATTTAACTAAATGATTCCGACACCTACACATCTTTATTTATAATATTGATAACGACTTCTTTTTTCTTTTACTTTGAAATATTGCTCTTAACTACTAAATTAAATAATAAATTGACCCAATTTTACAAACTTAGGATCGACGTATTTCGGACCCATGTATGTGGCAAAATCATGATAGAGAAAGGTACTTCTTAGAGTTGATGTATATAAATTAAATATATATCATATGATGATATTAACTCAAATTCAGGTACCGAATTATTTGCCAGAATTTATCAACAAAATCATATTGAACCAGGTATTTATGTACGTATTCCTCACATGACGCGTTTCTTATGTTTTAGAACCAAAAATCTAAAAATGATCATGACGAAGTGTAATTGAAGACTCCAGGCAATCAATTGTATCCGTAGCGATCATTGCTAAATTAATGCATATTTTATTGAATATTCCCGTTTATGTAAGCAACTGAACGATAACAATTAAACCCAAAAAAAAAAAAAAAATCCAGCCGAACCAACAAAAAAGATGTGGCTTTTATGACCCATCTCCCACAACCCCTCGTCAATTTCTCAGATTCAAAAATCACAAAAGCAATCTTATCTAAATCCGTTCGGGGCACAAGTCACACTCCGAACACAGCATCAGATTAATTGCTTGGGTACCCACTTTTAAAACAATGATAAGTGACAACCCATTAAAAAATATTTAATCTATTAGGTTGCGTTTGGATCATTTAAGAATAAAATTACGATTAGTTATTTAGAATAAAAAAATACTATTTCAAAACAATTAAGAATACATTTTTTTTGGAGATTTAGAGTGCTATATTTAAGTGGTGCAACATCCGAGATAAATTTTTATTCCTAGTGTGTTTAAATTATTTTCTTAATGAAGATTAAGAAGTTGTTAGAACCATTTTTTTAATTCGAATTAAAAAAAATAATTCAAACATCGTAGAAATTGAAAGAAAACCAGAAATGGTGCCATGCCGGGAGGAAGAAAACAAAAATAATGAAAATGGAAAATAAACAGCTCCTTGTGATGCCGGTTTTCATATATCAATGTTAATATTCTTCTTTCCTCAAGCAATGTGCCAACCCAAAGTTTTGAAATTTGTTTCAAATAAGATCAAGGATCTATAAATATAAAATTTATACAATGTTCTTTGTATAGTTTGATTATTATAATTTCTTTTTTCTTTTTTATTTTTTTTGGTTCCTCGATACCTTAGACTTAAAGTTACAACTCCCATGTTGTTATTATCGCCATTTAAAATAGCTTTTTATTTTTTTCAGGTTCTTACAACACACATTTATAATTTAGGATAGAGGGTATATTATAGTTATTTTTATTATTTTACCTTAGGCGCCAACAAAAGACTCGTTCTTAACTTCAAATATAATATCGTTCTCTTGCCCCGATTATAAACTCTAATATTGTAACGTTCAAACGATTTGTGTTTGAAAAATCTTTAACTGATACGTCAATAGCTTTTTTAAATATTTTTATCAAAATCTGCCACTAAATATCAACAAAGAAAATTTTTTTATGAGATGAGTTGTCCTTGTCCACATCTACTATTGATGCAATGTCCACTGATAAGTTAGAACAATATATATATTTTTTGTCCATAAAATGCTCCTCGCAGTCCGAAGTATTTCATGTTGTTTTAAGAAATAGATGCATGATTTGTGTGTTGTAGATATAGATTAATATTTAATCATATGTTTGTGTCTATATATATATTCTCATTTTATATTATGAAGAAGATCAATTTTTTTTTTTAAGGGAAAATTAAGTCCGAATATTTTATCAGTTCTATCTCAAAAATGGCCATTAATATCATGGAATTAAGGCTGGGGCGAATTAAGTGTTTTAAGGTTTCAAAACACCAAAAAGTTATTATAAAAAATTGAATGCTTAAAGCACTGATCATGTTTCTCTATTATATAGATTTACTATTAAAAAAGAAGAAGCATAAAGTGAAAAACAACTGAAGAGTGTAAACTAAATTTGGGCAGTTGTAAGGGGATGCAAGCATTATGGAAAAAAGGAATGATAAAAAAAAGGAATGGAAGTTGAATGATGGATTGATAAACAATAAAAAGAGCAGTAGAAGCACAACTCAAAAGAGAGGCTAAAAGGAATTATATTTGCAAAAGCTAGTCTTAGGAAAATCATTAAACTAGAAACTTTACATCTTTCCACCATTAAGCACCAACAAAAGTTCCCAAATCCTTCTCTTACCAAAACGAAACCATCCCCCCACCTTCGCCGAACGCCATTTCTTTAATCCCAAAATCTCTCCTCTTGTAAAGGAGAATGCCATTGTCATGTGGGGTACTCTCTCTCTTTCTCTCTCACTATCATCATTTCTCCATCCTTCCTCGTGTGTTCCCGCACCCACCCACAAAAAAGAACTCTCTTTCTCTCGCACATTGGAGATTGGGAGAGGGGTTTTGGTGAGGAAGAAAAATGGCTAAGGAAACAGAGTACTATGACATCTTAGGTGTTGTCCCAACTGCATCAGAAGAGGAAATCAGAAAGGCATACTATCTCAAGGTATGACTCCGATTCTAAAATTTGCTTATTTTATGAATTTATATTCCTTTTCTGGTCGTGAAGATATTCTGGGTATTTAGTAGATTTCATTTTTTTGAGATTTTTCTATTTGGCATATATAACAACTATTGCTTGCTCAAGAGTCAAGCGTGAAATTGTTGGGGAAAAAAATGTAAAGAGCAAGTGGATTTTGAGAAATTTTAAAATGGAGGTGCCTGATTGGTGGTTAGTGGAGAAATAATCGAATTAGAGAATGGGTCGAAAAATCAAGTACATAGTTCATGCTGGATTGGTCTGCAAAAAATAATTCATGTTGGATTGCTCTGCTACATTTAGATATGATTATGCATAGATGGCTTCTAATTACAATTATTTAGCAAATAGAATAAGCTGTTAATGGAGTATTGCGCTTAAGATTAAAAGTGGCTTTTTTTTGTTGCTTAGGCAAGACAAGTTCACCCTGATAAAAACCCAAATGACCCCCAAGCAGCAGAGAGATTTCAGGTACTGGGAGAAGCATATCAAGTTTTGAGTGACCCATTACAGAGAAAGACTTATGATGGCTTCGGTAAAAATTGCATATCTCGGTAAAATTCTTATTTTATTTTGCATGTTAGTTTTTTCAAGTAGCAATTTGAGAAAGTGCCTGATTTTCTATGCATGTACTAGCATTTGGCACTGACAGGTCTAAAATTGGCCACTAGCACCAGTTATACCTTGGTTTCAAATAAGAAGTATATCGATTGGTACGGATAGAATTTCACCAGATGTCCCACAAGTTCAAGTTGGTGTGGGTCAGCTTGGTTTGAACAAGCCCGGTGCTGGACCACAAAATAAAGAAATATATGCCACTTATTGAGCTGATACCATAGTTGACAAATGTTTGTCTAGGGAGAATATTTTAGATGGAGCAGTGGTATTTACACTTCTATTTGGAAACGACCTTTTTGAAGATTATATCGGCCATTTGGCAATGGCATCCATGGCTTCTGCTGAGATGGCAAGTGAGTCCGACAATTCTGAAAAGCTACAAGACAGGCTTAAGGTACTGATCTTATTTAAATATAACAATTATGATTGGTTTTTGTCATTATTTTTCATAATTTAATATGAGTCGAAAGCTCCCTACACTGGTAGTTTATTCTCCTAACGTCTTGGTAAATGTAACAACTTTCTTTTTGTTTTGTGACACAAGATTCTATCACCCCAATCTATCGTCAGATACTCAGATTTTGAACTCTTTTTTTTTTATGTACATTTCTTTACTGAAATAAAATCATTTCTATGCAACTGCAATCATGTTTTATTGATTTGGTTTTCTAACTTTGTCTGCCTTTTAATTTTTAAAAATTCTGCTTTGCTTTACCCCCTTGTAACAATTAAGATTATAAATGTGCATATAGAGTGCTTCTGAGCCAAAGTGTTACTACTGGAGAGTTACTGTTCTTACCTCTTCATTTTGTAGTTTCAATTTCTTTTTTTTTTTTCATTATTAAGGTTGTACAAAGGGAGAGGGAAGAAAAGCTAGCAAGATTTCTGAGAGAATTTCTGAACCAATACGCGCGTGGTGACAAGGAGGGGTTTATTAATCGTGCTGAAGCTGAAGCAAGGCGACTTGCTAATACTGGTATATTCCTTTAAATTCAACTTGAATTAATGTAATTATTTGTCATCCATTTCATCTTAAAATAAAATATACCTCTTTCCTTATACTTTTTCTTCATTTCTTTATATACTTTGATAGCATCTGGCCTTGATATTTTGCGAACCATTGGGTATGTCTACTCAAGACAGGCTGCAAAAGAACTAGGGAAAAAGGCTATGTACCTAGGTGTGCCATTTCTTGCCGAGTGGGTACGAAACAAGGGGCATCATTGGAAGTCTCAAATAACAGCAGCTAAAGGTATATGTTGATGTGTTTTTCAGCCTCTCCATAATCTAAAGTTGAGTTATTAACAAAAGAAAGCACATTGGATTCAGGGGCATTGCAATTGCTCCAGTTGCAAGAAGATGTATGCAGACAGACAAACAAAGAAGGCAATGGGTTGGAAAGGGAAGTTGACTTACAGATGCGCATGAATAAAGAGTTGATGATGAACTCTCTCTGGAAGCTCAATGTTGTAGATATTGAGGTCACTCTTCTTCATGTGTGCCAAATGGTAACATTCTGTTTCCGTTTTAATAGGGTGTCTTCTGTTATTTTATTATTCTCCTATTCTCTGAACTTTACCAAGATAGCTGCAATTTAAACTGAAAAGAAATGTAGGTACCATGTGTCCCATGCTTTCTTTTAACTTTCCGCATTTGTCGATAGGTCTTGCAAGAGAATAATGTGAAGAAAGAGGATTTGAAGGCTCGTGCTTTAGCTTTGAAAATCCTAGGAAAGATTTTTCAGGTATCATGAAAGTGCACACTGTGGGCATATGTACAATAATGTTAATTTGTGGTGGCATGTAGAAAATTGTTCATATGTAATGTTCATAAGTTCATTTCCCTTGCAGAGGGAAAAGCAGGCCTTGCCAGCTGAAACATCTAAGCAAAACATTCTAGAAGATGATGATGATACCAGCTCTGAGGGCAGTTCAGAGGATGAGGCACCTCGTACTTTATCTTACCGAACTCCTCTAGTTACTCAGGCAAGTGATATTTATTTTTAAAACAAAATCATGTTTTTCTGTTGAAAGCAGAAAAGACATTGGCCACTTTGAAATCCATTTAAGTCTGAAATTTGTGATGCAACCCTATTTATTGTAATTCTTAGTAGAACCTACTCTCTGAGGTCTTATTTTTATTTCATTTCAAGCTGACCCTTTTGTTTCAAGTTCACTAATAATCATCTTTATGCGTTGTAAGAGTATACTTTTTTGCTCTTATAGTAGAGCAGAACAAGTGGAGAGTGGATATTACTTCTCCAGCTCCTTAAATCACAGAACAATACCACCAATAGATCAGTGCTATACTCCAAATCTTGATTTTAGATCTTCAAATGGCTGATTGGAGCCGTTCAATTTGATCTACATATTGAATGGTTTTAGGATGTATTTTTAAGTTATTTTTAATATTTTTAGTTTGAAGGAAAACCTTTGATCATAAAATTCTGGAGCATCCAATTAGAAAGGTATTCTTCCAAACTGAAAAAGGAGAAATAAGATATATAATTTCATAAAGTATTTGAATATGATATCAAATTGAACGGCGTGACTGGCCTTTGAGTTTTGATAAACGAGATTAACAGTTATAGCGCCGCTGATCAGCATTATGCATAATACCATAGCTTCACTTTGGTAATAATACATTTGTTGCATGATGCAGGGAATTGGAAGACTATTTAGATGTCTCTGCAACCCAGCCTACGATGTGGATGATGATTTTGAACCTCCTCAAACACAAAAGAAACCTTAAGTTTAAATTTGTTCTCAAAAGCCATATGCTCTGTAGATTGTACTTTAGCACCTTGGTCTGTGCACACATTTCTCAGATTACTCTTTGCTCGAAATGTTGCTGTAACTGATTTATTTTGTTCATGTATAAAAGATCATTATACCTTTGTTATTTTCTTCAAATATATGAAATAGTGTTTATGGATTCTTTTTCTTGATGAATGTGCTTCTGTTTTTTTAAAACATTTACGAGATTAAAGGCCTAATAATGATTACAACAGTCTTAACATCACAATGAAAGCATCAGAATACTAGCAAGATTTCAGAGCGGAAATGATTAACAGAAATATACCTAGCAAGGTTTATTTTTCTTTTTCTCCCTTGCTATCAAAACGCTCAGTAAGTAAACTAGTAAAGAATATACCTAGCGAGGTTTCAGAGCGGAAATGATTAACAGAAATATCAAAAGAGTTGAAAGGGTGAAATGCAAGGTAGAGAAAACATTTGATGATATTTCAAGTCTTATGGAGATTTTAGCCCACAAATTATGTACAGGGGTTAGTAACATTCTTCACAGCCTGGAAGTGACATACTTATTGCCAGCGAATTTACAGTTTTCGACCTTCCAGACTCTTATTTTCAGAATTTACAGCATATTGCTTCCACTTAGGATTTTTCCAAATAAACCCCCGAATGAGAAGAAATTGCTCTTGGCCAAACTGGTACTGGCAGCCTGATCTTGTGCAACCTTGCTAGGTGTTGCAGAATTAGATGGCACATTTTTCACATTAAGCATGATGGTCTGACCAACTTCCTTTCGTACTGCATCAATGGTAGTCGGATTCACTGGTTTGCCAGATGGATCCCGAACATAAAACACATTCATGGCTTGTCCTCCCACTGTTGCCACATCGGCCCTAGCAACAGTTAGACCATGCTCGCGCAGGACTCGAGTGACGTCAGAGAGGAGTCCTACTCTGTCCTTACCACATAGCTCTAGACTGAATCCCTGTTTTAATTAGATAATACAGCAGAAAATTAAACTAAATACTTAAACTACACTCGGCTCAGTATAACATCTTCCTGGCATGAACAAGTTTGGGCTTTTTTTTTGCACCTTTCTGAATTCTGATTGAATGATACGGAATACAATCACATTTTTCGACCTGATGGTACTTTTGGTGATGATAGATTTTGTAGTTTTCCTTGGAAGTCCTCTATATATAAATAAAATTGATATCTTTGCTACCTCAGATACTCGTCTTAAAATAGCGGCTTCAAGACACTTGATGACCTTTTCAACCTCATCCTTTGAGTCTAGTGTTCCTCCATCCTTTCTCCTTATAAAAAGCTCCTGATTTTTGCATATAAAGAGTTATAGAAACAAGATGAAATTCATATCAATATATTAGAAGTACAATAAGTGCTGTGTGATACCCTTATTAAATTCACTTCCTCTTGGTACTAATAAAATCATAATTCAACCACTAAATATCATGTTGGCATTTATATATAAAAGATCAACCACTAAATATCAGGTTGGCATTTATATATAAAAGATTACTCATACCATGCTCGTTAATGCATACAGTTCGTCTTAACTGGGTCAGGTTGGCTGTACAATTGTAACCATACCTGTAAACCATAGGAGCCATCAGATGTAACAGAGGCGTGAAACACCACAAACTCCATATCTGTCAGTGTACACACAATATCAAAAAGCAGCTTTGGCCGATCTTTGCACTTCACATTCACCACTGAATATGCCTTCTCTTCGCATCTCTCAATTGTCACTACCGGTTTCACATCAATCACCTCACTTGGTCCCACAATAGCATCAGTGTCAGTTTCCACATCAGAAAGCATCAATTGGTGGAGCCGCCGGTCCACTGGTGTAGATCCCATTGAGAAGTTTGTACGCACCCCCCTGAAATTAGGGTTTGTTCTTATTGACATAACATTCACACAACTGGAATAAGATCTACTGTAGCAATCAATTCACAATATATGTTACAAAAAAGCTTTTGTTGAGGTCCTGGCCACATTATGACAATAAAGCCTTAATCAAGCCCAGATTTGACCACCAAAAGTGATAACAGAGACTTATAAGAAACCAAATAAACCCATAAACAGTGCCAGGTACTGTACAAACAGGTAGCAGGGACATCTTATATAAACATAAATTCTTGCCTGGAATCATCCCCCTGTCCTCTTAACAAATTATTGAGCTGTTCCTCAATCTTCCCCAGGCGGTTGGGGTCGTCAACTGCCTTACCAGAACCCACATCATTAACATACACCACACAAGCAACCCGCATACGGTGGGTCCACACCTCTGCCGCTATGACATTACAGTTAGAATCCTTCAACACAGCAAATATATCTGAAAGTAGGCCTGGTCTGTCAGTGCCTAGTAGCTCTATTGCAGTGTGGTCGCCTATAAAGTGCATCCCAACTGATTTTAGAGGTGATGTATCACGTTTTGGTAGTATGTTGCTCTCTGGTCCCAAAGCCTGACAAATCGACAATTAGTATATATCTAACCATGGTTCAAATTTATGAGAAATTTGCAAAAGAGCCCCTTCTTTGTTTGATAAATCATACAAGATCCCGTCATCAATTTAACTATAGCACCCATTAAGAGATGATTAATCAGTTCTCATAAAAGTTACAAAGCATTAACAATGGATACTGTGATGCTATAGTTCAAATTAATAATCAATCAAAAAAATCAAATCAATATGTTATCGTAACAACTCATAATGATATAAATAATACTATCTTAATTTTTATTCTTTCTCATGGATAGACATGTCAATTCATAAATCTAATGTTTCTTTTAAGAAATTCCATAAAATCTTATCTGTTTACTAATAAATATGATTTCATTGAAGGTAAGATGCAGGGGTTAAATTTGAGTTTAATGTAGTAGTATTTTGCAAATGCTCAAGAAATAAGAGCTCTTTTGCAACTATCAATCCAAAGAGCTTTTTTCTCAAATTTCTGCAAACTTTGATTATTGCCATAGGCAGTTTACCTTCTCTATGTAATCTATGGTTGTCTGATCAGTCACCTTGCGGCCTCTTGGATCAGTTACATGAAAAACTGCATTTAAAACATGGAGTTAGTTAAAATAAGGTACAAGTACAAACTCAGCTTACTACATGAATATTATAATTACCATCCATAAACCAGCCCCCATCAGAAGTGATGTAAGCTTTGGAAATGGTTAAGTCTAGGTCACTGAGCACTTGTACCACTTCTAGCAGTATACCTGTCTTGTTCATACTATCCACCTAAATATGAATAAGAAAAGGAGAAAGTTATTGTGGCTTTACATTATAACAACATGCACAATAACATAGACAAATTGTAATCAGCATATCACCTTCACTAAAGTACAGTCATCACACGCCAAGTTATCAATGCATACCCTGTGATAATCAAATTAGACACGATAGATTAGATTAAAAACTTTATAAGATGTCTGGTAGAGAAAGAGGGGTGAAGAGAGTGAGGAGAAGAAACACCTTGGAGGGTTGATTCTCTGATTGAAGTTTTCATACTCTGGATCAAAATATGGCCTCATTGTTGCGAAAGCTTCTTGTCTGCAATAATAAGAGAAGATTACTCATCCAAATTTAGGCATGGACACACTAATTAATGAGATGCACTGACCTATATATATCTTGTTACCCAAAGAAAAAGGAGATTACAACATTGTCTGAGTCATTTTGACATTTCCAATAGTTTTGTATGTCAAAATGAAAACTAATTTCAGGTAATGTAATTTAGGTTAATTCATGTTACTTTTATATTATCTTTTCTTTTCTTTCTTTTTTAATTTATTGTTTTGCTTTGTTGGGAAGCACAATGTAAATTATGTACCCTATATATTTTCTCATTTATGATGAGCAGAGCAAGTTGAACTATAGATCAATTATTCATAAAATTGCGTGAAGAGATAAACATCCTATTCACACGACATTGACTTTTGATTTATGCAAAGCTAATGTAGATGTTTTACTAAAGAATTGGCTTATTCCAATCAAATAAATCATATAGCCAGATTAATTGTTTATGCTTCTTTGACCTTTTATTGCAATTTAATATTGATAATATTATTATTTGACCTTATGTTGTTAGTGGTCCATGACCTCCTCCGACATAGCCTTTCCCAACTAATTCTTTTCTAAATTTATTTTATTCAACATTAAGTGGCACAAGCAAATTAATTAATACAAGGAATCTAAAAACGGGACGTGGTCTAATAGAAGGAATGCATCATGCATGTCAAACTCTCAAAAATGTAATTAAGCTATGTATGTTAGAAAAATAAAATAATTTCCTTTCACAATGCTTCACTAAAAAAACAATAATAAAATCTAAAAGGAATCTTGAAGCCACGTCAAAAAGAACCAAGTATCTTGTAGTTTAGAATAGTGCTTCCCTCATGTATTTCTTTATTCCCACTCATGAATAAGTGGGGAAGATAAAATAATAAAAGTAAAAAAAAATCTAAATTTATATACTCTACCTATATATGGCTATAAAAGCATAAAATGCAACAAACAAACAAAACTGGCACAATCAGCAAATCATTTTGTAAGGGCTAAATCGTAATTAAACTGAAAAGGGCAAAAAGGAGCACTAGACCAATAGTGGTCCACGTGGGCACGCATGTGCTGTGGTTCCAATGGAATTATAAAAGAATTAAACCTGGATTAAAATGAACAATAAAGAGTTTGCACCAAAAAAGCAGGCTAGCACACTGAACGAACTTAAGGTGCAGGAATTAAATGCTATGCTCCGCCCAAGCAAAAAAATTCTATATTGTAATCATACAAGACAGCAACATCTACATGAACCAGGTGCTTCAAAGCCAGCTGTCAAAATCACCGCAATAATTTTGGCTTTTGTTAATTGATTAAGACGTGGTAGTTTGTACGGATATGCTCCAAGTGCTGCTACCAGTGTTATTAATATGTACTAATTTGTCAGGAGGCAGTGGAAAGGTCCGCAGAGACAAATCGAAGAAACAAACCTGGCGCCGCGTCCGCATAAATGAATCTCTTCGCTTTCTCGCAGATTCCAAACAAGTAGGATTTTCTAAACATACCCTTATAAAACTGAACTACAACAATTTCTTACTTCTTTTCTTATACATTACCTAAAGATTTGCCTCTCACAACTTGGTAAATACTTCCAAACAAAACTCGCCGTTTTTTTGTTGCAACACCGTTTCTTTTCTAGTAAAAAACAAAAGGAGAAGGTTGTAACTTGTAACGCTCAAGTGAAGAACACTTGTGTTGTGTGCGGGAAAAGAAAGCAACTTTTCTATTTGGAATTGGATGTACGGTAGGTACGAAACGAAACGGACAAAACACTGACAGCTGTATCACGGTTGGATAAGCACAGCCGTTAAATTTCCATCTAACGGACCCAGTTTCGCTCTGGCCCATTGAGTATAAATCATTCGTGCGGCCGGAGTACGCCGTCATGGTGTGCACCATTCTCCGAGAAATTGGGATTTGAAGTTTTATTCTAGAGACAAGTGATCCACTCTTGTCTGAGGTTGCATCAACTAAATACTTTGTCAACTGAAGGTTAATTGTGTGGTTCTATTCAAATTCAAGCGGAGTTTTGTTGAGAAATAAAATCTATAAAACTGAAGGGTCGGTATGCAAGATTTCATCAATCAAACACCTCAGGGTTCAGGAAAAGACTTCGAAGAAGAGCTAAAGAAAGCGACTTGGATGAGAATTATCAACTTAAGCTAACTAATTTCAACGCAAAGATTATTATTCAAGAAAGATTCAAACTCTTAGCAAGCAAGAAGTAGTAACATATGAAATTCTAAATCAATCCGAGCTCAAACAAGAAAGAAAGATCAAGAAGTAGAATCAATACAGGAAATTAATAAAACAGTAACGATACGAGAACGAGACTAACCTTAACCTCTCTGTTTCTGAATTTGGTAGTTGCTCTCCGCCTGAGTCGGTTCTTGCTTTTGAGCAGTGGCGCCTTTTATGGGAGAGAGAGAGACGAAGAGAAAGGGATGAGAGGAAAGAGAGAGTATTTTTTATATGGAAGAAGAATATATGAGAGGAAAAGAGAGAGAAATTTTATGATTAGGGAATCTATTAGAGGTTGGTTAGGGGCACTGATACCTCTCTCCGGACAAAATGAAGCAAAACCTTCGCTCTCTTCTAGTTCTTGGGTTTTTGCTTTTTGGGTTTTATATTGGATGGATTCCAAGCTTGATTTGATTCACGGCTTTCACAATATATACCCAGTATTGTCTAGATTAATATATTTTTTTAAAAAATGTTTGGAAGGTCTACTATGATTTTATATTACTAAACAATATTAGATGAAATCAGAAAATTTATTAGGATAACCACCGCTGTAATTTAAAATTAAATTATTAATTTGATATACCGCTGTAATTAGAAAATATGAGGGCGGCAAAGTTTGGTGCTTATCACAATTCTCATCAATTGTTTATGATTAACAGCAAAATATATACATTTGAATACTTACAAGGGAAAATTTAAAAAAAAAACGCATTGGTTTCTTTTGTAATTATGTGGGTAGCAAAAGAACACGTGAGCCACGTAGGACAAGTCAGGTTCATCCTTCCATGCGGCGTTTTTTTTTTTTTTTTTTTTTTTTTTGAATAATTCTATGCTGCGTTCGATTGTACCGCATAGGCATAGTTTGTATAATTGTATGTGATATCTCCACTGAAAGACACGTGTAAACAAACTAATGCGGTTTTCTATTTATTTTGTTTATTTCAAATAAGAGGAGCGTTCTGGTGCCTCCAGTTTTCGCTGCCCCCAAATGTCACGAATCACAGGCCATTGGATCGAAGCTAGATGAGTGGTCTGGATCTCACTTTCATTAAAACGTTTTGTCCCTCTGCTCCGACCCTCCTGTGTAAAATGAAAAGAAAAGAAAGAACGAAAGGAAAAACAAGATCGCCTCCCCTCTCCTGTCGTTCTCTTCCTCTGCCGACGGCTCAATTTCTGCTTGAGTCTCACCTCTCTAGCCAACTCTCACCGGCTCACCCTCCTCGCCACCTTGAGCTCTCTTCTTCCTCTTTTCTTCTTTCCTGTCGAGACTCCATTCACTCTCGAAACCCTAAATTTCTTCACCACCGCACTTGGTCGTCCATCTCAAGCAGCACTTTTATGGACTCGCACAAGTTAGGAACTTGAAGGACCTCTTGGTCTTATTGGCTCGATCACCTCTTGAAATGGTACTGTCTCTTCCCCTAACACGTATATATACTGATATACACGCATCAGATTAAAAAAAAAAACTTGCTTCATTTATTTTTGTACTGTGAATAATTGTGTCGTCATTTTGAATTTGATACATGGCCCTTGGTTGGTTTTTAATTTGTCGATAAAATAATTTCGAATTATAATTTGAAATCACATATGGTTTTGTTTGGTATATGGTACCAATTAATAGTCTAAGGAATACAAGTGATAATCAGAAGCAATGACAAATCAACCCTTGATGGTTGTGCCAGCACTTTTTCTAATTTACAAGTGATAATTAGAAGGTCTAACAATTCAGCCTTGCATGGGTTAGTGAGGCTGGTGGCGCCTACAACAGCACCTATAACAGTGGTGCCTTTTTTTCCAACATTTCCCTTCATGCTTACTTAAAAGCAATGACATTTAAACTGCAAATTGGAGTAACAATTAGGTACTTGGATCAACTTGGCATGTCAGCAAGTATGACACTAAACTTATTACCGGCAGATTTTGATCGGTGGAAATTATAGGCTACTAAATAGGAACAATTTTGAGTCAAATCCTGACCATTACAGGTCAGATTTAACAGAAGATATCAATTACATCATTTTTCTTTCTTTTATACTGAACTAACCTTGTTAAGAATATGATAATGACATATTAGTTAGTTAGTTGATTTCGAAGGCGTTATTCTGTTACGGTACATTAGAAAAGGAAAGGTGCTATTACAACCCATAAATGTAGCCTTAAAGGTTTTTGTTTCAATTTGACATATGATCTATGCTATCTTTGATATGTGCTAGGAAAAGGAAGTAATGACCAAAGCGATGATAATTGAATGGTCATGGTGAAGCAGCAAATGAAGAACTAAGATGTAATAACCTATGAGATGACAGTTGAAAGGTCATGGTGACGAAGCAAATGAAGAACTAATGGCAATGCAAAGCTGATCTAATTCTTAAAGCACTTCTTTTTTTTTTTAATAACTGAAATCACGTGACTGACATACACGCAAGCTAGGAGTATAGACAAATTATGAGAGTTGTTTTTCTATCTTATTTTGTACTTGGCTAGTGATTTTATTGATTATGTATTATGTTTTTCCATGCATGTTGTACTTGTAAATATATTGAGGGAAAAATCATTGGCATACCCATCTAATACTTGTGATAGTGAATGTATAACAACTTATCAAATTGTTACAATATATAACTTAGCATGTCCAGCGTGTACTGGCATTGAACCTGATAAAGATGGCAACCTAGCAGCATGTCCAATGTGTCCATTATGTCAAACTGTTACAATATACAATATAATTTAGAGTATATCAATAATTCAAAAATACAATATCTTTATATTATAATGAAGTCGCACATCAAGTCAACTTTACATACAAGGATCCATCTTTATAATTAGTTCAAGCTTACATTCAACTTATATTCTAACTAAAGAAAACAAAATATACATTCAACAACCAAAATGTAACAGCCAAAATTCTTCACATCCTGACACCAAGCAATTCTTGGACAACAGTGGCTCTCAGTAATCTGCGTCTATTTTTTTGCTCAGACTCCATCTCAGTACCAATATCTTCAATCAATTCTTTTGTATTAAGAACCTCTTCATTATCCTTAGACAACAGTACTGGTGACTAAAAAAAATTTTGGTTAAAAGATTACAATATACCATCAGTTATTTCAAATTATAATTTCAAATTATTTTATCAATTAATTAAAAACCAATTAAAGGCCATGTATCAAATTCAAAATAGCGACATAAAAATTCACAGCACAAAATTTAATGACGCAAGCTTTTTTATCAGATGTGTGTATATCAGTATATGTATGTGTCAGAGGGGAAGAGAGGGGAAGAGACAGTACTATTTCAAGAGGTGATCGAGCCAATAAGACCAAGAGGTCCTTCAAGTTCCTAACTTTTGGGAGTCCATAAAAGTGCTGCTTGAGGTAGACGACCAAGTGTGGTGGTGAAGAAATTTAGGTTTCGAGCGTGAATGGAGTCTCGACGGGAAAGACAAAAGGAGGAAGGAGAGAGCTCGAGGTGGCGGGGAGGGTGAGATCTGGCTAGAGAGGTTGGACTCGGGTAGAAATTCAGCCGCCGACAAAGGAAGAGAACGGGCGGAGATGAGAGGCGATCTTTTTTTTTTTTTTTCCCTTTCGTTCCTTCATTTCTTTTCATTTTACAAAGAAGCAAAGGGACAAATGGTTTTAATGGTAGTGAGATCTGGACCGCTCATCAAACTTCGATCTAACGACCCATGATTCGTGACATTTGGGGGCAGCAAAAACTGGGGGCAGCGGAACGCTCCTCTTCAAATAATATGTGGCCCTTTAGAGTTTTCTTTTTTCCTATTATTAAACAAAGGCTCTGTTACTGTTAGAGGTGGAATTCTTTTTGCAAATAGCCCACAAAATTTTAAAAAATAAGGAGATGACAAACGCCATCTTTTATGTTCCTTTTCCCCCTGCAAAACCTAATTATGGAAGGATGCAAGATTCCGTGCTGGTTAGACCGTTTGTGAAATTTTTAAAATCATCTAGTCATTTTTCCCATTTCTTAAAGGTTTTTTGAGCTATCTATAAAACTTGCTCCTTAGAGACAATCTTGAATATCTTTATCTTTATATATATTTTTGTTTTCACTCAAATTCAGTTGCTCTCTGTTATTTACTATTTACAAGAAATATAACATATCGATTGTTTTGACTCAGTTTGTCTTTAAAGTTCCGGCAATTTCTAGGTTAGTTATTTGGGATTATCTCGAATCCGAGTCGTGTTCAGATCAGTTTTGACTTTAAATTATTAAATCAAGTTGGGGCTAGTGTTCAAGTTTGATCGTCTGAATCTTTAGATTTAATCAAGTTTACGGATGACAATTAGATAAGGATGGATAAGATCAATGTAGTTAAGTTAAGAGTCGAATTTGGATTAGTTTGACTTCAAGTGATTATCGGAATTTTAATCCTTAGTAAGTAACAGAGAGCTACTGAATTTGAATCTATAGATTTAATCTTTGTTTTGACAAACGCCATCATTTAACTTTTGCATTTTAGTCTCTCCTTTTTTTTATTCATAGAAAGATTAAAAAATATTTCAAATAAAATGATATTCTACACATGTTCAAAAAGAAATATGTGAAATTAAATGCATATAAAGTATGTGTAATATGTTCATTATATCTATTTAATACATATCTAAATTAAAATAAATTTTTCGGCATTTTGTAAATATGAAACATGCAAGGACTTTGTTGCGAATCTTGTTTAATAAGTCAAATTTTCGTCTCTGAACGCTCTCAGACAACGCTCACTCACATTTTCTTGCGCGTTCCTATAGCGCAGTTTATAACGGCCCTATTGGGCTAAAAAATATTGGATTATAAACCTTGGTTATTATTAAAATTGTTAATATTTAATTCTTTTTATTAAAAATTTCGGTTTATTTTGTGACTTTTGTCTATTTTCTACACAAAAAAAAAAGATTAAGCACATTATTGAAGGGTAAATGCTATGGAAATATGGGCCCAATAATTGAACTTTCTTTTTCTCTAAGAGATGTTGGTAGAGGTCCCACGAAGTGACATTTTTAACTCCAAAAAGGATTTTTTTTTATTTATTTATTTTTTGTTGGTGCTGATGGCCTTTTCCAGTTCACTCACCAAATTTCCTACCTAAGAGCCCCATTATATCCTTAATATGGGATACAAGTTCATTCCTTGCATAAAAAGAGTAGTATTTTGCAATAACTTAATTACTTGCCAGTATGAGGCAATATGCATACAGAATTTTATGTGATAATTGAATAAAAAACATCACCCTATCAGTACAATACCGTAACAAAAAACGTCAAATGAAAATAAGAAAGAGAAAAATGATAAGAAAGTAACGAAGAAATAACTTGAATAATAAAGCATGCAATCATAACTCGGTAGCCTCTACCTGGTATATCTAAAAAATAAAGCATGCAATCTGAATTCTACACATTATATAAGTTGAATTGATATTAAAGAACCGGCTAATGTTTTATCTCATAAGAGATGGGACTGGTTCTTTATTTTTCTTAATTCATATTCTATCAATATTATTAAATATTACTTGAATACCTTTTCTATGAACGGTGAATCCTATTTCATATAAGCTAAAGATTTGGTTAATGTTTATTTAGTTAGAGTCGGATCAAGACTTTTTCCCAATAAACTATTTTCTTTAATTCAAAGATATATAGTTTAACTAAATATCGATTATTGGATACTTGTTGGCAAATTGCCAGCACTTTTTTTTTAAAAAAAGAAAAAAAAACTAATTAGATACTAATTCGTGTGATTTGAATTCCAACTTAGAAAGCATGAACGCTGAAAATATATTATATATTATAACAGGGGTAAAGGTGGTGCAAAATCTTAGAGTCAAGTTTTTCAATTTTTAAATTTAACTCATTCAAATCGAATTTTCTAGTTTTGCAATAATTCGCGAACTATATTATTTAATTAATTTGAATCTTAATTTGTTTGACTTAAATACTAACTCATATAATTTTGAACAGGTGTCGTTTGGGATGGTTAGGAATAGAGTAGGAATAGCATAAATTTAGGAAAAAATACTATTTACAGGAATTGTGAAAATTGGCTATTCCGGGAATTGAAAATGTTGTTTGGATGGTGAGTTTAGGAATAGCGTTGTGAAGTGTGAAAAGTAGAGAGAAAAGTGTTATTGGGAAGAGTGTTATTGAAAATTGTGTTAGGAATGGAATTGGCTATTCCAAAACCGTTTGGATGAAAAATTTAGGAATGGAATTGCCAATTCCTAAGAATTGGCTATTCCTAGGCAATCCAAACGAGCCCTTTGGTGTCGTTTGGATGGCAATGGAATCGGTCAATTTCCGAAATTAGCAATTCCATTTCTAAATTTTTCATCCAAATCATTTTGGAATAGCCAATTCCATTCCTAACACAATTTTCAATAACACTCTTCCCAATAACACTTTTTTCTCTACTTTTCACACTTCCCAACGCTATTCCTAAACTCACCATCCAAACAACATTTCCAATTCCCGGAATAGCCAATTTCCACAATTCATGTGAATAGTGTTTTTCCCTAAATTTATGCTATTCCTATCATATTCCTAACCCATCCAAACGAGCTTATCGATGATTGCAAAAATTATAACACGTAAAGAGAATTAAATTTTCAAACTCTTCAGCAATACGCCAATACCATATTATATACCATATATGTTGCTCAAAACTGTCTAAACTACTGGATCAAGAAATTGACCGATCATATTTTGATGTCGGCCGACTCATTTTAGTGCTTGCATCACAAAACTGTCCAACCTAAATCAAGAAATTTAGTGATGTCGGCCTGACGCCCCGACCTAACGTATAGTTTTTGCCTCAATTGATTTTGATTTTGTAAAATTCAACGGTGGTGTGATCCAATATTAACTAGTTTATACATATTTTGATGTTATTTCTTTAGTTTTAGTAATGAAAAAAAAAATTATAAATTGGTTCAACTAGAGTTTTTCTGTTAAAATGTGTCAACGCAAGTAATTGAAATTTAAAGTTATTTAAATATTCGAGTGTAGTTTATTAATTCAACAGACGATACCTAAAAACTTAATTTTCGTATTTAGGAGTCGCCAGATTCATGGCCACTAGTAGCAACTAGAATTTTGCTATATTTCAGCACCAATGAAAGATGCGTGGTATTATCCCATGTGAGAAATTTATAATTTATCATAATTAGCATTTGTGTGATATATCCAAAAAGAATGGAGAGAAAAATGGAGTGAATATATTCTAATATTTTTTTAAACCTTAGGATGAAGAATCAGAACCAGTACACATATGGTACAAGAGGCAAACCAGACATCTATTCCCTTCCTATTGAAAATTTGCAACGACAATTTCCACTCATAATTAATTAGATATGGGGCATCTATGATGCATGATTAGCAATCTTTGTGATGATTCTATGCTTTTTTCGACGCATACAATATATAATATCCATTGCTGAACTTTGCAAACATAACAAAACAATTCAATTTTAAGAATCTTATCTACAGAAACAAACAGCCTTGCGCTTGACAAACGGTAGGCCATTAGTTGCAAATGAATCTGGACCTTTACTTCACATTTTTATAGCTACTCCATACTTAAACATAGAAATAAAAACTGTAATTTTTTTCCTTAGACCATTTCCTAAAATATAAATACCTTGTAACCCCCCTATAAAAAAATTGAAATAAAATTATATTACTATGTTGTCTTCCAATAAGTTTTGCAGCTATACACACTAATCCGAGCTCGAACATCAAAATGAACACAAATCCGGTTGTTTAAAAGAAAAATTAATCAGACACATAAAAATTCCGCATACATATCGATGGAGGATCCCTCTTTTGTTCTTCTTCCTATCTCGTTTTTTAAAAGAAAAATATTTTATATTTTGAATAAAACCATCAACGTACCCACCCAATGGGTAGATACATTACAGATGAAATTTTTTTTCCATATGTGCTCTGTTTCCAAAACAAAAAATAATTATTATTTTAATGAAGTTTTCCAAATGTATCGTGATCTTTTTTCAAACACAGTGCATAACCAATCCAGCGACAAATTTCTTTATATTTTGATGAGCGCACAAACTAATCTAACGATGAATTTTTTTCTATTAAAAGTGAAGGGCTAGTAAACTTATATCCATCGATAACATCTAGCTATTGATTTACATGTTCAGTGGTTAAAAATTCATAAAGTAAATATTTGTTTACACCATTTGTCTAATTGTTTAGTGTTTGGATACATGATCAATGATTAGCAACAATGTATGATTTCTTGTCACGCATACATTAATTAGTTGTTGGTTCAAGTACGAAGAAATTTTTTTTTTTTTTCCTCAAGTACCAAATGAAGGAAGCCGATTCATCCGATATATTAATCTCATATGTGGAAACATTTCTTAATAACAGGAATGCGTGCGTGCAGTTTTTTTATTTTAAATATTATATTTTTCTATTTTGAATAGAGACATTCTTTAAAAAAAAATCGGAATCGACAAATGATAAATGATTGGTGAAGAAGAGCGGGCCAATAAAAAGTGACTAGTGAGAATTTGCGCAAGAAACGAGCATTTATTAATGTGATGCGTTGTCTGCTGGGCAGTAGAAAAAAGCGACTAGTATATAACCAGAATGTCATTTTCAGACCAAGAAGTGGACTCCATGTATTAGTGTTATTTTGCCAGGTGGGAATGTGGGATCCAGTTTGGGCACATGCTGACAATAAATTGGATTATGTCGTTTTCCCTGGTATTTGGTTTGTACTTTGCAGGCAAAGGGAAGACCGATCACGGATGAGATGTTGTGGCTAAATATGGCACCATTAATTACCATATCTAATTCTAGTCAATTGATTCGGATTGAATGTGTATGAAATTGTATATTTTATTAGGAAACTTCTTCGACATTCAGAAAAAGATTCCTGACGTATTAATACTACTATACACTATTTTACACCATAACTTGTGTTTGTAATTTTTATTTACAACTCTAGTTCACAACACATTCGAACATGCACTATAATTCCATCCATGACAAAGCATATTTAAATTTTTTTAATTTTGACAATGACTTCTCTAATATAAAAATTTTGTATGTAAAATTTGATAAAATCATTGGAGAGAAACAAAAAGTAAACAGAAATAAATGTAATTAGTTTAGAAAAAAATGGGGATAGACAACATAACCAATTTTACTTGACCGAGTTCTTATTCAACGAAAACCAGTCATTCAAATCATTTATGAGGCCGTTTTGATGCTGTAATAGCAATAATATGAGATATTTTGTGCGTCTTTTGCGATCTTTCAATTAATTTCCATTTTCTTTTTTCCTGTTATTTATTTTTTTTTGTAATTTATACTTTTATTTTATATATTTTTGAAGTTAGAACTAGTAGATACCCGAGATTATTTTAACTCAATGTGGTCACTGATATATTTTTCACATTTAAAACCGAAATAACAAACTCCTTATTCATGAACAAGCATAAACTAAACAGAATTGGTATTGACCATCCATGGTTTTCCCATCCAGCACCATCCAAACTCAGATTTTCCGTGTGTTGACGTCAACAAAAAAATTTTGACCAATTTTCGAAAATTTTTTGGTGTTGACGTCATCAAATATGCGGATTTAAAAGTTCAGTTAAATATTTTAAGGGTTGAATTAAAGTGTATAAGTGTTCAGTTAGATGCACCAATAATTTATTTCACTTTGTATGTTGAATATGATCATTTATTTCTTACTCAGGCAATTTGTATATATGTTCAGTTTATTGTTGTAAATGTTCTCTATGTTTGTTGTATCTGTTCATTTTATTTTTTTATTTAACTAGTTTAATTGAACACAAAAACTACGAAATCAAATTTCTGCTGCAACTAACTGAACACATCCCTTAACGTATTTAACTGAACACAAAACACTAAAATTTTAAATTATTGGTGCATCTAACTGAACACTTATACACTTTAATTCAACCCTTATAACATTTAACTGAACCTTTAAATCATCATATTTGATGACGTCAGCACCAAAAAATTTTCAGAAATTGATCATAAAATTTTGCTGATGTCAGCAGACGGAAAAAATGTTATTTTTGGCCTGTCCAGGCCTTTTGAATGACACTGGATGGGAAAACCTCACATGGTGTATATCATGTATCTTGTTTCTCATGTCTAGCGAGTGACGACACGAAATAAGAAAAAAACGGAGATCAAACAATTAATATTAACGCACAAAAAAAAGGGAAGAAAACAATTAGTATTGGTTTCGTAGCAAGAAAACTACGCACCTAGGAGCTCTCTATTTTATTTATTTATTTATTATTGTATTCTTTTTTTAAGTGAAACCCGTAGGCACTCTATTTCTTAGGATGGTCTGCATGTCTGTACAAGTCTGAAAATTTAATTTACGAATCAAATATTTGTCTTATTAGACATCATTTTTTTTTTTTTTTTTTGAAAAAACTAATACTTCACATTGAACAAAACACGATTATACAATATAAACAATAAAAAAAAAGGTTGATGACCAGGAAAGAAAATTTGCAGGAACACTCAAATAAATAAATAAATAAATGTTTCGTTATTAGGACAATTACGATTACGATTGATATAAAAATTTGATAATCGTAGTGTATATTTATTCTATGAAAGTTTTATTTAATTTCTTCGATAATATTGCGATAACTCAGGAAAGTTAAAATTTTATATGCATTCTCATTTACTTGGACTAATGTTTATCAAATTGTGTAAATTTTAAATATAATCGGTCATCCATAAAAACTGATTGATATTAACTGTCAGGAAATTTTAAGTTGTCTGATGAAACATTAAATGATTTTTGAATTGTTATGCAAATAGTCATCAATAGTTTTGGTTCTGAAAGTTTTGCAAAAGTGATATTTTTATTCAACTTAACGTTAATAAGCCATTGATAAAAATCCACACATTATAGATTAAACAGATGCCAGCATTAAAGTTGATGTCATTGTAATTTGTAAATTACTTTTGTATCTCATCATAAAAATAATCATAGTATAGATTTCAAGATTGAAATTCCATATAAGTTTTCTATTAGTGGTAGAGCTAGAATCATTTTGATACGAACTGTGGTGTTTGATACAAGCATATCATATGTGGTATTGCAGTTGTTTAGAATTTGCACAAAAATATAACTTGGAATACTACTTGCTGTACTGGTGTAGTGAGCATTCCGACAAATATGACAAGCATATAAATGTATGGTGGAGACCGGAGACTTCACTTTTTTTTGGAAAATGAATGGACCATAGACACACCTCACAAAAATCCCAACGGGTCCAAAAACCCAAAAGAGGCCAACCCCAACCACTGGATCATAATCATTTGATCCATTGTCTCCTCCATTTTGGACCTGATTGGCATATATATATCAAAGCCTCCGCTTTTGTCTGGTGGAGTGTACTGTTTGTTTGTTTGTTTGCAGTTGCAAGCACCTTCAGAAAGTAGTGGCAGGGTTTATCATATGTTTTTACTCACACTCACCAGTCACCACCGCAATATTTATATTATTTTATTTCGATATATACAAGAATTCTCAACTAACGTGGGTATTAACATTTCTATATTCTCTGCTTGTTAGTCATTCAGATGTACCAAATGAGGATTTTTTATTAAAATTTGTTTGGTGTTTAGTTTTTTATTTGCTTGTCGCTTCGTTTCATTTGAACTTTGTCCTTTTTTTTTATGAGCGAAGAAGGCCGAGCTATCCTTAAAATAATATACATAGTACCCGCAAATTTAGATCCCTTATCATAGGTTTAATCAATGATTATCTACCAACTGATTTAGGAAATATTCCAATATTACGTAAAATTTTTTATAGAAGACAATTCGCACCACTATAGTAAAAAAAAGGTGAGTCTTTTTTTTTTTTTTTGTAGGTTAAGATTAGATGATGAGTCTTGATTTGATGTCGCAAAGACAACTGCGTCAAATCATAAACAACCCTAGAGATAAAATCTCATTCAGGGATAAGAGAAGTCCTTTGAGAAAATAGGAATTTCAGAGTCATAATAGATAAGAGATACATGGTTTTCACTTTTCAAAGTCGCCAGAAAAATGGCAAACATGCACTCTCTCTGTTCAATGATTGCAAAATACCAGCTTGAAAAATACAGTTAGTACTTTACAGCTATTACGTACTGTTAGCTACTATATATGTCTGTATCAGCTACTGTAGCATTATAAATTTATGACAGATGATATTAACAACCCAATTCGAAAGTTTAATCAAAACAGTTCAAATCATGTGTCATATTTAATTATGGCATCATTGCAACCATGGTAGAAGATGTGAAGTGAATATATACTCCTAAAAGAATATGTTTACAGATGACCAAAATCAAAATGGACATGTAGCTAGGGGTGAAAAAGGATCGATACGGATAGTATTCAAATTATATCCGTATTCAATATATATTTTTTGTCGGATTCAGATATGGATACGGATTTGTTTAGATATAGATACGGATACAATTCGGATATTGTCGGATTCGAAAATAGATATGGATATAGTTTGTCGGACACGAATCTATTTTAAAAGAATATTATATATTGACGTGCAATTAAAAAAATAACTTCCATATAAGGGGAAAAAAACATAAATAGAAGCTCATTTTTTATGCTAGAATTTAAGCTGGTTTAACTTTGTCATTTGAACCAAAATAAATATATTAATATTATTCTATATACCTAAGCATAAATTAAACTGTAAAAAATAATAAAATCTATCACAACAAAATTAATCAGAAATTTTTTTTAGTAAATTTCTGGAGAATAAGTATGATGATTAGTAGTTCTTAGAAAAAAATATCAATTATGGATATCCTTTTACATATAAAAAAAATACAGATACGGATACATATTTGTATCCGCATCTAGGGGTGCAAACGAGACGAGACGAGACGAGACGAGCTAGGCCAAGTTTGAGCTCGTCTCGTGAGCTTAACAAGCTGGCTCGTCTCGTCTCGCTAAATGGTCCCGAGCTATAATAATATGTTTGAGTTTGTCTCGTTACTTGCCGAGCGAGCTCGAGTCAGCTTGTCTAGCTCGTCAAAAGAGGTTTGGTGGATAAAAGAATAAAGTGCTAGCTTATCAAAGCACGTGTACAACAATATTTATCTAGTTGCTCGTCTACATAAGTAAATAAATAATAAAATAAAGGACTATTGGCATGTATAACTCGTTCACACTTCAATAATTCATGAACATATATATTACCAAAAGAACATATTTATCCAGTTATACACATGACTACATGAGCAAAATCTTTTTACCACAGACATTAAAACATTAGCTATTGCAGTCAATAATTCGACAAAAACCAAATATTCATGAATATATTAACCAGTAAGACAAATAGTGGTTGCATACTTGCATGGAATAAATGATTTTCTAAGGCTTGCCCATAATTGTATTAGCTCGTTAACGCACCGAGCTATAACGAGACGAGCTGGACTGTTCTTGAACTCGTCAGATTAGCTCGCGAGCTAAGCAGCTCGTCTCGTTAACGGCTCAAGCTATTAACGAACGAGTTGTTAACGAGATTTTCTCGAGACAAACATGAACGAGCCACGAGCTGCGAATTTTTTTTTGCACCCCTATCCGCATCAATATTGATTACCATATCCGCATCCGTATATGTTTAGAGAAAAGTCTGTATCTGCATCTGTATCCGTTTGAACACTAATACTACTATCCAGATACTCTATTTTTCGGATACAAATATGGGTCAGAGCGAATATTGTTCGTCCCATTTTCACCCCTGCTTGTAACTGCTAAAACAATTCGGAAAATAAGTTTTTACAGCATCACATAACTCCCAAATCCAACAAGCCGGTGACATCATTGCTCAGCTTAACATTGGCGGGGATCAGGATAGATTGAGATGACATTGGTCTTCAAGCGGAGACTTCTCTTCAGTATATAAAGCACTGACAACGGCAGGTAAAACAAGCTTTAGACTGCAACAGATTTGGAAAATTAAGGTGCCGCCTTCAATCAAATTATTCCTTTTCTTTCTGGCACACGATAAACTCTCTACACAAGAGCAGCTGTTGAAGCGCCACTTCTCCATCCCTATCAGCTTCAAATTGTGCCAGAATCAGTTGAAATGGCAGAGCACCTCTTCTTCAAATGCCCAATGGCTGTGCAATTGTTTGCTGACCTTACCAGATTTTGGGGTTCCTTGCAATTGCGAACTGGTACATCACTGTCGGACACTCTCTAGCGGCTCCTTTCACATGATTAGCAAAGACAGCTTTACTACTGTGATTTTTGCTACTGCCCTTTATGCTCTCTGGATTGAACGTAACAATCACATATTCAGAGATAAAACACGAGCCCTGACTCAGATTAACGACTGGGTGATCACTGAGGTGAGATCTTATTTCAAGCATTGTGATTGCTGATGAGCTCTGAACCTATTTTTTTTTTTCCTTGTTCCTTTATTTATTTTCAATTTCTTTCTGTCTTTTACTGTTTTTTTCTTTTTTCTTTCCTTTGACAACCACTGTCATGTCTAAAAAAAGGTAACTTAAAAGTTTTACCATGTAGAATCAACGATTACTGCATATTAATCATGAGTGCAATTGTCTTAACAGTTAACACAGAGAGCAAGCATATTATAGTTTGTTACTGCTCAACACCTGTTTAATTCAAGGATCAAATTTCACTTGTACAGTTATAAAATGGCCCAGTTTTCTCCGGTTTCCAGGAATGGAGATAATGAAGAGGGGAAATATAGGATTTTCATGACGGGAAATTAGGAGGAATATTACGTTAAATCATTCACGAATTATGGGAATGGATTTTGAAAGGAAAAAGGATCAAACATTGAAAAGAGATGTTTGGTTTAAGATCAGCAAGAATTGAATGTGCAATTTGTCTGATTAATGACACAAAATCAAAGTTTAAAATCTCACTAAGCATCATGGCATGTAACACTTTAGCTTACACAAGGAACAAAAGAAGAGCACTAAATATTGTACCTTTCACTTGTAACTACTACAATAATTAATTGGTAATTGTTGAGTTCAATAACCATAATTGATTTAATCTTCACTTACATTTATGAGTGACAGGTTACGCAATCATTAAAGACATATTCATTGTGCCTGACCTACTAGGGACAGGTACTATCTTTTTCCCCCTTTGATCTGTACTCTATAATTGAGAACTTTTTCTTAGAGTGATAATAGCCAATTAGCCACCAATCCTTCAAAAGAAAAGAAAAGGTTTTCAGGAGCCTAAACTTCATGGCACGATAATAAATCGTATTTGCTTAAAAGAATGAAAAATTATTGAATTAGAAGTTTAGAACATTTAATGGATCCCATGATTTTTGTGAAGTTATATTGAATAAGTTTGGAAGAACAATGCTATTGGATACAGGTGTGTAAAACTAAGCCTTCGGATTAGAATTAGAATTAGAATATGTAAACCTAGAATTAGAATATGTTTTCATACAAAATCATAATAAACTGGGCTGAGTTTTCGGATCCGTGAACTAGAATTATACTGGACTGAGCTTTTATGATTTCCGTTATAAACCCATAATAAACCGGGCTGGAAACATATTGATAAATTATGTTTCGAATTTGATAAAGATGCTTTATTTGGGCCATTGAGATCCTGTGAGGAAAAACGATGGGCTTTAAGTACAAATGTACACTGTTTTAACTTACCTTGATCCAGATCCTTTTTCTAAGATAAAAACTCGAAGGATGAAGCTCGGATAATATCCATTCCTTTAAGATAGTCAAAACTTCTCCAATTAGTGCGGAAGGAAAAGGTAGTTTACGGTTAAAGTGTGGTCTACTAAACTAATTTATTTACTTTTGCTTTAATGACTTTTACCGAATGGAGTTTAGATCAATACGCAAGCACAATCAGTTCGGCCAATATGCACTTGATGTAACTTTGTCATAAACATTAATTATGAAAGTTATAAAGTAATTGTACTTAGGAGGCGACTTTTATTTATTATATAAAAAGGAGTAATTACAGTCCTGGAGAGTGGAGGCAGATATAGGTACTTTTTTTTTATATGATTTGTTATTAAAAGATTAATAAGAATATTTCTGATACATTCGCACTTAAGAAAGTTAACAACTTCTAACATTAAAAACATGAGATCAGTTACAGTATAAAATTAAGTATATATTATTATGAAAATTCATCACTTTTCGTGGTCACGTTGAAGTGCTCGCTCGTTAATTAGTACCGAATGATTTCACCAAATAGGCAAATACTAGAACAATAATAAGAATATTCATCAATTCTTAGAAATTAACGTGAGTTTTCCAATACATATATTTGATCCCATCAAAGAATACAGTTCATCTCTGACCTCTATGATAAATAAATAAAAGATGCTGTAGTGTACAGCACCCTTCTATTCTAATCCTACCATGCTTAAATTCATGCATCCATGGTGTGCTTTGGATGTATATTTATAACTGAAAAGATAATGAAAACTAACTGAAAAAAATAATGAAAACTCCTGGTACCACTTGTTCATGATCAATCCCTTTCAGAGGTGCTTTCACTACTTTATGGAAATGGTAAACCATTGTTTCCGAAAGATAGAAATGTGCTTCCTAATGCCCCCAAAAAGCCCTATTTGAAGGAGGTGGTAGGGATGATGAGGAGGTCAAATGTGTTTTCCTCACTTACTAAGCAAAGGTATATTGCAATCGGGAGCCATGCATATATATCAGAACTATCATTGTTATTTTATCTTTCTTGCATGTTTTAGTGTGCAATTAATAGATATCAGTTATGTTTCATTTGCAAAATTAACTTTAGATTATTATTATTTTTTTTTTTTGAGAAAAGCCCGTAGGATATTATTACCAGAAAAGTTAAATTACAACAAGTAAGGAAATTACAACAACTTTAGATTAGATAATCTAAACATATTTTATTTCTGAACTAGAGGTGAACCAAATAAATAAATAAATAATATATATAGGATTATATAGGAGCCAAAATGAAGCATATTAAGGATATTGAGTCAGTCACATTCAAAAAATATAATACATAATTATTTAATACTATGCTAGCATGATTTGGGATTCAATCTCTATGAATTAAATATTAGATATTTGAATACCTTTTAGTTCTTAGACTAGCACTAAACCATAAATATAAATACCAGAAGGAAAATTTGTAAAATTTACAACAAAGAAGTTTTCAATTGACACTGACCGTACAAAACAATACATAACTTTTAAGTGTTCAAACTTGCATAATTTTTTTTTTTTTGGGTGAGATTGAGTTACAATTCATGTTACAATAATTTAGTGCTCCAACTGTATAAATATTTTAGTGTTACAATAATACGCATGGTCTAGTCGGTGATATAAAGAATACGGAAGAAATTACATTTGCCTTTACATATGGGGATATACTTGGACCCCGATCTGGTGTCGTGTAGCGCACCCACGAGCCGTTCGATTTTGATCGGACGATTCATTTTTTTCGGACCTAGGAATCTAGTTACTTTCACGGGACTTCCTCATCCATTAGATCAAAATCGGACGGTCTGTGATTGCGCTATACCGTGTGCAGCGCAACACAGGATTTGAATTCGATATACTTAACAAATGTTTTTGCTTTCTATCCCAAATAATTATTTCATTTGAGTTGGGTCCTCGCCGACAAAGTGATAGTCCGGAGTTGTTGTGTGCATTGATTGGTCTATGAAGGTTCGAGTTGTTCATTCAGAGTTGGTCCATGTCAGAGGGTTCGGTCAAGTTTGACTTGGACGTTAAAAAAAAAAAAAATTAGATATCACTTTTTAGTTTTTATAGCTACTTGTTCTATAAGTCGGCATTGTGACATTAATTGCTTTGTAATGACTTCAGATTCATTCTACTTTCCAAAAAGAGGTACTTGGTACGTCAATCGACAACCCACTCTAATGTTAAGCGATTACACTTAGTTATGCAATTTAATTTTGTCCGAGTTTAAAACATGTAGAAGCATTTGCTCATAAAGTAAATAATTGTATTTATTAGATGTTACCTAGCTAGACAAGCATCATATGCACTTGATAATAAAATTTCGAACTGCAAAGTGCAAACTACTTTAATTAATTTGTATATATATATACTAGAATTATAACAATGTTCTAAAAATAAAAATACTACAATGTGTTATATATGATAGGCAATCCTCCGATTCTCCCAAGGGGGGGGTGGGCGGCGAAGAGCCGGAGGCTCATGATAAAACACAAGAAATATGCTGCAAACCGTTCGATCTCAGTCGCAGAAACCTCACATGGTGAATCTGGTGATGGAATTGGAGGGGCTGCACTGAGTCTGCTTGCTTCGTTGACGCGTGACAAGCAGTAGGTGTCAAACGTGGACAAAAGGCACGGAACAGTCTGTTCCGTTTACTGTTCCGTTTGCCGAAACGGTTCCATATATCATTTCGCAAACCGTTTCGTTTTGATAACGAAACAGAATTTTGTGCCATTAACCGTTCCACTTCATAAAATACACATGAAACGGTTTGAAATGAGGCTGAAACGGTCGAAACGGTACAATCTGGTATTTCGTTTTCTGTTTCGTTATTGAAACGAAATCATTCTTGATTTCGTTAGTTGTTCCACTTATTTAAACGGAACGGCACCCACGTGGTGGGTCCCACCGTTGACAGGTCTTGTTGGTCTGACCATTCAGATATACTGTGGCAATGATTTTACTACTTCTGTGAGGCTTACTATTAACATTTGGTGTTTGATAACTTCATTATTGGCAGATGCATCGTGGATTGTGTCTTTAAATTCAAACTGATCAAGTTTTCGAGTTCTTAATTTCAGTTGAGAAGTTCATTATAATTTCTTTTTCTTTTTTTACAAAATATTCTTTACCGTCTGATTTTATTTTGAGAAGCATGGTATGGTGTTTTTAAATCATTATTTTATTTTTTTTTACATCGTGTCAGATTAAAAAAGAAATTCGTAAAATAGTAATTAAACTGACATGCATGTGAGATAACTAATTTGTATGGAAAAGAATTGGAGAACTTTAATAGAATCAATTAGTGGGGTTATTTTTTTTTATTTATTTATTTTTTTTTGTTTACAAGGTATCGTTGTAGAGATGAAAACTTTGAAATGAGAAAAACTAGCTAGCTATTTAAGGTGTAGGACCCAATTATAAAGTTAGGCACACGTCCTTCCGGACTTTATATCACATATACTAAAGTAACTTCATTGGTATTAATTATTGCTTTAACCACATTAATCATCATGTTTATATATCTACTTGTATATGTTAATTTCACTGTCCTAAGGTTCTTTTCTTCCCAATAACATAATTACGTTTTCGTATTAACCCCACCTCTTGCTGTGCTGTCTATATATTCATTGGTTCTCTCTTTCAAGTGCTTATCCGATTATCCTGATTCTTGGACTTCTACAAACCTTCAATTGCTTGAGAAATGATAATTTGTCCACTTAACTGAGCTATAACTAAAGCACTTAACATAATAACACACATCAAATCATGACTTGAAGAGTGATGATGCAAAAGCACACTTTGGTGTATATTTCTTTCTTTTTAATTTTTTTGTTATATGATGCAATTGAGAAGCCGTTCAGAATACGGAAACTTCTATTTTTTCTATTCCTAATATATTTCAAAAATGAAGCTAGTACGTTTCATTTTTAAGAGCCAAGTAGGCCATACCTATAATTCTGATCACCATGTATTGAAATTGACTACGTTTGATATTACTAGAAAATATACCCACTCAATATGTGAGTAAATAAAAAATTTTAAATTATTATTATACTTTAAAAAATATAAATTTCTTAACAAATAGAATTATTTAAAAAATTACAGGTGAGTAAGATTTTCATATGCCCTCTCTTTTGAAAATGAAACAAAAAAAAACAATTATTATTATAAGATGAACATACCAGAACACCCCACACAGAAATCCAATAGCTTAAATGTATTGTTTAGTTTCTAGATGTGGGTAATATAGAGGCACCATGCCTTGACGTTTTATTTTCTTTTTTTTTTTTTAAGCTAAACATATAACTACGAATTTATCTCTATCTCTACTATTTATAAAAGCATTCATAAAAAGATCATAACAATTGCAACTTGGGGTGTGTAAACAATGTATCAATTATGGACTATTATTTTCAGATTAAAAGTCAGTGCTTTTGACAGAAAATGATCAAGTCGCCGGATAGTGTTTAAACATATAGCTGGAAAATCGAGTCATTTATTTTTATTGCCTAGCATGTGTAGCTCTATATAACAAATAATATCAATTATTTTATTTCTTTATTGTCCAACATCTTTTTGCTAGTTTGGAAAAATAGAATAAAAAAAGTATATTGTTTTTTTGACTATCGTCTCTGCCTCTGAACTAACGATAGTTCTTTTTTTTTTTTAGCAAACAAATGTTAAAATTAAATTGCAGTTATTTATTATTATTATTATTATTATTTTGACAACTAGCCCTTAGGCACTATCATAAAACCATAATATTACAATGTCTGTTAGGGAAGGTGTGAACAAGTAAAAGAAGCATCATTAATTGTATTTCTCATATTGTTTGAACAATTTTGAAAATGTACTATAAAAACCGGATATCTTCCATCAATAAAACCATTTTCTTGTGACTTTACTCTGTTCGTTGTCCTCCAAGATGTGGAATATATTATAATGTGTAGGAAGAATATGTGGCAGGTGATTGCGATGAGCTGTATGAGAAGAAGAATTAATGGATCGAAGAGCTATACACAAATCTTCCATTTTATAGAAGAATTAATTTTAATGACTTATCAAACAAATGGAATAAAGAGAAATATAACAGAACATGCATATATCTAAATATCCAAATATATTTTATAATTTTGAAACTAGTCGAGCAACGTCGTCAGTAGAAAATAGAATTATTTTTATTTATTATTCTTAAGATCAGTTGACAATTTCCAACTAAGAATTTCATCAATTGAAGTACCAAACATTCAAATTCTATGTTTTAATTCCTTTCATTCAAGAAAACTAAAGTAAATCTACTTACAGAAAAAACTCTTAAAATTGTATTTAAGACAAATACACAAGATAGATCGATGTATTACCTACCGCGTACATATATGAGATAATTTTAACCCTATCATCATTTTCAATTGTTTACTGTCAAGTGTCAAATATATATAGGCTAATAACTGTCTCCCTCCTAAGTCCTAATAATTAACACTTTTGAGAGAAAGAAACATATATATATAACGGATATATACGTACTTGCAATATAGTTGCATAGTGGGAATTGTTCACGTTGTGGCAATTATAGATTCACATACATATCTTTTCATTGCCACTTAAGCCTTAATTAGCTGCCTTACATGTCGTCCCACAAGGGCCACAACAACTGCTATTGGAGTACTGGCATAGAAAGGCGTTTGTTTTAAGTTAAATTCTCTTGACGACATAGATAGCGAAATGCTTGCGTCAGCCAGCTCCTACAAGCCTACAACCCCATACCAAAGAAAAGTAGAAAACATGCTGCTTTTGCAGCCGTACCCTTGCATTTATTTAAAATATTGCAACCACAACATCCTTAAATATTAATCTCCGGCTGAAATTAAAACTTTTTACTGTAAGATTAATATAATACGGGTATCCAAACTCAGAACCTTTTAATTATGAAACGTTTCCTGACCACCAGGAATTGACCAACTAAACAATTAATAAATGAACAATGTGCAGGTTGAAAGTTGGATACTAATAATGATCCGAAATATGATGTATCGTTATAAAGAAATAACAAAATTTTAGGGGCTATTCATGCAAATTAAGACGTATATATTAAAACGCCTGGGTAATGAATGGATTGTAAGGGGTATCTTTGCTTTGTTTTGTGGACACTACATAATGAAAGCCCGTGGAATCATCCAAGTGACCAAGTCACATAAGAAAGGATCATTAATGTAAAGAGGAAAGCAATCAAGCATATATGGAAGCAAAAGGCATCATCTTAAATCCGTACTCTAGCATTAACCCCACAATGCCCCATCCTGTAGCAAACAATCACACATGATCCACGAGTACAGCATGTCTCTGTGTGTAGTTCATTCTTTTTTGTTATTTTGTTTTTTTTTTTTTTTTTTTTTTTTTTTTTTTGGGGGGGGGGGGGGGGGGGGGGGTGTACGTATTGCATATATAAAATTAGTTTCAACAATAGTTCCAAATATATCTGCACATATATAAATATAAGTAATGTTGAAAGATGAACAAGAGATGCTACCACAAGAGAATTAAGCTTGCAGAGGTTCTTAATGTAAATATTACATGCATAATTCAAAAGATCAAGGATGTATGGTTCTGATAACCATCAGACAGTTGCAGCTTGCTCTGGATTAATTAACTACGATTATATGTACGTACATTATTTATTTCAATTTACACTTGCACAAATGATGTTATAATTTGCTTTCGGATGTAATTAAAGAAGCTAGCCTAATACATAGCATTGAACCTAATATGCAATAAATTGATCGGCTTGTGCAATGTCCTGCTTGGCTCTTAATTAATTAGGCAAGCTTACTTCATCGAAATCATCAAGAGATAAAAACACCTCATCCAAGCATGACAGCTCTGTGCCGTCATCACGAAAGCTAGATTGTGAGTCGCCACTCGAGTCAAAAACCCGGCAGAGAACCCATTTGTTACATTCCTATACATATAATAATTAGATCATGAGTTAAGGTACGTGTTTCCCGCCTGAGGGAATGATCGAAGTTTCAAAGTATTGACAGTACTTTATGTGTTGAAATAATTTTTGCATCTATTTTTTATCCTAAGAAGCTTTACTTATGTGAAGCAGGTGATGGCAGTCAAGTATAATGTGTGCGACTAGATATCCTCCAAAGCATATAATATTGCTCACTTTATTCAAATTTATTGAATCCATCTAATTGTTGAAAAAAGTGTACAGTATTACCTTTGTAGAGTGACCTCTCTTTGGTCTACTATTAGCACTTCCACTGCTACTGTTTGAATAGCTTCCATCAAGTAAATGGAATTCGTGCATGATCCAATTGGTCTTGATCCTCTCCTGTGAATCCCTGATGTAGAAAACTAGGGTTTTCTTTGACCCAACATCTCTACCACCGTTTCTAATTAGTTCATCACTGCCTACTTGGCTCCATTGTCCATTTGGTGTTCCTCTACTTTGTGACATTCGGGTGAAAAAGTAGAACTTGTCAGCTGCTTGAAGAGCTTTACCTTCAAGTTTTACAACAAGGTGGTTGGTGTTACTTGGGAAAAATGATGAACTCTTTTCAAAAGTAAACAAGTTCATGCAAAAGCTAATAACATACTAATACTTGTTGTGGAATAAAGTACTCCATAATATATAATCCTCAACTTGTTGCATTAAAAGACTACTTGCCTATGGGCTTTATTAAAAAAAAAAAAATTAAAAGACTACTTTTGTCTTTTTCAATAAAAAAACAGCTTAAACGTACCTTCTTAATTATGAATACTGCATCAAACTTTTTTTGGACAACATTATAGCAAAAACTCTAATGTCAAGAACCATGATCAATCCTCTATTTTGATATAATTTTTGCATCGTATCTTCACTCCATAGGCTTATTATATATACAACCATACTGCTGTTTGCGCACTTTTTGTATATATGCAAGTGATGTCGGTGCAGCAAGGGTAATTATTGATCTCATGCATAGGGAATAAGGGGGAAAATATGAGAAAAAAAATATACAAAAACCAACCGTTGAGATCCCAAGGATCGTATCGGTGCAGATGGACGGTGGGGATGACATCAGGGTAACATGGCAGTGTTGAGACCTTGCGATGAAGAAAATGAACAACTAGATCTTCGTCAGAAGGGTAGAAATGGAAACCAGGAGGCAGGCTTGTCATTCCTTCTCCCATGTGAATGTTGTTGATGAATATGAAACTTGCATGTGCTAGCTAGCTATATGCTAAGAGAGGAGAATATGAAGGTGCCTGTCTAGATAGAATCAAGAAACAAAGTGATCATGTTAGCTACTTCATATGAGTATGATCACAGGCTCAAAATGACTAGTGTATGCTTATATAGTGTTGGCCAGGGATACAGAAAGAAAGAGACTTCTAGGGCATCTAAGTCAAGGCACTAAGGTAAAGGTATATATAAAGCGTCTCGCAGCACCTATATAACAGCCAACTATTTAGATGAATCTCCCTCTTAATGCAGTAGAAGATATTAGAGAATTCCTTTTGTAGCAATTGTCAGTGCAAGAGTCGTGTATATATTTACAATAGGGGCAATTAATGCCAAACATAACCCACTAGGGTTTATAAAACTTTGAACGTTTTTCTACACATAGATTTCTATTGGTATTGGTTTCTTTTCTGGAGCAATTGGTATTGGTGTTGGACACGTCCATTTAGTGGTAATGGATAGATGTCCGAACATAATGATATCTGGTGGGTTCAAAAGATATGACTAGTATCATATCTGGCACATATATAGACTTGCCAAGAGATATCATGATAAATGTGTGGTGTATATATTTTGATCAATTTAGAGAGCAATAAAAAAAAAAAAGTGTATAGAGAAAGACCAGCTTTTACTTTTGAAGAAAATCACAGGAAAAAAAAAACACCACAGGTTGTTGGCGCCTTGTATAAGATAAAAATATAGCTAGCAATTAACTAGCAATTAAATACTCTCAAATTCATTTAAACTTATTTTGATTCAGTGAGACTGTATTGTGGTGTATCCGTGTATACCCCGGCCTGTCTATGCATCAATGCATGTCAGTTCAATTTACTAATTAATAAACAGATGAGTCGAAATTTCACATTTAATCCGAGTTTATATCTGGAGAAATTTAAATCATCTTCTATCTTAACTTAATTAACACTTGATCGATGTTTAATGTTGCATTCTGCGAGTGAATACAATTTCATTTATTTAGTCAATATTTTATCATTAATGTTGCATTCTGCGAGCTACTGAGAAATTAATCTTGCCGAACAATAGTTAGCCATGCATATGAAGAAAACTAGTTTAAAAAATATACTCAACTTGGTGGTTTGTTCCCCACTTATGTCTTTTCAGTAAATCACTTTCTCCGAGGTCTTAAGGAGCTCATTATAAACATCAATCCTCGTTTTCTTTCAATCCCTAGCTACTTGATTGGTCATTTACTATTCAAGATAGAAAGTACATATGAAGAAATGATCTCATGAAAGGACGTCAAGAGGAAAATTTTTCCTTACTAAACACTCACAATATTTTTACATGCGGCGTTTTCGTAGAATTGAGCTAACAAAATGGATAGTGATTTTCACTATTTTTAAATTATAAAGCGAGTTCAAATTTTGCCCAGCATAAAACATTAATATGATAAAAATTATATACACCAGATCATACCTTATTTTCAATAAAACAAAATACAATTGGTACCTACAACAAAACAATTAAATTTTCACTATAGCAGCTATATATCCATCCAATGAGATCGTCCGGGATAATTTTTCATTAAAAAATTCCTTAAAGATAGCTTACGTACGATTAATTTTGATAGACGGTTTATAATGCTACATTCTAACCCTAATTAGGACTTAAAATGTTATTATTTGCTCAAATATTGATAGAATTGTTATGTTTTAGGTTAGAAGCCTTGGTACTTCTGTTTTGCCCCTATTGTTTTCAGGTTCTACAATAATAAGACAATTCTGGACGAAATCTGCACCAAACTTGGACATTCTGGAAATAGAATCAGATTTTCTGGAAAAAGCTGAAAATAGAGCCCAGACGGACCGACTGGAGTCCCAGACGGACCGACTGACCGACTACTTCATGCCAGACACAGCTAATTTCGACCATGCCAGGAATACTCTTCTAGAATCTGATTTCCCACGTTTAGCACGACCATATGACGGTTTATCCTTGGTATAAAAACAGGGGTAGGGCATCCTTAACCGCTGTCACAAGTTAGAGAGAGAATTGAGCGAGATCAGAACCAGGATACTGTCAGACGGTCCGACTGAGCATCCAGACGGTCCGACTGAAGGTTTCGACAGAGAATTGTAGGAGATTAAGCATTGATTTCTGTTGTAATCTGTCTTAATACTCTATGTTGTTTGTTAAACCTCTTTTATTATTCTGTTTTGATACGATGTTAGGCTAAGTATTTAGTTTTTAGGGGCAAATAGTTGTGAACCAATTTAAATAGTTGTTATTCGAATCTTTTGATCGGTTTTTATATTCTCTTGTGATTTCTATCTTTTGGTTTGATTATTTACTATGTTGAATTTGTGATTGCTTAGGTAGAATTGATTAAACCAGGTAGATTAAAGGCCTTGTCTAGTTGGTAATAATAATCTATACCCTTGCATGATTTTATTCGACTAATTGAGGATTGAAAGTAGTCGAGAGATGAAATCGGAACCAAGTAACCGAGAGGTGAACCCTTCTCGCAATGAGAATTGCGAGATATCCTTTGTATGAAAGATAGGTTTTAGAATCCTTAAGCCAAAAACGAGAGTTGATTAACTTAGGTTTTCTAATTGATTTAAGGATTTATCCTTTTAATTTGAAATTGAAACGAGAGTTTATATTCATTGATTTTGGATCTCCTTTTAAATCTGCACAAGTAAAATTAAAAACCTTTCAAAACTTTCGTTTAACCGTGATTTAAATATATTGATTAAGAAATTAATCAATATATTGGAATCGACTATTTAAAGAAGTTTGCAACTAAAACCCCTAAACCTTTTTATTAAGTTTTATTCAAATCATTTAACTTTTGACTTTAAATTTTAAAATTTTCTTATTTAATTTTATAATTCTTTAGAATTTGAATTTCGAAATCTCTACTTTAGTTTTAATACAATTATTTTCTTAAAGTCTTAAGTGAAATTAAGGAATAGGTTAGATTATAATCCCGTCCCCGTAGTTCGACCCTTAGCTTTACTACGATTGATTTAAATCAGGTAGAACCAAGGTATTTGTTTAAGGTTTAAGCCTCGATCAAATTGGCGCCGTTGCCGGGGACGGTGAACATAGTTTTACTTCTTTTCTTAACTCAATTAAGACTTTATTCTCTTTTCACAATTTTCTCTTGTTCTTTATTGTAGATTGAGCGAGCTGGCTAGAGGACGGAAGAAAGACAATTCTCGAACTCCAGCCAATCACAACCACTTTACTAGGAGCAAGGGAAATCGTGCGAAGAGCCCTCAACCTTCTGCTTCATTTGCTTCCCGAACTGTTCGTTTCCCGGAAAAGCAAATTGAGGGACAAGAAGGACAATCGTCTGCAACTCCACAGCAACAGACTCCCTTAACCTACAACAGGGGGGTCAGAAGCCAGTTTGGAGCAAACCAGACACCAGACGACTTCCAGACGGACCGTCTGAACCAGACCAGACGGACCGTTTGGAACTCACCTGAGACACCATCCATCCAGATCACATACGAAACTGACGTTTCCGACACCGACACCATGAATAACGACCTCAATGGCGCAGGCAATGGCAGGGGAGATGAGGAAGAGAAAGGAGATATTGATCCCGAGGCATTCAAGCAAGCCTTGGACGATGCTCTCAAGGCCTTAAAGGATCAAGATCTCCACCGCCCACTTCGTGAGATAGGCGCACCAACCGCAGCCAATGTCCGACGAGGGGTGGACCCGCCAAAGGCAGCACGGACTAGGGATTTCTTCCTAAATCCATCTCTCATCACCCTCGTGCAGCAACACACCTTCGGAGGAAGTCCACATGAAGATGCCAATCATCACTTACAAAAGTTCCTCCGCTGTTGCGCAACCTTGGATCTGGAAGATGTTTCAACTGACATAATCCGGCTAAATCTTTTCCCTTTCTCTCTTAGGGATAGAGCAGAGTCTTGGTTGGATAGTTTTGGTGATAAGCCATTTACCACATGGGATGACCTAGCTGTAGCTTTCCTAGACAGGTTTTACCCTAGGGTTAAGACCACTAGTATTGTTAGAGATTTGTTGACCTTTAAGCAAGACCAAGACGAGAATTTGTTTGAAGCATGGGAAAGATTTAAGGATATGCAACGAATGTGTCCACATCATGACTTGCCCGATAGTCGTCTGATTTGTAGTTTTTATGATGGTTTGAATGATCTAACTCGTAGTAATGTTGATTCAACTGCAGGTGGATCCTTTTTGAATCTTGGAGTCTTGCATGCAAAGGCCCTAATCGAAAATATGGCACGATCTCAAACCAATTGGTCGGTGCGACAGAAAGGGAAGGGAGGTGTGCTCAAAGTCGATGATAACACGCACCTACAGGCACAACTTGATGCACTCACCACGATGCTCAAGAACATGCAAGCCAAGACCGAGCCGCAGCAAGTGAATCAAGTGCAACAACTTAAGTGCCAAATCTGCCTTGAGGACGGTCATTCAGCCCAATCATGCTACATGCTACTTCGCGATGAGCCAATGGCCGATATCAATGCCGTAGGCAACCCACCTGTCTTTGTCCCCCCTACCAATCCTCAACAAGGGTATGGGTATAGGGACAAGAGGAACAATCCTGGATTCTCATATGCCAATCCAAACGGTGCAGCCAACCCGGTTATGCCCAATCCGGTTAACAAAGGAGGATTCAATGGTGCGAGTCATGACAACCAACCAGGGGCCTACTACCGACAACATCGAGCAACAGTTGACAAATTCATGGCAGAACAATCCCATTGGAATCACTCGGTGTATGATGAGATGAAGCAAATTCGAGAGTCATTGAGTCAACTCCTCCAACAAAATCCGATGACCAACCAACCCGGACAAGGGGTACTCACAAAGACGGGAATGTTTCCTGGACAACCAGAGCCAAATCCAAGAGAAGAATGCAAGGCCATGACTCACAAGCTGCGAAGCGGCACAGAATACGCTGATCCAGACATGCCAGCCCCTCAGCAGGCACCAGACGAAGTTCAGACGGACCGTCTGGAACCTTCCAGACGAACCGTTGGAGCCGCAGACCAGCCAGAATTTCAGCCGCCTGTCCAAGCATCAGCATCAAGCTCTAAGAAGAAGGACCCTGCAGTCGAATATCGACCTGAAGTGCCCTTTCCACAGAGGCTAGTGAAGGCTAAGGAAGCAAAGGAGTATAGCAAGTTTTTGGAGATTCTCAAACAACTTCAAGTGACCTTGCCCTTCACCGATGTCATATCAAAGATGCCTGCCTATGCCAAGTTTCTTAAGGACATGCTATCCAACAAACGGAAGCTAGAGGACTGCGGAACGGTAGCACTAACGGTAGAATCTGATGAATTGTTTATGAACAGGTTGCCCAAGAAGATGAGAGATCCGGGGAGATTCACAATTCCATGAAAGATAGGAAACGCAACCATTAGACAAGCATTGTTAGACATAGGTGCAAGCGTGAGCCTCATGCCAGAAACGATTTTCAACAAGCTTGGAGATGGATTTTACTTGGAGCCCACTCGCATGACCCTGCAGATGGCCGATCGATCCACCCGTCTACCCTTAGGAATAGTTGAGGACGTACCTCTCCAAGTTGGTGAAGTAGTGGTCCCCGTAGACTTCGTGGTAGTCGACATGGAAGAAGATCCCGAAGTGCCTATCATACTTGGGAGACCTTTCTTAGCGACCGCGGGAGTTCTCATCAACTGTAGAAATGGACAAATGACTCTTGCCATTGGAGAAGAAACGGTGGAGTTCCAAATCGCCAATACCGTGAAGATGCCTTCAAACCTCAACTCGTGCTACATGGTGGAAGCAATAAAGACGAATTATGATGAAGAGGTGGAAGGAATCTTCAACTCCAAGCTGTTTGAGGCCTACCATTACCTCCCGGATTCGACCATGGAAGAGGAGCTGTCAGACTTGTTCCAACAGATGGCTCAGAAACTAGGAGAGTTGTTTCCAGACGGACCGACTGGTCCACTCCAGACGGACCGTCTGGACATTGACTCGTTAGAATTCGCCACTAAGTCAGGTTATTTAGGGAATTTAGATTTAGGACAACGTCAACAGGACCTAACCCCTAATTCTGGAGATAATCCTCTTCTAATAGCTGCGGTCAACATTTCAGACGGACCGTCGGGTACCCTCCAGACGGACCGACTGGACAGTCAGGTCAACCCTGCGCAAGTGGAGCTGAAGCCCCTTCCAGAGTCTCTTCGCTATGAATTTCTAGGACCAAATGATTCCTACCCAGTTATTGTTAGTGCCCAACTCAACAAAGACCAAACTAGTGAGCTTTTGAAGGTGTTGAGGAAGCATAGGAGAGCAATTGGGTACACCATAGACGACTTGAAGGGATTGAGTCCATCCGTTTGCACGCATCGGATCTTGCTTGAGGACGATCACAAACCTTCAGTGGAGCATCAAAGGCGATTAAATCCAAATCTCAAGGAGGTTGTGAGGAAAGAGATTCTTAAGCTCTTGAGTGCGGGAATCATCTACCCAATTTCGGACTCAAAATGGGTAAGCCCGGTGCATGTTGTCCCAAAGAAAGGAGGAACCACGGTGGTAAAGAATGAGAAGAATGAGTTGATTCAAACTAGGATCGTCACTGGATGGCGCATGTGCATAGATTATAGGAAACTCAACTCCGCCACTAGGAAAGACCACTTCCCTCTTCCTTTTGTTGACCAACTCTTGGAACGACTTGCGAATCACTCCTACTTCTGCTATTTGGATGGGTATTCAGGATTTTTTCAAATACCAATCCATCCTAGCGACCAAGAGAAGACCACGTTCACGTGTCCTTATGGAACCTATGCTTATCGAAGGATGCCCTTTGGATTATGCAATGCTCCAGCCACTTTTCAGCGAGCTATGATGGCCATCTTCTCGGATTTAATTGAGAAAGACATGGAAGTTTTCATGGATGATTTCTCAGTTTATGGAACTTCATTCGATCATTGTTTAGCTAATCTCACTAAGGTGTTGAAAAGATGTGAAGAAGTGAACTTAGTCCTCAACTGGGAGAAGTGTCACTTCATGGTGCAAGAAGGAGTTGTGCTAGGACACGTGATCTCCTCGAAAGGAATCGCGGTGGACAAGGCGAAGGTGGAAGTGATTGAGAAGATGGAGCAACCTAGATGTGTGAAGGACATTCGAAGCTTCCTAGGCCATGCGGGATTTTATAGGCGTTTCATCAAGGATTTTTCAAAAATTGCAAAACCATTAACTAATTTGACAATGAAAGATGTTGATTTTAATTTTGATGAAAATTGTGTTAATGCATTTTGCAGGTTGAAAGAAGCGCTCATTACCGCACCCATCCTTCAACCACCTGATTGGAATCAACCCTTCGAATTGATGTGTGATGCAAGCGATTTTGCAATAGGGGCAGTTCTTGGGCAGCGAAAGGAGAAGAAGCCATACGCGATATACTATGCAAGCAAAGTACTAGACGAGGCTCAAATCAATTACACCACGACGGAGAAAGAATTGCTAGCGGTGGTGTATGCTCTCGACAAGTTTAGATCCTATCTTGTCGGATCTAAAGTCATCGTCTACACGGACCATTCAGCCCTCAAGTACTTACTAGGCAAAAAGGATGCAAAACCTCGACTCATTCGATGGGTTCTCCTTCTACAAGAATTCGACTTAGAGATTCGTGACAAAAAGGGAACAGAAAACCTTGTGGCAGATCATCTCTCAAGACTCAAGGTGTCAGAACACGAATCCCTACCCATCAACGACTCTTTTCCTGACGACCAACTGATGCACCAGGTCTGTCAGACCAACCAGACGGACCGTCTGGACCCTTCCAGACGGACCGTCGGGTTACCCTGGTATGCGGATTTTGCTAATTATCTAGCCAGTGGGGTTCTGCCATATGGAATTTCGTCCCAGCAAAAGAAAAAGTTTCTAAGTGACATCAAATATTATTGCTGGGAGGATCCTTTTCTCTGGAAAAAGGGGGTAGATGGTATGTTTCGAAGGTGCATCCCTTATGACGAAGTTGAGCCAATAATCAAGCATTGCCATTCATCCGCCTATGGAGGTCATGCATCTACTTCCAAAACTGCAGCAAAGGTTTTACAAGCAGGCTTTTATTGGCCAACAATCTTCAAGGACACAAGAGACTTTGTCTTCAAGTGCGACCAATGCCAAAGGATGGGAGGAATTTCAAGGAGACAACAAATGCCACAAAATCCAATCCTTGAGATCGAGATATTCGATGTTTGGGGCATAGATTTCATGGGACCTTTTCCACCATCATACGGACACGAGTACATTTTGGTTGCGGTAGATTATGTCTCCAAATGGGTTGAAGCAATACCAAGTAAGCATGCGGATTCAGCAACGGTACGCAAACTCTTTACCAAAGTTATTTTTCCACGGTTTGGGATTCCAAAAGTTGTCATTAGTGATGGAGGTAAGCATTTCATTAATAGACAATTTGAAAAACTTTTGACAAAATATGGAGTGACCCATAAAGTTGCAACACCCTATCATCCACAAACAAGTGGCCAAGTTGAAATTTCAAATAGGGAAATAAAGAATATTTTGCAAAAGACTGTGGGACAAACTAGGAGAGATTGGTATTTGAAGTTGGATGATGCGCTTTGGGCATATAGGACAGCATATAAAACACCCATTGGAATGAGTCCTTTCAAGTTGATATATGGAAAACCATGTCATTTACCTGTGGAGATTGAGCACAAGGCTTATTGGGCAGTGCGACAAATCAATTGGGATTTCAAAGCCGCAGGAGAAAAGAGAATTCTGGATTTACATGAACTTGAAGAAATTCGCAACGAGTCTTATGAGAATGCGAGGATCTACAAGGAAATAACTAAAAGATGGCATGATAAACATATTCAAAGAAGGGAATTTAAAGTGGGTGATTTAGTGTTGTTATTTAACTCTAGGTTGAAGTTGTTTCCAGGAAAACTCCGTTCAAGGTGGTCGGGGCCATTTGAAGTGAAGAAAGTCTATCCATATGGTGCGGTAGATATTTGGAGCGAGAAATCGGGCATGTTCAAGGTGAACGGTCAAAGGTTGAAGAACTATTTGACGGGTATGACTAGAGAAGAGGATGCGGGCGTTCGCTTCTTCAACAACCCCGCACCCGCAACAACGTAGTCACAGGGGTCGAGCTCGAGACCTTAAACGAGCGCTGCTTGGGAGGCAACCCAAGGGTTTATTTTAAAAAATTTAAATTTCAGCAAAAAAAAAAAAAAAAAAAAAAAAAAAAAAAAAACTGATTCACTTGTCTCTGAACGAATCTCCAGGTTTTCACATGTCGCAACCGGCTGAAAAGACACAAGGAAACAAGCTTGGGGGAGTTTCAGGAGGCACCAGACGGACCGACTGGAAGGCCAGACGGACCGACTGAGATCAACATGCGCAAGGAAAAGTTTTCACACAGGCAGCCCAAACCCAAAACCAAGCCCACATCGAAATTCTGTCTTCCTGCCAACCCATCTTCAGACGGACCGTCTGGGCCCTCCAAACGGATCGTCTGAAAATGGGTAAGCGGAAGCGGAGCCGTCTCCGTCGGTTTCTAAAATTAACCCAACAGCTTTAATTAGAAAATTAAATCCAATTAAACCCACACAGACCTCTCTCTCTTCTCTCACGTAGCCCAACCCTAGCCGACCCCGATCTCCCCTCTCCCTACACCGTCGCCATCACATTCTCTCGCCGGCCTCGACCATACAAGCTCTCCTCCGACGATCAACCACCACGGATCTACTCTCCATCACCTCCTCTACTCGACATTGAACTCGGTTTCGAAAGAATCGAGTTCTCCAAGCTTCACCACCATTTTTCGTCGGAAAACTGAGGTTTGTTTCGTTTCATTGTCTTATTTCAATTCAGATACCTTCCCTTACCCTTCTTGCATTTTCTTCCTCATCTCCCGACAACCGAAACCCTAGTTTTCCCTCTCAGCCGACCCTTCAGACGACCCGTCTGAAACTCCCAGACGGTCCGTCTGGAACCTACCTGACAGAAAACCGAAACCTAAACCCTAACCACAATGCCTCGTATGAAGAACCCTTTCCGCGCTCTTACTAAAAAGCGCAAAACCCCACCAAACACCTCCTCTTCCTCGGCTTCTTCCGCCCATGCCTCCGACCCGTCCTATGAGGTTCGTAGCAGCGATCCTGACCTTGAGGCTGCTGCGGATGAGGTCTTTGACAGCTCCGGTGGTGAGCAATCTGATGATGAGCCGGTTATGGCAGCCGGTCCTGAGCCCGTTGGCCCTATCTTCTTCCGCAGCGTCGACCATGGCAAGGCAATGGACTATTTCAAGAACAAGAAGTATGAGAATACCAAAACAGTGGATCGAGCTGCACTTGAGACCATGGGAATTCATGACCACTTCTTTGCCTTTACCTCTTCCATTGGCATTGAGCCGAGATTTTGGGACCTCAAAGAAAAAGCCTACACTCGTCTCACCGCCGAATTCCTCTCCACTTTTGCTTTGACTCGAGTTGATGATCTTTTGGCATTCGAGTGCCAACTTATGGAGACACCTCTTACCATCACCGAGGTAGATATTGCCACTTGGTTTGGATTTTTGCCGGGTGGTCAAGAAGAAGTAGATTATCCTATCAACATCTACAAAGAGATCTCTGACACCGAGCCACCTGCCAACAAAGACTCACCACGAGCCAAGTACATCCACCATCCCGTTCTTCGAGTGATTCAAAGGGCATTGGCTCAAACCGTATTTGCGCGAGGAGAGTCAGCCATACAAGTGAGGTTGGAAGAATTGGGATTACTTGGGCGCATCATGCATCCATCTCTTCCACGTGCCAACATTGCGGCTTGGATGATCAACTATTGGGCCAGTATTGCAGCAAATCGCCGGAAGGGCAAGGGTCAAATTCAAATTGGCCAATTCATCACCGTAATGGCAAAGAAAAAGAGGTTGAATGTGAGTGGCATGGAGGAAACCAAGGGATACAACACCATGGACTTGAATTTCTTCAAGAATGCAGATTTCATTAAGAAGATGAGTGATGGGAGGTGGGTATGGAGACTTGAGGGCCACCAACTCTATTACCTACCTATCACACAAGAGATCATCCCGAAGAAGTTGAGTTCAGCCCTACTTTATGGGTATAGTGGTGAGTATTATGGGATGGAGGAAGGAGCAAGGCCACCATCACCGCCGATTCGACCACCTTCACATGTTGGAGGAGCATCCTCTTCCGCACCACGAGCCTCATCCGATCGAGAGTCATTTGACTTCAAGGCGCTTTATGAGAGGCTTGGCAATCTTGAGAGACTATCCACCGAGTCTCTTGAGTTAGGGAAGAAGATAGATGAGAGGATCGAGAAGGTGGAGGAAGAGCAAAGGGCTGCACGACAAGACATCAACCTTCTCAAGCAATACCACGATGATGAGGAGGAGACAAGGAATCAAACGGCGCAGATGTATGGCTGGTTCTACCCACAATACGGCCATCAACCACCGCCGCCACCTTACAATTAAGCTATTTTGTGAGTTTTCCATTTTCTCTCTTATTTACTTTCTTAGTGTAATTAAATGTATTAGGGACAATACATTGAATTAAGCTTGGGGGGGTGATATCGAGAAAACTGGAAAATTTAAAAAATTTTGCGACATTGTGATTGTAAATATGTATCTAGGAATTTGCATCATGCACTGAACTTCCAGAGGCTAACTCGCAGTTCAAACGGACCGTCTGGACCATCCAGACGGATCGTCTGGACTGGTGGTTGACCTCTGTTGCATCATTTAGGAATTTGCATTAATAATTCATATAGTTTTTGCATTTAAATGTTTCTTGAGATGAATTTAACACTTAAACTGGAGTTATAACTTGAACAAATTGGTATTTCGAACTTGACACTTAAAATTTTGAATTTATTAAAATTTTGATAAGCTTTGATTTTTCTTATATCTTGTTCTGGTTGGATTTCAAGTTAGGTGAATTTTTAAATTAGTTCAAGGATTTTATTGATTAAACTTGGAATTTTACAAAACCAAATCATGAGTATGTCAACTAAAAAAACGAGGAATTAGACCTAGAGCCGAATAACTGTTTATTGTTTTCAAAATTGTTAAAAGTCGAAGATGTAAATACACACAAATAAATAAAAAAAAAAAAAAAACAAAAACAAAAGGGGAACTAAAAAGCGGCGTTTTGATGGTGACCACTGCGGAAAGCTATAGGACAATGTGGATTAAAAAAGTGTCACCTTTGAAAAAGGACTAGTGAAGAGTGCAAGGTGGGCCTAGGTGTTGTACCTTATTTTTGCCTAGGTTTTTACACCTCAAACTTTAACAAAATCCTACCACATTACTCCTGGCTGACCTTTGTCGCGAAACCTACCACCGCCCCGTGGAAAATAAAATAAAAAATAATAATAAACAAAAAGAAAAAAAAAATATATATATATTCAACCCAAAAACTTTGGAGAAGTTGGTTGAGGATTTGTACCCTTTCTTCCGCCTCAATTTAGACTAAACTCCAATGCGTTTTCGAAAATTTAAATAAACAGTTAAGTAACCAAGGGTCTAATTAGGAGTTTAGTTAGTTGACATATTACTTGATTTGGTATTGCAAGTTCCATTGTTTAATCAATTAAAATGTTTAGCTAGTTTTGACTATTTTATCAAACTTGAGAATTAACCATTTTGAGATATAAGTAAAGTTGAGCTTATTGAAAAGATTCGTCAAAATGAGAAAAGAACTTTGAAACCAAACTTTCATTTCAAATTTGATAAAGTTGACCAAATTGTTCAAGTTGTAATGATGGTACTTGTTGATTCTTTCATGAAATTTAGAATATTTGAACTTTGAAATAACATTTTAAGCCCTAATTCTATCTTTTAAGTTATGATTTTTTTTGCTTGAGGACAAGCAAGGGTTAAGCTTGGGGGATTTTGATAGACGGTTTATAATGCTACATTCTAACCCTAATTAGGACTTAAAATGTTATTATTTGCTCAAATATTGATAGAATTGTTATGTTTTAGGTTAGAAGCCTTGGTACTTCTGTTTTGCCCCTATTGTTTTCAGGTTCTACAATAATAAGACAATTCTGGACGAAATCTGCACCAAACTTGGACATTCTGGAAATAGAATCAGATTTTCTGGAAAAAGCTGAAAATAGAGCCCAGACGGACCGACTGGAGTCCCAGACGGACCGACTGACCGACTACTTCATGCCAGACACAGCTAATTTCGACCATGCCAGGAATACTCTTCTAGAATCTGATTTCCCACGTTTAGCACGACCATATGACGGTTTATCCTTGGTATAAAAACAGGGGTAGGGCATCCTTAACCGCTGTCACAAGTTAGAGAGAGAATTGAGCGAGATCAGAACCAGGATACTGTCAGACGGTCCGACTGAGCATCCAGACGGTCCGACTGAAGGTTTCGACAGAGAATTGTAGGAGATTAAGCATTGATTTCTGTTGTAATCTGTCTTAATACTCTATGTTGTTTGTTAAACCTCTTTTATTATTCTGTTTTGATACGATGTTAGGCTAAGTATTTAGTTTTTAGGGGCAAATAGTTGTGAACCAATTTAAATAGTTGTTATTCGAATCTTTTGATCGGTTTTTATATTCTCTTGTGATTTCTATCTTTTGGTTTGATTATTTACTATGTTGAATTTGTGATTGCTTAGGTAGAATTGATTAAACCAGGTAGATTAAAGGCCTTGTCTAGTTGGTAATAATAATCTATACCCTTGCATGATTTTATTCGACTAATTGAGGATTGAAAGTAGTCGAGAGATGAAATCGGAACCAAGTAACCGAGAGGTGAACCCTTCTCGCAATGAGAATTGCGAGATATCCTTTGTATGAAAGATAGGTTTTAGAATCCTTAAGCCAAAAACGAGAGTTGATTAACTTAGGTTTTCTAATTGATTTAAGGATTTATCCTTTTAATTTGAAATTGAAACGAGAGTTTATATTCATTGATTTTGGATCTCCTTTTAAATCTGCACAAGTAAAATTAAAAACCTTTCAAAACTTTCGTTTAACCGTGATTTAAATATATTGATTAAGAAATTAATCAATATATTGGAATCAACTATTTAAAGAAGTTTGCAACTAAAACCCCTAAACCTTTTTATTAAGTTTTATTCAAATCATTTAACTTTTGACTTTAAATTTTAAAACTTTCTTATTTAATTTTATAATTCTTTAGAATTTGAATTTCGAAATCTCTACTTTAGTTTTAATACAATTATTTTCTTAAAGTCTTAAGTGAAATTAAGGAATAGGTTAGATTATAATCCCGTCCCCGTAGTTCGACCCTTAGCTTTACTACGATTGATTTAAATCAGGTAGAACCAAGGTATTTGTTTAAGGTTTAAGCCTCGATCAAATATATATATATAAGTATTGTAAAATCACACAAAAATAAGAGAGGATTAAAAAGGAAGAGAGATTTTTTATCTGTTACCATATCGATCCCTCCAACCAATATACGTTCGAAACTGAATTGAAAACTTAGTTCAAACTACATACATTTTTCCTTAATTAAATTGAATATTTATTTTTCTCAAAAATAAACTTTTAGAAAAAAAATCACGTCTTTCAGGTTGTTTTCTATGAACGCATGTATTAATTAGAAAACCCCTGACAACGTGATTCACTGATGCTTTCCTAACAAGAAAATTATTAGTGTTGAAGATGTAAGAAACCAGAGTATAGAATAAATATACTTATTTACAGGCTATCGTTTATACCAGTATGATATATGATTACAATAATATTATTTTATGAAGTTTGAGCATTGCTCAATTCACTACGGCATTTTTTATTTTTAACACCGGTTAAATATGTGTTATTAGCACCGGTTGGCCACCGTTGCTAATGGCCAGTGGTGTTAAAGATATACTAAAAACCGGTGCTAAAACTCCGGTGTTAAAAACGATCCGAATTCTTGGCGAGTAAATGTTCATATCTTTAGCACCGGTTTTTAATAAAAAACCGGTGCTAAAAACACTATCTTCAACACCAGTTTTTTATTAAAAACCGGTGCTAAAGAGGTTCAGTGAAAAACCAATTTTGAAGGGTTTCTGTTACTCTTTAGCACCGGTTTTTAACTTAAAAACCGGTGCTAAAGATCGACGTTCATTAAAAAAAAATATTTTTTATTTTTGGACCATTCCCATTTTTTGCTAGTCATCAATATCAATATACTGATATATAACCAGTATATATATATATCAATATGCATGCATTACAATTTATATCAAATTAAATAATTTATATCAATTTCTATAAATCCCAAACATTATCAATTTATCCATATCCATGCATTATCATTTGCAAATAAACACAATCATGCATTATCAATTTATCCAAATTTATCAAATTTCATTTATCAATATCAAACACAATCCTATACATTTATCAATATATCAAGCACGATCCTATACATTTATCAAATTTATCAAACACAATCCTATAAATGCATTATCAAAATATCAAAGAAACACAATCCTATACATTTATCAATATCAAATTTCAATCATATCAATATATCCATGCATTTATCAAATTATCAAATTTCAGCCATACTAATTTATCAATTTATCAACATCAAAATCGAGAGAGAGCTTACCTCTTTGATTTCGGTCGGAGCAGTCGAGGGAGAGAGCAGTCGGTCGGAGTAGTCAAGTGGAGAAGATCTCGGCCGGAGTAGTCGAGAGCAAGGAGAGTAGAGTGTAGAGGGTTTCGGCGAGAGGAGAGTAGAGAGGGAGAGCAGAGCGGAGAGGGAAAGGGTTTCGGCGAGAGGCAGAGAAGAGAGGGTTTTAATTAGCAGTTAGGAAATTTTCAGAGTGGAGAGGAAGAGACGTTTTAGCGCCCTTTTGTTTTAAAAAAAAATTTACGTTGATTTTTAGCACCGGTTATTAACTTAAAAACCGGTGCTAAAGATCACCCGATTTTTTTTTCATAGGATCTTTAGCACCGGTTTTTAAGTTAATAACCGGTGCTAAAGCTCATCTCCGATTTTTGTTATGAGAGGTGAATCTTTTTTATTATGTATTTATAATTATGTTCTATTTAATATTTTCTTATTCTATTTTATTAAATATATTATTCAAAAATTAATTTCTGTTTTTATAAATTAAATATTTATGTTTTTATAAATTTTTTGTTAATAATTAATTTTTATTTTATAAAAAACTTTATTAATTATTTTCTGTTTTTATAAATAAAAAATTAATAATTTTTGTAAATACATTTTTAATGATTAAGAAACTTAATAAATATAAAATTAATAAAAATTTGTTAATAACTAAACAAAAAAGGAAAAATTATAAAAAAAATTCTATTACAATTGAAGTACTCCTACATAAATGCATTGTGTTAACTCAATCTCCTTTCTTCTTTTGTGATTTTGGTCGGTCTACCCGTACACCTGCTTCTTGGCGATCAGAACGCAAATTATTTGCAAACTCTTGAACTGATAGCGGCTTTCTATTGATACTTGTGAAAAATAATATTATAATTAGGTGTCGGTTCATCCCCGATTTGTTGTGTTGTTTTGATACGATGTTAGGCTAAGTACTTTGTTTTTAGGGGTTAATGACAGTAAACCTATCTTTTTAGTAGTTTGTTGGATATATATTTGATTAGTTTTTATGATTATGTTGTGACTTCTATCTTTTGGTTTTATTTTCTAAGTTGAATCTTGAATTGCTTTGGTAGAATGATTATACCTCGTAGATTAAGACCTTATCTAGTTTGTAATTATGATGTATATCCTTGTATGACTTGATTTGATGATTTGATGATTTAGTAGTTTGTTGGATATTTGATTAGTTTTATGATTATGTTGTGATTTCTATCTTTTGGTTTTATTTTCTAAGTTGAATCTTGAATTGCTTTTGTAGAATGATTATACCTCGTAGATTAAGGGCTTATCTAGTTTGTAATTATAATGTATACCCTTGTATGACTTGATTTGATGATTTAAGGATGGTAAGTAATCGAGGAGATGAAACCAGAACTAGCTAACTAGATAGAGAAGTTTCTGACCTGTGCCCCTAAATCTTTTAAATCGCTTGAATCAATATCAATTTGTGACATTTAGTTTAAAGTTTAGTAATTAGTTTAGTTTGTCCTCATTACTTAGTTTTAAATTGCAACTCCAATTATTTAAATCTAGGTTTTAAGCCAAGCTCATTAATTAATTTCTGTTTTTATAAATAAAAAATTAATAATTTTTTAAAATACATTTTTAATGATTAAGAAACTTAATAAATATAAAATTAATAAGAATTTGTTTATAACTAAACAGAAAAGAAAAAAATATAGTTCCGATTGATTTTTTATTTTTCTAATTATAGAAAATATATTATAATATTATATAAAATTCTAATAAATACTTAAGTATTCTTAGAAGTATTTCTACACACACATTCAAATAAAAATAAAAATTTCATTACAATTGAAGTACTCCTACACACATGCATTATGAGCAGTAACTGCTCATGACCCTTTAACACCGGTTTTTTAAGAAAACCGGTGCTAAAGCTTAGCTGGAAAAAAAAGAAAAAATAGATTTTCTTTAGCACCGGTTTTCCTTAAAAACCGGTGTTAAAGAAAATATTTTTAACACCGGTTTTTAAGAAAAACCGGTGCTAAAGAAAATCGGTTTTTTCTTTTATTTTCCAGCTAAGCTTTAGCACCGGTTTTTCTAAAAAACCGGTGTTAAAGAGACCGGTGCTAAATACCTGTGTATTTTTAAAACCGGTTTTCTCAGAAACCGGTGTTAATAGGCCGGTGTTAAAGAACTTTTATGGTGTAGTGATTAATTTGGCATATAAAAGTTGTTTCGTGGTTGTGGAGTAATTAATATCGAATTAATCATCTAGAACAACGAGTACAATAAAAATAATGATAATACTAATTAAAAACATAATAATAGAACTATGCTATAAAATTATTTTTTAAAACCGACAAAAAGAAGAATAAAAAATGCAACATGTTATCACTACAAATATCGTAGTTTGAAAGACTATGTAGCACGAGTAACAATATATTCTCCAACTTTAGTATCCTTCATCGAATTTTTATATACGAGTCACGCTAGAAAACATGTTTTTTTGTATTCTTTTTCTTTGCGTCCGATACTGAACATTACTTTTGTGAATGTCAAAACTTATTAAATTCTTCAAAAGGCAAATGAACTAAAAAATTAAATGAATTATTGAACCAACCAAGTCATTCATTTGCTACTTTCAAAGGGGCTCGAATTTATAATAGGAAACCATGAAGCCGACAAACCGCGCGGCATCTTGGACATCACATCAAATCCACCCTCCATTACTTCGAAAATGGAGGAACCCAACTGTTCATAGCATCTACTTCACTACCGGTATTGTATTTAATACTTTACCCATAAACCTTGTGAATATTTTTATTCTAAAACAAACAATTATTGAGGGCAGAGAAATATATATATATACTTAAAATTTTCAAACCAATACAGAATTTGTTAATGGAGGGGAAGGCAAACCAGTCGTGTTAACGTCATGCAAACGTCATGGTTCACCAACAACCTTTCTAATCCTGAGCAATGATATACAGCCGCAGGAGCACCATAGAAGTTTGTGACAAAGTACAATAGCATCACTTCAACAGGAAGCCAAGGATAGATTACATGCATATCTTCTCTCTCATGTGCAAAATGATGCAACATGAATGTAGAGTGCACTATCGGTTCGAATCCTCCATCATATACATAACATTTTAATTTGAGGAGCATTTGAATCAAACAATGAAGTATAAAAAGCATTATTTGGAGTTAGTATGTGAGAATAGTGCAATAACGATTCATTTGAATGGTGTATTAGTGTGTAAAGAGTTTTAAACTTTTAATTGTGCTACTAAATATAGGACTAATTAATTTCGGCCAAAATATTTTTTTGCATTGAGTTCAAATCTTCGTCCTTCATTCAAATTCTAATCAAATCACAACTATTCATCATTCTGAAATCTGAATGAATGATTTAGATTAAGGTCCATTTTAGAAAAAAAAAAAATTTGAAAGAATCATCCTATATATAATATAGATTTTATTAGGATTGTCTATTCAATAACATACATTCGAATAGATCTAACATTGTTAATTTTGCAAAAATATTGGATTAATAAGATAACACACTAGCAATTCAACAATATTCAGCGAAATTAATAATATATTCAGATTGCATTCAAATGAGAATAATTTGTATTATATATTTTGTAGTTAATTAGCTAGAACTACTTTTCATTCCACCTAAACATATCTTACGAACGGTGTATGTGTTAATGGATAACTTCACTTCTAAATTAGCGGATTCTCTTTTAGCTAGGGGCATCTGGGAGTCCAAAAGAGACCAATAATCATAGCAAAGACTATGAACACTCAAGCAGCTATCCTCAAAATATCTCCATTTTCTAAAAGCTGGAGGCACCCAGCTATTCTCAATTTTGATACTCACAAGTAATTTAGTATCGAACTTTAAACGTGTATCAACTATTTAAAAAAATATATATTATTTTAAGTCAATGAATCAAAGACTAATTTCTTACTTAAACGCAATTGAATTTTGCATCTATATACAATGCTGATGATCGAGTTCCTAAACGTAATAAACTTACAGTTTAATTTGTAATAATAAATTGTGCAATGCCTTGATAGACATATGACTATAGTGATTTAAATAACAGCGTTATGAACCGCAATAGCGTCGGTACAGCGATACTACTTGGTAGACCACTAAGCTGCTAAACTAAAAATACCGCTATAGCGGTGTTCATTGGTATACCGCAATACTACTCTAAAAGGTATTTATTTTTGACGTTTTATTTCTTATCATGGCTAAATTGAAAAAATAGCAAATATTTAGATGAATCATAATGATATTTTAGCGAAATATAACGACACAATTCATTACATGCTAATATGGAATCAGTATACGAGCATATTATTGGCATATAAATTCCAATTGACTTGATTCAATATTAAGTACAATGAAATTTGTCTATTACAATAATGGATTGTAGAGTGTATATAATAAATTTAACTATTATAGCATGCATATCATGTAATATAATTTTTAATTTTTAATTAAAATATATATACAATGTAATAAACAAGTATATTTGTACATTTCCACTATGATCACATAGCGGCCGCTACCTGTTATCCGCTATGACTTGAGATTTTCAGTTATGAATCATGTTATCCGCTATTTAAACCTTTTGGTAATAATAAACTAACACTTAATTGCTACTTAAAGGTCGCATCTGTAGGACTTTAGCTACATTTAATGGCCAATATTAGCTGAGAGTGCGATTGTACGTATACTCAACTGGAGATGAGGTCGAGTACTCCTGTATACTTACACCTACGTTCTTCTTTCTTATTTTATGGAAATAATTATATGCATATAAATATGAATGATGCTTCTCTAAAACGAGGCAACAATCAACATATGGCGCCCACAGAATGAAATGGAGTAACAGTACTAGTTGTAGGCTAAGTATGCATCTCCATATATCTTTTTTTTACTGTACAATGTACAATGATCAATTAATTACTGTAATTAATTAATTAAAGTATAGTATTTGGAGATTGGGAAAAAATTAGCATGATGAAAAAAGTTTAGTGCTTTTTGGTAGATGAAACTTGGACCTATTTTTATCTCTTGACGGTCTGTTTTAAAGTTTTTTTTTTTTAAAAAAAAATTGTCTCCATACTAAGTTTAATTGTTATTTTGGCCTAATAAGGTAAAATGTGAAAGTATGTTTTTGACGTGAAAGCTAATATTGTAAGGACTACATATGAGGCTCTTAGTATGATTAAGAGATAAAAATGTCAAGAGAATATAAACCCATAATTAGGATGCTCTTAGTATGAATGAGATAAAAATGTCAAGAGAATATAAACGCATGGTGCCCATCAGGCCATCAGATCAGTAAAATACTTTAGAAAGGGGGGGGGGGGTATAAACAAACTTCACTTACTGATTAATTGCTCAATTGTCATGAAATGTTAACAAAGAAAATAACGTATTGATCTATCAAAATGGACAAAAGGTAAGATAAATACTTGAAAAGTTGAAATGATATTATGATAGGGGACTATACGTCTATGCAGCCAAACTCCAAAAAGTTAGAAAAGAAGAATTAGACAAAAAAAATATACAGTAGGTTAAAAGACCAGTGGCGGCGATGATGAAAAGGAGAAAGAACAAGTGGCTCTGTTTGGGCCCACAAGGATTGGATACTGGCCCATTACACGTGGGATAACCTGAAAAGTGAAACCCAATAACAAATAGGGGAATGAGGCCTTCTGATTTATCTCTTTGGAACCAACCATGTAAAAGTGCTCTTTTTATGACGTTCGAGTGATGCAAGCTTGCCATACTCTTTCTTTCATTTCTTTCAATAATAATTTTTTGAGGTTCAACCTCGACTGTCGTAATAATAAATTGCGTACCCTCCAAAATTGTGTCACACCCCAAACCAAGTCATAATTCAGGATGGACATCCCCGCCACGTGTACACACTCTGTTGTGCACACGTAAGGCTATAATACAGTGTCATAGAAGCATACAATAAATCACATAATAAAGGAATTATTGTTCATACATCAAAAGGGCTAGTAAAATATTTACATATCAAAATTTCCAGCCGATTGTTAAATAAAATCCTATAATAACAAATAAATGACTATTCTAGCTTGGCTTGATCTTCTAGTAAATCTTCTTCCGCTCCGCTGTGTCTGCCAAACCTGAACCTGTCTCCACAATCAAGTATGCGGGATGAGTACGTGAATACTCAGTGCGGTAATATTATCCAGTCTTTTTGGGATTAGGTTATTCAAAAGATTAAAACCAATATTAAATAAACCATATTACTAAAAGCCATTCAGTTTAAGAGAATATTTAGCAATGTAACATGTTTTCAAAAACAGTTCATAAAGCAAGCAATGTTTAAATTAAGCAAGTAATGATTACATTCGGGAGCCGTTGAGGATAATTCACGGACCACGAGGGTCTTCCGAAATAAATCGGGTGCCGTTGGAAACCACCTCGGACCTATAAGGTCTTCCGATATGCAATCTCTAAGTAAAATCATATCTCACTAAATATGTGCCTAAGATAACTACCCGCGAGTATAACTCGCGCTAAATGCTCCGGGCCTCAACCATGATCAGTGGCAGAGGTATGTATCGCACAGTACCGGGATATTGCCATTGGAGTGTCGTTGGGTAGTACCTTTATTGACACGCCTAGAAAAAGGTACTAACCAATCCAAAGTTAAAATATTATATACTAACATACTAACTAATTACTAAATCTTATTTTGAAAACAAGTTCTTGATTGTGAAACATAAAAGGGTTCATTTTAAAGAAATCCATTAGAAATTCATAGTTCCTTTCTAAAGAATAATAAAGTCTCAAAAGATATCCACACCTAAAAAGTCGAGTCCTGCGAGTAGCTACTCTGCTGAAAGGTCGATGGTGTCCTGACCTGCAACACCGGCTTCATACTCGGGACAGTACTCGTCTGCTACTCCAGAGAAGTCATGTCGTCCAACTGGCGAACGAAACTCACACGTTAAAACATATTTTAACGATCTACCCCTTCTGATTACTAAGTACTGAACAATACGTAAGAACTAGACAATTTTAGAAGGACTCATAGTATGGTTAAAGGAATATTGGACTTAGAGTTTTTGAAGCGAAATTATATTTTGAAATATTATTCTATTTGTTAAAATACTTTAAGACTATTTATGCTATTAAAAATAAAAAGGATATTTTAGTGTATAAAATGTGTGATTATAGTGAATCCAAAATCTATCACTTTTCTTTCATACACTGATGTTGCATATAAAACTTTTGTTAAACTAAATGTGTTAGTGTTATTTAAATATTTGTAAGTACTAAGATATATTTTAATTTAAGTATTTTTAACGTGTTGGTTAATTCGGAAGGGGACCGAAATAAATCGGGTGCCGTTGTAAGTACTAAGATATATTTTTAACGTTCAATATTCAAATACTAGCATACTTCTTTTGTTTGCATGTAAACTGTTCCATGAACCATGATAATAAGTTCCAAAGGCTGTGGGCCGATATTAGTTGTTGGGCTGCCATGCCTTCTAAATCGCAAGTTAGTTCCAAAGTCTGTTGTTCACTGAATGTGTATAATATATCACCCCTGATAATAATTTGAGATTTTGTAGGAGCGCACTGCAAAATACTTGTAGTCTTTATCATATTTACTAGTATTGTGAGGTTGAAATTCGATATTTTCAATTCATAATAGCGCACTTTGGTCCCCTTCCGAGTTCACACAACAGTCGCCATGTCAGCAGCCGGCGCCGGCGCCACCTTACGCCGTCTCCTCGAAGCCCTCCCTCTTGTCCTTCCCAAATTTGCACCCCATCTCACAGCCTCCTCATTGCCTCCAGTTTTTGTCCTCAATAGAGCCATAGAAGCGTTTGCGTCGGATGGCTTTATTGGCCATGCGCGAGACCTGTTCGAGCAAATGCCTGAAAGAAATGGTGGCTCCTGGAACGCCATAATTTCTGCATATTCTCGGGCAAACAAGCCAAACAATGCTCTTTCTTTGTTTTCGCGAATGTTTAATGAGGGAGTTCCACCCAAGGATGTAACCTTGGCATCAGTTCTAGGCTCTTGCTCTGAAGTGCTTGACCTATGTCTTGCCAGACAAATACACACAATTGTTTTGAAACTAGGTTTTTGCTCTAATTTGATCATTAACACCTCCCTTGTCGACATATACGGGAAATGTGAAGTCATATCTGATGCAGAGAAGGTATTTGAGTCTATACCGAACCCCAATGTCGTTTCATGGAATGTGATAGTACGTAGGTACTATGAATTGGGTAGAGATGATGATGCTATAGAAGCTTTATTTCAGATGATAAGAGCAGGGGTTATGCCTTTGAATTTTACTATTTCCAATTCTCTTCTTGCATGTGCCCATGCTGGTGCATTATTGGAAGGGAGACAAATTCATGGACTTGTTGTCAAAATTGGTCACTACTGCGATATTAATAGCCTTGTTAGGAATTGTATTTTACAAATGTATGCAAAATGTGGGGCACTTGATGAAGCAAGCAAACTATTCGACAGAACCGAGAGAAGAGATACGTTTATATGGACTTCAATGCTCTCAGGTTATGTGGCATCTGGAAGAATTCAAGAGGCAGAGCAGATGTTTGATATAATGCCTGATAGAAACGTTGTATCTTGGAATGCAATGATTGGTGGTTATATAAATTGCTCATCTTGGGACAAAGCTTTGGATTTCTTTAGAAGGATGCAAGGGGAAATAGGTAGTTATGACATTTATACTTTGGGGGCAGTACTCAAAGCTTGTGGTGAGTTGCTTCATTTAGATAAGGGGAGACAAGTACATGGGTTTGCTTACCGACACAATTACCAACTGGACCATTATTTGTGCAATGCCTTGATAGGTATGTATGCCAAGTGTGGACGTTTGAGGAATATGGAGGCTCTATTTTTTAGGGTTCTGAAAAAAAGAGATAGGGTTTCGTGGAATTCTCTCATTTTAGGGTATGAGCGACATTGTAGAAGTGAAGAGGCTCTGTTTGCTCTTAGAGAGATGTTACGAGAATCGAGTCCAAATGAGTCTACTTTAACCTTGGGCTTGTCTGCCTGTGCTAACATTTTCTCTCTTGATCATGGGAAACAAATCCATGCATACATTGTAAGAAATGGCTACAAAATGGATGACATAATTAGGGATGCATTGGTTAGCATGTACTCTAAGTGCAGACTTATAGATTATTCGATCAGGGTTTTTGAAGAAATGGAATCACGTGATGTTGTTCTGTGGAACTCTGTGATTCTGGGTTGTGCTTACAATGGAAATGGGAAGTATGCCCTCGAATTATTCGAGCAAATGCATAGGAAAGAAATAAAGGCTGATAATGTAACATTTATTGGTGCCTTGCTAGCTTGCATTTGTGAAGGATTTGTTAATCTAGGACAAAGGTACTTCAACTTAATGAGTGAAGATTATGGTATTACGCCTAGACGGGAGCATTACGAATGTATGATTGAGTTGTACAGCAAGCATGGTTGCATGGTTGAGTTGGAAGAATTTGTCGAAAAAATGCCATTGGAGCCAACTGTACCAATGTGGTTGAGGATAATTGACTCATGTAGGGAATATCGATATCCAAGGTTGGGTAAAAAGGCCGAAAAGTTTATTAACGAGTCAAATCCATTGAATCCAGTCCGGTTTGACATGGAGGAAATGGATGTGGGTCCAAAGGAATCGATAGGTATAAGATGAAATTTGATGTTAAATCAGGAAAAAGGCTGGTGAAATTGTTCAAATGCGAGCTTGTTGAATGTCACAACTCACAACAGCATACAACTGTGTGAAGAAACTCTAGCTGCCGTCTCAGACGTCTTTTGAAGATGCATTGATCTGAGCAAAAATTGTACTTTGAGAGGTGGTGGTTGAACTCGGTTAATGGTAGCAAATCAAGGAATGTGCACGAGCAAAGACCGTGGAGACGAAAGGGTTCATACTAAAAGAATTTTGGAGACGTTATTAAGGAAAGCTCGAAGAAATATTTCCAGACAATAAAATATTACTACATTTTTTTCTGTAATTTTAGGGGGAAAAAAAAGAAGGATACGTGATTGTATGCAATTGTTGTATATAATCCCCATTATAATAATAATATATATAAAAAAAACTATATAATGTGTAATTGTTGACTTGTCGCTTTCTTGATCATGTATATATCAAATCTAACTCATGATAAGCATGAAGTTAATGAAGAATTAAGGGGGAAAAAAAAGAAGGAATAATTTAGTAGGCTGTCTTTTGAAGTAGCAATATTAATTATATCCAGATGGCATCTATAAGTTCCGCTTTAGTAAGGTGGAAAAACTACATACGGATAAATATAAAAAATTCTTATTTCGATACCATAAATAATATATCGACATATATATTTGAATCATTTTGGTTAAACACATTGAAGCGGCTAGTATCAGCAAGTAGAGAGAGTTTTTAACCCATTAGCAAATATATGTGCTTTGAATGTAATAGTTTTAGATTGTGTTTGGTTGGTTAGATAAGCACTGCTGCTTACACAGCTTTGCTTCATAGTTTTTATTTTGGTTTACTCTTTCTTAGATTTCAGGGTTTAATTCTTTCCGTTTAATGGTGGCATTCCTCATGCCACTTTCAATAAAAAAAAAGTCGTTAATTATCATCTTCGTGTTTTTTAGATCTCTCAATTAAGCACTATAAATTTTATTAAATAATACGTTACCTCGATTGACCCCAAGTCCACAGATTAATACTCAATAATGAAAATGTTCCTGGATAACAATTGCAAATATTTGCCTCAGTTATCCCTAAATACTACTTCATTGTCGTAGTGTTGTAGAACGTGAAACGATCAAATTCTTTCAAACCTACAAGTTCTATTAGCACCGGTGGATCAACAAATTAACGGGCTTTACAAGTAAAAAAACATCTCTACGATTGCTTCTGTGTTTTGTATGTATGATTAAATTCGCTCATCCAGCAATTTAGAAAAGAAAGCAACAAAAAAAAGAAAAGTATAAAAGCTGAATGAAAGGCACTCATTACAGAAATAATAAATTTACTCCAATTATAACCCACTAGTTATATTCCAGTTTGTACAATACCTGTCAGCACAACTGACCAACTGCATTCGTGTATACTGCTACAAATTGCCCCTAGCTCTTCCTCATATGTGGAGAAAACCATGAATTACTTATTTGGGCAATCTTTTTGAAGTAGAATAAGAAAGGATGTAGCAAGGATCTCCCTCGTGCTTTGCACAGCTAACAGATAATGTTTCTAAGCTCTAAATTGTAAACCCTAAAACCTAAACCCTAAGACACCAACATGAATGCATTGACTGATATGACAGACAATAGCATGTTGCATAATTGCCTGATAAACCTACTCTCAGTTCACCATCATCACCCTCTCAAATAAACAATAATACAATATCCAAAACATAAGCACAAACTGCTATGACAAAATCGGACATAAGGCAGGACTGATAAACATGTTGATAGCTTGAAACTATCAAGACATCACCCACTACAAATTTCTTTTTGAACTGACAAAGACACTCCAGCCTTTTGTGATTCGTTCATGAGAAGATGCCTCCAAAGTTGACCTGAAAGAAAACCACAAGGGCAAAATTGTCAAACCACCAAGCTATTATATTCGATTTCTTATTATATAGAACAAAAGACCTTACAAAATTAGCATACCTCCATGGGTCATGAGACTCATGAGCAACCACCATTATGTCATCTTCTTCATCAGACAACTTCCCAAGGTCAAGTTCCCTAATCAGTTATCAGATGTCTCTACTTGAACACCAAACATCTCCAATTTTTCATAAAGTTCTTCATATGTTGTCAAAATCATCACAACCACTGCTCTCCCCACGGCTCCGTTGCATCATTACCTGTATAGTAAATTTATTCTTTGTCAGTGCATTCCCCTCTCTTCATCCTTAATTAGGCTGAAAACTGAAAAAGACAAAATTTTGCTATAAGAGAACATATAAGCTAACCCCATGAGATCCTGATGCCACATCTAGACTTGCCAGGATGGGTGCAGTATTATGACCAATTGCAGAACTACAGGCTTAGTAAAGAAAAACAAAATCACTTGAGTACCTACAAAATTCTTGTTCAATAAAGAAAGCAACGGTAGCAGGAAAAAAGGAGGAGAGAGGAAGGCAGCAACTCTTCTGAAGGTTAGAACCTGTCGAACCTTGTATTGATAGATTTTTCACCCTTTTGAAGTTCTTGTATTAATGTTCTCAGATCTTAAAACAAAATTTTATAGAACACAGATCTAGATAGTGATTTGCAATTGATTGACTAACAATTTCAATTCATGAAAAATTTCTCATGATTGCCCCTCTACTCTGTCTGGTGATTTCAGGATACTGGGCCAACAGGCATCATTTAAAAAAAAAAAAAAAGTGCTGGTACATATATACTACAATATCCAAAATTAATTTCAATTCAGAATTTACAATATTTATCAGTCTGGTCATAAATACTTATTGCTGTTTTAATGACGATATAATTTATGCTAACATACAAATTTGAAAAATGTTCTCACATCGACAGGTTATTTATTTTCCAGGAAGCTTGCAAAAAACACAAAAATGTTATAACGCTTCAGCCTCTGTTTACTATGTTGAAATCATGGAGTTCACTTAACAATTATCTTTTTCTATTTCAGTTAAAGATTTGACAACTTACTAGCAATTTATTTTGTTTACAGATATGTTAAAGGAAACAATTAATTTTGGAGAGCACAAAGAATTTGAAGTAACAAATGAGAGGTAACTTCAAAATTGCAATTCGCTTTACACAAGTCATTTTTTTTTAATTCTTATTTTTATTGTTTTCTATTTATAGGGTTTTGATGAACATTCTGACAACCAATTCTATCCGCAATATACTTCATTTTCAAAATGTTTTCCTACAATAACACTAAATCAACTCTATTGCAAATCTGCAATATTATCTCGTAGGATTTTGTCCCAATCCGAGATGCTGAAGAAAGATGGATAGGTTCAAATTTAGTATCCGGCCGAAATTTAGTCATTTTGTGGTCTATCGGATCAGCCGTGGGCTGAGGCTCCAATAGGCAATATTCATGGATTCACGGTAATTGGTAAACGGACCCTATAGATATAAAAGAAAGAAGGGTCAATTAGTTTATGCCACCATGAAAATTTTAGATTAGCAAAATATCATAACTAAATTATAAATTAATTTTATGCTATTATAAAATAGTAAAACTTAATTTTGTTCCATCGATAAATTGGTTTTGCCAATTTCAAAAAATTGAAATTAGAAAAATGTCATTACAAATGAAAAATTAGTTTTATGGCACCACATGAAAAGGTTTGCCAGTCCTTGATGAGTCTTGATTCCTGACCCAAACGGCCAAACCAATCCTGACTCCCGACTCCTGAACAATACATGTATTTGTAATGGTATGGCCCCAAACCAGCAAATAGGACAACAAACGATGGACCAATTTATCATTGAAGGTCACATCAAAGATCAATTTTAACATGAATATAAGTGAATGTCAAAACATGATTGCAAGCCGTTTACAAATTAACATGAAATCCATCATTCCCTAAATTAACCCAACCCCTCTCCCCCAATCTGCCACGGTACCCCAGCAGTAACAATAGTGGGCTTCTAAAAGAGTAGGTAACCGCATTTTTGCCTTGTCTCAGGACAAGTCCAATTTTGGTCATGATTAAACAAAACAATTAAACAAAATTTCAGAGAACCCATAAGAATGCAGGTTTGATATGCGGCACAATGATGACTTTCAATTTGATATGTGTTAGGAAAAAATCTTGTGAAAAAGAGGTAATTAACGAAATTACTGATACAGTTTTGTTCTAACTTCTCAATTGCAGACAAATTAGTTGCAAAGCACTTCTTCTATCTAAATTGTTTAATGTCCGATGCCAACAGCTTTTTCTATTGTTGAGAATTAAAATCTAATCTCTCCATAATCGATGGTTTAGGTCATTTGACAGAATGAAAACTGTATGACATTTGAAATAGTTCAAAAATTGTTTATATCAACATATACTTTTAAAGATTTTTATAACGGTTAATTAATGTACATAATTGACTATTTAATGATGAAACATACAATATTTTATACGTATTTAAAACAATTATAAATTTAAAATGTTATATAATTATAAATTATATATAATAACTTTTTCTTTCTATTTGAGACTTTAGTTTTATATTGAATTATTTTAGCAAATCGAGGTCAAAGTCACTCAAATACAAGATGGAGATAGGATAAATGGGGTCATTCTAATTCACTAAATAAAATATGAATAAAATTAAAGCAATATAATTCTCTATTTAAAATATGTATAAAGTGTAAAAGGTTAAATATAGATTATTTTGATTAAGTCACGCAGAATGAATTAGTCTAGAATATGTTTCTGATCTTACTTATTCAATAATTGGATTATACATCAAATTATTGAATAATGTGCAAATAATTCAAATTCTTAGTATCATTTGAACATTTCAAGCAATTTTGCATTAATTTTAAGTCATTTTATCATAATAATCTATATTTAAGCTCTTTTATAGTCTAAATTATGTTTCTAATACTACATATTATAAATGATTGGATTATACATTGTAATTACAAATATAAAGTGAAAACAATGCAAATTCTTACTATCATTTTATCATTTAAACCGATTTTGCTTTCAATCTAAGTCATTTGATCACAGTAATCTATATTATTATCATTTAAACAATGCAAATTCTAATACTACTTATTATAAATGATTGGATTATACATTGTAATTACAAATATAAAGTGAAAACAATGCAAATTCTTACTATCATTTTATCATTTAAACCGATTTTGCTTTCAATCTAAGTCATTTGATCACAGTAATCCATATTTAAGTTCTTCATAAAGTCTAGAATATAATTCACGTATTACATTTTCAAAGTGTTGCATCATTATACATTGAAAATTCTGAGTATCAATTGAAGCATTTTAAGCAATTTTTCATTCATTTTCAGTCATTTGATCATAATAATTCATATTTAAGCTCTTTATATAGCCTAGAATATGTTTATGAACTTGCTTATTCAAAATGATTGGATTATACATAGTAATTACGCATATAATGTGCAAATAATGAATATTTTAAGTATCATTTGAGGATTTCAAGCGATTTTGTATTCATTTTAAGTTATTTGATCACAATAATCGATATTTAAGTTCTTTACATAGTCTAGAATATCTTTCTGATCTTAGGTATTCAAAATGATTGGATTATACAAATTAAGTATGCATATAATGTGCAAATAATGAATATTCCGAGCATCATTTCAGCATGTCAAGCGATTTTGCATTCATTTTAAGTCATTTGACCACAATAATCTATATTAAGCTCTTTATATAGTCTAGAATATGTTTCTGATCTTACTTATTCAAAATAACTGGATTATACATAGTAATTACGCATATAATGTACAAATAATAAATATTCTGAGCATCATTTCAGCATTTCAAACGATTTTGCATTCAATTATAAGTCATTTTGATAACAATAATCTAAATTTAAGCTCTTTGTACAAGCTCAAATATGTTTCTCATCTTAATTATTCAAATTGATTGTATTATACATAGTAATTACGCATATAAAATACAAATAATGATTATTCAGAGCATCATTTGAGCATTTAAAGTGATTTTGCATTCATTTTTAGTCAATTGATCACAATAATCTATATTTAAGCTCTTAATATACTATAGATATGTTTTTTATCTTACTTATTCAAAAATATTTGGATTATACATAGTAATTACACATAAAAATGTGCAAATAATGCAAATTATGAGTATCAATTGAGAATTTCAATCTATTTTGCATTTATTCTAAATCATTTTCTCACAATAATCCATATTTAAGTTCTTGCTTATTATGTGCATCGTTTGTCAATTTCGAGATCTTTATTTGGCTTTCATTTTAAGTCGTTTATTCGCAATAATCTATATTTAATTTAGTCTAGAATATATTTTTGATCTTACATAACAAAATAATTTGATTATACATAGTAATTACGCATATAATGTGCAAATAATATAAATTCTGAGTATCATTTGAACATTTCAAGAGATTTTGTATTAATTATAAGTCATTTTATCACAATAATCTTTATTAAAGTTCTTTATATAGTCTCAAAATATGTTTCTAATCCTACTTATAATAAATAACTGGATTACACATAGTAATTACGCATATAAAGTGAAAACAATGAAAATTCTGAGCATCAATATTTGATCATTTCAAGTGATTTTACTTTCGATCTAAGTCATATGATCAAAATAATCTATATTTAAGTTCTTCATATAGTCTATAATATAATTCAGATCTTATATATTCAAAGTGTTGCATTATACATTGAAAATTGGCATTCAAATTTCAAATAAAGCTTATTATGTGTATCGTTTGGGAATTTGAAGGGATTCTGAATTAATTTAAAGTAATTTGATCACAATAATCCATTTTTAAACTCTTTATACCATCTACAATATGATTCTAATCTTACTTATTCAAAATTATTGGATTATTGTGAAAAAAATGAATATCCAGAGCATAATTCGAACATTTCAAGCGATTTGCATTCTTTTAAGCAATTTGAGCACTATAATCAATATTCAAGCTCTATATAGTCTAGAATATGTTTTTTATCTTAAGTATTCTAAATGAATAGATTATACATAGTAATTAGTTAAGCATAAAATGTGCAAATAATGATATTCTGAGCATCATTTCTGCATTTAAAGCGATTTTGCATTCATTTTAAGTCATTTGTTCACAATAATCTATATTTAAGTTCTTTGTATTATCTAGAGTATGTTTCTGTTCTTATTTATTCAAAATGATAGGATTATACATAGTAATTACCCATATAATGTGCAAATAATGATATTATTAGTATCATTTCAGCATTCCAAGCAATTTTGCTTTTATTTTAAGTCATTTTGCTTTTATATAATCTAGAAGATGTTTCTGTTCTTATTTATTCTAAATGAATAGATAATGCACAGTAATTACCCATATAATGTGCAAATAATGATATTCTGAGCAACAATTCAGCATTTCAATCGATTTTTCATATATTTTAAGTCATTTGTTCACTATAATCTATATTTAAACTTTTATATAGTCTAGAATATAAATCAGATCTTACTTATTCAAAATGATTGTATTAAACATTGTAATTGCTCGTATAATGCGCAAATAATGATATTCTAAGCATCATTTCAACATTTTAAGCGATTTTGCATACATTTTAAGTCATTTGTTCACAATAATCTAAATTTCGGCCCTTAATATAGTGTAGAATATCTATCAGATCTTACTTATTCAAAATAATTGGATTATACACTGTAATCATGCATAAAATGTGCAAATAGTGAACATTCCGAGCATCATTCGAGCATTTCTAACGATTTTGCATTCATTTTATGTCATTTGAACACAATAATCTATATTTAAGCTCTATCTATAGTCTAGGATATGTTTCTGAGGTTACTTACTCAAAATAATTGGATTATAAATTGTGATTATGCATGTAAATGTGCAATAATGAATATTCTGAGAATAATTTGAGTATTTTAAGCTATTCTGCATTTGTTTTTAGTCATTTGATCACAGTAATCTATATATGATCTCTTTATATAGTCTAGAATATACACAATATGGATTATACACAGTAATGATTCGTATAATGTGCAAATAATGAATATTCGGAACATCATTTGAGCATTTTCTGTAGATTTTGTATTCATTTTAACTTTTTAAGTCATTTGATCATAATAATCAATATTTAAGCATTTAATTAGTCTAGAATATGTTTCCTATCTATTTTTATTCAAAAAAATTGGATTATACATAGAAATTAGGCATATAATGCGTAAATAATGCAAATTCTGAGTATCATTGGAGTATTTCAAGCGATTTTGCATTCATTTTAAGTCATTTGTTCACAATAATCTATATTTAAGCTATTTATAAAGTCTGGAATATAATTCAGATTTTAGTTATTCAAAAAGGTTTGATTCAAGATTGTAATGATGCATATAATGTGCAAATAATGAGCATTCTGATCATCATTAGAGTATTTCAATCGATTTTGCATTTCTTTTATTTCATTTAATCACAATAATTTATATTTAAGCTCTTTATGTAGTCTAGATTATGTTTCTGGTTTAACTTATTCAAAATAATTCGATTAGACATTGTGATTATGCATATCATGTGCAATAATGAATATTCTGAGCATCATTTGAGTATTTTGAGCTATTCTGCATTCGTTTTCAGTCATTTGATCACAGTAATCAATATTTAAGCTCTTTATATAGTATAGAATATGTTTTCGACCTTACTTATTCAAACTTATTGTATTATACATTGTAATGATACGTATAATCTGCAAATAATGAATATTCGGCGCATCATTTGAGCATTTCAGTCGATGTTGTTTTCATTTTAATTCATTTAATCGTAATAATCATTATTTAATCATTTAATTAGTCTAGAATATGTTTCTGATCTTTTTTATTCAAAACAATTGGATTATACGTAGGAATTAGGCATATAATGTGCAAATAATACAAATTCTGAGTATCATTTGAGCTTTTCAAGCGATTTTGCATTCATTTTAAGTCATTTCTTCACAATAATCTATATTTAAGCTCTTTATATAGTCTGGAATATAATGCAGATCTTATTTATTTAAAATGATTTGATTAAACATTGTAATGACGAACATAATACGCAAAAAATGAACATTCTGACCATCATTTGAACATTCTTTTAGCGATTTTGCATTCATTACAAGTTATTTGATCACAATAATCTATATTTAAGCTCTTAATTTAGTCTAGGGTATGTTTCTGATATTACTTATTAAATACAATTGGATTATATATAGTAATGATGCATATAATGTGAAAATAATGAACATTATTAGCATCATTTGAGTATTTTAAGCGATTTTGCATTCATTTTAATTCATTTGGTCACAATAATCTACATTTAAACCCTTAATATAGTATAGAATATCTATGAGATCTTACTTATTCAAAATAATTGGATTATACACTGTAATCATACATATAATGTGCAAATACTGAACATTCTGAGCATCATTCGAGCATTTCAAGCGATTTTGCATTCATTTTATGTCATTTGAACACAATAATCTATATTTAAGCTCTTTATATAGTCTAGAATATGTTTCTAAGCTTACTTATTCTAAATAATTATATTATACATTGTGATTATGCATATAATGTGGAATAATATATTTTCTGAGCATCATTTGAGTATTTTAAGCTATTGTGCATTTGTTTTTAGTCATTTGATCACAGTAATCTATATATGAGCTCTTTATAAAGTCTAGAATATGTTTTCGATCTTACTTATTCAAAATTATTGGATTATACATAGTAATCAATCGTATAATGTGGAAATAATGAATATTCGGAGCATCATTTGAGTATTTCAGTCAATTTTGTACTTATTTTAAGTCATTTGATCATAATACTCAATATTTAAGCATTTAATTAGTCTAGAATATGTTTCTGATCTTTTTTATTCAAATCAATTGGATTATACATAGGAATTAGGCATATAATGTGCAAATAATGCAAATTCTGAGTATAATTGGAGCATTTCATGCGATTTTGTATTCATTTTTAGACATTTGTTCACAATAATCTATATCTAAGCTCTTTATATAGTCTGGAATATAATTAAGATCTTACTTATTCAAAATAGTTTGATTTAACATTGTAATGACGCATATAATGTGCAAATAATGAATATTCTGAGCATCATTTGAGTATTTTAAACGATTTTCACTCGTTTTTAGTCATTTGATCACATTAATGTATATTTGAGCTCTTTATATAGTCTAGGTATGTTTCTGACCTTACTTATTCAAAATGATTGGATTATATATTGTAATGATGCATATAATGTGCAATTAATGAATATTATGAGCATCATTTGAGCATTTTAAGCGATTTTGTGTTCATTTTAATTCATTTGATCTCAATAATCTATATGTCAGAACTTAATATAGTATAGAATATCATTCAGATCTTACTTATTCAAAATAATTGGATTATAAATTGTAATGGTGCATATAATGTGCAAATATTGAGCATACTGAGCATCATTAGAGCATGTCAAGCTATTTTGCATTCATTTTATGTCATTAGATCACAATAATCTATATTTAAGCTCGTTATATACTCTAGAAAATGTTTCTGGTCTTACTTATTCAAAATATTAGGATTATACATTGTGATTATGCATATAATGTGCAATAATGAATATTCTGAGCATCATTTGAGTATTTTAAGCTATTCTGCATTCGTTTTTAGTTATTTGATCACAGTAATCTATATTTGAGCTCTTTATATAGTATAGAATATCTTTTCGACCATACTTATTCAAAATTATTGGATTATCTCTACTACTTATAAATGCACGGATTGTATAGATGTTACATGCTAGGTCTAAATAGTAAACAGGTGTTTCTGCCGTTTGCTCGATTTGATATGTGGTTGGATAGCAATCGCCAGACGAAGCAACACTATTATTTGGTTTTTCATCTAATATAGAAATAAATTGAATAATACATCTATTTGTATCGCTGGTAAATTAAGCAACATATTTTTATTGTCTAACATTCTTTTGTTTCTTTATTTGCCCACATATGAGGGCATCTTATGCTAGTTCATTGTAATGATTCGTATAATGTGCAAATAATGAATATTCGGAGCATCATTTGAGCATTTCAGTCGATGTTGTTTTCATTTTAATTCATTTTATCGTAATAATCAATATTTAAGCATTTAACTAGTCTATAATATGTTTCTGATCTTTTTTATTCAAAACAATTGGATTATACGTAGGAATTAGGCATATAATGTGCAAATAATGCAAATTCAGTATCATTTGAGCTTTTCAATCGATTTTGCATTCATTTTAAGTCATTTCTTCACAATATCTATATTTAAGCTCTTTTATATAGTCTGGAATATAATGCAGATCTTAGTTATTTAAAATGGTTTGATTAAACATTGTATTGACGCACATAATATGCAAAAAATGAATATTCTGACCATCATTTTAACATTTTTAGCGATTTTGCATTCATTATATGTCATTTGATCACAATAATCTATATTTAAGCTCTTAATATAGTCTAGGGTATGTTTCTGATCTTACTTATTAAAAATAATTTGATTATATATAGTAATGATGCATATAATGTGCAAATAATGAATATTAAGTGCATCGTTTGAGGATTTTATGCGATATTGCATTCATTTTAATTAATTTGATCACAATAATATATATTTAAGCACTTAAGTTAGTATAGAATATCTATCAGATCTTACTTATTCAAAATAATTGGATTATACACTGTAATCATGCATATAATGTGCAAATATTGAACATTCTGAACATCATTCGAGCATTTCAAGCGATTTTGCATTCAATTTATGTTATTTGAACACAATAATCTATGTTTAAGCTCTTTATATAGTTTAGAATATGTTTCTGAGCTTAGTTATTCTAAATATATATTGTGATTATGCATATAATGTGCAATAATGAATATTCTGAGCATCATTTGAGTATTTTAAGCTATTCTGCATTTCTTTTTAGTCATTTGATCACAGTAGTCTATATATGAGCTCTTTATAAAGTCTAGAATATGTTTTCGATCTTACTTATTCAAAATTATTGGATTATACATAGTAATGATTCGTATAATTGCAAATAATGAATATTCGGAGCATCATTTGAGCATTTCAGTCAATTTTGTACTTAATTTAAGTCATTTGATTTTAATACTCAATATTTAAGCATTTAATTAGTTTAGAATATGTTTCTGATCTTTTTATTCAAACCTATCTGATTATACATAGGAATTTGGCATATAATGTGCAAATAATGCAAATTCTGAGTATAATTGGAGCATTTCATGATATTTTGTATTCATTTTTAGACATTTGTTCACAATAATCTATATCTAAGCTCTTTATAGAGTCTGGAATATAATTAAGATCTGTAATGACGCATACAATGTGCAAATAATGAATACTCTTAGCATCATTTGAGTATTTTAATCGATTTTTCACTCGTATTTAGTTATTTGATCACAGCAATGTATATTTGAGCTCTTTATATAGTCTAGGTAAGTTTCTCATCTTACTTATTTAAAATGATTGGATTATATATTGTAATGATGCATATAATGTGAAAATCTCCCCTCACTATTATTCTTAATGCTTTAAACTTGTTTCACTACTGGACAGGCAACAGTGCAGGGATGGAAGAGAGCTTCAAAAGCTTGGCTGAACTACAAGCAGCTGCGAGAGAAAGTGATGCTGGCACAAGTGAGGGCCATGTTACGGACACCACCTCTTCAGCTAATAACTGATGATTTGTGTCTTAAGCAGTTTGTTATGTCTGTTTTTGTGGTTTCTGTCTATACTTGTGTTTTTATGGTTACTGTCTATACTTGTGCTGTGGTGGAGCTACCTTAGAAGATAGTTCCTTTGTTGGCTTGACTTTTAGGTTTCTAGTTTGTGCTAGCTGCTTAACAGCTTACACTCTTTACTTTTTGTACTGAACTCCTTTGCTTAATAGAAAGCTGGTAACCCTGCTTGGGTTGCTCTTATTTCAATCAATGAATATTATGAGATCATTTGAGCATTTTAAGCGATTTTGTATTCATTTTAATTCATTTGATCACAATAATCTGTATTTAGGCACTTAATTTCAGAATATCATTCAGATCTTACTTATTCAAAATAATTGGATTATAAATTTAATGGTGCATATAATGTGCAAATAATGAGCATTCTGAGCATCATTAGAGCATGTCAAGCTATTTGGCATTCATTTTATATCATTAGATCACAATAATCTATATTTAAGCTCGTTATATACTCTAGAAAATGTTTCTGGTCTTACTTATTCAAAATAATTGGATTATACATTGTGAACATGTATATAATGTGCAACAATGAATATTCTGAGCATCATTTGAGTATTTTAAGCGATTTCACAATCGTTTTTAGTCATTTGATCACAGTAATCTATATTTGAGCTCTTTATATAGTTTAGAATATGTTTTTGGTCTTACGTATTCAAAATTAGTGGATAATACATAGTAATGATTCGTATAATGTGCAAATAATGAATATTCGGAGTATCATTTGAGCATTTTAAGCGATTTTGCACTCGTTTTTAGTCATCTGGTCATAGTAATCTATATTTGAGCTCTTTATATAGTCTAGAATATATTTTCAATCTTACTTATTCAAAGTTATTGGATTATACATCGTAATGATTCGTATAATATGCAAATAATGAATATTTGGAGCAATCATTGTAAGTGCTACAACAATTCTAGAATGCGGAAATAACCCAGAATCGTAAAATACCTCGTGCCATCGCTAATCGAAATCGAGTGTTGAGTGGATGAACTTGAAACCAACAAGCCATGTGTGTCTCCTTCTTATCTCCTGCAATCTGCAAAGACTCCTTAGCGAGAAGGCACTACAGAACCGTTCAGACTTCCCGTGACTCGATGGTGTACTCGGGGAATGACGGTCCTGACTTGTTTCCCTCTCTCTCCTTATATTCTCTCTCTCTTGCTCTCTAATCAATAGAGGAACTGAAAGAATGCCAAAGCCTTACTGTACTCCATCAAAACAGAGGCTTATATAGGGGTTCTAAACACTCAGAGGGCGCATACAGTGGATCTGAACAAAGGGTGCGATGATCAGACTGTTCTGTCTTGATTCAGTGTCCCAACGGTAGCGACCCGCTAGACGACGTTTTGGACAGAATACTACATTCTCCCACTTGAGCTTGCATCCTTTGTATGCACAATCCCCTCTGTTTTCCTTATGCCAAATGATCGAGACATAATACATGAACTAAGGCAGTAAGTCATCATTATCGTTATTAGTGCTAAAAGCAACTAATAAATGCGAATATTACTTTCCATAATCACAATGTACTATATAACTATCAATTCAGCCCTTTATGTGATTAGAATACAACCTTTATGAATGAACCCGACGTTTATTCCAAGTCAGTCTTTATGATGTAATTCTCAACTTTATGATCAAATATATGTTCCATATATGCGCGCAATCAACCGAGAAAAAACATCTATACTTTTATGAAGAGTTTATACACAATCGTACGATTAATTTTAACCATAGGATCAATTCCTATATATGCCCCTGCTACATGATCTTTGAATTCCTTTAGCTGCAGTATTTATTCAAAGAATCGGTCAGCTTCTATTCTGTATGAAAACCTTTAATAACCACTTAATTCTTCTTATTGCGCTCTTTCAAAGTCAAATACTTAATGTCGATACCTCGACCTTTACCTTTATTATTCTTGACTAGAAAGACTGCGACAGAATTATCATACAGAATCCTTAATGACTTAGATATAAAACCAATGACTCTAAGTCTCACAATAAAACTCTTCAAACACCATTGAGGGTCATCTCAAAACACACAACAAACTATACTTTATGTTGAACTAAAGAATAATGTCAGTTAGACATTTCTTTATAACACAATTCCACTAGTTAACATGTATCCTTAATTCGATTTACTAGAATCGACAAAACCAGTTTGTGTACCAAAATAACTTCAACTTATCTGTCTGTTGAGACATAAGCACACTATCTTAAGTACCTTAAGATATATCATTACTTTCTTAGCAATTTAACTGTGGTCTATTCCCTAATTATTATGATATCAGTCCAAATATTCAAATGGCAAAAGCTATGTCAGTTCTTGTGCACAAACCTGATCATACTTTATGCTTTCAAATTTCCTAAATACTCGAAGTATTTACTTTTTGTTCCTTTTCTGAGTTATACTGAGGATATTGATTCAAACTGAATCTATCACCTATATTAATAGGTACTGAACGTGGTGAATATCATTCCTTCCAGAATATTTCTAATATCTTATTGATATATGCTTGTTAAGATAGATCAAGAATATCTTGATTCCTATTTACATAGGCAGTGATGCCTATCACAAACAAAACTTCAGCCATTTCCTTCATATCAATATTTTAGAAAGAAATTATTCACCTTATATATTCATCTTTTATCATTAGTTACAAGTAGAACATTATCTATATATAAAACAAGTAAACAAAATCAACTCCCACTAATCTCTTGATATATGCACTGGTTCATTTTATATTTCTTCAAACCGTATGAAGAAATAATTTTATGAAACTATTAATACCATTAGTGAAAACTTATTTTAATTCTTATATAGAATACTTTAACTTGCTAACTAAATATTTATTACCTCTAAAGAAAAAACTTTTATGGTTATTTAATATAACCTTTTCCTCTAGATCACCATTAAGAGTTGCAACCCTTATATCCATTTGATGTAACTCCAAACCAGAATGAGCTACAAATGCCATAATCATGTGAAGTGAATATTCTTTAATACATGTGAGAAAACCTTCATGTAATTCACTACTTCTCCTAAATGAATCAATTGGTGACAAGTCTAATTTTGTATTACTTTATGTTTATTTATGAATCCTTTTGGTTTTAAGAAATCTATTACAACCAATAGGTTTAAACCATAAGTAACTTAATAAATTCTAGACTTAATTACACACCATTGATTCAAACTGATTTTACTTGGCATTATTCTATAATATGGACTCAATACAATTCATTATCATGAAAATATATCAGGATTATGCTCAAAACACTTATATCTTTATAAGAGTCTCGTAGGTAAACTACGTAACAATACTAGGAATAACCGACCTTTATTCTTTATTAGATCACCTTAATATTGAATCTTAATGTTCAACTTAATCTATTCTTGTATGATGCGGTTAACGAATGTCAATAATTGGATTATCAATATTTAGTGATCCTTAATGAATATCATCCAATTATGTATTAGAGAGAATTTCTGTATGATCTAAAATGGATCACTCCCACTAATCTGAACATTCTCTAGAACTTAATATTATTTCTAATTCAAATCCTAGTCATATTTCTAATCTCTATACCATTACCTGACTTCTCAATCTTTATTTGCTTACCGCATTGTTTCTCTACTTCCGCCTCAAAACTTTATAGGTATGTAGAAATACATATATTGTGAATAATCATCATTTAATGAGATAAATGCAGGCTATACGCTTGATGCCAGCTAGTCATTTTCTTACTTGTTAATCATATCTCAACCATATGAACACTCTCAACTTTATCCATAATACGTCTATTCTCCTATTAAACACATATGGTCAAAAATACCAAACTGACCATTTATCTTTATATGTGTTATAAACTTATAGGAAATCTTGATAAGACTATATTAAACTGGACAAGTATTCAAAATAAAATATACAAGTAATGACTCAGAAATATTATATAGACTCTTTTGTTGAACAATTATATTCCTCATTTTCATTATGTGCTCTCGCACCTATAATGGTAATAAGCCTAAAAGATAAACTTTTATGATGAGTATTATTACATTAGCCTTAACCTAAGAGGCCAACTACTCATCTAATGTCTTATGTAAGAACTTTACATTAATATGCACATCAACCAAATCACTTTACATTGAAAGAACTTATTCTTTATAAACATGAAATATAAGCAATTAAACTGCTCCCACTGCTCATTATAACTCATGTTCATAAAAGTTCAACCTCAAAAGTAGATTCCATTAGTTGATCTTTCTTGATGGCAAATTTAATATTCTTACAACTTTAATGAAGGAGAACAGTATCCTTCTAGACCTTATAACTATTATCCCCAACCCAGGAACTTTGACACTTATCATTTCTAAAGGGAATCTGCTATCCTTATGAAAGTAGAACCGATACATGCTTATCTTTATGTTGAGATTTAACTTTATACTTTAATTTACCAATGCAAACTAAGTAATGTATCTTTACGAGTCAATTCCTGCATAATATTACCTGTGGGCTAAATATCATGCTATAACTCTTTATGTAATTAAACATTACATCTTTATGAATCAATTTCTTGCACAATATTACTTGTGGACTAAATACTATGTTTTGATTCTCCATATGATATAACTAGTTAATTATATTCATATTCTTAATCCCTGTGGGTAAATTAAGTATTCATAATTAACTATTATATCCTAATATATTAAGTTAATTAAGTCAATAGTCCTGTGGGACGATACTAACTTCGTTAACTTAATCTATTACAATATTGTGTCCGTTTAATCCAAATGTGATTTTATAAACTTTATATATACATAACTTTAATCCAACTAAGGATGCTGTGGCTACTCCTTAATATATTAATATATATATTCATCACTAGACACAAGCTATGTCCTTTCTTCCTAATGTGATTTATAGATACGCTATATAATATATATACCTTAATGTAATTGAAGCTGCTGTGGCTACACTTCAATCAATTATCATATATTAATCACAAGACAAATAACTTTGTTATCTATCACCAGTTGTAGAGGTCCGCTAAAACCACAAGTGGTTCGCTTGATACTTCAGCGGCCCGTTAAACCTTTAAGCGGTTCGCCTAGACACACAACAATCCATCATGAATATACTTTGGGTTTCAACAAATGAATCCATATGTAACTATTCATTTCAATAGATAATCGTCTATTTCCTTCACTGTTACCGACAGATACGTTTAAACACTAACCGAATGATCTAAACGAAACAAATCTTAAAGCAAACATATTACCTAGCGGCCCGTTAAAGACTCAAGCGGTCCGTTTAAAATGTCTGCATTCAAAGACTTAACCATAACATAGATTATCTTATTATAATTATCTATATTTGAATAATTACCATATGCATAATTACTTGTCGTATCTTTTACAAATACAATTTGCGTATTAGTATGCCACATCTATTGTTATTAAAGTTTGTTTAATCAATACAATACTTGTAGTGCTAATACTAATAGAGTACTCGATATTATGATGGTCTGTGGACTGCATCAAACTTTACTCCTATAGTATATTCAAGCATATCAGTATTGACTAACCAATCTCCAACAAAAAAAAAATGCCAACCATCTTTATACAAATTCAGTATTTTGACAAATTGTGACTATCCTATAGATTTCCATGATAATTAAGTAATCTACAAGGCCTAACTAACAATAGAGAACCATAATATGTCTGATTATACCTTAATTTTCATCTTAAAATTCATTTCTGGACCAAACTCTATTGGAACGGGTCGTTCCAACTCCAAACGGATCGTCCCACACGAAAGGGTGCGTCCAAAGTACATCCAGAAACTTTCTGACAGCCTGAACACTTTCTGGTAAACTGACAATAACTTTCTCTATACTTAATCGTTTTCTGTGTTTTTGGTCATTATAGAAACTAGATTCAAATATCTTTCTAATGACGCAAGTTTCATAAAAAACAAGTATACAGATCAAAAGCTATGCCCCTCGAAAGACAGACTATCACAAATAAAATCCGACAAACTGTCAGGATGACCTATTTTGCAGACAACATATCTCACTCATACTTTATCGGAATTTTGCAAATTTACACTCTATAGAAAGATATCTGAAATATCTACATCCCAGTAAAATTTCATACAAAACCGAATTGCCAATTGAGAGAAATCTGGCCCGTAATACTGAAAGGTCAGAAAATTCAGAACCCTGACTGTCTGACCACTGCTGGTTACGACTTGATTATCTCACTGTATACCCACTGGATTTTCAAGATGTTGGTCTCGTTGGAAAGTAGACTCAGAGATCTTTCCAATCCCAAAAACCTCACTCAAATTGGATAAGCAGATCTTGAGATAATGCTCCACGAATTCAGACAATCAAGAAAATCAGACAAAAACCCAATCCACTCAACACTTACAACAGAATTTCTGATAAACCGTTATGAAATCCTATTTCAATAAAGGCAATCCAGCGGCATAACCCGCTCTGATACCAACTGTAAGTGCTACAACAATTCTAGAATGCGGAAATAACCCAGAATCGTAAAATACCTCGTGCCATCGCTAATCGAAATCGAGTGTTGAGTGGATGAACTTGAAACCAACAAGCCATGTGTGTCTCCTTCTTATCTCCTGCAATCTGCAAAGACTCCTTAGCGAGAAGGCACTACAGAACCGTTCAGACTTCCCGTGACTCGATGGTGTACTCGGAGAATGACGGTCCTGACTTGTTTCCCTCTCTCTCCTTATATTCTCTCTCTCTTGCTCTCTAATCAATAGAGGAACTGAAAGAATGCCAAAGCCTTACTGTACTCCATCAAAACAGAGGCTTATATAGGGGTTCTAAACACTCAGAGGGCGCATACAGTGGATCTGAACAAAGGGTGCGATGATCAGACTGTTCTGTCTTGATTCAGTGTCCCAACGGTAGCGACCCGCTAGACGACGTTTTGGACAGAATACTACAATCATTTGAGCGTTTCATTCGTTTTTGTATTCAATTTAAGTTATTTGATCATAGTAATCAATATTTAAGCATTTAATTAGTCTAAAATATGTTTCTGATCTTTTTTATTCAAAACAATTGGATTATTCACATGAATTAGGCATATAATGTGCAAATAATTCAAATTCTGAGTATAATAGGAGCATTTCATGCGATTTTCCTTTCATTTTAAATCATTTGTTCACAATAATCTATATTTTAGCTCTTTATATAGTCTGGAATATAATTCAGATCTTATTTATTCAAAATGGTTTGATTAAACTTTGTAATGACGCCTATAATGTGCAAATAATGAATATTCTGAGCATCGTCTGAACATTTTTAACGATTTTGCATTCATTATAAGTCGTTTGATCACAATAATCTATATTTAAGCCCTTAATATAGTCTAGGGTATGTTTCTGATCTTACTTTGTCAAAATAATTGGATTATGTATTGTAATGATGATGTGCGAATAATGAATATTATGATCATCATTTGAGCATTTTAGTCGATTTTGTATTCATTTGGATTCATTTTAATTTATTTGACCACAATAATCTATATTTAAGCACTTAACATAGTATAAAATATCTATTAGATCTTAATTATTCAAAATAATTAGATTGTAAATTGTAATGCATATAATGTGCAAATAATGAGCATTCCGAGCATGACTAGAGCATGTCAAGCTATTTTGCATTCATTTTGTATCATTAGATAACAATAATCTATATTTAAGCACTTAATGTAGTATAGAATATCTTTCAGATCTTACTTATTCAAAATAATTTGATTATAAACGTTAACGATGCATAGAATATGCAAATAATGAACATTCTGAGCATCATTAGAGCATGTCAAGCTATTTTGCATTCATTTTATATCATTAGATAACAATAATCTATATTTAAGCACTTAATATAGTATGGAATATCTTTCAGATCTTACTTATTCAAAATAATTCGATTATAAACGTTAATGATGCATATAATGTGCAAATAATGAACATTCTGAGCATCATTAGAGCATTTCAAGCGATTTTGCATCCATTTTATATCATTTGATCACAATAATCTATATTTAAGCTCTTTATATAGTCTAGAATATGTTTCTAATATTACTTGTTCAAAATAATTGGATTATACATTGTGATTATGCATATCATGTGCAAATAATAAATATTCTGAGCATCATTTGAGTACTTTAAGTGATTTTGCACTCGTTTTTTGTCATTTGATCACAGTAATCTTTATTTTTGCTTTTTATATAGTCTAGAATATATTTTCGATCTTACTTATTTAAAAGTATTGGATTATACATAATAATGATTCGTACAATGTGCAAATAACGAATATTTGGAGCATCATATGAGCATTTCAGTCGATTTTGTATTTATTTTAAGTCATTTGAACATAATAATCTATATTTAAGCATCTCATTAGTCTAAAATTTGTTTCTGATTTTTTATTCAAAACAATTAGATTATACATAGGAATTAGGCATATAATGTGCAAATAATGCAAATTCTGAGTATCATTGGAGCATTTCATGCGATTTTCCATTCATTTTAAGTCATTTGTTCACAATAATCTATATTTAAGCTCTCTATATAGTCTGGAATATAATTAAGATCTTATTTATTCATAATGGTTTGATTAAACATTGTAATGACGCATATAATATGCAAATAATGAATATTCTGAGCATCATTTGAACATTTTTAGCAATTTTGCATTCATCATCAGTCATTTGATCACAATACTCTATATTTAAACACTTAATATAGTCTAGGATATGTTTCTGATCTTACTTATTCAAAATAATTGGATTATATATTGTAATGATGCATACAATGTGCAAATAATGAATATTATGAGCGTCATTTGAGCATTTTAAGTTATTTTGGATTCATTTGGAATAATTTTAATTCATTTGATCACAATAATCTATATTTAAGCACTTAATATATTAGAATATCTTTCAGATGTTGCTTATTCAAAATAATTGGATTATATATTGTAATGATGCATATAATGTGCAAATAACATTCTGAGCATCATTAGAGCATTTCAAGCGATTTTGCATTCATTTTATGTCATTTGATCACAATAATCTGTATTTAAGCTCTTTATATAGTCTAGAATATGTTTCTGATCTTATTTATTGAAAATAATTAGATTATACATTGTGATTATGCATATAATGTGTAATAATGAATATTCTGAGTAACATTTGATCGTTTTAAGCGATTTTGCACTCGTTTTTTGTCATTTGATCACGGTAATCTATATTTGAGCTCTTTATATAGTTTAGAATATATTTTCGATCTTACTTATTCAAAATTATTGGATTATACATAGTAATGATTCATATAATGTGCAAATAAAGAATATTAGGAGCATGATTTGAGCATTTCAGTCAATTTTGTATTCATTTTAAGTCATTTGATCATAATAAATAAATTTAAGCATTTTATTAGTCTAGAATATGTTTCTGATCTTTTTTATTCAAAACAATTGGATTATACATAGGAATTAGGTATAATGTGCAAATAATGCAAATTCATAGTATCATTGGAGCATTTCATGCGATTTTGCATTCATTTTAAGTCTTTTGTTCACAATTATCTGTATTTAAGCTCTTTATATAGTCTGAAATATAATTCAGATCTTATTTATTTAATATAAGTGCATTATTCATAGTATTTGCACATATAATGTGCAAATAATGAAAATTTTGAGTATCATTTGAACATTTCAAGCTATTTTGCATTAATTTTAAGTCATTTGTCCACAATAATTTATATTTAAGCTCTTTACATAGTCCAGAATATGTTTCTGATCTTATTTATTCAAAATGATTAGATTATACTTTGTAATTACGTATATAATGTGCAAATATTGAATATTCTTAGTATCATTTGAGTATTTCATGTAATTTTGCATTTGTTTTGAGTTTTCTTTTTTCTTTTCTTTTTTTTTTTTTTTTTTTAAGGAAATGCTCTTGTAGTCTTGTATTTACAAACTACTCTATTGAGCAGAGTTAACCCAGAATTGTTGCAACAAAACCAAAAACCAAAAACCAACAGAATTGGTATTGACCATCCATGATTTTTCCATCATATTTTCCTCGTGATGACGTAAGCAAAAAATTTTTGACCAATTTTTGAAAATTTTTTGGTGCTGACGTAATCAAATATGCTGATTTAAGGGTTCATTTAAATGTTTTAAGGGAGTGTGTAAGTGTTCAGCTAGATGCAACAATAATTTATTTCACTTTGTATGTTAAATATGATCATTTATTTCTTACTCGGGAAATTTGTATATATGTTCAGTTTATTGGTGTAAATGTTCATATTGTTATTGTAAATATTTATATTGTTTGTTGTATCTGTTCATTTTGTTTTTTTATTTAACTAGTTTAAGTGAACACAAAAACTACGAAATCAAATTTCTGCTACAAGTAACTGAACACATAGATACTTTAAGTGTTAAGAGATAAAATTTCAAATTATTGGTGCATCTAACTGAACACTTATATACTTGAATTCAACCCTTATAACATTTAACTCAACCCTTAAATCAGCATATTTGATGATGTTAGCACAAAAATTTTTTCAAAAATTGGTCAAAAAATTTGCTGACGTCAGCACACGGAAAAAAACTATTTAGGCCTGTCCAAGCCTGTTGGATAGCGCTGGATGGAAAAATCTTGGATGGTGTATATCACCGACAATCCAAAATTAAAAGACTCCAAAACCCATCAGAGAAGAAGCCATGCCCGAGAAAGCTTTCATGACCCATATATGGAAAAATCAGGCTTTCAGCCCAAAATCAATGAGAGGACATGCAGACTCTTTTAATATTAATTTTTAATTTTAAAAAGTAACGGTGAAAGGGTGCCAGCATTAAATTACAAAAGATATGCTAAAGAACTGCAAGGGAGAACTTTGCTATCTGCTACAGTTAGTGGAATTTTGCTCTTTACAACTCCATCCTTTCGATGTAAACGAGCGATTAGGATCATCACCGCCGTTCGATCAACCGGATCAGAACTAGACCGTTAGGGTTCTATTATATATAAGCGTAGCCGTATGAAGTGAAAGAGTCGGGAGGAGCCAGCAGAGCTTCCTCACAAAAGGAACAAGGGCATAGATTCGATCGATAGCGAGAAAGAGAGCGATAAAGGGTTTGTGTAGGACGAGACGAGAGGTGTGATTGATGGAAAGGAGATTGTACGGACAGGGGAGGCGAAGAGCGTGTGGGATCGAGTGTGTACCAGCAGGTCCGAATCGGAATCGCTCTGAGGTAACGAGTTTTTTTTTTTTATGTTTTTTTTGAAGAAATTTTTTTATTTTTTTATTTTTTTATTTTTTATGTTTGAAATTTGATTCAAGCTAGCTGGAATCTGAATCTATGTATTTTTATATCGTCACGCATGCATTAGGGATATTGGTTAATGTAGGAATTATTTGTCGATTTCTGTTCTATTCGTAAAATTCAAACATAGTATTTTGTTTTCCTGGGCGTTTGCCTAAATCAATGTAGATTTTGAGGTCATTAGATTAGGGATTTTTTTTTTTTTGGTTATTTGCTGACGTCGAATTATTAAAATTTGAATTGGTTGTGACCTTATATTGCCAAAAAAAATGGTTGATTTAGAACTCTTTAAATTTGTGTCTTAAAGTTCATATTGAAAGTTGAAACCTTGCAATTGACATTCATTGAAATACTGAGACTGAGATCAATCTTTTAGGTTTCTTACAAAATTTGGAAGCGGCTGTCATGCTTCCCATTTAGTCAGTCAGTATATTGTAATTTGTTTGCCTGTATTTGATCTGTGAAAATAAGTTTTTGAATTGTTGAAATATTTTTTTACCTGTATTTAGCATTTCGTAAGTAACTGAAATTTCTCACACGTTGGAAAGTTTTCTTGAGGAGCTGCTAAGAGAATTATTTGCAATTATATACCGCAAATATTTTTTGCGAATGTTTCAACATCTTACTTTGATGTCTTGTTTGTGTATTAAGCATTGAAAATAATTCATTTCTTTTGCTGCGAAGCTTGCAAATCTATTATTTTGTTGTTTTAAAAAGTTTTCTATCATTTTAAGACTTCCTTATTATGATGCAAACTATTCTAGGATGTTGTTTTATTTTTGAGTTTCTTTATAACCTGTTAATAGAGGTGATTTTGTCTAATCAAGTAGGTGCACATTTTTCATTTTCCACTTGTGAATACAATTAATTAATATGTTTTCCAATATTTATAACTGATGAAATCCATATATTAGGTTTGACTTGTCAACCTCTTGCCTAACAAATGTGTTTGTTATTTTAATATGAATGCATTTGTAACTACTTGATACAATAGTTTCTAATTTTTGGTCCATAGACCATAAGAGAAATGTTAGTTTGTTACATGTATCTGATAATTTATTTCCAATATAGGCACTCCTAAGGCAGCGTCATTTTAACATGAAGGATGCAAGTTGCCTTGAATTCAGCATGAGTGGTCTAGGAAAAGATGGGGAAAATGACCTTGCAGTTGTGGAGTTGGAGGTTTGTGTTTGCTTCAATTGACAGTTGAATGTATTGATTGTTCCTTTTTCTTTTTTGTGGTTCTTTAGGAAAAATATATTGTTTGGACATAGTGGTTGAGGTCCTTGATCAACTTCCTTATTATCAATCCACCCCCTCAAAAAATAAAATTTGCATATTTGACAGTTGAATGTAGGTCACTATAATCCACCCTTGGAATGCTATAATCTGTTAATAGAGGTGATACCATACTTTGCCACTATAATCCACCCTTGAAATGCTATAATCCAAATCAATTGATATGTGAATTGACAGTTGCAGGTCCTTGATCAGCTATGTCAAGTTATCGGGGTGGACATGGTGGCTGAGATTGTGGTGGTGTTTGGACTCGGTGTGTTGGTCATTCTGACAATCAAGGTCAGGGAAGTGCTTCACAATACTCGGCAAATGAGTTGGAGGAACAGATGTCTAAGCTGGCACTACAGCCGGCAATACCACCAGAAAATATGGTGGGGACAGAAAAACAAAATTCTTGCGCCGTCCTGGAATAGGAACCCGTGGTTGGAAGGTGGTCATCAGAGCTAACCACTTTCTGGTGCAGTTGGCGGTAGGGTTCTCCAATCGTGCGTGTCGTGTCGTGTCGTGTCAAACACGATCGTGTTAGAGTCTCGTGTCGTGTCGTGTTGACACGAACTACTTTTTTAATCGTGTCGTGTCGTGTCGTGTTAAATGGTGAGGATAGGCAACACGACACGCATTCTGACACGACACGACTAACACGATCGTGTCGTGTCGTGTTGACACATCGTGCTAGTCGTGTCACATCGTGTCATATTATTTATTATTTTTAAAATAAAAAAATATTAAAAAAATTAAAGTAAAGGAAAAAAATTTACTAAATAATAATTAAATTAGAACAATATGAGTCAAATGATGGTAAATAATATGATATAGTATTATAAATTGAATTTAAATTATTAATTTTGTTTAATTAATTAACATTAATAATTAAATTTGTGTTAATGTGTCGTGTTAATTCGTGTTCGTGTCGTGTTCGTGTCGTGTTGCGTGTCAAATCGTGTCGTGTTGGTTCGTGTTAAACTTTCTAATATCCCAACACGACACGATTATGACACGACACGATAACACGATCATGTCGTGTCAATTTTGTATTCGTGTCGTGTCGTGTCGTGTCAACACGCACACCGTGTCGTGCCAACACGATCGTGTCGTGTCATTTTGGAGAACACTAGTTGGCGGGCAAGGAGTTGAGCCATTATGATGTGTGTTTTTTTCTTTTTTTAAACAACGTTAGTACTTATATTTATCGAACAGCTTAATTACTATAACCTCTTTTCAGTAATAAATCTTTGGCCAGGTTACTATCATGTCTACAGTGACATCCCGTGGGACAAACTGCGAGGTGATTAGGGCCTTGGTGAAGGCGTACTGGCATTCAAACCTGGAAGGACGGCTGCTAGTTTATGACGGGAGAAAGAGTTTCTACAGTGCCGGACCCCTTCCATTTGAATCTCAGAGATTTGAAGTCTCTCTCACTGATGAAGACCAACTCTTGTAAATTCTTATTTATACTTTTATTTATTTATTATATATATTGCTAGGTACACTTGATACCTTTTGTTCCTTCAAAACATCTTTTGATTGTTTTGTCTCCAACATCTAATTTCTATTTCATTTAAAGTATACCGCATTTGTATAACTTAACCAAATCATATTTCATATATTGTGCCATTAAGACTTAGAAATTGATATGGGTTAGAGGAAACATATCAATATCTGACTAATAGACCTTTTAATCTAAATAGTCTCTCAGTTAGTGGTTGGTCGAAGGAACTTGGTTTTAATCTTCAAGTACAAGATGCTATAGTTAACTTAAAATCAAACTTTTAATTATGTACATATACGCATTCCATTGTAGGAGAAACAGGGTTTTCAAAGTAGAGATAAAGCATGCTGGCTCTGCTAAGGTGAGGCATCTAGAAGCCTTTCTAATGGGTGGACAGCCTGATGCTCCTCAAGATGTAATTCAAGCCCTTGATATTGTCCTTGGTGAACACCCATCAAGCAGGTATTCTTTCTACTCATATTTAACAATTTTCCAGGAGAAAATTCATATATACTTGTTTTATGATGTCTACATATAATTGCAAAGCCTTGCAAAATGAGAAATAGTCAACTTTCTCATATTCCTCTCTTATAGTTGAAAACAATCGGCAAACAACCTTCAGTTTCCTTATTTCAGTAAAAGAAAAAAGAAAAGGTCAAATTTTGACCATTTCCTTGTTTAAGTGGTAGAATTAGGAGAGGAAGGGTGATTCCAAGAGATTACTCGTGATGCATAATTGCTTGATAGTTGTTTTGCAGGATGTTATTTTGATATTTCCTTCATCATGTCAAAATTATTCCCTTATATTGCGAGAAAAATAGTTGATCTAGGCCTCTTTCATCTAATCTCTAAATTTGTGTCTTAACGTTCATATTGAAAATTGAAACCTTGCAATTGACATTCATCAAAATACTAAGACTGAGACCGGTCTTTCAGTTTTTTTGCAAAATTTAGGAGTGCCTGTCAAGCTTCCCATTTAGTCAGTATATAGTAATTTGTTTGCCTGTATTTGATCTGTGAAAATACGTTTTCAAATTGTTGTTAAGTATTTTTTAACCTATATTTAGCTTTCCGTAAGTACCTGAAAACAGTGGAAAGTTTTCTCGAGGAGATGCTGAGAGAATTATTTGCAACTATATACCGCAAAAATGTTTTGCGAGTGTTGCAACATCTTACTTTGATGTCTTGTTTGTGTATTAAGCATTGAAAATAATTCATTCCTTTTCCTGCGAAGCTTGCAAATTTATTATTTTGTTGTTTTAAGAAATCTTCTATCATTTGTAAGACTTATTATGAAACAAACAATTCTAGGATGTTTTATTTTTGAGTTTCCTTAATAGCCTGTTAATGAGGTCATGTTGTGATCTAATCTGTAGTGCACATTTCATTTTTCAACTTGTGAATATCTTCAATTAATATTTTTTCCAACATTTATAATTGATCAAATCCATATATGTGGATTTGACTGATCGACCTCCCAGCCTAACAAATGTAGTTTTGTCATTTTGGTATGAATGCAATGATAACTACTTGATACATTAGTTTCTATTTTTTTTTGTCCTTGAGAATGTTAGTATGTTACATGCATCTGATAATTTACATCCAATACAGACACTCCTAAGGTGGCTTCATTTCAATATGAAGGATGCAAGTTTCCTCGAATTCAGCTTGAGTGGTCTAGGAAAAAGGGGAAAATGACCTTGCCAGTTGCGCAGTTGCAGGTATGTGTTTGCTTCAGTTGACAGTTGAATGTGTTTATTGTTCCTTTTTTTGTGTTTGCTTCAATTGGTCTAGGAAGTATAGAGCTAAGTACAAGTTAATTTATTTAAAAAACTGAGGCCTATTACTGACCTATTTTATATCATGTCAATTTCATTCTTTCTTGGGCCCAAAAATGCAGGCACTGACACCAGCACCATTGGAGAGTGGCAAAGTGAAGAAGTTCTGGCGCCAATCTGGAAAATGCAGCGCATGTCAAGTGGTGGTTGTCAGAGCCAACCATTTTCTGGTGCAGTTGTCTGGCAAGGAGTTGCACCACTATGATGTATGTTATTTTCAAAACAAAAAGTAATTGTACATTTGTTAGTTATAAATAAATGTGTTTACTCTGATAATAATTTTTCTGTAATAAATCTCTGACCAGGTTACAATCATACCTACGGTGACATCCTGTGGGACAAACTGTGAGGTGATGAGGGCCTTAGCGAAATCTTACCGGCATTAAAATCTGTCAGGACTCAGGACAGCTGCCTGTTTATGACAGGATAAAGAGTCTCTACATTGCTGCCCACCTGTTCGAATCTCAGATATTTGAAGGCAATCTCGCTTGACGAAGTCCAACCCCAGTATATTCTCATTTCATACTATTTTTTTCTTATGCCGCTACGTACACCTAAATCCCTTTGTTAACAAACGTCTCTTGGTTTATCTGCCTCCAACCGAAATCATAGACCACAAGACTCCAACGTAGGGACCCACTAGCGGCAATAGCTCTAAGACCTCCAACCTAGTAACCCAGAAGCAGCAATAGCTCTAAGACCACAATACCTTCAATCTAGGGGTCCACTAGCAGCAATAGCCACACCATCGGAGGTTGGTGGTGCATCTACCCATGAATTGGGAGAGACAGCTGGAGGAGCAAACGCTGAGTTGGCTCTACAGCCAGGGACACCACTGCTGGGGAGTGGCAAAGCGAAGTTCTTGCACTGCTCAGGAAAAGGGGCTCTAAACTAATAGGGGAAGTATATAGAATGGCGGTGGCATCTTTGCTAAGATGCTCAGGTTCATATATTTGTAATTTGTAATTTTGAAATACAAAACTATTGTATGTTATTTAAGAGTTGACTTGCTTATGTGAATGTGTTGGATGGTTTATTAGTTCAGAATGAGTATGAGTATATATTGTAATATTAGTTTTCCAGATGATCAAATCATGACTGCTCTGAAGTTTCGTATTAACTAACTTATAATTGCATGGCTGCTCGGTTACTTTATCGGTGAATTCTCTACATGTCTATATCGTAATTTAGTTTGATTTGTAACGTGATTTGTCTAAAGATATCTAATAATGTCCTATTACAGCTTGGCACTAATTAACTTTGAACTGAATGTAAAATACAATTCTATGGACATCATTGCCCCACTTTTGCCTTAGTTTTTACGGATTGGTACTAACTAATTTTTTGAATAATAGGAATGACTATTTTTTTTGTGATTCCTGATGCGATTGGCGTCATGAGTTGATTCAATTTCAAACAGCATCTCGTAGGGCCACATGTTTTACTACAACAGTACGTACTAATATACGTTGTATCATTTTTTACCAGAAGCAGAAGGTGCTGTACATTATTACCGGAGTTTATCCTTAAATGTGATTTTCTAAATGAATGATTTAAATTTGCAACTTTAACTAAAAGTACAAAATCGTGAATATGTTCCTAACATTTTATTGGACTCGCCTAGTTAAATCAGGTAGGTAAGCAAATTTCTTTCAACAACATTGTTCCTACTGTACAAAAAAAGTGCTACATGTAAAAATAAAAAAAAAGATTGGAGATAATACTAATTTCAGTATTTCTCATCAGCACCAAACAAAGATTATTATTATTATTATTATTATTATTATTATTATTATTATTATTATTGTTGTTGTTGTTGTTTAAAATCAGTTCGTCATGACAGTAGAAGACCTGATTCAAAATAAGTTTAACATAAGAAAATAATTTATTTCAGCCAAAAATAAATAAATAAAACCGCATAATTACTTTTTATGGATAATTTAATTTACAACAACATTTGTAAGACCTGTTATTCAAAAATTGATGGCCATGATTTCACCAATGAAAAAACAAAACAATTTCAATATAGACTTTCAGTGTTTGCAACTTGATAGAAAGGTATTACAATAATAATGGAATTAATTAACAAAAAATAATTCTCCCAGCTTGACTTAAATTGTCACTTTTCTATTTAGCCAATTTACTTTTGGTAATTAAATCATGAAAAACACCTTTACGCAATTCTCGGTGCCATTTAACTGCAAAATAGGTGAAAGTGAACTTTCCGACTTTGATGATATCATATGTTATTTTCAAGATCATATCGGTTCAACTAAGAAAATAGATACACGAATTATCTCTATTAATATTAATTTATTTTTCATTTGCAATGCCCCATAATTATTCAAATTCTAAACAGATTCGCAGCATTTACCATAATCAAACGCCATCAAAGCAGAGGCGGGATTTCCTGCGACAGGTTCTGATCAGCAATACATTATTGAACGGTCTTTTGTGAGGAAACATGTCCATGGATACAATATCTGTTACAATGAATCCGATCCCACCTCCCAAGCTAGCGCGATCAGCAAGGACGCCGGATCTTGCTACCTGCTGAGAAATAGCATTGGTGATTCGGTGTGATTCTTCTATTACAGGTCGCACCAAATAGCCGTTATATGAACACTCGCTCGCTTCTAATACTAGCCCAAGATGTCCTTATAGGTGGGCAAATAAAGAAACGAAATAATGTTAGAATAAAAATATGTTGTTTAATTTACCAGCGATACAAATAGATGTATTATTCAATTTGTTTTTATATTAGATTGAAAATCAAACAATAGTGTTGCTACGCCTGGCAATTGATATCCAACCACAGATCAAATCAATCTAACGGCAAAAACACATGTTTACTATTTAGATCTAGCGTGTAACATCTATACGGTCCGTGCATTTATAAGTAGTAAAGATTACTGCAGAATTAGTGGTACTGAATTTTAATGAGAAAAAGTGAACGTATCTAATCCGTCTAATGAAAAGCTTGCACAAATTTCGGTTAATCGAACGGATGTAAACGGCTGAACTGAGAAACTGCCCAAGTTTTCAACCAAACTAGGATAAAAAAACAAAGAAAAAAAAACGATTTCGACCAAAGAAATATTATTAAACATCAAACATATATTCGAACTAAAAAAAGAAAACATCAAACATATATTAAAGGTTTCTATAAGTGTCTAGCTCCTATATTTTTTGGACACGGCAGCATTAATGATTATTATTAGATTAATTCTATTCCTTTGCTGATGACTTCTCTCTTTGTCTTAAATATTGGTGCGTTTTTTCTCTCTCTCTTTTTTTTAATCCCGCTAGATGATTAGTTTCCTGTATATTATTACTTTCTATAGTTATGAAAAAATCAAACTTAGATCAAATTATTCATGTGCGTCCTTCTCTCTATTCCATAATCCTCTAAATTTTCATTCCAGCCATGTATTCCTTTGAGCAATAAAATCGGCTGGCAGCCTTATTTCTTCGCATTGCAGGTTTTCCATTGCATTATTATTTGTTTTCCAAGAAAAAAAATAAATTACGGCTATTCAACCCTTGATAAGAGCACAATTCATTCCTTTGACGCTCATCAATGCAAGGTCTAGTTGCATTAATTTATCACATAAAAAAATTTCCGAATAATTTTATCGCCTCCTTTAATATAGTATTTCATATATCAATCAATATCTTTAAAATCCATTAAATGTTTTTAATTCCGTTCAATCTACTTGCAGCATCAAAATGGATTATAAATACTCCAAAATTTGAATAATCACTGCCTGCAGGCATTTCATTATTTTTTTGTATTATTGACCTAATTTTTTTTTTATAAATTTCAACTTTTTAAATTTTTTATTTTTAAAAAATTATGTTTCAAATTTAAATTTACATGAATATATCTTTTACAATTTTTCTAAAAAAAAATCTTTCGTAAACCATTGAATTTTATAATTTATAGTTGAAAATGTTTGTGAACAGGTACAAATTTTTTTTTTCTTCTTATTTTTTGAAGTTAAAAAGCCCTTAGGCATAATAGGTACCTAAGTTAATTTTAATTTTTCTCTCTGTGATGGAACCTGACGGGTGTCATTTTTAAATCTTAAAGCAGACGTTATATCATAATTTCATACTCATCAATGAGCTCAATTTAAATTTCTATTTATAATTTATAAATTATAATGCATGAAGTGATCTTTTTGCCCTTTTTTATTGTATCTACTACCTTTTGGCGAGGTCTTCTAAAAGCCGTTAATTTTCTCACTTATAATCAGAAATCTCCAAGGCCCTAATCAAAATTTTTCTTTTTTAACATGTGATTTCATTTCATTGGAAAAAATTTCGATCAAAATGAACGGAGTTGGTGTCATTTGGTTGGAATTTCCATGTAATTAGATCTAATGAAAATTTGAAAAATCAATTCAAAATGAAATGAGATCCCGTATAAAAAACATTTTGATTAGGGCCTAAGAGATCCCATCTTGACTTTGCTTCTAGCCTCTTGCACGTTTTTCTTCCTCCCTAAAGGTTCAATATAATTTTTTTAGTAATACGCACTTCATTTGTGGAACATCAAAAATATTATATTACTCTAATAATTCTAGTTTACCTTCTTTAATAGAAAATATGTTCTTTACCGGATCGCGCAAAGCGCGATTAATTTTCTATTTATTAATAATTGCCGGAACACATTTTGAAAAAAAAAAAAAAAAAAGAGAAGTACTAGAGAATTCTCTAAAGTTTTGGGTTGATACTGTGTTAATTGTTCCATGAATAAGTTGAAAATCTACTGCTCACTAATAACTGCACTGAAATTTGTAACAACTTAACTTGTGCTAATTCTGATCAAGGATAATTGTTGCAATTCTGTGCCTCTTAACTTGACAAGATGATCGTTTAAAACCAAATTGTATTTATCTAGAGCAAATTTGAACCATCAAATTAGAAAATCTGAATCTTGAACTTCCATATACTAAGTACATATCAGTACATCACGATGGTCCATCATACATCTGTACCCTATAGTTGTTTTGTAAGTTGTAACAACTAACAAATACAATTATGAAAATAAATGTTCGCTTCTTAACAATTGATAGCTCAACTTTCCTTTGTGGATAGAACCAGCTCGATCCAAGAGAGAGGCTAAGGTGACACTGCTTAGTTGCACTTCCATTTAGGACTCCGTAGATATTGGACCTGATTGGTGCTGTGTCAAAGAAAAAAGAAGAAAGTATGAAATTTCTATCCATTATCGAATCAATCGTTGCATTTTTAAAGGGCCGATAAAAGGAATAATATAATCATAATAATTATATTTGTATATCTATAATTTGAATTTGACAAGTATTCACCGAGTGTCCTTATTGGGCTTCGCTCCATCTCTCCGCTGATTATGAACAGGGACCCACTCGTCAGCACCTATTAAATTATTGGATTGGGTACTTGTTCCCTTTTCCGATCCGCTTCCAATTTCCAAATACTGTCCGATCCGGATCTTATATCTATCTAAATCTAATTGATCGGATCGATTCCGCTCACTCAGTCGTTAATAAGTATAAATATATGATAGCAAAATAACACGCGCTCTTTCTCTATTCATTTTTTATTCCATTTCATTTCGATCAGTTCAATTCCCCCAGTTTCAACAATGTTCAAGGAATACAGATACACATACAAAAGGAGAGGCAACCGTGGTGAGGCGATGGTCCGTGAAACGGAGGCGAGGCAGATCTCAGAGACCCCAGCCTTGGCTGCTAGCGACAGCAGGCCAACAACACCAGTTCAATTCCCTAATCTTGGTCCTTTCAAAAGTTGCAATGATGAACATGCCGCATTGGCTGCTAGCGACAGCAGGCCAACAACACCACTTGAAAAACGACGCCGTGTCTGTGCTAAGAAGTCTGTTGGGGGTTCTTTCCGGCCCTGTCTGAGCCTAGCAAAAGGCAAAACAAAGAAGAAAGGAAGCAGAGTTGCCAAAAAGAGTATCCGATCCCTTAAGAAGGATGTTCCAGGTGCACAGCAACCTAGTGTGACGGCTCTGACCTTAACCCCTGTAATTCCCTCTGACGGCGAAACACTGTCCGATGCACGTGGTAAGGTAAAGAAAATCCTTTGTCAATTTGAAATGGTGTGTGGAAGTCTTTTACGGAAGGAGGAATGCCAGCCAAAATTAAAGGGTGGCAATAGAATTGATTTGACAGCTTTCGAAGTTGTTAAACAATCTAGCAAGTATGTAAAACCTGATTATTCTATTGTGGGCCATGTACCGGGTGTGGAAGTGGGAGACACATTTCGGTACCGGGTGGAGCTCCATTTGATTGGTCTCCACCGGCCTCCTCAAGGTGGCATTGGCTGGACCAACATCAATGGTGTTCCAGTGGCAACAAGTATCGTTGCTTCAGGTGGGTACTCTGATGGCATGGATGGTTCTGATGTGCTGTATTACACCGGCTCTGGTGGGCAGCCTTCTGGTAAGAAAGGCCAAATGAGTTTACCACGAGATCAAATGCTCAAGGGAGGTAACCTCGCATTAAAAAATAGCATGGATATGAACACACTGGTGCGGGTTATATATGGACAGAATACCAATAAAACCAGCAAGCCGGTGATGACATTCACATATGATGGCCTTTATATGGTAGAGAAATTTAATGAAGAACCTCAGAAGTACACTATTGATGGGAATGAGTACACTGCCAAAGTATTTAAATTCAAGTTGAAAAAGATACCGGGTGAACCCAAGGTCAGTTTTCATATTCCTAACAAATCCAAGAAATCTGAAGGCACAAAGGGTCCTTGCATGGCTGATATCTCTCAGGGGAAAGAGAAGATGCCGATACCTGTTTTTAATACTGTTGACAACGAGAAGCCTCCTGAGTTCACATACATGAGCATTATGGAATACCCACCTTGGTTCGAGAAAACTATTTCTAAGGGCTGTGAATGCACCAACAGATGCTCTAGATCTAAGAGGTGTGAATGTGCCCAAAAAAATGGAGGAAAATTGGCGTTCAATTCTAATGGTGCTATAATGCTTCATGCAAAGCCATTAATTTATGAGTGTGGACCAGCGTGCCGGTGCTCCACTTCGTGCCGCAACCGGGTTAGCCAGAGTGGGATCAGAATCTCTCTGGAGATATTTAAGACTGAGAATCGAGGCTGGGGGGTGCGCTCTCCAAGTTCCATCCCATCAGGCAGTTTCGTGTGCGAATATGTGGGAGAGCTTTTGCGGAAAGAGGAAGCAGAGAGGAGGAAAGGCAATGATACGTACTTGTTTGACATTGGGCACAACTATGATGACGCAGCTCTCAGCGAGGGGCTTTCAGGTGTTGAACTAGGTATGGGGTCAACGACGGAGAAAGACAACACTAGTGGGTTCACAATTGATGCAGCTGAAATGGGTAATGTGGGGCGGTTCATAAATCATAGCTGCTCACCAAATCTGTATGCGCAGTACGTGTTGTTCGACCATGATGACAGGCGCATGCCACACATAATGTTGTTTGCGATTGATACCATACCACCATTGCAAGAGCTGACGTATGATTACAACTACAAAATTGGACAGGTGTGTGACTCGCAAGGCAATGAGAAAATTAAGGAGTGCTATTGTGGGTCTTCAGAGTGTAAGGGCAGGCTTTACTAGTATGACTTCATCAGATGAAAAATGAAAATCTTGACTGTCATTTTCTGAAAGTTGAAAGATGATTTTGTTATGGCTTGGATGTTCTGCAGCACTAGCTGTGGAGAATTTTCTATTTTAGGCTTGTCCAAACTTTTTAATAATGTTAATTCAATGTTGCAAGTACTGCCCTTAATATTTTTTATTTTATTTTATTTATTTTTTGTGGCTCCGGTAGAACAGAAATGTGTGCTTAAATTGGAAGTAGAATGATATTGTTGTTAGGCAGGATACAACTTACTCTTGTGGTGATTTGTTTTCCTTGTGCTTTTTGGTATTTTGTGGGGTGTTTTTTGACCAGTTTTCTGCGGTGTTCGCATTTTTTAAGTATCAGGTGCTGGTGTACTGCTGTTTTAGTACATTTATTTCCTGGGCAGCGCTGATATAAAATTGTCTCCTTGGCAGTATTTATTTCAGTATAGTAAAGGAAATGAAAGTATGTTAGTATCCTTAGGTAACCCACAATAAATTTTAATAAAATTATCTCTTTGGTTTCCATTACCATTGAAACATCAAACAGTAATGCAACATACCAACTATGCACGATCCATTTTTTGTCCTTGGGTTGCAATGATAAACAAATAATGCTATATGCACTATGTTTCGATGATATTTTTTTCCCTTCCACATAATTTTTGAAGACGTACAAATATGTTATGCAAATTAATTGTGATGTTCATTCTAGATAGTTCTCAACAATTGAAAACAATGTTTTTGTTGGATTTCATTTTTAATGTACGAATATATATATATAGGATATGCGAACCTGTATTATTTACCAAAATACACATAGAATAATTGATTACATAGACTGATACTGTTGCATTACCAAAATTTTAGTAACCAAAGCTTCCCTCTAGATTAGTATTGCACAGTAAGTATCACTTCCCAAATTTTGTTAGGTTTATTGACAACATACAGTATTTTTATTGAAACATGACTATATTTACAAATATACACAAGATATCCACAACAAAAACAAAGGAAACACAGATATCCTAGTAAAACCACGACATTTCTCATGATTCTAATCTTGATATCTGATTAACTTCCTAATAGCATACTGAAGGATACCTCCATGGTCAAAATAAGCTATTTCTACCTGCAATATTAATCAAAGAGAAAATGTAGTTTGTGTGTTCTCCCTCCAAATTAAAGTCCTACGCAAAATCAAAAGTTTCCTATAATTGCTAAACAGATATTAAACATCGATCATATATCGTTTACCATTCATTTGAAGTGGCTTACAAGTTAAAAGCAAGTATAATACTCTTTCACAAATTAGATGACAACTGGAGCTTATAATTGAATTGAACTCAAAAGACAGTATATATTACGAAACCATATTTTGTCTTCTCTTAAATATTACAAAAAACAGTATATATTTTGTCTTCTCTTTACGAAACCATATAATCAAGCAACCAGATATGAAAGCTCATTAAATATTTTATTTTTGTTTACATCTCTCTGTCCTAAGCGAATGACAGCGAGGTAAATTCTGACAAACAAAATAGGGATTTTATTATCCATTTCTAGGGCAATAATATTAAGAACCAAGATCCCCATTAAGGTTCATCTTGCCGCAGGGAGTATAGATATTATCATTACTTGCAACAGCATTTAGGTTATAACATAATTACCATACCAATAACTTTGTGCCGTTGGCATCCCAGTCCCTAGAGCTTTCAGAACCATACCCCTTCTCCAGCCAAAATAATGGTGTCATGTCCGTCAGCCACATACCTCTATATTAAAAGAAAAAAAAAAAGAGAGAGGAACTTATATTATGTTAACTTCTCTCAATCCCCTAACTTGTTATTACTTATTAATACCACATTGACAATATTGACAAATCAACTGCCTGCTCTAAATTTTCATAGTGAAAAGCAATATATTCACTATTTACTCTTCTGAAATTAATTAACATTAGCCACTAGGTCCCATTTCTGAAACAAAATATGTTTACACTATAGCTACAGCACTATTTCAGAGTCATTGAATATGAACTAACGGGAATGAACTAAAATCACGTTATAAAACTAACTAGAGCAGCATCAAACACATTTAGTTTCTCACCGCTTGGGAAGCATATTAATCCGAATATTGGCAAAAGTGCCCCTCATCATCACCTCATGTTTACCTCTTCTACTCCCATACGAATTGAAATCCCTCGGGTTGACCCCAAGTTCTATCAAGCACTTAGAAGCTGGGCTATCTCTGTGTATGGTTCCAGCAGGAGAGATGTGATCAGTTGTGAGACAGTCTCCAAAATTGAGTAAACAATAGGCATTTTCTATTCTATGTGGCCCAGATGGTGTTATTGTCATGTCTTCAGAGTATGGAGGCTGCCGTATGTAGGTTGAATTTGGGTCCCATGCATAAAGGCTCGAGGAAGGGACTAAAAGGTTCTTCCACATTGGGTTGCCCTTTTTTATGGCATTGTATGTGCTCTTGAACATGTCAGGCAGCACGTTTGATTGGAAAACCTAATTTGAACATTTTAATTAGCAGGAATACACAAAACTACCAATAGAGCAACAGCTTGAGGTAATGCCATGATATCAAGTTATGGTAACAACATAGACTTGTAGAACTTCAATGTAAAATATGGCAAACAGGTTGAGCTGTCTTTAAGGTCAATTATATTTCTATTGTTTTGATAAATGTGAACTAATCTACATTGCCAGGTCATTCCTATTAACAACATAATTTCAAGATATTATTTGTACAAAATAAGAAAATATTTAACTAGAACATAATGGCTAACCCTTTCATCACTCCTACCTGTCTTTTTTAGATATTGTAAGGCAACAGGATCAACTGGGAAGAAGCTCATTGTAGCTCCATATTCAGGCGACACATTTGCAATTGTTGCTCTATCAGCAAGTGCCAGCTTGCCCATACCTCTACCTGTGCATGAAAAAAAATGATGATTGAAAAACTCTTATGGAATATGGAACCCAAGGTGTTTGGTGAAGTGAACGTACCATAGAATTCTACAAATTTTCCAACAATGCCATGTTTCCTCAGCATTTGAGTAATTGTCAAAACTAGGTCAGTAGCTGTAACCCCTTCCCGTAGCTCCCGCGTAACTTAAATCCAACAACACCAGGTAATATACCATGCTCATGGGCTGTTCATACGATTGAATATTGTTAAAGAAAATTATTTATAAGAGATGTCAGGCATATGCAAAGAAGATCAGCACTTCTTAAAGCATAAATGTGTAATATATTTAGTGTTGGTGATAACAGCATTGCGTTCCATTGCTAAAATTGCTATTTGTCTAACAGTCCACATGGTTCAGCATCAAAATTTTTGCAATATTGTTTATGCAAAACACTGAAGCTGCAGCATATGACCAAACCTAGGGAGTTCAATTCAAAGTTCAAACTCACATCTGTTAAGAAAGTTAACCCTGCTACAGTAAGCATACCAGAATCCATGGAAAAGTACAAAAGCAACAAAAAGAAAAATAATAACAAAATAAACCCTTAAACAAGAACACTTATTTGACTAGATAGAAAGATACCCACCAAAACTAGTTTGCAACGGCAGTTTATCATGTTCAAGTATGGAAGATTTTAGCCTTCATACTAAACATTATAACCATTAAAATTATTTATTGAATGACACACATGAAGTTCCCTAACCAAGAAAAGTTGCCTCAGCATCAATTCCACCAACACCCCACCCCACGATATCCAATCCATTGATCATAGTAGTGTGAGAATCTATTCCAACAAGACTATTAGGGTACAAGAGTCCATCTTGATTGAAAACAACTCTGCCAAGATACTCCAAATTTACCTGAAGTTAGCAACAGTGATGAATAAAATGTCAGGGCAACCCTAGAGATAATTCTTATAGAAATTATAAGAAATGGAAATTTTATATCTACAGGCGGTGTATCCAATGTAAATTTAAATCACAGGTCTTCACAAGATCAAAATACCAATAGGAGTGTGCTGTGTGCTAGTGATAATTTTTAAGCTGTGACATAGTGCCAAACTATTTACAGTAATTCAAAACTTAAGACATTCAAAACTGTTGGATGAAACACTTTGCAAGAATGTCATCAAAATGTTTAAAGGAAAGAGCTAACAAAGACGAAGGGGGAAAAACACCTGGTGGACTTTGCCAGAACCTTGAGGAACAACAAGAAGGTTATTGAATGCAGCAGATGCCCATTTAAGACAAGCACACCGCTCTCTGTTCCGCTGGAACTCAAGTTCCATGTTTTCTTTAACTGCCTTGTCTGATCTGACCACATGAGCTTGCACCGAGTGGTCCATAACAAGATCTGCTGGTATCTAAAAGCAGGGAACAACATGTTAAAGTCTATATATATATATATATATATATTACAAGTAAGAAGAAAATGACTCCAATGACACAGAGCATGATTTCAAAAGTTATCTGGTGTGTATACAAAGCGTAATTAGGAATAATAAAATTGAAAGAAATGGAAGCAATTTATGTACCATTGGATTGATCTTGTTTCGCCTCCAAGCTTGGCCATAGCATCACGCATGCTAGCCAGGTCAACAAATACTGGCACACTAGTGAAGTCCTTTATCCCAGAATAAGATGAATTAATCCAGAAGATAATTATTTCACAAGTACAGCAGCTGGAGATGCCATACCTGTAGAAGAACACGAGCTGGCTTGAATGGTATTTCAACCTGTTTGGGTGATGCGTTTTCCCAATCCATGATCCTATCTACATCTTCCTTGGTTATTTGAAAATCAACGCAATCACATATAGCTGATTCCAGAAGGACTAGGAATGAAAAAGGTAATTTGCCTGCAAAAAAAAAATCAGCATCACTCTACATTGCAACATTGCGAGTAACAAATGAGAATAGAGATAACAAGTATGAAATCACCAATAAGAAGTGCTATTACAAATCAAACAACATTGCGAGTAAACTAGACAATTAAAGTAGGCAAAATTAGATATAACCCCCTTGAAACATCTCCAATTAGAAATAACCCCTCGAAACTTCCAATTTAGATATAACCCCTTTTAATCATCCCAATAATAGATATAAACCCTTTTTAATCATTTTTATATATTCTAACAATATTTTTTAACAAAATAATAAACTGTACAATATTTGGACGAAAATGTCCTCTCCCAATCTAAGACCACCATCTTTTTGCTGGAACTAAACAAGAAGCTTTAGACCCTTTTCGTATCTACCACTTTCAGCATAAGCACATAATGCACTGATTAAAGAATTCCAAACCCTCCTATCAAGAGACAGCTCACGATGCCTCAATTTCTCCACAAAAAGCTTCAGCATTTTCCCACAGTTTCAACTTCCCATAGGCCTATTATGTTTACATAAACCAAAGGGTCATTAAGCATGGCTTGTTGCATCAAGTGTTTAGCAGTTTCAGGATAATTCAACTTACGGTAACAGTAAGTGCTAATTAGAATTTTGTAGGTCTCTTGTGAAGGTTGGATGTGTAGAAAACTCATGTCAGAGTAAAATTGAGGAGAGTCTAGACTCGATGCAACGAGAGATTTAAGTATTCATGCAAACTTGGGTTTTTTTTTTGTATAGGACTCATCGTCAAAAATTGAAAAGCTACATGTAGTAATTTGATTTGATTATATTTTTCATCTAATTTGAAGCAGTAAAATTTAACCTTGATTTCGTATCAAATTTAAAATTCTTATCTCATTTGTGCAATAATTTCATTCATATGGTCAAGTGGGCATCTAATAATGTTTTTACTGGTACAATACCATCTACATTGGGTCTAAACCTTCCTGTTTAGTTCAAGAGGGAAGATGAAACGTCTTTGGACTAGAAGAGGGCTTTTTCGTCCAAATATTGTACAGTTCATTATTTTGTTAAAAAATATTGTTAGAATATATCAAAATGATTAAAAAGGGTTTATATCTATTATTAGGATGATTAAAAGGGGTTATATCTAAATTTGAAGTTTCGAAGGGGTTATTTCTAATTGGAGATGTTTCAAGGGGGTTATATCTAATTTTGCCATTTTTTGGGTCATTAAGATAAGCAAGACTAATAATTTCCATATGTGCTGCCAGCTTGATTTGGAAGGCTTCTCAATGCGTCCTTGAATGAGCCACCATCAGCTGTACAATAAATTTGGAATTTATATATAGTGTAGAGAATTTTACAATCTACATTAATCAATGGAACTACTAATTAAGTAGCTATCCTTTTTTTGTACAACACAAGAAATGAATTAAGACGGGGGCAAATTCAGTAATCAGACCCTATGAATGCATATTGCATAACATACTGGTAAGCTACAGTGTCTCCTCTGCAGCAAAGTGTGGCACCAACGTTACCGGAATGATGCTTGCATGGAAAATTGGGACAAGACAAGAATCATGAAACAGTGGAGAATACAAGGAAAAACAAAGCTAACTGACAGCCTCAAACTTCTAGACTGGCATGCTAAAATGTACAGGCGTAGAGCCGTATAAAAAGAAAATGGTGGAGACGGGGATGGTGTTACCCATTGTTTGTTACGAAGCGATAATTTGAAATTTTGAATAGAGAACTGAAATCGGGGCAGGAAACGCAGTAGGACACTTTAGCATCTGCAACCGATCGAGGCCACAATGCGAGGGAAGGGAGAGGAGAAGCCGTGTCGAGTCGAGGTAGAGACACGTGGATAGCCGTGAAATCATGGACTCATGGTTGTCGTCTTCCCAGTTACCAGTGAGGGTTTTGGAGTGGGGTTTAAAAAAGTGAAAAATAGACGGCTCAGGGAAAATCGAGCGGCTCAGGATGGCTCGACTTTTCATTAAAATTCTAATTAAATCATATTTATTTATCATTTAGAATTTATAAATTCTGTAATACAAAATAAAATTTATCATATATTTTCAATTTTTTTCTAATTGAAAAATTTTATATCTCAATATTTTTACAATTGATTTCGTATTTTTAAAAAACCGCTCCAAGAACTTATATGGAACGTCCAATACAACAATTTTTAAAAATTCGAAATAAATGCTATAAAAATTCGAAAAAAAAGTAAAGTTTGGTTTTATACAAGTTTTCAATATTAAGATTTAATCTAATAGTTTGGATCCATAATTTGAAATTTTATGTGTTCACTTTGTTCAATGATATACAGTCTATTTTATGTTCACCTTCTATTTGGGGAGTTTCGTGACAGAATTGTGCTTGTTAATAATTTGTGCAGCAAGGATGTACATACACAACCAATACTGACAGCTAAACCTGTTTACAATGTAGGCATCTGAATCATTAACACAGCTTATAAACATGAAGCAATATAATGTAAGTATGTAACTACTCTGGAAATACCTCAAAGAACTATTATTATAATCACTTTTATTTTCCCTTTCAAATTAATATTTGTTGCATATTTATTTATATATATATATATATATATTCTATGGTGGACTGAAATTTTAAACCGGGCTTGAATCATGATCAACCAAATCCGTTCATAATTTTAAATGAACGATTCAGATTTAAGCACGGTTAAAAATTCAGTCCATTGCAGAATTTGCCATATATGTATATATTTTTTGAGGAAATGTTTTTGTATCTACAAACTACTCAATTGAACAAGTTAACCGAGAATTGTGCAACTAAAACCAAAGAAATTCTTCCAAAATTAAAGGAGTCCAAAACCCAACACAGAAAGAAGCCATATATGGAAAAATCAGGCTTTCAACCCAACGCCGAACGGATAGGATCAAGAGAGAGCTCTTTGATGTTATTTTTTAAAAAGTAACGGCGAAAGGGTGCCAGCATTAACTACAAAAGATATGCTAAACAACTGTAACTCTGAAAGAGAGAACTCTTCTTGTTGGTTGGAAGGGTCTATATGCCAGCATTTACTGGAATCTTGCTATTTACAACTTCACCCACCCACCGTATGATGTAAAACCAGCGTTTTATAAAAAAAAATAAAAAAAAGCGGGCAGGATCATCCCCGCCGTGCGATCAACCCTTCAACTGGGAGATAGTTGTTAGGGTTCTGTTATATTATAGATATAAATATTTGCGAAGCCGTATGAAGTGAAAGAGGCGGGAGGAGCCAACAGAGCTTCCTCACAAAAGGAACAAGGGGATAGATTTGATCAATAGCGAGAAAGAGAGCGATCAAGGAGACGAGAGGTGTGATTGGTGGACAGGGGATTGTACGGACAGGGGAGGCGAAGAACGTGTGGGATTGAGTAGTAGATCCGAATAGGAATCGCTTTAAGGTACTTGGTGTTTCGTGTTTGAAATTTGATTTGAGCTAGATGGAATCTGAATCATAGTATTTTTATATCATTGCGCATGCATTAGGGATATTTGTGGGAATTATTTGTTGATTCTGTGTTATTTGTTCTTTTGTTGATCTCATAATGATTAGTTTGTTTCCCTTGGCTCTTATGAATGATGATTCGCTGAGGTCGAATTATTAAAATCTGAATTGTGTGTGACCTTACATTGCCAGAAAAATGGTTGATTTATTTCATATAATCACTAAATTTTTGTCGTAACACTCATATTGAAAATTGAAACCTTGCAATTGACATTCATTAAAATACTGAGACTGAGATTAGTCTTTTAGGTTTCTTACAAAATTTAGAAGCAGCTGTCATGCTTCCTATTTAGTCAGTATATTGTAATATAAAATAAGTTTTCAAATTATTGAAATATTTTTAATACATGTATTTAGCATTTCGTAAGTAACTGAAATTTCTCACACGTTGGAAAGTTTTCTTGAGGAGCTGCTCAGAGAATTATTTGCAATTATATACCGCAGATACTTTTTGCGAATGTTGCGACATCTTACTTTGATGTCTTGTTTGTGTATTACGAATTGAAAATAATTCATTCCTTTTGCTGCAAAGCTATTATTTTGTTGTTTTAAGAAATTGTCTATCATTTGTTAGACTTATTATGAAGCAAACAAATCTAGGATGTTGTTTTATTTTTTGAGTTTCTTTATAACCTGTTAATAGAGAGGTGATGTTTTGTCTAATCAAGTAGTGCACATTTTTCATTTTCTACTTGTGAATATAATTAATTAATATGTTTTCCAACATTTATAACTGCTAAAATGAAATCCATATATGAGGTTTGACTGATCAACCTCTTGCCTAACAAATGTGTTTGTCATTTTAAAATGAATGCATTTATAACTACTTGATAAAATAGTTTCTAATTTTTTGTCCTTAAGAGATATCTTAGTTTGTTACATGTATCTGATAATTTATTTCCAATATAGACACTCCTATGGCAGCGTCATTTTAACATGAAGGATGCAAGTTGCCTTGAATTCAGCATGAGTGGTCTAGGAAAAAAAGGGGAAAATGACCTTGCAGTTGTGCAGTTGCAGGTTTGTGTTTACTTCAATTGACAGTTGAATGTATTTATTGTTCCTTTTATTTGTGGTTCTTTAGGAAAAATATATTGTGCATTTGTTAGTTACATATGTGTACTCAGACAGTAAACAAGGCCGGAGCAGAAAAATAGTTTGAGTGAGGCCAATATGCAAATTTTATTTTTTGAGGGATCCTTACTACATATTTGTTAACTTACCAAAATATAATTCACATTAGACTTAGGAATTGATATGGATTAGAGGAAACATATCAATATCTGACTAATAGACCTTTTAATCTCAGTTGGAAATTGGAAAAGTCCAGTTTTTGGGTGCAAACTGCAAACTATTAGTCCCACAATGGAAAAACAATTATATCGAGGACCTCCGCTCTTATAAAAGCAAGACCATGCCCCATTGAAACCTATCCTATTCCATTATTGCTTGAAGGCAGTCTCGACACCGGCTTTTTCATTATAGGCTTGCTATGTGAGTTCCGTTTTAGACCTTGATTTTTTAATTTTCAAGTACAAGATGCTATGGTTAAGAAAAATTTAAACTTTGAATTATGTACCTATATGCATTCCACTGTAGGAGAGAGCGGGTTTTTTTAAGTAGAGATAAAGCTTGTTGGCTCTGCTCGGACAGGTGATGCTCGTCAAGATCTAAGTGGGGCCCTTGAAATTGTCCTTGGTGAAGACCCATCAAGCAGGTATTCTTTCTACTCATATTTTAACAATTTTCCTGGAGAAAGTTCATATATGCTCGTTTCATGATGTCTACATATAATTGCAAAGCCTTGCAAAATGAGAAATAGTCAACTTTCTCATATTCCTCTTCTATAGTTGAAGCGCAATTGGCAAACAATCTTCACTTTCCTTATTTCAGTAAAAGAAAAAAAAGGGTCAAATTTTGACCGTTTCCTTGTTTAAGTGGTAGAATTAGGAGCGGTAGGGTGATTCCAAGAGATTACTCGTGATGCAGAATTGCTTGATAGTTTTTCTGGATGTTATTTTGATATTTCCTTCATCATGTCAAAATTATTCCCTTTTTTCTTAGCATGTAAAAGTCAGAATTTAATTCTTTTTCTTTTTGTTATTTTTCTTAGCAATAGCATCTTTCCAGTTGGAAGGTCATTTTTCTCTGATGATTTTGGCAGCCATAAGCTGGGAGATGGATTGGATAGCTGGTGAAGATTTACAAGAGTCTTCGTCTATCTCAGATGGGCCTCTCTCTCAATGTCGGTAAGTACCTGTATGAGCTCCTGTTACTGGTATTAATGAATGTTGCGGCTCTGTCAGTCCAGAACTGCAGATCTATGGATTGCGTGTCCAAGTTTTGGAATTAAGTAAATGCTGGTATTATGGTACTTTATCAATTCCAGATTGACCAATGCTGACATTGTCAAGGTACTTAAGTGACTTCAGAATTTCAGCTCACTTGAAATAAATACGCTTAACACTGTCTTTACATCATGGTTTATATTTATCAGTGCTGTTAATGCATGCCACTTTTACTCTGCTTGGTCCTCATGTTTCTAAAATCTCAGATGAAGAGAATTTTGACGGGCATAAAAGTTGAAGAAGTTACACATCGTGGCACCACACGCAGAAAGTACCGCATCTCTGGCTTGACAACAGTAACCACCAGAGGTTTGATGTAAGTATTACAATTATTCTTACTGTTACATTCTTCTCTAATGCAATGTACATTGTCAGTACCTTTGCTATGGCCCTCACATTTGACATCTTATGCAATTGCTTTTTCTTGTGTAGATTCACTTGTGATGAATTTGGGCACGAAGAAGAAGTTGGTAGATTATTTAAGGGAGGTATATCGACACAATATTAGATTCCTCGATGTACCATGTCTTGAAGTGGGTAGAAACCCGATTTATCTGCCCATGGAGGTACTGCATCTACTTTTTATCATGAAAAATTGAACACCTTATGGTTTTCGGAATACAGCCGAAACTAGCTTGAGGTTTATTCTTTAGTTCCCTTCAGAACACCTTATCTTGGCAAATTGAGAATGCTTTCTCAAATTAAGTCGAAATCATTTGATATTCCTTCATAGGTTGTTAAAAAAAATATGGATGATTGATGTTTTCAGCTCACTTGATGAATGGTGGAAGTTGCATTAAAATTATCATCTTTCACAAGTATGATGTGCATATAATATAGATCATGTTTAAGTGTCAAATTTCAAATTTACAAGTTTTTAGTGGTTTTCAATGTTGTTAAACTTGTCCTTCATCAATCCATGTTATTTTAATTGTTTGTTCAGTGAGAAGAAAATTTAAGCAATGTTTAAGCTCGAGAAGTTTCTTGTGAATGAGTAAAAGCTAATTTTATATTATGTTCCTCTCTGTCATGATATTCAGTATGTGTTCCATGTTCAATATTGTCTTGGAGGTTTCTTTGGAAGTATTGAGAAATAGTAGTCTTTTTTTCCTATCTCATTTTTGTTGTTGGAGTGTTTTAATCTTTGCAATTTTGAAGCAAAAATGCAGGTATGCATGATTGTCAAGCGACAAAGGTACGATAAAAAGTTAAACGAGAATCAGAAAACCAATCTGCTCAGGGCCATTTGTCAAAAGCCTGTCTACCGTGAAATCAACATTAATAAAGTATTTATCTTAGCATCCTTGCTCTAATTTTCCCTTTATTTATTACTGACAGATACTTAGAGATAACAACTATAGTGAAGATACCTTGATCCTTATTTTTTTATGTCATATTGGTTAGTTCTTTTCCCTTAGCCCTTAGGCATGATGATTTGTTGACGTCGAATTATTAAAAAAAATCTGAATTGTTTGTGACCTTATATTGCCAGGAAATAGTTGATCTAGAGCTCTTTCGTCTAATCTCTAAATTTGTGTCTTAACGTTCATTTGGGAAATTGAAACCTTGCAATTGGCATTCATTAAATACTAAGACTGAGATCGGTCTTTCAGGTTTCTTACAAAATTTAGTAGTGCCTGTCATGCTTCCCATTTAGTCAGTATATTGTAATTTGTTTGCCTGTATTTGATCTGTGAAAATACATTTTCAAATTGTTGAAGTATTTTTTAACCTATATTTAGTATTCTGTAAGTACCTGAAATTTCTCACACAGTGGAAAGTTTTCTTGAGCAGCTGCTGAGAGAATTATTTGCAACTATATACCACAAGTATGTTTTGCCAGTGTCGCATCATCTTACTTTGATGTCATGTTTGTGTATTAAGCATTGAAAATAATTCATTCCTTTTGCTGCGAAGCTTGCAAATTTATTATTTTGTTGTTTTAAAAAATCTTCTATCATTTGTAAGACTTTCTTATTATGAAACAAACAATTCTAGGATGTTGTTTTATTCTTTAGTTTCCTTAATAGCCTGTTAATGAGGTCACTAATCAGTAGTGCACATTTTTCATTTTTCAACTTGTGAATATCTTCAATTAATATTTTTTCCAACATTTATAATTGATCAAATCCATATATGTGGTTTGACTGAACGAACTCCTGCCTAACAAATGTAGTTTTGTCATTTTGGTTTTCCTTGATAACTACTTGATAGATTAGTTTCTTTTTTTTTTTTTTTTTTTTTTTTTTTTTTTTTTTTTTGTCCTTAAGGATGTTAGTATGTTACATGTATCTGATAATTTACATCCAATATAATATGAAGGATGCAAGTTGCCTCGAATTCAGCTTGAGTGGTCTAGGAAAAGGGGAAAATGACCTTGCAGTTGCAGGTATGTGTTTGCTTCAATGACAGTTGAATATGTTTATTGTTCCTTTTTGTGTTCTTTTTAGTGTTTGCAGGTGAGTACAAGTTAATTTATTTAAAAACTGAGGCCTATTACTGTCCTGTTTCACATGGGTCAAATTTTTTTTCGAAATCCTGACAGCAGCTGTAAAGTGGGCATATCATGTCATTTCATTCTTCTTTGGCCCCAAAAAATGCAGGCAGGGACACCACATTGTGAATTGGCAAAGTGAAGAAGTTCTGTGCCGGTCTGTAAAAGGCAGCACATTTCAGGAGGGTGGTTGCAGAGTCACCCATTTTTCTGGTACAGTTGTCTGGCAAGGAGTTGCACCATTATGATGTATGCTATTTTCAAAAGAAAAAGTAACTTAGTTAAATGTGTTTACTCTCATAATAATTTTGCTGTAATAAATCTCGGACCAGGTTGCAATCATACCTATGGTGACATCCCGTGGGACAAACTGTGAGTTGATGAGGGCCTCAGTGAAAGCATACTGGCATTCAAACCTCTCCGGTTTAATACGGGAGAAAGAGTCTCTACATTGCTGCCCTCATCCCATTTGAATCTCAGAGATTTGTAGTCAATCTCACTTGGCGAAGTCCAACACCAGTATGTTCTCATTTCATACTTTTCTTATGCTGCCAAGTACACTTGAATCCCTTTTGTTCATTCCAAACATCTCTTTGTTTATTTGCCTCCAACCGAAATCATAGACCACAAGTCCACAAGACTCCAACATAGGGACCCAATAGCGGCAATAGTTCTAAGACCTCGAACCTAGTGACCCACTAGCAGCAATAGCTCTAAGACCACACAATACCTTCAACCTAAGGTCCAGTAGCAGCATTAGCCACACCAGTAATGGCAGTTGGTGGTGCATCCACCCATGAATTGGGCGAGACAGAGCTGGAGGAGCAGACGCTAGTTGGCACTACTGCCAGCGACACCACTGCTGGGGAGTGGCAAAGCGAAGTTCTTGTGCCGCTCAGGAAAAGGGGCTCTAAATGTAATAGGGGAAGTATTTAGAATGGCGGTGGCATCTTTGCTAAGATGCTCAAGTGCATATATTTGTAATCTGTAATTTTGAAATACAAAAATTATTGTATGTTATTTAAGACTTGCCTTTTGCCAATGAGAATGTGTTGGGATGGTTTTATTAGTTCAGAATGAGTATATTATAACGCTAGTTTTCCAGATGATCAAATCATGACTGCTCTGAAGTTTCGTATTAACTAATTTATAATTGCATGGCTGCTCGGTTACTTCATCGGCGAATTCTCTACCTGTATATATCGTAATTTTGTTTGCTTTGCAATGTGATTTGACTAAAGATATTTAATAGTATCCTATTACAGCTTGAACTAAATGTAATATAGAATTATAGACATCATCGCCCCACTTTTGCTCAAGTCTTTTCGGATTGGTAGTGGTACTAATTAATTTTTGAATAATAGGAATGATTATTTTTTTGTGATTCCTGATGCCATTGGTGTCATGAGCTGATTCAATTTCAAACAGGCATCGCGTAGGGCCACATGTTTTACTACAACAGTACGTCCTAATATAAGTTGTAGTATTTATTACCAAAAGGTGCTGACATTATTACCGGAGTTTATCCTTAAATGTGATTTTCTAAATGAATTCATTTTAATTTGCAACTTAAAGTACTAAAAGTACCATTTTGTGAATATGTACCCAAAATTTTATTGGACTCACCTAGTTACATCAAATAGGTTTTCTTTCAACAACATTGCTCCTACTGTACAAAAAAATGGGTGCTACATGTAAGAATAAAAATATTGGAGATAATATTTATTTCAGTATTCCTCATCAGCACCAAACAAAGATTAAGATTTTATTTTATTTTTGTTTAAAATAAGCTCGTCATGACAGTAGAAGATGCCTGATTCAAAATAACTTTAACATAAGAAAAATCATTTATTTCAGCCCCCCCCCCCCCCCCCCCCCCCCCCCCCACACACACACACACACCAAAAAAAAAATACAAATAATAAATAAATAAAAAATAAAAAAACCGCATAAATGACTTTTTATGGATAATTTGATTTACAACAACATTTCTAAGACCTCTGATTCAAAAATAATGGTCATGGTTTCGCCAATGAAAAAACAAATCAATTTTTATATAGACTTTTAGTCAATGTTTTTAAATTTCTACCGGCCATCAAACCGCCAAGGGGCCGGTATGTGGTTTTACCGATTTGTGCCGGTTTTGTACCGGTTTCCACTGGCTTGTGCTGGTCCTGCTGGACTGCTCATTAAATTAATATATTCACATGACTCAATAGACAAATACAGCCGCTTGGCCCGATTGGTTGGCCTATTGTCTCCCAGGGTGTTCGACTAGGTTCGATTCACCACACATTTATTTTTCTACTGAAACTTTTGCCTTTGCTAAGGCATGGATCACATTAAAAAAAAATTCATGCACAACTTCTGCCTTTGCTGAGGCATGGAACACATTAAAAAAAAAATTATGCACACTAGCAACATAAGTAAATTACTGCCTTTGAGTGAGAAAATAAAGGTCATCCATATAAAACGTCAACACAGAATACTGTTCCAACATTCATCTCTCTCAACAACTGGTACCAAAAATGGGAATTCATCCCTGAGTATTTAAGCTACATAAATAGTAAATAGACTACCTAAAGACTACTTAAACTAAGGGATTCATCCCTGAAGCAACTTGATGCAAAGTACAGTTCAAAATAAATTACAAAATAACAAAATTATCACGAGAGAGACACCATCTTCTCAATTTAATTGACCCTTACAACAGGGTTAATGGAAGACCAACACTCCTTTCATATGAAGTCAAATCGACCCCCTTCGCCAACCACGTCATCTTCATTGCTTTCATCTCCTACAAATTTAATTACAAAGATCCAAATATTTAAACAATTCAGAATATATAAATGAAGTACATGGTATATTGTACATGGTTTTATTCATCTATCTTATTATAAATCACAGTAGTACATGGTACATGGTTTTATTCATAGTAACGTTTTATCAAAGCCAATAATAGAAGTATTCACAATATAAGTACAGATTTTGCACGTTTTATCAAATCCAATAGATGTTGTAAAAAGAAATTATTTTTTACCAATAGCAAGCACTTTTACCAGAAAGTCCTAATTTTTTTCTTTCATTATTAAACATGCAAAATCTATTATCTAACCAGTGCTCTCATTATTGATTGGTGGATGCTCATCAAGCATATTCTCTATGTCATCATAATCAAGCTCTTTTTCTGGAGCATCCTCAACTATCCAGTCTTATGTTTTATCAATGGATTCATAGTCAATTGGATCATAGATCCTCTTCTGTTTACCCCTAGAAAATAATAAAAAGGGCTTAGTATTCATGACATACATATTTTGTTTAGGAAAAACTCATAAACTTTTTGTTCTACCTGTTTTGCAAACGCAAATTATAGTGAACATACACAAGATCATTAAGTCTTTCATGCTCTAGCCTGTTTCTCTTTTTGTATGAATTCTTTCGAAAACACTCCAATTACGTTCGCATCCAGAAGACGAAGATGTTTGGATTAAAATTCTAATTGCAAACTTCTGCATTGCCGGAAAATCTCCACCAAATGATTCCCACCATTGATCTAAAGCAAATTAAAGAAAAGATGTTTAGAAAAATTATTTTACTAATGCAAGTAAAATATCAAGGGAAAAAAATTAACTTACAAGGTTGCATTTTCTTGCATGTAAAATTAGCAATATTCCGATCAAAAGAACCAAGGCGATGTTTAAATTTGTTCATATGAAGAAGTATTATTTCACCATCAACTATGACCTTGTTCTCGAGCATATCTAGAACTCCAGAGAATACCTCTGGTTTTTGGCAAAAGTTGTCTTGATCATATTGGAAGGCAGGGTTTAAATGAATGATATGCCTTTCACATAATAAACCATGAAATTAATAGGAGGCCTGTGCTTAGAATCTTTCCAACCATCGGCCATTATGGTGCATCCATTTTCTGCCCAAAATTTCCTTTGATTATCAACAATTAGTTTTACGACAATGCAGCACCAGGATAGAGAAATTACTTAATAGAAGATTGCGAGGAGAGATGAAGAAGCAAAAAGAGGCGATTTTCGAAACCGACGCTGCCGCTCAACTCCACCGGCCACCACCGCAACCAACCACGGACAAGACACAATCGACAGGTACAACTAAGGAAGCTCTGAAGGTACTATCCAAGGCTACTACTCCTGGAAAGGCTAAGCTAAACGCTAGCATCAAATCCAGAATAGGACCTTTGCTCCCTTCCCCTCCTTATTCTCTCTCTACCATCAACTTTCTCACCAGCTTTTCTTCGGGAAAAAAACCATACTTTCTCTCTTTACCGGCTATCTCAAAAGCTGTTCAACTTTTCCACTCCAGCCTACCTTCTCTTAAAGGTAACTCAACTTTGGAAAAATCAGCTATACCTACAGCAAAGAAAGTTGAGTCAAATCAAGAATGGGAAAGAGTTTACTCTAAAAAGGAGAAAAGGTCCATTAATTGTGCTGCCAACACAAATCTCGACAACCTAATACTCTCCAGGTTCAACACACTCAAAAAGTCTAGAAAGTGCTTTAATTGCTTTTTTCATGGGCATGCAAGAAGGTCATGCAAACTTCCTAAGAGATGCATGGCATGCTTCAAGTTTGGCCACCGAGTCAGGGAATGCCACGTCATTTTCTCTTCCATTCCCAAAGAATCTGCTACTTCCATTAACCCAAAGCCTGCTAGTCCCAATGCCATACCACAGCTATCACCTACTGCCGCCGCTACTGCTCAGCCCCCTTTGGTTCATGTGCCACAAACGATACAAAACCCCTCGGCACACACCCTTTCAAAATTCACTCAAAATCAAGTTCCTACCTCTGAACTTCAGATTATTCCATACTCTTCTAAAACTGATTCTTCCAACACTGCTCGGACAACCATGAACGTTCCTCGCAATTGGCTCACCATGTCCATGGACAGCGCGGCTGAGTTCGAACAGTTTTGTCCTCCTCTGCTCAGCGTTTACTATCCTCCAAGAAACAACCTCAATCAAGAAAATTCAGTGCTTGACATGTCAGATGTGGTCACAATTCAGGTTGGTGTGCCTCATTTGAACTTTCAATTTCGAGTGGCTCAAGCTCTAGCACACCAGTATGGAGGCACACATCAAGATTACAGATTGCACCGTGCCGACATCGGACTGGGTGACTACCTATTAATCTGTCCATCAACAGTCACAAGAAATTTCATTTGTAACAATAGCCCCATTGTTGTTGACCATGTTGAGCTTTCAAATGGAACCCTGGGACAAAACAAAAGGCACTGTGCATGAACCTCCCACGTTCCTTAACAGGATTCGCATAACTGGTGCCCCCCTTCATCTCTAGAACTATCCAGACTTGTGCCTCCTAACTTCTGGGTTGGCACTCCTCTCGGAATAGCACCACATTTCACAGCCTCAGTGTTCACTCATGTTACCATGATAGTCAAAGGCGCACACCCAGCTAGAGTGCCACGACAATTGGTGGTCTCTGACGACCCCAATGCTGCTTTAGCACAAGTTTTTCTGCAAGGTTACAGACAGGTCAATTTCTATGAAGAGAATCACCCCCTTGGGCCAGGTATGCCGTGGGTACCACCACCGCAACCTCCTTCACCTAGTGACACTGAATCCTGGCCACTTGATTCAGACGGATCTGATTGGTCTCAGCACTCCATTAACGGCGGCAACTCAGATGGTTCACCACCACCAAACTTGGATAGTCTCAATGACCTAAATGGACCCCTCCAGTTGGATTCTAATGGACGGTTTTTCTTTGCTAAAAAGAATAACGGTTCTTTTGACCATCTTCTGACTACTTTTTCAAACATTCCTAGACCAAACAACATACTAAACCTGCACCAAAACAATTTCCCAAATCTCTCACCACTTTTTGTCTCCTCTGACATTCCTTCTGTCCAATTCAACTCCCAAGAACTGCCATCAGCAACTCAGTCTTTTGACCTTCCATTTTTACAACTGGGCCCTTCTTTTAGCCCAACAGATTTTCAGACTTCTTTTCCCCAGCTTCTTCTAGACCCAGCCCCTGTTACATTGAACTTGGCCCAACAAGACAACTTTGAGGACAACTATCTTCAAAATGGTCTCATTTTTATTGATGATCTGCCACCGCCGGGCTTTAGAGGCCTTTTTAATCTCATGCCAGAACCACAGTCACCGTTAGCCTCTCCCTAACCTGAAGGTTTTGAAAAGCAATTCCTGTTAGATACTCCACTGTAACTCCTCAACTCTTCAGGCGACATTCTGAACAGTCAAGCTCAATCCCCACCAAGCACACCTACTTGGAATTCAGGTCTCTCTCTCGATGAAACTCAAGCTACTTCTCAGCCAAGAAGAAGTGAAAGGCTCAGATCTAAAAACACTTCTCTTAGCATCAAGCCCAAGAAGATCAAAAAACGCAAGCCTACACTCTCCAAATCAGAACTGGAAGAGGCCAAAGAACTGGATGACTTCTTTGCCGAAGATGGGCCGCCAACTCTAGCGCAGGCCAAGTGGATTCTTAGCAAAGCTTGTATTGATTTCAACGATGAAGTTCAGGGCCTTCTTATGCAGGCCGGGGTTGTTTAAGTCTTTGGGTAGATCCTAGTTGGGCTCCTTTTTTAATTTTATTTTAATGTCTTCTTTCTTACTTTTAGTTTGGGAACTTTTTGGGCCTTTAATTTTGGTTTTTAGTTCTTGGGACTTAGGTTTTTGGTTAAACCCGAATGCCTCTTTAAGGCTGGGTAGCATTTTCTTTTTCTTTATTTTACTTTTCTTTGTTCCTCGACTCCTCGTTATACTGCAAACTTTTTAATGGAGCTCTCTCTACCCTCTATCTATTTCTTTCTCTCTCACTCTCTTGGCTGCAATTTACATCTCTTATTTTATGGATAGACCCTTCAACATTATTTGTTGGAACGTTAGGGGCTTAAATGAAAAAGAAAAAAGATTGGCGGTTAGACAGACTATTGCCTTCGACAAACTGGCCATAATTTGTTTTCAAGAAACAAAACTCCAGTCTCTCTCAAATAATCTAGTTAAGGAATGCTGTGGAGGTAGGCTAAAAGGGTTCTCATCTGTCGACTCCATCGGCACAAGAGGCGACATCTTAACTGCTTGGGACCAAGGCTCATTCACTTTGGTCAATTCTTTCGCCACCTCTCATTCTCTTACTATTGACCTCATCTCAAATACAGATGCGACGACTATGAGGCTAACAAACATTTATGGGCCTTCTACATCGGTTGGGAGATCGAACTTCCTCTTAGGCCTAATGAATTTAGCTCCACCGCCGGGGAACCACTGGATTCTTTGCGGTGACTTCAATGGCACCCTTTCCCCCATGGAGAGATCAGTAAACTCAACACAAAATCATGATTCTCTGCTTTTCAACGAGGTAGTTTCTAATTTAGGTCTATTGGATTTAGACTTAACTGATAGAAACTATACATGGTCGAATAACAGAAAAGTACCAACAATGGCGAGACTCGATCGTTTTCTGATAAATCAGAACATTTCTAATGCTTTTCCTAATATTTTACAGCATCCTATATCCAATACATCTTCAGATCATACTCCACTCCTTTGCTCTTTTATCCCTAGGTTTGCTGGTACTAATCTCTTCAGGCTTGAAAATTTCTTTCTCAAAATACACGAGTTCCAGGATTTGGTAAGAAATTTTCGGTTCTCAAATGAGTTTGCTGATACACCTATCAGTTTTGGTGCAAAACTTGATTCTTTGACAAAACTCATCACCTCTTGGGCTACGGGCAGAACTACTATGGTTAAAAAACAAGTTGAGATAATCATGAAATTTCTATCCAGATGTGACAAGCAAATGGAAGTTAGACAGTTAACAGAACTGGAGAAAGTCATGAAATTGTTATTAAAAAGGCGATTTGTTGTTTTGGCTGATTACGAGGAACAAATTTGGAAGCAAAGGTCCTCTATAAAATGGAATTTAGATGGAGACAAAAATACAGCCTTCTTTCATGCAGTGGCAACAAACAACAAAAGAAAAATCCAAATTCAAAAACTACTGGTAGACAATGTTACAGTAACAGACCAGAAAGCAAAAGGTAGAGCCTTTTTTCATTTTTTCTGCTCCCTCATGGGCTCCGATTCAAAACCATTATCATCGGTTCAGTGGGATTCGTTCTTTGGCATTCCAAATCATGCCTTATTCTCGGGTTTAGATCAACCAATCACTGCTCAAGAAGTAGCCTCCACTATAGACTCTTGGCCTAATAATCGTTCACCGGGTCCAGATGGCTTCACCGGCGACTTCTTTAAATTGTTTAAAGAAGAATTCATTCCAGAAATTACAGCCACCTTAAACTCTGCACTTCATTCCTCTTCTCTGTACCCTTTAAACTCGTCGATCATAGCCTTGATTCCAAAAACAGAAGGAGCCAACAGGCCGCAGGATTTCAGACCAATCAGTATTATCCATTCCTTGCAAAGAATTCTGTCTAAAGTCCTAACTGTCAGGTTAACTCCGCTGTTCAACAAACTAACTTCACAAAATCAAACCGGGTTCATCAGAGGAAGATCAATCAGTGAAAACTTCCTCGCTGCTAAGGAGTTAATTAACTATGCACACAAAAACAAAACACCAATGGCAATACTCAAAGCGGACATTCATAAGGCATTCGACACTCTCAGTTGGGAATTCATTGAAAAGGTGCTTATTGCGCTGGGGTTTCCCATGAACTGTGTCAATTGGATTTTGCACTGTGTTCTCAAAGGTGAATCCAGAGTTATAGTAAATGGGATAGCAAGAAAACCAATTACTTTAAAACGAGGGGTAAGACAGGGAGACCCGCTATCACCGTATATCTTTATCATGGCATTTGATTTCCTCTCCAGATGGATAAATAAGCTTCAAAATGTGGGAATATTCAAAGCACCCAAGTCAGGAGTATACCCATCTCTCTTCTATGCGGACGACACGATTCTCTTCTTCAAGCCTACACAGAGCCAAGCGTATCTGGTCAAACTGATTCTGTCAGTTTTTGGCCATCTTTCGGGTTTAGAGCTGAACCCGCTAAAGTCAGAATTGATTACTCTAAACTCCTCTTCTCAGGTCACACAGAGTTTAGCATTGGTCCTAGGATGCAAGACTGCACACTTTCCAATAAATTATCTCGGCTTACCACTGTCAAACACCAGATTGTGCAAAATTGATTTCAACGGCTTAATCCAAAGATTCAATGACAAGCTCAAAGGTTGGCAAGCAAAATTCTTTTCAGTAGCGGGAAGATTAGTACTGCTCAATTTAACCTTGTCATCTTTACATGTTTATATGATGTCAATATTTAAGATCCCGTGCTCAGTTTTGAAACTTTTAGATAAATTGAGAAGAGATTTCCTTTGGCATGGTAGTCACCTGGACCAAAAGAAACTAACAATGGTGCCTTGGGATTTAGTTTGCAAGCCAAAAAAATGTGGAGGGCTGGGGGTTATTGATCTCAAAGCTTTTAACGTTGCGCTAATGTCAAAATGATTATGGAAATGGTTTTCTCCAACAGACTCATTATGGAAATCACAAATCAATGCTCTATATCACTCACACCCGCCACTACTGCCAATTAAATCTGTCATTCATAGCTCACTGCTTCAGGCTTCACAACTATTTCAAGCAACCATGACTTTCTCAGTAGAAAATGGAGCTTCGGTTCTGCTTTGGCACCATAACTGGGGTCATAAATTAATCAAATTTTAGCTTCAAGATCTTTACACCTTTGCCCTCGATGATAACATCACTCTTGCCACATTTGCAACCAACATCGTTAACCCCTTGCCTCTCTTCAATCACCTAATGCAATATTCCGAAGCTGCCCTTTACCAGTTAAGGAAGCTAATAGCCATGTTAAACAGCCTCAGACATTCTGACTACAATCTACTCTCACCTAATCCAGACACGCCACTTTAGAAATTAACAGGGGCAACAACAACCTTCTCCATGAGTTCAACCTATCTTTTCATCAAATCCCATCCAACACACTCATCTCAGCTAGGCAAGATCTGCTACTGAAGATACCACCCATGTTCAAAATCCTCATATGGCGAATGCTTCAAAACAAATTAGCAACACTAGATAATCTACAGAAAAGAGGATGGAGCCTACCCAATAGGTGTGTCCTATGCAAATGTGATTCTGAAACAGCCGCACACCTTTTCTCCCATTGTTCTTTTTACTGGCACATACGATCTATGGTACAAAACAGTGCAATCCTGGGACAGTTCACTGCTGGCACAAATTATCCAGAGAATACTATGGCACTGGTAAAGGAAGGGGGAGAATTTGTTAAGAAGTGTTCAATTTCGATTTTTGTGCCATCAAATAGCAAGAAATCACAACTAAACACCATAGATCTAGTGCTAGAAGCATTCACACATCAAAACAATGAGAACAAGTAGGAGAAAGTTATACCTCTCATGAAATAGCATTCATGAGGCTCGAATCGGTTGCCTCTAGCCCACCAAGGATCCACCACCAAGCTCAAGAGAATGCTAGTTCTCTTGAACCTCTTGCTAATCACCTTGTTTCTCTACTTAACTATTTAATGGAGAGAAAGAGATGTGTGGTGCTCAACACATGAGCTTGGGAAGGGAGATGAAAGGGGGCAGCTATGGAGGCGCCTAGGAAAGAGGAGAGAGAAGGCTAGGGTTCCCTAGAGGTGACTCCTTTATATAGCCAACCACTCTCATCCATCTTTTATACTATTTACAAGTATGCCATTAGGGCTTCTAGCTGAAATTAAAAGGGGCTTTATTGGGCTATTTCAAATGTGCAATGGCCCAATAAACTATCATTTTAATTGTCTCTTCATTCTTCCTTAAATCGGGCTTTTAATTAACCAATTAAATAGAAGCCCAATTAGCTCAAACTAATTAAAGTAAGTTGAACATAATTAATTATTAACTCATTAATAATTAATTTAGGATTAGCTAATGCATTAAATTGTTTCCATATGATCCTTTTAATTTAATTAATTATAACGGTTCATAACGGTATATAATTAATTAATTAACTTATCACATTTCACAATACACATTATTGTGAATAAACAATAAATGCACCAAGTGGTTAGAATCCTATTTGTGCGACCCTATTTGAGGATTTATACTATGTTGGCCATGAAAATAAATCGTTATTTATTTTCAATAATCATAAGCGGTATCTAGCAACACGTTATGATTTCCAATTCGTATAAATAATGTACCGTTACAATATCTTAATCCTGCACAAGAAATATAAGCATTTCCTTGTCTGATTCTTATGTCACATGATATCATTGTATAATCCAAGATAGGAGTGTGTCATTCTTGCAGATTATACATTTCTTGATCTAGAGTTGATCGTCTAGTTTGCATGCATACGATCCAACTCCATCAAGGGGCCCAAACAGATATCATCACTCACTAGGTATACTAATGAGGGACATACGGTTTTCTTGATGAACAACTTTTCCCCGCACAATTCAAGAAAACATAAATAAAGTCCTTATAGCAGCCTTTATCAGGAATCAACGTTAGACGATATTTATTGAACCTATCCTCATGTGGAAAAGGTGAACATCTCAAACTTAGAATCAAACTTATATGAAATAAACAATGACACTTAACACAATCTATATGTTTATTTCATTGGGTCAAGTCCTGTACTATGTTCCAATAACATACACATATGCAATTAAGTTGGTAACTCCTTACCTATGATTTGTAGAACTTAATCATCACTTAACTTGCATACTAATCTTTTATGATAATTAATGTTCCTTGTTAATTATCAAGATTATGGACGATTTAGATTTATTATTGTCATTCTAATGAATGATCCACAGAGATCTACAATTCAGATCCTCAACCTGAATGATCTGTCAATAATAAACTCTAGGAACAAATGATAAAATATCATCATTAACATAAACTAAGAAAATAAGTCATTAAATATTGACTTCTAGGACATAACTCCAACAGAATCAATGAAGACAAGGGAAATTTGGGCTATTACCTTCTTCATTTTATGGAGGGAGCGATGCGCGCAGATATTTTCTGACACTTCAAAAAACCCAAATTACCTAGTACAGGAAATAATTTCTGAATGTAAACACCCCTACCAGCAGCGATAGCAACACCAAACTTACACTTCTCTCACTTGATACAGCTATGTGACTTCTTCAACTTTCTACTGGCTCCACAACACTCTTCTATTCAAGATGTCTCAGATGAATTTTGTTTTTTCTAGTTTAGCTTATTCCTTTTTAACTACATTAGCATACTTTTAACTTTTTAATTTTCTTACTTTTTCATTTTTACTTCAGCATTTAACTGATCAGTTAAATGCCACCCATGTAAAGCCGCTTCTATTTATATCAATACAAAGATAGGAGCTTGACTCCTATTTTTCGTCAAAAAAAAAAAACAATTAGTTTTACTAATGCCTTAGCATCTTTCAACAAAGTAACACGCGCAGCTTGATAACTCGGTCCATAATATCCATGACCCATGCTCGCCACTTTACTCATGGCAATTACAAAAAAAGGAGAATTAATGGCATTTAAAGGTATGCAAGCATCATACAGCCACATACATACAGCCAAATCTGTATCATGCCACCTTTCTTTACTTTGCATGGATGCTTTTATAGAAGGTTGAGAAGGATCATTCATACCCAATTTGAAATATGACTGCAAATTTGAAGAAGCAGGAGCTTTTCTCTTCCCTAAAGTGAGATTAATCATTTCTGGATTGTCATCGTCTCCATCTACAGTCACTGCAGTTTCGGAAGAACCACCAGCAAAATGCTTCTCATTAGTCTTCTTAGTGTTTTTTTGCAATGAACATTTCATCTTATATCGGATTTCTCCTGTAACCTTCATACATGCTAGAACATGACCTTTTACTCCAGCAAGATGCTGCTTCATTCGAGTAATGCCCCCACCATTAAAGGTCTTTTGGCAAAAGTTGCAAGTGTAAGCTATTTTGCCATCTACACCTTTAATTTCAGTAATATGCTTCCAAGCAGGATCTCTTTTATTTCGTGGAGTTGATTCGACATGGGGAGAGGGTTGCACTTGTGACTCAGGTGGTGTTCCTAAATTTGCATCCATTGTCTGCTTGCATTAAAAAATAAAAGTAAATTACCTTTACGTCTTGATTAGTATATAAGTCAGTATTTATCTGGTATAATCAACAAGATGAAACACAAATAAATTCATTTCCACATTTGTCACAAATAAAAAAATAAATAAAATGAAGCAATTTGAAATTTTGGATACAATGAAACTTAGCAATATTTTTCTCATAAAAGGTGAAAAATGAAGTATCAAATGAAGCACTTAATGCTATCGGAAATTTGATTTTTGGATGTCAATTTTTGTTTCACAAAAGTAATTGTTAAATTCTCTAAATAATTGCATGTTCTACCCTAGAAGACTACTCAGACCCCTTGGCGTGATCAAAATAACAGTAGATATATACTAAATCAGTGTTCTTTCTTTGTGCATGACAGTAGATATATACTATATTAAAGGTTTAGAAGCAAATTTTAACTTGTATTCTTTGGATTCTATCAGCTGCTTGTTGCCAAAAAGGAAAAAAAAAAAAAGAATTTGGAAAGGAGAGGTAACGTATCAGAAAAATGAAAAATCTGAGCCAAATGAAGTCGGAGGAAGGATGGAGGCGGAGGGAAGAAATTAGGGTAAGATTTTGCATCCCAATTTCACTTTCCTTTTTAACGTCGACGAAATTGGAAAGAAAGCTATCTATTTTTCTCTTGAGAAAACAGAAAGGAAGAAGTTAGCGTAAATGGAAATGAAGGAAACAATCCCGAACCGGTAAAGAAGAAAGGTATTTTCCCAGTTTTTCCGGTTTTTGACCGGTTTTCCCCTGTTCATGACTAACGGGTTTAATCGTTCTATTCCTACCGGATCCTAATCCGGTTGCCGGTAGGAATTTAAAAACATTGCTTTTAGTGCTTGCAAGTTGATAGAAAATAATAGTGAAAACAATTAATTAACAAAAACATAGTGGAATAATTAATTAATTAACAAAAACAAATCATAGAAAGGTATTGTAATTAAAATGGAATTAATTAACAAAAATAATTCTCCCAGCTTGATTTAAATTGTCAATTTCCTAATTAGCCAATTTGCTTTTGGTAATCAAATCATGAAAAACACCTTTACGTAATTCTTGGTGTTATTTAACAGCAAAATAGGTGAAAGGGAACTTTCCGACTTTGAGGTATATCTTGTGTTGTTTTGAAGATAATTCCGGTTCAATTACGAAAATGGGTAAACGAATTAATTATCTCTATTGATAGTAATACTATCAATTATTAATTTATTTTTTATTTGCAATGCCACATGAATATTCATCAAATACTAAACATGGTACATTTCAAATTAGAGGACCGGTTCTAAAATTTAATTAAGCACTCGAGAATTGAATAACATATATAAAAAAAAGTGGTCAATTTTGCGAAAATATACAGCCAGGATCCTTTTATACTATAATTTCAATGTATAAACAACTGTAGCTATACAATACATACGCCATATGAGCATGAAATAAAAAGTAAAAAGAAAATAAAAAAAAGAAAGAAACCAAACATAGAGTAGATAAGCTCTAGATGAAACTAATCCAAACTTATGGGATCTAGCAGCAAATTCCTAATAAGACCCTTAATCTTTTTGTTTGGATCACTCACACCGTCCCCACCATTATATATGCACAGCGTCATGCGAGCCAGATTAACGCACGCATTCACAAACGATTGAGGCAATGCAACACGACCATGACCAAAAGAATACTCGTTAATTTTCTTCCAAGTTTCCCAGATGAGCTTTTCAATGGCCTTGAGTGCATCTTGTTCGCTACACGAGTGCTCTTCCATGTAGCATACTATGGATGATGGTGCATCACCCCGTTCTATCTCCGCCTAAAATTATATGTTGAAACTATTATTTACGATCAATTAGCTAGTAACTTGTTACAATTTATTTAATTAATTTATTTCTTAAACTAGAGTATTAGATCATATTAAAACTTTTTAAACAAAAGAAGACAACTCACGGCCGGTATGTATCACTGTTATGGATGCCACAAAGTTTGCAAGTCACATAGAAGTCAGAGCCAAAAAAGAAATGATTAAGAACTCACATGATAAGATGCACAGTCATTGCTAAGGCGAAAGATTGTTGCACAAAATTCTACCAGTCTTGGATATTTTTCTTGAATATTAAGAGCTTGAACTGTAGTTCTATCCGCTAACACAGTCAAAATATGTGTCAACAAGAGTGGCCCAGTCGATGAGACCCAGCCATTCTCAAGATACTCTTCCAGGCTTGGCTTATAACCATTGTGGAACCATTTTGCCTCCATGAGGAAAGAATCACATGTATCTTGCCACTGAGACCGTAAAGTAAATAAAGAAAATGGAAAAGAGTAATGAGGTTCTTGACCAGGGACTTTATGCATCTTAATGAATTTTGCAGGAGTTTGACATTCAAGTTATCGTTGTTGTTTATTTATTATTGTCTTGAGGATTGAAATGTTATACTTGTAAATTATAAGAACTCACAGATTTAATGAGAATAGGAGACGCATCCCATCCATATTTAGTAAGAACATAAGAAGCTGTTTCCTTGGTTGTATTGAAGATAACACTGTATAGATTTCTCATATATTCTGGTAGTTCTTTTGTTGCTTCAATGTTGTCCCACCTGGAAGTGCAATTAACTTCTCCATATTAATTAATCATTTACTCTCTTACAATAGTACAATACTAGACAACTCAATCCATTAACTTTATATATATATATATATATAAAAATATAATTAATAGCTTGTTTGTACCTATGAATAGCTTCAGTAAAAAGCAAAAGCTCATCAAATGTTCCGTAGATGTCATAAACATCATCCAAGGTGACTAAGATAACTCCATGTTTAGAAAATACTTCTCTGCAATCGGAATTATGTGGTTCCGGTGCAATTCCAGTTGCTAAGAAGAATATCTCAACTAAGCGATCTCTAGCAAAATGAAGCTTCTCTTTTAAACCTATTTCTTCCCACCATCTAACTCGCGCGAGAACAAAAAGAAATAAATAGATAAATTAATAAAAAGTTCAATATAAAACTTTTCTCACCGTAAAAGGCATAACCAAATTACTATCCAAGTCGACAAACCTATTTTGACACGCATCACATCCTCTTTGGCCAATGATATTTTCTTAATCTAAATTATTTTGTATTATTTCTTAATTATTTCTTTGTGGTCACTATTATAAGAGAATATATATCACATGTACCGAGAAAGCTTCACAAGTTCTCCTTGATGCAAAAGTTGTACTTGATTGTAATCGAGCTTTGCAAAATTTATTAGATCCATATCAACATTTGCATGACACTGATTTATGAACCATCTTGCCTCCAATTTTGGAGGCCTCCAGTGCAATGGAACTTCTAAAGCATGAACAACTTCTGTCTTCACTCTTTGATCCACACATGTTTTCGTGAGTTCTTTTAGTCGACTTGCGGAAAATACCCTTGCATCCTCCAATGATTTCTCTCCTTCAAATGCGAGGAAAGTGGTTTCATAGAGGGAATGCAGCCCGTTGATGTCATTTTGCATGTTGTCTTCCATGGTTATAGTACTCAGCAATATGTCTGCTGGATATATTTATAACTTTTGTTAAATTGGACCGGGGATTTCATACAATTCTAATTAATTCCAAAAGTTTGATCAATAATATTATTGGACACTAGGAAAAGCGAGAAAAGTGAGGTCACATATTAATTAAGTAGATATTTTTATCATAAATTGGATTAAATCTCTTAATTTATTTATTTCAAATTTAAATGTCAGCAAAGATCTTCAATCATATATATTTCTAACTCGCATCCTTCCACCCAAGATAGACTGCCTTAATTTTGTCTCTAGATCAAAAACTTATTGTCATAGATGAAGTGTATATTAATTAATAATTATTATTTATTACAAAAAATAATATATATGAAATAACATTATAACAATATAATTATACCTTGAGGGATATGGTAGCAATTAGTTCTCATGAGCCGAAAGAGAAGAGCAGAAGAAGCAAAATCATTCTTCAAAGTTGCTATTGCATCATCCATGATTATTTCTTCAAGCACATGTTCTATTTCAGTCGAGAAATGATAAGCAACTCCAAGTCGTTGAAGCATGTCCACCATTTTTAGCTTCGCAGCTAACTGAGACTCCTTGTTCATAATTTTACTTATTATGTTGTTTTTTAGCTGTCCATTGTAGTTACTAATTTCTGATTTTTTCTAGAAAAAAATAACAAAAGAGTACTAGATTAAGAAAACTCTTGGCATTACAATTTGATATTAAATTAATACGCTCTTACAGCAATCAAAGTTAGTATAAATTTAGACTTCTGACTTTATAATATTAAAGAAAAAAATAAAGCTACTGAATGAAGGCTTACATGAATGATGATATATTATTATGTAAGAAAAAAAATAAAGCTACTGAATGAAGGCTTACATGAATGATCGATGATACATTATTATGTCAATCTTCTCTGCTCTCATACAATGATTGTAACGAAATTATTTTCATAAAAAAAAAAAAGCATATTCTAAGCTAAATCAGTGTGTTTAAGTTTGATCATTTTCATGCACCAAATACTATTTGTTAAATCATCAGTACGGAACATTGTGTTATGAGCAAAGCTAAAATATAATGCATCGCAAAGATCCCCCTCCGTCTACTGCATTCGTTCTTTAATTTTGAGTCTCAAACTCGATCCAAAACCGTTCAATGCAACCTACATATTGGAATCTAGTTCGAAACCAAATATTATATTTTCTGAAATTATTTACTATATTTTTAGATTTTTTATAAAATCATCTATCTAAAAAATTATAAATCATTCAAAATAACGATTTTCAAAAAATCTGAAAAAAAAAACAGTAAAAAATTCAGTAAAATAAAAAAAAAATGAATTTTTCTATTGAATTTCACTATGTAGATCACATTAAACGGTTTGGATCGATCACTTAGACTCAAAATACAAAAATGAGCATATTGGCGAACCCCTCTATCTAATGTATTGGACTTTAGCCTTACTCTTATATTAATGAATAAAAGACATTCATATCTCTTTTTCTAAATCATCAACGCGTTTTCCGTTTATGCTAATTTTCATTCACCAAATCAAATTGTGGACCTGTGGTTGAGCATAGAAGGAAAATAGCAATGGAAATTTACTTTATAATATCAATTGTTACCATTATTAATTTCGGAATTGCACTGGTATGCTTTGTATAATTTACTCAATATGACTTGCCACTTTTTTATGTGAAAAAAAAAAACGCTTACGACCATTTAGTAAAAGAAAAGCTAGTTACGGCTTTATATAGATAAATGATAAATTAATTTCATATGTAACTTACGTAGCCGTCAGAACGCAGTGACTGTATAAAGTCATTGCGCCACAGCGTAGGTTTGTAGTTTGCAGAACGTCGTACAACTGGGTGCATGGATGGCCTTTGCAAATTGCAAATTGGAGAAGTATAGGAACCCATCTTTTGTATATATGGATTAAGCAAACCGGGACTGCTATTCTGATTAATTTTAAGACTGCCCTATAAGTTTTGAAGTGCCCGTAACCTCAACCCATCTATTTATAGCAAATCTCAGGCTGCTAGTCGTAGCTAGTCAACACGGTTATTTATTTATTTTCTTAATTTTATGATAGTCAACCGGGTTATTTGAATAGCCAAGTAGACAGCTTTTTTTTTTTTATTTGACAGTGCAGTCATCGATTATTATTATTATTATTATTATTATTAGGGTCATGCTATGGTGGACAGAAAAAAATTACAGCGATAAATCACAGCCGTACATAGTTGGAGGGGTAAAATTGGTATATCATTGTCCATTACCTTTCTCCGTCTCTCTCCGTCTCTCCCCCATTAAACACTGAAAATGCTCTTCTTCACCATCCGTCGGTCTTTAGATGGCAAAAAAAAAATCTAAGACAATAACACTCTGGATTTCCTATTTCCGTAAACTCTTCTGATCGGAACCTTTTCCCTTCCGATAGAAAACCTGAAGAAGGCGATCAAACTCCATATAGCTAACGAACTCTGTCTTCCCTCTCCTTCTATTTCCTAGCTCCGTTCGGCTCGTCCTTCTCCCTTCCCCTTGCCGCCTGCTCCTCTCTCCCTCCTCGAGGTAGATCCTAGGGTAATCGATCAGAGTTAGTGTTTTTAATTTAGTGATCACACTTGTTATAATGTGGTGCTAGTTTAGTACATTTGATTTTTATGATGACTAATTTCAGTTGTGCGATGTGTAAATTTTTTCTTCAAAAAGCTGATTTTTTTAGTATGTTTTTATACTATGATGCGAATGTTATAATTAATATAATTAATTATTATTAAGTGGCCTATATTTAATTGTTGAACCAAATTCATTTAATATAGGGTGCATCGGATTTTGATGGAAAATCTGATGGACCATGTTCATTCAAAATTTGATCCCTTCAATTGCCTTAATATTTTATTCTAATAATCTGTCATTTTTTGGCACCCTTTCCCCTAATTTTCGCCATTAAGAAAGAGAGACAGACTAAAGAAAAACGCCATAATTTCTGCCATCAAAATTATACTAAGGAAAATTGGAGAAGATCAAATTCCGCTTAAACATGTCTTCTCTACAGTCCTGTAAGTTCTAAACTCATGAATTTATTATTTTATATGAAATACATAAAGATCTTGGATGTTAATTAATGATAATTAAGAAATATTATTACGTTTAATATTTTATTTCTAACAGCGAATACTGGTAAAAAAAAATTCATGATACAGTCATTTAACTAGAGTTGGTTCAAATACCTAAATCTTGGCTGGTTTTCTATATTCTAATTTCAACCAATTTATACTAATTTTTTCTTTCATTTTTTAAAATATTTAGTAAAGTGTACTCTAATGATCGATTTTCCCATGCATAAGTTAATTGATTTTGTAAAATCTGGACTTTTTCCAGTATTTGGCATCAGGTCCTATACCAGAGAAGCTTCCAGTAACATTCCACCACTTGAAAAAGATTTTAATTGAACTAAATGACAAAGGCGAGGAGCTTAAGGCTGATCTTTGTATGATTGCAATTTGGTTTGTGATTTTATGGTAGACATTTAGTCTAACAAATAAACTGCCAACTTGATTTTCCTCTGCCAACTTGTATATGTCCAGACCTAGATCTCCTAAAGATCAGGTACCAGTAGGTACATATACTGATGCTGGCAAGCCTTCCAAGGCCATCAAGTAAAGCTATGATCTTATTCTAGTGATCTTCCAGATGTTGACTTTTCTTTTCCTTATTTTTTTGGGTAATATATTTTGAGTTGTTCTTCGCAGCATGATCTTTCTTAATTGATAAATGATTTATTCTTTAAGTTTTGACTTGTAGCAAATATTCTTTATCTATATGGGAACCTTTCTGATGTGGAGTGAACGTGTGGATCTTTTGGTTGCAAACAAGTAATGGCACAAAATAAGTTGTTAGTGGAATTTTGTTGACCGATACATTTTCCTTTTCTGTCCAATTTCTTAATTTGGTTCTTTTCCTAGAGGTTATATGTTCAGAACGTGAGCCTAATCATTGCAAATCAACTTAGTAATGCTTTAGGCAAACTTAGATATACTAATGAAGATTACTTGTGCTGTTGTGCATAATGGTAGTTTTGTTGAAATGGTGCTTTCTATAAATCCCTGAATTTTGTCAAAGGATTGAAGTTCCTGAAATGGAAAATAATTTTGTCGACAAAACAAAGATTCCATCTTATTTTTACTGGACAAAAATAAATCAATTAGTTACAGAGTGAACCAATTGGCATAAGGATTTGAATATAATGTTCCATACACTATAATAGATTAAGGATGAATATGTTTCCAATACACTATAATAGATTTTGGTAACCAATACGCTAAGGATTTACAAGGTATATCTTCGTCTAAGCAATATGAAATTTCCATCGTTGAGGTATGCAATTCAGGGAATAAATTTACACGGTATATATATCCTTAAGCGTATTGATTTACACGGTATACCATAACTTTCTACTGTTCTTATCCGTTTCTACTTTTTAATTTCCATCGTCATATAGCTTGTGTATCTTTTCTAATGGATTTTCCAAATCCAAAATTTATATCTTTCCATATCCAATTTGTATCCAATTACCGTGTATATATCTGTTTGCAAAGAGCATCCCGTACTAATCAAAATCATAGATTGCAATCAAAGACATGTTTACCATCTATATTTTGGAAATTGCGTATGGATCACACGTGCAAATAAAAAGATATGTTTACCATCTTATTAAAATCATCACAATAAGAAAAACAATTAACAAGAATTTTTTTTACAAAAAAAGTGCATTGAATCCTACGTTTATTAAGCTTTTGAAGTTTGGACTTGTACATGATTTTTTTAATTTTATGAAACACTCAATTTGATTGTCAGTTTAAATTTTTAGAAAATGCCACATATGTAAATCGTTGTAAATTCCAACGTATTTAATAGATTACGAAACTTAAAATCATATTTCATACTTTTAGGTGCATGATTTGTATAAAGGATTATTTTATTGCACTTGTAATTGCAAATTATTCTTATGATGTTAAAATCACCAAGTTAATAATTGTCAATACCAAATTAATTTTTTTAAATAAAAAACGAAAAAAATCACTAAGACTGTTTATTTTCTTTTTTTTTTTCATAAAATGACAAAGTGACTTCAGTTGGTCTGTTCATTCATTTTTCAAAAGTCTAATGCTCTAATTCCAAATGGACTGTTTATTTTCTTTTTTGAAAATAAAAAAACTATTTACTTTTAAAAGTCTGTTCATTCATTTTTTTAAAAAGTATAAAGCTTTAATTTCAAATGGATTGTTTATTTTTTTAAATAAAAAATGGCAAAAAATTATTAGGACTGTTTATTTTTTTTTGACAAAATGACAAAGTGACTTTAGCTGGTCTTTTCATTCATTTTTTAAAAGTCTCATGCCTTAATTTCAAATGGCTGTTTATTTTTTTTTTTGAAAATAAAAACGAAAAAAAATCATCTGGACTATTCATTTTCTTAAACAAAATAATAAAGTGACTTCAGCTGGTCTGTTCATTCATTTATTTAAAGTATAATGCTTTAATTTCAAATAGACTGTTTATTTTCTTTTTTTTTTAAATAAAAAAATCAAAATAATTTCAGCTCGATTGTTCATTTTATTTTTCAAACAAAATAACAAAGTGACTTCAGCTGGTCCGTTCATTCATTTTTTAAAAGTCTAAGGCTTTAATTTCGTCTGGACTATCTATTTTCTTTTTTCTATTAAAAAACCAAAATAATTTCATCTGGACTGTTTTTTTTAAAACAAAATAACAAAGTGATTTCAGCTTGTATTTTCTTTTATTATTTAAAAGTCTAAGGCTTTAATTTCGTCTGGACTGTCTATGTTCATTTAAATAAAAAAAACCAAAATAATTTCATCAAGATTGTTTATTTTTTTAAAATGACAAAGGAACTTCATCTAGTATGTTCTATTTTTTTTTAAAACAACAGAGTAATTTCTTCAGCTGGTTTGTTCATTTTATTTATGAAAATAATAAAGTAAATTAAAGGTCTGTTCATTTTCTTTTTTCTTTTCCTTCAAAAAATAACAGATAACTTAAGTTGGCTTGTTCATTTTCTTTTTTTTTAAAAAAAATAAAGTAACTTCACCTGGTTTATTACTTTTCTTTTTTTTTTCAAGTCAATTAAAATTTCCAAAATATAAAATCCACATTGGGAATCCACTTTGATATTGATATGAAATTATGGCATGAAAAGCGACCATGGACAAAGAACAATTTTAAATCCGAAAATTTACACTTTTGTAATTTCAAAATTTTAAATTTTCACAAATGAAATTTAAAAATTTTAAAAATTCAAAATTTTCAAATTTTATTTTTGATGAAATTTAATCATTATATGATGCATGCCAAGTAATTAAATTTTTCCCTGCATTAATGAAGAAGTCAAATTTTATTGTAATTACATTAAAAAATAGAAAAGATGTAACATAAGAAAGAAATCGGGATGTATTTATATTTTAGCATTTGTAATTTCATGCATGCCAAGAATGTAAAATTTTTGTGATTTCATATTAAGTGTAGACAAATATTTTGACAGATAATCTGATGATAGACGGTCGCATTTTTTTTTTTTAAATAATTCTACATTTAAGAAAGTATTTGAAAAGAAAAGAGAGGGGAGGAGGAGAAGAAGGGAATTAGATAATAGAAGCTGGTAGCAGCTTGATAGAAAAATATAGATAACTGCTTTAATTAGTCGGCATATTACTAAGCTTTCTTGGTGGCATGATATTTGCAACAAGCAGGTTCACTTGGTGGTTTCGGTAGGAATGCGCCTCCACCATTCATGGCATAATTATCATCAAGTACAATATCAAAATAAACCAACAATAATTGTACTTTCCATTTAAAACATAGCCAATAGAAATATAGAATCAATCATGTAAATTTACAAAATTTGTCAATTAACTTCTAATAGCGATATATATATATTCCGTGTATTAGATATAAGCAATTGTGCAATAAGAAATGGTGAACATCTCCCAGTCATAAGTGATACATTCAACAGCAGTTGTTTTTTAATCCAGTTAATTCTCCATTGTCACCAGGACCACGACTTCCTTCCCTTGGCCACGATTTCATCCTCGGCCACGTCTCATCCACTAGCTTTTGCACAACTTTCATCTCTTTGGCCACTACTTTCATTCCTTCGGCTGCATCTTTTACTTTTTTGACTTTCATTAAAGTGTAGCAGTGTATTTGTCCCTATAAATGTGTATTGAACTAAAGCTTGAGCTTAACATTATCTACTTCTGATATAAAATGGTAAATAATTAAAAAATACAAATATGTGAAATTGGATTACTAGTTTTATCATTACAGCAACAACATATATATATACCATAATCAAACTTATTACAACCTGACATTATAATTCTTGGCACTTAATTATATCAGTATTCTCTGTAAAACCCCTGAATTTAAGAAAAGGATCTAAAATAAACAAACTGCTGCATAGCGCCCATATTCTTTTTTTTTTTTTTGGCCAATCAAGGATTTTCTTCTTTTGCTGAATTGCAGTTCTCGCTCCTCACCCGGTGTAGTCAAATACAAAAATTATACAAAATAAACTAAAACCGCACACCTATTTGTGGTACCCATCGATCACACTTGTTTTTGATACCCATTGCGATACCTGATAGCCCTGTTCAAGCCCCACTCTCGTGATTTACAGCTGATCTCAAAAAGGAACCTTAGGAAAATAAAAGGTAGTATTCATATTAAAATTTCTACTGAAAATCTTTTCTTTCACATGGTAGAAATGGATAGATGGTATGAACCAGTAGAAGGAAATGCAGAGAAGAATGCACCACATATATTTGTCACCCCTAAGTCGAATAACTACAAAAAGAAAAGGGTATAAGCTATGAGATAATTTCAATAGCTTTGGTATAAATGAAGATATCAGAAAGATAGACCACCAGCAAACTTAATACCACACCAGTTGGGTACCAGTTGGGTATAAGACTTAATTTAAGCTAAATTACCATAGGGTATTATTTTTATTTTAGTTTTCATATATTTTTTTTTCTTTTCTTTTTAATAGGATGGCAGAAGGCCTTAAATTAAGTTCTAAAAAAAAAATCATGACTGTAGTAGAAGTTGCTAATCCACCAGCAAGTAATAGAAGTGTCACTTCATAGTTGGTACGTTTGTGAGGTACTAAATTATGAAACAGACCGTCAAACAAGACAAGTAACTTGTGCGTTTTTAAACGTTTACCGCTTGATTTGAATCTAATTCATATCCATTTTCGCAGCCAATGCTTTAGCAATTCCCACGGATTCCTACAATTTCCCAAGCAAGAAATGAAGAATTTTGTACAAGTGTGCAAAAAACCAAAATATAATTACAAACAAAAATGACAAGATAAGATGGTACCAGTATGGCAACACCGGTGATTAGTACTGCCATTGAAATAAATTACGACGGTCCTTGCTCTCTCCGCATCTCTCTCTCTCAGTGGCAGCGGCGATTGGAGCGAGAGAGAAGGGGTTTTAGGAATTAGAAAGGGACTTTTACGAGATGAGACGGATGCGGAGGAGGCGGAAGGTATGACGAAATAAACGCGAGGTCGCAGAGTCGGTCCGACGGAATGACTATTTTACCCTTCTGTCAAGAACTTTTTGTTAGATTTAAAGGAGACTTTTCGTGCCAATATTAAGGTTGGGAGTGATAATGACCGTCAGATCAACATATAATAGACGGCCGGTATTTGTCTTGTCCACATTAGAATTTCCCTTATTATTATTATTATTATTATTATTATTATTATTTTCTTTTTATAAATTATCAGTTTTCAGTACAAATAACTATTCATGGTGTAAAGAATTATATTTTTCTAAGAGTGCTTTATTGTTGGCATCATCCGATAATATATAATCTATAATATATTCTTGATATGTACGTATTTTTGTAATTGTCGTAATCGGTGTTATATCGCATCAGTTAACAAAGTATTTACATGTAATATAATATATATCAAGAAATTTGTTTTGTTAGTGCGTAAATTTTAAAATTTTATTAATTTATAGTTTCTTTTCTTTGCAATTAATCTAACTAGAATAATCCTCTCCAATTTTGAAATAACAAATATACCTCGCAAAAAAGAAATTCTAACTGTGAACAAAAATCCTGCAGCCAATCTGATCTTCACATTATTTCTTGCCTATTTTCGTTCCTCGAACATCAGAAAATATATACGACAAGAGAGCTCTTTTTCGCGATAGTGTGAAGATTAGATTGGTTGGATGATTTTTGGTCACAGTTAGATTTTTTTTTTTTTTTTTGAGAGGTATATTTGTTATTTTAAAAATGGAGAGGATTATTCTAACTGTGTATTTGTTTCACTTCCAGAATTACTTTTTTTGGAAATAAAATAAACCCACCAATACCGCAGCACCATTATGGCTGTCAAACGTGCAAAACGGGTACGAAAAAAGCTATTTGCGTTTATGTTTCGTTCTTATGCATGAAGCAGGATACACTTGTGATTTCCGTTTAATGTTTTGTAATTAGAGTGGAAATGAAATTTCTTATGTTTATGTTTCGTCTTAATTGAACGGAAAAACGCAATAACGTTAAATTTTTGTTATAGTTTGCAACAAAGAAGAAATGAGAGAAAGAGAATGGAGAGAGAAGGATGCAGTAGTACGCAGTGTACTGCTCATTCAGAAATGAACATAAGAAACACCTCTGTCTCCTCTTTTTAGTGAAGGATGAACCCATACCCACGTTTTCAAACAAAAGAAAGAGACAGAGAAAAGTCTACCTTCCCTCTACAATTTCTTTTCAAATTTCACAGGGTGCAATTTTTGGGCTGCATAGAGATGTTGGGCCAACGGAAAAAACGTGGGCAACGGAACGAAAATGACTATTTTTGTTTACGTTTCGTTTATACTAACGTTATCAATTTTATTTCTGTTTCTATTCCGCACTCTCTAACGTAACCAAAATCTATTTCATTTCGTTTCATTAATGAAACGAAAAATGTACGAAATGATACGATATTGACAGCTCTAACCACTGTTCGTAAAACAAATGAACCACAAAAGTTTGCATGTTTCGTAATTCGTACAGAATATTATAAAATGAATATTGTATATCTGGGGCTGAAACGATCCACGTGTTTATTGCAGGAGCTACAGACGTGGGCCAGTTAGCGCCTCATGTGGACTTTTTATATCAATTCAAAAGTAAATCTACCTACAGTGAAATATTTGGGTTTTCTTGTTTCATTTTTCTTGCTCCTCATAAATTTACAATTTTAGAAAACGATATCGTTCATCAGCCGAATTACGTCTCCGATTTGTCACTTCATCAATTTATTAACGATTCGTGGGGTGCAACAATCCTGATGAGTTATTTTAAAATAGTTCGTATTTGCTTTTGATTAGTCTGTTTATTATAACAGAGTTGAAATTAATTTGACAAGCAGAATTCATATAAAAATTATTATGACAACATAATCTAAAATTTAATATAAATTTATATTTCATTAATTTTGAGAATCATATAATATTCCATCTAGATTTGTTAATTAATGTACAATTTTTTTTTCCTTTTTTGTGGTCTACGATTCAAATGAACTACTGAAAAGCTTTAGTTCTCGAGCTAACAAATTGTCAACAATTATACACGCGAGTACATTATACTGCAAATATAATTTTGATAGAGTTGTATTGATTTAAAAAAATTGCAAACTTTATCATTCTATATTTCTTTTGAAGGTTAGCAAACTTAATCAGGTTAGTGTAGCGGCTCACACCAAGAGTGAGAGGGGAAAAAAAATCATATAAGATAGACGACGCCTCAGATTTTAGCAACCTACCAGCTGGTTATTGCTGGATTACGATTTTTCTATATAAGAAAAATATTATACGAAAAAATTTTAAATAGAACAAATATTTATTTTCCTTTTAAAAGAGCAACAAAATAGCGCTATTTTGGATGCCGCTACTGGCAGTCAAAGTTGCGTATAGGGTCTAGCTGCCCCGCAAAGTTCAATTTATTTGATTTTCTCTTTTCATGTGACTTTTCAAAGTGCCGCTATTTATTTTTTCTCTTTTCATATGATTTTTTTTTTTTTAAATTTGAACATTGCTTATGATTTTAGCCGCGTTTGATATTTCATCAAATATTGTATAATACGACTATTGCAATGTTCAATTTATTTGATGTACAAATAAACTATAAAAGAAGGACAGACATGCTCTGATAAAGATTGAAAAAGTATTATGATAGCCTGCTACCCTCTGCAAAAGAACAAACATCATCTGATAAAGAATTAGCACGACACGATCATGTTATCGTGTCGTGTTGGGACATTAGAAAGTTTGACACGATCTGACACGACACAACTTGACACGCAACACGGCATGAACACGAACACAAATTAACACGACACATCAACACAAATTAAATTATTAATGTAGATTATTTAAATAAAATTACTAATTTAAATTCAATTGGTAATACTACATATTATTTACCATCATTTTGATTCATATTTTTTCTAATCTAATTATAATTTTATAAAAAAAATATTGATAAAAGTTTTAAACTTGAGCAAATAATTAAGTATTACGTTTTAGTAATTTTTCCTTTACTTCTATTTTTTTATTTTAAAAATAATAAAAAAATTTGATACGACTATCACGACGTGCTAGTTGTGTCTACCAAAGTACGTGTCCTGTTCGCTAATTTGGTCATTTAGCATGACACAACACGATTAAAAAAATCATTCTTGTCAACACGACACGACACGAGACTCTAACACGATTGTGTTTGACACGACACGCACGATTGGAGAACCCTAACACCTAGTTGTACATAAAATAAATTGAATATTAAAATATCAAATACGACTAAAATCATATGAGAAAAACGAGAGGAAAAAAAAATGTTCAAATAAAAAAAATCATATGAAAAGAGGAAAAAAAAAAACAATGTTAAAAAAAAAAGCAAAGGGGCTGGAAAATAGCGGCACCCCAATTAAATAACGTTATTTTGTTGTTCTTTTTAAAAGAAAACTGACACAGCGAGTAGTGTAGGAAACTGTTTTTACCCAAACGAGATAATAGGTTTCTAATATTTCATATATCGTAATCTGTTTAATTAAGATACATCAAAATCGTTTATAAAAGAAAGGGTTGGTTCAGTTTACATAATAACCACCACTAAAATAAGTGAAAATAGAAATAACTGCTATTTAAATAAAAATAACTACTAAATTAATATAACTGCTATCTTATTCTGAAAAGAAAAAATTTAATCAAACTTTTGTGAACGTCCCTTTTTCTTCTTAGGTATGCCTCAGCAACCTCCTCCACATAAAAAACATAAATACTTGTTCAATTTAAAATTTTTTACTTAGTAATATTTTTCATATTAAAAAAAATGGGGCTAGGTTACGACACCAACGGGACGTGTTTTTTTTGCCCACGAGGCTTTAATTAAAAAAAAAAACAATGTGACGTGTTTTTGTTCAGAAAATCCAACAAAATCCTGCTACATTGTTCGAGATGGGCTTTCAGTTGTTAGTTACCTGTGCATTGGATTGGGTATAGTTATAATATAAAATGTCTCGAACTCAAGTTTTTAGTATGCAGAGTTTTATAAGCGAATTACTGATATTTGAAAAAATAAGATAGTATAATTACAAATCAGAAAAATGCATTTTTATGATAATTCGTAGTCATCGACGATAAGTTGCAAACAATTTAGCGTCTTGCGTAAGAATAAAACAGAATCTGATCAGGGACTGCGTTATGCTGCAAAGAAGTGATAAATTAATTGTGTTATTGATTGTTTTATTGACCCTTTTTTCCTACCGACAAAACAGCAAACACTAAATCATTCCCTAACCACTAAATCACAAAAACTGTAAGTATTATATAATATATAACCTTGCTTGAATCATTAATTATGAGACTTATTTTTTTGTTAGAACTATATGAGTTATGCGCCAGCAAATTTCATTAACTGTGTCTTAATTTCTTCTCGAGTCTTATTTCAGTAAAATATCTAGCAAGTGCACCGATCCTTTTTTGGTACGCGGTATTTTATTGTGGACCCACGACCAGAAATGTAGCGCAGGAACGTGTACAAGTGCACGTGTTGACGTCTCAATTATGTTTTGATGACGAGTCACGTCCATGCGACCATGCGTCATTCCATTCGCCATCCTTAATTAGAGTTAATCTTGTGTGGTGATTTTCGTAGACTTTATAATTAAGGTAGAGAATGTCACTGATCTTGCTAGCATGGGAAACCTGCATCTTGCCTGTTATTTACTTTTTTTTTTATTTTTCTTATATAAAATGCGTTTCTCCGATTGTCCTGCAGGTCTTTAAATCGGATAAGGCTGTGATTTAGCTGGTGATAAATTAAAATAATACAACAACTGGGGAATGTGTTGCTTTACCAGAGTGAACACAATTAGTTTAAATTGTTTAATGTTATGAGGATTAGTACCTAGTTCTAATCTCATCCCTGGTTGGAGGTTTTAACTGTACATACATGATTAATTAATGCACACAACTAGTATATCGGGTTCGGCAATTTTGAAGAGGGCTTAATTAAAACAAAACAAACGTGCAATTTCCTTTGCTTCGAAGCTCAAAATTGGGCTTCTGCTAGAGTTATGCTTATATATATGCTTCTCGTTTTGTAAATGTCATTCATTTCTTATTTCTTAATTTACTTAGTTCGTTCATTTATTTTAATTTCCCGTTCCGGAGAAAGGATCCCATGTACACGCAATTTTTATAACCGATGCAAACTTTTATCTTTAGAATTAGCGTGTTGTTATTTTTGCCACAAAAACAAAAAAAAACTTTGGTAATACCCGGTATCCACACATGTTCTGGCACCATTTTCAGCCATGTTTTTATTCAAAGAGAAACATATATATCAATGCCAGAAGAAGATTTGTATCTCCAATATATACTGACAGGACATGCAATTCGTACCACATGTGATCCATCTTTAGTGGAACTGTGGCCACTAATCCAGAAATGGTTAATTGGTGTTGAAATGGGGAATTTCAATACCCTACCGGCATCCATACCGGTAGTGGCCGAAATCCGGTATTTTTCTGAAATTTTCAGGTATTTCCTTTCTTAATACCGGATACCATCATTTCAGTTATTATTCCAGTATCCAGTATTACCTGAATTTTTGGGTAACCGGTAGGTATTGAAAACAGAGGGACTAACTAATTAGCTAGCTAGGTTGATGCTACAATACCCCTGGAAGTTGACTATGGTTTTCAACTTTTACTGGTAATATGTGTTTTTCTTCATGCTGTCGCAGTTGACAAAGAATCAAAGTACGGACGCAAGGACCATAGCTTCCAAATTTGACAATTCTTTTGTATGTACTTCCAAACTCGTACAGGTTTCAGTTGTCGTGAATTTGATTTAAGCAATTGATTACACCAATTTCACATGAAGATTTTGCAAGTGGAAATTTGAAATTTGTTCCTACGTACACATAAATAGCCAATACATGACAGTTGTTTCTACTAAAAATAGCCAATACATAATCTTATGTGGCGGAGAAAAAGCAATACATTCCAATTTTGATTAAAGGTGACATGTATATGTATGTACCAATGTTTAGCTGTGAATAATTAGAATATTATTGATATATATAAGAAGAAATTGATATATAGTTTTTCTGCAAAACAATCAAGGTTACGAATGGCATGTGACCTAGTGGCTCAGTGGTAAGAGCACTAGGCTGACCTCCAAGAGGTTAAGGATTCAAATCCCGCATGCACCTTTAATTTCAGAAAAAAGTTGGATGGCAAAGACCTCCCTCTTTCTTCAAAAAAAAAAAATCAAGGTTACGAATGATAATATTTTCAAAGTCTAGGCTACGGTTATTCTTGTATTATGATGATACCTTTTTTTTATATTTTAGTATTTTAAAATCAAGATGCAGTATAATATTTAAATTCATGTTTGGTTCATTAATGGGTGATAATAATAAAAAAAAGGCTTCAGTGACAATCTCTTTTTAGCTATCTAAAAAAAAAAAGACAATCTCTTTTGAGGATTTTGTCTTTTTGGCGCATAAATAATGCATTTTTATTGCCGAATGAACCAGAACAAAATTGTCTCGATCAATAAATTATATCGTATTCCTTTCAAATTAATATTTTAAACCATAGCAAACTTTTATTTTACAACCATTCAACAAGCGTGCCAAGCAAACCAAGTTGCTTACCTGGACATGTGCCCCCTGTGCCTGTAGAAGCTCCAATTCCTTCTTGATTTTCTTTTGATTGTTGTATAGATGTTTCAATTTATTATGACTTACCATAATTTTTTCTGATCTATTGAGTTATCAGAGAATTCACGATCTCGTTGCTCGATTGATTAAATTTCGAGATGTTCAGAAATTCGAATTATTTTATTTATTTATTTTTAAGATATTAGGTATCAAGCTTCCCAACTTATTTTTTTTAAATTAAATTAAATGTCTATAAAAGATTTCTCAGTCGGATTTCTAACCTGCGATCTTTCACTCAAGACACATTGCTCTTTGTCACTAGACGAAGAGCTGGTTCTTATTCGAATTATTTTTTATAGCATAGAAATAAGAAAGGTAGAGACCCAATTAGGAACCACTGCAATTACATTGCTTGCTCAGATTCTAACTTTTCTGTTCAGATTGCATTTTCCTTAGCGATTTCGATAAGTCTTATACCAATGTCGTTTTCTAAGGTGTTTGAATATTCCATTGATTTTATCATTCTGCCAATTAACACTGGACTATCTTGTGCATATAATTAACATATATTCTTGTACACTGTAATTTGCTTTGTCGGAACAAAAACCAAATTGCTTTTTTTTTCTGGTAAAGTGACGCAACGAATAAGTTGTCTCAGGCATGTAATGTGAACATTTTCTTTTTTCGATAGAATAGATAAAGAGAAATTTTAATTTTTCCACTTACAAAGTTGTACACGTTACACTCGTCGTTATTTTGATTTATTGATTACACCAATTTTTATTTATCTTTAAATAATGGTTGTAATTATACTGATAATAATGATGAAATTGATGATGATCACGAGAGCAGCAGCAATAATAATAAATATAATGCTACTAATAATAATAATAATTAGCTATAACATCAAGATAACACAGCAAACAAATTAGCTAACATTTCCCAAATTCTAACCTTAAATATTTTGTATCATTAATACCCAAAAAGTACTAACCTTAATCACGAATCCCACTAATTTAGAACTTCACCAAATGCACCCTTTTAGATAAACCAGCTACAACTAAGAGTAAACACGCCAAAGAGCATGCTATGACGGTTCTATTGGTGTCTTTCAAAGTATTTATTTCTTTCTCTTTAAAATCTTTAATCTCCTTCATTGTTTGCTTGATCTCTTGGATTTCTTCTCTCCACAAACTCCAGCTCATCATCTCCCTTTGCCTCTCCAAACTCTCCTTCAGCTCCCTCATCTCACCTACCAATTCATGAGTAACATTCACCTCTGATGTCACCATGTTAATCCAAGATAAGAACAAGAAGAAATATGTAGTTTTTATGATGTAATAAATTAATTAACTGAAGAGGGTTTGAGAAAAATGAATAGGCTTTGATGTGCTTTTATATCAACATAGGAAAATACGAGTGAATCCAATAATAGCACTATTTTGTTAATTTTATCTAGGTTTTGTTAAAATAAATAAAATTTTCTTTTCCTTGCGCACGCCAATAGTAAATCGTATATGTATATAAATATACGCGTAATAGTACTATGTTCGTTAAGAACTTTGTATTAATTTATTTTTAAGACTACCTAGCTATTTGCTGTTCTTTTCTGTGTTTATTATTAGATTATCTTTATATAATTATCTGTATCAATTCCTTCCTAATTTTGGAGACAACCAAGCTCAGTTATTCTCGTTTATAAAATAAAGTTCTTTTTTTCTTTTTTTTCCTGATGGAGCGGAACTAGCTAAGTACTGATGTTTTGTGTATGCATTATAAGACAACTTTCGTCTATATTTATTGTTTCTTAATGATGGCCTTACTAATCCTCATCTATGTCCATCCTAATGTAACTTGACCTTAAATTACATCAATGCATGCAACGTGGACAAGAGTTTTTTTTTATATTGTATAATTATATACATTTTACGTGTTCTATGTTTCTCTGGAATCTAAATAAATAGCTTTAATTAGTAACATTAATAATTTCAGAATTACTGCAAAGTTTTGTAAAAAAATGACTCACATGTGAAGTAAAATTTTGACACACTAGCACTTGAGTAATCACTTTTATATCAAATAAAACCGTGTAATTCCGATTACTAATACTTATGTAGGAAGCGATATTGGATTTCCTAAAAATAAACAATAGCTAGCACTCCTCTCGTAATTTAACCATAACCAGATAAATATTTAGTTGTTTATAAGAATCTATGGATCTTTCCAGGCTGAAGATTGGAGATGGATTAATAAGAATTAAGATTAAGGGGGCTAGGAAGTTATACAACAAAGCCCAGCCCGTTACTCATGTTGATTTTTTACCTTTTGTGTGAACCACTACTACCATTACCCAACCTAATAAAGTTTCTACTTTCCGATTAACCCACTGAATAATAATAAGAAGAATTGATGCTTTCCAAATGTTGGGTATCAATTCATCTGTTTATAATGTAATAAACTAACTGAATATGCTTTGGGAAAATTTAATTGGGTTTGATGTGCTGTTATATCATGATGGACATAAGTGAAACCAATTAGAGAACTATTATCTGGAGCACTAAGTACTTGAGTTCTATTTTGTTTTTACATAATTAATTAGGTTATCTTAAATTTGTATTCATGTCTATTTCTTCCTACTTTTCGTGACAACAGAGCTTAGTTATACTCGTCTGTAGAAAAATGATGACCCTCGTGTTTTGTATTTGCATTATTAGAAACTTTAATTTTCATCGCTATTTGTTATTATTTCTTAATGATAGCCTTATCCTTATAATTAAAATAATTTCCAAAGCATCTTGATGAAACTTGACCTTATAAATTACATCAGTACAACATGCACAAGAGGTTCTTTTCTATGTTACATGCAATTAAAATTAATACATTATTTTGGTAATAATTTATTAGAACTATGACAATCAATTGAATTGTTTATCACTTTTTATGGATTAGTATTGACTAGATATAAAAATTGGCAAAGTCCGAAACTTGATTGGCCCTATTGGCACGTGTGAGCAAGGAAAGGCCAGGGGAGGCAAGTTCAAAATAAGACAATTTTATTTTAACAATAGAAAAAAATTTAATTTCTTCTTTTTACTAAATTAGAAACATTCAATTCTCATTAACTGCTTTACCTATTTCAAGTCTGAATTTTTTTTTTTTTTTTAAATAAGTGGATAAAATCGACCTCTTTTCATTGAAGAAAAGTAACGTTACAAACAGAAAAGCCTGAAAAATTATAATTTTAATTATTTGTTGAAATCTTTTAACGTTCGTCCCTTTTCTTCTTAACTCTTTCGAAGATTACTCAACAGCTTCCTCCTTGTCACATTGTATGACCTATGCTTGTTGCCCACACGAATCAGAACTTGACGCGTCTGAATGATTGGAGAACATATAACCCCTCTATGCCTACTCGATAAGGGCAATTGGACTAGAATGAAATCGATTACTCCGTCCTATTAAATTTCAATTGATTTGATTTTCTCCTTGATCTCTTTCTATGAAACCAATATACATTTGACAGTACTGTTTAAACCAAATTAACATTTTCATTTAGAACCTCTATAAATTTTGACGTAATATACGTGATCCATCTTCTAGCCGGACTCGAATATATGAATGAAAATATTCTTTTTTGTGCCTTTTGGGTGGAGTGAAATTAACCATAATACTGGGTTTATTATTCAAAACAGAATGATCAACAATTAAAAAGAAATTCTGATAGGGTCCCAAATCACCCTCGTGGTGGGCCCAGATCTCAACTACACTAAAAGCTTTCACCTCGCCTTGCTCACTAAAAGCTTGGGGGCAGGTGATAGGACCCTAAAATACTCACCCGTTGGGCTCAATACCAACCTGCCCCAATAAGCCCAGTAGGCGAGGAAACGTGACGAGGCCCAAGAGGCCCAGAAAGAAGACTCAACGTATTAGCCCATCTCGGATAACCTGGATAAGGGGGAAAGGAGGGGCAGCGTAGTCTTTTCCATCCCGCCCTAGTCAGGAGAGATCCTCGAGGGGGGACAACGGTTATGATCGTACAGCTCAGCAGACAAGCATACCGGCCTCTGACAGGGCTGACGTCACCGGAAGGTTCCTCTAGACTAGTATAAATAGACCTCTTTAGGACAGAAAGGGGGTCGGTTCTTAGGTCATTTTCTCTAGGGTTTACCATTTAAAAGAAGCTTTAGAGAATGATGTAAAACCACCAGGAATTATGAATAAAGAGATTAGCACTTGTTTTTGAGATCTTGTTGTTACTTTACTTGCATTAAACTTGTTACCAGGCTAGGTAGTAACAACCACCGTGGGGCGTTACCTTTGATAAGAATTATAGCTGATGCTAGATCGTGCGAAAAGCTTAGAACCCAGGAGATTGTCTTTCGATTTTCTCATGGCAGGAGACCCATCAAGCCATCCCGCGCAAACCTCTGTGCAGGATGAGCGCACCCCCTTGGGATGCCGCCAGAACTCTCAGTGGGGGGCACGACTCAACACACCGCCCAAGTGGCACAGAACATACCAGTCACCCCAATGACTCAGGTGGGAACCCAATCCGCTCCCCCTGGGTACCCCTGGCCAGTCTACTGCTCTCAAGCCGCGGGGCCGTCGGGAGTGAATGTGACCAGTTCGGCCGTACCTAGCGGTTTCGTTCCAACAGGAGCTCAACAGCTCCCGATTTGCCCGCCCCACTCTCACGTTCAGACGGGGCCGAACCCATTAAGCTCCGCCATCCCGCTTCGCCCAAGCGGAACGGGGGTTCCTTCAGTTTGGCCCACCCAGTCCGCTCCGGCCGACCCTTTCAGACAAATCTGGGACCAACACATGCTGCAGTCTTGGGGTCAGTTCTTATCTCTATCCTCCCCCATGCTGGGAGCTAACCCAGCCCCAATGTTAACGCATGTCGCTCAGCAGCCTGGGGAGCGGGGTCCGGTACAGGAAGTCCATGTGGCTCCTTCTATGACAGGCCTAAGAGCGCCTCCCTACGAGGGAAACATGGGAGGAATTAGGGGAGAACATTACCAGGGCACCCCCTCACTCCATCCAAACCAGCATGGCCCAGGGGCCCCATATCAGGAGTATTTCCCACCATACGGTGGTGGCGGAGTTCCATCCAGAGCACCCCTCCACCGAACCCTAGACCCAACCCATTCGCCCAGCCACCACAGTACTGGGAGTGTCACCCATTCCCCGCGAAGGAGGCGACGTGAAGACACTCCCGGACTGGGACGGCATAGGCAGCATTCCCCGGCAAGAGGGGTCTTTCCAAATCATTTCTACCACAACCCCATCAATGTCAACAGCTTTAGCAACCTTCCCAAATTCTCCACCAAGACTCTGCAGTGCCCCAGGGAATTCCTTTCCAGCTTCAAGGCCAGGATCTCTCTCTCTTCCTTGGACAAGAGTGTATGGTGTCGGGTTTTTCCCACATGCCTGGAAGCAGCGGCGTGGAAGTGGTTCTCGGAATTGCCGCTCAACTCTGTCAGGGATTTTGCCGACCTAGAGGATCAGTTCTTACAAAGATTTCCGAGTATCCAGCCGCCATCCAAAAAGTCTATAAATTTGATGAGACTTCGACAGGGTGAGCGGGAATCAACAAGAAAATTTCTTAATCGATTCGCTGAAGAAGCCAATCAAACCACCGATTACAATGATGGAATCATCTTGGCAGCAATAAGGCAGGGCCTAAGACAAGGGAGCGCCTTGCGCTGGAGGGCTGTTGAGGAGGATTTCAAAACGTTTGCAGAATTCAGGGCTGCAGCGGAGAAAACCTTGCAAGCAGAGGAGGACGCAGCAATTGTGGGAAAACCTGCCGGTCGAGGAGCGACCCGCAAGAGTCCCGATCAGCCTCGACGCAGCTCTCGTCCTACATCCCCTCAGCAAAGACGGAGCTCTCCTCCGCCAACCCGCCGGAATACCCCTCCCCGACCATACGGTCGGGGCCGCTCTTTCAGGAAATATAAAGGTCTAGTGGCACAGCCCCGATTTCCTCCTACAGGGGAAGATTATAGACAAGAATACACTAACTATCATGTCTTCTCGGTCTCCGCCGACGTACTCTTATAAGCCGCCCAAGATGATCCAGAGTTCAAGCGGCCGGAGTCCCTTTCCAGGGAGGAGACAAATCGGGAAGATAGAAACAAATATTGCAGATACCACAATGGGTATGGTCATGCCACTTCTGAGTGCATCAAGCTGAAAGATGAAATCGAGAGGATGATCAGAAATACTAGAGTACTCGAGAGGTATTTGGAGGCGCCCTAGTGGAACAATGGAGGAAGAGGAAATAGGGGTGGGCGCCAGGGAAACAATACTGGCCGGCGGCCGCGGGATCAGGACAGGCAAGCAGATCGACCGCGGCCTAGAACCCCGTTACATGCTGATCAGGATAAACCCAGAGCCTCCCCCACTCCCGTTTTATATATAGCAGGAGGACCGGCTGCAGGGGGAGACTCTGAGAAAGCCAGAAAAAGGTATGCTTGCCCCAAAAATCTCCATAACCCATCTAGGAGAGAGGTTTTCCAGATCAGGGAAAGCAATTCTGTGGCAAATATGCGCATTACCTTTGGACCCGAGGACTATGAAGGAGTCCATCTACCACATGATGACGCTATTGTCTTGATGCTTCGCGTCAATGGCACTCGGGTCGGTAGAATTCTCATTGACACTGGGAGTTCTGCTGATGTCATCTATTATGAAACATTGAAGAAGCTGCATTTACACGATCAAGCTCTAAAGCCTATGGCGACTCCGCTCACAGGCTTCACAGGTGATCAGCTCATGTCCATGGGGATCATAGACTTGCCAGTCACTTTTGGAGAGTCACCGAGAGATGTAGTATCTAAAGTCAGCTTCATAGTGGTCAACACTCCATCTCCCTACAATATTATCCTAGGCAGAAAGGCTCTGAATGATATTGGGGCTATCGCTTCTACACCTCACCTCAAAGTCAAATTCCCTACCCGAAATGGAGTCGGGACATTGCGAGGTGAAAAGCAGGTCGCAAGAGTGTGCTATCAAGCATCGATACCAAAGCAAGTAGCCCAGATTGACCACGTCGGGGAGCTGTCCAAGCCCTATGATCAAGCTGAGGACATTATACTTCACAATCCAGCCCGCCCGGCTGGCGGACCAATGGAAGACACAGAGGAAGTCGATTTGGGAGATGGCAAGATCACAAAAATGGGCACGGTGTTGCCTAAAGAGGATCGAGACTTGGTAAGGGCATGCCTCCTTCGCAATCGCGACATCTTCGCCTGCGAGGGCGAGGCCATGCCAGACATCGACAGGGAGATAGCCGAGCACCAAATCGCTACTAAGCAGGGCATGAAACCAATCACTCAGAAGAAAAGAAAGCAGAGTTGGGAAAAGAGGAAAGCTATTAAGGCTGAGGTAGAAAAGTTGTTGAAAATAGACGCCATAAGGGAAGTCAAATACCCACAATGGCTGGCCAACCCAGTACTAGTAACAAAATCCAATGGGCAATGGAGAATGTGCATAGATTACACCGACTTGAACAGAGCTTGCCCCAAAACCCCCTTCCCTCTACCTAGTATTGATGCGATGGTTGACTCCACAGCAGGATTTAAGTACCTTAGCTTCATGGATGCTTACTCAGGCTATAACCAGATACGGATGAGTCCGGCAGATGAAGAAAAAACTTCCTTTGTTACTGAGGAGGGTCTGTACTGCTACAAGGTCATGCCGTTCGGCCTTAAAAATGCAGGAGCAGAATACCAGAGGATGGTCTCAAAGGTCTTTAAGGAAGAACTAGGCGAGATAATGGAAGCATATATTGATGACATGGTGGTCAAGAGTTGTACCGGCCCCGACCATGTGTCCCACCTTGACAAAGTCTTTGCCAAAATGAGGCAGGTCGGAATGCGGCTTAATCCCAAAAAGAGCTTCTTCTGCCTCTCCAGCGGAAAGTTCTTAGGATTCATCATCTCTGAGCGGGGCATCGAAGCTCACCCCGATAAATGCCAAGCGGTGGTGAACCTCAAGTCCCCTAAGTCGATCAAAGAGGTACAAGGCCTCACTGGAAGGATAGCGGCACTAAGTAGATTCATCTCACAATCTGCCATGTTGTGCAAGCCTTTCTTTGATGTCATTAAGAAAAAGACACAAGAATTTGTTTGGGGACCAGAGTGCCAGGAAGCATTTGAGAAAATCAAGGACTACCTCTCCACCCCGCCCATAATCAGTCGACCTATAAAGGGCGAGCCGCTCTACTTGTACATCTCCACCAATGATGACGCCATCAGTGCAGCTCTGGTAAGAGAAGAAGATGGTGTTCAAAAACCTGTGTACTTCATATCACGGATATTGAGGGACGCGGAGACAAGATATCCAATGATAGAGAAAAGCGCATTTGCAATTGTTACGGCAGCTCGAAAATTGCGACTTTACTTCTAAGCCCACTCAATTCGCGTGGTAACCAACATGCCTCTCCGCAAGGCATTGGGGCAATTCAATGTCGCTGGCAGGCTGTTAAAATGGGTCATTGAGCTGTCGGAATTTGACATCACATATCTCTCCAGAACGGCCTACAAAAGCCAAGCCCTAGCAGATTTCATAGTCCAAGGGACTAGTGGGAGTTTTACCCCTGTGGAAGCGGTTTGGGAAGTATACGTTGATGGAGCTTCATCTGGCAAAGGCACGGGTCTGGGCGTAGAGATAATCAACCCGGAGGGAGACAGGTTTAAATATGCTCTGCAGGTAAAATTCAACCCGTCTCACAATGTGGCCGAGTATGAGGCCTTTATTGCTGGGTTGCAATTAGTCGCCGCTACAGGGGCCAAAAGCATCAAGGTCCGCTCCGATTCCCAGCTGGTGGTGAATCAGATACTCAAGGAATATAAGACTCAGGACGAGACATTGACCAAATACTTAAAAAAGGTAGAGCAGCTCATAGGCGGCTTCGACAGCGTCACCATTGAACATGTCCCCAGGGGACAGAATGAAACCGCTGACGCCCTGTCCAAGCTGGCCAAGAGCGGACTGGACAAAGAGCGCCCTATAACAGTCTTGGAAATCCCTTCGCCCAGCATAGAGCTTTCAGAGCCGACCGTCTTTCAATTGCATCATGAGGAGGAGTGGTATTCTCCGATATGGTTGTATCTGGCTGAGGGAATCTTGCCACAGGACAAAAATCTAGCAAGAAAAATCAAGAGATGGTCTCTGGAATTCACTATAATAGAGGATGAACTATGCAAGAAGGGATATCATCACCCTTGGCTGACCTGTGTAGGAAAGGCCAAGGCCGCTGAGCTCCTCAGGGAAACTCATCAAGGCATTTGTGGAAGCCATCAAGGACCTCGCACTTTGGAAAAAAGGATCATGCGACAGGGCTACTACTGGCCCACCTTGAGGAAAGATGCGGAGGATCTTGTGAAGAGGTGCGCCCAATGCCAGTTCTATGCGCGCATCGACCACAAGCCCCCTAACAAACTGAAGCCGATCACTAGCCCATGGCCTTTTGATATTTGGGGGATGGACATACTTGGACCTTTCCCCCAAGCAAAAGGAAACCTCAAGTTTATTGTGGTTGCTGTTGAATATTTCACCAAATGGATTGAGGTCAAAGCTTTATCTCTCATCACCTCTCAGAAGATCACAGATTTCCTGGAACACCACATAGTGTACAGATATGGGATCCCGCACACGATCATTACTGACAATGGTCGGCAGTTCACAGGGGCACCTTTTAAGAACTATTGTCGCGGATTGGGCATCGAAATCAACTTTGCATCCGTGTGCCACCCTCAGTCCAACGGGCTGGCAGAGGTCTCAAACAGAACAATCTTGGAGGGGCTAAAGAAAAAGATTGAAGGAACGAAAAACACTTGGCCAGAGTATCTTAGCGAGGTGGTATGGGCCTATAATACCACCCCGCGATCGGCCACAGAGAGGTCACCTTACGCTCTGGTTTACGGAATAGAGGCGGTCATTCCAATGGAAATTGTTCATCCAACGCTCCGCACCATCAGCTATTCTACCCAGCGTAACGCGGAGCGCAGGATTGAGGAAATCGAGATGATTCATGAGCTCCGGGAGAAAGCTTCAGCAAGGCAAGCAGTGTACCAGAGGAAAATGAGGAAAGCCTTCGACAAGAAGGTAGCTCCAAGGCATTATCAGCCTGGGGATTGGGTACTAAGGAAAGCAGCAGCAGCAGGGAAGCACATTGGCAAGTTAGACCCCGCCTGGGATGGTCCTTTTGAGATTGTGAAGTCAGCCGGGGAGAGAGCATTTCACCTCAAAGATGCACAGGGCAAGACACTGGCGAACTCATGGAATGCATCAGACCTGCGCAAATTCTACCCATGAGGCTCCTAGCGGAGCCAGATCATTGTATATATCATTGTATCTTCTTTTTTCGGCACTGTTTTTCACTTTCAATTAAGGTTGCAAACTTGTTGGCAACCAAGAGCTACCAGTTCGCTGGTCGTTCTCCCTACGGGAATATTTCTAATGATTCTTGTTGGGCAATTTGTGTTGTATGATCTTTGTTTGACAAGCGAGAATGTTTTGTCGCGTTTATACGAAGTTTAGTACCTTAATGTAAGGGAAGAAATAGCTTCATTAAACCTAAGTACCTTTGCATAAGGGAACAGGCCCAGGCAGCTGATTTAGTACCTACACCAAGGGAAGTCATGAATCCTAGTACCTACACCAAGGGAATAGTCGGATTCAATATTTTAGTACCTACACCAAGGGAAGTCATGAATCCTAGTACTTACACCAAGGGAATAGTCGGATTCAATATTTTAGTACCTACACCAAGGGAAATTACGATCCGTAAATCCTAGTACCTACACCAAGGGAACGGTCGGATCCAATGTTTAGTACCTACACCAAGGGAAGTCATGAATCCTAGTACCTACACCAAGGGAATAGTCGGATTCAATATTTTAGTACCTACACCAAGGGAAGTCATGAATCCTAGTACCTACACCAAGGGAATAGTCGGATTCAATATTTTAGTACCTACACCAAGGGAAATTACGATCCGTAAATCCTAGTACCTACACCAAGGGAACGGTCGGATCCAATATTTAGTACCTAAACCAAGGGAACAGTCGGGTTCAAGGACCCCGACACCAATGTTAACGGATAATCATCAATCAAGTCCGCTTCAATTGTGTCCCCACTTCTCCTTCGAAAAAAAAAAAAAAAAATGATGATGACGATGTATGGCAAGGAGACATGTGTGTGACACCCTGCAAGAAAGGCATGACATCCACCCAAGCTACATGATGTTATACAACTTGTGCATGAGTAACGTCAAGTTTCAAAATATGAAGAGTATAAATAATAATTCACTTCAAGTTTGTCCAAACGATTGTTACAAAATGAGACAAAGAAAGAAGAAAAAACCATCGTTGCCAGCACGCTATGGCGACTATGTTATATTATAATGGGAAATCTCGTAGAATAGCTGAGTAATAAATTAACTAACAGAAAAATCTAATTTATCCCAAGAAAAACAGACCTGCCATAGGCAAGTCAAAAGCTCCTCTATGACGTCATTGATCCAGCTCTTGACTGTCGAACTGATTAGCAGAGCGGAGTGCCCTGGTCCTTAGCTAGGGATCTGGCCAATATCCAATATTGTATCTAACGGACGCTCGGCGTATTCGGTTACGCAACATCAAGGGCGTCATAGTAAGTATAAGGTAATAAAAAATAAGCCCCGACGACGATCTCGCGCATCGGGACAAGCTCCTTTCGACTCAACAATCTAATCGAAGGGACGCCATTGATGCCGAGAGATGACTGAATGGTACGCCCATGGGCGACCTCCTACAGGAGCCACAAATACACAATGACATGTGTCCGACGGAGAGCGTCGCTCATCCGACACAGTCTTAAGTTCTTGCAGAGGAAAGGGTATTGACTCCTCATCACCCGAACTGCGAGAACAAGATGGGAAAATTTCAATCAAGATTGAGGGAGGCGTAAAATCACCTCTTCCTGGGGATTGATTCTGAGCCCATATCGCTCAATCGGCTCCGCAGGATTCATCTCGCCTTTTAGTCTAAAAGAAAGATTAAAATGTATTTATAAGAGCTCTCTGAATAAAATCAAATTTTATTTTACTTCAAATAAACTTGAACTCTGCACTCGTCAGCGCCTAGCGCTAAAACGTTCGCGCAGAATATAGGTTGACTGCGACTCGTTGTAATTTCGCACATAAGAGCGCGTCGCGCTCGTCGCAAGAACATCAAAAAAGAGAGTCAAAAGTGCATAGTACTCCAAAACGCCCTTGTTAACTTAAGGTTACATTTACAAAAAAAAAAAAAAAAAAAAAGAAAAAAAAAAGGGTAGGGGCCTTAAGAGTTCACTGAGGGCTCCCCATCATCCCCTTCACTGCTGCTCGACCCAGACAAAGCCTCCGCCAGTAGCTGGGCCCGCCTCGCTTCCACCAGCTGGCTGCTATAGGCCTCCACAGGCTCACTAAGCAAAGCCTGTAGAAAGCTATCTTCATATTCCTCCCCTTCAACAGCATACCAGACGGGGAGACGCTCTACGTGAAGAGACCCGACGGGTCCTGCACGAAAAAAAGTGAGAGACAAAGGAATAGCCTCCTTGTCGGGAACGGCTACCTGAGCTCGCGCCCATCGTCCTTCAACCCCTGCCCGGGTAGCAGGGTCAACAGCCACATAAAGGCCGAAGGGGAAGAGGCCTCGAGCGGCGAAGCCCGTCAGCCAGCCTACGGGGGGCCCCACTGCACGGACCCAATACTTCACCAGCGGGGTTGGGGGAGAGGAATTCCATAACCGGCGGGATTGGAGAAGAGTTTTGTGACTACTAACTGTGGAGGCCATGAAAATATATGGCCCCGCTCTGACGTGCGCAAGCTCCAAAGCCCGAGCTTCCCAGTCAGGAGGCCCCCAAACTTGAAACCTCCTAGAGCACATCTTTTTTACTTCCCAGCGGAAGCTGGGCTCCACAATCAGGAGAGCGGCTTTGACGTCGACAGCTGTAATGGGGTCGGGATGATAAAGCACTATCCCGCGGTACGAATGGCTCTCGGCCCCTACACTATCAGAGGGGGGAAGGGAGTAGTAAGAAGAAAAGGCCATTATGTTGACGTCAAGGGAAATCAAGAAGGGAGTAGTAAGGGAAGGAAGAGGTAAAGAATAGCGAAGAATGCAAGTCCTATTTATAGAACACCAGAGGGTGTGATCAAAGGACGGATGCTGAAGCCGAAGCGCCCCTTCATGATGAGGCGGTGGGTACGGAATCCGAAGCGTCACCTCAAAGTTGTAAGTCAGGCACGGAACCCAAGGCACTCCCCCATCATGACCGAAATGAAGTGATGGGGGCAGAGCCCAAGACACCTTTTCAGAAGGCATTTAATGCATAATGTGAAAAGGTTCATGGGCTATACTGTAGCCATTGAATCCGCGTGTCGATACCGTCTTTCACCTCGCCTTTCAAGCAAGATTCCCTTGCGTCTGAGCGATATCATCGACATACTCGCTGACGCGGTAAGGGCCATAAAGCACGACAGATGGCAGGTGAACCCGCCACTCGCCAGATTTAACCTCGCCCTTCACGAGGGACGAAAGGGTGACGGGATCACTAGGCGACAAACCAGTCAAAGGCTGCAGAACTCCTGACAACCACAAACCGTATGTAATACGGAAATTAAATGCTCTTTATTGACCGGGGGTTTTCCAACATAAATCCCGGAAAATCCGGATATCCAGGGTACGGAGACGTCGGACATAAATGCTAAAATTAAAGGAATGCTGGAATTAGGTAGCGTTTTGCACCTATAAATACCTCCCCAACCCCTCGCTAGAAAGGCATCCTTTCAGCAAAATTCGTTCATCTTCTCTGAACATAGAAAAAGAGAACCAACTCCTGAAAGCTTTCCAGATAGCAAGAGGGGAAACAATGAGAAAAAAGAAAAAGAAAGAGGGAAGGAAGAAGAGAGACAAGATCAAGAAAATCTCGTAGGCTAGCTGATTGGGGGAAGAAAATCTCGTAGGATAGCTGAGATCCAGAAATCAGCTGTCCTCGACGATTGTTACCCCCGAATGGTCCGGCGCATTATAGTCGGCGCCACAACTACACAGTTCGGCTCGGCTCGTCTCCCAATGTTGCCAAGAGAATAAAGGATATTGGTGACATAGGGAGCGGGACAGCTGATATAGAGTAGTTGTAGTGCCCGGCGAGAAGTTCTTCTGTCAAAGCGCCGAGATCATTCAAAACCCAAACCCGCCCCGCCGAGAAGGTGTATAGTACGAGCAAATCACCTCGACGTAGCGGGATGGGATAGAGACGGGAGTTGCCGATGTCAAATCCCTTTCCCAGGAATCCTAGCAGCTCCAACCCCAGAGAAGTCATTCAATGTGACGGCGAGGTCCCCGCCAAGATGATCTCGCCTGCATAATCTGGGTATGTCTCTGAAAAACGGTGGCTGTTTCCAGTCACCGGTATAGAAACAGGGCGGCTTCAAGATCAGCCGACCCCAACAACAGGACGACTTCAAGATCACTCCGCCTCGATCCTCAAAGGGCGGCTCTACTCGAACTTCAATAATCATTAAGTCAGATGTAGTACCTTTAATCTATTTTTTGTAAAAAAAAATGTGTATAAGGAAATAGTGACTAGAGATTATTTATTAGAAGCTGGCAAAGATAATCAATATTAATGCTTAGAAAGTAAATGTATCAGAAATATTATCAAGGAATGAAATATATTGTGGAGATTCTCTTGGAAGTAATACCGACTGATAAAATCTAACATCGCTGACAAACTTAAGACTTTAGCCAAACAGCTGAAGTAGTTAACTCAGTGACAATCCGCTGAGGGCGAGAAAGTTGAAGCGAAATCAAATTTTCACTCAAGCTGAATCAAGTAGGCTTTAATTAGTAAGGCGACCAAGCGACGCTTGATCGGGGTGCGTGATACTACTGCACAACGTTTGGCAAAGTAAAGGCATTAAAATACTAACGATAAGTGCGCGGACAGAAATAAAGAGGTCGAGCGACGCTCAGACAACAAAGAAGAAAATAAAAATCAAGCAATTACGTAGCTGATTTGCCAAAAAAGCATCTAAATTATCACATTAACAAGCAGATCACCTCGACCACGCAAGTACTTCAAAAGAAATTGCAAAAGATAACAAGTTCATTAAAAACGCCAAGTATACGGCGACAAATCAGGGAAAACAAACAACTATTCTTCTTCATCTTCTTCTTCTTCTTCCTCCTCTTCTATCAACTCGGGCTGGTCGATTTCGTCAGGCCATTGATCCGGCGGGAAGACGAATTTGGGCGGATTACGCCTCTTGAAGAGTCTGGGCATTCCGTCGAAGACATTGCCTGCCGGATCATATATGGTGCTGGTGTTAGGGTCCCAACGGTATCCGCTCCAATCCCTGGGTTTCAACTCAAGGGGCGTCTTGCCTTCCAGCCCGACGTTGGCCAGCGTAAAAGGAAAAAAGTGCCTCAAAAAAGTGGCCTGATCCTTTAGAGTAGAGCGGAGGCGGCCTGCCAAACGATAAGCTATTGTAGGGACACAGCCCTCAGAATTTAAAAAATTCACAATAGCCTCATTACCAATTCGAGCGGCTTCAGAATAAGGAACGGGGCGAGGTCCCTCAATACCAGGAGAATTCTCCATTAAGATGTTCACTTGATCCACGAGTTGAGAATTCTTGGCCTTCTCCTGAGCCAACGCCGCTTCTAACTCTGACACCTTCCTTTTCTCCGCCTCAATAGTGGAAATGCAGTCATCTCGATCTCTTCGAGCGGCCTCAGCCTGATTTGTTTGGGCTTCCAAGTCCTTTTGGAGTAGCGCAAGCTGGTCAGCTCGCTTGGACGCTTCAGACGACAAATTCTCCACCTTGAGATTCAATTCGTCCACCTGAGCCAACAGCTTGGTCTTTTCAAGAGTCAGTCCACCCAAGTCATCCCGCACCCTCTCGTAAGCGGACTTGGCCGAGAAAAGTTTTGATCGAGCAGAATCAAGAGCCCTCTTGCTCTTGTCGACCTCGTCCTCCAAAAGAACTATTCTATCACGAGTGTTAATGAAATACCGCTGGAAGGCTTGAGAAGCGCTTTCCTGAATCATCACATCCCCCTTTGCCTTGAGAACCTCTTCGCCGGCCTGTTCGCAACGAGAGGAAAGAGAGGCGACGGCCTCAACAAAACTATCATACTTCTCCCGAAGAGGAGAAGGCAGACGATCGGGATCAAGCCTCGACAAAAATTTTTCCACGACTGCATTAGGAGCACTCTCCGCAGTGAGTAGGGGGGCTTTGTTTTTACCAAGCTCCTCTCGCAAATGTGTGTTCTGAGCAGCAGCAGCCATAGTCATCTGGTCAGCCTTATGGCGAAGGTCGAGGTACTGAGCCAAAGTGTAGGAGGCCAAGTTACCAACCCGCAGAGCGTGCTCGCTTATGAGAGTGAGGCTGTTCTCTACATCCAGCCCGGCGCATTCGAATCCAACAGCCCGTGGGACAGATACCTTGTTTATCCCGGCTGCATATCGCTGATGGTCGAGTCGATCAGCTGATCCCGCCACGACAGCATTGTAGCCTGGGACATAGGCTGTGAAAGTATTCTTCTGCCCTTTCACTTCATTGATTCTGGCCGATCGCCAATCGTTGGACGCTGTGGCCCCTAGAGAAGTGAAGTCAAGAGAGGACCCCAACCGAGCGGGGTGAGGCTTGGGCAGAGGAGGACAGCCACTCGGCGGCACCTGATCAGGAGGGATTTGTCCGCTCACCCTTGCAGCAATCCTGGCCAAGCGGAGCCTATCCCTTTCGCCATCACGGGCGGGATCGTCCTCAACGCTCACGAATTCCTCCTCGGACTCAGGAGAGCGAGCCCGCTTTCGTGACGCGACTTTCGGCTGCCGCCTCGAGGTAAACGCAGGTTCATCCGAGTCTGAGCTCGACCCATCACCAACATCACCTAACAATCCAGAGGAGGAGAGAACATTAAATACAACAGAAGCAGGGGGCTTTCCCATACCAGGGGCGAAAGGCCTGGGTACTAAAAATTCTGTAGTCTCACCTGCTGCAGACCGCCCCTTTAAAACAGGAGCCTTCTTTAGCTTACGACCAGAAGAGCCGATCTCCTCAGTATCGCCCTCTTCCTCTTCTTCGTCGATTTTCTCAACCTTCTTGAACATGAGAGGGTAGGCTTCCAGAGATCGCCCATTAAAGGCTATGGTAATAGACCCCTTGGCAAAGAGTTTGGCGTCCAGTGCCTTCACAAAATCCTTGTCAGCCTGATCGATAGGGCGGGGAAGCTGGAGTTGAGTCCACTTGCCGGCGAGATCTTGATTCCATTCTGTAGGAATGTCAAGATTAGTACATAACTCTCTAGAGGCAAAAACAAACTGCCTCTGCCAATCAGAGATCTTCCCAGGGCGATGGAAGATACTTGGCGTCCTCATCCTTAAATTACAAAAGTCCGAGGTCCCAAAGAAATCGAAGTAATGACCCAACAATTCTAAGCTAGCGGGGCGGACAGGCAAATCCAGCGCCTTTAGCTGATCCGGGCGCATGAGGAGATCAAAGGTATTTATACAACACCAGGCACAGGGATGCAACTGACCCGGCGGGATCCTAGCGAATTTAAGAAAAGACGCTTGAAACTCGCTGAAGGGGGCGAGTAAGCCGCAGCGCACAGTTCGACCAAACAGACATACCCCTCGCTCGGTCGCAGTGGGGTTATCCTCTTTCTTTGCGACAACAAACTTGATGCCAGAAGGCGAGACCATATTCTCGCGAAAATCGCTCATAGCGCACCCATCCCCCCAACCTCTGCTGCGAACCTCTCTGACTTTTTGCAGGGGAGGAGTCTTCTCCTTGGCGGGCCTCTTAGCTGGCTCCGCCACCTTCTCCTTGGCCTTACTCTTGCTAGCTAATATTTTACGCTGCTTCTTGCTAGGCTCCGCTTTCGAGGGTGGCTCGGTGCCACGGGGTGGAATCATCGGCGGGATGGATGCTCCAGGTGCAGCGAAGCCAGCAGGGGATTCAGCAGAAGCCCCGGCTGAAGGAGGGTTGGCGATGATCTGGAGGGGACTTTGAGGAATCTCACAACCCTCATTGCGAGCAGGAGCAGATGAGGACGCCATGGCTGTCAAGTTTTCGTCCATAAAGAGAAAGTCAGAACAAATAAAGGAGGAATGAAGAGAAGCAAAAAGAAGAAGAAAACCAAAAGGAGATATTCAGGAAAGGGATGCTCACCGAAAGCAGAGATCTGAAGGAAGAATGGCGAACGCTAACCGCTTGCAAGAGAAGAGAGTGAGAATGAACTATCTATGGGAAAGAGAAAGAGCAGAAGACCTCGAGAGCAAAGAAATGATGAGAAAAATGGAGAAAAACGGCGACTGAAGAGTATATATGAAAGAGAAAGGGGGAAACCCGAGGCAACACAATCATCAGAAGATCTACAGGGCATCGGTTCGATTTTCCCGCCAAAAAAGACTCGACCAAACGTCTCTTCGAAGGCATCGCCTGGTCCCAAGGTCCATAGAGCATCGTACACGTGTCCCCCACTATTGAAGACATCTGTTCAAGGGAGGTCGAGTCGTCGACCTGATCTACTTAGAGACTACATTGGGAATTTCGGACCGCCTGCGAAGTTATGACGGCCATTATTAACCCGCCCACAATTAAAAGCTTTCACCTCGCTTCGCTTGCTAAAAGCTTGGGGGCAGGTGATAGGGTCCCAAATCACCCTCGTGGTGGGCCTAGATCTCAACTACACTAAAAGCTTTCACCTCGCCTTGCTCACTAAAAGCTTGGGGGCAGGTGATAGGGCCCTAAAATACTCACCCGTTGGGCTCAATACCAACCTGCCCCAATAAGCCCAGTAGGCGGGGAAACGTGACGAGGCCCAAGAGGCCCAGAAAGAAGACTCAACGTATTAGCCCACCTCGGATAACCTGGATAAGGGGGAAAGGAGGGGCAGCGTAGTCTTTTCCATCCCGCCCCAGCCAGGAGAGATCCTCGAGGGGGGACAACGGTTATGATCGTACAGACAGGAGGGACAGCTCAGCAGACAAGCATACCGGCCTCTGACAGGGCTGACGTCACCGGAAGGTTCCTCTAGACTAGTATAAATAGACCTCTTTAGGACAGAAAGGGGGTCGGTTCTTAGGTCATTTTCTCTAGGGTTTACCATTTAAAAGAAGCTTTAGAGAATGATGTAAAACCACCAGGAATTATGAATAAAGAGATTAGCACTTGTTTTTGAGATCTTGTTGTCACTTTACTTGCATTAAACTTGTTACCAGGCTAGGTAGTAACAAATTCTATATTCTGATGTCAATTTTCTAATCGAAGGTCCATTTTCTCAACTTCAATATAATGTTGCCTTTCAAAGAGATTCTATTTAATAAATTATAATGCTATAAAGTTTATGATTTATTAAAAGAAAAGCACCACAATGCGAAAGGCACAAGGTTCAAATTGATTTAATCCCTTCAAATCAAAATCCGCGTCGTACGTTTCCCTTATTATTTTAGAAGACTCAATAAATGCATGTAGTTTCCTCGATCGTTTAAAATTTTTCCCCATTTTTTAACTCCATGTCAAACTTAATTGTTGGATCTTGTCCCCTCTTTCAGCAATTGGGCCAAATGGAGCAGAGAAATGGTAATGAAGCATTAATGAAAAAGTTAATGCCAATATTAATATTAACTAATAAAGTTGAACTGGCTCCATGTTGATAATATTATAAGGTGCGGTCATAATTAATTATTGTTGGAAGAAGAGAAAAAAAAAATGTGAAATGTGAGTCACCTGAATCGTATTCCTCGGATACACTTTCACTTTAAAGTTTAAGGGTGTGTTTGGTATGGTTGGAATAAGGCTAATTCGGAATAAGCACATGGGTATGTAAAACCAAACAACTATTGGAATAAGAACAAGAATTGCTTATTCAAAAGTGTGGAACAAAACATGGAACAAGAAATGGAACAAGAATAGAATTGCTTATTCACCCCCTTATTCTAATTCTACCATATTGGTGGAACAAGGAATGAACAAGAATGAATAAGCCCAATTCGGAATTGCTTATTCATTCCTTGTTCATCCCTCTTCCAAACACAAATGGCAAAAATTTCACGTTCTTATCCTTGTGTTACACTGGCAAATAATAGAGAGATCAGGATCTTCTCGTGGTCAACTGGCAAATGTTTTACACGATCGATCCGATTACAAATGCAATATTGCTTAGTGTTCCTCAACTTTGTGCCCTCTAAGGGTCTTCTCCATGATGACGCACGCAAATCGGGAAGGAAGGAGCAAACGCTTTGACTTCGTCTTCCTGGCCTTGTTCTCTTGTTCCAGAACAAAGAAGGTACGTAGAGGTGACCGAAAGTATCGCTAGGTAAAAGAAATTAAGACATGAAATTGTATTGCGTTAACATCCGATATATACTTTCTACTTTAGAGAATACAAACTCAAAAATTCTGACTGAATTCAATTCAACAAAATCTGAAAGGACCTAAATTCAAAGTCTGGCATTATAAAGCTCAACCTAACAAATAAATCTGTATTAAGTTAAAGTCATATTGATCCAAAATGGGCCAATGCGAAACAATTTGAAGTCGATGACAATGACCAAACTGATATCTGGTGAATAATGGTGATAAAAAAAAAAAAAATGCAACAATCTAAAACCCGAATCAACCTGGTATGAGACGACGACCAACAGTCAAACTACCATTTTACCGTCTGCACCATCCTGCTGCCTTAGATGGCTCAGAAACTCGTAATGATTTGAAGCAGAACAAATCCAAAATCTAATTAGCTAAAAACTATCTTAAACTCTAATATAACTTAAAAGTTTAACTATATATCTGATACTCGAACATACAAGTCGCTGAGCACCACTCTAAAGTTATGCAAGGATAACTCTATATTCTTTTGGGAATTTGAAAAATATAATTGTACCCATACAGCACAACTAACAGAGATTAATTACTGCATCCTTAGTTTGGGGCAGTGTCCTGATTCAATATAATAGCTAAACCCCATTTGTAATTGATATTACTTGTAACAATTTACCGTTCAAAAATAAGTGTTACATTATACGCATTATAATATTTCGCCAATTACGTAAAGACTTTAAACTTTTACGGTTATCAATATCTTGCTAGCTAGTCTATAAATCTGTTCCGGAACAAATTTTAATTTATAAAATATATTTAGTTTTTTATTCGAACCTGCAAATATGATCGTTGCAAATTTAAATTTTTAATTAATGAAGGATAAATTTTAAATGTTAAAACAAGAAATATTGACTATTATTTTATTTTATTTTAGCCAAGCTAATATTAATAAATCCCAACTAAAAAAAAAAATCAACCATTTTTAAGTCCTTATTTCCGAGATAACTACTTGTCTATACGTAGATGTGGATTGCGCTGTGCTATTATATATCTTGCACGTGCCCTCATAATATATACTATCTTTTAAACAGGGCTAGACGCTCTTATTTAATTTGACCGTGTTTTGGGTTATTGGCAAATTACAATTTTGAATTGGACAAATATGAATATTAACATGTCTAACAACTATATATAGTTGCTGCCAGGAATCTCTATCCGCACTACAAAGCAATCAGAAATCACAGGCATTATTTCATCCTCAGTAGTTCTTTCTATTCTTCCAAGAAATGGTATGTGGGCTAACTTTTTTTTTTTCATTTTACATAAAAAAGGTTAAAATTTTGTTTTTTTTTTCTTTTTGGGAAAATGAGTGTTCATAAATTAAAATGAGTGTTAAAATTGGTCATGCAATTTGTTATTCTTCTTCTAAATTATTGTGTTGGAATGTGTTGATTTCTTTAAGGCATCGAATAAAGAAGTGGTGAAGAAGCTTGGGCCTTGCGGTGGTAGTGGTGGGATAGAGAAATCTATGGACTTCAATGGCATAGATCGCATTGTTAAGATTAGTATTCGTCATGCTGGTGTTATTGATGCTCTTACTGTACATTTCTTACGTAATGGTTCCGAGGAAAGCACTCAGCAATGGGGTGGACAGGGAGGAACGTTATCGGAGGTACTAACTTCTCAGTAGTCAGTAGTGTGACAGAACTAAACTTAATGAGTAATTAGTTGTACCTTGTACGTCCTAGCTCTTATTCCTTGGTAAGACAAAATTATTAACTAATTAAGAGTCTAATGATTTACAACAAAAATAAATAAATTGTGGATATAAGTTTTTACGTGGATTTTTTTTCTTATGATATTTTCGAAAGCTCTCTGGGGGAGTTAAATTAATGTAGCTTGCTCGATCATGTCATGTAAGTGTATCATATTGAAGCTATATCACATCAATTTTTAGTGGCATACAAGAAAATGAAACGATATTGGTTCTTATTTGGAAACTAAACTATTATAACATTTATTTTATTTTCCACAAAAAATTTTGCAGATGTAAAATTCTTTTATTCTGAATAAGTCCAAGTAAGTTTTCAATGAGTGTTAATTTAAACTGGTCAAAAAAAAAAAAAAAAAATACAGTACGTGACTTTTGTTATGTACTATCGGTCTTGTAGTTCCATCTTCAGCCAACGGAGTACATTACCTCTGTCAAAGGCTCTGTCGGCTTCTATGACAATGTATTTGTTGTGAGATCACTCAAATTTGAGACCAACTTGGGATCTTTTGGGCCATATGGTACACAAGAAGGAGTTCCTTTTGAACTTCCAGCGATTACAGGTCAAATTATTGGTTTTCATGGACGTGCTGCAGGATTCCTCGACTCCTTTGGAGTTTATGTCAAGGTACGTAAAATTATTATTGTCTATATAAAAATTCTCCATGAGTTTAATTTGTTGTTTCTGACCTCATCTAGAAATTAAGTTAATTTAGTTTTGGTAATTAGCATTTCTCATTTCTTAATTATCATTGCATCAATAACTGTCTCTGTAAGTCTCGTTGGTTTTGCAATTATATTTGTCCTCGTGTATAACGTTGTCAATCAATTTATTTCGGTTCATTTGTTTTGTTAGGTTGTCTAAGGAGTAAGGATTTTATTTATTTCATGGTTGATAGTACAAAATCATTTGGTTGGCATATTTGATAGTTAAGGTCGAATATCCATAATCATTGGTTTAGCAAAATATTTTCGATTTGTATGGACGATCGATGTGTTTCATTTAATTTGATTCAACATAACAGTTTTAGCAAAACAAAATACAAAACCTAGTTAGCCAGCAAGGAAGTGAAAATGACCAACTATTTTGTTATTTTTTATGAGGTAGGCTGGAGGCACGAAAGGTGGTGGCTCAACAGGCAACGGTGGGAACAGTGGCAGTTCAACTGATTACATACCATTTTAGACCACATGTAGGCCATATGAAAATCATGCCAACTCTTTCAAATGTTAGATGGGTGTTATCTTGAATTTCTTTTTGCAATTTTCTTCAGTTACGAATTCTTCAATTCCAGCTTTCATTTTTTTTTTTATGTTTCATATTTAATGTTATGAATCCATATTCCTTACTCAATGGAGCTTGGTCTACACGCCCATGCATAAAAATAAAAAAGAGCATGGGTGTACGTGGAGTTGGATTATTGTATCTTTATTTGCTTTTTGAATCAATAATGTTATATCCTCTTGCATCAAATATTTATAATACAATAACATATTTAGTGGCAGGCTTTAAAAAATTAAATATTTAGTTGGTCTGGCAAGGTTCGACACATTACTGGGTACGAACCGGAAGTGCCACGTAACATGCGTGGCTACATACCAAGAGGCATACCGAATGAAAATGTAGGAAAGTTTAGCAAGACAAAGCATGCTATGTGAATGGCACAGCATGCGGTAGGATTCATTGTTATTTTTTTTCGAACTATATATTAAAATAGGATGTCAAAAAAAATGAAAAAAAAAAAAGTAAAACTATGGATCGTGAAGATTAATTGCGTGACAATGAATTTATTGCATGACCCAAAATTACATGAAAAACTAATTTATTGTATAACAATCGATTTGGACCGTCGGATAAAAATCCATACTCAAAATAAAAGCACGACAATTGGAAATTACATGACCCAACCAGCCAACCTAAAAGAAGAGAATGGCGCACGAATACGCGCACGGATACTCTAGAGCAGTCCTTTTCCTTTTTTATTAATATTTTAAAATATTAAAATTTAATTGTCAAACCCAAACTGTTGATTTTGTTCAATTTTACGGACGATGTATTTTTATATAAATTTTATAAAATTTTGAGTTGATTTAATACTTGATTAAGTGCTCAAAAAATGAATGAACCTGGTTTGATTAATTCTAATACGTTCATAATTTAAGTACTTAATCAAGTATCAAATTGACTCCAAATTTTATAAAACTTATATTAAAATGCATTGTTCGTAAAATTTAACAAGTTCAACGGTTTGGATTCGGTATTTGAATTTTCAAATTTTTAAATATTAAAAAAAAACAATATTAGGCTGCTCAGCAGTCCTTTTAAAAGGACTGCCGAGGATCCGGTTCATTCAATACACGAATACACGATTCTATCTGGTTGGATAATTAGTAGCCCAAATGATGAACACGACCCAACCAATATCAGGTAAATGGGCCGAGCTAGATACACCCTTTTAGGCTTGACACATGGGTATAAGGTATTGCACTGTTGCTTGTTGATGTACATGTGCTCGTATCATCGTATGTTGTTGCTAGAATGCTTGTTATGCATATTTTATAGTCAACTGGTCGACTAGACACTACACCAAAAAGGGGATTTAGCGACACCTTGATTGCAAAAAGTTTAAGGTTTATTGCTAATTACTAGCAGCAGTGCCCACCCAAGGTGTGGGCAGACTTAAATACGCGATCTGTGTCAAAGAAGGTCCGAATTGGCACAGATATGTTGTCCATTTTCAATACTCAATATCTAAGGTTCACATTGTCTTGATCGGCACTGAAAGTGGCAGTAGTATTTACTGGTTTATAAACAAGTAGTATCAAAAAGTAGACACGTGAATAGTCCAAACAAAATAATACGATGGAAAAAAATATTTCTCAATAAAAAGTTTTAAGTAAAAGTATATTATCTCGAACAAGAAAAAATAATACAACATGGCATTCCTTTTTGAATCGCTCTTGCTCCCCAATTGTAATGAAAATTGATGATGGAGACCTGCTTTTATAAAAATTAATAAATAAAAAAATAAAAGTTTAAGATAGTTTTATACGTGTAGTGCATGTGTGAGTGTGATATGAGAGAAATAAATATTTTTGAAATGAAATTTCGTTACATTAATTCTTCCGTAGCACTTTCCGGTATACAACATTTTTGGTGCATGTTCCATCTTCCAAGTCGATATTGGCACCTGGTTTTATAAGCAACTTTGTATTTTGTCGGGACACACCTCTCGATAGCGCCACATACAATTGTCCATGAGAAAACACCGGCTCGGGCAAGTAAACACCGACGTTAGGGATGGTCTGTCCCTGTGCCTTATTGATTGTCATCGCAAAGTATTTCCATGCTTGGCTTGGCTGTGATAAACAAAGTATCTAGTAAGGCTGTGATATACAAAGTACTTACTTAGTCATGCATGATTTTCATGTCAGATAGACAAATTGATTGATTAAGTTTACTGGAATTGATTGAGTAATTTATCAGTAATTCTTTCAGCAATTTATCAGTAATTTTATTAGTAATTTTTTGAGCAGTTTGACTTGCATTGTACATAAATTGATTGACTTAGCCAGCAAATTGATTGACTTGCATTGTACATAGATTGACATAGCCAGCAAATTGATTGACTGGCATTGTACATAAATTGACATACTGTCCAACCTTTGAACTTTTACTTTTAGGTGGTAGTGAGAGTTTGTTTACATGCAACATACATCATGGTGGGACAATATGTATGGAGCATAGGGAGTTTGGTTATAATGGAGGAAAAAATAATTACTTTGACTATATAGATCCTGATGAAATGTCTTTACTGGAGTTTGAAACTATGGCTGAACAACTTGGATATTCAAAGAATTTCTCAGTGTGGTGTAGGGTGTTTGGTGAGAAAGCAAGCAATCCTAAATTGTTACTCTCTGATCAAGACTTAATGGCCATGATTGCTAAGATTCCAAAGAATAATAGGGTACTTGAATGCTTTTTAGACCATAAGAGAAGTGAAGTGCATATGGATAATGTAGTTGAAGAAATTATTGAAGAAGTTGATGTAATTGATCCAAATGAGAATGCACAAGATGTAGAGGTTGGAGTAGAGGCTGGAGCAGATAATGTAGAGGTTGGTGCAAAGGATGAAGAAGATAATTTAAGTGATTTTTATGACCCTGACAATGATGTAGAAGCTGATGATGAGGATGTTGTTAATGACATCAATGTGATAAATGACATCACTACAATGGATTGGATAGTGCCTTACAAAGGCTAGATAATAGAAGATGATTCAGATTATGCTCTCTCTGATGTCTTAATAAGTGCCGGTAAATCAGACGATGACCATACTAATTTGAGATATCCAGAGTTCAATGCAGTAGTAGATATGGCAAGCCCTCAATTTCAGGTTGGAATGGTGTTTGGTTCTTTTGAGGAGTTTAAAAGGGCTGTAAAAGAGTATGCAGTTAAGCAAAGGAGGAATGTTCACTTTGAGAAGAATGACACCATTAGAGTGAAGGCAGTTTGTAATAAGGGTTGTCCATGGAATATTTGGGTTTCTCATATGAGAAATGGGACTACATATGTTGTGTGCGTCACTTGTATGATAACTACTACCTTGCTGGACATAGAGGCAAGACTCTTAAGGATCAGCTTTGGGCAGTAGCAATGGCCACATATGTTGCAGAGCATGTGAAAAAGATGAACGAGCTTCAAGTTTTGAGCAAAACTGCTTTTGAGTGGTTAAAAAAAAAACACCTTCTGAATGGTCCAAAGCCTGTAAAAAAACCTATTTTTACACACACTCAAAGTCTAATATGTTACTAAACAACCTTTGTGAAGTGTTCAACAAGTATATTCTTGATGCTAGGGATAAGCCTATCATTATGATGCTTGAGATTATAAGAACTAAGCTGATGAGAAGGTTTCAAGTGAAAAGAGATGAGATGATGAAGTACAAGGGTTCAATATGTCCTAAAATCCAGAAAAAGTTAGATAAATGGAAGGAGGAGTCAATCAAATTCAATGCTGTATGGAATGATCAATCTTTATATCAAATGACTGGTTTCCATGGCCAATTTGTGGTCAATATTGCTAAGTCTTCATGTGATTGTAGAACATGGGACTTGACAGGTTTGCTACAATTGTATATTTTATTTGATTTTAATATTATTTCAAGTGACTGGTTTTCATGGTTATTTGTGAATTGTTTTAGGTATTCCTTGTGAGCATGCTTGTGCAAGCATGAGAGTTAATGGTTTGAAGCCTGAAGATTATGTCCATGATTGCTACAAGTGTTTGACCCAAAAATATTATGCTAAAATGCATGAAATAATAACCCATTTTTATAACAAATAAATGCAAGAAATCCAAAAATCCACAAAAAATACCAAACAAACTCCAAAAATTACCCAAAAATCCCCTAGGAACTATGATGAATTATCATAGTTTAAAAATCCAAAAAATGTCATCAGAAGCCCTCCATTTTACAAAGAAACCCCAAAACTCTACAAAATTACCAAAAATAAATCCATGAGAAATTCTACAAAACCTTTTAAACCATTAAATTCTACATATTTTTCTGAACTTACCCACAAAATTTCATCCAAAAATACCCTTGGGAAGGCCCTCAAATGGTTTATTTTCATTTGGCAGCAAAAATAAATGGTTTATTTTAAATGAAATGTCGAAAAATCCCAGAAAAATCGAAGGATTTGGAGCGTGCAACCAACTGCAGCGGATCCAGGGGGATGGAGGAGTCGCTGCCTATTTAAATCTGTTCTCCCGCCTGGGAGGTTTGGGTGAACACGGTTCATGAACCGGAAAATTGAAATTCTTTAATCTCTTCAATGGCTCACAGAGAACCGAGTCCAGCCATCACCTTCTGCCTCATTAAACCTTCCATGTGGACCCTCACCTGTCAGCATCGTCCCCTTCGTGGTAAAAAGAAGAAATGCACGATTTTACCGTGCGACTCCGGTGAAAGAGGTGAAATCGAGCGTGCTTCGTCGACATGGCCTCATCTCCTACCACAGAAGCCAAAACCGCTCTCCTTGCCCATAGTTTTGCGAAACCAGGCCTTGGGTATAACCAGATCTCAACCATTGAAGGGAAATGAAGGGTATTGATCAGCTCGGGCCAGAAGAGCGAAACCCTAGACTTTAGCTTATATATACCCAAATTGAAGACACGAGAAAAGAGGGGGGGAGGCAGCCGCAAGAGGTCGTTAGGTTAGACAAGTTCAACTGAGAGTAAACAGTGGGGTAGGGAGAGAAGCACTAGATCAAACATCTGTTGTGCATAAAGAAAAAGGGAAAAGAGTAAGAAGAGAGAGAGCTAGGAAGTAAATTTAGTGAACCAGAAAGGTAATTGGGATGTAAAGGAATGAAGTCGAGTCAAGTTTGTAAACATATGTGCCTTTGATAATGTGATGGAGTTCATTTTCATTTCAGTTCTTGATCTAATCAGGTCTGATAGCGCCTAGCGCTTGATGACTATAGTTGTTCTCTTCCCTGATTGCATTTCAATAGCGCCTAGCGCTTGAGAAATGCAATTGGGATGACTTGGCTAAAAGCACCTTCTGAGCTTAGCTCAGAAACTTTTGGTCGAGTAGTGACCATTATAGTGCACTTAACAACTTGATGAAGGATTTAAACCCTAAGTATCAAATAAATTTGTACCTAGAACCTAACTTCACTAGTCGTTTGGAGTAAGGTTTAGGGTCGAACCCAAGGGACGGATTTCTGAGTACCGGACTCACTGGTTCTCAAAAGCTAGACAGATAAAAAGGGATGTTTTTGAATGAAATAAATACCTAAAAGAAAGGTGCAGAATATAGAAGTTTTTGGTTGTTTTGGACTCAAATAACAAGGCTCAGACAATTGAACAATCACTGGATAAAAATTGGATTTTTCTAAAGATAAAAAGGCGTCCTAGGGATCAGATTTCACTAAGTTTAGCCTCCAGAGAAATCGAAATTAATTGCTTTCACAATTAATTCGAAGACCTGAAAATCCTGTCTTCAGTTCGACCCGAACCAGACCAGTTCGGTCCGAACTGAAGACGTGGATTTGAGTTGTTGAGTGATATACTTGACTTTGACGATGCCACGAGTCTGGACTGGCTGAAACTACAATCCCTAACACTCAACTTTCGCCTATCGGGCCAGAAACTAGTACAGGACTCTACCGAACTCGCCCAAGTTTACTAGACCTAAACTTTCGTGTTGGTACAAGTTTACAAGGGTTTTACTATTTGTTTTCCTTAGTTATCTAAACTCTCTTTCAAGCAGTTCAGAAGTTCTGCCTTTCGGCACAACTAACCTATCCTTTCAGATCTATGGCTTAACCCAAACACTTAACTTACAACTATTGTCCGTTTAAATTTGTAACTTAACCAAACCCTGCAGTAGATTCAGAAGCAAGATAAATCAAACAACAGCAATAAACTAAGCAACAATTAATTCCAAATAGATAAATAGCATGTCAAGTATCAAGCATAACATAACAACAACATCAAACTAAACCTAAGCTACATCTTACCCTAAGACTAAAGTAAACTACTCAGACATAGTACTAAAACAACAAATAACAACAGTAGTAAAGCAGTAGAGATACAAGCCCATAGAAAATAAAGATAAAAGCATCAAAAGAATAAACTAGAATACTCCTTTAAAGCTAATACTCAGTCTTCTAAGGCAGTGGATGGTGGATGAGCGTGAGATCTAGAGCCAGTCGCTGCCGTCGCCTCGAAAGCAATAGAAAGAGCACAGGAATCGATGAAGAACTCCAAGGAGGTGTGGAAAATTCGTACAGAGCCAAGAAATCCAAGAGAGAACCAAGAGAGCCTGCCGTCTGGGCAGAGGGGACCTTATATAGAAGCCTCAGGTGCTTGGGGAGCAAGCTAGGTCGTCCAGAGCATCAAATCTCGCCAGAAATCATCTTCCTTACTTAGAAAATCATGCCATATACATCACTTCGGGGCCAGATAGGGGTCAGTTCGACCTGGAGTGAGAAACTGGCTGAAGGCGCCCCAGTTCGACCCGAACAGTAAGGCTTCGGTCCGAACTGGTCTTGGAAGAAGTAGAAAATGTGCCAAGTCCGGTGCAGAGCCTGGTTCGGTCCGAACTGGAGATGTTCGACCCGAACTGAAGCCTGGACTTAGCGTCTAAGGTGGCATGTGGCCCGCATGACGGTCTGGAACGTATGCCTAGCGCCAGGAATGAGTCGTCTGGCCTAAATGCAAGCATCCTGAGCTTCTTTGAGTCTGTTTTCCTCTTGTTCTCCATCAAAACCTGAATACAATGAACTAAAGCGACGGCAAAGCCGAATCCTGGAAAAACACAAGGAAATGTCAAATAATAACAAGGTTTGGGTTAAATTTAAGTGCCAAGTACGGTCCAAATACCAACAAATAAATGAGATATCACAACTCTATTACATTCTCTGTAACTGGTATTACTGCAATTGAGCAAATAAAAATAGGAATTATCAAAACAATAATGTAGTTGCTTAAAACAGAAATCTGAAAAGTGGAAAAAACGCAAAAGAGCTTGCTAATCTAATCTGTATTGATTTTATGTCAAAAATAAACTCAATGTGACTCAAATTAAGCATCTAAACAAAGTTTATTGCTGTAAACTATTCTACATGTAACTGAACAAAAGTGCACAAAAATGACTTCTGTCTTCATGCCTCCCTCACCAAGTGAAGCTGACGCAAGGTCAACCAAGGGCACCAGCGCATTGCCCTCATCACCACGAAGCTAAGGAACCCTGGCTTGTGGGCTATGGTGGCCTCCATCGCCGGAATTTCGTCGGAGGAATCCGACAAAAGCTGCAGAAAGAATAAAGTTAATGCATTAAAATTGGACAAGTAAAAGTAAAATTGAATAATCTCTCTTACTCTGCTCCCTTTAATGCTTCTAAAGAACCCAGGAATGACGACCAAGACGGCCTAGTTCGCCGGAAAACACCAAGACAGAAATAAAAGGGCTAAATTGAATAATTTCCTAGCTCAGCCCGTGGGAAATGATGGTCTTTTGATCGAACGAATGCGATTTAACCCAAGTAGGGACCATAATTGTGTTCTCCTCAGTACCACGAGCACAATGAGGCCAACATCGGCGTCAATGGCGGCCTAGATCGCCGGGACTCCGCCTTCAGAGGACCTTTGCATGAATAAAATAAATACAGGGGCTTCGGCGTAAAGTTCCATCCCTTTCGACGAAATCTCAGCGCCATTTTCTCACGGATTTTCTGTGGCAAATAACGTGTGGCAGGTTAAGTCGTTCGCTACACGAAATGCTGAGAAGAATCAGCGCCCAGTCAACGCACAGTCAGCCGCTTCTGCACACGTGGACCAATCAGAAAATTCCACGTCAGGAAAAACTTTAAAATTTCGTTAAAAATAGTATATAACTCAGAAAAATTCAAATAAAATATCCATAAAATCCTAAAAATCTGTAGAAACTAGATTTACTGATATTTTAATATGAAATTATGGCAATTTGTGCCTCTTTTGTATTTTCAAAGTATTTTCTCATTAAAAATGAATTTTATAAATTGTTAAAAACTTCAAAAACTCACCAAAATTAGTAGGAATCTCAGAAAAATCCAAATAAACTATCCAAAAATTTCTAAAAATCTAAATAAACTAGTTCCAATATTATTTTCATATGATATGTTGTTAAATTAAGTAGTTCCTTATTTTTGAAGTATTTCTATTATAAAAATCTAATTTTATAAATTTTAGAAAAATGGCTAAGTACGCTAATAAATTTTCTAAGTAATTTTATCACTTCCTTGTTAAGTATAATTGAATTTAAAAATGAAATTAGTAGTATTTATTTTACTAAGATTCCTGAATAATAATAATAATAATAATAATAATAATAATAATAATAAATAAATAAATAAATAATAATTACAATAAACCATAAATAAACCATCAAATAACATTACCATAAGTAAATCTTAAAGTTATAAATAAATAAATAAAAACAAATAAATAAATAATAAATAAATTTTAAAATAATAAGTAAAAACAAATAAATGTTAAATAAATCACAAATAAGTGATAAATAAATCATAAAACAAATAATAAACACATGATAGTCGAATAATTCAATAAATAAATAAATGAATAGCAAGTAAATAATAAATAATCAAATAAATTAATAAATAACATAAAACATAATAAAAAAAATCACTTTAAATGTGACTGAATCAATTAACTCAAATTAAATCCAAATCAAGTTCAATAAACCAACCTAAATCTTATCAAGATCAAACTAAATCAAAATAAATTGAATTAAATCAAATTAAACCAAATAAAAATCAAGCTAAATCAAATTAAATTGAGTTGAACCAAATCTAGCCAAATCAAATTAAATAAAATCAAATCAAAATAAATCAAATCAAACCAAATTAAATAAAATCATGTCAAGGTTGAATCAAATCAAATGAAACCCAAATCCTTTTGTTCTCTCAAGCCCCTAAATGGCCGAGAACCCCAAATCCTTTTGTTCTCTCAAGCCCCAAAATGGCCGAGAACCCCAAATCCTTTTGTTCTCTCAAGTCCCTAAATGGCCGAGAACCCCAAATCCTTTTGTTCTCTCAAGCCCCTAAATGGCCGAGAAACCCAAATCCTTCTGTTCTCACAAGCCCCTAAATGGCTGAGAATCGCAAATCCTCTTGTTCTCACAAGCCCCTAAATGGCCGAGAAACCTAAATCCTTCTGTTCTCACAAGCCCCTAAATGGCCGAGAACCGATTCTTACAAACCCCCAAATGGCCAAGGATCGTAAAATCAAATCACCCTCATAATAAAAATTTCAAGTATACGATTTAGTTTTAATTTTAGTTTTAGTTATCCTTAATCTTAGTTTTATTCTTAATTTTAGATAGTCTTAGTTTTAGATGCATTTTAGATATTCTCAATTCTTCACTGGCTAGAAGTCACTATTGATTGACTCTAGGCCAAGTGGGAGATTGTTGGAGTTATGTCCTAGAAGTCAATATTTAATGACTTATTTTCTTAGTTTATGTTAATGATGATATTTGATCATTTGTTCCTAGAGTTTATTATTGACAGATCATTCAGGTTGAGGATCTGAATTGTAGATCTCTGTAGATCATTCATTAGAATGACAATAATAAATCTAAATTGTCCATAATCTTGATAATTAACAAGGAACATTAATTATCATAAAAGATTAGTATGCAAGTTAAGTGATGATTAAGTTCTACAAATCATAGGTAAGGAGTTACGAACTTAATTGCATATGTGTATGTTATTGGAACATAGTACAGGACTTGACCCAATGAAATAAACATATGGATTGTGTTATGTGTCATTGTTTATTTCATATGAGTTTGATTCTAAGTTTGAGATGTTCACCTTTTCCACATGAGGATAGGTTCAATAAATATCGTCTAACGTTGATTCCTGATAAAGGCTGCTATAAGGACTTTATTTATGTTCTCTTGAATTGTGCGGGAAAAAGTTGTTCATCAAAAAAATCGTATGTCCCTCATTAGTATACCTAGTGAGTGATGATATCTGTTTGGGCCCCTTGATGGAGTTGAATTGTTTGCTAGCAACTTGTACAATTAACTCTATATCAAGAAATGTATAATCTGCAAGAATGACACATTCCTATCTTGGATTATACAAAGATATCGTGTGACATAAGAATCAAACAAAGAAATACTTTTATTTCTTATGCAGGATTGAGATATTGTAACGGTACATTATTTATACGAATTGGGAATCATAACGTGTTGCTAGATACCGCTTATGATTATTGGAAATAAATAACGATTTATTTCCATGGACAACATAGTATAAATCCTCAAATAGGGTCGCACAAATAGGATTCTAACCACTTGGTGTATTTATTGTTTATTCACAATAATGTGTATTGTGAAATGTGATAAGTTAATTAATTAATTAATTATATACCGTTATGAACCGTTATAATTAATTAAATTAAAAGGATCATATAGAAACAATTTAATGCATTAGCTAATCATAGATTAATTATTAATGAGTTAATAATTAATTATGTTCAACTTACTTTAATTAGTTTGAGCTAATTGGGCTTCTATTTAATTGGTTAATTAAGGGCCCGATTTAAGGAAGAATAAAGAGAATTAAAGGAGATTCATTAATTGGTGAATTAATGAATAAAGGCCTTTTATTAAGATGGCCCAAGAAAGCCCATTAGGTGGCCTCTTAGGGTGGATGACATACTTGTAAATAGTATGAAAGGTGGATGAGAGTTGTTGGCTATATAAAGGGGGTCTCCAAGAGGAAACTCTAGCCGTCATTCTCTCCCATCCCATGCGCCTCCTAGCTGCCCCTCTTTTTCTCTCTTCCAAGCTCATGTGTTGAGCACCCCACCTCTCTTCCTCTCCATTAAATAGTTAAGTAGAGAAGCAAGATGATTAGCAAGAGGTTCAAGAGAACTAGCATTCTCTTTGAGCTTGGTGGTGGGTCCTTAGTGGGCTAGAGGCGACTATTGGTGGTGGAGGAGGCGGAGCACGTACGCCACCGACTCCTACGCATTGGATCTAACCTCCTTGATACGATTCATGGAGAGGTAATGGTTCAATCCCTTTTCTCATGATGTGTGATTGCTTTAGCACTAGATCTTTGTCTTGCTTGTTGTTTAATGGTGATTAATTAGTTGTAATTGATCCAAAAATTTAAAAATGAGCATTTCCTAACAGTGGTATCGGAGCCAGGTTGTGCTTAAGGTTTTTCACACTTAATTAAGTGAGAAATTCGTAATTAATTAAGTTAATTAGTGATGTGCATACTTGCTGGTTCTGGAAAAGCTGTTTTTCTGTCTTGTTGCTTGTTTTTCGTGGTGTAAAGCTCTCTGAAATTTTTTCCTTCTTATTGAAGGTTGTAGCCCTTTGAGTTGTGGTTGTTTTCCCACTGGAATCATTGAAATTCGATGTAAAATGAATTTTTAGTGATTTAAACGGTAACGGTGCGCAGATCTGTTATTCTGCTGCACAGTTCTGTTGTTGTGGTTGGTAACAAATAAATTTGTATACAAAGTACCTGTAATTTTAAGATAGGATTAATATAAACTTGATGCTCTTTCTGGATATGTAAATTTTGTTGCATATTTCGGTTCTTATGTGGGCGTTCAAGGATGAAAAGTGATGAAGTTGTCAGATCTGTTTTTTCAAACAAACCGATTGTTTTGAAAAACTGTACTTATTGAGAAATTTTTATGGAAAAGTGTTGAAATGGAAATGTTCTTCTTTAAGTCTGGAATCTGTGAAAATTAATTTCATAGATTTTCATTGAGATTTGATACTCAACCGAGTGAAACCTTTTTGGTCGACGGTCTGTTCCAGAACAGGATACCTTGCTTAAATGCTTGTTATCTCGTTGATCTTGAATATAACTTGTGGATTTTCTTTTCATGGATTAATAGCCTATTGTATGTAGTATTTTTCTATGTAAATTTTTTGCTGGAAAAATATCAAGGGGATGATCAAACAGACCAAAAGGTTGAGACCAATAACAGAATTTTCTCTAACGGTGCTTCGCGCACAATCTGAGGATTTGTCTTTTTTGGTTCTCCCTGATGGTAATTGATCTCTCCTTGAGAATTTTACAGGTAATCACAATTTTTGTAAGGAGTTCTCTGGATTTATTTCGGATTTTTTGGAGACCGAATTATTTTGAATTTTTCGGGCCCCGAATTTCGTATTTTAATTAGTTAAAATAATTTCTAATTAATCAATTTGTTGAAAGGTTAATTAGAAGACTCCTTAAACATCCTCCTTTCTGTTTTGATTGTTGGATTTAATTTTATAAGGGCTTAAACAATTAGTTGTTAAGATTAAGCCTTCTTTGCATTCGAAAAAACTTGAGCAACAAGTATGCACAAAGATTCTAATTAATGAAATTAATTAGGAACAAGTGAATCATGTATATTGTATATATGCTAACTTTGTTTTGTAGGAGGATGTGGGTTTGATATGGCTCAAGATGTCAATGCCTTGTGTGTTGTAAAATGTTGTGAATGCATGTGATTGCTTGTAATGTGGCCTAAGGTGCCTTGATAATTAATTGGTTAATTCGTGATGTAACTTGTGAGGCTTGCATGCCCCTAAGGCCTAGGCGGGGTTTTAGGATTTTATCACATGTATTTATTTTCCGTAATTATTAGATAGGATCTTAGTAATTAGTGGGAGGGTTTGATTAGATTAGTCTCGTTACATGGAGATGCGACGAAGACTAATGCAAGCGGGAGCCATACAAACCCACGGCAATATTTGAGATGCTTATGTTATGTGATTGTTTGTGCATGCCTTGAATTGTCATAGGTAGGTATGGGTGTATGCTTACACGACCACCAAGCAAGAGTCACATATTATTTGTCCCAAACTAAATTGATTAAGTCGACCGCCTTCCTTCTCTCTATCCCCCTCACGTCAATTGCCAATCATGGCGCGGTCCGCCATAGCGGACGTCATGGTTGTCAACCTTGATAGTCGGGGTACGAATGAAAAGATTTGTTAGGAGCAAATAGAGAGAGGTTGCTTATCGATGGACCCAACAAGTTTTCTTGGACATCGGGGCGAAGTTTGTAAATATACTTAGATATTCACAAACCAAGAATCATATGGTTGATATGATTGGTTAGAGAACCTACCTTGTCTAGTTAAGTAGGGTGTCGTGCCATAGCAGGCTCTACTTGACGAAAATGAGGATCTTGGAATCCATTACATTTAGGGACATTAATTAAATGTAGTGGGAGTTTTGTTTATCATTCCATAAACAAAACATTGCATAAACTAAATGACCTTAAATTGAAATTGTTATAGATATTAAATATGTTAATTTCGTTGCGATCAATCTTTGGAAAACGACAAGCTCGTTTCTAAGGTATTTACTTGGAGAAGAAATACCGATTTCTAAGACATGTTCTTGGAAATGAGAAACTTGAGCAAGTTTAATCCCAAAAACGTTCCTCGACTTTCCAAACTATAGCTTCGCTATGATTGATTAGTTTCGACGAAAATTATTCAATAAAGCGAATGCTTATATCCTTTTAGAAGTTCTAGACCTTTGAATTGGAGAATTCATAAGGACTATCCATTTACTCAAGAACACGTTGTTAGAGAAAGTAAAGATAGACTCAATCATTTATGATCGAGTAATGGAATGTGAGTTAACCAAGAGACTCTTCTTATAAGAAGATAAATGTTTCATTAGCTTGCGAACCGAAAGATTTGAGTAGCTAATTGACAACTAGAGATATTAAGATCTCCAATATCAAGGATTGTTGATATTGTCATACAATCTCTTTCTATGGATAAAGGATATATTGTTCGCACACTTGTTAGTGCTGAAAGTAATTGGTTGGTTAAGTATTAAAGGAATACTTCACCAAGATATGAGTTGAATCTTTGAAACCCTCACTAATGACCGTGTGTCACATGAGATGTTTCATTTGCCATTTATGGGAGGCATTTGAAAGGTTGTCCGAAATACCATGATGTTCTAAACCTTAAGATATTTATCGTTCAAATTATCTCGCTATCTCTAATTCACACTAGTAATTAGGTGCTAGTTCATGTGCTCGCATTTAACGAAATGTGTAGGCAATGATGAATAAGAGAAAGTTTGAGATAAGTAAAGTAAACTCCGTTTTGGAAGTGGCTTATACGTCTAAGCCGCCACCATTGAATACGTAGAGTTATCTTTATTAAATAAAGAGTTTGTTTAGGAATTTGAGGTTGTATACCTTATTCCAAACATCTCATAAAACCTTATCTCCGTTTCATATTTGATGATGGATGATCATGTTTTGTAATAGAGAAATGTTGTTCTCTTATTGTTATAAATTTGTGTATAAGACTTCATGCATCTTAATTGAATTTGCTTGAAATAGATAAACAAATTTTGAATGACAAATATGTAAGACTTCACATAAAGTATTTGACTTTTATGTAAAATAGTTGCTTAGTCGAATATAAATAAGAATCGCATTATGAGAGTCTACGTAACGTGGAGCTCGTAAATCAATTTGATTGAAAATCAATTGAAATTCATGCGAATCGTGTTTGTTAAAAGACAAAAGCGCCTTTGACCTACGAAGGTTTAAAGGACAAGTGACTTGATTAAAAACTAATACATATTGATGTATATAGATCAAAAGCACTTGTGCAATTGAAAGGTTGTTGACACTTTACCACTTGACCAACGATCATTGTAGATATTAACGTATCTATTTGATATGGTATAAGTATGAATCTTTTGACAAGGTCAAAAGAATTTCAAGAGTAAAGTTGAAAAACTATTCAATAAAAGCAAAAGTCTTAAGATGGATCATGGTAAATTGTTAAGTCATATAGTTTGATATATTGCCTATAGAGTATGAAAGACGTTTCACTACTCGCTCCATGAGGAACATTGAAAAATGTATCCAAGGATGAAGGTATCGAACATTGTTTGATATAGTTCGATCGGTAATAAATCAAATTGACTTGTTCGACTCATGTATGGGATTTATGTTTGAGGACAACATTGTTTACACTGAATAAAAAAAATTCCATCGAAGTCTATTGAGGAAGATATCTTACGAGATTCGATCTCTAGGTATATTGTTTCTCAAGATTTGGTGTTGAGAAGCTTATTTCGAGGTTCGATTGATTGATAAGCTTGGACCCAAATAAGACGCTTATTATTTTGTAGGATATCTTGAATTATCCAAAAGGTACTACTTCTATGAACATGATAAGAACAAGGTAGTTGTTGCTCATCATAACGTAATCTTAAAGAATGATTTTCTCAAGAAGAAGTAGTGGGAGTAAAGGGAGCATTAAAGGAGTTTATGCGTCACTACAAAGAAGTACCTTTATAGGGAAATTGTCACTCCATACATGGTGCTTAGTGGGAGTTGAGCGGAACTTAACTCACAAGCGGTTGTGAAAGGAAGAAGTTTATAAGCACGCTCGCTTCTAAAGAGTACTCAAACATCTCACGAATGGATGATGTTAGAGAAACTCGTGCAGTACATCAGGATCAAGAACTTATTCTACAAGATGTTGTAGAAGTAGTTTATTGACCTCAAGCACCAATCCTACAAAGATCAACGAGAGTGAATTGCCTAAACTGAAAAGTACATAGGTTTCACAACATCCTTATACTTGACATATGAGGATCCGTTGATAAATAAAGAAGCGATGGAAAGACCCGATTCCACAAGTATGGTTTGAATCTATATGATCTTTAAGTGCAATCCATATATATAACAACAAGGTATAGACCTTGATTGATGTTCATGAAGGAGCAATCCATCTAGAACATATAGATCTTTAAAAGGAAAGATAGATATGGATAGCAAGTCGACTCTGTACAAAGCACAATTTCATGATTGATGCTACGTCTAAGTCGATAACAAGTTGACCATGTACAAAGCACGACTTCTCGCTTATAGCTATGTATAAGTCAATAAAGATCATTCTAGCAATAGTTATATTTCGTATATATAAATATATGGAAAGATACATCAAAACCGCCTTCTTCGATTGAATGAAGGAAGTTGTTGTGTATTTGACACAAACCAAGGATTTGTTGTATTGTTGGAAACATATATATGCTTCAATGATCCATTAATGGATTGAAGCAAGTACTGTGGAAATTGGAATAAACATTTTGACAAGGAAGTCAAGGAGTTGCACTTCGTCAAAAGTATCTTATATAGACAAGATATTCAGTAGAAGCATGATTGTGTTACATGTATTGTACAAGATACAAGACATTAATTGGGAATAACATTAAGAAAATGAATACTGTCAAGATCTCATTGGAGAATGTTTTCTCAATTGAGAACTTGGGTAAGTCACCTAAATCCAAGGAAACAAAATCTATGGAGATAGATTATGATGGATGTCAGGTTTGAGCAAAATGTGCATATAATGACAAGGTGTTATAGTTACACGAAAAGATAGACTCCTAGAAAGGATGTCTAACCACGTAGTATAGCATACACTTGAGTTCTACTCGGTGTGTTGCAACTCAATTCGAGAAGAGTGCACGATTCAATTCGAGCATCCTTCTGTCATGAGTTTCATTACGTACGCCATACTTATGCACATGCCCCTATGTGTTGTACCCAAGGAGTATGACAATCAGTTGTCAAATGGATACAAAGAAAAACACATTTGGACAATAATCAAGAATGTCCTCGAATATCTTAATTCTTAAGAGAAAGAGTGATATGTTTTTCCATCTGGTAAGATAAAAGAAAGCTCATATAAATTGATATATTGATGCTAGTTTTCGAAAGATTGATATAAATACAATTGAGCTACATATTTTGTTTAAATGTGGTGTTGTAAATTTAGAAGGTGTTCTAAATGGGATATTACAACCGTTTCCGTCACCAAAACAAAATATATATAGCAACTTGTGAAGCAATGAAAGAATGTAGTAAGGATCGTGAAGTTCTCAGTCAAGCTAATATGGTTCTATGCATCTCGAACCATAGCTTAAACTTGAAGAACCCAATATTAAATTGGTGATCCAACTAAGATCTATGACGATGTCACTTGATCTCACATGATGATGATCAATAACACATATATAGGAGTATATATGTATATAGGGTCAAACAAAATTGGATAGGTTCGCGGACACAGCGAACACTCTAACTAAACCTCTACCTTAAGCGATATACGAGATGCAATTGTGCATCCATACGTGATGGACGTATGAGTAATTTGCTTTAAGCGTATAATATTTTTTGAGGTTCGAGGCATGTATATATATGGATATATAACATTGTTCTAAATTCTTCACTGGCTAGAAGTCACTATTGATTGACTCTAGGCCAAGTGGGAGATTGCTGGAGTTATGTCCTAGAAGTCAATATTTAATGACTTATTTTCTTAGTTTATGTTAATGATGATATTTGATCATTTGTTCCTAGAGTTTATTTTTGACAGATCATTCAGGTTGAGGATCTGAATTGTAGATCTCTGTGGATCATTCATTAGAATGACAATAATAAATCTAAATTGTCCATAATCTTGATAATTAACAAGGAACATTAATTATCATAAAAGATTAGTATGCAAGTTAAGTAATGATTAAGTTCTACAAATCATAGGTAAGGAGTTACGAACTTAATTGCATATGTGTATGTTATTGGAACATAGTACAGGACTTGACCCAATGAAATAAACATATGGATTGTGTTATGTGTCATTGTTTATTTCATATGAGTTTGATTCTAAGTTTGAGATGTTCACCTTTTCCACATGAGGATAGGTTCAATAAATATCGTCTAACGTTGATTCCTGATAAAGGCTGCTATAAGGACTTTATTTATGTTCTCTTGAATTGTGCGGGGAAAAGTTGTTCATCAAGAAAATCGTATGTCCCTCATTAGTATACCTAGTGAGTGATGATATCTGTTTGGGCCCCTTGATGGAGTTGAATTGTTTGCTAGCAACTTGTACAATTAACTCTATATCAAGAAATGTATAATCTGCAAGAATGACACATTCCTATCTTGGATTATACAAAGATATCGTGTGACATAAGAATCAAACAAAGAAATACTTTTATTTCTTATGCAGGATTGAGATATTGTAACGGTACATTATTTATACGAATTGGGAATCATAACGTGTTGCTAGATACCGCTTATGATTATTGGAAATAAATAACGATTTATTTCCATGGCCAACATAGTATAAATCCTCAAATAGGGTCGCACAAATAGGATTCTAACCACTTGGTGCATTTATTGTTTATTCACAATAATATGTATTGTGAAATGTGATAAGTTAATTAATTAATTAATTATATACCGTTATGAACCGTTATAATTAATTAAATTAAAAGGATCATATGGAAACAATTTAATGCATTAGCTAATCATAGATTAATTATTAATGAGTTAATAATTAATTATGTTCAACTTACTTTAATTAGTTTGAGCTAATTGGGCTTCTATTTAATTGGTTAATTAAGGGCCCGATTTAAGGAAGAATAAAGAGAATTAAATGAGATTCATTAATTGGTGAATTAATGAATAAAGGCCTTTTATTAAGATGACCCAAGAAAGCCCATTAGGTGGCCTCTTAGGGTGGATGGCATACTTGTAAATAATATGAAAGGTGGATGAGAGTTGTTGGCTATATAAAAGGGGTCTCCAAGAGGAAACCCTAGCCGTCATTCTCTCCCATCCCATGCGCCTCCTAGCTGCCCCTCTTTTTCTCTCTTCCAAGCTCATGTGTTGAGCACCCCACCTCTCTTCCTCTCCATTAAATAGTTAAGTAGAGAAGCAAGGTGATTAGCAAGAGGTTCAAGAGAACTAGCATTCTCTTTGAGCTTGGTGGTGGGTCCTTGGTGGGCTAGAGGCGACTATTGGTGGTGGAGGAGGCGGAGCACGCACGCCACCGACTCCTACGCATTGGATCTAACCTCCTTGATACGATTCATGGAGAGGTAATGGTTCAATCCCTTTTCTCATGATGTGTGATTGCTTTAGCACTAGATCTTTGTCTTGCTTGTTGTTTAATGGTGATTAATTAGTTGTAATTGATCCAAAAATTTAAAAATGAGCATTTCCTAACACAAACATGGCAGACCAAAGAAGGCCCGTAAGAAAAGTATTGTGAAATTAGAGACAAATTCAACCAAACTTTCTAAAAAAGGCAGATCAGTAAAGTGTTCAATTTGTCAACAAGTAGGCCATAACAGAAGATGGCATGCTACAAAACCTACACCAGCAGCTAGACAGCCTGGCACCAATCTGACTCCATCTGAAAATGTGACTCCATCAGCATCAACAGCTGCTGAGAGTAGTTCTAGGAAAAAGCTGAAGGTTATAAAATTTCAATTTTTCTTATTTATTAAATGTATGTTCTCCTTTTTAAATTTCTGACATATAAATTTTGGGAAATGTAGGTGACAAGGAAACAGTGAATTGTGACATGGAAAGGTGAATTTCTCTTTTTTTCAGAGGTCCATATTTACATTTAGATTATCTCATGCAATGACTCTATGTTTTAATGTGCAGGTGACAAAGAAGCACTGTGCAGGTGACAATGACTCTAACTTAGGCTTGAAAAGTAGCTCTGATTTTGTTGTAATGGTACTAGTTTACTATAATGGCTGTAATGATGATGTAAGATATTACTTTCTTTTTGAAATAGTTCTGTAAGATACTACTTTCTTATTGTGCTACTTTCTATATTCTATATTGCATTTCATTTGAGAATGGCATCTGCCCAGGAGCAAGAAATGTTGCAGCGTACCAGGACTTGTTTGAAAAAGATAGAAAATGCATTTTTAGTAAGATATCAAGATTTTGTCTGTATATAGAAATCATTACATGCATAATAGCATCCAGTACATGCATAACTGTCGAAATTGGGAAAAATGAACTATAGCATTTGCTAGTTATGCCTTTAGGTTAAGATTTGACAAATGAATATTGAAATCGAGTCATCCCAACTGGAGAAGTTGAATATTGAAATGAATTTGCTAGTTTGAGCTGTTGTATGAAATTGATGGTCGATATCCATCCCAATATCTAAGTACTATAACTCATCTCTGGTACAACCCAAGCCCTCAATTGCCTTTCAATACAAACCCATGCCTAAGTTGTACCTTACTAATACACGCTACCAGCACACATATTAGTACATAATTGCTTGGTATCATCATGGAGACAAGCAAATAATTGTGTGATAGCATCAAATTTGACATCTTAAAATAACATAAAAGCTTAAAATGACATCTTAAAGTAAAACATGCTAGTAATAGCATTACATGCATAATAACATCCAGTACATGCATAACAGCATCCAGTACATGCTAATTATTTGTACCCCGACTTCAAAGTGGCAACCATGACGTCCGCTATGGCGGACCGTGCCATGAGAAGACAAACGACGTGAAGGGGATAGAGAGAAGGAGGGCGGTCGGCTTAATCAAATTAATTGGGACAATCATTATGCGACTTTGTTTGGTGGTCGTGTCAACATACACCCACACATATCCTACGACATTTCATAGCATACAAACATTCACATAATTAGCATCTCAAACACAATCATTGTTGTGGGTTTGTATGGCTCCAGCTTGTATATCAGTCTTCGCCGCATCTCCATGTAGCAAGACTAATCTAAATCAAGCCCTCCCACTAATTATATTGATCCTATCCTATAATTAATGGAAATAAATACATGTAGAAAAATCCTAATTCCCTCCTAGGCCTTAGGGGCATGCTAGCCTCACAAGTTACATTAAAATTAATTAAAATTACTTAATGGCACCAAAGGCCGCATTACACACATTCACGCATGCATACAATTACAAACCATAAGATATTGAAATCTTGAGCCATACGAAACCCACGATCCTCCTACAAAAACAAGTTAGCACATATACAATATACATGGTTCACTTGTTCTTAATTAATTTCATTAATTAGAATCTTTGTGTATGCTTGTCGCTCGTTTTTCCAAATGCAAAGAAGTTTAACATTACAACTATTTGTTTAAACCTCTAAAATTTAATTCAACAATCCAAAACAGAAAACCAAGATTATTTAAGGAGCATTCTAATTAATATTTCAACCAATTGATTAATTAGAAATAATATTTTAACTAATTAAAAATATTAAACGGGACTCGAGAAAAATCAAAATTTTTCGATCTCCAAAAATTATGAAATAAATCATGCAAACTCCTCATGATGAGTCTAATTACCAGTAAATATTTCAGGAAGAGATCACTTACCATCAGGGAGAATCAAAAAAGACAAATCCAGATTTCATGCGTGAAGCACCGATATCGGATTTTCTGTTTTTCATCTCAAACTTTTGGTCTGTAGGATCATCTTACATGCAATTTTCATGGAAACAATTTATACAGAAAAAATTAGCATATGCAGTTGGCTATCTAACCATGGAAAGAAAAATACCAAGTCTATTCAAAATCATCAAGTTAAAAGACAAACAAACAAGAAGCCCTGTTTTGAAACAGACTGACGACCGAAACTATTTGACCCAGTTGAAGCATCAAAATTTATTAAAAAATTATGAAACTAATTTTCACAGAATTCTAATTCGAAATAGAACAACTCTATTCAAACACCTTTCTGAAAAAGTCCTTCAATAAATTCAGTTTGTCAAAAAATAACTAACTTGTTCAGCAAGACAGATCTGACGACTTCGATTCTTTCCATATTTGAACGTCCAAAAAATCCGAAATATGCAACAAATTACACATATCCAGAAAGAGCATCAAATTTAGAATAAATCTAGTAAAAAAGATACAGGTAGTTATTTTGTAAAATACGTCCTTTTTGCCATACAAACAGAACTGTGCAGCAGAATTCCAGATCTGCGCACCGTCACCGTTTAAATCACTAAAAATTCATAACTGCTTAGAAAATAGTAAACCCAGCACTAAAAGAACCACAACTCAAAGATCTACAACCTCTAGCAAAAATAAAATTTTTTTAGAAAGCTTTACAATACGAAAAACAAGCAACAAGACAGAAAAATAACTTTTTCCAGAACAGCAAGCATGCACATCACTAATTAACTTAATTAATTACTAATATCTCGATTTTAAAATATTAAAAACTTGAATAACGACCAGAGCTCTGATACCACTGTTAGGAACTCAAGTTCTTGTACAATTTTAATTTTTATTAACATTTAATAAGCAATTAATATGCACGATTAACGGATCTAGTTATTCAAGCAGTTAATATATAAAAGAGAACGTGTAGGAGATTATACCTCTTCTAGTATCGTAACTAAAAGGCTCGACTTTTGCTGCCTCTAGCCCACCTAGAAGATTAACTAAAGTCTATAAACAAGTGCTAGCTTGTTTTGAGACAATAGCTAATTCCCTTTTGATTTTTCTTCGCGCGATTAACTATTTTTCATGGAAGAAAAATTAACGCTCAACACATGAGCTATTGAGAGAGAGATGGAGGCACCTAGGACAGAAAAAATTTTGCTCTTTTTATTCTTGCGCAAGGAAATAAGAAGAGAGAGGCAAAAGATCTAGGGCTCGGTGTTTCCATAAATAACGTTATCATATTTTGTTATTTCTAAACCTTGCTCTCTTTCCATAATTTTGTCTTGACAAAAATATCCCTTCATTGCTGAAATTTTGTGTATGATTATAGGCTATATAACATATTATATTAGCCTATTAATCAACTCCATTAATTAATCTCAAATCAGGCTTTTAAATAACTAATGAAATAAAAAACTGATTAGCTCAGTATAATAAATATACGTTGAACGAATTTAATTATTAACATATTAATTTAGAATTAGCATATGCATTATATTATTTCTATGTGATCCATTTGAGTTAATTAATTATAACGGTTCATAACGGTATATAATTAATTAATCAACTTATCATATTTTTGCAGTACTCGCTACTACAAATAAACAAATAATGCACGTATGGTTAAAGTCCTATTTGTGTGACCCTTTGAGGATTTATGCTATGTTGGCCATGAAAATAAATCATGATTTATTTTCATTAATCATAAGTGGTATCTAGCAACACGTTATGATTTCCAATTCGCATAAATAAATATTGTACTAATACAATTCTTCAATCCTGCATAAGAAATGAGTATCTTATTGTTTTGATTCCTATGTCACATGATATCCTTGTATAATCCAAGATAGGAATGTGTCATTCTTGCAGATTATACGTTTCTTGATCTAGAGATGATTGCATAAGTTGCTAGCAAGCAATCCATCTCCATCAAGGGGCCCAGTAGATATCATTGCTCATCAGGTGAACTAATGAGGGGCATACGGTTACTTTGATGAACAGTTTTTCCCCGCACAATTCAAGAGAACATAAATAAAGTCCATATAGCAGCCCTTATCAGGAATCAGCGATAGACGATATTCTATGTTACTTGGGTGCGGGTATCGTATTGGATACGGTGCGGGTGCGGGGATACGGCATTTTTTAAAAAACTCGGATACGGCTGTATATATAAAATAATACAAATAATATATTTCTATAATTTATATATGTTTTAATTAAAAAAACTAATTATATATTTTATTAGTATAATGTTATTAACATTATATATACTGTTAAAATATGTATGTCAACATAAAAACCTTTAGTTTGGTTTGAAATTTCCGCCCACAAATTCAAATATTCGTAGAGATGTGTGCTGATTATTGGGCCAAAATTTCACGCATATTAGATGCTCCTCATATTTGAATTTTGATATCAACAATCAACATACAGTAAGGCCCAATAAGCATTAATGTTGTCCGGTTTTTAAGTTTACATTTAGTCCCACATGGAGTTTTATCCTATATATATACAATATATAAGCCTTCAGTTACCATTGGGTGATGATAAGTTCAAACTTGGACGGATTGCAAGTGATGCGGGTGAATGGAAGTTATTCTTGCGCAGCTGGACCACCATTAAAATATAATTAGATATTTAGATACGCGTGTCCAACCGTATCCCATTAAAATATAATTGCGTATCGCACACGTATCCCATGCGTATCCGTGTCGGACACGTATCCAATACGGGATACGGTACTAAATTGCCGAATCCACGTAACCTAGACGATATTTATAGAACCTATCCTCATGTGGAAAAACTGAACCATCTTAAATTTGGAATCAAACACTGATAAAATAAATAATGACACTTAACACAATTCATATATTTATTTCATCGGGGTCGTGTCATGTACTATGTTCTAGTAACATATACATATGCAATTAAGTTAGTAACTCCTTACTTATGATTTGTAGAACTTAATCATAGCTTAACTTGCATACTAGTCTTATATGATAATTAATGTTCCTTGTTAATTATCAAGACTATGAACAGTTTCGATTTATTATTGTCATTTATTATTTAATGAAATACAGTGATCCACAATTCAGATCCTCAACCTGAATGAACTGTCAATAATAAAATCTAGGAACAAATGATCAAATATCATCAATCACATAAACTAAATATAAAATCATCAAATGATTGACTCGAAAGACATAACTCTAACAATCTCCCACTTGGCCTAAAGTCAATCAGTAGTGACTTCTAGCCAGTGAAGAATTGAGAACGATGTCATATATCCATATATATGCATGTCTCGAACCTCAAAAGAAATAATACGCTTAAAGCAATTTACTCATACGTCCATCACGCATGGATGCATAACTGCATCTCGTATACCGCTTAAGGAAATTGTTAAGTTAGAGTGTTCGTTGTGTTCGCGAACCTATCCAATTTTATTTGATCCTATATATATATGTACTAGAGGGGCATATCGAGCTTCACTCGATGTAGATATCTATAATAAGAATATTTTTATTATGTTTCTATAGTTTAATTATGTTCATTTTTGGATATATGGTTAAGATATATTTATAGAAATATAGTTTAGTTATTGTAGGTAATTTGATTTGATTAAATTTAGAGAATTTGATCAATTTAAAGAAAAAATTATATGTGTGTAAATATAGTTATAGTTATCTAAAATAATATGATTTATATGATTTATATTATGTTGATATTATTCATGAAATCTAATATGTTTATAAATGACTTAAATAAAAAATATATATATCGTAAAAGATCTTATGTTTTTTCTATTTTCAATTGAATGAAATTAATTTATATTTTGTAAACCGAAATTAAGAATGGTGATGAAAAAAAATTAAGATGGAAAGGGACTCTAAGCAACACAAAAGAGATGGAGACATGATGAAAATGAAAATAGGAAGAGATTACAAAAATGAGAAACAAAACAATGTGTTGTCAAATTATTATCTAATGTTGAACCGAGTCAGTTTTATGAGCAATAACATCCGACACACAATTAGTTACAAAATATCACATTACAGAATTCAGAAAAAATGCTATTGCACAACTATTTCACAATGCTTGGAGTGTCGAATGATATTTAACTAAAGGATCTCGACACCCACACATCTTTATTTATAATATTGATATACACACAATCCTATATATATGTTCTTGTTCGTCATCATATGCGATCAAGTGATATTGTCATAGATCATATTTGGATCTCCAATACGATATTAGGTTTTTTTAAGACTAAGCTATGGTTCGAGATGCATAGAACCATATTAGCTTGACTGAGAACTTTTGATCCAAACTATCCTCTTTCGTTGCTTCACAAGTTACTATGCATTTCGCTTTGGTGACGGAAACGGTTGTAATATTCTGTTTAGAACACCTTCTAAACTTACAATATCACCTTTAAGCAAAATATATAGCTCAATTGTGATTTATCAATCTTTTGAAATAAGCATCAATGTAACAACTTACATGAGCTATTTTCCATCTTAACAGATGAAAAAATATATCTCTCTTTCTCATAAGATACTCGAGGATATTCCCGATTATTGTCCAAATGTGTTTTTCCTTGTATCCAATTGACAACTGCTTGTCATACTCCTTGGGTACAACACATCGGGGCATGTGCATAAATATGGCTTACATAATGAAACTCATAATACAAGGATGCTCGAACTGTTTTGTGCACTCTTCTTGAATTGAGTCGCAACACACTGAGTCGAACTCAAGTGTATGCCATATAACGTGGTTAGACATCCTTTCTTGGAGTCCACCATTTATGTATCTACAACACTACATCATTTTATGCACATTAGTTCAAACCTAACATCCATCATAATCTATCTCCACAGATTTTGTTTCCTAGGATTTAGACGATCTTGCCCAAGTTCTCATTAAGAAAATATTCTTCAATGAGATCATGACAATATTCGTTTCTTCACTGTTATTCCCAATTTTGTTACCTTATACAATATTAGTTACACAATTATGCTCCCACTGAATCTCTTGTCTATACAAGATGCTTTTGACGAAATTCAACTCCTTGGATTTCTTGTCAAAATGTTTATTCCACAATACTAGCTTCAATCCATTAATGGATCCTTGAAGCATACATATGTTTCCAGCAGTACATCAACATAAAACTTTCGGTTTGTATCGTATACACAATCTCTTCCTTCATTCAATCAAAGAAGGCGGTTTTTTATGTGTATTTCCATATATCAATATATATGAAACATAACAATTGCTAGAATGATATTTATTGACTTTAGACATAGCTACAAGCCAAGAGCTGTGCTTTGTATACAGTCAACTAGCTATCGACTTAGACATAGCTACAAGCAAGAAGCTGTGCTTTGTATATAGTCGACCTGTCATCCATGTCAATCTTTCATTAAAGATCTAAATGTTCTTCATGGATTACTCCTTCATAAACATCAACCAAGGTCTGTACCTTGTTGGTATACATGGATTACAATTAAAGATCATATGGACTTAAACCACACCTGTGGAATCGGATCCTTCCATCGCTTCATTATTTGTCAACGTATCCTCATATGCCAAGTATGAAGGTATTGTGAAGCCTATACACCTTTCGGTTAGGCAGTTACTCTCGTTGATTTTTGTAGGATTAGTGCTCGAGATTCATGAATTATTTCTACAACGGTTTGTAGAATAAGTTCTTGATCCTCATCTATATCTTGAGTTTCTCGAATATCATCAACTCATGAGATATTTGAGTCCTCATTGGAAGGAGCACATTTCCTTTCACAACAGTTTGTGAATAAAGTTTCGCCCTACTCCCACTAAGCACAATATGTGGAGTGACAAGTTTTCCATAAGCTATTTCTTGTAGTGATGCATAAACTTCTTTAATGCTCATCTTACTCCCACTACTTCTTCTTGAGAAAGTTATTCTCCAAGACTACGTCATGATGAGCAACAACTACCGTGTTCTTATCATGCTCATATAAGTAGTACCTTTCGGTCTGTTCAAGGTATCCTACAAAACATTAAGTGTCCTATTTGGATCTAAGCTTATCAATCAACAAACTTGAAATAAGCTCCTTAACACCAAATCTTGAGAAACAATGTACTTAGAGATTAAATCTCGTAAGATATCTTTCTCAATGGACTTCGATGGAACATTATTCAGTGTAAACAGTATTGTCCTCCGACATGAATCCCTAATATGAGTCGATTAAGTCAATTCGATTTATTACTGATCGAACTATATCAAATAAAGTTCGATACCTCCATTCTTGGACACACTATACTAATATAATGTTCCTAATAGAGTGAGTTGTGAAACTATTTTCACATTCATTAGATAATACATCAAATCATATGACTTAGATATTTACCATGAACAATTGTAAGACTTATACCTTTCTTGAATGGTCTGTCAACTTCACTCTTGAACTCCTTTGAAATAGTCAAAAGATTCATACTTACACCTTATCAAATAGATACGTCAATATCTACTATGATCATTGGTCAAGTAGTAAAGCGTCAACAACCTTTCATTACACAAGTACTTATAGGTCTACATACATCGATATGTATAAGTCCTAATCAAGTTACTCGTCCTTCCACCTTTATAGGTCAAAGGCGCTTTTGTTTTCTGACAAACATGATCCGCATATCTCAATTGATTCGCAATCGAATTGATCCACGAGCTCTACGCTATGTAGATTCTCATGATTCTCGTTCATGTATGTAACTAAGCGGCTATTTCACATGAAAGTCAAACACTTTATGTGAAGTCTTACGCATCCTATTTGTCATTCAAATTCTGTTTATCTATTTCAAGCATATTCAAGCAATAGGCATAAAATCATATAAACAAATCCACAATAAAAGAACATCGCTTGTCTTTTACAAAACGTAATCATCCATTATCTACATGAATAGAGATAAAGTTTTAGGATATAAGGAACGGGGTACTCGACCTACAATTCCTTTTAGTAAAGACAAGTCTACGTATCTAACAGTAGTGGCTTAAACGAATAAGCTATTCTCTTATACGGAGTTTACTTTACTATTCTCGAACTTTGTCTCATTCTTCATTGTCTACACATTTCATTAAATGCAAGTACATGAACTAGTACAAAGTTACTAGTATGAATTAGAGATAGTGAGACAAATTGAACGACAAATACTCATTCAAGGATTAGAACATTTCTAAAACGATAATCATGGTACTTCGGACAACCTTTCAAATACCTCCAATAAACGACAAATGAAACATCTTATGTGACACACGGTCACATGAGGGTCTCGAAGTTTCAACTCATACCTTAGTCAAGTATTTCTTTAATACTTAACTAATCACATTTTTGCACCAACAAGTGTGCGAAAGGTAATATTATATCCTTCATCAATTAGGGAGAAATTACATGACAATAACAACAATTCTTGATATTGGAGATCTTAATATCTCTAGTCGCCAATTAGCTACTCAAACCTTTCGGTTCGCAAGCGAATGGAATATTCATGTACCTTCTTGAAAGAAGTCTCTCTTGCTCAATTCATGCTCTATTACTTGATCATAAATAATTGAGTCAACATCTACTTTCTCTAAGAACTCCATCTTCAGTAAGTGGACGAGAGCATATGAGCCAATCTAGTCCGTGTGAATTCTCTAATTCAAAGGTCTAAAGATCTTAAAATGTGGATCGGCATCCGCTTTATTATTGAAGAACTTTTCGCAAAAGTCTATCAATCATCATGCGATGCTTCATTTGGGAGGTCGAGGAAAAATTTGGGAATTAACATGCTCAAGTTTCTCTTCTCTAAGAACATGTCTTAGGAATCGGTACTACTTCTCCAAGTAAGTACCTTTAGAAACGAGTTTGTTTTTTTCAAAGATTGATCGCAACGAAATTAACACATTTAACATCTATAACAATTTCAATTTAAGGTCTTTTAGTTTATGCAATGTAAAACTCCCACTACATTTATTTAACGTCCCAAATATAGTTGGTTTTCCAAGATCTCCATTTTCATCAAGTAGAGCCTGCTATGGCACGTCACCCTACTTAAGTAGATAAGGTAGGTTCTCCAACCAATCATACAACTTTATGATTCTTGGTTCGCAACATGAACTTCGCCCCGATGTCCAAGAAACTTGTTGGGTCCATCGATAAGCAACCTCTCTCTATTTGCTCCTAACAAATCTTATTTGTACCCTGACTTCCGAGTGCACAACCATGACGTCCGCTATGGCGGACTGCGCCTGAGAAGACAAACGACGTGAAGGGGATAGAGAGAAGGAGGGCGGTCGGCTTAATCAAATTAATTGGGACAATCATTATGCGACTTTATTTGGTGGTCGTGTCAACATACACTCACACATATCCTATGATATTTCATAGCATACAAACATTCACATAATTAGCATCTCAAACACAATCATTGTTGTGGGTTTGTATGGCTCCAACTTGCATATCAGTCTTTGCCGCATCTCCATGTAGCAAGACTAATCTAAATCAAGCCCTCCCACTAATTATATTGATCTTATCCTATAATTAATGGAAATAAATACATGTAGAAAAATCCTAATTCCCTCCTAGGCCTTAGGGGCATGCAAGCCTCACAAGTTACATTAAAATTAATCAAAATTAATTAATGGCACCAAAGGCCGCATTACACACATTCACCCATGCATACAATTACAAACCACAAGGCATTGAAATCTTGAGCCATACGAAACCCACGATTCTCCTACAAAAATGAGTTAGCACATATACCATATACATGGTTCACTTGTTCTTAATTAATTTCATTAATTAGAATCTTTGTGTATGCTTGTCGCTCGTTTTTCCAAATGCAAAGAAGTTTAACATTACAACCATTTGTTTAAACCTTTGAAATTTAATTCAACAATCCAAAACAGAAAACCGAGGTTATTTAACTAGTATTCTAATTAACATTTCAACCAATTGATTAATTAGAAAAATATTTTAAGTAATTAAAATATTAAACGTGACTCGAGAAAAATTAAAACTTTTCGGTCTCCAAAAATTATGAAATAAATCATGCAAACTCCTCATGATGAGTCTAATTACCAGTAAAAATTTCAGGAAGAGATCACTTACCATCAGGGAGAATCAAAAAAGACAAATCCAGATTTCATGCGTGAAGCACCGATATCGGATTTTATGTTTTTCATCTCAATCTTTTGGTCTGTAGGATCATCTTACATGCAATTTTCATGCAAACAATTTATACAGAAAAACTATCATATGCAGTTGGCTATCTAACCATGGAAAGAAAAATACCAAGGTCTATTCAAAATCATCAAGTTAAAAGGCAAACAAACAAGAAGCCCTGTTCTGAAACAGACTGACGACCGAAACTATTGGACCCAGTTGAAGCATCAAACTTTATTGAAAAATTATGAAACTAATTTTTACAGAATTCTCATTCGAAATAGAACAACTCTATTACATTTTCTGAAAAATTCCTTCAATAAATTCAGTTTGTCAAAAAACAACTAACTTGTTCAGCAAGACAAATCTGACGACTTCGATTCTTTCCACATTTGAACCTCCAAAAAAATCCGAAATATACAACAAATTACACATATCCTGAAAGAGCATCAAATTTAGAATAACTCTAGTGAAAAAGATACAGACAGTTATTTTGTAAAATACGTCCTTTTTGCCATACAAACAGAACTGTGCAGCAGAATTTCAGATCTGCGCACCGTCACCGTTTAAATCACTAAAAATTCATAACTGCTTAGAAAATAGTGAAACCAGCGCTAAAAGAACCACAACTCAAAGATCTACAACTTCTATAAAAAATAAAATTTTTTCAGAAAGCTATACAATGCGAAAAACAAGCAACAATGCAGAAAAATAGCTTTTTCCAGAACAGCAAGCATGCACATCACTAATTAACTTAATTAATTACTAATATCTCGATTTTAAAATATTAAAAACTTGAATAACGACCAGCGATCTGATACCACTGTTAGGAACTCAAGTTCTTGTGCAATTTTAATTTTTATTAACATTTAATAAGCAATTAATATGCACGATTAACGGATCTAGTTATTCAAGCGGTTAATATATAAAAGAGAACGTGTAGGAGATTATACCTCTTCTAGTATCGTAACTAGAAGGCTCGACCTTTGCTTAGGAGTTGATGGTTGCGCACCTTTGCTGCCTCTAGTCCACCTAGAAGATTAACCAAAGTCTATAAACAAGTGCTAGCTTGTTTTGAGACAATAGCTAATTCCCTTTTGATTTTTCTCCGCGCGATTAACTATTTTTCATGGAAGAAAAATTAACGCTCAACACATGAGCTATTGAGAGAGAGATGGAGGCACCTAGGACAGAAAAAATTCTGCTCTTTTTATTCTTGCGCAAAGGAATAAGAAGAGAGAGGCAAAAGATCTAGGGCTCGGTGTTTCCATAAACAACGTTGCCATATTTTGTTATTTCTAAACATTGCTCTCTTTCCATAATTTTGTCTTGACAAAAATATCCCTTCATTGCTAAAATTTTGTGTATGATTATAGGCTATATAACATATTATATTAGCCTATTAATAACCTCCATTAATTAATCTCAAATCAAGCTTTTAAATAACTAATTAAATAAAAAACCGATTAGCTCAGTATAATAAATATACGTTGAACGAATTTAATTATTAACATATTAATAATTAATTTGGAATTAGCATATGCATTATATTATTTCTATATGATCCATTTGAGTTAATTAATTATAACGGTTCATAACGGTATATAATTAATTAATCAACTTATCATATTTTTGCAGTACTCGCTACTACAAATAAACAAATAATGCACGTATGGTTAAAGTCCTATTTGTGTGACCCTTTGAGGATTTATGCTATGTTGGCCATGAAAATAAATCATGATTTATTTCCATTAATCATAAGCGGTATCTAGCAACACGTTATGATTCCCAATTCGCATAAATAAATATTGTACTAATACAATTCTTCAATCCTGCATAAGAAATGAGTATCTTATCGTTTTGATTCCTATGTCATATGATATCCTTGTATAATCCAAGATAAGAATGTGTCATTCTTGCAGATTATACGTTTCTTGATCTAGAGATGATTGCATAAGTTGCTAGCAAGCAATCCATCTCCATCAAGGGGCCCAGTAGATATCATTGCTAATCAGGTGAACTAATGAGGGACATACGATTATCTTGATGAACAATTTTTCCCCGCACAATTCAAGAGAACATAAATAAAGTCCGTATAGCAGCCCTTATCAGGAATCAGCGGTAGACGATATTTGTAGATCCTATCCTCATGTGGAAAAACTGAACCATCTCAAACTTGGAATCAAACACTGATAAAATAAATAATGACACTTAACACAATCCATATATTTATTTCATCGGGGTCATGTCATGTACTATGTTCTAGTAACATATACATATGCAATTAAGTTAGTAACTTCTTACTTATGATTTGTAGAACTTAATCATCGCTTAACTTGCATACTAGTCTTATATGATAATTAATGTTCCTTGTTAATTATCAAGACTATGGACAGTTTCGATTTATTATTGTCATTTATTATTAAATGAAATACAGTGATCCACAATTCAGATTTTCAACCTGAATGAACTGTCAATAATAAAATCCAGGAACAAATGATCAAATATCATTAATCACATAAACTAAATATAAAATCATCAAATGATTGACTCGCAGGACATAACTCTAACACAAGACAAGCCACACTAACAGTAAAAGCAAGAAACAATGCTATTACCAATAAAACTAATAAAATCACTAAAATGAAAATGAGACTATTTTCCTTCAGTTGCTTAGTCTGCTTCTCTTTTTCATACTCATTCAATCGTCTAAGAAGTCCATTAATAACTACTTTTGATCGTTCGGGAATAGGTTCATCATACCATCTAAAGAATCGGCATGCACTTGATATCTACAAAATAAACAAGAAAAAATATTAATCTGAAAAATTTCTGTTCAAAATTGAGACATTGAAGCTTACCCCGTAAAATCTACAGCCAAAATATCGCCTTCCAGGATTTGAAGGTTTCCACGATGGTTTCAATTCAACGACCTCACAGCAATGGCAGCGCACCAGAAATTCTTTCGCATTTGAATCTTCCATGGTAGGGATCGAGATTGGCGCGGAAGGAAAACTGAGATAAAGGTTACATTTTGGTTGAAAGCTTAAGAGAGAGAGGGGAAACAAAGAGCAATAGAGAGAGCGAAATTTTTAGTGGCACTGTCGGAGGGTGCTAGGGTTTCAGAGATGGGAGGCGCGATTGAGAGAGTGAGCAATGGAGAGAGAGAGAGATATTGGAAAGAGGTTAAAGAGAAAGGAGAGGAATTGATTTCCAGCCTAATTTTTTTGCACCAAAACGTGATTAAACAGACGGAGTCAGCTGGAATCGTGACGGAGGGACCAAAAATGGACAAAAGCTAAGTTGAGTGGTTCCAGAGGGACAAATGAAAGTTGAGTGATCAAAAATGAATTATGTACAAAGTTCAGTGACCTTCGAAAAAATTTACTCTATAAATAAAGATTTGTGGGTGTCAGGATCCTTTAGTTAATTAATATCATCCGACACTCCAAGCATTGTGAAATAGTTGTGCAATAGCATTTTCCTGATTTTTGTATTGTGATACTTTGTAACTAATTGTGTGTCGGGTGTTATTGCTCATAAAACTGACTCGGTTCAACATCAAATAATAATTTGGCAACACTTTGTTTTGTTTCTGATTTTTATGACCCATTCCTATTTTCATTTTCATCATGTCTCCGTCTCTTTTATGTTGCTTAGAGTCCCTCTCCACCTTATTTTTCTTCATCACCATTTTTAATTTCTATTTACAAAATATAAACTAAATTCATTCAATTGAAAATAGAAAAAAATATCAGATCTTGTACAATATATATATTTTTATTTGAGTTATTTATAAACATATTACATTTCAGAAATAATATTAACATAATATAAATCATATTAATCATATTATTTCAGATAACTATAACTATATTTACACACATATAATTTTTTCTTTAAATTTAATCAAATCAAATTACCTACAATAACTAAACTATATTTTTAAAGATAAATATATCTCAACCATATATCCAAAAATGAACATAATTAAACTATAGAAACATAATAAAAATATTATTATTATAGATATCTACATCGAGCGAAGCTCGATATGCCCTTCTAGTATAAATAAAGTTCAGTGACCTCTGATGAAGCACTGAACCACTTTCAGCTAGTGTTCTCCAAAATGACACCACACGATCGTGTTGGCACGACGGTGTGCGTGTTGACACGACACAACACGACACGACACGACACGAATACAAAATTGATACGACACGATCGTGTTATCGTGTCGTGTCATAATCGTGTCGTGTTGGGATATTAGAAAGTTTAACACGAAACGACACGATTTGACACGCAACACGACACGAACACGACACAAACACGAATTAACACGACACATTAACGCAAATTTAACTATTAATGTTAATTAATTAAACAAAATTAATAATTTAAATTCAATTTATAATACTATATTATATTATTTACCATCATTTGACTCATATTGTTCTAATTTAATTATTATTTAGTAATTTTTTTCCTTTACTTTATTTTTTAATATTTTTTAATTTTAAAAATAATAAATAATATGACACGACTAACACGACGTGTCAACACGACACGACACGATCGTGTTAGTCGTGTCGTGTCAGAATGCGTGTCGTGTTGCCTATCCTCACCATTTAACACGACACGACACGATTAAAAAAGTAGTTCGTGTCAACACGACACGACACGAGAATGACACGACACGACACGACATACACAATTGAAGAATCCTACTTTCAGCTATGATATGTTTGGGGATTTTGGCACCGAGACAATAACATGGGCAAAGAAACTTGTCCAGTCGTCTAACGACTAACGAGGCAGTAATAATAATTTTCAGAAGACAAGAATTTAGCAACAAAATTCAATGCAAAATCCAGTTCAAGCAGTTATTAATAATCGCCCTGTGTATGACAGAATCAGACTTGTATGCATTGCAACTCCAAACAAAGCTGAAGGTCTCCAAGTCCAAGCCGCATTATATTGGACAGGGGTATTTCGATTTGAAATACTATTGAAATTATAAAAAAAATTCTCAAAATTTTTTATCTATTTAAAATACTAGTGAAATTAATAAAAGGGCCTATATAATGAGAAATTTTATTGTCAAATCGATTTAACTGAGAGGAATCTATCAAAACCGGCCAATCATACCTCAATATGAAAACTTGAAATGATTTATCCGAAATGTCAAATTTTGATCTTCAAATTGAAACCTCCTTCTATGTAAAATTTTACGATTTTCTAAAATTTTTATTCAGTTTTTTAAAAAATCATCAATCTAATTTGTTCGAGCCTCTTAATAACAACATCAGTATTTTTTAAATCTGGAGTTCGAATTGATCATTTGAACTACTTTTCAGATTAAGATATGATCTGATTTGATGAAAGAATCCATCAAATCGATTTAACTGTATCATTTATATTATATTCCATTTTTTTGCTCTTTGTGTTCAGCTTTATAGAAATTTAACTTATTAGACTATCTTTATATTTTTATCATGTTTGTTTCTTCCAAAAACCTAACTCAATTATCCTTATTTGCAAAAAATAAAAAAATAATAAAAATAATAAAGAGGTTATGTAGCGGATCTACATAATTATCGATTTTCTAATTGTTAGAGCAGCTGGCTAAGACACTTAACTAGTTCCGTAGAGATTGAATTTTGTATGAGTGGACCTACAGACAGTTCTTAAAAATAATAATAATAATAAATCATCTATTATTTCTTGTTTCTCCACGATGGCCTTTGTTACTTATCCTCCTAACGTCATTTCCAATCCATCTTGGAAACGTAACCTTAAATTACATCAATACAACTTGCACAAGAGGTTCTTTTCTATGTTGTTACCTACAATTAATTTATAAATATTTCATATTGATAATAATTTTATTCGACAACTGTGTCCAAACAACTGATATGTTAATCACTTTTATGGATTTGATATTGACTATTAAAAAAAAATTGGCATAATCTTAAACTTAATTCGCGCGTGAGGTCAAGGACCTAAAGCCCGGGGAGGCAGCTTTAAAAATGCACTCATGTTTCAAAAAAATACAATTTTTTAAATTATATAATACAAAAATTAAAAAGTTCTTCGTTATCCTAATTTAGAAACTTTCAATCTAATTTACATTTCTAAAAAATTATTACTTAATTATATTTAATTAACATTTAAAGGCCGGAAGAATGCTTTTACCAATTTAAAGTCCAAAAAAAAAATTACATCTGAAAAAATATGAGTAAATTTTTCCAGAAGTCACTGAACTTCCTCTATAATCTAAATTTGATCCTCAAACTTTAATTTGTCCTCCTGCGACCCCTGAACTTCGAAGTTTTCCGAAAATGGTCCCTCTGTTAGCCTCCGTGCCACTCCGTCGTGACTCCGTTAACTCTCGTTTCTTTTACCTTCATTTTCGACAATCAGTACAGATCCCTCTCACTCAACCACATAGCTCATTTCTGCCCTTTCTCTCTCTCTCTCTCCGTGCACCAAAAGAAAGGCTTCATGACTCCAAACTGATATGGAGAGCGACTCAATGGCGATCGAGAAAGACAACCATGGATGGCAATCCGCCGTGCACCTGGGTACAACCCCACAGCTTCCCCAACGCAGACCAGAGAGCTAATGGTCTACGACGCCAGACCTACCTACGCTCGCGCACTGACAACCGTGCCGGCGGCCACACCAACCACCATCACCAGGTCAGGTTCTTCTCTTCAATTGATGAAATCTCATGTTACTTGACGATGGATGCTAGTTACTTCAAAGAGGGTGCCAAATTTTCAAAGGGACTGGTCATCAACTTGCCAACTAATGCCGAATTAGATGTTTCAATTGATGAAATTGCCAAACAAGTGGTAGTGACGGGTCTGGTTACTACACATGAGCTGCAAAATTGGCCCCATTTATGGAGGGAAGTATCTTCTGCTGTCGCCTGATAATATTTCAGCAACTGATATCTGCTTGGCATTTCCACAAGCATGGTGGAATAGGGGTTTCTCAGACTGTCTGTGGTCACAGTTGTGTTGAATTGAACTGCATAATCGAGGCAAGTGCGTAATAAAGGTGTAGTGGCATAGCTGTGTTGAATTGAACTGCATTATATTTGCTTTATTGATTATTTCGAACAATCAACCGTACAATTCAGAATTGCATAAATTTATTATTTTCTTTCTATTTCATCTTGATAAAGCCTTGTTCCAGGGCGGCCAATCCATGACTAAACACATGCCTGAAAGGTATTGTGCAATATTTCAAATTTTTTAAATTTCTTATGGATTGTTATTAGGCTAACCTTTTTTTTTTTGGGTTTGCAATAAAAAATAAGAAGATGAAGAAAGGAGAATGAAGAAGAAGAAAACACAAAGGAGTTTACGGAAGACATCATATAATTTGCTATCATTTTAGGTGTTTTTCGAATTAGTTGGTTTGAACTATGGCAGACTGATATTAAACTGTGAAAGGGGCTCATTTTGTATAGCACAGTTGATCCATCATTTTGTGTTATGTTGGTTTTATTTTACATTTCTTGTTTTCCTGGCTCACAGAATAGAAAATTGAACCGATTTAGACATGCTTTGTCAAATAAGAAACGAGTCAGACTGTGTTGCTGCTTGTATGCATGATATATGTTAATACAACTAGTACAAATTAAAACATGATTATCTAGCATTTCTTAATTATATTTGTGCACTACATATTGAAATTGCAGCATGCAGTTGCGTGCTTGTCATGCATATAATAGAAACAAATTTACATTACTACAAAAATAAAGAACTTGCAACATATGAATTTGAGCCAAATAATTTACTAGCTGATTAATAGCAAACATATTAAAGAACCACAGAACCAAACATTCAATTTGATACTATTTGTCAAAAGTAAGAACATACAAAACTGAACCAATTCCAATCTTCTTCATTTCAAAATTAAAACAATAATAAGTACAACAATAGATGCAAGCATCTTAATCATAACATTAACACCTCCTTTACTTCTTCCAATTGCTTCATTTATACTGGTTGCCTTTTTCATATCTTCCAGTTGCTTTAATGGGAAAAAAAGATGATATATTAACTAGCTTATAACAAGATACCCATCCATTTTACTTAGGACGTAAGAGATCTTACTGGTACGTACACACTAACACCACATTGTCATTCAGCATTTTTTACTTAGCACGTAAGGGATCAACTAGATAAATTGCGAATAAAAGAACATTTATTTACTCACATTAACATTCAACAAATTTTTTATATTTGTAATGACTTTTTAGGGAAAAAAAATATGAAAATGCAATTAATTTAGACTGTACACTGACCAAATTGACCTTGAAATAAAAATAATTTTAGCTTTTAGTTTGATAAGATTAGTTTATAACTAAGTCATATCAGTGGCTACCTTTCAGTTTGATAAGATGGTCCAGTATCAACAGCACAAAGAAATGTAGATTGCCAACATCTTAAGTTGAATATCTTTTAGAGAATCAATACTCCAGTAACAAATGTGCGACAACAGACTATCCCTTTGTATATGCAAAGTACTTAAGAAATATTACTTTTGCTATATCATCTTTTGTTAAAAACTATAATCTCAGAAAAGCAAAAATTCCTTTTTTTTTAATCCTTTTATTTTTCTTTTCAATTGGCTAAAACTAATCATCTACATACATTTTATTTTAACGAAGAACAGTACCACTCAATCTACTCTGACCAAATTAGTATGGTACTTGGCACTGGCAGCAGATACACTCTTATTACTTTCTCTTTGAGGTACTCCACTAATCTTGGATAATAATTGGAGGCCATACCATAACCAAGCTGGTCTTCCTTTGTCGCAACCCCAAGTGAAGACCTCTCCAGCCAGTTTAGACCAACAGAGATTTAAAACAGTCCACCAATCCAAGATGCCACGACTAAATTTGAGGTATTATCTTTTTCAAAAATCGCACAAAATTTTGGATTGGGGTCTGGTACGAGGCAAAACGAGAGAGAAGAAATAGAAGAGGAAGAGAGAGAGGAAATTAGGTACCTTTGTGTCATCAGACCTCCCTCCCTCTAGGATTCCTAAGCTCCAATGAGAGAGGCGAGGGAGAGCGATATTTTCCTAGCTGGAGGAGGTGTATTATCGATCAAGAGGGGAGGACGAGAGAAACAAGTGGCGGAAGTGAGCACCTTGACCCAACGAGGGAGAAAATCCGTACTATATTGTCCGAGAAGAGATAGAGAGACGGAATGTAAATTTTGATTAGACGGAGTCGTCACGGAGGCTAACAGAGGGACCATTTTCGGACAACTTTGAAGTTCAGGGGGCTTGTAGGAGGACAAATTAAAGTTTGAGTACCAAATTTGGATTATAGAGAAAGTTTAGTGACTTCTGGAAAAATTTACTCGAAAAAAATTATTAATTATTTTTTTATTTGTCGAAATTTTGTATTTTTTGTTCCTGTTTTTGTTGACTCGGTCCAAGTATGGTACTCGGCAGCGGACCCGGATCCTGTGTCGCGCGGCACGCGTGTAGCGCACCTCCACGACCCGTTCGATTTTGATCGGACGGTTCATTTTTTTCGAGCCTATCAATCTGGTATTATTCACGGGGCTCCTTTATCCATCAGACGGCCCACACGGTGCGCTGTACGCGTGCCGCGCGACACAGGATCTCGATTCCTCGGCAGCTTCCTCCTCGTTTCATTATAGGACACATGCTTTTTGTCCACGTGAATCATATCAGGATCATTTGACGCTTGTGAATGATAAAGAAAGAACATTAACCGCTCTTGGCAGTCCGATGGAGATTGGACGACAATGAAATCTATCCGTCCGCCTTATTATTTTTTTATATTGATTTAATTTTTTTCCTTGATCTTTCTAATGCATGCAAGCAATTACGTTTGACTCTTTATTGATCAATCCAACAATTAATGGGACGGTTTCTGGCGTGATTTTAATCTATGAATGCAAGTACGTACAATTTCTTGTTCATTTTTTAGTAAAATTTATCATTATTGGATACTTGAATATGCCTCTTATTTGATCATCGATCAACAAAGAAACTTTTTATGTGTTTAGCATGTATATTATTGTGAAAATTTTTATCTATTTACTAGTTTTTAAAAAAAAACTTTAGATTATTATAAGTAAAATTATTTGTACTCTATATAATTTAAAATTATTTATTTGCCCATAAATAAAATTATTTTCTCTCTTATTTTTTTTTTCGATTTCATAACTATAGAATAATTAGGGACGAGTTCACATTGAAACAATGGTTGTTAGGTTCTTCCTGTTTTGTCACAACTACTTCCTATTTCCATCCCATAAATATTTATTTAATTTTTTTATGTTGAACCTCTCATATAATATATTTTCATTTCTATATGGTTAAAAATGAAATGCTGCTACTAAAAATTTAATAGTTAATATATTGTGAACTTCATTGTAAAAGTTCTTAGCTCCGCGGATGACCATAATATATTATATATATTCTCGGTCTATTATACAATAATACAAAGCAGAATTACTATTTTTTTTGTTTTGAACAAGTAGCTCCCAAAGTAAAGGGCTGATTCATTATTTTAAAAAAAAAAAAAACAATACAAAACATAATTACTATAATATCGATGTTTATATGGTCTGGCCTATTTATTTAGGATTTTTTTTTTCTTAATGCCGATTACCTCGATTTTCATATAATGCTGCCCATTAATGCGAAGGCAGAAGCTCTAGTTTGAGTTAACTCCCATCAAAATCAGTCGTGCACGTTGCCCATAATTTTAGACTTACTATAAATGTATATAGATCTCGGTTTCCTCGTTTTAGTTTTGCCTTTATTTTTTTAACTCAAGGTCAAACTTTTTTCTTTATCTTTGGCCCCTCTTCCAGCAATGAAAATATATTATATATGAGAATGTTTGGAAGTGGTGTGGAATAAGAACAAGAACAAGATTCAAAAGTTTCCATCTTGTTCTTATTCCCCTTGTTCTAAAGGGTGTCAAACAAGATTTCTCTTGTTCTTATTCTCGTTGTTCTTATTCTACCCATGGGATATTAATTTATTTCTTAACACACAAAAAAAAATCAACAATATCTTTAATTATTAGGGTAATTCAATGGTGACAAAAAAAAAAACTTAAATCGAGCTTGAATCTTAGTCATTCCTCTATATTCATAATTTAAATGAACGATCTAGAATTTTTTTTAGTCCAGTTAAAAATATTGTTGCCAACAGAAAATTTGCCTAATTATTATTGTAATAATGATATTCATAAATATGATGCAATAATCAATTAGGTTGATTAATTCTTGTATTATTTAAATTATCTTGAGAGAGATTGAAGCCTGAATTGGTAAAAGGCCCATGGTCCCTTTTAAATTTAATATTATAGTGTGTATGGGGAGGGAGGGAGGGAGAGAGAGAGAGAAATTTACTACCTTAATACTGGGTTTATTATTAAAAACAGAAATACTACAATACCGATGTACGTATTCATTGAGCTACTTATTTAAATAGGATTTTTCTTCCTTAATGTCGATTTTTCGCAAATTCAATATAATGTTGCCTATTAAAGAAATTTCATTCTATAATTTTATACAATTTATGATCAACTAAAGAAAGCCATTATAATGCGGAGGTATAAGGTGTAATTTGGATTGATTCCCATCAAAATCCTCGGCGTACGCGTTGCCCTTACAATTTTTTAGAGGACTCTCGATGCATGCATGTAAATCTCGGTTTGCACGCGCGCTTTGTTGTTCTTATATTTAGTCAATGTCACACCTTTTCTTTAGGATCTCGGCCCCTATTTCTGCAATTGGGACGAAATGGAGCAGAGAAATTGTACTGAAGATGCCTACGAGAGGTTTCCACCTATTAAAGAAAAATGGTTTTGAAGCGTTAATGAAATAGTTGATTAACTCCATGTTGATATTATTATAAGGTACGGTCATAATTAATTATTGTTGGAAGAAGAGCTAATAAGATGTGCATGTGAGTCACGTGGTTTGAACAAAACTATATATCGCTGCATCCAGGAATCTCTATCCGCACTTCAAACTTCAAAGCAATCAGCGAATACAGCGATTATTTCATCCTCAGTACATCGTTATATTCTTCCCATAAATGGTATGGGTTATTTTTCTCAATTTTATACAAAACATTTGAACTTTGGTTTTCTTTGAAAAATGATGATTCATGAACTAAATTAGATAAATGTAAATTGGTATTGTGGATTGTGTTGATTTTATTAGGCATTGACTAAAGAAGTGGTAATTCAGAAGTTCGGGCCATGCGGCGGTAGTGGTGGGACAGAGAAATCAATGGACTGCAATGGCATAGATCGCATTAATAAGATTAGTATTCGTCATGCTGATGTTATTGATGCTCTTACTGTGCATTTTCTACGTAATGATTGTGAGGAAAGCACCCAGCAATGGGGTGGACAAGGAGGAAGATTGACAGAGGTACTAAATTCTCTGTAGTGATAGAAAGAAGCTTTCTGATAAAAAAATAAAGTTCACTTGTTTTTTTTTCTTTTTTTCCTTCGTACCAAGAACCTCCTTATACACAAAAAACTATAAGTTGACTTAGTTTTATGGTATTTTCTGAAGTTCTCTGTGGGAGTATTACTCAGTCTGCTCATATTTTTAAAGCTTCACCAGTAATTATACACCAATTTTTTAGTGATTTGAAAGACGAGTCAAATGATATTGATTGCTGATTTGGAAGCTAGAATAAATTCACATTCCTTTCACCAATTTGCAGATAAATTTTTTTAATATTTTGCGATTTCAATAATAAAAAGGCCAACATACCCCAACAAGTCCAAATAAGATTTTTTATAGAAATGTTACAACTGGCCGATAAAAATGCAGTATACGTGATTTTTGTTGTTATCAATCTTGTAGTTCCATCTTCAGCCAACGGAGTACATTACCTCTATTAAAGGCTACGTTGGCTCCTACGACGATGTATTTGTTGTCAGATCACTCAAATTCGAGACCAACTTGGGATCTTTTGGGCCATTTGGTACAGAAGAAGGAGCTCCTTTTGAACTTCCAATTATTGGTCAAATTGTTGGTTTTCATGGACGTGCTGCTGGATTTCTCGACTCGCTTGGAGTTTATGTCAAGGTACTATTGTAAATATAAAATTTCTCATTAGTTATTTTTTTCGAATTTCTGAATTCATCTACAAAATTTGTAAGTGTAGTTATGATAATTATGTCCTATTTAATTGCAAAATTATTGCATCTCCTCTAGAAAGCAAGGGAGTGAAACTGACCAAACTATTCTGTTACTTTTGATGTGGTAGGCTGGTGGTGACTTGAGAGGTAACGATGGAAATAGTGGCAGTTCATATAATACCTGCCATGAAAGCAACAGCGAACGCACACACTACATTTTAGATTATTGCATATGAAAATTATCCCAACTCTTTCCAAAGTTAGAAGGAATTATGGGTGTTATCTTTGTACTTTTTGCAATTTCTATTTCAATGTAGGAATTCATCAATCCTGATGTTGGCTTTAAATTGTGTAAGTTTTGTTGTATATTGAATATATGCATCTAAGTTTCTTACTCTGTTATTACTCTAAAAAAAGTTCCTTACTCTGTGGAGCAGGTATACAATAAAAATAAAATAAGGTCACATGTTCGTAACTCGGATGGGATCTTTTATAGACATTTAATTTAAAAATAAATTAAGAGATTTCATCACCAATTTATCTTTAAAAAAAATAAAAATAAATTAGAGTATATGTGTACGTGGAGTTTTACTGCTCCATTTTAATTTGTTTTTTTTTTTTATCAATGATGTTATTTCATTGTTCCTGGCACCTAAATATATAAACAACTAGCGTTGTATACGCGCTTCGCGCGTGAGGTGTTATTGATGTCTGGCCAGTTAAGTTTGGAGGTGGGAAAGTGGAAAATAATACACGAAAGATTAACTTGATTAACATGATACATCTATCAATGAATATCATTAAAATTATGTAAATATTGATAGATAAATTAATATATTAAAACTCTAAAAAACATTAATTTATTTACGTAATTTTTGAAGACAATCTACAAAATTTAATACAAACAAATCTAGAAAAATCTTATAAACAACTAAACAAAAGTGGAAAGAAATGTATAAAAGAAAAATCTATATCACTTTGATTTCATATAATTTTTGTTGATTCATATAATATCATAAGAATATATTATTATAAGATAATTATAATTACAAATAGTTATATTTAAATATTTCAGGAAAAATGTTGTGTTAAAAATAATTTGTGTCTCGAAATAGAAAAAAAATAAAATATTTACAATTTAGATGAAAAAAATTAGCATTTTGTTACGCGCTTCGCGCGTGATGTTTTGTTATGTTAATTAAGGAGGAGTAAAAAAATTAGATTAGCTTTCTTATATTGATTGAATGTGTGCACTTTATTCGGTATGTGGCAGTAATTGCTTATCATTCGGTACCGTCCCAAGAGACATACCGAATAAAGTGCGCACATACCGAATAAAGTGCACACAACCTATTGGATCAAAAAGTGCCTACTTTAGCACAACAAAGCACGTGCCTAGTGAATGGCACACTATGTGGTAGTATATCATTTTTTACAAAATTCCTTATCATTTTTGCTAAAAATTTAAATTGAATGAGAAAAAAAAATAAAATTGAATGAGAAAAAAATTAAAAGAAACTTTAAATTATAAAAATAATGTTGATGAATTGTTGACAAAGATATACTATTATAAACGCTGTTGTTTTAATTTATTTTTTCAAGTTTTTTTTTTTGTCTACAGTTCCTATCTGGTTGGATAAATAGCCCAAATCCTGAATTGTAGTAGATGTTGACGAAACATCTCACAAAGATAAACGGGCGGGGCTAGATACACCCCTTTAATTAGGCTTTCATGCATATTTTTTTGCCAACAGGTCGATTAGTGTAAATGCTTTTGACGAATTTGGAAATGGTCAAATTCCTGAATTTGAAGGAAGTCGTATAATTTTTGTTTAGCAATTAAGAAGAAGTAGGCTGATATTTTGAACCATGAGATAGATTTAACTAGGTGTTAAGACTTGGATTAAGTTATGCAAATCTAGGATAAACTAGAATCTTTTGGTCTGTAAATCATGTTTAGTAACTCATATTTTGTCACGGTTTTCACGGTTTCACATTTATGTGGTTTGCACTTTTTGAGTAAGAAGATTGTGTGGCCTTTAGATCCATGTTATAAAGTGCACACAACCTATTGGATCGAGTAATTGCTCCACAGAGCAAGCAGTTATGGAGAGCAGACTCCTTAGGAAGAAGATATTCACAAAATATGCATCGTGTAAGATCCAATACAATACTTCACCATATTCTATGCTTCTTATAAACAAGTTAAAGGCATATTCCACATGCATACTCTCAAAATATTAAAGGCTCCTCTGGAACAGTTTGCCTCTGTTTCCTCAAACCCTGGAAGTTTTGCAATAATCCATGACAGTTAAGATTTGTCTTAGGATAACATCTGAAATAGTAACATATTACACATTCTATGTTATCACAGATTATATTCATTTCTCTTGAGAAAATAAATTTTTTTCCGATTTCAGGCTCATTTAGCTTACCTTTTTCACAAGTATTTAAGACTAGTGAAATCTTACATTTTTAAATTTACACTAAATACCAATTGAGGGCAACTGCTTCGGGCAGCGTGTAATTTTCTTCGTACAGCATCGGTGGACAAAATTACCCTCCTAAGAATAAGTACATAAAATTTCAATACTACTTTTTATAATTCTTTAATTAAATACAAACAATTAAAATAATATAAAATAAGAGTGTGAGGAAAAACCAAGTTTAAGTCTAACAAAGATATATAATAAATTATTTTATATAAAAATACTAGTGACATTGATGGAAAGTTTTTTTTTCCTAAGTGTAAACAAATTCATCAAATATATTTAGTAGTGGCAAGATGTGTATCTGAGAGTAATAGAGTATACATAATCTAATCTAAATAATGTGGATTTATTTAAGGCCGATAGTTTAATTTTAAATTTAAATATAATGTTGAATTGCATTTAATTAGTAAGAGGGTAATTTTGTCTATAAATGTTGTACGGAGAAATTTTGATGCTGCCCCAAGCAGCTGCCCAATTGAGCTGAAAATAATGAAACCTAACAGGCTAAAAAAAGAAAACAAAAAAAAAATCCTTAATTTTCAAGCTATCAATGTTCAAGCCCCAACAATTTTAAAACCTAAACACACGCTTCCCTGATCTTATCATATCTTATCTACGTATTCATTTCCCCTAAATTAACATTGTACTAAGACGTGGTGCAGGTTAGTCTTCCTTCTCAATTCCAGATCCCTCTGCCAAGTCTTAAGTCTCCTTAAACCCTTACCCGCTGATATTTGGGAAGAAAATAAGTAATTTCTTATCATTTCTAATTCTAGGTCGATTGTACAGCAAAAGTCATAAAATTTCTTCTGCTGCGGCATTTGGGAGAGTACTTCATTTTGTAGGCTGCTCAAGCTAAATAATATAGCACTGTGTCAAGGTTTTCACAGTTGGCATCTGCACTCCTCGAGATGGTGCCATTTATCTTTTTTGCTTCTTTCCTTTCTTTTGTGTAGTCTGCAAAAAAGGAGTACAAAAATGTTAAGCTTGACCTGTAACAGAGTAGATAAAGTTTCAATATGGTACAACAGTAAATTAATCTTTCTCACTTCGAAGGAACCTTGGTGACTGCCGGTTTTTTGTGCTTTTTTTTTAATGTAATTATATTAAACACGGCCGCCTCCTCTTTTTTATTTTGGAACCAGGCGGTGGTGCGAGTGAGAGAACAGATTATTTGGGAACAGGCGGAGGCTTCGTGCGAGTGAGAGAGACGGAGACAGTTTGGTTTTTGATCGATTGATTTGGGATCAGTTTAGGGGTATATTGGTCAGACATTTTTGTTTATATTATTTTATCGTTAAATATATTATAAAAAACAGAAACGGGTAATTTCAGAAAGAATGTCTGATTTTGAGTGGCAAAAAGAGAAGAAATTAGTTTTGGGAGGCAAATCCATCATTTCCTCATTTTTGAGGGGCAATGAAAAAATTTTCCCAATAATCAAACATGATCATATTGAAAGCTTGAAATGATTGATTCAAATCCTCTAATTTGATTTTCTTATTGAAACCACCTTCTAATTTTTACATTTTTCTAAAATTTTTTAATCAATTTTTGAAAAATCATCAATCTGATTAGTTCGTGACCCTTTAATAGCATCAGCTTTTAAAAATCTCAAGTTCAAGAATCTTTAATATTTGACTTATATTTCCTTAATTATAATGTATTGTAGGTTATATATGTATCCCTTTTGTAATACAATAAACAATAAAAATAAAGCAAGCTATTCAAACATCTATTAACATGGTATTAGAGTCCTAGTTCGTTCTTGCCAATGGCAAAACGAAGATTATAACTAACTACTCTAAATTTTAATCAACTGTAAATTCTTTCCACTACTAGTTCATTTCTTGCTTCATCTAAATACTTCTTTTACCTAAGTATCAAGTTTCTCTTTTTCTACACAACTATCACGCACTCGTTGATCTACCTCTGCTTGCACCACCGAGCACTCGATTTGCACCACCTCGCTACTTTCGTCTGATTCCGATCCAGATTTACTTCTGCCAACCAACTATGCTACCGCCTCTACATGCTATCCTACCAAATCTGTCATTTTGGCTTCCGCTGCTCTGTCTGGACACATCCTGCTGCCGCTATCCACCCTAACCTCAATCACCGCTCTCATCTCTACAAATTGTCACTGTACTCACACAACCATGCCTCTGCATATTGCTGCGAGTCCCCTCTCTCTTCAAAGCATGCACATCTTCAGTCACATTCTTCGAAGATCTTGGATGGTGATTTTAATTTTAACACCGAGTCTGGAATACATCGAATCCATAATATTATGCATTATGGTGGCTTCTTCGTGCACCAATTCGCTTAAGTCATCCTAGAAGATGATGTCGAGTACCCCATGAATATTCGCTTAAGTCATTAACTGATTTGTTCATTCGATGACAGACAACATATGCAAACTTCACATGACAAATCATGCTTAGTTTGAAAGGGGATGTTACAGAATATCTAAATCTGTAGTTTATTATTTCTGCAATCAATCAGATTTTATTCTGATATTGTAACATTAGTGACTGACGTATGGTAAACCAAGTCCCGGAATTGTCCAATAATTAAATTAGGAATATTATTATTGATACTATAAGGAAATAAATCAGATCTGACGGTAAATTTTGCGGAAAAATTCTGTTTCAAAATTTGTAGATATTCAGCTTGAATTTTAGAAATTTGTATGATTGCCACGAAGAATTGACATTTGGAAGAGCTTAATTTAATTAATTAAGGAAAATAACTAATTTACAAAATTTAGTTATTAATCTGTTGCTACACGCATAGTCACATAGTTCTGGCCACAGAAAATCTGAGGGAGGTTTAATAAAAGAAGAAGACGAAATTTCTTCGTCTCTTTCTCTCTGTCTCTCCGATCTGTCTGCCTTCTCCTTCTTCTCTTTCTCTCGAGATGTGCTCAAGGCCATCTCTCTTTAGTGCGCTGCTGTTCTCTGAATGGTTGAGGTGAGAGGCGTCGTAGAGTTGCCTTCTGTCCCTTTGACACCTCCTGCTTCTTCCTTGTGCTTGCAAGGGAAGCCAGCCCTCCCTTCTCCTCGATCGATGTCGGCTGTTAGAGGAGTAATGGGGGGAGGTGTACGTGGCAAGCATGCACCCTCTTCACTGCATCTCTCCGTCCTGTCTTCTTCCTCTTCCCTCTGCTGACGGGTAAGTCGAGTTTCTATAAGTTAGGGTTTCGAATTTGGGGGAAAGTCAGGAGGAGGAGACAGGCGGATTGAGGCGGCACTGGAGAACGGTAACGTGCTTTCAACCTTAACTTGTGAATTTCTAATATCAATTTTAGGAAATTGATATCAGTTTGATTTGATTGTTCGAGAGTATTAGGTTTATGGAAGTTGCTTTGTTCTTGATTAGTCTGACGCTAATCTTGGCATTGGTTGTGCTCAAATTTCTGAGGAGATTCCTCAACGATCATAAACAAGGTATAATTTTTCTAACTGTGACTATGATTAATTCGATTTAGGGTTTAATTATGAATACTGATATGTGCTATGCTGTGGGTAACTGATTTCGTTTAAAAGAATAGCTAGTATTGTTTGTATTATGCTTATGTTGTGATCTGTGTTAGGAACTATGCTCTATGATGTTACTGATGGCTACTTTTTGATATTGTGTTGGATACGGGTAAGGTTGAACTAGGACTTAGATACTGACATTAGCTACTGTGGGTGGTTAACTGTGCTTAGAGTCACTGTTTATGCTTATAGTATACTAGGATTTGTTGTAATTATGCTGAAATAGGCTAATTGGGATTCTGTGGTACTAATTAATGAGTAATTAGGGTTAGTTGGGGTTGATACTTACTGTCAGGGGTTACTGGTACTTAATAAAGGGGATCTGAACCTATGAATGATATACTGCTACTAGTGTTGTGCTAAGATTTTATGTATAATCTTGTTCTGTGCAGTAACATATTTAGTTATCTGTTATTGAGAGAAGAAAGCATTATTACAAAGCATATAGATAATATTGTGATAATATAATTCATTCATATAGATGTAGGAGCATTTCAGTTTCATATAGAGTATATTACACTTATATACTTATAACAATACAATCTAAGTTTTGATATATAAGTGATTTAAGTAATTATTTGATTTTAGGCACTGTATACTCATTCTTAAGCACTGATATGATTCTTAGGAGGTATTAGGTGCATGATTACATATCTGCATGTATATCCATGATTTGGACCTAGGTATTTTGCATATTTTGAATATATATGCTCTAGTATATGTATACAGTCACTATACCTAATCTAAATTGGCATATGTGCATGTTCTAAATGTATGTTCACATATAAACTCTGTTTATATACTTTTTCTAATAAAGAAGCATGATATTGAGAGTTATAAGCTTAAGTGACTAAAAGAAACATTAGATTTTGAGGGTTGCATGATTTCTGGCTTATAGAATTACAAAACTATGTTTCATATACTTATATGCATATATTATATCGGGTTATGACTGTAGTTGGGAAAAATACTATAATTTCAATATGTATTAGGGACTTTGAGTATGTGGCATGAATCTGGTTTATATGATTTGGGGAATTATATGTTGATACAAATATATATATGTAATTTCGGATTATGGCTTTATCTTATGAAAAACATTATAATTTCTGTATATAGAAGGGTTTGAGCAAGTGTATAAGAGTACTAGGTTTGTTATAAATATAGTTGCATGAGGAAATATGAAGTTAGTACCATACTGGTACAATCTGCGTGGTTCAGGGGAGATTTTGTACAAAGAAATTATACTTTGGGTTTTTCTGTAAAATTCTGGGGGTTCTGTTTTTAACATAGGAGGCATTAATGAATATTTCTAGACTTAGATGTAAAACTTAAAGGCTTGTAATAATTCTGTGGACTTATATGCATAAAATCTGTATTTAACGGATCGGGTTGCTAACTGTAGGATTTCAGATCCATTACGGATCTCTGGCGAACTCGTTACTCGTCGACACAGTCAACTGGGTCAGGTTGACTGGGTTGAACCCCTTAGTCGCGGGCTGTTTTTGGTTTTTCCGTTGTGGACTTTGGTCAGATCCTTGCTTTATGGGCCGAGAAAAAACAATTAAGGCATGTTGGCCAAGATGAACTGAACTGTGGGCTGGAATTTCGAATTAGTTTCGGATTTTAATTAGCTTTCGAATTTTGATAAAGCTAATGATGAATTTTTGTTAAACTAAATGACTTGGAAACAATGTACTTAGTTTAACTAACGACTGTGGGCTTTTTAGGGAAATGATGAAATTTAGTCTGACTTTCAAAAAGAACGGATACGTGGCGAATCATTCAGACTATCTGATCCCGCAAAATTAAATAAATAATTTCTGATTTATATTTTTCTGATATGTTTTGATTGAGTTTCCTAAATTTCTGTATAATATTTCTGCTATTTCTGGTTGTTGATTCTCGATATTAGAAAACATGCAATTAAACATAAATTCGGACAATTAAAATAATAATTAAAGTTATAATGATAACCAAGGGACTTGTAACAAAAAACGTACAGTCCAGTTACCGATAAATTACCAGACTTAATTAATCGTGATTTACCAAACGGATTTATGGGACCCGTTAAACCTATATTAACGGTACTTGATCTGTAATGTGTAAACAGGAACGGATACCGAAGTGCCTCCGGATCACTGAATCAAACGAAGGTGCGGATACGTGGAATCTTTGTTAGAACTCGAATTTCGGTACATTTAAATTCATGCATTGCATGTTGATCATTCCTTGATAAAAGCATTCCCTTATACATGTAGATAATAGGGACCCCCAAATTATACTAAACTCATGTTGAATCAAATTGTTCGTTTGATCCAATCAAATAAACATAGTCTGACATAGAATCTCGATTGTTAATCATTTGAATAAGTCAGACTATAATAAAAGACTGGAATGGTTCCGTAAACTGACTTGATTGCATGATATTCTTTTGTGATAGAAGAATCAGACTTGAATTAAATCGGACCATTCTTATTCAGTCTGCATAGCATAACTATGATAAGTATCGCTCTCCGGAGTATGGTTTGGTCACCTGCCCGGCCGGAATTATTAGCGCTTTTAATTACTGGAAATTCCCTCTGGAATCTGTACCTAGGGTTGGACCTATGGTGTGGGAAGAGTTCTTTCTGATTCTGTTGGGCCATTGAAGAACTTGAGTGTATACTAAATTCTGAAAATTCTGTTGAAATTCTGTGATTAATGAGTTATGCTTGATTTGAATTTATGCATATTTCATGTTGCAGTATGCCTATTATCAGACCGTTGCGGCTTGTGCCTACGGTATAAATCATTTATGATTTCTGATTAAATGATATTTGAAAAACAATTTGAAAATTTAGATTTGATTTCCAAAGGAATTTCTAAATGAAAGAAAAGGGTATTAATTCCGTTACCGGTTCGTACCAAAAATCCGCGTATTGGAACTAAAATCCGCACTGAGATTCAACTCACATCCGAATTTTTGTATTGCCTCATTTTGAAGGTTCCAGGAGCGTAGAAACGGTGCTAGAAGACGGTCTATTGCTACAGTTGAGTGTTATTGTTTACAGTTCGCTGTTCATATCCCGAGTCTGAATTGCAATGCTACTTTAGCTCTGTATCTAGATGAACTTCCCGATGTATTGGTGTATTTGTATCTTGAGATTCCTCCTCCGAGTCCGCCGTGTGAGATGGAGATTGAACCAGAGTCAGAGGATCACTCCGCAGAAGCGTAAACGCGGGGAACCCTAGTGTCGTTGTGGTATTGTTGGAGTAGAGTCTTGTGATGGGTCTTGTCTGTTGAGGTTTTGTGGCTTGTGACGGGTTCTTGTCTTATGTTTTGTTAGGTTTTTAATCGGGCTTGTGGTTAATGGCAGCAAGTGGCAAGTAGGGTGGTTGTAAAATATGTATACATGTAAATAGAGTGAAAGAGCTAACCAGCCTTAGGTTGTAATAAAAATAATAAGCCTAAGCACGAGTGTGCCTTTTTCTTTTCTTAGTGTGTCAAACTTTGTATAATAGTATGTGTAATAAAATAAGACTTGGTTTGTTCATCTGTATTTGTGTGATTTCTAGACCGAAATCAAGAAAATGGAATAATAAATTGAAAAAAACATTTCCGCTATCTGTCTGTAGCCTTACGGGAATGACTTATAATTCTCGTGGCGGAGAAGACGTCAGCATTCCAAGTTGGAGTGTGACAGATATCTAGAATCTTTAGGATTTAATTTATATTTTCTTAATTATCATGTACTGTAGACTATAAATGTATCTGGTCTGTAATACAATTTAATAAACAATAAGAATAAAGCAAACTATTCAAAATCCAATTACCTCTGTTAACAAGGTCTAGTAGCTAGAGGCCGGGAGGCAGGTTAAAAAAACAAAAATTCAATTTTTAAAATTTTATAATTGCTTCGTTATCCTAATCTAGAAACTTTCAACGTCATTTAAAATTCTTAAAAATTTATTACTTAATTATATTTAATTAGCATTTAAAGGCCGGAAGAGTGCTTTACCTATTCAAAGTCTGATGTTTCAATATATATATATATATATATATATATATATATATATATATATATATATATATATATATATATATATATATATATATTATTAATTATTTTTTATTATTTGTCGAAATTTTGTACTGTTCGTCCCTGTTTTTGTTGACTCGGTCCTAGTACTCGCAGCTTTCTCCTCGTCGCATTATAGGACACATGCTTTTGTCCACGTGAATCAGGACTGACGCTTGTGATTTGTGAATGATTAAAGAAAATAACCGCTTCTGGGCTCTGGCTGTTCGATGGAGGCAATCGGACGAGAATGAAATCGATCCGTCCGTCTTATCATTTTTTTTCCTTAATCTTTCTAATGCATGCAAGCAATATATGTTTGACTGTTTTTTTTTATCAATCCAACAATTAATGGGATGGTTTCTGGCAGGATTTTAATATATGAATGCAAGTACAATTTCTCCTGCATTTTTTAGTAAAATTTACCATTGTTCGATATGTTTCTTATTTAATCATCGATCAACATGAATTTTTTTATTTTTTATTTGTTAGGACTAGCAAAAGATGCCCTCAAGATGTGGGCAAATAAGAAAATAAAATATTGATATTATTTTTGTTTTATATAGAACTTTACATGTTATAGACAATAAAGATATGGTAAAATCAATAATTTATTAGTCATTCCTTTTAAATAAATAGCTAATTTGGTAGTAACTTAATCTTTTCTAATAAAAAATCTTGACCTTTTAATTTAAAATTAAGATCTAGACCACTGATCAAATCAAATTACACAAATCAATGGTCCATAATTGATATAAGAATTGTTTACACCCTTTTATATGACATGTTTACTCCTTTTATATGAAATGTTTACTCTTTTTGTTAGGTGCATTTATAAGTAGTAGAGATAGAGATGTAGATTGTTAAGGAAAATTTTATTTATTTAGTACCTTTTTAAGAATTTAGATTATTATAATAAAATTAATTATTACCCTATACAAATAATTGTATCTCTTAAATCTTTTGTTTACTTGAGTCTTTTTTTAAAATTTCATAACAACTGCCATAATTAGGAACGAGTCCACAATGAACCAATGGTTGTCAATAACACTCTTTTCTAATAATAAAAATATTTTAAAAGATATATATTTATAGTTATAAAATGTAATTTTGTCATAGGTCCTTCCTATTTGCACCCCATAAATATTTATATAATTTTTTAATTATTGAACCCATACGTAATATATTTTTATTTGTATGGCTCGAAATGAAATGCTGCTACCAAAAATTTAATTGTGGATACATTGTAAGCTCCATTGTAAAAGTCTTAGCTTCGCCGGTCTACTATACAAAACAGAACTAGTTCTTTTTTTTTTTCTTTTTTTTTCTTTTTAGTTTTGAACAACTCCCAAAAGAGGGGGGCTGACCAACTGATTCATTTAAAAAAACAAGAAAACAAAAAAGAAAACAGAATTACTATAATATCGATGTATTCTATGACTTTTTATATATTTAGGATTTTTTTTTCTTTAATGCCGATGACCTCGATTTTAAATTTTTAATATAATACCGCCAATTAATTAATGTGAAAGCTCTAGTTTGGGTTCAATCCCATCAAAATCAGTCCCGCACGTTGCTCATAAATATAGGCATTCATTAATAAATGTATATGGATCTTGGTTTCCTCGTTTTTGTTTTTCTTTTTTTTTTTAAGTCAAGGTCAAACCTATTTTTTTTTATCTTTGGCCCATTTTCCAGCAATTGAGATGGAGGATGAGGTGATCACTTGGTTTGAAATCTTTGGGTGCATTGATATAGATATGCGTTACACGTTCATTTTAATATAGCTGGTAACTACTAATTAATTTGACCCTCCAACATTGTTATTAGAACCAAAATGCTTTGAAGATAACACAATGTCTGGACCAAAATATACACTACTTGAATTAAAACACTTGTTTGGAAAAACAACTTAGATCTTATTGAATATACCATAAAAATCTTGAAGAACATTATTATAATATCTTTTTTTTGCAAAACTTGCGCTAGAGTAAAAGTGTGTATGGGGAGGGAGGGAGGGAGGGAGGGGGAGAGATAAATTCACTACCATAATACTTGGTGTATTATTAAAAAATGTCTATACTATCGATGTACGTATTCATTGACCTATTATTTAATTAGGATTTTTTTTCTAATGTCGATTTTCTCAACTTTGATAAAATCTTTCTTATTAAAGAAGTTTTATTCTATAATTGTATACAATTTAATAATTTATGATCAACTAAAAGAAATCCATCATAATGCAAAGGTACAAGCTCTAAATTTGGATTATTTCCCATCAAAATCTTCGGCTTACGTTGCCCTTATAATTTTTTTAGAGGACTCGACACATGCATGCATGTAAATCTCGGTTTGCTCGCTTTGTTATTCTTTTATGTAGTCAATGTCAAACCTATTTTTTTGGATCTTGGCCCATCTTTTTTGCAGTTGGGACGAAAAAGCAGAGAATTGGTACTGAAGATGCCTACGGGTAGTGCTGTCAAACGTGGAGAAAATGCACGGAACAGCCTGTTCCGTTTGCCGAAACGGTACCATATGCCATTTCGCAAACCGTTTCGTTTTGATAACGAAACAGAATTCTGTGCCATTAACCGTTCCACTTCATACAATACACATGAAACGGTTTGAAATGAGGCTGAAACGGTCGAAACGGTACAATCTGGTATATCGTTTATTGTTTCGTTATTGAAACGAAATCATTCTTGATTTCTTTTTTTGTTCCACTTATTTAAACGGAACGGCACCCACGTGGTGGGTCCGACCGTTGACAGCTCTACCTACGGGCTTCCAGCCTTCCATCTTCAAAAAAAAAAAAAAAAAAAAAAAAAAAAATGGTACTGAAGCATTTATGAAATAGTTGATGCCAATATTAAACTCCATGTTCATATAATTATTATAAGATGTGGTCATAATTAATTGTTGTTGGAACAAGAGCTAATAAGATGTGAATGTGAGTCGCTTGGTTCGGAATCTTCGGATTCTAAATGCTGTTATTAAGTTTGACCCTGTTTTTTTGCTGTTTGCAGATTATAAATTTGAAGCAGACAAATATGAATATTTAGAACATTTCTAACTACTATATATATATAGCTGCATCCAGGCGATCATTTCATCCTCAATACTTAGTTCCATTCTTCTCACAAATGGTATGGGTTATTTTTTTTTCAATTTTATATACAAAACAATAAAACTTTGGTTCTCTTTGGAAAATGAGGGTTCATAAAGTAATTACTAATTAGAGAGAAGGTCCTGCAATTTGTTATTCTTCTTCTAAATTGTTTTGATGGATTGTGTTGATTTTTCATTAAGGCATCGACTAAAGATTTGGTGATTAAGAAGTTTGGGCCATGCGGCGGTAGTGGTGGAACAGAGAAATCAATGGACTGCAATGGCATAGATCGCATTGTTAAGATAAGTATTCGTCATGCTGGTGTTATTGATGCTCTTACTGTGCATTTCCTACGTAATGGTTTTGAAGAAAGCAGCCAACAATGGGGTGGACAAGGAGGAAGATTGACAGAGGTACTAAACTTCTCTGTAGTGATAAAAATAAACTTTCTGATAAAAAAGTTGACTTAGGTTTTTTCCTTGGTAAAACAAAATTGTTCACCAAGAACCTCCTTATCCACAAAAACTATAAGTTGACTTAGTTTTAATTATGATATTTTATAACTCAGTCTGCTCATGTCATGTCAGGTATTATATTGAAGCCTTACCTGTTACCGCACCAATTTTTTAGTGATTTGAAAGAGAAATCAAATGATATTGATTGCTGATTTGGAAGCTAAATACATTCACATTCCTTTCACCAATGCAGAAAATTTTTTTTTACTATTTTCCGATTTCAATAATAAAAAAAAGGCCAACATACCCAAACAAGTCCAAATAAGTTCTTTTGTAATTAAAATGTTAAAACTGGCCGACAAAAATGCTGTACGTGATTTTTGTTTTATGTTATCGATCTTGTAGTTCCATCTTCAACCAACGGAGTACATTACCTCTATAAAAGGCTATGTTGGCTTCTACGACGATGTATTTGTTGTGAGATCACTCAAATTTGAGACCAACTTGGGATCTTTTGGGCCATATGGTACAGAAGAAGGAGCTCCTTTTGAACTGCCAATTATTGGTCAAATTGTTGGTTTCCATGGACGTGCTGCAGGATTTCTCGACTCACTTGGAGTTTATGTCAAGGTACGTAAAATATTTATTGTAAATATAAACTTTCTCATGAGTAATTTTTTTTTTCTAATTTCTGAATTCATCTACAAATTTGTATGTATAGTTCTGATAATTATGTCCTATTTTATTGCAAAATTATTTTATCTCCTCTAGTTTCGTTGGTTTTTTTCAATTCTCCTCGTGTCTATCAATTGATTTCAGTTCATTTGTTTTGTCCATTGGTTGTCTGAAGATTTGATTTTTCATAGCTGACACTGAAATGTCATTTGGTTAGCATATTTGATAGTTCAGGTGGAATATTGAAAAATATTGGTCCAACAAATTAAATTTTCTATTTGTTGGGATGTATTTTTTTAATTTTATTATTTTACAATTCAACATAACTATTTGCCAAAAGATAATTCAATACCTAGAAAGCAAGCTAGGAAGTGAAACTGACCAACTATTCTGTCACTTTTGATGTGGTAGGCTGGTGGTGACTCGAGAGGTAACGATGGAAATAGTGGCAGTTCATATAATAATAACTGCCATGAAAGCAACAGCGAACACACAGACTACATTTTAGATTATTGCATATGAAAATCATCCCTACTCTTTCCAAAGTTAATTGGATGGGTGTTATCTTTGTACTTTTTGCGATTTTTATCTCAAGTTATTAATTTATCAATCCTGGTGTTGTTTATGTTTGTTATATATTGCATGTTATGCATACTCTATGGAGCGGGTATTAAAAAATAAAATAAAGTTTACGTGGAGTTTGGTTGCTGTATCTTTATTTTATTTTTGGATCAATGATGTTATTTCATGCATGGTTCAGCCTTAATTATGATAGACAAAATAACTTGTATAATAGCAGACTTAAAAAATAATATTTAATTAATTTGACAAGGCACGACACATTACTTGGTACATATAGCGAAAGCGTTACGTACAGTGCCAAGAGACGTACCGAATAATGATGTAGAAAATTTTGGCACTACAAAGCACGTTCCGAGTGAATGGCACAATATGTGGTAATATATCATTATTAACAATATTCCTTGTCATTCTTGCTAAATATTTAAATTCAATATCAAAAAAATGAAAAAAAAAACGTAAAATTATAAAACAACGATGATTAATTGCGTAGCAAAAATAAGCTATTGTAATTTGTATGGTTTAATTTTTTTTTTCAAGTTTAATGAATAACATTAGATTTGGACCGTCCGATGAAAATTCATTCCCAAGATCAGAGCACAACGTACAAGAGAAATTTGTGTTTAGGACTTTCCTATATATAGTTGCTCTCTGGTTGGATAAATAGCCCAAATCATGACTAGTAATAGATGCTGCTGAAATATATCACGTAAGATAAACGGGCTGAGCTAGATATACACCCTTAATTAGGCTTGATACATGGGGATTGCTTTGTTGAACTATATCTATTTTGTTACTAGAATGCTGATCATGCACTCCCTTTAGTCAACAAGTTGACTAGAGTAAATGCTTTTGACGAATTTCGAAGCGTTTAAGTTCCTGAATTTGTAGGAAGTCGTATAATTTATTAATTTTACAGAATATATGATTGCTATCAAGTCTGTTTTAGAGCAATTAAGAAGTTAGCCTCATATTTCGGATTGATTTAACTAGCTCTTAAGACTTGGATTAAGTTGCACAAATCTAGGATAAACTAGAATCTTTTGGTCTGTAAATCATGTTTAGTAACTCTTATTTTGGCACGGTTTTCATCTTTATGTGGTTTGCTGTTTTGAGTAAGAAGATCGTGTGGTCTTTTAAACCATGTTATAAAGCGCACATAACCTATTCGAGTAATTTCTCTACAGAGCAAGCAGTTATGGAGAGAGCAGCCTCCTTGGGAAGAACATATTCACAAAATAAGCAGTATGCCAGATCCAATACTTCACCATATTCGATACTTCTTATAAACAAGTAAAGGCATTTCGCACATGCATACTCTCAAAATATTAAAGGCTACTCTGGAACAGTTTGCCTCTGTTTCCTCAAACCCTGGAAGCTTTTCAATAATCCACGACAGTTAAGATTTGTCTTAGGATAACATCTGCAATAGCAACATATTACACATTCTATGTTATCACAGATTATATTCATTTCTCTTGAGAAAATAACTTTTTTTTTCCGATTTCAGGCTCATTTAGCTTACCTTTTTCACAAGTATTTAAGACTAGTGAAATCTTACATTTTAAAATTTACACTAAATACCAATTGAGCTGAAAATAATGAAACCTAACAGGCTAAAAAAAGAAAACAAAAAAAAAATCCTTAATTTTCAAGCTATCAATGTTCAAGCCCCAACATATTTATAAAACCTAAATACACGCTTATCTGATCTTATCATATCTTATCTTACATCTTGATTTCCCCTAAACTAACATTGTACTAAGACGTGGTGCAGATTAGTCTTCCTTCTCAATTCCAGCTCCCTCTGCCAAGTCTTAAGTCTCCTTAAACCCTTACCCGCTGATATTTGGGAAGAAAAAAAATAATTTCTTATCATTTCTAATTTTAGGTCGATTGGGGAGTAAAAGTCATAAAATATCTTCTGCTGCGGCATTTGGGAGGGTACTTCCTTTTTTTAGACTGCTCAAGCTAAATAATATAGCACTGTGTCAAGGTATGAACCTTTATTTTCACACTTGGCATCTCCACTCCTCGAGATGGTGCGATTTATCTTTATTGCTTCTTTCCTTTCTTTTGTGTAGTCTGCACAAAAAGAGTACAGAAATGTTAAGCTCGACCTGTAACAAGAGTAGATAAAGCTCATTCTTAGAACAAGTATGAAAGATTTAACAATTATGTTACTATTATAAAATCTACTTTTAAAAAAATAATTCCAATATTGTTGTATGTAACTATGTAAGTATTTGAAATTGAAAGTTCCCGGACTAGTTCCGCAAATTATATTTGCGCGATTTTAACTCTGCAAAAGTCGTCTTTAGTAAGTTGTCAAAAACAATGATGATATATACCAAAAAAATTCATTTATATGTTAAGAAAAGATTATACCTTACCCATAAAATTTATATTCTTTGATTCTAAAGAGTATTTTCATGAATACAGAAGATCTCTTTTACAATTCTAGAACCATGGATATCTAATGACAAGCTTGATAATCACCTCAGTCAACATAGCCGCTCTATGTAAATGATAGATCCCAACACATAAAGTAAATTAACAAGAAAAAAAGATTCAAGCTCGAGTAAGTACTACAAAAGTGGTGCTACTATCCTACACACATAAGTTCAAAATAGAATCCAAGGTTTTTATTTAAGAGAAGGGGGTAAAATAGAACAGAGAGATGGAGAAGGTATCCACTTCCTACAAATGGCAACTATTTATCCTACACTCAGAAGTTAATAAACATAGAATCCAAGGTTTTGATTTCAGAGAGCGGTAGAGAGAGATGAAGAAGGTACATATCCATTAAAGTCGACCTCGATGGATACCTCGACTACCATTGTTGCAGTTAAGAAAAGAGAATTCTTCTTACTTTCAATTTTTTTTATTCTTTTTCCAATAATAAGGAGGAAAAATTTGACTACTCACCAATCGATTATCAATTTTCTTCCTTCTCGCAGGCCTCGCTCCCTCCCTCAATGCTCAGTTGCTCACCAAAATCTCTAGGGGAAAAGCTATTCTCTTTGTGCCGCAATGGAAGAGCATAGACCATGCATATATAGATCCCAGAAGATTAATTAGCATATCTTTCAAAGTTCAATGTAATAATTCTTATTAGGCTTTTTATTAAAAAAAAAGATACAGTATATTTTCAATAATTATAATGGGACTGGATTATTAATATAATTTAATATTCAACGTCTCCAAACTTTTGCCAGCTGTTAGGACAAGTATTGTATTCAAAATTTTGCCAGCTGTAAGGAATAAGAATAGTATCGAGTTAAAGCTTTCCAGTTTAAGAAAAACAGGCATACGGCTTCATTCATTGATTTGAAATAAAACGTCACTTTGCTTTAATAACCTTGACTGGTGTACAGCAAAATTAACTTCATTATATGAAACGGTTTATATTTATCTAACCTATTATTTTATTTTGGAGAACTGTATGTTTTCGACCAGTTTAAGATTTGGTAGATTCATAAATTTTGAAAAAGAAAATATATTTAAGTTTGGATTGTGTCCCCAGAACACTTGTAATAAAAAATAAAGTTCAACGTTTTGCGTCACTGAAGGTCGGCACATGGTTTAGAAACTTATGTAAACTGATTTCCTTAATTCACATGAAATCTCGCACTCAATGGCTATAGTAGGAAGCACCACGAGCAAGGACACAGTATTATGACATAATAAAGGGAAATATGATAAAAGTTCAATACCACGGTTCCGAAAATACCACACGAAACCATACAAAGTTCATATAACGCCTAAAGGACATAAACATAGCAAGCCCAGTGCCAGTCAGGTCACCGATTAAAAGCAAATTTCTACATACCCACTCCCATAATTTTCATCAATATGACAGAACATAAATCTAAAAGCTTAAAGTTCATTGCTAAATTACTCAACACCCTGCAATTATATGTTCTGAAGCTGATTACTCCACTTCAGCATCCTTCGCGGATACCTCCATCTTCATCACCTTCTCTGAAACCTGCCGAAAACAATATGGCAGATTGTTAGGACAGCCAACGTGAAATAGATGGTGCTCGTAACAGCAAATAAGCAAACAAGGCAAATAAACTAAGATCTTATTACTTTAAAATTGAGCAACAATCATATCAATCCATTTTCATCACAAATCACAGCATAGACTTTAAAAATCCTAATGACTAGCAATTATTCTGACTGAATCAGTATGATAGCTGATGGTACAAATCAGTTTACTAGGACAAGAGTGAAACCAGAATCGCATTTTCTAGTTAGCAAAGCACCAATCTGCGAAAGGAACAAAAAAAAAAAGGGAAAAAAAAAGAGAGAGCAAAAGCTTTCTCCAGAATGTAATGCAGACTATTAGGCAACCAAAGCAGTCATCAAAAGAAAAGAAAAAGATATGCAGAACCAGAATGGCATTTTCTGGCTAGCATATCCAGCAACGATCAGCACAAAAGCAATAGAACTCTCCACATTGTCATACAGAGTAATAAATTACCAACACAAACATCAAAACCTTGTCTTTCTACTTACAAAGGGAATTAGATCTGGAAAAACTACACTAGAAACCTTTCTCCATCCCATTTTTTGTAAAATTTTGGACAAAAGCTCTATATGGAGAGGAAGAAATCAACTTAACTTTAACATAAAAAATTTTGTTTCATCAACATAAAATGTTAATACCAAGAACGTGTTCAATCGAAATTATATCAGTAATCTGTAAGAGCAGGGATAAGCAATATATAATTAGACCCTAAAGTGATATTAATGTTTTCTCCTCAGTAAACTAGACATGAGAAGAATATAGAGAGGAGGCAAACTGATAGGTGTCTACAAGATTGTCATTATATGAGTATTATAGTAATTTAAGGTGGACGGACTTACATCAGTTACCACTGCAGGTCCTGCAGATGAGAGCTGTTCTAAGCTAGGAACAAACCAAGTGCATTCTTCAAATGGACAAGGCACTGTTTCAAAGCTACCAGACTTGATGTCATACCTATAAGCCTTTTGCAACCAATGATTTAAGAAGTAAATGCAATTGCCTTGAAACCCAGTAAAAGATTTGGCACTGATAGAAAAACCATCGAATTCATCCAAGAAAATCATTCGGTCATCAATGCTACTAATCTTGACCCAGCAAGGAAGTCCTTTTGCTCCATGAATATCAAGCCGATGGATGTGGAACACAGATTCTTCAACCTTATCTCTGTTCCAATCCATATACCAAGACACCCTTAGAATCTCATCAGATGACTCAACAAGGTAAGCACTTACTGAAACTGATGAACCTTGCGACACTATCTCACCCTCAGGTGGTGGAACCTTATGCAACATTTTTTTGGAGGTGATATTATAAATCTCAGTTTCTCTGCCTGCCTTTGTGCTAAAGAACATTCCATTAGAGTAACAACAATTACGAAAATCCCCCTCTACATGAATCCATTCAGTATTATCTGCATGATGGTAACCCAATTTGCCTTTCTCTCCTGGCTTAAAAAGGTCTTGATCAACAATCACAACCTCTTTACCAGTTTGATTTGTGTTGGCATAGACTGGCCAGTGCAACCCAAAAGGTAGAGGAGGAAGAGAGATCTCATCTTTAGTTAGGGGATTGAAAAGGGAAATTCCTGAATATTCACCTTGCCTTTGCAACAGAATAAGGTAGCCGTGACAGGGTCCTCTAAATTCTTTCCCACAGTGGGATTCATCAATACTGATCTTGCCAGTTTCACCAGAGGAAAGAGAATAGAATTTTTGTTCCCTTTTAAGGACAAGAGTGAAAGGTTCTTCCCCTTGCCACTCCAGGAGCCACGGGAATTGGGGAGGACAGCCGGAGGGAGGGGCGGAGCTCCAGTTCTTGCACACAGTACGAAACCGAGTAAAATCGGGAAGATCACAAAGTTTCTTGGTTATAAGAGAGATCAAATCCATTTGAAGATCTGACCAATCCCTTGCCTCTGCAATTATTTCCTTACCCGCATTGAAATCTTGTTTCATTGTCAATTTTTCCAATTACAATTGCGAGCGAGTGAGTGAGAGAGAGAGAGAGAGAGAGAGAGAGAGGAGCAGTATGTTTTGCGAGTGAAGAGTTAGATTAGGTGGGCACGTTACTTACAAACTTAGTTAGGTGGGCATATAACCTACTCGGCCACGCAAAGAGAAGATATGTGACCTTTCGGCCAATTTAGTTAGGTGGGCATGTTACCTACTCAGCCACGCAAAGCCCAAGCTCCGGACCTTCTTGGCTAATTTAGTTAGGTAATTATGTAATGCCTCGCGGCCTTCTCAATGACACAAAAGGAAATTTATTCTTGACAGCAGAGAAAGAAATTGTACATACTATATTGATCATCTATAAATACTTAGTTGAATACAAAAAATATAGGAGGTCCAGAAAAAGATGACAAGCATCACACACACATGTGCTATGCTTATGGTACATTCAAAGTAACTTTTAAATATAATACATGAATTTCAATGAAGATAAAACCATAACAAACACAACCTTCAAGGAGAAGTAGTCAATTCAACGAGCATATGATTTTTTATGAATTAACAGTAGAAGATATTCTATGTTCCATCAACCATGAAATTTATCCCATAGAACAAGGCATAAGTCTCCTACAACCAAATTCCAATTGTGTAATTTATTGATGAAAACAGGCCTCAAATTAATAAGCAAGAGTATGACAAGATACAAAGCTAAAAAAGGAAAACAAAATACCTCCAGCTGCAAAGCCTCTTAACTAGAACTCTTTCAGCAGAAGATACAGCAACCATTAGTTTAATCATGCCTTTTTCCAAAATCGCCAAAGCTGCAAAACTCAGTATATTGATCAGAAAAGGCACACTCTTAAACAGAAACGGAAATAGGAACACTTATCCTGACAATGCTAGGATTTCATTCAATTTGGTAAGGCAAGCAAGATGCAATTCTCTTAGGTAAGATTGATGAAAATGAAACACACGTATTTAAAGACGCAGTTTGTAAAATATTTGCAAGGGAAAACATATGGAAGAAATAGCCAAAAGACATTGGTGCTACTACTGAAAAAAGTTCTTGAACAATGTAATTCAAGGCATATTGTATTCAACTCACTGTATAACCAAGTGCAAAAATTCCAGCTGTCTCACTGCAATTCATGCTCTGTGCAAACTTTTTCCAGATTACAATTTATCTGTTTCGAGAGGATGCATGCCTATAAGAAGGATATAATATGTGAGGTATTGGGCCTACGTCTATCATCTGAATATATATAACCTCCATATGGAGTTAGCCCTGTCCTCAAGTGGCTAGTCTCTGCAGCAATTACTCGAACAGGTTGTGTGCACCTACAACATGGTCAGAGACATGTTCCTAAAATCACTTTAAGGAAGAAAAGTGCCAGAACAGTGTTGCCAAATTTGATCTACACACCAAAAATATTATGTATAATACTAAATTTAATCTAACTTACTCCAAGTATTACTCTCATTATTGTAAATATTAGCCTAAATTCTTCATAAGTGCTCTAAAAAAAGCTTCATAGCAGTCAAATTTGCAGTAAATTTGTCTAACTTCCTTCAAAATCAGGATTTTGAACAAACTTCAAAGTACATCAAATCCATTTAATTCTCATAGCCAACCTGATAACTAAACAATATGCATAACACTAACTATACCAGCAACAGAATAGATGTAGTTCAATAAGCAACCTCCCGTATCAAGCGAAAGGGATGTACTCTTTACCTGTTTTATTAGTCAATTCCACAATGAGTTGAGTGGATGGGGATGAAGAGGGTGCGGAGAGGAGAAGAGAAGAGAAGACCAGCACGAAGCGTCTCTTCAACAAGCTATCGCGAGTGGTACAGGTTTTTGCTCCAATTAGAGGGAGAATTGGTACCTACCATCCTCTACATTCCCATCCAACCATCCACGGGCTCTAAACAGACTTTTATGGATCAGTGTCTGGCCCATCGCCATATATACCCGAAACCTCCCTCTCTCTTCTCAAACCCTAGCCGCAGCGACAGAAGCCAGAGAGAGGCGAACACTTGGATCTCGGCGCCTCTCCAGTTGCTCCGCCACTTTCCTCTCCGACTCGCTCCAGGGACGCGATGCGCCAATCGCCACCGATCAGTCTTTGTTCTTCGCTACCTCTGCCGATCAGCGCCTCTCCAAACCCTCGATTTGTTTCACTCTCTGACATTTTCATTGGTTTTATTTGAAGAAAGAAGCTTGGAGTTTGTGGCAACTCTCTGGTCATTGCGAAAAAGCTTGTCGTTAAGGTATCGAAGAATCTCTTCAAACAGGGAAGCTCCGTCTCTCTCTCTCTCCACTGAAATTGATTTTTTAGATTTTTGTTAATGGTCGATGCTATGCTGAAATAACTGAATTTGGGTTAGATCTACCAAATTTTATTGTTAATGGTCGATACTATTCTGAAATAACTGAATTTGTTATGTAAATCAGTTGCATGACTGAACATATAATTTTCTAATACTTGGGCAATACTGTAATTGGTGTTTCTTCTTTTATGTTTCTCATAGACCAAAATTCGTGTAATATTTGTGCAACTTTTCCATTGAAAATTTCAAATGGAAGCAATGCTTCAAAGTACACGAGATTGTTTTTAGTAATACTGTGTAATATTTGTGCAACTTTTCACTTTCATTTTTTTATTCTGATTTTATAAGTTCTTGTTTTGAACTCGTTTCCAATTAATTCGATCCTTCATTTTGCATTGTAAATAAGAAACACTCCATAATAACTCACTTAATTTCATCGCAGAAACTGCATTTTTGTGGCCGATTTTGATGTCTATTTATCTTTATTTTGTTAGAATGATTGACAAACAGATATCTGGACAACGGTGCCTTCCTCAATTGCGATTCGTCGACCCTTTCCTCCACCTCTGCCTTCACTTGCTAAGGAGTAGTTAGTGATCATATGTGTTCAATTAGTTTTTATATTTTTGGTTTTTTTTATTATATGTGTTCTGTTTGTTTTTGTAAAGGAGTAGTTAGTGATCATATGTGTTCAGTTAGTTTATGTACTTGTTTGTGGTTGTTAAAACTGATGAATTATGAAGTTGTAGTATGAACAAATGTAAATTGTTCACTTTGTTTATTGTAAATATTATTTATATCGTTATATGTGTTCACTTTGTATATTGTAAATGTTAACTACGAAATCAAATTTCTACTGCAACTAACTGAACACATAAAAACTTTTAGTTCAACATTTAACATATTTAACTGAACACAAAAGTACGAAAATTCTATTTTCAGATGCAACGAACTGAACAAATAAACACTTTTAATTCAACCTTTATCGTATTAAACTGAACACAAAAGTACGAAAATTCTATTTTCAGATGCAACTAACTGAACAAATAAAACTTTTAATTCAACCTTTGTCGTATTAAACTGAACACAAAAATACGAAAATTTCATTTTCAGATGCAGCTAACTGAACACTTACAACTTTTAATTCAACCCTTATGGCATCTAACTGAACAAATAAATCAGTACATTTGATGACGTCAGCATCCAGAAATTTTTGAAAAATTCCGAAAAATTTTCGCTGACGTCAGCGAGTGCCTTGCTGACGTTAGCACGCGAAAAAATGAGGCTGAGGCCCATTTCTGGCCCTGTGGATGGGATGGATGGGAAAATTGTGGATGGTGTATATCACCCCTGAATTAGAGGAGTGAGTGAAACAGTTCATTTTTTCTCTCTCTATAGAGAGCACAGCAATGGGTCTGCACGCAAACCGTATTTGGACTGCTCTAGACTCCAGAGAGTTCATTTTTCTTTCTTTAAAGAGGGCTGCATGTCGCAACGAGACACCTATCGATCTATTCATCTTGTCAGCCTGAAAAGCTCCAAGAAAAAAAGGCCTAAAAGGGTTGTCAATAATACATTTAGCCCAGCCCACTATCTCATATGAAATGTATTGGCACCATGGTTGTTTGTGGCTTTTGAACTTTTGTGTGGTCCACTGCGCTAACCTCATGAAGTTTACAATGTTTGTAAAAACAATGTCCTTAACAAGAGTATAATATTGCCGTCTTATACTCTAAACCAAGTCCAATTTTCTTGTATGTCTGTTGCTTTTGATGATTCCCAAAGTAAAAACATTGATGGTATTCCTTCTTTAGTATGAATTAATTTAATGTATTACCTTACAACATAAGTTGAATAGGTGAAGGAAAGTATCTAGTTCAAATCATCAGAATCTAGAAAAAGACGATTGGATTGTATTATTGTAAGACAGATTGTGAGGATTACTTAGCTATATCGCATTGAAATGAATCAATAACAAAATTTGAGATTGATGATACAATTCATTACGGCAAGAAAGTTCCCCAGGTTTCTGCCAACCTAAGTTTTAGTCAACACTCAAGCTGGGTTTATCACATTCCATCTCAGCATCCCAACCCCTCAAAATCATTTGTGGAACCCACTTTTACCACCACCCGGTACCAATCCATTCCAGTGGGGTCCATCCACCTTAGTACTGACCCACTGGGACTTAGGTCTTTCTCCAACATAATTCACCTAGCTTTCAACCAGTGTTTTCAAATTCCTACCGCTTACCGGAAAATTCCAGTAATACCGGATACCGAAACGGCGATTTCCGGTATTGTGAGACAAAATACCGGAAATTTTCAGAAAATACCAAGAAATTTCAGATTTCGGCCATCTGGCCGGTAAGGATGCCAGTAGGAATTTGAAATCATTGCTTTCAACCTACCTGACCTTTGGTGTGTACAATAATAACTATACAAGTCAGATTGGACAATTGTTGTGGTACCATAACTAACCCGTCTCCTGATTAATGGTTCACACTCTACAGGTACAGCACCTAACTGGACCTCATTAGAACCGTTACTCTTACGTTGGACCATAAACAAGAGTATACAAAACCATTTGAGTTCAGGCAGCTCATCATGTGTTCAGTAATCGACTCTATGCACAGAGCAGGCAGTACCGCAGTATTCAGTGCTCAATACAGCTTGAAAGAAAACTAATATGCTACAGCCTAAATCAAGTGATTCAGAATGATATTGCTCAAGAAGGTAACAAGATAGAAAAAGCAAAGGCAAAGGAGGATTCTGCTTCCTAATCAAACAAAAGTACCCTAATATATCCTCCATGCAAAAACAGTCATAAACACCATCCCATAATTCACAATACCAGCATAGCTGATTAATTACATAAACAGAACAACTAAAATCCTCTATTTGATTCGATTTGACCCTATTCAAAATTATATCCCATCCCTTCTTGATTCATCATTATTTCCATACAAGATTTTATCCCAACAATCTTCTCATGAGCTATCCATTGAGGTCCCGTTGCCTGTATTCATCTCCGTAGGTGGCCTCGAAGCACCAAAGGTGAACTCGATTGGGAGTCCATTGGAGCCTGCTGTTCGGTCAAAGATGGACGGTGCAGATTGCTGGCTGAAAGCTGGGGCTGGTACACCTTCAGGTGGTTTGGGAAACCCAAAACCGAGAGACGGGAATGTCTCCGCAGGCACGAATGGTTGTTGTTCAAAAGGGGTGGGCCCCGCAGCAGCTGCAGTGGTACTTGGCCCAAAGATCTGCTGCTCATATTCTACCAATTGCTGCTGGGCACCTGTAATTAATTATTATCTATCAATTGGGAAGTGTTTTCCTTTCAAGTCATTTATTTTAAGGCATTTCATAATTAAAATATGAATAACAAATAATCATCATGAAATACATATTGTACTGCTCACTAAATATGCAATAAACTATTAGTTCGCAAATCCATAAATAGCTGCAGATTCTACAAATTCACGAAATTGATAGAAATTTCAGCTGAAAGTAGTTCAATTAATCTTTTTTTATCAGATGGCTAGAGAATAAACCTTCAAGGTCTTTTATTAATCATACGAACCCAAACCGACCTGATCCATCTTTTGTTCAAGGTAACATTACAATTTTAATATTCAGAAATACTGATGGATAACCACCTACCAGAGGACAAATTAATCTGAGGTCGTCGTTCTTTGACCCACTGAAAAGATTGAGCAAGCCTCCATCCCTTCGCCTTCATCAAATATGCAATCACTACTGCCGCAGATCTATCACCAGAAAATCATGAATGATACATTTAAAAATCAATAAAAAATTGAACGCTCCATAGTAACGACCGCAAATGTTGGATGAAAACTGTGATCCTTTACCTTGTAATTAGTAAGAATACTGATCTAAAATCTGTCACTCGCTGCCTGATACTTGCAATCTTTAGCATTACCACATTTAAGTGGGTATGAGACGTTGACAAATGCCAAAACACCATTCACTAAAATGCAGAACAACTGGCATAACCCAAAACTCCAAAAATATATTTATTTTACTAAAGAAGGTACATATAAAGTATAGATTACCCATGAAAAGACCTGACTTTACTAATCCACAACCATTTCTCATAAATCATAGTACTTATTTATACCCTTTTCAACAGAATATATAGAATGGAATTACACATTACACATTTCGTTTATGCTTGTAATTTCCACTGGAATCTATAAATCATAGTATTTTAAACAATTATAATCTATTCACATGTTTGGAAGAGGTGAATATAATTTCATAGTACTCAGTTACATAAAAGTTATTCAGAACCCTTGAATATAGTCTGGTTTTACTTGCATCACAAAATTATTAATTGACAACCAAGCCCTTGAATTGTCGCAATTATTTTGCAAATCAATGACCCCAATACCAAAAGCATTATCACTGCACATGTTGATGTTTTGAACAAGAATAAAGGGACTCACCTACTTTTCCCTGACATGCAATGTACAAGAACACGCGCTTTAATCTTCTCGCATTGCTCTGCACAAATGAAATTATGAAAAACTTAAAACCTCTACCTCTTTTTTTTTAAGGTAGGGAGACGAGAGTCTCTGCCTACAATTTCATTGAACCGAAGAATTTCAGTACAATCAGAGAAATAATGAAAAGAAAAGAAAAGAAATCAATGTACGGAACTAATTAAAAACCTCTACCTCTTAAAGGGTTAATAATTTAGTAATAATATCACAACCAGAAATAGCACAAGAATATAGATTCAATATGGAAACTATGTGCATATGGAATTAAATGAAAAAACTTGAAATCAATAAAGTCTTATAGGGTAATAATTTAGTAATAATATCGCAACCAGAAACAGTACGGATATAGGTTCAATATGGAAACTTTTTGCTGGACTTAAATGGAAACCATTTAAATAAACTCAAAAGGTGCAAAATTAAGTGAGCCATACAGCATCAGACCAGACTTAGATGGTACCAGAATTCATTACAGTCCTCCTTACTAAAACTAATGAATTATTACGTATACCGTTCCTTAAAGGAAACAATATAATAGATTACGGGCCTGATAAGGATCATCCGCTAGATCCATCATCCCCATCATCCGCTCATTAATAACAGAAAAACGCGTGGAGAAAACGCGTGAATCATCCTAGCGATTCCTAGCCCTTTCCATTCTGGTCCGCGTTTCCCCCCTTCTTCGTGCTTTCCTTGTTTACTCGCGCCCTTTCCATTCTGCTCAGCGTCATCCTCTAGTTGTTGAATCTAAAACTATTTTTGTTGAAGATACTAAGTAACTTCAATAGTTAGCTTAGTAACTTCAAGAGTAATAGTTTCAACTTCAACAATTAGCTTAGTAACTTCAATAGTTAACCTAGTAACTTCAACAGTTAGCCTAGTAATTTCAACAGTTAGCCTATTAATTTCAATAGTTAGTCTAGTAACTTCAAGTGTAATAGTTTCAACTTCAATAGTTAGCCTAGTAACTTCAACAGTTAGCTCAGTAACTTCAATAGTTAGCTTATTAACTTCAAGAGTAATAGTTTCAACTTCAACAGTTAGCCTATTAACTTCAAAGCTAATTATTGAAGTTCAAATTATTATCGTTGAAGTTACTAAACTAACTATTGAAGTTGAAACTATTACCATTGAATTTACTAAGCTAACTATTGAAGATATAAAACTAACTATTGAAGCTAAAACTATTGTTGTTGAAAATACTAAGTTAACTATTGAAGATATAAAACTAACTATTGAAGCTAACATTATTGCTATGGAATATACTAAACCAACTACAATACTTAGCATAAGAGGGTTGAGATGAGAAGAGCGTAGATGTGATCAGAAAAGGAAGATGGGATGGGGGAAGAAAAGCGTAGACTCTGGATGAGAAGAGCGACGCGTTTAATACTTTCCGTTTACGGGGATGGGAACGCTGGATAGATTCTTTCCGAAAATGGAAAGCATTAAACGTGTCGCTGGGATGATGGGGATGATAGAATCCTATAGGATGATGGTAAGCAATTCCGAATAGATTATAATAAAGATTCTAGTTTGCATCAAAATCAGATTTATTAGATTTATTTAATTTCACATATTTTATGTATCTTTCCATATTTCTCAGTTGGCTGATAGATAGATAATTGATATATTACTATATTTGAAATACGATCTCTATATAAGAAAATCTGAAATAGGATCTCTCTCTTCTCCTTTTTCTCTTTTCTTTTCCACCACAGCAGCAGGTTCAAACCAGCCCCCTAAAACCCCTTATTATCTACGCCAAACCAAAGCTCGTAAGAGTAAGGAAAGAAGAAAAATAGGAAATTACCTATAAACCCAATGGCATCATCAAATCGCAAATTTTGATCATCCTGGAGAACAAAATAAGTGAAAGAGTTCTTGTAGAGGTTTTGACAAGCTGCTACTGTCTGTGCACACAAGACAAAAATATATAATTAGAATGATCAAAATGTTAAACCTTCTATGCTCTACAGTAGAATTAATCGTACTATTGAGATCAATTAAGGATTAATGGATAACAGATAAGTTGTCAAAACCTGCAACCTGCATTACTACATACACACAATACCCTACCACACTGCAAATGGTTAAGATCCCGGAAAGAAATATATTAAGTAATTGCAGCATAGTATACGTGTTGCAGAACCCTTCTAATCATCAAAACTCAAACTTTATCACACCGCCCAATCACATGGCCCTTTAAAAATAATGTTGGATTATCAAATAAAACCACATATATTTTTCATCAAAGATCAAATCTTTGGATTTCCTTAAATTGTTCGCTTTCATTGAACCCCTACCGCACTCTCGTAATCCCCAAACAAAATATTAGATGAGATCAGGACTGAGAGACAGATAGATGGAAAGGTAGGGTTCTAAATTCACACAACTCAAAGTTCGCTACTTCACAAAACACTCATCTCATCCAAATCATAAACCCTCAATCCCCACAACTCTCTGGAAGACAAAGAGAGACACTTAATCCTGAATCCAATCCAAGAACACAACAAGAGTACATCAGAAGAAAGTACAGGATCAAAGGATAAAAAGGAGTCAATACATTGAGGATATGTGAGATGCCGATGGTCTTGAGAAGTTCACTACGAGAAGCGTTGTCGTAACTCCCAAGGTAGAGGAAATCACGAAGGATCTCGGAAGGGAAAGCGCTGTCTTGCTTGAACGGCGGCCGTTCCTCGCCTCCGGGAGGCATCCGGTGGCCGCAGACGCCGCACACCTCTCCCTCTTCGTACTTGTGGTAGTGGCCGCATATCCCACATGGGTTCTCGCGCTCTCGCTTCCTCATCGCCGACGCAAAGAGAAAATCAGATCGAGATCTTTGATGAGAGAGGTAGTAAGAAGAGAGAAAGAAAGAGAGAGGAGTTGTGTAGTCGGGTCGGAAGTCGGAAGGGAAGAGAGAAGGGGTAGAGGGAGAAGAAAGAACCCTACTGTCTTTTTTTTCTTTTTTTTCTTTTTCTTTTTTTTTTGCCTTTTTTGCCGTTACGTTTCTTTCCTACTTTTATTTAAGCCCGGTCTAAAAAAAATGGTATTTGATTTTAGTATGATTCTTAGATTAGATTTCATGTGTTCCATTTTTTAACGGATTCATTGTATATCTTCCCTTTTCTTTTAATGTACTTACTTTTATTACTTCTGGTTGTGTATGATCTTCCGTGGCTGCTACGTGTGGTCATTGCTATGGTGAGTGTATGACACTGGAATATTAAGTCATATTTTTGTATGGGATTTGTAACTTGACTTGAGTACCTTTATAATTTGTACCTGATACAAAATACACATTCATAAGCTCTAATCATGAACTTAGTTAAAATAAATATTTGGATTGTTAGTTTGTCACATTCTGTTATTCGCCCTTCGTCACAGCAAATGTTATTGGGTCGATATGTAATGTAAGGTTTTTGGTACATGAAGCACAATGGGCATTCCGAGAAGGTTCATAAATACTACTCCAAGTATGGCACGAGATCAAGAGCTCAGATTCATTCTTTGTTAGGTTTGATCATTCATAAATAAATATCCATGCACCGCTGAACGCTATAAGTACTTAAAAAATTAGAGTTCATTTATATCAACTTTTAAAGTTTTAATTGATTAATATAAACCGGTTGATTAAAAATTTTTGCATCGGCAATTATAAATTGATAGTTTTGACAATTATAACAAGTAATTATTTTTTTTTAAGGATCAATGGCAAGTGGCAAACTACCACGCCCAACAGAGATTTCATTAAAAATAACAAGTAAATTTCAAATTTGATGAAGTTATGGCAAGTATTAACTTTCGTGATTAGTAAAGATATCAATTTCTGATTAGATTATGTAATAATCAGGAAAGTTATCCTTGCCATAGAAATTGTATTCTCCTGTACAATAGGATGGCATATATTGATCAACCAATAGTATACTGTAACGCTTCCGTAGCAGCAAAAGTTGTTTGTTTTTTAGGACAAAAACAATAGAAGAATTTGGTTGTCGTAATAATGTCTCAATTTATAGCGAACATTACATTAAAACCAGCGTAAACTATGCTAAATTTTTTACATTATATTTCATATGCAATATAATGTATTAATGTTCTAACTACTAAAGAAGATACCTTCGAATCTTTTTCCAGTTCCTATGCCCGAAAACTAAAGAGAATACTTTCTTAATCACAATGCAGTTCAGTGAATTTTACATGTTTCGGAAAATCCAGATGGCAATATTTCAACGTACTTGGTCTATTTTAAATTTTTAATTGATTTGGATCGCATCAATCACATGCTTATGTTTCACGGGGCTTGGATATATAAATATAATTAGTTACAGGAGTGAAGAGTACTTTCTTTCTCCTTTCTATTAGTTCGCACATGACCATGTCACAAATTTAAGTAAAACATTATCTGATTCTCACCCGTTCAACATCTATTTTCCCTTTATTTATGACATGAAGAATAAAAAACAGACCGGATTAACCGTCCAAAACCCCTTTATAAAGAATAAAAAATGGAAAACCTGACAGTTCTGATTAAGACCGCTCTTTTAATCATATCTGTTGGATCTAAAACTAAAAGACCGGAGTAAACCGCCCAAAACCCCTACAAAGAATAAAAAACTAAACAGCTCAGATTAAGACCGCTATTATTTTTTAATCAAATCTGTTTGATCGAAAAACTAATAAGCGATTAAACCGCCAATCCGAATTTCAATTTGGGCCAGGTTTAGATCCAAATTTCCAATCATCCAATCAGAAAATTATAAGCCCTTGTAAAGCCGGAAAAGCACCCTATTACATGGTTAGCTACGCATGAAATCATCACCAGACGCGTGCAAATACAATTATATGGTCACTTAATTCACGCGATCACTTAATTCACGCGATCACTTAATTCACGCGACATTCCAAGAAATAAGTTTCTATTACGCCTTCTATATCTAAAAAAAAAAGTTTCTATTACGCCTTGCCAGAACAATTTTATGGTCACTTGATTCACGCACGCGAAACTCCGAGAAATAAGTTTGTATTACGCCTTGCCAGAAGTCCTGCAAATGTTAGCCTCAGACAATTACAAACACTAAATATTTTCAACAGTACTAGTCTACAACTGCATCCACGAAAAGACGGTCCTATAATTACCTGCCACGATAACAGTCTACAGCAAACAACAATCACAATACTTACCAATTTAACATATTTAATCTTAGCCACAAAAACTTACTAAAATGCTAGACATTTATCTAAAATTTATTAATAGAGTAAACCGCCTAATATCATAAATAAGATATCTAACACAACACACCACCTACAAAATCAAGGTGAATTCGGAACAGGTTCAGTGCCAGACACACAAGAGGCTGCATCAGCAACGGTCACATTATTTGAGGAAGAGGATTTCAAGCTCTCTCTTCTCTCTTTGGCAGCAGATCTAACACCATTTGTACCATTGACAGATAACCTCCTGTTTGCAGGACCAGCTGACGCAGTTCCGTTTGATTTGGGACCCACCACCTTCTTTGAGCTGAGTGGCTTGTTTGGGCTGTGGTCGTTGGATACCAGTTCACCACCATACTTCTTCTGATCCTAAATAGTATATACATGAAGCTTAGTTAGCTGCAAAAATTACTAAAGGAATTGAGGATTATTATGACAAAGCTAGGCCGGTATGAAGTACACTGCCCTGCACTAAAAGTTATCTTTTAGCTGGACTATATAATATTTAAACTGGAATTAAGACCTGACCACCAGCTAGCAAACTGAACCAAAAGAAGCAAGGAAAATAAGTAAATATATATCTAGATTATACTTAATGTATAAAAGGACGGGTACAATAGAATAATCCACACATTATGGTAATGAGATCAATTCATTACCAATTTGCTTTAACAATGAACTAATGATATTAATGTAAGTAGTAATATAAGCATACTCTTAATCTGCGCTTCTCTTCTTCTCTTTCATGACGAAGCATGAGGTACTCATCCAGCATGGCCAAAAGAGGCACTCCATCATACATGAAAGATGAGCCTCTGTCCTCTTCCCATGTTCTTGTCTTTGCCACCAGCGTGTCAACAAGAGCTGCAAGAGAACACCAGAATAGAGAATTACAAATGACATACTTATTAAAATAAAAATAGCTAACAGATAGAAAGGAAAAGATACCAGGAATCTTGTTGACCAAAATGCGAGCTTTCTCGGCACGCTTGAGATTCAGATGGGCACCACGGCTTGAGCTGTATCTGTTCTCATCCTGCCATGAATGAAAAAACTAAATTGAGTAGAAGTATCAAAATTTCATTTCATCCAATAAATTGTACCAACATCAAATGGCACTGTTGGCACTGCTGTTGCATTAATACTCCAACTATCTACAACTTAACCATATGAGATGTTTGTCAATACTTTGGTTTAATATACCAAATATCACCAACTCATATGAGATGCCTGTCGTTACTATGGTTCATCAAAGTCCAAATATCCGTAACTAACCCACATAAATGCCTTTCACAGAGTTTCACTACAATGATTGGTTGATATTTTTCTGAATTAAAAGTCTGTTTATTAAAGACAAACGATCAAGTAACATAGCACATCCCCTTAGGATGCTTTCTAGAGATATACTAAAATTATGATTAGGGCACTCCAATGGAATAAGAAGACAGTGCACAAATCAAACACCACAACGGATAACCATGTAGTGTAATTTAGTCTGGTATACACCGGAATTTTAGGCTGTGCTCCAGAAAAGAGAGTATAGGTGGAGCAAGGGTATCAAAAGGGATGAGTTGGACAGGGGAGGTATATGTTACGCCCAAATTGAGGGGCATAAGATAGACAAAGTTTCTATAAATTAGTTCTCCTCTCTCTCTCTTTAATGTTATTTTCTGGAGCAGGTAACAGAGGATGGGCAGGTTTGTTACCCTCCCATCCCTTCCCTTACTTTATAGTTTTACAAACATAACCTGGTTGTAATCTTCAAGCCAGCTCTCCTCATCACAAGCCGACATCCACCTCTCAACCTTGTCTAAAATATCCTTCCGACTGAGAGACTCCTCCTTGGCCTTGAGAATTTGGTTGTCCATATCAGCAATCAATTCTGACGGTTCAATGTTCCCTGATTCAATAAGAGCCATCAGTTTTTCTCTAGCCGTCTTTGTATCTATCACTACATGTGCACTAGCGTATATTTCTTCTAGCTCTTTTTGTTTTTTCAAGGCTATCTCCTTCATCTTGCTTGATTTGAGCTGGTCTAGCCTCTCCACCTCCACCTCAGCCTAATAAAATAATTAAAGAAGACCAAACAAAATCAGTTGCAATTATCTTCTTTTTATATTGTTTCTTTCGGAACACTTCTAGCAGTGTAGTATTGGAAAAATAAAGGTCGGCATGAAACCCTAAGTTTAAGGAATCAACTTTATTCCTGATTATTCTTTTGTTGAATTTTGGAATAAGTTACAAAGGTTAGTTAAAATTCGGAATATAAAAACTGTGATGAATTTCTCTCTAGAATATATAGCCGATTCCAACAAAATATAGGAATGAGCTGACAAGAGAGAAGCAGAACAGAACAGGTAACTCTCTCATACTCCCAATCTAAAATTCATGTCCAGTGTGATTAAGAACACACATGATTAATTCCCACTGTTGAACCAATAACCTTGTGATACCCAATAGAAAAAACATAAACTTTCTACATTTATCCCCAGAAATTAGGGTGAAAGTAGTATTATGATCTTAGGGATCAAGCTTACCTGCTCGATCAAATCAAGGGCTAAAGCACCATCAGTTGTGACCTCATCAACAGTTGCAGATATGTGACATGTGACATGATCAAAGAATCTACGCTCTTCTTTCGGGGTCTCCATGAGATTCCACAAGTCTGAAAGCTGCATCGCTAGCTCTTGAAGCTGGCAACAAGGTACTTCTTAAATGTATATCTCACCATACAAATTTTATATTTGAGCTAAGTTGCAAAAGTCATACTTGAAGTTTAGAATAAACCATATACTGTTTTCTGTTTGATTTTGTAAATTGATTTTCCTTCTTTTTCTTTCAAAAAGTAGCGAAAGTTTTCACGTTGGGATCAGCATAGCTATTGAATAGTTTGGCTTCACTGAAGACTGATATTTGCAATGAACGCTATTGGAACTTTTTATAAACAAAACAAATTTCGAAAAAAGGCAAAAAGATCAGAGCATTTTTCTTCTAAAACATGGTAGGTGATAAGTAAAAATGTTGGGCTGTCAAACAGAAGGTACATATACCTTGTGTAGCCTTGTCTTCTTGTCTTCCTTGAGAGATGCAACAGTCTTGTCAAGCTTGGATAAAGTATCATCACTGATGCTTTTGCAATCCACATCAATCGAATCATCAAGGCTGGGGTGCACCTCAGTTATTGTGCTGAAGAAATCCATACCCAGTACAGTGCAGAGGTCATGGACCATGCTCACATAGTCTAGAACCTTCTGCTGTCTATTACTCTGCCAACAAAGTGCAATTTAATTTTATAGGAAGTGTCAAGGGTTTAAGTAACAAATTCAGTACTTCTTCACTAATTCAGATATCTGATTTTGAAAGAGAGCAGCAGGGAAATATGGCAAAAGGCAGACAAATAAGCTACAACCGACCTTCTCTTTCTGAAGTTCCTGGAGCTGAGCACGGAAATCTTCCAGCTTCTCAAGGGACAAGTCATCCTCATCTACCTCAGGCGGACCAACTTCATCACCAACCTCAAGGGTCCCAGCAATCTCCCCGCAGATTTTTTCGATTTGAGACTGCACATCGACAAACTCCTTGACTCTCTCTTCCTTCTGCTCATTAAGCTGATTCAGTGTTGGTGCAATGGCAGCTAGCTGTTCTTTGATGGTTCCAGAAGATTTCTCAGGCTGTGATAGAATAGTTACTAAATCAGATTTTTCAGTTCTGAGTCTTCTGACATTCAAATGGGGATCAAGTAGAATCTATATCAGTGTGCAGCAGGTTCTGGTCATTAAGCAGGGTTCCATTTAAATTCTTATTGATTGATTATTGCTCATATGGAGCATTGTAAAGTACCATTTTGTCTACAATCATCTTAGATCTGATGTACCTTTTGAAACATTTATTAACAGTTTTGACTTCTATTATGATAGTTTCACCATCCTTTGGCAGTGTTCATTGGTTGGCTCTTATCCCATATAGGTTAAAAATGGAAGTGTAGATGAAGTCTTTAATTGATAACTAAGGATAAATTCATCTAACACATTTCAGTTAAGCAGATCTTACTTTTCAACACACATGGTTATCGTATATGCTGTTATCTAAATCTGACCGAAAGGAAAATGTTCAGGAAGAACACCACAGTAACTTACAGTTCTGACAATGGTCTTTTCTCCAAGAGCGGAGAGGAGCCTAGCAAGCTCGATTTTGGAATCATCAAGTGCTTGGATTAGTGAATCTCTTGACTGAGTTGCCATATCGACCTTTCTTTTGTACACATCCAAGCATTCTTGATCCAGCTGAAGCAGTATCTTATCACGATCTTCATCACTCTCACCCACTTCATCCCATATTCTCTGAAAAGTGTGCTCTTGTTATGCATCATACTTTTCCATATTCATTTCACAAAATAAAAGATAGCATGTCCAATTATGTACGACAGCTAATGTTAAACACATTTTATAGTATGATAAGCATATAATTCATTACTTGTAACATGATTTTGCAGGAGTACCTGAAGTTGCTGCAGTAAGGAACCACAAGTAATATCCCCATAAGATGGGTTGTCGGTCCCTATAACCGCCATTTAGAATTCGAAGAAAGCTCAAATCTGTATTAAAAATTAAAGGCATAGTTTCTTTTTGTCAGTTGAGGCATTTTAATGGAGGACGGCAAGCCTCAATGACTGTAAATATGAATTACATAGTATTAATTAAATATAGATACCTAGAGAACCAAAGGGGAAGGCTAAAGAAACAAATGCTGCATGCAAAATTGAGTTTCTATTTGCGCAAAACAGGCCTCCAGTTCCTAAAAAAAATAAATCACAGACCATATCAGGCTATCAGTAAATGAATACAAACAAGCTTGGGGTTTGTATCTGGTGTTAGTTCATAACCCATGCTAATTAAAAGTATATGTTATATTAAAACTGAATACAATAGCAGAAAGATAAATTCCTCAGTAGAAGTAACTTTCAGAACATAATGCAAAGGAGTGGAACAATTGAATTGCTTAAGATCTTAATCTAGATATTAATACTAGCTTTGTGCATGAGATAAAAAAAAAATAAGCCTACAATGACTAATTAGCGATAAGACACTATGAAATTGTTCGGCTTAAGAGCAAAAATTGGAGTCCATCAGCACAAATTTTAACAGATCAGAAAGAATTACCTTCAAATCAAGGAATTTAAACAATAAAAAAAAATTTGAAAATTGTAGATACGCCAAACAAACAACAAGGATTAAACAAAATTAAATCAGTTGATATTCTCCAATCAAGCTAAGGTACATTAAATCTAAACCCCTTCTAACCTGGCAAGATCAAGTCTAAAACCCTCGAGATAAACCCACTCCAGACCAAATCTACACCCACAATCAGCACAGATCAAATCAAACACAGATCTGACGCAACGAATCTGATCTATGGCAGCAAAGGCGCGTGGGGAACTTAAAGGAATGGAAAAGCGAGATTGAGCACGAGATCACGAGAGAAGATGAAAATGCCTCTTGAAAAAGCGAGACAAAAATAGAAGGAAACAGAGAGGAGAGAGAAAAAGGCTTACAATGTAGGATCTAACTGAATTGCTAGGGTTTTTGTAACAGATTCAGCTTTTTTTCCCTTTGGGATCTGAGGTGAGAAAGAAGAGTGGAGAGGAGATCGTTTGTTCTTTCTCCGAGTGGCGAGAGTAAGTGCAAGTAAGTGAGTGTGTAAAAGAAACTGGATGGGACCGTAGTTACTTACTAGGCACTTCTTTTTCTCGAGCAGATGCGCGGAGTAATAATTTAATCTGATTCAATGTAACCAGCGTTTTACATAGATGCCCTTGAATGTTTAATAACTACTCTACGGAGATCAAAACATATTTATTATGAAGAAATATTATCGGATATATTTGATAATAATGAAATAATTTTTTCAAATTGTATAATTTCAATATGCATATACAAGCATGATACTAATCAAATAGAAGCTCTAAATTCGTTTTTCAAGATACCTTTAAATGTTTAATAATTATACTAACAAAAAAAATCAAAACATATTATGCTATGAAGAAAGATTGATGGATGTATTCGATAATAATGAAAGAATGTTTTTAAATTATATGATGTAAGCATGCACATATTCGGATGATACTAATCAAATATAAGTGCTAGATTTTTTTTTTTAAGGTTGGTTTGAAACCAGCAATTTTGGAATAAGAAATAAAAAATTTGAAAATAATTGCTCTTTTCGTGAATCGAACCAAGAACCATTTGATTTGCGGGATAGAGCGAAACCACTGGGCCAGACAACTCAGCTTATGAGTGCTAGATTTAAATTTTAATTTTTTTTAAAAGAAATGTTTGAGGATTTTGATTTTTACATGAATATAATTTGTTTTTAAACCAAAAATCACTACACAGCAACAATTAATTAGAATCCATATGTGTATCATATATCTGTAATTTTGTATTGGAAAAAATCTATAATAACTCATATAATATAAGAAAATGATAATATTAGTTTAACAGATTAAAAAATAGTAGATATTGTATGACCACATGATCTATTTCACATATTTTATAATATTCAAATGCAGGTATATTATGCGTTCCGAGTAGGTCGGAAAATAATAATATATAAAGTTTATAGGGGTATACAGTAAAAATGCACAACAAAATTAATCAAATTTGCCCCGCCTAATCTAGAGAGAGAGGTCGTAAAAGTATTAACTACAGTCAAAAGGAAATGGCGCGACAATCGAGAAACCAAAATACGCCTGGTGCAAGCCGTACTTCCCGAAGCACCTTCCTGCAGAGTCGCTTGTTCTTCTGCAATATCAACCAATTCCAAATCCTGTTATTCCGAAGAGTAAACACTGTCCATTTCGACGGTACTAAAAGAAAGGGAGATTGGAAATATTTCGAAATACTGGATATCTCCAGTTACAGGTAATTGAGAAGTCATGTCCGCTATATTTTCCTATTCTGCGATACAGAACAACGCCAGGACTAGATGCATTTATTATGAAATAATCATGTTCAATAAATATATCAAAATGACACTAGCCAAGCACTGACCACATGCACATGTTTCTCCTAATAGTAGGGGTTTATGATGAAAATAGGAAGTAGATAGCTCGATCTCAAATTTATTGGACTTGTTTGTTTGGCTAATTTATAGATGAATATGTACGTATCATGCATGCTTGAGTATAGGGAACAGATGACAAGACGAGGCCAAAATAATTTGCAAATGATAGGATCCAATCATCATTATTTTTTATAAGTGGTTCTGAAATTACTCTTTAATTTGGGCTATTCGCCGTATTACATTCCATCACTAATTTGTACTTTAGTTTTCCTGACCCGGCTTTAATGTCTCAAAACTCACAAATTGTGGGTCATGCGCCTTATCGCTTACTGAGGGGAAGCAAACATAGGATTATGCACTTTAAAGTCTCATTATCTTGTAAAAATAAATATTAATCAAAGAGGTGAAATTTATGAGGTCACTCGAATTTATCGTGTATATCAACGTTCATTTAATTATTTTTATCATCATGGATCATTGAATTTTCATATTGATTATTCTAAAAATGTTAGGGGCGTCTTACTTTGGACTATTTTTTCGATCCAAATTGAACTCTAATGAATCACAAGTTCACAAACCATTATGACTTTTAAAACATCGATTGGATTTTCAGCCCATATAAATTATTGATTCACAGTTTGCCAAAAAGAAACTCTCTGCCACTTTAATTAATATACTCATAAAGAGGTTTGATTCAATAAACTCATCCATGCCATATTATTCTCATTTCTTATGGATATGTGCGCGATTTGTTCATACATACGAAATAAATGAATCCACTCATGCTCTTTTTTTTTTTTCCTTTTTTTTTTTGGAAGAAACAATACAGAGGCTATCTAGCATCCACTCGTACATTTACTAGTTTTGTTCTTATATTTTGACCTTTTTTGGGTGGAAGGAGCAAATGAACACATTTAGTGCCTCCACTGAATCTATTGATTATTAGATTTTTCTACATAGAATATTATGCATATATTGGTGCTGCGACAAGTTTGACGGATTTTTGTCACTAAAACAAATACTTCGAGCCTCTTATATTTAGCATTAATTAATAGTTCATTACGACTGAAAAAGAAAAGTATTCCACCAAGATTTGCTCAATAACAATAACATATTGACTTGTAAGGATATATATGAAATAGTTCATAAGAGGATGTTCCAATGTCTGATTGTTTATTATGCCTAAAATGTCACAATTTATTTTTAAATTTTTATTTCAAATTTTAAAATCGAAACATCAAACTCAAATCGTTAATCTTGTCTAGTTTTTACGAGAGAAGTGTGACTATAAAAAATTAGAGTCTTACGTTTTTATATTTATCAATAATTTAAAAAAGTGCCTCAGCTTTTAACATACATTTTTTTTTTTAGAAAAAATAACAGTTAGAATGATGCTATTAACTAAAGCAAACAAGTTTCTGTTGTATTTTGTTTTGTTTCTAAAAAAATCAGTCAACTGACATTATTATTATGATGTCGTTTGGATGGGTTAGGAATAGGATAGGAATAACATAAATTTAGGGAAAAATACTATTCACAGGAATTGTGGGAATTGGCTATTCTGAGAATTGGAAATGTTGTTTGGATGGTGAGTTTAGGAATAGTATTGGGAAGTGTGAAAAAGTAGAGAGAAAAGTGTTATTGGGAAGAGTGTTATTGAAAATTGTGTTAGGAATGGAATTGGCTATTCTAAAACCGTTTGGATGAAAAATTGGAGAATGGAATTGCCAATTCCGGGAATTGGCCAATTCTCATGCATCCCAAACGACACCATGCTACATAAGATGACAAATCTATAGTAACGAAATAAAATAAAGCATAGAAATATAAAAATCCCTACAATAAAATTTTAGACTATCATTAAGTAAAAAAAAAAAAAACAATGCTTTTTCTTTTTTTGGGTTAAAATCAATCTTCATGCGTTTACTTTAGTTTTTGGACGAATTCCGAAGACAACTTCAAATTTTTCAAATGAAAATAGATTAAAAAACGACATATTATCTGTTTTTCGGCTAATTGATATTTATTCTATCGTAAAATATCTAATTAACACCCAATAAATAAAATGTTGCGAGGAGAAATATATTTGGTAATGTTTTATCGTTGAATAATTTATTATAATGACTCAAACAGTTTTAGATGTACGTTTCCTTTCAGACTTCTTTTTTTAAGAAACTATGTTTATTGGTTATAGATCCTTAATTTTTTTTTTTGAGCAAATTTTAGATCCTTATAATTTGGAAAATACATTGAGAGAAAAATAGCGGCAAAGATTTTGAAATTTCAAAAGACTTCTTCCCAGTATTCATAAAACCTGAACATGATAGTTGGACTTGGACCAAAGCTGTATGTTGAGTCGAGTTCAAGCGAGTTGGCGGCACCTTAAACTAGACTCGACTGAACATGTTTGTTCAACTCGAGTTTTGCTAACTTAAGTTCCATTAGCTCCAGTCAAACAAAATTTTTTCTTAATCAAGTTCGAGTAAGCTCAGTTACAAGTTTTCTACTCATCTCTGGTTGGACCAAAAAGCAATCGACTCAGACCTTTTCCGGTTATTTTTTTTATTGATTTTTTTTTTACCTCTAATCCTATTTGGTCTGCTTGACCAAATCTTTATAGAAAAACGTTAACTTGTCCAACGGAAAAACATTTATAAACTATTTGATCGACCTCCAACTTTGTTTCTCCCTCAGCCTATCATTTCACTGGACCTTTTTTCTTTGTTTCATCCGTATTCCGTAATAACGCAAATCAACCAAAACCTTCTACAAATAACTTTCCGTCTCTCAAAATTCGCTCTTCTATTTTAATATATGCGTATCATATATTGACAACAAATTTACATGACATGTGTTACAAGCGCTCCAAACAACAATTAAAATAAACAAAATAATATTACATACCCTATTCTTATAATATAAATGTATTATAAATCAAATAAGTGTCATTTTAAAACTATTTAATCATTTATTGAGTAATCTTAAAAAAAAATCAACAATTCAATTACTTATCTCATGAATTTCTATTACAGGCTTACAGCGGTCGTAACTCAGTAACACTGATCCAATGCAGTCTCAGATCAAAATTCAAATATATCCACATGAAATCCTTTTTCGTCATAGGTATTTGGAATTTTGCGATAGCCAGGCAAAAAATGGTCCTTTGTTTCTTGCCCAAAATCTGTAAATCGTCCGAGCTACTTTTCCGGATAAAAGCCAATTCTCAGGGGAAACCGAAATCTCAAGGCTTTAAGATTCGTGCAAAATAAGATTGTCGGTATCGGGCTTAAAGGTGCAAGAGACCATGCCGTTGTGTGGTGCACTACAGCTTTTTACTGACACTTCATGTTCCGGTCTTTGGTCTCGGTGGCAAATTCTTTGTCCTTTCTACCGGATGTTTTGTTCTTTGCATTATGTCTCCAGTTATAAGACAACTGGATCCTCACCTATCTTCAAGTGCAATTAAATTAATTGAGTTTTGAGTTCTGCTTTAGCATAAAAGAGACCAAAATGGAGAGCACGATTACTCCCGTTTGCAAAATTGAGAAGACGGGGAGCAAAAACATAATTTCGAGTTGTCCGTTCTTCGCGAAAGCTCGCAGCAGTGGTGGGCCCGCAGCGCAGAACAGCACATGGCCAGTCACGTGCTAGTGCAGCTCTCCCAATCATTCCCGCCATTATCTCCGCTCCTCATTTTGTTCTTACGCTGCAACGTGCTATTTCCTTCCCAACATGGTCCAATATGGGCCATATCTTACTGGGCTCATTCCATACAACCCATTTCTTTTCTTATGGGCTTACAACTGGCCTTCATACTGGAGCGGATCGAGCTGAAGTATCTTTCCTACTCGTTTAGTCTTTACAACAATCTCTTGTATTCTTCGCATCGAAGAAAACCAAAACCAAAACCACCTTCATCTGCTGCTTCCAAATCATTTCCTCTCTTTCGATCTTTGTCAAAAGAGTAGTATATCTGGAGTAGTCAATATCGCAATCGCGTTTAACTTCGTCTCTCTGTCGATCTACCTTCTTCTGTTAAGCAATCTAAGGTAAAGCCATGGCGAGTGACGCGGAGCCAGCAAAGCTGCTTCTCCCGTACCTTCAACGAGCTGATGAGTTACAGAAGCACGAGCCTCTCGTCGCCTACTACTGTCAGTAACCCAAACCCTAGCTTCATTTTTTTACTAATTTCTTGTTTGATTGTATCTAAAGCGTGGAATATACAGGTAGGTTGTATGCGATGGAGAGAGGTCTAAGGATTCCTGCTAACGAACGCACCAAGACGACTAGCAATCTTCTCATCTCTCTTATGAATCAGCTGGAAAAGGTTCATCTCTTACTGTGCAACTCTGATCATTTATTTATTTATTTATTTATTTTTTATTTATTTTCTAAGAAAATGAAAAGGTAGATATGAAAATTAGTTGTAGTTTAGTAGTTTTTTATGTCATATCACTCATTTTGTCTAGGTGGAATTGTGTTATACTTATATGATTATACTGTCAGTCAGGTCTATAATATTATGTTTCTATAATTGTCTTAGAGTTTATGAAATGAATATTAACTGAAGTATTTCTATGGCTCTTTGGTTCCCCTTTTTCTTCAGATTTGGTCCTGATGGGGAATACAAATATGATATCAGGCTTAATACATTTCTAATTGCAAAATCACAAGTCATCAGGATCATTTGTGGCTAATCTGACAAATATGAAAATTATTTGAAAATGCTTGCTTTCCTGCCATAAGCTTTTCTGTAGACAATTAACTCGGATAATTTGGTAAAATGAATAACAAAATTAGTAATGTTATTTCTATTCAGCTAATAATGTTTTTAATCAGCTATAAAGAACAAATGATGGATCATTTGCCTTTTCTGTTGCATATTAAATCAGCTAAAAAGAACAAATGCTGGATCATTTATCTTTTCGTTGCATATTATGTAGGATAAAAAGACTCTTAAGCTTGCACCAGATGACAACCTTTACTTGGAGGGATTTGCATCGAATGTATTTGCAAAAGCTGACAAGCAAGACCGTGCTGGCAGAGCTGACTTGTACTGTAATCTAGTCCCTCCCCTTGCACTCCCAACCCCCACACATTCAGACACACGCACACACACCAATTAAGTGCACATGTACAAAAAGATAGAAAGGCATATGATAACTCCTGTCATCTGCTAGTGGTGTCTGCAACCACCATCCTGACCTAAGGTCTGTCTTTAGATATGGTACTCAATGGTTACTGGTTCTAGATTAACTGGTGCCTGCACATCTATTGTTTATACCAGTAAAACTACCATGAATATAGAGAGAACAGTGCATCTTTATCGAGTTCTTACATTCATCTAAATTTTATTAACAAAATTTTGTTTTTTTTAGAAACACTGCCAAGACTTTCTATGCAGCTAGCATTTTCTTTGAGATTCTAAACCAGTTTGGTGAACTCCAACCTGACGTAAGTTTTGTTTGTGATTACTGTTTATTGTTGGTTTGGTGTATTTATTTTCTCATTTGATCACTAATTTTAAAGACATTGAAGTGATGCCATTCGCCCCATTTATACCTGTTTAAATGCGAAAGGTTGCATATAGTATCCATAAGAAGCACACAAAATGAGTAAAATCATTTGAAATCTTGACCAGTAAATAATAATTTTCTTTTTCTGTGGAAAAAATTGAAAATAGAGAAATATTGCTGAAAATTTTGCTCTACATTTTTAATTGTTGATCAATTGTTTTTCAGCTGGAGCAGAAGCAAAAGTATGCAGTATGGAAAGCGGCAGATATAAGAAAAGCGATAAAAGAAGGAAGAAGGCCTGAGCCAGGCCCACCTGGTGGTGAGAAGGATCTTTCTATTCCATCGGAGTCCCCTTCTAGCTCTGTTGTAATTCTTTAACCTCTGACCTATTACTATTATTTTGCTTTCATTATTCAATGAGGTTTGGTGGCTGATGAATGCTAGCAGAAAATTGTCAAGAGAATTTTAAGATTAAACATGGTGAATTTGAATTCAGGGAAATGCTTAGTAATCTTGTTATGTAGTTTCAATATAGGATCACAATCGTGAGTTCCTTAGTTTATTATGTCATATTTACTATATTTTATAAATTTTTTTGTATTTTTCTCTCTCTTTTCTTTTTTCCTTTCACATTATTCTTATCATGGCATGTAATTTGTATTTCTGGAATTAAGGATTTTGGAAGAACCCAGAGTTTCTCTGCTGGACAGCAAGGCGGTTTTGACACACCACCACCTCAATCCTTGGACAAGGTGTTGTTCTCATTTTCCTTGTGACAAATTTTTGTTTCTGACCTGGTTGAAACTATAGTGGTTTAACAGCATATGTTTAGGTGTGAAGCACACTGGATGTGATCGTCTTTTACTTTGTTTGTTTGGATTATTACTTGGCTAAAGACCAATAATTTCCATTGACTTTTGGAATTCAAAGTTCCTCGCTAGTTGCAACACCAGTTAGTATGAACTGACAATGTATAAGGTCTAAAGCTTATTAAAGATAAAGTTATGCAACACTCACAATAGTAGTGGTGGTGTCTTCTAGCTTTTAATAATGACCTACATACATTAGTAATATTGTACTAGAATACTAGTATTAGTAGTAGAGAAAGGGAAAAAAGGTAACACGAGCAACATCAATTGTAGTATAATAGCAGTCGGTGGCAATAATTATATAAAATAATAAATTTAAATTTCCATTTCTTGTAGTCATCTCTAGAAAAGGATCTAGAAAGAAGAATAAGCTTCTCTTCAACCTACACACCACCAACTGATCCCACACCACCGACCCACCACACTCCACCTCACCAGCAGCCACCCCAACACAGCTCCACACCAACTCAGTACACACCTCCCCCATACACCACCTCCTCCAGCTATCCATCTCCAACAGATGCACCTCAGTACCCACCCCCACCTCCTGACCCTGCTTCTTATAACCAACATTATCACCAAGACACACACTATCCACAAAACTCCTACCCAACAGATAACCCTTCCACCTCTTTCTCTTACCCTAATTTCCAATCTTACCCTAGTTTCCAAGACAGCACCTTACCTTCTGTGCCCACTCATCAGCCCTCTTTCTACTCTGACCCAAACCAATTCCAGAATGTGTTTGCTTCTTCAGCAGGCTCAACTCCTGTTACCGCCCCTCCTGCTAGGGAGACTCCAGTTGCTCCGGTTGTGCCAGTTGCAGAGAATTACCATTATGACAGCTCCTACCAGCCATCTGTGGAGAAGATTGCTGAGGCACACAAGGCAGCTAGGTTTGCAGTAGGTGCACTTGCATTTGATGATGTGGTGGTTGCAGTGGATCATCTGAAACGTGCCCTAGATCTCCTTACAAATCCCTCAGCTAAGATGAATAACTAGGGTGAATAATCTTTTGTTTGTCACTTTTTTATGAGAGCATTGATGAGATATGAAAAACAAAAGGTGTTATGTATATATGCATTCTAGTGCTTTCGATTGGAAATTGATTGACGTTCGGAAACTATCATATGTGCTTATCACGTTAAAATTTTTATAGTTCTTGGAATCTTCTCTCTTCACAATTTTTCCTTCTTATGCTGGCACTTCATTGTATCAGTTTCATGATGGTGTAATTAATGGTTCCACGGCCTTATGGCCTGCAAAACTGGTATGGCTGTACAGTGGGTGTGTGTGTTTTTTTTGTTTTTATGTGAATTGGGGATATTTTACTGCATGCTTAGCACCAGTGGGCAGTGGCAAAGCAATGATTATGTCATTCTAAAAGCACTATTATGTTAATATATTTTCGGGAAGTTGGCATTGTTGGGATATCAATTTTTTTAAAATCATCCTGTAGAAAATCACTACTTGCAATGTTTCCCTTTGTGCTGTTCTAGTGTGGATCTATTTTTATTGTGTAATCATTTCGATGTTTGAAAACCACGAGTAAAAAATTGTCAAAATTTAAGTTTACTATTGATAATTGTCAAAATACTGATTTTGGTTCAATTTGATATGTATGGTCAATTGGTCATCCATAAGAAAACTGTTATAATTGCTTAGGATGAACGTTTTGAGCTTGGTAATGTGCAAGGCTGTTAAAACTTTGAAAATAAGAATGCAACTATTTCTACTTAGCTACGAAAAATGCAAATCTGTTAAATCTTGAAATCTTAAAAACACATTAGAAAGATATTCAAATTTGTTTCCGCTTAGTAATGAAACATGCGAAAATTGTTTCGAAACTACTTGTGCTCTCAACTACTGTAATTAAATGCGCAGGAGCCAAATATCTTACCTGCCATTCTTCAGTGACATTAGCTGAGAAAAGAAAACTAGTCGGTGAGAAGTGTAGTTAGCCTTTTCACTTGACAGCTGCTGTCAAGGTTTCGAAAAAAAAAAGTGTAGTTAGCCTTTGGACCCTTTTTAGCCTAATACCTTACCTTGGCCAACACTTCACCTCTCACCTCCCAGTCTCTCTCGTCTCTCATCTCTCTGTGTCTCAGGAAAAATGCAAAGGAAAACAGTTAACCTCACCATTGCAGTATTTTTGGTAAATTTATTAGGAAGTATAGTGCCATGCATTGCAATAAAAGCTGTTATCAGGAACCATGTTGTTGGGGGCGATCAAGGTTGGGATACTTCCACTGATGTTGCTTCTTGGTCTGCTAACAAAAGATTTCACGTTGGCGACATTATTTGTAAGGAGCCATTTTTTCATATTTTGTTCAAGCAATTTATTTTCTTTGAATGATGCGTTCATAGAGTTGTTCAGGTTAATATTACATTTCCTAGGTGGTGAGCCAATATAATAGGATCATGGAAGCTGGCTTAAGTGTCTCCTTGACCTTGAGTTTTTCCTTCTATAATTAAAATTAGTAATTAATTAGGCATAAAAGAGTTTCCGTCAAATGAAAAATTTCTAGGGAAAAAGGGCATATAATTAATCTGACATTGGGTAAGTTTTGCTGAGATGGATGCCTATGCGCCTATGATGCATAGAAGAATAACTGGCAAGTTTTTGCTCATGCATAAATTTCAATAATTATGTGGCTATAAGAACAAAAAAAATTCAACAATAAGTTAATAAGCGTTCTTTTCTTCTTTTATTAAAATGGGTAATCAATTTATACAAACATGACTATTGTATGAATCTCACCTTGCAAACAAAATACTTATTATTTACAAATGAACAGGGTTCACGTATGCTGCACCACAAGAGGGCGTCATAGAGCTCACAACCAAAGAGGAATTTGATTCGTGCGAAACAACCAACCCGATTAAGATGTACACTGAAGGACTAAATCATCTAATGCTAGAAAATGAAGGCTCTCGTTACTTCACCAGCACCAATCCAGAAAACTGCAAGAAGGGGCTCAAGTTGCATGTAAAAGTACTTCCTTCAATTCAACACGCTCAGAAAATGGCAGATGCAGCAAGCTACGGTGTGGAAGAAGCTGTGGCTGAGGGACCAAGTATCTCTCATGCAAGAGCTTACGAAGGATGGTTCTGGCGTGTATGGTTTGTTTTGGCATTTGTACTCTTAGCTTAGCCTACTCACCAAAAATTTAAGAAGAGGTTTCTTTTATTTGTATGATCAAATTGTTTCATTTTGCTTTCTGTGTGATTACTATCTACTTTTGTTTTCCCATTTAATACAAGTATTTCGCTTAATTTGTTTATTTCAAATCAATTGATCTGTAGTCCACTTTTATTTCCATTTGACAGAATTGAATACTTTTGCTTTTTTAAAAAGTTAAACGATATGAGTGGTGTTTACTAAATTAATGAAGTGACACTGTTTATAATGTACTCATGAATCATGATATGTTCTTTACTTGTTTATGACTAGAGGTGGCAATTGGACAGATCGAGGCAGGTCAAGTCAATTGAGTAGTTGACTTTGGAAAATTGTTAGGTCATGCGTCGATGGTTAAGTGCAGTGAGTTTCGTTTGATCTAATTTTAAATCACATTCCGGTCTCGGGTTGCTTTTATTTCCTCAAATTTTAGGTCAGATCAATCTCAAATAGAGTTGATCTAGCAGGTTTTGCATTTCTAGTTAGATTTTTCCATCCGTAATGGGGTAATTGAATGAGTCGGGTTAATTTGACTACAGTGCATTGTTGTTGGTTGGGTCATGAATTATATCTGGTAAAGTGTGTATCCGGTCAGATTTTGCCACCTCTAGTTATGGCCCAACACACATCAATAATAGATGCCACATGTTTGTTAACATACAAGAATATAAACTGCTTTTGGTTCATTTAATAAACCTTTATAATGTTTGATCATGGAACACACAATTAATGATGATTCGGTTCAGCATCACATCAAGTCATTTTACTCAAGCAGCGTCAAATTGTGAAGCTTCTAATGGTGCATAAAAAAAAAGTTAACAGCTCCCCTGTATCATGATCGATTCAATGTATGCTATGTACAATTGTTCAAGTTGTTATGGGGTCAGACACCTAATTTTCTTTAAAAAAAAAAATTGTTCAAGTTATCAACGACTGGACTTTCAAATTCATATTTGAAGGTTAGGGGATTTCTAGGATTGCAGCGGAATTTACTTATTTTATTTGTTGCTGTCTTCTTCTCAACAATGACCAGATAATTTTTTTTTGTTAAAATACAGAAATATTACAAAAGGAATTGACATATACAAAACAATACATATTTTTGGTAGACAAACATTCTCAATTCTTTCATTGAGCAATGAAATGAACAAATTACAGTTTACATACAGAGGATCTATGTACACTCAAGCAACTTTAAGAACCAATCAATTTCTCATAAAACATTCCTCAGAGTGTGAAAAAGAATACTCGTGTTATTTGAAAAAGCAATGTCAGAACAGAAAAACAAAGCAGAATTTGAGGTGTATATATATGGGTCTTCAAGAGAGAACCCATGAACTGCTGGCAAAGGAATCCCTACCTCAAGCAGAATGTTTGTTAAAGGCATTAGCACATCATTTAAAAGCACCCGAAATATGCCCTGCAAGAATCAGAAAGAAAATCAACAACTATCCTGTCACTTCTGGTTATAAGTAAACATAGGCAAAATAGAGATGAAAACAGAATTTCCATGGAGAAAATATAATTTTGGTTTATCATTAGTCACTTCCACCTATTTGGGGAAAGTGTCGGGCTATTGGTTGTGGGCCACAGAATCAAGACAAATTGAAATTATTACGGGGAAGACTGGAACCATGCCGATAATGATCAGTTTATTGTCACTAGTATGTTCTGAACACACAAACTTAAAATTAGAGTATTTACCTCAGCCAAAGGCATGTAAAGATTCCCGACATTACTCCAATTCAAGGTGAGGGCAAAGTTGTCAAGTCCCACTGCTCCAGTTATACTATCTCCTGACATGGTCAGGTTCCCAGAAGCAGCTACTTCCTAGAATAGCAACATAAGAACACAAGATTAAATTGTAACTACTCTCGTTCAGCTACTTTATATCAGGCAAATGTTCCCTCAAACAAATTTCCAACTAAAGCAAGCCACATGTACAATAGGTGAAGGTGTAACTATCTCATTTTTTATTTCTGTTTTTTAACCTCCTTTGGAATGTGTTTGGTAAAATCCATGGAAGAATTTCTGATAGCTCAGTTCAACCAAAATCACTGCATGTAAACTGGTACAGTTACTGGTAGTTCTGCTCTGAGAAAGTGCAACTCTCGAGGAAACTCTAGGTTAATTTGAACATATCCATGAGTATAGTCCTTTACAATAAATATAAATACTAGTCAGTCTTAGAGACCCATGTTAGATAGATACCAGTAATGTTGACTTTTATTCCTACTTCAGTTTGGTTTGTTTAGTTAAGGAGGTCTGGACCTGATTAAGAGTCCTCTATTGGCAGCTTATACACATTCTAACCAAAAGGACACGCTTACCACTTGTATGCATGCAACTGGTACAGTATTATTCCCATCCATCACATCAACTATCACATCTGCATACAGAGTTCCAATTAATTTCTCTTCAGTTACTGTCACAGCCGGAGGTGAAGAGATAGAAATATTCAGTGCCATTGGATCATTTGGGTACATGACATATAACTGGGGTACAATATATTGCCAGCTAGCTGTGTTTAAAATAGACTGCACAGGTAGTCTTTTTACCAACAAGTTCATATATCCAGCCTGAAAAAAAAAAGAATCAATAACAAAGGCAATGTCAGTCAGAGGTCATGGTGATTTTGGTACACCACATGTAAAGTTGATATCTGATTAATATAAAGGGGTACATATGAAGTATTGCAACACACCAATTTTATCCTTATTTACAGTAAACACATGTTATCATATTTGCATCAAGAACCTGCTTTTAAAAGGACAAGGGATAACTCCACTAGATAGGAAATTTTGAAAATATAGTTGTCGACAGGGACAACAGACATGACTCTTAGTCCAAATTAATAAAAATACGATCATAGATTTGATCTATATAATTTTCTAGGGCCTGGATCAAATTTAGTAGTTTTAATTTAGTAGCATCTTTAATTAGTTTTATTGGACACTTTCACTATCTTTGTAAAAAGCATTGTTAATATCAATCTAATTCTCATAAAGTGAAAAGGTTTGGGGTTTTAGAGTAATGAGACAGATGAAAAGGAAAGGGGAAAAAAAAAGGAACGATTGTTGCAGTTTGGACAAAAGAGTCATATTTGTTGGGCCCAACATGTGGTCAAGACTTGCAAAACAGTGATTTTAGCAAACATAAAGTAATGTAAAATTTTTTTCTTAACCTAATCAGTGTTCTAATTTGAATTTTTTATTTTTTTTTTGCGCAAAAGAAAGTTGTAGGTACCCCAAAAAGGAATATGGGGTAAAGAGGACTATTTGGAACACTAAATTAAAACGATTCTTTATGCCTTTATAATAATTTAACTAATTCAAGAAATACAAATTACCTGAAAATACACCTGCAAAGCTGAGTTGAACACCACTTCATCAATCGAAACCACGACCATTTTTGAATTACAATCGGAAGATAAATGCAGCCCTTTTTTCAAATTATAATTTCTCCACATGTTGTTAGCTTCTTTCTTTGTCGAGGATGAATTGAAGAGACCATTTATATCAAACTCTATGGAGGTGTCTGAATAGATTGGGTCACTGACCAGGGTCAGATTAAGAGAAGATATGTGGTCTAGGCTGATTGACTTTGGAACTTTCTGCAACAAGGCATTGAGTTTTGAAGAACCATCTGTCACTCTTTGTATTATGGCCTTCTCGACTGCTGATCTGATGTGGTTCTTAAATGCATTTACAAACCTTGAAAATTGAAAATTGGTAGAGAAGGTCAGAGAAACAAAACAATTTATTGTTCACAAAGTCCAAGTATTTGGATAAACTACTTCTTTTAGCTGTAGTCGGATTTTCATGCCTATGTCAAGATATTATATTTTTAATTTATGTTTCCTGAAAGGATCAAGGATTTTGAGGATTTAATTCTAATAACAATGGAAAAGAAAACAATGACAAGAGAGTAATGAAGCAAATAATTGATAGTTAAAAAAATACGTGAACAATCTGATGGAAAAAAAAAAAAACTAAATCTAAGTTATCTAACTGTTAGAATGCTATAAAAGCAATTAAACATAGGACATGAAAAGTGAAAAATGAAATTGGGTGCATAACAAAAGGTTGTGGCGTATGTACTGTCAAAGGAAACTAAGAAGGCAAGGAAAGAAATCAGTACCCTTGGTAAAGCCAAGAGGCACCTCCATTTAAGGAAATAATACACTCGTCTATGTAACATGAAACATCAGAGACTGTCAACTCTAGAGAGCCATTGTTGCTTTTCATGCTCATGGTGAGCCCCACCGTCATTCCCTCCACCTTCAAATGCATATTTTACATATATTATCAATTATCATACACTTAGGCTAGAGTAATGATACATAAGTGCAACTTGCATATTCTGTATTTTCCCTTCATTTGTCAGACCTCATAAGAATCACAGAAAAATTACAAATTGTACACAATATTTTGTGGGTTATTAGATACGACACGAAGTGCTTGACCAAAGAGATGCCAGTATGACTAAATTGCCCCTGGTATTTTCTTATTAGCTCATATATTATGTCATGATCAGATTCAATCTTAAAATATAAATCCATTTCTTTCAGATTACAGTGGGCCCAACTTTGATTTTAAGGATCAATCAAAGTGAGGGGCAAATTCTCAATTCACTGTAGTATGATGATAGTTTGGTTTTTTTTGTACCAGCATGTGCTGGTAAATTACAGGTAAATTAACTTATTGGTCCATAGAGAATATGTGTACTAGTCTACTAGAACCTTATCTAGTACAATTCTGGTAATATTTACATTTAAGTAACTGGTTATAAGACTGGTTTTACCTGATCAGAAACTGATTCTCTGGCACCGCACTAAAAGAGACTCAAAACTGCAACTTTGATCAATAGCATTTGACCAAACCTTACAACTTTTAACCACACTATTATTCTAAAAACACTCAACATGTGCATTAGTTACAGAAACACATTCCCTTAACCGGCATTACTTACTTACTAACCCGGACCTTCTTACCCTGACAGAAGCATTCCCTTTATCCGAAATTTTGATCCAACCAACAGTGTAAGAGTAACTCCAATCCATGCTCATATCAGCTGTTATACCAGATGCCACAATCTCCACCCCAGTATCCCCCAAATTGGCACTTGAACTAGTCACATTAAGCTCATAGAGTATCAAATCGGATGCAACCATGGTTACATACCCAACCAAAGGGATCTTCGTTGTTTTCTGAATGTCAGGTAACTCCAGCGGCGTCATGGTCTTGACTGCCTCGTTGACCAAGAGATCTTTGACGAAATCTATTCCATTGCTGGAGATAATGGCGGAGATGTGGGATTCGGAGGAGGTTGTTGGGTTGGAGAAGAAGAGGAGGAGGAGGGAGAAGAGGAGTAGAGGTGCCATGGAAATGGAGGGAACTGGAGGGTTGAGAAATGGAGAGGTCATGTGGTGTGGTGGTGATGGTGTGGAGGAGAGAGGAAGAGGAAGAAGAAGAGAGGAGTTGCTTGTAAGAATCTCCGACTTTAAATATTTTTGTTTGTTTGCTTATTTTATTGATTTTTTAATTGGAAAGTCTTTATGATAATAATGGTCCTTGAGATTATGAAAAGTTTTCTTTTTCTTTAAAATTTGTACAAAAGTGGGGCAATTTAAAATTGGAATTTGGAATTGGTTCTGTAAGCGCCAACATTCACATTCTGACGGAGTACATTCTTTAGGTGCACTTTGGCGTGTTTAACGGCTTGACAAACTTGCTAATCACATTACAAATGAAGTAAAATGATTTATGATTATTCAAATATGAGGTAAAAGATTAGAATATCACATCCTCTAATCGACATGCCAATTTCTAAGGTCACATCGATACATCTGTTTGTGCATACAATTGAAAAGGTAGATGACAATATTATTAACCAAAATAGTATCAGCCATCATTGCCGTCCTTTAGACACAATATCAATTTTAAATCAAGGAACCATGCATTGCTTATTCAATCATTAATTACTCTTAAATAATTCCAATGTATCTTTGTTTTAAATAATGAAACATTCACATTAAATTAAATTGTGAAAAATATAATTTAAAATTTGTAAAGTTTCTTAATATTAATAAAATTAAATTATTAAGAACTCAATATTCATGAAATATGTTCTTTCATTTATTAAGGCGAGTGCTTTAAATGATTGTAGGTGTTGAGCGGTCACTGGTTTCTATATACGACCGTACAATTATTTTATATATCCCAACCCTCAACTTCTGATATTCGGTAGGTACAAAACATGCATACAAGACATCCATACCAAAAGCAAAGGGGGAAAATGAACTTAGAGGGGGAAGAAAAAAAAAAAAAATCTATATATATATTATATAACACACACATTATAATAACGAGGAATGCCTTTTATGTTTTTGAGCATTTATTTTACCTAAATTACATTACATGTATAATTTGCTCTATTTTCATCATTAGCGATTTATATATTTTTGTATTTTGTTAGCATTAAGTTGCAGCTCGTACGTGCCACACGCATCTTCCACAACAATCTTCTTCACCTCCTCTCTCTGTCCATTCCATTTCCCCTCTACAAATCCTATCCACAATCTCCTCTAAGCTTCCCGGGATCGCGGGAATCATGTCTGGTTCAATCACCTCAGCCCCTACTATCGCATCCAACACCTCTTGCAATGCCACTATCCGACGGCTCACATCTCTCCTCAACTGTCTCACTTCCGGATAAAACCCTGGTACCTGTTATAATTATTATTATAATTTATAACAATCAGCAAAGTGCATCCTTGATTATTTATTCGTTTGGAATTATTTTCAAGTAATTGACTTGGATGAATAATTTTGCCAAGTAGGGAGTCAAAGTTTACAAGCCATTGCCAGTTTGCCACACATATATACCTTGTAAACCAGAAAGTATATATTTAAGGATATGCTCTATCAATCAGAAAAGATGCGATGCATTATGCATATCATACTTTTCAAGATAACGCTAATCTAATTACGTATAAGATTGGTTGCTTGTGCTCACAGAAATAAATCATTAACTTCTCCGGGATTACATGTTTAATATTCGAGGTTCTTATGGACGCAAGTGCAAAGTTCCCTGAAGAAGCTGGTACCCAATGATTGATTATTTCTTTCTTACCTAAACAAAACGTAAATATAAATTGTCATTATCTAGCTGCTTAAATATATATGCGATTGCATTCTCAATACCGAGTCGAGACGAAGAAGCGCTCTCATGAGCATCTCATTGATCCTGATCCTCTCGCGGCTGCTCTCATCTCGGATCGCATCGACAGTTTCCTGCCGTTGGATCAGCCGCTCAAGCCGGCCTGTCTCAGCATCGACGGATCGGATTGTCTGGATGAGTCTTCGAACCAGGTGACCCCGATAGACGGACTGGATCTTAACTGCTGCGGCAGCGAGGTGAGAAGCGGGGAGGTGGACTGGGATGGACGCTGAATTTTGATCGGATGGGGTGGAGATGGGGATGAGGATGGTTTTGGTTGCATCGGGGGGAAGGGTAGTTTGGTCATTTGAGGAGTTGAAGTAGAAGTAGGATGAGTGTGAATAGTATGAATCCATGGTTGCTGAGAGAAGAAGGAGAGATGCTGGATTTGATCAGTGACTGACGAAGCGAAGAGAGCATGTAGAAACTTCTGAAAAAGGCAAAAAAAAGGAAAGCAAAAGAGGAAAATGAATTGGAGATTTATGGGCTTTTAAGTTTTAACTGGGCCGAGAATTAATATTGGGTCTATCACCCCTACTTTGCATTAAAATTAGCTTAATCCACTTCGTTATTGCTGGGGGGGAAAAAAAATCCATTTGCACCTCTATTTATACTAGAAACTGTATCTAATTTGTATATTCTCTCAACCAGTCAAGCATCTGATTGAATCAATAATTTATTATAATGGATTATGGAATCTGGAATATGGAAATTGAATATTGGATTGGATGACTCTAGGAAGTAGGAACAGAGCACACAAGAGGCATGCGCCTCTTCTTGCGTGGCCGGTCATGATGGATTGTCCCTCGTGTGTCGCAATATTAATCTGATTCAATGTACATTTCTATATATATATATATATATTTTTTTTTTTCTTTTGACCCAGTCTGATTTTTTTCTGTTCTCATAAGAGGCATGATATTATAATTATTAAGAGACCAACAACAGAAGCACAATCTGATGAAGCAGTTTATAAAGTCCATAAGTCTGCTTTTTGAAAAGAGTTATCATTTCTTTCAGATTATTTTGGTTTTATTTTATTCGTCATTATGGTCATTTTTGTTTTGGATGTTGTGTGATATATTTTTTTTTCAGGAAAATTTTGTCAAATTAAGGTTCTAGAGCGAAGCCAGTATAGTTTGTTGATCTGCAATATTGTTCAGTGCCAAGTGCTAGGTTAGTTTATCTGCGACTTTCTTCAGCAGGCGAGCAGTTGGAGAATGGATCATTTTTTGGGACATATGTACGTACTACGTAGTTCTTTTGTGTTTTTTGTTTCTTTATACTTTTGCTATGTGCCCTCATCATTGGTCGTTATTTATTCCAGGTTCTATGATCTATGATGTTTGTGTTTAAGTCTGTTGCATCTGCTTCTTCTGTTTTAAGTCTGTTGCATCTGCTTCTTCTGTTTGGGTCCTTTGGGATCCTCAATAGTGTTGCTAGGTGACAAGGTGTTATGTATTAGGTACATACATGTTATCTTCATTTGTTTGTTTTATCTTTCTTGCATACACGCGTGTAGAATCGACGAATACAAGCTAGCTTTTAGGTTTCTGCTTTGTTTCCTGCCATCTATCTCTCTTTATATTTTATTATTATTTTCTCAATTAAGAATAGGAAAGAAACTTCAACTTCTAGAGTTGACGATCAGTTGTGTGAAAACTAAAAAGTAATTGATGGGAATATGCATCTGTAATAATTTGAAACAAAAATTTAAGAATTAATTTTTAGGAGGCTCTATTTATAATAATTTTGTCAACCGCTAACAGGTAATATTTAACTTTGCCATTGATTAATTGTACATAATAGTTGGCTACTTGGCTTAGAGGTTTGTTGGTGCCAATTAAGATGAATTTAATTAACAAAGCCATATCAAAAGCAAACCTTGCAACAAAACAAAACAGCAAAATTTAAGCCGAAAGAAAAAAAGAACTTGTGTGAATTCAAAGTAAAGATCATTAGACGATATAATGTTATCCACATCGCTGTTACATCTGTTCTTTTTTCTTCAAACAAAGAGCTAGAAAGTGAACCTTAGTCTTCTCCTTGACAAGATGCTCTGCAGCATTCATGGCAAATCGTGAGAATAACTCATCAACAATACCAGCACCAAAATGGCCAACAATCATCGGCTCTAAAACTGACCGCATGAACATGGCCAAGTTTGCACCACTTTGGATATTGTCCCTGTTTGACTCGGTCATTTTGATATGAATGATATCATAGAGGCTTTGTGCATTTATGAGAGCCTCTGCTTCTTCCATGGAAGGTGCATAAAGTGGTATATTGAATGAGTCCAATTTCTCCTCTTCCACAAGTCCCTGTGAAATGCAACAAACATAACATGAGACCTTTTTCTGGGAACTCCGTGGATCTTTTTCTCACCTAAATAGTTTTGTACAGTGAATAAGGGGGAAAACAAGAAGATTGCTAGTAAGACCATATATATGACAACTGACAAGTTTAATATATACTAGGTAGGTATGGATCTCAGCTTCGTTGAGCTATGTTTTTTTTTTGGTTGCCAATAATTAAGCATTAAGATAATTTTTTTTGGTTGCCAATAATTAAGCATACAATATCTTAGATATCTAAATATATTTAATTATTAAATTAAATAATGGTTGGTGGTGATTATTTTTAATATATTAAAAAAAGAGAAAATTATTTTAATTATAGAAATGCAAAAAAAAAACTATTTTTAATTATAAAAATAGCGGTCACAAATTTTAATTAATACTTATAGGTAAGATATTCATATATTGGATATCATAAGAAAATTTAACATTATTTATACAATTATACTTTTGAAATCCAATTTTAGGATAATAGGATTGTAGTGCTACTACCTCAAGGACCATTGAATTTAGCAACTCCGATATTGCTCCCAGAACAGAGTTCAACAATCCATTATGGTCCTTTTCCTTCCTCCCCAAAAATGCTAGCACCATCTGGCCACCTGGTACTAACTCGTTAAACCTCAACTTGAGAAATAGTGCGAAGTCCCTATCGAATTGATCCTTATAGAGCTTCACCACATGGGAGGAACTTGTTTTTCCAATGTATATGTTTCCTCTGTTTAGAGGCACATGTTCTGTCTTGCTATCTAGCCCTTCAGGTACCTATGTGCATAATGATGTTCAGATTAGGCTATAATTAACATTGTAATTCCTTACAGTATACACAAACAATATGACAAATATGGTGCTAAATTGACATGTATATGAGTAACAAAATACAAGTATGCAGAAACCTGAGAAAGCCAGTGCAGTGAATATGATGAATGGAAAAAGTGGACACTCTGGCTAGGAAAAAGCCTCCCATAGAAGGACCCTGGCAAGCCCGCTACAAAATGGAGAATGCTACGGGCATCTTTCTCGGCCCTCATGCTCTCCTCAAAGTCGTCAAGCAACCGAAAGAGAGTGTTGAAATCGTTTCCGGAAGATCATTTAGAAAGAATTGCATCTCTGGCAGCTGCACTTCCAGCTGTTCGCACTGCTTGCCAATAATTTTCATTACTTCGGTCAAAACAAGGAATGCATTTGGACCTGAAGAACAGCCAAGATCTGCCACCACCATCTTCTCGGGAAGAAGACTTTTGTGCACTTTTATAACGGCTTCCTCCAACATAGGCCTGATTTTTAGTAGTGCCTTCTCCTGATAATTATGCAACGTAATTTACAAAACAAATTTTACTACCTAATATATTCAAGCATGCACAACATATGTAACTGATGTAAGTATTTAGAGTTGGAAAATCATCTTTGGATTTCATGTAAAGTACCATTATATATACTTCGAAAAACTTTTCTTTTCCTTGATTTTCTTTTCCTTGGTTTTATCTGATTATTGAATAAATGTAGTATTGTTTTAATTTCCATCTTTAAATTTTTTCTAACCTGAAACTTACTGTTGTTGGCATAGCTAGATTCATCGGTGCCACCGGTCATATGAAGAAGTTTCTTCACCTCCATGTTACAGGCTTACAGCTAGAAAAATACTTGAACCTTGAAAATTGTTTTCTAATAATGATGAGTCGTGGTTATATATCTATATTGTGTACGGAATATGTTTTATGGTTTCTGAGCAGAGATGCCTGCCTTTTATAGGCTATCCAATGATCTAAAGATGTCAATACCATGCCGTTTCGTATGTTTTCGTTACGTTCCGTTCAAAACGGAACAAAAATAAAATGGCAAATGAGTTTAGTTTTCAGAAATGAAACGGAAACGAAACATTATTTTAAAAAACAGAACATCTAAATCCAGAATTTACAATGGAAAATGAATACGAAATTGAAACGGAACGTTAATTTGATTCCATTTAACGGAAGCAGGATGCTGTTTCTATTCCGTTAACTCGAACGGAATAATAACGGAACTGGTATGTTCCGTTCCGTTTTAGCACGTTTTACACCGCTGGATCTATTGTAACAATGCCGTACTAAACGCCCCGTGACGTGGTTCTTGAGTTGACTTTGAACAAATATTTTTAATCACGGGTTAATGATATACTGGAATTCGAGACGATCGAGAATTCCTGATATTTGTTTTTAAATTAGTTAATTCTGTAAATTTAAATGATAAAATAATATGACCGAAAAAAGGGGGAAAAAACACAAGTAGACAACGCATTGTACCCGTTTAATTAATAAGCAAAACTCTGTGTTAGAGACAATTATTTATATATACTATCATAAGATGCCCTCATATGTGGACAAATAAAAAAATAAAATAATGTTAGACAATAAAAATATATTGCTTAATTTATCAGAGATACAAATAGATGTGTTTTTATGGAGATTATTGCATAGAGGGTTACCTTTAGCAAACAACATGCATGCAAGATTGCCGCAGTTTAGTCCAACATGTCAAAGATGTCATGAGGAAAATGAGTATGAAATGCATTGTATATTCTTCTGTCCAGCCTCAAGATAAGTGTGGTTTACTAGTCCTTTAGCCATTCGGGTGCATGCTCTGCCTTTGGACATAGTCGTTACGGTGCAACAATTGATGGGAGTTTTGGAGGAAGAGGGAATCATTTTATTTGCCAATACCATGTGGGAAATATGGAAGGAAAGGAATAAAACGGTCATTGAACACATCATTTTTAAGCCCCAAGATGTGCTGCAAAGAGTCAGAATAGCAGTTGAGACAAACATGGAAAGGAGCCCAACAGCACAGCGAGATAGCCAAAGAATAGTGCATGAAAAGCACTATTACAATGGAGATGCATGGCAGGTTTTAGTTGATGGTTCGTGGGCAACACCAAATAAAGGAGGCGGAGCCTATGTGCTGTATGAAAGAGGAAGGGTTCATTCTATTGGCATGCACCATTTTGACGCTTTTGACCCGTTCTATGCAGAGGCCATGACAGTGTGGGAAGCAATGAGATACATGTTTGATCAATTGAGGTTGCCAGTTGGCACTAAGGTGGAGTTCTTTACGGATTGCATGAACTTAGTCACGACAATCAATAAAGAAGAAATAATAGCTTTGCCTTCATGGAGAGCATCCAGCATGGTGAGAGACATCCTTGTTAGAATGCAGAATATGGAGGGTGGGGTTACACTCAGGTTTGTGCAGAGAGAGGCGGTCAAACATTCACATGAGATGGCAAACTTGGCAAGAAGAAATGACATTGAATACCAGGGACGACCTCAAATGGAGTTATACCCACAGACAAGCCTCAATGATCCCCTTGATGATGTGTACTTTCAACAGGTTCAGGAGGAACCTCTTTGAATATGTTTACATGTTGTTGTTTTTTAACTGGTGCATTAGTCTTCCTTAGGTGTCTTTTATTTTCATAAGTACTTTTCCTTTTTCTATTTTTCTTGTTGTTGTTATGGCTTTTAGTTATGTTGTAAGGTTAGATGCAGTTGTTTTAGGTTTGCAAGCTTAAGGCTTTCTTGTTTTAGCACCAGTTTTTTCATGATTGGGGGGGCAATATTTGTAACTGTTATATTTGTTTTCTTTAATAAAAGTTGTGGCCTACGGGTCTTTATCAAAAAAAAAAAATTGTTTCTATATTAGATGGAAAATCAAATAATAGTGTTGCTTCGTCTGGCGATTGATATCCAACCACAGATCAAATTGATCGAACGGCAGAAACACTTGTTTACTATTTAGACCTAGCGTGTAACATCTATACGTTACGTGCATTTGTAAGTAGTGGAGATAGGACCATCGATCGAAATTGGTCAACTTTAGAATAGGAGGAGAACCAATTTTAGCAAATAGCAAGTTATTTTGAATGGAACTAGTCTTTGTATTCGCGTTTTGCGCGATGAGGGATGTCTTAAGTCCAACGTGTAATAATAATAATTATCAGAATTATGATTGTAGTTATTTTAATAAATATCAAACCATCTTACAATTGATCTCTTGTTATAATTAATTGAATAGTTTGGTATGTGTGTCGTTTTTACTACATTTGTCATTTATGTCATTACTATTTTTTTGACTTTGGATTGTTTTCAAGGAACCTTAATTGCCTTTGTCATTCTTAATATATGGAAAGTGAATGGCTGTATTAAGGTTGACATGTCATTTGATCGAGGTATAAACCAGGGTCAAAAGAAAACCTTGTTTACCTGACTAGTCGTTTGAGTAAAGCAAAAGTGTCGAACCCACAGAGACGGTGATGAATACTAGTCTTATCCTTTTACTAAAGCTAGACGATAAATTTTTATGGTGTTTTGGAATTAATGAAACAATTGAAGAAATGATGCAATTGACTAAAACAAATAAAATAAATATTTTTGTTGTTTTCTGGATTTAAAATATGTAATTAAAAATGCCTTAGGGTTCGATTTCACTTAGGATTGGTCACAGGGTTGTGAATCGTAGCACTTTCGTGTTCTGACCCACCAATACGGTCCGTATTGTGTCCAATTCGGTCCGTATTCCACTGTGTAAACTCTATGTTCTGCTTGTTGATTTGATTAGTTTGTGCTAAAGGTCCATCTAGCCATACCTAAACTCCCTAGTCCTCCGCTTTCGTCTATTGGACACGGTATTTGGTATAGAACCTAGTGTTAACCCTCATCAAGTGTATTGTACCTCAACTTTCGTAATTTTGGTAGACTTGCTTGAGTTTACTTGCTGTTTTCTGCGAGACATCTATTATAAACTGTCGTTCTAATAGAAACCTTCACCTTTCAGTTACAAGTTGATTGACTTTCGCCTTTTAACCTATCTCGAATTACTTGTGCAAGTTTTAATTATCAATTGATGTTTTAGTCCTAATAAGATGTGGCCATTCATCTATTAAGCAACACAATATAACAATCAATTCTAAACACAAGCATAAACCATAAAATTCCAACAAGTAAATAGCATAACTAATCATAAACGAGTATCACATAGCGAACCAAATCCTAAACTATATCTACCCCTAAGACAATAAAAGTTCTATCCTAACATTGTCTCAAACAACACATAAATAATAATAAAAACAAGGTACAAACTTCATGACAACAATAAATAAGAGAAAAGGAAGAGATACAACAATATCCTGCTTTACTCCTATTTGAATCGAAGTCTGAAGTCGTGGTTGGATTGAATCTATCACCGTCGCGTCTAGAGTCGCTCCAAAGTCGCTGCCATGGTCGAGTGCTGATGGAAAAGTGGAAATCCCACGTCTTTCGGCGTGAGAACGGTGGTGGGAGGTGGGAGAATGATGGCTGGAGGAAGAAGATGTGCTCCCCAAGCAATATGGCGCATATATAGCAATCCTAGGCCTCCCTTCCTGTCTTTGGACGCCCTAGGAGTGTTTCCTAACTTGCCAAACCGACCTAGAGACGCTGCCATAAGAGAAAACACCTTCCAAAAGTGACCAGAACTTTCCTCGCATGGCAATTCGGACCGAATTGGAGACACTGGGTTGAGGTTGCACAGGAATTCGGTCCGAATTGTGGACAATTCAGTCTGAATTGGAAAGACTGGATGCCTCAAGGCATAGATCGTGTGGGCAAGTGTGTGGCTGCTGTGTCGGGTTGAGTCGGGGTCTGACCTAGGTTAGGAATGAGTCGTCTAGCTGTCTAATTTGTCGATTTCATGTTGTTTTTCTTGAGTTCCTGTAAAACAATATAAAAACGACTGCAGTACCAAATCTCGACAAACAAACACAAATGCACAATAAATTCATGACTTTAGTCACAAATTTCGATTTAAGTCTGGCCAAAATAACAATATAAATACGAGATATCATCATTATTAATTTTTTTAATTAAAAAGTGTTAGAATTATGAGAACAAAACCAACTGTGTGCATTTTGAGCAAAACCAACTGTATTAAGATTTTTCTAAGTTTTACAAATTTGATCAATTTTTGATTTTTTTCAATTGTGGATAATCTATAATTGAATACCAATAAAATTGAATATAATCTTATAAATAATCTAAAATACTTGGCATCAATTGATTTCTCATAATATTTTACCATTCATATAAAATTTGATGAAAAAGTAATTTGCAAAACCGTCAAATAATTTAAAAGTTATAATGTAGTTTTGTAGAATTCATAAAATCTGAAAACCATGAAAATTATTGTGAATATTGGAAAAAAAATTCAATATCATTGGATTATGTATAATTTTGTAAGCATACAAATAAAATGTAATAAAAAAAATAAAATCTAGGAAGCTCTATCAGCAACCCAATATTTAAAATACTATTATAAAAAATTGCAGAAGTAAATAATTATCTAAAATATTAAGAAATAATAAAATTAAAAAATTTTGTATTATTATATAAATATTATACTTTTTTTTATTATGTATATGAAATTTTACATCAAGAAATTCTAGAAAGGTTTGGAAACAACAAAAAATAAAATTATATTTCTTAAATAATAGAATTAAGTCATTAGATTTAGAAATTCGAATAGAATACTTTAGAACTCTATAATTATTAAATTTTATATTATTGGGTGTTTCATATTTTTTTAATGAAAGGCATAATATTTGTTAAGAAGTGCTCAATTTTAAATTTTTGGATCAATTACAACTAATTAATCTCCAATAAACATCAAGCAAGACAAGGATCTAGTGCTAAAGCATTCACACATCATGAGAAAAGGGATTGAACCATTACCTCTCCTTAAATCGTATCAAGGAGGTTTAGATCCAATGCGTAGGAGTCGGTGGCGTGCTCGCGCCTTGCCTCCACCACCTTGATCGCCTCTAGCCCACCAAAGATAGCAACCACGACTTGAGAGAGATGCTAGTTTCTCTCAAGTCCAAGCTCTCCCTTTTTCAAATCCAAGTTTCTCTTTCTATTAAACTATTTTAATGGAGGAAGAGAGATGAGATAGGGGTGCTCAACACATGAGCTCAAGAGAGAATGAGAGGGAGAGATGGCGCATGGGAGAAGAGGAAGAGAGAATGTGGTGGCTAGGGTTTGCTCTCTAAAAGGACCCCCTATTTATAGACCACCCATCTCTCATCCACACTTGTAGCTATTTACAAGTATGTCATCCACCCTAAGAGGCCACCTAATGGGCTTTCTTGGGCCATCTCAATAAAAGGCCTTTATTCATTAATTCACCAATTAATGAATCCCCTTTAATTCTCTTTAATTTGGGCTTTTAATTTACTAATTAAATAAAACCCATTAGCTCAATATAATTCTAGTAATTATATGTGTTGAATATAATTAATTATTAACTTATTAATAATTAATTCTTGAAGAGCTTTATGCATTAAATTATTTCTAACATGATCCATTTGATATAATTAATTATTATGGTTCATAACAACATATAATTAATTAATCAACTTATCATGTTTCGTATTCTCCAATATAAATAAATTAATGCACGTGTGGTCAATATCTTATTTGTGCGACCCTTTTGAGGATTTATGTTATGTCAGCCATGGATAATAAATCATCATTTATTTCCAATAATCATAAGCGGTATCTAGCAACACGTTATGATTCTCAATTCGCATAAATAATGTACCGTTACAAAATCTCAATCCTGCATAAGAAATATTAGTATTTCTTTGTCTGATTCTTATGTCACATGATATCCTTGTATAATCCAAGATAGGAATGTGTCATTCTTGCATATTATACATTTCTTGATCTAGAGTTGATTGTACAAGTTGGCCAAACAATCCAAACTCCATCAAGGGGCCCAAACAGATATCATCACTCATTAAGTATATTAATGAGGGACATACGGTTTTCTTGATGAACAACTTTTCCCCGCACAATTCAAGAGAACATAAATAAAGTCCTTATAGCAGCCTTTGTCAGGAATCAACGTTAGACGATATTTATTGAACCTATCCTCATGTGGAAAAGGTGAACATCTCAAACTTAGAATCAAACTAATATGAAATAAACAATAACACTTAACACAATCCAAATGTTTATTTCATTGGGTCAAGTCCTGTACTATGTTCTATAACATATACATATGCAATTAAGTTGGCAACTCCTTACCTATGATTTGTAGAACTTAATCATCGCTTAACTTGCATACTAATCTTATTTGATAATTAATGCTCCTGGTTAATTATCAAGATTATGGACATCTTTAGATTTATTATTGTCATTTATGAACAAATGAGTTATAGAGATCTACAATTCAGATCCTCAACCTGAATGATCTATCAATAAATAAATCAAGGAACAAATGATAAAAATATCATCAATAACATAAACCATAGAAGTAGCCAGAATGATTGGCTTCTAGGACACAACTCCAACAATATTTTTATGGCCAATTGAATAAATAAATACCTCAAATAATTTTAAAAGTACCGCATATTCGATATTTTACAAAATTGTATGGTTAGACTAAAAAATTTTCATGGCATGATCAGATATATTATAATTTTGGGAGCATTTATATAAAATTTAATGCACAAATAAAATTATAAATTACTTTTAATAATTAAAAACCGAATGATATTTATGAAATTATGGAGATTCAATTTTATGAGATTCAGAAAATTATTTAAAATATTTTATAAGTCTATAATGATGAAAATTTATATCATTAAATTTTTCATATATCTTTGAGTAAGCACATAAATTGTCATAGCCAAATGATTTTCTAAGGCCTCAAAACGATTAAAAAACAAAACTCACATGCAAGTTAAATTTTATGAGATTCAGAAAATATTTTAAAAAATTTTATATGTCTATATTTAAAAAAATTTATATCACTAAATCATATATATGTTTGTGAGCATGCACATAATTTTTCATAGCCAAATGAATTTTTAAAAGCATCTTAACAATTTAAAGTAAAAATATATTTGTCTGAAATTTAGAAATGGAGGGTTCATTAAGATGTGAAATAGAGATGATTACCCAAGAGTGATGATGTCATGTTGACATCACCAAAATTACTGGAGAAATGGCTCCCAAGATTATATATTATATAGATATATGTTGGCAAGTTTGAAATCCGTTGAAGATCTTTTACAAATACTTAACATTTATATAAAAATAAGTTGGAATAAATTATTAATTTATAGAATGAGAGAATTAGTGCATTACGAAGTAATTATTTTTTTTTTTGGAACTAAGTAGGGTTCGCCCCTACCACTTCTCTTTTATTAAAAGAAAAGCCAATACAAAGTTTCTTACAAAAATACGAAATGCCCAACTCCCAAACCCCAGAGCACAATACCCAGACATATGAACGTACCCATCAATAAGCGCGGTACAAGATCAATTAACCAAATGCCACCACCAAGACCATCTAGCTCTGTCCATTAAACGACAAACCCATCTACCAACGTAATTATTTATTCTGTGTGCTGTGTTGCGAAGTGCCCGCCCACCTTGTTTATTTTCTCATATTTTCTTTCTACTTTTTGGTGTGCTGCCATTAGTAATTATACTCACCAAGATAAGTAGTTTCTTTTTACTGGCGTTTGTTAAATGAATGAGTAGAGGAAATGATGGTATTAGTCCATTAAAAAGCGTGTATATGCCTATATGGCTATATGGCCCATGGATCAGATCGATAATTAATGAAGGTTTGTAATTGTCACTGATTTTGGGTGTTTGGTTGTGATTTAAGGGTTGTATAACTTCACTATGCATCATTTATGTAGCCAAACAAATGTTGCATAAGATTATATAAGATTAAGAATCAGCTTTTGATCTAGTGGCAAAAAGCAATGCATCTTGAGTGAAAGGTCGCAGATTCGAAACCCGGCTGGAGGGATCTTTCATAGACATTTAATTTTAAAATAAGTTGAGTGGCTTGATCCCAATTTATCTTAAAAAAAAAAGGTTACATAAGACTACATAAGTTATTACACCTAAGGGAGGTGCTTTAAGTTTTTAATTTAATTTATTTCCAACTTTACCTTTCAATTTATTACAATATTAAAATAATAATTAATAATATTAAATACTAAGTACTAATAATACTTAAAAAAATAATATTAACAATTAATTGCTAATTAATAATAATATTTAATAAGTAACAATAATTATTAAAAAATCATAACTTAATAGAGATAATTAGATTTATGCGATTACAAAAAGTTATTAATTTGAAAAATACCGTTGTTAAATTGATAATTAAATTTATCCCACTATAAAAATGTCAAAATTAGATTTATGACATTACTATTTTCTAAAAACATAATTATTTCTAATAATAATAATATTTAACAACTAATACTAATTATTATTAATAATAATGATTTGTTATGATATGAGGACATTTTAGTTTTTTCACATGAATTTATGCATGCATAAACTATGTTTTTTTATTCAATACCCAAACACCTATTACATAACGCTATATAAGCACTCGTACATTCTTAAGTTACGCTTACTCATAATCAAACGCCCCCGTTGTTGTCATTAATTTAGGTGTGCGTACGTCTGGAGTTCATCCATTGCCGTCCAGCTGTGTGTTCGGTAGTGAAAATAATATATATAACTGAATGTGTATAATTGTTTTTTAGAAACATTGACAGCGGCTGTCAATGGAGAATGTGTATAATTGTTAACAATATATTTGTGTACAGAAGAACAACTAGGTGCTAGAGCATCTCAAGCAATCTTTTTCTGCAAGTGACCGTTAGACTGACAATCAACCCGCCTCCAGCAAAGACTATCAAAACTACGAATTCAGCACATAGAAATCTAGGTAAAGCAATTTAATGATCTTCTTATTAAGTCAACTTTACTTATTTAATTATCATCTTTTGTCTGTACGTGTGCCTTGTTTATGTTTCTATGCGCTGAATTCCTAGTTTTGTTTTTTTTGATGGCCTGTCGGCAAATACCGACGGCAAATATAGATTAAATAAAAGAAAAATTCCTAGTTTTATTAGTAATGATTATTTCCATTTTAATTTCTATGTGCCGAACATCAAATTTGTCAATGAAACCGTTTAATATTTTTCTCCGTGTGAAAATGTTCTTAGAAAACTAAATTTTATTATTTTCTCAAATTTTTTATCATGTTTTCTAAAAATGTTATATTAAATAATTTCAAGTCTTTCAATTTAAAAATATCACAATCTATCTATAGATATATATATTAAAGCCTAATAACGTTTACACTGCAACAGTTATAAAAATAGTGTTTTTGTTTTTTTTTTTTTTTTTTCCGATTTCATGTGGCAACCTTCATGTATATTAGCCAAAAGATTGGTTGCTTGCGCACGCAAATATAAATCATCAACTTCCTGGGATTATACGTGTAATATAAGATTCTTATGGACGCATGAGCAAAGTTCCCTGAAAAAGCTGGTACGCAATGATTGATTATTCTTTCTTAACTAAACAAAAGGTTAATATAAAATTGTCATTATCTAGCTGCTTAAATATGTGAATGCATTCTCAATACCGAGTCGAGACGGTGAAGCGCTCTCATGAGCATCTCATTGATCCTGATCCTCTCCCGGCTGCTCTAATCTCGGATTGCATCGACAGTCTCCTGTCGTTGGATCAGCCGCTCAAGCCGGGCTGTCTCAGCGTCAACGGATCAGATTGTCAGGATGAGTCTTCGAACCAGGTCACCTCGATGGATGGCCTGAATCTTGATGGCTGCGGAAGTGAGGTGAGAAGCGGGGAGGTGGACCGGGATTGACGCTGAATTTTGATCGGATGGGGTGGAGATGGGGATGGGGATGTGATTGGTTGGATGCGGACGAGGGGTAGTTTGGTCATTTGAGGAGTTGAAGTAGAAGTAGGATGAGTGTGAATTGTAATATTATTGGTGCAAATTACATTATAAAGGTATTTCCCATATAGTGCGTTATTAGATTAATTAATGTAAATTAATTAATCTAATTAAGGAAGTCTAATATTGGTCCAAGGAAATGGTTGACTTTTGTTTATTTAAAGGACCAAGTAATTCATTACTATATAACTTTTTACTCGCCGAAGGTCCCACCCAAAAAGTAGCATTAAATCCCAGATAACTTTTTGAAAGAAAAAAAAATGATGACCGCACGCGGAAGGGGATCCAGAACGGACCAGTATCCTCTGCTCACTTTTAAGGTGAGCACGGTGTCTACATTCGATCCGAGCTGTTCGATTTAATCACGACGGTTAAATTTTTTTCGGGCCTATCAATTTGGTATTATTCACGGGACACCATCATTGATCGGACGGTTCGGATTTAAGGTGAGCAGAGGATTTCATTTCGATCCAGATCCTATGTCGCGCGGCACGCGTATTGCGCACAGAATCTGGACCGCTCGTGAAATCGGATGGCCTTAATTCTTTTCCTCTCCGCTCCCACACGATCGATGCCTTATCGGATTTTATTTGCCTCTGTTCCTCCAGATCCGAATCTGAAATAAAAGAACACGATCTGAAAGAAAATAGAAAAAGAGAAATCATTCACAAAATATTTCTCCTTTCCTGGCCGAATCTCCTGGGCAGAGCTCCGGTGATCTGGGCTCTCATTTTTTTCATGGTCAGGCTCTGAAGAATCGTAGAACCGACAGGAACACAATGGTAGCCCCCGTTCCTGTCGCGTCGATTTCATTTGGCAATTTCAGACAATTATTCGATTTAGTCCTTACAAGTTTATTTTTATATTTTCCGTCGATCGCCGTCACCGAAGTCGACTAGGCTGGGTCCGTTAGAATCCTAGCAGAAAGGAGAGCATGAGGGTATAGTTGGTTTGTCTCGCATCACTCTAATTTGGTGGGAGATCCAAGTACTGGTACGGTGGTACAGTGTTTGAAGGCTTGGTACCGATGGGTACTTTAGGAGACGGATTTGATGTACAAAGGGGTTTCTCAGCCACACTCGACTCATTTAAAATCAACGTGCATTAATTGTCATTGACATTATTATTTAAAATTTCTCTAAATAAATCAAATGTAATATGATTGTTAGCTATGTATTTCTCTGTTTAATTCCTGTTTGTGTGGTTATCAGTATGTAAGTGACTATTATGTTTAGGGATTATGTTTTCTTATGTGCTATTGTTTTGAAGCAATATAATGAAACAGTGATAGAGCATATGTTAAGCAATGTCAGGAGCATCTGGATGAGGTTCCTGTACCGTGACTCCATTTTGCTTGAAGTAATCAGACAGAGAGATGGTACAGCCTTATGACAATTCAATACAAGCTTTAGTTTGGTTATGGTACAAGAGGAAAAATGAAAAAGAATTTAGGGGTATTAGGAGGTTATGAGATAACTTAGTGGTATATTAGCTTGGTTAATCACATGGGCTGCAAGAGAAGTTTAAAAACTCATGAGATGTCCTAAAAAAGAGTGGTATCAATTCTTAGTGCGCAAACTTCCTATCTGGTACCGTTTCGGTACAGTTTTGCAACATCTAGTGCTCAAACTTTCTAAAATATCATTTATTTTGACGTTCAATTTTTGTTTTCTCATAGCTTAGATAAAAAGAGCACAATAGAAGATGAGAAAAAACAACATCGACAGTAAAAAAAATCAATCGAGGGAAATGGAGGAGAGCATCGATTGTTCTCTTGCTCGATCAGATGTCTGAACCCTCTCTCTTCCTCGGTTTCTCTTTCTCACTCGCTTTCTCTCTTTTTCTTGCTCGATCAAACACGTAGAAAGGGGAGTTCTTCGGAGACGGAGACAAAGAAATAGCGCTTCTTTCTTTTTTTTTGCTATCCGAATCGAATCCTGCTTGAGAAGCTCCTTTAATTCGGATCCGGAGAAACGGACCCGATAAGGCGTGGAGATGAGAGAGAAGATTTGAGGCCGTCGGATTTGACGAGCGGTCCAGATCCTGTAGGCTATACGCGTGCCGCGCGACACATGATCTGGATCCCGCGGAAGGCCGCACTAAAATTGCAGTTTATTTCAACTCCACGTAAAAATAAACTCATGAGATTAAGTCAGAAACGAGAAGCGTCCCATCATGAGCTTAATGCTTTTGGGAACTCCCCAAAAGTGCAAAAATATTCTCCGTTTCATTAATGGAATATAAAGAACAATTACTCCAGAGCCTTATATTTTCTTTGATCGTGATCGTGAGTTCGTGACCAAATATTTTCTGGCTGCGCATTAAGCAACCCTATCCATACAAGCTCAATGTTTTGTTTACTCAGTAGTCAGTACAAGTCTCTTTCTACTTCATTTCGACGGAAGGGGTAGCTGACAGCTTTAGCGAGTGCGACAAACAATAGCTACTTCTATAAACGGAAAAAAAATGTGCTACCACGTGAGATATGAAGAATTGACTCAAGTATAAATACATCAACCACAAGTTCCTTATATTATTCTGGACCTTTCTTTTACTCTTATTTCGATTTTTTTTTTTTTGGCTAGGTGGCGATTGCCACACCAACAAATTCATTGAACAAAGAAAAATAAGTTACAGGAATTTGAAAAAGAAAGGAATTACAGAAGAGAAATTATTTTGAAATCTTTAACGATTTTATACTTCTTAATTTCCTCAAGGTATGCATTAAACGAAGATATTTCAACGTATTACAATGCGCCCCCCCCCCCCCACCGCTATCTGAGTATTCTAGCTAGTTCCGTCCCTTTATATTGGCATGAGAATATCCCAGTTCTAGTTTTCGTCTGGGAGATAAACGGGCCCAAATTATTCAACTGGTTTCTACTTAAGGACAAGTTTCTGACTAAACTATTTATTTGCAAAAGCGAAAGTGGCCCTTTGATCCATAATTGTATTCTTTTATATATACTGCTACGACTTTGCTTTTGGGGATATGAATCACTTATTTCTGGAATAAAATTTAATTTGTCAAAATAACTTGGCACTAATCCATGATGTCAATTCATCTTTTATGGCATATAAATATCCTTGATATTTCGTGAAAAATAGAAATTCCATAAACAAATAGAAACATGTTCTTTCGAATTCGACCGAGATGACAAGACGTTCATTTATCTAGAATGAGATGAATGCGAGAATCTTCAATAATCGCTCCTCAACACCTACGGAGCCGGTTAACGAGATACTTGTGCTCTATTAACACTGGTTCATTAACTACTAATCCATTTATTTGTCAACTTAAGTTTTTTTTTCATTTATTATAGATAAGTTTTAGATGTCTTTACTATAATTTTTATGTTTCTTTCTTTTGATGTAATTAGCTAGCTTGTAATCTCTATAAAAAAATTTATTATGCATCATGATGCATAGTGTCTTTTGTGCATCATGGCTTTATCGATTGGTAATTTTGCAAATGCCAAGCATCAAAATTATCTTATAATTAAATAAAAATTTAATTAAATAAATTATTTAATGAAACTTTGATAAATAAAACTTTAATAAAGCAAATTAAATTAACTATGACAAATTAATTAATCTAAAAAAAAAAAGATTTAACAAAACTCTCTGAATTATGTATATCTCTAATTGCGTTTCCTTAAGGACGGTAATTTCTATGTTAATTAGCCTCCAAATTATACGTTAATCGTATATTCCCCGTACTAGAATATAATTTGGCATTCATCTTTATATCTTTAAAGGTTAGTATACTTTTCAATACTTTATTACATTTTTGGTCTGATATTAAAAAGCAATAGCTACAGCTTCTTTATCATTCATTGGTGAATATACAGACAAAAGCTTTCCATTATATTTTTCGTATAATTTGTGGCTGCAAAAATTTTATGTTGAATGTACGATACATTTGTGAAATATAAGAGTTCCAAGCTGAAAAGGGGGGGGGGGGGGGGGGGGGGGGGGGGCAATGGCCTACATGCGACTCGGCCCGTATTTGCGTACAACTGCTAATACTTGCACTTTTATCTGCAGAAAGGTGGCCTATAATTGCATCAAACCCAAACTACTAAAGCATTTCGCCCCGTACTATACGCTAGTACGAATTCGACGAAGTTGGGTTTTCCTCATGATGAATTGATCAAATTTATCTTCGTATGACTCACATTTTATCACTAATGGATAGGATAATAATGATTGCTTTGTCGTTAATATTATGATCTTGTCACAGAATTTGGAAGCTTTAGTGTGCGTACAAAGGTCTAATCAGGACCTTCCGCGGGTCTCATAATGTACGACGATAAATTGTGAGGTTCCAGGGGCGGATCAGGTAGTAGGGGGCAAAGGAGGGCTTGGCCACCTCTAATATTTTAAATTTGTATGAAGAGCTTTTTAATTATATAATATAAGAGTTGAAATACAATCTAGTTAAGCTTATTTTGTTTGTTCAAATTACTTTAATTAAAATTTTTCCCTTTAGAGCAAATTTAGAAGACGAAAAATCACAAATATAGCTCAAATATGAAAAATCTTTTCTTATTATTTTTTGAGAAATGCTAGAGTCCAATATATTGGACGGATGGGGTCCGTCCAATACGATCGTTTTCACATTTTTAAATTTCAAATGATCGATCCGAACCGTTCAAGTATTGGATTTGAGGAGAAATTGTGATAAATTTTTTATTATCAATTTTATTACTAATGGATAGGATAAGTTGGGTTTTCCTCATGATGAATTGATCAAATTTATCTTCCTCATGATGAACCGTTCAAATTGATAATAAATAATGGTTCGGACCCAACATTTTATTACTTATTTATTGTTTATTTGATACAATTCATGTTTAGAAAATTTACCACTATGAAATGATGAAATATTATTTTTTTTATTATCAATTTATTATATTTTTTTAACTTTCAAATTTTAGTCTATCTAAGTCGAAAATCTCGCCCCAAGTTGAAATCTTGGCTGCCCCCGTGAGGTTCAATGGCTTCGGGTACAAATTGTGAGTCTATTATTTGAACTGATAAATTATGACCAGCTACAAATTGTTCGACGATAAAATATGACCCTTGTGATTGAAAACCTTTTTATTCTTTGTAAATATAAAAAGGCAAGGGCTGATTGAAAGCACATGCTGAAGTATTCAATACCTTGTATGCTACTATCAAGAAACTTATGACCAACTATACATTCTACGAGGATACGTTTGATCAAGTATTAATTCATGAACGACAAAATACATTATAAATGATCACACAAAGCCTATGAAAGAATGAAAAAAAAAAAAAAAATTGGAGGGTGGGGTGTTAATTTCTTGCATTTGGATTTTGGGGGAATAGCATGCGCACATGATATGTTTGTGTCCTTTCGATAACATCTTAGGCCAACATAAAGGAAGGGGTAGTTTAACGGTCACTTCGAGTGCGAACTGTTCTGGTTGGTATGAGCATCGAATCCAAATCTCTTGCCGCGCAGCAAATGTGTCGCCCACAATCTCCACCGTTGGATGGATGATGAATATCCCGTAAATTATACCAGATTGATAGGCTCGAAAAAAATAAACCATCGAGATCAAATCGAACGGTTTGGATTGTGCGTGACACACTTGTCGCGCGGCACCAGATTCAGGTCCTACGAGCATCGGGCTGTGATGGGTCAAATACAATGACCGTTAACAATAAGATGTATAATAGTTTCATTCAATAATTAGATAATTATTACTGTTAACTTATACACAGTTAGGCCCAGGCAGTGTTGAGGTGGATCCCGAAGACCCGAATATATGCTTTTTTAAAGTTTTTCCTTGGTATAAGACAATAAACCGAGATCGAATGGTTGGGCCAAGCAATAATTGTACCGACATAGATAGACCCAACTAATAATTTAAAAAAGTGTTTAATTTGATTCAAATGGGCTACAACTAGCTCTGTGTATCATGCTTAATCTCATTAATTGTTTGTGTTACAACAAAAATCTCAATTTTTTAACAGAATTGGTATTGACCATCCATGGTTTTCCCATCCAGCGTCATCCAAACTCAGATTTTCCGCGTGCTGACGTCAGCAAAAAATTTTTTGACCAATTTTCAAAATTTTTTTTTGTGCTGACGTCATCAAATATGCTGATTTAAGGATTCAGTTAAATGTTTTAAGGGTTGAATTAAAGTGTGTATGTGTTTAGTTAGATGCAACAATAATTTATTTCACTTTGTATGTTGAATATGATCATTTATTTCTTACTAAGGCAATTTGTATATATGTTCAGTTTATTGTTGTAAATGTACGTATTGTTATTGTAAATGTTCGCTATGTTTGTTGTATCTGTTCATTTTGTTTTTTTATTTAACTAGTTTAATTGAACACAAAAACTACGAAATCAAATTTCTGTTGCAATTAACTGAACACATAGATATTTTAAGTTTATCCCTTAACGTATTTAATTGAACACAAAATATTAAAATTTCAAATTATTGGTGCATCTAATTGAACACTTATACACTTTAATTCAACCCTTAAAACATTTAACTGAATACTTAAATAAGCATATTTGATGACATCAGCACCAAAAAATTTTCGGAAATTGGTCAAAAAATGCTGACGTCAGCACGTGGAAAAAAAAGGCTATTTTGGCCTGTCGAGGTCTGTTAGATGGCGCTGGATGGAAAAACCTTGGATGGTGTATATCACCCCTGATTTTTTAAAGACATATATATGGTTCTACGTTACTGGGTTTTAATTGCTGGGCCTAGTATTACAATTTACAAGAGAACTATTAGGGAGCCTAGTGCTGAATAAACTGGACCATCCAATCCAACCGTGGAAAAAAGCATGCCCATGACAAAGATCTCCAAAAGAGAAAAAACAAATAATTAAAACGCGCTAGGTTTTTTTGTTGATATATGGTCATGCTCACATGTAGCCCGGCTACATATTCCTTTTTAACTTTTATTGGTCCATATGCAAGGAAGTGTTTTTAATACCGGAGCGCGTACCCAAAACCCGGAAACCGGATTCTAATCTGATTGGAAAATAATGATATATCGGGCATTCGGGCTGGTCAAGAACCAGATAAAATCGGTGAAAAATCGAAAATACCGTAAATAATAGTGTATCGGGATAACGGTTTTGCTAGCTTAAATAAATTAGTTCATGAAATTCGCATCTTGATTTTTTGTCCGGTCCTTCCAAAGACATTGCTCCTAGGTGCTAGCTAAAATAAATTAGTTAATTTAAAAAAAAACTTTCATGTTTTATTTTAATTTTTTAAAGAACATATATATACTATTTACGCACAATAAGAAATTATTATTTTATTAAGATTTAGTTTCTATTTTTTTATTAGTACTTTATAAGTTTATATTATTTTATACTTTTGTGTAAGAAATTTATATATTATTAAAATATTCATGATGTTGCCGGTTTTTGAAACCGGTTCAACCGGTAAAAATCTCACACCAGTAAGCCAACCGGTTTGATCCCAGTACGGTATTTACAATATTGATGCAAGATCCACTAGTTCTTTCACATTAAACTTATGAGTCTTTCAAACCGGCCGTCCATTTCAGCTTTCAAAAAACTACACTTTGCCAGGAAAGGAAAATAAAAAAATTTTTGGGGAATTTTAGATACGTGCATTAGAATTGTTATCATTATGATTCCTCCAATTTAACATTGCTAGACAACAGTGTAAATTCCAAAACATTTTCACATTTTCTATATATATTACAAGCCAAATATAAGCATCTTAAGATAATATCAATTACTAAATACTTCATACATATTTATGCATGTTTATTACTCGATCAAAACCACTCTTTTAGGACAAGCACTGAATATTACAAATAGGCGCTCTGGGCTACATTTAATAGAGCTATTTGAACATTTGAACATACTGTTCAAATGCTTATTTCTAGTGTACTTAATTTGGACCTTAATTACTTTTCACCATATCGCGGTCACATGTATTCTTTTTTCTTCAAACAAAGAGTTAGAACAGGAAGTTTTGTCTTCTCCTTAAGAAGATGTTTTGCAACATTCATGGCGAATCTTGAGAACAACTCATCGACAATGGATTCACCAAAATGGCTCACGATTATTGGCTCGAGAACAGACCGTATGCACATGGAAAAATTTGCACCACTTTGGATATTGTCAATCACGAAATCATCATCTGAATCGTCGTACGGGTCCCAGTTCGACTCAAACATTTGCATATGAATGATATCAAAGAGGCCTTGTGTATTTATGACCGCCTTTGCTTCTTCCATGGAAGGTGCATAAAATGGTAAATTGAATGAATCCAATTTCTCCTCTTCCACAATTCCCTAATATATTAACTAACAAAACATGAGATACTTTGCACGGTGATGAGAAATAAACACAATCTTTCATTCCTAGAATAAGGGGTGTCGTTTGGATGGGTTAGGAATAGGATAGGAATAACATAAATTTAGAGAAAAATACTATTCACAGGAATTGTGGGAATTGACTATTCCGGAAATTGAAAATGTTATTTGGATGATGAGTTTAGAAATAGTGTTGAGTGTGAAAAGTAGAGAGAAAAGTGTTATTGGGAAGAGTGTTATTAAAAATCATGTTAGGAATGGAATTGGCTATTCCAAAACCGTTTGGATAAAAAATTTAGGAATGAAATTGCCAATTCCTAGAAATTAGCTATTCCTAGGCAATCCAAAGCCCAGGATGGCTAGTTTTTTTTATTGTTTATTTTTTTTTATTCTCTTTTGTCCGTATCTTTCTTGTTGGAAAAAAAAACTTATAAATGTACGTAGGAGTTCATATATATATATATTGGACTTCTTCGATGTTCTTGATGATACCTTTTTTTTTTTTTAAAAAAAAAACTTTTGAAAATGCATTTTAGGATTTTAGCTACCTCAAGGACCATTGAATGTAGCGACTCCGACACTAAACCCCAGAGAGAACTCAATTCGCCATTATGTATGTTCTTTTTCTTCCTTCCCAAAAATGCTAGTACCATTTGGCCACCCGGTACTAACTCGTTAAAGCGCAATTTGAGAAATAGTGAGAAGTCCCTTGTGAATTGATCCTGATAGAGTTTCACCACAAGAGGGGGACTTGTTTTCCCAATGTATATGTTTCCTTTATTAGGAGGCACATAATCTCCGTTGCTCTCTAGCCCTTCTGGAACCTATATATATATATATGTACATGTTAAACCATTTAGATTAGCTAGAGAGAAAATAACATGGTAATGCCGCATTGAACGTAAGTACCGACATGCAATGACAATTATCATAATTATAAGTTTAATTGTAACATTTATATACCTTAGAAATCCACATGAGCGAATATGATGAATGGAAGAAGTGAACACTCTGGATAGGAAAAAGCCTCTTATAGAAAGATCCCGGCAAGCCCACCACAAAATGGGGAACAGAAATGGAACCTTTCTCAGTCTTCACGCTCTCCTCAAAGTAGTCGAGAGACTGAAAGATGTTGTTGAAGTCATTCCCGGGAAGGTCGTTCAGGAAGAACTGCATTTCTGGTGGCTGCAATTCCAGCAGTCGGCACTGCTTGGTGATGATTTTCATCACTTGGGTCAACACGAGAAATGTGTTCGGCCCTGAGGAACATCCGAGATCTGCCACAACCATCTTCCCAGGAAGAAGGGTTTTGTGCACTTCTGTAACGGCTTCGTCCAGAATTGGTTTAATTTTTAATATTGCCTTCTCCTAATGTATAACGAAACATAACAAAACTTGTTAACCTGTTAATATTTAGTTATTTACACAACGCCAACATTTGGGAAATTCGTAAATTGACCATATATGTTGGGAAAAAATTGTCTGGCCAAAAATACTATATATTACTATTTCTTAGCTTTCTTTCTTTTCATCTGTACTGATTATCAAGAATTGTTTTTCTTTTTCTATCTTTCGGTCGATCCTAATTCCTAACCTGAATCTTACTATTGGCGGCATAGCTAGAGTTGCCAGCACCGCCGGCCATATGAAGAAGTTTCTCCACCTTCATGTTGAAGCTCAAAAAAGAAAAAAATACTTGAATGATATGTTTTTGGTGAGCTTGTGGTAATCTATGTATTGTGTGCAGACTCTGCACACAGATGCCTTCCTTTTATAGACGAACCAACCAGCCATTAGGGCTGTCAATGGGTACGGCACGATACGGTAGAAAGTATTTTCATACCCGCACCCGTTAAAATTTTCTTTACCCGTATCCGTTCCATACCCGTTAAAAATAGCTTTATCTGTACCCTACCCGTACCCGTTAAGAATTAACAGTATGGGTACGGTAACGGTAGAAAATGGATAATAACAATAAAAATTATACACTCTCGATAAATAAATTATTTCAATAAAAATTGTACACTCTGGATAAAAAATTGAAGGAACGATATAGGATGATAGGATGATGAGAAATGAAGAAGCAAAAAAAAAAAAAGAAGTTGTTTTCATGAGATGGAATAGCTTCTACACTTCTGCAAAATGACAGCGAAATATTTATATTTTTTTTTTCTGACACGTGAATGGAAAGTATTATATAATATCTTAAATAAAATCTAGCATTTTTTTACCAATCATGCAATAAAATGCCATATGTATATCATTTAATTGTATCAATCTAATTATGACAATTACCCGTTATGAAACGGGTACGAAATAGCTATCACCCGTACCCTTACTCGTTAAATTAACGAAAATTTTTTCTTATCCATACCCGTACCCGTTAACTTAACGAAAATAAAACCTTACCCATACCCGTCTTATCGAATGCGGTACGGATTGGGTAAACGGGTAAATGGATTTCATTGACAGCCCTACCAGCCATAATCTATATATGGATACAGTATCCTGTATCCACCCTAGCTAAAGATGAGACTCGTGACCCATGTGTTTCTTTGAGTTGATTTTCAGTAAAATCGTGAAGCGGTTATTGTTTAATTAGGAATTGTTTTCACACAAGTTAGTAGCAACAGCCAGGGTATGCAACAACTTATTAATGTAAGAGACTAAAGCGGTCAATGTAAATGGTAAAACTACATGAATAATTAAAGAACGGAAAAAACAAATAGAGAACATGATGTATCAGTACAAGAAATTAACGTAAAAAGTTTTTAATACGAATAGGTCGACGACAAAATATATAGGTGAGGGTCAGTTGGTGCGTAGAAATTAAAATAAAAAATTGTTCTGCGGCGTAAGTTCCGTACCTCTCGTTTTTCATCCATTTTTCTCACATTTCTTCTACTCGACCACCTAGTAAGGCTGTAAACGGCATGCGTTTGCCGTTATATATACCACCATGTTATGTCGAAACGGAACGACAAACGACAATGAAATCTGTTTCATTTCCTTAACGAAACTGTAAATGGCACATAAAATAGAACGGTTATCGTGTTTTTTACATGCTGTTTAGGCGAAATCAATTTGTTTACTAAGTGGCACGATTAACGGTACCGAAATCAATTTCGTTTTCTTAACGGAATGGCAAACGAAACGACCTCATCCGTGCCATTTGTCAACGTTAGTGTTAGAAAAAGTGTGTGGAGCCGTTTTGAGCGGACCGCTGGGTGTCGGGGTCAGTTGCGACTCTGTCCATTCTGACTGACTCCTATATATACCCCTCTGTTATAACCGACCTCTGTACGTGAAACCCTTTGTGTCTAAGTCCAGAAACAAAGAGAGAGGTTAAGTTTGAGAGGGAGAAAGTCATCCGAGTGCTTGGAGCAATCGGATCACACACGCACGAGGAGATCGGCACTTGGAATTGTGAAAGGTGATGCTAAGTCCTAATTTGAGGTTGTGGTGTATTGATTGCATAAGGAGAGAGACAAGGCGCTGCAGAACCGAACTCCGAGAAGAGTCTAGACGTTCGATCAACTTCCACTGCGGTATATCTAATACTATATGTTTATTTCATAAGTTAGATATGCACATAGGTTTATATCTAGTTAAACCTTGCAATTAGATAGATATGCCACCAAGGCACGTTGTTTCTTTTTTATATATACAGCAACAGAATATTATACTTTGAAGTATGAATTAAAACATGTATGTCATGATCACATAATTAAAAATTTAAAACTATGAAATTTTTAAAAAGTAACGAAATTCTTATAAAACTGTAAATATATACATGCTAATTATTCTATGCAACTGCTATATATGCATCATTGGGATGGTAATGATGTGTAATTCTTCAAGTTCCAACTAATTAGAATTGAAAGTTTTCTGAATCGTCTCACCGAAAATCAAAAGAAAGACCCATGCGAAAGTTTATTTGTCATGTCTTGACCGGCCCGGCTAGATATATTATTTACGCTAACTTAATTTAATAATCTTGAAATATAGAAATACAAGTACCAAAAATTATAAAATCTGAGATTTGATGACAAATTATATATAAGTTATATACGTATTATAAAACCCTTAAATAATTTTGTAACTGTTTATATTGACAGTACTTTTTAATGAAATTAAGTGATATTAAATAGCATGCATTTAATATGAAACACAAGCAATACACAAGGCTAATAAATGTTTACAATTTTTTTTAACTTCTGAAATTTGAGATAATTTATATTAAATAAAGAGAGAAATCATGCAACTATATCTTATCCTAGTTTTTAGCTATGCAAACTCAGCTATACTTGCAAAAATTACATGACGTATTATTGGGGTTTTTCAGGTGCGTCACTACATGCGTACGTTGGCATGTTAATTTGATGAATAATTGACAAGAGATAGAGGCTAACAAGGCCCGTGTTGTCTATTCGCTCTTTCGGAGAGAGTAAGATGACAAGGATATTTTTATAACGGGTTTTTTTTAATAAGAAAAAAAAACCCTCAGATTTTTAATAAGAACACAGCTAATACGAAATTTTTAATAAGAGCACAGCTATTGCGCCATTATAAATGGCGTAATTTGAAAATATCAATTGCGCCAATCAAAACGGCGCTAAAAGCCTTACTGCGCCTCTCAAATGGGCGCAATAGGAAAAAGACAAAATAAAGGCGCGTGGCCTGGGTTTCTGCCCACGTGTGCGTCGCTTTTTCTGAGTTTCTGCGCCGAAGAATGAAGGACAGAGAATTAAAGAGAGAGAGAGAGGAATTCCTCTTGGTTTGTGTTCGACTAGAGAAGGAGAGAAAGAAGGGTTATTTTTTAAAAAAAAAATTATTTACTCAGAAGGATTATTTGTACTCTATCTTTCATCAAATATACAATATATATTATCTTTAATATATTTTTATAATGTATTGTATTATATTATTTTTATAATACAACTTTAATATTAATTATTTTGTTATCATGTGTTTTGGTATTTATTGTTTAAAATTAATCCTATATGTTTTTGTTGTATGTTTATTGAAGGAAAATTTACTTAATGATTTTATATTTAAAATTAATACACAAAAGTAAACTTAAATTAAAACTTAGTAAACCATAAAAATAAAACATTACAACGACACGTAGCTAATAATAATAACAACCGCAAATCATTCATTATAACGACACATAGCTAAGTTACTAAACTATAATAGTAAAATACATGAAAATTAAAAATAAATCTACTTATAGATTTTGACTATCTACATATTGCAGAATTTCATCCCACCATGGTTCATCCTCTTCATTTTCCTTGTCCTGTTGATTACTGGCACCGGCGTTGTCAGCCATATGAGCGGCTTCGTTCCAGAAAGCAGCATCAGCCTCTTGTTTTTCTATCTCTGCCATACATCTTGCTGCATTTCTTCTTTCTTCCTCTCTTTTTGCCTTTTCAAGTCTATGGCGCATCTGCATGTTCTGAATTTGTTTTCGCCATTTCTCCTTGTCCTCTTCTTCTTTTAGTTGTTTCTTTTGCGACTCTTCTATTCTCCTACTCCAATACTCAGATACAAGTTTGTTATGTTCTTCCTTCTTTTTTCTTTCGGCCTCTCTGTACCGAGCTTTCGTTTCTTCCGCTTCACGGCGATTGTGGTCAGAGTAGTGCTCACGCAGGATGGTTTCTTGGTAATTGAAAATTTCACCACACTTTGTACAAATCACTGTGTGGTCTCCACAAAAATTAAAAATGGATTCAACCATAGAGAAGGGTGATGGCTGTTAGGAAATGCTCATATTTTAATTTTAGATTAATTACAACTAATTAATCACCATTAACAACAAGCAAATCAATAGATCTAGTGCTAAAGCAATCACACATCCAATCAAGAGAGAAGGTAGGAGAAATTGTACCTCTCATGAAATTGTATTCATGAGGCTCGAATCCATGGCATGGGAGTCGATGGGGTGCGTGCTCCACCATCTCCACCATCTATGGCCGCCTCTAGCCCACCAAGGACCCACCACCAAGCTCAAAGAGAATGCTAGTTCTCTTGAACCTCTTGCTAATCACCTTGCTTCTCTTAATTAACTATTTAATGGAGAGGAAGAGAGGTGGGATGCTCAACACATGAGCTAAGAGAGGAAGGGAAGAGCCATGGAGAAGAGAGAAAAATCTCTCTTCTAGGTGGAGGCGCAAGGGAGGGGAGAGGAAGAGAGATGACGGCTAGGGTTTTCTCCCAAAGAGACCCCTTTATATAGCCAACCACTCTCATCCAATCTTCATACTATTTACAAGTATGCCATCCACCCTAAGAGGCCACCTAATGGGCTCTCTTGGGCCATTTTAATAAAAGGCCTTTATTCATTAATTCACCAATTAATGAATCTCCTTTAATTGTCTCTTCATTCTTCCTTAAATTGGGCCTTTAATTAACCAATTAAATAGAAGCCCAATTAGCTCAAACTAATTAAAGTAAGTTGAACATAATTAATTATTAACTCATTAATAATTAATCTATGATTAGCTAATGCATTATATTGTTTCCATATGATCCTTTTAATTTAATTAATTATAACGGTTCATAACGGTATATAATTAATTAATTAACTTATCACATTTCACAATACACATTATTGTGAATAAACAATAAATGCACCAAGTGGTTAGAATCCTATTTGTGCGACCCTATTTGAGGATTTATACTATGTTGGCCATGGAAATAAATCGTTATTTATTTCCAATAATCATAAGCGGTATCTAGCAACACGTTATGACTCCCAATTCGTATAAATAATGTACCGTTACAATATCTCAATCCTGCATAAGAAATAAAAGTATTTCTTTGTTTGATTCTTATGTCACACGATATCTTTGTATAATCCAAGATAGGAATGTGTCATTCTTGCAGATTATACATTTCTTGATCTAGAGTTGATCGTCTAGTTTGCATGCATACGATCCAACTCCATCAAGGGGCCCAAACAGATATCATCACTCACTAGGTATACTAATGAGGGACATACGGTTTTCTTGATGAACAACTTTTCCCCGCACAATTCAAGAGAACATAAATAAAGTCCTTATAGCAGCCTTTATCAGGAATCAACGTTAGACGATATTTATTGAACCTATCCTCATGTGGAAAAGGTGAACATCTCAAACTTAGAATCAAACTCATATGAAATAAACAATGACACATAACACAATCCATATGTTTATTTCATTGGGTCAAGTCCTGTACTATGTTCCAATAACATACACATATGCAATTAAGTTCGTAACTCCTTACTTATGATTTGTAGAACTTAATCATCACTTAACTTGCATACTAATCTTTTATGATAATTAATGTTCCTTGTTAATTATCAAGATTATGGACGATTTAGATTTATTATTGTCATTCTAATGAATGATCCACAGAGATCTACAATTCAGATCCTCAACCTGAATGATCTGTCAATAATAAACTCTAGGAACAAATGATCAAATATCATCATTAACATAAACTAAGAAAATAAGTCATTAAATATTGACTTCTAGGACATAACTCCAACAATCTCCCACTTGGCCTAGAGTCAATCAATAGTGACTTCTAGCCAGTGAAGAATTTAGAACAATGTTATATATCCATGTATATACATGTTCGAACCTCAAAAATATTATACGCTTAAAGCAAGTTACTCATACGTCCATCACGTATGGATGCACAACTGCATCTCGTATACCGCTTAAGGTAGAGGTTAAGTTAGAGTGTTCGCTGTGTCCGCGAACCTATCCAATTTTATTTGACCCTATATACATATATACTCCTATATATGTGTTCTTGATCATCATCATGTGAGATCAAGTGACATCGTCATAGATCTTAGTTGGATCACTAATTTAATATTGGGTTCTTCAAGTTTAAGCTATGGTTCGAGATGCATAGAACCATATTAGCTTGACTGAGAACTTCACGATCCTTACTACATTCTTTCATTGCTTCACAAGTTGCTATATATTTTGTTTTGGTGACGGAAACGGTTGTAATATCCCATTTAGAACACCTTCTAAACTTACAACACCACATTTAAACAAAATATGTAGCTCGATTGTATTTATATCAATCTTTCGAAAACTAGCATCAATATATCAATTTATATGAGCTTTCTTTTATCTTATCAGATGGAAAAACATATCATTCTTTCTCATAAGATACTCGAAGATATTCTCGATTATTGTCCAAACGTGTTTTTCTTTGTATCCAGTTGACAACTGCTTGTCATACTCCTTGGTTACAACACATAGGGGCATGTGCATAAATATGGCATCCGTTATGAAACTCATAACAGAATGATGCTCGAAATATATCGTGCACTCTTTTCGAATTGAGTTACAACACACCGAGTAGAACTCAAGTGTATGCCATACAACTTGGTTAGACATCCTTTCTAGGAGTCTATCTTTTCATGTTACTAGAACACTTTGTCATTATATGCACGTTTTCTCAAACCTGAAATCCATCATAATCTATCTCCATAGATTTTGTTTCCTTGGATTTAGGTGACTTACCCAAGTTCTCTATTGAGAAAACATTCTCCAATGAGATCTTGACAATATTCATTTCTTTAATTTTATTCCCAATTAATGTCTTGTATCTTGTACAATACATGTAACATAATAATGCTCCCACTGAATATCTTGTCTATACAAGATACTTTTGACGAAGTGCAACTCCTTGACTTCTTTGTCAAAATGTTTATTCCAATTTCCACAATTCTTGCTTCAATTCATCAATTGATCCTTGAAGCACATATACATTTCTAGCAATACAACAAATCCTCAGTTTGTGTCAAATTCACAACAACTTCCTTCATTCAATCGAAGAAGACGGTTTTGATGTATCTTTTCATATATCTATATATACGAAATATAACTATTGCTAGAATGATCTTTATTGACTTATACACAGCTACAAGCGAGAAGCCGTGCTTTGTACATGGTCAACTCGTTATCGACTTAGACATAGCATCAATCATGAAATTGTGCTTTGTACAGAGTCGACTTGTTATCCATATCTATCTTTCCTTTTAAAGATCTAAATATTCTAGATGGATCGCTCCTTCTTGAACATCAATCAAGGTCTATACCTTGTTGTTATCTATATATGGATTGCACCTAAAGATCATACAAATTCAAACCATACTTGTGGAATCGGGTCTTTCCATCGTTTCTTTATTTATCAACGGATCCTCATATATCAAGTACGAGGATGTTGTGAAGTCTATGTACCTTTCAGTTTAGGCAATTCATTCTCGTTGATCTTTGTAGGATTGGTGCTTGAGGTCAGTAAACTACTTCTACAACATCTTGTAGAGTAAGTTCTTGATCCTAATATATTGCATGAGTTTCTCTAACATCATCCATTCGTGAGATGTTTGAGTACTCTTTAGAAGCGAGCGTGCTTATAAACTTCTTCCTTTCACAACTGCTTGTGAGTCAAGTTCCGCTCAACTCCCACTAAGCACCATGTATGGAGTGACAAGTTCCCTATAAAGGTACTTCTTGTAGTGACGCATAAACTCCTTTAATGCTCACTTTACTCCCACTACTTCTTCTTGAGAATATCATTCTTTAAGATTACGTTATGATGAGCAACAACTACCTTGTTCTTATCATGTTCATAGAAGTAGTACCTTTTGGCTAATTCAAGATATCCTACAAAATAATAAGCGTCTTATTTGGGTCCAAGCTTATCAATCAATCGAACCTTGAAATAAGCTTCTCAACACCAAATCTTGAGAAACAATATACCTAGAGATCGAATCTCGTAAGATATCTTTCTCAATAGACTTCAATGGAATTTTTATTTAGTGTAAACAATATTGTCCTCAAACACAATCCCTTACATGAGTCAAACAAGTCAATTTGATTTATTACCGATCGAACTATATCAAACAATGTTCGATACCTTCATCCTTGGATACATTTTTCCAAATGTTCCTCATGGAGCGAGTAGTGAAACGTCTTTCATACTCTTTAGGCAATATATCAAACTACATGACTTAACTATTTACCATGATCCATCTTAAGACTTTTGCTTTTATTGAATAGGCTTTCAACTTTACTCTTGAGATCCTTTTGATCTTGTCAAAAGATTCATACTTATACCATATCAAATAGATACGTTAATATCTACAATGATCGTTGGTCAAGTGGTAAAGTGTCAACAACCTTTCAATTGCACAAGTCCTATAAGTCTATATACATCAATATGTATAAGTCTTAATAAGGTTACTTGTCCTTTAAACCTTCGTAGGTCAAAGGCGCTTTTGTCTTTTAACAAACACAATTCGCATGAATTTCAATTGATTTGCAATCGAATTGATTTACGAGCTCCACGTTACGTAGACTCTCATAATGCGATTCTTTGCAATCAAATTGATTTACGAGCTCCACGTTACGTAGACTCTCATAATGCGATTCTTGTTTATATTCGACTAAGCAACTATTTTACATAAAAGTCAAATACTTTATGCGAAGTCTTACATATTTGTCATTCAAAATTTGTTAATCTATTTCAAGCAAATTCAATTAAGATGCATGAAATCTTATACACAAATTTATAACAACAAGAGAACAACATTTCTCTATTACAAAACATGATCATCCATCATCAAATATGAAATGGAGATAAGGTTTTATGAGATGTTTGGAATAAGGTATACAACCTCAAATTCCTAAACAAACTCTTTATTTAGTAAAGATAACTCTACGTATTCAATGGTAGTGGCTTAGACGTACAAGCCATTTCCAAAAACGGAGTTTACTTTACTTATCTCAAACTTTCTCTTATTCATCATTGCCTACACATTTCGTTAAATGCGAGCACATGAACTAGCACCTAATTACTAGTGTGAATTAGAGATAGTGAGATAATTTGAACGACAAATATCTTAAGGTTTAGAACATCATGGTATTTCGGACAACCTTTCAAATGCCTCTCATAAATGGCAAATGAAACATCTCATGTGACACACGGTCACTAGTGAGGGTCTCAAAGTCTCAACTCATATATTGGTGGAGTATTCCTTTAATACTTAACCAATCATTTTTAGCACTAACAAGTGTGCGAACAATACATCCTTTATCCATAGAAAGAGTTTTTACGACAATATCAACAATCCTTGATATTGGAGATCTTAGTATCTCTAGTTGTCAATTAGCTACTCAAACCTTTCGGTTTGCAAGCTAATGAAACATTTATCTTCTTATAAGAAGAGTCTCTTGGTTAACTCACATTTCATTACTCGATCATAAATGATTGAGTATATCTTTACTTTCTCTAAGAACGTCTTCTTGAGTAAATGGATGAGAGTGTAGAAGTCTTAGTATAGTCCTTATGAATTCTCCAATTCAAAGGTCTAGAACTTCTAAAAGGATATAAGCATTCGCTTTATTGAATAATTTTCGTCAAAACTAATCAATCATTGCGAAGCTATGTTCGGGAAGTTGAGGAACGTTTTTGGGATTAAACTTGCTCAAGTTTCTCATTTCCAAGAACATGTCTTAGGAATCGGTATTTCTTCTCCAAGTAAATACCTTAGAAACGAGCTTATCGTTTTCCAAAGATTGATCGCAACGAAATTAACATATTTAATATCTATAACAATTTCAATTTAAGGTCATTTAGTTTATGCAATGTTTTGTTTATGGAATGATAAACAAAACTCCCACTACATTTAATTAATGTCCCTAAATGTAATGGATTCCAAGATCCTCATTTTCGTCAAGTAGAGCCTGCTATGGCACGACACCCTACTTAACTAGACAAGGTAGGTTCTCCAACCAATCATATCAACCATATGACTCTTGGTTTGTGAATATCTAAGTATATTTACAAACTTCGCCCCGATGTCCAAGAAAACTTGTTGGGTCCATCGATAAGCAACCTCTCTCTATTTGCTCCTAACAAATCTTTTCATTTGTACCCCAACTATCAAGGTTGACAACCATGACGTCCGCTATGGCGGACCGCGCCATGATTGGCTATTGACGTGAAGGGGATAGAGAGAAGGAAGGCGGTCGACTTAATCAATTTAGTTTGGGACAAAAGCAATTACGTGACTTTGTTTGGTGGTCGTGTAAGCATACACCCATACCTACCTATGACAATTCAAGGCATTCACAAACAATCACATAACATAAGCATCTCAAGCATTGTCGTGGGTTTGTATGGCTCCCGCTTGCATTAATCTTCGTCGCATCTCCATGTAACGAGACTAATCTAATCAAGCCCTCCCACTAATTACTAAGATCCTATCTAATAATTAAGGAAAATAAATACATGTGATAAAATTCCTAAAACCCCGCCTAGGCCTTAGGGGCATGCAAGCCTCACAAGTTACATCAAAAATTAACCACTTAATTATCAAGGCACCTTAGGCCACTTTACAAGCAATCACATGCATTCACAACATTTTACAACACACAAGGCATTGACATCTTGAGCCATATCAAACCCACATCCTCCTACAAAACAAAGTTAGCACATATACAATATACATGATTCACTTGCTCTTAATTAATTTCATTAATTAGAATCTTTGTGCATACTTGTTGCTCAAGTTTTCCGAATGCAAAGAAGGCTTAACCTTAACAACTAATTGTTTAAGCCCTTTTAAATTAAATCCAACTATCAAAACAGAAAGGAGGGTATTTAAGGAGTCTTCTAATTAACATTTCAATAAATTGATTAATTAGAAACTATTTTAACTAATTAAAATACGAAATTCGGGACCCGAAAAAATTCAAAATAATTCGGTCTCCAAAAAATCTGAAATAAATCCAGAGAACTCCTTACAAAGATTGTGATTACCTGTAAAAATCTCAAGGAGAGATCAGTTACCATCAGGGAGAACCAAAAAAGACAAATCCTCAGATTGTGCGCGAAGCACCGTTAGAGAAAATTCTGTTATTGGTCTCAACCTTTCGGTCTGTATGATCATCCCCTTGATATTTTTCCAGCAAACAATTTACATAGAAAAATACTACATACAATAGGCTATCATTCCATGAAAAGAAAATCCACAAGTTATATTCAAGATCAACGAGATAACAAGCATTTAAGCAAGGTATCCTGTTCTGGAACAGACCGTCGACCAAAAAGGTTTCACTCGGTTGAGGTATCAAATCTCAATGAAAATCTATGAAATTAATTTTCACAGATTCCAGACTTAAAGGAGAACATTTCCATTTCAACACTTTTCCATAAAAGTTTCTCAATAAGTACAGTTTTTCAAAACAATCAGTTTGTTTGAAAAAACAGATCTAACAACTTCATCACTTTTCATCCTTGAACGCCCACATAATATCCGAAATATGCAACAAAATTTACATATCCAGAAAGAGCATCAAGTTTAGAATAATCCTATCTAAAAGTTACAGGTACTTTGTATACAAACTTATTTGTTACCAACCACAACAACAGAACTGTGCAGCAGAATAACAGATCTGCGCACCGTTACCGTTTAAATCACTAAAAATTCATTTTACATCGAATTTCAATGATTCCAGTGGGAAAACAACCACAACTCAAAGCGCTACAACCTCCAATAAGAAGGAAAAAATTTCAGAGAGTTTTACACCACGAAAAACAAGCAACAAGACAGAAAACAGCCTTTCCAGGGCCAGCAAGCATGCACATCACTAATTAACTTAATTAATTACGAATTCTCACTTAATTAAGTGTGAAAAACCTTAAGCACGACCATAGCTCTGATACCACTGTTAGGAAATGCTCATATTTTAATTTTAGATTAATTACAACTAATTAATCACCATTAACAACAAGCAAATCAATAGATCTAGTGCTAAAGCAATCACACATCCAATCAAGAGAGAAGGTAGGAGAAATTGTACCTCTCATGAAATTGTATTCATGAGGCTCGAATCCATGGCATGGGAGTCGATGGGGTGCGTGCTCCACCATCTCCACCATCTATGGCCGCCTCTAGCCCACCAAGGACCCACCACCAAGCTCAAAGAGAATGCTAGTTCTCTTGAACCTCTTGCTAATCACCTTGCTTCTCTTAATTAACTATTTAATGGAGAGGAAGAGAGGTGGGATGCTCAACACATGAGCTAAGAGAGGAAGGGAAGAGCCATGGAGAAGAGAGAAAAATCTCTCTTCTAGGTGGAGGCGCAAGGGAGGGGAGAGGAAGAGAGATGACGGCTAGGGTTTTCTCCCAAAGAGACCCCTTTATATAGCCAACCACTCTCATCCAATCTTCATACTATTTACAAGTATGCCATCCACCCTAAGAGGCCACCTAATGGGCTCTCTTGGGCCATTTTAATAAAAGGCCTTTATTCATTAATTCACCAATTAATGAATCTCCTTTAATTGTCTCTTCATTCTTCCTTAAATTGGGCCTTTAATTAACCAATTAAATAGAAGCCCAATTAGCTCAAACTAATTAAAGTAAGTTGAACATAATTAATTATTAACTCATTAATAATTAATCTATGATTAGCTAATGCATTATATTGTTTCCATATGATCCTTTTAATTTAATTAATTATAACGGTTCATAACGGTATATAATTAATTAATTAACTTATCACATTTCACAATACACATTATTGTGAATAAACAATAAATGCACCAAGTGGTTAGAATCCTATTTGTGCGACCCTATTTGAGGATTTATACTATGTTGGCCATGGAAATAAATCGTTATTTATTTCCAATAATCATAAGCGGTATCTAGCAACACGTTATGACTCCCAATTCGTATAAATAATGTACCGTTACAATATCTCAATCCTGCATAAGAAATAAAAGTATTTCTTTGTTTGATTCTTATGTCACACGATATCTTTGTATAATCCAAGATAGGAATGTGTCATTCTTGCAGATTATACATTTCTTGATCTAGAGTTGATCGTCTAGTTTGCATGCATACGATCCAACTCCATCAAGGGGCCCAAACAGATATCATCACTCACTAGGTATACTAATGAGGGACATACGGTTTTCTTGATGAACAACTTTTCCCCGCACAATTCAAGAGAACATAAATAAAGTCCTTATAGCAGCCTTTATCAGGAATCAACGTTAGACGATATTTATTGAACCTATCCTCATGTGGAAAAGGTGAACATCTCAAACTTAGAATCAAACTCATATGAAATAAACAATGACACATAACACAATCCATATGTTTATTTCATTGGGTCAAGTCCTGTACTATGTTCCAATAACATACACATATGCAATTAAGTTCGTAACTCCTTACTTATGATTTGTAGAACTTAATCATCACTTAACTTGCATACTAATCTTTTATGATAATTAATGTTCCTTGTTAATTATCAAGATTATGGACGATTTAGATTTATTATTGTCATTCTAATGAATGATCCACAGAGATCTACAATTCAGATCCTCAACCTGAATGATCTGTCAATAATAAACTCTAGGAACAAATGATCAAATATCATCATTAACATAAACTAAGAAAATAAGTCATTAAATATTGACTTCTAGGACATAACTCCAACAATGGCTGCCATGTTTGCTGTTCTTGGGGTATCGGTTTAGGTGGTAAGTACTCTGACCAGTCATAACGCTTCGGCCTTTCTGTTTCCTTCTGTTCTTTTACCTGCTCGAGGTAATGCCATTTTAAGGGCAAGTCATAGTACGGTTCATGTACATTGTATTGGCAAGTTTGAGAACATTGACGACACATTGCGGTCCATTCCCCTCTTTGTTTTTGTTGTTCGTTGAGAGTAGAATGGAAGAATGATCCCCAGAATTCTTTCACAATTTCACTTGGATTAATTTTGTTGGTATTGTTGGAGTTTGAGCTATTTTCTTTTTCCATGGTGATAAAGTTTTTACGAAGAAGTTGGAGATTATTTTGTCTGGCTGAACCTGGGGAGTTGTATATAGATGGAGCTCTGGTGTACTGTACCAAAAGTCTGAATTAAATTCGACGTGATACTTTTCAGACTTTTTCAGACTACGTCAAACTTTTTCAGACCATCATAATTCTTTCTCAGAGCACATCTAACTTTTTTCAGAGCACGCGTAGCTTTTTCAGACCATCATAATGCTTTCTCAGAGCACGCCTGTTCTATTCTCAGAGCACGTTTGTCCTATTTGAAGAGGTCACAAGCCATGTAGACAACTTTTCAGGCTTTCTCAGAGCACGCCTGTCCTATTTGCAGAGGCTACAAGCCATTAAGATAACTTTCTCAGAGCACGCCTGTCCTATTTCACTATTTAAAATAATAACAAAAATTATTTATTAAAACAACTATTATTAATTTTTCAAATACTTTCTAATAATAACAAAAATTATTTATGAAAACAAGTATTATTAATTTTTCAAATTCTTTAAAATAATAACAAATATTATTTATTAAAATAACTATTATTAATTTTAAAATTAGCGTGTTTAATTTTGGTATAAGAAAATAGATATGATAGTTAGCATTATATAATTTTTTGAGATTTTTTTGAACTTTCCTTATCGGTTTTCTAGCAGACAACATAAGGTACCCCGTGCAGTTAATATTGAGATGAAGTTATCAATCCATACAAATACTACAAAATAATATTTCAATCCATACAAATATTACAATCCAAACTTCAAATATTACAATCCAAACATTAAATATTACAATCCAAACTTAAAATATTACAATCTAAACTTCAAATATTACAATCCATACAAATATTACAATCCAAATTCCAAATCAATACAAAACTCACACAATCAAAACCATAAGAAAAAAATAAAATTTCAATCCATACAACATACATGAATAAATTTTTATTTTCTTCCAAAAATATTTCGGATTTTTGACGTAAGTCCGGCTCCTTTTTTTTTCCCAGAAGTACTAGCTTCGCTTGTTTGGCTGGTTGTGAACCTTGCTGACTCAGATCGCATAGTGCTTGACGGAGCATTCACGCTACGTGGAGCTGTGCTTATTGAATTTCGACGTGGTTGGACATTATTATTTGGCCTGTCAACATGAAGTGACCTACGGGCAGGTTGAATAGTCGGTTCGAGTGCCGCTTGAACGTTTGGTTGGGCTTGGCTTCTTGGACTGTTTGTCCTTGTTGGTGGTCTGCTACTGTAACGGCCAAATTGCATTGCATCCATTAGATATGGTGGTTCTCGTTGTCTCGCGTGACTTGTGGAAGCTTCACTTGTTGAAGGCTGACCTTTCTTCTTGGATGGCTTTTTCGATTTAGGACCCTCAGACTTATCTTTATTCTTGCCTTCCATTTTGTCCATTGCCATCTCCTTACGAATAATCTTACGCCTACCACGATTGATTAAACTCTTGTCAGGTATGATTGTAGGACCATCGTAAACTGGCCACTGATCCTCATCCCTATAACAATGAAATTGACCCGCAGACCAAATCGCATCTTGGTGTGACAAGCTGTAGCGAACATCCACTAATTGATCAACATCATAATTTGATTGCTTGCAAACAGCAATTACATGTGCACAAGATATACCGGTTAGTTGAGGCTTCTGGCATTTGCATTTGGTACGAGTAAAAGGTAGTTGAGGGTCTGTCTGCTCCATTTCAGGTGGAATTTTGACCTCATACTTTGAGACTGCAAAGCCATGACCATCCCTGTATTCCCCTCGAGCCTTAACAATAAATGTTCCAAGGTCGAGCCTCAAAGTGGTTGTGCTCATCGAATCTGCCATTGGAAATAAATTAAACCAATTAAATTTTTATTGAAAAAAATAAATTATGAAATAAATATATTTGAAGTAATTACCTGCTTTATCTGAGTGCTTCTGCAATTTATCTTCGATCCTTTTTGGCCATATTTCACCCAAACTCAACCTCTCCAGTACTAATTGTGTTCTTTGATTCATCCAGTTTGAGCATTTATAAAAGGTGCCTTCCACTATTGCTGTCACCGGCAATCTCCTTTCCACCCTAAAAACACTATTGAGACTCTCAGATCCGTTACTTGTCATTATCCCCCACCGATGGCCTTTGTCAAATGCTTGAGCCCACATGTACAATTTTGGTCTCTCCTTCGGATCATCTTCATTGTGTTTCCCACAATTTCTGAGATATTCATAGGCCCTGCGATTTGCATCCTTCAATTGCTGCCACCTCTCTCTAAAACGATCTTCGTTTTTCTTATTTGCAAGTCTAAGCTTGAAAAAATCTTTCAAACCCTTGTTTTGTTGCCCGCACCCTGCCATTTTATATAAGTTTTCAGCGACGTGTTGCATGCAGTAGCGATGAATTGCTACTTTATGCGGACCTTGTGCCTTCCAACCATATTCTGTCGAAGCCAAAACAGCTTTAATCGCCTTATGACGATCAGATATGACACAATATTTGCGGGTCATGTCGCCTATGACCTCATATCTAACCCAAGACATGAACCAACCCCAAGATATTTTGTCCTCCTTCTCCGCCAACCAAAATGCAACGGGAATTAAACGGTTTTCCGGATCATAAGCGCATACAGTAAATAACTTACCCTTATATCGGCCCGATAAAAAACTAGCATCAATAGAAATAACGGGCCGTGCGTGTTTCAGGGCTTCTATGCACGGACCGAAAGCCCAGGCTGCCATCTTGAAAACACGAACGTTTGGGTCATTCGTCTCCCAGGAGATGATATCGTACTTCGTCCCGGGGTTCGTCCTCTTTATTGCCTCCAAGAGTCGTGGAAGTTTATTGTACGCCCCTTCCCAAGACCCGAACAACTGCTCCAAGGCTCGCTCTCGCACACGCCACGCTTTATTATAAGTTGGTTCAATACGAGTATATCTTGCCCTTATGAGTCCTCCCACCTGGCTAATTTTGAGACCGAGATCCTTTCTTAATTCTTCTCGGACATGCTCAGCAATAAGTTCGGCTGTAAGGTTATCGTGCCTTCTCTCATTATACGGCCTTCTACAAATATGGTCGTGTGGATTGGTGGAAATCTTCCAATTGGCATTAAAACCTTCACATATGGCATACAAACGCCAAGGACAGTTCGGTTTTTGGACACAAATCATTATAATTCTAGATTTGTTACTTGATTGGGTTATCATTTCAACGTTTCTTTTGCAAGAATAATCACAAACTGCTAGAATTAATTGTTTCTTTGAACGAAACATTCTACCCGGAGCGAGTTCTCCTTCACGCTCCAAATTTGATTCACCCATACCAACATATTCAAAATCCGAAATATCACACAATGCACTTACAGGATGGTGCATGGCCGTTCTTCCACTAATGTAAGGATCGTCAGCCTTTGAATAAAAGGGCACTTCGTCGTCTTCATCATCAAGATCCTCCACATCAGAGTACTCCTCTCCGGTCGAAAGATAAGAATAACTCCCCGGACCATCTTCGTCGTCTTCATCCCGAGGATCAACATAATCTTCGTCATCTTCGTCGTCACTCTCCACCATAGGCTCGGAAGATGGTGTTGCATTAAGGTCTAGTCCCGTGCCGTAAATGGGAATGAAATCGACATGCAAATCAATAAATGGTAATCTCATCGTCTCGAATGTCTGGTGGTAAAAAAAACGCCATTCATCTTCAGAATTGACAGGAAAGAACAAAGATTCATATCTCCCGTGTACTACATCATTGTAACGGCCTCTTATATCTATATTGTATTGGGTTTCGTAAATTTGGAGTCGATAATATAGTTCGTTTCTAATGGAGGCATAGGTGGTTTGCGGACTACAGGCTAAACTGAAAAAACATGGTCCGGTAATTGGACATTGGTTGACATATATGTTGATCGAAAACATTATAGAATTTATTTTGGAATGTGGAGATTGAATGTGTGTAGTATTGAAACAAAGGAAGTGGAGATGAAATTTGGTTTAGTTTGCGACGAACCACATGTATATAAAACATTCATCGGCGACATAAATTGAACATGATTGGATTGATTGACAAGAGAAATATTCTGAAATGACAAAAGAAGAAAAAAAAAATTTCCTGCCAGTACATAGCGTCCTTTAGGATGGCGCAATGAGCCATTTCCCTTTTTTTTTTCTGAAGTGTCGGCAGATTTGAATCATGTTTTTGTTTACTAGCCTTTACTTTTTACTAGCCTTTACTTATAGCACTTATAGGTGGTAATGAATTGTTACAACTTATAGCACTTTAGCACCATGTTGTGGTGCAGTGTTTTGAAATGGGCACCAGTGTTTCGAAATGACAAAAGAAAAAAAATAGCCATATTGCGTCTTTTAAATGGGCGCAATATGTTTCTGCTGTCAGTGTAATGACAAAAGTTAAAAAAAAGAGCCATATTGAGGTGTGTAGATGCTAACATAACATGGACAATGATTTAAAGTAAAGCATGTAAACATTGCGTGGCATACCCATATGTCGCACAAAAGCAAAGAATCTCCCTAATCACCAATTGCATTTTCCCAATTAAAATTAAACTAAACTATTAAGAAAAAAGAAATCTCGTCACCACCAAAACTAGACCCAAAACAATCACATAAAAATATACCTTTTTTTTTAAAATTTTGTCAAATAGGTGGTATTGAATTGTTACAACTTGATAATTTTATTTTTGTATCGTTATATATCAATACCGACTAAAGTCCCCCATTGTTAATATTATTGTTTTTTCTTCCTTATTTCTCGTATAAGGGCATATTATTTCTTCCTTATTTCTCGTTAATATTATTTGTCATATTACTTCGATTATTAAAATAATGCGTTGCATTATTTTTAATTAAAGTAATAAAAAAATATAAGAAAACTACAAATCCATAATAACAACATAATAAAAATACATAACATAATAAACTACAAATAAACTACATATCTTTCTTTCTTTCTTTCTCTCTTAAACTTCCTCTCTCTCTCTTCTATAATTCCCCTTTAATTCCTTTCTGTCACGGCACAGACATTCATAAAGGCGCGGAAAACAAAAGAAACGGCAGAAAATCCAGGCCCCCACGCGCCCCTTTTGTCCTTTTCCCTATTACGCCCATTTGAAAGGCGCAATAAGGCCTTTAGCGCCGTTTTGACTGGCGCAATTACAATTTTCAAATTACGCCATTTAAAATGGCGCAATAGCTGTGTTCTTATTAAAAATTTCGTATTAGCTGTGTTCTTATTAAAAATCTGAGGGTTTTTTTTTCTTATTAAAAATTTCCCTTTTATAACTGAGACTTTCCTCCTTTTTTCGGAAATAAGAAATTAAAAACGTGTACATCATGTTTTGTGTTAGTGATGTGCCATATATATATATATGGTTCACATTCAGTGATTCAGTCATTTCACATAATTAAATGTGCCCAATATTTAATTATACAGTACATGTGCGTGATGGACAAACCGTGTGTCAAAGATTCCGATCCATTTTATTTTTTTTTTTTTGCATACCTTATTTGAGTCCTAGCTAATTCAATACAAAATTAATAAATTAAGTAGAACTTAAAAGTTGACGATTGTAGATAAAAAAAAAGAAATTCTTACTATTTTGTTTATTATTTTTCAGGATCGGGAAAATCCAGAACAGCATCATATACATTTGGAATGTATTTTCTTAACTAAAAATTAATTTATGATATTTGTTTAAAATTTCCTAATTAATTCAAGTGCTAGCCTGCAAAACTAACGTCCTATATATTTAAAGAATATCCGGGCACAAATATGACATTTTCTAGTTTCAGTAACAGTACTCTTGCTGTTTCAAATCGAAGGTACTTATTTTAGGGCATATAATTAGGTTTTTGCTGCACACGAACATTTTTTTTCTTTTCTTTTTTTTTTTTTTTTTTTTGAAAAAAGGTTGGAGCGACTGCACACGAACATTGATGTTATATATAATTCCCAATGACTGGCATCGTACCAAAGAATTGAGATTTCACTTGACAATGTCACCGATTGAAAGATTTGTAGTTCACTCCGGCATGCTCAAGGATTGATGCGATCTTAGTTAGAATTTGATTTATTTAATTAGCCTTTTGATTTGCTCTAGTTTGAATAAATCGAACTCAAAGTTAACCCATTCGATATATTCGACTTTTAATAAATCAAAGCATTAATAATTAATGTTAAATTGTTAATGTAATTTACAGTATGTCAGAATCTAAATCTTAATATGACATAATTAACAAATTTAAATTTTAGATCTAGATTTCATAATATACAACTTTTGTATGAAATTAAAAAATTAAATATTAATAAGAAAATAATAAACACACTTTAAATAATAATTGTCACATCCCGCAGCCAGACGTGACAGCGCCCGTCACGAAAGTACATACAATTTTACTCTCGTAAGGCTCAACCTGAAAATTAAACCTAAAAGTGGCAGTAAGTTTTTTTTTTCAGATAATATAATCAAATATTATCAAGCGAAGGGTATAAATAAAATAAAGCATAAAATAAAGTATGACGTCTCGCAGTCGATCGCAAAAATGTACATGTCAGTACATATATATACCTTATCAGTATTCTCTAATACACTGTAAGAAAATATAACCATTAGCCTCCTACGTAAAGGTGATCTCTGTCGCAACCCACTAAATGTAGTCTTCATGTGTAAGCAACACTTCCTCTGGAACCCCCAACCACCGGGAAAACATGCAAAACAAATACGGAATGAGAATAAAATTCTCAGTGCGGGTTTTAGTTCCAGACGTGGATTTCTAGTTGAAATCTTAGCCCGAAAGTAACACCCAAAATAATCAACATGAATAAATAACTTATTAATCAATTTAATAACTAACTTAGTCAAATAATTGATGCAAAATATTTAAGCAATTTCATAATAAACTACGAACTATGAACAATGTCATTATACTCATTTTTTTTCCATGAACATGCACACGAACAAATTAAGAGCGAAATATTTCCTTCCCTTGCTACATGGGTACAGTAGGGACAAATTCCTTCCCCAAGGCACAGTAGGAAATTCCATATCACAAGAGCACATCACACAAATCTATCAGTTCATATCAGTTTGACATCAAAAACACACTCAGACCTCCCAACTCAACTAGTATGAGCAGGCGGAGAGAGATCTTCCCTGGACAGGGCAGGCGGTAGAGATATAATCTCTGACCCTGACAGGCGGTAGGGATTCCATATCCGTATAGTACTATCAAACTGGCCGAAGCCGGTGGCCGACCGACTCCGGAGAGTGGCTTTGATTATCATTTCGGAACATAATTACCATATCATTCGCAATTACCACACAATATCATTCATGCTCAATCACAATTCTCAATCATCAGGCAAGATTAAAATGAGCTGGCACAACTTAGCTCATTCATAACAAATGAATATGCAAACTTGCCTGTCTGTTACAACCATTTTAACAAAGGAGATCTTTTCAACATGAGTTTTTGAGTTGTAATATCTGTTCCTAAATCTACATGATCACTGTACAATGCATTCGACGGAATCAACAACATGCCATGCATAATTTAAAGTTACCAGGATCGGATCTCTATAAAAATTCACGTATCCGCACCTGTTGTTGAATCGGAATCAGTCTCCGTCAAGTCGCCTCTTTAATAATCAAGAACAGTTGAAATTTGACTCAACGATTTCTTAAATTAGCCTAACCTAAAATCCTTAGATGCGGTTCGGCTTAAACTACCAGACTGACCAGTACTCTATTATTTATTATAGTAATTGCTTGTGTTTTCAGTAAATTTATTTTTTATTATTTGTTATTATATCATTTCTCTTTTATTTTTAACTTAGTTTATTTATTTTATTTCTTAATTAAATTGTTTTCTTCATTTCTTAATCTATTATTAATTAATTATCTATTTATTCTATGTTTACAATATTACTTTTAATATAGTCTTTGTTATTAATTTGTTAAGCATTTATTAATTAATTAATTTATTCCCGTTTATATAATTATTTTAAATATTTTGTTTAATATTAATCTATTATATTTATTAAGTAGTTCATGTCCTTAATTAAATATAAATTACAAATTCGAAATAAAAAAAAATCAAGAATTCATAAAATCATAAAACAAATTTGAAAATATGAAAGTTATTTTGATTTTGTTGTTATTTGGGATCAGAAAGTCGGTGGTTTGTATCTGTTCTAGATTCACTCGGACTATTCTCATCATCTCCCGATAACTGACTAATAAAGGTATACCCAAACGTTTAGTTGGCGTCTCCTTTAATTAATCCTTTTATTTAGTAAGCCCACAATTATCTTAACTTAATCTTAGATTAAGTTTATTAGTTATCAATTTATAAAATCTAATCAAATTAGATTTAAAATTCTGCACTGGGCCAATTTTTTTTTCTTCTACACTGGGCTAGAGAGAGACAGCCCACAAACTTTTTTTTTTCTTTCTCTTTCCGGCAAGCCCACAAGAAAAATGGCCCAAAAAGCCAACTGACTGAGCCAGGTCAACCTGACCCAGTCCAATCGGGTCCAAGCCAACTTCCGACGAAATCCGACAAGCACGGGAACCCGAACCCATTAGCTCAGCGGAAACCTTTCTGATAGACCTTGAATCATTTTATTTCACAACCAAGCCCTTTTTAATTACAGTTAGGTCCTTTTTTTTATTTTTAGGTCATTTTTCTCTCACGATTAGGTCCTCAGACCTAATTTTTTTTCTCATGAATCAGCCCAGCCTCTCAGCCACCGTACCAGATTGGTACCAAAATGGATACCAGTGGTACAAAAACTGGTACCACAACTCTAACCACCTGCACGCAACCTCTCAACACAAACCAAGTCATATGTTAGCTAAAAACTAAAAAATTTTCATTCAAATGACATAACTTCATCTACCCGATTCCCAACCCTTCCAAACAATCATCAAAACCCATTTACTTTGCACTATAGCTTGTAATCATCATTTCTCAACCCAAAATTAACCTATAACTGAATTCAAAACTTCAATTAACCCTCAACATTAAGTATAAACCCGAATTTCTTTTTTATTTAAATTTCTACTCGGCCATAACCCAGTACCTAATTTAATCGTATAATCCACCTCAATCGCTTCGGTTAACAATGATCATACTTAATTGAACTCATAATAGCCCACAACAACTCATTTCATCAACATTCATCAACCATTTTTTTTTCAGCCCTGAAATAAAATCCCACAAATTCAATAAAAATTTAAACTAATGGAAAGATTAAGATTATACCTTAGCTCTCTACGTTTTCCTCTCGTTCTTACCCTTCTCTGCCCTCACTTCTTTTTTTTTTTCTGGATTTTTCCTAAACCAACAGCCAACCAAGGAAATCCCATTTTTTTTCGACCTTCTTTTATAGGCAGTACACAACGAGAGGAAGAGAGGAGATAGAGATTGAGAAAGAACGATGAAGATTAATTAATCGCCGTTTTCAAAGCCCAACTCACCCCCTTTACCGCCTCACACAAATAAGATCGAGAGAAAGGATAAGGACAGGGGAGGTGGTAGCAACCAATTGGTTTGCCTCAATCCATCCCTTGCCAAAAATCGCGCTTCACTTCATCAGAGAAGAAGGAGGCGATCGAAGGATTGGAAGAGAAGAAGAAAAGAAAAAGAGGGAGAGAGATGGTGCCAGCGCACCATTCCGACTTTTTATCAAAATTTACTCTCTTGGATTTTCTGTGGCAGTAACTTTGTAGCTTAGGATGCTGCAACTCATACAGATTGATATTCAATATAATTTTCATTAAAGTTTTAATTAATCTGATTTTAAATTAATACTAATTAAGCTTTGATTTTGCTAGAATAACATAAATAAGTTTAGATACTACACAAAGTCAAAGATTTTCGAATTCGAATCGATTTTCATATCGATTTGGATTTATTTCTTAAAAATGATGATATTTTTATAGGTTAAATTTTCTTAATATTATTTTTAAAATTAACTTAATTGATTCAATCCAGTCTGGTATGTCCTACTATGTTACAATAATGAATATAAAATAATTACCTTTAATTATTTAAAATAATAAAAAATATGAAAAAAGAAAAAAATTCTAGTGGAGCGTATGTGGAACTGGAGTTTAATTCATACGTGAAATTGGTTTTGAGTTGTTTTTTTTTAAGAAACAAATTAGTTGGAGTTCAATTATAATTATATAAATCTAGAACTATATTTAACTGAGTCCGATTTCAATTTTTTATTAGCATCTTAATTTAGAGAGAATCAACTTTTGATCTAGTGGTTGCTATTTTGCTCTAGTGCCGATTTTGAGCACCATGATCCACGCTTGGAGAAACATATGGGCGTCTAGTTTTAGGTTTAATTTTAAAGTTGTTATTGAATTCTTGGTCTGTTAGTTTTGTTTTTTATATATGTTTGGTATTATATATATGGATGTAAATCAGTGGCGGATCCACCACTGGGTCAGGTGGGGCTAGAGCCCCACCTAACGCCGTCGAGTCCATGGAGGTCCACCTTAGTCCCAGCTGATTTTTTCTGTCATTGGAGTACTCAAAAGTCCATTGTATAAGATGGATATATGATGAATTTATGTTAGTTTAATGTTCTTATAAACTCAGCCCCACCTAAATATTTTTCCTAGATCTGCCACTGATGTAAATTATAAGCTTCTTCTTTTTGTTTTTTAGGCCTCAGTCGGTGTGCCTTGTAAAGTTGTAATTGCTATTTTGTATAATTTTTTCTTTTGAAATACAAATTGTTGGTGTCATCTGTCATTTCGTCACTTAACATGAAAAAAAAAAATTATAAATTAAAGAAGTTCGGAATGAAGGTACTGCGGTTGGTAGCTAGTAGCCTAGTAGCTACAGGCCTACAGCTGTCGTAGTCACTGAAGATTTGTTACTCCCGTAGTCGCGTGGAATGGCATTATAAAAGACTTTGCAGTTGTACTATCAAAACAAAAACATAATATCAGTCAAATAGGGCCATTGATTGAGCTTATATGGACTGGGTTTGCTCCATGCGCAGCCTCAACAATTTAAGCACAAAGATAGAACGAAAAGCCTCTGAACTCTGAAGTAGCTGAAATACTCCGAAAAATTTGTAACTAATCTTCGTTAATTAAGAAATTTTAAAATAAATCCGATTTAATCAAAATTATAAAATTATTCTCGCAGTATCAGAATCCTGGATTCCGATACAAATTATGCTTAGTGTCGGAATCCCGAAATCCGATACTAGAATACGCCTATTTTACCATTATTTAATAAACTTTTATTATTATTTTATCCATTTTCCCGCTAATTTTAGGTAGTATCGGAATCCAGGAATCCGATACTACCTAAAAATTCTAATTTTCATATATAATTCATATAATCTTTAATAAATTATGTATTATTTTATTAAGATCAAAATCTATATCATATAATATTAACTTTAACTCTCATATATATTAATTCATATAATCTTTAATAAATTATATATTATTTTATTAATATCAAAATCTATATCATATAATATTAACTTTCACAAGAAATTATTATTTCAATCTATATCATATAATATTAAACTATTTTAATTAAATATTACAAAATATTCACACAAATATTACAAAAATTCATAATTACATCAATATTCATAAAATTCATATTCATCACATTATTACATAAATATTCATAAAAATATTACCAACATTAATATTACATAAATATTCCTGACATTAGCAAAATAATACAACTAATGTTTTGACAAGATTACAAAATATTCATACAAATATTACAAAATATTCATCATATTATTACATAAATATTCATAAAAATAGTACCAACTAATGTCTTCCCCATCATGGCATGTTGTTATGGATTCGCGCACCGAGCTTGGCAATTCCTCTTCTTATCTCCTTCCCCAGCACTACTTGTACTTTCTGTTGTTCCCAAGGTACTTGATGGCTCCCGACCTCCTCTATTACTTGATGCCTGCTGATTTGATGAATATCGCACTAATTGAATTGCGACGTGGTTGAATACCTTGTATTCCAAGACCGAGACGACTTTTTGTGTGAGGATCAGTACTAATGGAATTCCGGCTTGGTTGAACCGTCTCCCTAGTAGTTTCACTTGTGTCTCGTGCAGAAGATTGAGCTCGGTTCGTTGCGCTTGTTCTTCTCGTCCTTTGACTGGTAGTATGGTGACCGGACTGAACGTCTTCCATCGCCGTAGGAGGTTCTTGACCTAAGTATCCTCTGGTTAGCCTTCTTTTATTTTTATTTTTTCGTATTGCATCCATCCACATCCAATCACGGTCCTTCTTGCGCCTTTCCCGATTAATCATTCTCCTATCAGGATAGATCAAGGGTCTATCGTAAACAGGCCGATTCTCTTCGTCTCCATAGCAGTGAAATTCACCAGATGACCATATTTTGACCATATTCTCTGTGATGTATCGGTCATCTACAAAGTCATCAACTTCTCATCTATATTTACTGCATACTGCAATGACATGAATACACGGTATTCCCGTCAGTTGTGGCTTTCTAGATTGGCATATGGCACGCCTGGTGGGTAGTTGAGAATCAGTTAGTTGGTAATCTCTTCTGATTAAAACTTTGTACTTCCACGTTACACCCGGCTCAGATTTCTCGTAGGGCACTTGAGCTTCGAATTCCCCACGAATTTGATCAATAGTCACAACGTTTATTTCGACTGTAAATATGAATTTATATGATTATACATTTATTTTTAAAAAAAAGGTAAATAGGAATTATTTGTAAGTAAATTTGGTACCTGCTTTTCGATTATGCTTGGTTAGCAAATCTTGGATTATTTTTGGCCATCGCTCTCCCTCTGTATTTCTCTCAAATGATAGGAGTTTTCTGTCATTAAACCACGTAACAATTTTGTACCAAGTTCCTTCGACAATTCCAACAACTGGAAGTCTTCTCTCAGTGTTGTATCTACTGTTGAGACTTTCTGATTCATTATTTGTCATAAGCCCCCAACGATAACCACCGTCATACGTTTGTGTCCACCTTTCAGGCTTGGAAGGCTCATTGTCATCTTGTTCATGTTCTTTCCCACACTTCGTAAGATATGTGATCGCCTCAGGGTGTGTTACTTTTAATTCCTCCCACATTCTTTTAAAGGCCCTCGGTTTTTTCTTGTTGGCCTACTTACTTCTAAATTTTTCTACAACTGACGTGTCTCGACCGCATGTCTTGAATAAATTTTCGCAAACGTGTTGTATGCAATACTGATACACAGCATACGAAGGATTTACACTCTCTTGCCATCTCTATTGCACGCCTTTGAACATGTTCCTTATTCTCCAATGGCGATCTGAAACAACACAAAATTTTTTCTCTTCCCCAATTACTTTATCCCTCACAAATTTCATGAATCAACCCCAACAAGCTTCGTCTTCAGTTCGCACTATTGCAAATGCAAGCGGAACCAACCACTGCTCTGAGTCATAACCAACCGCCGCTAATAATTTTTCCTTATAGCGACCTGTCAAGAATGACGCGTCAATACTGATAACTGGTCTAAGGTATGGCACCAATGCGATGCAAGGCCCTAATGTCCATACTGCTGCAAGGAACATAGCTCTGTTTGGATCGCCACAAGTGGGAGCCAACCATTTGATTTGATTCTCTAAGGTCGTTCGCTGAATGGCCATTAAAAGACTTGGTAGTTTGTTCTATGAGATACTAGGCTGTTTTACTAGCTAATCTGATACTAGGCTGTTTTCCGCCCAAAACAGTTTTTGCTTTAATTTTCACTGTTTTACTTTATTTTATTTCTTTTCCTTTATTTTTACTATTTTACTTTATTTTATTTCGTTTCCTTTATTTAAATATTTTTATTTAAAAGTTTTTTGCTTTATTTTTACTGTTTTACTTTATTTTATTTCTTTTCCTTTATTTAAATATTTTTATTTAAAAGTTTTTTGCTTTATCTTTGCTGTTTTACTTTATTTTATTTCTTTTCTTTTATTTTCCTGTTTTTATTTAATAGTTTTTTACTTTATTTTTACTGTTTTACTTTATTTTATTTCTTTTTCTTTATTTTACTGTTTTTATTTAATGTTCGCTATAGATCTAGGTGTATTATTGATAGTTGTGAGCAAAAGTATATGGTATTTAATAATAGAAATTTAAAATAATAACAACCAATTACTTTGAATTGTTACTGTAACCTTGATACTATGTGATAAAAGGTTAAAAGGACATGCGTGCTCTGATGAATTTTGAAAAAGTATCACGTGGAATTTATTCTTCATTGACTATTTCTTTCTCTGAAGTTGTATATAAAACTTCACATTCCTGAACCATAATAAACAACACTCACCTTCTTTCTAAAAATTTTACCATCATGCACAAAGGCAATAGCTCTAACTCCAAAAATGAAGTGCCAAACTATCGAACAGCTACCCTTGATGAGTACTGGCAAAGTTTCACCCATTACCGTGACAATACAAATGAAGTACAAATTGGAGATTATAAAGCAATATATTGCAAATGTTAACACACTTTGAAATACGACATCAATGAAGAAATCAGTGAAGACGGCCACAAGTTTGGCTTAAAATTACACTAACAGTGGCACAATAATGGTGGGGAGGAAAGTGAGAGGCGACAAGAAGAGCGCAATCAGCATTGACGTATACGACCAACGTCATCAAATTGTGACTGGTACAAAGATTATTACACGCCATGAAGTAGCTCACTCACTGATCCCATCACAAATCTAACATCAAAACCATGCCTGAACAATCCAACACCCGCGAGCGTTTACGAAAAAATCTACAACTTTCATGGTGACCACACAGTGAGCTGTACAAGGTGTGGTCAAGTTTTGAATTACAAAGAGAAAATCTTGCGTCGCAACTACGATGATCACAAATATCAAGACCACCTAGATGAAGTATCGCGCGATATTGAGACCCAGGCCAGAATTAGAGAATTCTACGAACAAAAGCATCGTGAAACGGAGGAAAGGAAAAAAAAGAGGGAATGAAATTTATCAAATTTCAAAAACAATAGGAGATAAAAATGAGAAAAGAGAGAATTAGAGAGGAACAAAGAAGAATTGCAACAAGTAAAATGACAGAGATAGAACAACAAGAAACTGATGCAGCTTTCTAGAACGAAGCTGCTCAAATGGCAGAGATACAACAACAAGAAACTGATGTAGATTTTTAGAACGAAGCCGCTCAAATGGTCGACCACGCTCGTGTCAGTGCACAACAGAACAAGAATGATAAACATGACGAACCATGGTGGGATGGAATTCTACAATATGTAGATAGGAAGAATATCTAAGTAGTTTGTTTATTTAGTGTGTTTTGTTATTATGGTTTAGTAACTTCTCGTTGTAATAGTTTGTGGTGTTTATCGTACTGTTAAGTTGTTTATAATTATTAATTACTTTGAATAATAAGCAAATATTAAATTTCATAATTTAAAACAAAGTACAAACAAAACAAACCATACAAATACAACATACCATCACACAAATATAAAAAAAAATATAAGTATACAATACAACATAATAAAATACATTTCCATTTATCGAAGATGGACAACATTTTGAGGCAAGGGATGATTTTCAAAACTAGGTGGAACTATTTGTATGTAAGTGAACCACTTCCCTTGAAGATTAATACCTCGATTGCTCTCCACCGAATCTGTAAAAAATTTTGGGCCTCTAATATGAAATTGATTTTATTCTAGTTTCTTGGCTTTAAAAGTTTCTCTTGGGTGATGAAGCAACAACAATGAAAGTAATCCACTTTCAGTAGTCTGTTGATCTTCTAGTGGAATAATACCCGAAGAAACGCATCGTGGTTTTGGACCCATTAACACCTAAAATAAAATTTAAAATTGAAAACTCAATTAGCTAAAACCATATTCTCTAAGTTCTTCTTAAAATCAACATATTAAATAAATAAAAAGGTAAGTTAACATTACCTGATGTGATAAGAACTTCTAAAAACTTATTTGGACCGAAGAAGAAATAATAAGAAGAGAGTGAATTTTGAGGGTTTATATAGAACAGAAAGCGAAAAATATAATAGTGGACAAATACTAAATTTATCATTAGTATCGAATTTCTAGAATCCGATACTAATTAAAAATATATAAATAAAACGTGAAAAAGTAGGTAAAAAAGTCAATAAATACTCAATTTATCACTAGTATCGGATTCTTGGTATCCGATACTAATTCAAAAAAGAAAATCAATAGAAAATCAATAAAAACTGGAAAAGTAGGTAAAAAGTTGTCTGGTTTAGTATCGGAATCCGGGATACCGATACTAGCTAGTATCGGATTCCGGGATTCTGATACTAAGCAGAATATTCTGATACTGCGAGAATAGTTTTATAATTTTGATTAAATCGGGTTTATTTAAAAATTTCTTAATTAACGAAAATTAGTTATAATTTTTTCAGTGAAATACTGGGAAAGTAAATGCAAGCCCAAACGTATTACGCTTATTGTTGTCCCTAAGTACGGCCTAGAGGGGGTGAATAGGCACAAAAACAAGTAGTAAACCAGTTTGGTCAATTTTGCGGAATGGTACAAATAATTGGTTCACACAAACAATTATCTAATCAAGAAAATAAAGAGGAGAAGAGTAAGAGAAATTGACACGCGATATGATTACAGAGTTCCGACTCGCTAGATGAATGGTTAGCCTTAGTCGTACCGTACGTCTCCGGAAGTTTCGCAACCACCAAAGGACGCGCTCCGTTCAATTCCACAAAGAATGTGTTTACAACTTCGAACCGAATCGCCTTGTCACAATGACACTCGAGGTGGATCGGCCTAACCTCTAAATATCCAAGAAACAACTCAAGATTGATGCTCTCAATCAAAACACTCAAAGATCTAGCTAAATAGAACTTGGGTTTGATTGATGCTAACTAATCTCAATTGTTTTGCTCAAATTAGTGAGAGAAGCAAGAGGAGTTGTTTGGAGCTCAAAGACAGGGATTTTGCAAGAGTTTCAATCAATCAAATCAGCTGGAAAGAGTCTGATATTTATAGAGGGCGTCAAGAGCTCCAAAATAAAATAAATTCTAGCGAAACGTCATACAACGCTTCAAAGCGTTATACGACGTTTGAAAATAGCCGTTAAATAAAACAAATTTCGACAATTCCGTTGGACTGAGTCAGAAGCGTTACACAACGTTTCAAAGCGTTAGGCAACGCTTCAGGTCTAACGGTCAAATTCAGACAAACCCATTAGACTGAGTCAGTAACGTTACACAACGTTATGAAACGTTATGCAACGTTTTCAAACGAAAACTCCGACGTTTGAAAAAAGCTGTCAGAACCGTTATACAACGTTATGAAACGTCAAACAAATCTGAACCTGACAAGGCTTGTCAGAAACGTCAAACAAATCTGAAGCAAACGTTACAGAACAGTTCCCAAAAGCTGTCAGAAACTTCCAGTGCTCTAACGTCATAAGACGGAAGGCAAGCGTTACACAACGCTACAAAAAGGAAACGTTTTACAACGTTTGAGTAGCGTCTTACAATGTTTCTCAATAGAGAAAAAAGACAAGCATTGAAAGTCTTTGTCATAGCGTTGTATAACGTTACAGAACGATATACAACGTTATGCAAAGCATTACACGCCGGTAAGAAAACGATGTGCAACGTTTGACATAAGGTATTGCAGAAAGGGAAAATTGGGAACTATCTATAACATTATGTAACATTTCATAGCGTTATACAACGCTTGTACCAGTAAACTCAGCAGAACTTGAGTAAAACGATTTTGATGAGTTTGAGAGCTAATTATACCTATTTCTATGACTTTTTTAGACTAAACTAAGTCTTCTAAGTCTTCAAAACTTGATGGTATTGTCCAATATCCAATTCTTTGAAATATAGCCTAATAAACACTTGGAAATTGAGAAATTAGTAGAGAAGAGTTTTTTTTGCAAATCGACAAATCGAGAGTTAATTGTTTTAGTCCAACACTTATGATAGGACGCTTCTCGTTTCTCGACTTTTCTTTGGATATTTTTTTCCCGTGGACAAAAATAAGTTATATGGCAAATATTTTGTCCGTTCCAGTGAAGCTAGAATATGCAAGACGTCAGCCTTTTTTCCTTTTCAAAATAAGTTAGCAGGAATTTTTTGTTGCTATTTTGGTGCGGCTATTCGTGTGTAAAAACATCATTCTCTTTTTGAATAGTACTCCTTTCCGTTGGTTTTACATCCAGCGACCTACAAACCACATTAATTAAATCTTATCATTTCTACAGAAGTCAATTTAAAACACGTTAGTTAATGCTTATTTATGTTATGAAATGAGGTGGAAGAAAATACAAAGAATAATGTATTTAAGAGTAAACAAAATAATTGTATATTTATATGAGTTCTTGTTGTTGTATCTTTGTTATTGTTAATGATTGATTTACAATTCCTCTGTATATAGGCTACAAATAAGACCTCTTATAATTAATAACAAGGAATGAAACCCTTGGGAATTATGTAGATGAAACATCCACATTAAATCAATCCTTATTTCCAACACTTCCCCTTGGATGTTCATCTTTCATTATACACTATTAATATGATACTTCAGGATCAATATTAATATGGTTTTTTAGGATCATTTATTGTGCCTCATTAAAAACCTTATCAAGAAAAATCCATTGGGATAAAAACTTGAATAAGGAAAAAATAGTACAGCGTGTGTAATGCTTCCCCTCATTTTGATATTATTGAATATCCTTAAATCGATGAAGATCTATCTGTTGGAGTTATGTCCTAGAAATCAATATTTGATGACTTAATTTCTTAGTTCACTACAGGAAACTGTAGTATATGCATCGGCAATTATGAATTTGCAGCAAAAAATATTTATTGCATCGGCCAAAAAAAGTTATATGCATCCACAGTTAGTTTTTCAGCATTCTGCATCGGCCTGTATTTGTCTACATCAGCTTGATGATGTAAATAATAGTCATTTGTATGGGAAACGCTGATGTAACTATTTTTGTTTATTTATATCGGATTTACTGATGTAACTTATTGCATATTTGCAACTGTCCACTAGATGCAGTTAATATATATGCTTTTGCATCAGTTGCTGCAATGAAAGTAATATATCTAATTGCATGAGATAAACTGATGTACCCATTCTCACTCGACAGCACCGGTTTGACTAATGCAATCAACTGGTTCTTGCATCGTCCCAGCAGATGAAACAAATCTGCAGCTTATGCATCGGCTATGTCTATGTAAATAACATAACCAATTGCATGGAAAACACTGATTTAACTAATCAGTGCTACTGCATAGGATTCACTGATGTAACTAGACTAATTATTACATCTGTCCATTTGATGCAAAAACTCTGTAGCTTATGCATCGGCTGTGTTGATGTAAATACCAAAACTAATTGCATTAAAATTATCGATTTAACTAATTCATACTACTGCATAAGATTCGTTGTTGTAACTAGACTAATTATTACATTTGTCCCACGGATACAGGAAATGTGTAGCTCTTACATCGACTACCCAAATGTAAATAATATAACAGCACGAACTAAACGAGGTAACTATTGCATGCTCTTGCATCAGATTTGTTGATGTGACTACTGACTAATAGATTATTGCATTTGTTCAGCGGATGCAATTGGTTTATAATAAATTAATAAATAAAAAAAATTCTCCTCATTTTATCCGAATGCTTCCATAGAAAAGCCATTAGCCGAATTAAATATCCAGTAAAAATAAAAACAACCTTGAAAGGAAAAAAAAAAAAGACAATACGCCGAAGTAAATAAATAAATGATAACAATATAAAGGCACCAAAATGAAAACAAATTCCATGCGCAATTGTTGTTATAATATTGTTAAAATAATATGTGTTACGTTGCTTTTCTATGTTTTTAATTGAATAATCTTGTTCAATATAAATTCTAGTTGGAGTATATATGACTTAATGTAAATACAATAAATGTGGTATATATGCATACGTTAGTCTGATAGAAACCATATAGCTAAATATCTATTTGAATGTTAGAAATTTATGTTATTATTTTCAAATTAGTAAGTTCATAATGGAAAATTAATCCTATTAATTATTGTGATTCTAGTTTCTATAATAGATGTATTAATTGATTTTCTACATAAAACTTCTATACAAGAAATTTAATACTACATAAATCTAATCTTTTTAAAATAATATCAGCAGCTAGCCAGAAATTGGACAACGGTAAAGATGCATTTAGAATGAAATGGGCAATAATATAAACTTTCTGGACTGCATGAAAATAGCAAAAGACAGGTGCATTTCCTTGTAAAACTTTTTTTTTTAAAAAAAAATCATGGTAGGACCCACGCATGCACTGCAATTCTGCAAATCTCTCTAGGGGAAAAAAACAAGCTGCAAGTTTTATTTATGGCTATGAGTCTATGATATATATATGGAGTGGAGTAGAAAATTGAGATATATGGAAAATTATCTCAATTTATGGAGAGTTATTTTAATTATCTTATGTTCGTGCCTTCTGCAAAGGCAACAAATTGGTAACATATATTTTGGACCACATTTAGATATATATTATCAATGAATTGATTTTTTTTGTTCTACAAATTAAGATTAACGAAATTTTATTTTCTCAATATTACTTATATATGATACTTGTAAATAGAGATTAATAATAATTTGTAAAAATATTGCGATCAATAAAATAAAAGTTGATTTAAAATTTGTACGAGTTTGATTAAATATTCGTAATACATATATCTAATACAATTCAATTAAAAATAAAATATTGTATCTTATAATGTTATTTAATTCGTATCTTATAAATAGAGTTTGGCTATGGTGAGATGCATCACAAGAAAACCTCCCATGAGTCGCGATCCCGGATTTGGTTCAAAATGACCAATCCAAAATGTACAGTATGATCTCCCAATTAAAATATCCATGCATACCAAATGTTATATTTTTCAAAATTTTTAAGTATTTTTTTTTTTGAAATTTCAGAAAATCGTTTATTCTAATTGGTTCTGAACCTTTCAAAAATCATAGTAATTAAAAATCCGAAAAAAATACACACAAATTTTGAAAAAAATATATATAATTTGGTCTGCATAGATATTGAGATCATATTGGATGGTTTTAATTGATCATTTTAAAACCAGATCCAAGAGTTTGATCATGAATCATGGAGGATTTTTTGTGATGCATCTTACCATAACCAAACTCCTCTATATAAATATATGATTAAATTTTGTATTAAATATTTAGATTTCTAATTGTAAATATAGTACTAGAAAATTATATATATGTTTGTGTCTCGCACTTTTTCGGGTCCGCACCTCGGTTAGGATTTAGGGATACCTCCGTGGGGGTGAAAAAGATACGGATCAGATACCCCTCGAACTCCTTGGGACACGACTGCCAATACCCGCCTGACAAAGGATGAGGATACCGCAGTGGTCTCAAGGGTTTCGAGAGTTTGATTGTTTGTTGCAGGTCCTTTCCTTCCAGTAGGCGCAAGCCCCTACTGTTAATTACCTCTGAACCAAGTCGAGAGAACCTCTAGATCGGAGATGTTAATAGACCAGGCATATCAAACGTGTGCAAGCTTGTTAAATGATCGTTTAAGACGATCACGTTGCTAAGTAGGATAAACTGACAGTGAGTGTGAAGTGCAGGTTGAATGCTTTGTGATAACATGAATGCATATAATGTGCTGTGGTGACGGTGAAGAAGATTTGAACTTTTAGAAAGTACCGCACGAGCAGTCTTTCCGTACTTTAATGTGGTCTGGTAGATATTTAACCAAGTGGATATTAGATCATTTCAGAACTTGTCGTTCTCATATCCGGGACGCATCGCGTGCATGAGAGAACAAGTGTAAACGTGTGAAGCCTCGGCCTTCTGACGTTTTGAAGATCTGGTATAACGAACATGTTAGACCTTCGGTGTTGCGGCGTATCTGAGACTTAGGTCTGCTGTCGACGTGTCGAGGTTAAGGTTATCGAACGTGTTGAGAGCTTCAGGCATCCTAGCGCGTAGAAACTCCGGTTCTTGAACGTGTTATAGCCTCAGTCGTTTGTTGACTTGTTCGAACTTTTTAATCTTTTGGCGTTTTAGGGTCTGGCTTAAGCGTTTTAAATCCTGGCATTAAGATATATCAAAGAGTTCAGGTCACTTGAGTCTGGTTTGCGTTCTAAGACTTTAAACATTTTAATTTAATAGCCCTGGCTTTTCAGACATTTGGATATTTGGCTTTTGGAGGATGTATGTTACCGCGGATTTAATTTTTTGGACTTGACTTTTAGGTCTAAGTATTTATGGGCTTGACTTTTGGGTCTAAGCATTTGTGGGCTTGACTTTTGGGTCTAAGCATTTGTGGGCTTGACTTTTGGGTCGAAGCATTTGTGGGCTTTGTCTTGGCGGATCTTCAGACTTCTTTAATTTGTCATTTTAGTATCCGGGATTAGCTTGAGGATCTCTGAGTTTGGAAGCTGTATAGAGTTCATTTAGATTTTGGATGTGTTGGGATTGTTTTCGGATTTGGGTTTTGGCTTTGGTTCGTCTGGCCAGAGCTTCTTGTTTTTGAATACTGGAAATGTATGTCCCTGGTAATTCAAAGTACCTGCTGTCTAAATATACCTGTTGTCCAAGTGTTCCTGCTGTCCAAGTGGTTGAGACACTTAAACTTTTAAATTCTTTCATGTTTTTTAATGTCAATTTGGTCTTTAAGACATTTTTAATGATATTTTTAAGGGAAATTAATAGTGTTGAATTAAAACCCCTTTTTCTTTTGGAATTTGGTGTTGAGGCCTTATACAAAAATGTTCCTTGTAATTTTCTGAACATTTTGGTATTTTTTGGTAATTTTCTGACCCTTCTAGCTATTTTTAAAGTATTTTTGAAGTTTCAACAATTTTAGAAAATTCTGATTGGCTGGAGGCTTGCTGTTTCGTGTTCTGGGTGTCAGGAACCCGCTACACACAAGGCGCCGCCGAGAATCCAGCAGAGTCGCTGAGATGAGTCGACTGAGTCGTCTGGTTCACGCACGCGTCTGTGCGCCATTGGACCCGAGTCCTGACATGGTGGGCCCCACTGTCGGTGGATAGGCGTACCATGAGCCGTGTTCAGCCAACACCTTCCTTTTGTCCGTTGGAGATGATTATGAGGCGTTGATCTGCGCCAAGATTCGTGTGGGTCAACGTTTCAACGCTCTCTTCTCTTCTTCTTTCTTTTCTCTTTCTTTCTTTCTCGTCTCTTCCGACGGAGCGCTGACTCGAGTCAAACTTTTGAGGTCGACTCGATCTCCGCCGTGAGGGAGTCGTTTGGCTGTCGGGAAGTGCCGGAGAGATCGCCTCACTCTCCTCTTTCCTTCTCAGCTGGTTGATTGGGTCGATTCTTGCTAATTGAAGTCGTAGAGACTTAGCTGTTCTCGATTTGGGATTTTCCGACGGCGTGATTGCAATCAAAATTGGTCCAAATGGAGCCAATCGGCGGCATGCCTGAGCAACCAGAGAGTGCTTTGAGTCGAATTGAACACCAACTTTGAGGTAAAATCCCAAAACTTGCTGTATATGTTTTGAGCCGTGAGTTACTCAACGTCCTGTGGTAATCGAGCTCAAATAAGCCATGTAGGTTGGTAGATGGATTTTGTAGTCAAGGACCCTAGCATCGTTTATTGAGGCCGGATGGACTTTTGTTTGGTGGTTTGAAGTGGCCATTTGATTGGTCTGAAATTTTAGCATTTGTCTTATGTTATTGAGCTGTGTAGTTGCTTTTGACAGAATTTTGGCATTATAACTGGATATATTTGGTGTAGGAAAGGGGTGTAGATGGTCATAGGGCCTTAATTTGGTTCTGACAAGGGTATGGGATTGTATTGGGTTTTATTGGGGTTTGATGTCTCTTGCTTGTAACTGTGTTTATTACCTGGCCATTTCTAGTGTAATTTTGGCATTATAACTAGGTAATTGGGGTTTCTGGCAGGATTTTGGCTGTAGTCACATAGCATGGTGGCTTTGCATGGGTCTGTGATGGAGCTATAAGGGGTTTGCTGGAGTGTGGGCTTTATTTATGATATTTGGGCTGTATGATGGCTGAACATGGTTACCACAGGATACTGTGTAACTTCACTGAACTATGAAGCATAAATCAGTCCCCAAGTGGCTGCTCAAAGGCAAACACACCCATTAGAACTGACCCATGCTCCATTGAGAGCTCAAAATCATGGGTAAGAGAGAGATCAAAGGTGACTGCTCAATGGCTAGCACACCTATTGGTTTGACCCCTCTCAGACCCTTATACAGCAAGTTTTAGGGACTTGTACCCTTCTTCACTTCAAGCTCCATCCCTGGTTGCTTGTAGGTTGCCACCTGGTTGCTGCACAGAGAGGAAGAAAGGGAGGTTTTGCAGGTATATCTTTGTTTTCTCTTTTTTTTTTTTTACTTTTTACAGCACTTTTTATGTTGTAATTACTTCGATAGATGATGACTGATATGTATTATTTTTTTTTTTTGTGTTTTGATGCAGATAATGCTACTAGTTGAGCAATTAAACCCTATAGATACTTCTGGTAGTTACAAGCATGCATAGTAGACTGGTTTTAGGTGTAACAGTACATAAATAGATGTAAATAAAAGCATAACAGATGAAATAAGGATGCAAAATGTAAAAGGAACATAAATATACATAAAAAGCTTTATTTCAAACTATAGGATTACATTTTTTGCTAATTACCTTATATAAAAACTAATTAAACTTCTTTGTTTTACAGAAAATAGCTTGAGTTTCAAAATGGGCAGAGTTTCAATATAGCACTTTGCCTCTCCTTCTTCAATCGATGGAGAGCTTCTTTTATAGCTGTAGAGGTGTTCTAGGGTTTGGATTGAGGCTGCCACTTGGCAATTTCTAAGATTTTTGGTTGTTGATGAAGGGCTCAGATGCATTCTTCTCCTTGCCGCCTCAATTGGTGAGTCTTCATGCACTTGGGCTTGTTACTGTCTTGTACACTGTCCATTGGTCATTTGACATCTGGCATTGGTAGAAACAGTGGCCATTTGGCATGAGTTTTACTTCAATTTACTTGTAATTTGGTGTTTTCATGACAGGTGGGCCATGGGGCCACTTGTCATGCTGGTTTGTGAGATGTGTGCCTTTTCTCTTATGCTTGGAGAAGGGGTTGTGTTTGGCGCCAAGACTGGCTTGGATAGGTGGCATTGATCCCATGCTTGTAGGGTATCAATGGTCTGGATGCACTTGTGGAGGTATCTCCATCTGTACATAGCTGTTGAGCCTATGTCTGAGGCTTGGCAGTGTATTTGGGGGGGGTATTTGATCCTCTCCATTGCTTTATAGTTTTGGATTTGGTGTTGGCTTACTTCTGTAGTCTTTGGTTGTGTTTTCTGGAAAATGGAGCTGCCTGTGGGACCCACTGGGTCAGCATGGTGGCTTCACTGTGCCCAGCTGAGGTATGAAGAGTGATAAGTTCAATTTCTGTACTTATCTCCTCTCCAGTGCCTGTTGGAGATTTCTATTTAATTTAGTTTATCTTCTTTGCTTGATCCAGGTGGCATGATTTAATTAGTGCCATTGGATGTTGGGTGTTAGGCATGGGCGCTTAAGAGCATGCAATGTACCTCCTGAGTGTTGGTACATTCTCTCTGGAGGGAGAATTGATGAGGTATCAATTTCCTTCTATGTACATGATCTTTTGTGACTGCAGTTTTGGTGAGTCACTTGTATCACAGCACAACATGTGGATTTTATGCATCATGTTTAATGATTTTGACATAGCTTTATATGTCATTTCAGGTATTTTGTGGGCTTTTACAGCTAAAGGCTTTGAACCTTTTGTTTGAGCTGTCATCTGCCCTGCCATGTGGCACTTGATACTCACATTTAGGTTGCTTGGTTCATTTAGCATCACTTGATAGCTGTTGGTAGTAAATTTGAGCCAATGATTTTAACATGAGGCTCAATCAAATTCTTATACAACTGTGAGTTGTATTTCTGTGAGCAATTTGATATGCTTGTCTGTAGGCTAGTGTTTTGAGTCAACACTTGTCATATTTTGACAAGTTGTGCTCACACTTGTCCTATCAGATGGCTGGAGAGGGTGGGCAGTGGCATTGGCCATGGCTTGCCTCAGATAAGTGCCTCCCCCATATGGCCAGTGATGAGCTAGACTTGGCAGTTTATTGCCTTGTCATTCAATCTGAGGCCTCAAATGATTTTTGATACCAAAGTGGTATGTGTTTCATGCACACTTGATCCTTGACCAGCATACAACCTAGCTGATTTTAGTTGCCAATCTTTGTATAATTTTTGTGCAACATTCTGGAGAAGCAATTCCAGGGGCAAAAGTGGCACTTAGCTGTGCCTTTATGGTGATTTATACGCATCATTCCTTTGTCTTCTTATGCCAATGTCTGATTTGCCCATGGGCCAGAGAATGATGGGTGTGAGGAGCTTTTCTCAGGTGCAATTTGATACCCTTTCTTTGCATTATGTTTTATACATGCACAGATGCACAATGTATATGATTTGATCAAGATCTGGTCATTAATTGAACCCAGTGTATATTTGAATGGCTGAGGATAATCTGGCGCTTATGAAATGATAAAGGAATGATACACTAGCATTTGTAGTATATCTGTATCATACTTTTGACCTTGGTCATTTCTTTAATTTTCATGAAGAGAGAGAGAGAGGGACCACTGAAGGTGATGCAATGCACTCTCCTCTCTCTCATTACTTCCTCAGTCGAGGGTACACTGTTTCGACAGGGCTAGAAACCTTTTCAGTTTGTAGGCTGAGAGGAATGTGAATCCCCTCCAGTTAACTGTTCTACTGAATTTGCCCGACTGGACATCTCCATTCCGAGAACCAATAATGTCTATAAGAGTTTCTAATATCCCATTCTCTTTGTTTTATGCACGAACATGCTCTCTGAGTTGCTGTGAAGCCGTTCCCACTAACAATTTGAGCTGTAGTGGTTCCCATTGCTTGCACAGTGAGTACTCGAGCTCTTCCGCCATGGCCATGGGTGCAGAAGCTGGTCTCGAGCCTAATTGAACCCGAGTTGCTCGTCGTGCATCTTCTTTGAGCCTCAGAGAAACTTCTCAGGTACTCAGCTTCACCAATTTCATCTTAATTTTGAAGAATTTTGTTAGCATTTCCTTCGAGTACTAATCTTGTTCTTCTGGAATTGCGTGATTTCAGGCACCATTCTCCGTCGAACTTGGTGTCTTTGCACTCGTGAGCTCATCGCCTACTCAGCGGTGCCATCAATTTGAGCAACGGCTGAGTGTAGTGGCGGAAGAGGGTTGACCTTCGTCGGAGAAGAAGGTTTCTTCTTCTGGGTCTGTACTTCCTCTTTTCTTTCTCTTTCATTAACGAAAACAGTGGGGACCACCGTCTCGTCCAATGCGGTGGTGACATCTGTCGAGTCTGAGTTTGATTTAGGCTCAGTCGGAGCCGTGTCTGGGTTCGAGTCTGTATGCGTGTCGGGTTCATGTCTGGTCCGAATCGATTCACTGTTGAGTCTGAGTCGGGATGAGACTGGGTTGAGTCGAATCAGTTTGTTATCTGGGCTGGGTTTGTTGTTGGCCGTGACGGGCTGAGTTTTTTTTTTTTGCAGAATTTGTTTTGTAAATTAAATACGGCCTGTATTTATCGACGTATTTGCTGATTTATGCATGATTTATACACGTATTTCACACGTATTTGGCACGTATTTCACATGTATTTCACACATATTTTTGTATGGGCTTGTATGATTTGTGGGCCCGACCAATTTGCTTGTATTGTAGCATCATGGTATTAACCCTTTTGATATATTTAGTTAAGTCCAAAATTGATTGATATGAATTCAATTTGAACTTGCCAAATAATCATCGCCAATTACACCCGAGTAGCTCTATACGAGCGTTCTTTCATGCATCTTGACGCCTTCTATCAGTTTGTTTAAATTTGCCGAATTTTAGAGGCAAACAGTTTGTTAGACAATAAATATTAATTCTTCAAATTACTTTGTTATTGTTGATTATTTAATATGTTAATGCAATTTATTTAAAAAAATTCTTAGTATATTATTGCCATTACTATTTGAGAAATGCTAATGTCTAACGAAACCAAATCCTATGCCGCGCGGCACATGTGCCGCGCACCTCTGTGGGCCGTCTGATCGAAATCTGATGGATATGGGAGCCCCGTGAATCTAATAGGCCCGAAAAAAATGAACCGCTCGGATCAAATCGAACGGCTCGGATGGTGCGCGGCACGCTTGCCGCGCGGCACAGGATAAGGATTCATGAGCGTGCCGCGCGACACAGGATAAGGATTCATGTCTAACGCATAAGATGAATGGGTCCGTCCACCATGATCGTTCTCGTGTTTTAAATTTCAAACAGTCGATCCAAACTATTAGATTGAGTCCTTATATTGAGAACATTTATGAACCAAATTGTATACTTTTTCATTTTTATTTAATTTGTATTTATTATTTAAAAAAAAAACATCTCCTAGAATTTGTACAGAATGTCCAATAATAGTGCTTTTTAAAAATACAAAATTAATAGTAAAAAATTTCACAAACATAAAATTTGGTATCATACATTTCTTAATATAAAGATTCAACCAAAAAGTTTGGATCGATCGTTTAAAATCTGAAATGCAAATTTATTCATGTTGGATGGACCACATATGTGCTATATGTTGGATTTTAGTATTTCTCTTGCTTTTTAATTGAAAAGAGCCTACAATGATGAAGTAGAGTGCAGTGTCTAATACCAAAAATTTTATTATTAGAAATTAAAAATTAAATTTTGAAAGAAAATTTATAGATATAATATATGTTATGTAAAAACCCAAACTTTTTAAATTAAAAATTAATAATTTTTTTTAAGAAAGCAAATAAATTTAATTATTAGAAAAACTAAAGTCTAATCGTAAACCCCATTTGTAAATTAAGAACGGTTTTATTTTGAATTCGATACGATAATTAATTTCCTGCCATCTGAAAAATTTTCAATAAAACTATTTGTTTAACTAGATATTTTATGCCATGATAATTTCAAATATATATATTTTAGAAATTTTCCATAACTCAATTTGTGTCAAAAATCCTAGTTTTAATTGCTAGAACATTTGATTTCCTAATTTCCTTTAATCTGGACCGTTGGATCGAGTTTTAACTCTTGGATTTTTTTCTGAGCCGTTGGATCACCTTGGATTCTTCTCTTTTCTCTCTCTCTTCCTTTCTCTGCCGAAGCAGTGTGGTTGACCCCTTTTCTCTTTCTCCCATTTCGCTCGAATCTCTCTTTCTCCCTCACCGATGGCAGAGGGATCACGAGTATGCTACCTACTCGACCCACCCCCTTGACTTTCCCTCTCTACTCGTGCTACCTCTCTCTCTCACTCTCTCTCTCGCCTCTGACAAGGGAGCTTGACTCTCGCGCGACCAAACCCTCTGACATCACCCGCTCCGCCACCTCAACAGCACGCCTATTCCCCCGACCCCACTTCTCGCCTATTTGTGCCACCCCTCTCTTCTCTCTCTGCTCAAACCGCTGTCACTCAGGTGAGAACAGAAAAGAGAAAGGAAAAAGAAAGGAGTAAGAGAGAGAGAGGTGGAAACTAGGCAATTGGAGAGGAGTCGGAAGTGGTCGACGAGGCTAGGTGGAGGTGCCGAGGTGTGCGCGAGTGCTGGCTGAGCTTGCTTCCCCCTTCCTTCTTTTCCGCTTCCTCCTTTCCCCTCTCGGTTGGTAATGGCTTTGAAACCCTAACTTATTTCTTTTCCTTGATGCTTTGAATCTGTGGCTTGATTCTGTGTGTTGACTGAGGCATTAAGATGCCTGAAATTGGTCTGTTTCTTTTGATGCCTCAATTTGAAACTGTGTTTGTCTGGGCTTTGATTGATGGAATTTGGTTGTGTGATGGCTCTCAAAAACTGAAAATCTGGTTTGTGCTTGTCAGTTGGTTGCTTGTTCACAGTTAAGGCTTGTGTATAGCGTGTTTCATGGCTTGTGTGATTCTTGTTAGCTTATGATAAATCGATGGAAATACTTGTTTAGGTTACTACTTGATCTGTCAATTTTAGATGTCTCAAATTGATTCTGTACTTGCTTGTGAATGCTTGATTAGGGCTGTTAGTCTTTAAAAATATGGTTACATGCTCTGTTAGGCATCTATGTCTAGTGATGTGGTTGCTTTTCTCTTTCTGTTATAGCTTGTATCAGTATTTTGAGTTGGTTATAGTCGATGACTAGACTAGTTGTTATTGCTGTGGGCTAAATACTTGAAACTTGTTTAACTGTCACTTGAAATGGATTATTGGAATAGGTGATAGCTTAGCTTTCTTGGGTTTTGTCGTCCTAAGGCCTGTTAATCTGTTATTATGCTTAGAACTTGTCAAATATAGGTGGTATCTCACTTGTGGTGTGTTTTCTGGCTTGATATCAGGCTGGTTCAGGCCTGGTACCAGCTGTGGTACGCCTCTGTTGCATACTGGTACGGTTCTCTTTAGGTCCAGGGACCTATTTGTGAAGTTTTCCGAGTTTTAGGACCTTTCTGTAAATATTTTTGAACTGTTTTAGGATCTGCCTGAAATTATTTCTGTTATTAGGGTCTATTTGGTAAATTGTTTGGTGAATATAAATGATCCAGGGTCTTTTGTGTAAAATTCTGTGTTATTGGTTCGGACTGAGATTTGGTGTACCCGATCTGTTTCCTGACAGGTGGGCCCTCCCCCACCTGGGCTTTGTTCCCTTCTCTTGGTGTTGCGATTTCTGTTTTGTGGGCCTGTTGGCCTGTTCCGGTCCGTTACTGTTCTCTGTGGACTTGTTTTTATGGGCTGTTTTCCTTTGTGCTATGTTATTTGGTTGGACGTGGCCCATTTATTTTGTTACGGCTTGAGATTGAATAAGCTGAATTTTATGAGTTGGATTTTGATAAAATAAAACTAGAACTTTTATGATGTCATTTTATGTTAGCAAATTAAGTCGGATTTTGAATTAAAGCTTTTGGCCGGAAAATTTAACGAGACGGATTCTAAAATAAAACGTTGGCTTTTACAAATGGGAGATAATTAGATTGTCCGCTTTTAAATTTCAATACAGATACTATGATATAAACGGACACAATATGATCCCAAAACTATTTCAAACAAACTTAGTTTTCTTCGTTAATCTTTTGAAACGAAGTTTATCTTATTTTAGATGATTTATCAAAAGCATTTCATACTTGGGCAAAACACTATTTAGTTTTAATTAAACTTTTCAAGCGTTTTTCCCTAAATTCAAACTAAGTGTGACACGTCTCCAAACGTCGTAGTTGGACTTATAGGAATCGTCAAAAACGTCTTTCTACACATTAATTTTATAGTGGAACTTAACAAAATATTTCCAAAAGTAGCAACTTAACTTTCCTTCTCAACTAGTTTCAAACGAAACTCCATCAAATTATTTTCAAGAACCAATTAAAGTTATTAATATATTTTAATACCGAGTCCCTTCTTAATATAGAAGTTAAGTATGGTTAAAGATAACATAACCGGAACTTGAAACCAAATTGAGGGATAAATGGGTTTAATCGTTAGATTAGCTTTAACGATAGTTTCGTTCACCAGGTGATCAGGCAGACTACCAGGGAGACGAGTACTACCCCGAATTCGAGGGTGGTGACACTGGGCAGGACTCCATCGACCCTCTAGCAGAGTAGACGCTTTTAGGCCCTACTTTTCAGGTGTGGATGCCTTAGGTTTTGTTTATTCTTTAGTCTAGGATTAGATCAATAATTAATTGTGTGCATATCATGTCATTAAACATTAAGTAAACAGTTAAGCGCATGTCATTAATTAAAGATTAGTTATGCATATATAGGATGTGCATTCATATTAATAAAGTGATTAATAAACCTAAAAGTGCCCTTAATCAACACCTGCATTGGTATGGATCAGGATAGTGAGACCGAGTGAGATAAGAGCGTTTTGCCTGGGGTTTCCATTATCAAGAGATTGCACCCAAGCTGAATGCCGGTGGTCTCCTTATGATACCGATCGGGGGCAACGCGTTTCCGATGATCACTCAGCAGACCGACCGTCAGGCGGTACTGCGGTTACTCGATGGTTATTTGTGTTGCATTATAGTATTATATTATTTCCTGTTGGACTTGACTTGGACCATGGGTATGTGCCACGTATATCAAACTTCCTCTCGTCTCTCCACGTATTCAGTTTACCGGTACCATGTATTACTGCTCACTCCCTTTGGCCGGGGTTTGAGATTGGAGCAGCTTCGGGCACCCAGACGAGCAGCTTCGGGCAACTAGGTTGATCTGTAGGCACGGTTCCTGTCATATTGGGATTTATGAGATTATTCTGGATTTTATGTGACTTATGGATTGGACCATTGAGTGAGGGTGCTTGATTCTCGTATTACCATATATATATTTCTCGTATATTATTATAATATGATAAATCCACTACATATCCAGATATTTTTCTGATTTCTTGGCATGACATAGCATTTAGCATAGTTCTTATTCTAGTACATGCACACACACATATAGAAATTGCAAGTTAGGAATTAATGGTGTTTAAGTATGGTTTAGTTCTAGCTAGAGTTAACCAGGACCGTAGGCTCACTCTATCACCACACTGAGTATTAATGTACTCATTCCACAATACTTTGATTTGTGGAGACAGGTTCAGGTTTGGCTGACTTAGCGGAGGAGGATTTAGCAGAAGACCAAGCCGAGCTGGAGTAGTTATCTTATTATTTATCATTAGGATTTTGTTTAGACTTTGGCTGAAAATTTTGTTGTGTAAAACATTTACCGGCCCTTTTGTTGTATGAACAAACTAATCCTTATTTATATGATATTATTTGTGATATTATGTCTGTGACACTGTTTTATAGCCTTACGTGTACATAGTAGAGTGTGTACACGTGGCGGGGCTGTCTATCCCGAATTATGGCTTGGTTCGGGGTGTGACATCCTTCGGTGGTATCAGAGCGAAGGTTAAAAATCACAAATACTCCAGTTAAAAGAACCAAAGAGTTACACTTAGATAACCTAACCTTAAGTTTAGACTTCTTTTAAGTTGTCTTTTTCTGTCAGGCTGGTCCTAACTTGCGATCTTTTGTTTTGTAAGATTGCGATGAAGTTGTCGAATTCTAGAGGCGGTCGTGGTCGTGGAAGACCCCGTGCCCAGAATCAGGGAAGACAACCTCAGCCTCAGCCTGAGCAACCTACTCCTCCAGTGCACCCTGCACCAGTACTGGATCCGGCTACACTTGCCCAGCAGTTCTGGACGAATGTGGCCCAACTTGCAGGCCAAGGAGCCCCTTCGACACAGCCGGCACAGGACCCATTTACCACTGCCTATCATGAGTTCCTTCGTCATCCATCCAGGAGATTTGACGGATGCGGTGGATTTGAGGCCGCCGAGGAGTGGCTGATTTCAGTGCAGAAGACTTTCCGCCTTGCTCGTACCCCACCTGAGCATTGGACGGAGATAGCAACAACCTTGTTCGATAAGGAAGCACAACACTGGTGGACATCTCAGGAATCGCAATACCAAGGAGATGGCCCTAGCATCCCCTGGGACTGGTTTACCCATGTGTTTCGTGCTCGTTTTCTGGGAAGGGCGCAAAGAGCAGAATTGAGGCGCCAGTTTGAGACCTTGACTCAGGGAGACATGACGGCTCGTCAGTATGGTGAGACTTTCATCCGCTTGTCTCGGTATGCCCCTGATCTTGTGGCCGTTCTTGAGGCCAGACGTGACAGATTTATTGATGGACTTGACCCGGCATTGGGTAGCTTGATGGACATTTACTCTGAGACTTCCATTGAGTTCCTGATGGACCGAGCCGAATTTCAGGAGAAGAAACTGCTGTCACGAGCAAAGTCGAGGTATGACAGACAGAAGTCAGATGGTGGCAATGCTCGCAAGCCCGCTTTCCAGAACCGTAGGACAGGAGCACCTCAGAACAGGCCACCACAGGTTAACCAAAATGCTAACCGCTTCTTTTGCAGGCGTTACAACAGGACCTATTCTAGCCCTTGTACTCGCCACCCGAGTGGGTGTCACCTTTGCAACTCGCCTGACCATTGGATGGCACTGTGCCCAAGGAATGCAAACCGGATTATTGCTGGCTCTAGCTCCGGCAATAATGGGTCGACAGGTGGATCATCTTATGGAGGAGGTGTGGGCCGTGGACAGACTGATGCTGGCCGTGGCCGTGGAGGTCCTTCTGTGCCCCGTGGCGGTGGCCGCAGTGGTCCTCAGCGCGGTGGCCGATTTGGCAATGGAGGTCGAGGCGCCGCACATGCTGGTCAGTTCGGGCGTGATACCGCTCGTGTTCATGCGACCATTGGAGAGGACATCCCTGAGACCGATGCCGTGCCCATTGATGATGAGTTTCCCGAGGATGAGCTCATAGCAGGTATGGTTTCCATCTCCGATTGTTTTGCTTACTCGTTGATCGACACTGGGGCTAGTCATTCCTTCGTGTCCCAGGACTTTGTGAACCTTAATGGGTGGGAAACCGAACCTAGAGGCCGAGTGATGTTAGTGCAAACCCCACTCGGCAAAACTGTCCAAGTCGATCAGATTTGCAGGAATCTCAAGGTGCAAATAGCTGGCCGAAACTTAACCGCTGATCTGGTAGTACTCGTTATGAGAGACTTTGATGTACTACTTGGCCTTGATTGGCTAACTACTCATCATGCGGTGATTGATTGTAAGAACCACAGTGTCCGGTTTGGAAAGGAAGGAACAGTACCATTTGTGTTCAAAGGTCGAAAACCAGGAACCAGGATCCCTATGATTTCAGCTTTGCAGGTGAAGCATATGATGTCATCTGGATGTGAAGTGTTCCTAGCCTCTGTGGTGTCTACTGACTCGAAAACCGTAGATCTTGATACTGTACACGTGGTTCGAGAATTCTCAGACGTGTTTCCAGAGGACATACCTGGATTACCCTCGGATCGTGAGGTGGAGTTTTGTATCGAGTTACAACCAGGCACAACACCGATGGCAAAAGCTCCATACAGGATGGCTCCAGCTGAACTCAAGGAGCTTAAGATTCAATTGGAGGAACTTCTAGAAAAAGGATTCATCAGACCAAGTACTTCTCCGCGGGGAGCCCCTGTGCTGTTTGTGCGCAAGAAGGATGGAACTCTCCGTCTTTGCATCGATTACAGGGAGTTAAACAAGGTCACTGTACCCAACAGATACCCATTACCCAGGATTGATGATTTGTTTGATCAGCTTCAGGGTTCTCAGGTATATTCCAAGATCGATCTCAGATCTGGGTACCATCAGTTGCGGATTAGGCCAAGTGATGTTTCAAAGACGGCCTTTCGCACACGCTACGGGCATTATGAGTTTTTGGTTATGTCTTTTGGACTGACAAATGCCCCAGCATACTTCATGAACTTGATGAATCGTGTTTTTGAAGATTGCTTGGATTCCTTTGTTGTGGTGTTCATAGATGATATTCTGATCTATTCTAAAAGTGTGGAAGAACATGAGCATCATCTGAGGTTGGCTTTACAGCGACTTCGTGAGCATCAGTTGTATGCCAAGTTCCCAAAATGTGAGTTCTGGTTGGAACAGATCTCATTCCTTGGTCACATCATTTCCAAAGATGGATTAGCGGTGGATCCTCAAAAGATAGTTGCAGTGACTGAATGGAGACCACCCACAACAGTGACTAAGGTCCGTAGCTTTCTGGGATTAGCAGGTTACTATAGAAGGTTTGTTGAAGGCTTTTCCCGAATTGCTCTCCCTATGACACAGTTGCTACATAAGGGAGTTAAATTTGAGTGGACTCCAGCAAGGCAAAAGAGTTTTGAAGAGCTCAAACGCCGACTTGTGACAGCACCTGTCTTGGCAATGCCAGTACCTGGAGCTGGCTATGTGGTTAACACCGATGCATCCCGTTATGGGTTAGGATGTGTATTGATGCAGGATGGTCATGTCATTGCATATGCATCCCGACAGTTGAGACCACATGAGAAGAATTATCCCACTCATGACCTAGAGTTGGCAGCCGTGATCTTTGCTTTGAAAATATGGCGCCATTACCTCTATGGAGAAAAGTGCAAAATCTTCACTGACCACCAAAGCTTGAAGTATGTGTTCACTCAGAAAGAATTGAACTTGAGACAACGCAGGTGGTTAGAATTGATGAAAGATTATGACTTGGAACTTGTGTATCATCCAGGAAAGTCGAATGTGGTAGCCGATGCTTTGAGCCGTAAGAACCACGGAAATTTGGCTACATTGATCACACAACAACATGGCTTGTTGGAAGATATGAGATGCTTGGAGTTGTGGGTTGCACCACATGAGGAAACTGACCAAGTTTCTGATACAGGTTTGATCTCAAGTTTGGTTGTGAAGCCAACTTTGATGGATGAGATTAAGGAAGCTCAGAAAGAAGATGCTCATCTTGAGAAAGTGCGAGCAATAGCGGAATCTGGGCAAGAAACTCCCTTCCAGGTTGGAGAAAATGGAGTTTTGAAATTTCGAAATCGGATTTGTGTCCCAGACAATCAAGAGATCAAGGACAAGATCTTGACAGAGGCACATGAGTCGGGTTATACCATTCACCTCGGCGAAACCAAGATGTACCAAGATCTGAAAATCTACTTTTGGTGGCGAAACATGCGCCGTGAAGTTGCGCGATTTGTAGCCAAGTGCCTTGTGTGTCAAAAGGTAAAGGCAGACCGGAAAAGACCTCCAGGTTTACTTCATCCATTGCAGATAGCCGATAAGAAGTTTGATAGGATCACTATGGATTTTGTTACTGGTTTGCCAAGGACCAAGTCCAAGAAGAATTCAATTTGGGTCATTGTGGATACTCTTACAAAGGTAGCTCACTTCATACCTTTTCGATACGGTCTCTCGGGAGAACAGATGGCACACTTGTACATGCAGAATCTTCATAGGTTGCATGGATCCCCAATTGAGATCATATCAGATCGTGACCCTCGCTTTACTTCTCGTTTCTAGAAGCAGTTTCAGAATGCTCTAGGAACAACCGTGACCTTCAGTACTGCTCATCATCCTCAGACAGATGGATAGTCCGAGCGTACCATTCAGACGCTAGAGGACATGTTGCGTTCTTGTGCGCTTTCTATAGGCGGAGATTGGTTTGATCACTTGCATCTCGCCGAGTTCGCATATAATAACAGTTTTCACTCTAGTATTGGTATGGCCCCTTTTGAGGCTCTTTATGGTCAGCGGTGCAGGACTCCGGTGTGTTGGGGACCTACAGGTACTTACCGACCTACCGGACCACAGATGGTTGAAGAGAGTGTTGAAATAATGAAGATAGTGCATGAGCGGTTGAAAGCTGCTCAAGACAGACAAAAGAAATACGCCGATCCAAAAAGGCGAGACTTGCAATTTGAAAAAGGTGAGAAAGCTTTACTTCGGGTTTCACCTAGAAAGGGAGTTACTCGTTTTGGCGTGAAAGGAAAATTGGCACCCCGTTACATTGGCCTTTTGTGATCGAAGAGCGGGTCGGACCCGTTGCTTACAGACTCACTCTTCCATCTTCCTTGTCGGGTGTACATAATATTTTCCATGTCTCTCAACTTCGGCGGTATGTTCCGAGTGAATCTCATGTGTTGGATGTCGAGCCCTTGCATCTTGAGCGGGATCTGACATACAAGGAGAAACCGCTGAGAATCTTGGACGCGAAGGAGACCAGACTTCGTCGACGCACTATCCGACATGTTCTGGTACAGTGGGAGCACCACACTCCTCGCGAGGCGACTTGGGAGCTTGAAAGCGAGATGCTTGAGCAGTTTCCTAAGTTGTTTGTCTCTTCAGGTTAGCTTTTCTTTCTTTTTCTTTTTTTTTTTCGTTTTGAGGGCGAAACGTCTTTTAAGGGGGGTAGGCTGTAAAAACCAAAACTTTTTAAATTAAAAATTAATAATTTTTTTTAAGAAAGCAAATAAATTTAATTATTAGAAAAACTAAAGTCTAATCGTAAACCCATTTGTAAATTAAGAACGGTTTTATTTTGAATTCGATACGATAATTAATTTCCGGCCATCTGAAAAATTTTCAATAAAACTATTTGTTTAACTAGATATTTTATGCCATGATAATTTCAAATATATATATTTTAGAAATTTTCCATAACTCAATTTGTGTAAAAAATCCTAGTTTTAATTGCTAGAACATTTGATTTCCTAATTTCCTTTAATCTGGACCGTTGGATCGAGTTTTAACTCTTGGATTTTTTTCTGAGCCGTTGGATCACCTTGGATTCTTCTCTTTTCTCTCTCTCTTCCTTTCTCTGCCGAAGCAGTGTGGTTGACCCCTTTTCTCTTTCTCCTATTTCGCTCGAATCTCTCTTTCTCCCTCACCGATGGCAGAGGGATCACGAGTATGCCACCTACTCGACCCACCCCCTTGACTTTCCCTCTCCACTCGTGCTACCTCTCTCTCTCACTCTCTCTCTCGCCTCTGACAAGGGAGCTTGACTCTCGCGCGACCAAACCCTCTGACATCACCCGCTCCACCACCTCAGCAGCACGCCCATTCCCCCGACCGCACTTCTCGCCTATTTGTGTCACCCCTCTCTTCTCTCTCTACTCAAACCGCTGTCACTCAGGTAAGAACAGAAAAGAGAAAGGAAAAAGAAAGGAGTAAGAGAGAGAGAGGTGGAAACTAGGCGACTGGAGAGGAGTCGGAAGTGGTCGACGAGGCTAGGTGGAGGTGCCGAGGTATGCGCGAGTGCTGGCTGAGCTTGCTTCCACCTTCCTTCTTTTCCGCTTCCTCCTTTCCCCTCTCGGTTGGTAATGGCTTTGAAACCCTAACTTATTTCTTTTCCTTGATGCCTTGAATCTGTGGCTTGATTCTGTGTGTTGACTGAGGCATTAAGATGCCTGGAATTGGTCTGTTTCTTTTGATGCCTCAATTTGAAACTGTGTTTGTCTGGGCTTTGATTGATGGAATTTGGTTGTGTGATGGCTCTCAAAAACTGATAATCTGGTTTGTGCTTGTCTGTTGGTTGCTTGTTCACTGTTAAGGCTTGTGTATAGCGTGTTTCATGGCTTGTGTGATTGTTGTTAGCTTATGATAAATCGATGGAAATACTTGTTTAGGTTACTACTTGATCTGTCAATTTTAGATGTCTCAAATTGATTCTGTACTTGCTTGTGAATGCTTGATTAGGGCTGTTAGTCTTTAAAAATTTGGTTACATGCTCTGTTAGGCATCTATGTCTAGTGATGTGGTTGCTTTTCTCTTTCTATTATAGCTTGTATCAGTCTTTTGAGTTGGTTATAGTCGATGACTAGACTAGTTGTTATTGCTGTGGGCTAAATACTTGAAACTTGTTTAACTGTCACTTGAAATGGATTATTGGAATAGGTGATAGCTTAGCTTTCTTGGGTTTTGTCGTCCTAAGGCCTGTTGATCTGTTATTATGCTTAGAGCTTGTCAAATATAGGTGGTATCTCACTTGTGGTGTGTTTTCTGGCTTGATATTAGGCTGGTTCAGGCCTGGTACCAGCTGTGGTACGCCTCTGTTGCATACTGGTACGGTTCTCTTTAGGTCCAGGGACCTATTTGTGAAGTTTTCCGAGTTTTAGGACCTTTCTGTAAATATTTTTGAACTGTTTTAGGATCTGCCTGAAATTATTTCTGTTATTAGGGTCTATTTGGTAAATTGTTTGGTGAATATAAATTGTTATTAGGGTCTTTTGTGCAAAATTCTGTGTTATTGGTTCGGACTGAGATTTGGTGTACCCGATCTGTTTCCTCACAGGTGGGCCCTCCCCCACCTGGGCTCTGTTCCCTTCTCTTGGTGTTGCGATTTCTGTTTTGTGGGCCTGTTGGCCTGTTCCGGTCCGTTACTGTTCTCTGTGGACTTGTTTTTATGGGCTATTTTCCTTTGTGCTATGTTATTTGGTTGGACGTGGCCCATTTATTTTGTTACGGATTGAGATTGAATAAGCTGAATTTTATGAGTTGGATTTTGATAAAATAAAACTAGAACTTTTATGATGGCATTTTATGTTAGCAAATTAAGTCGGATTTTGAATTAAAGCTTTTGGCCGGAAAATTTAACGAGACGTATTCTAAAATAAAACGTTGGCTTTTACAAATGGGAGATGATTAGATTGTCCGCTTTTAAATTTCAATACAGATACTATGATATAAACGGACACAGTATGATCCCAAAACTATTTCAAACAAACTTAGTTTTCTTCGTTAATCTTTTGAAACGAAGTTTATCTTATTTTAGATGATTTATCAAAAGCATTTCATACTTGAGCAAAACACTATTTAGTTTTAATTAAACTTTTCAAGCGTTTTTCCCTAAATTCAAACTAAGTGTGACACGTCTCCAAACGTCGTAGTTGGACTTATAGGAATCGTCAAAAACATCTTTCTATACATTAATTTTATAGTGGAACTTAACAAAATATTTCCAAAAGTAGCAACTTAACTTTCCTTCTCAACTAGTTTCAAACGAAACTCCGTCAAATTATTTTCAAGAACTAATTAAAGTTATTAATATATTTTAATACCGAGTCCCTTCTTAATATAGAAGATAAGTATGGTTAAAGATAACATAACCGGAACTTGAAACTAAATTGAGGGATAAATGGGTTTAATCGTTAGATTAGCTTTAACGATAGTTTCGTTCACCAGGTGATAAGGCAGACTACCAGGGAGACGAGTACTACCCCGAGTTCGAGGGTGGTGACGCTGGGCAGGACTCCATTGACCCTCCAGCAGAGTAGACGCTTCTAGGCCCCACTTTTCAGGTGTGGATGCCTTAGGTTTTGTTTATTCTTTAGTCTAGGATTAGATCAATAATTAATTATGTGCATATCATGTCATTAAACATTAAGTAAACAGTTAAGCGCATGTCATTAATTAAAGATTAGTTATGCATATATAGGATGTGCATTCATATTAATAAAGTGATTAATAAACCTAAAAGTGCCCTTAATCAACACCTGCATTTGTATGGATCAGGATAGTGAGACCGAGTGAGATAAGAGCGTTTTGCTTGGGGTTTCCATTATCGGGAGATTGAACCCAAGCTGAATGCCGGTGGTCTCCTTATGATACCGATCGTGGGCAACGCATTTCCGATGATCACTCAGCAGACCGACCGTCAGGCGGTACTGCGGTCACTCGATGGTTATTTGTGTTGCATTATAGTATTATATTATTTCCTGTTGGACTTGACTTGGACCATGGGTATGTGCCACGTATATCAAACTTCCTCTCGTCTCTCCACGTATTCAGTTTACCGGTACCGTGTATTACTGCTCACTCTCTTTGGCCGGGGTTTGAGATTGGAGCAGCTTCGGGCACCCAGACGAGCAGCTTCGGGCAACTAGGTTGATCTGTAGGCACGGTTCCTGTCATATTGGGATTTGTGAGATTATTCTGGATTTTATGTGACTTATGGATTGGACCATTGAGTGAGGGTGCTTGATTCTCGTATTACCATATATATATTTCTCGTATATTATTATAATATGATAAATCCACTACATATCCAGATATTTTTCTGATTTCTTGGCATGACATAGCATTTAGCATAGTTCTTATTCTAGTACATGCACACACACACATAGAAATTGCAAGTTAGGAATTAATGGTGTTTAAGTATGGTTTAGTTCTAGCTAGAGTTAACCAGGACCGTAGGCTCACTCTATCACCACACTGAGTATTAATGTACTCATTCCACAATACTTTGATTTGTGGAGACAGGTTCAGGTTTGGCTGACTTTGCGGAGGAGGATTTAGCAGAAGACCAAGCCGAGCTGGAGTAGTTATCTTATTATTTATCATTAGGATTTTGTTTAGACTTTGGCTGGAAATTTTGTTGTGTAAAACATTTACCGGCCCTTTTGTTGTATGAACAAACTAATCCTTATTTATATGATATTATTTGTGATATTATGTCTGTGACACTGTTTTATAGCCTTACGTGTGCATAGTAGAGTGTGTACACGTGGCGGGGCTGTCTATCCCGAATTATGGCTTGGTTCGGGGTGTGACATGTTACACAAACTATTTTACCTTATTTTAATTAGTTAAACTATTTCATATTCGTTCACAACATTAATAATTTGTGGATATGATAATTAATATGTGTAATGTTTTTTAAATTTATAACATTAAGAAAATAATCATATATGAAGTGGAACCATGACGAATTATAATAGTAAAAATAAATATATTATTGATTATGAAATATTACTTACGCAAATGGAATATATTTGAATAAATAATATTTAATAATTATGTTGCTGAATATAAAAATTAATAGAATTTTCATAACATATTTCATATTAAAATATTACGAAGCAAATATAGAAATTTTAAACTTACTAGGTGGTACAATATATTACTACCATACATGTATATATTTTAGAGTGCCACTTTATATTTTTTTATATCAAAATTTAAAATTTAATCAATTGATCCAAATTGGGAACTCATTCATTTCAATGATGGATATGTTATCATAAAATTTTATATATTTTTATTTAATTTGATACTTGGTCAATTGGTTGAAAAATGAAAACATTAAAATTATTGTATCATAGCGAAAAAAATTGATTCATTTTGACCTCTTCATCCGGTATCTAAATGAACATAAATATTAATAAAATTTTATGAAAACACATCCGCATTACAATGAACAAATTAATGATTTGGGTTCGACAATTACATTTTAAATTTTATCAAAAAAAATAAAAATATAAAGTGTGATATTTGTGACTCTATACTTCAACCTTTCTCATTTTTATTTATAACATGTCATACATATTTAAGTACATATTTTTTTTAAATAAAATTTTATTTTATTTTATTAAGCTGTTGTATGTTTTCCTATCACTATAATTTCATTTTGTCGTTTGACTTGGATAGTACTAATGAATATTTGCTAAATTATTTTTGTAATGATGCACCTAGCACGCCCAATTATTTTTTATTGATTTTATCTTATGGTTTTAATAACATTTTTTTAGATACCAATTTGAAATTTTGAATCTCGTATATTATCACTCTTATTTACTAGTATCAATTATCATTCTCTCTTAGCTTATATTGTATTCTAAGTTAAATTTCTTTCTTATTTGTGCCGTATGAATTTCTATTATATCACAAATAATTTAGTTGGCCTGATAGAAGAAAAAGGAAAATACGTTCATGGAAAATCTGAATTCTTGATCATATGCAAATATACTTCCAAAATCTGCGTTATATTTTCGATGATTGCGCTCTCTCTCTCGCTTCAGGTTATTTAAAGAAAAAAAATGATATTTTGAATAAAATTCGAAATTGGGAAACAAGCACTGATTTTTCTCCGTCAATTCCTCGTCTTATATTTGTTATCTCATTAAAACCTTACCATATTTCGTAATCTATTTGCTGATATTTAATACCTCTTCCCAATCAAGTTATCTATCTTCTCCTGCAGTCCTGCTCCAAAAGATTTTTCATCGTTTCAAGTTCAATCTGCTAGGGGAGAAATTTGGGTGAAGCTCTAGCGCCCCTTCCGTTCAGTCTTGTTTAAACAAATGGGAATCTGATACGGTAACTAACTCCTCCATCTTCTCTCATAATAATTTTTCCATTGGTGTTATTCAATTTAAGTTACATTAGATTTTTTTTGGTTAATTTTATTGTGAATAAATGTATAATTTATATAATTATCTAACATATTATTAATTTCTCTTTGATTTTAACTAATCTGGTAATATGAATAAGAATAAGAAGCTGATTTCAAAATTTTTATTACAAAATTAGTTAAAATCCAAGAGAAATAAGTAATATGTTAAGCAAAAAATGATTTGTATGAATAGGAAAAGTCTAATTATTTTTGCATACATATTTATGTTTGTTTTCTTGAAATTAAGTAAAGCATTGTTTCAATCAATGTGCTCACAAAGATATTCTATAATAGTTCTGTTGTTTCAATTCTTTATATCTGCCCATTCTTTTATTAATTACAATTTAATTTGTTTGATATTCAGGTTGTAGAAAAATTGTCTTTTGTACTGGAATTGGATGCTAATCCCAAACGGTTGAAGTCTGGATTCAGTGGATGACTTAAAAGACTCCAAGCAGTATTCATCAGATGGCATTAAACAATTTCAATAACATAACCGTTTATGTTATTGATGATATTTGATCATTTGTTCCTAGAGTTTATTATTGACAGATCATTCAGGTTGAGAATCTAAATTGTAGATCTCTGTGGATCATTCATTAGAATGACAATAATAAATCTAAATCGTCTATAATCTTGATAATTAACAAGGAACATTAATTGTCATAAAATATTAGTATGCATGTAAGTGATGATTAAATTTTACAAATCATAGGTAAGGAGTTACCAACTTAATTGCATATGTGTATGTTATTAGAACATAGTACAGGACCTGACCCAATGAAATAAACATATGGATTGTGTTATGTGTCATTGTTTATTTCGAATGAGTTTAATTCTAAGTTTGAGATGTTCAACTTTTCCACATGGGGATAAGTTCTATAAATATCGTCTAACGTTGATTCATAATAAAGGCTGTTATACGGACTTTATTTATGTTCTCTTGAATTGTGCGGAGAAAAGTTGTTCCTCAAGAAAACCATATGTCCCTCATTAGTATACCTACTGAGTGATGATATTAGTTTGGGCCCCCTTGATGGAGTTGGATCGTATGCATGCAAACTAGACGATCAACCCTAGATCAAAAAATGTATAATCTGCAAGAATGACACACTCCTATCTTGGATTATACAATGATATCATGTGACATAAGAATCAAACAAGGAAATACTTTTATTTCTTATGCAGGATTGAGATATTGTAACAGTAAATTATTTATGCGGATTGGAAATCATAACGTGTTGCTATATACAGCTTATGATTATTGAAAATAAATAATGATTTATTCTCCATGGCCAACATAGCATAAATCCTTAAAGGGTCACACAATAGGACTTTGACCACATAATGCATTATCTATTTATTCTCAATAGTGAGTATTGCGGAAATATGATAAGTTGATTAATTAATTATATACCGTTATGAACCGTTATAATTAATTAAGTTAAAGGGATCATATAGAAATAAATTAATGCATTATCTAATCCCAAAATAATTATTATTGAGTTAATAATTAATTTTAGATCAATACATTTTAATATAAATAGTTATATTGATTAATTGGACCGTTATTTGATAGAAAAATATATAGCCCAATTATAGAGCAAACTAATGGGACTTTAATTAGGTGAATTAAAGACCCAAATGAGTGTGAGAAGTGGCTCAACAAGGGCCCAATTTGTGGCTGCCCATAGAGTGGCAAGAGGTGTAATTTTGTAGAAGTTTTCCCTAGTGTTTGAGCTCTATAAAAGGACTCCTTTGGAGGCTTCAAGAGCAAACTTTCTCTCTCCTCTCTTTCTTCCCCTTGTGGCTGCCACAAACCATCTTTTTTCTCTCTCTTTTGCTCATGTGTTGAGCTCTCTTCTCCACTTAAATAAAAGATTTAATTGCTAGAAGAGAGAAAGCTAATGAGATTAGGCTTGTTCTTGGGTGTACTAGCATATACCTTGAGAACGTGGTTAATCTCCTTGGTGGACTCGAGGCCGGCGGCACAACCATGGTGGTGATGGTGGAGGAGGCACGTCACCAACTCCAAGTGATTTGGATTGCCTCACAAGAACGATTTGTGAGAGGTAAAACGATTCTCCTACCTTTTCTCATTAAATTACGTGTGAATGGCTTTAAGCCTAGATTTTTTTTGTGCTTAATCATTGTTTTATTCTAATTGTTAGTTCTAAAATGAAAATTGAGCACTTCCTAACAATGATATCAAAGCACAAGGTCGTGCTTAAGCTATTTTGCACCTTAATTAGATGAGAAATGGGTAATTAGTGAATTGATAAAGTTGCTGCCTTTGTTTGCTGGCTGGAACTCAGTTTTTCCGTGGTTTTGTGTGTTTTTCTTATTTCAAAGCTTTCGATTTGTTTTTTCCTTTCAATGGAGATGATAGAGGGATACGTTGTGAGCATTTTTCCACTGGATTTACTTCAATCCGATTTATTATGGATTTTTAGTGATTTATCTCGTGACGGTGCGCATGACAGGTTCCTGTGGGACCAGATCAGAGTTTGTGGGTGTTATTTGTGTTATGTTGATAAAGATATCCCTTTTTTAATGGTTAGAGATTAAGTAGACTTGTAGTAATTCTTTCCATACTAATTTGATGGTTTGGATCGAAGTCTTTCTATTTATTTGAAGCAATGAAAAACAAGAACCGTCTGTTCGGTTTTCAGTACCGATTGGATATTTTAAAGAACTGGTGTTGATTGAGACTATTTATGGAAAAAATGTTTGAATGGAAAGTTTTCTTTTCAAGTCCTGAATCCATGAAAATTAATTTCATGTCAATCGGACTAGTTTAGGTACCTCAACCACTCAAAATAAATTTTGTCGACGTGTTGTTTCAGAACAAGGGTCTTGTATTCAAACCTCTTTAACTTGATAATTTTGAATGAGTAAAAATAGTATTCTTTCATGGTTGCTAGTCATATACTTGTAGTTGTTTTTCATTAAATGTACTTGAAAATTGATCAAACAGTCCAAAAGGTTGAGGCCAAAAACTGAAATCTCAAACCGGTGTTTTAATACACAACCTAAGGTTTGTTATTTTTTGTTCTCCCGATTAGTAAATGATCTCTTCTTGAAATTTGAACAGGTAGTTTGTCTCTTGATAATAAATGTTCATGATTACTTTCAGATTTTGTGATTTTTTTCGGATCCCATTTGAATAATAGTAGTTGTTCTAATTAAATCAAGTAGTTGACATGTTAATTAGAACACTCCTTGCTGTCCTCTATTGAAAATTTTGAATGTTGAATTTTGTCAAAAGGTTTAATCAATTTGTTTGAAAGTTAAACCTTCTTTGCATGGAAAAACACAAATTAGCAAACAATATGCAAAGACACTTGAAAGTTCACTAATTATGAACAATTTAGACATATAGTTGTATTTGTGCTAACTTGTTATTGTAGGAGGATGTAGGTTTGATATGGCTCAAAATGTCAATGCGTTGTGTGTTGTAAATAAATTGTGAATAAATGTGCTTGATTATAATGTGGCCTACGGTGCCTTGATAATTAATAATTGATTAATTCTTGATGTAACTTGATTATGGCTTGCATGCCCCTAAGGCCTAGGCGGGTTTTAGTATTTATCACATGTATCTATTTCCCTCAATTATTAGATAGGATCTTAGTAATTAGTTGAAGGGCTTGATTATATTAGTTTCGTTACATGAAGATGCGACGAAGACTAATGCAAGCGGGAGCCATACAAACCCACGACAATGCTTGAGATGCTTATGTTATGTGATTATTTGTGAATGCCTTGAAATGTCATGGGTGTATGATTACATGACCACCAAACAAAAGTCGCATAATTGTTTTGTCCCAAACTAATTTGATTAAGTCGACCGCCTTTCTTCTCTCTATCCCCTTCACGTCAATTGCCCATCATGGCGCGGTCTGCCCAAGCGGACATCATGGTTGTCAAACTTGAAAGTCGGGGGTACAAATGAAAAGATTTGTTAGGAGCAAATAGAGAGAGGTTGCTTATTCATGAACCCAACAAGTTTCTTCGACATCGGGGCGAAGTTTGTAAATACACTTAGATATTCACAAACCAAGAGTCGTATGGTTGACATGATTGGTTGGAGAACCTACCTTGTCTAGTTAAGTAGGGTGTCGTGCCATAGCAGGCTCTACTTGATGAAAACAGGGATCTTGGAAAACCTACTTGCCTCGCACTTTTTCGAGTCCGCACCTCGGTTACGATTTAGGGATACCTCCGTGGGGGTGAAAAAAATACAGATCAGATACCCCTCGAGCTTCCTAGGATGCAAACATCGATACCCGCCTGACAAAGGATGAGGATACCGACGTGGTCTCAGGATTCTCGAGAGTTTGATTGTTTACTGCAGGTCCTTTCCTTCCAGTAGGCGCAAGCCCCTACTGTTAATTACCTCTGAACCAAGTCAAGAGCACCTCTAGATCGGAAAAGTTATAGATTGGGCATATCAAGTATATTCAAGCTTGTTTGGCAATTATCTTTGACAATCATCTCTATAAACGAAGTGAACTGACATTGAGTGTGAATGTAGGATAAATACTTATGATGACATGAATGCATGATATGCAGCGATGATACAAGAAGAAGGTAGAAAAAGGTAGGAGGGGAGGTTCTGTTTAAAAGGCTGTGTAGACAGTCTTTCTGTGTTTAAATGCAGTCTTGTAGATCATTAACCGATTAGGTATTAGATTACTTTTAAGATTTGCTATCTCCAGGTCCGGGACGCATTGCGTATATGAAGAAAACAAACATAAACGTGTAAAGTCTCGGCCTTTTGGCGTTTTAAAGCTCCGGTATACTGAACGTGCTGGATCTTCGGTTTGGTGGTGTATCTGAGACTCAGGTTTGCTGTTGACATGTCAAATCTGAGGTTATCGGACATGTCGAGAGCTCCAAGCATTCTAGCGTGTAGAAGCTCCGGTCCTTGAACGTGCGTCGGCTTCGGTCGACTATTGACGTGTTTGAACTTTTAATCTTTTAGTATTTTAGGGTCTGGTTTGAGCGTTTTGAACCCCAACATCAAGATGTGTTAAAAAAGTTCAGGTCACTTGAGTCTGAGTCTTGTTTGCGTTTTTAGGGCTTTAAACATTTTTAATTTAAGAACCCCGGCTTTTAGACGTGCTTGAAGTTTGGATGTTCTGGATTTATGTAGAAGGTTTGTATTTTCTGGATTTGTGTTCCAAGGGATGTGTTTCAGATTCAGTGGAATCTAGTTTTTTTGGATTTCTGTAGGATCTATGTTCCTTGGATTTAAATCTGGTTTGTAGACTTGTTTATTGAGTCTAGGTGTTTGAATGTGGTTTTGTAGAGGTTTGGTTCATGTAGACTTGTCGTCTTGGAATTTCGGGTTGTATTTGGATCCTTTCTATCTTTGAGTTTTGGTGTGTATTTTTTATGTTTCTGGATTTGAGTCTTGGATCAAGACGTCTGGCCAGGAACTCTTGATTAATTGAACACTGGGAAATGTCGGTCCTAAGTGATTCAAATGTACCTGTTGTCCAAGTGTACCTATTGTCCAAGTGTACATGTTGTCCAAGTGGTTGAAACACTTTGACTTTTAAGGATTCTGTATTTTTATGTGAATTGGGTATTTAACATATTTTTCAATGATATTTTAAGGGAAATTAACGATGTTGAATTAAAATCTCCTTTTCCTTTTAGAACTTGGTGTTGGAGTGTTATACAAAAATGTTCCTTGTAATTTTTTGGACATTTTGGTATTTTTTGATAATTTTATGACCCTTCTAGCTATTTTTAAAGCATTTTTGAAATTTCAGCAGTTCTAGAAAATTCTGATTGGCTGGGGACGTTGCTGTTTCGTGTTCTGCCTGTCAGGGACCCACCACACGCTTTGCGCCACAAAGGATCAGGCAATGTCGCTGAAGAGACTTGATCGAGTCAGCTAGTTCATGTCCGTGTCTATGCGCCGCTCGCGTCTGAGTTTAATATGGATCTGACAAGTGGGCCCCGCTGTCAGTGGTTGGGTGTATCATGCGCCGTGTTTGTTCGCCTGGCTTCTGGAATCCATTGGAGACGAATGTCATTCGTCGATCCATGCCAAAATTCGTGCTGGTCAAACAGTCAGCGAATCTCTCTCATTTCTTTCTTTCTTCTTCTTTTTCTTCCTCGTCTCTTCCGACGAAAGGTTGACTCGAGTCAAACCTTCGAGGTCAACTCGATCTCCGTCGTGAGGAGGCCATTTGGCTAGCAAGAAGTACTGGAGAGGTCGTCTTGCTCTCCTCTTTCCCTCTGAGCTGGTCAATCGAGTCGTGACTCGCCAATTGAAGCCGTGAAGGCGTTGCCGTGTTCAATTTGAGATTTTCTGGCAGTGCAAATACAATCAAAATTGAGCCGTGTGGGGCCAATCGGCGGCATGCCTGAGCAACCAGAGAGGTGTCTCGAATCGATTTGAGCATCAATTTGAGGTAAACCACTAAAACTCGCTGTATGCGTTTTGAGCCGTGATTTACTCAATTCCCTGTGATAACCAGACCCAAATTTGTAACATTATGAAAATTTTAGATTTTAATATTAATATTTTAGTTCGAAAATTATTTTATTAGAATTCTTTGTGTCATATTTTAAAATTTCGTTTTGGGCTTGAATAAAACTTGATCTGCGAAAATCTGACCCTAATAAGGGTCATTTTAAGCCAGCCATATATAGGCCCGTCCCATCTCCTAGTTGCCTCCTCTCCAAGTTTGCTATTTAATATTGATTATATTCCATTAATAAAAATCTTTGGTCACCGATTATTTCCATTTTTTTTCTTTCCATTTCAAAAACCTGTCACATGCTCCAAGCCATCAAGATTCATTAATACAAAAATATTTGATGGATACAAACAACTAGCACGTTGATTGGTTCAGCTAATATTTGTTTGAGTCTTAATAATGCAACGTTCCAAAAAAAAATTCTATTTCCTTTGCTACCAATTAATTCCTTGTGTCATGAATCCTTTCTTTTACATAGACTTGTTTTACCAACGTTCCTTGTGTCATGAATCCTTTGCTAACTTAGACTTGTTTTACATAGAACAAAACATGAACAGTGATGTAAATAGTAGCATGACAGATGAAATAAAGATGCAGAAGGTAAAAAAGAACATAAATATATACATAAAAAAGCTTTATTTCAACTGTAGAATTACATTTTTGCTAATTACCTTGTATAAAAGCTAATTAACTTCTTTTGTTTTTACAGAAAATAAGCTAAGTTGAAAAATGGACTGAGTTTCAATATAGCACTTTGCATCTCATTCTTCTGTCGATGGAGAGCTTGTTTTATAGCTGTAGATGTGTTCTAGGGTTTGATTTGAGGCTGCCACTTGGCAATTCCTTAGAATTTTTGTTGTTGATGAAGGGCTGAGATGCATTCTTCTCCTTGCCGTCTCAAATTGTAAGTTTTCGTGCCTTGGGCTTCTCTACCGTCTTGTACCTTATCCAATAGTCATTTGACATATGGCATTGGTGTGAAACAGTGGCTATTTGGCACAATTTTACTTCAGTTTACTAGTGTCTTTGTGTTTTTATGGCAGGTCGGTCATGGGGCCACTTGTCATGCTGGGTTGTGTGGGTGTTGTTCCTTCTCCTTTGGCTTGGAGGAGGGGTTGTCTTAGCGCCTGAATATGGCCTAGACAGGTGGCATCAATCCATGATTCATAGGATTCCAATGGTATGGATACCCTTGTGAAGGTATCTCCATCAGCTGGCATAGCTGTGGAGGCTATATCTTAGGCTTGACAGTGCATTCAGAGAGTGTTTAATCCTCTCCATTGCCTTATAGCTTCAGATTTGGTGTTGGCTTGCTTTTGTAGCCTTTGGTTGTATTTTCTGGAGAGTGAGGCTGTTCATGGGGCCCACTGGTCAGTATGATGAACCCCACTGTACTCAGTTGCAATGTAGAAGAGGCAGGTTTGATTTCCTTCCTTTTTCTCTTTTTGTTTTTCACAGAAGTCACTGGGTGCATCCATTTGGTTCAAGTGACTTTCTTGTGTTTTTTTTTTGTGTGTAGGTGGCAGTCTGTCATTGTGCCATCTGGTGTTGGCTGTTTGACATAGGCGCCTGAGATCATGCTTGGTATGTTGCATGTGTTGGTACATTCTCTCTGAGGAGGGAATTGATGAGGTATGAAATCTTGTATGCTTTTCATAGGTTTTCTCTTGCCAATTGGCCTTGCTGCTGACCATTTTTGAGCTGTCATTGACATATCATGTGTCATTTGGTACTCATATGTGTGTTGTTGGCTTGTGTAGCCTCAATTGATAGCTAGTGGTGATGGTCTGAGCCAATGATTTGATATGAGGCTCAACTTGAATTTTCTGTAGCATGTAGATTGCCTATTTGTGGGCAATTTCATTCATTTCACTGGCAGTCAAGTATTTGAGTTGACACTTGTCATATCTTGGCAAGTTGTGCTTACATTTGCCTTGTCAAGTGATAGGTGATGGTGGACAATGGCATTGGTCATGGTTTGCCTCACCTTGGTTCCTCCCCCATATGGCCAGTGAGACTTGGCAGTTTATTGCCTTGTCATTTGATCTGAGGCCTCAGGTGATTTTTGATACCAAAGTGGCATGTATTTTGTGCACACTTGATCTTTTGCAAGCATATAAACCAACTGATTTTAGTTGCCAATTTCTGTACAATTTTTTGTGCAACGTTTTGGAGAAGCAATTCCAGGGGCAAATGTGGTATTGAATATACTTCCTATGATGTTTTATGAGTAACATTCCCTTGTCTTTTTGTGGGAATACCTGATTTGACATGGGTCAAGGAATGACACGCATGAGGGTCCTTTTCAGGTATAATCTGTCACTTCTATCTTCATATTGGGTTGTCTATGTGGATAGTTGTAGAATCCAGCTAACATCTGACCATCCATTGCATTTGATATTCATATGAGTGGTTGGATGCTCTCTATAGTTGGAAAATAATGGAAGCCCGATACCTTTCAGCATTGTATCATGTTTTGGCTCTGTGTATCATTTAATTCTCCATGGAGAGGGGGGGACCATCTGGATATGGATGGCTGGGATCCAATTGATGCAATGAACCACTCTCTCACCAATTACTTTGGTCAGTCGATGGTACACTGAGTTTAGCAGGCCTATAGCTTTCTTTTCCAGTCCATAGGTTAGAAGAGAATCCACCCTCTCCAGTTAACTGTTTATTCAGTTTTTGTTCACTGGACACCTCCATTTGTGGTGCCAGTTGTGCATATAAGCATATCTTATGCCTTGTTTCATTCCTTTGTGTACGAGTGAGCTCTCTAGGCTGCTGTGAAGCCATATTTACCCACAGTTCGAGCTGTAGCATCGTGCATTGTTTGTTTCTCATGCACTCGAGCTTCTCTGCCATGGTCATGGACACAAGAGCCCGTCTCAAGCCCAATTGACTCTAAATTGCTCGTCGTACCACCTCTCTGAGCTTCATAAAAGTTTTTCAGGTAGGTAGCTTTGTCAATTTTCGTTTAATTTTGGAGAATTTAGTCTGCATTTTTCCCAAGCACTAATCTCCTCCTTCTGGAATTGCACGATTTCAGGCACTGTTCCCCATCGAGTTTTGTGTTGTTGCACTCGTGAGCTCATCGCCTATCCAACGGTGCTGCCAATTTGGGCAGTGGTGGAGTGTAGCGGCGGAGGAGGGTAGACCTTCGTCAGAGAAGAAGCTTTCTTCTTCTGGGTCTGTACTTTTTTTTTTCCTTTAACGGAAACTGTGGGGACCACGGTCTTATCCACTGGGATGGTGACACGTGTCGTGGTCGAGTTCGAGCTGAGTCGTGTTGAGGCTGAGTCCGTGTCGTGTCGTCTCTGAGTCAGATCACTGTTGGGTCCAAGTCTGAGTCTGTGTCTGGTCCGAGTCGGATTAAGTAGGAAGTCGAACTTGGTTGGGTCGAGTCAATTAGTCATTTGGGCTGAGTTTGTTGCGGGCCGCCGTGGGTTGTGTTTCTGGGCTTTGAATTTTGTGTAATTTGTTTGTAAATTAAAACCCGGCCTGTATTTATTTGTATATGCATGATTTTGTACATGTACTCCATATGTATTTTGCACATATTTATGCATATTTCACGCATATCTTTTATAGACTTGTATGATTTGCTGTTGTGACCAAATAGTCTGTATTGTAGCAATATCATTTAAGCCTTGCTTATAATTGATTAAGCCCAAAATTGGCATGAATTGATCCAACTAGAACTTATCAAATATATATCGCCAATTATCTTTCGAGTAGCTCCATGCGAGCGTTCTCTCATGCATCTTGGCGTTTTCTATCAGCTTGTTTAAATTTGCCGAATTTTAAGGGCAAACACAACTACATTTGGGACATTAAATGAATGTAGTGGAAGTTTTGTTTATTATTATAAATAAAACATTGCTTAAACTAAATGACCTAAAATTGAAATTGTTATAGATATTAAATATGATTAATTTCGTTGCAATCAATCTTTCAAAACAACAAGCTCGTTTTTAAGGTATTTACTTGGAAAAGTAATACCGAAACATGTTCTTGGAAAAGAGAAACTTGAGCATGTTTAATCCCAAAAATGTTCCTCGCCTTCCTGAACATAGCTTCGCAATGATTGATTAGTTTCGACGAAAAATTATTCAAAAAAGCGAATGCCTATATCCTTTTAGAGCTTCTAGACATTTGAATTGGAGAATTTATAAGGACTAGACTAGACTTTCACTCTCTCATCCACTTACTCAAGAAGGTGTTTTTAGAGAAAGTAAATATAGACTCAATCATTTATGATCGAGTAATAGAGTGTGAGTTAACCAAGAGACTCTTCTTATAAGAAGATAAATGTTTCATTAGCTTGCGAACCGAAAGGTTTAAGTAGCTAATTGATAACTAGAGATATTGAGATCTCCAATATCAAGGATTGTTGATATTGTTATACAATCTCTTTTAGGGATAAAGGATATATTGTTCGCACACTTATTAGTGCTAAAAGTGATTGGTTAAGTATTAAAGGAATACTTCACCAAGATATGAGTTGAGACTTTGAGACTATCACTTTTGACCATGTGTCACATGAGATGTTTCATATGCCATTTATGGAAGGCATTTGAAATGTTGTCCGAAATACCATGATGTTCTAAACCTTAAGATATTTGTCGTTCAAATTATCTCGCTATCTCTAAATTCACACTAATAATTAGGTACTAGTTCATGTACTTGCATTTAACGAAATGTGTAGGCAATGAAGAATAAGAGAAAGTTGGAGATAAGTAAAGTGAACTCCGTTTTGGAAATGGCTTGTTCGTCTAAGCCGCTACCAATGAATACGTAGAGTTATCTTTACTAAATAAAGAGTTTGTTTAGGAATTGGAGGTTGTATACCTTATTCCAAACATCTCATAAAACCTTATCTCCGTTTCATATTTGATAATGGATGATCATGTTTTGTAATAGAGAAATGTTGATCTCTTATTATTATGAATTTGTGTATAAGATTTCATGCATCTTGATTGAATTTGCTTGAAATAGATAAACAAATTTTGAATGAAAAATGTGTAAGACTTCATATAAAGTGTTAGACTTTTATGTAAAATAGTCGCTTAGTCGAATATAAACAAGAATCGCATTATGAGAGTCTACGTAACGTAGAGCTCGTAACTCAATTTGATTGAAAATCAATTGAAATATGCGAATCATATTTATTAAATGACAAAAGCCCCGTTGACCTACTAAGGTTTAAAGGACAAGTAACTTGATTAAAACTTATACATGTTGATGTATATAAACCTATAGGTACTTGTGTAATTGAAAGGCTGTTGACACTTTACCACCAGACCAACGATCATTATAGATATTAACGTATCTTTTTGATATGGTATAAGTATGAATCTTTTGACAAGATCAAAAGGACTTCAAGAGTAAAGTTGAAAGACTATTCAATAAAAATAAAAATCTTAAGATGGATCATGATAAATAGTTTGGTCATATAATTTGATATATTACCTAAAGAGTATGAAAGACATTTCACAACTTGCTCCGTGAGGAACATTAGAAGAATGTATCCAAGAATGGAGGTATTGAACATTGTTTGATATAGTTCGATCGATAATAAATCAAATTGACTTATTCGACTCATGTAAGGGATTGTGTTTGAGGATAATATTGTTTCTACTGAATAAAAGTTCCATTGAAGTCTATTGAGAAAGATATCTTACGAGATTCGATCTCTAGGTACATTGTTTCTCAAGATTTGGTGTTGAGAAACTTATTTCAAGGTTTGATTGATTAATAAGCTTGAACCTAAATAGTTCGCTTAATTTTGTAGGATATCTTGAACTAACCGAAATGTACTACTTCTACTAATATGATAAGAACAAGGTATTTGTTGCTCATCATATCGTAATCTTAAAGAATGATAGTCTTAAGAAGAAGTAGTGGGAGTAAAGTGAGCAGTAAAGGAGTTTGTGCGTCACTACAAGAAGTACCTTTATGGGAAACTTGTCACTCCATACATGGTGCTTAGTGGGAGTTGAGCGGAACTTCATTCACAAGCAGTTGTGAAAGGAAGAAATTCATAAGCACGCTCGCTTCTAAAGAGTACTCAAACATCTCGCAAATGGATGATGTTCGAGAAACTCGTGCAATATATTAGGATCAATAACTTATTCTGCATGTTCTTGTAGAAGTAGTTCATGGACCTCAATCATCAATTCTACAAAGATCAACGGGAGTGAATTGCCTAAACTAAAAAGTTCATAGGCTTCACAACATCCTCGTACTTGACATATGAGGATCCGTTGATAAATAAAGAAGCGATAGAAAGACCAGATTCCACAAGTATGGTTTAAATCTATATGATCTTTAAGTGCAATCTATATATATATATAACAACAAGGTATAGACCTTGAATGATGTTCATGAAGGAGCGATCCATCAAGAATAGTTAAATCTTTAAAGGAAAGATTGATATGGATAGCATGTCGACTATGTACAAAGCACAGTTTCACGCTTGTTGCTATGACAAAGTCGATAGTAAGTTGACTATGTATAAAGCACACTTTCATGCTTGTTGCTATGTCTAAGTCGATAACAAGTTCACTATGTAAAAAGCACAGTTTCATGCTTGTTGCTATGTCTAAGTCGATAACAAGTTGACCATGTACAAAACACAGCTTCTCGCTTATAGCTGTGTATAAGTCAATAAAGATCATTCTAGCAATAATTATATTTCGTATATATAGATATATGGAAAGATACATCAAAACTGCCTTCTTCGATTGAATGAAGGAAGTTATTGTGTCTATGACACAAATCGAGGATTTGTTTGTTTGCTAGAAGCATATATATGCTTCAAGGATCCATTAATGGATTGAAGCAAGTTTTATGGAAACTTGAATAAACATTTTGACAAGGAAGTCAAGGAGTTGAACTTCGTCAAAAAGGTATCTTGTATAGACAAGATATTCAGTGGGAGCATGATTGTGTTACATGTATTGTACAAGATACAAGACATTAATTGGGAATAACATTAAGAAATGAATATTGTCAAGATCTCATTAGAGAATGATTTTCTCAATAGAGAACTTGGGCAAGTCACCTAAATTCAAGGAAACAAAATCTATGGAAATAGATTATGATGAATGTTAGGTTTGAGCAAATGTGCATATAATGACAATGTGTTCTAGTAACATGAAAGATAGACTCCAAGAAAGGATGTCTAACCACGTCATATGGCATACACTTGAGTTCGACTCGGTGCATTGCAACTCAATTCGAGAAGAGTGCACGAATCAATTCGAACATCCTTCTGTTATGAGTTCATTATGTAAGCCATATTTATGCACATGTCCCAATGTGTTGTACCCAAGGAGTATGACAACCAGTTGTCAACAAGATACAAAGAAAAGCATAGGACAATAGTCGAGAATATCATCAAGTATCTTATGAGAAAGAATGATATGTTTTTTCATCTGGTAAGATGAAAGAGAGCTCGTATAAATTGTTATACTCATGCTAGTTTTTCGAAAGATTGATATAATTGCAGTTGAACTACATATTTTGTTTAGAAGTGGTGTTGTAAGTTTAGAAGGTGTTCTAAATGAAATATTACAACCGTTTCCGTCACCAAAACAAAATATATAGAAACTTGTAAAGCAATGAAAGAAGGTAGTATGGATCGAGAAATTCTCAGTCAAGCTAATATGGTTCTATGCATCTCGAATCATAGCTTAATCTTGAAGAAATGAGTATCTTATTGTTTTGATTCCTATGTCATATGATATCCTTGTTTAATCCAAGATTGGAATGTGTCATTCTTGCAGATTATACGTTTCTTGATCTAGAGATGATTGCACAAGTTGCTAGCAAGCAATCCATCTCCATCAAGGGGCCTAGTAGATATCATCGCTCATCAGGTGAACTAATGAGGGACATACGGTTATCTTGATGAACAGTTTTTCCCCGCACAATTCAAGAGAACATAAATAAAGTCCGTATAGCAGCCCTTATCAGGAATCAACGGTAGACGATATTTATAGAACTTATCCTCATGTGGAAAAACTAAACCATCTCAAACTTGGAATCAAACACTGATAAAATAAATAATGACACTTAACACAATCCATATATTTATTTAATCCGAATCATGTCATGTACTATGTTCTAGTAACATATACATATGCAATTAAGTTAGTAACTCTTTACTTATGATTTGTAGAACTTAATCATCGCTTAACTTGCATACTAGTCTTATATGATAATTAATGTTCCTTGTTAATTATCAAGACTATCGACAGTTTCGATTTATTATTGTCATTTATTATTAGTGAAATACAATGATCCACAATTCAGATCCTCAACATGAATGAACTGTCAATAATAAAATCCAGGAACAAATGATCAAATATCACCAATAACATAAATAATTAAGTCATTAAACCATTGACTTCTAGGACATAACTCCAACAATCTCCCACTTGGCCTAGAGTCAATCAGTAGTGACTTCTAGCCAACGAAGAATTGAGAATGATGTCATATATCTACATATATACATGTTTTGAACCTCATAAAATAATATACTTAAAACCAGCCACTCATACATCCATTACGTATGGATGAGCAATTTCATCTCGTGTATTGCTTAAGGTAGAGGTTATGTTAGAGTCTCCGCTGTGTTCGCGAAACTATCCACGTTGTTTGACCTAATACATATATATATTCTTACGTATACATTCTTGATCATCATCCTATGCGATCAAGTGATATTGTCATAGATCATATTTGGACCTCCAATACGATATTGGTTTCTTTAAGAAGCTATGGTTCGAGATGCTTAGAACCATATTAGCTTGACTGAGAACTTTCGATCCAAACTATCCTCTTTCGTTGCTTCATAAGTTGCTATGCATTTCGCTTTGGTGACAGAAACGGTTGTAATATCCAGTTTAGAACACCTTCTAAATACCTTCTAAACTTACAATACCACCTTTAAGTAAAATATGTAGCTCAATTGTGATTTATCAATCTTTTGAAATAAGCATCAGTGTAACAACTTACACAAGCTATTTTTCATCCTAACAAATGAAAAAATATATCTCTCTTTCTCATAAGATACTCGAGGATATTCCCGATTATTGTCCAAATGTGTTTTTTTTTTCTTGTATCCAGTTGACAACTGCTTGTCATACTCCTTGGGTACAACACATCGGGGCATGTGCATACATATGGCTTACATAATGAAACTCATAATAGAAGGATGCTCGAACTGTTTTGTTCACTCTTCTCGAATTGAGTCACAACATATTGAGTCGAACTCAAGTGTATGTCATATAACGTGGTTAGACATTCTTTCTTGGAGTCCACCATTTATGTTTCTACAACACTACATCATTTTATGCACATTAGCTCAAACCTAACATCCATCATAATTTATCTCCATAGATTTTGTTCCGTAGGATTTAGGCGATCTTGCCCAAGTTTTTATTAAGAAAACATTTTTCAATGAGATCTTGACAATATTCATTTCTTTAATGTTATTCCCAATTTTTTTTTGTTACCTTATACAATATTAGTAACATAATTATGCTCCCACTGAATCTCTTGTCTATACAAGATGTTTTTGACGAAATTTAACTCCTTGAATTTCTTGTCAAAATATTTATTCCACAATACTAGCTTCAATCCATTAATGGATCCTTGAACCATACATATGTTTCCAGCAGTTCATCAACATAAAACTTTCGGTTTGTATCGTATACACAACCTCTTCCTTCATTCAATCAATGAATGTGGTTTTGATGTACTTTTCCATATATCAATATATATGAAATGCAACTACTGCTAGAATGATCTTTATTGACTGACTTACACATAGCTACAAGCGAGAAGCCGTGCTTTGTACATAGTCAACTCGCCATCGACTTAGACATAGCTACAAGCATGAAGTTGTGCTTTATACATAGTCGGCTTACCATCCATGTCAATCTTTCATTAAAGATCTAAATGTTCTTGATGGATTACTCCTTCATAAACATCAACCAAGGTCTGTACCTTGTTGGTATACATGGATTACATTTAACGATCATATGGACTTAAACCATACCTGTGGAATCGGGTCTTTCCATCGTTTCATTATTTGTCAACGTATCCTCATATGTCAAGTATGAGGGTATTGTGAAGCCTATGCACCTTTCGGTTAGGCAATTACTCTCATTAACTTTTGTAGGATTAGTGCTCGAGATTCATGAACTATTTCCACAACGGTTTGTACAATAAGTTCTTGATCCTAATCTATATCTTGAGTTTCTCGAATATCATCAACTCATGAGACATTTGAGTCCTCATTGGAAGGAGCGCACTTCCATTCACAACAGTTTGTGAATAAAATTTCGCTCTACTCCCACTAAGCACCATATATGGAGTGACAAGTTTTCCATAAGGTATTTCTTGTAGTGATGCATAAACTCCTTTGATGCTCACCTTACTCCCACTACTTCTTCTCGAGAAAGTTATTCTCCAAGACTACGTCATGATGAGCAACAACTACCTTGTCCTTATCATGTTCGTATAAGTAGTACCTTTCGGTCTGTTCAAGGTACCCTACAAAACATTAAGTGCCCTATTTGGATCTAAGCTTATCAATCAACAAATTTGAAATAAGCTCCTTAACACCAAATCTTGAGAAATAATGTACTTAGAGATCAAATCTCGTAAGATATCTTTCTCAATGGACTTCGATGGAACATTATTCAGTGTAAACAGTATTGTCCTCAAACACGAATCCCTAATATGAGTCGATTAAGTCAATTCGATTTATTACTGATCGAATATCAAATAAAGTTCGATACCTCCATTCTTCGACACACTATACTAATATAATGTTCCTAATGGAGTGAGTTGTGAAACTATTTTTACATTCATTAGATAATACATCAAATCATATGACTTAAATATTTACCATGAACAATTATAAGACTTATACCTTTCTTGAATGGTCTTTCAACTTCACTTTTGAACTCCTTTGAACTAGTCAAAAGGTTCATACTTACACCTTATCAAATAGATACATCAATATCTACTATGATCATTGGTCAAGTAGTAAAGCGTCAACAACCTTTCATTACACAAGTATTTATAGGTCTACATGCATCGATATGTCACTACTACAGATTTGCTCTTTTACAACTGTTAAAATAATCATTTCAGCAACTGTACAGATAAGTTGTTAATCGGGGAGTTGCAAAAGGGAAAATAACAGTCACTAAGATAATGACTGTTATTACCTAATAACAGTTGCAAAAGACGGTATTTCAATGACTGTTATTATATAATAACAGTTGCATAAAGAATGAGCTATGACTGTTATTTAATAATAACAGTTGCTGAAAGTATTTTTTCTCTTTTTTTAATTAGAGCGATGCAAAGATATGTGACTGTTGAAACATAATAACAGATGCAGAAAGTGTTCTATTTTTCCTTTTTTATTTGGTCGATCTGGAGGAATTATCAACTGTTCGAACATAATAACAGTTGCTGATTCGATACTAATTTCTTTTTTTTTAGCATGCTCTTTTTGGGGCCAGCCCAGAATCGCTAGCCGTACGTACCAATTGGTACCGGCTAACAACAATACAATAACACATACAAATAGAATGTATACAAGATGAAAACATATATATATATATATATATACAAACACATGCATATAACATACCAAAATGAAATATTGCATTAAATAATTAATCCAAAATGTTGTTACAATTATAACATCAAATGAGTTCTAAACATATATAATAACAAATCCAAGCACATATAACATATCCAAAACAATCATATATATATTACAAGAGTAAACAGAGAGAAATACGGATCATTCAGAAGAGTTGAAGTTCCATAAACTCCATGAGTTCTTTCACGACTTGTGCAATCTCTTCTTCAGAATAGGGTCTCCTAACCGGCTCAATCCTCTACATGTTATTAAGCAATCCAAAACATGAAATTAGTCATATTTATTGAAAGAAAGAAATGTTGATAATAAATGTAATAAAAAAAAAGGATAAGTTCTTTTCGTGCTTACTGTTTGTTCATGCTTGACATGGGTATATTCCTTTGATTTTGTTAAAAAATAAATAAAAATTGCAAATGGAACCATATACTATCAAAGAAATTTAATGCAGTTTGTTTCATGCGAAACTTATAAGAAGGAATATAATAACCACCTTTAATTGACAATCACAGTGAGAAGATGCGAATATCAATTACATCCCAACCATCTTTACTTTGACAGATAGCTAGATAATTAATCTTTCAAATGCAAATATCAAGTACTTTTATCTTTAAATTCATCCAGTAGATATTTTTACTAAGGAAACAATATAGTTTATGGAGAAAGGAGAGACAACTGTATAAAAAATTAATAAAACAAAAGTGATAGTTTCATACCTTAGGTAAAAGGTGATTCTCGTGTTTGAAAATAGCTTCAATTATGCCCTTCATGTATAGCAAGGAGAAATAGCCACATTCAAAATCGCCCTCTTGTTTCGAACACTAAAATTCAAATTCAATTGGAAAAATTAACGAAAATATTGATAATTTCACAAACTCAATTTCAAAATACTAATCCATGAGTTGCATACCAAACGTTTTCTTTTGGAGTCTCTCCATGATATATCCATCGGGTATATCCCGGCATAAATCCACGCCTAACTAAATCATCGCTCACTACTCCAAAATCAGACCATCTCAGCAAGTTTTGACATTTCTTACATGGACAACGCATTTTATGTTCCCCCGTCAACTTCATATTTTCTTTAGCACGATCCATAAATTCTGTAAGTCCATCCATAAATTTCTTTGAAGCAAGTCGATCACTTACGTACATCCATGACCGATCCATCTGAAAATGACATTTATTCAAAGGTCAGGGTTTAAAGTTATGGGTCAATTTATCACACAAGGTTTTTGGGCCGGTTACCATCCTAACCCACTCTTTGGATACCCTGTCTCATTAGCGAGCGTACGCTAGATGCAATTTGGCGTTTGAGAAAAATTCGGCAGCATTTCCCCTTATGTTCCCTGAATACGCCAACACACGATTGCTCGTGCATACGTATCCGTGGGAACATAAGGGGAAATGTTACCGAATTTTTCTCAAACACCAAATTGCATTTAGCGTACCACTCGCTAATCCTAAATGAGACAGAGGATCCAAAGAGCAGTCCCAAAACGGGGACTATCCGAGATTAATCCCTAATGGATTAATCTCGGACGGGCAATGACCTAAATTCAGTATTGTTCTGGTATTTTGGTCCTATATGACAATACATTTCATTAAGATACATGCAAATGCAATTAATGCATAATTTGGTGATAAATGAAAATAAATAGAAAAGGTCATGAAAATATACCTCAAAATAATAAAAGAAGTGATTGAGTTCTTCCCTCCAGAAAATAGTATTTTTTTTTGCTTCGGGCAATCCGTTAATGAGATCTGAAATTATGACAAAAACAACTAATAAATCATTAATCTCACAAATAAATACATAAAAATTAAAATAAAAAGGAGAAAATAAAAGATATCAAATATTATTCAAATTAATTTTGTTTATACCTTCAATCTATTCTCCTTCTTTTTCTCTATCTAACGCTTATTTTTTCAGATTTTTTGTAATTTTTTTGCTATTTTTTTTTGAGTGGTGGAAATATGAAATTAATAGAGTTTGTATAAAACTATAAATTAATGGCGGCACCTCTTTTTTCTAAACCTATGCCGTGCGCGCAGGAATGGAAGGAGAATGCTAGTACGCATGGAAAGTTTTTTTGGAAAACCTAATTAAATATTCGGTGACTGTTTTTACTAATAACAGTGATAAAAGGATACTCTGACTGTTATTAAATAATAACAGTCATAAAAGAGTTCTGTAACTGTTATTAAATAATAACAGTCATAAAAGGGTTCGGTGACTGTTATTAAATAATAACAGTCATAAAAGAATTCTGCAACTGTTATTAATTATAAACAGTCATTAAAGTCTGGGACCCATTGTCAGATCACAATTCCTCTTGTTATCGGCCAAAATTGGCAGGAATTACAATGACGGTTATTTTAAATTAACAGTTATTAAAGACTTTTGTGACTATTATTTCATATTAACAGTCATAATGATTCTAGAAAATTTTATTCATTTATATTCTTACGCTTAATTTCAGCAACTGGTTTAATTGAAAACGGTTATAAAAATTTAAACATTATTTTACAACAATGCCACTAATTTGGTTGATAACTGTTTTTATGAAAAACAGTCATTGATTGATAGTTGCAAAAACCCTTTTCTGTGGTAGTGTGTATAAGTCCTAATCAAGTTACTCGTCCTTCCACCTTTATAGGTCAAAGGCGCTTTTGTTATCTGACAAACATGATCCGCATATCTCAATTGATTTGCAATCGAATTGATCCATGAGCTCTACGCTATGTAGACTCTCATAATGCGATTCTCGTTCATGTATGTAACTAAGCGGCTATTTCACATGAAAGTCAAACACTTTATGTGAAGTCTTACGCATCCTATTTGTCATTCAAAATTCGTTTATCTATTTCAAGCATATTCAAGTAATAGGCATGAAATCATATAAACAAAACCATAATAAAAGAACATCGCTTGTCTTTTACAAAACGTAATCATCCATCATCTATATGAATAGAGATAAAGTTTTAGGATATAGAAATGAGGTACTCGACCTACAATTCCTATTAGTAAATACAAGTCTACGTATCTAACTGTAGTGGCTTATAGGAATAAGTCATTTTCTTATACGGAGTTTACTTTACTATTCTCGAACTTTCTCTCATTCTTCATTGCCTACACATTTCATTAAATGCAAGTACATGAACTAGTGCAAAGTTACTAGTATGAATTAGAGATAGTGAGACAAATTGAACGACAAATACTCATTAAAGGATTAGAACATTTCTAACACGATAATCATGGTTCTTCAGACAACCTTTCAAATACCTCCAATAAATGGCAAATGAAACATCACACGGTCACATGAGGGTCTCGAAGTTTCAACTCATACCTTAAGCGATGTATTTCTTAAATACTTAACTAATTGCAATTTGCATAAACAAGTTTGCAAAATGTAATATCATATTCTTCATTTAATTAGGAAGAGACCGTATGACAATATCAACAATCCTTGATATTGCAGATCTTGATATCTCTAGTTGCCAATTAGCTACTCAAACATTTCGGTTCGCAAGCCAATGGAACCTTCATGTACCTTCTTAAAAGAAGTCTCTCTTACTTAATTCATGCTCCATTACTCCATCATAAATGACCGAGTCTACATCTACCTTCTCTAAGAACTCTTTCTTGAGCAAGTGGATGCGAGCGTAGGAGTCAAATCTAGTCCTTATGAATTCTCCAATCCAAAGGTCTAGAGATCCTAAAATGAGAATATCGGCATCCGCTTTATTGAATATATTTTCATAAAAGTCAATCAATAACTGCAATGCTACATTTGGGAGGTCGAGGAAGAATTTGGGAATTAACATGCTCAAGTTTTTCTTCTCTAAGAACATGTCTTAGGAATCGGTACTACTTCTCCAAGTAAGTACCTTTAGAAACGAGTTTGTTCTTTTCAAAAATTGATCACAACGAAATTAACACATTTAACATCAATAACAATTTCAATTTAAGGTCTTTCAGTTTATGTAATGTTTTGTTTATAATGAAAAACAAAACTCCCACTACATTTATTTAATGTCCCAAATGTAGTTGGTTTTCCAAGATCCCCATTTTCATCAAGTAGAGCATGCTATGGCACGTCATCCTACTTAACTAGACAAGATAGGTTCTCTAACCAATCATACAACTTTATGATTCTTGGTTCGCAACGCGAACTTTGCCCCGATATCCAAGAAACTTGTTGGGTCCATCGATAAGCAACCTCTCTCTATTTGCTTCTAACGAATCTTATTTGTACCCCGACTTTCGAGTGGAAATCATGACGTCCGCTATGGCGGACCGCGCCATGATAAGACAAACGGCGTGAAGGGGATAGAGAGAAGGAGGGTGGTCGACTTAATCAAATTAATTGGGACAATCATTATGCGACTTTGTTTCGTGGTCGTGTCAACATACACCCATACCTATTCTATAACATTTCATAGCATACAAACAAAACACATAATAATAAGCATCTCAAACACAAGCATTATTGTGGGTTTGTATGGCTCCAGCTTGCATATCAGTCTTCGGCGCATCTCCATGTAGCAAGACTAATCTAAATCAAGCCCTCCCACTAATTATATTAATCCTATCCTATAATTAATAGAAATAAATACATGTGGAAAAATTCTAATTCCCTCCTAGGCCTTAGGGGCATGCAAGCCTCACAAGTTACATTAAAATTAATCAAAATTAATTAATAGCACCAAAGGCCGCATTACACACATTCACACATACATACATTTACAACCACAAGGCATTGAAATCTTGAGCCATATGAAACCCACGATCCTCCTACAAAAACGAGTTACCACATATACAATATACATGGTTCACTTGTTCTTAATTAATTTCATTAATTAGAATCTTTGTGTATGCTTGTCGCTCGTTTTTCCAAATACAAAGAAGTTTAACATTACAACCATTTGTTTAAATCTTTGAAATTTAATTCAACAATCCAAAACAGTATCCGAAGTTATATAAGGAGTATTCTAATTAACATTTCAACCAATTGATTAATTAGAAATAATATTTTAACTAATTAAAATATTAAATGGGACTCGACAAAATTCAAAATTTTTCGGTCTCCAAAAATTATGAAATAAATCATACAAACTCCTTATCATGATTCTAACTACCAGTAAAAATTTCAGGAAGAGATCACTTACCATCAGGGAGAATCAAAAAAGACAAATTCAAATTTCGTGCCCGAAACACCGTTATCGGATTTTTCTGTTTTTCACCTCAACTTTTTGGTCTGTGTGATCATCTTACAAGCAATTTTCATACAAACAATTTACATAGAAAAACTAGCATATGCAGTTGGCTATCTATCCATGAAAAGAAAAATACCAAGGTCTAATCAAAATCATCAAGTTAAAAGACAAACAAACAAGAAGCCCTGTTCTGAAACAGACTGACGACTGAAACTATTTGACCCAGTTAAAGCATCAAATTTTATTGAAAAATTATGAAACTAATTTTCACAGAATCCTCATTCGAAATAGAAAAATTCTATTCAAACACTTTTCTGAAAATGTCCTTCAATAAATTCAGTTCGTCCGAAAACCAACTAACTTGTTCAGCAAGATAGATCTGACGACTTCGATTCTTTCCATATTTGAACATCCACAAAATCTGAAATATGCAACAAATTACACATATCCAGAAAGAGCATCAAATTTAGAATAACCTTACCCAAAAAATACAGGTAGCTATTTTCTAAAGAAACGTCCTTTTTGCCATACAAACAGAACTGTGCAGCAGAATTCCAGATCTGCGCACTGTCACTGTTTAAATCACTAAAAATTCATAACTACTTAGAAAATAGTGAAACTAGTGCCAAAAGAACCATGACTCAAAGATCTAAAACCTCCATAAATAATAAATTTTTTTCAAAAAACTTTACAATATGAAAAACAAGCAACAAGATAGAAAAATAGCTTTTTTCAGAACAGCAAGCATGCACATCACTAATTAACTTAATTAATTACTAATATCTCGCTTTTAAAATATTAAAAACTCGAATAACGACCAGCGCTCTGATACCGCTGTTAGGAACTCAAGTCCTTGTACAATTCTAATTTTTTATTAACATTTAATAAGCAATTAACATGCACGATTAACGGATTTAGTTATTCGAGTAGTTAATACATAAATGAGAAGGTGTAGGAGATTATACCTCTTCTAGTATCGTAACTAGAAGGCTGGACCTTTGCTTAGGAGTCGATGGATGTGCACCTTTGCTGCCTCTAGTCCACCTAGTAGATTAATTAAAGTCTATAAACAAGTGCTAGCTTGTTTTGAGACGATAGCTAATTTCCTTTTGATTTTTCTATGCGCGATTAACTATTTTTCTTGGAAGAAAATAATAACACTCAACACATGAGCTATTGAGAGAATGGAGGGTCCTAGGGCAGAAAAAATTCTGCTCTTTTATTTCTTGCGCAAGGAAATAAAAAGAGAGAGGCAAGAGATCTAGGGCTCGGTGTTTCCATAAACAACATTACCATATTTTGTTATTTCCAAACCTTGCTCTCTTTCTATAATTTTGTCTTAACAAAAATATCCCTTTATTGCTGAAATTTTATGTATGATTATAGGCTATATAACATATTATATTAGCCTATTAATCAACTCCATTAATTAATCTCAAACAGGCTTTTAATTAACATATTATATTAGCCTTTTTTGCTTTCATGTTGTCCAATTTCTTTTATGTCTTTGTCAATGGCTGCTTGCCTCAATGCCTTTGTGTGTTCTGGGCATCGAGGTTTTTCATGTCCCATATGGCCACAATACCTACATATTTTCTGCAAGTGCTCATAAATTACTGAAACATTAAGTGTCCCAAGCTCTGTGTGCTCAATGGAGATTTCCTGTTCAATTATGTCTTGAATTGAGATCCAAACTCGCTGCCTAAAGTACATGGTGTTTCCTTTGAATACTTTGCATATGTCAGAAAAAGGGTCACCTATTGAGTTAAAGAGAATGCAGAGGCCTTTGTCAGTTACCATGTCTTGTGGGATGTCATGAAGTTGGACCCATACTTCCATTTTATCTACAGCAAGGTTGTCCAGCTCTTTTTAAGAAGATACGAGCTTAAGTATCACTGGCTCACCATTGAGATCCCATACTCCACGCTCGATGGCTCTATAAAGATCCTCCTTTCTCGTGAATCGAACTTCATAAATGTTGGTCTTGTTGGTGGGTATGAACGTTGTGTTGCTGTGTGCCCGCCAGGCCTTCTTCATAGATAGTTCAAGATAGCTTCCATCCACTGTTCGGTTTGAGACAACTCTGAGAAGGGCCATGAGCGACCAGTCGTATGTCTTTTTGGGTTGGGTTAGTAAGCGTATTGGTTTACGTTGTTTAGGACTCGTAGAAGATAAAGCTGTAAAGCGAGTAATCATATCACCTTGAGAATTATTCATGTTAGCTTTAGAGAGTAACTTGAGAGAAGGGTGAGGGCCAAGTATGGATTCTTTACCAGAGTCTGTGTTTTTGGTTGGATGAGTTGGAATAGTGCAGACGCTCGGGTTAGATGTTTGGGGTGTAGGTATTACTCCCGTTGGTGTCCCTTCAGGAACCCTGTCCAGAATCACCCTTCTGTGGGAATCGTGTAGTAGTTGGTGCTCTTTATTATTGGGTTGGTTTCCATCCAGATCCAATAGGGGGATACATGCATATGGACAAGTATGAGGGGATGCATTCTGAAGTTGAAGAGCCAATTTAGGGTTGTAAATGCCTGCATTTAATAGATGAGGTTCATTGTGGCCATTAATTGCATGAATCTTGGTGTTGCATGACAGGGTTGTATCCCTTTGCATCTCCTCGGTTTGGGTTGGAATTAATGATTCTGCCTGGTTCATAGGTGGACGTGGTTCACAGGATGCTTGATGGACCAGGTTGCTTGTTTCATGGATCGTTTGATGTACTGATTGGCCCGGTCGACTTGTCAGGATGGAGTTTTCGCTCTTGAAGAGAGTGTTGTCTGTTTCTATTGTATCTGATGGTCGATATGTGAAATCCACCAAAAGAGCATACTTTGTTACTGCAGCATGTAACCTTGAAATCATCTTATCTTTTTCTTTCACCATCTTCCTTAAACTCTTGATTTCTTCTTTCAAATGAGAGATCATGTCATGGATAATGATGTTATTCTCTGAAGTGAGTATTTGCATTCGTTGTGGTCTGTTTTTTTGTATCTTGACTGCCTCATTGTATTCATTAAACATATTGTTTTTTACTTTCAGGGTGGTTTCATACCTCGACTCTTTGTTCTCTAGGGCCTTGATCTTTGCAGCAAGGGCTGTTATGCATGTGCGAGCGATGTCCAACTCCGATATGGTAAGAACCTCTTTTGATTCAGGATTTCTTAAGACACTCATGGCTGATGTGTTTAGAGAAGTGGAGAACTTGGAGGAAATGGAGGAAGGAGGGCTGCCAGTATTCTTCACGGCTTGTGAGGATAGAGACAATGGAGAAGTTATAGGAGGAGGAAGGAAACCATGTTTAGAGAATAGAAGAAGAAGAGAAAACCTCAAGAATCGGTGGGCTCAAACGTCATTAATTCTGTTTTCGGAGAGTCATCGTTGTCATACCAGAGACATTCATTTATCTTCTTTTGTCTGTACGTGTGCCTTGTTTATGTTTCTATGCGCTGAATTCCTAATTTTTGCCTTGTTAATAATGATTATTTCCATTTTAATTTCTATGTGCCGAACATCAAATTTGTCAAAGAAACCGTTTAATCTTTTTCTCTCCGTATGAAAATGTTCTTAGAAACTAAATTTTATTATTTTCTCAATTTTTTATTTTTTTATGATATTTTCTAAAAATGATATATTAAATAATTTCAAGTCTTTCAATTTAAAAATATCATAATCTATATATATAGAGTTTTGCTATGGTGAGTCGCAATCCAGACCGTTGGATCTGGTTCAAAAATCGTGCAGATCGCTGAGCGCTGATGAGTTTAATTTTTCCGTTCCGTCTCTTTTTTTTCTCCGTTCCCTTCTCTCTCTCTTTACTTCGTCTCTTCTCTCTCTCTTTGAAATCGAAACAGAAACAGATCTGAGGCTCAAATCACATCTGCGCCTCCTCCTCAAACCCTAGAAAAGACTGAGAGTGGATCGATCGAAGAGCATCAACGCCTCCTCTCTCCTCTCAGCTCCTACTGCATGACTTCCTTTGATTTTGCGGTCACACGGTTTGAGCATGGTACGCTCAAATCCATGAACTAGAGAGAGAAAGAGGGGGGAGAGAGAGATATATGAGATGGCGGTGAAGTCGAACCTGGGATTGGTAGTGGCCGTTGATAGTCGAGATGGTGGCAGCGGTGGTGAGGCAAAGGCAAGGCTAGAGGGGATGCGCTGAAATTGGCTTCCTCTTCTTTCCATTTTGGTATGATAGTCTAATTGCAACGATATTCTATTTAATTTTCTAAATTGTTGAAGCATTTAAATTAATCTGTTAGCAATTGGTTTACTAATCTGATGGAGCTTATAGATAGTCTGTTGAAGGAATTAATGATTGGGTTTGTTGATTTTGAGGTTGCATTGTACGCTGGAACCTGGTTTTCCAGCCCAAATCAATGCTTTTCTAGCCCTTCCTCCATGCTTTTCACAGCAATTTTTTTTTCTCCTACAAGTTTACCTTATATGCACTGATTGAGTAATTTAAATATATCTCTTCTCTAGGCACATACATGCAGTAAAGTATTACTGAACACATCCGAGTATTGTTCTTCTTTTATGACAATTTATTCTTATATTTCCAAAAGTATATTAGTCTCGCACAATTTTTATTTTTTCAGATTAAAAACAAAAATATTCGCGCAACGGTGAGATCCCACTAGTGAGAAGAAGGCTCAGCAATTGAAGGAAAAATGGCTCGTTGTTATACTAATCAAGGGTTAATTTGCCGACTTGCGAGGGGAGAGAGATGCTAAGGATGTACTGAAGTACCACTACTAGAATTTGGGTTTTCTGCTACGAATATCTGTGTCGAAAGGTTGACGTAGAAGGCTAGTTGGGTCAGTCTACCGACCCGAGTTACCCATCCAAATAATCGCGCCGCTAATAAATAACTTAGCGTCGACTTGACGCAGTTCAATTGATCCGTGGGTAAGTATAATGTCGGTATACCGACGCCAGTTTCGTTTCCCTAGATGTCCGACTCTAAGCATTTGCGTTCTTATTTGAAATTGTATTAAGTGAGTTTATGAACGCAGTTAATCACCCACCCAGATAATATATTGTCAGAATAAAACAGGGCCCACGTGATTTGTTTGTAATATTGCATACCTAATTATTTGAATCCATATTTAATTAGGTGGGTAATGATTTTAATATGCGTCATTATACGAACGCATTAGTTCATATGCCCATCAATATCAATTATGCCGCCATTTAATTTTGTCTAGGACAAATTTGGCACCACCATTTAATTCTTCACTAACATTTGCAATTACTATAATTCACATATATACATATTATGTGTCATCTTTCATTAAGAAAATCGTTCATACATATGACTGAAAACAAATCATCATCCAGAACACTCTACACAATCAACAAATCATGGAAAAACATTTTAACTGAAAGCAACCTACGACATACAACGTGAATATTTCTAAAACAGTGCATGAAAATTATAATCAAGTCTAAACTAAAATTGAAATAAAGAAATAAAAAAGTAGCGGCGAGTCACATTTCATGTCAACCTGCTCTTCAAGACAAACAATAAAACAAATTAGTATTGTGGTGTCATTATCAAGAAAAATCAAGACTCAACGGAGTCATAAGTACTTTTTGACACAATTTTTTTTTTCTATTGACTGGATGTATGTTTCTTTCCCTTAAAATAACTTGCAAATCCAAATTTGTATTCTGACTTGACAAATTACAATACAATAATTAACAATTCAATCCATGAAACAACTTCTAAACTAAATGTTAACAGTTAGACCTACAAAACTTAATTCAAATAATAGATACAAACAATGCAATCATGTACCAAAAGTTATTACAAGATGCAAGCCACATGATTGATTACCAAAAACCATATAAGGTGTCATAAGACTTACAGATAATTCCTCCCAAAAGCATTTGTGTGTTTCTTCTCTAAAAAAAATGGTTGCATCTGAACAAATTTCAGTCATAAGAACTACGTTATGTTTTTTTGGTTGTTTCCAAGTGAAAAGAATAATGGTTAACATGAGATTAAAAACAGGTTGCTTTTGTCAAATTATAACATCTGGCCTTAGTTTCAGGTTGCACCATTTGATATTCTTACAGTAAGTACACCAATTTATGAATAGGACAATGTTACAACAAAATTACATAGATATAATGTTATAGTTAGTTCATTTACTTGAATTAATTAAAAGAAAATTACCTAAACAACTGTTGAGGGTTTTCTCAATGGAAGGTATCACTTTGGCAATTTATCAAGGACATCACCTGCACTTGAATTAGGAAGAATTTGTTAATTACCAAAACGAAAATCAGCGGTTAATACCCATAATACCGAAACAAAATGAAAATAACTTTGTTATTTCTTTTTTGGTACGAAACATGTTCAGGACAGCTTTAACCACTTTGAACACAAACACTTATAAATTAAGAGAGAGACAAAAGAAAAGAGAAGTACCATACAACCAAATGATTACCTCTATTTGCACCAAGTTACAGATGCACCCAACTAAAGCTAACTCCAGTTGCACACATAGATAAAAGAGAGAAAAAGAGAGAAAAATAACAACTTCAAGAAATATTTGTGCAGACATCTACTTTTCTGTTTACAACTAAAAAAATTACTTCTCAACCCCTATTATTCTTACAAAACATTCTCTGTAATCATATTATAAAAAATGTAAGCACAAGAGGAAGTACTTTTAAAACTTACAGTTCTCCCCAAAAGCTTTTGGCATTCTCTTCTTTGTTCAAATCTGCTCTTCAGTTCCAAAGTTCTTCTTGGAAAGAATTTGGAAAAGATATGACCAATAAGAGAGGAAAAAAAGAACTTGAGTAAATAACAACCAAATAATTGTAGTTGAGTATTTCGATTTTTTTAGATAATTTTTGCATTTAATTGAACGATAAACTTTGTTATAGGTGCATGGCAGTCTAAAAAATCTTTTAAGTAGATGCAAATCAGTAATCATTGAGGAAAATGAATAACTGGAATGCATCTGATTTGGCATCTCTTGAGAGAGGCATTAATGGCTCTGAAAAATCAAATTCTCTCATGGATTATAAACATAAATAGAGAAGAAAAAATATGTATTTATCAATCTATGTAGAGATGAAATCAAAGATAAGAGGGATAACCTTGATCAGACCAACTTTCTTTTTTACTTCACAACATTTCTATGTTGAACTCTCGAAAGAAGCATAGCCTCATTTTGAAACTTCCTCGCTCCTTGCCTCGATGTCGATTCAAGCTTCTTTAGTGCCACCTCCCTTTCATCCTCCAATCGTTCCTAAATGCAGCAAAAATTTTCAATTTTAATCAATCCAAACCTCTTTCACAAGATCTAATCAATCAATTCAATTACCCTAAATACCGGACCGAATCCACCTTCTTCGGGCTGATTCTCATAATACAGATATTTAACTCTCATTCCTTGTTACCTAAACAAATACTAAAATAGTTCTTGTTAGTACAATCATTGTAATTTCTACAGAATCAGAAGTATTTTACATAGTGGGTGTACTTGCAATTTAGCATTTCAACTAATAGCAACCCTAAGAACATCATCTTTTTTCTTCAGAATCAAGAAAATCTCCACGTATACACAATACCAGATAAGCACTAACAAAGTCAACCTAATTCGAATCAATTTCCACAAAATTAGAAAAAACAAAATTTCTTTCCGTATCAGAGAGGTAGTGGCGGGTGCAGAAGTTGGCGGCGACGAGTTGGTGTTGGTGCTTGGATGCAGAGGTTGGAGATGGCGTGCTTGGTGAAGACGTCGAAGTAGCCGGAGACGCGGCGGCCTCCAGGTGGCGTTTCGAGGGGCGCCTTGCACCCGATACACGACGGCGGCGCCATGGATCGCCTTCCTTCTGGAATCGAGTCGATTCGCCTCTAGTTTCTCTGACGGAACCCTAGCCTACTGGGACTTAAAAATGTAGAGGGGAAATGAAAATGCGAAATAATTTCAATTTGCAATTAAGCGGCTTAGGTTATTGTCAAATTCTATAGAAGAAGCAAACTTTATTCTACAATTTGCAATTAATGTGCCACACTTATACTTCAGGATTTTACACAATTACAATCATGTGGGAAGTATCTCTAGAATGTAAGGCGGGGGAAAATTTTTATAGCTGGCGCCAAAAAATATTATTGTTTCACATTATTCCCTTGATCATATATAAACAATATGTACTTAATGTTTTTTATAACTTTCCAAAGTACTTTAAGTATGTTTAAGACACTAAAATGAATGATTAGAATTTTTTTTTTATATAAAACGATAATTTTCTATGATAATTTTTTTAATATATAAAATATTAAAAATTTCGGGTGTTACATGGCTTAATTTTATTTCGAATTTTTAAAAGAGGTTAAGTGATTAAATTAGTTGAAATATTTTAATTAAAATTTCAAGTACTTCTATTATGGTATGATTCATTTGTCTCTATAAAATCATCGCAATGAAAAAAATATAGTGATTTATGTTCAAAATTATCATTATTTTTTCCAATAATATGTGTATTAGTATTTGTAAAATTAAGGATGTCTCCAAATTTTTGTCTATAATTTTGACAAGTTTTTTATGGCATATTTTTTTTACATCATAAATTTTCATATTTAACATATCTTGTTTAGTATGTGAAAAAACAAACTAGGTTTCATATTATTTAATATTTAAAACTTAAATGTATTAATGTATTCTAGAATGGACAACTAGAGTTGAATCAAAGTATTCTAAGCAAGATATGATTTTCATTTTGAATTTTGAAGTGAATCGTATACTTATTAAATAAGATAATAATTTGTTGGTATATTTTGGGGGGGGGGGGGGGGGGGGGGGGATGCGAAATTCTCTAGCCAGCGCAAATTTTTTTTTTGGAGGGAGATGCATTTCAGAATTGCGCCTAAATAAAATTTTCTTTAGCGAAATTGTTTAAGAGGCGGAAAAGTTTGGAAATTTTGGAAAAATATCTGGCGAAATAATTTTTTGGAGGGAGATGCATTTCAGAATTGTGCCTAAATGAAAAATATCTAGATAAGTTTTGAGCCAGCGATTCACAGCTGTTTCTAAGGCAGCTAAATTGTATATATACATTGTTATTATGCTTATTATACAATCACACATCCTATCTTTTCATTTAAGATATGATATTGGATGATTAAATTTCCTAATTAGTGACCAAAATTCATAAATATAATTTTTCAATGATAAAATAAAATACATATCTAATTTTAATACAAGCTTGATAAATTTTAAAATCTTTTTTTTTTGGACAAAGGATTCATCTTATATACACTTCAACAAAGGATATTGATAATATCAACAATATATGTGTTAATATATAGTATTAACTTTACAAAGGTATTTGTAAACAAAAAATATATAATAATAAAAAGGATAATTCATGTTATTCATCTTACTAACAAATATTTTTCTTGGCTGATAATATATTCAAGAGCTCTATTGTTTAATATTGTATAATATTAACAATATATTTGAAAAACTATATTGGAACTATATGAAAATACTAGGTATATAAGAATAGTATCATATCATTTTTATTGTATAATATTAATAAAATATTTGAAAAACTATATTGGAAAGTTACATGGAATTAAAGACTATTGAAAAACTATAGTATCATATATATCATTTTTAACTATATGAAATAATTATAAGACACCGATTTTAACATTTTTTGAATTTTTTTACTTATTTTTTGGTATTTTAGAAAATTCCTGGATCGTCAAATAACAACGATTTTCTAAAATACCAAAAAAATAGTAAAAAAATTCGAAAAATGTAAAAATTGGTTTCTTATAAGTTTTCAATATGAAATACATATTGAACGGTTCGGATAGATCATTTGAAACTTAGAAATATGAAAACCATCATATTGGACGGATCACATCCGTTCAATATATTGGACTCTAGTATTTCTCATAAGATAATTAATATCATGTATAATTGATAGATAATACCAGATTAATTTTTTTCTACACATATTCAATGGTTTAATATTGTATAAGAAATATATCTACGATTTTATGGCGTGAAACATTAATAAAGTCTTTATATGTTACATTATATTAGATGCAGTTGGAAATAAAGCATTTATATGTTACATTAATGAAGTATTTTTTAAACATGTAGACCTCCAAATTCCAACAGTGCTAAAAAATTTATACTATCATATGATTATAGTTATACCGTATCAATAACATCATTGAAAAGTTAATTCATATAATACAGTGAATAAATATATCTCTATGTTAATAACGTATATATCTCCGATTGATGAATGAACATACGCGTGTCAAATTTATTACTAAACATATACTTGTCTATTTTATTTCTTTTGTTTATAGCAATATAATGCGTGCTTCTACTTGCATGAACCTTTTTTTTTTAATCTTCGTTGTTTGTATATAATTCTCACTTCTACTTAATATATAAGAAATAAACTAATGTCATACTTTGTACCATATAATTTATTGTAGTTATCAGAATAACTAAATTCATCTCATTTTTCGTCACATCATTTATAATTTTTTTACTAGTAATATATCCTATCTCAGCGTATAGTAAATATTTCAATGTATTTTAAATTAAAATATACTCTTAATATAAACAAAGAGGATACTCGAATAGTTGATTTTTAACACTCTTTTATTAACAATGACAATATGTTTACAATAATTTTATAATTGTACCTTTGCAATTAGTCAATGAACTATTTTATTATATCGATAAATAATTTTAAAGAAGACCATTAAATATCACAATATTCCTTAATATTTGGATGCATTATCAAATTTTAAAGATGCATATATAAATAAATTAAAAAAATATATCAGTACAAATTATTTATATTTACTATTGTTATAATTTATTACTTTGTACTGAAATTTCACCTTCAACTTTTTTTATAAAATAAATAGTAGAAAACATCTAAATTAAAAAATAATGTTGGAGAGATTAACTCGTATAAGATATTATCAAGCATTCATGGCATTATTCTAAATTACAACTGGGCCGCAATTTCTTTCCCTTTTTCATTTTATTTTTATTGTTTGGGAGGGTCACGTGTAACGGACACCTGACAAGTTTCACGGGGTTCTTGTCACAGACGATCCGAGTAGTTCTTTTTTTTTTCGATATACTAGCAGCAGTACCCGCTCAATGTGCGGGCGAACTTTAAAATGTGAAAATATTGTTTTACATGGATGTGTTATCCGTTTTCAATAAAGGTCAATGTTGTATTGATCGACAGTGAAGATAGCAGCGGTATTCACCGATTTAAACAAATATAATTAATAAAAGTAGACATATGTACAGCTTAAAATAAACCGTATTTTGAAAACAAAATCATCAAATCATACTTTGAAAATTATATTTTTAAAAATATAAATAAAATTGAAAATATGAATGGATAACAATAAAGAAGAAAAATGATATTTTAGATTTGCTTAAACTATTCCATTTTGGCAGTAAGGAAAAGAGCAACAAATGAATTTAGAATGGTTAATTTACCTTAAGCTTAAATTTTGGTTCAATAAAATGAAATAATCAAGACATGTATCGATCTTTACTTATTACAAAAAATAAAATGAAATAATATAAATGGTGCCAAAGTTCTTGTTCAATAAACTTGAAAAAATTTTAATACAACCAAGAAAGTATTAATTTTAGTTTTGCATCTATCTAGTCTATCTAGAATATAAATACTTAACAATCATGCATATTATAATTAATAAGAAACATGGTGCCGAAGATATATGCAGGTACGTACAATTTTGAAATAAAGTTTCCAGCTAATACTCTCCAGTCTCTGATGGACCGCTATTGCAAACAAAGCAAAAGCGGCCATCAGTGCCATGACCCTTTGTTGTCGAAGGGTCTTGACTCTTAGCGTTAAATACAGATCTAAACCGTACATCATATCAGATTGCACATATCAATGGTTTATAATTGATATTAACAATTGTTTGAACCCCCTTGGTAATTTTTGTTATGACCTTTCGCAATGTGCATTTATAAGTAGTAGAGATGAGATAGTATACCTATAATTTGAAAACATCTTTTAAAGATTGAGAATATTTATTAGTACTTGCTATTACTGTACATGTCTTGCCAAAATCGTCTTCATTACTACGCCGCAATGGTTTTATAAAAATTCGAGAAACTTTGATGGCTAAATCTATGAGTATATATAGAAATATATATTTCCAAATATTTTAACAATGTATTAACTTCAAAACAATATCACCAACGATTATCAATTTGGTACGGATTTTTTTATTGGTTTGCATAACATGTAACATGTATTCCTTTTACATGGGGCTTATTAGACAAAAAAAAAAAAAACTTGAGAATTCCTTACGAATATCACCATTAAATAAAATATTAAAGTGAGATCAACAAATAAACTGATCAAACACACTTGTATATAATTATAAAATGATAATAAGTGTACAGACTAAATGTAAGACTCTTCACTGCACGAACACTAACCCTGTACAGATTATATTTTAAATTGAAAAAGGATACCTATTTGATATGATTGTAAACAGCTCATCAAATAGTTGCATGACAGTCTCAAATATTTTAGCTAAATTGAATATGATAAAGCAAATCAACTAAAAATTGAACTGAAAAAGGATCCCTATTCTCAATAGCATAATCCAAAGTTGTCAGTACATCATCATACCCTGCCAAGAAGAAGTTTAAGAACATAAAAGAATTATAAACAATGTGACCATGACAAAGTCTTGTCGAATATAAAAAATATAATCCAAAGTTGATTGATAATATTTTTTTTTGATACGCTGTCAACACATTTCTACAAAATAATGAACCATAATATAAAAAAAATATTTAAAAAGAATAGTTTGAGAATGACCTGCAAACCAATGTCACCGGGAAGAGATTATAGTGCCCCATTTGCAAAACTGAAGGAAATGATTTTTAGTAATAAAATGAAGTGAAGATAGAAAGAGAGCCTACATAAAGGACTAAGATCGTCTCCGTTAATGGCATTACACGACCCTGAAGGTACTGATAGGAAACCAAGCATCACTGTAACCAATCTTGGTTAGGTCAGTTACTGGTATGGACATGCATGTACTCCCAGAAATTGTTGTATCGGACAACAATTTCTTGATCAGGCTAACTTGAACTGAGACCCCACTCAAATGCAACACTACCCAAGGCCGCTTGATCAGGCTAACTTGATCAGGCTAACTTGATCATACAGAGACTAAGTTTCACTCAAATGCAACACTACCCAAGCTCTGACATGATAAAACTATGTAAGTCAAAGTTACAACAATTGAGGTTGGATTTCGGACAATTGGATCATAATTAGCATCCCTTTCTACAATTTACCATACTGGACTTGAGTAATCGGTTTATGGTACTACAACAATTTACCATTCATGAGTTATCTCAAGAGAAGCACCAAGGACACCGTTTTAGTTCAGCTCTACATTTTTTTTTTGCTAATTGCGATAAAAGCAACTACAGCAAGTTACAATATATTGGATAACACTCATCCAGAGCCAACAATGCATGTATCACGTTTTATATACATACCTATCAGTCATAAGTCAAAGAAATTGGAAAATATATCAACTGCATATTTGTATGTATTGAAAATGGGTAGCAATATAGCACATTATACACACAGTAACACCATCAAATTGGGTCAACAGATAGCCTAAAAGGATATTTTCTAAACTTTTCCAACAATGCCCCTGGGAATTCTTCCTACTTGCTGTTTTGGTCAGAAATAAACATTTTAAAATGGAAAAAGCAATTCCATGAAGCTATATACATTACATACAAACTGTTCGTACGGTTCATGAGGCACATTTATACTAAAGTCCATGACTAAAGGCAAAATATGAAAGTACTGGCATGCCCAAATTTATACAAAATGCAAATATGAAAGTACTGTCATGCTTATACAAATTAAATGTCTGTGCCAGCACAACTTGATTACCTCCCACAAAGCATCTATAATCACCAGCCACTGTCCTCTCACGACCTCATAGCCAGACATGTCTTGTTGGTCTGGCAAGGTGGCTCTACTTGCATGTTTGTTGGGTTTTCCAATATACATAGTTACATACCTATCATATAAAATATATAAAATAGATTTGTAGAATGTGAGCTAGCATGATATCAGTTCAGTTCAGTTCTTTAAGCTTTCTCAATCCGATCAGCACACAGCTTGAGAATCTCACTGGATTTCTCCGCCGGTGCTGTCAAATTCACTGCTTGAATAAAAATTTTAAAAATAGTCAAAGCGTCAAACTATATTTCCAGATTTTCAAATATTATAAGACAAAATTCTGTTTTAAGATAGCAGTCCAACTTCTTGATCCAAAGACCACTATATTATGTATGGCCCTTGCTTATCATCAGACAAAGAGAGTTTGGACAAATTTCGAAACCTACCTTACCGAGTCATGTCAACATTATGAATTCATATATCGACCATCATTTTATCCAGTATGTTCTTTGTGCAGCTGGTTTTCTTCTTCGAGCAACACATTTTCTTCTGAAATGACTAATTTGTCCTTCTTTATTTCACTGGCTGTTTGAATAAACTGTCACTAACTTTCATTTACGCTGGGGTAGTTTAGTCATTTAAAAAAAAATAATTTTGCTCTTAATGAAAAGCATGTTGCCCAAAGCATTTCCCGAGTTAACCATCTAACCAAAATCTCGGTGAGCTGAAGCATTGCTTTAAAATGGGGAAAAAAACTGACCTTTGCATTCCTGTGAATGCATAAATAATGAGTTGATTGAACTCACAACTGGTTTAGCTCGCTTCTATGATAGAGGAAAGAGACGGGTTCGAGCTCCACCACCTAGAATGATAGAAATTATTGCTTGCGGATCTGTCAACTGCATCCCTTTCTTCACCTCAACATCTAAAGGCTTCACCTGATTCATCTGTAAATTAAGAAAACCAAAATCTTCATATATAGTTCAAGCTGATAGTCATAATCCCAATAGAAATAATAATTCACTGCACCATCAGATATGACAGAACTCCATGTTTAGTGATATAGAGTCGCAGACTTGATTGCATTATGAGCTGAAAAAGACTTACTACAAATATTCCACATTCCAAAACAGTATACCATGATAAAAAAAATTTCTGTGATTGATAAAAATTTTAAATTAAGGCCAAAAATATGATTTTTTTTTTCCCAAGTGAAAAACATGTGATAAAATAATATTTTCTTTAGTTCATGTTTTAACCCATTTGATGATAACATTTTTCTATATATAGCATATTAATATTATTGGGCCAGTTTGCTATTTATTATTTATTTATTAATGCATCGGTCTATAATTCTTCTTGTTCTCCAACAATATTTTTCAATTTTCTTGTTAGGTGAATTTCAAACATAATAGTGCCTTTCCTAATAAATTCACATGCCGAAGAGTAGATTATTTGTAAGCAATTCCACTAACACCATGGTTTAATTATGCAGCAAGTTCTTAATCCCTCAATTGCAGAAAACATTTCTAAAACCATGTTTAGTGGAATCAAAGAGTAATGAGTTGCCACAATATCATACCAGGTTCTAAATCAAAGAAAGATCCGTGATTATGATTCCAATAAGAAACTAATTTAAAGTTGCAAATAAAATTAACTAAACAGAAAAAGGGGGAAACAAAGAGGGGTTGGGGGCACACCTGAGGAGTGAAGATCCGAAGAATTTGGCGGAGAAGAAGAGGTGGGGTCGGATCGACGGAGAAGGAGGAGGCGGCGGCGGCGGAGAGGCAGCATGAGGTGATGTGTGCGAGGTCGGCGAAGGTCGAAGGAGGAGGCGTACCACATCTGATTTCAGACGGCAACTTTCTATTCTCGGCTTATTAGGGCGCACGCGAAGAGGGGAAACGGGGGTAGGGGGAGGGGTACCACATCGCCACCAAGGGGTTTCCTTTTCTGCCATGTCGCACCAAAGGAAATGTGAAATGTTATACGGAGGGGGGTTTCCTTTTCTGCCATGGCTGTCGAACAAGGAGAGGGGAGGGAGAGTTATACGGAGACAACTTATATTAGAAATGAAATGTTATACGGAGATGAATGAAATGTCTAAACACTTCTCCTTAACAGCGGCGGAAAAAATTAAATGGGCGCAAAAAAAAAAAAAATTGGTTATACGGAGAATCCGGAAAAAATTAAATGGGCGCAAAAAAAAAAATTGGTTATACGGAGAATCGAACTCCCTTAGCGGAGGGTGCGAATTTGATACAAACCATCCAGCGCCATGCCTTTTTCCTGTCAAAAGTCTGACCCTTAAAATTAAATACAGATCTAAACCGTAGATTGCACAGATCAATGGTTTATAATTGATGTTAACAATTGTTTGAACCCCTTTGGTGATTTTTGTTGCGATCTTTCTCTACGTGCATTTATAAGTAGTAGAGATAGAGACTAGATAGATCCGAGTAGAAGTTGTACCGAGCATTTGAAATGAAGGGTCGAGTTTCTTTTCCTTAATGGACCCTTTTAACAAACAGATCATGAACCCGTTAACGCCGTCTCCGGCCACCACGGCTAGTTTGTGCTACTAGTTTCTGAGGAACCGTGGGGATGGGGAGAAGACGGTGGTGAGGTTAGTTTAGGTTGCGTTGGCCTGGGTGGTGGTACCGCCATTTACTGGTACAGATTAGGTACAGCGAGTGTATGGGTCTGGTACCGATTAGGTTCGAATTTGTACCAGAAGGGGTTCTATGGCATTAGAGGAGCTACTTAATGATGGTATTGGGGTCAATTTATCATGAGGTTATCATATTGTGCGGGAGTGCCAATTGTCCGGTACAGAGATTCATGGAACCAGGTAGCGCTCGATTTTCATAAAAGAGATAGATCTTTCAGCATAGGGGTAGTGAGTAAAAAAGGGCACGAGGATCAATTTCTCATGGAACAGTTATTTTTCGCTTCAACAATTTGTTTATTTTGAGTCGTTATACACAAAATTTTAGCGTGTTTGTATGAATAAATTTTCCGTGCTTATAGATATGTGTCCATCTACCGATGCTAGCAATAAATTTCGAATATGTGTAGTTATTCTGAGTCGGTATTAAAAAGAATTTAGCGTCTTTATATCAAATAGTTCTACGTTCTTATTAAACCGTGTCCGTCTACCGACGCCAGTCATAAATCTTCTTGTGTAAAATTTCTTTTAACGTCCTTCCTTTATTTATGCACGCTGAGTCCTATGCCTACCCACCCAGAAAAGGGAAATTCTAGTAGTGATACCTTGTGGATTGTAATTGATGTTAGCTTCTAATGGATTGTAATTGATGAATGGATGTTAACATGTAATGGATGCTTATTTCAAGTACCATGTATTAGTTATATTTCAAGCACCATGTATTAGTAATGAATGGATGTTAGCTTGTACTGGATGCTTATTCGAAGTACCATCTATAAGTAATATTTGAAGTACAATGTATAAGTAACGAATGGATGTTAGCTTTAGTTTTCTACTGGTCGTGATTTTTATTTTCAATAGCTTCAATAAATATCTCAAGTAACATATCTTGAAGATTCAGTAATAGTGCTTCATTCTTATGTATAAAATATCTGCTGGTCTGCCTTTTTGCCCTTGTGCAGTATATGTACCAGTATAAAATATTAACAATTGATCGGTACAGTATATGTACCAATTATTGCAGATCCATTCAAAAAGTGAAATGCTATAATTGATTTTAGCAAAATTATCACAGATCCATTTAAAAATGTAAATAAAAACAATCTCTTTACATAACATGGTACAAATCCATTCAAAAAGTGAACAATGTATTCATTCAACATGAATCAAAATAATGGAACAATAGAAATTAGGCCTTCTTTGTTGCTATCTGATTCTTCACTTATCTCCAAATTTGTCTCCATTTTCAAGAGCCTAATTAAACAATTGAAACAGAATCTAGTATTAAAAATATAGAAATTATCCAGTCTATAAAGAAAAACTAGTATAACAACTATAAAATACTAGACTTTACTTACCAATGGTACAGACAAATTACTTACTTCTTCACTTCTTTGTTTAGTGAGTTGTTCCATCCGAATTCATCCATGGCTACTTTGAGTGCTCATTTCTTATCCTAAAAGAAAAAATAACAGACTTTAGTGAGTTCTCATGATTCCCTTAATTACCAAATAATGTAATTTCAGTTAGCATACCAGTAACTAATGATCCAATAAGAACCAAGCAAACACATTCTCTTAAACAAAAGAGGTAATACTGATGTCTCCATATACCCATAAGAACTTTAAATTAAAATCAGAAATATCTCAAAAAAAAATTAAATTAAAAAAAACGTAGCCAGGTTACTGGTAAAATCAAGTTCCTTGAGCTTAAGCAAAAATATTTGTCTACAAAGTTACACCTAAGTATCTGAGCAAAGATCAGGTTCATTGATTATTTTTTAAAGAAAGAGGGAGTTCATTTTTAGGATTATCTGTCTATAAATATCTGGTGAAGCAAAAGTCGAAAAGAAAGCTTACTTGGATCGTTAAAATTGAAGAGGAGAAAACTAAATATGAAAATAAATTGAAAAGGGAAAAGAAGTGCTTCTTGGATCGCCTATTGCTGTCCTTGAGATTGGCTTCTAAGTGAGAAAGGGGAAAATCAAGGGTTTCGCCAAATCGTGCAAGAGAGATCGAGACGGAGGTCCGAAATCATACTGATAAAGGAGGCAACGGTCGAGACGAAAGAGGAGGCGCAGATATGATCAGAGCCTCAGATCTGTTTCTGTTCCGATTTCAAAGAGAGAGAGAGGAGACGAAGTAAAGAGAGAGAGAAGGGAACGGAGAAAAAAAAGAGACGGAACGGAAAAATTAAACTCATCAGCGCTCAGCGATCTGCACGATTTTTGAACCAGATCCAACGGTCTGGATTGCGACTCACTAGAGGGTCTATGAGTCGCGACTCACCATAGCAAAACTCTCTCTCTATATATATATATATAGAAAACATATGGTGCATACTAATGTATGTGCATACTAATTCAAATTTTTTGATCTGCTTCAAAATGATCGATCCAAACTGTCCAATATGATTTCGCTGTTATAATGTACGTGCTTACTGACCAAATTTTATATTTTTTAGAATTTTTGAAAATCACTAATCTCACTTTTTTCTAAACCGTTAAAAAATAGTAGTTTGTAAAAATCCGAAAAAAATACTTAAAAATTTTGAAAAAATATAAAATTTAGTCGGCAAGGAGATTTCAATAAGGAGATCATATTAGACGGTTTGGATCGATCATTTTGAATTAGATCGAAGAGTTCTGATCAGTATGCACCGAAGCTCCGGTACATTAGTATGCACCATATGTTTTCTTTATATATATATTAAAGCATAATTAATAACGTTTACACTGTTATTTAAAAAAAAAAAACCTTTACACTGGAACAGTTATAAAAATAGTGTTTTTTTTTTTCTTTTTTTTTTTCCGATTTCATGTGGCAACCTTCATGTATATTAGCCAAAAGATTGGTTGCTTGCGCACGCAAATATAAATCATCAACTTCCTGGGCTTATATGTGTAATATTTAAGATTCTTATGTACGCAAGTGCAAAGTTATCTGAAAAAACTGGTACGCAATGATTGATTATTCTTTCTTAACTAAACAAAAGGTTAATATAAAATTGTCATTATCTATAGCTGCTTAAATATGTGAATGCATTCTCAATACCTAGTCGAGACGAAGAAGCGCTCTCATGAACATCTCATTGATCCTGATCCTCTCATGGCTGCTCTCATCTCGGATCGCATCGACAGTCTCATGTCGTTGGATCAGCCGCTCAAGCCGGGCTGTCTCAGCGTCAACGGATCAGATTGTCAGGATGAGTCTTCGAACCAGGTGACCTCGATAGACGGTCTGAATCTCGATGGCTGCGGCAGTGAGGTGAGAAGCGGGGAGGTGGACCGGGATTGACGCTGAATTTTGATCGGATGGGGTGGAGATGGGGATGGGGATGGGATTGTGTTGGATGCCGACGAGGGGTAGTTTGGTCTTTGAGGAGTTGAAGTAGAAGTAGGATGAGTGTGAGTAGTATGAATCCATTGACGTTTGGAGAAGGGAGAAAGTTAAGATTTGATTAGTTACTGACATAAAAAAAGAGACCATGTAGAAACTTCTGAAGAAGAAAAGGGCAATTTAGACAATACAGGAGAATGAATTGGAGATTGATTTACTTGCCAAAAATAAAAAAAAAGGAGGAGATTTATGGGCTTTTTAAATGGGTTGAGAATTAGTATTGGTCTATCACCTCTATTTTGATTTTGGCGATTATCAATTGAACTAAAAGCATGGGTGATATACACCATCCATCATTTTTCCATCCAGCGCCATCCACAGGCTAGAAATGGGCATCAGCTTCAATTTTTTGCGCGCTGACGTCAACGAAAATTTTTCGAAAATTTCTAGATGCTGACGTCATCAAATGTACTGGGTTTTTGGTTCAGTTAAATATCTTAAGGGTTGAATTAAAAGTTGTAAGTGTTCAGTTAGATGCATCTGAAAATAGAATTTTCGTACTTTTGTGTTCAGTTAAATACGTTAAAGGTTGAATTAAAAATTTTATGTGTTCAGTTAGTTGCATCTGAAAATGGAATTTTCGTACTTTTGTGTTCAGTTTAATACGGTAAAGGTTGAACTAAAAGTTTTTATTTGTTCAGTTAGTTGCATCTGAAAATAGAATTTTCGTACTTTTGTGTTCAGTTAAATACGTTAAAGGTTGAATTAAAAATTTTATGTGTTCAGTTAGTTGCATCTGAAAATGGAATTTTCATACTTTTGTGTTCAGTTTAATACGGTAAAGGTTGAACTAAAAGTTTTTATTTGTTCAGTTAGTTGCATCTGAAAATAGAATTTTCGTACTTTGTGTTCAGTTAAATATGTTAAAGGTTGAACTAAAAGTGTTTATGTGTTCAGTTAGTTACAGCAGAAATTTGATTTCACTATTATTTGTGTTCAGATAAATACGTTAATAGTATCCATTATTTTAACTAGCTGAACAATTCTATTAATAACTAGAGTGGATCATCGAGCTTCGCTCGATACATGAATTTTTTTTGTATTAAAATTATAAATAATAGAAAAATACTAATGAAGTAATAAACTTTAATTTAAGCCGAAAGGAAAAATGAAATTGAATATAAACTAAAATTTTAACTAAGATATTACCAAGGAATAATGAGATGGCACACCATTATATTCATTGATCAACAACAAAATATATAATATATAGAGAGAAGGCATGGAAAAAAATATTATCCTAAAAAAATCATGTATGTTTCAAAAGAAAAATACAATATTTTCTAAATATACTATGTTTTAAAAGGAAATATTTGTAGTTTATATCTGAGGAAAAAAGCTAACCCAATTATAAATTATAGTCAACATAAAAAAAATAAAAGAGAAAAATATGATTGCAACATGATATCTTTTAAGAAATGATATTTGGCGACAAAACAAAGCACCATATATATATATGTACTCTTAGTCCAAAATTTATGTTGGACATATTATTTTGAATAAATATCACAATCATATCAATAAGATATGAATATATTAAAATAATATGTCCAACAATATTATCTCATAGAATGAATTTTGAGTTTTCCAAATATATGTCCAACATAATTTACAATATTTTTAGCTTAACTATTACAAATTGACAATGAAAATGAAAATAGGAAGGGGTCAAAAAAATTAGAAACAAAACAATGTACTGCCATATTATTGTCTGTCGGTGAAGCGGGTCAATTTTATGAGGAATAATACCCAGTACACAAATAGTTATAGATTATCATGTTACAGAAATAGAAAAAATGCTCTTTCACAATACTTGGAGTGTCGAACTACATTTAACTAAACGATCCCGACACCCACACATCTTTATTTATAATATTGATTTCATCCATTAATAATAGCACAATACATACAAATGAAATAAGATGATCCCTTAGAGAAACTAACTTAACACATATGATGACTAACTAATCCACTAAGGAAACTAAACAATTAAATGGTACATCTAGATAAGATTCAAAAAAAATCCAAAAAATTGAAATTGAAGAGCTTCAAGTTAGGGTCTTCTTCCCTCCCACTTTCTCCTCTCCTTGTGTCTATGTATGAATCCTGAAACAAATGTGAAAATAAATATCTACTGTTATTATTGTAAGGACATAGAGAAAAAATAAAAAAAATAAAATAAATAAAGCCTCAAATTAATTGAAATGTTGAAGTTGCTTTCTGTCAAGTAATTAATTTTTCCATATAAGCATTGCCTCAAATTTATTCTCACACATTTTTCATTATATTGCTTTTCAAAACAAAATAAAATTAAAATATAAAGCACGAAATAACACATAGGCCTGTACAGAATTTTACAAATATTAAATTCAAATCAGAAAGGAACCATAATAGGTGTTAATTGCTTATGTGCATGGACAAACAAGGTAAATCAAAATAAAAAAAGGAACCAAATGGAACACACCTGCCAACGATTTCTTGAAAAGTGCAAGTGATAATGAAATCAAGATGGTTTGTCTACGAGATCAGTAGTGAACTAGCATGAGAAGCGATAGTGGTCTTCCAGTTTCTTCCGGTAGAGGTCTAAAGTAGAAGCTGATGGTTACAAATTAAAAGAGTTGGCCACGGCTCTCGCGTAAGAGAAGAGGTTGTGCGAAATCGGAGAACAATCCGCATCGGAAAGAGAGATAGAGAGAGACAAAAGAAAAATGGGTGGTCGACCGAGCAATGAAAGAGCGGAGGGATCGTGTAACGGATTTGGCGCTGATGGACGCCATGGGTGAGAGATCGAGGTAGCTAGAGTTTCAGACTGAATGAAAGAGAAGAGAAAAGGTTTGTGCGGCGTAGGGTTTTCAGAGAGGGTTTGGAGAGAGAGGGGATATTTCTTAGTATATATGGAGTTGGGCTCAGTCGCTGGGCCAACAGGTCCAGTAAAAGCTTGTTGGATGGTTGGATGAGAAAGTAGAGGATGATAGGTACCAATTCTGAACTAAAAGTAAGGAAAAATCCCCCATCAAATGAAGTCCAAAATGAGGTACAACGGATGGGTCAAAATTGTAACCCAATCCAATTATATGATTGAAATTTTTTTTAATTGATCCCTATGTAACTAAATTAGGCCTGTATAACGTTTGAAACACAACGAAATTAGGGTGTTTTGTTAACCGTTTCGTTTTGGTGGTGAAATTGAATTTATTTTCATTAATCGTTTTGCCAGTGAATGACGGTCAAAATTTATGTAATTTTCACAAAATTCACGTAATTTCATCCATTTCAGTATTTTCATTAACTGTTTCGCTAAATTAGACGAAACAAAATTATGTTTTGTTAACCGTTTCGCCGGGACGAAACGAAGCGAAAAATCATTTCACGACATTTTGTTTGCAGCCCTAAATTAAACCTAACCTAGGTAATTTTCTACATATAGATTAAGGATTATGCGGGTCAAACGAATTATGATTTTAATTACATAAAAATAAAAATGATAACATAAATAAAATAAAAATGACTTTGCACATAACATTCTTGACAAATAACATTCATGAAACAAAAGCAACAACACTAGGCAACAACCTACCAAGTTCATAGTACAAGTCTTAACTGAAAAACATTACATAAATTCATAATATATAATAATTAAAATTCAAACTAAAAGTTATATTTATCTGGACGGATTAACGAGTTATCAATAGTAAAAATATAATCCTAACAAGTACAATCAAATTTATAAAATTAAAATCCGACCCAACTTAAATTATGTTTGAATTACCTGTTAAAATGCGGATCAAGTTAGATGAGTTAAACGGATTGGATGGGTTTCTTTATTTCTTGTACAGTTCTATCCAATGTGTTGCTATAATATTGATTACAATCTATCATTACGATAAGGATTACTTAGCACAAAAAAAAATCGAAATAGAAATTAAATATTGGATTGGATGATAAACTTTGGAGGAAGTAACCTCACAAGCGTGGCCGGCCGTAAGTAGAAGTTTGTGGTGCTAATTAAAATGAAATTTAACAAAGCCATATCAAAACTAAACCATGCAACCAAATAAAACTGCAAAATATAACACATGAAAAATTTAAGCGCGGGGAAATAAAACTTGTGTAAAGTAGAAGATTACACAATTCTCTTCTCCACATGGAAGTCACATACTCACGTTTGTTCTTTTTTCTTCAAACGAAGAGCTAGAAAGTCAACATTGGGCTTCTCCTTAACAAGATGCTCCGCAGCATTCATGGCAAATCGTGAGAACAACTCATCAACAATTCCAGCGCCAAAATGCCCAACAATTAGCGGCTCTAAAGTTGACCGCATGCGCTTAGCCAAGCTGGCACCATTTCCCCTGTTTGACTCGATCATTTTGATATGAATGATATCATAGAGACCTTGTGCATTTATGACCGCCTCTGCTTCTTCCATGGAAGGTGCATAACATGGTATATTAAATGAGTCCAATTTCTCCTCTTCCACAAGTCCCTATGAAATGCAACAAACATAACATGTGAGTTGTGACCCTTTTTTTTTTTTTTTTTTTTTTAAACTCTGTGGATTTTTTTTTTTTCTCACCTAAATAGTTTTGTACAGTGATGAGGGAAAAAAAAACTGGTAGTTTTCATATATTTGATGTCTTAAGAAAAGTTTTTTTTTTATACACTAGATAGGGGCTATCTAGGAGATGTCTTAAGAAAAGTTAACATTATTTATACTTTTGAAATCCAATTTTAGGATTTAGAGCTAGTACCTCGAGGACCATTGAATTTAACAACTCCGATATTGCTCCTAGGACAGAGCTGAACACTCCATTATAGTCCTTTTCCTTCCTCCCTAAAAATGGTAGCACCATCTGGCCATCTGGTACTAACTCTTGAAACCTCATTTAAGAAATAGTGCGAAGTCCCTTTTGAATTGATCCTGATAGAGTTTCACAACAAGGGAGGAACTTGTTTTTCCAATGTATATGTTTCCTCTGTTAGGAGGCACATATCCTGTCTTGCTCTCTAGCCCTTCAGGCATCTACATATATGTGCGTCATGATTAGGCTGGAATTAACATTGTAATGCCATGCAATATACACAAACAATATGACAAATATCATACTAAGTAACATGAACTTGAGTAACAAGATACAAGTATATGGTCTTTCTTCTCGGTGGGTTTCTCCTTCTCTGTTAATTAATTCTGGTACTCAAGCTTTGTTCTGGCATCATGATTGGGGGCTGGGAATTCTCAAATTTAGATTTTTGGAACTTTTTTCTTTTGCCACAAATTGTTTGGTTTCTGTCAGGGATTTCCTGCAGCAATGCTGGTCAACACCTCATAACCTCTTCATGCACTCCATATCCTCTACTGCACTACCTGACACTCAATTCCAGGCTTTGCTGCACTTACTGCATCAAAATGCAGCTCTTTACACTGGTGGCAATTCCCTTCAACTGGACTCTCCCCACTGGAAGCTGGATTCTCAGCCTTTCTCCACTGCATCTCTTTACAGCCTTCTCAAGTCAAATCTACTAGTTCTTTCTCAAGTCAAGTCAAATGGCCACTTTTGCTTGGCAACTCCTACAAGAATAGCTCCCAACACTTGACAACTTCCAAAAAAAAAGAGGCTGGCAACTACCTAACAGATGTTATCTGTGTGCTGCAGATGAGGACAGTGCTCAGTATATCTCTAATCACTGCCTTCTCTTCATTGTGGTCTCTCATAAAGTTTATCAGTTGGCCCACATTCACTCCCCAACAGTTGCTCATACTTCTATCTTGCCGCAATCTGTGCATTGTGATAAAAAGCAGAGAGAATTGCTCCTAATTTTCTGCTTTGTGCTGTGGAGAGAGAGGTGTACAAGACTTTTCTACTCCACTGCAAAGTCTCCTGATATTGGGGTATACTCTGAATCCCCCAAATGCTCAAGCTGATTAGGATCCTTTTTTAAAATTTTTTAATTTTTTATTCTTCCTTTATTTTCTTCTTTTATTTTTAACTTTTTTAGTCTAGGCTTTCTTATTGAGTTTTTATTTTTATTTTTATTTTTACTTTTTTTAATTTAGTTTTGACTTGACGTTCATCCTCCAAACCTCAATTTCTTTCTTTTCCTTTCTTCTGTACAACTCATTTCTTTATAATATAAAAAGTTTTGGAGCTTTGTTCCCTTGCTTTCTTTAAAAAAAAAAAAAAAAAAAAACAAAATACAAGCTGTATGCAGAAACCTGAGAAATCCAGTGGAGGGAAGATGATGAATTAAAAACGTGAACACTCTGGCTAGGAAAAAGCCTCCCATAGAAGGACCCTGGCAAGCCCGCTACAAAATGGAGAATACTACTGGTATCTTTGTCGGCCCTCACGTACGCTCTCCTCAAAATCGTCTAGAAATCGAAAGAGAGTGTTGAAATCGTTTCCTGGAAGGTCATTTAGGAAGAATTGCATCTCTGGCAGCTGCACTTCCAGCAGCTGACACTGCTTGCCAATGATTTTCATCACTTCGGCCACCACGAGGAATGAATTTGGACCTGAAGAACAGCCAAGATCTGCCACCACCATCTTCTTAGGAAGAAGAGTTTTGTGCACTTCTATAATGGCTTCTTCCAGCATAGGCCTGATTTTTAGTATCGCCTTCTCCTGATAATTATGCAACATAATTTACATAACAAATTTTACTACCTTTATACAAAACAATATGTAAGTATATATGTAGTTGGAAATATTCGTCTATGTGTTTAATGTAAGGCACCATTATACCTAGAATTTTTTTTTTTTTTTTTTTGAATTTTCTGTTTCCTTTTTACGGAGCTATTGAGTATGTAGTTTTGTTTTAATTTCCATCTTTTCATTTTTTTTTTCCTATCCTGAATCTTACTGTTGGTGGCATAGCTGGATTCGCCGGTACCACCGGTCATATGAAGAAGTTTCTCCACCTCTATGTTACAGCCAGAAAAATACTTGAAGTCTTGAACCATGCATGGAAATTGTTTTCTAATGATGAGTCGTGGTATATATCTATATTATGTATAGAGTATGTTTTTGGTTTCTGATCAGAGATGCCTGCCTTTTAACTAATTAAAAACAAATTAATGCCTGTCTTCCTAGGTCCTATAAATTGCTATTTGCTATTGAACCAAACGGATATTACTAGAGTTTGTCAATAAGCAAACTCTGTGTAGAGACAATTATTTATAGAACCATCGGAATTGGTCAACTTTAGAATAGCAGGAGAACCAACCTTTGGTTCAATAACAAATAGCAATTTATTTTGAATGGAATGTTGGCAAGTTTGAAATCCGTTGAAGATCTTTTACAAATTAATACTTAATTCAGAAAAATTAGTTGGAAGACTTAATTCTATCGATCTTATCATAAAGATAAACTATAGAATATGAGAGAATTAGTGCAAGCAATACGAAGTAATAATTATTATTCTGTGTGCTGCATGTGTTGCGATGTGCCCTCCCACCTTGTTTATTTCTCTCATATTTCTTCTGCTTTTTGGCGGTCTGTTGCCATTAGTAATTACACTCACCAAGATAAGTAGTTTCTTTTACTGGCATTTGTTAAATGAAGAGTAGAGGAAATGATGGTATGACTGTATGAGTCCATAAAAAAGCGTGTATACACTACACCACATAATATTTTTAGAGGCGGTTTTTTAAACATTTTTAGAGACGGTTTCCCACCGTCAGTAAAAATAGGAGGTGTTAAAAATGGCTAATAAACCGTCTCTAAAAATGGCGTGGCTAAAAATAAGCCAGATCCGAAAAAAATTTTCTACATCTTTAGAGGTGGTTTTTAATAAAAAACCGCCTCTAAAGATCCTTTCGAAAAAAATTCATGCTGATGTATTTTTTATGTATCTTTAGAGGCTGTTTTTTATTAAAAACCACCTCTAAAGATATCACCAGATTTCAAAAATCCAGATTCGAAAAAATAAATTCATGTATCTTTAGAGGCGGTTTTTTATTAAAAACCGCCTCTAAAGATAGCACCAGATTCGAAAAAAAAATCATGTATCTTTAGAGGCGGTTTTTAACAAAAAACAGCCTCTAAAGATGTATCTTTAGAGGCTGTTATTACTAAAAAACCGCCTCTAATAATAGATCAGAATTAAAAAAAATAATTTTAAATTTTGGGGCTAGCCCCATTTTTTGCTAGCCAGAAATAGTACCATTTTGTACCAATTGGTACCAGCACAAACAATTCATAATTAACAATCATACAAACAATTCATAACAGTCATTCAAAGTAATACATGCATAAAAGTCGTTCAATTAACAAAAATTCACACAAGTCTACGAAAATATGCATAAAAGTCATTCAAAGTCAAGTTGAGATCTTCGTCCTTATAAGGTTCACCTACCGGCTTCAAAACCTATATTCAATTAAACATATTCAATCGGTAAAAATATAACTAGTTAGTTTCAAAGTAATTCAATTAAACTAATTAATAACTAAATCCTAATTAATTCATATATACCTGTGGAATCATCCTGTATCCCATGTAATAAAAAAGGATCAACTGCAAGTTTCTCATGGCATAATACCCGCAATCCGTTCCGTTCGGTTGACGTGGACACTACAAGTAATAACAAAAATTGTTACAATTAATATTAAATCTAATAAATGAGAAATTAAATGAAACTATATATTAGTCTAGTTGTGTACCGGAATGAAGTCAATATCGAAACGATCAGCAATTCTAATTCTTTTTAAAGCACTGCAACATTAAAATATGAAGTTAGAAGAATTGATTAGTAGATAATAAATATGTTGACTAAAACAATAATTAGCACGATCACTACATATAATAATTAGAAAAAATCATCTACATAGATTCTAGTATTTCATTATTTTTTTAAAAAAATTCGGCATAACCTCCCTTAAATATGAGTATTTTATCAAAATTCAAATACCAATTATAATTCACATATCATACCCATAATTTTTAGAATGGAAGATATTAGGCAAAATTAGGCATCACAATAGTATAATTGAATAAAACATGCAGTTATGACAATAAGTAGGTTGTAAGCCGTAACAATTTTAGTATCCAATTTTCATTTGATGATAAATACGGCCTTAAAGTTGGTACACTAACAATGGCCTTAAAGTTGGTACACTAACAATGATAAATACGGCCTTAGGTTGCATGGGCACACTAACAAAATTATTATATTTAATGTAAAACCGAAACTTCTAATAATTAATAATTTAATCAACATAATCAATAAGAGTAAACTATTAAAAAAATCCCTCATGAGAGAATTTTAATGAAATGCATTAAACCTAATTAACAAATTGTGAATTTTATTCTTAAAGTAAAACATTAAAATAATAAAGTAAATGTAACATTAATAAATAAAACTGAAATAATTGTTTCATTCTAGACGGTATAACTACACAATGTTTCATGATACAAAAAATCAGTTAAACAATGAACTTGGCTGGAAAAGAAAAGAAAAATGAGAGAAAAAAAAAGGAAAACGGAAAATATAGAGGCAAATATTCATACAGCAAAGAATATAGAATTATAACTATATCTACTTTAATTTTTTATATTTATAGGGAGAATTTAAATATCTCGGACTAAGAAATGAAAATCAAATTTAAATTTATGTAAAAGATATCAAAATTAAATAATGCCTTCCATGCAAAAATGACTTTATGTACTCTTTTTCCTTAGACTTGGGTTTAAAATATCGAAATCAAAGCCCAGGCACCCCTACCAAATCATAATCAAGCATAGGCACTTGACTTCTAAGCTTTTGAGCAAAAGGAAAAATTCATGTTGAAGTACTGATTTTGGAAAAACAAGGGCGGGCAAGTGCCACCCCTTGCCCTGTAGTAGCTCCGTCCCTGCTAGAGAGAGTAATTAGAGAGAGAGATAGAGACGTACTTGAAGGCTTGTACCTGATCTCGTCGGAGGGGCCGAGCGGAGGAGATGTCGTCGGAGGGGCCGAGCGGAGGAGCTGTCGAGCGGAGGGGCCGAGCGGAGGAGCTGTCGAGCGGAGGTTGAGTGAGCTTAGAGTGAAGAACGAGAGAGAGAACGAGAGAGCTAGAGATGAGTTCGGGTGAGTGAGCTTAGAGTGAGCTTAGAGTGAACTCTCGGGTGTGAGTGAGCTTAGAGTGAACGAGAGAGAGAGACAGGTTTTTAAAATCGAATATGATTTTTAGATGTTGTTTTTTACTTAAAAACCGCCTCTAAAAATCAAATTTGAATTTAATTTTTTTTTTGTTTTTTTAATTAGTTAAATATTTAACTATTTTAACTATTTTTAATACTAACAAATTTTTAAACATCAAATATTTTAGTATTTTTAATAGTTAAATATTTTTTAACATTATTATTATTAGGATTATTAATATTTGAATATTTTTTAACATGAAATATTTTTTTAAATTCGGATTTGATTTTTAGAGGCTGTTTTTTACTTAAAAATCGCCTCTAAAAATCAAATCCGAATTAAAATTTTTTTTATTTTCTATTTTTTAATTAGTTAAATATTTAACTATTTTAACTATTTTTAATACTAACAAATTTTTAAACATCAAATATTTTAGTATATTTGATAGTTAAATATTTTTTAACATTATTATTTTTAGTATTATTAATATTTGAATATTTTTTAACATGAAATATTTTTTTAAATTCGGATTTGAATTTTAGAGGCTGTTTTTTACCTAAAAACCGCCTCTAAAAATCAAATCCGAATTAAATTTTTTTTTTCTGTTTTTTTAATTAGTTAAATATTTAACTATTTTAACTATTTTTAATACTAACAAATTTTTAAACATTAAATATTTTAGTATTTTTATTAGTTAAATATTTTTTAACATTATTATTTTTAGTATTATTAATATTTGAATATTTTTTAACACGAAATATTTTTTTAAATTCGGATTTCATTTTTAGAGGCTGTTTTTTTACTTAAAAACCGACTCTAAAAATCAAATCCGAATTTAATTTTTTTTTCTGTTTTTTTAATTAGTTAAATATTTAACTATTTTAACTATTTTTAATACTAACAAATTTTTAAACATTAAATATTTTAGTATTTTTAAAGTTAAATATTTTTTAACATTATTATTTTTAGTATTATTAATATTTGAATATTTTTTAACATGAAATATTTTTTTAAATTCGGATTTGATTTTTAGAGGCTGTTTTTTACTTAAAAACCGCCTCTAAAAATCAAATCCGAATTTATTTTTTTTTTATTTTCTGTTTTTTTAATTAGTTAAATATTTAACTATTTTAACCATTTTTAATACTAACAAATTTTTAAACATTAAATATTTTAGTATTTTTAATTGTTAAATATTTTTTAACATTATTATTTTTAGTATTATTAATATTTGAATATTTTTTAAAAACCGCCTCTAAAAATCAAATCCGAATTTAATTTTTTTTTATTTTCTGTTTTTTAAATAGTTAAATATTTAACTATTTTAACTATTTTTAATACTAACAAATTTTTAAACATTAAATATTTTAGTATTTTTATTAGTTAAATATTTTTTAACATTATTATTTTTAGTATTATTAATATTTGAATATTTTTTAACATGAAATATCTTTTTAAATTCGGATTTCATTTTTAGAGGCTATTTTTTACTTAAAAACCACCTCTAAAAATCAAATTTGAATTTAATTTTTTTTATTTTCTGTTTTTTTGATTAGTTAAATATTTAACTATTTTAACTATTTTTAATACTAACAAATTTTTAAACATCAAATATTTTAGTATTTTTAATAGTTAAATATTTTTAACATTATTATTTTCAGTATTATTAATATTGGAATATTTTTTAACATGAAATATTTTTTAAATTCGGATTTGATTTTTAGAGGCTCTTTTTTCTTGAAAACCGCCTCTAAAAATCAAATCCGAATTAAATTTTTTTTTATTTTCTGTTTTTTTAATTAGTTAAATATTTAACTATTTTAACTATTTTTAAAACTAACAAATTCTTAAACATCAAATATTTTAGTATTTTTAATAGTTAAATATTTTTTAACATTATTATTTTTAGTATTATTAATATTTGAATATTTTTTAACATGAAATATTTTTTTAAATTCGGATTTGATTTTTAGAGGCTGTTTTTTACTTAAAAACCGCCTCTAAAAATCTAATCCGAATTAAATTTTTTTTATTTTCTTTTTTTTAATTAGTTAAATATTTAACTATTTTAACTATTTTTAATACTAACAAATTTTTAAACATTAAATATTTTAGTATTTCTATTAGTTATATATTTTTTAACATTATTATTTTTAGTATTATTAATATTTGAATATTTTTTAACATGAAATATTTTTTTAAATTCGGATTTGATTTTTAGAGGCTTTTTTTACTTAAAAACCGCCTCTAAAAATCAAATCCGAATTTAAATTTTTTTTGTTTTTTTAATTAGTTAAATATTTAACTATTTTAACTATTTTTAATACTAACAAATTTTTAAACATTAAATATTTTAGTATTTTTAATAGTTAAATATTTTTAACATTATTATTTTTAGGATTATTAATATTTGAATATTTTTTAACATGAAATATTTTTTTAAATTCGGATTTGATTTTTAGAGGCTGTTTTTTAATTAAAAACCGCCTCTAAAAATCAAATCCGAATTTAATTTTTTTTTCTATTTTTTTAATTAGTTAAATATTTAACTATTTTAACTATTTTTAATACAAACAAATTTTTAAACATTAAATATTTTAGTATTTTTAATTATTAAATATTTTTTAACATTATTAGTTTTAGTATTATTAATATTTGAATATTTTTTAACATGAAATATTTTTTTAAATTCGAATTTGATTTTTAGAGGCTGTTTTTTACTTAAAAACCGCCTCTAAAAATCAAATCTGAATTAAAATTTTTTTTTTTCTGTTTTTTTAATTAGTTAAAAATTTAACTATTTTAACTATTTTTAATACTAACAAATTTTTAAACATCAAATATTTTAGTATTTTTAATAGTTAAATATTTTTTAACATGATTATTCTTAGTATTATTAATATTTGAATATTTTTTAACATGAAATATTTTTTAAATTCGGATTTGATTTTTAGAGGCTGTTTTTTACTTAAAAACCGCCTCTAAAAATCAAATCCGAATTTAAAATTTTTTTTTATATTCCGTTTTTTTAATTAGTTAAATATTTAACTATTTTAACTATTTTTAATACTAACAAAATTTTAAACATTAAATATTTTAGTATTTTTAATAGTTAAATATTTTTTAACATTATTATTTTTAGTAAATATTTTTCAACATGAAATATTTTTTTAAATTCGGATTTGATTTTTAGAGGCTGTTTTTTACTTAAAAATCGCCTCTAAAAATCAAATCCGAATTAAATTTTTTTTATTTTCTGTTTTTTTAATTAGTTAAACATTTAACTATTTTAACTATTTTTAATACTAACAAATTTTTAAACATTAAATATTTGAGTATTTTTAGTAGTTAAATATTTTTTAACATTATTATTTTTAGTATTATTAATATTTGAATATTTTTTAACATGAAATATTTTTTTAAAATAGGATATGATTTTTAGAGGCTGTTTTTTACTTAAAAACCGCCTCTAAAAATCAAATCCGAATTTTTTTTTCTGTTTTTTAATTAGTTAAATATTTAACTATTTTAACTATTTTTAGTACTAACAAATTTTTAAAAATCAAATATTTCAGTACATTTAATAGTTAAATATTTTTTAACATGATTATTTTTAGTATTATTAATACTTGAATATTTTTTAACATGAAATATTTTTTTAAAATCGAATATGATTTTTAGTGAAAAACCGCCTCTAAAGATCAAATCCGAATTTTAATATATTTTTTATTTTCTGTTTTTTAATTAGTTAAATTTTTTATATTTTAACTATTTGTAATGGTAAAAAATTATTAAACATCAAATATTTTAGTATTTTTAATAGTTGAATATTTTTTAACATCAAACAAACTTTTTTCTTTATTTTAGTATTTCTAATATTCTTAAGACTACTGCAACATTGTACAATAAAATTTCAAATTGGTCAAACTTTTAACATGAATGTCTATTTAGGTTGTATGACCATAATCTTGAAAGCTCGCGATGAGTTCTAACAGGTTTTATGATTTGGCCCGGGTTTGTATATTTTTAAACGGATATTTTGCAAAAGAATATACTGCAGTACTGTAACATTGTACAATAAAACTTCAAATTGGTCAAACATTTAACATGAATGTCTATTTAGGTTGTATGACCATAATCTACAAAGCTCGCGATGAGTTCTAACAGGTTTTATGATTTGGCCCGGGTTTGTATATTTTTAAACGGACATTTTGCAAAAGAATATACTGCACTAATGTAATATTGTACAATAAAACTTCAAATTGGTCAAACATTTAACAGGAATATCTATTTAGGTTGTATGACCATAATCTACAAAGCTCGCGATGAGTTCTAACAGGTTTTATGATTTGGCCCGGATTTGTATATTTTTAAACGGACATTTTGCAAAAGAATATACTGCACTACTGCAACATTGTACAATAAAACTTCAAATTGGTCAAAAATTTAACATAAATTTAACATAAATGTCTGTTTAGGGCGTATGACTCATTTTTAATAGTTAAATATTTTTTAACATTATATATTTTTAGTATTATTAATACTTGAACATTTTTTAACATGAAATATTTTTTAAAAATCGGATATGATCTTTAGAGGCTGTTTTTGAGTTAAAAACCGCCTCTAAAGATCAAATCCAAATTAAATTTTTTTTTTTGCTTTTTGTTTTTTATTAGTTAAATATTTTATATTTTAACTATTTTTAATAGTAAAAAATTTTTAAACATCAAATATTTTAGTATTTTTAATAGTTAAATATTTTTTAACATTATATATTTTTAGTATTATTAATACTTGAATATTTTTTAACATGAAATATTTTTTAAAAATCGGATATGACCGTTTTAGTATTCAATAGTTAAATATTAAATTGTTCAATATTATATTTTATCTTTTTAGTATTCAATATTAAATTCTTCTATTAAAAAAAAAAAGAAAAAAATTCTCAAATAGATCAATATTTAAGTACGTACTTTAAATGCGAATAGATCTAGAGAGAAATATCGGATTGGGGGAGAAGGAAGGGCTATAAAATCTGTTTATTTTTAGAGACGGTTTTTTATAAATCGCCTCTAAAAATGCGAAAAAAATCCAGAAAAGTTTTCATTTTTAGAGGCTGTTTTTTATAAAAAACAGCCTGTAAAAACACATATTTTTAGAGGCTGTTTTTGTTAAAAACCGCCTCTAAAAATGCGAAAAAATTCAGAAAAAGTATAAAAAACAGCCTCTAAAAATACAAATTTTTAGAGGCTGTTTTTGTTAAAAACCGCCTCTAAAAATGGAAATTTTAATGCGAATTTTTCAGAAAAAATTTTCATTTTTAGAGGCTGTTTTTTTATAAAAACAGCCTCTAAAAATACATATTTTTAGAGGCTGTTTTTGTTAAAAACCGCCTCTAAAAATGAGAAAAAATTGCAGCAAAATACTTCATTTTTAGAGGCTGTTTTTTCTTAAAAACCGCCTCTAAAGATAGACAGCCATTTTTTTATTTTTGCCAAAAAAGTTTAGAAACGGTTTTTGTTAAAAACCGCCTCTAAAAATAATCGACAAAAATTTTCAAAATGCCACTGGTAATTTTTAGAAACGGGTTTATGGAAAACCGTCTCTAAAGGGGGTGTCTCTAAAAATAATTTCTGTTGTAGTGATATGGCCCATGAGTCAGATAATAAAGGTTTGTCACTGATCGATGTTGTCATTAATTTAGGTATGAGTACGTCTGAAGTTCATCCATTGCTGTCCATTTCTGTGTTGGGTAGTGACAATAATATATATAATTGAATCTGTATAATTGTAAACAATACATTTGTGTACAGGCGAACAGCTAGGTGTGGAGCATCTCAAGCAATCTTTTTCTGCAAGTAACCGTTAAGACTACCCCACAGTAAAGACTATCAAAACTACGAGTTCAGCACATAGAAACCGAGGTAAGCACTTTATTTATCTTCTTATGGAGTCAACTTTACATATTTAATTATCTCTGTTTTGTTTGTACGTGTGCCTAGCTTGTTTAGAGTTTTGAGTGCTGAATTTCTAGTTTTGCTTTTTCAAAAAAAAAAAAAAAATTTCTAGATTTGTTAATAGTAATTTTTTACAGTTCGGTTTCTTTATGCTAATATCAAGTTTGTCATTAAAATTGTTTAACATTTTCTCCATCTATATGGAAATTTTCTTAAAAACTAAAAATAAATATTTTTGTCAAAATTTTCTTTATCTTTATGACTTTTTTAAAAAGTTACAATTAAGGTATTTCAAATCCTCCAGTTAAACAAATCATTATATATATTAGAAATATTCGCAAAATAAAAAAATGATTAACAAATCCTATCGATCGACTCTCTCCTCTGGGCTCCCTGGATCGCCAAAAGATCATATCTGATACAAACACCCAAGCAGAGCAGCTAGTATCGCATCCAGCACCTCATACATCACTCAGCTGCCTCACTTCCGGATAAAACCCTGGGACTTGTTATTATTATTACTGAGGGCTATATCGAGCTTCTTCGCTCGATATGAAAATTCTGATTGACATTTAATTATAGAATTTGTTGCAGCAAATCAAGTTTCATTATATGAATTTTTTTTTTAAATTTTAATATTAATTATCATTTGCAATGATTATAATATTGTAAATTAGATTATATGATATTATTTTAATTTTATAAAATTTATTGCATAAAAATTTAAAGTAACAGTCGGAAAGGTCAAATAACAATTGGACATCAACTATTTTAAATTTTAAAATATATTAATTCTTAAATTAAATATTGATTGGTACTACGATTTTTAATATATTTAACAAAACAATATTTTTAATTATTGAAAATGTAAAAAGAAATGTTTTTTAACTATAGAAAATGCGGTCATGGGTTTTTATTAATACTATAGATTATAATAATTTTTTCAAAAATGCATCATTAATTATCTATTATTCGTTGAAATATATATCTTAAAGTAATTAACTTGAGTGAATAATTTTGTCAAGTAGTGAAGTAAAAGGACATCCCACATATATATGCCTTGTAAAATCAGAAAGTATATATTTAATGATATCTCTATCAACAAGGGAAAAGATTTGAGACATATCATACTTGCAAGATAATACTAATCTAATTACGTATACAATAGGTTGTTTATATGTACGCACAAATATATCATTCTTTCCAGCATTAATTATATGTGCAATATTTAAGGTCCTCACGGACGCAAGTACAAAAATCCCTAAAAAATATTTTTTTTTGCCCCCTGAATAGGAAGTGCAAAATTCCCTGAAAAAGCTGATCCTCTCACGGCTGGCGTCATCCCAGATCGCATCGACTGCTCCTGCCTTTGGATCAAGTGCTGGAACTGGTTCATCTTGGCAACAATGGATCGGATCATCCGGATGAGGTTTCAGACCAAGTGAGAAGTGACCCTGATAGACAGCCTGTATCTTCACGGCTGCAGTGCCTAGGTGAGAAGCAGGGAGGTGGACTGGGATTGATGCCGAACATTGATTGGATGGTATATATGGAGATGGGTGTTAAAACAAGACGTGTGGCTGTGTGTGCTGCCACACGAGATCGAAATGTAAGCATTCGGCTCTGTGTTTGGTTTTGGTCCAGCCGAAAGGTAGCCCGAATGAGTGCGTATCTCGCAACAGAAGGAAACTTCAAGGTGTCTATAAGGCTGTGCTCCAGAAAACTAGATGGGAAGGAAAGGAAGAGACAATTGTTTACCTCCAAATTTGGAGGGTAAAAAATTATAATGAGTTATGTATTATATATATTTTTCTCATTCTCCTCTATTCTCCTTCATTTTTCTCTAATTTTATGAGCATTGGAGCAAGAGAAACTCTTGGGTAGGGGATGGGCAATTTCCTTTCCCCTTCATTATCATCCTCTTCCCTCCTCTGGAGCTGGAAAGGTTTGCGGGTACGTCTATGTAGGCCTGTCAACGGCAAAGAAAATCACGTGATGCCGTTTTGTTAAAGTCTAACGAAACGAATAACGGCAGCGAAATGGGTTTCGTTTCAATAACGAAACGGTAAACGAAATACAGATATGTGCTGTTTCGACCGTTTCAGTCTAGTTTCAAACCGTTTTGTGTGGTATTTATGAAGTGGCACGGTCAACGGAATGGTATTTTGTGCCATTTCGTAAACGAAACGGTTAACGAAATGAGCTGGTATTTTGTTTTCTTATACGAAACGCTAACGATATGGGCAGATTCCGTGGTATTGGGCCACGTTTGACAGGCCTACGTCTATGTTCGTTTTGAATGAGAATTGGTACCTATCATCCTCTAGTTTCCCATCCAAACCATCCCAGACTCCAAACAGGCCAGATTGAGCCCAGCGACTAGCCCAATTTATTTATATCTTTCTAAACTTTCTCTCCGTCCAAACTCCAAACCCTACCTAGCCGCAACCAAAGAGAGGAGAGGAGAGGCGATCCTTGCGCGCGAAGTCGAGGCGAGGCGATTCTGCACGGCGAGCCGTAGCCTTCTTCTCTTCGATCCGTACACCTTCTCCGCCACTCGATCTTTTTCTCCCAAATCGCTTCATTCTGTACGTTGGATCCAAGGGCTCTGGCCCACATCTCTCGATCGTTTCCGCAGATATACCTTCGAATCGTAAGCATCAGCTTTTGGGATTATGGTTTAATGGGTTATTGCAAGGTTTGACTTTCTCTCATCTCTCTCTCTTCGATTTGCATTTGATTGGGTAGAAATTTGACGAATGCAATCAAAGCTGTAACTTATCCAGGAAAAAATTCCATCTTTTTTGGAGTTTCTCTCCTCTGGTCCTGCTTAGTACTTTCACAAGTTTGCACTGCAAATCTAGGCAGATGAACTTAGATTTATCTACACGCGTTACCAACGTGATTTATTTTTTATTTTTAAATGCAAATCAGCAAATATATTGTGGAAATTAAAGATATTAAATAAAAAGGTAATATTTACAAAAGGAAAAATTAAGATCAGCGAAATCTCTTTGCTTGAATTTTAGTGATTTAGGTTTGAATCAGTCGGAATTTGAAGCTTTTATTTTTTTTGTTTCTTCTCTATGGTCTTGCTGTAATAACAGCAGATGTTCTTGAATTTAAAAATCTAGCCCCTTTTTGTTCGCCTCTTTTTATATGTTTTAATTAATTTCCACATAATAAAAAATTTAACCGTGCCTTGATTAGTTCCTGAGTTTTATCATTTCTTTAAATCAATTACAGGTTGTTTTTTGTAGGTTTGTGCTCAAGGACAGGAACAAGCCGATTTGAAGAAACTATGAGATAATTTCCCTAAATTTGAATGTAATTTACAATCGATTAAAGATGAGTTTCGAGTTTGCAATCGATTTGTAATAATTGGATGTAATTTACTTATGTATTGGAATAGAGAATCATTTGTAATGGATGCTATTATCAGTATAATTGTTCAGTTTGTATATTGAATATTGAATGTGTTCACTTTGTTTATTGTAAATGTTAACTATATTGTTATATGTGTTCACTTTGTATATCGTAAATGTTAAATACCTTTGCCACATTAAACTGAACACAAAAACACGAAAAATTTCATTTTCAGATGCAACTAACTGAACAAATAAAACCTTTAGTTCAACCTTTGTTGTATTAAACTGAACATAAAAATACAAAAATTTCATTTTCAGATGCAACTAACTGAACAAATAAAACTTTTAGTTCAACCTTTGCCGTATTAAACTGAACACAAAAATACGAAAATTCCATTTTCAGATGCAACTAACTGAACACTTACGACTTTTAATTCAACCCTTATGACATTTAACTGAACAAATAAACCAGTACATTTGATGACTGACGTCAGCATCCAGAAATTTCCGAAAAAAATTCCAAAAAATTTTCGCTGACGTCAGCGAGCGCTTTGCTGACGTCAGTACGTGAAAAAATGAGGTTGAGGCCCATTTCTGGCCTGTGGATGAAATGGATGGGAAATGGTGGATGGTGTATATCACCCCTGGTTTTGAATTGCAAACAATTGCGATTAAAAATTGCAGAGCCTCATTAGTAGGTCACGGACTCTTTTATTCCAAATTCCAAAACCCACCGACGGAGAAAAAGTCAAGACTCATTTCCCGTATCTCACTCTACCACTGCACTGTGGCCCCCACCAATATCATAGGCCAAGTCTTAAACAGACAGAACTAACCCGATTTCAGTTCCAAAGAGAATACTGATCCTCTGAACCAATCTACCAACAGCTCCCCATAGACTAGGCTCCAGCTTCAAGTCCCAATTCGCCTGGCTCTAAAGCAATTTCACAACCGTTATATAATGTTCAATAGAGATATTACCAGAGACAATCCAAACTCAGCAGAGCTGAACTCAAAACAAATTCCAAATTCCTAAAAAAGAAACCGAAGAAGAAAAAAAAAACAAATTTGCGACCTCTCCTTCTCTCTTTCGAGAGATCGAAACAAAAGAAATGAGGGGGAGGAGGATCTACACTCTGCTGGGCCTCTTCCTCCTAATCGCATTCGTCTACCTCACTTACTTCTCCCCCGCGCAATCGCCTCCTGCGCTCAAACTCCCCATCCCATGGCTCCAGCCCAAGCTTTCCTTCGTGGGCCGCAACTCCACTCGCTTCGTGGACCTCTCGACCGGAGAGCCGATCTATTTCAACGGATGGAACTCGTACTGGCTCCTCTCTGCTGGGTCCCACTCGGCCGTGTCTGAGATGCTCAGTAGAGGGCGGGCCATGGGGATGGGCGTGTGCCGTACTTGGGCTTTTAGCGATGGTGGGCCCGCGCCGCTTCAGATCTCCCCGGGCCGGTTTAATGAGAATATGTTTCAGGTTTATTATTTTATTTGCTTATTTTTAAGCCCCTTATTATCATACTTGATTCTCACTATAGATTAACTTTGCATTATCTAATGAATGAATTGGCTAAAATATATTAACAGTTGACCGGACAATTTGATAATTCAACCTGCATTTGTGCTTGGTCTTTTCTATTATATATGTTATTTATATGATTAATTAATTATATGAGATCATGTCTCTAAATTTACTGATGTGGAAAATATTAAATTTCATTTCATTTTCAGGAATTGGATTTTGTGATATATGAAGCCCGGAGACAAGGAGTAAGGTTAATATTAAGTCTTGTTAATAATCTCAATGCGTTTGGAGGAAAGGCTCAGTATGTCTTGTGGGCCAAGGAAAACGGAGAAAATGTAACAAATTTGATGGATTCATTCTTCTCGCACCCAACTATCAAGCGCTATTACAAAAATTATCTCAAGGTATGTTGGTTTACATTTACTAAGCATTTGGAACCAATCAGACTTGTTTTCTTCTTTCAAGAATTTTCAAATGTAGGCCTTTAACATATACAGCCAACAAAAATTTAGTTAATTAATGCAAGTCCATCGAGAACTATACATAGACTTAATTAATTTTTGTTTTTTTATTCAAGTGTAGACTATAGTGACCAGGAAAAACAGTTATAGTGGGATCAGATACTACGATGAACCAGCCATATTTGCGTGGGAACTAATGAATGAACCGCGGTGTGTATCCAACTCCTCTGCCCCTCTTATTAAGGTACCCTGGGAATTCACTTCCTGCTAACCTTTTGCTCATATAAGATTTGTTTTGCTGAAATCTCAATTTAAGGACATCCAGCACAATTATAATAGGACATAGTTTTTGGTATTTACTATTGGAGGCAACAGCAGCTAGTAATAGGTATAGCAGTGGATGCCTTTGTTTTCACCTTTCTTTTTTTTCTTTTTGGCTGACAAAAGTACGGTATCCTAAGACCAGATGTTCCATTGAATAAACAGAAGTACAATATGAATGCACAGTTTTCTAATCTGCATAGCTTGAAGACTTAATCTATGAAAATACTATCCTTCTTGAAGTGAGCCATGCTGGGCTGATTCTGACCAACACTTTAAGCCACAAGTTTTGAGCTTTTCCTGATAATTAATTACTATATGCATATCATGGGTAGTGTACAGTAATACTCTTTTGACACTATGGTGGTATTCAGGGGTGGATCTAGAAAAATTTTTAGCCTAGGCACAATTTTAATATAATAAAATTTTATATAAAATAAATAATAAATTTAATAAAGAAAATCATTCTAAACATGTATAATTGAAATTTTACAAAATACATCAATTTTTTCATAAATCTAGTCACTTTTACATGATCGTTACTTCTCTATCAATCACCAAAAAACACAAAAAGAGTTTTTTTTTTTAAAAAAAAAAATCTAATTCTAATTTTCTAATGCAATTAAGAATCCTTTGCGCAACTTCATTGTTTGAAATCGTTGCATAATTGCCCCAAGAACCTTGAATTCATCCCTTTCTATGTAGGTGACCAAATTATCATTCAAAAAATCATCTCCCATTCGACTTCTTAAACGAGTTTTAATAAGTTTCATGGCAAAAAATGCTTGTCGCCGAAGAGTGTTTAGGTAAAATCTTGTAACATGCATGAGTTGTTTCGGACCAGCTTGCAAATATTGTCTTCTTACAAAGTCATCATCATGATCATTTAAATAGACATACATTTAATAATTAAAATTTATGAACTGTAATTAATCAATTATAAATGATAATTTTTTGGTATCTCAAGAATAGCAATCTGGATGAAAGAGTATGACTCCAAATTATGAAGTGAAATCGTGGTCATAGTGACATAATTTTGGAATTTTCAATTTCATAAAATTTTGTTAATTTGAGATCATTAAACAATTGCATGTGGTCAATCAATTCTCTTTTATAGGTTGGTGCGAATTGGATCTAAACGAGGAACCGTTCTTCTTTAAATCGGGAAGGGATTCATTTTTGGAGTCAGCGAGAAGTTAAAAAATATATATATATTTTAAGACCAAATCTAACGATTTTTTTACCAGCCCAGGCACCCATCGATTTTAAACCCAGGCACTCATCTAATCACTATAAACCGGTCCATTATTTTCCCAAAAACAACCCCAGGCAAGTGCCCGGGGTTCATTGAACTTGGATCCGCCACTTATGGCATAATTATTTTTGAATCATTATCAGTTGATCCTGCAGAACTAAGGGCTAAATAAAATAATCAACTTAATATAAACAAGTTTGATTATTGAGACACAAATCCAGGGTTGCAGTTTTACAATCTTACTTTTACTTTCTTTTGGACAGTAGGCATGGATAGCTGAAATGGCTTCTTTCATCAAGACTCTGGATCAAAATCACCTTGTCACAGTTGGTCTAGAGGGGTTTTATAGCCTGAAAACAGCACACAGATTGGGTGTCAACCCAGGTGACTGGGCTGCTTCTTTGTGCTCAAACTTTATCCTGAACTCAGCTGTTGAAAATATAGATTTTGCTTCTGTACATGCCTACCCTGATAGCTGGTACAAATTATGAAACTCATATAATTAGTTTTTATTATTATAAAAGTTGGTACATATTGTGTTTTAGTACCAGTCAACTGTACCATAGTGGTGCATCTTTTCCTTGTACTCAATTTAGACAGTGGTACACTAATGCATGTCAGCTATACTAGTATTAAGGTGTCTTCATATGCGATGTTCCTTTAATATTGTCTAGACTAGTGCATGTTTTGGGCCTTAATTTATTACTGTATTATCAACAATAGTACAGCTCAGGTATCACTTAGAACTAAACTTGGTGCACTGGGCATTTTGATTTACATGTCTGGAACTGATAAGTATTTCATATGCTTCAAGCATTCATGCTTTCTATCCAGTGTAGCTCAAGGTGCAATAGTAGAGCTGAGGCGACATTTTTTTAAATTTAGAAGTGAGATGGTTCCTGTTACATTGTGGTCAATTGCCTAATTAATTTTTGTTTTATTTTAAAAATGAGACCAGTTTCAAGAATCAGGTTGAACTCTGTTAGACCTCAAGGCAGGTTAAATAATCTTATAACTATCTTACGAGACAATCATAAAAAATGTCAATCTTAGGCATTTGATCACTGATGTTTTCTTCTTTAAAATTTTTATACCAAGGTTTACCCTTTTATGTTTTATTTAGGATTCCACATGCAAACCTGGAGGAGAAAGTGCGATACCTTTCCACTTGGGTTGAGTCCCACATAAACGACAGTGAACACATTTTGAAAAAGCCAGTTCTGTTTTCTGAGGTTGGCTCACGCTCAATCTCAGAACAAAATGGTACACATGAGAGAGATATTTTACTGAAAATAGTATACGATAAAATATACGAGTCAGCTAAGAAACAGGGTGCTGGTTCAGGGGCGCTCATTTGGCAATTAACCGTCGAACAAATGCAAAGGTTCCGTGATGACTTCTCACTGGTTGCACGGTCCCATCCCTCCACTTATGAATTGATTAAACATCAATCATGTAGGTTACAATTGCTTTTCAGAAATGAAACAGCAGGGAGTAAAATAGACCAATGGTGCCATGACTAAACCTACTTTGGAAAGTGATTATGGTAATTTTATAATTCTACGACTAGATATAATTCAAGTGCTTGGATATAGGATTTGGTTTGATGTCTTGTATTGACAAGAAAAATTTTGGGTTTTGTTCTATATTGTAAATTCAATTTTTCCCAGATACTCTTTAAATTATAGGTTAGATATCCCTGCAATTCTATTTAGTTATTTTTATTTTTTTTATTTATTATGTTTATAAGTAAGAATGTTGCTATGTTTATTTGTACTTGTATATGTTTAGGTAAATAGAAAAATTTGATAATTCTGAAATCTTGTTTATCAGCTTTTTTTTTTTTTTTTTCCTTTGAAATAAGTGGGGTTTTGACCCACAACTTTTCATCAAGAAAAGCAGAATCAAAAGTACATACAAGCATATATCTAACACTAAATTTCTCTCACCTAATTTATCTATTTGTTCCCTCTAAACCAGTACCATTTAACTGGTACCGCTACCCTCCCTTTTATTACAACACAGCAATATTACAATATAGTATATACAAAGTACTCAGATCCCTAAATCAAGGTAAACTTTCTTATTTCACAGAATAAAAATCAAACTTCTTGCTTTTTTCCTTAGTCTGTCAGTGACCTCCATTACTTCTATCTTCAAGCAGACCTGTCCAATACAAAATCGTAGATTTTGTCAGCCATAGAGACTCATAGAGTTCTATTGGATTTCATTTTTCCATTACATGAGCTTATTTCATTCTTATAAAGCCAGATGTCCAGTAAAAGATATCTTAAAGGTCAGTCTCATTTCTTATTTTAAAAAGTATTGATCTTGGAAAATATCTTAGGAGATGTTTGGAAGTGTGGTGAATAAAAATAGAATAGCTTGTTCAAGAACAAGAGTGGTGAATAAGAAATAGTGAAGAATTGCTTATTCATAAATTAAGAAATGTTGTTTGGATGGTTAGATAAGAATAAGAACAAGAAAAAAAATATAAAATAATGTTTTGTTCTTGGATGGTTAGCTTGTTCCCATCTAATTTCAACATTTTGTTGGAACAAAAACAAGAGTGGGAATAAGCTATTCGGCTTGTTTTTAAATGTGTTTGGCACCTCTTAAAACAAGCAATTCCGAATAAGGTCTTAGTTTCCTCGGCTCCCTTTTATATGTATGTGGCATGTAGTTTCTGTGGCCCTTGTTTGCTGCATTAATTTCGATCTCAATTACAATTAATGATTGCATTTGATATGCATTAGGACCTCAAGTACAATTTTACGACCCATATGCATATTGGCCAGTAACACCTGGCCTCGCGGAAGACCTTTATACTCTTTTACACCGAGTATATCATGCTGTCTCGCTGTATTTATAGGTTAAGGATAAGCAAAAGTGTAGAGAAGAGGGAAGAGAGAACAAAGAAGAACGAGAAGTGAGAAGAGTAGGTCAAACACATCCTTCTACTCTCTTAATCTTATACCATATGTTCATGGAAATTGATTAACGCCATAGGAAGAAATGTCATTCCGTGTCATCGCTGAGCAGTGCATTCCCTCACCTAGCATCTATTTTTTTTTGTTCACTCTATTGTTATAAGTGTTCAGATTATTAGATATAAATGTTCACTTTCTGTTATAATTGTTCATTGTGTTCAATATGTTTATTTTATTTTATTTTTTAAATTTCTTATCCAAATATTTAACTGAGTAAGTATAAATGTTATGTTAGTAACTACAAACCTTCAGTTTATAAATATAAATGTTCAATTTATTAAGTATTAATTTTTGTTTTTGATATCTTATATTTACATATGTATTTTGACCGTACTTAGCACACAAATATTACTCAAACTATTATAATTGTCTCATGAATTGTTGTGTTTTCCTAGATTTTGGTACTGCCGTGGCATTTGATTTATATTGTATGAGCTTGGTGGATTGGACATAATAATTGCATAAAAAGGAGAATTTTCAAAAAGCAAAATGACTAAATGGATCTATAGCACTGTAGAGCTCATCCTAAGCTTTCCAACAATCTTTGAATCACCTAAATCGGAGTCCGAATGAAGAAATTATGGTCCAAATACTATCGGTGCGCTGTGCTGGAATTTCGGTCCGAAATGCACTTCTGGAAAGTGTAAAAATGGAAATTCCAGAAGAGGAAGGCGGTTTTCTTTGCCCTAGCCGCCTCCTAGCTTCTCCCATGGTGTTATAAGCACGAAATTTCGTACAGAAAAGGCATCCAAGCCTCCATAGACCAAATTCTCATCTTTCCACCGCCGTTCTCGTGCCGAAAGGCGTGGGATTCCACCATTCTCCATAGAGCACGACCTTGACAGCAACTTGGAGCGATTCTTGACACGCGACAGCGGTAGAACCAATCCAACCATGATTCCATAGCCTTGCAAATAGGAGTTTAGCGAGATTACTTGGTTGTATCTCTTCTTCTCTCTTTGTTTGTATTGATGATGAAGTTTGTATCTTATTTATCTTGCATGTTATGCTAGTTTATTATGTCTTAGGGGTAGTTAGTAGATTAGTTTGGTATTTTGTGATGACTTGATGGATTTATGATATGCTATGTGATTTATTTAGTTGAGCTTAGTTTAATTGATTGTTTGCTTGAATGTTTACTTGTTAATGTCTGCAGCGTTAATAAGACACACACTCGACCAAACCTTTAATTGATTAAGTATTTGAGGTAAGCCAATCGCTGAAAGAGGAGGTTAGTTTAACGACCGAAATGTGTAACTTTTATTGATCTGAAAAGACTTTAAATACCTCTGGAAATCCAACTAAATATTCTTAAATATCTAAGTACCAAAACGCGACTGCTGAGGCTTAGTTATTTACGTGGTAAAAGCCGGTTTCATACCAAACCAGAACTAAAACGTGACAGCTGAGGTTAGGGTTTAGGTCTGGTCGTCAAGTAACCTTCACATAGTGTTGTGTAAAAATATCAAGTCAGAACAGAAGATCTAAAGTGAGTTTTGGAATGAACAGTACGGATTTCGGTCCGAAATGAGCCTCTGTCTCGGTGAAAATTGTAGATAGAGGTACTTTAGAGCTAAACCAATTGAACACGAAACTCTAAGACATTCATTTGCATCTGTTTGAGTCCTTAAATCACCAAAAATAACCAAAAATATTTCTTTTACTTGTACTTTATTTATTTGTCTTTTTAAACTACAAAACCCCAAAAATTGTCTTGTCCAGCTTTCGTGAGGAAGTAAAGTTCGGTATTCAATTTAATTCGTTCCTGTGGGTTCGACCCTAAGCTTTACCAGAACGACTAGTGAGGTAAATCATAGGTATAAATTTATTTGACTTGGGATTTTATTCCTTCATCAGTTTTTTTAAGAGTGCGCATGAAAACTGAAGAGGTCATAAACCGGACAAAAATGCATGAAAAAAAATTAGAAGGGGTCATGACCGGTCCTGTTAAACTAAATTTTTTTCCGAATTTGCCCCTAACGCACAAATTCTGCGACTCTATGCCTAGTGTAAGTGTTCAGGTTGTTAGTATATATGCGCAGTTTAATAAGTATAAATGTTTAGTTTATTACATATAATTAGACAGAGAAGATGAATCAATTAGTATGTTATAAAATCATCAGGTGGCTCATTTAACTAAACACTTTAATTTATTAAACTAAACACATTGGTTATTAAGCTGAACATATATAACGGACATCTACAGTGCGCACCTATTGTTCAGCGATGGCACGCGATGGCAAATTTAGCGATAAGAAATAAAGAGAGCTATTAAGAAATATAGACCTCTTTAGGTGGAGCTTGAACTCTGATGGCTTGTTTTCGGTAAAGTCCATGTACAATTTTCAAAGGACGTTTCTAAGATTCAGCTCCACTCTGTCCCTTTGTGAAGCTAAACATCCCTCCTTGCATTAAAATCTTTGTCTGGCAAATGTCCCTCAACAAGATAGCTACAATTGAAAACTTGAAGAAAAGAGGATGGCATATGGCAAGCTTCTGCATTCTTTGTGCCTCGGGTGAGGAATCGGTTAACCATCTCTTTAATACTTGTCGATTACTCACCCAAGTTGTGCAGCTAGCGAGGGATCGCTCTCAGTCCTTTTCCGAACTGGTCTTCACCTCAAATCCCAATTTCTTAACAGACATAAAGTGTCGAAAACACACAGAAAAATAATGCCAATTCTCTATTTTATACTTTGGAGAGAGAGATGCAACAAAATCTTCTCTGAATATGTTATTTCACCTGTCTTGCTGGTTGAACAGATCTTCGTCGAGTGGGAAGCTCTGCAGTCTTAACACCTATTCTGATGTTCAATCTGTACTTAGCTTGCTTTTTTTTCATTACTATTTTTCTCGATTAAACTTTGTTTAGCCACTGGCTAAATCCTGTACATTTTTATTTTCTTTAATAAAAAGATGGGGACTGGATCTCCATTTTTTCCTCAAAAAAAAAAAAATATTCTTTCGAATTCGACCGAGATGAAAAGAAGTTCATTTATCTAGAATTAGGGATGATTGATCGAGTTTCGCTAGAAATTTGACATATTAATATAAATTTAAAACATGATTATTTACTAATGGTTGATTATGAATAAATTGTCATGCTTGCAATACAAAAGAGAGACGGAGGCAGGATGAAAATGAAAATAGGAAAGGGTTGCAAAAATGAGAAACAAAATAATGTATTGCCAAATTATTGAAAGTTGGTGAAGCGGGTCAGTTTTATGAGCAATAATACCCGGCACACAAATGATTACAAAATATCACATTAAAGAAATTAGAAAAATTGTAATTTCACAATATTTGAAGTATCGAACCACATTTAACTAAATGATTCCGACACCCATCAATAATCGCTCCTCAACACCTACGGAGATGGTTAACGAGATACTTGTGCTCTATCAATTAAGACACTGGTTCATCAACTACTGAGCCGTTTGTTTGTCAACTTAAGTTTTTTTTTTCATTTATTATAGATAAGTTTTAGATGTCTTTACTATCTATAATTTTTTATGTTTCTTTCTTTTGATGTAATTAGCTAGCTTGTAATCTCTTAAAAAAATTATTATGCATCATGATGCATGCATAGTGTCTTTTGTGCATCATGGCTTTATCGATTGATATTTTTACAAATTGATAAATCTAATTTAACCAATTCAACCTATATATTGAAATCTCAAAATAAATCAAATTATATATTTTTTTCTGAAATTTTTTAAAACTTGTCATTTTTAATATAAAAAAATATAATAAACATTTCAAAAATGACAAGTATGAAAAAATAAAAAAATTATTAAAATAATTTTAAAAATGTTAACTTTAGTTTGCTGTGAGATTTTATAATGTAGATTGAATTTGTTAAATTAGATCTGTGAATTACAAATTTATCGATGTGAATGAACCTAATTCACAAATGGGTCTATGCATCATAATGCACCATAAACCAGGGGCGGAGCCAGAATTTGAAAATAGGGGGGCAAGAGGGTTCTTATCTTTTAGATTTTTTTTTTTTAAAAAAAAATTGTATGTGGAAGAATATAATAAATCAAAGAAAATAATATGTAATTTTGATATATTTGAGGGGTCAATTTAAAAATTTAGGAAATTTGTAAAGCATGACTCTGCCACAGGCACAGTGTAACACACGACACAAAAAAAGTAAGCTAGGATTGTAGCTGCCCTGTTGCCCAAGGGCATTTGATTATCATAAAGAAAAAAGGAAAAAAGAAAAGGCCTATTTGCCTAAGGTCTACGATATCTTACAAAATCATATAGATTTTAGTACAAGCGAATTGCTAGTTAGATATGCCAACAAATAGAGTGTAGACTGAAAAAGGCTAGGAGATCTATAAATTTAGCAATAAAAATAAATAAAAAAATATGAAGAAGGCTAGGAGGTCTATGAATTTATAGCCTACTGGTTCATCATAATCACATCAGTAGGTTTGAAGAGAATGACAGGGAGGCAATGTGTGAATGACAGGGGGGCTTACATGTCAAATTAAACAAAACCCAGCACAAAAACTCTTTGTATCCGACAAAATTCCCAAATCACAGGGGGGACAATGCCCAGCCCCGCACCCCTATTCCCTCCGCCCCTGCCATAAACTATGTCATATCTTTTTACTTCTTAGTTTTTTGATAAACCTTTTAATGGTTAGCTCTCACCAACCATAAAACAAATGCCAAGCATCAATATTATCTTTTAATTAACTAAAAATTTTATTAAATAAATTATTTAATGAAACTTTGATAAATAAAACTTTAATAAAGCAAATTAAGTTAACTATGACAAATTAACTAATCTAAAAAAAAGATTTAACAAAACTCTCTTAATTATGTATATCTTTAATTGCGTTTCTGTAAGGACGGTAATTTCTATGTTAATTAGCCATCAAATTATACGTTAATCGTATATTCCCCGTACTAGAATATAATTTTGCATTCATCTTTATATCTTTAAAGGTTAGTATACTTTTCAATACTTTATTACATTTTGGGTCTGATATTAAAAAGCAATAGCTAGAACTTCTTTATCATTCATTGGTGAATACAGACAAAAGCTTTCCATTATATTTTTCTTATAATTTGTGGCTGCAAAAAGGAAAACAAAAATTGTATGTTGCATGTAGATGTACGATACATTTGTGAATAAAAGTTTCAAGCTAAAAAGAAAAAAAAAAAAGGCCTACATGCGACTCGGCCCGTAATTGCGTACAACTGCCCGAAAAAATTATAACTAACCTTAATTAATTACGAAATTTTAAAATAATCCGCTTTTAATAAAAAATTTAAAAATGACTTCGCAGTATCGGAATCTCATATTCCGATACTAATTCTGCTTAGTATCAGAATTCTAAAATTCCGATACAAGCTAGTATCGGAATTCCAGATTGCGATACTACTAGAATGAGGCCTATTATATAAGCGCAAGCGCCCCTTTCCTTCTCTCTCCGCGTCTCATTTTCTTCTCCGCTCCGAAGAGCAAAATCAGGAATGTTTTTTTTTATTTTTTATTTTTTAATTAATTTATTTATTTTAATTAGTTATATTAGGTTAATAATTGAAAAAATAGGAAAACTACTTAAAAAATTTCAAAAAAATTATAAAAAAATAAGATTAAATTAAATTCAATTCATTAGGCTAAATATATTTTAGCAAATTTAACAATTTTTTACATGATATAATAATAGAAAATACCATAAAAAATTAGGTTAATATTAGAAAAAATAGAAAAAATATTGGAAAAATATTGAAAAATTTTGAAAATATCTGAAAAAAAATCTATTATATGTTATGTATAATAATAATATAATTTTATATTTTTTTACATGATATAATAATAGAAAATTGCATAATAAATTAGGTTAATATTAGAAAAAATATAAAAAATATTGGAAAAATATTGGAAAATTTTGAAAAAATCAGAAAAATTATTTTATATGTTATGTACAATAATAATATAATTTTTTATTTTTTACTTGATATAATATTGGAAAATTGCATAATAAATTAGGTTAATATTAGAAAAATTGGATAATTCGTTTAGGTTGATATTATTTTTTTTAAATGTACAGAAAATTTCAAACAAGATTCAAGATTCACATTTCATATTTCAGCAGCAGTTGTCGATCGAGGTGAGTATTTTTTATTCATTAATTTATTTATTTTGCATAGTTAATGTATGTAATTTAGAATATTTAATAGTTTATGATTTTGAATATTTGATATGATTGTCGATTGTGATATGATTTGATATGATTGCTTGGTTTAAAATGGGTTTATTTAGGGGGGATTTGGGTTAAGAAATTTTCGAAAACCCTCCCGGTACCGGGGAGATGCTGTCGAAATTTTGTTAGATTTATGACATTTAATTTTTTTTATTAAGTGAAAATGCCTCCGAGAAGAAGAACGTCTCCAGCTTCACGTATATCTACGAGGCTACGGACCGATCCTTAGGCTTCTACTTCAGACGTGCATCAGGCTACGGATGTCGTTTCCTCTGGTGTTGCTGATGCATTTTTCCAGACATACGGTATTCCCTTAAATGACCCGTTGTCACCGTTCACCTAGTCTCAGTCTCAGTCTCAGACTCCGTTTCCTGTATTCGGTGATGCCTATAGTCTCCAGACTAATCATCATGGGGCATCGTCTAGTAGACCGCCTCGTTATCTCGCTCCAGTTCCTGTGCCTCCACCACCACCAGGACTTGCTCGCGGCCGACAGCCTCGACGGTCCCCAGGCGCATATATTGATTATTCCCCAGCTCAGGGGCATTACCGTCATGATGGACGGAATTAGTTTTGTACTTACAGTGATTTTTATGACATTGTGACATTGTTCTGATATTGTTATGATATTTATATCTTCTATATTGTGATTTTTGAATTTCATACTTTTCATTTCTTTAGTTTTGTACTTACAGAAAATTCAAAAAAAATAACGACATGTAAACAACGCACTCTAATAACGTCATTTCACCTAACTCATAAAAGTAAATAAAATTATTTCTAACAAATAAGCGCAAAGAGCTAAATTTGCACCGAAAATGATCTAATCATTAATCTATATTGCACTTGATCTAAATTTGCACCGAAAAAGACTAAATTTACATCATGTGGTTAATATATTAAACCACAATTTTTGATACATATCTAAACAACAAATTTAGTTAACTAATGCATTCTATGTATCAAACCCAATTTAGTTAATTATCAAACCCAAATTTAGTTTACAATGAAATTTTAATGTATAATTGAGTTGACATGGACAAACATTAATTTTTCAAACGAACATTGTGATTTGAAAAAGAGGGTCAAACTAACATAAATTTTAGCATTTTCACTCTTTAGTCATTACTTTTTTTATTCACGCATTGAGCTTTCTTTATAATTAACATTGACTAATTATTATATATGATGATATATTTATTCTATTATATTTTTCTCTATACCATGAAGGATACATAAAAATATAAACCACTATGAAATATAAGAACAAAATGAATTTTCTAATGCAATATGAAAGTGTATAAAATTCTAGATTCCGATACTAAGTAATACTAAGTAATATCATATAATATCTATCTTACAATGGTTAAAATAATATCATATAAGTAATATATACTTAATTAAATATTATATGAATTCAAAATTATATGAATTTATATGATTATGAGAAATTTTAGTTAGTATCGGAATTCTAGATTCCGATACTAACTAAAAATAGCGAGAAAGTGTATAAAATAATAATAAAAGTTTATTAAATATATTAAAATCAGCGTATTCTAGTATCGGAATCTGAGATTCCTATACTGCGAAGTCATTTTTAAATTTTTAATTAAAATAGAATTATTTTAAAATTTCTTATTTAATTAAAGTTAGTTATAATTATTTTAGTACAACTGCTAATACTTGCACTTTTATCTGCAGAAAGGTGGCCTATAATTGCATCAAACCCAAACTAATGAAGCATTTCGCCCCGTACTATACTCTAGTACGAGTTTGATGCAAGTTGGGTTTTCCTCATGATGAATTGATCAAATTTATCTTCGTATGACTCACATTTTATTACTAATGGATAGGATAATAATGGTTGCTTTGTCGTCAACACTACAACAAAAAAGATTTTTGGAAACATTCCATTAGAAACGATTTTTAAAAAATCCGTTTCTAAAATTAGCCAGTGTCATTTTGGAAATTGTCAGATGTTATTTTTAGAAACGATTTTTTATAAAAACCGTTTCTAAACTTTTTTGCAAAAAAAACAAGAAAAGCGGTTTATTTTTAGAATGGTTTGGATAAAAAATCATTTCTAATAATTACATTTTTAGAAACGGTTGTCTACTAAAAACCATTTCTAATAATGAACCGCGATTTTTTTTTTTTTGCAACTTATTAGAAACGATTTTTAGTAGAAAACCATTTCTATAATTACAGTTTTCTAAAAATGTAATTATTAGAAACGATTTTCTACTAAAAACCGTTTCTAATAATGAACTGCGGTTTTTTTTTTTTTTTTTTTTTTTTTTTGCAACTTATTAGAAACGATTTTTTAGAAAAATCATTTCTAAAAATGAACTGCGTTTTTTTTTTAACTTATTAGGAACGGTTTTTCTAAAAACCCGTTTCTAAAATTCATCAACCATATTTTTAAAATATCCCAGCACCCTATCTCCTCTCTCTCGTTCTTCTTTCTAGCTCACTCCTTGTCCATAAAAAAATCCACTGCCTCAACTTAAGAAACTTAAGAAGGTAAGTTCTCTATCCCTCTATTAGATTTAAAATGTGTGTTTTGGATTCGAAATGAATTGTGATTTGGGTCCCAATCCAACTTTTTTTTTCTTCTTTTATTAATTTGTGCTTGCTGCACATTTAACATGATGTTTGGTTGATGTTATAGTGCATATTAGGGCTTAATTAGGAGTTCGTAATTTATGAATTGTGGCTGCTTTTAGAAATTGCAATTATTAAATTCAGATTTTTTTTTTTCGTTATCTCCACAGGAAGGTAGCTAGAAGACAAGAAGAGTAATCTTTGTTGGCGTGTACTTCTTGCATTTTCAAGTCTATAGTATGGACTCTTCTGACAATGCCGTGAGTCGAGCTACCAAAGACAGAGATGCAAAATCGAAATGTCGAAAAAAAAAATATTGTATTGGCATTATTTTGTTGTTTTCATATAAAATATTGTATTGGCATGTTGCTTCATGAATCAAATAACAATGGGTTCTGAAAATTTGTGTTTTTTGTTTTTGATAATTTGAATGTAGTTCTATAAGCTTGCGTGTACTATCAAAAACAAAAATAAAGGGGTGATTTTCTTGCAACGATTATGGATATATGTAATAAATTATTGCTAGTAGAAAAGTCTAGCAACAAATTTTTTTTTTTTAAATTCAGCTTATTTTTAGAAACGGTTTTTAATAAAAAACCGTTTCTAAAAATGTGATTTTAAAAACGGTTTTTTCTTAAAAGCCGTTTCTAAAGATGTTAAATAAACAGTGTCTATCTGTCATTTTCTGCATATTTTTAGAAACCGTTTTTTTATTAAAAAACCGTTTCTAATAATATATTAGTAGAAACGGTTTTTTAAAAAACCATTTCTAAAGATGCTCTGCTTTTGCCGCTCAAATCTGGCTTGTTTTTAGCAACACCATTTTTAGAAACGGTTTTTTATAACTTTTTAGCGCCACCTATTTTTAGTAACGCTGCCAAACCATTTCTAATAATATTTAAAAAACCGTTTCTAAAAATAAAAAATAGCGTAGTGCAATATTATCTTGTCACAGAATTTGTGAGCTTTAGTGTGGTACAAGGCCTAATCAGGACCTTCAGCAGGGCTCATAAGTCATAATGTACAACGACAAATTGTGAGGTTCGGGGGCGGAGGCAGTAGGGGGCAAGGGGGGCTTGGCCCCTCTAATAGTTTAAATTTGTATGAAGAGCTTTTCAATTATATAATAACAGAGTTGAAATACAATCTAGTTAAGTTTATTGTTTGTTCAAACTAGTTTAATTATAATTTTTTCCTTTAGAGCAAATTAAGAGACGAAAAATCACAAATATAGCATTGCTCAAATATGAAAAATCTTTACTTATTATTTTATAGGAAAATTTACTTATTTATTGTATTTGATACAATTCATGTTCAGAAATTTTATTACTACAAAATGATGAAATATTATTTTTTTATTATCAATTTATTTATTTTTTTAACTTTCAAATTTTAGTCTATCTAAGTCGAAATTCCCCCCCCCCCAGTTTAAATCCTGCTTCCGCCCCCTGTGAGGTTCAATGGCTTCGGGTACAAATTGCGAGTCTATTATTTGAACTGATAAACTATGACCAGCTACAAATTGTTAGACGATAAAATATGACCCTTGTGATTGAAAACCTTTTTATTCTTTGTAAATATAAAAAAGGCAAGGGCTGGATTGAAAGCACATGCTGTAAGTATTCAATATCATGTATGCTAGTATCAAGAAACTTATGACCAACTATATATATATTCTACGAGGATATATACGTTAGATGTATTTATTCATGAACGACAAAATACATTATATATAATCACCCAAAGCCTTCCAAAAGAATGAAAAAAATTGGGGGGAGGGGGGGGCTCATTTCTTACATTTGGGGGAATAGCATGCGCACATGATATGTTTGTGCCCTTTCGATATCATCTTAGGCCCACATAAAGGAAGGGGTAGTTTAACGGTCACTTGGAGTGCGAACAGTGTTCTGGTTGGTATGAGCATCGGGCTGTCATGGATCAAATACAATGACTGTTAACAATAAGATGCATCACAGTTTCATTCAATAATTAGATAATTACTGTTAACTTATAAACAGTTAGGCCCAGGCAGTGTTGAGGTGGATCCCGAAGACCCGAATATATATATTTTTTTTAGTTTTTCCTTGGTATAAGATAATAAACCGAGATCGAATGGTTGGGCCAAGCAATAATTGTACCGACATTGATAGACCCAACTAAGAATTTTAAAAAGTGTTTAATTTGATTCAAATGGGCTACAACTAGCTCAGTGTATGATGCTTAATCTCATTAATTGTTTGTGTTACAACAAAAATCTCAATTTTTTAAAGACATATATATGGTTCTACAGTACTTTTAATTGCTGGGCCTAGTATTACAAGAGAACTATTAGGGAGCCTAGTGCTGAATAAACTGGACCATCCAACCGTGAAAATAAGCATGGCCATGACAAAGATCCCCCAAAAGAGAGAAAAAAGACAAATAATTAAAACGCGCTATTTTTTTTTTAATATATATGGTCATGCTCACATGTAGCCATGTAGGCTACGTATTCCTTTTTAACTTTTATGGGTCCATGCAACTAGATCTGTCAAACGTCTCGAAAAGGCACAGAACACCCCCATTCTGTTACGTTTTGTTAAGAAAAACGTTACAAGAATCCATTACGTTAACCGTTTCGTTTTCAAAACAGCACAGAATTCCGTTTCGTTATTCGTTCCACTTCAGAAATTACACATATAACGATTTGAGATTTGAAACGAGACTTAACGGTTTGGAACGATACAATTACGTGTTTTGTTTGTCGTTTTAATATTGAAACAAAAAATTATTTCGTCAACCGTTCTGTTTCAATTGAAACGTGACGGTAAAACAATAAATGACTTCCGTTGACAACCCTACATGCAAGGCAGTGTTTTTAATACCGGAGCGGTACCCAAAAACCGAGAACCGGATTCTGATCAGATTGGAAAATATTAAAATAATGATATATCGAGCATTCGGTAACCAGATAAAACCGGTCAAAAATAGGAAGACCGGAAATAATATTGTATCGGGATAACGGTTTTGCTAGCTTAAATAAATTAGTTCATGAAATTCGCATCTTGATTTTTTGTCCGATCCTTCCAAAGACATTATACTCCTAGGTGCAGCTTTATTATTTTCTGAAGGTGCATTATACATTTATACCATATACGGCCCATGTGATGTACCAACTAAACAATAATAAATAAATAAAAGCCAATAAAATTATAGTCCCAAGATGCACATCTTTATCGTACTGTCGTACGTACAGATATTCAGTTTTAATGTTGCAAATATACTGGGTCTGGGTTAGGCAGAAAAAATTAAAGATTAGACAAAGTTTAACATTTTACTTTATAATATACTGGGTCAGGGCATGTGCATCTATAGGAGGTTAATAATCCATGTAAAATATTTTTGAGAATATTTATTTAGTAATTTATTATAGTTGTTGATGTGATGTTTATTTAAAACAAAAAAAAAACTTTCATGTCTTATATTTATTTTAATTTTTTAAAGAACATATATATACCATTAATTTACGCATAATAAAAAATTATTATTTTGTTAAGATTTAGTTTCTAGTTTTTATTAATACTTTATAAGTTTATATTATATGTTTTTATTTTATACTTTTGTAGTTTTGATTAAGAAATTTATATATTATTAAAATATTCATGATGTCGCCGGTTTTTGAAACTGGTTCAACCGGTAAAATCTCATACCAGTAAGCCAACCGGTTTGATCCCAGTAATATTGATGCAAGATCCACTAGTTCTTGCAGATTAAAATTATGAGTCTTTCAAACCTTCCGGTCCATTTCAGTTTTAAAAAAACTACACTTTGCCAAGAAAGGAAAATAAAATAAAATAAAATAAATTTTGGGGAATTTTAGATACGTGCATTAGAATTGTTATGATTTCTCCAATTTTGCTAGACAACAGTGTAAATTCCAAACATTTTCACATTTTCTATATATATATATTACAAGCCAAATATAAGAATCTTAAGAGAATATCAATTACTAATTACTTCACACATATTTATGCATGTTTATTACTCGATCGAAACAACTCTTATATATAGGACAAGCACTGAATATTACAAATAGGCTCTCTAGGTTACATTTGATAGAGCTATTTCTAGTGTGCATATAGATTATTAATTTGGACCTTAATTACTTTTCACCATATCGCGGTCACATGTATTATTTTTTCTTCAGACAAAGAGTTAGAACAGGAAGTTTTGTCTTCTCCTTAAGGAGATGTTTTGCAACATTCATGGCGAATCTTGAGAACAACTCATCGACAATGGATTCACCAAAATGGCTCACAATTATTGGCTCGAGAACAGACCGTATGCACATGGCAAAATTTGCACCACTTTGGTTATTGTCAATCACGAAATCATCATCTGAATCGTCGTACGGGTCCCAGTTCGACTCAAACATTTGCATATGAATTATATCAAAGAGGCCTTGTGTATTTATGACCTCCTTTGCTTCTTCCATGGAAGGTGCATAAAATGGTAAATTGAATGAATCCAATTTCTCCTCTTCCACAATTCCCTAATAAATGTAATTAACGAACAAAACATGAGATACTTTGCACGGTGATGAGAAAACAAAGACAATCTTTCATTCCTAGAATAGGGATGACCAGTTTATTTTTATTGTTTATTTTTTTATTCTCTTTTGTCCGTTTCTTTCTTGTTGAAAAAAAAAGCTTATAAATGTACGTAGGAGCAGGGCTGCTAACGGAAGTACCGTTTCCGTTTTCCGTGTCTGTTCCGTCCATACGGAACGGATAACGGTACGAATTTCGGCAGCCGTTTCGGAAACGGAACGGAAAACGGAACGGATTTCAGTATTCGTTTATATGGAAAATGGACGAATTTCAGCCATTCCGTTACGTTCCGTCCATACGGAACAGATAACGGAACGCCGAAACATACCGTTTCAGCAAACGGAACGGCAAACGAAATGGCCTGTTCCGTTGCCGTTATGAACGTTAGTCAGCCCTACGTAGGAGTCCGTATATATATTGGACTTCTTCCATGTTCATGATAATACGGTACCTTTTTTAAAAAAAACTTTTGAATGCATTTTAGGATTTTAGCTACCTCATGGACCATTGAATGTAGCGACTCCGAAACTAATCCCCAGAGAGAACTCAATTCGCCATTATATATATTCTTTTTCTTCCTTCCCAAAAATGCTAGTACCATTTGGCCACCCGGTACTAACTCGTTAAAGCGCAATTTGAGAAATAGTGAGAAGTCCCTTGTGAATTGATCCTGATAGAGTTTCACCACAAGAGGAGGACTTGTTTTCCCAATGTATATGTTTCCTTTATTAGGTGGCACATAATCTCCGTTGCTCTCTAGCCCTTCTGGAACCTATATATATATGTACATGTTAAACCATTTAGATTAGCTAGAGAGAAAATAACATGGTAATATATTAATGCCGCATTGAAAATAGTATCCACATGCAATGAAAATTATCACAAATATAACATTTATATACCTGAGAAATCCACATGAGCGAATATGATGAATGGAAGAAGTGAACACTCTGGATAGGAAAAAGCCTCTTATAGAAAGATCCCGGCAAGCCCACCACAAAATGGGGAACAGAAATGGAACCTTTCTCAGTCTTCACGCTCTCCTCAAAGTAGTCGAGAGACTGAAAGATGTTGTTGAAGTCATTCCCGGGAAGGTCGTTCAGGAAGAACTGCATTTCTGGTGGCTGCAATTCCAGCAGTTGGCACTGCTTGGTGATGATTTTCATCACTTGGGTCAACACGAGAAATGTGTTCGGCCCTGAGGAACATCCGAGATCTGCCACAACCATCTTCCCAGGAAGAAGGGTTTTGTGCACTTCTGTAACGGCTTCGTCCAGAATTGGTTTAATTTTTAATATTGCCTTCTCCTATAATGTATAACGAAACATAACAAAACTTGTTAACCTGTTAATATTTAGTTATTTACACAACGCCAACATTTGGGAAATTCGTAAATTGACCATATATGTTGGGAAAAAATTGTCTGGCCAAAAATACTCTATTACTATTTCTTAGCTTTCTTTCTTTTCATCTGTACTGATTATCAAGAATTGTTTTTCTTTTTCTATCTTTCGGTCGATCCTAATTCCTAACCTGAATCTTACTATTGGCGGCATAGCTAGAGTTGCCAGCACCGCCGGCCATATGAAGAAGTTTCTCCACCTTCATGTTGAAGCTCAAAAAAGAAAAATACTTGAATGATATGTTTTTGGTGAGCTTGTGGTTATCTATGTATTGTGTGCAGACTCTGCACACAGATGCCTTCCTTTTATAGACGAACCAACCAGCCATAATCTATATATGGATACTGGATATGGATACAGGATAAAGATGAGACTCGTGACCCATGTGTTTCTTTGAGTTGATTTTCAGTAAAATCGTGAAGCGGTTATTGTTTAATTAGGAATTGAACGTTTTCACACAAGTTAGTAGCAACAGCCAGGGTATGCAACAATTTATTAATGTAAGAGACTAAAGCGGTCAATGTAAATGGTAAAACTACATGAATAATTAAGGAACGGAAAAAACAAATAGAGAACATGATGTATCAGTACAAGAAATTAACGTAAAAAGTTTTTTATACGAATAGGTCGACGACAAAATATATAGGAGAGGGTCAGTTGGTGCGTAGAAATTAAAATAAAAAATTGTTCTGCGGCGTAAGTTCCACCTCTCGTTTTTCTTATCCATTTTTCTCACATTTCTTCTACTCGACCACCGAGTAAGGCTGTAAACGGCATGCGTTTGCCGTTATACCACCATGTTATGTCGAAACGGAACGACAAACGACAATGAAATCTGTTTCATTTCCTTAACGAAACTGTAAATGGTATAAAATGGAACGGTTATCGTGTTTTTTACATGCCGTTTAGCGAAATCAATTTGTTTACTAAGTGGCACGATTAACGGTATCGAAATCAATTTCGTTTTCTTAACGGAATGGCAAACGAAACGACCTCATCCGTCCCATTTGTCAACGTTAGTGTTAGAAAAAGTGTGTAGAGCCGTTTTGAGCGGGCCGCTGGGTGTTGGGATCAGAATCGACTCTGTCTGTTCTGACTGACTCCTATATATACCCCTCTGTTATAACCGACCTCTGTACGTGAAACCCTTTGTGTCTAAGTCCAGAAACAAAGAGAGAGATTAGGTTTGAGAGGGAGAAAGCCATCCGAGTGCTTGGAGCAATCGGATCACACACGCACGAGGAGATCGGCACTTGGAATCCGTGAAAGGTGACGCTAAGCCCTAACTTGAGGTTGTGGTGTATTGATTGCATAAGGAGAGACACAAGGCGCTGCAGAACTGAACTCCGAGAAGGATCTAGGCGTTCGATCAACTTCCGCTGTGGTATATCTAATACTATATGTTTATTTCATAAGTTAGATACGCACATAGGTTTATACCTAGTTAAATCTTGCAATTAACTAGATAGATATGCCACCAAGGCACGTTGTTTCTTTTTTATATATACAGCAACAGAATATTATACTTTGAAGTATGAATTAAAACATGTATGTCATGATCACATGATTAAAAATTTAAAACTATGAAAATTTTAAAAAGTAACGAAATTCTTATAAAACTGTAAATATATACATGCTAATTATTCTATGCAGCTGCTATGCATCATTGGGATGGTAATGATGTGTAATTCTTCAAGTTCCAACTAATTAGAATTGAAAGTTTTCTGAATCGTCTCACCGAAAATCAAAAGAAAGACCCATGCGAAAGTTTATTTGTCATGTCTTGACCGGCCCGGCTAGATATATTATTTACGCTAACTTAATTTAATAATCTTGAAATATAGAAATACAAGTACCAAAAATTATAAAAACTGAGATTTGATGACAAATTATATATAAGTTATATACGTATTATAAAACCCTTAAATAATTTTGTAACTGTTTATATTGACAGTACTTTTTAATGAAATTAAGTGATATTAAATAGCATGCATTTAATATGAAACGCAAGCAATATACAAGGCTAATAAATGTTTACAATTTTTTTTTTAACTTCTGAAATTTGAGATAATTTATATTAAATAAAGAGAGAAATCATGCAACTATATCTTATCCTAGTTATTAGCTATGCAAACTCAGGTGTTATTTTTAATAAAAAAATATTTACTCAGAAATTTTAATAAGGAAAAAGAAAAAAATATTTTTTTTAATAAGGAAAAAGTCCCAACGCGATATTGGATCGCGTATAGCTCCTGCCTCCTAATGCGGTCAACAAACGCGTTAGGGAGCCCTAACGCGGTAAACGACCGCGTTAGGAGGTGGAATCAAATTTTTACCGTTTGGTCGCGTCTTTTAATGCTCTCTTCTGTCTCTTCTTCTTCTCGGTTGAGACAGAAGAGAAAGGGGCGCCGAAGAGATAAACCGAAGAGAAGAAAAAAAGAGAGAAAAAAAAAGAGAGAAAAAGAGAAGGAGAAGAGAGAAGAAGAGAAGGAAGGAGAAGAAGAAGAAGAGAAGGAAGGAGAAGGAAAAGGGAGGAGAAGGGTTCGATCGAATTTCGTCGTTTTTCGACGATTTTCGACAAGGGAGGAGAACGGGCCGAGCGATTTGCGGTGATTTCGTCGTGCATTCTCTAGAGGTAAGTTTTTTGTTATATAAATTAATTTTTAAAATTTAATTGATTGGAAATGTATGAAAATAGTATGAAAATTAGTATTTGTGTATGAAAATGTATGAAAATGTATGAAAATGTTAGTGTAGTATGGAAATTAGTATTTGTGTATGAAAATGTTTGATTGGAAATGTATGAAAATGTTTGATGGAAATTGTAGAAAAATAATATTTGTGTGGTAAATGATGAAAATTATGTGTAGAATTTATTGTGCATGCAAAATATTGTACATTTGTGTAGTATAAGATTTATGTATGGTAATTTAGAAAAAATTTGATTGTATGAAAAAATTAGGAAATGTATGAAAAGTAGTACGGATGTATTTAATTTTTAATTAGAGTATTTTTGATATATTATAATTGATTGGAAATAAATAGGAAATTGTGGTATATTGCAAATAAATAGAAAATTGTGGTAAATAGAAAATGTGTATGGATAATGTTTGTGTAGGATTTATGTGTAGGAATTGTGTAGAAATTGTGTAGAAATTTATGAATTATGTTAATATTAAATATGTCATATTTAATTATTATGAATTATGTAATATTAAATATGTCATATTTAATTATAATGAATTATTTAATATTAATTATGTTATATTTAATTATTATGAATTATGTTAATATTAAATATGTTATATTTAATTATTATGAATTATGTAATATTAAATATGTTATATTTAATTATTATGAATTATGTAATATTAAATATGTTATATTTAATTATTATGAATTATGTTAATATTAAATATGTTATATTTAATTAATATGAATTATGTTAATATTAAATATGTTATATTTAATTATTACAATAGATGAGTTCTCCACACGACGAGGCTGGTCCATCCAGTCCTACACACGACGCTCCGATTGATCCAGCCCTACGTGTTAGACGGCGGAGGCGTCGCACCGGTCGTCCGAATCTGTACAACGTGAACCTTGTGGAGCGAGCACAAGACGTTGACGGATAGATATTGTTCCTTACTCCTGAGGAGCATATTATTGGAGTGCCTGTTGAGGAGGTATACTAATTAAATATATTATTTAATTTGCAGCGTGAAAGATGTTTAGATTTGAGATCGCACAAGCGTGAGATCGTGATCGACAAACGTATTGATGGACGTTTGCAGAAGCTCGGTCTGATTCACATCTCGAAAGTAAAGCATGTCAATGCGGATATTGCTTTACTAAAAGCATTGGTAGAGTTTTGGTGTCCAAAGACGCATACATTTCACTTTCCTGTGGGCGAGATGACTGTTACGTTGCAGGTAAGAATCTGTTTAAATAAATTTTTCAATTTATCCAATGTAAACTAATGTAATTATTGTGATAATTGATGTGTTCAATCATTATCAGGATGTGAAGTATCTGTATGGTTTGCGCACAGTAGGCAAACCTGTGACAGGGAGCACGACGGGAGTGCATTTTGATGATCAGGTCAGTGCGCAGTTATTTAACTATATAAAGGTTGTTATATAGTTAACAAAATCAAACTTGTTACATTTCATATAAAAAAAATCAAATAAGTAAAATAAAAGTTGTTATATAGTAAACAAAATCAAACTATATCGTTTCATTTCATATAAAAAAAAATCAAATAAACTCGTTTCACCTCAAAAAAAAAATGTTGATTGTGTGCTAAAAAAAAAAATTCAAACAAACTCGTTTCAGCAAATTGATCTGCCTCCTAACGCGTTCGTTGACCGCGTTAGGGATTTCTAACGAGTTGGTTGACCGCGTTAGGAGTCAGGAACCATACGCGGTCCAATATCGCTTTGGGACTTTTTCCTTATTAAAAAAAAATGTTTTTCCTTTTTCCTTATTAAAATTTCTGAGTAAATATTTTTTTTATTAAAAATAACACCAAACTCAGCTATACTTGCAAAAATGACATGCGTATTATTGGGGTTTTTCAGGTGCGTCACTACATGCGTACGTTGGCATGTTAATTTGATGAATAATTGACAAGAGATAGAGGCTAACAAGGCCCGTGTTGTCTATTCGCTCTTTAGGAGAGAGTGAGATGACAAGGATATTTTTATAACTGAGACTTTCTTTTTTTTTCGGAACTAAGAAATTAAAAACGTGTACATCATGTTTTGTGTTGATGTGCCATATATATATGGTTCACATTCAGTGATTCAGTCATTTCACATAATTAAATGTGCCCAATATTTAATTATACAGTACATGTGCGTGATGGACAAACCGTGTGTCAAAGATTCCGATCCATTTTTTTTTTTTTTTTTGCATACCTTATTTGAGTCCTAGCTAATTCAATACAAAATTAATAAATTAAGTAGAACTTAAAAGTTGACAATTGTAGATAAAAAAAAAAAGAAATTTCTTACTATTTTGTTTATTATTTTTCAGGATCGGGAAAATCCAGAACAGCATCATATACATTTGGAATGTATTTTCTTAACTAAAAATTAATTTATGATATTTGTTTAAAATTTCCTAATTAATTCAAGTGCTAGCCTGCAAAACTAACGTCCTATATATTTAAAGAATATTCGGGCACAAATATGACATTTTCTAGTTTCGGTAACAGTACTCTTGCTGTTTCAAATCGAAGGTACTTATTTTAGGGCATATAATTAGGTTTTTGCTGCACACGAACATTTTTTTTTCTTTTTTTTTTTTTTGAAAAAAGGTTGGAGCGTGCACACGAACATTGATGTTATATATAATTCCCAATGACTGGCATCGTACCAAAGAATTGAGATTTCACTTGACAGTGTCACCGATTGAAAGATTTGTAGTTCACTCCGGCATGCTCAAGGATTGATGCGATCTTAGTTAGAATTTGATTTATTTAATTAGCCTTTTGATTTGCTCTAGTTTGAATAAATCGAACTCAAAGTTAACCCATTCGATATATTCGACTTTTAATAAATCAAAGCATTAATAATTAATGTTAAATTGTTAATGTAAATTACAGTATGTCAGAATCTAAATCTTAATATGACATAATTAACAAATTTAAATTTTAGATCTAGATTTCATAATATACAACTGTTGTATGAAACAAATTAAATATTAATAAGAAAATAATAAACACACTTTAAATAATAATGAATATAAATTAATTGCCTTTAATTATTTAAAATAATAAAAAATATGAAAAAAAAAAAAATTCTAGTGGAGCGTATGTGGAACTGGAGTTTAATTCATACGTGAAATTGGTTTTGAGTTGTTTTTTTTTTTTTAAGAAACAAATTAGTTGGAGTTCAATTATAATTATATAAATCTAGAACTATATTTAACTGAGTCCGATTTCAATTTTTTTATTAGCATCTTAATTTAGAGAGAATCAACTTTTGATCTAGTGGTTGCTATTTTGCTCTGGTGCCGATTTTGAGCACATGGTCCACGCTTGGAGAAACATATGGGCGTCTAGTTTTATGTTTAATTTTAAAGTTGTTATTGAATTCTTGGTCTGTTAGTTTTGTTTTTTATATATGTTTGGTATTATATATATGGATGCAGAGGCGAAGCCATGTATATTTTGGTGGGTCCACGGACCCACCTCAAAAAAAAATTTACATGATATAATAATAATTTGTAAATAAAAAAAAATGCACAATGATGTATTGACCCATCTCAAAAAATTGAAGGACCCAGGTGAACAAATTGTGTTTGCTTTGAATTACATAACAGCTCCTAAAAAATTATATAGAGACCCAAATCACATTAGTTCCTGGTGAATGGCTTGACATCTTCCTTCATAATGAAACTAATTAAGATAAAACTTATAACATAATGGGAGATTCTTGTATGAATCTATTATGCAAAATTGTTAGAAACTAAAAATTCGTAAGAAATTATTTTATTTTTTTATTGTCTTGAATTATTATTTTGGATATTTGGTATTTTTTTATTTTTTGTTGTTATTATAGATATATTTATTTTTTTATGTTACATTGTTTTAAAATTATTTGTTTGAAAATTATTATTATACTATGTCTATATTGCACATTATTATGTCGTACATATATTTTCAGCCAAAAAAAATTTTGTGGACCCAGCTGATATGAATTTCTAGCTTCGCCACTTTATGGATGTAAATTATAAGCTTCTTCTTTTTGTTTTTTAGGCCTCAGTCGGTGTGCCTTGTAAAGTTGTAATTGCTATTTTGTATAATTTTTTCTTTTGAAATACAAATTGTTGGTGTCATCTGTCATTTCGTCACTTAACATGAAAAAAAAAAAAATTATAAATTAAAGAAGTTCGGAATGAAGGTACTTGCGGTTGGTAGCTAGTAGCCTAGTAGCTACAGGCCTACAGCTGTCGTAGTCACTGAAGATTTGTTACTCCCGTAGTCGCGTGAAATGGCACTATAAAATACTTTGCAGTTGTACTATCAAAACAAAAACATAATATCAGTCAAATAGGGCCATTGATTGAGCTTATATGGACTGGGTTTGCTCCATGCGCAGCCTCAACAATTTAAGCACAAAGATAGAAAGAAAAGCCTCTGAACTCTGAAGTAGCTGAAATACTTCGAAAAATTTATAACTAATCTTCGTTAATTAAGAAATTTAAAAATAGATCCGATTTAATCAAAATTATAAAATTATTCTCGCAGTATCAGAATTCTGGATTCCGATACAAATTATGCTTAGTATCGGAATCCCGGAATCCGATACTAGAATATGCCTATTTTACCATTATTTAATAAACTTTTATTATTATTTTATCCATTTTTCCGCTAATTTTAGGTAGTATCGGAATCCAGGAATCCGATACTACCTAAAAATTCTAATTTTCATATATAATTCATATAATCTTTAATTAATTATGTATTATTTTATTAAGATCAAAATCTATATCATATAATATTAACTTTAACTTTCATGTATATTAATTCATATAATCTTTAATAAATTATATATTATTTTATTAATATCAAAATCTATATCATATAATATTAACTTTCACAAGAAATTATTATTTCTATCTATATCCTATAATATTAAACTATTTTAATTAAATATTACAAAATATTCACACAAATATTACAAAAATTCATAAAAATTCATATTCATCACTGATAAGGTCTCAGGCCATCCATAAGTAAACCTCGATACTATTGAAAGCTTTCACCTCACCTCGCTCACTAAAAGCTTGGGGGCAGGTGACAAGGTCCTAAATTATCCTTATGGTAAGCCCAAGTACCAGCCTGCCCCCGCAAGCCCAGTAGGCAGAAGTGTATAACAAGGCCCAAGAGCCTGATACACGGGCCCAATATGCCAATCCGCCCTCAATGGCTCAAAAGGGGCGACAATGAGAGGTATCATAGTCATTTCACCCCGCTCATATCAGCCAAGAGAGACCGTTGAGAGGAGACAGCGGTTATCTCCGTACAGACAAAGAGGACGCCTCAGCAGACAGTAGTACGGACTTCTGACAGGGCTGACGTCATTAGAAGGTTCCTACAGATTGGTATAAATAGGCCTCCATAGGACAGAAAATGGGTCGGCTCTTAGGTCATTTTTCTAGGGTTATTGTGTGTTTAGCTTTAGAAAGTGATGTAAGATCGGAATCGAATCATGAATAAAGAGATTTGAGTTTATGTTTTAATATCATTGTTGTTACCCTTTTTAGCATTAAACTTGTTACCATACTAGGTAATAACAACCACCGTGGGACTGAATACCTTCAGCAAAAGGCCTAACTGATGTTAGATCGTGGAAAGAGCATAGAACCAAGGAGATTATCTTTTGATTTCCTGATGGCAGGATACCCTTCCAGCTACCAAGCACAAACTCCTGTGCAAGGTGAATGCACTCCCCTCGAGATGCCACCTGAATTCTCAGCGGGAGCTGTCACTCATGAAGCCGCCCAGGCAACACAAAGAACACCGGTCACCCCGACGCCCCAAATGGGGATTCAGTTCGCACCGCCCGGCTATCCCAGGTCGATCTATGCAGCTCAAGTTGCGGGGCCGTCTGAAGTGAATGGCGCGAACTCAACTGCCCCCTGTGGTTTCGTTCCGACAGGAGCTCAGTCACTCCCAATCTGCCCGAGCGAGAGGGGTCTTTCCAAATCACTTCTACCACAACCCTATCAATGTCAACAGTTTCAGCAATCTGCCTAAATTCTCCACCAAGACACTACAGTGCCCCAGGAAATTTTATCCAGTTTCAAAGCTAGGATTTCCCTCTCCACCCTGGATAAGAGTGTATAGTGCAGGGTCTTTCCTACATGTTTGGAAATAGGAGCCTGGAAATGGTTCTCAGAATTGCCACTCAACTCTATTAGGGATTTTGTTGACCTAGAAGATCAGTTCCTGCAGAGGTTTCCAAGTATCCAAGCTCCAGCTAAGAAATCAATAGACTTGATGAGACTCAAGCAGGGTGAGCGAGAACCAACAAGGAAATTCCTTAACAGGTTTGCCGAAGAGGCTAACCAAACCGCCGACTACAATGATGAGCTCATCTTGGCGGCGATAAGGCAAGGCCTGAGACCAGGGGGAGCACTGTGTTGGAGAGCTATCGAGGAGAACTTCAAATCATTTGCTGAGTTTAGAGCTGCAGCAGAGAAAACTTTGTAAGCAGAAGAGGATGCAATAGTGGTAGGGCGCCCCGCTGGCCATGGAGCAGCTCGCAGAAGCCCAGATCAACCCCGACGCAACCCACCTCGACCTGCTTCACCTCAAAGAAAGCGAGGTTCCCCTCCATCTATCCGACATATCTCCCCGACCTTATGGTCAAAATCACCCGGCTCGGAAGTATAAAGGCTTGGTAGCACAACCTCGATTTCCTCCCACCGGAGAAAATTATAGACAGGAATATACTAATTACCACATCTTTTCGGTCTCAGCTGACACACTTTTGCAGGTTGCCCAAGCCGACCCAGAATTCAAGCGGCCGGAGCCCCTTTCCAGGGAGGAGACAAATCGGGGTGATAAAAATAAATAGTGCCGCTACCACAACGGTGTTGGAGAGATGAAATTGAAAGAATGGTCCGAAACACAAGGGTGTTGGAGAGATACCTAGAGGCGCCTCAATGGCCCAAAGGAGGAAGGGAGAATAGAGGTGGTCGCCAGGGAACTACAATGTCGGAAGAAGGCAACAAGAGCGGGACAGACAGGCAGGCCGACCTCGACCGAGGACTCCGCCAGATACCAATCGGGACAAGCCCAGAGCCTCCCCTACACCAGTGCTATATATAGCGGGTCGACCTGCAGCCGGGGGAGACTCTGAGCGCGCCAGGAGAAGTTATGCTTGTCCCAGAAATCTTGACAATCCGTCCAGAAGAGAAGTCTTCCAAATCAGGGAGGCTAGTTCTTTAGCAAACATGCGCATAACATTCGGACCGGAAGATTATGAGGGAGTCCATCTGCCTCATGACGACGCTATCGTCTTAATGCTGCGGATTAATGGCACTAGAGTGGGCAAGATCTTAATTGACGCTGGTAGTTCCGCTGATGTTATATATTATTAAATGTCGAAGAAGCTGCATCTGCACGATTAGCTTCTCAAGCCCATGGCCACGCCGCTCACCGGCTTCACGGACGACCAACTCATGCCCATGGGAATCATCGACCTGCTTGTTACTTTCGGGGAGGCGCCAAGGGATGTGGTATCCCGGGTCAGTTTCATAGTGGTCAACTCCCCTTCTCCCTACAATATCATTCTTGGTAGAAGGGCCTTGAACGACATCGACGCCATAGCTTCTACACCCCATCTTAAAGTCAAGTTTCCCACTTGAAATGGAGTAGCCACCCTGCGAGATGAGCAGCAGGTGGCTAGAGTATGTTATCGAGCATCAATCCCAAAGCAAGTGGCCCAGATTAAACATCTCGGGGAGCCTCAATCTCCCAAGCCATATGACCAAAGGAAGATCGAGATTTGGTGAGAGCATGTCTCCTCCACAATCGCGATATCTTCGCTTGCGAGGGCGAGGTAATGCCAGGCATTGACAGAAACATAGCAGAACACCAAATCACCACCATGCCTGGCATTAGGGCTGCATAACGTGTATAACGATCACGCAAATCACTTGTTGCGTTGATCGTTGCGTGCTATCAGACGAAAAAAAATTTCATTTCGTGTTGCGTTTCGTTCTATGAACGCAACAAAATTTTGTTGCGTTAATTGTTTCGTGCAATTGGACGGTTATAACCGTTTAACTGTTTTAATCGTTTAACCATTCAAATATAGAATTGAATAGCAATGAACCAGAGGATATTGCTGTATACAAAGCATTGAAATACAAAAAAAAAAAAATGCATCCACAGCATTGAACCAAATTGTATTGCTCTATACAAAAAAAAAAAAAAAAAATGCATTCAGAGCATAGCCAAAATATTACATAGTCAAAATAGAAATAAAGTAATGATGCTTCTCAAATGTTTCTATGCTTCTCACCTCTGCTTCCTTCTTCCCAAATTGTCTCCTGATTATTTCCTTTAGAACATTAGAGGTACGGGTACCTGAAGCAAGCAAAGAATAGCATACCAGTAAGCATGAGGAAGGGAAGCTATAAAAAAAGGTAGCAACATCTGCATGTACCAGTAGTTAAAAGGAGTAAACAGAATCAAAGAAAAGAAAAACGAGCAAAAATAAAGATGCACAATTCGCATTTAAATAGTCAAAAAGCTTTAAGCATAAACTACTTCTTATGCTATGGATTCTGGAACTTGCATAATCAATCCTAAGTTCCCAAAAATAGCATTTTCTAATATTTCTCAAAAAATTTCTCTGGAAATCATTGTTAATGGGAGTAAAAACACAAGTTAGAAGGGAAATCAAATGCAATTGTAACTGCACAGTTGAAAGCATAACTTACCATTGTCGCTCATTGCCTTCCAATATCAGTCAATATGAATTTAAGTGTCCCTGCATATAATAGGAGTTAAATTAAAAATTGATAACGCACTTCCCAAAGAATGAAGAAATATAAACGGATTGATACAATAATTTTAGGAACCCAGAAGAGGCTCACATGCAGAAGACACTGAAGGAGAAGTGCCTCCTTGAATCAGAAGACATGTTTCTGTGTCTGTAGTGGAGGACTGAATAAATGAAAATTGAGAGCAACAGAAGTATGGCGGAGGATTGCAGCGACCATGGTTGATGGAAAATTGGATTTGAGAGGAGAGGCAATAAGAGAGGAGAGAGAGGTAATAGAGGAGAGGTGTAAAAGGATGGGGTCTGTAATGGAGGCGATAGGAGAGGAGAAGGAGAAGGCAGTGGTCTTGGTTCGAGCAAGAGAGCAAGAGGTGATGTGAGTGATAACGGCGGAGAAAGAGACTGAGGTCGAGCTCAGGCCACTTAGCCGGAGAGAGGAGATAAGAACGAGAGAGAGAGGCGATGTGGGAGAGGAGAGAAGTGATTTTGGTGCGGCGCAGAAAACCTAACTCCACGCCTTCGTTCTCTCCGCCTCTCTATTCTCTCTGAAATCAAACAATTGTAATCTAAGTAGAGTATAAAACGAAATAAACGAAATTAACGGTAACGAAACAGACCTGTTTCGTTAACCGTTTCGTTCCATACACGAAACTGATTTCTATTTGCACTGACCGTTTCGTTTCTGAAAAGAAACCAAAAACCTTAACCGTTACCGTTTCGTTTTAGACGAAACGAAACGATGAAACGGCCGAAACGATTTCCGTTTTCACCCCTACCTGGCATCAAGCCGATTGCCGAAAAGAAAAGAAAACAGAGTTGGGAAATGACGAAGGCTATTAAGACCGAAGTGGAGAAGCTGTTAAAGATTGGAGCCACAAGAGAAGTCAAATACCTACAATGGCTGACCAATCCCGTCTTGGTCTTGAAGTCCAGCGGACAGTGGAGGATGCGCATAGATTACACTGACTTGAACAAGACCTGTCTAAAGACTCCATTTTCTTTATCCAGCATCGACACGATAGTCGATTCCACCGTCGAATTCAAATATTTAAGCTTCATGGATGCATATTTCGGCTACAACCAGATAAGGATGAGCCCGGCTGACGAGGAGAAGACTTCCTTCATTACCGAGGAGGGGTTATACTGCTACAAGGTCATGCCTTTCGGCCTAAAAAATGCAGGTGCAGAGTATCAGAGGATGTCTCAAAAGTTTTCAAGGAAGAATTGGGCGAAATAATGGAGGCTTACATAGATGATATGGTAGTAAAAAGCTGTACTGGCCCAGACCACGTCTTCCACCTGGAAAAGGTCTTTACCAAAATGAGGCAAGTCGGGATGCGACTTAACCCTAAGAAGAGTTTCTTCTGCCTTTCAAGTGGGAAGTTCTTGGGATTTACTATCTCTGAGCGCGGCATCGAAGCTCACCCAGACAAGTGTCAAGCTGTGGTAAACCTCAAGTCGCCCAAATCGATCAAGGAAGTACAAGGACTCAATAGCTGCTCTTGGCAGGTTCATCTCAAAATCTGCTATGCTTTGCAAACCCTTCTTCAATGTCATCAAGAAGAAAACATAGGAATTTGTTTGGGGCCCGGAATGTCAGGAAGCCTTTGAAAAAAAATCAAGGAATACCTCTCCACCCCGCCTATCATCAGTCGACCTATTAAAGGCGAGCCGCTCTTCTTATACATTTCCACTACTGATGATGCCGTCAGTGCGGCTTTGGTGAGAGAGGAAGAGAGCGTTCAGAAACCTGTATATTTCATATCAAGGATATTGAGGAATGCAGATACCAGGTATCCGATGATAGAGAAGAGCGCCTTTGCAGTCATGACAGCGGCTCGAAAGTTGCGGCCCTACTTCCAAGCTCATTCCGTCTGCATTGTGACCAACTTTTCCCTCCGCAAAGCATTAGGACAATTCAATGTTGCGGGAAGGTTACTAAAGTGGGCCATATTGAGCTGTCAGAGTTCGACATCACATACCTCTCCAGGACAGCCTACAAGAGCCAAGCCCTGGCGGATTTCATAGTCCAGGGAACCAGCGGGAGCTTTACCCCTATAGAGGCGGTTTAGGAAGTATATGTAGATGGGGCCTCGTCTGGCAAGGGCACAGGCCTAGGAGTCGAAATAATCAGTCCACAGGGAGATAGATTCAGATATGCTCTACAAGTAAACTTCAACCCTTCTCACAATGTGGCTGAATATGAGGCTCTCATCACTGGATTGCAGCTGGTTGCGGCTGCAGGCACCAAAAGCATCAGAATTCGCTCCGACTCCTAGCTGGTGGTAAATCAGGTGTTAAAGGAATACAAGACCCAGGACGAAACATTGATTCAGTACTTGAAAAAGGTAGAACAGCTCATGAGCAGCTTTGAGAGCGCTCTCATCGAGCACGTCCCCAGGGGACAGAATGAGACCGCAGACGTCTTGTCTAAGCTGGCCAAGAGAGGACTCGATAAAGATCGTCCCATAACAGTTTTGGAGATACCTTCACCCAACGTAGAACTCCCTGAGCTGGCAGTCTTCCAACTACATCATGAGAAAGAATGGTACTCCCCAATATGGTTATACTTGACTGAGGAAATTCTACCACAAGAGAAAAATTTAGCAAGAAAGATCAAAAGGTGGTCTTTGGAATTCACTGATGAAGGATTTAAATCCTATGGTGTCAAATAAATTTATACCTAGAACTCAACCTCACTAGTCATTACGGTAAAACTTTAGGGTCGAACCCAAGGGACGGATTAATGAGTACTAAACTTTACTTCCTCACGAAAGCTAAACAAGACAAATATTTTGGAATTTTATGGTTTAAAGAGACAATTATCTAAAGTGCAATAAAACAAAGAACTTTTGGATTTTTGGGGTATAAAATATACAAACAAATGTCTTAGGATTCAGGTTTTACCTTAGTTTGAACTTTAGAACACATGACTCGTCACTTTCGTGCATAGAACAATGTTTTTCAAGCATTCAACTCTCAGTTCGGTTCGAACCAGACCCGTTCGGTCCGAACAGAGAGTGAAAGTGTGTGGTTTTGACTTTCTACGATACTTTATGTCTTGAGTCAGGGTTTGTTGGCTAAACCTAAATTTACTAAACCTCAGCTTTCGCTTGTCGGACTAGAAACTAGTTTAATCACAACCTAACCTAATAAGATTAATAGACCACAACTTTTGGTATAGGTGACTAATCTAAACTTGTTTGTTGGGTTTCTTAGGGATATTTAGATGTCTTTTGAACTATCTAAAAACTTACACTTTTGGTGTCAATTAATCTCCCCTTTCGGAACTACGATTTACCCCAAGTACTTAATTCGAACTAATCTTGTTTATCCTAACTTAGGCTTAACTAAATGCGGCCAACATCTAGAAGTTAATTAGGAATCACAAGCAATTCAAACTAGCAATTAACATAATTCTCAACAAAGCAAATCAACAAAACATATCATAGCATATCAAGTCAAATCACAACATCCAAACTTTAGTTACTTCCCTACTCCTAAGACAACATAAATCTAACCTAACATGCTAATAAAACAAACAACAAATGTAAATAAACAAGATACAAACTCCATTCGATCAAATATCAAGAGAAAGGAAGAAATAAACCAAGTATCGCCTCTAACTCGAGATACCGAACGTCCAGAGCCGTGGTTGGATTGGTTTTGCCGTCGTCGAGCCTAGAATCGCTCCAAAGTTGATGTCATGGTCGTGCTCTAACGAGAGATGAGGATTCTCGCTCCTTTCGGCACGAAAACGGTGGTGGAACGGTGCCAAAACGTGGTAGAAGGTGGAATTTCGTGTATGGTGGCTTCCCCTTCATCCATGGCAGTAGGAAACTCTTATAGAAGATCTAGGATGACTTGGAAAGAAGCCTAGGGCCAAAGATCACGAAATCTATCCAAAATAATGAGTTTCCATGCATGAAAACCTTCCAAAACAGTTATATCGGCTCTCTGTTCGGACCGAACTAGTCCCAATTCGGACCGAACTAGTCACAATTCTGACCGAACTAGTCTAATTCGGACCAAAGTAGTCCCAGTTCGGACCGGACAGAGAGTAAATCCAGCATATAGTATTTCGGGCATAATTTCTTCATCCGGACTCCGATTGAGCTGATTCAAAGACCGTTGAAAAGCTTAGGATGAGCTCTACAATTCCATTGATTCCATTTAGCCATTTCCTTCTCCAAAATCCTTCATTTCATGCAATTATTGTGTCTAATCCATCAAGTTCCTACAAAACAAGCCAAATGCCATAGCAGTACCCAATCTTGCCAAATAAAGGACAAAAGCACAGCAAATACCATTGATTTGGGTAATATTTGGGTGCCAAGTACGGTCAAAATACTAATAAATATAAGTTATATCTATAATAGAAGGCGAGTTGTGCAAAAAGGTGTATCACCACCCTTGGCTGACCTGCGTTGGAAATGCTAAGGCCGCAGAGCTTCTCAATGAGACGCATCAAGGCATCTGTGGAAGTCACCAGGGACCCCGCACATTGGGGAAAAGGATCATGCGCCAGGGTTATTATAGGCTCACATTGAGGAGGGATGCCGAAGACTTGGTGAGAAGGTGTGCTCAATGCCAATTCCATGCGCGCATTGACCACAAGCCCCCTAACAAGTTGAAGCCGATCACAAGCCCATGGCCTTTTGATATTTAGGGAATGGACATACTTGGACCGTTCCCACAAGCAAGAGGAAATCTCAAGTTCATCGTAGTCGCTCTGGAGTACTTCACCAAATGGATCGAGGCCAAGGCACTGTCATTGATCACCTCTCAAAAGATCACAGACTTTCTGGAGCACCACATAGTGTACAAATATGGGATCCCGCATACCATCATTATTGATACTGGTCGTCAGATCACGGGAGCACCTTTCAAAGACTATTGTCACGGACTGGGGATCGAGATAAATTTTGCATCCGTTTGCCATCCCCAATCCAACGGGTTGGCAGGGGTGTCAAACAGAACCATCCTTGAGGGATTGAAGAAGAAGATTGAAGGAACTAAAAACATTTGGCTTGAGTATCTGAGCGAGATAGTGTGGGCCTACAACACCACCCCGCGGTCAGCCACAGAGAGGTCGCCTTATGCCCTGGTTTATGGCATGGAAGCAGTCATCCCTATGGAGATCGTTCACCCAACTCTGCGCACCATTAGCTACTCTACTCAGCGCAACGCAGAGCGGAGAATGGAGGAGATCGAGACGATCCATGAACTCAGGGAATAGGCCTCAGTGCGACAAGCGGAGTACCAGAGAAAGATGAGAAGGGCTTTTGATAAAAGAGTAGCCCCGAAGCACTATCAGCCAGGAGACTGGGTTCTGAGGAAGGCTGCTGCAGCAGGAAAACACATCGGCAAGGTAGACCTAATCTGGGAGGGTTCTTTTGAAGTTGTAAAGTCGGCGGGAGAGAGAACATTTCACTTCAAGGATGCGCAGGGCAAGCTGTTAGCTAATTCATGGAACGCTACGGACCTACGCAAGTTCTACCCCTGAGGCTTCAAGGGAAGCCAACTCTGTGTTTACCGTTGTATCTTTTTATTCAGCACCGCTTTTACTTTCAATTAAGGTTGCAAGTTGGCTTGGCAACCAACAGTTGCATAAACTCCTCTGAGAACATTTTAATTGTGATGTTTGTTGACTTGTTGTGCTATATGATGCTTGAACGACGAATTCGCATGGTTGGATTTATTTTCCGTAAATCCTTGTACCTGCACCAAGGAAATGGTCGGATTCATTTTCGATAAACCCTAGTACCTGCACCAAGGGAATGGTCGGATTCATTTTCGATAAACCCTAGTACCTACACTAAGGGAATGGTCGGAATCATTTTCCATAAATCCTAGTACCTACACTAAGGAAATGGTCGGATTCATTTTCTATAAATCCTAGTACTTACACCAAGGGAAGGGTCGGATTCATCTTCCATAAATCCTAGTACCTATACCAAGAGAATGGTCGGATTCATTTTCCATAAATCCTAGTACCTACACCAAGGAAAGGGTCGGATTCATCTTCCATAAATCCTAGTACCTACACCAAGGGAATGGTCGGATTCATCTTCCATAAATCCTAGTATCTATACCAAGGGAACAGTCGGATTCATCTTCAATAAATCCTAGTACCTTCACCAAGGGAACGGTCGGACCTACCTCCAATAAATTCAAGTACATATCTCGAGGGAACAGTGGAATCCATCTTGAACAGTTCCACTTCGACAGCCCTCAAAAAAATATATATATATATATATGTGTAATAGAAGGGGGCGGGAAGGAGACATATGTGCATGACGCCCCATGAGAAGTGTATGACATCCTTCTAACTACATGACCCTACATGACTTATACATCTAGCTAAGCCAATGGCAAGTGACTTAGCGGGGATGCAAAGTCACCTTGATCGAATGCTTATTTTGAACATATACGCCACATCAAGGGCTGCATATTCAATTATATAATAAGAATATCGAAGCCAAGCATGAGTGCGAGGCAAATCACATAAGTTTTCCTTGGCTTAACTCGCCATAATGATCTTGGATAGATGGATAAGCTCTTTCCAGTCCAACAACTCCATTGAGGTAGCATCAGCAGCGGAGAATGATGACTGACACGCTTATCCAAAAACGGTCCTTTTTCACAACAACAAAAGCACCATCATGTAAGTCGGAGTGAACAACATATTAAAGCAGCCAACGAGTTAAGCTCAGAGTTAAAGTTACTTAAGCGTTTAAGTAGCGAATAGAGTGTTGATTCCGCACCATCCAACCAGTGGCAAAGAACGAGTGGCTCAAGTAACTACGATGGGCGGAGCTAACACCATTTCTCGGTAAAGCAATGCCGCTCAGAAAAAATCAAGGACGACTTCTCGCCCTAGCGGCTTGAGTAAAGAGTCGTCTTGAAGATTATCTTCACTTCGTTGATTTAATGTACTTATTTCAATTATGTATGAATAAAAAAGTTATTACTTCACTTGAACGCGCATTTTCGATTCGACGTTTATCAGCGTTTTGCGCTAAGTCGCATCAAGATTAATGCAGAAAAGCTCGTCGCGCTCATTGGAAAAGAAGTAAAAGCATAGCAAAAAATATAACTGCATAATGATAAAGCTATGATTTATCACAGGTTCTGACACAAACACAACATCGACATAAAAAGAAAATTATCCTAAGAATTTACAGAGGGCTCCTCGCCGCTCATGTTATCGCCTCCACTGCTGCTCGATCCAGAGGAGTCCCCATGCCAGGGACATAAGGGTCGGACCTAAAGAGCTCTTGAGAGGTCTCACCTGCAGCGCCCTTGCCTTTAGAAGCTGACGGCCGCTTCCGCTTGCAACGAGAAGAGCCCGCCTCATCGGGGTCACCCTCCTCTAGGACTTCAACCTTCTTTAACATCAAAGGTTTCGCCTCTAGTAATTTTCCGTTGAAGGCAGTTGTTAGAGGACCCTCAGCGGCGAGCTTAGTATTCAAGGCTTCCACAAAAGCTTGATCAGCCGGGTCAGTTAATCTGGGAAACTGAACCCGCGCCCACCTTCTGGCATGTTCCCTATTTCACTTCAAAGGGATATTGTGCCGGCCATATGTTTGCCTTCAATTTTCGGCTACAAGTTGATAAATGGAGAAGTATTATTGAATGACATCTAAAATGGGCCTAGATTGATTAACGGGCCAGATCTCTGACAGTATTAAAGCAAAATTCGTCAAGCTTCAGAGATAAATACATGCGGCATCACAGCCCGACTGCAGGCCCATAATCAGACCCATGAAGAATAAAACGAGGGCCCAAACAAGACCATTTGAAGTTTATATAATTCTGGGCTATATCAGTCAAAATGCCGGGCCTAAATTAACATATGTCAACGGAAGCTGGCGACATGTTAATTTCAGGTGTCAGTGCACAAAATGGATTACCAAACCGACTGTCGGATCATACAATATGTTTCTTACAATTACATCATTAATGGGAAATATAAATACACGATACGGGCCTAATATCAACAAATCAAACTAGGCCCAAAACAAAATTCCAAAAAATTGATGAAATAGCAAAAGCCCACCCGAGAGTAGCCCGATTCAAATTCTGCATTCTCGCTGACAGGTGGGCCCAGCCCGTAATTCCTTTTTTAAATCAACAAAGCCACATGGCGCCCTGTGATTGGCCCAGGCCGTGGTCCCCACTTATATCCGTTAAAAGAAAAAAGAAATTAAAAAGAAAAAAGAGAGAGACAGACCCGTACGAAGGAGCTCTCTCTTCTCCGGCGTAGGGATTTGTCTCGCCGTCGCTATACGCCGTCGCCAGCCAAACTAATTGCACCGTCGTGTAGGCAACAGTCTCGCTAACTCAGAGACACCAAAATCGAGCAGCAACAATCCCTAGAGTCAAGCAATTTCAGAGAAATAACCGTGAGAAGTCGGAAATGGTTGGTGCAAAATTGTGACAAAGGAAGGAGAAATTGGGTAATTGAGGTACCTGGGAAGCTTCTAATGAGGCTGTAGAGGGATCGTGACAAGAAATTCTAAGTCAATTCGACCCAGAGGAAGCAGTAGCACTTTTGGCCATGGCGGCAGCTTCAAGCACGAAGCAAATGAGCGATAGAGGAAGGTATAGCTCGAAATGTCTCTGAGAATAGCTTCACGATGCTTTGTTTGATGTGAGAATACCTCTGGAAAGAACCAAGGAGCATAGAGAGGCACTGTTATATCGTTTGCACTGGACTGGACGGATCCAGTGGAGGAAATCACAAAAAGCAGTGCAATTGGAGGGACTGGAGAGCAAGATAGCGCTCTCAAATTCATGAACCTGCAAAGGTAGTGTCCTGCCTGCAGTTGTACCTCCTTACAATCAAGGCGTCAGGAAGAGATGATTGTTTTTGGCATATGTTCTTAGCCATCTGATTTGAAGGGACATGAGAACAAAGGCTGAGATGGTTTCTCAAACATGATGCTGTCCTGAGCTTGGGCAAATCAGGTATTTGCAGAAAAGATTAAAGAAATGAAACCCATAATTGAAGGCATTGAAAGTCCGAATTCCAGTTTTGCCCCTCCTCCCCAACGTGCCTTCTGTTCCAGTAAAGACAATATGAGGAAACTTGGCGCTCAAAGAATATCATCTCACCATCAGATGATGATTGGAGGGTGAGATCTTGCACACCTTTATTAATTGCAAGATGGAGCAATGATTAAGCTTTGAATGGCAGATGTGAAGGAAGAAAGATATCAAATTAATTGCTATGATAATTGAATCATAATGGAGCAAGACAGCAACAAAGTTAATTAAGTTACAACAAATTCAGTAACTCAATGATTGTTATAAAATCAGATGCTGTGGATATAGATACATTCTATAAAGTTTCTTCACTACAGTGGCCATATGCTCTCTTGTTAGCAGGAGATCAATTAGACAAATGAAAATGAAATTGGATACAAATGAAACAGTGCTCACAAAGGATCACTTGTAAGCCTAAAAGAAAGGACAAAACTGGAAATTGCTATCTAAAAATGCCCTCTGAAATCCTTGGGTGATGCAATTATGCAAAGAAATATAAAACCATTCGTCAAATGTCTTATATGACCTTCTGAACAATCTGATGAAACCTTGCTTCTGAACAAAGGGACCCATGGCCCATCACATGTGTACATGGCTGCACAGGAGACAGTAGCTATAAATGCCACAGAAATTGCATTTCCTTGTGCAAATGGAGAGAGTTCATGCATCAGCTGTTGCCTCACCAAGTACTCCAGCTGTAAAGATGCTCTCTCCTTGAATCTCAGCCCTCAGATGCTGACCAGCCAGTGGATAAATGCCACCTATCTGTTACTCATTTCTGGCGCCAAGAAGAGTTCCCTCCAGGAAGAACCAAGCCAGTGGGAGAATGTAGGAATGCCACATGGCCTATAGTCCATCTGTCAAACCTAATTGAAGCAATGAAATATTGCCATGTCATAACATCATGGGTAGAAATGAGTAAATTCGATTGAAGAAGGCTCAATTGGAAAATACAAGTGGCAGCTACATGAGCCATTGGATCAAGCTGATGCCCCCATGGCCTCATCTTCTCCACAGATTGAAAACCATCCACAATATCACAATACCAGCCCATGGTTTTGTGAAAGAACTTGCTCTCCACGCATCTGTCATAGCCACTGGATCAAATTTGATGGTGAGATGTGCATAGCTCGATTCCAAGGAAACCCTAACCCTTCAACTATAAAAGAAGCTGAAGACAGAAGAAGAGGAGCGCCTCTCCAACCCCCTAGGTTTAGCTATAGTCTAGAAGTGCTGTCTCTGTGTTAGGTGATAGGATAGAAGGGGTGTTTTGGTGAAGGCCTTGCATCAAACAGTTTGTAGGCGTGTCAAAAATCATAGGAAGGGAAAAGGTTTTGGTAAGTTCAGTTGTAAACCATCCTTTTTAAACATCAATAAAGAGATTTAAACACTTGATTTGCTGTTTTGAGGTTCTTTTATCTTTAGCTCGGCCGCCAAGCCATGGTGTGCCTGAGCTTGCACGTGCACACCTTTCTTTTTACTTTTCACAGTTTTGCATCATATTTATGTTCTTTTGCACAAACTTTGCATCATTTCTTTGTTTCTGAAATAAGTGTTTATGCTACCTGAAAGCAATAATAGTCGTAATAGTTGTTTAAGTTTCATGTATCAACATAAAAAATGAAGTTTCTATAAACGTGTATACTCAAGTTGCTTTTAGTTGAGTCCAGTTTCATTGTCTTGCATCTGTCCATGTTTTAAAATCAATCGGTGTTCATAATCATGTCTTTATAAAAAAATCGCATACTAAAGTCTTGTATAAGTGTTTATTTGAGATTTTCATACATGTTTGGATCTGTCTAGTGCTTGTGTTAGATCTTTCATTGTGCAAATGAGAGCTAACCTAATAAAGTGACCTCAAGATAACTAAAAAATACACACATAAAATAAAAGAGAGAATAAAACAAACCAAGGACAGCAGGTTTGGAACTTCATACCATAGCCGGAGCTCGAGCTCGCTTCATCGACTTACCTGGGAGGCAAACCCACCTCCCAGGGATCTCAACTCGACAAAGGAGGCCAGGAGGTGCTGTTCGACTCGACTAAGAGGCAAACCCACCTCTCAGTCAATGTAAATTGAAGGAAGAAGAAGGCTAACATGGCACGGCTGTGGCATGAAGTTTGCTCGACTCAATTGGAGGGAAAACCAACCCTCTAATGGCTCAAATCGACAGAGGAGAAGAAAGAGGTGCTGTTCGACATGCCTGAGGGACAAATCCACCACTCATGAGGTTTAACTTGTCGAAAGCAGTGGACATGTGAGATCAGAAAGGAAAAGGTGGCGCCGCTAAATTACGCATTGTGAGAATAAATTGAGAGCACGGTGAGATAGAGAGAGAAGAGACGATCTCGACGAACTCACCTCCTGGCGAAACGGTGGCCGAAATGCCGGAGTCAACAATCTACCGCCTCGACAGCGTCGAGTCAACGCAAACGGAGGAGGGAGACAAAGTTTGAAGAAGGAGAAACTGACTGAACTCGGCGTACAGGCGTGGCGTGTGATTGCTGGTCAAGATGGCGCTGACGAAGCGCATTCTTCCTTCGGTCTACGCCAACAGAGGAAGAGTAAGGTCGTACGAGATCCAGTGTGGTGTCCCTGCTGCAAGCCATCACGAGGAAGCTTCTGAGGCGCTGCAAAAGGAGATGCAACACAGAAGGCTACATAATATAAGCTGCAGAAATAAATAAGTGGCGCCAGCCTCAAGCAAAAGATAGATGGACTCGGCGCATGGTGGCGCGTGTGAACCAAACAACTAAACCTCAATAACCTCTTGATCCTCTGCGTCATTTTGTGGTGTAGTGAATCTCTGACGGCCAAACACGAAACAGCGTTTCACAGACCAATCAGAATTCTCCAAAACTGCTGAAACTTCAAAAATACATTAAAAATAGCTAGAAAATCAGAAAAATTTCCATAAAATATCAAAATGTCCAGAAAAATATAAAGAACATTTTTATCTATATATTATATCCAAAAAACCTAATTTAAATATCATTTTATTTTTTACATCTCTTTACCCTAATATAAATAAATATAAATATTACTATAAACATTATTATAAATATTGTTAATGTTACAAAAAAATAGTAATGTTGTTATTAAAGGACAACAGGGATTATTGGACAACAGGTACTCTCCAGAACCAGGACACCTCGAGGCCAGCCAGAACTTAGAACCCTAAATCAAGTCAATAGTAGACCAAGAAGTCGAAACCTGGATCAAGCCAAAACCTCAAAGTCAATTATACAAATTCAAGCCCAAACTCAATGCAAACTCAAGAAAAGATTCCCAATCCAAATATTAAAATCTCAACAGACCTTTAAACCAAAAATACAAAGAACAAAATCCAGACATTGGCATTAAGTCAAAACCAAACTTAGGTCCGAAGTCGAAATAAATTTGAAAATGCACTAGAACCAACCCTAGCCTAAGCCAAAGCCCAGTCATATGCCGAGTCTTATTAAATTAATTTCGAGATCTTTAAGCCATGACATCAGACAAAAAGTCCAAATTCCTATCAAATTGACCGAGACGAACCTGTGGTCCGATATCCTTGATGTCCTCATGTAACAGCAACCTTAGGATTCATAACAACATTATAATTTGCAAGTCAATGCATTTCATTTAAAGTCAAAAGTCAGCATGCCATGCCATGCATCAAAATTAACAAACAAATAGCCTTATACAAATCATATACATTTATCATCATTATCATATGCATTCTTCACATTTCATATAATACAAGTCACTTAATAAAAAAAAAAAGAAAGACTCTTTGTAATTTATCGTGCCTAATCCTTTGACTATCCCGATCTAGAGGTGCTCTTGACTTGGTTCAGAGGTAATTAACAGTAGGGGCTTGCGCCTACTGGAAGGAAAGGACCTGCAACAAACAATCAAACTCTCTAGAATCCTGAGACCACGTCGGTACCCTCATCCTTTGTCAGGTGGGTATCTGATGTTTGAGTCTTAGGAAGCTCGAGGGGTATCTGATCCGTACTCTTTTCACCCCCACGGAGGTATCCCTAAATCCTATCCGAGGTGCGGACCCGAAAAAGTGCGAGACAGATTCTGGCACGTCCGGTGGGACATTCTTCTCCTCTCATCAGGGAATAATCAAAGGAATAGGCACATAAGTATACAAGAGTCTATTAAATCTCAAGTAATAAGCTAATGTTAATTTTGAGTTCCTTTCGTTTTTAGGAACAATGGTGACCTGGTGCCAGATTGTTGCTGGAGAACATCTCAAAAGTGGTGGTAGCTCATTGGCCGGGACTCACCAAGTGCCCGTCCAAACTACTACGCAACTCTCAATAATCGCGTCCGCTGATGCGAGCAATGGATCAATGACCGGAACTCATCAAGTGTCTGTCCAAGCTGCTACACGACGCCCAATGGTGATGCCCTCTGGTGGAGCATCCACTGTCGTCTCAAGAAACACCATCCCAAACACCAAGAAAGGGAAAGTGTTGGCCCAGCGTGTGAAAGGAGTCCTGACTCCTAAACTAAAAGAAAACAAGACAATGACTAGGCTCTCGAGGTCTCAAGCCCTCCGCCTGGTTCAACAAGAGGAATTGAATACAGACCTGCCTCTCAGTAACATCTTTGCTCCACTGAGGATGTTAAAGAATGACACCGGAGATTTGCACTTCCGCGAAGATTGGGAAATCCCTATGCATGTTCCCACCAAAGTTGCAAAGACTGTCACTCCTAAGAAACACCCGGCGGTGGAAGCTATCCATGCTACTTACTGGATCATCAAGAAGCTCCGCAGGGCTGACAAAATTGTTGTCAAGGCTTCAAATAGCCCTAAGAAACCTTTAGTCAAAGAAAGGTTGCAGCTTCCGATGCAACAACATACTCATTTTCCTTATTATGAGGACTCAAGAGTCAGAGACGCCAACTACAACACCCAAGAAAAGAAGATTGAGGTTAAGTTGCCTTCGGTCTTTGACAAGCTCACCTTTCCACCGCTAAAGTCTAATGCTAAACCCATGATGGCCATAAAGAAGGTGGCACAGGGCTGGAAGCCTAAACAAGCCCAGGAGAACGCTTCTGGACTGTGTCCGAAGGAGGGCAAGTACCAAGTTTTCAAGGAAAGTATTGAACTAAGGGATTTCTTCAATTCTTCCGAGGCCTTGAGTCAGGCAAAGAAAGCTAAAGGAAAACGAGTGCTCAATGCAAGTGGTGGTGGTTCATGGTTTGTCAAGCAAATTACCGGCCCACCCGCTCAACTAAAGTGTCCAATGCAGGTTCAAGTCTCTCCTTTAGTCGCTACAACTGAGAAAGAGGCATCTAGCAAAACTCTGACCCCTGTAGCATCGGGGATTAAACATGTCAAGGTCCCTGTCTGTGGGGCCGCCACTCAAGTTCCAGCTGACATCGCAATCCCAGAAATGAAGAAAATCAAAGTTTCCAAAGCTGAATACCCCAAAACACACCAAAAAGAGATAGTGGAGAAACCAAGTCCGTTAGTGGAGAACTCCTTTACTCCACTAAGAATTATCGAGTAAAATTCTCCAACTACCCAAATGAAAACAATCCATGAACTTCAGACTGCAAAGCTGGCAAAGAAAATTTCACCTGACCAGAGAAAGATGAAAAATGTCAGTGTGTCAATTCTGCCTAACACTCAGATTGCGCGCCTTGATGCATTGACGAAAGATGAGTCAATCATTCCCTCTGTGAAAACAGGAGAACAAATGCTGGTAAAGCAATACACTGGGGGCAGTGTCCCTGAAGAACAAAAGAAAATTTCTCTCATACCTGTTAAAGAGAAATTGGTATCTTCCCCTCCAAAAAATGAGAAAACAAGGGCTAAAAGAGCAAAACAAGCAACACACTGGGGCAGTCCCCCGGGTGAACAAAAGGAAAACTCTTCCATGCCTGCTCAGAGAGAAATAGTGTCTAGCGCCCAAGAAATAAGAGGTCAAGCATTGATGAAGCGACACACTGGAGGCAACACCTCTCATGAATCTATCCAAGAAAGAATGATAATTACTTCTCGAAATATGGGAAAGCGAGTGTTGATCTGGCAACACACTGGGGGCAGTCTCCAAGGTGAACAAAAGGAAAATTCTCCTATATCTGCTCAAAAGAGATTAACATTCTCATCCCGAAAAATGAGAACACAAGTATCAACAGAGCAAAGCACTGGGGGCAGCTTCCCCGAAAAACAAAAGGGATCTCCTCCCATCAAAGATGGATTGACACCTACCTCCCAAGAAACCGGAAAACATGTATTGAAAAAGCAAAACACCGGGGGCAGCATCCCTAAGGTACATGAAAAAATCTCTCAGGTGCCTGTCCAGGAAGGCTGGGTATTTTCCTCCCGAAAAATAAGAAAACAAGTGCTGAAAGAACAACATGCAGGGGGCAGTCTCCCAAAAACACGGAATGAAGCTCTGCATGTTACAGCTCCTGAAAGGATGGCATTATCTCGACATGAAAAGAGAAGAAAATTGGTGAAGAAATCAAGGGTTCTAGATGATATCGCCGTTGTTCACATGATCAGCGTGACAAAAGACCTTGGAGAATCTGTCGATATCAACGCGACAGATGATACCGTCACTCACATGATAAGCATGGCAGAAAATCATGGAGAATTTGTCGGTGCTAACACGACAAATGATGGCGGTGATCGCATGATAAGCACAGTAGAGGATCCTGAAGAATCTGTCAGTGACAGCACAACGAATACAGATTCTAATGATCAGTCTGAGGCATTGGAGACTCTCATGCAGACTCCGAGCCAAGAAAACAACTATCAACCAGCAGATTTACAAACCTCATTACAGAGTCAAAACTTCGAGGATTTATCGCTTGAGCAAATGTTAGATCTTCTAGGAAATGAAAGTGGGTCTGAAAATGACGGTGAAATTCCTCTTACAGAAGAAATTGGAGAAAGAATAGAAAAAATTGAAAATGAGAGCTCTACCTGGGGCAGCATGATCAGTCCTGATGACGAAGCCCAGCAAATGAATGAAAGCAATGCAATAGAAAACCATGATAACCAAGAAGAAAACCACACCAATGGTGCAAAAGAAAGTGAATGCTCTCAATCTGACCAGGTATCTCATGAACAGTCTGGGGAGAGTGAAGAAGGGAGTCTTGAACCCGGGGCATCCTCTGATGGTGATGACGCTGCCAAAAGCAGTCAGACATTGGAGCAAAACGACCATCAATTGGCGATCATTCAGCAAGAAAATGCTCGACTGACAAAATGGTGCGCAAGCATGCAAGATTTTCTGACCAAAAGAGGATTGTGGCAGGATTTCCTCAATGAGAAAATGGGTTCACGCTCCAAGAAAGTCAACTTTGCATTTGGGGAGCCTGAAAGTTGCGCTTTAAAAGCAAAGTTCAACCACAACAGAAACAAATCAGTTCTAAAGCACGATAAAGAATTAAGAGACAATTCCACATGGTCTCCTGAAATGCTAAAGAAGATTGAAAAAGACATAAATGATATGAATGACACGATGAACCGCCGGTTTGAACAATCTGGGCTAAGTCATCTCATGCAGCATACACAAACATTCGCGGGGCCGTATCCCAAAGAATATGATTTGGTGTGCTACCCAGAAGGATATGTCATACCAAAATTCCATTTGTTTGACGGTATGGGAAAAAAGAAAAGCCCTGAAGTACATTTAGCCCAATTCAGATTAAAATGTGGGGATACTGTGAGGAATGAAGTCTATTTGCTACGTCAATTCCCTCTAAGCCTGAAAGGTCTAGCTTTGGAGTGGTATGCCACCCTCCAAGAAAACAGTATCCGAACTTGGGAAGATATGGCAAGTGCCTTTTGCTGTAGATTTGCAATACACACCCGAAAAATCACAATGGTTGATTTAGCAAATGAGAAACCAAAGAAGAAAGAATCCATCAAGGACTTTGTCATACGGGTGTGGAAAATGAACTTTTATTGCAAACCACCAGTCCCTGAACCTGAATTGGTGCGAATGGTGATAAGGAACATCTATGGACGAGTCAAACCATTCCTCTTAATGCACAATATTCTCACAATTGAAAGCTTGTTGACCAAGGTTGACGATTATGGGAGCCTGAGGCCAGAAGATTGGTGTTCGCTATTTAAAAATGAAACAGAAAAAGCAGAAGCTGGGATGATCCGGGTTTCTAAGAATCCAAAAATAGCAGGGAGCTCAAAGGCTCCCAAGAGAAAGAATACCAGCAAAAGATAAGCAAAACCATCCGGTGAATCCTACTCATCTCATATGGTTTCTCACACCTCATGTACCATCGAAATAGATGATGAAATCCCAATGGATGATCTGCCAAATGAACACAACGATGCTAAAGAAATCCCGACAATGATAGTAGGTGCCACACAAAGTCCTTCTGAAGGGATAAATGAAGAATCAGAGGTACATGAAAATGTGAAAGAAACATCGGCGTTGGTCGATCACACTGAGCACGACATTCTAGAAGGTCTAGTCAAGCAATTGGACTTATATGGTAGTCAACTCGCAATGTTTCGCTTTGAAAATGGTGAAATGCAACGCAAGATCGCTACACTCTATCAAGAAAATAAAGAAATGTGTGGCGAGATTGCTGCACTAAAAAAGGAGAATTCTGGGGTGTACCAAAAAATGGTCGGACTTCAACAAGAAAATGAGGCGATATGGGTGCTTCTGAAACTCTTGAAGAAAAGAAACAAAGGTGTGACGACCTCTTTTGACAACCAAATTAGACAACCATACCTTGCAAAGTACAATAATATACGGTATCCAGAAGGGTACATGATCCCAGACTTTGAGCTATTCACTGGAGATCAAACCAGAAAGGGTTGTGTTGACCGACACTTAGCTCATTTCATAGAGTTATGTGGCAAAACAGCTGGAAATGATGCTTGGATGCTTCGACAGTTCCCAGCAAGCCTTGCTGGACCTGCATTCGAGTGGTATGATTCTCTTGAAGATAATAGCATCATAACATGGAACGACATGGTCGATGCGTTCCGGGATGAGTTCGACAAACCAGGCGAAATAGATGTTCCGAAAGAGCATCAACTAAGCTTACCGCCAACCAAATCAAGGGGTAAAACAAACTCCTTTCAAAAAGATAAAGGGATGGAACCAACTAAATGGTCTCAATACCTCAATGACAGCAAAGCAGAAGTTGAAATGGCTCAAAAAGTCAAAAGTCCTGCACCGACTCAAAGAGCAGAAAATTCAAAGACATCAAGCGGAGGTGGTCACGCCTTCGACTATGTCAGCTCTCGAGGAAAAGAGGATGTCAAGGAAACACTACAAAAGACAAGGGGACCGACCCTGAAAGAGATGCAGAACAAGTTGTACTCTTTCAAAGTGGAGGAAACGAGGAATCTCTTTCACCAAGTGTCAAGTAAACTTGAGTTCCCACCAAGCAAAAGACCTCATGAAATGAAAAACTTCAATGATCCTAGGTTCTGCCCATATCATAGGGTTCTGGGACACTCCATTGAGGAGTGTTATATATTCAAAGACGTACTGGAAAGGATGATTCGAAAGGGTGAGCTCATGCTATCTAAGGATGCCCGCCAAAATCCCATGCCTCATGTGAAAGTTAGTTTGGTTCCACACCAGACTACCAAAAATATGAGTAAGGCCAGCAATGATGATCATGAAGAACAAAAGTATTGGTCTACTACCAGCAATGCAATCTCTCATGTAGAAATGAGCGATGAAATCCCAAATAATGATTCAATTGGGCGAAACAACAACATTCAAGGACCTTCATCCCTGGCGAGATTCTCAGATCGAGATCGGCTAAGAAGAAAACTTGAGCTGTGTGATCGTCAAATCATGCAACTTCAACAAAAGAGACCTCAACATGTGGTCCTACTCCTTCAAGGGAACAGAAAATTACACCAAGGGATGGTCACTAAAACAACCATGTCTACGCCAGAATATAGCAAGTCAAATCAAAAGATGGCTGCACTCCATCAGAAAAAGCTAAACTGGGGGCAGAAAAGATCCAGAGCACTCAAGCCGGCGATAGAGCAGGCTGAATAAATCTCGTGGGTTCAACACTTTGACACGAGAGATAAACCAAAACCAAAACCAAATCAAAAGCCAAGTACAAAATTAAAATTAAAACTCCAAATAAACTTAAATCCAAATCAAAAAAATTCAAACCAAAGTCAAGTCCAAAATCAAATGCAAAATTCAAAATCAAAATCAAAAACTTAAATCGAAAGTAAAACCAAATTCAAATCCAAAATTCAAAATCAAACCCAGTGCCAGAAACCAACTCCAAATCTAAAACCAAATTCAAATACAATATCCAAAATCAAACCCGGTGCTATAAACCAAATCCAAATCCAAATTCAAAACTAAACCTAAAACCAAATCCAAATCCAAATGAAATCTGGTTATGATCTAAATCAGCGATACTTGGTATTTAGAACTTGCCACAATCAACAAAAAAAGGAGTATTAAACCAGCCTTGTGCCTCGTGTTTGGTATTTCACCTTGAGATTCTCGGTATCAGTCGGCACCGCGCCTCGTATTGGTATCTCTCACTCAAAAATCTATAAACAAAAAAGGAGTATTAAACCAGCCTTGTGCCTCGTGTTTGGTATTTCACTCAGAGATTCTCGGTATCAGTCGGCACCGCGCCTCGTATTGGTATCTCTCACTCAAGATTCAATCAACAAAAAAAAAGGAGTATCAAACCAGCCTTGTGCCTCGTGTTTGGTATTTCACCTTGAGATTTTCGGTATCAGTCGGCACCGCGCCTCGTATTGGTATCTCTCATCAAAAATTAAATCAAAAGAAGTGTCGAACCAGCCTCGTGCCTCGTGTTTGGTATTTCACTCAGAGATTCTCGGTATCAGTCGGCACCGCGCCTCGTATTGGTATCTCTCACTCAAAAATCTATAAACAAAAAAGGAGTATTAAACCAGCCTTGTGCCTCGTGTTTGGTGTTTCACTCAGAGATTCTCGGTATCAGTCGGCATCGCGCCTTGTATTGGTATCTCTCACATCCAAGAATTAATCAACAGAAGAAGAAACATTTTGATGTCAAACTGGCATCGCGCCTCATGTTTGGTATCTCACCTTGAGATTTGATGTCAGTCGGCACCGCGCCTCGTATTGGTATCTCTCATCAAAAATTAAATCAAAAGAAGTGTCGAACCAGCCTCGTGCCTCGTGTTTGGTATTTCACTCAGAGATTCTCGGTATCAGTCGGCACCGCGCCTCGTATTGGTATCTCTCACTCAAAAATCTATAAACAAAAAAGGAGTATTAAACCAGCCTTGTGCCTCGTGTTTGGTGTTTCACTCAGAGATTCTCGGTATCAGTCGGCATCGCGCCTCGTATTGGTATCTCTCACATCCAAGAATTAATCAACAGAAGAAGAAACATTTTGATGTCAAACTGGCATCGCGCCTCATGTTTGGTATCTCACCTTGAGATTTGATGTCAGTCGGCACCGCGCCTCGAAGTGGTATCTCATGCTCAAGTTAAAAGGGGAAGCTAAGAAAAACATCTCCAATATCAAACTGGCACCGCGCTTCATGTTTGGTATTTCAACTCGAAAGAAAAGCAAATCTTCTATCCCACCGATTTAAAAAAAAAAACTCATAGAGAAAATGCCTTGTCCTTCTGGACATCCTTAAGGCATCCTTTTTCTACAAAATCCCAAAAAAAAAATTAATAATAAAAATATATTTATATATAAAAAAAAATCCACCTTCATAAAAGGATGTCCGGAGTTTTGTATTTTGTACTTTGAACAAGATATCAGGTGCCTGTTCATCTCACCTGTCAAAAAGGATGAACAAAAGTTCTGTGTCTTGAACTCTAAAGAAGACACCTAAAGACGTGAGTCTAATACCCTAACTTGTGTTGAGAAAGACTGTGTGGCTTTCAAATACGCATGTCATAGGACACTTACCCAACATTTTAATCCGCTTTATGAGGGAGCCTGTGTGGTTCCTGAAAGCGAAAAGGTGCTTGAGGAGGCTCAAACCTGTGTGGTAGCTGAAAGCATCGAGGCCACGTCCTATGAAGCATATCTAAGGGCGTGAGCCTCACCAATCCACTACGTTCCTTAGTAAGGTAAGGATCTTAAAGGCGATTTGCCCTCACGGCCCTATAAATCGACCTTTATACCCAATAAGATGTCTATGTGCACCCACGGTTCATGATTGAAGCTATACCTCAAATAGCTATACATGTACGTATATCCCCATAATATATGCGTATATCCAAATAAATAAATCCCACGGTTCATGCCTAAAGCTATACCTCAAATAGCTATACATATACGCATATCCTCATGGCATATGTGTATATCCAAACAGCAATACCACGGTCCATGCTTAAAGCTATACCTCAAATAGCTATACATGTGCGTATATTCTCATAATATATGCGCACATCCAGATAATAGTCCCACCGGCTATGCCCAAGACTTACCTCAAACAACTATACCTACATGTATATTTCATGATATATGCATATATTCAAACAACAATACCACGGTTCATGCTTAAAGCTATACCTCAAATAGCTATACATATCCACATATCCTCATAGCATATGTGAGTATCCTGACAATAAACCTCCGGGTTATGCCTAAAACCATATCCCAAATAGCCATATGTATACGTATATTCAAACAACAAGTCCCACGGGCTATGTCCTACCCCCAAACACCTATACACGTACGCACATTCTCAGAGCATATGTGTATATTCAAGTAACAATCTCACGGTTCATGCCTAAAGCTATACTTCAAATAGCTATATGGTCACGCACATTCCTATAATGCGTGCAAATGACAAATCCCACCGGCTGTGTTTAAGACTATGCCTCAAACTGATATACACGTACGTATCCGTATAATGCATACACACATCCAAACAACGACCTTATGAACTGCACTCCAGTTATAGTCCAAAAAGACCCCATAGGCCTGAAATATATCCAAACTATATTCCTGCAATTTACCTTAAAGCAGATATATCATTATCCAAACAAGCTACAATCAATAAACGAAAGATCCAGTGACAAGAACAAACAGTCAATCAAACAACCAAGACAACAAACAGCGTTATCAAAAAGAGGAAATACAAAAAAAAAGAAACGCCTACGCAGGGGGCAGGGCCATATTCCCTGCCAACTTGTTAATAGCCTCAGATAATGACTGGAGCGTCACCTCGATAGTCTCCAGACGAGCATGTATCTCACCAAGCTGCTGATCCAATAGAACTTGAACCGGCGGAGGATCTCCAATTGCAGACCCGTCATCTGAGGGAGTAGAAACTTCTCTTATTGGGCTATACTGGTTCACAGCCGCACTTTCCTGCAAGATATACCCATTAACTAAGTGATTGGGGTCAGGCATCAAATGGCCGTCATGATCACCAACCCACCCAAAAGAAGGCAAAACATCCAGGAGGTTGCGACAATGCACCACGTCCCTCTCGGATACCGGTTTTCCCCACAGCATGTCAAGCGTTAGGATCCGGGCTCGATGCATCAAGGCCGCTATCAGATGACCATAGGGCAGACACCCGTGTGTGAACCTCACTGTCTGATGCATGTGCTGAAGTATCAAACTAGCCAGATCAGGCTTGTCGTGTCTGCGGATAAGCAAGCGAAGATAAAACAAACCGCCTGGTCGAGAAAGGTTGGTCAAACTCCCTTGTGGAAAGAGAATTTGAGTCACCACCAAGAAAAGAGCCCTGCAAACAAATTCAATATAGTTAGCGATGCTCAAAAAAAAAAAAAATAATGAAAATGAATGAAAAAATTCAAACACACCTGTGAAGGGCGGGTAAATGCTCGGTGGATACGACCTCGGCACCCCTTTCGTAAGAACGGGCTTTGAACCAGCGACGACAAGCGCCAAAGGTCCCAAAACCCTGAGGCCAATACTCATAAGCATACACAGACACACCACCCAGACTTTCAGTAGCCTGGATAAGGGCAGCCAGATCATCTCTCCCTATATGGAACTCTCTGCCAAACAGATAAGAGGAAGCAGAGGGGACCCCGAAGTGATCAAATGTTACCCTAAGATTGGCATAAAACAAACGCACAATCGAAGGATAATAAGGGTGATTGAACAGAGTCAAACCCTTGAGGTTCCAAGCATTTAACCAACCATCAAGCAGGCTCTTAGGCTGACCCGCTATGGCGCCGTCAGGAGCAAAGAAAAAACAGTCGGCCACTGGGCGCCGATCACCTCCAGTATTATGCATGTGACAATCAAAGGCTTTGGTATCCCGAAAAAGATAGCGGTTGTCAGGGACTAAAGACCAGTTGGGAACAGTCGGACCTGGACTCGCCACTGAAGAACTGGAAGCGTCCCTGAGACGTTTTGGATTCGAGACAGACATGGTGGAAAGAAGTACAAAAGCCAAACCCTAAAAAATAAAGCAGATGTAGCGGCGTCGCCGCGGCATTTAAATACAAGACGAAAGACAGTGATGTCAGGGATTCTAGCCTAAACGTATGTGAGACACAGGCGTCAATCGCTCCGCGATTAAGGGAGATATTATAAAAAGATACATAAGACACACAAAAGCTCAGATAATCCAGAAAGATATCACATCCAACAAAAAAAAAAAGAAAGAAAGAACAAAACGAGCAATTGTAGAGCATCTAAAGATGTCATGCGAACCAAGATGCCACAGACCAACAACAACCTAAACTAACAGTCTCAAGATAGTCATCAAGAAGTCATGGCTAAAGCCTAAGATGCGATAAAGAAAGATACAAGGAGTGAGTGAATTCCACAACTCCTATTCAAGGGCACGAGCAGATGACTCTGCCTCATCACCGTCCTCACAATAGGGCTCGGTCGCCCCACTTGCCACAGAAAGAGGCTCTGTCATCCCACTCCCCTCTCCATGGTAAGGCTCGGTGTCTCCACTGACCTCAAAGGCGAGACCTCTCATATCATCATCAAGTGCACAATAGTCACAAGGAAGGGCTAGAACCACCTCCAGTAGCCCCTCAACTGTGTCACTAGCCGACTCTGTATCAGACGAAGTCAGCAACTCAGTATCTCCAGAAACACATGGCTCGGCCAAAACAGTATCAGGGGAAAACGTGTGGTCCATTCCCGTCACGGGAAACAGAGTAATGACAGGGCACTCTATGCTCAGATCTGATGGCCCAAGTGGAGTCAAAGCTAAAGTGCTAAGGGAATCAATCCCACCATAACCTGCGAGGATGAAGCAATAAGCAATCTGGTGACGATGCAAGGAAAAAAAAGAAGGAAAGCTGAGTACCAGAAGCGACAAAAGTTGTGAGAGCAGCATGCGCTACCAAGGCCATGTCCCCCACAGAAAGCCCTGACGCATGGTGCAGATTCACACGGCCAAGTGGGGTCAAGTCCACGTCAAAGGCAAAGGTGGAGAAGAGAAGACGACCTATGCATCGAGTTGAGCAGAAAGATAAACAAGGATGTGCAAGAAAGCAGAAAAAAGAAGAGGAATAAATGAAAGCATACCTAGGCTTAATGGTGAACGAGGGACCCAAAAAGGAGGTGCTACTCCACAACCCAAAGTGGTGACAGGAATAATGGCTAGTGCATTGTCTGAAATGATAGGATTCTCTACCCATGGGAGAAGCCCCGGGACAATCTCATCATAGGGAATATCCTCCACCACAACCTCCTCTATCTCGTCATAGGGAATATCATTTCCCACAATCTCCTCTACCTCAATCTCTCCCGAGATAATCTCCTCTGTCATGACATTATCTGCACTATGGACTACCTCAAGAGAAGATAACACATGATCAAGCACAGAAAGCACTACAATTGATATCCCGAGAGGATTACGGGCAAAAAAAAAAAAAAAGATGATAGAATGAAAGATTAAGATTACCTGGGACAAGAGGGACGATAAGAGGCTCCGTAGAAAACTCAGCATCAGAGGGACCAGCGTCAACCTTCCTTCTCAACTCATAGCGGGCCATTTCCTCAGCATGCACAAAATCCTCGTGCTGTCTTTTTCTCTGCTCAGCCCTAGCCTCCTCCTCCGCAAGCTCTAGAGTATAGTCCGGAGAAGGAAGTGACGAAGGTTCATCTGGGGAAGGAAGTGATGAAGGCTCGTCTGAAGGCTCGTCTGAAGGCTCGCCTGCAGTACACAAATGCAAAGGGTGACAACATTCAACAGAAATAAGAAAAGAGAAAGAATAGAAATGAAAAGTACCAGAACCCGGAGACATGACATAGTACTCGAAGTCATCTGGCCCAACTGTATGAGTCGGGAGGGATTCACCGTCAGCATTATATGTACGAGGGACGATGAACCGAAAATGTCGGCTTCCGCAGGATCCAAATCCTGTATGCCAAATAAACTTAAAATGGAGCAAAGAAGAAGTATGACGATACTGTACAAGAAGTAAAGTAAAATACATACCTGTGAAAGTGCCGTCTTCAAGAAGACCTGGGGGAGCCGAATACTCAGGTGGAGGCTCAGAAAGAGGCACACGATGATCAACGCCAGAGTAACTCCTGAGCTGCCTGGATCCAAAGCGAGTCCGACGTCCGGAAGTTCGATGGGAAGGATAAACCTTAGCCTTCAAAGTGGCTGCCGGGAATGTATGAGCATGTTTGATCCAGAGCCTATACCACCGATCATAAAGAGCAGTCATCACCCCAATACGAGAAAGAGCAGGAATGATCCATTTTGTCCCGGTACCGAGACGTAAAGTGAAGAAACCCCACTCAGCAATGGATACAAAACTCCCAACCGGTGGTCTCGTAGGGACCATAACAGAGGGTACATCCTGATCATACCCAAACTGCCATGCGCACCTCTGCGGAGAGTAAACCTCGGCAATGACTCTATCCTCTAGCCGGACAGTGATGAAACCCGCTCGAGTAGCTATGGCAAAATCTCTCTTACTCTTGAACCGACGAGAACGCAAGGGAGGACGCGCCTCTCTAGATGAAACCTCAGAATCGACCAATATGGAAGAATTCTCACGATGCCCTGGCCAATCTCTTGTGAATGCCGCAGGCCGGAAGTGACTGATGTGCGTCCCGCTATGGACGAAATATCTATGCGCAGCATAAGCCCCAACATCACACAAAGGAGCCCCAGCTATAAAACTCAGCGCTGGCAACTGCTCCCTCAGTCTACTAGAAATGGCTGGTGAATAGCCTCTCTCCCAATGAATGTAAAACCAACCAAGAAGTATGTGTGAAGGCATGACCACATGTGCAAAAGAAGGATCCCTAGAAGAAGTGAGCTCCCTCATAGCACGATAAACATTGACCAAGGCAGGAACGGCCAGTGAAACTCTGAAGCCTTGTGCTAGGGCACCTGCCATGATAAACACCCCAGGTCGAATATAACCCGCTGGCTCATAAGGCATGACATAATAACACAACCACCAAGACAAATAGGCGGCCAGCATGGTAGTCTGATCTAAATCTCTCGAACTCAACCTCGAAAAGTCGCCATCAATGTCCGGGTTGTAGATCCTATCAGGGCCCACACCCATGGGATCAAGTGGATCCACGAATGGAGCAGCACAATCCTCGGGCACTTTATCCATAAAATAGCGGATCCAGTCGCGAAATGGGACATCCCGACTCTGTCCTCTCAGGTCCCGTGTAACTGCAATCTCATAGTAAATCTTGAACAAGGCACGAACAGAAGCAGAATGAAACTCTACACCCGAAGGATCAAGTCCACTAAGCTCTGCATCAGGAGGTGTCCTCTCCTCATAAAGAATGCCCTCTGCAGGAACCCCCAATAAATGCACCATCTGCTGAATATCTAAGGTAGCCTCACGATCCTCTAATGGAAAGGTGTTCCCAACATAACTCCAGTTGGTAGCCATAGCTTTTATCAAATTAGGGTGCCTCGAAAAGCTGAAAAGAGCCATGACCACTCCTCCAAATACCTCTGTGCTCTCAAGTATATCTCCCATGTGAGTCAAGACATAGCGAGTCCACTCGATCTGCCCAGGAGTCCAAATCAGATCTCCTACAATGCTCAAACGATCAGGATCCCAAGGCGCAACGTGACCATCGCACATCTCCATACTCAAAAGATGAACATCAGAAGATGGTCCAGACCGAACACAAGGACGTAAGAAAAGGCCCTGAATATCCTTGGCTTTATCCCTACCATCTCTGTCACGCCCAACAGGGGAAAAGTCAATATAAGTCTGACTCGTACGCTCCTCAGTGTGAGAGGGTAAGTCAGACAACAGCGGAGGACGCTCATGAAGAAACTGTGGATATGGAAGAGAAGGCTCATGTCTTACGAGCAATCCGTGAAAGTTATCCCGACCAGATAACAACTGATGCCTCCAATACCAATGGTCAGAGCGACGAACACCCTCAGGATCCAGATAACGATCTATGTAAGACTGAATAGCCAGGTCAGAAGGACCATAGGGACCCCACCTCTTAAACTGAAACTCAGGAATCATCCTAGGGTCTGACACAGGGTCCATGGCCTTTAGAAAATAAACAAAAAAAAAAAAATGAAAAAAAAAGGAAAAAGATAAGATAAAAAGAAAAGAGACTCTCAGTGAAGGCATTGGGGGGCACCAGAGTAAGCTGTTTCGCAGGCAACTTCACAGCTCACTCTGGTGGGGGGCATTTGTTTGCCTTCAATTTTCGGCTACAAGTTGATAAATGGAGAAGTATTATTGAATGACATCTAAAATGGGCCTAGATTGATTAACGGGCCAGATCTCTGACAGTATTAAAGCAAAATTCGTCAAGCTTCAGAGATAAATACATGCGGCATCACAGCCCGACTGCAGGCCCATAATCAGACCCATGAAGAATAAAACGAGGGCCCAAACAAGACCATTTGAAGTTTATATAATTCTGGGCTATATCAGTCAAAATGCCGGGCCTAAATTAACATATGTCAACGGAAGCTGGCGACATGTTAATTTCAGGTGTCAGTGCACAAAATGGATTACCAAACCGACTGTCGGATCATACAATATGTTTCTTACAATTACATCATTAATGGGAAATATAAATACACGATACGGGCCTAATATCAACAAATCAAACTAGGCCCAAAACAAAATTCCAAAAAATTGATGAAATAGCAAAAGCCCACCCGAGAGTAGCCCGATTCAAATTCTGCATTCTCGCTGACAGGTGGGCCCAGCCCGTAATTCCTTTTTTAAATCAACAAAGCCACATGGCGCCCTGTGATTGGCCCAGGCCATGGTCCCCACTTATATCCGTTAAAAGAAAAAAGAAATTAAAAAGAAAAAAGAGAGAGACAGACCCGTACGAAGGAGCTCTCTCTTCTCCGGCGTAGGGATTTGTCTCGCCGTCGCTATACGCCGTCGCCAGCCAAACTAATTGCACCGTCGTGTAGGCAACAGTCTCGCTAACTCAGAGACACCAAAATCGAGCAGCAACAATCCCTAGAGTCAAGCAATTTCAGAGAAATAACCGTGAGAAGTCGGAAATGGTTGGTGCAAAATTGTGACAAAGGAAGGAGAAATTGGGTAATTGAGGTACCTGGGAAGCTTCTAATGAGGCTGTAGAGGGATCGTGACAAGAAATTCTAAGTCAATTCGACCCAGAGGAAGCAGTAGCACTTTTGGCCATGGCGGCAGCTTCAAGCACGAAGCAAATGAGCGATAGAGGAAGGTATAGCTCGAAATGTCTCTGAGAATAGCTTCACGATGCTTTGTTTGATGTGAGAATACCTCTGGAAAGAACCAAGGAGCATAGAGAGGCACTGTTATATCGTTTGCACTGGACTGGACGGATCCAGTGGAGGAAATCACAAAAAGCAGTGCAATTGGAGGGACTGGAGAGCGAGATAGCGCTCTCAAATTCATGAACCTGCAAAGGTAGTGTCCTGCCTGCAGTTGTACCTCCTTACAATCAAGGCGTCAGGAAGAGATGATTGTTTTTGGCATATGTTCTTAGCCATCTGATTTGAAGGGACATGAGAACAAAGGCTGAGATGGTTTCTCAAACATGATGCTGTCCTGAGCTTGGGCAAATCAGGTATTTGCAGAAAAGATTAAAGAAATGAAACCCATAATTGAAGGCATTGAAAGTCCGAATTCCAGTTTTGCCCCTCCTCCCCAACGTGCCTTCTGTTCCAGTAAAGACAATATGAGGAAACTTGGCGCTCAAAGAATATCATCTCACCATCAGATGATGATTGGAGGGTGAGATCTTGCACACCTTTATTAATTGCAAGATGGAGCAATGATTAAGCTTTGAATGGCAGATGTGAAGGAAGAAAGATATCAAATTAATTGCTATGATAATTGAATCATAATGGAGCAAGACAGCAACAAAGTTAATTAAGTTACAACAAATTCAGTAACTCAATGATTGTTATAAAATCAGATGCTGTGGATATAGATACATTCTATAAAGTTTCTTCACTACAGTGGCCATATGCTCTCTTGTTAGCAGGAGATCAATTAGACAAATGAAAATGAAATTGGATACAAATGAAACAGTGCTCACAAAGGATCACTTGTAAGCCTAAAAGAAAGGACAAAACTGGAAATTGCTATCTAAAAATGCCCTCTGAAATCCTTGGGTGATGCAATTATGCAAAGAAATATAAAACCATTCGTCAAATGTCTTATATGACCTTCTGAACAATCTGATGAAACCTTGCTTCTGAACAAAGGGACCCATGGCCCATCACATGTGTACATGGCTGCACAGGAGACAGTAGCTATAAATGCCACAGAAATTGCATTTCCTTGTGCAAATGGAGAGAGTTCATGCATCAGCTGTTGCCTCACCAAGTACTCCAGCTGTAAAGATGCTCTCTCCTTGAATCTCAGCCCTCAGATGCTGACCAGCCAGTGGATAAATGCCACCTATCTGTTACTCATTTCTGGCGCCAAGAAGAGTTCCCTCCAGGAAGAACCAAGCCAGTGGGAGAATGTAGGAATGCCACATGGCCTATAGTCCATCTGTCAAACCTAATTGAAGCAATGAAATATTGCCATGTCATAACATCATGGGTAGAAATGAGTAAATTCGATTGAAGAAGGCTCAATTGGAAAATACAAGTGGCAGCTACATGAGCCATTGGATCAAGCTGATGCCCCCATGGCCTCATCTTCTCCACAGATTGAAAACCATCCACAGTATCACAATACCAGCCCATGGTTTTGTGAAAGAACTTGCTCTCCACGCATCTGTCATAGCCACTGGATCAAATTTGATGGTGAGATGTGCATAGCTCGATTCCAAGGAAACCCTAACCCTTCAACTATAAAAGAAGCTGAAGACAGAAGAAGAGGAGCGCCTCTCCAACCCCCTAGGTTTAGCTATAGTCTAGAAGTGCTGTCTCTGTGTTAGGTGATAGGATAGAAGGGGTGTTTTGGTGAAGGCCTTGCATCAAACAGTTTGTAGGCGTGTCAAAAATCATAGGAAGGGAAAAGGTTTTGGTAAGTTCAGTTGTAAACCATCCTTTTTAAACATCAATAAAGAGATTTAAACACTTGATTTGCTGTTTTGAGGTTCTTTTATCTTTAGCTCGGCCGCCAAGCCATGGTGTGCCTGAGCTTGCACGTGCACACCTTTCTTTTTACTTTTCACAGTTTTGCATCATATTTATGTTCTTTTGCACAAACTTTGCATCATTTCTTTGTTTCTGAAATAAGTGTTTATGCTACCTGAAAGCAATAATAGTCGTAATAGTTGTTTAAGTTTCATGTATCAACATAAAAAATGAAGTTTCTATAAACGTGTATACTCAAGTTGCTTTTAGTTGAGTCCAGTTTCATTGTCTTGCATCTGTCCATGTTTTAAAATCAATCGGTGTTCATAATCATGTCTTTATAAAAAAATCGCATACTAAAGTCTTGTATAAGTGTTTATTTGAGATTTTCATACATGTTTGGATCTGTCTAGTGCTTGTGTTAGATCTTTCATTGTGCAAATGAGAGCTAACCTAATAAAGTGACCTCAAGATAACTAAAAAATACACACATAAAATAAAAGAGAGAATAAAACAAACCAAGGACAGCAGGTTTGGAACTTCATACCATAGCCGGAGCTCGAGCTCGCTTCATCGACTTACCTGGGAGGCAAACCCACCTCCCAGGGATCTCAACTCGACAAAGGAGGCCAGGAGGTGCTGTTCGACTCGACTAAGAGGCAAACCCACCTCTCAGTCAATGTAAATTGAAGGAAGAAGAAGGCTAACATGGCACGGCTGTGGCATGAAGTTTGCTCGACTCAATTGGAGGGAAAACCAACCCTCTAATGGCTCAAATCGACAGAGGAGAAGAAAGAGGTGCTGTTCGACATGCCTGAGGGACAAATCCACCACTCATGAGGTTTAATTTGTCGAAAGCAGTGGACATGTGAGATCAGAAAGGAAAAGGTGGCGCCGCTAAATTACGCATTGTGAGAATAAATTGAGAGCACGGTGAGATAGAGAGAGAAGAGACGATCTCGACGAACTCACCTCCTGGCGAAACGGTGGCCGAAATGCCGGAGTCAACAATCTACCGCCTCGACAGCGTCGAGTCAACGCAAACGGAGGAGGGAGACAAAGTTTGAAGAAGGAGAAACTGACTGAACTCGGCGTACAGGCGTGGCATGTGATTGCTGGTCAAGATGGCGCTGACGAAGCGCATTCTTCCTTCGGTCTACGCCAACAGAGGAAGAGTAAGGTCGTACGAGATCCAGTGTGGTGTCCCTGCTGCAAGCCATCACGAGGAAGCTTCTGAGGCGCTGCAAAAGGAGATGCAACACAGAAGGCTACATAATATAAGCTGCAGAAATAAATAAGTGGCGCCAGCCTCAAGCAAAAGATAGATGGACTCGGCGCATGGTGGCGCGTGTGAACCAAACAACTAAACCTCAATAACCTCTTGATCCTCTGCGTCATTTTGTGGTGTAGTGAATCTCTGACGGCCAAACACGAAACAGCGTTTCACAGACCAATCAGAATTCTCCAAAACTGCTGAAACTTCAAAAATACATTAAAAATAGCTAGAAAATCAGAAAAATTTCCATAAAATATCAAAATGTCCAGAAAAATATAAAGAACATTTTTATCTATATATTATATCCAAAAAACCTAATTTAAATATCATTTTATTTTTTACATCTCTTTACCCTAATATAAATAAATATAAATATTACTATAAACATTATTATAAATATTGTTAATGTTACAAAAAAATAGTAATGTTGTTATTAAAGGACAACAGGGATTATTGGACAACAGGTACTCTCCAGAACCAGGACACCTCGAGGCCAGCCAGAACTTAGAACCCTAAATCAAGTCAATAGTAGACCAAGAAGTCGAAACCTGGATCAAGCCAAAACCTCAAAGTCAATTATACAAATTCAAGCCCAAACTCAATGCAAACTCAAGAAAAGATTCCCAATCCAAATATTAAAATCTCAACAGACCTTTAAACCAAAAATACAAAGAACAAAATCCAGACATTGGCATTAAGTCAAAACCAAACTTAGGTCCGAAGTCGAAATAAATTTGAAAATGCACTAGAACCAACCCTAGCCTAAGCCAAAGCCCAGTCATATGCCGAGTCTTATTAAATTAATTTCGAGATCTTTAAGCCATGACATCAGACAAAAAGTCCAAATTCCTATCAAATTGACCGAGACGAACCTGTGGTCCGATATCCTTGATGTCCTCATGTAACAGCAACCTTAGGATTCATAACAACATTATAATTTGCAAGTCAATGCATTTCATTTAAAGTCAAAAGTCAGCATGCCATGCCATGCATCAAAATTAACAAACAAATAGCCTTATACAAATCATATACATTTATCATCATTATCATATGCATTCTTCACATTTCATATAATACAAGTCACTTAATAAAAAAAAAAGAAAGACTCTTTGTAATTTATCGTGCCTAATCCTTTGACTATCCCGATCTAGAGGTGCTCTTGACTTGGTTCAGAGGTAATTAACAGTAGGGGCTTGCGCCTACTGGAAGGAAAGGACCTGCAACAAACAATCAAACTCTCTAGAATCCTGAGACCACGTCGGTACCCTCATCCTTTGTCAGGTGGGTATCTGATGTTTGAGTCTTAGGAAGCTCGAGGGGTATCTGATCCGTACTCTTTTCACCCCCACGGAGGTATCCCTAAATCCTATCCGAGGTGCGGACCCGAAAAAGTGCGAGACACCATACAACTCTTTAGAGGCAAAAACAAATTGCCTCGTCCAATCGAGAATTTTACCAGGGCGATGGAAAATATTGACTCTGGCCCGGAGAATGCAATAGTCGGAAGTATCAAAGAAATCATAATAATAACCAAGTAGCTCCAGGCTGGGGGGGCGAATAGGCAGTCCCAGAGACTTCAATTGATCTAGGCGCATAAGAAGGTCGAAAGTGTTTATGCAACACCAGGCCGAAGGGTGAAGCTGGCCTGGCGGAATCTCGGCATGTCTGAGAAAGGACGCCTGAAAGTTGCTGAACAGCGTGAAAAGGCCAGAGCGCACCGTCCGGCCAAATAAGCATATCCCCAACTTAGTCGAGATGGGGTCATCTTTTTTCTCGGGCTCAACGAATTTGGTGCCGGGAGGTGAGACCATCACATCTTTGAAGTCACTCAAGGCGCATCCATCCCCCCAACCTTTACTTTGCAGTAACTTGACTTTTTGAAGAGGGGGAGTTGTCTCCTTTTTTGGCTTGTTTGCCAATACCTTGCGCCTTTTCTTAACTGGATCTGCCGATTGGGGTAACTTCGCGCCGCTAGGCGAAGCCGGCGAAGGAATGGGTGCCCCAGTCACAGTAAGATCAGCGGTCGGCCTAATGAGGTTCTGAATGGGTTCGTTGTCCTCAGCGTTGATGTGAGCAGAAGAAGACGCCATAACTGCAAAACCCATGAGTAAAAGTTAGAAGAGCTAAATAGAAGAATTTGAGGAGAACAGAAAAAGAGGAGGGCACTAACCACAAGATGCACAGGAGGTCGGAGGAGGGACGGAGAACGCAAAGCTTGCAAGAGAAGGCAGAGAGAGCACAACGTTCGTGATAGGAGAAGACAAAAAATAACCTGGAGAGAAAGAGGAGAGAGAGAAGTATGCCAACTGAAGAGTATATATAGCAATAAGAATTATAGAGTGGAGAATTCGAGGCGATGCCATCATAAGGAGATCTTCAAAAGCGTCCCTTCGGTTTTCCCGCCAAAAAGATACGACTAGATGTCTTTTCAGAGGCGTCGCTTGGTCCCAAGGTGCACAGGACCCAACCCACGTGTCGTTTGCAGCAAAGGCACCCGTACTGGAGGGGTCGAGCCGCTGGCTCAATTCCCAATGAGCAAAGTGCCGAAGAGCCCTTTTTGGAGAGCGGAGCCATCTTAAACTTTCACCTCGCCTCGCTCGCTAAAAGCTTGGGGGCGGGTGATAAGGTCCCAGGCCGTCCATAAGTAAACCTCGATACTATTGAAAGCTTTCACCTCGCCTCGCTCGCTAAAAGCTTAGGGGCAGGTGATAATGTCCTAAATTACCCTTATGGTAAGCCCAAGTACCAGCCTGCCCCCGCAAGCCCAGTAGGCAGAAGTGTATAACAAGGCCCAAGAGCCTGATACACGGGCCCAATATGCCAATCCGCCCTCAATGGCTCAAAGGGGCGACAATGAGGGGTATCATAGTCATATCACCCCGCTCATATCAGCTAAGAGAGACCCTTGAGAGGAGACAGCGGTTATCTCCGTACAGACAAAGATGACACCTCAGCAGATAGTAGTACCGGCTTCTGACAGGGCTGACGTCATTAGAAGGTTCCTACAGATCAGTATAAATAGGCCTCCATAGGACAGAAAAGGGGTCGGCACTTAGGTCATTTTTCTAGGGTTATTGTATGTTTAGCTTTAGAAAGTGATGTAAGACCGCAATCGAATCATGAATAAAGAGATTTGAGTTTATGTTTTAATATCATTGTTGTTACCTTTTTTAGCATTAAACTTGTTACCATACTTGGTAGTAACAATCACAGTATTACATAAATATTCATAAAAATATTACCAACATTAATATTACATAAATATTCTTGACATTAGCAAAATAATACAACTAATGTTTTGATAAGATTACAAAATATTCATACAAATATTACAAAATATTCATCATATTATTACATAAATGTTATGGATTCGCGCACCGAACTTGGCAATTCCTCTTCGTATCTCCTTCCCCAGCACTACTTGTACTTTCTGTTGTTCCCAAGGTACTTGATGGCTCCCGACCTCCTCTATTACTTGATGCCTGCAGATTTGATGGATATCGTGCTGAAAAGGATCGTGGGTCCGCGCTAATTGAATTGCGACGTGGTTGAATACCTTGTATTCCAAGATCGAGACGATTTTTTGTGTGAGGATCAGTACTAATGGAATTCCGGCTTGGTTGAACCATCTCCCTGGCAGTTTCACCTGTGTCTCGTGCAGAAGATTGAGCTCGGTTCCTTGCGCTTGTTCTTCTCGTCCTTTGCCTGGTAGTATGGTGACCGGATTGAACGTCTTCCATCGCCGTAGGAGGTTCTTGACCTATGTATCCTCTGGTTAGCCTTCTTTTATTTTTATTTTTTCGCATTGCATCCATCCACATCCAATCACGATCCTTCTTGCGTCTTTCCCGATTAATCATTCTCCTATCAGGATAGATCAAGGGTCCATCGTAAACAGGCCGATTCTCTTGGTCTCCATAGCAGTGAAATTCACTAGATGACCATATTTTGACCATATTCTCTATGCTGTATCGGTCATCTACAAAGTCATCAACTTCTCATCTATATTTACTGCATACTGCAATGACATGAATACACGGTATTTCCGTCAGTTATGGCTTTCTAGATTGGCATATGGCACGCCTGGTGGGTAGTTGAGAATCAGTTGGTTGGTAATCTCGTCTGATTAAAACTTTGTACTTCCACGTTACACCCGGCTCAGATTTCTCGTAGGGCACTTGAGCTTCGAATTCCCCACGAATTTGATTAATAGTCACAACGTTTATTCCGACTGTAAATATGAATTTATATGATTATACATTTATTTTAAAAATAAAAGGTAAATAGGAATTATTAGTAAGTAAATTTGGTACCTGCTTTTCGATTATGCTTGGTCAACAAATCTTGGATTATTTTTGGCCATCGCTCTCCCTCTGCATTTCTCTCAAATGATAGGAGTTTTCTGTCATTAAACCACGTGACAATTTTGTACCTAGTTCCTTCGACAATTCCAACAACTGGGAGTCTTCTCTCAGCGTTGTATCTACTGTTGAGATTTTCTGATCCATTACTCGTCATAAGCCCCAAACGATAACCACCGTCATACGTCTGTGCCCACCTTTCAGGCTTGGAAGGCTCATTGTCATCTTATTCATGTTCTTTCCCACACTTCGTAAGATATGTGATCGCCTCAGGGTGTGTTACTTTTAATTCCTCCCACATTCTTTTAAACGCCTTCGATTTTTTCTTGTTGGTCAACTTACTTCTAAATTTTTCTACAACTGACGTGTCTCAATCACATGCCTTGAACAAATTTTCGCAAACGTGTTGCATGCAATACCGATGCACAGCATACGAAGGATTTGCACTCTCTTGCCATCTCTATTGCACGCCTTTGAACATGTTCCTTATTCTCCAATGGCGATCTAAAACAACACAAATTTTTTCTCTTCCCCAATTACTTTATCCCTCACAAATTTCATGAACCAACCCCAACAAGCTTCGTCCTCAGTTCGCACTATTGCAAATGCAAGCGGAACCAACCGCTGCTCTGAGTCATAACCAACCGCCGCTAATAATTTTTCCTTATAGTGACCTGTCAAGAATGACGCGTCAATGCTGATAACTAGTCTAAGGTTAATTAAAGAAACAAAGACGAAATCGAGTACTAACAGATCAAGAAACAACTAGAAAAGAATTCGAATAAACTTCAAAAGATCACAACTTTCTCAATTAAGCATCAAATTCGACTTACAAACTCATTTCTTACCTTCTCCCTCACCTTTTCTTCAATTATAGAACAGTTATTGAGCTTTGATTTCGCACAATTTCGGTATCCTAAACTTGCACTTCAACTGTTTGTTGAAATGCCTTCTCCCCCTTTCTCTCTTGCTAACCTAAACTTTTTTTGTATATGTGAACTCTGATCTTCGAAGAAGAAGCCCTTTTCTCTCCTCGAGTTGCTCTATATATAGACGATTGAGAAGGCGTCTAGAAGCCTCCCATTAGCTGGCACCAGCCGTGAGCCCGGCGGTTTTTCGCGTAATAGAATCACTTCAACAAATTTCAATTAGAGGACCCTCCTCTCTTCTTTTCTGATTTTAGTTAGCCCAGGCGTACGCTACACCACATTTTCTTCTCGTGGGTCCAGCCATTTGCGCCCCTCTCGGTTCACCTATTCCAAGTGCATCTATCTTTTATTTCGCGAAGGGGTCATGTTTTAAACGTTCGGCAACATTTCCTTTGTTTATTTCGTATGCATCTAGTTCCCATGCACCATTCACAATCCTTATGCCTCTTTGTATTTGGCGTATGAAGGAACAAGTGCAACCAAGTTCCCTTTCTGTAAGGAGGAGATATGAACGTTTGTTTCTTTCTCCATTTCTTTAGATACTGACTATCTCCATTTCCTCTTGTTTTCTGTTGTTTTCTAAAGCTGTTGAGATTGAATAATTTATTTGAAGCACTTCCCAATCGAATTTCCACATGAAATTTTGTATGTAGACTCACAAAATTATATAGAATCTTGTGATATCAAGAATTTTTTGAAAACACCCATCCATTATTTTATATATTTTTCGCAAGTTTAGTGGCTTTCTTGCATAGTTTCAAGGTTTTGGATGAGGTTTGGATATTTTGAGGCAATCATAATTTTCTGTACTCTTTTTTGGATTTTGGCTAATTTTTGGTAATTTTCGGAGGCTATTTGGTATTTTTCGAGAGTTTCTGAAATTCCTTGTAAATTAGTCTATTCCACCAATCGTGAAATTTAGGGTCAAACAAATAAAATGGCGTCCATTGTTAGGTTAATATTTTTTTGAGTTTATTGTTGAAGTGCTTTTATTGTTATGTAATTGAATTCTAACTTCAATGTTTTTGCTTACTTGGGTCATGCTTTTTTAAATTTGTTATCTGAATTAGATGACAAAGAAGGAGATTTTATTTTTCCTCTTCTGGTCTTGTATTTAGGTTAGACGACATCAAAATATCAAATAAATAATAAAAAGAAAATCATAAAAGCCAAAATATTAATCATAATCACAAATTTTGATGCTGATTTCAATTTCAACTTTCATGTGAGTCATGTCGAATCCGAAGAAACATACCGTTAGAAGAAGGGGACAAAGATCAAGGGCAAAATGTGACTATGTATTAAGGAAGTTAAGCAATAAGGAGGAGTTGAAAATCAAGTTCCAAGAAAATGGCACGCCTATCGGTGACGAAGCAGCTCATTTCTCGAGTTTTTGTGCAACAACAACAAAGGATTTGATTGCATGCAGGTACCAATAAGAATATGAATGAATGTGAATGACATTGATATGATTGCCAATATGAATTTTCTAATGGCATAAATCTGTTTTAATGTAGCTTGCCTTCATGGGACAAAGTGCCAGAAGAGGACAGAGCGATTGTGGTTGAAGATTAGAACAACTTGGGATCTACCAGATGACTGTCCGCACAAAGGAAAAATTCTAAAGAACTACTCAAAGAATTGGAGGGATTGGAAGGTTCCTCTGGTGAGAGATTGTGTTTTTAATATATAAATAATTTGACTTCCAGTTACAATTGCTTGATTAAGTTCGATGATTTATAATTATAATTTGACTTCTAATTGTAGAATAAACAATTCAGGCAGAATCCAAAAAATCAGAAGATGCCATGGGATGAATTCAACATCTCAAAGGAAGAGTGGGCCGATTTCGTGCGACAAAGAGAAACCAATGATTTTGCGGTATCAAAGAAAATATCATATAAACTTGTTTAATATCAATATTTTAACTTCTTTCATTATATTGACAAGTCCTTTGAATTTACTATTAGAGATGGAGTTAGAAATGGCGCGCAAATGCCTTGAAGGTCGACCATCCCCACACACTCGAATTAGGCGGTTACGAAACTGCCGAGATGAGGTGGTCCATGGTCTGAATTCGGCCATTAGCTTTTCAGATGACAACAGGACATGGAGGTTTTGCAGAGCACGGGCCAAAAAAGATCCACAGACCGATGCCCTTGTAGTTCAAAATGCTAAGACTCAGGCGCTTCTCGAAAGAGCTGTATGTATGCCAACTTAAACTTAATTTAAAAGCAATGAAATAATTTGGAAGTCCGAACTATTTGTATTTGTGCATTTTAAAAGCAATGAATGTTGTTGAGATCAAAGATTTTGTGCACATTAGAATTTATTGAGATTTTTCCTGCATGATTCTAATAATGATACATAATTAACCTAAATCCTTATACTAAATTTAATGCATGAATTCAATGCAATACAGAATAGGAGGGCTAAAAAGAAACTTTTCCTTAAAGAACAACACAAATCAAAAGCCTCTCAAATCCATTTACTTCAGCAACCACCAATTAGTAATTTTTTACTAATTGTGTATGATCTGTCTTGTCACTTTTACTATTAATTTTTTATCTGAATTTAATTTTGAAGTTGTTTCTACATGCATGCTAGACAATAAATAACGTACATATAAGACTGGATTAAATATATAACTAATGAGGACTATTTATCATGGCTTGTACAAGTAAAGGTAGGCCGTTGATCAATATTAGCAGCATTGTTTTGTTAGAAAACGAACATGAGACAAACTACTGAAGTGAGAAATGATATCATTCTTTATTTGGTTGTTTCTGATATGGATAAATAAGTGGATTTTAGACTGACATGAATATCTTTCGTGACAAGTTTCTCTCTCTAAAAAAGATGACTTTGTAGCTGTTCGTCAAAATGACATTTTGATGGCTTCAATCGGGACAAAAGAGCATGGGGGGCGGCTGAGAGAATACTCCTCGTATACCAGTGTGAAGGGAGTGTACGGCCGGGGTAAGAGAAAATCCAGTGGTTATAGCAAAGCGGATTTAGATCCCTCTTTGCAAAAGCAAAGGGATGAGATGGGGGATGAGACAAGGGCCAAAGTGGAGGCAGCTTTGGAAAAGCAAAGGCAGGAGATGGAGCAAATGTACTCCACAATGTTATCACAAAACCACACGGGGCCCCAAAAAGATCTCGACCCCATAATAAATCAGGCCGCTGCCTTTTATCGACACAAGGAAGTGCAAATCAAGTGCCTTTACAACCATACCCGATTCCTCAAATTCAGGTTCTTCACAACCTTCAAGTATTATTTTGGTCAAAAAAGTAATGAAAATATAATTTGACCAATAATATTGCACATAATTTAAGGTTTTATACATGTATTATTTTTGGTATTAGATATTTCAATCTCCTTGCTTCTGTTATCTCAGTTGTACTTGGAAGTGTACTCACTTCACTAGATGCAATTATATTGGTTTTTTTTATAATGACAGTTATTTACAAGATATATATTTGCTGTTAAGTTGATCTTTTCGCAGTATTAGAGGTGCAATGACAGTAACCAAATTTGAGTCTTTTCTGACAGATTTGTTTTTTTCATGAAACATGAGTTAGGAAATATATTAACGCCAAGTATATTGGTATGGCAGTCATACCAGTTGCTGATATTCTAAACTTATTATGTTATTTATTTGATTCTGAGCTTAATATTGCTCGGATGGTTTGTCTGATTGCTGGTTTCAACAAGTTAAAAAGAAGAGTTCATGTAAAAGTTTGAAGATGGCCTATTTTCCTTGCGCACTGACTTTAGTCTGGTTTATTTTTCTACAACAAGTAATTTATAGTTCTTTCTTATTGAGTATTTTTTTTTTCTCAATATGACCTTCTAGCTTTTCCAGCTTTCTGAAACGGTACATAGGTGGGCATAGTATATGCATCTTTTGTTGAGGTTCCAGATTTTAAGTGACACTAAGAATATATATTAGTCTTCTGTTCCTCGGTGACTGAAACAAAAAGACACCAAAAACAAATATTGAGCTCACTATTGCAGTGCATTTGTAGAAGTATATCAGCACAGATAACCTGCATAGACTGATGAGTACCATTAATGTAATAAGCTTTGGTTCATGGATATTGCTAATTATTATTTTTGAAAAGTAAGAAATGCAAAAAGGAACCTGTACAAACTGATGATTACTAATATAGTATATGAGTAAGGTCCTGTTTAGGCTTCTTATTGTTGTTTTTTTTTAAAAAAAAAAGTACAAAGACACCTCCTGTTTCATTTTCATGCATTCATTAGAATTACATATTTATTTACGGAGACATAATTTTCTTGGATAATAAGAGCTAAGAAACGTGACAGTAGTAGATTTCTATTTATAATTCAACTGCTGCAGTTCAAGAAAAAAAAATCCAGCTGGAGGAACTTTTGGAGTAGTGTATAGTGCTTTTCATTCATAATTAGAGTATACTGTTTAAGGATTCTAATTATATTTTATATTACTTATAATTGTAGGAACCAGTGTCTTACTCTACCTCTTTGGCGCGAACGGGCAATGTGTGATGGTAGCACAAGGTAAGGCGTATTCGTGAACTAGCTTTGATGTTGTCCACGGAGAACCATTGGGGCCGAATGAGGTAAAGGTTCAAATCAATTTTGTTTTTGATGATGGTCGACGAGCGATAGTGCCTTTTCCACCTCCTAACCATGATAGTCAGCTCGGTAATTTGATAGGATCATTCCTCAGGTGGCCGGATTTTCTTGTGGATTATAATATGTTCAACTTGGTAAATTATGCAACTTATGCTCATATTTCACAAGTTTAAATTTAAAATAATTAAATTTACAGTAAATTGCAAAAAATACCTTTTGTGACTAATATTTCAAGTGGCAGATAAACCTACCCTCGAGACCACCTCCAGTACTTGTTCATCAACCAGAATCACATGTCAAACCTGCCCCACAAAAGAAATCAAAGCAGCGAGAGGTAATGGAGCAGTTCTTGTTGGAGGACAACGAAGTGGAGCGACCACCGCTTTGTACCAAGGAGAAGTTGCGAGTGCTTGGTACAGAATCAAGGTGGTTCCACGAGTATCTCATGACGTTAGACCCTTCCGATAATAATTATAAAATTCGATGCATCCAATTCAAGTTCACAGTATTGCCCTATTTGGAAATCGGGATTAAAGACATCGGCCATGTCTTCAAAAGAAAATTGCCCTACATTCAAATCTTGAAGATTTGGGCCATGTAGGTCTGACGACGGCATAGTCGTTATACGTATTCCGTGGCTGTTCCGTCCAGATGGAACATGTGACGGAACAGATTTCTGTTTTGTTTTTGAAACGGAACGGCAAACGGTAAGCTCACTTGTAACGTCGGTATATACGAAACGATAAACGGAATGGTATCGTTCCATATTCGTTTCAACCGTTCCGTCCTGGATTCTACAGATTTAGAATAGATTGGATTACAGATGGAATTATCACAAAAAAAAAAACCCAAGTTTTCCGCCTCCTTCGTCCAGCCTCTCCTCTTTCTTTCTGTCCTCCCAAATCAGACATGGTTAATCTACCATTATTACCTCTTCCACTCTCCCATCCTTGCAACTACAATCATCATTCTTTTACTCTGTACTCAGATCCCTTCTTCCTTCTCCCCTCTAAACTCTCCTCTCTCTAAATCAAGCATGGTTTGAGGAAGAAAGGGGCATGGCGACGGGGTTCTAGGGAGCCAAGCAGGTGGCAGCGCTGAGCTAAGCTAAGTCAGGTGAGCTTAAACGTTGTTAAACGTGTATGAACGTTGATAAAATTAGAACGGCAACAGAAAGAAAATATTTGCCGTTCATTAAATAGAACGGTAAACGAAAAAATATATACATATCGTTCTTACAACGGAACGAAAACGAATAGGCACAATTCCGTGTCCGTTTTACACGTTAGACAGCCCTAGGGCCATGTAAGTATTTTCCAAACTCACTATTTCTAAAAACAGTTACTTAAATGCTCATTAGTTGTTCTCTTAATGCCTCTTTCAACTTGTTAGAAAAATTATATGTTGCACCAAGGAAAATATCGGCTGACCAAAGCATTTCCTTCATGTAAGTATTAAACAATAATTAAATTGCATGTAATTACAATATGCAGGTGGTGTGTCGAACATTGTAAGGTGTCAAGCATCGGCAATTTCATATTTCTTGATCCAGAAAAATGCTCGCTTGATGATCTTCTCTCAAATCCGAGTGGCGTTCAAGAGTACTTGAGAGATTGCTTCATGACAGCCCGACAGAGCGATTATCATGTTTTGCTGCATCATAATCTGTTAGAATAATTTCACATTTGACTTTAAATCTGAGTTTAAGATTATTATTTTTACTAACAAGGTTCAATGTGTAACTGCAGGAACCATTATTTGATTATTATCTCCCAGGTCTCGACACACAAGATTTGGATCATCGATTCTCTTAATCCTGACAAAGTTAATTTGAAAATTATTGGGGCGTACAAAATGTAAGTTTCATTTTAGCTCAATACATGCAATTTTAACTGCCGTTAAAAAGAATTTTTGCAGCAGTGCTTGCGTTGAATGTGTTGGAGTTATGTCCTAGAAGCCAATCACTATGGCTACTTCTGTGGTTTATGTTATTGATGATATTTTATCATTTGTTCCTTGATTTATTTATTGATAGATCATTCAGGTTGAGGATCTGAATTGTAGATCTCTTTTATTCATTTGTTCATAAATGACAATAATAAATCTAAAGATGTCCATAATCTTGATAATTAACAAGGAGCATTAATTATCAGATAAGATTAGTATGCAAGTTAAGCGATGATTAAGTTCTACAAATCATGGGTAAGGAGTTACCAACTTAATTGCATATGTATATGTTGTAGAACATAGTACAGGACTTGACCCAAATGAAATAAACATATGGATTGTGTTATGTGTCATTGTTTATTTCATATGTTGTTGATTCTAAGTTTGAGATGCTCAGCTTTTCCACATGAGGATAGGTTCAATAAATATCGTCTAACGCTGATTCCTGATAAAGGCTGCTATACGGACTTTATTTATGTTCTCTTGAATTGTGCGGGGAAAAGTTGTTCATCAAGAAAATCGTATGTCCCTCATTAGTTTACCTAGTGAGCGATGATATCTGTTTGGGCCCCTTGATGGAGATGGATTGTTTGCTAGCAACTTGTACAATCATCTCTATATCAAGAAATGTATAATCTGCAAGAGTGACACATTCCTATCTTGGATTATACAAGGATATCATGTGACATAAGAATCAGACAAGGAAAGACTAATATTTCTTATGCAGGATTGACATATTGTAGCAGTACATTATTTATGCGAATTAGGAATCATAACGTGTTGCTAGATACCGCTTATGATTATTGGAATTAAATAAGTGATTTAATTCCATGGCTAACATAGCATAAATCCTCAAAGGGTCACACAAAATAGAGTTTTAACCAAACAGTGCATTATTTATTTATTCGCAGCAGTGAGTATTGCGAAAATATGATGTGTTGATTAATTAATTATATACCGTTATGAACCGTTATAATTAATTAAATCAAATTGATCATATAGAAATAAATTAGTGCATTTGCTAATCCTAGATTAAATATTAATATGTTAATATTTAATCATGTGCAACACATTTAATTAATTGAACTAATTGGACTTCTAAATTAAATGGTTATTTAAAGGCCCGAATTGAGGTGTATGAAAGGAGCAACATGAGAGATGGATTAATGGGCTTTGGAGCCCATAATCCTCCCACCTAATTTCGGCAAGGAGAGGGGCATAACTGTCCAAGCTCATTTGGATGAGAGACCTAGGGTTGGAGCACTATAAATAGGGGTGTCTCTTGGGAGAAAACCCTAGCCGTCACATTGCTCTCTTCCCTTCTCTCTCTCCTAGCCGAAATCAACCCAAGGAGAAGAAATTTCAGAATTTCTTCATCCCTTCCTCTCATCTCCACCTCTCAAAGTTCATGTGTTGAACGATTTTCCCTCAAATAATTAACTAGTTAATTGCTTTGGAAGAGGGAAAACCTTTGGATTAGCTTTGCTCTCTTTGAATCGCTAGCACGAATCTTCTAGAGCTTGGTTAATCTCTTGGTGGACTCGAGCCGGCCGGCGACATAGGAGGAGTGGAGAGCACGCCACCAACTCCCACGCCTTGGAAAAACCTCCTTAATACGATTTAAGGAGAGGTATAATCCTCCTACACCTTTTCTCTCTTGTGTGTGAATGCCTTGCACTAGATCTTGTGATTTGCTTGTTTTTGATGGGATTAATTAGTTGTAATTAGTCTAAAATTAAAATAATAGCATTTCCTAACAGTGGTATCAGAGCTATGGTCGTGCTTAAGGTTTTTCACACTTAATTAGTTGAGAAATTCGTAATTAATTAAGTTAATTAGTGATGTGCATACTTGCTGGCCCTGGAATGGCTGTTTTCTGTCTTGTTGCTTGTTTTTCGTGGTGTAAAGCTCTCTGAAATTTTTTCCTTCTTATTGGAGGTTGTAGCCCTTTGAGGTGTGGTTGTTTTTCCACTGGAATCATTGAAATTCGATGTAAAATGAATTTTTAGTGATTTAAACGGTAACGGTGCGCAGATCTGTTATTCTGCTGCACAGTTCTGTTGTTGTGGTTGGTAACAAATAAGTTTGTATACAAAGTACCTGTAACTTTTAGATAGGATTAATCTAGACTTGATGCTCTTTCTGGATATGTAAATTTTGTTGCATATTTCGGATCTTATGTGGGCGTTCAAGGATGAAAAGTGATGAAGTTGTCAGATCTGGTTTTTCGAACAAACCGATTGTTTTGAAAAACTGTACTTATTGAGAAACTTTTAAGGAAAAGTGTTTAAATGGAAATGTTCTCCTTTAAGTCTGGAATCTGTGAAAATTAATTTCATAGATTTTCATTGAGATTTGATACCTCAACCGAGTGAAACCTTTTTGGTCGACGGTCAGTTCCAGAACAGGATACCTTGCTTAAATGCTTGTTATCTCATTGATCTTGAATATAACTTGTGGATTTTCTTTTCATGGAATGATAGCCTATTGTATGTAGTATTTTTCTATGTAAATTGTTTGCTGGAAAAATATCAAGGGGATGATCATACAGATCAAAAGGTTGAGACCCATAACAGAATTTTCTCTAACGGTGCTTCGCGCACGATATGAGGATTTGTCTTTTTTGGTTCTCCCTGATGGTAATTGATCTCTCCTTGAGATTTTTACAGGTAACCACATCTTTTGTAAGGAGTTCTCTGGATTTATTTCGGATTTTTTGGAGACCGAATTATTTTGAATTTTTTCGGGACCCGAATTTCGTATTTTAATTAGTTAAAATAATTTCTAATTAATCAATGTGATGAAAGGTTAATTAGAAGACTCCTTAAATACCCTCCTTTCTGTTTTGATGGTTGGATTTAATTTAAAAGGGCTTAAACAATTAGTTGTTAAGGTTGAGCCTTCTTTGCATTCGAAAAACTTGAGCAACAAGTATGCACAAAGATTCTAATTAATGAAATTAATTAAGGACAAGTGAATCATGTATATTGTATATGTGCTAACTTTGTTTTGTAGGAGGATGTGGGTTTGATATGGCTCAAGATGTCAATGCCTTGTGTGTTGTAATATATTTTGAATGCATGTGATTGCTTGTAAAGTGGCCTAAGGTGCCTTGATCATTAATTGGTTAATTTTGATGTAACTTGTGAGGCTTGCATGCCCCTAAGGCCTAGGCGGGGTTTTAGGAATTTTATCACATGTATTTATTTCCCTTAATTATTAGATAGGATCTTAGTAATTAGTGGGAGGGCTTGATTAGATTAGTCTCGTTACATGGAGATGCGACGAAGATTAATGCAAGCGGGAGCCATACAAACCCACGGCAATGTTTGAGATGCATATGATTATGTGATTGTTTGAGAATGCCTTGAATTGTCATAGGTAGGTATGGGTGTATGCTTACACGACCACCAAACAAGAGTCACTTAAATTGTTTTGTCCCAAATTTCGATTAAGTTAATTCGTCCTCCTTCTCTCTATCCCCTTCAAGACAATTGATTGTTTATTGATGCATTCCGCCGACGCGGACATCGTACTCCATCATTGTAGTCGGGGTGTAAATCGGATTTGCAAGGAGCAAATAGAGAGAAGTTACTTTTCAATGGATCCTAATCAGATTGGACATTGGGACGAAGTTCGCGATGCGAACCAAGGATCATAAAGTTGTATGATCGGTTAAGAGAACCTACCCTATATTAGTTGGCTTGATGTTGTGCCGACGCCATCATCATTTCAACGAAAGTAGGGGACTTGGAAATCCATTACATTTAGGGACATTAATTTAATGTAGTGGAAGTTTTACTTTATGGAAGTTAAAACAAAAGCATAAACTAAATGACCTTAAATTTTGATATTGTTGTAGATGTCTTCCTCGTCTTTTACGCTACGTTCTCTTCTTGAAAAAGAGAAACTTGCCTTCAATGGTGCCAATTTTTTGGATTGGCACCGCAACCTTAGGCTTGCCCTTAGGTTTGAGAAGAAGGAGTATCTCTTGACCACTCCCTTACCTCCTCTTCCTGAAGAGAAGGCTCCCAAAGAGGACCATGAGAACTATGAAAAGCATCATGGAGACGACATAGAGATGTCGGTCTTGATTGTTGCAGTCATGGACAATGAGCTCCAAAAGGAGTACATTGATAGTGGTCTTGGAGTGTTTGAAATCATCTCTCGTCTCTCAAGAACATTTAAGACCAAAGCTCGCACCGAAAGGGGCAAACTCATCAAGGCCGTCGCCAACACTCGTTTGGCGGAAGGTCATGAAGTTGGCCCACACGTCATGAGGATGGCGGGGTTGTTTCGGCAGCTTGAAAGCCTTGACACGCCCTTCCCACCGGAGGCTGTCCAAGACTTTATTCTCAACTCTCTTCCTCAGAGTTACTCGGGGTTCGTTGTGAACTACCGTATGAATGGCATGGATAAAAGTTTGGAGGATCTCCAAAACATGCTCATGGAAACCGAGGAGAGTCTCAAGAAAGAGAAATGGTCTAAGGATGTTCTTGCTGTGAATGACAAGGGAAGGAAGATCAAGAAGAAAGCCCGAAGAAACAAGAGAGGCAAAGGCCCGGTGACGCCCCAAGGCTCGTCCAAGGGAGCTCCCGTGGGTTCAAGGAAGAAGAAGAACCCGGCCACTTCCGATACCGTGTGCTACTATTGTAGTGACAAGGGCCATTGGAAGAGGAACTGCCCCAAGTACCTTGCTGATAAGAAGGCTGGAACCGTCCGTCCTTCTACTTCAGGTATATTTGTCATTGAAACCCTTCTCGCTACCTCAAGCAATGACTGGATATTTGATACTGGTTCATGCGCTCACATTTGTCGAAATGTGCAGGCACTAAAGAGTAGGAGGCGGCTCGAGAGAGGCGAAGTTCAACTCCGCGTCGGTAACGGCACGTGCATATCCGCTATGGCCGTTGGGAACGTGGAATTATCTTTGCCTTCTGGTTTTGTGTTGGAACTCAAGGATGTTTATGTAGTTCCATGTATCACTCGAAACATTATCTCTATCTCATGTTTGGACTTGGATGGTTTTGATGTTGTAATAAAGAACAAGTGTTTGACTTTGTTTCGTGATGAAGTTCGTTATTGTGTTGCGCATTTATCGAATGGTCTTTATATGCTTGATTGTAATGAACTTATTTTGAGTGTTGAGAATGACAATAGGAAACGTAAGATTTCTCAAGAGAATGCAACTTTGATGTGGCATTGCCGCTTAGGTCACATCAATGAGAAGCGCATCAAGAGATTACAAACCGTTGGTCTCTTGGATCAATTCGCTTTCGAGCCAATTGACACATGCGAGTCTTGTTTGATGGGAAAGATGACCAAAGCGCCTTTTCCCAATAAAGGGACGAGGGCAAGTGGCTTATTGGACCTTGTACATACCGATGTATGTGGACCTATGAGCATTTGCGCACGTGGTGGTTATTCATACTTCATCACTTTCACCGATGATCATAGTAGATACGGGTATATCTACTTGATGCGGCACAAGTCCGAATCCTTTGACAAGTTCAAAGAGTTCAAGAATGAAGTTGAAAACCAACTTGGTCGTAAGATCAAAGTTTTACGTTCCGATCGTGGAGGAGAGTACTTGAGTCATGAGTTTGGTGATTATCTAAAGGAGTGTGGAATAGTTCCACAACTCACTCCGCCGGGAACACCACAATGGAATGGTGTATCCGAAAGGAGGAATCGAACTTTGCTAGACATGGTTCGATCGATGATGAGCCAAACCGATTTGCCTAAATCGTTTTGGGGTTATGCATTAGAGACCGCAGCTTTTACACTAAACCGTGTTCCGTCTAAGTCCGTTGAGAAAACACCTTATGAGATTTGGTTTGGTAAGAAACCAAGCATGATGTTTCTCAAGATTTGGGGTTGTGAAGCTTATGTGAAAAAGCTAGTGAGCGATAAGCTTGGACCCAAATCGGACAAGTGTCATTTCGTAGGATACCCTAAGGAAACAAAGGGATACTACTTCTATAACCGTGTCGAGAACAAGATAGTTGTTGCTCGTCATGCCGAGTTCTTGGAGAAGGAATTTCTCGCAAGAAGAAGTAGTGGGAGTAATGTGGTTATTGAAGAAATTCAAGAACCATCACAAGACATGCCTCAAGTAGGTAATGTAGTTATTCCCAATGAGGTTCCAAATGAGGTTGTAGCCGAACCCGTTCCACAAGCCGTTGTGGAAGAGGTTCAAGAGAATGCTCCCTCAAATGAGGACTCGAACATATCGCGAGTCGATTATGTTCAAGAAACTCAAAGTTTCGAGGATCAAGAACCAACTCCACAAACCGTTGTGGAACAAGTTCAAGAACCTCAAGAACCTCAAGCACCAATTCTACGAAGGTCTACAAGGGAAAGTCATCCACCCGAAAGGTACTTGGGTTTACACGATGCCCTCGTCATTGCGAATGACGAACCTTTGACCATAGATGACATGATGAAGAAATCCGACTCCAAGGAATGGCTCAAAGCCATGGAATCCGAAATGCAATCCATGTATGACAACAAGGTTTGGACCTTGGTTGACCTTCCCAACGGAGTAAAACCCGTTGAGAACAAGTGGATCTTTAAAAGAAAGGTCGACATGGATGGCAACTTGACCATTTACAAGGCACGACTTGTTGCGAAAGGTTACAAGCAAATTCATGGTATTGACTATGAAGAAACCTTCTCGCCCGTCGTCATGTTCAAGTCAATTCGGATCTTGTTAGCAATTGCCGCATTTTATGACTATGAGATATGGCAAATGGATGTCAAAACCGCCTTCCTAAATGGAAATTTGGAAGAGGATGTGTACATGACACAACCCGAGTGTTTTGTGGATCCTAAGAATGCTAACAAGGTTTGCAAGCTTCAAAGGTCCATTTATGGATTGAAGCAAGCATCGAGGAGTTGGAACAAGCGCTTTGATGAAGAGGTCAAGAAGTTGAACTTCATTCAAAGCGAAAAGGAACCTTGTGTTTACAAGAGGATTAGTGGGAGCGTGGTCGTATTTCTTGTTCTATATGTTGATGATATACTCTTGATCGGGAATGATATTCCCGAATTGAATGATGTCAAGGATTCATTGAAGAAAGTGTTCTCAATGAAAGACTTGGGCGAAGCCGCCTACATCCTAGGAATCAAAATCTATAGAGATAGATCTAGGAAGATGTTAGGCTTGAGCCAAGATGCATACATTGGCAAGGTGTTGGAAAAACACAAAATGGCTAGTTCCAAAAAGGGTTACTTGCCTATGTCACATGGCATATTCTTGAGCAAAACTCAATGTCCGACGGAAGATGCAGATAGGAAATTCATGAACAAGTTTCAATATCCATCTGTGGTCGGATCAATCATGTATGCCATGCTATGCACTCGCCCCGATGTGGCACATCCGATTAGTGTGACTAGTCGATACCAAGCTAACCCTGGTATGCCACACTGGATCGCAGTCAAGAATATCCTCAAGTATTTGAAGAGAACACAAGATAGCATCCTCGTTTACGGTGGAGACCAAGAGCTCGTTGTAAGTGGTTACACCGATGCTAGTTTCCAAACCGATCGAGATGATGCTAAGTCACAGTCCGGCTATGTATTCCTGTTCAATGGTGGTGCCGTAAGTTGGAAAAGTTCCAAGCAAGAAACTACGGCCGATTCCGTCACCGAAGCGGAATACTTAGCGGCTGGTGAAGCAGCGAAAGAAGGCGTTTGGATCAAGGAGTTCTTGACCGAGCTGGAGGTGGTTCCAAGCATCTCAGGTCCAGTGGATCTCTACTGCGACAACACGGGAGCCATAGCTCAGTCCAAGGAGCCTAGGTCTCACCAAAAGACCAAACATATTCTACGACGATTCCATCTTATCCGTCAGTTTGTGAATGACGGGTGGATCAAGGTCAAGAAGGTGGACGGTGCCGCGAACACAGCGGATCCTCTGACAAAGCCTTTGTCTCGAGCCGCACATGAGTTGCATGTTGCATCCATGGGGATTAGGCGTATGCCTGAGTGGCTTTGAGTTGTATCTTTTACTTTGAGGCTTTAGTATGAGACATGTATATTTTGGATATTACATTGAGTACTATGCACTTGCTAGAAGTCATTGTTGATTGACTCTAGGCCAAGTGGGAGATTGTTGGAGTTATGTCCTAGAAGCCAATCACTATGGCTACTTCTGTGGTTTATGTTATTGATGATATTTTATCATTTGTTCCTTGATTTATTTATTGATAGATCATTCAGGTTGAGGATCTGAATTGTAGATCTCTTTTATTCATTTGTTCATAAATGACAATAATAAATCTAAAGATGTCCATAATCTTGATAATTAACAAGGAGCATTAATTATCAGATAAGATTAGTATGCAAGTTAAGCGATGATTAAGTTCTACAAATCATGGGTAAGGAGTTACCAACTTAATTGCATATGTATATGTTGTAGAACATAGTACAGGACTTGACCCAAATGAAATAAACATATGGATTGTGTTATGTGTCATTGTTTATTTCATATGTTGTTGATTCTAAGTTTGAGATGCTCAGCTTTTCCACATGAGGATAGGTTCAATAAATATCGTCTAACGCTGATTCCTGATAAAGGCTGCTATACGGACTTTATTTATGTTCTCTTGAATTGTGCGGGGAAAAGTTGTTCATCAAGAAAATCGTATGTCCCTCATTAGTTTACCTAGTGAGCGATGATATCTGTTTGGGCCCCTTGATGGAGATGGATTGTTTGCTAGCAACTTGTACAATCATCTCTATATCAAGAAATGTATAATCTGCAAGAGTGACACATTCCTATCTTGGATTATACAAGGATATCATGTGACATAAGAATCAGACAAGGAAAGACTAATATTTCTTATGCAGGATTGACATATTGTAGCAGTACATTATTTATGCGAATTAGGAATCATAACGTGTTGCTAGATACCGCTTATGATTATTGGAATTAAATAAGTGATTTAATTCCATGGCTAACATAGCATAAATCCTCAAAGGGTCACACAAAATAGAGTTTTAACCAAACAGTGCATTATTTATTTATTCGCAGCAGTGAGTATTGCGAAAATATGATGTGTTGATTAATTAATTATATACCGTTATGAACCGTTATAATTAATTAAATCAAATTGATCATATAGAAATAAATTAGTGCATTTGCTAATCCTAGATTAAATATTAATATGTTAATATTTAATCATGTGCAACACATTTAATTAATTGAACTAATTGGACTTCTAAATTAAATGGTTATTTAAAGGCCCGAATTGAGGTGTATGAAAGGAGCAACATGAGAGATGGATTAATGGGCTTTGGAGCCCATAATCCTCCCACCTAATTTCGGCAAGGAGAGGGGCATAACTGTCCAAGCTCATTTGGATGAGAGACCTAGGGTTGGAGCACTATAAATAGGGGTGTCTCTTGGGAGAAAACCCTAGCCGTCACATTGCTCTCTTCCCTTCTCTCTCTCCTAGCCGAAATCAACCCAAGGAGAAGAAATTTCAGAATTTCTTCATCCCTTCCTCTCATCTCCACCTCTCAAAGTTCATGTGTTGAACGATTTTCCCTCAAATAATTAACTAGTTAATTGCTTTGGAAGAGGGAAAACCTTTGGATTAGCTTTGCTCTCTTTGAATCGCTAGCACGAATCTTCTAGAGCTTGGTTAATCTCTTGGTGGACTCGAGCCGGCCGGCGACATAGGAGGAGTGGAGAGCACGCCACCAACTCCCACGCCTTGGAAAAACCTCCTTAATACGATTTAAGGAGAGGTATAATCCTCCTACACCTTTTCTCTCTTGTGTGTGAATGCCTTGCACTAGATCTTGTGATTTGCTTGTTTTTGATGGGATTAATTAGTTGTAATTAGTCTAAAATTAAAATAATAGCATTTCCTAACAGAATGAGAGTTTTCAACAATAAATGAATATAACAAATTACCCAATACATTTTGACATCCACATGTCAGTGACTTGTTACAATAACTAATAGTATACAAAATTCTGAAGCAAAATATTACTATGTATTGGTTCGTTCTTCTTAGAAGTGAGATAAAGGTCGAAACTTCTCTTAACTATTGTTTTCAGTAGCTTTTTGAGTTGCTTTCAACATGTTTTTTGAATAAGACGATATGCAGAATGTTAAATATAGCATTTTTATTTTTAGTTATTTTAAATCAAGCAAACTTGTTAATTTGAGAATGCTGGTATATGGTCATTGGGTCAAACTGGGAGCCCATCAACATTTGAGAATGTTGGCCAATTCAACACCTTTTATGTAAAATGAGAAATTGAGGCTTATTTGAACTAGAATGAGAACTTTAATGTTTTTAGTTCATTATGGCATCGATTTTTCTGTTTAAATATTGCACAAGTGAACTCTTGGTTGCGAGAGAAGGGTATTCACATACAGTGGTAACTGGTAAATGGCTTCTACCATTTTCAGTGTTGTTTAATGGCACCCCTAACTTTTAGTTTCACTCCCTCTCAGTTTCATGTTAATTCTATATGGGATACTGGTCATTTATTAAAAGGGTAAAACTGTAAAAGGTAATGCAGTTTAATGATAAGCCGTCAGATTGCCAATTGGACAATGTACAAAAGCATCATTGTTGTCAAAAATATAACTCAGGAGTGAGAAAATTATTTAATTTATTGAAGTTTTAGTTTGTAAAAATTAGAAGATTGACAAATGAATCAGTGAACTAGTACCTTGAAAATGCATGCATCTTTGTGTGATACTATATTATTGGAGTTCAAATTAATTTCTATTATTCTAATTCCTCTAACTTTATATTTTATTGTTGCAGCACATTATCCAAATTTCAAAAGACTAAGTTAAACGTGGTGAATGTTCCGGTACACAACTTGCTCTAATCGTTTCATGTAATTTGTCATGAATGTTTGGATTATTATGAAAAGTAAAAATTTCATTCTTACTTGTGGGGTCCAAAGCAGCCAAACGATGATGATTGTAGTTATTACACAATGACATCCATACGCAAACTACAGGAATGGTACAAGACTAAGAGGGAGTTGCCAAATATATGTTTTAATATTATGTTTGATAATTAGTTATTTGTTGGTTTGAATTAGTGGTACTATATCAGTTGGTTTAAGGTATATGTGAAGTGCATTGGGTTGATCATGTGCACAAATTAATCTCGAGTTATAAGGCACGGTACAGAAAACATTGGTTATGACACCCTGTCGAATACTGTAACTGGACAGCACACGACAGAGCGCCCGCCGCGGATGTTTGTTGCACCCGCAAGGCTTACTAATCCTTATTTTACAGTTTAATGTTGATTTTACACAATAAATATACATGTCCAATAAAAATTTACAATTAATTACTTAACATAAAGTAAATCCTACAACAGTCTGGTACCTATAGGTTGTTAAATACAGTATCCAATGGTCCGCTATTCGTCTTACTGTCCAGCACTTGATCCGAAACCTGGAACCCACATCCAATTGTGGAAACAATGCACAAAAAAGCACGGAATGAGATAAATAAAATTTATCCCAGTACGGTATTCAGTTCCAGCCACTTGAGTTTTGATTATCATGTGTTGGAACGAAATACATGACTGAGCCAAACAATTTTCAAATTTAAATCCATTTTTATTTCAATAAACAATTTTTATAAGATTTTGTACAAGCAATGCAATTATGAAATAAATTCAACACCTTTCAAAATCATTTAAAATTCGAAGTATGTCAACTGTCGTTTTAGTTCTTTGGAAAAATCAATTAATAGTAAGCAGGAATAACAATGTCAAATTAATTAAATCAATGCAATATGTAATGTGAGTTCGGCTATCACTTCCATAACAATTCAAATTTCAAAGTATAACAAATGCCGACTCATTTAGTTGAACAACTATCTAGTATGCAAGTCTGGTTTCTTTTCTGATCATCAAAGTCAAATATGTCGCGAGACCCTTCTATGAGGGCCTACCCCGACCAATTCAATTCACGTCGCGAGACCCTTCTATGAGGGCCTACCCCGACCAATTCAATTCACATATCATTCAATCAAATAAATCATCAAACGTACACGCAAGCTGGGAACACTCACACTCCGGTCCATTCTAGACTAGACCTACTGAGTCCCGGTACATAAGCGCTTATTACACGGTGCTTGGTAGGACGGGTCATGACTCCACCTCCAAACATTACGAGTGTCTATCTCAACCACACAAGCTGTACTTACCTCAATCATTTCACATTTCAATCGGATACCATTCAATATGCCACTTTCCAATCATGCATCAATATTCATATTTACAAAATACTCTCATGAATGAAGAATCAAATAATGAATTCAAAATGCATAAATAATAATATACCACATATAATTAAAACTCAGGTGGAATCCGTACCTCAAACAGCAGCAAAAACCAAAGTAAAAGCAAGCAATCAATCTAATTCTACAGTGCCTCCCTCATGTCAACGGCTTTCTAAATTTCAACTCATAACCTCCTGACTCTACAGAATAAGAACTAAGCTAAGTCCTTGTTCAAAAAGAAATCAATAACCATCCATAATCAATCAACAAACAAAGACAACTCAAGTCAAGAAGTTTCGTGTTTGAAGTAAAATGATAATTAGTACTTAATTAATCATACAATTATAGTACACCTTATTAGTTGTACCAATAGATGATTTCAAAGACTAGACAGTGGTTAACAACGCTGGAAATCAGTACAAAACGGTAGAACAATTCTGTTGGACAAATTCTGGTACAACCAGCGAAGGGCATTTTTGGCAGTTTACAAAATAATTTTTATTTCATAAACGGCTGAACAGAATCAAGTGAAAATTTAACAGTAGATAAAACATGATAGGATGTATCTCCTGTAAAAATCTCATAATTTTTAGACATACAGATTAATTATAATAAATTTTCGAAATCAGACAAAAATCAAGTTTCAGAATCTGTTCCAGCAAATCGTACCAGCAAATAAGTCTGAATGTTTATGCCTTGAAACCCTTCAAATAAATATCTAAAAATTTTGCAAAAATTACAGAAGATGCCTATGTATGTCTATTTTCAAATCTAAAAGTTTCAGATCTTAACTGTAAATAGAGAATAAATGAAAAATCAAAAACCGCACTGAGGTCTGTCTGTTCCAGAAAACTGATTTCCAAAACTTTCCCTGGTTTCAAAAATCTTGTAAAAATACTAAATAAAGTCAGAAAAATTCATACCCTATACCAAAATTTTCGTTTGGAAGTCTAGTTTCAAATCAAACAATTCTCATTCCCAAATTCAAAACAGAATAACATCAGTAACTTAAAAACTGAAGCAAGGTCACAGTGGTAACAGAAAAATTGTAAATGTACTTAATCAAGAACTTACTCACCCAATCACTGTAATAAATCGGAGATGTGGGAAATGTGGAACTCGACTTTCAGATTTTCACCACTGGAATGACTAGAGAAGCTGCCCCTTCAACTAAAATCTGTTTTTTTCTATAAATTTTACTTGAATTTCGGGTGGGGTTTGGGGTACGGTTCAAGAGGCAGCACAGCTTAGTGAGAAGGGAAAGCAAATTAGAGAGGAGATGAGGCGTTGAAGACCAGATCCAAAAATCCTGGGATAAAGTTCTCATAGTCCTATACCCTTTTAATTCATTTACACATGGTATATCATTAAATAAGTGAGCTACATACTTGTCATAACAAGTGGGCTCTACAAGGCAAAAGTAGATAGTAGAATGGACCAAGAGTATAGAGTAATTGTATTGGAAATGAATTTCTTTTTTTTATTATTATTATTATTATTATTTTCTGCTCTTGCTACAGCGGCCTGAGAAGGAAATTCCTATTTTCTTTATATCAAATAATAGTACTTCACAAGATATCTCCAACCCACTACCATTGTATAAAAGTTTATGTCAAGTAGTGGAAACGTTTTATAATCAAGAATTAAAATTTAGAAATTCTCAAATTCTAATTGTTCCAATCACAACAACAATAAGTACAAATAAGTATATAATTTATGAAAAGAAATTACTCAAAATAAAATCGAGCGAGTGCACCCAATTTTCTATTAAAAACAAATTCAGTAGAAATTCAGGGTATCACATTGGGTACAGAGAACATTGGTTTAAGGTGTATGTGAAGTGCATTGGGTTGATCATGTGCACAAATTAATCTCAAGTTATAAGGCATGGTACCAAACAGGTGGAAAATTTTAGAGTGAGTCTAACCAATTATAGAATATATTTTCCCATAAAAGATTACTAATGTTAAATTGTAACTCAGTCATGATCAATCAATGCGCGCAGGTTTTGGAACCGTAAGGTGTAACATATTCTGAAGACGAGCTTAACCAAATGATAGAGTTGCTTTTTGAATTTCTAAGTCCATTGATTATTAATGGTTATGATGATAAATAGTTGTACTTTTGGATTACAAGAATGTTAGTTGTACTTTATGAATTTCTGAATGTGTATTTGATTGTATGTGAATTAATGTGAATTTTTGTGAATTTATATATGTAATTTTCTATGAATTTATATGATTTGATTTTCTGTATACAAATTGTGATATATTATGTAGCAAATATATATATGATTGGGCTAGCCAAAATGAAAAAAAAAACAAATATATATATATATTGTCTTCTACGGCTGTGTTTAATGTGTAGATTAAAGCTGTAAATAAAGTGTTCTACAGCTGCATTTAACATATAAGAGTCGTAAAAAATGAGATGTTTGCGGCATATTTTTTTATGGAAGGCGCTGTATAAAATAGAAACCTCAAGTGCGCCAGCGCTCAAAAAAATTCACAATTACGGCAGTGTATTAACATTATTAACGTCCCCCCTTTTACAGCACCATTAGGCCGTTGTTAAAAACCTCTAATTACCTGCCGTTAAAAATGAAATCTGTAGTAGTGTTTGTTTAATTTCCTATATCTATAATTTTTTTTTCACGTGTTTTTTTTCAAAAAAAATATTTTATCATTGAGAAAGAAATTTTGAAAACCAAATCATACAAGTATACTTCATATCGATCATAGAATTTGTATAGAATATCCAATAATAACCATTTTTAAAAATACAAAATAAACATTAAAAAAATCAGAAAAATATGAAATTGGTTTTCATATGAGCTCTCTATAGTCTATACGAATATTCATATTGCTTGTTACCTAAGATCATTTGTAAATATAAGGATATGTATGACATGTGGCTAACTAAGATCATAAGATTTGGTGCGCAAACTGTGTGCCATTATTAGAAGTTATGGTTACATAAAATTTGATGCAGAAAATTAGCTCTGCCGATTAAATAAATTTCTTGTCACATATATTTTGGAGCAAAATTCTAGGTTTTATATCAAAATTAATATTGTCGAAAGATATTGCAACTCATATAAGATTTTCATATTTCTGATTTCAGAAGTACATTTGAGGGATGGGCTAAATAATTTTTCAAACTTAATTCAAAATTTTGAAAAAATCGAATTTCAAGTGAATAATTATATAAGTATCATTTTGTTTTCTTTTATAAGAATGGTGGCCGATGATGCGGCCTGGTATTCAGTAGGAAGAATGTGAGGTTATTTACTAATTTATTTGTTTCATTCATTTATTAGTTTTTTAGAGAGCTATATGTTCTTTAATTGGTATGGAAAAATATTGGGTAACAAACGTTGGCGGCTCAGCGCTAAAATTTGGCGCCATGTATAGCAAAAAGAAACTGACAATAGGGGCGACATGAATTAATTGGACGAAAAATGATTGTAGTGGCCTTTTGTCCTATGCTCTTTTCTTATTTCTTTTATCATTTTTCAGTAGATCACAGAACAGATAAAAATATTGGGCTTGGTGACTGAATAGTGAATACTCAGAATTTCAAATGAATCGCCATACAGGAATTTTTTTATAGGTTACACATTACTATTTATTTTTATTATCATTTAATTATTAGAATTTTAGTACGTCATTCAATATTATAGTGTGAAAATAATATAGTATAATTTCTACATATTATAATTTATAAAAAGATCACAATAATGGTAATTCGTAACAATTATATTGTATAACATTGCAACACAATATAATGATTACGATAATTAAATTTATAATAATAATTATTATTTAATTTAGGAAATCAAATCATCCCTTTAGTGCTAACATAGTAAAAAAAAAAATCGAAATCATGAATTTAAGGTGGTTGGCATATTTTAAAATAATAAATTATATACTAAATTCTACTTAACCAAAAAAAAATCTTATGGTCTACTTTTCTCTTTAGTGTTTCTGTTTATATGTGTCAGTTTACCGACGCCTATTAGATTCATGTTATGTGCGTCCCTGCACAAAAAAATTGATAGCGTCTCTATTTCTGCGTCCTAACTAATATGTGTCGGTCTACTGACGCCTATTAAAAGTCCTCTCGTATTTTTTTTCCTTTCAGCGTCCCTACTTGAATTAGGGATCCTAATACGTTGGTGTTCTGACGTAGAAAAATAAAATTCTAGTAGAGAGTTTTTTTACAACTAGGTTGATAAATCCTATATAGTGGATTTGTGATTTTAGGGTTAATTGACTACGGTCCAATTTGTTTTGCTTAACTTTTTTCTAAACAAGTTTACCTCATATTTTATATGTGTTTTATATTTGTCGTTGCATTGGCATATATATATAGTGAATGGATAAAATACACATGTGTACTGATCGTCTCCGTACACATGAGTCATTTTTCAATATTCAAAATTCAAACGGTCAATCCTAACCGTTCAAGTTATTCTCCATATTGAAAAACTCTTGGAGATCAAATTTTACATTTTTTTTGAATGTTTTTACTATATATTATGATATTTTCAAATTGGAAGGTCTGAAATACTCGAATTGTAGTGTTTTTCAAAAATATCATAATATATAGTAAAAAAATTCGAAAAAAATGTAAAATTTGGTCTCCAAGGGTTTTTCAATATGGAGAACAAATTAAATGGTTCGGATTGACCATTTGAATTTTGAATCTCGAAAAACGACTCATATGTATGGGGACGATCCGTATACATTAGTGTTCTATATTGGTGTTCTATATATATATATAGAGAGAGAGAGAGATAGGCTAAATTAGACTCCAGCAAGCCACTTCTGTCCTTCTCATAAACGATACTGATAGATAGCGATCGGAGAGGCGATGGAGATAGATGGCAAACGGAGAGGCGATGGCGGTGTACAGAAGCGGAGTCACGCTGCTGCTGACGGAGTCGAAGAATGAGATCCAGCAGTGCTTCGAGGAGAACCACGGGGTGACGGCAGAGGCGGAGTTGCGCGAGCCCCTTGATCAGGCGATGGAGGCCTCGCACTTGATCCAGCACATGATCGTTCAAGCAAACCGCTCCACCTCTGGATCCTTCGGTAATTCAACTACCATTCCTTTTTGTGTTTGTGGTGTGGTCAAATGTGATAAGTAAATGTTCCTCTCGGTTATGTACTATACTACTGATGGTGATTTAAGTAATAGAGTATGGAATTATAATTACTTGTACTGTTAAAAGTTAATGTCTTTGTTTCAATTTTAAAAAGAAATACCTGGTTCACTCAGACCAAAATTAAGAAATAGAGATTGAAGTGTGAGGTTAAGAATAGAATGCGAATAAATAGTTTGTGTCATCCAGAACCCATCTATTAAAGGAAGGGAAAGGAACGGAGAGGCCAGGAGAGGAAGAGGAAGAGGCGGAAAGGAAAGTCTTACTCTGTCTACACTCCGATTTGGGAGTAACAAAAAATGCAATTTTAATGGAACTGACTATCCTATGTTCTCCTTCCGTTCCCCTCTCGATTTTGTACTGGAGCGAGTAAACATCGTTGGTTCTCCTTACTCTCCTCTCCCTTCCTTCAAAAATCTCCTCCTGGAGCAGACCCTAAGAGGAGATTCTCTCCAAGTCACGGCAGTAGAAACACTTCGCAGACGGCCAGACCCTTCTTCTTCCTAGTTTTTTTAGAATTTTATTATTAATTTTTAAAATGACAAGGTTGTTATTTACAGAATTTGCAATATGTAATTTGGCTGTTAGTTATTGTAATTATAGTAATGATTTTGTTGCTAAATTTTAAAAATGTAATGTCTGTTTGGATCAGATGATTTACCACTTTTGTATTCAAACATCAGTGATTACTATAGCATGTACCTGTACTTGTACCTGCCACAAACGAGATGCACAGAAACTGCTAAGATTTACTATTGTAGAAGATTTGAAAGGCAAACAATTTGTTTATCCAACAATACCAAAGTGAGCTTAATTTCTGGTTCTGGAGAATAAATACTTTCACAATTATAAGTAGAGAATAGCCCCTCAGTTTTTATCATTCCAAAATATATGATTGCAAGTGAAAGCATCTCAAAGTCACTAGAAAAAATTTACATTAAAATAAAATCATACACACAGAATGTACAAAGATACTCTCACAAAGAACAAAAAACTTGAAAGAAGGAATGGCTAATTTGAAACTACTTCTTGAAAGTGTAACAACGGGGGAGCTGATCCCTCAAGTAGTACAGTTTTGCTCTCTTCACATCCCTATGGCTCACCACTTTAATCTCTTTTATTTTTTGATGAATACCTGAAAATGAATTGCTGAATATTAGAATTATTCTAATTTGGGTTCAGATTATTAGTAAATTTTTTGTACTGCCTATGCCAGTTCAAAATCAAAATCCAGTATGTTCTTATATTTTTGTATGGAATTTTGTGCCTCAAACTGCACAAGCGTAGGCAAATTAGGCTAAACTGAAACAAAAATGATTTCTAGCTTTCATCATGCGAATAATACTCTACTTCACCATATTAAACCAGTGCATAAATACTTCTACTGAGCATCTAGTATGTTTTGTAACTCAAAATTAAATTGAACGGAATCATAACTTAAAATCACAAATTGAACAGAAAATGAACAATAATTGTACAGAAAATAAAAGAAGGAGAGAGCGCGCACTAATTCCAGCCCCTATAACAAGTCATCGATACTAATTTCTACGCAACTCAAAACTAAAACCTAAACAGAAAATGAAATAAAGTATGAAGATCAGAGAAGATCGAATAATTGTACAAGAAGTTGCATGAGTTTTATTTGTATCTGTCGACATCTCTAGCCGACCCACCTCAATCTTGGGATTCGATTTTTCGTCTCACTGAGCGAAGTGGAGAAGATCGGATATGGGGGTCCAAGAGAGAGGAGTTCTTCAGATGATCGGTAGAGTGAGAAACTCTTCTCTTCACCGCTAAGCACCTCCATCTAGATTTCGCTATTTTTTTCTTTCTGGGGGCAGAATGAAGGGGAGAAGAGTTTCTTTGTTTTTTCATTTTGATTCCTTTCCGACCTAATAGTCTAACGGAGTACAGAAGAAGGAATTAACGGACAATTCAAAAGTAACGGAACTTCTACTGTATCTGTAGCGCCTTAATCTTAGCCTTTGGATTCCAGATCGGACGGTCTAAAAATTCGAGCACACAGACCCTCTGTGTGCTGGAGTCTAATTTAGTCTGTCTATATATATATATGCGCTAAATTAGACTCCAGCAGTTTCTGTGTGCTGAAGTTTTTAAATCGTTTTTTATTTAGCACGGTAGCGTTTGTCTAATCTCATCGCTAATGAACCGATATTGCGCCGATAATGAACGCTATTTAAGGAGTTGCATAAGTTAAGGATGCCTAAGTGTTTATGTAGTGTTACGTAATGGATGTTTGGTTGTGTAGTAAGGATGCCTATGTAGTGTTTCTCTGTCATTAAATTTCTAAAAGTTCATTCTTTTTGTTTGGCATTTATCAGGAGATGCTATGAGCTGGTTATGGCAAATGCCTAAAACAATTGCTGGTTGTGAAAATTGAAAATGTTGGTACCATGCGTCACTGTGGGAATCAGAGACTAAGGAAAAGTTGAAAGCATTACTGCATGTAAACAGATGGAAAGCATGTGTCACTGGTACCAGCGCTGATACAATGCGTCACTGTCCAGGGGAAAATTGTAAACGTCTTTGTTGAATTGTGCCTAAAGCTTTTTTTTTTTTTTTGAAGAACAGATCCCCAAGAAGGGGATCCTTGCATTAGAATTAACTAAATGCGGCATACAAAGTATGAAGTCATAAATGACTTCCAAAAATAACAGTAGCAACAAACATAAAATGCCCCTTAAGGGGGACTTCTACCAGCCAAACAAACACAGCAATCTAGCTAATACAACCGAGCTTCAAAAAGTAAAACTAAACTTCTAAGCAAATACTAATTGTGCTCCTCAGTCCCATTGTCATTAGCCTCCACTGCCACTTCATCTCCAGCAACACTAGCTGTTGAAACTCAAGCTCCATACCAGTCCTTGTGCCTGTCCAGAAAAGAAATAAACTAAATACTGACAAACATAAAGAGAGGGCAGTAGCACCTGCCTTGTCAGTAAAAATACGGCTGTTCCTTTCCTTCCACACAACCCAAACAAAACTGGCTAAAAAAGTTTGAAACGCAATCCTTTGCTGTTTAGCCAGAGAGCAACTATATACCCAAATCAAGTCAATCTGACTATCATTAACAGTAACTCCCCATTTATTAAAAGAGTTAAACAATAACCAAAAGGTAGATAAGGCAACAATTACTCAATAATTATTTCATTCGTACAATGGTAAGAACTATTACATAGAAATACTTGGTACATAGAAAACCAGTGAAGTAAACTGTATGTTGCAGGTACATGGTATAGTATTAATTTAAATACTGATATTGTATTATATCACTTCTAGGAGATACTCACACGATCCATATTACACAGAAGGAATGCAAAGAAGCACAGGTACACATAACTGTGGTACCATGCGCATTTTAAAATCTAATTGTTTCCAATAGACAAATGCATTCATAAATGCTGCCAAACTAAAGTACATGACAAAATCAATCCATGTATCATATATTCGCATAGTTGCTGTTTCTAGGTGCTTAAATTGATCTGGATTGTTACAATAAAAATAGAAAGAAAGTGGTACCATGAGCACATAGTTGTTCACACTAATAAAATGCCTTTCTGCTATTCAAAATGAGAGAAAGTGGTACCATGAGCACAAGCAAATTAACCATCCAAATTACAGACATGAAAAGAAAAAAAATCTTGCTTGTAGTACCAATACTATGTACATCTCCTGGTACCATGTACAAGCGCATAATGAAGTTTTAGAAATTAAAAAAAGAAACTTAATCCATTCAAAGACAATAACAGATCCAAAATACCATAACCATTCTATATCAATTTTATAACCATGCTATCTGAGCTTGACAGGTCTTCATATCCATATGCGCCATTCGATTTCTCCTTTTCAACATTATCATCATCATCATCACCTTCTTCTTCTTCTTTTTTTTTTTTTTTTCTTTTCTCTTTTGTTACTTTTTCCTTTCTTCTTCATCTGAAAATAAAAACAAATCAAATTAACAGGAACTTTAATAAACATGAACCATTCTATATCAGATTATTAGAAACCATTCTATATCAGATTTAACAGTCCACTGTTACTTCTCTTTTTTTTTTTTACTAAAAAGAACTTTAATAAATGCTAAAATAAATTGCTAAAATGTCATGAAAGGATCATGAAAGGAACTTTAACGGTCCATGAAAGCATAACTTCATAATTATTTGGTGACGGTAGGAAGTACACATAGCCTAACAATTTTTAATGCTACTCAGTATCTTCATTAAGCATTGGGCATATTCAGATATAAGCAAAATAAATTAATCGATCAATTAACTAAGTAAAATGAGCATGTTGGTGAAGCATTGAGCATTGAGCGGGACATTTAAGTAATCAATTAATTAACTAATTAAATCGATAAATTAAGTAATCAATTAACTAATTACTCTATCAAGACTATTAGACTCCTGTTTTTGGTGGAGCATTGAGCATGGAACAACAAAAGAAAAAGGGGCAAACACGAAATGAAAAAATTGAACAAAAAAGGATTACGAAAGACAAAATTACAAATGATTAGGGTAAGCGAGGTGGGGAATTACCTCTCATTGACCATTTCCACCTTCCGACAAGCTATCTATGCCATTTGCACCTTCCGAAACTTTCCGTGAGAGAGATAGACAGCGAGAGAGAGAGAGCCTTCGTTTTTTTCTTTTTTTTTCTCAGCGATCTACTAGGTGGCTTATCGGAGAAGCGAGCTAGGTTTTTCTTTGCGTGAGGGAGGGAGACGAAGAGAAGCAGGAGAGACTCTTCTTTGTTTCTTTCCAATCTAATACACAAATATCAAACGGAGAAGGGTTAACGGAAAATTCGGACTTCTCTATTTCTCCAACGCCTAAATCTGAGCCTTTGGATTTCAGATCCAATGGTTTCAAAACTTCAGCACACGTGACCTCTAGTGCTGGAGTCTAATTTAGTATATATATATATATATATATATATATATATATATATATATATATATATATATATATATATATATATATATAGGCTATTGTCTTATGGATAGGACTGAGTAATTTTCTTATTCAGTTTTTAGCCTTTAGATGGTGTTAAGATTCGTGCACAAAATAGATGTATGGTGAGGATGGAGGCGCTGGGAGGGATAATTGTGTTAAAATTTTCTGTTCCCCTCCTCCGTTACTCCTCTGTCTCTGTTAAAATTTTCTGAAAATCGCGATCTCTCTCTCCCCGCTGTCCGCTGAGGGATAATTCCGCACATCATGTAATTTAGAAACAATCAAAAGTCATTTCTGTTAATTGAAAAAAAACATCTTACTAGTTGGGAGGGTTCTACGATTAAACTATACAAGTCATTTGTGTGGAAATCAATCATACTCATCTTATTAATATAGTTTCACGTTTGCAAAGTGTCCCTGTATCTTCTTTTCATGCTTAATCTTGTGACCATAACATTAAAGCAATACTGTTAAAAAGATTATTGAGAGATACCTCATTTAGTTTCTCAAAAAGATATTAAAACAATACTGTTTCGTCGAAGAAATGTTTACTGTTTCTTATTAGGAAATTTCAAAATAAAAAGGTCTTTGGGAAAAATTACGGAAATGCTTATTGTTTCTTCAATGCTTAATGTTGTTTCAAATCTAAATTGATCCCAAACAGAAATTAGGATCCTTAGGGAAAAATTACGAAAAATTCAACCAAGTGAGAAATTAGGGAAAATTTAGGGAACAAATTAAACCCAATAAAGCAAAATAACACCAAATTAGAGGACATATTAACCTTAAAATAAACAAAGATAACAAAATTACTGCTTAGAGTTATGAATAAAGGGAGTTATTGTGCCTACGGGCTGTTCATTTTCAAAAAAAAAAAAGGGAGTTATTGCTTGGATCGAACTTTTAGGATTTACGGAGGCGGAGTTGGACCTGTGTTAGAAGTTCTGAGGCGGAGGCGTTACGAGTACGATCTGAGGAGAGGGAAAGAGAGCTCGATCTGAGTAGAAGAGGCACAAAAAGAGTAACAAGTGAGCGCGATTTGAATGGGTTTTCTAGGTTTTCTAAGAAGAGCTCTGTGAGAGGGAGAGGTTCTATTTGGAGGAGCAATTAATTAACGCAAGGTAGGAAGTGGAAGGGAGAGGACTAACAGAGGTAACGGGGAAGTGTGGAACGGAAACTTTTAACATATAAACCCACCTCTTCAGGCTCTCCTCCAGAAGGGAGTACTCGGGAGTACTCGGGAGAGGGGTACTGTTGAGTTATATTTAGCATTGTGTTTATCTATAGTATTATGTTGTTTATGGTATTATGTTATTTGTAGAAATCTAGGGACTATTTTGTAAAAGAGCAATTATTGATTAATATAAAAGGGAGCCTCACAGAGGCCATAATCCCAAGTTTTAACCTAAATCATTTTTTCTTCTTGGTATCAGAGCCGTCTCGGCGGCGCTGCTGCCGAACCTTTCTTCCTAAATTCTTTCCGCACCTTTTTTTCTTTTTCCGCTTTGTTCTGCTTCTGATTGCTGCGTGCAACACTCCATTGATTGGTCCTCGCGTGACCACGTGTGGACCACGCTCGAGGGGGGCTGGTGAACTGCGCCAACGCCAAGAGCAAACAAGGGAGGCTGCCTCCTCTCCCGTGAACCGCGCCAACGCCAACACCTGCTTGGTCTACCGTGAGCCGCGCAAAGACCTGCACCGCGCCAAAGTTCGTGCACGCGCAGAGACCTGCTTCCTGTGAGCCGCGCGTGAGCCGAAGCCCCAAGCAGCTGCTTTTCCTTGGTGGACCGCGCAAACACCGAAGGATTGCTCTTCGCGTGCGACTGGTGGTGGACCGCGCCTGGACCGAACTCCTTTGTCTCTGCATGGGCAGGTGTTATCTCTCTGTTTTTTGTTTTGTGAAGATTGTTTTTGATACATGCTGATACCGTGATCGTGTGCGTCCGCATGGTTTGTGTTAAAGGAGGAAGAAAATAAGGTGTGGTTGGTATTGGGAGATCTAGCACGGTATTAGAAAGATGGATAAACTTCTTGCAAAGTTGGATCCAGAGGATGTGAAGACATTGCTCGAGCTCGTGAAGGTGTCGAATGGAGCCGAGTCACATCAGCCGTCAGTAAAGTTAGATCTTCCACCAGTGGAATTGAAACTTGATGGACCAGCCACATATCTGAGTTGGTCACGTCGGATTCAGGGTGCTCTAGCAGCAAGGAATTTGGAGAGTTTTCTGACAGGAGAAAAAAAGGAACCAGAAAAGAACACTGGTGCTTGGAATGAGTGGAAGACTACACACATGCTATTGTATACATGGCTTCTCAACTCAATGGTTCCGTCGATTGCTGTGACGGTAGATGGCATTCAAAGTGTGAAGGATATGTGGGCGAAGTTAAAGAGGATCTATGCAGGGACTGAGAACAACATGCGAGTGTTTCAGATTGAACGGGAGATAGAAGCAGTGGTGCAGGGAGATAGGTCGATCCAAGAGTATGCCACAGATCTAGAGCGATTGTGGGCGGATTATGACTACTTCTCGCCAATGGCATGCTGTAAAGATCCTGAGTGTAAGAGGGGTGAGAGAGATGCTCAGAGAAGGACTATGCATTTTCTAAGGAGGTTGAACCCGGTGTTTGAGCAAAGGACTGCAGTGCTACTGGCTCAGACAAAGATTCCGTCATTAGATGAGGCCATTGCAGCTATGATGCAGGAAGAGAGTCGCATAAAGTTGCTTTCTGAAGCTAATTGTGTGGGTATGCGCTCGGCATTGACAGTCTCAAACTCTAGTATGACAGGAGTTCAGGGGGAGAATCGCAAGTGCTACAATTGTGGTGAAGTGGGTCATTTAAAGCATGCTTGTCCTAAACCCCTTAAGGAGAGAGATTTTGGTGGGCGTGGACAGCCTGGAGGCCGTGGTCGTGGTCGTGGCCGTGGCGGCCGACGTGGTGGAAGAGGAGGCTACCGGGCCAATCTGATGGTAGCAGAGGAAGAAGAAGAAACTGGGGTGGTCTTCACTGATGAGGAACAAGCGCTCTTGGAGATACTTAAGAGAAAGCAAAAAGCGGCAAGTGATGGGGACAAGAAAAGTGTGACCGAGGATACATCCACTTCAGTCTTGCCTAGGGGTAACATTGCTACTTATGCTCATTCGACTCAAGGTACTAGTAATACACATGCTCTTGCCTCTATATCCACCACTAGATCACCAGAATGGATAGTGGATTCTGGTGCATCTCAACATGTGACAGGTAATGCTAGTGAGTTTTCTTCTTATACCCACTTAGCAATGCCTGAGAGCATCCAAACTGCTGATGGCACAACGCAACCAGTTGTTGGTAAGGGTACCGTGAATTGTACTGGTTCTGTGACTTTGTCTAATGTTTTGCATGCTCCTTCATTTCCAGTAAATCTCTTATCCATTAGTGCTATCATACTCCAACTAAAATGTGTTGTTTCTTTTGATATTCCAAAGGTAATATTTCAAGAGAAGGGGACAGGTCGGAGACTTGGGACTGGCACTTGGCGTAGTGGATTGTGGTACTTGGATCGTGAAGGACTGGACTCAGCTTTAATATCTATGGTAGAGGGGACAGAAAAAATGGGGTCTGAGATGAGTGTTGAAGATGTGTTGATGCTTCATCACCAACGCATGGGACATTCTTCTTTTAGTGTCTTGAGTCATCTGTATCCAGTTTTATTTGAAAAGGCTAATAAATCAAAACTTGTTTGTGATGCATGTGAGTTTGGCAAACTTACTAGAAGTTCTTATGTTAGTTCTGGTCACAGGAGTTCTTGTGCTTTTGATTTTATACATTCTGAAGTTTGGGGACCATGTCCCACGAGTTCTATGAATGGTTATAGATATTTTGTGACTTTCATTGATTGTTTTTCTCGTGTCACTTGGTTGTATTTGATGAAAAATAAAAATGAGGTGTTAGGTTGCTTCAAAGACTTTCATAAGTCCGTTCAGACTCAATATGGTGCTGTAGTAAAAGTGTTGAGGTCTGATAATGGGACAGAGTATACCAACAGAGCATTTGCGGAATACTTGTCAACTCAGGGAATACTACATCAAACAACATGTCCATACACACCAGCTCAAAACGGTGTAGCAGAAAGGAAGAACAGGCATCTTTTAGAAGTAGCTAGAAGTATGATGATCTCCATGAATGTCCCAAAACATCTGTGGGGGCAGGCAGTTTTGACAGCTGCGGCATTGATTAACAGGATGCCCTCCAGGGTGTTGGAATGGAAATCTCCATGTGAGATGTTGAAAGGAGATAATGCTGGGATCCTTCCATTGAAGGTGTTCGGTTGTGTGTGCTTTGTGAAGGACAACAGACCTTCTGTAGGAAAACTTGATCCTAGAGCTGTGAAATGTATATTTGTGGGATATTCTGCTACACAAAAGGGTTATGTTTGTTGGAGCCCAGTGGAGAAGAGACTGTTTGTGAGTATGGATGTGCATTTTCGAGAATTTGAACCATATTATACATTGGAGGTGAGTTCGCCTTTTGGTGACTCGTCCGATTGTGATAGTATGAGACGAGAGGGGGAGAATTGTGATAGGATGGAGAAAGTGGGACCAATTCTTTCGTTGGTTCCTACATTGATTGGGGAACAGGAGAATGAGGAAGAAGATGAGCAGAAGAGTGTGGAAGGAGAGGAACAGGAGAATGAAGAAGAAGGGGGAGATCATGGAAATGATAGGACTCAAACTCAAGGTGAATTGCGAGTGTATACTAGGAGGCCGAAAGAGGGTCCCGTAAATGCACCAACAATACCACTTGTGCCATCAAGTCCCTTGTCCCGGTCTACCCCGACTCTTGAGATGCCTACACCTACAGAATCCTCAGATCAAGAATTCACAGGTGATATGAATCCTCCCTCTTCCCCTTCCACTCCAATAACATTAAGGAGGACTTCTCGCAGTAATGCGGGTCATCCTCCTGATCGTTATGGTTTCCCACATGATATTGCTCAATTTGTCTCATACTCTAACATATCACCTGTACATGGAGCTTTTATTGCATCATTAGACTCTGTCACTTTACCTAAGTGCTGGCAGGTTGCTAAGAAGGATCCAAAGTGGAAAGCAGCTATGCAAGAGGAACTCAGGGCTCTAGATAAGAATAGAACCTGGGAGATTGTGTCACTACCACCCGGCAAGAAGGCAGTTGGGTGTAGGTGGGTGTTCACGGTGAAGCAGACTCCAGAAGGAAAAATTGATCGCTACAAGGCACGACTGGTGGCAAAGGGGTATAGTCAGACATATGGCATCGACTATGATGAGACATTTGCACCAGTGGCAAAGATGAGCACTGTCAGGACACTTGTCTCTCTTGCAGCAAATGGAGGTTGGAAGCTACATCAGTTAGATGTGAAGAATGCATTCCTTCATGGAGATTTACTGGAAGAGGTGTACATGGAAATTCCCCCGGGATTTGGCACAACTCAAACAATAGGCAAGGTATGCAGATTGAAGAAGTCACTTTATGGCCTGAAACAGTCTCCTCGAGCCTGGTTTGATAGGTTCAGGAGGGCTATGGTAGGCATGGGATATCGCCAGATAAATGCTGATCACACTGTGTTTGTTCGAAAACATAAAGGACATATTACAATGCTTGCTGTGTATGTGGATGACATAATTATCACGGGTGATGATGAGAAGGAGATTACTCAATTAAAGGTACAATTGGGCAGAGAATTTGAGGTGAAAGATCTTGGCTTGCTGCGCTACTTCCTTGGGATTGAGGTGGCTCGTGGAGCAGAAGGAATTGTTCTATCTCAGCGAAAATATGTACTTGATCTTCTCAAGGAGACTGGCATGTTGGGTTGCAAGCCTGCAGTAACTCCAATTGATTCAAAGCTCAAGCTAAGTGCAGAAGCAGGAGAGTCAGTTGATCGTGAGAGGTACCAGAGATTGGTGGGCCGGTTGATCTATCTGAATCACACTCGTCCCGACATCTCCTTCGCTGTAAGCGTAGTAAGTCGCTACATGCATGATCCAAGAAAAGGTCATATGGATGCAGTGTATCGGATTTTGAGGTATCTCAAAAGTGCACCAGGGAAGGGGCTAATCTTTAGAAGGAATGATCATTTAAACATTGAGGGCTATTGTGACTCGGACTGGGCTAGCTGTGTCGATGATAGGAGATCAACATCAGGATATTGTGTGTTTGTAGGGGGCAACTTGGTTTCTTGGAGGAGTAAAAAGCAGCTAGTAGTAGCAAGATCAACAGCAGAGGCAGAGTACAGGGCCATGGCTTCAGGAGTTGCTGAGTTGTTGTGGCTGAGAGCTCTCTTGATAGAGCTGAAGATGAGCCAAGGAGACCAGATGAGGTTGTGGTGCGATAATAAATCAGCAATCAGCATTGCCAACAATCCAGTGCAACATGACAGGACCAAGCATATTGAAATTGATAGATTCTTTATCAAAGAGAAGCTGGACAGTGGGCTGCTCAAGTTAGGTCATGTGCCAACAAGAGATCAAGTAGCAGATTGTCTTACTAAGGGACTTAGCTCAGACGATACATCAAGATTATCTGACAAGATGGGCTTAGTTGATATCTTTCGCCCATCTTGAGGGGGAGTGTTGAGTTATATTTAGCATTGTGTTTATCTATAGTATTATGTTGTTTATGGTATTATGTTATTTGTAGAAATCTAGGGACTATTTTGTAAAAGAGCAATTATTGATTAATATAAAAGGGAGCCTCACAGAGGCCATAATCCCAAGTTTTAACCTAAATCATTTTTTCTTCTGGTACTCCTGGAGAGGGGCGAATCGACGGATAAGCTCGGTTACCCCTAAAATCGGAGGGTACTGAGGTTCCGCTCCAGAGTACCCCTCTCCCGAGTACTCCCGAGTACTCCCCTCTGGAGCAGTCTCTCAGGGAACCGGATCCTCAGCAGCCGTTTAAAACGACTGCTGAGCGGTCGTTTCCCTTTTTTTTTGTTTTTTTATTTTAAAATTTAAATGGAGAATCCAAACCGTTCAACTTGTTAAATTTTACCGGCGATGCGTTTTCATATAAGTTTTATAAAATTTGAAGTTGATTTGATACTAGATTAAGCGGTCAACAAATGAACGGACCTGGTTAGATTAATACTAATACGTTCATTTGTTGACCGCTTAATCTAGTATCAAATCAACTTCAAATTTTATAAAACTTATATGAAAACGCATCGCCGATAAAATTTAACAAGTTGAACGGTTTGGATTCTCCATTTAAATTTTAAAATAAAAAAAAACAAAAAAAAAGGGAAACGACCGCTCAGCAGTCGTTTTAAACGGCTGCTGAGGATCCGGTTCCACCTCTTCAGCGCATCTATTCTGACCAAACATCTAAATCTGAGCACGAATCTTAACACCATCCGACAGTCAGAAACTGGATAGGAAAACCCCTTAGTCCTATCCATAGGATGGATATAGAACACTGATGTGTACGGATCGTCCCCGTACACATGAGTCGTTTTTCGAGATCCAAAATTCAAACGGCCGATCCGAACTGTTCAAGTTGTTCTCCATATTGAAAAACTCTTGGAGACCAAATTTTATATTTTTTCGAATTTTTTTTACTATATATTATGATATTTTCAAAAAACACTACAATTGGAGTATTTCAGGCCCTCCAATTTGAAAATATCATAATATATAGTAAAAAAATTTGAAAAATGTAAAATTTGGTCTCCATGGGTTTTTCAATATGGAGATCAACTTGAACGGTTCGGATTGGCCGTTTGAATTTTGGATCTCGAAAAATGACTCATGTGTACGGGGACGATCCGTACACATCAGTGTATTTTATCCATTCACTATATACATATATATATATATATATATATATATATATATATATATATATATATAGATTGGCTAAAATACTTTCTAAAGCATAGGAGGGCCGTGCTTCGGACTTTTAAACCGTTAAATCGGGTTCAAAATGACCGATGCAAACCGTCCAATATGATCTCCCTATTGAAATCTCCATGCAGACCAAATTTTTCATTTTTTCAAATTTTTTAAGTATTTTTTTCGGATTTTAGAAAATTGTTAATCCAATTAGTTCTGAACTGTTCAAAAACAGCAGTTTTTAAAAATCCGAAAAAAATACTTAAAAAATTCGAAAAAATAAAAAATTTGGTCTGCATGGAGATTTCAATAGGGAGATCATATTGGACGGTTTGGATCGGTCATTTTGAACTCGATCTAACGATTCAAAGGTCCGAAGCACGGCTTTTCTATGCTTTAGAAAGCATTTTAGCCAATCTATATATATATATATATATATATATATATATATATATATACACTATGGTGTATCACGATGTATTTAGGCTTTTGTACATCGCAATCATTATCCGTCAATCGTTTTACAAATTGACAAATCTAATTAAATAAATTCAATCTATATATTGAAATCTCATAGAAAACTAAATTTTATATTTTTTGAAATTTATTTTTACTATTTTTTTCGAATTTTCTAAAACTTTCATTTTTTGGGTACCAACTAATAATAAGAAAATTCCAAAAATGGCAAGTTTTAAAAAAATTGAAAAAAATAGTAAAAAAATTTCAAAAAAAAATATAAAATTTGATTTGTCATGAGATTTAAATATATATAGATTGGATTTGTTTAATTAGATTTATCAATTTGTAAAACTACGACAAATATGGTTGTGATGTACAAAAGCCTCAATACATCGCGATGCACCATAGCATTTCTCTCTCTCTCTCTATATATATATATGAAAGGGGCTCAGTCATATCCATCCTCACCACCTATCAATTATCTCGCACAAATCTTATAACGATCCCACAGTCTGAAACTTAATAAGAAAATGGTTGAATCCTATTTAAAGGACAATAGCATATCTCTATATAGGGTTCCATGAACCATGATCATTTGACAAATCTAAATTAACCAATCCAATTTATATATTGAAATCTCATAGCAAATCAAATTTTACTATTTTTGAAATTTTTTTACCATTTTTTTCGAATTTTTTAGAACTTGTCATTTTTAAATGATAATTAGTGAATGATTCACTAGAGGACATTTCTAAAGTGTAGGCTAACCCGAACTATTAGAAAGTTTGGTTTTGAGCATGAAGCTATTATTACAAAACCACGGACTTGAAGATTGATTGATAAGTTTTTTAAGAACAAATGTAAGAATTCAACAAAGAAAAGATATGAGAGACAGCTTCTCTTTTTTAATTTTGTCTATAACTCTATATTGATAAACATTTAGTTACTAGATATTTGAGTAGGTTACTTCTAAGTAGACCTTTCAATACCGTGTCGTTTCGTATGTTTTTCGTTCCGTTCCATCGTCCAAACGAAACGGAAACAAAAGAGTATATGAATTTCGTTTTCAAAAACGAAACGAAAACGAAACATAAATTTATACCGTCTTACTGTAACAAAACACAAAAATACGGAATCATAATGAAAATTGGAGAACATAACGTAACGTTAGCAAAACAGAACAACAATGAAAGAATGGTTTTATTATGTTACTGAAACGGTATTCCGTTTCCGTTTCCATTTCCGTTTCATACGTGTTTCATACGTCTGATAAGTCTACTTCCAAGTTCCAACTCATTTCGTGCCGCATATCTCCTACTGTAGGGCCCGCCCCTAACTAAAGGGGACCAAATAATCTTAGCCCGAAAAATGTTGGCTTGTTTTCTTATAGGCTGTACAGGAATTGTAATATTGTTATGGCCACAAAATATGTAAAGAGTAAAGACAACGAAAATTTATTTGCACCAGATTTTTCCAAGTAGAATTGGACAAATACTATATATACTAACTGGCCCAGCCTAATATAAATATCGGCCTGTTCTCTACTAAATACCTGGCCCATAAACATAATCATGAATCCTTATTATAAGAAAGCTACCTTCATAAAATATATTATTGAATTTTTTTAAGCTAATAATGTAATTTTAATATAATTGCAGAAATAGAATTATTAATGCTTGGTGCAATGAATTAATTTTTTTTTTTTTTGTCTTGGGATGCATAAATATTAGCTCTTTTTTGGGGCTCTCCTTGAGGGGAAAAAAAAAAAAAGGAAATTGGGGCAGGGTGGGGGGGGGGGGGGGGGGGGGGGTCCATACATACATATATTTTCATCGACAAAATCGATTAAATGAATAAACATACTCGACTCCATTTCCCGCTACATTAAAAAATAAATTAAATTAAATTATCAGTGCACTTATCCATGCACGGGGCCGGTCTAAAATACCATTATGTTACGTGCTTGGACTTGTATTTTCAGAAAATGAAAACACATCAAACTAATAATTATCTATTTTAGTTTAAAATACGGGTGGGGTTTTGGGGATCGACTGACAAGTAATTACTTTGACAAATTTGTTAATTATAAAAATATTTATGATTTTAAAAATCTGATACTTGAGGTACGCTCTTTAATTATTTATTAATAGTGACATTAAAGCTGTCACTATTAAGTATTACTCCCATGTGAAGCTGATGTTTTAAATGGACTGGATTTGTTTCATACACGGCCACAAAAAAAAATCGGGCAGACTAAGAGAAAATAAGGCTCAGATCATTCTAGTGCAACATACCGAATCCTGTGAATCATCAGTATTTTTTTTTTCTTCTTTCCATATTAATTTGGCAGGAATTTATTACTTTTTTTTTTGGTGCGTTCTTCCGTGAATGAGTAATTAAAACATCATTTTCTTGTGCAATAGTCCTATGCACTGATTGGTCCTATTTATTAGTTTATGCTTATTTCACACCAAGATATTTCTTACACACATGTGGTTGTGATCAATGTTTCAAATTATTATGCGGTCCTAATTATTCCAATATCTTTCTCTAGGCGGACAAATTATTATGAATTGTCCTTTATGGCGTGTATTTGTTTGGCTTTTTTTACGCGTGACAATAATGTTATGGACCTTATGGTTCACATTATTGTTTTTTTTTTCTTTTGTTTAAATAATTCAAATGAAGTTTACCTCAGTCGTCAGAAAAGATGGAGGTGCCAACTTACCTCAGTTAATATATATATTACGATTATGTTTCATAATAGTATAATTATTTGTAATTAATATATTTTATTTAATTTTCACAGAATGCAAAGAATATAAGATAATTAACTCCTAAATTCCAGGAAATATGTTTAAATTTTTGTAATTTTTTTTATAAACTGAGAAATATCGAAAACATTGAATTTACATACCGATCGAACAAACTTTCCAAAATAGCATCGAATGTTTTTCATTGAATCACGAGACGTAGACGTTCAAAATAACCTTGTTGCAATGTAGTGGACTGTAGCTATCGTTTTTTAAGGACAGCAAAAGAGTGCAACTAGAAGAAGGGGGAAAAAAAAAATTCCTATCTAACAATGTCATTCTTTACCTAGACATCAAAATACACATATGAAGTGCCACACAGCAACGAATATGGACAGCATAAATTTCTTGATATATAACTGATACATCCTGCTCTATATATATATATATATATATAAAGTTTCATATGCACCATAGTGTATAGGTCATTCTATGCACCACGGATTTTTTTGGAAATATTTTTGTAAATTGACAAATCTAATCTACATATTGAAATCTCATAGGACACCAAATTTTATAATTTTTTAGATTTTATTACTAATTTTTTCGAAATTTTTTTAACTTGCCATTTTTGGAACAAACTAGTATTTACAACTTCCAAAAATGGCAAGTTATAAAAAAATCGAAAAAATAGTAATAAAATCTAAAAAATTGTAACATTTGATGTCCTATGAGATTACAATATGTAGATTAGATTGGTTATATTAGATTTGTCAATTTACAAAAATATTCCCGATAATGTTCGGGGTGCATAGAATGCTCTATGCACTATGGTGCATATTAAACTTTCTCTCTCTCTCTCTCTCTCTCTGTATATATATATATATATAGAGAGAAAATATATGGTGCTTACTAATTCAAATTTTTTGATCTGCTTCAAAATGATCGATTCAAACTGTCCAATATGATTTTTGCTATTATAATATCCTTGCTCATCAAATTATATTTTTTTTGAATTTTTTTACTATTTTTTTAGAATTTTTGAAAATCACTAATCTTACTTTTTTCTTAACCGCTAAAAAAATAGCAGTTTTTAAAAATCTGAAAAAAATACTTAAAAATTTCGGCAAAATATAAAATTTAGTCGGCAAGGAGATTTCAATAGGGAGATCATATTAGACGATTTGGATCAGTCATTTTGAAGCAGATCGAAGAGTTCGGATCATTATGCATCGAAGCTCCGGTACACTAGTATGCACCATATGTTTCCTATATATATATATATATATATATATATATATAGAGAGAGAGAGAGAAAGCTTAATATGCACCATAGTGCATAGAACATTGTATGCACCACGGACTTTTTCGAAGATATTTTTATAAATTGACAAATCTAATTTAACCAATCTAATATACATATTGAAATCCCATAGTACACCAAATTGAATTCAGATCTACTGTCGCGCGGCACAGCGTGTAGCACGGGCTGTGGGCTGTCTGATCTGAATTTGATGGATATGGGAGCCCCGTGCATGTAACAAGATTGATAGGCCCGAAAAAATGAACTGCCCGATCAAAATCGAACGGCTCATGGGGTGCGCTACATGCGTGCCGCGCGACACAGGATCCAGATCCCACCAAATTTTATAATTTTTTAGATTAAAATTTTTTTTCGAATTGTTTATAACTTGCCATTTTTGGAATGTTGTAAATAGTAGTTTGTTTCTAAAAATGGCAAGTTAAAAAAAATTCGAAAAAAATAGTAGTAAAATCTGTAAAATTTGGTGTCCTATGAGATTTCAATATGTAGATTAGGTTGGTTAAATTAGATTTGTAAATTTACAAAAATATTTTAGAAAAAGTCCGTGGTGCATAGAATGCCCTATGCACTATGGTACATATTAAACTTTATATATATATATATATATATATATATATATATATATATATATATATATATAGAGGAATGCTAATGCGCCATCGATATCACGGAGGGTCTCGTGCCATCGAGTCGTTTTTCGAGATTCAAAATTCAAACACTCAATCCGAACCGTTCAAGTTGATAACCATATTGAAATACCATTGGAGACCAAATTTTATATTTTTTTGAATTTTTTTGCTATTTATTATGATATTTTCAAAAACATTATAATCGTAGTATTTCAGGCCCTCTAATTTGAAAATATCATAATAAATAGCAAAAAAATTCGTAAAAATATATAATTTGGTCTCCAAGAATATTTTAATATGATGATCAATTTGAACGGTTCGGATTGGCCGTTTGAATTTTAGATCTTGAAAAATGACTCAATAAAAAATCGATGGCGCGTTAGCATTCCTATATATATATATATATATATATATATATATATATACTTATTTATTTATTTGGTAATTACTACTTGCCATCCAACAAATAGTCATCCAAGCTATTTCCTAGCCAAAGTGTTCACTCAAGTGCTCCCTTCATTTTTTTGCATCCAATCGAGCGATCCACACTTTTCCTTCGTCCAGCATCACCTTCCCTCCGATCCGAGTGTGTCTCCTTTATTTTTCTGCCCAGCGCTCCCTCCCTTTAGCATCTCACCTCTCTCCCTCGTTTGTCTTCTTTCTTTCTTCTCCTTTCCTTCGTGCTCCATTCCATCTCCTCTTTTTTATTTTTTTTCCTTTCTCATTGGCCCTTCTTTTCTTTTGTCTCTTTCCCTTCTATCTTATGTTATATACGTTCATTTTATTTGTTATATATTTTCAATTTATTTGTTATATATTTTCAATTTATTTGTTATTGTTTTATATATGTTCACTTTAATTTTTTTTGCATCTAATTCAAATTGTTTGCAATATATGTTCAATTTATTTGTTAATTATATATGTTTTATATATGTTCATTTTTATCTTTTTGCTGAAGTATACATTATTTGTTATATCTGCTCAATTTATTTGTTCTATCTGTTTAATTTATTTGTGTTATATTTTCACTTTGTTTATGTATTTATGTTCACTTTTATCTTTTGTCCGAATTCACGTTGTTTGTTATATTTATTCAATGAGTTGTTACATTTGTTCAATTTATTTGTTGTATATATTCATTATGTTTCTTTCTTCATATTATATTTGTATTTGTTCAATTTATTGTCGTATATGTTCATTTCAAAGAAACAAAACAGAGTGCATATGTTAGAGGAAGGGAAGGGAGGGAATGAAGCATGGAAAGATAGAGGGTTGGGTGTGGAAATGAGAGAAGGAAGGGCGGAGAGAGTGGGAGGGATGGGAGGGAAGAGAAGGAAGGAAGCGCAGAGAAAGAGGGAGGCCACAAAATTAAGTTGGGTGTGGAAAAATATACTGTGAATGGCGTGGATTTTATTTTTTTGGATGACGATTATCATCTCTATATTTATTTTTCCTTTTTTGATTCATAATTTTTATGACATTGCCCTGCATTAATTGTATGCCAATCGTAATTTTATTTCGAATGAATACAAGTGGCTACGGGCTTAAATCGTAGAAAGTATAATTATAGTAAATAAATAACGCGGAAATCTGGAACAGTAATGGTCCCGCACACTTGCTAATAGGTGAAAAACTCCTAAACGTACATATCATTGTCGCTTGTTTATTTGGCTGAAAATCAACTGAAAGAGCCACAAACAAGCACATGGAAAAATTGTCATATAACCGTTAGTAGTATTTTGTGCCTATATAAAATGACTGGTTGGTTGGTCTAAATAAGGCAGGCATCTGTATGCAAAAACCATAAACCAAATTCTGTACAAAGCATATAGATAGCAGCAAGAACATCATAACAAAAATATTTTCAAGGTTCCAGTATTTTTAATTCTATCTATAATATGAAGGTGGAGAAACTTCTTCATATGGCAGGTGGTGCAGGCGACTCTAGCTATGCCGCCAACAGTAAGATTCAGGTTAGGAGTACTGAACTACTGATCAAAAGACGAAAATGAAAACATACTTACTTATCAGAGGAAAAGAAGGGAAAAAATAATAATAATGTTTTCCTTGGTTCAATGCTGACTAGTGTACAATCCATTTATGAATTTTCCAAATATATGTATGTAATGTTTGTATAACTGGTAAAATTAGTTACATTATCAGGAGAAAGCAATACTAAAAGTTAAGCCAATTCTGGAGGAAGCCATTGTAGAAATGCACAAAAACCTTCATCCCAAGAAGATGGTGGTGGCGGATCTCGGCTGTTCTTCAGGGCCAAACACATTCCTTGTGTTGACTGAAGCGATGGAAATCATCGGCAAGCAGTGCCATCGACTGGTACTGCAGCCACCAGAGATGCAGTTCTTCCTGAACGACCTACCAGGGAACGACTTCAACAACATCTTTCAGTTGCTCGACAGCCTTGAGGAGAGCTTGAGGGCCGATAAAAATACAAGTGTTCCCCATTTTGTAGCTGGCTTGCCAGGATCATTCTATGGAAGGCTATTTCCTAGCCAAAGTGTTCACTTCTTCCATTCATCAAATTCGCTCCACTGGATTTCTCAGGTACTAATTAAAAGCATGCTATTTGTATGATGTACGTCAGTTGCATGTGTATACCATATCGTATTACAGTATTATTTATTGCATATTCATCTAACTTATTATTTACATAATCTGTTGGCATATTTGCTCCTTTTTCCAGACTTAGGCTTTATGTGTTAGTGAAAGAGAGACAAAAAGACAGGAATAAGAAGATGATTGCTGCCATTCAAATTGTCTTTTTTTTTTCTGTAATTTCTCATTTCAAATTAAATGTTCTATGTAATACAATTCGCAATATCGTACGACCTTATATGGATCAATTACAACATCAATACTAATTCAAATATTAATCGATATCACAAACTAAAGCCTAAGAGTTATACAAACTATATATAAACCCAGCGAAAATACCATTCTGCTATATAAATATTAACTAAAAACATTAATTTCAACAAATTCTAGGTGCCTGAAGGGCTAGAAAGCAACGGAAATGTGCATCTTAACAAAGGGAACATATACATTGGAAAAACAAGCCACCCTCTTGTGGTGAAATTCTATCAAGAACAATTCAAAAGGGACTTCTCGCTCTTTCTCAAACTGCGCTTTAATGAGCTAGTACCAGGTGGCCAGATGGTCCTAGCATTTTCGGGGAGGAAGAAAAGGGACATATATAATGGAGAGTTGAGCACCATCTGGGGATTACTATCGGAGTCGCTAAATTCAATGGTTCTTGAGGTACAAGCTAGCACAAAACTCTAAAGTGCATTTAACTAAAAAGATTTAAAAAAAAAAAGTGTCATCATCATGAAGTCCAATGTATATTAAATCCAATATTTTCTATTAGAAAATCGTAGAATTTAGTATATACTATGCAAAGATTGCCATTATTAATTATATCTTATATAATATCTTGATGAGAAAAAGATTCACATATTCTGATTAAATTTTTCATAGGGACTAGTGAAAGAGGAGACATTTGACTCATTCAATCCACCATTTTATGCACCTTCCATGGAAGAAGCCAAGGCAATCGTAGATGAACAAGGCCTCTTTGAAATCAGAGATATTCAAATATTTGAGTCAAACTGGGACCCATATGACGATTCGGATGGTGACGTTGTGTCTGACAATATCAAAACTGGTGTAAGTTATGCTATGTGCATACGGTCCGTTCTAGAGCCCATGATTGCAAGCCATTTTGGGGCTGCCATTGTTGATGAGTTGTTCTCAAGATTCGCGATGAACGTTGCGAAGCATCTTCTTAAGGAGAATACCAAACTCCCAATCCTAGCTCTTCGTTTGAAGAAAAAAGAGCAGATGTTCTCAGATGTTTAAAATATAATTATGGTCTCGAATATATAAAGGATGTAAAAGTTTTCGGTAAAAAAGAGCAGATGTCCTAAAAGAGTGTAGTTTTCGGTAATGAACTTTTACATGTGATGTACTCGTTATTGATATACTTAGAAGCTTCTTACTGGCCCAGAATATATATACAATATGTGAAAAGTTGGAAATCATAACAATTGATGTATCGAGAATTGTACTTATCAAAAGAAGGCCTGAATCCAAAAGTTTATCCTATTTTTCTTTATTTGGCAAAAAATTATATGTTGGATATATATATAGACCCTTCAACACGATATCTGATTTAACTGAGAGACGCACCACACTAAAATAATAGTATATATATCTTATAGATTATTTCAAAAATCTCATTTAGGAGAGAATAGAAAGGAATTCCTGAAGTTCCTGAGTGATAAATGTAGTTGAACAAAATAAAGAATTTTTTATTGCTTTGCTTGTCATATATTAATATCATGTTGAAACTAAATGTACACTATGGACTTTTATAATGCAGAATCATCAATTCATCATCAATAGTATAAACGCTTTTGTTTAAATGTAAAATTCGGCTTAATTTTTAGCTCGCATAGTAGTCGACTTAAAGTCAGATGGCTGACGTGGCATTGTTAATTAAAATCGTAAACTTGAATTATAAATAGATTAAACGGAAAATGTGCGACTTTATAACTGTATAGTTTGAGACTTTAGAAAGGAGGCCCAAATGTAAAACAAACATAAAACATTTTGTAGAGATTCTTCATATTGGTAGCTAGCGGATGTAGTGGAAATCAAACTTATAAATAAAGATGTGTGGATGTTGGAATTGTTTAGTTAAATATAGTCCGACACTCAAAGCATTGTTAAATAGTAATTTTTCTCATTTCTATAACATGATACTCTATAACTATTTATGTGTCGAGTATTATTGTCTATAAAACTGACCCGATTCACAGGTAGACAATAATTTAGCAGCACATTGTTTTGTTTCTGATTTTGTAACCCCTTCTTCTTTTCACTTTCATCCTATCTCCATCTGGCTTTTTTATTGCTCAAAGACTCTTCACTTTTCTCTTCTACTCCTCCGGTAGCATTGTCTCATTCTCATATCTTCTTTTTTTCGTCAATATGACCCTACCATACTAAATTTAATATCTTTGTTTTATATATAACTAAATTATGATATCAAAATACAAATTAATACAATAAAAATTCATGCATTGAGCAAAGCTCATCCCTCTAGTTATAATAAAGGCAATATTAAAAAAAAAACAGAAATTAACAATAGTAACATAATAATTTTTTTATAAATAGCACTGCAAATTCTAGGTAGCTACTATCTAGCTTTCTATATATATATAAAAAAAAAAAAAAAAAAATCAAAGTTCGGAACCCGAAGTCAATTTTAGACATCAAAACCCCGAAATCAGCCCTTTTTAAATTAACTTTGGTGTTTTGAACCCCGATATCACATATGTTTCAACAACCATTTAGCAAAAAATAACTAAATAATTCAGTTTTGGTTTAAAAAATCCGAACTCATATATCAATTTAATTTTTATTTTCCAATTTAATCTTTATATTTACTACATTACAATAAAAATTTGAATAATTATAAAATACAAATAATTACATTTTGTCATATATATTTTATAATATAGTTAGGTTATAAGTGAATAAATTCAACATAATATATTAAATTGTATTGGATTTAATTATTCGTTGCTAAGACTAACTTTATTATTTTTATAAATATAAATTATCTAAAATATACATGCTTAATTTATCAATAATTATTAGGATTGCTCCATCTACGACGACTCAAGAATGTTTGCCTCAGCCCAAGATGGTTGCCCACATTCCCTTCTCCCCCGCGGCCCGCACGTAAAGAGCGATCGACACCTACATACACTAACATCTGTGCTTTGGTTTCTGTTCGACAAGCCTAAACCCCTCTGACATTGGATTTTGAGAGAGAGACGTGTAGTAGGGAATAGAGAGGGAAGAAGCTGTTAAACCTTCAATGGTAAATTTTGATTTTACTCCTTAAGAGTTGAGACTGAATTTTAAAGTAGAAATTTTACTGAATGAAAAACGTCAAAAATATAAAACTTAAAAGATCTGACCGAGAGCCTACCTATTTACTGTCAAATTTGCTGGCGTACCCAAATATTTTAATTGGTTTTGACTATCGGGTACGGTCAATCGTACGAGTGGGTACGCGTATTAGATCGCAGATCGGCCACAAAGGATCACAACACGTAACTCAAACAACACTGCTGTCGCGAGAGATTAAATGCTTATTATTCGCAGGATGGACAACTGTGTATATACAGCTCTTAGATAAACATTTAAAATTGATGTGGGACTAAAATGTGAGCAGCAAAACCGGAAACTTCTAAACGAAAGTAATATGTTATTTAAAAAAGGTTGCGGCCCAATACTATTAACTATCTATCATATACTTTGAATATGAGAATTACTTAAGACAATCACACTCTTGTGCAATCAGGCAATCAAGATCGTTACGCTCACCCTCACCCTCACCCTCACCCCTCACGTGCGATTTAATTCCGTCTCCCCTCACTGCTCCCCTCCTCACGCCTCATATCCTCCGCCTCCCCTCACGTCTCTCCTCCGCCTCTCATCTTCTCCGCCTCACCTCCGCCTCCGCCTCGCCTCATCCTCTCGTTCGCCTCTCCTCTCCTCCGCCTCCGACTCATCTCAGCCTCTCTTCCACATGTCCTCTCCTCCGTCTCACCTCCCATCCGCCTCACTTCAGCCTCTCCTCCGCCTCACCTCCACCTCCGCCTCACCTCCGCCTCACCTCTCCTCCGTCTCACCTCCTCTCCGCCTCACCTCAGCCTCTCCTCCACCTCCCCTCCCCACACTGCTCTATGTCCTATACCAATCAGATCTGGTTGAGGAAGAAAGAAGTAGAGATCGAGAAAGGTAAGAAGAGAAAATAGGTTTAGATCTAGTTCTGTTACAATTTGGGAGTAACTAAATTATTATAAGGAATGAAATTAATCAGTATAAGGGAGTAAATAATATTCATATCTGATTCTGTTGTTTTTTGGGAGTTACTAAATTACTATAAAGGATGAACTTAATCAGTATAAAGGAGTATCTAATATGTATAAGGGAGTAAATAAAATTCATATATGATTCTGCTGTTTTTTGGGAGTAACTAAATTATTTTAAGGGATGAACTTAATCAATATAAGGGAGTATCTAATATGTATAAGGGAGTAAATAATATTCATATCTGATTTTGTTATTTTTTGGGAGTAATTAAATTACTATAAGGGAGGAACTTAATCAGTATAAGATAGTATCTAATATATATAAGGGAGTACATAACTTTTATATCTGATTCTGTTGTTATTTGGGAGTAACTAAATAGCTATAAGGGAGTACATAACTAGCAGAAGAGAGTATCTAATATGCATAAGGGAGTAAATAACATTTAGCACTGATTCTACTGTTGTTTGGGAGCAACTAAATACCTTTAAGGGAGTACATAATTAGAAGTAAGGGTGTATTTAATGCATGTAAGGGAGTAAATAATATTCATCTCTGATTCTGATAATTTTTTTGTTATAAAGAATGGAGGTCTGACGGCGACGGGAGGGCTGACGACGACAGGAGGGCGCGACGCGAGGGCTGACGGTGACGGACGAGACAGAAGGTGCTGACGGAGTGTGGGATGGCGACAGGAGGGCGCGACAGCTGACGGCGACGGCAGGGCGCGACAGTTGACGGCGGACGATGATGGAAAGGCGTGACGGCTGACGGTGACGGCGACGGGAAGGCGCGATGGCGGAAGAACTGACGGCGACGGGATGCGAGAGAAGGTACGGACGGAGGGATGCGCGTGAGGGGGTGAGGCAGGGTGATGACTATGCGAGGTGAGAGAAAGATGTTTTCCTTTTTTGGACAGCATTTTTTTTCCGTTTTTAGTATGTGATTGCTTGATTGCTTGACTGCTTGATTGCAGTTATCAGCACTGTTTGAATATTTGACTTGAGGAATTACGGGAATGGTTGAATTTTTTTTTTTAAAAAAAAAAACTCCATTAATCTTAAGATTTATACTAACTAAAAAGTCTTAATAACGCAATAAAATTTATTTGAAACAATATTTTTCATATCTACCAACTATCATCATAGTTCAAAAAATTTAATATATTTATATATATCGTCGTACTCGTACCGGATATTTTTGAAAATTTTCATACCACCGTACCCGAATCGTACCGGATACGGTACTTGTACCCGTACCAATGCAACATAGCAAATTTGACTATAATATGTCTAAATTTGAAATTATTAAATATTCGGGTTGGTCCCTAGCAAGTTGCATTTCATTTATGTACGGATATCCCCAACTGTATCGTGGGGCCGCCTTTAATAAAACCGGAGATAAGCCCAGCCCAAATTATACTCCCCTGTTCTTTTGTCGGCTCCATAAATAAATAAATATTTTGCACCAGGTTTTGTGTAGAATCACAAAGAGAAACTGATCACGGCAAGTAAACTGAGAAGGATTACACTGGATTAAGTGTAATAATTCTGTTTTATATCATTATTTTTAGCATAACATGAGAGGTTTAATAATGTCCTCAATTCTTATATCATGTCAAGTAGATTACATATATAGAATTATGAATGTTCAAATACATACGCGTCCTATAAAGCAACATAATTATACGACATTAGTTTCTAATTTTTTATTTAAGATTAAACTAGACCTTGAAAATACATTCGCGTGTGCAAATATGCTATGCTGCGATAGCGGCCGCTAAATACCCGTTATCCGCTATCCGCTATGACATTAACATGTCCGCTACGAATCTGCTATTTGCTATTTGAACTTTTGGCTCCAAGTTAGATTTATTCTCTTTTCTCTAGTGGTGCACATGAAAGGCAAGTTAATTTCAATAAAAAATAAGACGACTGTAGTTATAGTAAGGGATGCATATAGGGAGCAGTCTGAAATAGACAAGCATATGTCTAGATTTCAATTAAGGCTGTCAAACGTGGCTGAAATGTACGAAACAGGCCGTTCAGTTTGCCATTCCATTAAGAAACACGGTACAAGATATCATTTCATTAACCATTTCATTTTTGAAATGGTACACAATTCTGTTTCATTATTCGTTCCACTTCAGAAAATACACATAAAAACGGTTAGAAATAAGGCTGAAACGTCGAAACGATACAATCTGATATTTTATTTTCCGTTTCGTTATTGAAACGGAATCAAAACTGGTGCCATTACTCGTTCCGTTTCGGTTATACGAAACGGAATCACGTATTTTCTGCTGTCGTACTCGTTGACAGCCCTAATCTCAATACAAATAGTCTGCTCGTCTGTTCAATGACAGCAGTGATCCTCCTTCTGGCGAGCGGCCTGCCTAGAATCACACACACATTTTCTTACACAAATTGTTGTCGCTTTTGAACTTGGTTTAAAATCAAGTACTGTACAAGCATGTGCAAGAATTATCATATTATTATATAGCGACAGATCATGTCTCTTAGGTTGGTCTTTATATATGTAAGGCTGGAATTAATCTGTATGCAGAAACCATAAATCACATTTTGTATACACTAAGTACATCAATAGAGATACCAACAAGCTTATAAAAATTATCCGGCATTATTAATATATTCTAGCTATAAAATGAATGTCGAAAAAGTTCTTCATATAATTAAGATAGGGGCTTGACCTCTATTTTTCTTCAAAAAAAAAAATAAAGTTCTTCATATGAAAGGTGCTGGCGACTCGAGCTATGCTGCCAACAGTAAAACTCAGGTTAATTCTTTTCTTTTTTCTTTTTTTTTTTTTTTTGGAAGTCCTGTTCGGAAAGCGTCAACGGCAGAAATTTTATTAATAAATACAAAAAATTTACAAGAAAACCCTCAGCGATGCTCCCAAAGATGAAGTTCAGAAAAACTTTAGGACCTGGTTTTGAAAATCGCCGAGTTGACTCGGAATTGGCCGCCACCGATACGAAATTTGACGAATGTGAGCAGATTCGGTTTGATTCACTATTAATGGAGGTGTCATTGGTTTTGAATGAGCACCGAGAACACTGGAAGGTTATGGTGGAGAAACGAGTCAGGTGGCCGGGGAAAGCACCATGGCGGCTCCTCACGAGGAGATTTAGGCTCTCTCTTCTCTATCGGAAAAGATGACTAGATGAGGGAGTTGATTAATTTGGAAACAGGAAAGGAAGAATTAAGAAACACGAAGGGAAAGAGCAAGAAATGGACGGATCCATTTCTCCATTTTCTTATTTTTTTTCATTTTAAATATGATCAACGGTCCAGATTAATTAAGAAATGAAATAACTATACAAACGTGATTTTTTATCCATAAATCGATCAACAACATAGAAAAAATAATAATTATGTTCTCAACGATTCTAACTAATATATTAAGGCATTTTAATGAAAGTGTATTAATTTAAAATTTAATTTTTAAAAACATGTTTTATTAATTATTAAATCAACTTAGTTGTTTTAACTTTTTTATTTTAAAAAAAATGGAATTATATTATTTTTTTAATATTTTATAGTTGATTTTTAATCTTTAAATATTTAATTTATTAACTTATTTTAGAATAAATTTTTTTTTCTGAGTCTTGTCCTATTTTTTTAGAAATTAAAAGTGATTTCCTATAAAAATCTAAGTTTCCAATCCGATTCATCCGATTTTTTTCGATTGGCCAGATTTGTTTTCTTGGATCAATACTCCGATTCTGATTTTTAGAGCATGCTTAGGCCGATCGAGATTCAAATTAAAGATGGAAAAAATTAAGCACATGATAACTAATTATTAGAGAAAAAGAAGGCAAACAGGAACAAGCTTTTACTCGCGGCATAATGCTACCTTACATGGTGTCCATGTATATACGATTTCTTTTTTTGCTTTTTCATTCAAATACATGCATGACGTGCTTGTGCATAATATAGCAAGTAAAAATGTGTTTAGGCGAAGGCAATATTAAATATCAGGCCTATGATGGAGCAAGCCATTACAGAAGTATATAAACATCATCTTCCCAAGAAGATGGTAGTGGCGGATCTTGGCTGTTTTTCAGGTCCAAATACATTCCTCATGGTGACCGAAGTAATGAAAATCATCGGCAAGCAGTGCCCACGGCTGGGAGTGCAACCTCCAGAGATGCTGTTCTTCTTAAATGACCTTCCCGGAAACGATTTCAACACCCTTTTACAACTTTAAGGAGAGTATGAGGACAGAGAAAGATGCCATGAGTGTTCCCCACTTCATAGCAGGCTTGCCAGGATCATTCTATGGGAGACTTTTTCCCAGTCAGAGTGTTCACTTTTTCCATTCATCATATTCACTACACTGGATTTCTCAGGTTTGTGCGCGCTTATCTTGTTAGTTATATAGGCCTGTCAAACGTTCACAACGGATACGGAATTATATATTTCCGTTATCCGTTACGTTTGACCAACGATAAAAATTTTTTTTCCGTTGAATGTTTCGTTTGATGGACGTAGGGCTGTACAAAAAAAATCAAAACCCGCCCAACCCGTTTAGCCCGTCCAACCCGACCCGTATTTTAACGGGTTTCAACATTAATCGGGTTGGTTCGGGTTTCATTTTTATTAACCCGGTACAATTGGGTCGGGTTATTATTTTTACTTCAAATAACCCGCTTGTACCCGACCCGGTCCAATTAGATGACAATATCGATGTTTGGATGATTAAATTTCCGATAGACCATTAATTCATCCTCTTTCCCAAAGCACACGCAAGAACAACCCTAGCATTAGCAATCTATGTGACTCCTCGGTATTCTATCAGCTGATATCTTTGTTTTCTTTTATTTAATTTTATAATTATCTGAAGAAACTCTACAATAGGATATGAGTAACCGAGTGTATTAATTCGCAATTGATCCATTTCGTATGATAGGTCTGACTTCAGAATCTTTTTAATCCTTTTCCCATGAATTTTTTGTACTAATTGCAAAACAAATTCTTTTCCAAAGAGCTTAACCTCTTTAAATTTTGATCAATAAACATATATATACTTTGTTTGGATTTTAATTGATATTGAAAATTTTACAGAGTCTATCAGTAAATATGAAATCACCTTGTTTTAAATGACAAAATTAAAATTTACTTCTCTGTTAAATAAAATGAAAAACAAAATACAGTTCTTCTCCTTAAAAGGAGTGGGAGAGTGGCATACTGGCATGTAAACTGGGAATCATGAATATAGCTTCTAGAGAGAATCATATCACATCAAGAAATGAAGAAACTAGACCGCTAAAAAGTTAATATTCCATAAAATTACAATGAACGGTGTGCATTATGAACCTTTTGCGCATAAGTAGTGATAAGTGAATTGTCTGTGTAGCTCTTCAATTTAAGAACACACCAAATTCATATTAAAGTACTTACCATTAGAGAGTGTTAGAGAATGATCATAAGGTTATAAAACTAATATATAGTTTATGAGACAGGTAAATAATATTGTTTTTTTTTTTTTTTTGAAAAGTAAAAGCCCGTAGGCAAGGTAAATAATATTGTTCAATTCACTAACATAGCACTACATTTTTATTGCAAGTAAAAGAATTAAGATCGGGAGTCTGGAATCTTTGAATTTTAATTAGTATCATGAATTTATTGTTATAGTTTTTAGATTTGTATTTTGAATGTTATTTAACTCAAAGGTCTAGTGTTTTAGCGCTGTATTCGAACTCAAAAAGTGTTTTGTATATTATGTGCTAGTTATTTTTTATTTCTATCATGTGATTATTTTTATTTTTGTACATTTGAAATTATAATCCGTTAAACCCGTGTAACCCGTATAACCCGTAATAATTTGTATGTGAAAAATCATCCGGGTTGGTTTGGGTTACGGGTGGGTCAACTAAAGAAATTTTTTAACCCGGTACAATTGGGTTGGGTTGAAATATTGATAAAAAAGTATAAACCCGCCCGTTGTACAGCCCTAGATGGACGGCACAAATTTTTTAACTCGTTGACGTTCCGTTTTATTAAACGTTTATAACGTTATACAACGTTGAAAAAAATTGATATGTACAAAGGTGATGATGAGTTCTTTGAAACATTTGACTACTTGAGTGATTAGGTTGTACGCAAGAAAAGTGGGCCTGGCCTTAATTAAAAAAGGCAGCAGGAAGGAAGTGAATGAAAAAAGGGATAGTAAAAGTCTGGAGCCGTCACATCTTTTCTATCTCTTCCCCTACACGTGTCGGTCTCCACATTCCTTCCTTACCACATGCCACGTGAATAAGTTGGCTCCTCTGCCTGCGCGCTGTGCCATCCGAGTTTTTCTCCGCCCCAATTTTATCTGCTATCAAATGAATATTCCATATCCATAGAATTCTGGACGGAACAGATATAAACGAATACGGAATGAGCCTATTTCGTTTACCATTCGTTTCAGCCAACGTTACTACTCTAAATTTCGCTTACCGTTCCGTTTTCGAAACGAAATAAAAAACCATACCGTTATCCGTTCCGTTGGAACGGAACGGACACGGAAAACGTCAAACGTTATATCGTTGACAGCCCTAGTTATAAAATACAAAATATTAGTATGAGATTTGTAATATTGGAGTGTGTACTAGCTATTTTTTTTTTACCTAATCTGACTCACAAGTTACATGTACGTACATAGGTGCCTGAAGGCCTAGAGAGCAAGGGAGAACATATGTCTTCTAGGGGTGGGCGCGGTATACCGCGAATATGCGAAACTGTTCCGTTCCGTCCAAACGGAACATTTTACGGAACAAAATTTCATTCCGTTTCGCAAACGGAACGGTTAACGGAATGTGTTTCGTGATTCGTTTGAGTGAAATACAATGTAAAAATAGCCATTCAGCAACGCTCCGTTGAAACGGAACGAATAATGAATCGTTCCAGTCATACCGTTCATTGAAATGGAACGGAAAACAGAACGACCCATTCCGTTTCCGTTTTCAACGTTGCCCAGGTCTAATGTCTCCTAATAAAGGAAACCTATACATTGAAAAAACTAGTCCCCCTCTTGTGGTGAAACTCTATCAAGATCAATTCCAACGGGACTTCTCTGTATTTCTCAAATTGCGCTTCGACGAGCTAGTACCAGGTGGCCAAATTGTTCTAACATTTTTGGGAAGAAAGAAGGACATATATAATGGAGAGCTGAGCTCTATATGAGGATTAGTCAGACTCGCTAAATGCAATGGTCCTTGAGGTACTAGCAACTATCTTTTTTTTTTTTAGGGTCAGTGGCAATCACCACTCCGACAATATAATATATTAAAAAAATTGATATTTACAAAGGTGAGTTTAAAAAAAAGAAGAAAAACAAAATAAAGACTAAAAAATAAAAAATAATAAAAAGTAAAGAACTAAAGAACCAAAAGACCTAAAAGCCTAAAGGAAAAACTATGCATGCTTAATCCAAGTAGCAATATTCTCGCAAATTGTTTTGATCAGCAGCTCCGAAGGAGTATTTAAATTGGACAAGATTCTTCTGTTGCGTGCTTTCCAAATGTTCCAAGAGGTTGCAGCCCAAATAATGTCCCAATTTTTATTAAGAGAGGTCCTGTTACAGAGCCAGAAGTCGTAGTAGTCAATTGTGAAGTTTAAGGTTGGCAACCTCAATCGAGTTTATATCTGGGTCCAAACAGTAAGCGCAAAGGGACAATGCAGGAAGAGGTGGTCTGAGGATTCGATAGTTCCTGAATTGCAACTAGGGCATGATGTCGATGACGGCCATCCTTTTTTGAGGAGATTTTCCTGAGTTGATAGTCGGTCCAAAAGCAAGAGCCAGAGAAAGATTTTTACTTTTAGCGGAGACTTGATTTTCCAAAGGAACGGATAGAACCTAGAGCGGACATCTGTATTTGAGAGAGTATGGTAAGCAATGGCCGAAGTGAAAAGGCCATTTTTGGTCCATTTCCAGATCACAGTATCCTGGGAAGGGACAGAGGAGAGATTGAAGAAGGGTACAAGTTGAAGAATGTCCGCCAGGCCATAGGAAACATCGCTTGAGCTCAAGATGTTGTTATCTGAGGTACCATACAATAGTTGTACTGTAGATGTCCAAACTGAGTTCGTATCATGATGTAGTTTCCAAAGCCATTTCAAGAGTAGTGAATCATTTTGACGTTCCAAATCAATTATTCCCAAACCACCATTTGATTTGGGGAAGCAACATGTGGTCCAGTTAACAAGACAGTGACCACCGAGACATTTATTTTTTCCTTTCCAGAAAAACCTTCGCCTGATGCCTTCCATTTGTTTTAGAACCCAACGAGGTAATTTGATGACCTGCATGTAGTGTAAAGGAAGAGCTGTAAGCACCGATTTAACCAACGTGAGACGACCGCCTAAAGAAAGGAAATTGGCTTTCCATCCGTCCAATTTTCGCTGAAAAGCATTGATCAGAGGTTGGAAAAGGATCTTTTTTGGTCTGCGAATTGTGAGAGGTAGGCCCAAGTAAGTTATAGGTAGTTCTTTTGGTTCACAGGAAAGAATAGAGGAAATGCGTAGGAGCGCTAACTCGAGGATGGAGATAGGGACGAAGAGGCATTTTGAGTTGTTAACGCGGAGTCCTGTAAGTGATGCAAAGTTTGACAGGACCTCGGAGACTACAAGTAGAGATTTTTGGCTAGCTTCCAAGAGGATGATTGTGTCGTCAGCATATTGAAGAGCACGAGGTGGTATGACAATAGGACCAAATGTGAGGCTAGAGGAATTTAGGAAGAAGGATTGTAAGGCATCGGTGACTAGAATGAAAAGTAGGGGAGATATAGGGTCGCCTTGCCTTAGACCTCTTTTGTGTGAGAAGCTAGTAGAGATCTCGCCATTGACTTTCACAGAAGAAGTGGATGAACGGAGGATCATTAGAATCCATGATATGAAGGAAGGGGGGAAGCCTCTTTCTATGAGGAGGTTCGTGAGAAAAGTCCAAGAGACAGTGTCGAAGGCCTTGGCAAAGTCGACTTTGTAGAGAATGGCCGGGATCTTACGTTTGTGATAGAAAGAAATGAATTCTCTAGTCACCATATAAGATTCCATGATGGACCGACCTTTTGTAAAAGCAGTTTGCATCGGACTGACAAGATCACTCATGAAAGGTTGGAGACGGTTTGCCAAGATTTTTGTGATGATTTTGGCGAAGGAGTTGATGACACTTATAGGCCTGTAGTCTGAAACATCAAAACAGTTTTGTTTCTTCGGAACTAAAGAGATGGTGGCTTTGTTGAGGATGGAAAGATCAAGAGTGAAATTCTGAAATGACATCAAAGCTTGTAAAACATCTGATTTAATGATATCCCAAAAGGTCTTGAAGAAGTCAATAGGGAAATCATCCGGGCCTGAAGCTTTACCAGAGGGGAGTTGTTTTATAGCAAGAAGAACTTTAGTTTCAGTGAACGGGACTGCTAGGCTTGTGAGATCTGGGGAAGGGCCAAGTTTTCCTGACAGGTCAAAAGGTGGGGGATGAGGAGGGTTAGTTCCTAAGATTGAGCGAAAATGATTGACAAGGGTAGTCAATAAGAGTGATTGATCAGAAATGGGATTGTTATAAACCCAAATAGAATTAATGCGGTTAACAATGCGTCTTGAGGATGCAATAGCATGAAAGAATTTTGAGTTCTTGTCACCAAGTTTAAGCCATGTAACTCCACTTCTTTGTTTCCATTTAACCTCTTGGTCTTGTATCAAAGCAAAAGCATGTTCTCGCAGAGAAATACGGAGGGCAAATTCATCAGAGTTAAGGTTTCTAGATTTTTCAAGCAGATCTAGATATTGGATGATTAGCTTTGTTCGACGAAGAAAGTTATTATGATTTGCATATTTTGCATTTGCCCATTTTGAAAGTGCCAATCTAACATATTTAAATTTATTAAAGAGAGTTTTGCCAGGATTAGAATTGGAAGGGACTGAAGACCAAGCAGCGGAGACTACATCAGTGATATCAATTGCTCTGAGCCAATAAGTTTCAAATTTGAAAAGTCTTTTCTTAGTGCGACGATGATGATCAATAGAAAAAAGGAGGGGGGCGTGATCAGAAGTGGTCGCCGGAAGATCAACCAAAGAGTAGAGAAGTGGCAAATTGAGCCAATCAGGAGAGATAAAAGTTCGATCAAGTCGGGAGAAGCAAGGGGTGGGCCTCTTATTAGTCCAAGTGTATTTTCTGCCTTGCAGAGGAACTTCAAAAAGATGAATGTTTCCGCGTTCCACCAGTGGAATCAGACGGGTCGCGAAGGAGATTGAAGTCACCTAAGATGATCCAAGGATGGTTGGAGAGCATTCTAATAGAAGTAAGCTCATCCAGGAAGGATTGCTTGAGATTTTCCTCTGTAGGGCCGTGAAAAAACGTTAACATAAAGAAAAAATCATCAACCGAAAGAATGACAGTAGAGGAGAACGAGAGATTTTGGGTAAGCAAGCAGTTAAACATATCGGACCAAACTAAAAGGATGCAGCCTTTGGAACCGTTAGCATCAAGAGTCGAGAAGGAATTGAAACGGAAGGAACAAACACTACGTGCTTTAAAAAAATCGCATGATGCCAATTTCGTTTCCTGTAGGCAAAGAATGTTACACTTTGAGTCACGCACAGTTTCTTTCACAACAGCACATTTATTTGAATCAGAGATTCCTCTTACATTCCAAGATAAAGTTTTAATAGAAGGAAACAACATAGGAAAAAACGTAAAATAGGCTAGACTAACAACTAGCTAAGATTAAAAAATAAAACAAAATAAACTAAGAGGATCCTGAGCTAGCATCCTTGCCAACCAAAGGAGTAGTTGAGGAATTGTCTTGTTGGGGCAGCAGACCGCAATAACCTTTAAGAGCTCGTTGTTCCTCTAGAGACAACGGGGCTTCAGATAACAAAGAGCGGTGAAGACCTGCCTCTTTGATTGCTACTTGAAGCGATTTCTTGGATGGTGCAGTAGGCATCCTACCCTTCCTTTTCAAACCAACTTCAAAACCGCGAAGGGAGTTGCTTGGCTTCGGGTTGCGACTGCTTCGGCGGGGTTGTGAAGTGGCTTCGGTTTGGATGGTGGGAAGTGCTAAACTGGTATCTGCCGGAGGGGGGCCGGTAAGGAAAAGTCTCTTCTTGGCGCTGCGAGGATTCCGGCGATCCGACGGCGAGATGAATCTCGGGGGGAGAATCTCAATTGGCTGCTGGATGACTGTGTCAGGCACCTGAGGAGAGGGAATGGTGGGAGAAAATTTTTCTGGTGTAAGAACTGAAGAGAGGAGCAGCGGGGAGGGGGGAACGGTTGGGGTTTAAAATTGTCGTTGCCGGTTGAGGTGGAGAGTGATGAGGAGGGGACAAAATCTTGGAGAAAGGGATAATGGCCAACGGATTAGGCGAAGAGTAGGAACGGTCTCTGAGAGGAGAGGGAGGATTGAAGGGTTCGGTTTCCATGGCGTCGAGCAGAGGAGAGGGGGAGTTGAAATCTTCAGTCGGGTTGGGCTGGAGCAGAAAAGTATGTGGGTTGGGGTTAGAGTGGGTTGGCTGAGAGATGGGCTGGGCTATAGAGAGGGGTTTTGTTTGGTTCGGGTTTGAGGAAGCTAGAGGCCGAGAGGGGGGCCCAACCGAAGGAGCGGCCTGAGGGAGAGAGTTGGGCTCAAGCGTCGGCTTTGCTTGACTTGGGTTTGAGGAAAATTGAGACTGCGAGATAGGCCCACAAGGAGGGGTAGGCTGGGTAGATTTTGAAGGTGCCAAAAATGTTGATGTCGATGGGTCTCCGAGAGGGGCAGAAGTAGACGCGCAAGGGTCAGATGAAATACCCTTTCCTTTTTCGTTATGAAGTCTCTTCATGTAATAATCAAAAAGTGGGTGGGGGGGTGCAGGAGAGGAAAATGGTGAGGCAACAGAACCAGGGGAATGGGAGGGTATAGAAGGCGTAGTAGCAATCTTCTCAGAGGTAGAGGTTGTAAACTTTTCAAGTTTAGGATTTACACTTAAAATTTCTTGACGCTCTGAGACAAGCCGAGTGGGATTTGCTGTGGAATGAGTTGCCTGGAGAATGAAGGAGCTACCTCCTGTAGCATTAGGAACTGGGGGTGGGAACGAGAGAGGTGGAGCTGGGTTGGCTTCCAGTGCTTGAGTTCGATGACTGAGTTCCCAATAAGGAGATTTTTCGAGGCTGCGTTGGAGATCCGATTTAAAAGTTGAAGGGGTAATGAGACCCATGCATTGTAAGCTTGCCGAAATTCCTCAGAAACTGAGTTAACTAGAGGAGGATTTATTGTTGAGTCCTTTGAATGAGGGGGGATGTTTCTGATACGGCGATCAACCTCACGAAAGTAGGAAATGGAAGGAGTCAGGTCGAGTGGTGTGGAAGCTCTCATGGGTTCCTCAATCCAACTAATAACCTCAATTGCAATGGGTTTACGTAAAAATCTGTCAGTGAGCCGAGCTGCGAGAGGTACTTCCTCCAGATTCCTAACTGCTACAAGCACTCTCAATTTCTCAAGGCTTTTGACTTCCTCGAGTTTGGCATGCTCAAGTAAAAGGCCAAATTGACCAACCAAGGGAATCAGATGCTGTGAATTCCAGCCTTGAATTGGGACATCAATCAGATCTAGAAGGACCTTGAATCGATAGTTAATTGGTGTGGCATCAATTGCAGGGCTCCAAGGGTAGAGCACGAGACCAATCGATTCAAACTTAGGTTGAAGAGAAGAAATAAACCCGGATTTGTTGCTATTCTCAGGGAGAAGGAACAGGTAACGGTCAGCATTCAAGTGAACCAAAGGAAAAGGATCTTTAGAAGAGGAAATCATCATGACTGCTACCTGTACTGAGTTAGAATTGAACTTACCCGGTTTCAGTCGCCCATCAACCACCACTCCTTTCAACAAATATTGAAGATCATGAATGTTGTTAGATGATTGAGGCAGGTAGACATCAATAAAATTAGGCCGATTTGGAGGAAGCTTGTCTCCGCCCAAGTTGCCACGCGGGATGAGGTTCTGTGATGGCCGTTGAGGTGGCCGTGGACGGTTCAACTTAGGGCAGTTGTTTGCTCCATGGCCAGGCTGAAAACAATGAGCACAGGCCCTCACTGGTGCTCTACAAGTTATTGAAGAGTGGCCTCTAACCAAGCACTTGTGACAGCGATTTCTCCATCCTGTATCTGAGCGACTTGGATCTGGTTCAAGGTAAGATTTACCAGTGAGAAAAGGATCAGTCTGGTAGGCTTTCTTTGTGAGCGGATCTGTCGAATACCACTCTAAATCCGGATTCACAGGTTTTTTGTGAGTCGCCATGGCAGCGTAAGTAGTATTTTTGAATGAAACTGTTGGGAAGGAAGAAGCAGCAGAAGCAAAGGTGGACTTAAAAAGAGAAGTTTCGCTGGAGGAGAACTTTTGAAAAGGAAGTAAATTGGGGCACAAAGCTGGGGCTGGCTTTGAAAAGATAAGAGAGATGGGGCGAGATTTTGTAGAAAGGTTATTTTTTGGGAAGAACGATAGTGTCTATTGCTGGATCTAGGCTTGCGGGGGGGGTTTCGGTCGCCGAGTGACAGTGCTCCAACCATCTTCGTTTGTGGAGAGGAAGAATCGCCTCCGTAATCGCCTCAAAATCGCCTCCGTGATTTCCTCGTCTACGGGTATTATTATTGGTACTAGCTACTATCACAAATCATAGAGTTCGCTTTACAAGTTGTAATAAAATGTGATTGATGAATACCGACTTATATATGAAATCCTATATTCTTTTAAATGTGATTGAAAAAGAAGAATAGTAAGGCAGGACAAAAAAAAATAAAAGAAGAAATACATATCAAATTTAGTCTGGTTGTCTTTGTTATCTCATCACCGTGCAAACTACTTAATGAGAAAAACATCCTTATGGTTTTCAAGCAAAAATAAATAATTAAATAAAAGTATTCGTTGAGACTTGCTATTCCATTTTTTTATTTATTTATTTATTTATTTTTGAGACTAGAGCTTTATTGTTGTTATTGTTGGTCTCCTTGTTACATTTCCTAGGGACTTGTGAAAGAGGGGACATTTAGAGCTGTCAATGGTATACCGTTATACGTTTTCCGTGGACGTTCCGTCCAAACGGAACGTATAACAGTACCGAAATTCATTTCGTTCCAAAAAACGGAACGGTAAACGGAATGAGAGGACGGTAAACGGAACGGCAAACGGAACGTCATTTCGCTTCCGTTTCGACATTTATAGTGTAAATCAACGTGTTTCGTCCCATTCCGTCCAAACAGAACGTCTAACGGAATGGAATGGCATTTCGTTTTCTAAAACGGAACGGAAACGAAATGGAACGGCCATACCGTTCATGGAACGGAACGACAAACGGAATGGACCATTCCGTTGCCGTTGGACACGTTTGACAGCCCTAGGGACATTGGACTCGTTCAATCCACCAGTTTATGCACTGTCCTCCGTCCATGGACGAAGCAAAGGCAGTTATAAATGAAAAAGGTCTCCTTCAAATCATAGAAATTCAAATGTTTGAGTCGAACTGGGACCCTTATGACGATTCAGATGATGACTTCGTGTTTGATAATATCCAAAGTGGTGCTAATTTTGCCATGTCCATGCGGTCTGTTCTAGAGCCGATGGTTGCAAGCCATTTTGGTGCTGCCATTGTGGGCGAGTTGTTCTCAAGATTTGCCACGAATGCAGCGAAACATCTTCTAAAGGAGAAAACCAAATATGCTGTTCTTGCTGTTTGTTTGAAGAAAAAAGAACAGATGTGACCACTGCCCAACATGTGATGAAATAGAAAGTATATATCACAAAAAAAAAATAATTAAGCATTTAGCCCTGATAAAAGTGTATGTAATTCTGAAAAGTTGTCTATTTTTTTGGCAATAAATGTCCGTACATGTGAAATACTTGTCTAGTTTGATACTCTCAGAAGCTGCTTATTAGCCTGTATAAGTACAATATTCTCCTAGAAATTAATTGATCCACTGGCAAAAAAATATAAATAAATAGAAAGAAATCGCGACAACAATAAAATGGGAAAGATCGTAAAAAACAGACTAAATTTTGTCGAACCCACTCAACTGAACGTAATTTGGTAAAGGCTGGTACTCGAGCCCACATAAAATTCCCAAATCAGACCTATTTCTGCCTAATAAACCTACAATAATGTTGGGTTTATAAATTTAATTTTCAAACTTGCGTTGTACAAACACTAGCCGGTCTTGTCTTTTGTCAAAGCCCGTATTTGTGGAACAACTAACCATAAGAGATTAACAGTGGATCCAGATCCTGTGTCGCACGGCACAGTCCAGCGCACAGGATCTGGACCGCTCGCGAAATCCTACGGCCTCTATTCTTTTCCTCTCCGCTCCCACTCACATGGCCTTATCGGGTTTGATTTCCCTCTGTCCCTCCGATCCGAATTAAAGGAGCTAGCAATGCAGATCAAAAAACAATCAAAAAAAAAAAAAAAAGTATCGGAGTTGGTGAAATTGGACGGAAAAGAGAGAATTCGTGAGAGGGCCAGGCCAGCGATTTGCTGCGAGAGCCAGGACAATTCGAGCGAGAGGGCCAGGAGAATTCTGCAGCGATTTGCTGAGATTTACTTTCAAATTTCTCTTCCGAAAGGTAACTTCTCTGCCTCATTACATAACCTATTTTTGTATCTTAGTCTAGTAGATAAATTAGTTATAGCTTGCTTGGTGCATTTTATTTGTATGAAATTTGTCCAGCATCGCCAGAAAAGTATATGCGCACAGAAACACATAATTGATAATTAAATCATCATGCAAGCAAAACACCTAACTTGAAAAGTATATGCGCACAGAAAAATATATCAGATTTGAACCATTTCTAACAAGAACCTAGTCAGCATACTGTAAGGCCAATTTTGGTCTCTCATTAGTTTTGTAAATATAGCTTTCTTTTGTGTTCTATGTATTTGCAAAATGAAGATAGAGAATTTTAAACTAAATGCAGATCTAAACACATCATATGGTTACTGATTTATTTTTGTCTGAACTGATGTAGTTAAAAAATGAAAAACACAGCATACACAATTCCAGTGCATACTTGATGTATAGCACTGACATTCTCCCACGTCTTTTTCAAAATAATAATAATAATTGATCTTCTCATATTTCTTTTTCTCCCACCTTCAGTTTTATATAAGTTCTACTTGATTCAAATTGTTCTCATTTTGCCGATTATTTGAGGTTTGGGACCACAAATAGGACTTAAGCATCAACACTGACCATGTACAACAAAAAGGAACCTAAATGTCAATGTCATTCGTTGGTTAACCTTTCTCAGTTTATATAAATCTTCAAAATAATTACTAAAAGGTTCTGTAATGAAAAGATAGATGCAAGGGCATAACTGAGTTCCTTTATTTTAGTTTGCCAATATATGCTGCTTTTTGAGTTCCTTTTCATTAAAGTAATCAAGATACGAATTGTATATATTTTTTCTTTATTTTAGTTCTAGAAGTAATTTCTGTCGCAATTATTTGATTATTTTCCCTATCAACCCTATCTCTTTGCAGGATAACATTTTGTTGCCTCATTCTGAAATTACCTAGTCAAGAGATGTGTCGTTTGTGAAGTTTGTGAAGTCTTGTGTGTCATTTGTGAAGTGTTTAGGGGCTGGTACAGACTTGGTACCAGCTCAGTTTCTCTTCCTCTTGCTTACTGGTACGCCATGTTGGCTCCTCGGTGTGTTATGCTGCTGCTGCTTCCTCTTGTCAGTTGGGATCTATTTAGTTTCTTCCATGGTGTCTTGTGGATTTGTGGCTTTACGGCTTTATGTCTTGGGCGTAAGATTTTTGCTAAAACAGATTATTTGAAACTCTTTGGTCCTTGTATGCATAAATATGCTAAAACTAAATTACTGAGTATCTAAGATGTTACTTCTGGAAAAGCTTCTGAATGCTGGAACCTGGACGGAAGCAATTGGAATATCCTTGTTGGAATCATAGAAACACCCAAATCAGCTTTTCAAACATAATAGATTGTAATGTAATTCATGTTACGTATGTTTCTAATATTTTTTGCTGCTTATGTACTGGATTTTTTGTGTTTTGTTTTTGTTACTTAATTGATGACTTATATGCAATACTATCAATTTGATGTGATAATGAAACATGAACAATTTATTACAGTTAAAGGATACTGGTGCAAAAATCCAATGCTGGTTAAATAAAAAAGTTACTGATTCATTTCTAATTTATAGCTCAATTTAAAAAGTTTGCATACTGGTTACCAGTAAAGGTCGTAGATTAATAAGTAAGAAACAACAAAATTGACAAATCAAATGACAATTAAGCATTTCAAGCAAAAGAAAAAATAAAGCATAGGTGAGCTGTGCGCTCATTAGTAGAGTGAATTAGGTGGTAGCTATATAAACCCATGTACAACTCTGTAATAAATACAGTTGAATTACTTCTAAACAAACAAAGTTCCTCAAGATACTACTACTGTTTTATTACTTTCTCGTCAGAAGCTTGGTATGAGAAATAAACTATCATGGGATAATTGGTCACTGGTATCAAAATGTAACAAAACTAGTGAATGCATCAAACAAGTGGATGTACCCAATCGTGAAGAGAGGAGAGCACGCGACGCACGCGCTGACAGGCGGCGAAGGCCGACGGCGTTGTAGGCATGTGAGAGAGAGAGGCGGAGGGAAGTGCGAGTGGGAAGTCGCCGGAAAGATCAACCCAATCGCTGTCGCAGCTCGCGATGGAGATTCAAAGGAGAGATGGATTCGACAGAGGATCCTAATCCGAGCGAGGTGGAGCGGTTTCCGCATTTTTTTTTAATTAAGTTTTTGTTTTGGTGCACTGATTGCGTTTAATTTAAAAGAGTCGAACTTTAACAGATTATTATGTATGTTTCTTACCATTTTGCAAAGAGCTTTGTATTCATTAATGGGAATTATGTCCCTTGTCATTTACACATTGATCATCTATTTCATATCAGTAAGTTCTGATTGCTTGAGGTTGGATTCTAAGATTGTCCTTCATTGATCCAGAATCAGTAAAAAATAGTCGAGTCTAGCTATATAGACCAAAGGAAGAGAACACAATCATGAAATTCTTTCCGACAGAGAGTAAAGAAAACAACGTGAATTAGAGAGGAAAATAAGGATGACTGGAGGGGATATTTCTAAATTTGAAGATTAGAGGGGGATATTTCCAATTGGCTGAGATTAGAGGGGCATAGGACTAATTTTCCCTTAATTATTTATACATATTTTATTTACAATCTGGAGTTTAGACAACTGGTTACGAATTTTATGCATTTAAGTATTATTTGATCATTAATTAAAAAATTAAATAAATTAATATCTAACATAATTTGAATGGAAAAGTAGTGTGAAATTCCGAAGCAATGCAATTCAGGATGACCTCAAACTTATTATAATTAATTCCAGACCACAATAATTTAAATTGAAAACTAAGTTTGAACTCACAATAATCATAATTCGGTTCAATTGACTTCTCTAGAAAAAATAGAAAAAAAAAAAATCCTATGTAACCTATAGAATTATGACGTAATATTTGCTAAATTGTTCTTTTAAAAATAAAAAGTAGATATATCGTGTACAGGTGATCAGCTGAATTTGACAGATGTTTGACCATTTATTTTGGTGACAACTGTTTTGGTGATCTATTGAATTCAATGCCTTAGGGGGCGGATCTAAAGGAAGCTGGCATAGGTCTGGCCTGCCTATCCTATGAATTTAAGATGATTAATGATTTAAACTGGAAATATAGAAAAATAGAGTGATAATCAAGTGTTTTTAAGTATTGAACCTATTCCAAGTTCAAATTTTAATTACTAAGTTCTAAATAATTTTAATTCGGTCTACCTATATGTCAACTCTGGTTCCGCCCCTTGGCAATAGATATTTGAGTATCAGTACATAATTACATATATAGTTGGAACAAGGAAGAGCATGTGATCTTGACTCTTGAGTTGTATATCTTGTCACTGTTTATCTGTCCACCCAAAATGTTACTGTGTGCCCATTACCCACTGAATATCTACCAGCATGTACAGTATTAATTTGTTCATGGGTTAGCACTTTTTGCGAAAAATTTTATTTTTTATTTTTGGTCCAAAGATGCCATACTTATATTTAGAGTTTGGCTATGGTGAGTTGTAACTCACAGCCCCTCTGGTGAGTCGCAATCCAGTCCATCGGATCTGCTTTAAGATTCGTGCAAATCAAAGAGCGCTGATGCGTTTAAAATTTTCCGTCCGTCTGCGATTTTCTCCGTTCCGTCTCTTTTCCTCTCTACTCGACACTCTCTCTCTCTCTCTCTTCGACAGAAATCAAAACCCAAACAAAGAGCGCCTCCTCCTCTCAAACCCAAACCCTAGATCGGAGAGCACCGAAGCAGATCGGAGATCATCGGAGCGCACGAATAGGTTGCCTCTATCTTTCTCCTCTCGACTCGACTGTTGTCACCTCCGTCGCTGCCTCGCCTCTGTGCGAAGGGGGTCGGAGAGCATCACAGATCGCCTCTGTGCGAAGGGAATCTCTCTGCCTCACCTCCGTCGCTGCCTCGCCACCACACGATCTCTTCTCTTCATCTCAGGTTCTCTCCCTCTCTTTATCTTTCTCCATTTCTATCTCATTTTTGCAACCTGAGCAGGTTTTCACTGATTTTAGTTGTTTTCACTGATTTTTTTTTTGTAATTATTGGACAGTGAACCCTAGATCGGAGAGCAGTTTGTCGCGATACAGTGCTTGGATCGGAAAGCATTAGAGAGCTTGGATCTGAGGTAAGTTTGTTTATTTCTTTCCTCATTTGTGCTGGTTTGACATTTGAATTCTGGAAGCTAGGTTTTGATTGAACAGATTATCTCTCCCGTTTATTCTATTTTTTTTTTGGAATTAGAAAGGATTTTGGAGATAAATTTCAAGCTGATAAGAACTGAAATTTGGGGAATTTTTGAATGGATTCTATGCTGCCTGATAAGAACTGAAATTTGGGGAATTTTTGAATGGATTCTATGCTGCCCTTTTTTTTGCCTTGTACTGATTAAAGAACTAGAAGTACGGTTTTTAAGCAATTAGGTTGAGGTTTAGTAGAAATGAGAACCAAGTAGTTGTGAGTGTTCCAATTATGGAAGAAAAAAAAGAGAGGTTGAGACATAAACTTATTCTGCACAATTTCTGTCATGAGAAAACTCTGGATGTCGCACTGTCCCATAAAAATCCTAGATTTTATTACCAATTTAAAATAGGCATTGTTCTTAGTACACTGTCAATTTTGACAATTTTATACAACCAGTCATGATTGTGCTTTATACAATCAGTCTCTATCTTGTTGTGTGCATATTTTTATTTATTGAGATGAAAAGTATTGAATATTACTAATTTATGTTGAACAGTTGGGTGTTAGCGATCCTTACATCAGGTTTGAAGAGCTTCACCAATTAGAAGAGCTTTGCTGGTTGGAAGATACTAGTTCATATTATGTTCTTGCATGTTATGTTAATTTCTAAGATACTAGTTCATGTACTAATTTCTGTTTTCAATGGATATGTGATCATTTTAAATTTTTGTTTATTCCTTAATTTGATTTCTGTTCATTTACTAATTTCTGTGTCTGCTTAATTTGTGTGCGTTTTATATTGTGTGCTTGAGTTGCTCATAACAGCTTCTAGGCATAAATTTCTGTGTACCATGCGTTTTATAATTTGTGCATAAATTTGTGTATCAGGATTTTATACCGTGTACCATGCTTACTGGTATGCCTTCTAACAGCCTAAATTCAACTGTCCTTAATTCACCATGAAAATGAATCTAATGGTCTAGAATCTTATTATTATACCAACACCAACAGAGATGAGAGAAAGTAACAGAAATTTCAGATGAGATTTGATTTCTTGTCATACCAACACCAACAGAGATATTTATCATGTTCTTATGTTTATTATGCAGCTGTGGTGAGATACAAGCCACTAAATAAAGCAATTTTATAAGTTGCATTCCATAACTAATATAACAATGTGAGAGAAAGTAACAATAAGAGATAAGTAACAGGAATTTCAGAGTGAGAGCCAACTAACAGCATTCCATTCCATAAGAGATACAAGCCAACTAAATATAAAGTAACAGACAACAATTAGAAGCTAATATCCACTACAATCCATCAGTTACATGAAATATCAATTATAATGTTTGGGCTACAAATGAAGAACGACCACCCATGCAACTAGCAGACAGATCTTCAGTTAATGAGCTAGCACCAATGTGACCACATTTCAAGAGTGAGCACCGTCTTGGACTAATTGGCAACTCGGGAGCTGGCTTGAACCATTTCGGGAAACTAAGGCAGATCCTTGTGAGAGATGATTCAAGTTTGACTGAGCCTGAACTGCATGGAACAGACTTGATTGATGTAGGGCTACAAACTCAAATTCTAGTGCCAACAAGAACTGTTTAGCACCTCTAAGATGGTTCTGTATATGGAGAGAAAGAGAGAATAGAAAATTTCATTATATATGAAACTAGCACATGAGTCAGGACATATAAAACCAACTAATGAAAGATATCAAAACCCTGGCAGTACCAGCTTATTGTACGAGAAAGCTAGCTGGTCAATTACAAAGAACATTCATATTACATTTATATATATATTTTTTATTTTCTGGCAGGTTTTTTATATTGCTTTTTGCTGTCTGGCTAGATTTAGTGCTGAGCACTTGTGCCGATGGGACATAATCCATGCCTTTAATTCATTACAGTACTGCTATATCCTTTATCAAAACCCTACTGTTGCATACTAGTACCTTTTTATCAAAACCTTACTCAAAACAAAAATGAGTACATGATTAAAAATACCGGGCTTCAATACATGATTAACACCACAAACACAGAAGGCTTCGAGACTACATTAATTGATGCAAAACCAATACACATTATGGAAAAAATTTAAAGAAAACAACACCAAATAAGAGAAAGTTGCAAATATAATTTTTGTCATTATAATTACAAACAAACCCTGTACTTTTCTGAGACAATTTACAAAACTTATGTGACACACGAAAATTGAAATTGACTTTCCTCAAAAATACAGTTGGCAAAAGTAGTCAAAAGATGGATTGCAATACTTTTCAAAAGAAAGAGAACCGAGAGGAGCACACCTGAAATCCGTAGACTCATTTTTGAAAAAAAAAATTTAGAAAACGAACATAAATAAAAAGCATTATAAATCAGTAAAAGAAAAATTAAAGCAAATTTTCGCACCGTTGAAAATAAGAAAGAGGGCGAGAGAGAGAGAGAGAGAGAGAGAGAGGGAGGGAAAGAGAGAGAACCTGCTCAGGTTTGAGGAGGAGCGGGAGAGACGAAACATGTTTGAGGAGGCGCTCCGATCCAGCGTTTGAACTCACAGGCCAATCTCAACTTCGTTCCACTCTCACTCTCCGATCCACTCGCGAGGAGATGATTTCTAAGGTTTTGGGAGGCGTTGTGTGGCTTAGCTTTGTTGCGATTTCAAAGATAGAGTTTTAGGCTTGCGCAGATCTGTTTTTCTTTCGATTTGAGAGAAAAAGAGAGAGAGAGAAAGGACACAAAGAGAAAGAGACAGAACGGAACGCAGAGAAAAAGACGGACGGAAAAATAAAACTCGATCCAGCGCCTCATGATCTGCACGATTTTTGAAGCAGATCTGACGGTCTGGATTGCGACTCACCATAGACTCTGTGAGTTGTAACTCACCATAGCCAAACTCCTTATGTTTATTCATCTCCTTCTATCACCCGTGAATGGAATTATGTTTCAGAATTCATTATTTCTCTGTGCCCGTTACCCTTCTAACATTGGATTTTGAGAGAGAGAGAGATGAAGTAGGGAATAAAGAGGGGAGAAATCGGATTGATTTGTTAATAGAAGTCTGATAAGGGCCTAAAGTACCCTCCTGGTAGGCCCAAGTACCAGCCTGCCCCGTAGGCCCAATAGGCAGAGAAGCGTAACAAGGCCCAAAGACCTAAGACGAGGGCCCAACACGCCAATTCGCCTCAATGGCTTAGCAGCGGGATAATGAGGGGTAGCGTAGTCCTTTCACCCCGCCCCTGTCAGCCAAGAGAGATCCTCGAGAGGGGACAGCGGTTATATCCGTACAGACATGGAGAACAGCTCAGCAGACAGGAATACCGGCTTCTGACAGGACTGACGTCACTAGAAGATTTCTTGAGATGAGTATAAATAGGCCTCCATAAGACAAAAGGGGGGGTCGGCTCTTAGGTCATTTTTCTAGGGTTATTGTGCTTTTAGCTTTAGAGAATGATGTAAGACCGTAATTGAATCATGAACAAAGAGATTTAAACTTGTGTTTTGATATCATTGTTGTTACTTTTCTAGCTTTAAACTTGTTACTGTTGAGCTTTCTGGTAAAATTTGATTTTGACCTTGATAATACTGAATTTTAAGTTAGAAATTTTAGAGAAGAAATATGTCAAAATATAGAACTTCAAAAGATAAAAGAGTTGAAGTTATTAAATATCTGAATTAGTTACTTGCAAGTTGCAAGACATTTTGGTATGGCTCCCCAACTGTATCGTGGCCCGTGGGGCCGCCTTTAATAAAACCGGAAATAAGCCCAGCCGAAGAAATACTCCCTGTCTTTTTGTCGGCTTTTTCTTTTTTTTTTTTTTAAAAAAAAAACAGAGATAACAATAACGGTCGCAACAACAAAAAAAAAATAAAAGAAACTTATTTTTGCAGTAAATTGTATTTGTAGACTCTCAAAGTGGTAAACTGATGGCAACTGTACGGACAAGGATTAATACACCGGACGAAAGTATAATTATTTTTTTATTTATTTTAGCATAATATGAGGTATTGAGGTTTAGTGTACTCCGCAATTCTTAAATCATGTCAAAATATTGAGGATTAGCATAATCTCAAAGAGATAACTTGCATGTCGAATTATGAACGCTCATATACATACGCGAACGTGACCTATAAAAACATGAGTTACATTTTAAGAGTAAACCTTCAGAACTTAGTAAAAAAAAATTTAAGAAAAAAGGAGATCTTTGCAATCTATTTTTTAAAATTAAAAATGTATGCGAGACTTGAATCTTTGATCTCAAAGAAATCAGTGAAGTGTTCTTACCATTGAGCCATTAGGTTAAATCATAAGAACCTAGTACTTATGAACTTGTTTTTACTTTCATATTAACAAGTTTGAATATAGTTGAATTGATAATGTTTGATTCTATGAAAGAACTTTTCGAATCTCAAGTTTGAATTAATTAGCATAAAATTAGTATATAAATAATTGATTTAATGCCATCAACGAAAGAAATAAATATTTCAAATTTTAAATTAAAAATTTAAAAATTTTAATGTTTTGAATATTTTTTAATTGAAAATTTCAAAATTAAAAAATTTGAAATTTCAACATTTGAAAGTTTAAAATTTCAAAATTTGAAAATATAAATTTTAATTTCAAATTTTTTCAATTTTTAATTCCAAATCGAAATTTGAAATTTAATAATTTTAAAATTTTATATTTTAAGCTATGAAATTTCTAATTTTTGGAGTTTTAAATTTTAAATTTAATGATCAATCTTAAATTTTAAAATTAATTTATCGTAAATATTTTTTATTTTTTATTAATTTAATCTAATGAGGCCAATTTGGACGTTTTATAATGTTAGAGTGGAATTTATTAATTTGGTGGCACATCTCTAATTTTGACAAAGTTAAATGGCATAAAATTAATTTTAACCATTTTATAGTGACATAAAACTAATTTACAATTTAAAAGTGTCATATTGCTAATTATTTGTTTTCATGGTAGCATATATTTAATTATTCCATATTTGGAAGTTCAATATGCCAAGACGCGGCGCGAACCATTGGTGCAAACAAGTGGGGACGGGGTACTTCAGAAATATTCATTGACAAATCGATTATCGATTATCGATTAAAGCAATAAATGGAGTGACCTTCTTGTTTATTACGTGAGTTGAAACTTTCAGCAATATTTTAGCGATACTTGATGGATCCAAATGACACTTATTTTGCATAAAAAATTGGATACAGAATTAAGAATTATGTATTCTATTTGTGTAACTATTTTTATTTAAGGATCATGTAGCAATCACCATGTAACACTAGTAACTGTAGTATGGTAAACTAAGTCTTTTTCTGTTTGAAATAATTGTTTTATTAACAGTATGATCAAGAAATTAGACAAAATAAATTAAAGCAACAGTAAAAGTTGCGGGATTTTCTGATCTGAGGACATGAAAATGTTCAGTTGAATTTATAGATTTTATTGATTTATTTGCCATGGTTATCTGACTTCTGAGTTAGTCTAATTAGATTAATTGAGGAAATAGCTAATTTACAAAAATTCTGTCAGTTATTTGCTACACCAAAAGCCACACGGTTTTGGCCACAAAAGATTTGGGGTCATTTTAACAAAAGTGTCGAGAGACACTCGTCTCTCTCTCTTTCTTCTTCGACTTGCCTCTCTTCTCTTCGTTCTTTCGTCTCAAAGCTCTCTCACGAGCTCACCCTTCTGTGTCGATCTCTGGTTGGCTCTATGTGCGGCTGCCTCCTAGTCGACATCTGGATAGTCACCACCTCCTCCTTTTTTCTTCTGTCAGCACGAGGAGTCCATCTCCTCTCTTCTTCTTCCGATGGCGGGCTGTCAGAGGAGTAATGAAGAGGTGACGTGGCTGCCATGCACCCATCCACTGCATCTCTCCGTCTTGTCTCCTTCTCCCCCTTCTGCACTGAGGTAATCTATTTAATTAAAGGGCCGAGATAGAGTTTTGGAATTGGGGAAGAACGGGGAGGAGAAGAGAAGAGGATTGAGAAGGCATTGGAGTCGGTAATGGCTTTCTTCCTTTAATTGTAAATTGTTAATGTCAATTTTATAAGAAATTGATATCAATTTTGGTTATTTGTCATGAGAACTAGGTTGATGGAACTGAGCCTGTTCTTGATCAGTTTGACCTTGATTCTAGCTTTGGTTTTGCTTCAATTTTTTAGGCGATTTGCCAAATCCCACGAGTTAGGTATAATTCTCTGTCTTTGTGCTTGTTCTCCTTTGATTACTGGTAATCTGTGCTGGTTTTGTGTGGTAACAGTGGTTATGTAGCAAATAACATGTTAATTGATGGTTAATGAAGGCTGACAAGGTTCACTTTAGAGCAATAGTTAGTATACTAACTGTAATTTGATGAGAAAGGTAGTATATCAAATTTTGCTTGATGAAACAATGACATAGTTGGAGCTTATGATGATACAAATATGTTCTGAGGCAAATTGATAAGTTCTGAAGGGCATAGGTGCATATAATTGTGCATATTTGCCAAGCTTTTCAATTTCACCGAAATAACACCGTTATGACCGAAATAACATATTTTTAGAGCAAAACGCATCAACGTTACAACAACCAAGCACGAAATAACAGTTGCGTTATATTTCCGAAAAATCGACGATATAACTTAAAATTTTTGCATTTAGCGGCGTAAAAACGAGCATGTCATGTACCTTATAGAAAAAAAATTTTGCCGATTACAAATCTGTACAAAAACTCTAATTCGTTTAGTTTTTAATACTTTGATTTTGTCTATTTTGCCTTTTGACTTGTTATTTTTTTATATTTTAAATTTTCAAGTAACTTATAAGATAGATTAGCTGTATAATTGTCTTTTTTTATACACACCGTTTTTTCTCCGTTATATCACCGATATAACACCGAATCGTTAAATCAACTATGTACCGTCATACCGCAAAAACTGCATTTTAAAATCTTGATATTTGCATATATCTTGCTTATAGCATTCAAATGCATATTGATTAAGTTATATCATGTCATGGAATGATAAATATGGATGGTGTCAGTTGCTTACTATGTATAGAAGGTTAATTGCATAAAATTCATGCATACTGGTGCTGGATACAAGTATATATGTGTATATATATTTACTTATCTGTCATGATTATATGAGTGTATATAGTTATTTCTGGTGCTTGTATAACTGTTAGCTTATTATCTTATATGTTGTGAGTGTGAGGTACATCTGTGCATGTTAGATTGGTGACTAGAAAAGGAAAATCATGAATATGTATTTTTATATATAAAAAATGTACATTTTTATGTGCATAATGGGGTATACCGAATAAACTAAGGCATGAGATAATTCCTATACATAGAACTTGCATATAGGCTGCATATTAGAGTTATTTGAGACTGTTGGGAAGTTGGTACCAATCACTGGTAGGTGACTTGGCAATCTGGTATCATTCTGGTAAGGTAGGCGATGCCCAAGGATGAAATTGCAAGGAAAACAATTTTCTGAGGGTGTTATTGAATAAAACTGAGGGCTTGTTTGTAATAGTGAAGGATTTCAATAAAAGATGCGGGCTTAAGTGAAAAACTGAAGGGCTTTATAAGATTCTATGGGCTTGAATGAAATTTGTCGGCTTAACGGATTGGGTTTCTGATTTGTCGAACCCGTTACGGTCTGACCCAGTCAACTGGGTCAGGTTGATTGGGTTAAGCTGCTTGGCACGCGTGATTTTGATTTGGGCTAAGTTCTGTTGGGCTCTGTTCTTTGTGGGCTGATTCGATTTATTTTCTGTTGGGCTTAACTTCTGTGTGCTGATTTTTGTGTGGGCTGGAATATTTCGGAAAAATGAAAAATAAATAATTGTGGGCTGATTTTTAGATAATTAAGATTAGACTTTCAGATTTAATGAGAGCTTAATATCTGTATGTTAATGACGGATTCTGTTGAACTTGATTCAGACTAACATTAGTCTAGTATTCGATCTGTGGCTTTTATTAGGGATATGATGATAATAGTCTGACGTTTTAATGAATAGATACAGTGGCAAAATAAACCAGACTTTCTAATCCCGCAAAACAATAAATTATGATTTACATTTGTCCGATTATATTCTAATTGTGTTTAACTATTTCCTAAATTTTTTTCTGATGATTCTGTAAGCTGTTTTTTATTTTTTATTTTCGATATTAGGAAATAAACGTTAGACATAATTTCTGATGATTAGGGAAGTAACTAAATATAAATAATAATTGTTTAATAAAGCACTTTGGAATCAAACTATATCAGTCATGTTTAACGTTAGAAACCAGACTCAGATTTAAGGAAACCCGTTAAATAAATATTAACGGTACTTGATCTGTGGTTTGTAAATAGGCACGGCCCTAAAGTACCCTGCGACCAGTAAGAAGCAAGGTGCGGATTACACGGTTTCTTTGTTTGAACTCGGATATCGGTATTTTTAAATTCATGCATAGCATGTTGAAAGGAATATTAATGCATTCAGTTCATGTAGATATTAAGAAACTCGAAATAAACAAAACTCATGTTGATTCAAACTATCCGTTTGACTAGAAAATATATGAACCTGACTTGCTCATCTGATTGTCTTTCTTTTCGAACCGTCAGAGTTCTCAAAGGACTGGAATGGTTTCTATAAATTGATTATATTGCATAATCTTCTTTGTAATAGAAGAATCTGACTTGGGATTAAATCGAACCATTCTTATTCAGTCTGCATAGCATAAATATGAAATTGAATTATGTCACTCTCCGGAGTATGGTTTGGCCACCTACCCGGCCATGATTTTAGCGCTATTATTTCTGAAAATTCCCTCTGTACCTAGGGTTAGACCTACGGTTTTGGAAAAAGTTCTTTCTGAATCTGACCGGCCGATAAGAACTTGAGTGATTACGATTATTGTGAAATAATTATGCTTGATTTATTTTCTGTTGCATATTCATATTGCAGTATGCCGGTTATTGGACCGTTCCGTCTGGTGCCTACGATACTGGAATTTTTGATATTTTAGAAATAAAATTCTAAATACTTTGAAATTGACTTATGAGAATGAATTATGTTCTTTGTGGGTATAAATTTCGTTACACGGTTCGTACTTAGATCCGCGTACTGGAACTAAAACCCGCACTGAGATTGTATCTCACTCTGTGCTTTGTTGTTTGCATGTGTCCTCATCAATTGGGGGTTCCAGGAGCGTCGAAATGGTGTTAGACGTAGTACCATAGCTACTTTGGAGTGTAGTTACTTGTAGTTTGCGGTCTGGATTCCTAGTCTGAATTGCGAGGCTGTTTCACTACATGAACTACCCGAGGTTTTGGCTTACCTTTATTTTGAGATGCCTTCTGCGTCTCCGGCAACCGACGCTGAGGTTGAGGCCGAGCCAGAGGCTGACTCCCACAAAGAGAAAGCGATCTAATCGCTAGTTTCCTTTTTATTGGAGTTCTGAGTGGTGTAGGATCTGTCTAGTGTTGTTTGGTGTCCTGTCTCTTAGTATGAGTGGTGCTGATCTTTATAGTACGGTTTTGGGTTGGTGGTTGCTGTGGTATGGCGTACACGGGTTGGTTTTTCTTTTATGGATTGAGAAAACCAGTCCTTAGGAAATAAATAAGCCGGGATTGGTAGCAGCATGGTTTGGGTTTGGTTTGTTTTGTTTTCTTTGAACAATATATGTATAATTAGATTGAAATAATGTAATATATATATCGGTGTATTTATCTGTAATGTTGTGTGAATTCTAGGCCGAAATCAAGAAAATGGAATATGAAATGAAAAAAAAAAATAGTCTGTCTGTCTATTAGCCTTACGGGAACAGGCAACTGTTCTCGTGGCGGAGAAGACTAGTTCACTCCCTCGGTTCGGGGTGTGACACACCACGTAGACAAATTTTGCTAAAAAAATAATTAATAATAAAAAATATAAATAAAGATGTGTGGGTGTCGGGATCATTTAGCTAAATGTAGTTCGACATTCCAAGTATTGTGAAATTACAATTTTTCCAATTTCTGTAACATGGTATTTTGTAATTATTCGTGTGTCGGGTATTATTGCTCATAAAACTGACTCGATTCACTAGTATAAAATAATTTGCAATGCATTTTTTATTTCTCATTGTTTGACCCCTTTCTATTATCATTTTCATCATGCCTTTGTCTCTCTTTTGTATTGCAAGCATAACAACATATTCATAATCAACCATTATTAAATAATAAAATTTTTAATTTATATTAATATATCAAATTTCGAGCGAAGGTCAAGTGATTAGCTCCTAGTTACAATAGAGGCAAACCAAAAGAAAAAAAAAATGAATAGTTCTACAAAGATCTATTATATGATATTTTACTATTCATTTGATCTTAACAAAAATATATGAGGTGCTCAATGATATGGACAGTAGATTAGTAGTTATGTCACGAACAAATTAATGAACTTATTGATTTGTACAAATTTATTATTAGTTTCATTTTGATAAATGAAACCACTGGGCCCCATATATTATTCACATCCGTAATTCGTTTGACTTTCCAATCCACATTTATGTCAACTCTAACATCCCCAACTGTACATGCTAATCAATTTATGTCAATTGCAACTTGCAAGAGCAGCTCGTGCATGCATGCAGAAGCACCACACCAGCATGCCTATAAATACAGAACAGAAGCCGCTGTTACTTCCCATCGACCAATACTACTACATATATAAGCTTATTGAACAATTTCAGAGTTCCAAGTTAATTTCAGGATTAAAAGCATGGCTTCAAGGGCATTGGTTTTACTACTTTTGACCATCTTGGCAACCTCCGTTCTCATCTCTATTGTCTCTGCAGAGAACACTGCACACACAGGTGCCATACCTCTTTCAAAATGTCTTTTTCTATAAATATGCTTCTTTTTTCTAACAAAAGCTTATTTAACCTTAAATAAAAATTGTTGTTATCCAAAATATAGAGGACAAGAGTAATGCAAAAGGTGGCGAAGCTCTGACAGATGAGAAGTACCCGTACGGTGGTGGTTATCCAGGAGGTGGATATGGCAGGGGAGGATACGGTGGATATCCAGGATACGGTCGTGGTGGATATGGCGGTGGGTATCCAGGATACGGCCGTGGTGGATATGGCGGTGGGTATCCAGGATACGGCCGTGGCGGATACTGTCGCTGGGGATGCTGCCGTCGCGGGTACTATGGCGGCTGCCAATGCTGCATGACCGCAAATGAGATTCCAGAGCAGGAGTACCGCCCCGAGGTTCATAACTAAGACTTTACTTGAAACGAGAATTGCTTGAGGGTATGGTTGATATTGTGAGTTTGGTACTATTGGACAAGTATTATCTTGGTGGTGTGTGAAGATGGAACAAAATAAATTCATGAAGAACATTAGAGTGTGTCCTTTATGATTGTTTGTGTAATTGTGTGAGGATTGTAATTTACAATGTTCTAATAATTATGTTATGGTTTACATAAACCTTTTTTGTTTAATTGCTTAAATGAAAAATGTGAAAAACCGATAGTTTTGAAAAAAAAAAATAATAAAAAATAGATGCAATTAAGTAATAATTGCTTACGCAACGCAAAGTTACTGAACCATCTTATCAAATATTAATTAGAGGAATAACAGCGGAAGGAAAATTTATTTTTCAGGATGACAGAGTGGCGCATTAATCTGCACTGTTCTGGCAACAAATTTTATGCATGCAGATCCAATAAAAAGTAGTTAATTAGTAGCAATTAAATTACGTACATTGTAGGAAAATTAAAGCGAACAAAATTAACACAATTAAACAGAAAGATCGAACGATAATATGTTGACATAGGTAACAGGGCTTCATTAATTAATTGTGGATGAGTGGTGGTGATATTTCACCTTCTTTACTGGCGAGGGGAGCAAACTCGAACTGATCATACACATTTGAAAGTCATTATCAGATATTAATCAAGCTGACAAAATTAACCTGAATAAATTATTAGCTAGCCTTCAAGTTAATTTATTATAAAATTGGTTCAGAATTTGCAAACCCTTCTTTTCTGGGTTAAAGAGAACACTGATTGTGTGAACTTCGGTGGGACGAAACGAAAGGAGCACACTAATTGCTGATTCATTAATTTTTGTTTCCCTCATTCCATCCAGATCCAATTAGCACAAGAAAGAGCGAAAATTAAGGAGAGAAAGAGGCCGAGTTGGATCTCTTCAACACTAAAAAAGCCTTGTTCCGCCAATAAGACATAGTGCCTGTTTCGGCCTGACAACCCGAATGGTACTGTTTTCAAATTCAATATTTTCTATGGGCATGAACGCAACTAACCCGAATAAATATACCAAACAAAATTCCCAGTCTTCTCTCCTGTGAAATTCCCGGCATTTTTTTGGAGCTGCCGCCCCCTATATAAAGAGTCCTCTAGCGTTGAAGACCCCGTCCTCGGAAAGACAAGAATTGACATTCCAATTCCCAAATACCTATTTTCGGTATGCGGCTGGAGGTGGTTGCACATTAGAGACGGATCGGACATTAGGGGCAGGGCAGCTCTATCATGGCCAATTTTGTTTGTCTTTTTTTTTTTTCTTTCTTTTTCTTCCAAAAAAGAATAGAAAGTTAAGTCTTATTAATTTGATTATAATTTATTTTAACAACAATACTAATAAATTTCTTAATTTAAAAAATTAATATCATATTTATATATGTTGAGAAATTCTAAAATCAAAACTAGCTATACGGATGGAGGGTTCCATCAAATCCAATCTTACCTCAAATTCGAAAGTTGAATGATCGATTCGAACTATTTAATATAATCTTCGTATTGAAATCTCCTTGCCGACAAATTTTTATATTTTTTTGCTGATATTGCATTATTTTGTGAAATTTTAGAAAATTCTCAATCTAATTATAGTTCTAAACTCTCCAACAACAACAATTTTTAAAAATTTCGAAGCAATGATTTAAACGTAAAAGGAATCTGAAAACTTCCGAAGCAATGAAAACTTAGATGATCTCAGTATGATTCAAAATTAAGAAAAAATAAACACTCGAATTTTAGAAAGGTAAAGCCAATTAATTTTAAATATATTTGTTTGTTTTGATATAACTGGTCTGCCATCTACATATATTAATTGAAACTAAGAGTCATTTCAGGGCGCCAAAACTAAAATTCAAAACTTAATTCGAACTCACGATGATTATAATCCTAATCAATTGACGTCTCAACCGAAAACAACCAAATGTAACATACAGAAGTATGACGTACGGACTATCTGCTGCATTGTTCTTTAAAAAAGAAATGGAGATGTCAAGTACTGTTAAGGTTAACTGAATTTGAGTCCTGCGGACAAGAACTCATGCAGTTAGACACGTGTCAGAAGCCAGGTTTGTGTTGACAGATGTCTTACTTTTAATTTATTTATTTATTAGAACGCTTACTTTTTATTTATTTATATTTAGTTTTTATTTTTTATTTTTTATTTTTGAGAAGTCTCATCTTTTATTTCGGCGACAACTATTTTGGTGACCAACTGTTCTCGACTTCTTGTCGAGGTGACAGTATACATTTTAGGAAACAAACACAACTCAAGTACCGAAACTTCGGACCGCTATGGAGTAGAAAAATCCAATTTATGGCAACAACGACACTTCGGTGCCTACAAGACGAGTCGAGATAAAACCCTTGTCGTTTACAAGCAATGTGCTGATGTATGTATGTGCAAGTGCCGTAGAAATAAATAAAAATTTTGGATACTGTTCCTTCTAAATATGTTATAATTAAAAATTAATTAATTAACAGATCAGTTAATTGGAGAATTTAAAAAATAGTCTTTAATTTAATTTTAGTTGGAATTAACAATAGAATTAATTTTTAGTTTGAATAGTAGAATAATAATGATAACAATTATTTAAAATAACTAAAAGAATGTAGTTCTTTTAATACGAAAGGAGTTATAAAATAAAAAGAACGTCATATGTAAACATTGAATAGTTCTTTAAAATAGGTGCCTAGTCATATTACAATATTACTTGTTGTCAATTCAAACATATTATGCATATAAATAATTTAATTTCAAGACCTTGGATAAAATATATAATGCAAGATTGGGAATGTAAAATCTTAAAGTAAATTAAGTCTCGATTATGTTTTCTTCACGCTCATAATTAAAATTCATCACGTCGCCAATCTAGGGGTGGATTGGAATTATAAGTGAGGCTAATTGTAACTTATAGCTTCAGAAATGTTATGTATAATAGGACAAACATGGGATGTGGTACATTTTGAATTTTTTTTTTTTTTGGAAAAATAAAATAGATGATTCTTATATATAGCTTGTCTTGACCGGCTAGTATGTGATTCTAGTCAATGAGCTTTCACATGCAAGTATATATGCGCATGCACTAGTTGCAACTTGCAAGGTTCATTTGCCCTTGGGTTTCTTTTCGCTAGAAACAAATTAAAGACCTAAGCCTTCATTTGCCAAAAAAAAATTTAAAACTGATTTAATTTTTCTTTTTACTTATTTTCTTCGTCTAAAAATCATGAATTTGCATCGATGAAGTGCTCCAAAGTGAGCTTTCCAATGAGTCCTAGACTCTAGAAGGCACAAAGGGCTAGGCTGAAAAGCAAAATATATGGTACAGTAATTAATTCATGTATCTACCAATTTGGAATTTTTGTCTAGTTTTTGTGTTTGAAAGTTTGCGGAACAAGAGCAAGAACAAGAACAATTAGTTTGCACTGTTTTTATTCTTGTTGTAGTTCTTTTTCCTTAAAATTCCAAAACTACAACAAGCTCAGAACTCGCTATTCGTCCTTTATTTGGCTCCACCTAGAACTGGCGGTTCGCAAATAAAGTTTATTCACGAGCTTCCAAACACTCGTAACTCCGAAAAGTATGACCCTGATCAGAATTTATTTTTTTAAAAGTGGAATTTCAATCCATTTCATTTCATTGGAAATTTATTTTATCAAAATGAGTGAATTTAGTGTCATTTGGTTGGAATTTCCAAGTAATTAGATCTAATAAAATCCTATGAAATTAATTAAAATGAAATGAAATGAAATCCCGTGCAAAATCATTTTGATCAGGGCCTATATATTTATATGTGAATTGATTATGGTAGGATATAGCTTTTGAGTAGTTTTAAATATACCAAATTAAGAAAGGTCATATATCTTTCAATTTGATTTTTCGACAAAAAAAAAAGAGTAGTATTTATCGCATAATACAATAACAACATGCATGCTCAGAAATATCGTTTTAAAGACGTGCTAAGAATTTTTCCCGAAGGTTCATATGCTAAAGAAAATAAGTATATGAAGTTTTCAAGATTTATCAGTTTAGATATTAATGTTATTTATTTTATAATAAGTTACTAACGGTCTACAAAGTAATTAATTACACTCTTTTTCACTTACAGGGCAGAAATTAAGCAGCTTCTCATAATATTAAAAACTGGCACTTCCCATGTACGATCACTTATTACAGGAAATCAACAGACAACTACTAGAATTACATATAGATGCTCTTCCCAACATTTATATCAGAGGCTCAGAGCCAAAAGAACATTTGACATGCTCTTCACATATTTTATTTGGTAGTATAGACTAGAGAACATATATATTCTTTTTTCACCACGCTGCGTCATATCTGTTCTTTTTTCTTCAAACAAAGAACTATAATAGGAAACTTGGTTTTCTCCTTAATAAGATGTTCTGCAACATTCATGGCAAATCTTGAGAACAACTCGTCAACAATGGTGGAGCCAAAATGGCTCGCAATCATCGGCTCTAGGACGGACCTTATGCACAATGCAGAATTTGCACCACTTTGAATATTATCAAACACAAAGTCATCATCCGAATCATCATTCGGGTCCCAGTTCAGCTCAAACATGTGGAAATTAATGATATTAAAGAGGCCTTGTTCCTTTATGACGGCCTTTGCTTCTTCCATGGAAGGTGCATAAAATGGTAGATTGAATGAGTCCAATTTTTCCTCTTCCACAAGACCCTTGGAAAAGTAACGAACAGAAACATGAGATACATGTCTAACTAATTTTGTGCAGTTATGAGAAAACAAATACAACTTTTAAATTTCTAGACTGAACAAGTGCCTTTATTTTTTTTATCCTATTTTTTTCCACATTTTCCTCCTTAAAATGGTAGGAGTTCGTCTTTGCTCATTAGTTTAAAAAATATCATCCATTTTTTTTTTAATCTTTGAAACGAATTCTAGGATTTGTGTAGTACCTCAAGGACCATTGAATTTAGCGAATCTGACACTAAACCCCAGAGGGAGCTCAACTCTCCATTATATATGTCCTTTTTCGTCCTCCCCAAAAATGCTAACACCATCTGGCCACCTGGTATTAGCTCTTTAAAGCGCAGCTTGAGAAAGAGTGAGAAGTCCCTCTTGAATTGGTCCTGATAGAGTTTCGCCACTATAGGGGCACATGTTTTACCAATGTATATATTTTCTTTGTTAGGAGGCGCATATTTTTCCTTTCTTTCTAGCCCTTCAGGCACCTAGGTATGTGTAATAATGAGTCAGATGAATTATGCAGGAAGGAAAAATTCTACTGTAATACCATATAGTATACAAAATACACTATGATAAATATGCCATGTCAACTAATAAAATGCTTCTGAAACCTGAGATAACCAGTGGAGCGAATTTGATGAATGGAAAAGGTGTACAGTATGGATTGGAAAAAGCCTGTCATAAAAGGATCCTGGCAAGCCCGCCACAAAATGGGTAACAGTTGCGGCATCTTTGTCAGCCCTCACATTCTTCTCGAGGCTGTCGAGTGACTGAAAGATGTTGTTGAAATCATTCCCGGGAAGATCATTGAGAAAAAACTGCATCTCTGGCAGCTGCAGTCCCATCTGCCTGCATTGCTTGCCGATGATTTTCACCACTTCAGTCAACACAAGAAATGTGTTCGGGCCTGAAGAACAACCGAGATCTGCCACCACCATCTTCTCAGGAAGAAGACTTTTGTGCACCTCTGTAATGGCTTCATCCATTATAGGCCTGATTTTTTGTATTACCTTCCCCTGATAAAAGAACATAATTAACAAATTTTACTAGGTATGCAAATTAACACATTCATGCACATGTAAGTAGCAAGAAAAATTTTCTACGAACTTGATGTAAGGGAACCTTGTATAAAGAAAAAGTTTATTGTCATTTTTTCCTTGTTTTTGTCTGATAATTAATTATGTTCTCGTTTTCCATCTGTTCATCAGTTGTAACCTGATTTTGACTGTTGGCGGCATAGCTAGAGTCGCCAGCACCACCTGTCATATGAAGATTCTCCAACTTCATGTTAGGTAGAACAAAAACTTAACCTTGAAATTTTTTGTTCTTATGAAAGCTTGTGGTTATCTCTGTACGTATTATGTGTGTAGGATGTGGTTTGTTGTTTATTTTGGTTTCTCATTTCTGCACACAGATGCCTGCCTTTTATAGACCCACCGACCAGCCTAGATCAATGGCTACAACATCAAATGTACTTACGATATGACACGTGGTTGACATGTGTCTTTTTGAGATGATTTTCAGCCTAATTGTGAAGCAACAATGGTTAGTTTAAGAATTGTTTTTCACGGGTAAACAAACATAGCAAGTGTACTGGACAACTCTAATGTTCGAGATTACTAGATTAGTGCGGTCAATGTAATTATGTAAATAATAATATTATATAGTACATTGGAAACTAATATATGCGACATATTGCACTGTCATTCAAGAGACAGAGTGGCATCCCAAATGAAAACACAGAGAATTATTATTGTGAGGATTCTGATGATTCCCTAATTATGTTTCATTTATCTTGTATCATTGAAGAAAGGAAAATATAAATAGAGGGGTAGCGTGTGTATCAATTGAAGAAAGTATCTTTGCTTTCACATTAAACTCCATATATAGACAAAATTAATCAAACTATTAAGGAAATAAAATTTAAATGAGTGGAGGAATTCACAGGGCAGCAGGCCACTTGTTTGCTTCTTGCTTGGGCTGGAATAGTTTCAAGTGTCCGAAAAAATTATAATTAACCTTAATTAATTAAGAAATTTTAAAATAATCCAATTTTAATCAAAAATTTAAAATGACCGTGCAGTAATACTAATTCTGCTTAGTATCGGAATCCGAAATTCTGAAACAAGCTAGTATCAAAATTTCAGAATCCGATACTAGAATGAGCGCTTATATAAAAGGCCAGAGGGTCCCCTCTCTCTCCGTCACTCTCATTCTCTCGTTTTGCCTCCGAAGAGCAAAAGAGAGACCCCAAGTATGTTTTTTCTTTAATTTTTTAATTAATTAATTAATTTATTTTATTTAGTTATATTAGGTTAATAATAGAAAAAATAGAAAAAATATTAAAAAAATATCAAAAAATATTAAATTATATTCATTAGGATAAATATATTTTAGTAAATATAACATTTTTTACATGTTATAATAATAGAAAATTGCTTAAAAAATTAGGTTAATAAAAAAATATAAAAAATATAAAAAATCAGATTAAATTATATTCATTAGGATAAATATATTTTAGCAAATTTAACATTTTTACATGTTATAATAATAGAAAATTGCTTAAAAAATTAGGTTAATATTAGAAAAAATAGAAAAAATATTGTAAAAATTTGAAAAAATTCTATTATTTGTTATGTACAATAATTATATATATTTTGATATTTGTACATGTTATAATAACAGAAAATTGATTAAAAAATTAGGAATATCATAAAAAAATATTTTAAAAATTTGAAAATTTAATAGAAAAATTGGATAATTCGTTTAGGGTGATATTTTTTTTTAAATGTACAAAAAATATCTAACAAGATCCAAGATTCAAATTTCATATTTCAGCAGTCGATCGAGGTGAGTATATTTTATTCATTAATTTATTTATTTTGCGTAGTTTACTTTGTGATTGTTGATGAAGGCTTAAAACCTAGGTCAAATAAATTTATAACCTAAGACTTTTCCTCACTAGTCGTTCGAGTAAAGTTCTAGGGTCGAACCCACAGGGACGGTTGAATACCAGACTTAATCTTTCTTAAAAGCTAGAGGATGAGTTTTTGTCTTTTTAGAAATTTAAAAGGGTAATAATAAATAGAAAAATAGGCAATTAAACAAGTAATATATAATAAAATATTTTTGGGATTATTTTTTTATATTTTCGGGACTCAAACAGATGCAATAAAATGTCCTAGGGATAAGTGTTCAATTAGTTTAGCTTTAAGACAACTCTACAACGATTTTCATCGAGGCAGAGAGTCATTTCGGTGCGAAACAGAACCATTTCGGTGCGAAATAGGTTCTGTCCAGCACCAAAACTTGCCTTAAACCTGTTGTTTCGACTTGGCAATTTTATAAGATACTTTGCGAAGGTTACTAAGCGACCAGACTTTAACCCTAACCTCAACTTTCGCTTCTTGGTTCTGGTTTAGGTTTGATGTCGGGTTTTACCACAAAAACAACTAATCCTATACTTACGTAATTAGGCTAGTTTATTTAGGAATACTTGAAGGGATTTCTAGAGATATTTAAGGTCCTGTCGGTGCAATAAAAGTTAGATCTTTCGATCGTTAACTAACCTACCCTTTCGAGTTTTGGTTTATCTCAAGTGCTTTAGTCTATTAACTATTTGGTCGAGTTATGTCCTATCAACGCTGCGCATCATTAATAAGTTAACTTTCAAGCAAACAATCAAATCAACCAAGCAAGTAATAATTCTCAAACAAGTAAATCGCAAAATATCATAATATAATCATCAAGTCATCACAACATACTAAACTAATCTACTAACTACCCTAAGACATCATAAAACTACTCACTAATTGTCATGACAACAATAACAACAAGTATCATGCAAATAATAAAGATACAAGCCATAAAACAACGAAATAAGAGCATATAAGAGTAAACCGAAGAATCCCAATGCTAATACTCGCTATCTCTGGCCTAGGAATCGATCTGAACGAACGTGCTGCTGCTGCTCCCTCCAAAACGCCAAGAACTCCAAGGAAAATCAATGGAAAACCCTAAAACGCTAAGTAGGAAGGTGGAAAATGAGTATGGAAGGTAGAATACGTGCCCAGGAGGTCAGGGACGCATATATGTACCCACAGGAGGCGACTAGAGCAAGGAGAGGCGGCATAAATCTTTCCTTCTCCGAAAAATACCAATTTCGCACTTTCCTGAAATGCATTTCGGTGCGAAATGGCACTTCAGGTCTGCTGGATGGGCTGAGAATCAAGCCCACGCTGGAGATATGGCTCGTGCTAGGCTCCTGTGGTCTCAAGGCACGTGTGTGTGGGCCAGGAATGAGTCATCTGGCTAAGAAAGTGATCCATCCTTCACAAAAGTCGCGTCTCGTCTCTAATTTCCTTGGAATTCTACAAAATAAAACAAGAAGCACGGCAGCAGCAATATCCTGGAAAATATAGCAATTTATGAGACAATTTATAGTGGTTTGATCAATAATTAAGGGCTAAGTACGGTCAAAATACGTATATAAATAATAGACATCAATTGTGATGTGATGTGATTGTGATATGATAATTTACAATATTTGATATGATTGGTGGGTTTGAAATGGGTTTAGAACTCTATTTTGGGAGATTTGGGTGAAGAATTTTTCGGAAACCCTCCCGGTACTGGGGAGATGCTGCCGAAATTTTGTTAGATTTCTGACATTAATTTTTTTTTATTAAGTGAAAATGCCACCGAGAAGAAGAACACCTGAGGCATCACGTAGATCTACCAGGCTACGGACCGATCATCGGCCTACTACTTCAGACGAGCCTCAGGCTACAGATGTCGTTTCCTCTGGTGTTGCTGATGCTGGCGCTTCTACCTCAGCGGGCCCTTCTTCTTCCCCTCCTCCTGCTGATGATGATCGTCTGTTGCATTTGCAACAAGCCCAGCTTCGTGGCACTGATGTATGTTATTTTATTTTTTTCATTACTATTTCAAAATCAACTTCACACAAATATAGTCTCTAATTTTTTTTTTTTTGATAAATAAAGAAATGGGAGCTAGTGGCGCACAAGCCGATGATGGCTAGGACTCCTGAGGTGGACCAGCATCTGACGACACTTGGGTTGATCCACGTCGTTCAGCTTGGTCATATGCCTATGGATCATACGCTTGTGCAGGGTTTGGCCTTGTTCTGGAGGCCGGAGACCCACACGTTTCACTTTCCGCATGTCGGCGAGATGACTGTCAGTCTAGAAGTACGTGACATTTTATAAGTAAATTTCATCTTAATTGTGTTATGATTTATATGTATAATAATAGTATTTGAACTATCATGCAGGACGTGGCTTTCTCATATGGTTTACCGACGACTGTCCGAGTCGTGACGGATCGTTGTGATTTTGATAACCTTGAGCTTCTTGCCACATATGCGTTGCCGCAAGATACATCACAGGAGAAAGTTGAAAAGTGCTTCCGAGAAAAAAAATACAAAGTAAGAAAATTATAAAACTTAATGTCTACTTTATAATAAACTTAATATTTTGTTCTAACAATAAAGTTGAAATGCAGGAGAAAACATGCGGTTAGGTTTACGAAGCTGCGGAAGATGTGGAAGGATGTTGTCCTCATCCCAGACGATCAGGATCAGATTGACAGATACACACGGGCCTTCGTGCTAGAGCTTATCGGTTGCTCGTTATTTCCAGATGCCACGGGAGACGCTGTTCCGACTTTTTATCTTGATCTTTTGCGGGTTAGTAGTTTTTATAAAATATTTATGAGTTCCGTTAATAATTATATTTTCTACATTAATTTCTCATAATTGACTCACTGACATAAATGAAATTTGTAAATATTTGTAGGATCTTCGTACTACTCCCTCTCAGGGAGTGTACAATTGGGGTGGGGCCACACTTGCTGTGTTATACCGAGGCTTGGACACTGCAGCAATAAATAACAGTGTCAATATCGGGGCTTCGTGGTTGCTTTTGCAGGTCTGGTCATATGCGCGATTGACCTTGTGTCGGCCGACGATCACGGAGGATTTTACCGGCTGGGGTCTACCGTCTATTGATACCTGTCCACCTTACGGGAGGTATGTTCATTGTATTTGAAATTAATTTTTTAAAAGTATTTTTTTGTTTAAAAATAAGATAACTAAACAAACATGTTCAAATATTTCAGGAGATGGACTACATGCCCTAAATCGAAGAAGTTCAAAGGCCCTGCTAACGCATTAGGAATGGATTATGCTCGGGACGTTCTCATGAAGATCAGACTCAAGCACGTCGTTTGGAGGCCTTACGACCACATGAGGGCCCTCATGCCTCGTTATGCTCAAGCTTTCATTAATTTTATTATTCTTGTTACTTCTTCAATCTGATACATATTAATTTGATACAGATTTTAGAAATGAAAAAAAAAACTATATATTAATTTCATACATTTATACTCAGGTTGATACGAGCCTGTTCATTGTCCATATCCCATCCATTCACTACTGGATGGTGATGTGGCACTATGCCGATCGTGTCATGCACCAGTTCATGCTATACCAAATAGTGCCGCCACCACGACCTGAAGTACAATAAAATATTTACTTAATATATATTCTAATTCTCATAATATCATTTTGTTAAAACTCGTGTAAGATAAATAAAACAAGCTTGGTGGAGGATGTCGCAGCTGATGGCATACATGGGGACCACCTATCGAGACAGAGACTAGCGTCAGCTGTTCGAGGCGGAGGTGCGCATGTGGGGCGACATGGCTCCGGTCAGGGTCATGGAGGAGCGGCGTGGAGCGCTGCTATCGAGGCCATGTACCTACGGTAACTGAGGGTACATGGAGGTGCGCATGTCGTACATATTCCGGAGGAGACAGAGACAGCTCTGGTTGCCGATATGTCGTACCTTTGCGATAGTCCTGCTGTAACACTCTAGAATTTTAGGACCTGTTTACAATACTTCAAATCCTAAGGTCCTATTTGAAAAATGTTCATTCTTATCCATTTGAAAATATCTATTTGATCTTATCCATTTGATATTATATAATATTCATTTGACCTTATCCATTTGATTTCTTAGCTGTTAAGTAATCCATATTTTCATAAATAGTAATCTATATTTTCAAAAACAGTAGCTAAGTAATTCATTTTTACTTACTTAGCCATTAAGTAACTTAATATATTTACTTTCTTAGCCACTAAGAAACCTCCACTATAAATAGAACCTACCCTCATTCCATTTCATTTCAGATTTCTCTCTCCCACTATTTCTCTCTCCACTTAATTTTGAATACCGTCTTGACCTTGGATAGTCGGCCGTTTGGAATTCGAGTGCTACGTCGCAATCTTGTTGGATAGTCCATTCCGATTTGTTTGTGCTTGTGGATCGCTCATCCAGGTAACCGGACTTCTCTATAATTTAATTTACGTATTGATTGATTTATATATCGTTTGGCTTATTTGATTGAATTGAATTGATATATGAGAATTGTGACTGATGTATTTTGCGAGTCAACGGGTCTCTAATGTGATTTGAATTGAAGTGGAAAAGTGGAAATGGAATAGTGGAATGGAATGTGAAGCGGAATCGCCTAAAGAGGGATTCGCGCTAGTGGAAAAGTGATATGAGAAAGTGAATTTGAGAAAACCTAGACCCGTTGATCTCTGTAAAATATATTTAATTTGTTTGTTATTGATGTGTGGATTAATCCGATCGATTGATTTTTGGTTATATAAATTGATTATAGAGAAGCTGCGTCATTAAATAACCGGTTACTCGGCTTTGTAGCTGACTCCGTTTACTTTTATTTCTTGTGACGTAGGTTGTCGAGCCGTCGGATGGATGCGAAAGATACTGTCTCACCTCACGCCCCGTATTTCGGATACGGGGTGTGACACCTGCACACGTGACTTTGGGGAGTTCATTTTGATGCAATAACCATTCAAAATAACTGATTTTAAATATATTTTGATAGCTAACATTGGTTAAATAGGTTAAACATACTTTGAGAGACGTGCTTCGACCATGTGCATGGGCGGTGAAGAATGGATTCAGACATGTTGGGAAGAAGATGCTTACTAGTTGCAGCACGATATTGGATATTGTCGGCGAGCCTCATTGGATACCTCAAGTATTGGAGTCGAAGGGTCTTCCGACGGACATCGCCTCTATACCTGATACGTCTGACGAGGAGGAGCTTCCGGAGCCCGGTTGGGAGGAGCATCAGTTCATGCAGATATTAACAAACTTAATCTAATATTATTATGTTCTTCTTTTTCAAAATCATTTTATAACATTATTACTGCTTTTATGTGTAACAGGGTGATTTCAGTTTGCGTGACTTCGATTCATTTTTTTATATTCCACGTCCTAGCCAGCCGATCACTCAGAGCAGACGCTCTCATTCCCAGCCATCTCAGCCTCCGACATCTGATCCTCAGACTACTGAGCCACAGCCTCCACCTCCACCTCCACATCTACCTCATTCTCAGCCACACCCTGCAGAGTACCCCACCGAGCAGACTCCTTATCCTTAGTACCAGATTCAGACGCAGTTTGGAGGGGGTATGGTCTACAGCAGACTCAGTATGCAGGGGTGTATAGTCCACACATGGGGGGCCAGCCCCTTAGTCAGGCGGATGCTTTCTTCCAGACATACGGTATTTCCTTAGATGACATGTTGTCGTCTTTCACTTAATCTCAGTCTCAGTCTCAGTCTCAGTCTCAGACTCAGATTCCTGTATTTGGTGAGGGCTATAGTCCACAGACTGGTACTCCTGGGCATCCTCTAGTAGACCTCCTTGTTATCCCACCCCAGTTCTTACACCTCGTATACTAGTTCCTACGCCTTCTCATCCAGTAGTTCATGCGCCTCGTCCGGCACCAGGACTTGCTCCCGGCCGATACCCTCGACGGCCACCAGGTGCTAGGGTTGATTGGTCCCCGGCTCAGGGGCATTACCGTCGTGATGGACGAAATTAGGATTTTTATATCTCGTTATGTTCTTAGATCCAATTGAAATCCTTAAAAAAAATAATTCTAATGAAATGAAATCCCACATAAATACTATTTTTATCATTTAGTACTTTTTATATAATACTACTTTGTAAAGAAAAAAGATTTCTCCTACAAAGAATACATAAAAATAATAAAAATTGTGAGTTTTATAATAAAAAAATGATAAAAAGGAAAATTATAAAGTGAGATATAAGAAAAAGAGGGAAGGGGAGATAGAATTTTAAATGCCACAGTTCTTCATTAATAATTACATACATCTAAAGTGAACATCACAACAAATTTACAATTGTCTTTATGGACAGCTTCTACGTAGGAGTACAAGTACCACAAGTACCAAAAGTTGCAAATCTAAATAAAGTTAAATGCAATTGCAGCTACATGTTGCAATTTTTCATCCAATGGCCTACTTTACCGCACTTAAAACATGCATGCATATGTACACATAAATATACAAAGACTATTTAATAAACTGATAATTATGGAAGGAATTTAAATACTTTCTTTATTGTACAAGCATAATACTTACGGCCCTTGTATTGTCCTTGGTGCATTGTTCGAATGCTGCATTCTCCAGCCTTGAAAGAGCATATTGACCCTTTTGGTTTCGAAGGGGTAATTTGGGGGTTAATTATCTTGCATGGGCTCCTAGTGTACCCCTGACTTGGCTTCAACGGGCTCTGACTACTACGGCTCAACTCGTCGCACCATTTAAAGAAACTGCACTTCTTAATTAATTGTTAAATATGATTTTATTAAATATTATATGAATTCATATGATTTTTATATTAATATTCATATGAATTCATATAATATATACTTTATTAAATATTATATGAATTGAATATATACTTTATTAAATATCATGTGATTTTGAGAAATTTTAGTTAGTATCGGAATCCTGGATTCCGATACTAACTAAAATAGCGGGAAAGTGTATAAAATAATAATAAAAATTTATTAAATTATTTAAAAATTGATATCAGAAGCGTCATTCTAGTATCGGAATCTGGGATTCCGATACTAGCTAGTATCGGATTCTGGGATTCCGATACTAGCTTGTATCGGAATTTCAGATTCCGATACTAAGCAGAATTAGTATCGCACGGCCATTTTTAAATTTTTATTAAAACTGGATAATTTTAAATTTTCTTAATTAATTAAGGTTAGTTATAATTTTTTCGGTTCAAGTGTTTTGTCGAGATTATTTTTCAGCCCACATGCTGGTTGAACAAATAAATTAAGCATGAAATTTCATAACTTTGACCAGGCCTTCTCGAAGTAGATGCGAGAGGAATGAATTTTTTCTCATAAATATGGGAAATGAAATTCCCGCTGAAAATTAAGGTGTTCTTATGGCTCCTTTGTAAGAGAAAATTGTTATCTAAGATGAATTTGAAATCTAGAGGTTCGGAAGGCGATATATATTGTGCAAAAGAGGAAACAATTGATCATCTATTTTTCAATTGTACTCATCACAGAGCCATTAGGCATTGGTTCCTCGATTAATTTAAAATTGGGCACCCCAGATGTTAAGAAGAGCTACTAGGGTCTGTACTATTTATAGATGAAGCAAATAGAAAATCTTATAAGATATGTATAAGTGCATAGTATGGATAATCTGGCTTAATAGAAATGCTACATGCTTCAATACCAGTAGTCCACATACTTTGAGATCTTATGCTTTGCTAATAAAAAAATATTTTGATTTACTGGTTAGCTATGAGGCCTGTGGAGATCAAATAGAAAGTTCTGAGTATGGTGCCGAAGGTGGAGTGTATTCCTCTTCAGCTCGTGTGCCCAGTGGCTGGTGCAGGGGGGTAAGCTGCTTGATTAGTGGATGAAGAACCCATTTATTAATTGCTTTGTATTTTTAAATATTTTTGGATTCTCTGGTCCATCAGTGTTTCAAGTGGATATATGATTGGTTTGTAATAATTTGGCATATGTGTTGCTTTGGTACTTTGTTTGTAGCAGGTTAATTAGATAGAAGGGTTATAGACAGGTACAGTGAAGTGGTACCATAAGTGGCAGGTACCAGTGCCTAGCCTTACTGGTTTTGATGATTGGCTTTTCCTCCAGGAAATTGTGGGGATGTACTACGTTGTGTAATTTTTGGTGTAGTAACAGAAAGTAGCAGGAATTATCCTGCTTTTTTAATAAAAAAAAAAAAAAAAAAAGTGGATGCGTCCTTGTTCAGGCACCAGCCCTAAGACCGCAATTTCAAGTGGTATCATCTGGTACCCAACCCACCTCGGAACATAAAATTGGGTCCGATAACCAAACATGATTTCATGTTATTTATTTATTAACTTATTTATTTTATTTATGGAATCTAAAAAGTAAAAAGTTTCTCAGAAAGGTTTAATATCTTCTATATTAATAATTTTAATTTTAATGAATGTAAAAATTGATGCCATATAAGTTCTCAAAATTAGAACAACAACATTACATGTATTATATCTATAATTTAGAACAATCAATATTATAAATAAAGATGTGTAGGTGTCGGGATCCTTTAGTTAAATAACATCCGATACTTTAAGCATTGTGAAATAGTTGTGCAATAGTATTTTTCCTGATTTCTGTAATGTGGTACTTTGTAACTCATCGTGTGTCGGGTGTTATTACTCATAAAACTGACTCGGTTCAGCATCGGATAATAATTTGGCAATACATTGTTTTGTTTCCAACTTTTGTGATCCCTTCCTATTTTCATTTTCTTCATGTCTCTATCTCTTTTGTGTTGCTTAGAGTCCCTCTCCACCTTATTTCTCTTCATCACCATTCTTAATTTCGATTTACAAAATATAAATTAAATTCATTCAATTGAAAAATAGAAAAAATATTAGATCTTTTACGATATATATATTTATTAAATCATTTATAAAAATATTATATTTCATGAATAATATCAATATAATATAAATCATATAAATCATATTATTTCATATAACTATATATAACTATATTTACATACATATAATTTTTTTTAAAATTGATCAAACTCTTTAAATTTAATCAAATCAAATTGCCTACAATAACTAAACTATATTTCTAAAGATAAATATATCTTAACCATATATCCAAAAACGAACATAATTAAATTATGGAAACATAATAAAAATATTCTTATTATAGATATCTACATCGAGCGAAGTTCGATATGACACTCTAGTGTGTATAAAATTTGATTTTATACAATTACTGTTTAAATGATCCCAATTAAATACTTCTATATGACCATAAATCAGCAGTATATACTATTTAACTTGACCATAAATTTGTTTTCTATTACTTTTTTTTAAAAAAAAATGAGAGATATCGTGTACAGATCAGCTTAATATCTTTTTCTTTTTCTTTTTTCTTTTTTTTTTTTTGAAAAGTTGCCCCTAGCCAGGTCGGCGTAATAGGACTCGTGGAGAAACGATGACTCACGCACAGTGCCACGTGTCATAGGCCCAACTTTTCTTCAATGTTAACTTGACTTTCTATTTTTCTGTTAAATAATTTGTGATAAAATTGATGGTAATAAATTGTTATTGTTAACAGTTGGTAGTTGTCACAATGACAAAAAACATTTATGCGTACACTAGGAAAAGAACATTGAAGCCGGGAATTCTGACCGCTAATATTTCTTTTTTGAGAGTACAATTCTGACTGTTATCCCATGGAATGAATGCATCAAATCTATGTCACCCCCCATTTTGGTGTATAAGACGAGTAATGATAAAAGAAACCCTTGTTGTTGACTTGCAATGCGCAGATGTACATATATACGTGATGTTGAAAGAAACCAATATTCATTTTGGATACATACAAAAACTAGAAAAATTCTAACATGGACATAGATTCTAAATCGGACTTTAATGAATTGATCTTTCTTCAAAATGAACGACTGGGATGAAAATTCGATTCAGAAATTGTCCATGAAAGAATTTATCAAAATTAACCTAATAATTGCGTCAAAAATATAAATTACAATTATAATACCCACAAACATTGTTGTGCACCTTCGTCACTATACACCGCCACAGAGGATGATCAGCCTGCACCAAAAGGATTCGATTGCAATTTAAATTCCTACAGCGAGGAGATCAATTTAGTCATGTTGTTATCTAAAAGAACAGAATAAGATAGTTTTTATGGCATTGCATTGGTAAAACATGTTCAATAAGAAGCAAATCATAATAAATAACATAATCCGTCTAATTTACAATGGTTTATTTCATCTGGATCTTCTCGTCATTTTCAATTAAATACCTATACTTTTACACAACGTTATATCTGTCACTATTAAGTCATTGATTTAAACAATCAATTGTTAAGAAAAATATCATTTTAAAAATTAACTATTCGAAAAATATCACTCAAAAACTAAAAAATACTTAGAAAATTGTCACATTTTAGTTATTGTGTATCTCTTTAATACAATAATACTGTATTTCGAAATATATTTTTGTATTTTCCCATAATGTCCTTCATCTTCTCCAAACTCTCACCCTCTTCCGCTACAACAGTGATTTTTGCATTTTTTTGTTTTTTATATATATACTTATCGGTCTCGAATTAGAAAAAAAAAAAATGCAAAATATAAAAGTTGTATGTCTCGTCTTACATTTCCAATGCATTCGAAAATCACTTTAATCAGAGTTTGGACCTGAAAACGGTGTCTAAAATAGTAGGTATTAGTATATATTCTCCACTACAACAGAGATTTTTTATACTTTTTTGGCATTTAAGTCATGACTTTGAACAAACTTATACAACATGAAAATTGTAGATATCGTTTTTTTCTTTTTTTTTGGAAGAAAATTAGGGGCCAAGCCCCATAAGTTTGAATTAATAATTAAGTAAAAAGTTACAAATTGCAAATTTGGTTCTGAGAAAGAACCTAAAAAGTCAAAATATAAAAATGAAAAAAAAATATAGTCTCTCTAGATTACAACAAAGAAAAATTAAACATGAAGAGAAATAACTAAGATGAAGAAGAGCAAGAGACTTTAATGAGTTCTGTGTATGCATTCTCCAAATAGATATCGTTCTTATATATATTTGATATTTCCAACACTTCTTGAATCGCTTTAATCAGAGTTTGAAGCTGAAAATGATGTCCAAATTAATTATAGTGGCTGGTTTTGGTGTTCATCAGTACCTACAAATACCAATCAGTATTCTAAATGTCGTTTTCAGCTTCGAACTCCCGACTTTATGGGAATACTCGTCTTCTCGACGATTAATAAATACTTTGGCAAAAATCGGTCATCTCGATTTATAGTGTTTAATTAATATACCATTTTGCCTTTAATTCGTCAAAATATTTAGGTTAATTACATTTAAACAAGAAATAACAATACTTCTATATTAGTATTATTATGCAATCAAACAAATGTCCAATAAATTAAATTATTTTCTTTCCACCTTATACCTATGAGATAGGAATTTGTGTTTCCAAACAAGCATCACCATATCATTATGTTGTGTCCTTAGCCAGGAAACAACGAAAATTTTTGTTAATCATTTTGTTTCATCTCTTCGGAACGGTTAACGAAATTATTTTAATTTATATTTTTATTGTTAAATGAATCGATCAACGGAAAAAGATTTAGTTTCGTTATTTTAACAAAACTATTTTGTTATTTTTCATTTAATCGTTTATGCCAGTTTTTTATGTATATTTGATGAATTTTTTAAGTGTTTATGAACAAATTTTGATGAAATATTTAATGTGATATTCATATCTACTTTTCTGAGAATTTGATAATATTAATGATATCATTTTTATGAAGTTTTTTTCTTAATTATTAATGATAATTAATATGATATTGCATTTGTAGATTACTAAGTAAAGATAAAAAAAATTTGTTTCAATAAGTCACTACAACAGATTCGATTTTTGGAAACGCCTTATTAGAACCGGTTTTATAAAAACTCGGTTCTAATAATAGCCAGTGGCAATTTCGAAATTTCTGTGTTTATTTTTAGAACCGGATTATTATAAAAACCGGTTCTAATTTTTTGACTAAAAAAAAATCTGTTTATTTTTAGAACCGGTTTTTATAATAATCCGGTTCTAAAAATAAACACAGAAACGAATTTTTAATTAAATACGGTATATTTTTAGAACCGGATTTTTATTAAATATCCGGTTCTAAATATATTTTTTAAAATTGTTCTATTTTTATTTCTGTTTTTTAGAAAAACATAATATAATTTAAATAAAAACCGAATATAATTTAATTTTAATATTAAAACAGTTTAAATTAGAAGATTATTATAGATGAGGCATATATTATAATAAGTTTAAATTAGAAGATTATTATTACATTTTTTATAAAAAGTTATGATTGACTGAGGTACTTACAAATAAATAAGTATGCTCTGTATAATTGGTTGGGGTACTTATAATAACATGCCCAGATGCAAGTATCCAATTAAGTGATAAATTCAAACATTATCGGTTTTTCAATTTGATTCTCGAAAATGTAGGTACAATATACTTGGCAGCTGCATCAAGTTTCTCTAAAAAGGAAAAATGTTGGTACAATAAATAGATTTGGAATGACGCAAAATTGAATGGAAACACGCTAAAATTCAGGTAAATTTGTACATTTCAAATGGAATTGTGTCTGATCTGGTTTAAAAAAAAAAAATATATACACTGCAGTATATTTCATATTTGGGTAATTTTCTTGTCGAAACGGATCGGAGCCAGAATTTCGACTGGAATGGAATTTTGGCAGTGTTTGCAGTCCACGTGCCTACTGTCCTCATCCAAGCTCGTGATAAATTATATGATCAGACGGAGCGGTGCGGACAAATCCACCTAATAATTGATAATATAGTCCGTCCGACCTCGATCGGATGGTGTAGATGGAATAGGTGTGTTAAATTGTTAATTAGAGGTCGATCAGACGGTCTCTGGAAACTAGTCCGGCTCTATAAAGTATAAATAGCGAGGCTGTGCACAGTGCTCTCCATGAAGATTCATAATTTCATACATAAGAGGAATACATAGCTCCGCTTCTTAGTACTAAAGCCGCGATAAGAAATAAACTTACACTTGCATCATGGCTCGTAACAAGATTTTGATGGTGGTAGGAGTAGTTCTCTTATTATTCTGTCTCCTTGCTGAAGGAGATGCTCAGGAAAAAGGTACGTCCGTGCATATTATGAAATCTGTTAACATTTTTTTCATTACAGGATAATAATATCATTTGCAGCTGTTCACTTATAAGTTTAACTATCGGTATTTATATTACATCAGATAATGTTAAACCAGTACGTCCTCAAACACACGGTGGTGGATGGTGGGGCGGAGGATGGGGTGGGGGTGGCCCTGGAGGATGGGGAGGTGGAGGATGGGGTGGCGGCGGCCATGGAGGTGGATGGGGAGGTGGAGGATGGGGTGGAGGCGGTGGGGGATGGGGAGGTGGTGGTTGGGGCGGAGGCGGCCATGGAGGTGGATGGGGTGGAGGTGGTGGCTGTCGTTACTGGTGTGGTCGAGGTCGACGTTGTTGCACACCACAAGAGATTGCAAGTTTAACTGGGGAAAAGGACATTAAATCAGATACGGTTGTTGGAACTCAAGGATATAGTGGCGGTGGTGGTGGTTATGGTGGCGGATATAGTGGTGGCCATGGTGGATGGGGTGGATGGGGTGGAGGTGGTGGCTGTCATCGCTGGTGTGGTAAAGGTCACTGCTGCACACCACAAGAGATTGCGAGTTTGACTGGAGAAAAGGATGGTCAAGCAGATATGGTTGTTGGAACTCAAGGACATGGTGACGATGGAGGTGGATATGGTGGTGGCCATGGTGGATGGGGTGGATGGGGTGGAGGCGGTGGCTGTCGTCGCTGGTGTGGTAAAGGTCGCTGCTGCACACCGCAAGAGGTTGCAAGTTTAACTGCAGAAAAGGATGTTAAAACGGATGCGGTTGTTGGAACTCAAGGACATGGTGGCGGTAGCCACCCCGACCCAGAAGCAAAAGGAAAGGAGACCAAAAGTACCGAGGCCAAGGCGGATCCAAATCCGGTGAAGCAAGGAGAGGTCAAGAACTGAGCTTTGGATTATATATAAGTGTCATATGAAATCCTTAATAATGTAAACTAAGTTTACTAGTTAAGTAATAAGTAGAGAACATGCTCTGTTGATATATATATAGGAATAAAAGGGCTCCAATGGCTTAGATGTCTTCCAGTTGTATTTGTATCTGTTTTGGAGCAATATCTTTGTAACCAATCTTAACGTTATAAAATAGGCAAATATCATGTTATAACGTTTCATACGATAGCTTGCACGCTCTACGTAATATATACATTAGACAAATATCATGTTGATACTAATTAAGCTGAGTATGCGAAGAATCAAACAAAAGTTACACAGAATCATAAGTCATAACAAATCCTCTATCTTAAGTTTTCAACAGAAATTATGTTCTTTGTATATATATTTTATTATTTTCTTTTGGTCAAGAACTCATCATGCAATAAATTTGATACATCTATACAAGCAATTCATCATTACTTTTTGGTTGTGGCTATTAGCATAAATCAGAGGCTTCGATTTTATATTTGTTATACAAGTCTCTATTTTAAAATATAACTTGCTGGTTTAAATTTTACATATAATCCCTTTGGATTGAAATTTCTCTCCCTATCCCTTCGGCTGAACATTCAAGTAAACTAAAGAAATTTATAACCAACAATCTAACGAAGAATCGACCTTCAAAAAAAAAATCTAACGAAGAATCTGAAGCAAGCAAATAAAGCACAAATAAATAAGTAAAACCCCAACAAATTATCACAGCTCATCAGCCCATGTAACATCCAGCAGATCACTAAAATAGAAATTTGTTGTGAGACTTGAAATGGAAGGACTGATTAACTAGGTGAAACAACGGAAGGACCAGAAATTGTGTGCAAATAAACCCAGTTAAAGCCCAAGAGAACACAGCCCATGTAACGTCCAGCAGTCAGCAGACCACAAAAGCAGGAGTGCAAACTACAAAAAGAAATATTTATCTTTGAAGATTTCAGCAAATTTACACTTATATAGATCATCGGAGATGAAAGGAAAAGAAGGTGAATAATAGAAGGGGATGAAAATAAAATGAAAGAAGGTAGATTATGATATTTTCATCCTCATATTCAGTTGGTCCCTTTTTTTTTCCCCTTCTTTACACTTTAATTTGGAAGTAATAAAATATAAGCTGTGGAAAGTAGGAAAGAATATATAGGAGGGAAGCAATGTAATTCGGAGTACAAATCCTACTGATATAGTTTGTAGCATTTTTGTTGGTCACTACTCATATTGTTTTTCCACTAACACAATGCAACTTTAATTAGATTGAAGGATTTATTATCTCCTGTTAAATTTTCCACAAAGAAATATTGTGCCCTTTACATAATTGTTTGTTGTACTGGTTCTTATACTTTGGTTGCTGCGTCTAAAACTTTCATACAAGATGCTTATAAAATTCCTTAAATAAATTATGTAAACAGTAGGAATGTAATATGCACTAGGAAAATTCTTTGTCAAAAAAAAAAAATATATAAAACCGCTGAACCATTCAATTAATATTGACCGAGTGGTTGCCGCGTGCTGATTAGATGTGTATTATATAAAGAAACGTTCCGGATTGGATGTGAAATATCAGTGCCCTATAAACTATGGCATTGACGAGATCTCTGCGAAAGCTTAGAATTTCGCCCAAAAAAATAGCTCTCTTTCTTAGCCATTCGAGAATTGGTCATACATTTTGGCTAAAGTGATTACTACATTTGTTGAAAATTATGCGCTAATTTCAAACTATCTCTGGGGAAGTGACATCTACTATTTTTTTCTATTTTAAAGTTCGCCTCAATCTGCTGGAGGAACAGCGTGCCAATTGAGAAAACAGTTCCTTGCTTTCGAGTACAAAACATATTTCTCGTACATGTATAAATGACATTTATCTACCATTGATCCAATTATAAGACAGCAAGTTAAATTAATTCAAACTCCTAGGATATACAAAATAATTAAATTAAATTAAGGCAGCGTGAATCAGTGTCCTTCTGATCTAGGTTAAAAATATTGGTTACAAATTTACAATCCTTCGGGTTGGAACTTGTTTCATGGGGTTTTGCGTATCTGTGACTAGTGGAAATAAGTGCTTTGGGAAGTTAAAATCGAATACAATCGTCTAACTTAACCCGTTTGTATGTAGAAATATTATGCGTACAAGAGCACAAGTTTCAAATAAAAACAGAACCTTCCCCCAAATAAAATATATATTCTTCCCCCAAAAAGATCTTGATACATGATATGACAAGTATGATCATGGATCTATAAATAGGACTAGAAGTGCGAGCCTATTCTAACCACCAGAAAACCTATAATACAGTTCAAGTGAAAAAGAAAAGAAGTTACCCAAATGGCTTCCAAAAGAACCATTGTTCTTGCTTTCTTCTTGATAGCCACCCTCCTCTGGTCTCACCAGGCTACAGCTGCCAGAGAACTTGGTATTTGAATTATTACATTTTCTTTTCTTAAATGGTACCTAACAAATTTAGTTAATGCACTTTATTTCCTTTTTAACTCTACCAAAGTTTACTGTAAATAAAACGCAGAAGCTACTCTGGACGGGCGTAGTGGATATAATAATGTCAGTATAGATGGTCGCAGCGGTTACAACAATGTTAGTACCGAGGGTCGTGGTGGATATAACAGTGTTAGTACGGACACCGGTCGTGGTGGCTATAATTGACAACCTCATGCCTCAGCTAATAAATAAATTTTACCAAAAAGATGCCAGAGATGAAGGCTTATCTATCCTATGCAATGGCTTATCCATCCTATGCAATTTATGTTTGTGTGCAAGTGTGTCGTTGCTATGTGGGTACTGTATACTTGGTTTTCACTTTTCACTTGTATGATATGGGGAAAAATGAAGGCATGCATGTCCATATGTCCTTCCTATACTATACCCGTGTGCTTGTATGGTAACTGATTATGATAATTATATAACCTAATAAAGTGTTTTCAATTTGTAGAATTTCTTCTATATATTTCTACATATTCGCATTTATGGTAATATGTATAGTACTCGCAAAGCCAAAAATTAATTGGTGTTCCAAACTTTCTTATCCTGTTTCTTCTAAACCTTGCTAGATTTTGCCAAGACGGTACCAGATTATCATAGAGAAACTTGATGTGGTGTATAAAAATAAGTGTTTGTTACATAATTAACCAACATATACTATATTAGAAAGAAAAGTTCAATTTATTGTATCAACAAAATTATATGTACTTACAGAACCATAACCTACTATGGGTGGAGATTACATACACAATACAATACACTACTATGCCTGGCATGTATTCAGATTAATATGATAGTATGGCAGAAGTTGTATAGAAAAAGAACAGAGAATATATAGGGATTATGAGGGGTTCTGATTAGAGAACGAGGGAATACAAATGTATAAATTTTTGAAAGTCACTGACCAATACGACCCTATACTTCAATTATTAAAAAGTATAAAAAAAAAAGGCCAGATATACAAGCAATTGATTTATCATAACAAAAATATGAATGTTGTGTTAATCAGCATCGCCGTCAACAAAATCAAATGTAAGTTGAGTTGTTCAGGTGACCATTTTGTCTAATTTTCGCTTTCTCACTGATTGTGTTGATCTTGTTTGGATCCTCATTCAGTGAGTTCTTTTCCTAGTGCCACGGTACCATCAAAGTCTCACTTCCTCTTATCTGATTTATTTTTTAATTTGGTTCTATTGTTTCTCTGTCCTAGTCTTGTCTTGCAGAAACCCTTCCCGACCCCGATCAAAACCATTACCAAATCCCAATAGAGGAGACAACGTAGAACAAATCTCACCCGTTACACAAGATAAAACTGAAAGACATTTGTCAGATCTGCAAATGAAGTTAAAACCAGCTCCATGCCGAAAAAACAAAAGAGAAAAAAATACGAACCAAATGCGATAGATGATGGGACAAGTGGTCAAAAAATTACATAAGCAGTGCTAGGTATTTCAAAATCGCTCATTACTCCAAACTCAAAGCACAAAAACACTATAGCTCCAACAACTCCTGACCCAAGACCTCAGGGTCCATGAGTCCCTATTACAACTGAGCCAAAACCGACAAATCACGAAACCTCCATTCCCAATGAATTGAAGATCATAATCCTTGAAACACCACATCCAAAAACACATAAGGGACTAGAATACACATGACCCAAACCATTCCAACCAAGCTCCCATTGCGCCAGACTTGACATGCTTGAAGTTAGATGTTGTTCTATCACTTGATACAATATCCAATAGTACAATGTCATCCAATACACTTGACTAAAAACACAAAAAAATTGAAGCCTCAGTTACGCCTGCCCCAAAACTAGACATGATACCCTTAAATTGGCTAGGCTCAACACGATATGAGAAAACGACTAAACTTTAATCACAAGGGACTATACTTTGATCTAATGAAAAAGCGACCAATGTCGCTTTCTCATCGATCGTAATGAGCTAGACCAATTTAAGGATTTCATATATGGTTTTGGGGCAAGTGTAACTAAGAGTTCAAACTTTTCGAGCTATGAGTCAAGTGTATTATGTGACCTTATACTATCAGATATTGCATCAAGTGATACAGCAATTTCAAACTCCAATCATGTCAGATCCGATGCAATGGGAGCTTCTTGGTTAGAATGTTTTGGGTCAAGTGTAATATGGTTCCTTATGTGTTGTAAGTTTGTGAATATGAGGCATCGAGGGTTGCGAGCTTCAATTCACTAAGAATTGAGACTTCATGATTTGTCAATTTTGGCTTAAATGTCACAATGACCCATGGACCTGAGGTCTTGGGTTAGGAGTTGTTAGAGCTATATCATTATTGTGCTTTGAGTTTGGAGTGATGGCCAATTTTGAGTTTCCTAATAGTCTAATACTGATTTTGTCGTTTTTTTATCACTTCATCAACCACCTTTGGTTTGTACTTTTTTTTCTTTTGTTTTTTCAACATGGAGTTGGCTTCTTCAACTTCATTTGTAGATTTAGCAAATTGTCTTTCAACTTTACCGGATGTAATTGGTGAGATCTATTTTATGTTTTCTCCTCTATTAGAATTTGGTGATGGATTTGATCGGTGGTGGAAGAGGGTTGGACAGAGATAAGAAACATAACCAAATTCAAGAAAATTTAGATAAGTGAGGCTCTCATGGTACCAAGGAACTAGGAGGAGAACTATCATCCAGACAGAAGATCACGATCCACTGGAGTGGCGCTTCGGTCAGAGTCGTGGCTGGCAATGAAATTTCTCTTTTTAATCTCGAACAAAGGCACCTGATTATGTTGAAATTTTGTTAGCAATTAGTTTGGATAGAGGAGTTTCAATATGCACAATTTAAGAAGCGAGTACTGTGTATAAGTAAGTATGATCACCTCAGTAAAAGCAAGAGCACCAGCCAGTTGTTGCATCAAGCTGTTTCTCATGCTAGTTATCTCCATGTTTGTCTAAATAGTAGGAGATCAATCGTAAGTAAAGAACAAATAGTTTGATGACCTAAACTAAAAGGATAAATCAACTTCTATCAGATATTAAATTAATTAATTAATAGGGAAAACTTCAATTATATTGGTAACATCCCTCTTAATAGTAAATTAATTGTTTCCTTCTCTTCTACTTGATTTTCCAGATGCGTCCAAAAAGAATCAAAATATATGCAATATAATATAAATTAAATTGCTAGACCTAACTAAATAAAATAATGCTACTACGGCCTATCGTACTTACTTAATTTTGTGAAAAGAGAAAGGAAACAATTCATCTATGTCAAATTTGTGAAATCGACCTCTATTTTACTAAACAAAAGAACCAAAATACCCAAATCTATTTTACTAAATAATTAGAACTACGCACGCACCTTCGCAAGTCGCAAGCTGTTCGCTCATCGTGGCCTTCGCCGTCGCCGTCGATTATCCAAGTACCGATCCACCGATCTGTGGCGGCAAGAGCGCGAGAGAGAGACGGAGAGAGGTAATAAATGATGGGGATGGGGTTAATTAGGGTTTAAGGTTTGTACTCTCCGAGCTTAAAAACCACCTCTACAATTACTGACCTCTGGGTCCTGTCTATACTTTTTTTATTTATATAGTGTGTTCTTCTTTGATTTAACTCGTGCACCGAGATCACGCGTTATGAAAGAGAGGTCGGTTACCATTTAGCGACTAGTATTTTTAGCTGCCCCAGATGTACCACGTAGGACGTGGTCCGTTTTTACTTTCCCGTGAGCAGTTAGAATTCTACAATCACAACTAAGGCCGTACAAAGAAAGAAAAAAGGATTAATTAGATTTACCATTTATTATGCCATCCTACAAAATCATTAATTTGAAATATATCATGGTTAGATTACTAATTAGATTTTATCTCATCATCAAATGGTTTAAATCAGATATATATTATGATCACATTCCTAAAAAGATTAAATTCTAAAAATATCATGAAATCTCTCATTATTTTTAAAAGTTTCCAAACTATCCTTATTAATAAAAGCTGAAATAACTCTAAAATACGATAGCAGAAACAATTTCTGCGCATTTTTTGAAAGTGTAAATTGCCTATTAATTACGGGACATTAGTTTAGTCTAAAAAAATATGCGCTAATGAATAACGTACATTTATTGCTCGATGTCGATGGTATCCAAGAAACTGCATTAGGGCTGGCAATGGAACGGTACGGTAGAAGGTATTTTCATACCCGAACCCGTTAAAATTTTATTTACCGTACCCTATCCGTACCCGTTAAAAAATGGCTTTACCCGTACCCGTTAAGAATTAATGATACGGGTACGGTAACGGTACATAATGGGTAATAATAATCTTATTAATTTAATAAAAAAATATATAACGTGCTAAATAAATAATAACAAATAAATATATGATAAAGTACAACATTTAGATAATACTTTAGATATAAAAAAAATATCTTGAAATTTATTCCATATCAATGGAATAAAGAAATCTATATAACTAATTATAAATTATAACATAATAGAGTACAAATTAATTATTTCATCAACATAAATTAATTTGGATGAAAATCGAAACTAATAACATATTTATGAAATATGCTAATAACATGATTATATATACATATATTTTTGTAAAATTTTACCCGTTAGATAATGGGTACGGAATAGCCCTTACCCGTACCCGTACCCCGATAAGTTAACGAAAATTTTTCTTTACCCGTACCCATATCCGTTAAATTTATCATTTATTATGCCATCCAAAAAAATCGTTAAATTAAAATATATCATTGTTAGATTACTAGTTAGATTAATGTCATCATCAAATTGTTTAAATTTGATATATGTTATTATCTCATTCCTATAAAGTTTAAATTCTAAAAATATCATTCTGAAATCTCTCATTATTTTTAAAAATTTTCAAACTATCCTTGTTAATAAACCAAAAAGGAAAGCTGAAAAATAACTCTAAAAATACGATAGCAGAAACGATTTCTGCGCATTTTTGAAAGTGTAAATTACCCATTAATTATGGGACATTAGTTTAGTCTACAAAAATATGTGCTAATGAATAACGTACCCTAATTGCTCGATGTCGATGGTATCCAAGAGCCTGCATGCATGAAGTACATTTTAATTTATTCTTGTTAAATTATTAGGCTTCATGGATAATAAAAAGTGTGAAGGATATTATAACAAAAAAAAAAAAAAAACTTTCATACTAGTTATTGAGAAGTTTGGCAGTTGTCAACACGGAGCTAGAAATTGGACGATTATAAGCATCATTGGCTAGAAAAGTCTTAATCTCCTAGATTGAGACGAATTGCAAATTCATGAGTTCTAAAATGATATAAGACGGGTGAAATTTAATTTTACCGTATTTTTTTGCTGTTAATAATACAAAGTTTTGTTTCATGTCATTATTTTAATGTACTAGTGGCGTAAAGCTAATTTTTACTTTTTTACATGGCACAAAACTCATCTAAAGTATTTATAAAATTTCGTGATTACTATGGATTGCGGTCACAAATAGTTTTTTTTTTATAATTTGTTTAAAATAAATTAAAAATAGTCATACGAATCATTAATATTAGCAAGATTTTTTTGAGCAGAAAATTTATGTCAAATTTATATAGCGATTTTCTAGTGAATAAATTATTATTTTGCACTTACAATTTTTTATCTCTAAATTTTAACAAGTTTTTATGACATATTTTTATATTTTACATTAGAAATTTTTATATTTTATATAGCGCAGCGAAGCTCTGACTGTCATGTCTAGTTTTCATTAATTTGTCATGTCGTAAAACTAATTTGTCATTTAGTGATGATATCTTTCTAGTATTAAATTTTTGTAGTGGCATATTGATGAAGGAATTAAATCCTATGTCAAATAAATTTATACCTAAGAATTATCTCACTAGTCGTTTGGTAAAGCTAAGGGTCGAACCCACATATACAGATTAATTGAGTACCGGACTTAATCGTTCTAAAAAAAAAAAAAAAAAGTTACCCAAATGGCTTCCAAAAGAACCATTGTTCTTGCTTTCTTTTTGATTGCCACCCTCCTCTGGTCTCACCAGGCCACAGCTGCCAGAGAACTTGGTACGTGAATTATTACATTTTCTTCTCATACATGGTGCCTAACAAATTTAGTTAATGCACTTTATTTCCTATTTAACTCTACCAAAGTTTACTGTAAATAAAACGCAGAAGCTACTCTGGACGGTCGTGGTGGATATAATAATGTCAGTACAGATGGTCGCAGCGGTTACAACAACGTCAGTACCGAGGGTCGTAGTGGATATAACAGTGTTAGTACGGACACCGGTCGTGGTGGCTATAATTGACAGCCTCACACCTCAGCTAATAAATAAATTTTACTAAAAATATGCCAGAGATTAAGGCTTATGTATCCTATGCAATTTATGTTTGTGTGCAAGTGTGTTGTTGGTATGTGGGTACTGTATACTTGCTTTCCACTGGTATGTTACGAATCCTATACTGTACCCGTTTGCTTGTATGATAATAGATTATGATAATAATTATATAACCCAATAAAGTGTTTTTTATCTGTAGAATTTCTTTAATATATTCACAATTATGGTAATACGTATCGTACTCGCATAACCAGAATTAATTGAAGTTCCAAACTTCCTTATCCTGTTTCTTCTAAACCTTGCTAGATTTTGCCAAGACAATACCAGATTATCATAGAGAAACTTGATGTGGTGTATAAAAATAAATGTTTGTTACATAATAACTAACATATATAGTACTACATTAGAAAGAAAAGTTCAATTACTGTATCAACAAAATTACCTCTATTTTTATAAAAGCCCCCATTACAGGGCGTAAATAATTTTTATATTAATTATGGATCATTCATTTGTGTAATTTGATCTGATCAATGATCTAGAACTTAATTTCAAATTAAAAAGTCGAGACTTTTTATTAGAAAAAATTAAGTTAGTACCAAATTAGCTAAAATGAAAGACTAAATTATTGATTTAACTATATCTTTATTGCCTATAAAATGTAAAATTCTATATGAAACAAAAATAATATCAATATTTTATTTTCTTATTTGCCCACATATTAAGAACATTTTTGCTAGTATATATTTACAGAACCAAAACCTACTATGAGTGGAGATTACATACACAATGCAATACGCCACTACGCGCGCTTGGCATGTATTCAGAATCTCAAATTGATATGACAGTATGACAGAAGTTTCATAGAAAAAGAGCAGAGAACATATGCAAATTGTGAGGAATTTTGATTAACATATGCAAATTGTGAGCGATTTTGATTACAGAATGAGTAAATACAAAAGCATAAATTTTCGAAAGTCATTGAGCAAACCTCCCTGTACCTTCAATTATTACCAATAAGGAGTGAAGCTAAAAATTTTAAAATGCCAGATATATAAGCCATTGATTAATCATAACAAAAATATGAATGTTGTGTTAATCAGTATCGCCTCGACAAAATCAAATGTAAGTTGAGTTGTTCAAGTGACCATTTTGCTATTTTTTGATCTTGTGTATCTTGGCGCTTGAGCAAAGCTGCCAACATATCTTTAATTTCCTTAAGGTCGGTTGCTATTTCTCACTAATCGTGTTGATCTTTTATTTGGATCCTTGAATTCTCCTCCTAGTCCCTTGGTACCATCAAAGACCTTTTTCTTATCGCATTTTTTTTTGAATTTTTATATGTTTCTCTTTCTCTGTCCTGCACAAACTCCTTCCTGTCCCCGATCAAAGACATCACCAAATCTCAATAAAAGATACTACATAGAACATATCCCACAAATTACGACAGATAAAACTGAAAGACAATTTGCCAAATCCGCAAATGAAGTTGAAGAAACCAACTCCATGTTGAAAAAATAAAAGAGAAAAAAGTACAAACCAAAGGTGGTAGATGATGGGGAAAGTGGTCAAAAAATGGCAAAATCAGTACCAGAAGATTCAAAATCGCCCATTACTCCAAACTTAAAGCACAAGAACGCTATAGCTCTAACTCTTGCCCAAAACCTCAAGGTCCACGAGTCCCTGTTACACTTGAGCCAAAACGGATAAATCGATGTAACAAGTAATGATGTGTCAATTTTGCTCGTGTAACAGGGACTCATGGATCTTGAAGTCTTAGGTCATGAATTGTTGGAGCTCTAACGTTTTTGTAATATGAATTTGAAGTAATGGGTGATTTTGAAAATCCTAGTACAGATTTTGTTAATTTTTGACTACTTGCTCCATCATCTATCACATTTAGTTTGTACTTTTTTTTCTTTTGTATTCTCGGTATAGAGTTGATTTTTTCAACTTCATTTGTAGATTATGTAAATTGACTTTCAATTTTGTCTAGTGTAACTGGTGGGATTTGTTCTATGTTGTCTCCTCTATTGGGGTTTTATGATGACTTTGATTGAGAGCGGGAAGGTGTTTTGTAGAACATAGAAAGAGAAAGAGAAACATAACCAAATTCGATAAAATTCGGATAAGAATTGAGGCTATGATGACACTAGGAGGAGAACTCACTAAATGAGGATCCATACAGAAGATCACGATCCATTGGAGTGAATCTTCGATCAGAGTTGTGGCTGGCATCGAAATCACTCTTTTTAATCCCGAGCAGAGGCACCTGATTATGTTGAAATTTTTGTTAGCAATTAGTTTGGAACTTTGGATAGAGGAGTTTCAATATGCACAATTTAAGAAGCGGGTACTGTGTATATGTAAGTATGATCACCTCTGTACAAGCAAGAGCGCCAGCCAGTTGTTGCATCAAGTTGTATTCTCCGTGTTTGTCTGAAAAGTAGGAGATCAAGTAAGAAGAAATAGTTTCATGACCTAAAAGGATAAATTTCTATTTGATATAAAATAAATTAACTAATCGGAAAACTTCAATTATATGGTAACATCCCCTCATAATAGTAAATTAATTTGTTCTACATTTCGAGAAAAGGTACTGTTCTCTTCTACTTGATTTTCCAGATGCGTCCAAAAAAAAATCAAAATATATGCAATATAATATAAATTAAATTGCTAGACTTAACTAAATAGAATAATTAGTGCTGTCAACCGTGCACAAACTAACGGAAGAGGTAAGTTTCGTTTTCGTTCCGTTCCAGCAAACGAAATCAGCAGCCGTTTCGTTTCCGTTCTGTTTCGTTAAATGAAACGATTTTTCCATTCCGTTTCTGTTCTGTTTTTTATTTTCTATTGATTTCAGTCAGTTTTCGATAAAAAAATACAGTACCGTGTACCGCTGCACGTTCCGTTTTCGTTCCGTTCTCAAAAACGAAACCAGAAAATTCTTCCGTTTTTGTTTCGTTTCGAACGAAACAGAACGAAAACGTGCGAAACGGCACACTTTTGACCGCCCTAATAATACTACTACTACGGCCTATCATACTTCGTTTTGTGAAAAGAGAAAGGAAACAATTCATCTATGTCAAAATTGTGAAATCAACCTCTATTTTACTAACAAAAATACCAAAATCTCTTACCCCTGACTCTCAGTTAAATAATTTGAAACTACGCACGAACCTTAGCAAGCTGCTCGCTCATCGTGGCCTTCGCCGTCGCCGTTGATTATCCAAGTACCGATCCACCGATCTGAGGCGGCAAGAGCGAGAGAGAGAAAAAGAGGGAGAGAGGTAATAAACGCTGGCGATGGGTTAATTAGGGCTTTAAGGTTTTATTCTCCGAACTTCAAAAGAACACCTACAATTTCTGACCTCTCGGTCCCTATGCTTTCTTTGTTTTTAATTTTTATAGTGTGTTCTTCTTCGATTTATTTAACTCGTGCACCGAGATCAGGCGTTTTAAAAGAGAGGTCGGTTACCATTTAGCGGCCAGTATTTTTAGCCACCCCAGTTTTTACTTTGCCGTGAGCAGCTTGAATTCTACAACACAACTAGGGCTGTACAAAGAAAGAGAAAAAAAAAAATAATTAGATTTATCATTTATTATGCCATCCTAAAATTTGAAATATATCATGGTTAGATTATTAATTAGATTTATGTCATCATCAAATTCTTTAAAAGAAAAATCGGATATAAACCCCTCTAATTTCTTCTATTTAGATATAAACCCTTCTAATCTTCAAAATCGGATATAAACCCCTCTAATTCGATTTTGTTTGGGCATAAACCCTTTTCGTTAGTTTTAATCATATTTTAAGCAAAAAATAAAAAAATTAATTACTATGACTATTATACCCCTAACTTGAACATCCTACAATGACGATTCATTTTTTCTGTAGCTTTCTCTCTCCAATCTCCTCCAATGATTCAGCTTCCAAATTAGTGATTTTATCTTTCTTTTTCCACATCAATAAGGAAAATTTCCTCTTCTCTGATTTTGCTAAATCCCTAGATACTTATATTCTCTCTTTCCTTTTATCTTCTAGTATGTTTCTCTACCTCAAATAATGGAGATACGAGAGTTAATGATTATCTCTCAGCCTTTGATTATTGAGCACGTATGAAGGTGAGCAATCGTCATATTAGTATGCATGGTTCCAAGAGCAATTAAGAACTATTTATATGCAAAGGCATATGGCTTTGCAATTAAGAAATAAAAAACTTGCGTACTCACCAGTCCCAGAGACATGAAATGAAGCGAGTCATGCAAAGAAAGGGCAAGAAAATAAAATGTCGGCAGGTGGGGCAGGCCAGATTAAAGGTATAATAGTCATAGCAATTATTTTTTTTGTTTAAAATATGAGTAAAAATAATAAAAAGGGCTTATGTCCAAACAAAATCAAATTATAAGGGTTTATATTTGATTTCGAAGATTAGAGGGGTTTATGTCTGAATAGAGAAAAGTAGAGGGGTTTATATCCGATTTTCCCTTGTTTAAATTAGATATATGTTATTATCTCATTTCTAAAAAGTTTAAATTCTAAAAATATCATTATGAAATCTCTCATTAATTTCAAAAATTTCCAAACTATCCTTGTTAATAAACCTAAAAAAGAACGCTGAAAATATCTCTAAAATACGATAGCAGAAATGATTTCTGCGCAATTTTGAAAGTGTAAATTGCCTATTAATTATGGGACATTAGTTTAGTCTAAAAAAAACATGCTCTAATGAATAACGTACCTTTATTGCTCGATATCGATGGTATCCAAGAGCCTGCATGCATGAAGTACATTTTTATTTATTCTTGTTAAATTAATAGGCTTCATGGATAATAAAAAGTGTGAAGGTTATTGTAACAAAAAAAAAAAGAAAAAAACTTTTATACTAGTTATTGAGAAGTTTGGCAGTTGTCAACACGGAGCTAGAAATTGGACGATTATAAGCATTATTGGCTAGAAAAATATCAATCTCCTAGATTAAGACGAATTGCAAATTCATGAGTTCTAAAATGATATAAGATGAGTGAAATTTAATTTTTAGCGTATTTTTTTGCTGTTAATAATACAAAGTTTTGTTTCATGTCATTATTTTATTGTACTAGTGGCATAAAGCTAATTTTTACTTTTTTACATGGCACAAAACTCATCTAAAGTATTTATAAAATCTCATGGCCGCTATGGATTGCGATCACAAATAGTTTTTTTCTTTTTTATAATTTTTTTTATAATTTGATTAAAATAAATTAAAAATAGTCGTACCAATCATTAAAATTAGCAAGAATTTTTTTGGCAGAAAATTTATGTCAAATTTATATAGCGATTTTCTATGGAAGAAATTATTATTTTGAACTTACAAATTTTTGTCTATAAACTTTAACAAGTTCTTAACGATAGATTTTTTATATTTTACATTAGAAATTTTTATATTTTACATAGCACAAGAAGCTGCGAGTATCATGTCGAGTATTAATTAATTTGTCATGGAGTAAAACTAATTTGTCATTTAGTGATGATATTTTTCTGATATTAAATTTTTGTAGTGGCATATATAAAAGGGTAAAAATGACAGATCAATTTGTCGATGGCATAAAACTAATTTTTTTTCTATTTATAATGGCATAAAACTAATTAATCATTTAGTGGTGGAATTTTTCTAATTTCAAATTTTCGCAGTGGCATAAATCTAATTAACCCAAGAAAAAAGAAACCGTTTAATTCGTCCAACTTGACCCATATTCTAACGAGTTCGACTAATATTCGGGTTGGATCAGTTTTTAATTTAATTAATCCGGTTGTACTAGATCGGGTTATATTTTTACTCATATTAACTCGGTTTGTATCCGACCCGTATAATTAATTAAATCATCCCAATATTCCAATTACTCTTTTTTTTTTTCCACATGATACATGTTAGTTCTTTTCTTATATCGGTATAATACAGTTTTGTTGGCGCTAATTAATATGTTTAGTTGGTATAATTATGATCTGATTTATTTGGATTACTATGAGACCGAACGGTCTATGAATATAATATACTAGTGCGACTTGAGTATGGAAATTTTGCTTAAGGCTAATCAATCAAATGATCAGAAAAGCCTGGAAATTATTGGCAATTGGTGGTCTAATTTTCTCATTATTCATGACACTTTTATTCCAGGCAAAAGAAATTAAAAATTAAGACCGGGGTCTTTGAAAATCTTTAAGAGTTCATTTTTAGTTAGAATTTTAATTATTATTATGAATTTATTGTTATGTCTTTTAGAATTGTACTATGAACTTTGTAGGTTGTGCCTAGCGATGCTTTGGTTTCTTGAATGTTATTTGTTAAGAATATTATGTGCAAAGTCATTTTCTATTTTATTTATGTGATCATTTTTATTTTCTAATTGAGTTGGGATAAAATTTTGTTTAATTTTTTTTGAAAAAATTTGCAGTGCAAGTTTTTTTTTGTTTCTGACCGTTTGATCTAATTTAGACAGGCAGTTCTTTACGTGTTGCACGAATCTCGACGACTCTAATATTAATCACGGAACATCTATTACTGATCGGATGGTCACAAATAAAAAATTTGTACTGCATGTTTTTAAGAAACGTGCTGAGAATTTCGTTCCTAATCACAATAGTCTAAACGGTAGACTTTTTTTTTTTGAAATAAGAGGCTACTTATTTATAGAGACTTTGGCCCACTATGTAAATTAGAAAATTAGAGTTTATCCTCTTTACTAATTAATTTACTTAATTCACTTCCAGCGGAAATTGACGGCGGAGCCACTGACATCTATGTGCCAGACTGCAGACTTGCTGTGTGTAAGCAATAACAGCGAATACAGAACAGTAATATCCAAACTAGAACACTAAAACTAACAACCTCGACCGGTTGCGGTCGGTTTCCCGCCGCTCGCCCATCTCAATCCAATCCAAATCATTCAGCCGAAATCAATGTCTGACCGGCTATCACCGGTCCAGATCGACCCGGAGCTGGACCCGCTCGATTTCGACCTCGAACCGGACGACCTCCATCCCTCCGTTCCCCTCAAGAAGGTCCCAGCCGGAGACCTCTACGAGGCGGCGCGCGCAGGAGATGTAGACCGTTTGAAGACTCTAATCGAAGGCGGCGTCAATGTTAACCTCAGAGATAGGTGGGACTCCGTTGCCTTGTACTATGCATGCCTCGCTGGCCACTTTGAAGCCGCCAGGCTGTTGCTTGAAGCTGGCGCTGTGTGCTCTGAGAGAACCTTCGATGGGGATAGGTAGTTCTCCACGTAATTTCTTTATCAATTGTGTCTTATGTTTATAAAATACTATCATACTGTATACACTAGCAGTGATGAAACTGGTAGCACTATTAGGCAAATTAACATGGTTGAGCTGGCTAAGTTGTGGTTTTGTTATTATATTATTGAATGTAGGTGTCATTATGCTGCACTAAACTTGCGAGTGAGAAGGCTTCTTAAAACATATGAGGCACGACCACCACCTCTCGCACCATTGAATGCTGCCCTGCGGGATGTGTTTTTGGCTTGCCCTGGGAATAGGAGAGGTTATCTTGAGCAATGTAATGGTGATTATGCAAGAATTGCAGGTTTGTAGAATTCATTTATCTTTTTTTTTGGTATATACCTTCTGCATTAAAAAGATTAAATTTGGGTTTTGGTGGACAGTTAGAGTTCACTGTTTCTACTGAGCCACAATTTGTTTACTGCTAATCTTTACTTTTGTGTACTTCAGGTCAACAGACAGATAGTGCATCAAGCTCAACCCCTTTTCCACCAGACGTAACCTTTTACATAGATGGCCAACCAATTGAGGCTCACCGTGCAATTCTATCTGCACGCTCTCCTTTCTTCAAACAAAAGTTCAGCACCGACTGGAGAAACCGTACTGAGGTGCGATTCTCCAGCCAAAAATTGTCGTACCGGGCTCTACACAGCCTTCTCCATTTCTTCTACTCTGACCGGCTAGAGGTGGCTGTAGATGACATGCCTGACCTGGTACGTACGTGCAAGGCTTGCAAGGTCGAGGGATTGCAGAGAATTCTGGAGAAAGAAATGGTACACCAGAAGTATGCTGACTACAAATCCTTGACAGAGGTAGATAACTCCCAAAAGAGGTTTATTCTTCAAGGCTCAGCTTTGCCAAAGGAGGATCGTCTGCCATTTGCCCTCCAAAAAATCCTTGAAGCTTCTCTTGAGAACTGTGAAAGTGGAGAGGATGGAAGCCAATGTGACTTCACAGATATTCGTGTGAAAGTTGGAGATAGGATCTTTCGGTGCCACCAAGTGGTGCTCGCTGCCAGGTCAGAATATTTTAGAGCAAGGCTGTCAAGAGCTATGGGCTTTTTAGAAGGCAGTAGAGGCACAGAGATTGATACCATTCCATTTCTTGAAGAACATGATTTGAGCACAGAGGCTTTCGAGAAAATGATAGAGTACATGTAAGTTGGTCAGTGTATGGTACTGGTCTGGTTTACTATCAACTACCAGCAGTCCAAACATGTTCCTGTTTCATTTCTTTTCCAGATGACAGATGTTTTTGTATTAGATTATAAAACCAGAGTTTCAGCATCATTAAAGGCAACTAGGCAAGTTCATAATTGTCCCCAGCATCTAGCCGGTGCAGTTGGTAGTAGCTGTTCAGCTGTGTCAGCACTTTATTTGTACCATATGTGCTTTTTTTTAGTATTCATTACCATTTAATTCAACTCAGTACTTTGCTTAATTTCCAGGTATACTGATGGCTTAAAAGAAGTAGATCCTGATCAGGTATAACTTTTTTTTTTCATTGATAGTTATTTTATCTCCTTGTTCCAAGTGATTCTATACCTGCTGTGTCCAGCGATAAAAGGCTAATCATATCTTTATCTGCTTTTGTTCCCTCTTTTTGAGAAAGGCTGAGGAGATGTTTGATGCAGCCTCAAGATACCTGTTGTTCCCTTTGAAGCGTGCTGTTGCAGATGTGTTGCTGCCTCAGCTGGAAATGGTATCCCCAGCCGAGCTATGCCATTGGCTGATATTATCTGACATGTAAGTTCTTCCTTTGTCAAATTGAAATTAGTAAGAACCCGCAGAACATAATCAAGTAATCGAAATGTAATTTTTTTCTTAAAAAAAAGAAAGCAAATAAAATTAAGAAGAAGAACTTGGAGTTTTTTCTTGCTGTTAACTGGGTTATGCCATTCGTTCTATTCCTTGAATAGGTATGGGGTAGTGAAGTTACGGGAATACTGCCTGGACGTGATGGCATGCAACTTCGAGACTTTCGCTGACACACCAGAGTTCCGAGCAATGCTGCTGACACTCCCACCGCCTTCTGGAGAAGACTCCTTGCGTACCACACGACCAAGTGCACCAGGCACTGTTGGCACTGCCAATGAGGGCAATCTTCTAGATGATTTGCGTGAGAAATGGTTGATAGTTGATGGAGCTGAGCTTGACAAGAGAGATGAGAGCGCTGCATTGTTTGACAAAAGGTTGGAGATGCTAATGCTTATAGCAGAGAAAGAGGCTAATGACGATAAAGATAATATTTTGGTTTAATAGCCTTTCTTGGATATGCATTTGCTGAAAATTTGGTTAGCTTATTTCAATTTTGTCTATGGTAATACTCGTCTTTCTTATTGTTGTCCAAAATGAAATTTCTGTTATTAATAACATATAATAATCATTCTTTGTGTAGAGTTGCGGTATTTATGTAGTCAGCTTTGAAATTAAATAAATATGCTCAAGTAACGTTATATATTTGCCTGGCTTCACTGACATAAAAGAATTCCAAACAGACTTACTCATCCAAGCAGTGTAATTAAGGTGTATTAAGGTATGTAGATGTACCACTACAAGCTTAATCTCCTGTTCTAATCATAGAGCAGTACTGTGTTGCCGGAAGCTGATTGACAATACAGAAACTCCTCTAATCACAAAGTACAGATTGCTTATGAGATGTGATTACACGGCCCAGATTTCGTGGTGGCGCCAGCACTCCAGCAGTGTTCAGAACAAAATAATTTTTAAAGCGTAAAAGGAAGTACCCGACCTCCCAATAGTGCAAGAAAGAGTGCTGAATACTTGGAAGTTCTTTATAGCGGAGCAAATCTGTCTTTAACAAAGCAAGTCGTCTCTGTAGCCAAACTGCATAATAGTAATTTTCAACTTTTCCAATCGCTTATCAAGGTGCATTTTTATTTGAGCTTCCTTGGTTTGTGTAACACATTAGAACTTTTTTTATAGATTTAAATTTTCTTATGTTTAAGGGATAGTGAGGATATAAAATCAAAGAGTACTTTCGTAAAGTATCAGTTTCTTATGCCAAGGCCTCTATTCAAATATTCAGAATATGTCCAACACAAGTACTTGAAAATAAAGTTTTTCATATAAAGAAATAAAACCTAGACAAGAATTTGATCTTTAATGAAATTCACCAAAACAATTCTTTTTACAATCCTAAAGTATACCAGATGTTACAGCACAGAAGGCCTGAAAGAAAATGCACCTTCAAGCTCTCCCAACAAAAATTTATGCAATTGCCAATCTATATGAACATATAAAGGAACCCTATACTTTTTTTTTAACTGCCTCAAAAAGAGAGGAGCTAAAAATCAAAACCGGTGTGCAGCAAACTCTCTTGGTACAAGAGAAATACTCCTATATTCAGTGAAACTCCAAAAACTGAAACAAAAAATTCTGTCATGATTCTTTACCCAATTTCCTTTCTATTGTTTAATCTAACCTCACAATTTTTTTTCTTTTTTAAATAACTGAAAAAAAAAACAGTTTTACTCTCCGGTTGCATCCTTTCCGTTAGAAGTGGCATCATCCATTGTTGAGTTTGAAGTAACCTCAATGGTACTGCCTGCATCTCCACTTTCTGAAGGAGCTCGCGAAGTTGCATCATCTTCCAGAGCCAAATTAGAGACGCTCTCTGCAAGTGAGCTTGCATCATCCAAGGACGAGTATGAGGGGGTTTTGTGCAGAGTTCTCTCCTCTGATTGTGATTTTGTGTCAGGACATTGTTGCTTTTGTAAACTGTAGTACATGATGCTTGCAGTGAGTGTCATGATCATCTTCTGATTTACCTGCAAATCATAAATAAAATTAAAAAAAAATAATATGAGGCGTTGAATCTGATCCAGAATTCCAAATGTCAGGTAAATATGAACCACAAGCAAATACTAAAACTTTTTGAAAAAAAAAAGTGGCATATAACCTGACAAACCTCAATGAAGGAGAAAAACAAATAATGCCAATGAATTTGTATTCACTTTTGGTAAATGGGAAATTAAATTAGCTCTTTTTTTCTCTCTTTTACCTCCATAATGTCCTCAGGCAACAAAAAGACAGAGCATCCAAGCTTTCTCGCAACACTTATAATATATGTGGCATTCAATTTCCTGTCCTCCTCTGAAATAGAATACAAGATAATGCATATCAATCAACAATATCAGTACATTAATATAAGAAATTCCTCAATATCAGTGACCGCTGACCACTTAGGCACCAAAGTTTGATGAAAGTTCTTACAACAATAAATCATTTAAACTTTAAGTGACTAATCCAAGTAATTCGAAAGAAATGATTAACAAACACAGAGTAAGAGAAACACACCCTCTTCACCCTTGACGACTTTCCAGTTGACAACCCTTGGCTCCACAGCACTAAGAAGCTCCAGGAAGAATATTCCTGTTGCTATGCTCTTATCCTGAAATAAATTAAAAATACAACAATTAGGAATTATAGTTACAGAATATATTAAGAACTGACACTGTACCTTGATGCTCAGTACTTCCCATGAGGCTAAAATGAAGATCATACTTTTTCTTGATGCTAGATCGAACAGTTACTGTGTCAAGATCCTATGTTTCCATATTAAATTGCACCATGCCTAAGAGGGGTGGTGCAAATTCTCAAGTAGAAATGGTTGAAAAATCAAGTCTTGGCAAGGACAACAGGTTGACTGAGTGCTCCAAAAGTGTAATCCAAAAACATTGGCTTTTCAGCTGTCTTAGGAAAAGGAAAAAGAATCATTATTATACCTTGAAACTCTCTATCTGAGAAGATCTGCCTGCTGATCTAACTTTGCTATTTGCCCAGTTTAGGATATCAGCATCTGTTATCTCTTTCCCTTGAGATTGACATCTCAAGTTCTTCAGAAGTTGAAGGATGTTAAATCTCATCAACTGCCACAAGTATGCTGAAATTGAAAACCCAATATAAAAAATGAACATGTATTAGAATAACTTATCGTAGCTGCAACAGTAATATATCAATAGACAAATACATGGAAACAAGCACTGCACTTGTAAAAAGAAAATAAGTATGACAAATATGATAAGATACATGTATGTCCAACGAACATGTACAAATTAAACATTACATACCAAGAATCAGCTTCTTGTTTCCTTGAACAATGTCATTTCCAGCTAAATTGACAAGGGAGAAATTAAGCTCTCTGCCAATGTTTATAACCTGGTTGCAGTTCTCAACCTTTCTGAAGGGCATCTTGATTGGAGGCTTTGATGCTTGTTTCCACTTAACACATCCTGGAGAGACCTTGTCCAACACCTCCAACAGAACCCATCTGTGGAAAACAACAACGGTTTTGAGGAAATGATACAAATGTAGCACAAAGACCTTATTTTTGGACAACCTTTTTCCCCCAAATTGAAACTTGAAGAGTCCAGGTGTAGTGTCAATTGTAAAAATTCAAGTGTTACACCAAGTGTAGTAAAGCATGATTTCAATACAGTATAGCTATTACCCAGCTGTAACAGCTTTTGAAGCTTTAATAATTTTCTTTTTATCACATTATTGTCATTTGTTTATACTTGTTTGGGGATCTCTATTTCAAATAGAGCTGAAAGAGGACTTAATGTTGTATTAATAATTTCATACAAAAACAACACCCAGCCAAAGAGTTCAACATCATGGGACATCTCAACCAATACACCAGTCACTAGTGAGGTCTAGTACCAAGAGTGTAACCCCATATGAGAGAGTGACAAGAAAAAGAAGTACCCATTTTTAACATCTTCGAAGAGGTTATTCACATAGGTGACAATGCCAAGACTGTTAATCCACATACGAAAAGACCTCTCCTCTCGTGAGATTATTACATCATCAGGAGTGCTGGCCTGTGTAATTTTTATCTGCTTGTTGTCTGTTGTGAATCCATTCCTGCAGGATATCATTTTAACTTTTCACATTTAGTTTGTATAGAATTATCAGATAACATTACAAACATTAGGTGAGTTACATATATACTAGACTGGAATGACAATATGACTGATTCTAAGAAACATATATATTTACCTACAAAATGTTGACATGTGCTAATTTCAAATTGTGGAAATAACTAAACCAAACCAGACATGCAACATTTGTTGTATAAATCTCAAAACTGCTTTAAGAAGTTTGGTGATGTCATGTTAAAGCAAGAATGCCAGTTCTGGAGACAATTCAAAAGGTAACTAACTGCCTGTGTCATGTCAAATTGGATGCATAAAAGTACTGTTCGATGTTAAGAAATGATCATGTTTTTACCTGTGTTGGAAAATTTGAGCAACGAATGCAAGATTCAAATTGGGAGATCCCTCAACAATATCCTTTGGAGTGAGGTATCTCTTACAATCCAATTTCTCAGCCTGTTCAATTACCATTTTTGCCCTTTCACTTGGGTCCTTCACATCTATGGTGGTCTCAGAAGAAACCTCCGGTGCAAGGGCTTTTAGTAGGTACGCATAGGCCTCTCCATCCTGGGGGACAAAGGAAAATGCAAAAAATGTCACATTATCCCTTCAAATAACTACTATTGCAATACCAATCAGATGTGTTCTCTGGTTCAGGTCAAATTCAACAAGGCAATTATTCTGTCTATATCCAAAACAGTACTCAGAAAAATAGTGCTATTTTTTTTTTCAAAATTGAGTATAATAACTTTTGCAAATAACAAGTGACCATAAACAATGTACCAAAATTTAGTGTGTAGTATTTATAAACAACAACAAAAAAAATACAGAAGAACCAAACCTTAACATCTGAGGAGAAGTTTGTGACAGTTTTCTGGTACCCAGCCTTCCTCAGATGATGATTCATCCACTTAAGCAGCATCTTGTCGGGTGCCAAAGCCATCAGCTCTTCCAAATCCTATCCATCATATATACAGCATACAAAAATATCAACCAAGCTGCTATAATATTTAAAAAAAAAAGGAAAAAAAATATGCCAAATAAGAGAGAGAAAGAGAGAGAGAATGGACCTTATTGTCATCATCCATCAGCTCAACCAATTGGGGTGTCTTTTTAAGGTTCAGATCAGCCAACAGTTGGATCTGAAACGAATTCGACAAATATAAGGTCACTAAGCCAATGACAAAAAAGAATATGTTTAAAAGGCAATAAAAAGACTGTAGGCCTAAATTTTAAGCCAAAAGAAGTCAGAAAAGCATGGATCACTAAAATCCTTTGATCATTTGCTTAATTAATCAAAGAAGAGCACAGAAAAGTTGAAGTACCTACCTTTATAATTTGTGATATGAGCCCAAGAATCAAATGAGGCTGAAAAGGTAAAATCACACTTAGTTAAACAGCATTAGCAATAATGAAGAATTTTGTCATAACTATTAGATAAAATTTTTATACAGAAAAAAAAAAGAGAACATACTCTTCCTTCTACCAAGTCTTGTGTACCAATGTTAACCACTGTGCAACCAATAGCTTTAGCTGAGTTGAGGCAGAGGGTATGGTTCTCATTCCTCTCCCATGGGTTCAGAACCCTTTTGGTATTAATAGCTCTCTCATCTATTGTCCCCGGAACAGCAACATTTATCAGCTTGCTATGTGAAATTTGAGGGGGAAAAAAATTATTTGACATAACTATGAATTAGCTTAATACCCTACTTCTTCATTGGATAGAACTCAAAGAACAGTGGGAAAAAATCCCAATCATAAGCATGAACTGCAGTTTACCAGGTAATTGGAATTCATATATATTGTCCTTGTTGTTTCAGTTCACCATGTTAGCATATTTGCGAGCTTATCTCACATTTACAATGCATAATCGACATATTTAAATTATTTACAAACAACAGCTAACTGTAATTCACAAATAACAGTTAAATGTTAATACTGAGGTTATATCAAATTTCAAAATATGCCAAGATTTTCACAAGTCGCAACATTTTCCAAGCCCTACTCAACTACTGGTCCTTACAGTTATCAGTAAATCCGTCAACACTATGTCTGGTTCTATTTGCACATAAGGTTGAAGACATTTAATTAGGCAAAAAGATACCTACCAGAGAAGGACACCATCCCTGACGAGGTTGAAGAGATCATTAGAGTTGGGGTCCATCGGCAGATACTTCTTCAAAAAGGGATCCTCACCCAGAAAGCTATTTATGTGTGCAACATAAGATGCCTTCTCAGACTCATTTATATGATGCAACAGCGTAGTAGTCGTAGCTTTAAGAAATGATGAGGAGTTCTTTGCCCCGCTGGCCCCTTTCTTGGCTGCAGACTTCCCTTGGAGATTCAAATATTCCTGATAATACAATTTCTTCAGTGTAAAGTAATTTGATAAGAGCAACCTACAATTTTTTTAAAATACCTGCTTTAAGGGGAAGTAGCCACCCAGATAAGAACCACTTGTTTTCTATTTACAAATTACATTACTATCTTCACAAGTGACCCACAAACTGCAAATATGCCAATCAGGCTGAGGCAATGAGTGCAAGTCTGGTTCACAGGGAATTAGGGATAGTAGCAATTAAACACCGCAACAATACTTGATAAACATGAATTCCAGTACCTCCTGATCTTGAAACAATGACTCTTAGTACGAAAACAGCACTAAATTTTTCTTAAAGTATCAGAATGGGTATCAATTTGGTATCCATGTCCATTTCAGAGGTCAGCTGCACTTAAGTAAAAGAATTTGGGTGCCCTTGTTTGAAAATCTCAAATCAAACTAGAAGCTATAGTTTTACCTTAAGGAAGACTTCAAATTCAATTTCCTGGGAGTCATCGGGATATGATTCAGACAAAGCAGCAGCAATTTCTTCAGCTGATATTTCATCCTTTAGACCCTTCAACTTTAGCATTAATGGTGGTAGGTCCTTGACTGTCAGCTTACCAGTCTGTCTTTGTGCAACGATATACTACAAAAGTGGCAACAAATTACGCAATCAGTCATGAGAAATATCATTTCTCAAACATATAGCCAGCCATCTAATGGCATGTTTCATGAGAAATGAAGCTAAATTTCAAAGCAATCAAGTTAGGAAGCTTGAACACATATTAAATTGGAGCAATTCAGTGCTCCATTCGAAAGCAATCAAGTCATCAGATGTCAACATCACATCTGATAACAAGAAGATTCTTGATGTATCGACTATCATGAGGATTCGAATTGGAATTCATTAATCAGAAAACAAAAGGTTTGAAACAAGTTTCAAATTCGTGATGTTCACTTCCGAAACTGGACAAAAACAGTAGACACAGTCGCTCTCTTGCGTAAAAACACTAAACAAGCTCGATCAATCCAAACAAAACCAAAACGAAAATGAGAAACGAGCGATTGACATGAGATTACCTTGGATTTGAGGCTCCGCAACTCGACCTGCGTGAATTGGCTCTGTAACCATGGATCTGACACGAGCACCCCAACGAAAGTCGACATTTCACAATCGATTCAGGTCGAATCTCGCTTCTTCAGCGATAGAAGCAACGACGAAAACCAAAACAGATCACTCTACGATTCTCTCTCTCTCCTTCTATTATCTTCTTCTTGAATCGAAGAGCATGAACAGAGAGAAAAGCGACAAGAAATGGGAAGAATAAAAACAAACAAAAGACAGCTATGGGTTTCCGTACCTAAATTTCCTCCGATTTTTGGGATTTCTAACTAAATCGCTATAATTAAGGCAAGGCGCGCTGGCCTTATACACTCTTTTTTTTTCTATTTCTCTTTTATAATTATGAACAAATCCAGGGTTCGTGGGGAAGGTGTGGGATCAGATGTAATGTGGGCCCCATTTATTTTTCATGTTTTCTATTTTTGCCGAAAGGTGATTCAAGAAATTTTGTTTCTGTTTTTTTTCTTTCTTATTTTCTAGTTTTTGATGAATAAGTAAAAAAGCGAAAGAATACAATGCACGCATGGGATAAGAGTTTAATGTATTCTGTCTTTGTGTCTCAACATGTAGCGGGTCATTCAATGCCACTACGTCGGAGGTCTTATGAGTTATGACTTGTTACATGTAAAACGTCTCAAGGATACACAGTAGGTGTTTGTTACGCTTGAACACGGAGCAGAATTTAAATGAAACATTAACCTTTGTGGGGTCCAAATGTCATTGTATTGTGGAGCTGTGGCGGTGGTGTAGGAGATGCAAATAGTGAATTCTTGGAACACGGAAAAGGAGCTTGCCACATGGCGCCAATTACAAAGCTGGCAGGCCTTGGGCGGCATATCTCATTTGTGGCTGGAATTATTTTTTGTATTTATTTTAAATTTATAAATGTATTCATGTGAAACACGGTTGACGGAGTGACGGTGGAGATGGAGTGAAGCAAACAAAAAGCTAATCAATCTCAACACTCGTACGGGAACTCTAGTAGCAACCAACACTAAATTTATTGCAATTCTAACAAAAAAATTTTTTTAAAAAAAATGACTTGTTTTTAATTACGAAACATTTGAGGCAGTCCACTATTTCTTATTTTTGCAATTGACATATTTTTTGTTGTTTCAAAACTGTTTGTTCATAGTTTAAATGTGAATTAAATTAACTATTCATTTTTCTATTAGCTACATTATATACTAATTTATTTCTCAAACAAATACTAGTTACACGATCTATTAGAAATATAGAAAATATGCAAATGATTTTCATTGCTAGGATCCGTAGCCTAAGATTCGCTCGCATGAACTCATACATATTCTTACTGTGTTGATGTGATCTATTTGAAGTGTGAAATCATCCAAAATAGAATCTTATACAAATTCAACCCCTTCTTGGGGTTCTTAGCTTCAAAAAAAGAATCTTATACAAATTCATACTTATTTTTACAGGCTTCACATTGGATATAATATAACAAATTAAGTGTGAAATCTACACATTGTTCTTCTTTGTTAAGTGTGGTCCTATTTAATCTTTTATTTGTGCAATATTGATATTTGTCTCAAGAATATACACAAATCAAATTTAAATATTATCTACGTTTGTTAAGTGAATTAATTATTTTCCATTAAGTGCAAATCTTAATACGAATTCGGATTTGTACAATGTTCACCCTTTTTGTTTTTTTTTTGCCCGCCCATCAAAATTCAAGTATATATTGTGCGTCAAATTTCATAATGACATGCAAGAATAGATATTCAACGATGATTAGTATGCCTATAGAGAATACATTTTTTTTTTAAGTTTAACAATTTTTATTTTATTAAATATGTTATCTTTTATAATAGTTATCTATAATTTTTCCAATGTTATTTATTCCATTTGATTAATTAGTTATTGGGAATTTGTATGAATCAACCCCATCAAAGATGGGAGATCAAAAACAGAATGGAGTCATCATTTTTGTCCTTGTGGCATGAAAACGAAATTTATAAAACCATCTTTTGCGTGTCATGTTGCCATTTATGTTGTCAGCAATTTTCCCTCGTCTGGGTCACTATTTAATTTTTTAGACTTGGCACGGAAATAACTAAGATACCCCTATCTTATCCTACGCGGTATATATTGTGAATGCTATAGCCTACATCACATGTATTAAAATCTGGAAAATGCAAGGAGGGGAAAAATAAAATAAAAAGAGCGTAATGGAATGGCTATTTGAAGAAAGGCATAATGGTCGGCTTTAAGCTTATTTGACCAATTTGCTGTTAATTAATTGCATTTAAAGTATCACTTACTAAATTAATCGTTTTAACAAGTCTTTGAAGATTGTAAATTCTGACAAACTAGAGAATGGCAGGTCATGAGCATTAAAAATTCAAAATATAAATTTAGTAATCGTTTTAACAAGTCTTTGAAGATTGTAAATTCTAACAAACTAGAGAATGGCAGGTCATGAGAATTAAAAATTAAAAATATAAATAAAGATGCGTGGGTGTCAGAATCGTTTAGTTAAATGTAGCCTGACACTCCAACCATTGTGAAATAATATTTTTTTTTCAATTTATGTAACGTAATACTTTATAATTATCTATGTACCGGGTATATTATTGCTCATAAAATTGACCCGATTTACCGGTAGACAATAATTTGACAACAATTTTTTTTTTTCTGATTTTTGTGACCTCTTCTTATTTTCATTTTCATCATATTTGCATTTCTCTTCTGTTTTGATCGGATTCCTCTTCATCTCTCTTTTCTCCTCCTCCTCTGGCAGCATTGTCTCATTTTCATGAGCTTTTTTTTCGTCAATCTAGCCCCACCATACTAAATTTAATTATCTTCATTTTATATATAACTTAATTATAAGGACAAAATAAAAATTAATACAATAAAAATACATGTATTGAGCGTAAGGGCTTCGCTCGATAAGCCGGTCTAGTAAATAATAATCATGCTAACAGTTTACTTATTTATTTATTTACAACAAATTTGAAGGAAAACATATTTCATTTAAATTAATGCTACAATTCCGGTAATTTACTGCCAGTAAAACTCAGATTCGGTAGCAAAAACTGCTTCTCTTATTCAAACGATTTAACTTAAAATGAGCACATCGAAATCAACTTGTTAATCTCATCTAGGAGTGGGACGTAATTAAATCAATTTGATACTAATTTTTTTTATTTGACACATTCATTTTTAATCGGGCAGTCCAGAAATAAATTTTGAAACAAAAACAAGAAAAAGATTCTATTATCCAAGTACAAAATAACAATGAATATAAAAACAAAGGCCTCAATCCAATTCCAACTATAATAAAAATTTAATTATTTTATCTTTTATGATGAGAAACAATATCACAAAGTCCCAAGCCCATTTCAACCTGTAGATTTGATGACAAACAATAACAATAATAGCGATATTTTGCAAAGTTGAAACGGAAACTAAATGAGGAATTTTTTTTCGAGGAATTTTTTTCCTTATAGAGGGGCCGGGGTTTTTCGCTTTGTTTACGGTTCGCTTAAAACAAAAATAGATGGACAACTTCTTTCAGATGGGAGAATATAGAAATGCTTAGTCCACAAGGAAAGGAATCAAAGGATGACTTCATGTCCACCGAGTAGACAAACCAAATGTCTCCCCAGATAACTTCAATTTTACTAATAGGCACAAACAAGCTTTCCGCTTATATTATAAAGTTATAATAAATATGTTCACAAATTGTATAACAGTCTTTATTAGAGATTAGAATTATTTACCCAGTGGTTATTAGCAGCTCATAGTGATAACTAGTGCTCTCTAGAAAATATGACGTTTTTAAACACGATACTGAGACGAGACGGTACGATAAAGCAAGACACAGATAACACACGTTGCAAGACACAGATAACACACGTTGCAATATGAGAATTTAGATGTGTCGTGTCCAACTATATATGATGCCATAGACATGACACGACACAATACACAATACAGAAATTGTATAGACAAGATACGGCGTGGTACGATATAACATGAAAACACAAAAATTTTATAATGAAGTTTAACGATGATAAATTTATAAAATAATCATAATATATTTATATTGTTTATTTTAAGGATAATTTTGTAATTCAAATGTCTAACTCGTCAATAAATATAGGTATATAATGATGTTTTATTAAAATTAAATGTGTCCGAACACAACATGGCATGACATATCAAACGTAAACATGAAACGACATGAGATACAAGACGTGTCGTATCTTTCTATTAGAATTTAGATACGACATGACACAACATGTGAAATATTTTAATACGATACGATACATGATCTAGAGTTCTAGACATGACGTATTTGACACCACATAGAATTGTAGTGATAAGATCATAGTAAAACTTATAAAAGACTACGGAGGTTAGGACAAAGTTATGTGTTTATGGTTTGAATTAAAAATGAATTTTAATATTACTTAAATCATTCAATACTACGAACAGTTTAATACGTCGAAATTCTTTTCAATAAAATATAATTTCAAATTTAAATCTCTACAAAATCAAGTGTTAGAGAAAAGTAATAAATTAAGGTGAAAAATTTGTAGCTAAGTCACTTTCTATATTTTGAAAATAAAATTTAGAAGTTTAATTTATTGAGACGCATAAGCGACGTGAGAATTGGAAATAAAAGAGGAATTTGTTTGTGGTGACGAAATCAGAGAGAAAATCATTTTACTTCTAGCAACTTTAAGGAGGCAAAATCGTTCTTTAAATTGCCACCAAAGCGATGATGCTTTGAGACTTGGAGAGAATTGAGTTGCCGTGTCCCATCGGCTCCTTTTGGCAATCATGCTGGTTAGCCACGATAAATTGAGTTTCCTCGTCGCGTGTCCGATGAGTAAAACTCATTTCAAAATCAAATAATGTTTTTTCTATTGAATTGAATTCAACTCAATTTATCTCTTTCTCTCTTTTCATAAGAGTAGGTCATGCTCCACAACACGAACGGTGGAGATGAGAGAAGGGAAAAAAAAGGGAGGAGAGGGCTGAAGAGATAATGAGATGAACTCACTCCAAAATCGAAGATTAGAGATCTCGAATAACTTTTATTTTTTTACCACGTCAAAAAAAAAGAAGATAACTTCTATGTAATTTTCTTTTTGACCACTAGTACTTCCGCAGTTCCACTAATCTCGTCTAATTCTTATTATAGAGCGAGTAAACTCTTGCGGTCAAATTCGATCATTACCCTCTTACCTTCCCTCATCTCTTTCCACCGTTAGTTTGTAGAGCAGAACCTTAATGTGTTTTTGTTAACTTTATTATTAAGCATAAAAAAATTATCACAAGACTATATAGAACAATGAGCTCTCAAAAAGAGTGTGTGCAAACTATTACAAAGTAGACTTAACCTCAATCGTGTAAAACCAAAATTTCTCTCAAATAGACAAAAAAACTGGGACTTTCAAATGGGTTCTAGCAGAAATAAAGTGTATGCCATGGTATGTTTTACAACTTAACATGCTTAACAAATTCTCCACAATTTACAAACTTGATAAATTAAGTTTTATTTAACTATGTAAATTTGTAAGAGAGAAGCAACACCAGCCCGCTTTATTAATGTGAGAGCAAGGTATTAATAACGGGCCGAACAATATAGGCCTGTTGTGAGTTGCATATTAGAAGTTAATAAACAAGACCTCACATTACGAGTTACATAATTGCCCTCATTGCATAAATACATCAAAATTATAAATAAAGATGTGTGGGTGTCGGGATTATTTTAGTCAAATGTGGTTCGACACTCCAAGTATTGTGAAATTATAATTTTTTCAATTTGTGTAACGTGATATTTTATAACTATTTGTGTGTAGTGTATTATTGCTCATAAAACTGACTCGCTTCACCGTCTTTCAATAATTTGATAACGCATTATTTCGTTTCTCATTTTTGTGACCTCTTTCTATTTTCATTTTCATCATGCATCTTTCTTTTGTGTTGCAAGCATAACAATCTATTCATAATCACCTATTTTTAAATAATAACATTTTAATTAATATTAATATGTCAAATTTTGAGCGGAGCTCGATTGGTGATGAATATATTAAATAATAATTTATTTATTTATATTAAATCCCTAAGTTTATGTGCGGTTACTAAAAAATTAGTTTTAACTTTTGATTTTTCTCTTTGGTGGTGTTTTTTTAGTATCTAATGTCGTTTTGTACAATAAATATTGGATATCTGTAATTATCTTGGCCTGGAAAAGGTCCGTTGATTGTAAATTCTTTCTTTTTCTCCATTATGTTATGGAACTTTAATACTTCTCAGGATTTATAGCTGAGCAGATAAATTTTTATTTAGGTATATGGTGATAATCTTCATTCCAACAATTAATTTAATATGTCCAATGAACTTCACAAGAACACATGTATTATAATGTGTTAGAACACATGTTTTATTTTATATTTTCACGTTAAATTACTAATTGAGAATTTATTCTTGAAAATAAACGTGTTGCCCAATTGAATTAACTTTTCGTTGGAAAATGAAATTGTTCAATTAAATCCATTATTCCCACTACTATCTTACCGTTTCATTTATAATTAATTGTATATATCAATTAAATTCATTTAACCGTTGGCTTATGATATCTCGAAAATTCATTAACTCTTTGGTTCCTTTTTACGGTTGGTCAATAAAAAATATCGATTAACTCTCATGCCTATTAAATCTGCATTTATATGGGCCAAATGTGATTTCTTGCCCATTATTTCCTCAATTAATGGATTAATAATTCTGATTAGTATTAGCCGTTTGGTTTTAAAGGCTATTTATATATATATACATGTTTCATTTTTCAAGAGGGATTAACTCGAAATAAAATATACAATTAGTAGAGATAAAACTTTATCTTAATATTCCAATACCAATTATCCATTTGTTTTGATATTCCTCATAGTAATACTTCAATATATTTTTAAATATTTTTTTGATTGTGGAGGCTCTCATCAGTCACTTCTTCGATCGTGTCCTAACCCGATATAAGGAGGAGTTTATGTGCGGATCCAGTCAGCCGTAGATGAGAGAAAAAATCGGAGGAAAGAGGTGGGATCACAATAGTTTTAACTCCTCTACCATATGAGGAAAGACGTGGGACCACAGTATAAATTTCTACCATACATATAGGAGGAAGGTGATACAGTAGAGGTAACAACGCCCTTGATCATAGATACTGAGTTATAAAAATAATGTTAATCAATTTTCATAAGAAGGTGATACAAGATTTTTTATAATTACCTGCAGTATAAATCACTCAATTTATAAAAGTCTAATTTATCTTAATCCATCATTAATTTATATATTTAGTTCCTTGATATTCCATACACAGTTCAAAGCAGTATTTATGATTCTTCAATTCTGACTCTTCAGTCCAACAAAATTATTAGTTTTTTTTATGTATTCCATCAACTTTAATCTATTACAAAGTCAACATACTATAATAACGAAAAACAACGCATATAATTATTCCCATAAAAAATACAAATTTTTTTTTACATTCATCAATACAAATTTAAAATTTATAACATATTTTATATTTATTTATAATTCAAATATCGAGCGAAGCTCGATTAACCCCTCTAGTTCCAATTATCCGAAGAAACCTTTGATTCTGATACCCGATTAACTATAAAACTTCTTAAATAAAACTCAACCTGTATTTTTTTTCCCTCCTTGTGGTATTCACATAAACAGCGTTGCATCTTTAGTGAGAGGTATGCATAGAGGTCAAAGAAACTGGGAACAATGCTGATCTAGAGAACAAAAAATAATACGTTCTTTACCTACTTCAAGAATTCAAATTTAATACATATGTAATGTTAGAGTTGACTATATATTATTAGTTGAAATTATATGCATGATAATTTTATACCTTATTGAATGGAGCTGTTAAGAAGGCTCCAGACTTAATGTGAATTCCCAGACATTAATTAATAAACATAGATCTAGGAGCCTAAGTTTAACTATTCTCCAATTGTAGAAGAATCTTATGTGGGTGCAAATTTTACATGGATTGCAACATTTACATGGTTCTCATATGCGGTAAGGGAGAAACTTTAGAAATCTTTCTAATTATTTTAATATTTAGTTTAAACAATTGAAATTTCAAATTTTTGAAATGTCCAATAAACCACCTTTTGCAAAATCCCAAATGTAAAACATGAGTTTACTTCGAGAGCTTATTTTTAGCAAGGGAATCTATTTAAAGATCAAACTTTTTTGAAACTTCAAACGACGTTAACTATGTCATATTTCCGTAGTTTTATGCGATATGATATTAATACCAATTAATTATTGCCAAAGCAATTCACCAACCACAGAATTGTATTAAACTAAAATAAGGTGGTTTATTGATTATTGACAGACTTATTTTTTTATTAACACTACACTAAATAGTCAATAAATCATTAAATTGCATTAATATTCTTCGGTAAACTAAAAACTTTTAAAAGCAGTCTGACACAAGAATTTGGTCACATGGATCTGAGGTCAATAATCATATAACAATACTAAATGTTGAAATCTTGTGTATTGTGTGATCAAATAAATTGAAGTTTGAATTTAAACATTGCATGTCTGCATGTGCCCAGATTTTCTGTTTACCTAAACCTCCATTACTCAAACACTCGTACCAGTCACATGCTATGGCTTATGTACTCTATTATGAGGAAACCAATTCACACCGCTCAGGCTTGATCTAACGAGTTGAAGGGAAATATATATTGTGTACTATTATATTCTACGGTTAATAAATAGTGACATTTTGCCATTGCAAAAGTTGAGAATATATACTTTCCAAAGCTTAAGAAAATGTATGGTACAAATTGCAACAAGTTTTCATTGGTTAATTAATTAATTATTTAAATTATTAGTTATAAAATTATAATGATGTTTTTTAAATTTTTTTTTAGGTTCTTTTTTTGCAGGAAAATTCAATTAAGTTAATTTGCAGAAGAGTTTATACATATTGTATTAAGCGCAAAAAAAAAAATCAATATATATCGCTAAAGAAATATTTAAAAAATAGGTAAAAATAAATATTGACATAATAAACCGCAATATTCTGTAATGATATTCACAATGAAAAGAGTAGTTTGTAACTGAAATGTTGATCCGTTCAGACCGTTTAATTATGTTTTAACAAACAATACCTAGGCATGCAAACTCAAATTTTGTTTCTAAAGAATTTAACAAATTTTAAGTATTTATCATTCTTGTTATGTCCTACAAGTTGAATTTATTGCAAGTATGACATGTTCCTAAGCTCCTATAGCAGAGTGGTATTTATGTATTCCTCCAAATTACTCTTACAAAATCACAAATTTCCAACATGACGTTACATTGGGCAGTCGAATACACATGCATCAGAAATCAGAGCAGGTTTTATGACATGGCATGAGAAATTATGTACATTTTTAACCAATAAATTGTGCAGAAGTTGAGGCATTTTTTTTTGCCTGTCTAAAAATAACACATGCTCTGCGTTCTAACTATGGTGTTTTCAACTATTCGGAAATAAAATAAAATAAAATAATGGTGTGTTTGTCGGCCTTCTTTGCATAATAAAATTGCTATTTAAGCACCCTTCAAAAAAATATATGAGCAAATTGGAATGTATAGAATTGCTGAAATCTCATATCATCATAATGAGATGTAAATCATTCGAATGAACAATCTCAACTACAAAGAATCAACACATAACATATAATTCAGCTACAGCAATGAGGGGAAAATAGAAAGGATAAAAAAATGCATCAAGAGATCAATTCTATCATTCTCACAAAACATTATATAAAAATCCTGCCAAAACCAAAACTAAGCACTCCAAAATACCTACTCTAATGCCATTAGAAGAATTAGGTGTTGTGCTATCCGATTTCGATGAAGGTGGGCTCGTACCGTTTACAGACGAACTAGGTGCATCAGCCGGAATTGCCTCAGGGGGAGGTGCTGGTACAGGTGCAAGAACTGGCTCAACACTAAACATCTCTTTTGGTATCAGAACCATGTCAATCTCATAAATTGCAACTGGTGCAGTCGCATAAACACTGCTAATTTCTTTCGCATTGAACCAGCCTGAGATCACATGGATCACACCCATGTCATAGGTCAAATTAAGTGAGTATGAGCCACCGGCAAAAGTTGTAACAGGATTTTGTGTGCTCAAATTATTGAAATCAGATAATGTGTAATAGTGAGGGAATGCATGATACAAAAGAAGAGTTTTGAGTTGATCATTGGTGAGGTTAGAGAATGTGGATTTTTTAAGAGCTGCGAAGGCTGAATCGGCCGGTGCAAAGACAGTTAACCCGCCCGACTTTGTGTCGTTTGCTTGTGATTGGAAGATCTCAATTACATTGGTTTGAATAAGATAAGCGAGAAAGGTATGATATGGACCGGCATGAGTAAAGAGATCAGAGAGATTTACATGGTGCAATGCTGGAGAAGGGGCCGGGGTCGGAGTTGGAGATCCGAGTGGGGATGGTGAAGGGGAGGGAGAGACTGGGGCTGGTGGGCTTTGAGCAGACAAAAGAGAGGGAATAGTTAAGAAAAGAAGTACATTTATGGTACTAAAAAGAGTTGTTTTGTTCATGTCCATCATTAATGAAATCTTGATCTAGTTCTGGTGATCCGGCTTCCCAATGGCCCTGCATGAATGAATAGTTGAATTGTTATATATATCGGGGAGTTTTATAAAAAATTGATAACAAAAGAACATAAACTCCTGAATTCTTATGTCTATCCCTGTTTATGTTAATTTAAACCATTAGTACTATTTCAAGAAAAAATAAGAAAAGAAAATTAAAGGATTAGCTTTTCTTGGATGGCTCAAGAGGCTCTTTTTTTTTTTCGTTTTCTTACAGAAAGGTTATGTTAAGTGGAGAACAAAAAAATTAAAATATCATTTCACCAATTCCAGGAGAAGATACAAATTGATAAAAATCTTGAAGACAATTTCATCACAAAAAGCAGTAGTTCAAGAAGTACAAAAATTGAGCTAACCAGTCAAACAGAATAAATTGTTAAGAGCCTTGCTCCAATGAATAGATTTACCCTTCAACTTCTGAACATGTAAAGCATGCTAAGGAATTAAAAATTTAATTGTACAAATGTAAGGGGTAAGAGAAGTAAGGAGTAAGAACTAAGAAGAAAAATGAGCAAACCTGGTTAAGAGTTGAGACCCAGAAACCAAGCGGCCGAGTGAGAAGCTCAAGGAAAGTGGACTTAGGAAGAGAGGCCTTCTTAAATAACAATTTGCTAAGTTTGAATATATGAAATTTTGTGCGCATTTATGACAGCACTAGAGATAGTGGGCCAGCAAGTCTGTATGTAGAAACTTCAGGAATTGGAGAGGATCACCTGCTCGTTGGTCGGAAGGAAATTCCTACCACCTCATCAAAATGGCCTACCAAGATGGCACGTGGATTTCTATTCCCAGTGGCAGTGCATTTAGTTCAATCGTAAGTTAAATAAAAATTTGTCTGTTAGTAATTAATAATCAGACGAATCATCAGCCTCTCCACCATGCGGACCCATGGTTTTCTAAATTAGTTTAAGAAGTAAACATTAGGTGGCACCATTATTTTAATAGAAGAAACCCCAAACTGCAATATACCTGAAAAACATTAGTACATATTTTTAAAAAAAATTATAAATATTACATCTATAAAAATTATACAAATTAATCATTTAAATTTGATATGCTTATACAAGTTATTCATATATATTTCATTAGCTCATACAATTATTCATACACATTAATAATGGAAAAGCGCATTAACCATATTATTTTAAAAACTCTGTAGAGAAGAAAGGATTGAATAGATAATAAAAAGTATAACTTTTTTTATTATTATTAAAGCGCAGTAATATCAGAATAGGTCCACTTGTTATCCCGTGCTAGCCATTCGGATGGGGTGGCAGGAAATTCCTACCTACGAGAGAGCAGATGATCATTTAATCATTCGATGGTAAATTCTCTAATAACATGTTCCAAATTTCAGGTCTTTGCTCCCACCGATATCGCCTTTGATTTAGAATGTGGACCCAAACTGTCAGCCACCAATCCACCATCAACGGAGCTGTGCTTGTTTGGACCTACTCTAGGCCATGCCTTCTCCTAATGAAACCTCTTTCAATCTTTCCACTTTGATGTTTAGATATGTTGTTGTTTGTTGCCTTCAGTGAAGGACCATAAACAAGTTTTTAAAATAATCAAAATTTAAACTTAAAATTCTTTTTTCTTTGAAGAAGAAATCAAATTAAAATTCTAAATGTGCTTTCTGTCATTAAAAGAATGATTGTGTCAAATCCAGTGCACTAAAAAATCATTTGGTTTTCCTCCACTTCATGGATATTTAAGTTTTCAGTTTCACCATGCATATACGAACAGCATATTTTGTAATTTTGATTGTTTAATTTGGATAGCGGACATGATAATGTAATAATTTTGAAATAAGTTAGATGTACCAACAGACGAGTTACATGTACATACCATCCCTCGAAATGTTAGGCCTGATCCTATTTGTAATTGGAGCCCATGTTAGGCTTGTGAAGAACTAGCATCTAATTTCTTTTTTCCACTTTACCACCAGCCTTTATTGTTTTTCCAATTTATAATATGAATTCCACATTGCAGAAGTTCCTAATGATTTTATATACCTAAAACATATGGTCGACATACACGTATATAATATTATTTTGCAAAATTATATATAGGCCATTAAATATCAGCAGGTTCTACATTATATCTAAATATTTCTAGAGGTGTAAGAAAGTCAAATATTAGTTGATAAAGAAATAAAAGACAAAAGTACTTGAGAGATTTTCTTTTCTGCCTACCAATTAGCTGTTATAAACCAGAAAAAAAAAAAGGTTGAAGTAACAAATGAACCAACAATTTTCCTTCTTATTGGGACTGATTTCAATATAAAAAGGTGAAAGCACAACACTAATTGAACCCAATAATCATTGGCACTCAAGCATTTTTACGTGCCCACAAGCACAAATAAACCACAACAATAATGTCTTACACCATTCGTATTGCCATAACTAACAACCAGCCAATATACAACGATAACTTAAAGTAAAAACCTACAAAGAAAATGAAAAACAAACCAATGGAATCAAACAAACAGGATCCATCTGATTGTCTACAAAAGAAAAGAAGAAATAAACACAAAGCCGAAGAAACCAAGGGGACAGCAAAGGTATCCAATTTGTAACAGATTATCTCTCTGTTGATTTTAAACTGAAGTTGGTTTAAATTAAATGATGAATAAGATAATTCTATGCCCACTCTCGGCGTATGTCAAAGCTGTAGTTGATTTCCAAATAGCACTTGCGGTCATCATCAAGGAACTGGTAGATCAAATTATTCCATTACAATCAGAATTAAAAGAGAAAATACTTCATGAACAAGAAAAAAAATGTCATCTTAAGCAATTATAGTTGGTTAATTAACATGGTGTTAGAGTAAAGACCTCAGCTATAGTAGCATCAGGTCCTGACTGTACATGCCAGTACCAGACTTTACCATTATAGTATTGTGTAAGTATTCTGGTAAGGAATCTGTTAGTCTGAGTAAGGTAGAAGTGGAGGCTGCTGACAGGCATATTAAAGAAATATAGGTACCTTTGTACGAGCAGAATAAGTTCCTCGAGCAAACAAACCAGAAGGTGTTGTCTCTTCTGGGGTTTCGTATATGTATGGTTCCAGCTGTGGGCTGAATGTACCAAGCATTTCCTTTGTCTTGTCCACTGCACCAAATTTCCCCATAAGTCCCAGTAAAACATGAAAAAAATCAAATGAATGTACATGTAGAGTGCTGGTAAAACACTGATAAAATTCTTCACATAAAACAAACTAACAAGAAAAACTCTATCAATGAAACGAACCAAAAAGAAAGAAAAGGAAAAAGTTTGACAAAGGGGGGAAAAGGCAATAGAGAATATATACTAGTGCAAGGTTACAAAAGTTAGGCAACTTAAATCTGGCAACAAAATTTGTCTTGAATTTCTTATTGCATGTTGAGATGGTAAATCTCAAATCAAACTAATGAAGGCAGTCATACAACAGTTAAAATATATAAAAAAAGAAGGCAGTGTGGTACAAAATAGTTGGAAAGGTGAGGAGACAAACCCTTGAGGCCTGCTTTCCAGACGGTGTTGGTGTAACGGAGCCCAGAGACGATATTGTTGCTGACAGAGAAGGAGAACCTGAGCTTGTAATGGCTCCCTTCTTTGAGAGTGAACCAGACCCCTTTTGAGTTGAGCTCCACTGGCAATGGCAGGACAATGTCAGCCCGGCCAGGAGACACAATCGACAAGCTCAGGATCTTCACCTCTGACTCCAGCGATTCTGACAAGGTATAGAGGAAATATTATTGTTATGGTTATTATTATTATTGAAGTATAAAAAAACAGAGATATTTTAATAGTGTGTGGTGTGAAATTTGTTGTTTCCGGTAAAATGTTATCCATATGGCACGAGTTAAATAGTATATATCTGCGTCAAGTAAGATAAATGTGGGAATTATCAATTATGTCATCGTTGTTCATGGATACAAGGTTCAATTGACAAATTTACTTAACATTATGAGTTTTGGTATTTGTGAATAGATAGGTAAAAATAATATAAGCAATTGAATGGAAATTAGGTGAAATTTCCAGCTGTGGGGTCCATATCTTTCTCCCAAATAAAAACAAAGAAAAAGAAGAGAGACAAAAATAGTCAAGTGTTTAGGTAACAATCCTTAACGGAAGGCAATTTAAAAAACAAATCAAAGGCACTTTGGATATGTGCAATAGTTTGCTCCAGGAAAAAGCATTCCAGTCACATTAATAGATACAAGATCTTGTCACTTTCCACATTACACAAACCTTAGTTAATGTAGCTTAAAAGCTGTACTAAGTACCAACCATATGGTTATAAATTATTAATATTGGACCCCAAGAAAGAGTAATAAGAATGGCTAGTACATGACAAATCTCCTATAATTAACACAATGCACGAAAAGTTGAATTGCTTTAGTCGATAATACAATGGAAAGCAACGCTTAACCCAGTGGGGCCAAAATACCAAACAAAATACAATATTTTACAACATAAAGACAAACCAAAGATGAACTATCTAAAACAGTTTTTTTTTTTTTTTTTTCTCTATGTTTGATGAGTTGATTATGATTTTCCAATTCTAACAATTGACCATCAGAATATCATTAACTTTCAATCACTTCCCTAAATGGAGATCTGACTTTACATCCCATGGGGTACCTAATACCTCAATGAATGGGCAGCATTTTCTCAGAACTGGTTGGATCATGTGCCTTCTGATTTCATGCAAATAACAGATATGCGGTAAAGAATTTCATGCTAACAGAAAAACTATATGAAGTCATTAATTTAGCTTTTTATCTTGTCAGAAATAAACCCCACCCCTTATCACAAATGGAAGCCCCACCTCTCAGCTCTTTCCAACCTAGAAGCAGATCATGAAAGGGTAAGATGGTCAATTATAAAATCTGCAGTCTGATCATCAAAATTAAGATGATGCCTCCATAATCAACTCAAATTAAATAAAAGAAATTCGGTGATTGCTACTTTTGGACAGAATTTAACTAAAAAAAGGTGCTAATGGTCAAAGAATGAGATGCTACAGCGTCATGCACTATCATTGTGGGGCAAATTGAACCATCCTTTTCAAAACTGGGTCCCTAATTATTAGCCTAAAAATCCAAAACTTTCTTTAAAATATAATCAGGGAAACTTTTCCCTTTACCTCCAACAGAATTCAAATCAACACTTCCCAGCAGCTGCTCTTTCCATCTCCTCAGACTCTCATCATCCTTCAATTCAATTCAACAATAAAACACATCAATTACACAACGACCAACAAATGTAAACAAAAAGCAAAGATAAAATTCACATCTCTCGACAAAAAAAGAAAGAAAAAAACAAAACCTTGTCTTTCTCAAGCTGGTCTTTGATGCTAACCCTCGGCCCTAAATTGGGTTTCCCGAGCTTATCCTCGTCTTCCTCGTCTTCTTCCTCTTCGCTTCCTTCAAGTGTCGCTTCACTCATCTGCGCGTTGAGCCTCTCCTTGTCATCTAGCTCGTGGTGGGGCCCACCCAAGGTACCGTTCTTGTTGGATTTAGAGACAGCTCCCATGGCGGTCGACATGGTTCCTTTGTTGGTTCCTCTCAGAGCATCCAACGCACACAACAAAAGATAGAAAAGAAAAAACAGAAGAAGTTGAGTTGAAGAGATGGTCAACTCAACTCAACTCAACTCAATGGCGATGCGCGAAATGCCAAGCACAAACAGTCAAAAGAACAGAAAAGGCCAAAGAGAAAGTGGGTAGGTTGTAAACCCAAGAAGCACGCACGCGACTCCCGAGATGGGAATGTATTGGAATAGGAAGGAGGTATGGAAAGGTGGCGACTTTGGAAGAAAAGAGAGAAGGCGAAAGAGAGATAGAGACAGGAAAGAGAAGCGATTTAATAAATTTTGTTGGGAGAAGGAAGAAGAGGAGGTCGAGATAGAGAGGTGAGGCGAGAACGTGAGAGTCACTACCGTAGATTTTGATTTTGATTTTGTAAGAGAGAGAAAGAGAGAGGTTTGGGTTTATCCAATTCAGAAACAGAGAGGTATTGGGTGGAGAATAGCTGCAATTTTTCTGGCCTATTCCCAAAAAAGGGTTCCAGTACAAGAGACTTGCTGCCAGTTGGGGAATTGAGGTTATGTTCCTTAAACGGGTCGGAATTTTTAATTGGATAGGATATAAAAAGTGATTTACTTCTTTTGTAAAAATTGTTACTGAGAAAAGTAAAGTGATGTTGGGTTTTTTTTAAATGAATGGTGTATATATATAGAGAGAGAGACTGTAAAAATCTTGTTCCAACATCCAATGAGAGATGTTTGGGTACAATGTAATTTGTATAGATTTGGGCTGTTTGGCAATCAAAATACTGAATTTATACTTTTTATTTTGGATTTTTTATAGTGTAATGTTTTACGTATTTCATGTGACAGATAAGCACTAGCATTGTAACACATATAGAGTCATTTAGGGAAAAGAACATGTTTTTATTCCGATGAGAAATGTTTCCGTACAACGTGACATGTACAGTCGTTAAGGAAAATTTTTTTGTTCTAATGAGAGATGTTTGGGTACAACGAATGTTATTATGCTTTTTTAAACCAACTTATATTGATTTGGATATGCTATTCAAAAACAAAGCGTTGTATATCTCCTTTTTTTTTATTAAATATTAATATTAACTTTCTAAATGTAACAAATTCTGTTTGGTGAAAGAAATAAATATAAACACATCACAAAACTCAAATTAATAAATTATTCATCTTACACATTTATAATAAGTAGATTTCGTTAATTGACTCTCCCACATACATTTTTACATGACGGGGGTAATTCCATTGTAAATTTTTCAAGCATTAAAAGTTACCGAGCCAAACCAAACTATGTAACTACAAAATTATTCAATAGTGAACTTCAAATGTGAGAGGAAAATCATGCAGTTGATCCTCGCCATTTGCATGAAGCATAAGGACTTTTGTTTAAGTACACCTAAACTATGATAAAAAAATATATAAAAAAAAAGTTTAGTTTGTGAAAAAACAGTTTGTCAGAGTAGTCGGTGCATGGATTGCTACATTTGTAAATGCCGCAGCAACCAAGATTCCGACCGAGGTTAATTTGGCGGTTTGTTAAAGCAAACAATCAAGATAATTGATTAGGGAATTATGAGACTGCTATTGTGGGACCCATTAGTTGTGCCCACCTTAACATCGGATTAGATTGCATTTTGCGCTTTCTTTTCTTTTTTTTTTTTTTTTTTTTTTTTTTTTTTTCTCTCTTGAGAGAGAACATTTGTTTGCCTTTTCATGCACGGAGCGTGAGCGCACAGAGAAAGAACGCATGCAGATCCAATGTGGCGAGAAGTTCGAACATCATAGATGTAGCTTCCATTTAATTGCAGCGTGAAAGGCAGCTGCGGTTTACTGCTAAACAAACTTGATGTTAATTTTGTAAATTATTTTTCTAATTACTATTTAGGAAGACAAAAAAATAAATATTTTACTACTTTAGAGATTATTAGTGCATTTTTATAATTATATGCTCACACTATAATAAAAATTAGAGGACTTTTACAAGTCAATTTTTAATTAACTAAATATTTCAAATCTGCTTGAATTTGTGTAAACAAACTACAATAAAACAATCATTAATATTCCCTTGAAATACCTCAATGACAAAATAAGAAATGACTAAAATAAATATTATAGTACTAGACTTCAAAAAATAATCTATTCCAATAGATCTGATAAGAAAAAGATAATGTATTTCATATTATTTTATTGATTAATAATATACACATATCAGTTAAAATACTAACATAGTTCAATCACAACCCAATTGGAATCCATTAGGTTTCATCTCAAAACAATGATAACGAATTATGTACCATCAGAGAGATGATACATGGAATGTAACATAGCAAACGGTATCATTGGATCTGGTGAGAAGGAAGAGAATGAATGATGTGGTGGCCTCAAAATTAAAGGCGTAACCGTGCCATCACGAGACTTTTGGGCTGCTTAGTCCTGGCCTGCCTCTTGCCGTGTTTCAAAAAAAAATATCACGAAACATGATTCCATGAATCACCTGCTCAACACATCTTTTCCAGATCAAATTCTGACGAATTGAAAACTCGGAAATGAGCGTGTTTTTCCTTTTCACAACATCTTTTAGAAGTGAGGTGAGAATCAAATATATCAATTGTGATTTACACCGAACTCTAAATGCTTTTTAGAAATTTTAAATTAATTTAGTTTGATAAATTTTAAATCATTTTAGTTTGATAATGATTGATAATCGTGATAAAACTTACTTAGATGATACATTATACATAATACGGTATATAACTTGAGTATATAAATTGATGAAATTAAATGCATTTGGTTGTTCACCAAACCATTACATAAGGCTTTAGTATTTTGCAATTAACTCTTTTAATTGATTAGTAATATTCAAATTGTATAAGAATCTGATATGTAAGTTATTTAGGCATATAAATTAAGTACTTTTATTTATGAAGGCAAATTCCAGTCATTAAAAAACTTTTTACTCTTTGCATTTAACGGAAATTGAATTCGTTACTTTTAGATAAACAACAAAACAACTGATCAATTCTATTGGACTCCCAATTTTATTAATTAACTCTATCACACAAACAAAAAAGTATCTGGCACATGAATTCCTGTATTTCTTCCGTGTTGGAGAAATTCCAGCTCATAAAAGGTCGTCGATCGGTAGAGGAAGATTCTAGAGATTAATTCCAGTATGAATCTTGATTAAATTATCTGCTCACAAATCACTATGCGATGGAAGTGTGAAGCGGTAAAGAGACTAAGAATTATCTGACGCAGGAATAACTTTGGCTCGCATTGTAAGAGAGAATTTTAGTTTGAAGGGGTTATTTTTTTTTTTCCATGTTATAATTGACAGTGTTACCATCTTATGTATTTGGGAGAAAAAGAGGAGAGTACAAATCAAATAATACGTGTTGCAAAAGAAAATATGTTATTTTTAAATATAAACCGCTGGATCGGTGCAGGTTTTATTTTTTTTACACTATGTTTGGTTTGGTATGTAGAATAGAACGGAGAGAAAAATATGAAGAGGAAAGAGAAGGGATGTGATAGAAAGTAAAATTATTTTACAATACTTGTTTGGATAAATAATGAAGAGGAAGGAAAAATAATTTCCTTTTTTTATCAGTTTCATATTTGTAATTTTTTTCCTCTCCATTTTTCACCGATTTGGAGGAGAACAAATTTGTACATAAAAGAAAATTCTGGAAGAAACATTTCTTCTCGCGAAAAAATTCCCTCCTCTATTTCCTTCCATCCAAATATGAAAAATTTCTAAATTTCACCTCCAATCTCATTCCTTCCCTCTCTTTACTCCTGAACCAAACGTAGCTTTAATAATTCAATTTTCTACCTTTTTGTGTGCACTAATATGATTAAAATGTTTACTACATTTTTTTTTTTCAATTTTTTTCTTCGGGGCACATAATCTCAAACAAACTAATATCAATATAGCATTGATGTACTTCCTATTATATATTCTAAAAAAATTATAAAAATATATTTATTCACCTAAAAAATTATGAATAAGGTGCCAAAAATAAAAATATAAATTAAACAAGGAGGCATGAATTTATTGACGTTATTCAAGTTATGAAGTATTCTGATCGTCTGTTAAAATTAAAGTGTCCTCCCATTGGTGCTTCATTGCGGCATGCGTGTAATAGCAAATTAGCAATCCATGTATCGAGTCATCTCAAAAGAGACTAGCTCAAAGCTCTGTGTCATAATTTCACAATCCATTATGACAAGCACTAGTAGAAATTATAATTATTAGTTTAACACCAAGTAACATATTTATTTATTTTCTTCTGGATTGAGCGGTTGTGTACACAAGTATAAAAACATAAAGATAACTAGGTCAATTTGAGAAACTTAGGTCATGCTAAACAACAGTAGTACCATTACTATTGTAATGTCACCACATAAATCAGTCAATTGGGCAGTAGAAATGCTCATTCAACCGTCGCAAATAATATATATGCTGTGCTGGGAATTTGTGAAAATATTAGTACAAAAAAAATAAGGAAAAACAATTTGTCAAATGTTTTTCGAAAAATTTATTTGATGTACATGAGTTTCCTATGTATTCTCATGAATTAGGAGCGCTGTTCATAGACCAAGCAATATATTATTTTTGGTTTTATTTCCTTATGGTATTTATTTCATTAAGAAATGGAATAGTCTTCTTGAAATTATACGAATAATCCAAGCGGAGTCAAATGTCTGTGCAGGAATTTTTTTTTTTTGACAATTTAATTGTTCAACCATGTGAGTAAGTATTTTTTAAAAAAAAAAGTAATTAGGAAAAATAAATCTACAAAATGGGTTATCAAACATTATTTACAAGTTTCTCATTTCCTTAACAAAAAAATTGCTGCCGTATTTATCCATTTCTAATCTGCACATCATCAAATAAAGTAATTTTTTTCTAATAAATTGACACTTTGATGGTAATTTTTAAATCAATAGCAAAAATAATCTAAAGAAAAATGAAAAACATTTTTTACTCCATTCCAACCACTTAAATTCAGCCATGAAATTTTGCCAATTGGAGAGCAACCAAAGTTCCTAACTAGTAGCGGACATTGTCTTTTCGTTTTTTTATTTTAAAAAAAATTAAAATATCAAACCTAATTTAGGTCATCTCGAGAAACGTAATCATCCTTACCTTGTCACATCCGACAAAACCATTTTAAGGCCCTATTTAATGATCAAACAATCAACATATGTGGCATCAACATAAGAGATAGAACAATATGAATTTAAAAAGCTAAAACAAAATAGTACAAACCGCATTAATTTAAAAGAGAATTACTCAGCGTCATCCATCCCAAAGCCATCCGCGTCATCCAGTCCAGCGCTCTCTTCATTTCTCCGCACCCAACAAGCGATCCGATCCGATCGCACACCCTTCCGATCTGATCCGAGCGTACCATTCCTTTACTCCGCGCCTCATCTCTTCCGACGCACCTGCCTCTCACCTAGCGATCCGATCTCGTCTCCCTCCCTCCGCTCCCAGGCAAGTATGCCCTTCCTTCCTTCTCTCTCCTATCTCTCCTTTTCCTTCCTTCTGTCTCGTCTGCCCTTCTATTCTCTACTTATTTATTCTTTTCAATTTTGTTGGATATCCGTTCAATTTATTTGTTACACATGCTCGATTTAGTTGTTATATCTTTTCATTTTATTTGTTATATATGTTCACTGTTGTTCAATTTATTTGTTATAAATGTGCAATTTATTTATCATTTTTGTTCAGTTTATTTGCTCACTTTTACTTTTTTGTATGAGTCTACATTGTTTGTTACATCTGTTCAGTTTATTTGTCATAACTGTGCAATTTATTTCTCATTTCTGTTCAGTTTATTTGCTCACTTTTGCTTTTTTTGTATGAGTCTACATTGTTTGTTACATCTGTTCACTTTATTTGTTATAACTGTGCAATTTATTTATCATTTCTGTTCAGTTTATTTGCTCACCTTTACTTTTTTGTATGAGTCTACATTGTTTATTACATCTGTTCAGTTTATTTATTATAACTGTGCAATTTAGTTGTCATTTCTGTTCAGTTTATTTGCTCACTTTTACTTTTTTATATGAGTCTACATTGTTTATTACATCTGTTCAGTTTATTTGCTTTTTATGTTCAATTAGTTGATATATCTGTTCAGTTTATTGTTTTGTATGTTCATTTTAAAAACGCATGATAAAGTGTGAGGGAGGCGAAGGGAAAATAGACTGTCAGGGAGGAGGGAAGGATGGAAGGGAGCGCGAGGGAGGAAGGGAAAATAGATCGCCATGGTGGAGGGAAGGACGAAAGGGAACGGGAGGGAGAAAGCCGCTTGAGGGCGGAAGGAGCGTGAGGGCAGAAGGACGCATCGCTCACCCAGGCGCGCGGAAAAAAACAAAAAATGGAAGGGAGGGGAGAGTTGGATGGCGCGGATGATTTTTCGCTGGATGACGCTTATCAGTTCCGCATTTAAAAAGAGTCCACCATAAGGCCCACGGGCTTTAAATTCTTACAATAAAAAGGGGTCCACCCTATAAGAAATGCAAGGTCTAACAACACCTCCTACCATGCATACAGACATGAGCAAACCAAACATTTAACCAAAGGGTGAATTTCTTATAGCAATTCTAGCAATAGTATTAGGATGCTTGCCCTGAGAATTTAGGATGCAAGGTCAATCTTTGCAATGTTTGCCCAGAGAATTCAGGATGCAAAGAATGTAATCTCGATCAATTCGACTACACTTGCCCTAACTATCGACTGGTTCTTATATGACTCGATTGCTGGATGCCTTTGGAATGGTAGGACTCAAGCATGGTGTGTGAGGACAGGTCACTACAAGAAAATCGGTATATAGATAGACTTCCACTGCAAGAACTAGTGGTAGCTAGTGTCCATGGTACCTTTTGGACAGGTTTGTTACCTCAGTCGAAGGCTTGATTTCTAAGATATGTGAAAGTATTTCAAGGTGCTCTCATCTAATAATATTTCAAATGTTGCACTTCATTCATGTCTATATTCTCATGGGTTGAAAGTTGATTATGACTATGCATATAGGTTTGGAGTCAGTTGCATACACCTTGGGTGATAATGGAAAAGAAAAAGTGGGCTGATTTTTAAACTGAGTTTGTCTCAGGTATCCCTTGTAGCCTTTTTCAATTGCTATTTGTAAAATCTTTTCTTTCTATACTGTTTACATGTGTACTGAATGATACTTTATTCTTATTAATGTGTCGTTATAGTTTGTATCATTTGGTTTGTTCTGAATCATTCTTTGAAACCAGTTGACAAAAAAAAACTGTATCAGACATGATTTTTTTTTTGAAGGCCAGGTGGCAAGTGCCACGCCGACAATTTTATTAATAAATAAAATATTTACAAGAGTTTAGAGAAAAGGAAAAAATACAAAGAAAAGAGAGAAAAATCTATACAAACTAAATAAAACCAAGCTAAAACTAAGCAAACTTCTTCCAGGAATCTACACAAGCACAAATTTCCTTAATTAGAAGATGAGCCGGCGTGCTCGAGTTTGAAAAGATCAGCTTATTTCGAGCCTTCCAAATATTCCAAGTTGTTGCAGCCCAGATGATATCCCAAGACTTAGGAAAATGAGTTCTAGAAGAAAGCCAAAATTCTGCTATGTCAAGAGAAAGGTTGAGGAATGGAAGCCTGAAGTGTAACTGTACTAGCGACCAAACCGCAGTCGCAAAATGGCAATGCAAAAATAGGTGAGCAGTTGTTTCAAAATTGTTACAGTTAGCACAAGAGTCAGACGAAGGCCAACCTCTAACAACGAGATTTTGCTGAGTAAGTAGGCAGTCCTGAAGAAGAAGCCAGAGGAAAATTTTTACTTTTGGAGGAGACTTCACTTTCCAAAGAAAAGGGTAGAATCTAGAAAGAATGCCGGTGCTTGAGAGACAGTGATAAGCACTTGAAGAGGAGAAGATTCCATCGTTTGTCCATTTCCAAGTAATGAAGAAGCTTCTGTCAGAGATAGTAGAGGAGAATTTGAAGAAGGCACCTAGCTTTAGAATGTCAGAGAGGCCAAACGAGATTCTTTCCGGAATTAAGTTGTCAATCTCTGTAGTTCCATAAAGGAGATGCACTGAAGAAGCCCAAACTGAGCCTGGTTCAAATTTTAGCTTCCAGAGCCACTTCAATAAAAGTGCCTGATTCTTTCGTTGAAGGTCGAGTATACCTAAACCCCCATTTTGTTTTGGAAGACAACATTTCGACCAACTTACCAGACAGTGGCCACCAAGACACTTATCCTTACCTTTCCAAAAGAATCTTCTTCTAATACCCTCTAAGTGCTTTAGTAGCCAAGGTGGCAATGTAAGCACTTGCATGTAGTGCAAAGGCAAGGATGTAAGTACAGATTTTATCAATGTGAGTCGACCGCCAGAGGAGAGAAACCTGGCTTTCCATCCATCCAGCTTACGTTGAAAGGCAGAGATTAAAGGTTGAAAATGAATTTTCTTTGGTCGACGAATGGAAAGAGGCAGACCTAAATAGGTAATTGGGAGATCCTTCGCTTGACAGTTGAGAATAGAAGCAATTCGTGGGACAGCAGAATCATGAATTGAGATTGGGACAAAGAGACATTTTGCAGCATTGACCCTAAGACCAGATAAAGCTGCAAAATTGGAGAGAATTTCAGAAGCTATTAGCAGAGAACGAGGATTGGCTTCCATGAGAATAATTGTGTCATCAGCGTATTGTAAGGCACGAGGAGGAATTAGAATAGTCCCTGTAATGAGAGAGGCAGCATTGTTGAAAAACGATTGTAGAACATCAGCAACGAGAATGAACAACATAGGTGATAGTGGATCACCTTGTCTGAGACCTCTCTTGTGGATGAAAGAAGAAGTAAATTCACCATTAACTTTCACCACTGAAGAAGAAGATCGGAGAATATGGAGGGTCCACGAAATCCAATTGGGAGGGAATCCTCTTTCTAAAAGAACATTAGTTAGAAAGGTCCAAGAAACAGTGTCAAAAGCTTTAGCAAAGTCAACTTTGTAGAGAACCGAAGGAATCTTATTCTTGTGGTAAAAAGAGATGAATTCTCTAGTAACCATATAGGATTCCATGATGGAACGACCTTTCGTAAAAGCCGTTTGAAGTGGACTAACAAGATAAGACATATGTGGTTGAAGCCTATTTGCCAAAATTTTTGTGATGATTTTCGCAAAGGAGTTAATAACACTTATTGGCCTATAATCAGAGATGACAGTACAGACCTCTTTTTTTTGAACTAAGGAAATATAGGCTTTGTTTAGCTCGGAAAGGTCAAGTGTACCTTCTTGGAAAGCCTGCAAGGCACGCATCATATCAGGCTTAACCACATCCCAAAATTTCTTGAAGAACTCCACTGGAAACCTGTCAGGGCCAGAAGACTTGCCAGAAGGAAGTTGAAGGCTTGAAGAACTTCAGTTTCAGAGAAAGGAAGTCCGAGCGAAGAAAGATCAAGAGAGGGGCCAAGTTTGCCAGTAAGATCGAAAGGAGGGGGGTTTGGCGGCTTTGTCCCCAAGATTGAGACGAAGTGATTAAGAAATGCTGATTTGAGATCAGAGGGAGCAGAAAGACTGTTTCCATCAAGACAAACTGAGTCTATTGAGTTGAGAATTCTTCTAGAGGAAGCAACAGCATGAAAAAATTTCGTATTTTTATCCCCTAGTTTCAACCAAATAATGCCGCTTCTTTGTTTCCATTTTTCTTCTTGGTCAAGGATTAGAAGGAAAGCATGTTCTCGAAGAGAAATTCTGAGAGCAAATTCAGAAGAGATCAAAGGTCTAGATTCTTCAAGTAAATCTAGAAAACGAATAATAAGCTTTGTACGTTGCAGGAAAATATTTTTATTCGAATATCTGAGATTAGACCATTTAATTAGAGCCAATCTGACAGATTTGAGCTTAACAAGGAGATTCTTGGCCAGATTAGGATGAGAGACAGTTCCCAACCAAGCGTTTGAGACAACTTGGGTGACGTCAGAAGCTCTAAGCCAAAAAGTTTCTAATTTGAAAAGTCTCTTCTTTTTAGCACGTTGAGGTAAGATTGTCAAGAGAAGAGGAGCGTGATCCGAAGTAGTAGCAGGAAGATCAGACAAAGAGTGAAGGAGAGGGAGAGTGAGCCAGTCTGGAGAGAGGAAAGCTCTATCAATGCGCGAGAATGAAGGAGACGGTCTCTTATTAGACCAGGTGTATTGCCGTCCAAACAAAGGGACTTCAAAGAGATTGGCATTAGCAACGAATGAATTGAAACTGAGGATTGTCGTCAAATTTCTGTTGTTGCAAGTGGACTCCAGTGGGTCACGCAAAAGATTGAAGTCACCTAGTAAAATCCAAGGAAGATTTGATAGTCCTCTTACCGATGAGAGTTCAGCCAAGAAGGAAGGTTTGAGGCGATCCTCTACAAGTCCGTAAACTACAGTTATCATAAAGAAAAAGAGACCAAAGGAAAGGATAGCAGTAGTTGAGAAAGAAAAGGTAAAGCTATCAACACAAATATACTGATCAGACCAAACTAGTAAAATCCCTCCTTTTGATCCATTGGCATCAAGAGCAACAAAGTTGTTAAAACGAAAAGAACAAACAGAACGAACTTTGAAAAAATCACAAGAGGACCACTTAGTTTCTTGAAGACACATAATATTACAACCGCAATCAGTGACTGATTCTTTAACCACAGCACATTTCTTTAAGTCACACAATCCACGAACATTCCAGCAAAGGATTTTATTTGAAGGAAAAAACATAGAAACTTAAAAAGCAAAAAGATGGCCTAACAATTGCCAACATAAAAAAACACTAGCTAAGAAGAAGCCGAAGGCGCCTCTCTGGAGATGGAGCCATCTGTAACATGCAACAAACCACAATAAGACTTAAGCGCATGTTGTTCTTCTGAAGACAGAGTTGTGGTTTCCAAAAGTGAACGGTTAAGTCCAGCATCTTTAATGGCCAGTTCAAGTGCCTTCTTAGATGTCGAAGAGCTTCTGTTTTTTCCTTCTCTCTTTGTACCAGTATCAGACATGATTAGTCAAATAAAAAGATTCAACATAATCTATTAGTTACAAGAGTTGAGCTGATATTGGTACTTAGATTATAAGAAGATTTATTTTATAACAATAATTTATATATAATGATCTTTGCAGACCTAATTAGTATAACTTATTTGTTTATTTATTTTTCACAGCTTTAAAGCTTATGGCTAAGAAGAAAGTTTCTTCAAACTCTCATCCCAAAATGCTAACAGCTCCAGAGGAGTGTCATATGTTGGTCTCATGCAATGGATGAAGTTTTAATTGATACAATAATATATTTTAGTATGATGTTAATTTTGGAGGTCTTAGTTTGTAATTTTTTTCCTTTTGACAATCATGGTCTTGTATTGTAATGTAAAAAAGTTGAATGATATTTAATTATAAAATTAATTTTTATTATTACTATTTTGTATGATTGCTGTCCCAATATTATGATATTTTTATTTTTAATAATAATATTAATTGTCACAATCATTAATTTTATATTATTTATTATTACATTTATTTAATTCTACGTTGACGTGAATAAACAAATTTTGCTTAGATTGCAAATTTCTTGCTAATTGACACATTTGGTGTTGCAACAATTATGGAATATTAAAATATTATTTTATTATATATTTAACACGCACTAAACAGAACTAAAGTGGCAAGACTATCTAGTCATACTATGTCAAAGCAAAGGTGTAGCAAGAATTCTTGTCTGCAAGACTATCTAGTCATGCTATGTCCAAGCAGAGGGTGTAGCGAGAATTGTGATCTGCAAGACTCTGTTTCATCTTTACCAACATCAAAAATAAATCTTCTAATAGCACCTAGCAAGACCCAGATGTGCAAGACTATAAGGGATCTAGCAAATAAATTTAGCTAGGTTTTTTTAAAACTTTTTGGAAGAAAATCATGTCTTGTAAAACTCATTCTTGATGTAGTGGGTGAAGTCCCTGCAAAAGGATGCCTGTGCCTACTCGAGTGCAAGAAGTGCATGTTGGCATGCGAGTACATCTGCTTGTGGCCGGTGAATTCTGTCAATTTCGATCAATAGTAAGTTTTCTTACTCTAGCTTATATGGGTGCTGTAATCCTAAATTATTGCTGTGCTTCTGTGTGTTTAAAATGCTGGTGCATACACACAGTCATCTACTCATCTGTATTGGTTCTTTTTTTTTTTTTTTTTTTTTTTTCTTTTGTTGGTTACAATATGCATGTATTGGTGTATGTTGATGTACTGTATGAGTAAATTATGCCTTTTTTTTTATTTTGAAATAAGGGAACAGGAAGCCGTTGGTAATTTTTTTGATGACTAAAAAAAGGGGTATTTTCAAATCATGCAAAATAATTCCTTCAATTATTACCTGCGACCTCCAAAAAGCCCCTAGTATAATCATATTATGACATGTCTGTCCAATAAATTTCCATTTCCAGTATTACTGTATTAGAAACCGAGAGCCTAACACATTTTTCATATCCATAAAGCAGCACCATCCAACCTGTTTAGGGGACAGAAAATCATATACACGCATGACAAGTAAATTTATACCAAATAGCCCATCAAGAGAAAAATATAAATGTACTTTCTGTTATTCTTCTTACTTTTCTGTTTTCTTTTTCATTTTTTTCCACTTAGATGGGGGAAATAAAAAAAAAAAAAGGAAGAGTAATGTAGTGGGCACATCGGATTCTCTCAAAGAAAAATAAGCTTGTCAAATTGTGTTAAATTTGACGAATATTGTAATATTTTTATGTTCAAAGGAAGTTTGGTAGTAAAACCGGCTAGTCAAATTCGAAATCAGATCCTCTGGTCGGCGACCAGCTGGTCGGCAGAGGATCTGGACCGTCTGATTTAATCTCAACGGCTAAAGGGAGCCCCGTGAATTCCACCACACACCCGAAAAAAATATTGGCCCGAAAAAAATGAACCGTTGAGATTAAATCGAACGGTCCGGATCCTCTGCCGACCATGTGATCCGCACATTCGTGCCGACCAGAGGATCCGATTCCAGTCAAATTCGGCCTAATAATCACTAACCAAAATTTAAAGGCATATGGGCCACAATTGACAATTTAGTAGACATGCTTATGGGCCCTTACAGTAAGATTTGTAGAGAAAGCAAAATAGTTCGTCAGATGGTTGTCAAATTCAACGTAAATGAAAAGTCGATCAGCAGAATTTATGAAAAGTGTAAGTTACCATGTTAGCATACCTCAGCTACACAGATTTGGATGTCATTTTTTTAATAAAAATATTTGAGCACGAGCTAAAGTAAATGCCGAGGGCCTTCACAACTGGACTTTCTCATGTTATCACTGAAAAAAATTAGACAAAATTGAATTCGTCGTACTTAATGAAGACATTACTTTCTAGCTCATTTGGTTCAGAAAAGCTTCTAAATTAATGCTGAATTTGATGATTCGAGATTACAGGTTTATGCTGTCATTTGAGTCTTAATTTGGGCTTTCTATAGAACTGTCACCCTATGTATAATTCTTTCAGCTCGACTGACTTGTGGTGTGCATAATATGTATACTTCTAGCTACTTAGCCAAAATAATTATTGGGGTGATGTAAAGAAAGTTTTCATGTCGCATGTTAAATCAATAATGCATAGACTCTGTTTGTGAATTCATAAAAATGAATGTAACTTTTATACCTGCAGTGGTTACAAACTTTCAAAGCATCGGGTATACCTCTATAAATGTAAATTTCATGAACTACCCTGCAAATCCCCGACAGTATCAGATATGACACTAAAATTGTAAAGGCCATAAGTAGTTCAGCTGTCAAATCAAATTTGACTCGCATCAAATTATTTTACAATGGTTGATAATAAGAAAGTTCAAGAAGAAATACGGTTACCCCGCATGAAACTGATTAACACAAACTGCAGGAACAAGTTATAGGAGAGGCATATGTGATATTTTGACGGCTTTATAGTTTAGCCATTTATCTCCCCGGTTTTTTAAGAGTACAAATGAAATTATGCCTCGATTAGAAGACAACCATAAAGGCTTAAAAAAATGAAAACAAATATTTAATTACCTCGTGGTCTGTCAACTCTGGAGAACTCAAGAAATCTGATGCAGTGCAAAATTGTAATTCAGGCGGCACGAAAACTTCTGTTGCCTGCCAATTCAAAGTTTTGCATTTATGTATTGTTATGGTCCCAGCCAAAATTGTTATTATGCAACCATTGATTTTGCTATTGCAGACGCTTATAAAAGGGGGAAAAAAGAATAGTTGATCTGAAAATCTGCATTTTTGTTGAATGCTTGTTGAAAATAATATTGCATTCTTCAGAATGAAAAGTAAATATTTTGGAAGATATAATAAAAAAAAAGGTTACCTGCGAGCTTTCATATGTAATGCCTTGTTGAACACACCAATCTTTCAACAGAATACAATTCCTGATCTTAACGCAACAAGAAGCTGGGGGCAACCAATAGTTTGTGCCACCGTCTGACTCCCTCATAAATTGTCTAAGGTTTGAGCAATAAGAGATCCTAAGCTCAATCAGAGATACCAATTTGAACAACACTTGCATAGAGATTAGATTGTTGCTCCCATAAATATCTAATTTCTCAAGTTGAGAGGGTAGCGAATCCTCGTCTAAGGACAATAAGCCCTTGCAACCATGTAAACCAAAGTTCCTGAGAGAGGGAAGATTACCTAAAGGAAGAGAGCTCATATTATCACAGTCGTGCATATTTATAGTTTGAAGCGATCCACACACAAAGGGATCTTCCATCCAAGATGGGAGCATATTTCCTGGGTATCTACTTATTGTAAGCCGTTTGAGGTTTGGATGAGGCCGAAAGCTCTCTAATATAGACAAAGGAATTTCCTCACTAGACATTCTACATGACTTCTCAATATATATTCTGAGTATATTTTCACGCCGAAACAAGGATTTTTGTATTGTATAACTAGTTACCATATCCCAGCCTAGCACCACTTCTTCCAAACGATGCATAACCACAAGGATATTTTGCCACATTTCATCTAACTTAACCAAGTTGTTTAAATATTCAAAACAGAGCATGCCTGGAAGATTTCCATAATCCCTTAGCCAGCCTATTCCATTATTCTCGCCAACAACTACATGGTCCAATTTTATAGACCTGCAACAATTATAGATTTTATTGAAACTAGGTGGTAAGTGGTAAATATTGGCATCGAGGATCAACTCTCGAAGGCTTGAAAGGTTTCCTATTGCTTCAGGCAGCTTTGTAGATTGCCCTCGTCTCTTAAGTTTAAACACATTTTTAAATGTCAGGCTTTTCAAGTTGCTAAGTTTACATAGAGAGTTAGGAAATGATTGCAATGGACACTTTCTTATCCTGAGTTTTCTTAAGCTCACAAGTTTTCCAAAGTTTTCTGGTAATATCTCTAAGGTGCATTTCACTATTTCTAAGTTTTCTAGGTTACTAAGCATGCAAAAAGATTCTGGCAGGCTTTCAGTATCACAGTTTTCAAGGTACAAAGATTTCAGGTTAGTAAGGTTCTCGAATTCTTTTGACTCTTTCAGCAAGCAATTCGTAAGTGATAAGAACCTCAAGTTAAAAAGTTGCCATATTGGTTTAATCTCCCTATATTTATCATAAAAGTTGAGCACAAGGTGCCGCAAATGCTTCATTCGACCTATTGGATCCAGGGAATAGTTTTGAGGGACACCAGATATTTCCAGTACTCTTAACTGCTGCAGATTAGGAAGGTTTCTGCTATTTAATGTCAAGCTACTAAATCTGAATTTCCTGCAGCTCAACTTAAAGATTAAAGTCCGCAGCATGGCAAGCTGTTGGGGGAAAAAATGCCTATCTATCAAATCATGCCCATTAACATGCAGATAATTGATAACGTCACCCATAGTGACCAGTTGGGGCAAATCTTTACTAGTCAAATCTGATTGCCCACCAACATACAAATGATGGCAAATATCATCCGAAGTGCTAACTGGACTATCAACATGTATTTCACGGTATACTCCTCTTGAAATCAAGCGCAACAAGTCATGAACTATGTCATGAATTTTGTACTTTTGATTTTCAACATATTCAAAAAATGATCTCTGCCTCAACTCCAAAACATAATCAATGCCAACTTCTTCCATTGACACCTTACCTCTAGACCCTACATAATCTTGGGCTATCCATAGGTTGATCAACTTGTCCTCTTCATAAAAATATCCTTTAGGAAACATGGAGCAAAACAAAATGCAGGATTTTAAATGTTCGGGTAACCGCATATAGCTTATTCGAAGAGCAGCAAAGGCCTCATTTTCTGGATATGCTTCCCAAATTTCACTTTCCAAGATCTCCTCCCATCTTTCCTTGTTCTCGTATCTAAGAAGGGAAGCAATTGATTTAACAGCCAATGGTAACCCAGTGCACTTATTCATAATTCTTCTACCAAGATCCAGTAAGTTTGAATGCTCAATGTTAGAAACGCCATCCAATGCATAATGTTGAAATATTTGCCAACATTGTTCATCTGGCAAGGTACCAAGTTTGAAAAATGGTACACTTTGTACGCTTAGAGCAACGGATTGGTTTCTTGTTGTGATAAGAATACTGGCTCTTTTGGCTGATAATAAAGGGGCCATTAGACTTTGCCAATGGCTATGTTGGTCATACCAAACATCATCAAGCACCAGAAACACGCTCTTACCGGTCACTTCTATTTTTAACCTTCTTTGCAACATACTCAATTCTGTAAACTCAGAGCCATATCCAGTGATAGACTCAAGGATCGCTTTGGTAAGTCTTTTCACATCAAAATCGTTAAAAACCCAAATCCATCCATGTTTGTCAAATTGTCGGCCAACCTTCTCGTCATTGTAAACCAGTTGCGCTAGAGTTGTTTTCCCGAGTCCTCCCATGCCTACAATTGGAAGGACCGTGATATTATTCGTGCCATCACAATCAGACACTAAAAGATTGATTACCTCCTCTTTCTCATTTCTTCTACCAAATATACTTGACTCATTGTATAAATGGCTGGTTGGGGTTGGATGACTTGGAGAGTTAGAGATTCTCACGCCTTCCTCCTCGCGCAAATGAAGAGCCTCACGATCCTTACAAATCTCATCAAATCTACACCTGATTTCCTTAATCTGATCTGCTAGGCCATATGGAATCTGTAAACAAAAAATATTGCTCAAGTCTGAACCAAACAATGATAATGAATTACAGACGATCTTCATTAAACGAAAATTTTGTTTTATGCAACTAGAAAATACTTCAATTTTTTAATATGTCATTCATCTTTAAATGACTAATTCATGATATATCATCATAACACTATACAAATTGGTCATGTGTCACTATTTTTAGAAGACATATAATAAATTTGATAAAAAAATATGGCATTTCTAATTATCTTAATTTTTTATAAAAAAATATCTAAATAGTTATTTGTTATTTGTACTGTATTTGAATGAAAAACAAAAACAAACGACTACGGAAGAGCGGAGGCTATTCGCCTTCACATTTGGGGAATCTCCAACTACGCTGGAGGTAGTCGCATCGCATCTCCTTGCTGCCACCGTGGTATTTTTTTACTATTTTGTATTGTCAAACAAATTTTTGTTGTTTTGTAGTGAAATAAAATCAATTAATTTTTTTTACGATGATATATTTGAATTATAATATTTTACAATGAAAATCAGTTTTTGTCGTATTCATTTGCCTTATAGGAAAAATATATATATATATATATATATATATTTTTTTTTTACTTTTTTTTAGTTACATAAAACAAATTAGTCGTTTAGTACTGATATTTTTTTTTATCAAACTTCTGCAGTGGCATAAAAATTAAATTCCTCATTAAATTACTCCAATATTGCAAAGCAAACAAACTGCTGCGGCATAAGTTAATAATCAGAAACTATATGATCATTCTTATACTTTTCCTCAGTACGAGATTTCATTGAAATAATTACTCGACTTTTGCTGATTTGTGAGTATCGCTACATCTTTTAGTTTGACCATTTCGTTGCGATTTTTAAGTCCCGTTATATATAGATGAAATAACATTAGTTCAAACTTCACAAAGTGTACAATATACTAAGTGAAACATTAATATATACACAAACATTGAGAAAACCGAAATCCATCAGTTAATTTATAATTAAACTATTACATGATTGGATCACAAATTCTTGGGTCAATCAAATCAGAAGACGGTTTTTTATTATTATTTTTTTTAACTAATGCCACGTTATGTTTACTCACGAGCTACTTGTTAAAGCAATTATAAAATAATAATTATTACACAACTATTGACAATTTATCAAAATCAAAATGAAAAAAAATAGATTTATGTCACCATGAAATTTATCAATTGGAGAGATGTTATCCTTAAGTTGATAATTAGAGAAATGTTACTATAAGATTGCTAAAAATAAATCTAACTGTTAACTGTCAATCTTCTTTCAGAAAAATTGCTAAAATTTGTTATGCCGTTAATTTTTCCAAAACATATAAAATTAGATATATGTTACTCTCATATATATATATATATATATATATATATATTAAAATATTCCCAAAGTATACTCATAAGAGTTGTATGAAAGAATAAGCGGAAGGAAAAAAAAAAATACATGAGAGGGCTGCAATAAATTAAGATGGACACACACTGACACACTGGAGCAGGAACCACGTCGTTCCAAAATTTTATGCCACTAATTTTATACGCCAGTGAAACGAGACTAACTTTGACTGGTTTGCAATGGCCAAAAACTAATTATTACCGATTTGCAGTGACATGAAATCATATATTTTTATTGTGCGATGATATTTCCAAAATTTTAATATTTTACAATGAAATATTTAAAAAATAAATATATTAATTCACTTTTAATAAAAAAATTATCTTATTTAAAAAAATATATATATAAAATAATTTATCACGTTGTGATAACATATTCTAAAATTTTGAATTTTACATAAATCTGAATCAACCTTTCAATTTGATCCAATCATAAGTTCATGCCCGCTTCGTAGCATATGAGTTTCACTGATGCTCACCTGTACATGCTTCCTTTTATTTGGATTTCCATCGGAGGCATTTCTGGCCTCTACCTGAGCCTTTATTTGCTCATAGCGCCACTCATCAAGCAAATCATCGGCAGCATAGGCAACCTCCCTCAGCTCGGTGAGCCAGAGCTGAACACCCTCATCTGTGATCTCTCTTCTTTCGGCATCGCGCAGGGTAGCTTGAATTCTCTTTAGCATTTGCATCAGTTTCGCCAGATCTTCCTCGATCGCTTGGATTATGCTTTCATGGTCTGAGGAAGAGGAGGATGATGAAGGGGCGAAAATGGAGTCTGGAATTGTGGGAAGGAGTGAGGTACCGTAAGAAATGAGGTTGGAGATTAGCACTCCAAGTCCCGCCATAGGGACAAATTCGGATCTGATTAGTATTATTGATATGCGTCTTTGCTAGTTATGGGTTGAGGTGAAAATGGAAGAGGATTTTGCTCTCTCAGGAAATGAACGACAGGGGTTTGATCAAGAGAAAGCAAATATAAGGAGAAAATTAAGTTAAATCAACTGATAACGTACTTTTTAGTAGAAAATTAAGTTAAAATCAACCGATATCTTGCTTTTTTATTATAATATTAAGTTAAAATCAACCGATATCTTGCTTTTTTATTATAATATTAAGTTTAAATCAACCGATATCTTGCCATTTAGTAGAAAATTAAGTTAAATCATTAAAGGCATCGGATGCCTTTAATTACATCAGGCCACTCTGTACGACTGTACCTTGTATAGTGTTATCAGTGTGTGTGAGGAGTCTTATTCTTAGGACAACATATTTGCTATGACAACGGTTTGGTACACTAGCCTGGTATTTTGTGACTTACTGCCTATTGGTCGTACTCGTGCTCGTGCATAGCTTGACATTCCCTTTGTTGCATTTTGTGCTTTGATGGACAATCAGTTCACAGATAATGAATACAGATCCTATGTGGCAGGAAGTTTGTGCACCCCAATTAAGTGTGCCCTCAACTTGTAGCGTGAAGCGCAGCGACAATTTGCGGTTTAAGCAAACACAATGCTGACTTTGTACATTGTTACTTCAGACGTCGTTTGGCCTGCATGAATTATTTCGAGATTATTAAGAAAACTTTTTAATTTAAAATTGTTAAATAAGTTTAAGGTCGACGTGACTAGTATAAAGCCTGCCCAAAAAATTTATTAACTTAATCTCAAACACTAACTTTAATTCCTAACTCCACGCTAACTTAACTTATTGAGCGTGCTATTATATTTTGTTTTAGCTTTTACGGGGCATCTTTAAAAGTGAGATATGAATGTAATCTACAAATTAGTTGTGTTTGCATTGAATTCTGAATATTTTTTGCATAAAATTTAAATTATTATACTTTAATAACCGTCAAAAACTTACTAAGAAAATACAGTAATAAATTGGTAAATTATGGATAATGTGATATATAAACTGAAATTTGTAAATTGATGTAATTTAACGACACAAATTTGTTATTGTTCATCACAGTATCACACCATCAAATGTCCTTAACGTTTTGAACTTTACTAGTAATTAATTATAAATATTCACATTGTATAATAATATGATATGTAAGTTATGTTCTTCCGTATTGGAGAAACTCCAGTTTACAAAGAGTCCTTGCCCAATACTCGATTTCTTACTACTGCAATTACAATCACACAATTACATGAAAATAGTCGGGCGCACCTCCTGAGAGCAATTAAAAACAAAAGCAGTGTTTTCAAGGATCGGATACCGGATAGTATCACATATCAGATTCTAATCCGGTATGAAAAAACTAAAAATACTGCTCACTGTGTATACAGAAAAAAATATCGATTGAATATCGAAAAAAATTGATATACTAGCAAACTCGGCATCACTTCCCACCATTTCCCGTTTCATTGGAACAAGCTAGCTAGGTGAGATGAAGGCTCATGCGACGTTTCTTTAAATATTTTTTTTTCCGAATTTGCCATTAGCATTCCTTCAAAAAAAAAATAATAATAATAAATAAAATAATTGCTATTAGCAAAGGAAAGACATTTCGTACAATGTTTACTTGTGTAGTTCACCGAAAGGAAATTTTTTTAAATATGACCTTTTCTTTTTTAACAAATTGCATAATCTATTCGAGACAACTTTTCTGTAAAATTGACCCTTTCAATTTAAATTGTAGACAGCCTATAAATTTTTTGTCCCTAAATAAATAAAACAATTTAACTATTTATTATGATTTATAAAATTATATAATTGAACGTGCAAAATCGTTTATTCATATTTATGAGGGGATGTTTATATGTAAAGAGCTTATTTATAATATCAAAAATACTTGTTTAACATTTTCGGGTTTTAAAAACTGATGCAATCGATTAAATCAACAAAACCCTATATCCTTTTTCTCACCAGGTCGATGTCCATGCATTGCCCAAAAATAACAAGCAGCAGGTTGTTAATAAAATAATCATTGTTAATCAACACAATAACGAAGGTAGCATGCGGACTTCATATCCAGTGAGTTTCAAAACTAAAGTATAGTAAGTATAGTTCGTGAACTAGCTTGTTCAATATTGAACCAAACAAGATGGGAACTAGTCGAATTAGTTTGTTCCTAGTTCTGACAAAATCAAGGAACTATAACAAGAACAAGAACAAAGATTTGTTCTAGTTGTTAAATTTTGAGAAGCTAAATGGTCATTTTATTTACTGGATCTTAATCTTTACAGGTCGTTTTTACACGCCTATTTATAGGCTAAATGTAACGGTAACAAAATTTGACAGTTAGAGACATAACGGTAAACTACAAGCAACCCCTTTTTAATAATAAAAAAGGTTGGAGGGCTTTTATACAAAATAACCTATGATTAATATGAAATTTCTTATTTCTCAACACTCCCCCTCAAGTTAGGATTGTAAATATCGATCAATCCTAGCTTGTCCAAGATACCGTCGAAAGATTTGGTACTCAATCCTTTTGTAAGAATGTCCGCCAATTGATTTTCACTCTTGACGAATGGAGTTTCTATTTCCCTCGATTGTACTTGGTCTCTAATGAAGTGACAATCCACTTCTATATGCTTGGTCATTTCATGAAAAACGGGATTGGCCGCGATGTGTCGTGCCGCTTGGTTGTCACAAAACATCTTCATAGGTGCTTCGTGTTTGATTCTCAAGTCGGCTAGTAGTTGCTTGATCCATATCAATTCACATGCGGTGGAAGCCATGGCACGATATTCCGCTTCCGCGCTTGATCGTGCCACAACCTTTTATTTCTTGCTTTTCCATGTGACTAAATTTCTGCCTACAAATGTGCAAAAACCGGTAGTTGATTTTCTATCAAAGCTCCCGGCCCAATCTGCATCGGAATAGCCACATATTGCGTTAGTCTTATTTCTTTTCATCCAAATTCCCTTTCCGGGAGTACCTTTTAGATACCTTAATATTCGATTAATGGCATCTACATGAGGTGTTCTTGGTGAATGCATAAATTTGCTTATTTGACTAACGGCAAATGAGAGGTCCGGACGAGTAACGGTTAGGTAGATTAGTTTACCAACTAGCCTTTGAAAAAGGTTGATATCCTTTAAGGGTTCTCCTTTTTCATTATCAAGTTTTACATTCGTTTCAATTGGGGTTTTGGCCGGCTTACATCCTATTTTCCCGGTTTCCTTGAGTAAGTCTAAAGTGTATTTTCTTTGGCATAGAAATAGCCCTTTTGAGGAATGAGCAATTTCTATTCCAAGAAAATATTTTAGCTTACCTAAATCTTTAATGTCAAATTGACTTTTTAGGGTCTTTTTGACATTATCGATTTCAAGTTGGTTGCTACCGGTTATGATTATGTCATCGACATAAACTAAGACCGCAGTGGTACCATTGGTATTATGCTTAACAAACAAGGATGAATCGGCTCCACTTTTCTTAAAATTACAAGACAATAAAAATTGAGAGAGCTTGCCATACCATGGCCTTGGAGATTGCTTTAGTCCGTAGATCGATTTTTTTAACCTACAAACAAGGTTAGGAATATGTTCTTTTTTGTGGCCCGGTGGTAAGGACATATACACTTCTTCCTCAAGGTTTCCTTGAAGGAAAGCGTATTTAACGTCCATTTGATGCAAGGTCCAATCATTATTTATCGCTATGGAAAGAAGAATCCTAACGGTATTCATTTTTGCAATGGGTGCAAAGGTCTCGTGGTAGTCTATACCTTGTGTTTGGGTATAACCTTTGGCAACTAATCTAGCTTTGTACCGTTCTAAGGTACCATCACTATGGTATTTGACCTTATATACCCATTTACACCCAACCGGTTTTTTTCTTTTTGGTAATTCACAAAGACCCCAAGTTTGATTTTTTTCCAAGGCATGAAGTTCATCTTCCATTGCCTTACACCAATTTGGATCATGCTTTGCTACCTCATAGGTGGTTGGTTCCTCTATTTTGGTCAAAGGATTTAGAAAAGCATAATGCTCATTAGAAATATTATTATATGAAATGTAATCTTGGATAGAATATTGTACCGAATAAGTGACAAAATCCCTTAATCGTGTAGAAGGTTGAGGTTGTCGACTTGATCTTCTCAACGGCATATCTTGCTCTTGAGTTTCGTCATCCTCCTCAATATGTTCTTCTTCTTCGGTTTGTTCAAATTCTTCATTTTGTAGGCTTTCTTCACTTTCTTCTTGTGCTTCTTCACCTACAATATTTCTCAATTCTCTTCGAAACTCACTCGTTTCGATGTTAGTAACACAAGGATATATAAAATCACTTGGAAGAATTTTTTCAACATTATTTTCATTATAATTTTCATAAAATGGCTCATTTTCGGAAAAACTAACATCTCTAGAAATATAAAGTTTTTTATTTTTTGGATCGTAACATTTGTACCCCTTTTTTTCGGAAGAATACCCGACAAAAATAGTTTTAATTGAAGTAAAATCCAGTTTGTCAATTCTTTGATTGTGCACAAAACATTTGCAACCAAAAACTCTTAAATGACTAATATCTAATTTTCTACCATAAAGAATTTCTAAAGGACTTTTGAAATCCAAAATGGCACTTGGCAACCTATTTATCAAATAAGTCGGGGTTTAAACGGCATCCGACCAAAAATTTTTTGGAACATTGTTTTGAAATAAAAGCGACCTAGTAACTTCTAAAAGATGACGATTTTTTCTTTCGGAAACACCGTTTTGTTGAGGAGTATAAACACAAGTAGTTTGATGTAAAATACCCTTTTGTTTTAGAAAACTAGAAAAAATTTGATTAACATATTCGGTACCGTTGTCGGTCCTCAAAATTTTAATTTTTTTCTCAAATTGATTTTCAATAAAATTTACAAAAGTTTGAAAATGCGAAAAAACCTCATTTTTATTTTTCATCAAATACAACCAAGTGGTTTTTGAAAAATCATCAATAAAAATAACAAAATATCTATAGTCATTATAAGAAGTTATAGGGGTCGGACCCCAAACATCGGAATGAATAACTTCAAAAAAATCACTACTTTTAGAGTTAGAAATAGGAAAAGGAAGTCTAGTATGTTTTGAAAGTTTACAAGTTTCACACTTACTACAATCTAAATTAGAAAAATTAAAAATTTTGTTTAAAACTCTATCGGAAGGATGCCCAACATGCTTGTGCCAAAGTTTACTCAAATCTTCATCTTTACTAGTTTTGAAAATAAATCTATTACTATTTAAAAAATAAAGACCATTTTCAAGAAAACCTTTACCAATATTTCCTTGGTAATTAAATCTTGGAAAACAACACTATTTTTTTTTAAAAATAATTTCGCAATTTAAATCTCTAGAAAGTTTACTAATAGATAATAAATTAACCGAACAACTTTCGACATAAAAGACATCTTGTAAAAAATTTTTAGACAAAATACTAATCATGTCCCAACCTTTAATTTTAATTTTTCTCATTATTAGCTACGGTAAAATATTGGTCACCACTAATTGGACGGTAATTTTTCAATAAATTTTGATTTCCGGTCATGTGATCGGTAGCACCCGAATCAACTATCCATATATTACTATCCTTGGGAGCATATCTGGTAGAGATACCCATAGCTAAGCATTTATTTGTCCTTTCTTGATCTATATCGGCCAAACTATTGGTTGTTTTAGCAATTAAGCTGATTGGGCTGGTATTTATTTTTATTGGACCCGAATTGATTAAATGAGTGTTAATTAAACCTCTGTCCAACATTCGGCCCATAAGCGACTCCAGCATGGCCTCTATGTTATCGAGTCGATCAGCAGGACTTAACCGATCTCTGCTAGAGCCATCGCTGGTTGTGGCCGCCACAAATCCCTTTCTCTCCCCCTTTCACGAAATCACTCCCTCGGTAAAATCACTATGGTTGCCGCCGCCTATTTGTTCCCTTTTGTTCGGACGGAGGTGAGGATTGAGTCGCCAGCATTCGTCTCGATCGTGCCTCTTCTTCCAAGGGTCGCTACATCGATTTCTTGAAGGCTATGCTCCTCTCATCTCCTTCTTTGAGTCAAGGGAGCGACTTTTGGCAACCATGTTTTGGCAGGCTACTGAGTCATCGGTTTCAATCTCCGATTGGCTCAGGTAATTTGTACCAATTTGAGGGGCTTGAGGAATTGATTGTTCGGATTTAGAATTGTGGGCAGAATTTCGTAGAATCTGCTCTTCAGATTTTGAGGGTTTTCGCTGAGCTACTTTTTGGTTTGCACCAATGATAAATTTTTGTCTGTTTTTGTCATTAGGAGGCATAATCACCACTTGAGCCCAAGTGCGGCAGTTTTTTTGCTCGGTCATTTGAGGAGGACTTAAAATGGTTGTTAAGGGCTGGTTTGATTGATTTTTTTGGCTTTTTGGTTGGTTTTGAATTTCAGACATTGTTCTCTTTTCAGCGGAAGATGAAATTAAAAACCTGGCTCTGACACCATGTTAAATTTTGAGAAGCTAAATGGTCATTTTATTTACTGGATCTTAATCTTTACAGATCGTTTTTACACGCCTATTTATAGGCTAAATGTAACGGTAACAAAATTTGACCGTTAGAGACATAACGGTAAACTACAAGCAACCCCTTTTTAATAATAAAAAAGGTTGGAGGGCTTTTATACAAAATAACCTATGATTAATATGAAATTTCTTATTTCTCAACACTAGTTCACACCCTTTGCCAAACACACCCTATAGTGTTAATTAAATTCTGTGCATGTCGATTTTTTTTGCCTTTCGACGCGTCATTATTTTCTTGTTCTTTGCCTTTTTCATGTCTGTTATTCTTTCCAAGATAGAAATTACAACGATCTTGCCTACGAGCCCTCAAATTTGATTCAAATCTGTAAGTATAGTATTATTATTATTTTTTCTTTTTTAAGAAATTTGATTCATGTATAGTCAATGAATTTTGTAGATATAGATTGTTGTTTAATTATTTGAATTCCTATAGTTGTCTTTTATTCTTTGCAATGATATCATGTGAAAAAATTGAACAAATTGTTGAATTTTTTTCAAGTGTTTTAGGTATTTATATATCTTTTGCTATGTTTATTTTCCATGAAATATATATTATTGTAAATCAAACTTCGATCTTATGCATTTTTTTATTGTTTTAAATATAATTTTAACATTGTGGCAAATTCTCATCGAACAAAACTCGATTTTTTACTCTAATTTTATCATTACAGGTTAGATTGTACGAACTAATTAATTCACAAGCACACCAAAAGCACATGATCTCTCCGTCTTCCGCACGTGCATCTGAAACATTATATCATTTTTTTTTCACAGCGCTACTTAATGTTTTTGCTGCAAATGAAATATTCTTGGATGCAGTTATTAAAAAAATTACAAACCTAACCATGTCGCATCATTGCATTTAAACATAGTAATCGGGATACCCATCGATTTCCTTAGCTACAGTACCATTTTTCTATTTCTCTATGATTTATCTGGCCCTCTCTTTCAGGATCGTATGGTTGAATTTCGAAAATAGAGAATTCCTCTGAGGTCAGCAGCTCTGCGTAAGATTATCGGTGGCGTAATAAAGTGTTTAAATTTGTAGGGACCTTTACTATGTTGTTTACGACTATCAATTTATATCTCTCACACATTAAAACATACAGGAGGTCAGCCACACAACTGCTAAAACCCACGTGGGTGGGCCCGTGACAGAGAACACATGTGGAAATAAAAAATTTTCTCTGATCTGAATGAACTCGGTGTAGAAAATTTAATGAGAGTATTCGTTATCATAAACTTGCAATCTTGTCAGGCTTCTTTAGTCCATATGAGTAAAATGTGCTCCTATTGTTGTCACCTGCCAAAGCAATTCCACCAAGCGAGTTTATTCGGTTCTCTTCCAAGCAGAGAAGTGAAAAAAAAAATAGAGATTTGGGAAGAAACAAAGAATGAAAAAATCAATCGTGTCTTCATTTTACGACTGTGCCAATCCACCATGACAATCGACAAAACAATTTAGTCTGCTCACCACGATGAATCCATAGAGTTCCATCTTCATCGGGTCCTGTTGATTATGCGTTGTCCGTCGTCGAGGAGGATGCGATAGAAGGTGGCCTACATGCTGGCCATCTAGGGGTGCCATTGAGTTCGTTGGTAGCTTCTAGGGGTGCCATTGAGTTCGTTGGTAGCTTTTCACTGAGTTGTATTTCGTAGTATTAATGTTTATAACTTATTAAATCTGTATAAAGAAATTTATCTATTTTTAAACCAATTTTTTTTTTAAAATTAATGGAGAATGGAAAGCTGTCCAGTATTTCTTCAACTCTATTTTTTTTCCCTTTGGAGTTGAGACCCATAGACAAATTTCATTAAGTCCAGAGCAATTACACATCATTGCGTATGATACATATGCCGATCCACTTATGCCTGCTTCTAGGAAATGAACTATCCACAAAGCAACACACGCCAATCTGATATGTGGCCGCCCTATCTTACCGGAGATGTTTAGGAATAACCATGGTCCAAACAGAGGTGGATAGTATATCGATCGCCGTGTGTATCGAGAAAATCACGACGATTTGGCCGAGCGATATGCCGTAACGAACCACGCGATATGAACGATTCATTAACGGCTTATCAGAACGTGAGATGCACAATGGTGATTAGATTTATTAATTAAAAAATAGTCCACCGCTCTCCTTGGTGCGCCAGATAGAAAAATGGAAGAGGGGGGAATGGGAGGAAGAAACCGACATGTGGGGTCATATTAATTGAACACAACAAATGGGCTGAAGTGGGTTTTTGATATATTATTTTATTTTTCTTTGCATGCTTTATCTTATTTCATTTTAATTATCAATTCGGCCAGAGAATTTTAAACAGATTAGTATGCCAACAATTATAAATTATTATTATTATATTAATTCATTTATACATATTATATAGTATAATATTACACAGTACACATCAGTAACTAACAATGACTAGACTGATTATAATTTATGTATATCATACAATATAATAGTGTGCAATACTCTAAAATAATTATGAGACATAAATTATTATTTAATAATAATATAATATTATACAATACAATAGAGCAATTATAATGATTAATTACAATATAATATAATACTGTGCTACAAATCATTATATTGCATATGAAAAATTATATTTACAAGGATATCTATAAATTACTTGAGAACCAGAAGAAAAATAATTTAATTACTATAACTGCATTGAAAGAATTCTATCCTCTTTCCAAAAAAAATAAAAGACAAAATAAAAAGGACATTGAAGAAATAATTAGTCAGTCCCTTACTTCCAGTGAAATGATGGAAGCATTAGCAGCTAAGTATTCTGGTAGTAGGTTTCTTGTAGTCATTTGTCGGGAATTTTTTTTGTTTTTGCACGATTCTTCAATACAACCACAGGTCCACAGCTAACTCACCAAGCACAGATAAGACTTTTAAGAGCAATGAAAAGAAACATAACTCATGTATTTATTTCAACTACTGCAGCGTCAATTATATCTTCCTACATTTATAAAAGATATACAATATGAGAGTTTTTTTTTTTCGATACATTATACAATATGAGAGTTGGTCGCGGCGGAGTCGCGACAACAGATGCCGCTAGTGCAAGTTATTATAAGACGACAGACCGAACCAAAGGTCCAAATGCATTCCCCCCTGATTTTCTGCACTTTATGCTTTGTTGCATGCCATTTTTGTACCTCCGATTTTATTTCTGAGGCCGTAGGTTTCATCAGGAGTATTACTCGTACAATACGGACTATTTTAGCTTTATGTGGATCGAACTTTATAAAACTTTGTGCTGTGACTTCTCTGGATCGTTTGATTTGATCATTTGATTAATCAATCTACGCTACTTCAGTGACATTTTTTTTTTTTGTATTTATTGTGTCCCTCCTATTTAAACAAAAAAGAAAAAGAAAACAAACATGTGCTAACTGGTAAAGCTACCCAGCTTGAACACATCCATAACAAAATAAAAACAAAAAGCACAAGAAAGATTTAACAGTAAAAAGGTAAGTAAATTTATCACGATAACTCAAACTAGACAATTTTTTTATTAAAAAAAATAAATCTTTCCTCACATAAGATTGCACCGTCTTCAACACAATTCCTAGAGATAAGGCAACTACCATAGCAAAAATTAAGGAATAAAAATGATAACAATCTAACAATAAAACATAACTTCTTTAATATTATCTTTTAGAGCCGGTAATTGCTTTATCATTGCCGAAGATGCCTCATCACGGCTTGCAGAAGAACCAGCCACAAAAGACCCAGAATCTCCAGGTTCCACGTAGGACGACGAACGGGATGCAAAGTGATGCGCATAGTAAGTAGGAGCAACTACAGAAATACAAGATTAAAAAAAATCAAGTACAAGTAGAATATACACATCATATTTATCTCTTCTTTGTTTCTAATCCTTCCAGTAATATCATAAAAACACGCGATTCACAAGTTCTTATTTGTTGTTTGTTTTGTCTGTAATAGTAAATTGTGACAATGGAAATTCACTACTAGTTGGTATAAAGCACATTTACACTTACCAATAGAAATGGAGCGTGTGCACCTGGCATTACTGCAAATTGAGATGTAAATATTCGATTAACATCAACATAAAAATAATTTGCATTAAAAAAAGTCACAACTTTTACAGTAGGTAACTAAAGCCACCCATTGACACCTTTGCTGGGGCAAATGCTCCATAAAGATTTATAAACTATAATTATAACTAAGGTATAAGCTTGCATTCAAGTCTATTAGAACTGATGAGTTTAAATAGTTGTCAAAAGAAGATGTTGGGACATTTTTTTTCTTAAACCAAAAGTGCAAAACAAATATCACATACTATATACATATATAAAATATAAAAAAAGAATTACATATAGCACAAGTAGTAGGTTAGAGTTTGGAGTTCATCAGCACTAAACCCGTTATCATCCCAAAGAACACGATAGTGCGCTGGACGGCTTGTACCCTGAAAAATATCATTTTCAACACAAAAAACTATAGTAACCCAGTAGGCCATACATTTTTTACATGCAACATGTGCAATTATTCTTTTTATTTTATTAGTCATAAGTATGAATCTTCTGGGGGGAAAAAATGGAGGCGGCAGCAAATTTAAGTTCACAAAATCCATTAGACAAGTCTTGCTCACATTTGTGTACTTCCCCAAAACTTTTTATTAAGAGTTGCAATTCAAGTGATTTAATAGGACTTCTATTCAAAAGTGAAATCAACCAAAACTGAAAATCCCATGCAGAAGGGCTTAATATATTATTTGACTACACAAGATCCATTTCAACATGATACGGAAAACACATCCAAGGAATAGAATATCATACCTGAATGCCAGCATGGCTACACAGGTAAAAATCAAACTCTATCGGATGACAAATTTTGGTATCAACCACAGTCCCTACACATTAAATCACAATTAAGAGTTTAAATACATTAAAATCAATTCCTAACCAAAAATACATGTAATAATTTCTGGGCAATTCATATCTTACCAGGTAGAATATTCCCACTCCGATCCATACTTCTGTTGTCAGTAGGAAAGAGACGGGTGTGGTGTCTCTTTTGCACAACTATGAATGTTATACTAGGCACATAATCTGCACGCAGCTGCTTGCAAGCCTGATTTGAAAAAAAAAAAAGGAAATATACGAAAGTCTCATATAAATTATTGAGTTTGCAAATAATATTAATGGTTTCTCTTTTTAGATATGTAAGGATCATCCTACATTCCTACATTTCTTATGGCGCTAATTTCATATTGCAGTACTCGCTGAAATTGACCTTCACTAACTCCATCTCTGTTAAGAGGAAGAGAAGTGTGTGAGAGAGAAGGGGTAGTTGCTTATGCATATTATCATCAAGCATTTCACATTGAAGGCTAAGAAACTAAAAGGTACCGGAAAAATATGATCTTCTTGGGCTCCAAATTAGTTTTTCTTCTGAAAGATACAAGAAGGTTCCTGCAAATTATATTTTTTCAGCAGTACAATTAAATACCTTCCTCCTGTTGGATCTTTCCATAACATTGATGTTTTTTCCATGGTTTAAATTAATGAGAAAAATATAATAAAACAGAATACAATGGGAAAGAGAAAAAGATAAAGCAGTACGTACTTAACCATCTCGCTCAAATGGAATATAATCTCTTGCCGATGTTTCTGTGTTCTGGACGTGCCAAGGTAAGTTGTCATCTCTGGCCAATCTTGCGAAGCGACAACCTATAAGTAAGAATAAATTAAAAATATATATATATATATATTTACCAGCTACAAAGAGCCCCATGAATTGAGAAAGCATAGATAAGAAGTTACCGCTGCAATTGAAGGATTACCGTCTTCTCCAGGAGGGGGATGAGACACATCCGCACCAAAAATAATAGTGGGTTCCCGACCGACAACTGGGACCCGCCTTGTGATAGCATCTGCCAGTACAGTATTCCTTCCACCAACCTATATTTTCCCAAAATTCAATGTGGATATGCAATATGTTTTAGCAATATGTCATGCTATGACATAAACAAAAGAAAGTTTTTCTGATATGCAATTCAACATAATAGTGGAGTATCAATTATTATGAAATTAAACAAAAAACCAATTATGAGTCTTTGCATGTATCAAAGTATCAACAATCCCATGAAAATAAGTAAAATCTTTTTAACTAACATAAGCCGTCATATATCTTACCAACATCTAAAACATCTTCCAATTTTTTTTTTCCTGAAAAATATATATCTAACATCATATTGTGTAAAGAGATTAGAAGAAAGTAGTAGAAACATCTGTTAAATTAGAAAACAACAGAAACTTCTATGATACTGAGGTGCACAAAAAAATTTACTCTAAATTGAAGAAACAAATGATTTTCTAATTTTCTAGGCTGTCTGTGATACATACAATTATTCAGAATTGCAAATGAAATTTTCCATTTGCAGCAAAAGAATGAGAAGAAGAAATCAGAAGTCGTAAACAAACCTTGACATTGATCTTAAGAGCCAAGTTCGAAAGATACACCGGGTTTGCTCTTACCAATTTTTTTATCGAACAACACTGCGTGACTAGGCCAATTTCTGTCTCGCATATTCTCTTGAGATGACCTATATATTATTGAAGAATAATTAAGTTGGAAGTTCGACATCAACTGTCTGCATATTACAAATGTAACATAGAACAGAAAACAAGTTTAGAATTTGAAAAGATAACTCCTAAATATTTAAAGAGTAAATCAAGTTTGATGTTCCAAAGTTTGGACACCCAGACCCACGAGAAAAGAAAGAGAGGAAGGGAGAGATAGAGGGGTACAAAGAGAGAAGAACTAATGTACATAACTCATAGCACCCATCATCAGTCTTCAGAATAAAATTGTTATATTCAAAACCCCAGATGCTGCTCAGAGAGAGAGTGGGGTGGGAAGGGAGAGAGAGATCTGGCTGCTTCCAAATACATCAAGGAGTTGAAATTTTCTTCCCATAATTAGGCTTGCACCTTTTTACCCACGTTGTAAACATTTATTCTAGACTTCATAGATTTTTTTACCCATCTGGTGCATGCGCGTGTAATGCAGAGGATCAGAGAGAGAGAGAGAGAGAGAGAGAGAGAGAGAGAGAGAGAGAGAGAGAGAGAGAGAGAGAGAGAGAGAGATAGAGAGAGAGAGAGAGGTACTGTAGAGATTTCCATTGTTAACTGGAAGAATGGCAATGAGCAAATCAGGGAGCTTATCTTCATGATCACGAAGGGCATTAACAGCATCTTGGTAGCGTGACTTCAGCACCATCTCCAATCTGTCCCCTGGTGCTGCTATAGGTGGTAAGATCGGCCTTTCTGCAAACTCCTATTTCATAATAAAATTAGTTTTTATTTGAATAAAAAACACATTTTTACAATAAAAATACATTAATGTAAAAAATATGAATAGATACCATTCCAGAAACACGGCAAACATCACCTAACTCCTTACAGAACCATCTAGCATCATTTGGCGTGAAATTAGGTGAAAAGGAGATGCAATACCAGAAGTTCACTTTTCCACCATCGACCAATTTCTGCATCCAATACGTTTAATATGTACATTTTAGAGGGAAAGGGAGAGAGAGAGAGAGGGGGGGAGAGAGGGAGAGAGAGAGTAAAGCATGTACCTTGTCATTCATGTTCCACGCACCAAATCTTGGCATACACTCTTTCTGAACACCAGTCTCATGGTACTTGAGCTTTACAATCAATATAACATGGATTGAATAGTAAGATTAGTGAGAAAGAAATACCAAAACACCAGAGTAGCACTATTGGTCTCTTTATATTCTTATGTACATAATTAAGATAAGAAGCCCTCAGGATCAACCATACGACAAGGAAACTAGGATGAGGTACTTAGTTCATGATGGACTTTGTAGGGAGAATGTGCTGCTAAAATTCAAATTAGAGTGCTCATCTACATATAGACACAACAATAGTTTACAACAAAAAGAAAATTATAAACATATAAAAGAAGAGATACCAATGGAGGAGGCAGAACACGAGACTCAATGGTGGTGGGTCGCCCGCTGACTGTCAATCCGAACTCTATAGCAAAGGTATCTTCACCATAGTTGTTATCTCTAAGTATCTGCCAATGATAAATAAAGGGAAAATTAGTGCAAGAACGTAGGCAAATTTAGTCCTTTTACTAAAGTTTAGATAAAATACTTTAATAATGTTGTTTTCACGGTCGACAGGTTTTTGACAAGTGGCCCTGAGAAGATTAGTTTTCTGATTCTCGTTTAACTTTTTCTCGTACCTCTGTCCCTTGACAATCATGCATACCTGCATTTTTGTTTCAAAATACCCCAATAACAAAAATGAGATAGAGATAGGAAAAAACGACTACTATTTCTCAATACTTCCAAAAGAAACACCCAAGAAAATATTGAACATAGAACATATAATGAATTTTCACACAGACAGAAACATAATAACTTTCATTCATTCACAAGCAACCTTTCCTTCGATCTTAAACATTACTTAAATTTTCTTCCCAATTGGACAAACAATAAAAAAAAAAAACATGGATTGATAATGGACGAGTTTGACAACAATGAAAACCACTAAAAGTAACTTGTAAATTTGAAGTTTGACACTTAAACATGATCTATATTATATGCACATCATACTTGTGAAAGATGATAATTTGAATAGAACTTTCACCATTCATAAAGTGAGTTGAAATTGCAATAATCTATATATATATATGAGTTGAAATTGCAATAATCCATATATATATATATATTTTTTTTTTACAACCTTCGAAGGAATATCAAATGATTTTAACTTGATTTGAGAAAGAATTCTCAAGTTGCCAAGATAAGGTGTTGTGAAGGCCTGAAGGGATTCTAACCTATTCAAATATGGGTCTGGATAGGTAGACATGAATAATCTGGATAAAGAATAATCCTCAAGCTAGTTTCAGCTGTTTTCCAAAAACCATAAGGTGTTCAAATTCAGTTGCATGAATAAAAAGTAGATGCAGTACCTCCATTGGCAGATAAATTGGCCTTTTAGGGTTACCGCCCACTACAAGACATGGTACATCGAGGAATATAATATTGTGTCGATATACATCCCTGAAATAATCTACCAACTTCTTTGTTGTTCCCAATTCATCACAAGTGAATCTACAGAAGAGAAAGCAACTGCATAAGGTGTCAAATGCGAGGGCCATAGCAATGGTACTGACAATGCACATTGCATAGGAGAAGAATGTAACAGTAAGAATAATTGTAATACTTACATTAAATCTCTGGTGGCTACTGTTGTCAAGCCAGAGATGCGGTACTTTCTGCGTGTGGTGCCGCGATGTGTAACTTCAACTTTTATGCCCTTCAAAGTTTTCTTCATCTGAGATTTTAGAAACACAAGGAGTAAGCAGAGAGGAAAATGGCATGCATTAACAGAACTGATAAATATAAACCATGATGTAAAGACGGTCTTAAGCGTATTTATTTCAAGTGAGCTGAAATTCTGAAGTCACTTGTACCTTAACAATGTCAGCATTGGTCAATCTGGAACTGATAAGATTCTTTCCAATAAGCTTTGACACAAATTCTGATACAAGTGTCGAATCAATAAAAGCCATTGACGAAGTATCTGGAAAATTCCAAATAAACTTGTGTTAATTTTTTTGTTTAGCTAATGCCATAACAACATTACCTCTCAATTATGCCTATAATAACTATATTAACAACATATATACTGACCAAAAATTTGATGTCAGTGCCATAATCAGCATTTACTAAATTCCAAAACTTGGACAGGCAATCCATAGATCTGCAGTTCTGGACTGACAGAGCCGAAGCATTCATCAATAACAGGAAGAGGAGCTCATACAGGTACTTACCCACATTGAGAGAGAGGCCCATCTGAGTCGGACGAAGACTCTTGTAAAATCCTCGCCAGCTATCCAATCCATCTCCCAGCTTATGACTGCCAAAACTGTCAGAGAAAAATGATCTTCCAACTGGAATGACGCTATTGCTAAGAAAAATAACAAAAAGAAAAAGAATTAGATTCTGACATTTACATGCTAAGAAAACAGAGATTAATTTTGACGCGATCAAGAAAATATTAAAATAACAACATCCTGCAACACAACTGTCAAGCAATTTTGCACGACCAGTAATCTCTTGGAATCACTCTTCCTTCTCCTAATTGGCTAATTCTACCATTTAAACAAGGAACGGTCAAAATTTGACCTTTTCTTTTCTTTTACTGAAATAAGGAAAGTGAAGGTTGTTTGCCAATTGTTCTTCAACTACAAGAGAGGAACATGAGATAGTTGGCTATTACTCATTTTGCAAGGCTATGCAATTATATGTAGACATCATGAAACAAGCATATATGAGTAGAAAGAATACCTGTTTGATGGGTGTTCACCAAGGACAATATCAAGGGCCTGAATTACATCTTGAGGAGCATCAGGCTGTCCACCCATTAGAAAGACTTCTAGATGCCTCAGATTAGCAGAGCCAACATGCTTTATCTCTACTTTAAAAACCCTCTTTCTCCTACAATGGAATGCATATATGTACATAATTCAAAGTTTGATTTTAAGTTAACCATAGCATCTTGTACTTGAAGATCAAAACCAAATTCATCAGATTTTTTGACCAACCACTAACTGAGAGACTATTAAGATTAAAAGGTCAATTAGTCAGATATTATTATGTTTCCTCTAAATCCATATCAATTTCTAAGTCTTAATGCTACAATATATGAAATATGATATGGTAAGTTAATACAAATGCAGTATACTTTAAATAATACAGAAATTAGATGTTAAAGACAAATCAATCAAAACATGTATTGAATAAACAAAGTGTATAAAGTGTACTTAGCAATATATATAAAAAAAAGATTAGTATAAATAAGAATTTACAAGGGTTGGTCTTCATCGGTGAGAGAGACTTCAAATCTCTGAGATTCAAATGGAAGGGGTCCAGCAGTGTAGAGACTCTTTCTCCCGTCATAAACTGGCAGCCGTCCTTCCAGGCTTGAATGCCGGTACACCTTCACCAAGGCCCTTATCACCTCGCGGTTTGTCCCACGCGATGTCACTATAGGGATGATAGTAACCTGGCCAAAGATTTATTACAGCAAAGAAGTTATACTAATTAAGCTGTTCGATAAACTTAAGTTCTAATGTTGTTTAAAAAAAGAAAAAGAAAAAACACACATCATAATGGTGCAACTCCTTGCCCGCCAACTGCACCAGAAAGTGGTTAGCTCTGATGACCACCTTCCGACCGCGGGTTCCTATTCCAGGACGGCACAAGAACTTTGCTTTTCCAGTCCCCACCATATTTTCTGGTGGTGTTGCCGGCTGTAGTGCCAGCTTAGACATCTGTTCCTCCAACTCATTAGTCGAGTATTGTGAAGCACTTCCCTGACCTTGATTGTCAGAATGACCAACACGCCGAGTCCAAACACCACCACGACCTCGGCCACCATGTCCACCCCGATAACTTGACATAGCTGATCAACTATAAGACAAAATAATTAGCAGAGTTATTAGAGTTGCAATTGGTTTTCTACTTATTGGCTTATGGAGAACATTGCTACTTTCAATTCTAATATTTTGAGCTGTCATGTATACCATGCAAACAAAAAATAAACTCTCTAAGAAAATTACATTCCTAAATTATTGTAACATGCATCAAACAAAATTAAAAGTTTTCAAATAACTGCTTCAAGTGTCCAGGTGAAACGGTCTAAAGTCAACAATTGTCACAGCAATAAAAACAGTTTTTTTTTTCAGGAATAACACAGTAAACCAAAAACTACAAAGATCTTCAGTTGGAAGATGGTACAATGAATTTAATGTGTCCTTCAAGAGTTCAAACTCAAACGGGGGAAAAAATAAGCCTATAATTATAATGCATTTCTCCCAATGGGTGATGTAAGACATGTTCTTGTGATTATTTGTAGTAGTGCAAATGTTCATTTTGTCAATGCGGGAGTCTGGTATCCTTCAAATGAGAAGACCCATGTACTCTTACAAATTGTAAGCGATAAGGTTCTGACTTCAAAAATAATGAAGAATCAAATATGAAGAGGGGGGGAGAAAGCAAAGGTGATCTGATTCTTGTTATGCGAATAGAGAGAAATGAGACACATAGCAGACCAAATCAAAAGAAAAAACAAGCTAAAGGCATAGTACGTCTTTGAGATGGCATATCAGTATCTAATCTGTATCAAATAGCAGTACAATAGGTGGGTTTAGGTATGGAGGTAACATCAAGTGCAGTGTGCGCCTAATATATAACTAGAGTTTGATTCAGATTTAGGCCCTGATCAGAATCCATTTTTTTAATGTGGAATTTCAATTCATTTCATTTCATGGGAAAACTTTTGATCAAAATGAGAATATTTGGTGATATTTCGTTGGAATTTCCATGTAATTAGATCTAATGAAATCCTACGAAATCAATTCAAATGAAATAAAATCCTGCGTAAAAATCATTTTTGATCAGGGCCTTAGTGAAAACACAAGGAAAAAGGGAAAAAAAAAAAAACATTTAAAAGATGCCCAAGAAGCTGGTGACTGCTTGTTTGGAGGTGGAGATCACCAACAACTTCAAATTCAGCTTAAAAGGGAAAGTAGAAACAAGGGGAGGGGTTTGGGGGGGGGGGGGGGGGGGGGGGTGTGTGTGGGGGGGGGGGGGATTCAATTAAGGGAATTAGAAAAGAATTGGGAAAATGAAACTAATTAACAAGAAGGGAGAAAAAGAAACTTACAAAGAACGCATCAAATGGGTAAGCACTCCTAAACTAAAAACATATTGAGAACAATGCAGAAGAAGTTGGTCACCGCTTGTTTGAAGGTGGAGAAGATTGCAGAAAACTTCACCTTCAGAGGCGAGATTGAAAGAAGAGAGGAAACTAGACAACAGGGAGCAAAAAGGGGGGAAATAGGAAGGCAACTATACAACAATAGAGTAAAAAGGAAATTAAAAAATCAAGGGGTAAAACAGAACTTACATAGCAAGCCTATTATGAAAAGCCGGTGTTGAGACTGCCTTCAAGCAATCATGCAGTAGGATAGGTTCCAATGGGGTATGGTCTTGCTTTTATAGGAGCGGAGGTCCCCAATTTAATTGTTTTTTCATTGTGGGACTAATAGCTTGCACCTAAAACCGGACGTTGCCTATCTTGCTTTTATAGGAGCGGAGGTCCCCAATTTAATTGGTTTTTCATTGTGGGACTAATAGTTTGCACCTAAAACCGGACTTTGCCTAAGCTCCCTCACATACATATCCTAGGTTTTTGGAAATTGTTGTATCATCATATTGTTATTGTAACGTCCAACTTGTACTTGTACTACATAGATTAACACAATGCAACTTACCATAGTAGATAAATTAATCTTTTCCATATCATCAATTTCCAAAAAATAGCGAAGTATGATTATTACTTTATTAGTATAGTATTCAACTGTCGTGTCCATTTCTCAACGAAAAACTCAAACCTTTCAGCTAAACTCATTCTATGCAATCAATTTCCTCCTTTCTTCTACTGGCTCTTCAGTTTTATTTCCTCAGTTTTTTTCAGCTGAACTCGTTCTGTGTGATCAAATTTGAATAGGTAAGCTAGCCTAGTTCTTTATTGTTTTTAATCGGATGAGTACTTTTTTGTGCTCAAGTGCATCCAAAAAACTGATGAAAGAATGCTAACCAAGGTATTGTCTAACAAAGACAGTAAACAAATATCAACAGAAGGAATGAAAGATCCACCTCTCATTCTTGACTCTTGGGTCCAACAAAGCTAATCACAGTCTCAACCACTTACAGATATCTCCCAACTGAAGATCTCCATCAGCAAATATATTGCAGTTGACATATTAACAAGAAATAAAACACAAAATAAGCAACATTAAGTTTATATCAAATGTCTGGTTGGGAAACCGCCGAAACAGAAGTGTTTGACCTAAGTTTTAATCACATGAGAAGAGTAACAAAAGAAAGAGAAGCAACTAGGCAGCCACTATTATACATTCACAACGAAAATGTGAAAGCAAAAAACAAAAAAAAAGGGGAAAAATTACAGAAGAACAAGGCACCTTTTGGAATGTCTCTTCCATGCTTGCATTGAACCTTTTGAACTCCAAAAGATGACCAATGCGGAAATTATCCCATTAAGATACTTCCTGCAAGATGTAATCAAACATGTACTAAAACACATTGCATGAAACTTGACACCAATCATATTTTATTCAAGCATTAACTAATCTTTCCTTACTGAGACCTGAAGGATGTGCTCCAGGACTTTTCAATAATGGAAGGTTTACACCCTTTTTTTTTTTTTTTTTTTTTTGGGGGGGGGGGGGGGGGGGGGGGGGGTTGGTGGGTGTGGGGTAATTCTATACATCTGGAGGTTCGGGGAGGTAGAATATTTCCATTCCATTCCACTATATGACCTAGTGAAGCAAGTAACTAACAATGTTTTCTTTCCTTCAGCTTCCCCTCCTTTTTTTGTGTTCTGGAGAAGATCTGAAAACTGTAGCTTTGATCAAATACAGTCCCCCATAATAATTGCAGACTGCTAAAACAGAAAACAAACCAACCAACCTTGATTGTTACATCTTCGCCAGAATCCATCATCTCAGCACATGTTTATTGTACTGTATCATAGTGTTGCATGAAACTTCTGTATTGGTCAAAGCCTTTTGGTTGATGTGAATAAAATTTTAAGAAAGGATCGCCAGTACAGCACGCTTCTACCCGATTGACCAATTTCATTTTTTTCTACTTCATTACAACAATCAGTCATACTGAACATCAATTCCTCGTCCACATTGTTCTTTGACCATTAGTAAAACTATAGATTGTTGGACACTCATCTGAAGACGAATCATAGTTTGACATACCTCTGCTAAAACTGGGAAGACCAAAGCATCAAAATACAAACCTGAAACAAAGCAAATCTGAGCACATTACCTAATAGCTAATACTCAACTGCAATTGAAGACAAATTAAAGGAGGATGAAATACTATTTTATTTTATTTTTCTCAATTCGAACACAACACTAAGCCAGTGAAAAGTCAATATCAAGTGAAGATAGTCTCGAATAAAATTAAATTAATAAATTTCTCAAATAATCAGGCAGCATTGAAAGATGGCTGTCTCCATAAGAAACAAAACAGGAGAGAGGCAGAGAGAGGGTAAGAGATACCTTGATCCATGGCAAAAGAGAGAAGCCGTGCAAAGAGCAACAGAATCGTTGCTGATCGAATAGAGAAAAGTGGAAAAGGTTAAAATGGAGAAGAGGAAGCGACGGGAAGAGAAAGGAAGAGTTGCGCTGGGAGTTGAACATGGTTAGGGTTGGGAATTACTCAAAGGCAGTCAGGGCGCGGGCGCTCAAGATTTTGCAAAACGCTCTTAAGACCAAAATACCCCTTTTATTTCAGATGAAAATATGATTATCATGTATAAACCAGGATATTTTAGTCTTTTTTTTCTCTAGAAGAATGGGAGTGTTTTGCAAAATCGGGAGTGACCTGAGCAATTCCCGTTTAGGGTTCGTTCGTTTCAGTAGAGGGGAAACAGTGATCAGTGACGAAGAAGAAGAGAAATGGTGCGGTTCGTTAAAGCGGTCTAATCTAACCGCACGATGAAGATCCGACGAATTATATGATGCAAACCTTTTGTTCATGAATAAATCATATTTTAGTCCATGGAGTCAATATCAGATTACCGATATATATTGTTTTTTTTATAAAAACAAATTATTTTAATCCGGCTGTGTGTTGGGTATCGAAATCATCATTAGACAAAAGCATTAGTATTGATCTTACATAGTTTGTCACTATCGAATAATGGTCACAGTTATGCGTTATCTAGGAGCTATTTTTTTTATATATTTTTTAATGAAGTAAATTGAAAAAAATTGTGCATACTATGTAACATAATTGAAATTTTATAATACTGAGGCAACATTGACAATACATTTGATTTTTGAGAATTTTCATCAAATGTTGATGCACTCTTAAGTTAATTTATTAAATAAATTTGATTCACAAGTAATATTATATATAGGTCACATAAAAACTTCAATTTGTGCAACAGTATTTTTCGGTTTTCAGTTGTTGATTCTATGTTGATATAGTTTATTATAATGAAATGAGCTATTCTGTATTATTTTCAAAAGAAAAAAAAACAATTCAAATCGTCCTATTTAAATAAACGGGTGGAATTGACTTATTAATATTATAAAATATTTTGTATTGACATCAATAATTATTTTGATGTATTATTGCCGGGTTCAAGTTGAAAAATTAACCCTGAAATCCGAGTGAATGCAACAGACGATATACAACAAAATTTCGCACAAAACCAAAAAGCCGACTAATATGAGGATTGTTTTTTTTTTAAAAAAAAATATCTCAAAATTGGAGATACACTCAAATGTTTTCATAATAATCGAAATATCCTTGATATATTTGCTCATGAAAAAATGAAATAGAAAATATTTCTTAGAATTGGGAAAGCAATTCCCCCGAGCGACGCGGCACGCCGCACGCGGGAACCCATAACCATAAGCCCATTCTTCTGACTTTTGACTTTCAGTCAATATTATTTCTAACGCATAATAATGACTTGCTAGGCCCACCGGAATCTCCCACAGAATCATCGATGCTCGGCCTGTCTCTTACTTTTGTGTATGAAATTATGTATGTCCCGTAATTTGTTTGTGTTTTTTGTGTTTTTATCTGTGTGAGTGTGACTGTGTCTGTGTGATTCAAATCACTTCATATATTGTAGATCAGAAACCTCATGAAATTTTGTTGATGGAAAGAGTATATATTAATGTATCAACATCTCTTAAAAATCATACATTTTTTCGTTGCTCTTTACAAAATTTTCAGACGACATACCGTGCTAATTTTATTATACGGATCTTTAGTATGTTAAATATATTTATTGGTGATCAAATTACTCTGAATGTAAATTTTTCTCTAGATATTTTGTTTTAAGAAATTAACTCTTTTTAATGAGTATTTCACTTTTTAAAAATGAAATAAAAGAAATAAAATTAGTTTGTTTATTAATTTTTCCTAAGGATGATCTGCTCTTTATTGCTTCCAACCATTTACACGTTGGTGAATATATTATATATTTTTTTAATTATTCAATCTATTCATAAATGATGAAAGAAAATTTAAATTTGATTAATATTGACATAGATAATTTTTAAATATTAAACAGCACATATATAACTAAGCGATAAAGTTGAAGTCCTAATAATTTTAATAGTCACGCAAGTAAAAATCGTTTGAAATGAAGTCATTCCGATTCCGATGGCAGGCTACAACATATCAAGATTTTAAATTTTTTTACTTGAGCTTTTTCTATGAATTTCCTCGCAAAATTACATTTCACATGTTTTCAGATTGTAGAGGTAGGCAAAAAAAAAAAAGGTGTCCCATGGAAACAACGGCCTAAACAACGGATGGTCCAAATTAATGGAATCTGACTGCTGCACTATCAAAATTAAATTATTTCTTAATATAACAAATTCTCCGAACCTTCCACTTATACGCGTCACTACTGCATATTTATACCGAACCAAGGAGTTCTCACTCCAAACCACGTCCTACAGAGTCCTACATACATCTCAACTAAAACTCTACAAGCCAATAAGTTCTCAGCTCTGTAACACTACCAAAAGAAGATGAGTGTTGAAATTCTTGATGCTTCCACCATCTGCAACTTCATCAATGATGCTGAATTCTTCACCAAATCTGTCAAAGAGCGTTTCTCGGCCATTGATTCAAATCATGATGGACTACTCTCCTACACGGAGTTGGCTAGTGAGTTAAAGATGCTCAGGGTTATTGAGACACATTTCGGCGTAGATGGTATAGTGCCAAGCAGCGATGAGCTCGGACAGTTGTATCAAGGCTTGTTTGCTCAGTTTGATCATGATGGCAATGGTTCAGTGGATTTGGAGGAGTACAAATCGGAGATGCGGGAGGTGATGCTGGGCATAGCGAGTGGATTGGGGTTTCTGCCGGTGCAAATGGTGCTTGAGGAAGGGAGCTTCCTTAAGCTCGCAGTCGAGCGGGAGATGGCTGCCAAAGTTTATGCTTAATTTAATCATTTAATTAGAATTTTATTTTAATTGTACTTGCTTTATTTGTCTTTTTTTTGTCTTTTGCCTCTATTAACAATTTTTATTTTATACGATGTTATAGACTTATAGTCATTTTACCGATGATATTGGGTGTAAAATTTTTTGTAATTTATGAGTGACAATTTTGAGAAGAAATAAAAACAGAGTTGTTATATTTCGGTCATGAGAAATCAGTAATTTTTTATGTGGTCACAAACAGAGGATAATCAGAGTAGAAATCAGAATTCCTAGCCAGAGATGTTGCTATGTTCAAAAATTACAAATTAATTTGACCCATATCGATCACCCGTTTCATTAATTTAAACAAGAATTACAAAGTTTCAAAAGTCTAGCTACTTATCCATCCACAAGTTGTGAAACCAGAGGACATTATTATGTCGTATCTGGAGTCGCCGGGATATATTTCAAATTGAAAATAAAATGTATATGGATTCATGTTAGAATGATTTCATACTATGGTTTTGATTCGAATTGGTCCTAAATTATACTTGAATTTATGTGTTTCTAACTTTATTTTTGCATATTGTTAGATATAGGTACTTCTATGCCCTTTTAGTTTTTATTAGGATAAATTTTGGATCTGGACAATTTTGCACGGAATTAGAGCGTTTGTGAGCATTCTGAGCGGACAGACAGAAGAGGACAGCTGAAGGGAATAACTGCAGACAATCCAAGCGGGCAGCTTGACGATCAAGCGGGCCGCAGGAAAGAAGTTTTCGACAGTTTCCAAAAGAGCAGTTTCTTCCAAGCATAACTTCCTCACATGCGCTTACTCGACAGAAACCGCTTGAACGCACACGATATTTCTACCTTGAGGTTACAAGGCAACATCATATAAGGACTTGAAGTCGAAGAAGAAAGGAGTTCTGGAAAGGAGAGAGAAATACCACATAAGAGATCCATGACTACAAACTTCTGATACTTCAGGCGATCACTTGGCCTCCAAGTTAGCCGCTTGATGCTCAGAACAGAGAAGAAAGTTGGAGGAATTTGAATTGATTTGTTAATCTATATTTTCCTTCATTTTATTCAGATCTGATTTTTGATACCTATGTTTTGTAATGATTTATGTAGGCTGATACAGTTAGGGGCATAGTTGTGAACTTATGGTTTAGTTTAATTAGTATGTTTAATTAGTTTTTATTTGATCTTTTGTGTTTTGATCTTTGTGATTTATCCTTATTGCTGTTTTGATTTATTTTCAAGTATTATGTTATATTCCTGTTGAGTTTTGGCCAAACTCAAGTCTAGGAGTTTAAACCTAAACAAGCTTAGAGCATATCCATAACATCATATCCTTAGATGACAATTAATGAAAAAATGAAATCCTAGATCATGAATCAGAAATGATGAAGTCTAATTTCAATATATGAAAGTTGATAGATATCATAGACCCAAAGATCAGATCTATTGACCCTTAGTAAAGAAACGAAAGTTGTCGCTTAGGGTAGATAGGGAGTTAGTTATAATGGTTAGTTGAACCTTAACATATATGAAAGTTAGGATTAAGTACGGTTGATCGTTAGTTAACTTACATACAAGACCAAATAGAACTAATTAGACTAATTAATTATCGTATGGATTAGGAATTATACTTGGACTATTTGATTGTTGTCTGTGCAAATTTAGTAACAAGTAGATCCCCGAAGTTCGGTCAACCAAGTGAAGCGAGCGAACCGCTACGAAAGTAGATGGGTCGCTCGTGTCTGGAACTTAATCAGAAGTTACAACTTAATATCCTAGTTTACGATTTCATTAGGTTTCTATCTTTATTTTCTGTGAATTCATTAGTTTAATAAGTTCAATAGTTTAGTTTAAATTTCATAACAATCTGAATCCTATTGTTAAAACTTATTATCCTTATTTTATTTGACTGAGATTTTAGAATAAATAACTTGTGTGATTGAACAGTCCGTCCCTGAGTTCGACAACCCCACTATACTAATTAAGTTATTTTAGTGGCTGAATTGAGTAGAAATTGGTTTTATTTTCGGTAAGACTTCTCAAACAACAATAGAGTAAGTCTTCATCAATCCACTTCTGGGTTCTAGCTACTTCCTCGATAGCACCTAATATATATATTTGACCATTAGCTTTAATAATCTCTTGATGGATGATCGAGTAATTAAGTTTCTTTAATGGAACTAATTAATAATTACGATTTTAATTTCTTGACTAGAGAAAACCCTTATATGTTTTCGGCTACAATTTATAAGATTTACTAATTTATTTATAGAGTTTTTAATATAACATAAAATGCAAACTTCACTCCTACAGCCTCTTGCTCGCCTTTATATTAACTCTAACTAGAATTTCCGCAATAATTATTCATAGATTTTTCTTTTAATATGATTTGTGCTTTCAATTCGTGTAGCAGCCTGGTTGTAAGAATGTAAGATTCACTATGACCTGCAACACCAAGTTCTACATAAAATTGACCATTTGACTTTCAGTAATTAATTTGGTTCATCAAAACCGCGCCTATATGCATGAATCCTGTTTGGCTTTATTCATCTTTCTAAGATACAGTGAGTCAGTGAGTGTAAAAACATGTGTGCAAGGATTAGGGTTTCCATAAAACCATTTGCTGAAATGAATGAAGACGAGATTGGAGCAAGACACAACCAACGGAAATAAAACGGAAGTGGTATCCAATTTTTCAGTAAGGGCAATACAGCTGTAAACAAAAGTTAAAATGTGGTCAAATGAAGGACGGCCTTTATGATGAAATCAGAAGGTCTATACGAGCTTAACACCACAATATTTATAGCAATAGCAGCCCATCAGGAAGACAGGAACCTCCGCCTCCATCTCCCTACATTCCCAAATTAACACCATTGATAGAGACAGTCCAGTGGAACTCACTGTCACTGCAGAAGCAGAGTCTGAGGAAACACCTAAAAGCCCTAGAAATCAACTGATCAGAGCTCTGTCAGGTTATCAAATAAAAAGGCGGTTCTCAATTCATCACCTCGATCCAACTTGTTTATCCAATGGCTCTAAGACCGCGAAAAACCCGATGCTCCAGTTCTCGTAAAAGGGCTAAATCTGAAAATGGTTGTGATTATATCAGCTCACTTCCGGAGGTCCTCCTAACCAGCATCCTTTCCTTGTTACCCATCAAAGAAGCTGCTCGCACCTCTGTCCTCTCCTCCAGATGGTGTCATCTCTGGAAGTCAGCACCCCTGCACCTTGATGATTCCCTTCTCAACCTTGGCAACCCCGGGCTTGATGATTCTTCCCATGAAGAAGCCTGTAACATCATCCAGGCTCACATGGGGCCTATCGAATACTGCAACCTATCTAAATTTGATGATCGTGATTACTACCCTACGATCAACAGCATTCTTCCACAACTCTCACAAAAGAAAATCAAACATCTCAGTCTTTCATTCAATAAAACATTGAGAAGAATAGTTGATATTCACATCAGGGTTTTAGAAGCTCGTGATGGTAACACTCTGGAAAGAAGAGTCTACAAGGTGCGTTCATCCTTCCTCCAGTGCAAAACTCTCAAACAATTGGACCTGTTTTGCTGCCGTGTATCCAAGAATGTTAACCACACAAACATGCTTCCAAATCTCAAAGAGATAAATTTGGAATACGTGTTTCTAAATGATGTGTTCATGGACCGCCTCTTTTCTTGTCCAAACCTGGAGAAAGTGAAGATGTACTATTGTTGCAGTCCTAAGCGAGTCCATATTCGTTCTCACAAACTCCGTGAGTTGGTGATAACATATGGGATTCACTTTCCCTATGTTTTTGTTGAAGAGATTTTCATTGATGATGCTCCCAGCCTTGAGGTTTTGACGATCGATGACACGCCATGTCATTTTGCAACGCCTGATCCTCATATAACAAATATTATGAAGATGAAGTTGAAGATTCGAAGTGCCCCAAATCTTGTGCAGCTGGGGTTATATTGTTATCTGGGAGATGCTCACTTTATGCATGAAGATGATGTAAGTTGGAACATAGATAACTCATCTATAAATTGGACAAAAAAAAATTCATGTATATATGACTTTTTTAATCATAATTACTAGAGAAAATTTTTAAAATCTCTGATTATATGTTTACAAGTATAGCATATAAAAAATGTGCAGCAATAATAGTTCGGATCGATACCGCAATCTATGTTTTCGATATTAAGATTACTTTTCTTGTCCTTAGAAAGAAAACTAACCGTTCAGATCAAATTATATATTTAATTTCTTGTTGGAAAGAACAAGATATTGGTTATAAAAAAAAAAAAAAAAAAAAAAAAAAAAATCAGCTCCTAAGATAATAGAGCTTATCCAAGATGGAATGTTCATCAAAGATTTACATAATTCTCTGTGTGGAAATGTATGGATACAATCACTCACAATATATGGATATTTTATGAAGCAGTAGGTTCACTCACACAAGTTTGACATGTACATTTTTAGTTAAACTGGGATAATTAAGCTATTAGTCTTCCATCCTTGTTTAGGCAAACAAAATGATCACTCAACTTAGTTGTAGAGGAGAATCTACTCAAATAATCAATACGCAGTGTTACTTTTGTAATTCATTGATTTCATTTCTTTTTTTGTTAAACATATTGATATTCAGTTTATTTCTATCTAGTAACATATTTCATTTAAATTTCTATTTAATTTGACAGGATTGTCTAGTAACATCTAGCCCAAGCGCCTTGCTACCTTCATTAAAGGCTCTGTCCATAAGACTTGCATTTTGCGACCAAAATCAGCAGTCAGTGCTAGCAGGCATTCTGAGATGCTCTCCTGGTCTTGAATATTTGCACTTGAAGGTAAGAAATTTTGTTTATATGGTATTGAGCTTTTCATTAGGAACGTGGATCAGGCAAGGTAACTGGCAGATGACAAGGAATATGGAAATCAAAAAACAAGTTTAATTCTGTATGTTTCCAGTTTCCTAACCCTTCAAGTTAGTGCAATTCCATCCCTATTGTCGCTTAATTAATGCTTGGTTCCCCTTAATTTTGCAACTAGTTGAACAGACACCAAGTTGACTTCCTGAGGCTGGTATTGGTAGTTTGGTACATAATTCACTGTGTGAACTGCACAACTAATTAATTTTTTTTTTCCTGATTGTTCTAGAATTCCCACTTGCGTGTGCTAGATCAAGCGGTGCTGGTTCACAACACAGGGGAAGTTCTTAACTTTTGGAACAACCAACACCATTTTGACTTCCTGGAGCATCTCCAGAAGTTCATTATGTGTGATTTTCGAGGTTGTGAACGTGAAGATGAGTTTGCTTGCTTTCTCATTGAAAGAGCGTCTGTTCTTAAGAACATTAATATATTTTATAGGTATACTTGTATGGATAATTTTGTTAAGAACGCGAGACTTAAACTGTATTCCACAGTTCCAGCCTCCAACCATTTAATGATTGCCATAGGCAAAGACGTACAGACCGGCGTTCATGGCATGTTTGCATAGTGCGTACGTACTGGGAGTTATAGCCATTTCTGAGGAAAAGGTTCGGACAAGCATTCTTTACTTTATTTTTTGGTCTTTATCTAACTTTGTTTAAGTATAAGCTATATCTATATATACACATCATAGCTATAGAACAGGATAATGAAATAGAGCTACAGACAATAGTTTTTTTTTTTTTTTTTTGTCTCTCTTGTTGATTGCTAATCGTTGACTATATATATGCAGGTTGTGCTGCTTGTTTTCTTGTGGGCGACTTCAACTGTGGGTGGTTGACAACTTATTATGTGTATTAATAATTTGTTATTTCTAAAATTCTATGATTAATGTGATGTTGTAATAATTTGAGTACTTGTGCTTCATTTGTGTAATTTGGATGATAGGTAGTGGTGCTTTTTCTTTTTAGGAAAAAATGAGTAATTTAAGTTTGCATTGATTTCAGATAAAAGCTGCGGAAACGTACTTATTATGCTTGATTAAAATATTATATTTCAGCATGTTTATATTGATTATGTATTGTATAGTTGAAATATAGATTATTGTGATCAAATTGCTTCAACCGAATCAAGAATCAATTGAAATGCTCCAATAATACTAATAATATGCTTTATTTTGTATTCAAATGCATAATTTTAACATATACTGCAACATTTTTAATAAGTAAGATCTTAATTACATTCTATACAATATAATAATCTCAAATATAGATTATTGTGGATAAAAGGCTTTGATTGGATCCAAATTTTCTTAAAAATCTCAAATGATGCTCAAAATAATTTTTATTTGCAATTTATATACGTATTTTTTTTATGAATAATCTAATTTTTTGAATAGGTAAGATCCGGATTATATTCTAGACCTTATAAAGATCTTAAATATAAATTATTGTGATCGAATGACTTCGAATGAATATTTTTTATTTCAACATTATAAGCATATTTTCTATGTATATTCGAATATTTTCAACAACAGGGATCTTAATTATATTCTACAAAATATAATAAGCTTAAATATTGTTTATTATGAATAAACGACTTTGAATGAATCCAAAATAGCTTAAAAAGGTCAAACGATGCTTTGAATAATCTTGGTTTGTACTTTATATGCATTCTTTTTTTGAAGTAAAATGCAATTTTTTAATAAGTATGATCTGAATTATATTCTAGATCTTATAAAGATCTTAAAATAGATTATTGTGATCAAATTACTACGAATGCATCCGGAATCGCTAGAAAGACTCAATTGAAACTCAGAATAAGTTTTATTTTCAATTCATATGTGTTCTTTTTATCTGGAGATCAATATTTTGCATAAATATGATCTGAATTATATTATAAACCATAAAAGAGCTAAATTATTGGATATTGTGATAAAAAGGTTTCAAGCAAATCAAGAATCTCTTGAAATGTTCAAGTGATAATAAGAATATGCTTTGATGTGATAAATCCGCTCTTAAATTTATACCCAATTATACCTAAAAATCAGTTGCAAGTGTACAACAATCGTCTAAGTATTATCGGGGTCGAACCACAGGGACGGATTTTCAACTAATTAAGTTAATCAAAGTTAATTAAGTTAATTAAACTTTGACTAACTAGATTTGAAATAAAAAGGAATAATATTTTGAACATAAAGTAAATGTTGCAGTTAAATAAAAGTCCTAAATTAACAGTTCAATGAGTTAAAAGTGCTAAAAATACTAATTAAGAATTAGGGGTTTAACTAGCAGCTAATACTTTGTAGTTTACTCCAGAATCAACGGCCCGCAGATCAACTCAGCGGCCCGCTAGAAACTCAAGTCGCTGACCCCTAAGTGGGTCGCTGAAGGCAGGGGGCACAGACAACCCGCTGGATATTCCTGCGACCCGCTAGGTTTGGCGCAGACTCAACTTTTTAGTTATTTTAGATGTTACTTTGTGTAGGGAACTAATTCTAACTAAGGCTCCTCAATCCCACTTCCGTTTAAGGCCAGGTTTCCTATAGTTAACCTTATTTCCCTCGAATACAACCTAGATTTCAACTTCCGTTTCTTAGTCTAAGTTATACAAGTTTATGCTTTACGACCTACGACTCCTATACTTCCGTAATCGGGAAGGGCTTCAACTTTCGTTTCTTGACCCTAGTCTAACCTTCCGGCATCAACTCTCGTATTAACCATACTTTAACCTAATTACTTGAAAACGTTTGGATTTAACCACCTAACAATTAAGCGAGCTCTTACTTAACGGATGCAAGCAATTCAATCCAAGCAAATCAGTTAAAGTAATCTAAGAAATTCAATCAAAGCATAAAACACAACATGCAAACATAGAAAATAATCTCAAAGCATATTATCAATCATAAACTAAAAATGTTCACTACTATGGCCCCTAATATACGACTACTCACGAGTATACATCACAAAACAATCAAAGGTATCTGAATAATAAGAAAACATAGAGAAAGAAACAAGATTACAACAATTGGAACCCAGAATATCTCTTTCTGCTCTCTCTGCCACTCTTTCAGCGGTTTGCTGATGCTCCTGGTGGCCTGCTGAAAACCCTTGGTTGTGCTCTCAAATAGCAATAATAGCTCTCAACTCACGAACTCCCAAACTTGATGTCTTCTGGTGCTTATATAGGCGTGGAAAACTCCAGAATTATCGAAAACGTGTGAGTTGAGGCGCTGGAAATAGGTAAGGCGGCGTAGAGATGGGTGCAGAACTGATTGAGCTATTCTTGGCTGTCGGTTTCATCTTTCCAGCGGCCCGCTGAAAATCGTCTATGTCGCCAGTCTCACCAGCTACCCACTGTGCTCTTCTGTGGGTCGCCAATCATGATCATATCTCGATTTCTCGCGTCAAAAGTGGCAAAATCAAACAGATCCTGTACAAAATAAAAGTAGCCATAGCGTACCTTGCTTCTAACCTAATTTAACAATTAAAACATTAGATATACATATAATTCAATGAAATTAAGTCCTAAACAAGCGGTTTTGATATTTATATGTATAAAAATCTCTTGTTTAGGAAATCATGAATCGGTTCTTATAAATCATGAATCCCTTGAAATGCTCAATTGATAATAAAAATATTCTTTATTTTGCAATGCGTTTAATTTTTAACGTATACTGCAACGTTTTTAATAAGTAAGATCTAAAATTCTTTCTTGACCACATAAAGCATTTAAATATGGATTATTATGATGTACTTCTTTATTACTTGGTAATGAGAAATCCACTTGTTTCAAAAGAAAAAATGAACGTTAAGTTACTTAAAATGCACAAATAATGCTCATAATTATAATTATTTGCATATTATAAGCATATTTTATATGTATAATCCATTTTCTTCAACAAGTGTGACCATAATCATATAAGAAGCATAAATATAGATTACTGTGAATAAATGAAACTGAATGAATCAAAAATAGCTTAAAAAGGTCAAATGATGCACTGAATAATCTTTATTTTGTATTTTATATGCATTCTTGTTTAAGTAAAATGTAATATTTTTGAAAAGTATGTTCTGAATTATATTCCAGACCTTATAAAGATCTTAAAATAGGTTATTTTGATCAAAAAAATTTGAATGTATCAGAATAAGTTATATTTGCTATTTATATGCGTTCTTTTTAACTATGGTGCAATATTTTCGATAAATATGATCTGAACTAATATTATAGACCATACGAAGAGCTAAAATATAGATTATTGTGATAAAATTTCTTCAAATGAGTCAACAATTCACATCAAATACTTAAATGATACTAAGAATATCTTTATCTTTCAATTTAAATGCTTAATTTTGACATATACTGCAACATTTTTAATAACTAAGATCTGAACTACAGTCAATATCACAGAAAGAGTTTAAATATATATTATTACGATCAAATGACTTCAAATGAACGTTAAATAGCTTAAAATGGATGATGCTTAGAATTAACATTATTGGCACACAATATGCATCTTTTCTATGTATAATCCATTATTTCGACAAGTGAGAACTTAATTATGTTCTATTCAATATGAAAAGCTCACATATAGATTATTGTGAATAAATGACTTTGAATGAATCCAAATTAACTTAAAAAGCTCAAATTATGCACTGAATTATCTTTATTTGTAATTTATATGTATTATTTTTTAAGTAAAATGCAATATTTATAAAAAGTATGATCTGAATTATATTTTAGACCATATAAAGATTCTAAATATAAATTATTATAATCAAATGACCTCGAATGCATCCGAAATAGCTGTAAAGGCTCAACTAAAACTCGGAATAAGATTTATTTGCAATTTATATGCGTTCTTTTTATCTGAAGTGCAATATTTTCGATAAATATGATACAAAATATATTCTAGACTTTACGAAGAGCTAAAATATAGATTATTATAATAAAATTGTTTCAAACGAATCAAGAATCGCATGAAATGCTCAAATGATACTAAGAAGATGCTTTTATTTGCAATTTAAATGCTTAATTTTAACCTGCAACATTTTTACTAATATCTGAATTGCTTTCTTGACCACATAAAGAGTTAAATATACATTATTATGATCAAATTACTTTAAATGATCGCTAAATCACTTAAAATGCACAAGTGACTCAGAGTTAGAATTATTTGCACAGCTTAAGCATATTTTCTATGTATAATCCATTATTTTCAACAAGTGAGATCATAATTATATTCTACACAATATGAGAAGCTTAAATATTGTGAATAAATGACTCTGAATGAATCCAAAATAACTTAAAAAGTTCAAATGATACTCTGAATAATCTTCATCTGTACTTTATATACATTCCTTTTTAGATAAAATGCAATATTTGTGATAAGTATGATCTGAATTATATCCTAGAGATTATAAAGATCTTAAATATAAATTATTGTGATCTACTTCGAATGCACCCGATATCGCTACAAAGACTAAACTAATACTCAGAATATGTTTTATTTGCAATTTATATGTGTTCTTTTTATCTGGAGTGCAATATTTTTCATAAATATGATCCGAATAATATTATAGATGATAAAAGAGCTAAAATATAGTACAGTGTGATAAAATTGTTTCAAACGAATCAAGAATCGCTTGAAATTCTTAAGTGATAATAAGAATATACTTTATTCAAATTTAAATGTTTAATTTTAACATATATTGCAACATTTTTAATAAATAAGATCTAAATTATGTTCTACACCACATGAAGAGTTTGAATATAGATTATTGGGATCAAATGACTTCAAATGAATGCAAAATTGTTTAAAATGAACAAATGATACTCGGAATTAGCATTATTTTCACACTATAAGCATATTTTCTATGTATAATCCATTGTACTCAACAAGTGAGCTTATAAGAAACTTAAATATAGATTTGTGAATAAATGACATTGAATGAATTCAAAACAGCTTGAAAAGCTCAAATGATGCTCTAAATAATCTTTATTTGTACTTTATTTGCAATATTTTTTAAGTAAAATGCAGTATTTTTTTATAAGTATGATCTGAAATATATTTCTAGACCTTATTAAAATCTTAAATATTGATTATTGTGATCAAATGACTTCGAGTGCTAGAAAAGGCTCAATTGATACTTAGAATAATTTTATTTGCAATTTATATGCGTTCTTTTAATCGAGAGTGCAATATTTTCGACAAATATGATCCGAATTATATACTAGACTATACAAATATAGATTGTTCTGATCAAATTGCTTCAAACGAATCAAGAATGACTTGAAATGCTAAACAGATACTAGGAATATGCTTTCTTTGCAATTTAAATGCTTAATTTTAATGTATACTGCAAAATTTTTAATAAGTAAGATCTGAATTACATTTTGACCACATAAAATGTTTAAATATAGATTATTGCTATCAAATGACTTCAAATGAATGCTAAATCTATTAAAATGCACAAATGATACTCAGAATTAGCATTATTTGCACATTATATGCATATTTTCTATGTATAATCCATTATTTTGAACAAGTGAGCTCTTAAATTTATTCTATACAATATAAGAAGATTATATATAGATTATTGTAAATAAATGATTTTGAATGAATCCAAAATAGCTTAAATAGCTCAAATGATACTCTGAATAATCCTTATTTGTACTTTATATGCATTCTTTTTTAAGTAAAATGCAATTTTTTTATATGTATGATCTTATTTATATTCTAGACCTTATTAAGATCTTAAATGTAGATTAATTTAATCAAACGATTTCGAATGCATCCTGATTCGATTGAAAGGCTGAACTGATACTCACAATAATTTTTTATTTACAATTTATATGTGTTCTTTTGAACTAGAGTGCAATATTTTCGATAAATATGATCTGAACTATATTCTAAACCATACAAAGAGCTAAGTTATAAATTATTGTGATAAAATTGCTTTAAACGAATTAAGAATTGCATGAAATGCTCAAATGATACTACGAATATGTTTTATTTGCAATTTAAATACCTATTTTTTAATTCTAAGAATATATTTTTTAATGCATATTGCAATACTTTTAATAGCTAACATCTGAAATGCATTCTAGACCACATAAAGAATATAAATATAGTTTATTGCGATCAAATGACTTCAAATGAACTCTAAATCGCTTAAAATGCACAAATGATGCTCATCATTAGCATTATTTGCACATCATATGTGTATTTTCTATGTATAATCCATAATTTTCAATAAGTATGATCTTAATTATATTATATACAATTTAAGAAGTTTAAATATAGATTATTGTGAGTAAATGATTTTGAATGAATCCAAAATATCTTAAAAATCTCAAATGATGCTTAGAATAATCTTTGTTTGCAATTTATATGTGTTCTCTTTAATATATTGTAATATTTTTTTTATAAATATGATCTGAATTATATTCTAAACAATAAAAATATTTAAATATTGATTATTGCACTTAAAATGTTCAAATGACTTTATATTCTTGATCTTAACAATAGATTATTATGAAAAAATCAACTGATACGCAGAATAAGTTTTATTTGCAATTTGTTTGCATTCTTTTAATATAGTGCAATATTTTTCGATAAATACGATCCAAATTATCAGGGTGGAGCCAGCATCGGGGGCCATAATTTTTGGGCTCGGTCCCATCTATGTTGGGTTCAATTAATAGAACAAAAACAAAGAAGATGGAGAGGTTAAGTACATATTTGGGCCTTTGCATTTTCAAGCCCGTGTACATAATATCATAAAATTAGCCCACTTTTACACATGCATGTCATAAAATTAGCCCATTTTTACACATACATGTCAGAATTGGGGGGGGGGGGGGGGGGGGGGAGGCTGAAGCTTCAAATTCTATAAATTAGTCCATTTTTATACATGCAAATCATTAATATTTCAGTTTACCGGGGGGAGGAGGGTCACAGCCCATGCCCGCACCCCTATTCCCTCCGCCCCTGCAAATTATATTCAAGACCTTATAAAGAACTAAAATTGTTTCAAATGAATCAAGAATTGCTTCAAATGCTCAAATATAGGAAGTATGCTTTATTTGCAATATAACTAAGAATCATAAGTATGCTCAAACTTTTGATGCATCGCAGGTAGCATGAATCAAGAATCACTTCAAATGCTCAAATATTCTTTTTAACTAAGAATATGCTTTATTTGCAATTTAAATGCATCATTTTAACATTTTCTGCATCATTTTTAAAAGGTAAAATCTGTATTATATTCTAGACTACATAAGAAGTTTAAAAATAGGCTGTTGCGATCAAATGACTTCAAATGAATACAAAATAGCTAAGGTTCAAATGATGCTCTGGGTAAGCATTATTTGCACATAATATGTGTATTTTCTATGTATAATCTATTATTTTGACTAAGTAAAATCTTAATTATATTCTATACAATATGAAGAGTTTAAATATAGATTATTATGAATAAAAGACTTTGAATGAATCCAAAATCACTTAAAAAGCTCAAATGATTTTCTGAATAATCTTTTTTCATACTTTATATTCGTTATTTTTAAGTATAATGCAATATTTTTTGATAAGTAAGATACTAATTATATTCTTGATCATATAAAGAGCTTAAATATAGATTATAGTAGTTAAATTATTTCAAATTAATCCAAAATCGATAGAAATGCTCAACTGAAACTCAGAATAATCTTTATCTGTAATTTATATGCCTTTTTTTAAAGTATAATGCAATTTTGTTGATAAATAATATCCAAATTATATTTAAGACCATATAAAGAGTTAAAAAATATAAATTATTGTGATCAAATTTTTTCAAACAAATAAGGAATCACTTAAGATGCTCAAATGACTGCAAAAAATATTACAGACTTCTTGCAAACAAGAAACATGAGCAAAAATCCTAATTGGTAAAGCTTAGAAATTCTGATTTCCGCTCTTGAGGAATTGAGAAGACATCCAGAGGTGAAACTAAACACACAGCTAGACACAGAACAATGGAAGCCGATCTATTGGCAAAAGAAGCTAAAAAGCAAATGATTGGGGTGAAGAAACAGGATAAAATCATTCTCTTTCTCAGCGTCTCCATCTATGCCATCTATGTATCCATACACGAATCTTAAAGTTATCTGATGACCAGAAACTTCCTATGCAAAACCCTTTGCTATCATTTTTAATTTGAATAATATTTTCATTAATTGTTTGAATAATATTATCATCTACTTTTAGTATTTCATAATAGAACTCAATTTAGAAAATAATTAATTAATTTATCCTACATATTAGATCGCCTGTATTATCCGAGTTACACGCTAACTAAAGGCAGCTGCTTCGGGCAACCTTAATTTTTCTTCGGAAAACATTACTGGACAGAATTGCCCTCTAGTTAAATAGATAAATTCCAATACTATTTTTTATAATTCATTAATTAAAATACAATCAATTAAAATAATATAAATTAAGATTTTGAGGGAAAATAAGTTTAGTCTAATAATAATATATAATAAATTATTTTACCTAAAATTACTAGTGAAATTAATGGAAAAAATATTTTCGTTCAGTGCAATCAAATTTATCAAATATATTTTCTAGTGGCATGTCTAATTTTTATATATGGCCTATATTTTAATCTAAATAATGTGGATTTAATGAGGCCAATATTTTAATTGTGGATTTCAATAAGATGTTGAAGTGCATTTGATTATAAAGAGGGGTAGTTTTGTCCATTAATGTTGTATAGCGAAAACTGGATGCTGCCCGAAGTAGCTCCCCTAACTAAAAATGCACAAAACCTGACTAGTGACCACAGACATTCCTTTTCTGGTTGTAAGACCATAGAAATTGACCTCTCTGCCCGTAACTCCGTAAGTAGTCGTACCTGGTCTTTTGTCCAGTCTATATCTAATACCGACTTACCATCGATTGTCGGACAAAAAGAAAAGACTAACTTGAGTAATGGATCAAAACCCACCGCTCTCTCCTCTGTAAGCGGGACCACCAGAAAAGTTATTCTAGATTAAGCTCTTCAGTTTAGTATTACTGGAGGACAACTCAGATTGTTCGATTAAAAGATAATTCGACCCCCATCTTATCTTAAAATAATAATAATAATTCAAGAAAAGATTGATCGATTAATATCTATATGAGCACTTGCATTTTTAGAATTATGTTGTGTTCGTGTTAAATACGTGAAGTGGCGGATTTTACCTACACAAATTGTGGCACATAGTCCGTATTTTTATCCAATTAAATATTTATTGATATAGTTCTTTAGTATTGCACCAGTAAATTTTTTTATATAAGAAATGTATATTTAATTCCATAATTTACTTAGAAGCTACACTAAAGTGCTCCATTACCGACTTAAAATTATAGTGGAATTCATTCATGGGCTGTATTGACTATTAATTATTATTAAGGTTCTTTGCTTAACGTTCAAGCAGCCGATAATGGGTTTTCAGGATTTCGTTATGTATAAGAAAAATTAAGAAAATTGACTGACGCCTGCAACAATCTATCTGAAAATTTCCCTAAGAATCCTTAATTTTGTTTGGTAATTGGAGCAAAATAGATCAAAACTTTCATTGAACAAGCTCACTGTAACAACAAAGTTTACATAGTCCTAATTCCTAAACAGATAAAGCAATGAATAAAGCGGACGCATTAAAAATTAAGATGCTTTCTGATGGTCAATACTTTTTCCCCCTACGTACAACCGAAGCCCATAAAGAAAAGTTACCGCATTTCAAATCTGATTAATTATCCTATGTTTCTGAGCTAATAAAACTGAATTTTCATGACACAAAATATAATACCCTGTATTAATTTTTTTTTTCATAACTGTCAATTAGATTTTACACAAATTTGACATCCAAATATATATTAATGGTAACAAGACTATAACATCATATAAAAGTAAAGGAAAAAAAAAAGAAGTTTACTGAAAAATCAAACAAACGCAAGTAGAATTCAAATTCATCCCATTAATTGGATTAAATTAGCCATAGACTATGGCCAACATCTCCCGTTCGACTGCGAGCTTAAGAAAACTCCCTTCCTCGAGCACCATCTGCACCGGCAGAAAGCCCAATCCGCTCGCTATGCCCAGCATCACCTCCTGCATCTCCGATTTGTACTCCTCCAAATCCACTGACCCATTGCCATCATGGTCGAACCGAGCGAACAAGCCTCGGTATATCTGCCCGAGCTCATCGCTGCTCGGCACCACACCGTCTATGCCGAAGTGTGTCTCGATAACCCTGAGCTTCTGTAACTCACTTGCCAACTCCGTGTAGGAGAGTAGGCCATCATGATTTGAATCAATTGCAGAGAAACGCTTTTCAACGGATTTAGTGAAGAAGTCAGCATCATTGATGAAGTTGCGGATGGTAGAAGCATCAAGAATTTCAACGCTCATTTTTGTGTGTTCTGGCTGGTAGATGGTTGTAGGAACTGGAAAGTTTTTTCGGAAACTTGATAGTAGTTGTCGAGGGATCAGGTTTTAGAAGAGAAGTGAGATTTTGGTTTGCAGAGAGGATGTCTACCCGGTCGTATATTTGTATATATGTGCACCGTGTCGCCGCCTCACAGGTTAGTTTCGTTCCCAGAAATAGCTGGATGATACATTAATTAATATCCGGGCACCATGTTGTGGGGTCTCATGCATTTTGACCAAACTTGGTTCAGCGCCGTTGTTTTCTTTTTGGCCATAGTGTTTTTTTTTTTTTTTTTTTTTTTTTTCCTTTTAAGGGTCAGTCGGGAAATTGGTTAGCTCAACCACCGTTTAGAGATTCACTCCCATATTGACTAAAATACCCTGACTGTGACTATTGCATAGAAGATGAGCTTCAACGAAGGGGTGTAGTCGTGTACTCGTGTGGAGGTATTTTAGTCAGAAAAAATGAAATAGGAGTGAATTTCCGAAAAAATGCGTGAGCAAAACAATTCCTGATAGCACTCCAGAAAAATTTTAGACCATAATTTTGCCAAGCCGTAAAAATATAAAGACATGAAGTATTTTACTTTTGAACTAATTTTTCATCGTGTTATTTGTTTGATCTATAATATAAATTGGTAAATTTCTACTATCAGTGCTTGCAATACAGTGTGATTTCGCTTCTACGTTTGATACTGAAAGTAATGGACTTGGTCGGTTTTATTGTTTTTTAAACACAGAACATAGATCCAGTCATTAAGAACCGTACTCACTAGCTTATACCATGTGAGAATCCCGCATGGGTGTACAGAGTCACTACGTCAGCAATCGAATATCCTAGAATTAAGGTCAGAAGAAGTTAAAAGAGATTAGACCGGACTGGTTGGGATCAATTAGATTTAGATGCATATTATCATAATATTTATATGTGTACTTTTTATTTTAATATTAAATTTAAAAATTATTCATAAGTATTTCTTCCACTTCATATTTCTTCCTGATTGAAGGAGCTTGAATCAAAATCAAATAAATGGGCGAAACGACAACTATTTTTGTTCTCATAACATGCAAAAATTTCAAATGCCAATAACCCAAATTCTTTCTTCTCTTTCACTAAGCCGAATTCTTTCTTCTCTTTCACTAATTAGGAATAATTATTCGAAGTAAAAAAATATTACTTCTAAACGATCAAGAATAATTTTTTTTAATTTAAAATATTATTTTTAAGTAGTCCAACATTTGAATTAATTTCTTATTCCTAATGTTTAGTAGAAGATTTAAGGTGGAGTAACTCATTTAATCCACTTTTACTCCAAAAATGATTTAAATTTAGTGCAGTAATGTGGAGTAGGGAGGAGTAAATAAATTACTCTATCATTTTAGGTGGAATAAATTTATTTCACATGAATCAAGAGATGATTATCATTAATTATTCTCTATAACTCATTTACTCCACCTTTTTTATACCAAAAATGATATAAATTTGAAGGAGTAGAGTGGATTAACTATTTACTCCTCCTTAAGCTATTCCATGGTTTACTCTACCAAACATGGCCAATGTGTTTGGATCATCTTCTTAATAGAGATTAAGAAGTTATTGAGACCATTTTTTAATCTGGATGAGCAAGGTGATCCAAACACACTAGAAATAAGAAGTTAACCCGAATGTTGAACCACTTAAAAATAACACTCTAAATCTCTAACAAATTTATTCTTAATCGTTCAGGAATAATATTTTTTTTATTCCGAATAACTGATGCTACTTTTATTATTAGGTGATCTAAACACACCCTAAATCTCGAGTCTGTTCAAATAGTTTAAAATGTCAGTGGTTGGCTCTTTTATCCAAAATATTATTTACTCGTCCCATTTCGAATGAGAAAATAAAAAAAGTCATATCTGCCTGGCCTTCTAACAAATATTCTTCGAGCCTATATAGTTTGATATCTTTTATTTATATACATTTTTTTATTATACTTTACAACGAGTTATTAGAAACTAATAAATTTAATGTGTTTCATGTCATATTATTTAGTCTGGTAGTGCCGACGCGTCTACTTGTGTTTTACACTTTTACAAAGATTTTGATTAAGATCTACTTAGAAACAACTTGATCTAGAGGATTTTGGTGCTCAATTCGGACCAAATACAGCCCATCCAAATCCAATGAAAAAATAGTTAATAGGCCTATAGTGATATTTTAGCGAAATATTACATGCCAATATGTATTTTGCTGATATAGATTTAGTATATTGGAGATATCTTTAGTATATGAACTCCAAACGGTATAAATATAAAGTTGTATATTTGAATTAAAATTAAAGCATGCATCTCATGTTTTGATGTTTAGTTTGAATTAAAGTATGCACCTGACGTTATGAACTAGTATGTATTATGTAATGAACTAGTAGTATACTTGTGCATTCCCGTTGTGATCTATAGCGGCCACTAAATGATTATTATTCGCTAGCTAGCTGCTATGACATGAATGTGTCCTCTGTGGATCAGCTATTTACTATTTAAAAAGATGCGTAAGTTGATGCTGCGCATAGCAAGCGGATTATGATTTTTGCCTCTAGTAACATTTTTTTTTTAGTTTAATATGATGTAATAGTCATATTATTATTGATATAGGGTGTAAACTTTTGTATAATACCTGAGTGAGAGTTTTGAGAAGAAATAAAAACTGCGTATTATTATTAATTATGCCATGAGAGCCAGTTTTATGTGGTGACAAACAGAGGATAGTCAGAGCAGAACAGAGGACTATCTACTTTTCCTTGATATCAGCTCAATATATTATATCATTATCTTTAATATTTTCTTGATGAATGATAGAATAAATTTCTTTTAATGGAACTAAGAGTTACAATTTTAATTTTTGACTAGAGAAAAACATTAGAAACTCGATTACGATTTATAGACTTACTTTATTTAATAGTAATATTAATTTAATTCTAATATAATCATATTTTAGCCTCTTGATCCAGTATCAACACTTCAAAATTTATAAAACTTATATGAAAATGCATCGCTTGTTATATCGAATAAGATCAACGGTTTGAATTTGAACTTAGAATTTTTATATTTTGAAAAATAACAAAAAGTGAATTTTAAAGCATTTGGAGTTTGAGGCATTCAAATTATGGACACTAGAACTCTCCTCTTTATAAATTGGATCAAATTTAGTATATACACACCAAATTTAAATGGAAGAAAAAGAAACTTTAATTTTGAATAAAATTTCCCAATTTTATTCCGAATAGCATTTTCATTAGTTATTTTAATATCGCTGTAGAGTTATCAACTTCTACTTTTTTATTATAGAACTCACTTCAGTAAATAGCTAGTATCAAATCAGGTCACGTGCATTGCAATAAGTGGCATGCTAGTAATGCTACTTGACAATTAAAATGCACTGACGGCACTCCAGCAAAATTTTAGACCTAATTTTGCCAAGCCGTAAAAAAGACATGAAATATTTTACTTTTGAACTAATTTTTATCGTGTCATTTTATTTGATTTAAATAAATTGGTTTAATTTTTTTATCTATCAATAAGTTGATAAAAATACGTTGTTAAATTTTTTTGGTAAAAATCATTTATAGAAAGACTAAATTCGCTACAAAACAAGCATGCACCGACGAAGTCAACGATTCACTTACGGAAACTTCTACAATCGCTGCGTGCAATACATACAGTGTGCATTCCGCTTTCGCTTTTAGGTTTGATACTGAAACTGAAAGTCTGAAAGTCATGGACTTGGTCGGTTTTATTGTTTTTCAAACAGCGAACATGGATCCAGTCATTAAGAACCGTACTCACTACAGATCCATGTGAGAATCCCGCGTAGGTTTACAGATTCATTACGTCAGCAGTCAAATATCTTAGAATTAAGGTCAGAAGAACTGAAGAAGTTAAAAGAAAATAGACCGGACTGGTCGGCATCAATTAGATTTAGATACATATTATCAGAATATTTATGTGTGTACTTTTTATTTTAATATTAAATTTAAAAATTATCCATAACAATTTCTTCCACTTCATATTTCTTCCTCATTGAAGGAGCTTGAATCAAAATCACATATTGAAATGACTCACATATAGATTATTGTAATCAAATGATTTAAAAATGAATGCACAATCGCTTGAAATGCTCCAATTCTGTCCAGAACGTTCATTTTCTACACTTTATATGCGTATTTAGAATTTTTAAGATCATAAACTAATTACCCACCGTATAAAAATCTTAAATATAAATTATTGTGATCAAATGGCTTAAAATGACTGCATAATCGCTTGAAATGTTCTGATTCAGCCCAGAACGCTCATGCATTTTATGTGCGTAAATGACTTATATTATCCAATCCTTTTGAATTTTTAAGATCATAAACTTATACATCACTACATAAAGAGCTTAAATATAGATTATTGTGATCAAATGACTTAAATGAATGCACAATCGCTTAAAATACCCTCATTCAGCCAAGAACGCTTATTTTCTACACTTTATGTGCGTAATTGACATGTATAATCCAATCCTCTTTAATTTTTAAGATCGTAAACTTATTCTCCACTGTATAAATAGTATAAATACAGATTATTATGATAAAATGACTTAAAATGAATGCACAATCATTTGAAATGCTCCGATTCTGCCCAGAACGCTCAATTTCTGCACTTTACGTGCGTAATTTACACGTATAATCCAATAATTATGTATTTTTAAGGGCATAAACTTATTATCCACTGTATGATGAGCTTAAATATCGATTATTATGATCAAATGACTTAAAATGAATGCACAATCGCTTAAAATGCTCCCATTCAGTCCAGAATGCTCATTTTCTGCACTTTATGTGCGTAATTGATAAGTATAATCCAATCATTTTGAATTTTTATGATCACAAACTTATTATCCAATATATAAAGAGATTCAATATAGATTATTGTGATCAAATGACTTAAAATGAATGTATAATCACTTGAAATGCTCCGATTCAGTACAGAACACTCATTTTCTGCAATTTAGGTGCGTAACTAACATGTACAATCCAATATTCTAGAATTTTTAAGATATTAAACGTATTATCCACTGTATAAAGAGCTTAAATATGGATTATTGTGATCAAATGAATTAAAATTACAGCACAATCCCTTAAAATGCTAGGATTCTGCCCAGAACGCTAATTTTTCTGAATTTTATGTGCGTGAATGACATGTATTATCCAATCCTTTTGAATTTTTAAAATCATAAACATCTTCTCCACTGCATAAATAGATTAAATATAGATTATTGTGATCAAATGACTTTAAATGGATGCACAATCGCTTGAAATACATTCAGGCCAGAACGCTCATTTTCTGCACTTTATGTGCGTAATAGACTAGTATAATCCAATATTTTTGAATTTTCATGGTCATAAACTTATTTAACACTGGATAAAGAGATTAAATATAGATTATTGTGATCAAATGACTTAAAATAAATGCAAAATAGCTTGAAAAGCTCTCATTCAGCCCAGAACGCTTATTTTCTGTACTTTATGTGCGTAATTGACAAGTATTATCCAACCCTATTGAATTTTTATAATCATAAACTTATTCCTCACTATAAAAAACGAGCTTAAATATAGATTATTGTGATCTAATGACTTTAATGAATGCACAATCGCTTGAAATGGCCCCATTCAGCCGAGAACACTTATTTTCTGCACCTTATGTGCATAATTGACATATTATAATCCAATAAGTTTGAATTTTTATGATCATAAACATATTCTACACTGTATAAAGCGCATAAATATAGATTATGGTGATCAAATGACTTAAAATGAATGCACAACAGCTTAAAATACTCTAATTCTTCCCAAAACTCTCATTTTCTGCAATTTATGTGCGTAATTGACATTTAAAATCAAATTCTTTTGAATTTTTAAGATCTTAAACTTATTCTCTATTGTATAAAGAGCTTAGATATAGATTATTGTGATCAAAATTACTTAAAATAAATGCAGAAACGCTTCAAATGCTCTGATCCCGTCCAGAACGCTTATTTTCTGCAATTTATGTGCGTAACTGACATGTATAATAAAATCTTCTGGAATTTTTAAGATAATAAACTTATTCTCCACAGTATAAAGATCTTAAATTTTGATTATTCTGATCTATCGACTTAAATAAATGCACAATCACTTGAAATTCTCCCATTCAGCCGAGAACGAATATTTTCCGCACTTTATGTGCGTAATCGACATTTATAATCCAATCCTATTGAATTTTTAAGATTATAAACTTATTTTTCTTCTGTATAATGATCTTAAATATAGATTATTGTGATAAATGACTTAAAATGAATGCACAACTGCTTGAAATACTCTGATTCAGCTCAAGACGCTCATTTTCTGCACTCTATGTGCGTAATTTACATGTATAATCCAATCCTCCTCAATTTTAAGATCACAAACATATTCTTCACTGTATAATGAGAACTTAATATAAATTATTATGATTAAATGACTTAAAATTAATGCAAAATAGCTTGAAAATTCATCAAATTCTGCTCAGAACTCTCATTTTCTGCACTATATGTGCGAAATTGACATGTATAATACAATCATTTTGAATTTGTAAGATCTTAAACTTAATCTACACTATATAAAGAGCTTAAATATAGATTATTACAATCAAATAATTAAAATGACTGTAAAATCGCTTGAAACGCTCTCATTCAGCTAAGAACACTTATTTTCAGCACTTTATGTGCGTAAATGACATATATTATCAAATCCTTTTGAATTTTTAAGATAATAAATTTATTCTCCACTGTATAAAGAGCCTAAATATAGATTATTATGTTCTAATTACTTAATTGAATGCACAATCGCTAGAAATGCTCCCATTCAGCCGAGAACGCTTATTTTCCGCATATTATGTGCGTAATTGAAATGTATAATCCAATACTTTTGCATTTTTAAGATCATAGACTTATTTATCACTGTATAAAGAGTTTAAATATAGATTATTGTGATAAAATGACGTAAAATGAATGCACAATCACTTGAAATACTCTGATTCTGCTCAGAATGCTCATTTTTTGTAATTTATGTACGTAATTTACATGTATGATCCGATCCTCTTGAATTTTTAAAATGTCAAACATATTCTCCACTGTATAAAGAGCATAAATGCAGATTATTACAATCAAATGACTTAAAATGAATGCATAATAGCTTGAAATGCACCGATTCTTCCCAGAAAGCTTATTTTCTCCACTGTATAATCAAATCCTTTTAAATTTATAAGATCATAAACTTATTCTCCACATTATAATGTGCATATAGATTATTGTCATCAAATAACTTAAAATAAATGCACAATCGCATAAAATGCTCTTATTATGCCCAAAAGGCTCATATTCTGCACTTTATGTGCGTAATTGACATTTTTAGTCCAATCCTTTTTAATTTTTAAGATCATAAAATTATTCCCCACTGTATAAAGTGAATAAAAAGAGATTATTGAATGCACAATCGCTTCAAAATCTACTATTCTGCCCATAAAGCTCATTTTCTGCACTTTATTTGCGTAAATGACATGTATTATGCAATACTTTTGAATTTTTAAGATCATTAACATTATATACACTACATAAAAAGCTTAAATATTGATTATTGTTATCAAATTATTTAAAATGAAAGCACAATCGCTTGAAATACTCCCATTCATCCCAGAACGCTTATTTTCTGCAATTTATGTGTGTAATTGACATGTATTATCCAATTCTCTTATATTTTTAAGATCAAAAAATTATTCTTCACTATATAAAGAGCTTAAAAATAGATTATTGTGATAAAATAAATTAAAATGAATGCACCCGTTTGAAATGTTCTGATTCTTCCCAGAACGTTCATTTACTGCTCTTTATCTGCGTAATTGACAAGTATAATTCAATCCTCTTGAATTTTTAAGAACATAAACTTATTCTCCACTGTAAAAGGAGATTAAATAAAGATTATTGTGATAAAATGAATGCACAATTGCTTGAAATTCTCTGATTCTGCCCAGAACGCTCATTTTCAGCAATTTATGAGCGTAATTTACATGTATAATCCGATCCTCTTGAATTTTGAAGATCCCAAACATATTCTCCACTATATAAATAGCATAAGTACAGATTATTGTGATCAAATTACTTAAAATGAATGCATAATCTCTTGCAATGCACCGATTCTGCCCAAAATGCTCATTTTCTGCATATTATGTGCGTAATTGGCATGTATAATCAAATCCTTTTGAATTTATAAGATCATAAACTTAATGTACACAGTATAAGGTGTAGTATTCTGTCAAATGAAACGAACCAGTTTAGATGAGACGGACTGTTTCAGATCCGTGTTCAAATGGTCCGTTCCAATAGATACGGTGCACCTGGACAGAATGCTGTGAACATCGCACCCTTTCATCAAAACACTGCCTTTGCATCTTCTGAGCGATTTGAACCCTCTATATATACTTTCTCTGAGATGGCAGAGGGTATGTGAGAGGCTTCTTTCAGTTCTAACCAAAGTTTAGACAAGAGAGAGAGAAGATAACGTGTTTCTAGAGGGAACGAGTCAAGGCCGACTAACCCCTGTCAAACACCATCAGTTGGGGTTGCAACATCGGCTTTGTAGCGATTCTCTCACTGCAGAACGTGGAGAAGATCAGAGACTAAGGAGACGCGCTTAGTTTGCGGGTTTCAAGTTCATCCGCTCAACACTCAATTTCAATCAGCGATGGCACGAGGTATTTTACGATTCTGGGTTATTTCCGCATTCTAGAATTGTTGTAGCACTTACAGTTGGTATCAGAGCGGGTTATGCCGCTGGATAGCCTTTATTGAAATAGGATTTCATAACGGTTTATCAGAAATTCTGTTGTAAGTGTTGAGTGGATTGAGTTTTTATCTGATTTTCTTGATTGTCTGAATTCGTGGAGCATTATCTCAAGATCTGCTTATCCAATTTGAGTGAGGCGGGATTGGAAAGATCTCTGAGTCTACTTTCCAACGAGACCAACATCTTGAAAATCAAGTGGGTATACAGTGAGATAATCAAGTCGCAACCAGCAGTGGTCAGACAGTCGGGGTTCTGAATTTTCTGACCTTTCAGTATTACGGGCCAGATTTCTCTCAATTGATAATTCGGTTTTGCATGAAATTTTACTGGGATGTAGATATTTCAGATATCTTTCCATAGAGTGTAAATTTGCAAAATTCCGATAAAGTATGAGTGAGATATGCTGTCTGTAAGATAGATCATCTTGACAGTTTGTCGTGATTTGTCTGTGATAGTCTGTCTTTCGAGGGGCATAGCTTTTGATCTGTAAACTTATTTTTGATGAAACTTGCGTCATAAGAAAGTTCTTTGAATCTAGTTTCTATAATGACCAAGAACACAGAAAACAAATAAGTATAGAGAAAGTTATTGTCAGTTTACCAGAAAGTGTTCAGGCTGTCAGAAAGTTTCTGGATGGAACTTTGGACGCACCCTTTCGTGTGGGGCGACCCTTTTGGAGTTAGAACGACCGTTCCAACAGAGTTTAGTCCAGAAATGAATTTTAAGATGAAAATTAAGGTATAATCAGACATGTGATGGTTCTCCATTGTTAATTAAAGCTTGTAGATTACATAACTATTATGGAATTCTATAAAATAGTCACGGTTTGTCATAAAAAATAATTTTGTAAAGATGGTTGGCATTTTTGGTTAAGATTGATTAGTCAATGATGATATGCTTGAATATACTATAGTAATAAAGTATTGATGTAGTCCACAGACCATCATACTATCTGATATTCTATTAGTATTAGCGTTACAAGCATTACATTGATTAAACAAACTTGAAAAACTATACATGTGGTATAGTAATACACAAATTGTATTTATAAAGGATATGGCGGTAACTGTGCATATGATAATTATTTAGATATAGATAATTATAGTTAGATGATCTATGAAAGTTTACTAAACCCTAACTGTTATATAATCTAATATTTTAATTAGAGGCTAATTATCAGTGAATTAGGGTTTCAGATGCAAATCAAAACGGACCGTTCTGGGCATAGAACGTACCGTTCCAGATTAAATTTGCATAAAGTTTCTGTTTGCATTACTCAGGCACATTGGAACGAATAGTCTAGTTTTAGAGCGGACTATTCTGAATGAAGTTGCATGAGGATACGTCTGGGTATTGACAGATTCAAACTGGAATGAACCGTCAGGTTCTGGAATGGATTGTCTGGAAAAGTTTGAATAAAGTTTTGTCTGATATTATTGTTAGATTAATTAGACAAATAAATTGATTAAGGATCAATTAATCAAGAAAGTTAGATAACTATGCTAGTTATTGAGCATATACATATATATTAGTTATCTAACTATAATATATTATGTCTAGTTGATTAATATATGTTAATTAGTTGAAGAGTAGCCACAGCATCTTCAATTACATTAAGGTATATATATTATATAGTGTATCTATAAATCACATTAGGAAGAAAGGACATAGCTTGTGTCTAGTGATGAATATATATATTAATACATTAAGGAGTAGCCACAACATCCTTAGTTGGATTAAAGTTATGTATATATAAAGTTTATAAAATCGCATTTGGATTAAACAGACACAAGATTGTAATAGATTAAGTTAACGAAGTTAGTATCGTCCCACAGGGCTATTGACATAGTTAACTTAATATATTAGGATATAATAGTTAAATTATGAATACTTAATTTGCCCACAGGGATTAAGGATAGGAATATAATTAACTAGTTATATCATAAAGTATGAAGAATCAAATCATAGTATTTAGACTGGGTGAGAAATTGATTCATATAGTTGTAATGTTTAATTACATAAAGAGTTATAGCATGATATTTAGCCCACAAGTAATATTATGCAAGAATTGACTTATAAAGATACATCACTTAGTTTGCATTGGTAAATTAAAGTATAAAGTTAAGTCTCGATATAAAGATAAGCATGTATCGGTTCTACTTTCATAAGGATAGCAGATTCCCTTTAGAAATGATAAGTATCAAAGTTCCTGGGTTGAGGATAATAATTATAGGGTCTAGTAGGATATTATTCTCCTTCATTAAAGTTGTAAGAATATTAAATTTATCAACCAGTAGGATCCACTTTTGAGGTTGAACTTATGAACATAAGTTATAATGAACAGTGGGAGCAGTTTAACTGCTTATGTTTCATTTTTATAAAGAATAAGTTCTTTCAATGTAAAGTGATTTGGTTGATGTGCATATTAATGTAAAGTTCTTACATAAGACATTGGATGAGTAGTTGGCCTCTTAGGTTAAGGCTAATGTAATAATACTCATCATAAAAGTTTATCTTTTAGGCTTATTACCATTATAGGTGCGAGAGCACATAATGAGGAATATAGTTGTTCAACAAAAGAGTCTATATCATATTTCTGAGTCATTACTTGTATATTTTATTTTGAATACTTGTCCAGTTTAATATAGTCTTATCAAGATTTCCTATAAGGTTATAACACATATAAAGATAAATGACCAGTTTGGTGTTTTTGACCATATGTGTTTAATAGGAGAATAGACATATTATGGATAAAGTTGAGAGTGTTCATATGGTTGAGATATGATTAACAAGTAAGAAAATGACTAGTTGGCATCAAGCGTATAGCTGCATTTATCTCTTTATTTGATGGTTATTTACAATATATGTATTTCTACATACCTGTAAAGTTTTAAGGTGGAAGTAGAGAAACAATACGATAAGCAAATAAAGATTGTGAGATCAGAAAATGGTAAAGAGATTAGAAATATGAAATATGACTAGGATATGAATCTAGAAATATTAAGTTCTAGAGAATGTTCAGATTAGTGGGAGTGATCAGTTTTAGGTCGTACAAAAACTCCCTCTAATTCATAATTGGATATATTATTAAGGATCAACAAATATTGATAATCCAATTATTGACATTCGTTAATCGATATATAATACAATAATAGATCAAGTTGAATATTTAATATTCAATATCAAGGTGATCTAATAAAGCAATAGGTCGGTTATCCTAGTAATAATATGTAGTTTATCTACGAGACTCTTATAAAAGTATTATTGTTGAATAAGATTCTAAAATTTTCCAAGATAATGAATTTGCAGTGAGTCCATATTATAGTATAATGCCAAGTAAAATCTGTAAGAGTCAATGGTGTGCAATGAAGTCTGAAATTTGGTTAAGTTAATTATGGTTTAAACCTATTGGTTGTAATGGATTTCTTAAAACCAAAAGGATTCATAAGTAAACATAAAGTAATACCAAATTAGACTTCTCACCAATTGATTCATTTAGGAGAAGTAGTGAATTACATGAAGGCTTTCTCACATGTATTAAAGAAGATTCACTTCACATGATTATGGCATTAGTAGCTCATTCTGGTTTGGAGTTACATTAAATGGATATAAATATTGCAACTCTTAATGGTGATCTAGAGGAGAAGGTTATATTAAATAACCATAAAAGTTTCTTCTTTAGAGGTAATAAGTATTTAGTTAACAAGTTAAAGTATTCTATATAAGAATTAAAATAAGTATTTCACTAATGATATTAATAGTTTCATAAGGTTATTTCTTCATACGTTTTAAAGAAATATAAGATGAACTATTGCATATATCAGGAGATCAGTGGGAGTTGATTTTATCTACTTGTTTTATATATAGATAATGTTCTACTTGTAACTAATGATAAAAGATGATTATATAAGGTGAATAATTTCTTTCTAAAATATTGATATGAAGGATATGAGTGAAGTTTTGTTTGTGATAGAAATAAAAGCCCGTGTAGATAGGAATCAAGATATTCTTGATCTATCTCAACAAGCATATATCAATAAGATATTAGAAAGATTCCGGAAGGAAATGTATTCACCGCGTCCAGTACCTGTTAATATAGGTGGTAGATTCATTGTGAATCAGTATCCTCAGTATAACTTAGAAAGAGAACAAATAGTAAATACTTCAAGTATTTAGGCAATTTGAAAGCATAAAGTATGATCAGGTTTGTGCACAAAGAACTGACATAGCTTTTGCCATTTGAATATTTGGACTGATATCATAATAATTAGGGGATAGACCACAGTTAAATTGCTAAGAAAGTAATGATATATCTTTAAGGTACTTAAGATAGTGTGCTTATGTCTCAACAGACTGATAAGTTGAAGTTATTTTGGTACACAAACTGGTTGTGTCGATTCTAGTAAATCGAATTAAGGATACATGTTAACTAGTGGAATTGTGCTATAAAGAAATGTCTAACTGACATTGTTCGTTAGTTCAACATAAAGTATAGTTTGTTGTGTGTTTTGAGATTACCCTCGATGGTGTTTGAAGAGTTTTATTGTGAGACTTAGAGTTGTGAATTTTATATCTAAGTCATTAAGGATTCTGTATGATAATTCTGTTGCAGTCTTTCTAGTTAAGAATAATAAAGGTAAAGGTCGAGGTATTGACATTAAGTACTTGACTTTGAAAGAGCGCATTAAGTAGAATTAAGTGGTCATTAAAGGTGTTCATACAGAATAGAAGCTGACCGATTCTTTGAATAAATACTGCAGCTAAAGGAATTCAAAGATCATGTAGCGGGTATATATAGGAATTGATCCTATGGTTAATATTAATCGTACGATTGTGTATAAACTCTTCATGAAAGTATAGATGTTTTCTCGTGTTGATTGTGCGCACATATATGGAATATATTTGATCATAAGGTTGAGAATTACATCATAAAGATTGACTTGGAATAGACGTTGGGTTTATTCATAAAGGAATTCAAAATCGCATAAAAGGTTGGATTATTAGTTGTGTAGCATATTGTAATTGTAGAAAGTAATATTCGCATTTACTAGTAGTTTAAAACGCTAGTAACGATAAGATGACTTACTGCTACAGTTCATGTGTTACATTTCTAATGTTTAACATAAAGAAAACAGAAGGTATTTATATGCAAAGGATGCAAGTTCAAGTGGGAGAATGTAGTATTCTGTCAAATGAAACGAACCAGTTTAGATGAGACGGACTGTTTCAGATCCGTGTTCAAATGGTCCGTTCCAATAGATACGGTGCACCTGGACAGAATGCTGTGAACATCGCACCCTTTCATCAAAACACTGCCTTTGCATCTTCTGAGCGATTTGAACCCTCTATATATACTTTCTCTGAGATGGCAGAGGGTATGTGAGAGGCTTCTTTCAGTTCTAACCAAAGTTTAGACAAGAGAGAGAGAAGATAACGTGTTTCTAGAGGGAACGAGTCAAGGCCGACTAACCCCTGTCAAACACCATCAGTTGGGGTTGCAACATCGGCTTTGTAGCGATTCTCTCACTGCAGAACGTGGAGAAGATCAGAGACTAAGGAGACGCGCTTAGTTTGCGGGTTTCAAGTTCATCCGCTCAACACTCAATTTCAATCAGCGATGGCACGAGGTATTTTACGATTCTGGGTTATTTCCGCATTCTAGAATTGTTGTAGCACTTACATAAGGAACTTAAATATGAACTTTTATTATCAAATAACTTAAAATGAATGCACAATCGCTTTAAATGCTCCGATTCAGTACAGAACGCTCATTTTCTGCACATTATGTGCGTAATTGACATGTATAATCCAATGCTTTTGTAATTGTAAGATCATAAACTTATTATCCACTGTATCAAGAGCTTAAATATATATTATTGTGGTCAAATGACTTAAAATGAATGCACCATCGCTTGAAATGCTCCGATTCTTCCCAGAATGCTAATTTTATGCACTTTATGTGTGTAATTGACATGTATAATCCAATCCTCTGGAACTTTTAAGATTATAAACTTATTCTCCACTGTACAAAGAGCTCAAATATAGATTATTGTAATCAAATAACTTAAAATGCATGCACAATATCTTGAAATGCTCCAATTCTGCCCAAATCTCTCATTTGATGTGCGTAAATGACAAGTATTATCCAACACATTTGAATTTTTAAGATAAAAAACTTATTCTCCACTACATAAAAGAGCTTAAATATAGATTATTGTGATGTAATGACTTAAATTGATGCACAATAGCTTAAAAGGCCCTCATTCAGCCGAGAACGCTTATTTTCTGCACTTTATGTGCTTAATTGACATATTATAATCCAATACTTTTAAATTTTTACGATCATAAACATATTCTACACTGTATAAAGCGCATAAATATAGATTATTGTGATCAAATGACTTAAAATGAATGCATAATAGCTTGAAATACTCTAATTCTGCCCAAAAATCTCATTTTCTGCACTTTATGTGCGTAATTGACAATTATAAACAAATACTTTTGAATTTTTAAGATCTTAAACTTATTCTCCAATGTATAAAGAGCTTAAATATATATTATTGGGACCAAATTACTTAAAATGAATGCACAAACTCTTGAAATGCTATGATCCAGTCCAGAAAGCTTATTTTCTGCACTTTATGTGCATAATCGACTTGTATAATCAAATCCTTTTGAATTTGTAAGATGATAAACTTATTATGCTCTGTATAAAGAGATTAAATATGGACAATTGTGATCAAATGACTTAAAATGAATGCACAATCGCTTGAAATGCTCCGATTTTGCCCAAAACGTTCATTTTCTGCTCTATATGTGCGTAACTGACATGTAAAATTAAATGAATTTTTAAGATCATAAACATATTCTCTAGTGTATAAAGAGCTGAAATATAGATTATTGTGATCAAATGACTTAAAATAAATGCACAATAATTTGAAATGCTCTGATTCTGCCCACAACTCTCATTTTTTGCAGTTTATGTGCGTAATTGACGTGTGTAATATTATCCTTTTGAATTTGTAAGATCATAAACTTATTCTACACTGCATAAAGAGCTTAAATATAGTTTATTGTTGAGATTAAAATATACACTACTTAAAATGAAAGCACAATCGTTTCAATGCTCCAATTCTATCAAGAAAAATCATTTTCCGTATTTTATGAGCGTAATTAACATGTATAATTTAATCCTCTTGAATTTTTAAGATCATAAACTTATTTTAAATATAGATTATTATTGTGATAAAATGACTTAAAATGAATGCACAATCGTTTGAAATGCTCCGATTCTGCCAAGAACGCTTATTTTCAGCAATTTATGAGCGTAATTTACATGTATAATCCGATTCTCTTAAATTTGTAAGATCATAAACTTATTCTGCACTATATAAAGATCATAAGTACAATAGCTTGAAATACTCCGATTCTGCCCATAACTCTTATTTTCTGCAATTTATGTGCGTAATTGACGTGTATAATCTTATCCTTTTAAATTTATAAGATCATAAACTTGTTCTCCTCTGCATAAAGAGCTTAAATATAAATTATTGTTCAGAAAATTACTTAAAATGAAAGCACAATCGCTTCAAATGCTACAATTCTGTCCAGAAATCTCATTTTCCGCATTTTATGAGCGTAATTAATATGTATAATCCAATCCTCTTGAATTTTTAAGATTATAAACTTATTTTCCAATTTATAAAGTGGTTAAATATAGATTATTCTGATCAAATGATTTAAAATGAATGCAGAATCGCTTAAAATGCTCCCATTCAGCCAAGAACACTCATTTTCTGTATTTTATATCTGTAATTGACATGTATAATCCAATCGTCTTTAATTTTTAAGATCATAAACTTATTCTCCACTGTATAAAGAGCTTAAATACAGATTATTCTGATAAAATTACTTAAAATGAATGCACAATCTCTTGAAATGCTCCGATTATGCCCAGAATACTCATTTTCTACACTTTACGTGTGTAATTTATATGTATAATCAAATAATCTTGAATTTTTATGGGCATAAACTTATTTCTCCATTGTACGATGAACTTAAATATAGATTATTATGATCAAATGACTTAAAATTAATGCACAATATCTTAAAATGCTCCCATTCTGCCCAGAATGCTTATTTTCTGCAATTTATGTGCGTAATTGAAAAGTATAATCCAGTCGTTTTGAATTTTTATGATCATAAACTTATTATCCATTGTATAAAAGAGATTCAATACAAATTATTGTCATCAAATAACTTAAAATGAATGGACAATCACTTGAAATGTTATGATTCAGCACACAACACTCATTTTCTGCAATTTAGATGCGTAAGTAACATGTATATTCCAATCTTCTTGAATTGTTAAGATCATAAACGTATTCTTCACTATATAAAGAGCTTAAATATGGATTATTGTGATTAAATGATTTAAAATGACCGCACAATCCCTTAAAATGCTCGGATTTCGCCCAGAAAGCTAATTTTTTCTGTATTTTATGTGCGTAAATGACATGTATTATCCAATCCTTTCGAATTTTTAAGATCATAAACTTATTTTCCACTATATAAAGAGCTTAAATATATATATTACTGTGATCAATTGATTTAAAATGATCGCACAACCGCTTAAAATGCTTCGATTCTGCTCAGAAAGCTCATTTTTTTTACATTTTATGTGCGTAAATGAAATGTATTATCTAATACTTTTGTATTTTAAAATTATAAACTTTTTCTCCACTGCATGAATAGCTTAAATATAGATTATTGTTATTAAATTACTTCAAATGGATGCACAATTGTTTAAAATACTCACATTCAGCCCAGAACGCTCATTTTCTGCGCTTTATGTGCGTAGTAGACAAGTATAATCCAATTTTTTTGAATTTTTATGATCATAAACTTACTCAACACGGGATAAAGAGATTAAATATATATTATTGTGATAAAATGACCTAAAATAAATGCAAAATACCTTGAAATGCACTCATTTAGTCCAGAACGATCTTTTTCTGTACTTTATGTGCGTAATTGACAAGTGTCATCCAATCCTATTGAATTTTTATAATCATAAACTTATTCCTCACTGTAAAACGAGCTTAAATATTGATTATTGTAATCTAATGACTTAAATGAATGCACAATCGCTTGAAATGCTCTCGAACGCTTATTTTCTGCACTTTATGTGCGCAATTGACATGTATAATCCAATTCTCTTGAATTTTTAAAGTCATTAATTTATTCTCCACTTTATAAAGAGTTAAAATATAAATTATTGTGATCAAATGACTTAAAATGAATGCACAATCCCTTGAAATGCTCCGATCCAGTCCAGAAAGCTCATTTTCTGCATTTTATATGCGTAACTGACATGTATAATCCAATCTTCTGGAATTTGTAAGATCATAAGCTTATTATCCACTGTATAAGAGCTAAAATATGGATTATTGTGTTCAAATGATTTAAAATGTCTGCACAATCGCATGAAATGCTCTGATCTGCCTAGAACACTCATTTTCTATACTCTTATGTGCGTAAATGACAGGTATTATCAAATCTTATTGAATTTGTAAGATCATAAACTTATTTTCCACTGTATGAAGAGCTTAAATATTGATCAATGTGATCTAATGATTTAAATGAGCACACAATAGCTTGAAATGCTCTCATTCGGCCCAGAACGGTATTTTTCTGCAATTTATGTGAGTTATTTACATGTATAATCAGATCCTCTTGAATTTTTATGATCATAAACATATTATCCACTGTATAAAAATCATAAATGCAAATTATTGTGATCAAATTACTTAAAATGAATGCACAATCGCTTGAAATGCACTGATTCTTCCTAGAACGCTCATTTTCTGCACTTTATGTGCGTAACTGACATGTATAATCCAATCTTCTTATATTTTTAAGATAAAAAAAAGTATTCTCCACTGTATAAAGAGCTTAAAAATAGATTATTGTGATAAAATGACTTAAAATCAATGCACAATCGCTTAAAATACTCCGATTCTGCCCAGAACGCTTATTTTCAGCAATTTATGAGCGTAATTTACATGTATAATACGACCTCTTGAATTTTTGAGATCATAAACTTATTCTCCACTATATACTGAGCATAAGTACAGATAATTATGATCAAATTACATAAAAATAATGCATAATCTGTTGCAATGCATCGATTTTTCCCAGAATGCTCATTTCCTGCATATTATGTTCGTAATTGGCATGTATAATCCAATTCTTTTGAATTTATAAGACCAAATACTTATTATCCACTGTATTAAGAACTTAAAAATGAACTTTTGTGACCAAATAACTTCAAAATGAATACGCAATCACTTGAAATGCTCCGATTCTGTCCAAAACACTCATTTTGTGCACTTTATGTGTGTAATTGACATGTGTAATCCAATACTCTTGAACTTTTAAGATAAAAAACTTATTCTCCACTATATAAAGAGCTTAAATATAGATTATTGTGATCAAATAACTTAAAATGCATGCACAATATCATGAAATGCTCCAATTCTGCCCAAAACTCTCATTTTATGCATTTTATGTGTGTAAATGACAAGTATTATCCAATACTTTTTAATTTTTAAGATAAAAAAAATTTATTTTGCACTGAATAAAGAGCTTAAATATATATTAATATGATTAAATGACTTAAAATGAATGCACAATCACTTGAAATGTTGCCATTAAGCTGAGAACGTTTAATTTCTGCACTTTATGTTCGTAATTGACATGTATATTCCAATCCTTTTGAATTTTGAAGATCATAAACTTATTATCCACTGTATAAAGAGATAAAATATAGATTATTGTGATCAAATGAATTAAAATTAATACACAATCGCTCGAAATGCTCATATTCAACCCATAACTCTCATTTTCTGCATTTTATGTGCGTAATTGACAAGTATAATCCAATCCTTTTGAGTTTTTATGATCATAAGCTTATTCTACACTGTATTAAAATCTTAAATATAGATTATTTTGTTCAAATGACTTAAAATGAATCCGGAATAGCTTAAAATTCTCCGATTCTACCCAGAACTCTTATTTTTTGCACTTTATGTGCGTAATTGACATGTATAATCAAATTCTTTTGAATTTTAAGACGATAAACTTATTATGCTCTGTATTAAAAAGCTTAAATATGGATAATTGAGATCAAATGACTTAAAATGAATGCACAATCGCTTGAAATGCTCCGATTCTGCCCAGAACGCTCATTTTAAGCTCTCTATGTGCGTAATTGACATGTAAAATCCAATCCTCTTGAATTTTTAAGATCATAAACATATTCTTCAGTGTATAAAGAGCTAAAATATAGATTATTATGATCAAATGACTTAAAATGAATGCATAATAGCTTGAAATGCTCCGATTCTGTCCAGAACTGTCATTTTCTGCAATTTATGTGCGCAATTGACGTGTGTAATCTAATCATTTTGAATTTGTAAGATCATAAACTTATTATCCAGTGCATAAAGAGCTTAAATATAGATTATTGTTGAGAAAATTACTTAAAATGAAAGCACAATCGTTTCAAATGCTCCAATTCTGTCCAGAACGCTCATTTTCCGCATTTTATGAGCCTAATTAACATGTATAATCCAATCCTCTTGAATTTTTAAGATCATAAACTTATTCTTCACTTTATAAAGTGGTTACATATATATTATTTTGATCAAATGATTTAAAATGAATGCACAACAGCTTGAAATGCTCCCATTTTGCCCAGAACACTCATTTTCTGCAATTTATGTGCGTAATTGGCATGTATAAAATCCAATTCTTTTGATTTTTTTAAGATCATAAAATTCTCTGTTGTGTAAAGAGCTTAAATGGAAAAAAAATATAATCCAGTTTATGTGCAACTTTCTATGGAAAAAATTACTAATTTTGAACTTATAAATTTTTGTCTATAAATTTTAACAAGTTTTTTACGACATATTTTTTATATTTTAAATTAGAAATTTTTATATTTTACATAGCGTACCGAAGCTTCGACTGCATGTCTAGTAGTATTCGGAGTAAAAAATATTATTTATAAACGATCAAGAATAAGTTTTTTTTAGATTTAAAGTGCTACTTTTAAGTGGTCCAACATCTGGATTAATTTTTTATTCCTAGTGTGTTTGGATCATGTTCTTAATAGGGATTAAGAAGTTATTGGAATCACTTTTTAATTCGGATTAACAAGATAATCAAAACACACTAGGAATAGTAAGTTAATCCGAATGTTGAACCACTTAAAAATAACCCTCTAAATACAAATAAAGTTATTCTTAATCGTTCAGGAATAATATTTTTTTAATCCGAATCACTAGTTCTAATTTTATTCATAGATGATCCAAATGCACCCTAATAGAGTCTGAATCTCAAGACTGTTCAAATAGTTTACAATGCTAGTGGTCGGCTCTTTATCCAAAATATTATTTACTCGTCCCATTTCGATAGAGAAAATCTGAAAATTCATATCTGCTTGGCCTTCTAACAAATATTCTTCGAGCCTATATTGTTTGATATCTCTTATTTATACTGCCGACTATCAGAACTAATAAATTTTATGTGTTTTCTGTCATATTATTCAAGCTGGTAGTGTCGACGCATCTATTTGTGTTTTGCAAGGTTTTGATTAAGATCGACTTAGAAACAACTCGATCTTGAGGACTTCGGTGCTCAGTTCCAACCAAATATATCCCATCCAAGTCCAACGAAAAAATAGCTAATAATATCGACAAATAGCGCTACGCTATAGTAATATTTTAGCGAAATATTACATGCCAATTTGTGTTTTGCTGATATAGATTTAGTATTTTTGACATATCTTTACTATATGAACTCCAAACGATATAATTATAAAGTTGTATATTTGAATTAAAATTAAAGCATGCATCTTATGTTATGATGTTTAGTTTGAATTTTGAATTAAAGGATGCATCTGGCGTTATGAACCAGTATACTTGTGCATACCCGTTGTAATCTGATAGCATCCACTAAATGACTATTATTCGCTAGATAGCCGCCATGACATGAGTGTGTCCTCTATGAATCGGCTATTTACTATTTAAAAAGATGCGTAAGTGCTGGGCATAGCAAGTGGATTGAGATTTTTGCCTCCAGTAACATTTTTTTTTTTTAGTTTAGTATGATGGAATAGTCATCTTATTATTGATATAGGATGCAAAATTTTGTATAATATCTGAGTGAGAGTTTTGGGAAGAGATAAAAACAGCGTATTATAATTATGCCATGAGTGAGACCCAGTTTTATGTGGTCACAAACAGAGGATAGTCAGAGAAGAAACAGAGGACTATCTTATTAGCTTTAATAGTTGCTTGATGAATGATAGAATAAATTTTTTTAATGGAACTAAGAGTTACACTTTTAATTTTCTACTAGAGAAAAACTTATTACAAATTCAGCTACGATTTATAAACTTGCTTTATTTTTAGTTTTTTTAATAGTAATATATATTCATATGCCTGTTGATCAAGTATCAAATAAACTTCATATGAAAATGAATCGTTCATTATATCGAATAAGATCAACAATTTGGATTTTAGGATATTTGGAGGCATTCAATCTGTGGACACTAGAACCCTCATTTTTATAAATTGGATCAAATTTAGATTATATACACCAAATTTAAATCGAAGAAAAGCAAATTTATAATTAAAGCAACTTTAATTTTGAATATAATTTACCAATTTTATTCTGAATTGCATTTTCATTAGTTATTTTAATATCGCTGTAGAGTTATCAACTTCTATTTTTTTTTTTTTTATTATAGAACTCACTTCAGAAAATACTAGTATCAAATTAGGTCACGTGCATTGCATAAGTGACATGGTAGTGTGCTACTTCGCAATTAAAATGAAGCCGAAAAATAAAGAACCAGTTAAACAACCGAAGTTGGACGAAGCCTTAACAGAATCAGAGACCACAGAAATTCTTTTTCTGGTGTGTTACGACCATAGAAATTGACCACTCTGCCCGTAAGAAAGTCTTACATGGTCTTGTGTCCAGTCAACTAGTTACCGACTTGCAGTCTATTGTCGGTCCAAAGACAAAAACAAAACGAAAAGTGGAATTGTGGAACCTGAGTAGTTGACCAAAAAATGAAAAAAAGATGTAATTAACGAAAAAGTCAAAACCCGCTACTCCCCGTGGTACTGGGAGTCTGGGACCACAAAGAGGAGTTATTTGAGATATATATATATATATTTTTTTTTTTTTTTTTTTTTGTGTGAAACAAGCTCTTAGCTCTCCAGTAAGCTCTTAATAAAGTCTACTGTTACTGTACTACTGGAGGAGAAGACTAGTATTTTAAGAATTATGTTGGCTTCGCGTTTAATACGTTCAACACAAAATGGGGAACATATTCCTCATTTTTATTTAATTAAATATATATTGATAAAATACTTTAGAATTACACATGTAAACTTTTTTATAAATGTGCATATTTGAATTCCGTAATATATTTAGAAGCTAGCTAGCTACCTTAAACAGCTGCGTGTTTATTGCTCTGTCACCTATATGAAATTATATAGTGGAATTCATTCATGGGTTGGACTTGTGGGTACAATTAAAGGTCCTTTGCCACTTTGCGTAATGTTTAAGCAGTGGCTATGGCTTTCAGGATCTAATTATGTACAAGAAAAAAAGTTAAGAAAATTAACTGACGCCTACACCATTTGTTTGAAATTCCCGCTAAAAAAAATCCATATTTGTTTGGCAATTGGACCAGGACAGGCCCAAAACTTCCACTCAATAATCTCATTAAGAGGGGTGATATATACCAAAAAAATTATAAATAACTTTAATTAATTTAGAAATTATAAAATAATCCGTTTTTAATTAATTTTTTAAAAATGACTGCGCAGTTTCGGAATCTGAGATTCCGAAACTAATTCTGCTTAGTTTCGGAATCTCAGATTCCGAAACTAGAATGTCGCTTATTATATATAGCGGAGACCCCTCTCCCTCTCTCTCTGTCCCTTTCATCCTCCGAAGAGCGCCTCTCTCTCAGGTATGTTTTTTTTTTTAAATTAATTTATTTATTTATTTTATTTAGTTATATTAGTTTAATAATAAAAAAATAGGAAAATTATTCAAAAAATATCAAAAAAATTATAAAAAAATCAGATTAAATTCTATTATTTAGGATAAATATATTTTAGCAAAAATTTTTTTTTTTACATGTTGTAATAATAGAAAAATTATTAAAAAAATTAGGTTAATAATAGAAAAAATAGGAAAAATATTTAAAAAATATCGAAAAAAATTTAAAAATCAGATTAAATTCTATTCATTAGGAAAAAAAATATTTTAGCAAATTTTATATTTTTTACATCTTATAATAATAAAAAATTGTTTAAATAATTAGGTTAATAACAGAAAAAATAGGAAAAATATTCCAAAAATATAAAAAATATTAAAAAATCATATTAAATTATATTATTTGTTATGTAAATTAATAATAAATATTTTGATATTTTGATATATATTAATAATATATATTTTGATATATATTAAAAAATCATCTTATATTTTGGTTTTCAATGTGCAGAAAATTTCAAACAAGATTCAAGATTCGAATTTCCTATTTCAGCAGCATTTGTCGATCGAGGTGAGTATTTTTTATTCATTAATTTATTTATTTTGCATAGTTAATGTATGTAATTTAGAATAGTTTATTGCTTGGTATGATATGATATGATAGTTTTTTATTTTGAATATTGAATATGATTGTCGATTGTGATATGATATGATATGATATGATTGCTTGGTTTGAAATGGGTTTATTTAGGGGGAATTTGGGTAAAGAAATTTTCGGAAACCCTCCCGGTACAGGGGAGATGCTGCCGAAATTTTGTTAGATTTCTGAAATTGAATTTTTTTTTATTAAGTGAAAATGCCCCGAGAAGAAGAACGTCTCCAGCTTCACAGAGATCTACGAGGCTACGGACCGATCCTCAGGCTTCTACTTCAGCCGTGCCCGAGGCTACGGACGTCGTTTCCTCTGGTGTTGCTGATGCCGGCGCTTCTACCTCAGCCGACGCTTCTACCTCAGCGGGCCCTTCTTCTTCCCCTCCTCCTTCTCCTCCTCCTACTGGTGCTGATCGTCTGTTGCATTTGCAACAAGACCAGCTTCATGGCCCTGATGTATGTTATTTTGTTTTTTTCATTACTATTGGAAAATCAACTTCAAATCAATATAGTCTCTAATTTTTTTTTCTGATAAATAAAGAAATGGCATCCACTGGTGCACAAGCCGATGATGGCTAGGACTCCTCAGGTGGACCAGCATCTGACGACACTTGGGTTGATCCACGTCGTTCAGCTTGGTCATATGCCTGTGGATCATACGCTTGTGCAGGGTTTGGCCTTGTTCTGGAGGCCGGAGACCCACACATTTCACTTTCCGCATGTCGGCGAGATGACTGTTAGTCTAGAGGTACGTGATATTTTATAAGTAAATTTCATGTTACTTGTGTTATGATTTATATGTATACTAATAGTATTTGAACTATCATGCAGGATGTGGCATTTTTATATGGTTTACCCGTCTTGACTGGCCGAGTCATGACAGGTCGTTGTCATTTCGATTATATCGAGCTTCTTTCGACATATGCGTTGCCGCGAGACACATCGCAGGAGGAAGTGGAAAAGTGCTTCCGAGAAAAAAAATAGAAAGTAAGAAAATTATAAAACTTATTGTGTACTTTATAATAAACTTAATGTTTTGTTCTGACAATAAAGTCGAAATGCAGGAAAAAACATTGCGTTAAATTTACGAAGCTGCGAAAGATTTGGAAGGATGTTGTCCTCGACGATGAGGATCAGATTGATAGATACACACGGGCATTCGTGCTAGAGCTTATTGGTTGCACGTTATTTCCGGATGCCACGGGGGACTCTGTTCCGGCTTTTTATCTCGATCTTTTGCGGGTTAGTAGATTTTTATAAAATCTTTATGAGTTCTGTTAATTATTATAATATGTACATTTGTTTTGCCATAATTGACTGCCTGACATAAATGAAATTTGTAAATATTTGTAGGATCTTCGTACTGCTCCCTCTCAGGGAGTGTACAATTGGGGTGCGGCCACACTTGCTGCTTTATATAGAGGTTTGGACACTGCAGCAATAAATAACAGTACAAACATCGGGGCTCCGTGGTTACTTCTGCAGTTCTGGTCGTATGCGCGATTGAGTTTGTGTCGGCCGACGATCACGTATGATTTTAGCGACTGGGGTCTACCATCTATTGATACCTGTGCACCTTACGGGATGTATGTTTATTGCATTTGAGATTAAATTTTTAAACACTTTTGAATATTTGCAGGAGATGTTCAAATATGTTCAAATATTTGCATTTAAAAATAAGATAACTAAACAAACATGTTCAAATATTTGCAGGAGATGGACTACACGTCACAGATCTAAGAAGTATCAAGGCCCTGGTTACTCATCCGGAATGGATTATGCTCGGGACGTTCTCATGAAGATCAGACCCGAGCACGTCCATTGGAGGCCTTATGACCATATGAGGAGCCTCATGCCTCGTTATGCTCAGGTTTGCAATGAATATATTATTCTTTTACATGTTATAATAATAGAAAATTTATTAAAAAATTAGGTTAATATTCTTTTGAAATAATAGTACAAAATTGCATTATATGTTATGTATAATAATAATATATTTTTTTATTTTTTTAAATTCATACATTTTATCCTCAGGTTAATCCGAGCTTGTTTGTTGTCCGTATCCCGTGCATTCATTACTGGATGGTGATGTGGCACTACGCCGATCGTGTCATGCACCAGTTCATGCTGTACCAGACAGTGCCGCCACCTCGACCTGAGGTACAATAAAATATATTTTTCACTACTATATTTACTTATTATTACTTAATATATTTACTTAATATAATTTCAAAATAAAACAGGCTTGGCAGAGGACGTCGCAGCTGATGGGATACATGTTCACCACCTACCGAAACAGAGACTGGCGTGGCATTTTCCAGACGGAGGTAGGCATGTGGGGTGACATGGCACAGGCTAGGGTCAGGGAGGAGCGGCCGTGGAGCGATGCTATCGAGGCCACGTATCTACGCTGGCTGAGGGTACATGGGGGTGCGTATGTCGTACATATTCCGGAGGAGACAGAGACAGCTCCGGTTGCCGATATGTCGTACTTTCGCGACAGTCCTGCACACGTGGCTTTGGTGAGTTCATTTTGATGCAATAACCATTCACAATAACCGATTTCAAATATAATTTGATGGCTAACATTGGTTAAACAGGTTAAGCATACTTTGAGAGACGTGCTTCGACATGTGCATGGGCGGTGAAGAAGGGATTCAGACGTGCTGGGAAGACGCTGCTTACTAGTTGCAGCACGACATTGGATCTTGTCGGCGAGCCTCATCGGATACCTCATGTATTGGAGTCGAAGGGTCTTTCGACGGATATCGCATCCATACCTGATACATCGTCTGATGAGGAGGAGCTTCCGGAGCCCGGTTGGGACGAGCATCGGTTCATTTTTTACTGCTATTATGTGTAACAGGGTAATTTCAGTTTGCATGATTTCGATTCATTTTTTGATGTTCCGCGCCCTAGCCAGCCGATCACTCAGAGCAGACGCTCTCATTCCCGACCATATGTGCCTGAGACTGCTGAGCCACAGCCTCCACCTCCACCTCCACCTCCACCTTATTCACAGCCACACCTAGACTACCCCACCCAGCATACTCCTTATCCTCCGTACCAGACTCAGACGCAGTTTGGAGGGGGTCATATGCAGCAAAGTCAGTATGGAGGGGTTTATATGCAGCAGCCTCAGCAGAGTCAGTACCAGACTCAGGCTGATGCTTATTACCAGACATACGGTATTCCCTTAGATGATGATCCGTTGTCGACTTTCTCTAAGTCGCAGCCTCAGTATCAGACTCCATTTCCTGGATACAGTCCACAGTCAAGTCATCCTGGGGCATCATCTAGTAGACCTCCTCGATTTTCCACTCCAGTTCCCACTCCAGTTTCCACTCCAGTTCCTGCGCCTCGTCCCACTCCAGGACTTGCTCGCGGCCGACAGCGCCGACAGCCACCAGGCGCATATATTGATTATTCCCCGGCAACGGGAAATTACCGTCGTGATGGACGGAATTAGGATTTTTGTATCTCGTTTTCTATGACATTGTTATGATATTTTCATCTCGTACTTGGTGTTTTTTTATATATCTCGTATTATGATTTTTATATTTCATATTTTATATATCTCTTTAGTTTTATGCTTACAAAAAATTTTAAAAAAATAACCTCATGTAAAGATTAAACAACCAACTAAACCACACAAAATGTCAGCCAGATTAAAATTAAACAAACAGTTAACAAAATACATATAAAGATCACATATGTTAACAAGATGCATAATTAAACAACACAATAGTTTGTCCACAAATAAAGAGAACGTTAAGGCATTCAATTATCTTCAGGAGTGTTAACACTCGGTTCTTCTTTCGGAGTGTTAGCACTCGGTTCTTCTTTCGGACTGTCTTTCATCTTTTTGGCAGGAAGCTTGAAAAATGCCCTGTAATCTCGTACATGCATTAGTTTTCTTGGTTTTTTTGTAATTACACCATCTTCATCGTCACTCAAACTTGAATTCAACTGCTCCTCGTTTTTGAGTGTTGGAGTATTGTCAACTTTTGCATCAACCTTAGCTTTTCCCTTCTCCATATCTCTCAAAGTTCAATTCAACTGCTCTTCTTGTAAGATATTTTCTGTACATTTTAAAAAAATAATATCAAACTAAACGAATTATCCAATTTTAGTATTAATTTTTCCAATTTTTAAAATATTTCTAAATTATTATAATCTGTCAAAATAATTTTACAATAACTAGCATAAGATGCCCTCATACGTGGGCAAATAAAAAAATAAAATAATGTTAGACAATAAAAATATGTTTCTTAATTTACCATCGATACAAATTGATATGTTATTCAATTGTTTCTATATTAGATGGAAAACCAATCAAATCCAAAGAAAATTTTTTCCTTCTGTGCAGCAATTCAAAACCGAGATAATTCTTTCCTTGTGTGCGCATAGAGATGTGTTGAGACAGATCTAACCATACATTTACAGATCAACGGTATAAAAATTGTTAACAAAAATTGTTGTGACCTTTCTCTAGGTGCATTTATAAGTAGTAGAGATTTCTTTACATATTATTTATAATATCTTTTAACATGTTTCCAATATTTTTACAATATTTTTACAATATTTCTAAATTATATTATTATTATTATACATAACAAATAGAATTTTTTCTAATTTTTGCACTATTTTTTCTATTTTTTCTAATATTGACCTAATTTATTATGCAATTTTCTATTATTATATCATGTAAAAAAATCAACAATTATATTATTATTATACATAACAAATAATACAATTTTTTTCACATTTTTCAAAATTTTCAAATATTTTCTCTATTTTTTCTAATATTAACATATTTTATCTAAATAAAATAAATAATTAAATTAAAATATAAAACAAAATAAAAACTTACCTGATGCTCTTCGAAGACGCGAGAGGCGAGAGAGGAGAGAAATGAAAGGGACGAGGGGTGGGGGTTATATATAACGGGCAAATAATTGATTAAATAGTGGTTAAATAGTGAAATAATTGATTAAATAGTCATTAAGAGCGGGAAAGTAGCTAGTTTCGGAATCCTAAAATCCGAAACTAGCTAGATTCCGAAACTAGCTATTTTCCCGCACAAATATCGGCAGGTTTAGTTTCGGAATCTCAGATTCCGAAACTAAGCAGAATTAGTTTCGGAATCTCAGATTCCGAAACTGCGCAGTTATTTTTAAAAAATTAATTAAAAACGGATTATTTTATAATTTCTAAATTAATTAAAATTAGTTATAATTTTTTCGGTGATATATACACCATCCCTTATTTTCCCATCCATACCATCCATGGGCTTTGACTGGACCAACGACCTTCCAGCCTTCATTTTTCCACATAATGACGTCATCAATTTTTTTTTGCGCGAACTAGCGAAAATTCTGAGTGTCGTGACGTCATCAATTTGCTTGCTGACGTCATCAAATTTTGTTGGTTTAAGTGTTCTAAGGGTTGCACTTAATGATTTAAGTGTTTAGTTAGTTTCATAAGAAAATGCAATTTGCGAATTTTTTGTTCAGTTAAATGACTTAAGGGTTGAACTAAAACAGTTTAATTGTTCAGTTAGTTGAAGCTAATAAATGCATTTTCGGGGTTTTGTGTTCACTTTAATGCGTTAAAGGATTAATTTGTTGTGTTATTTGTTCAGTTAGTTGCATCTGAAAATGAATTTTCGTATTTTTGTGTTTTGTTTAATCTTTCAAGAGATGAGCTATTTGTAGTTATGTGTTCAGTTAAATTCATTTAGAATTTGACGTTTCCATAACTATAAAACGATAAAATATCATAGTAAATTCTGACATTAATCCAATCACATGCGCAAAGAAAGTAAACAATTGTTACAACAAAGCTACTAGTTTTCGAAATGGCAATCATACACAAATCATTCATAAACCAAAAAACTTCAATTTACATCTGTTCATACCACAACTTCAAGAAACTAACTGAACAAATATGATCACTAACTACTCCTTTATAAAAACTAACGGAACACATATAATAAAAAAAACCAAGATCTCCACCTTCAACTACTTCAGCCGCTGCAGCATCTTCAGCTGAGACAATTTCTTCAATATAAACAGAAGAACAAGAACAAATAGATTAAACGTCTCGCAAGTTAATAATATATGCAATAGATCTGATCAAATCAACGAACAATCAGCCGTAATTTCATTAAATATTCATTAATAGTCATATTATAATTTTTTCTTGGCTGATTACAATATCCGTAACGTATTAAAGAGGGAGTTAATAGTCTAGACTCCATATACAAAATTACTTCCACACATGCATCTTCCGATCTTCGTGATCAACATTATCCTAGAAAAGTGTCTACTATTACTATATCAATACCAATATACCGTCGGAAAATGCACCCGATATTGCTTATCCCATCAAAAACTGAGCACAAATGCTTAATGTGTTGTAAACTCGTAATCCCGATAATATACCACTACCCGTAATAAAAGTTGCGTACCTTGAAAGATCAGAGAAGCGAGGAGAAGGAGAGCAATGAATCTGGTTTGGTTGGTGGAGACAGAGCCAATCTGGTCGATGGAGGCGACGGAGGAGAGGAGAAGCGACAGAGGCGATGGAGGCGATCTGGTCGCGAGCCTCGGAGGTGATCTGGAGCTACGCGAGAGGAGAGAGAAGAAAAGGAGAAATTTCGGCTAGGGTTTGGGAGAGAAAGAGGTCTAGAGAAATATATATAGAATGGGCCAGTTGCTGGATCCATAAAAGTCTATTTAGAGCCTATGGATGGTGAGGATGGGAAAATGAGGGATGGTAGGTACCAATTCTCCATTAAGAGTTAATTAAAATATTTCTAAACATATATTATAAGTGACATCGCTGGATTTACCAGCGTGCGTGCATGAGTCTCACGTGACTAGCAGATGTCTGTTATAAATGTTCAATTTAATAACCAAATGTGTTCAGTTTAATAATCAAAAGTGCTCAATTAAATACGTCAACTAATTATTTTATTATATAGAATCGCACATCTGTCTCGGAGAGAGGCACGCCAGGGGCAGAGTCGGAAAAAAATTATTTAAAGCGGACCAGTTCATGATCCCTTCTAATTTTTTTATGTGTTTTTTGTCCGGTTTGTGACCCATTCGCTTGCCATTGCACTTATTAAAAAAAATAAACATTTATATATAATAATCTGAACATTTGTACTTACTAAACTGAATATTTGTTCTTACTAAATTAAACATTTATACTTATCCAAATGAATATTTTTGCTTATAACATTTATATTTTTTATTGCAACTAACTGAACATTTAGACAATTAACTAAACATTTGTACTTACCCAATTAAATATTTGTACTTACAAAAGTAAATATTTATACTTAATAAAAAAAAACATTTTTGCTTAATAACATTTCTATTTTTATTGCAACTACCTGAACATTTATACTCATATAACATAACATTTATACTTATCTAACTAACTGAATATTTAAGTACGAAATAAAGTACGCTGAGTGAGGGACCATCGAGCGCTCGCTGAGAGGAGCACCTCAGGCACGCTATGGTAAAACCATCAATCGCGTTAATCAATTTTCATTTCTAAATGGGCAAAATTAATCTTTTTTTTTTCTTTTTCCAATAGAGAAAAACAGTTTCTCCACATTTCTAATCTGCTTATCCTCTGTTTCGAACTCATAGAACTTAAATTTTCGAGACACAAATATAATACCCTGCATTAATTTATTTTCCAAAATTATCAAATAGACGTTACACAAAATTTTACACCCAAATATTATTGGCAACAAGACTATAAAATTCATCTAATTAATTATGTGAAATTAAGCATAGACTTTGGCCGCCATCTCCCGTTCGACTGCGAGCTTAAGGAAGCTCCCTTCCTCAAGCACCATCTGTACGGGCAAAAACCCCAATCCGCTCGCTATGCTCAGCATCACCTCCCGCATCTCCGATTTGTACTCCTCCAAATCCACTGACCCATTGCCATCATGATCAAAGCGAGCGAACAAGCCGTGGTATATCTGTCTTAGCTCGTCGCTGCTTGGTACAACACCGTCTATGCCGAAGTGCGTCTCAATAACCCTGAGTTTCTTTAACTCGCTCGCCAACTCTGTATAGGAGAGAAGGCCGTCATGATTTGAGTCAATTGCCGAGAAACGCTGCTCGACAGATTTAGTGAAGAAGTCGGCATCATTGATGAAGTTGCAAATGGTGGAAGCATCAAGAATTTCAACACTCATTTTGGTGTGTTCTTTCTGGTACTGGTGTAGAAACTAGTTTATCAGGTTCTAGTAAAGATGTGAGATTTTGGTTTGAAGGGAAAACTACTCCGTCGTATGTGTATTTATGCACCGAGTGACCGCCTCACAAGTTCGTTTTCCTTACAGAAATCGCTCGACAATATTTAAATTTTATCAATCATCCGGAATGCTTGCTGTGGGGTCCGTTGCATTTGACCTAACTTCGGTTCTCGCCGTTGTTTCCCTCTTGGGCCATAGTTTTGCTTAGCCGTACAAATGCGAAGACAGGAAATATTGCTCTTCTACTAATTCAGAAGTTTCGTAAAATTTTTTAATTCAAAATTGAAAAATGGTTGGATATCTACATGATTATGAAATTAGGAACTTTTTTTTTTCAAAAAGCCAAAAATTAGAAATAATTTTGAACTTCTTTTCTCAAACAAAAACGAGGTCAGGCCCTCATATTTTCATTAAATTAAATTAAACGAAGTTAACAAATTATTCTAGAGGCTAAAGTTTCAAAGAAAAGTAAACCAAAACAAAAAAGAAAAAAGCGAAAAGTTTAATTACTTCAAATTTTTTTTAATAAAGTTTAGCGGTCATTCTAGCTAGAGAGAGCAATATAGAAAACAAACAATAACGGGATCAGTCAGCAGAGTTAGAAACAAGCAATAAACTTTGAAACGGATTCGTCGACACGTTGTCATTTATTTATTTGATCTATATGAATTGGTTTAAAACTTTAAATCTAAACTGTCTATTATTCATCTATATATGAATAAATTGATTAAGCTGTGTTTTTATTTTTTCCTCAAATCATTTATTGAATGAATTAACAATTTATAAATTGGATCAAATTAGTATATATACACCAAATTTAAAAAGAAGAACAGCAAATTTATAATTAAGAAACTTTTCATTTAGATCATAAATTTAAAAGTATTGAATGAACGTTTTGCAATTACACTTAGAAAATTTATTACTTTTAGTTCTTAGGTTCCCCGAATATAAATAACCAAATATTAATACTTTAACTAGTGGTGCCTCATTTTTTTTTATCTGAATTTATGTTCAAAGCAATATAAATATCTGATATGGAGTACAATTTTTTTTTTTGGGGTTTTTCTAAAAGCAGCAAACTACAATTGAATCAATGTAACAGAGCTAATGGTTGGAGAAATGACGGAGCTATATAAAGACTTGAGAAAAGGAATAAATTCGCTCCAAAACGGGGCATATAAAGACTTGAGACAAATTAAACTACGGAACCTTCTAGTGTCGTCCATCGCAGCGTGTAATGGACTGGTCGGTTTTATACTTTTATTGATTTTGAAATAAAGAATATGGCTTTAGTCAATTACAATTTACAAAAGACCAGCAAAAAGCACATACCATGTGATAATCCCGCGTGAGCTTACAGAGTCATTAAGTCATCAGTCAAAATAACTTAGTTAGTATTAAGGTCAAAAGTCGAACAAATGTGACTGAACCGGTTTGGTTCAGAAGAAAGACCAAATTGGATGAATATTTTCAGAACTTTTATATGTAAATACTTTTATTTTGATATTAAAATTAAATGATTATCCATAAATGTTTCATCCACTTCATGTTTTCCCTTGATTAAAGGACCTTAAATTAAAATCAGATTTAAAATCAACTAATGAGCAAAATGAAATTTTATTATTTAATTAAGAGTTATATCTCCGTCATCCAACTTCATAAAATTAATCAATACATAAAATTCAGTTGTAATGCTCGCCCCAATTAGCGTGTTCAAAATCACACTGGGATCATTTAGTTTAAAAATACGTTGGAAGACTCGAACAAATTATTTATAACTGCAAACAATTACTTTTATTTTTTGGAAATTTATTTGAAAAAAATAAAAACTTGAACTCGTTTGGTCGTCTTTCTTCAAAATAAAAGAAAGAAATGCAACGTCAAAAAAAAAAAAACACACGAATTCAATATACACGAGCAACAGAATACTCGAACATAAGAGCACCAAAAAAATAAATAAACCAAGAATTAGTAATAGTAATGCTAAAATATAATTCCGTAGTAAAACTGTAAAAGGCCGAAAAACCAAATAATATGTAACAGTACTACTAGAACGTTGAGTCCAGCATAAAAGGCGCCACAATTCCGTCGTTTCTTTTACAAAAATATATATAAATCTGGGTTACATATTTTTTACTCAAAAAAAAAAGAAAAAACTGGGTTACAAATTAAAGAGAAATATGATGAAAAGTATATCAGATCGTCTCTCTCCAAATAAATCTACTTATTATAAAATAGTTTATTTCAAAGAAAAAATAGTAATCGCACTACTATCATGAGCGCATGTCTTCAAAGTTCCAAAACTGCAATTCAGTCCTGCTTGCGGTCGCTAAATTCTGTCAAAATTAATATTCATCAGTAATTTTTCTTGTTCTAGAATGTAGCTAATGGGCCTCTGCTAGCGTTAAATCAATTATCTTTGTGCTTCTGTGTTCTTAAAGATCTCTTTCGTACTCTTTATATACTTCTCTGTATGTGTACGTATTTGTTTCTTTTTTTTTTTTTCCTAATAACAATATGCATAAAGTGTTGCATGTTGAACTCAATAAAACTTGTTTAACCATTTATATATCCTACTCATGCTATATTCAATAAGGCAGATGTGTGTAAGTTCTATAATTTTCGTTAAGTTATCGGGTATTAATATGTACGTGTTCATCCGTGTTACGTGTAGTATTCTAGTAATCCTCTATAAATATATTCATCACTTCCTGTTTTATTAGCTCAAAGGAAAAAGTAAACAATTTCAACAGACAAATGAAATAGTGTTCATAATTACCTCCTATTTTATGAGCGAAAATGTTCCACGAGTTCTAATACCTGCCATTTAACAGACAAAGAAATTTTGCATTAATGTATTGTTTTGATCGTAGCCAAAATTAATGTTCTCTTAACATTGATTTATAGTAGTCATTTAAAAATTCCAAAAAATTAGTTTTCATAAATCTGAAGTTGGGATAAATTCTTGAAGAAAAAAAAAATTCTTCCAAGTGACAAGTAAAGATTTGAAATTCAGGAAATAAAAAATTACCTCCAGCTTTCTTCATAGTGAATGCCTTGTTGAAGACACCAATCTTTCAACAGGGGACAATCCTGAATCTCAACGCTACAAGAAGTTGGAGGCAACCAACCTTTTGTATCATGATCTGACTCCATCACGAAAGGTCTGAGTTTGTAGCAAGAAGAAATCCTAAGTTCAACCAGAGATACCAATCTCAACAGCACAGGCATAGAAATTAGATTGTAACCGTTGTAAATATCTAATTTCTCAAGTTGAGGTGGTAGCGAATCCTCAGGTAAGGATGATAAGCCCTCAGGACCCCATAAACGGAAGTTTCTCAAAGCACCAAGATTGCCAAAAGAAAGGGAGCAGAGATTATAACAGAAGTGCAGATTGATAGTTTGAAGTGATGCACACAACGAGGAATCTCCCATCCACGCTGGGAGCATATTTCCTGGGTAATTACTTATAGCAAGACGTTTGAGGTTTCGATGAGGTTGAAGACTCTCTAATATAGACAAAGACATTTGCTCACTAGGCATTCTATCAGAATTTCTGGTGATAGACACAAAGAGTACATTTTTATCTCGCATGGATGGTTCTTTTATTACATAAAGATGTGAATCCCAGCCTAGCACTAATCCTTCCAAATTGTGCATAGCAACAAGGATATTTTGCCCCACTTCATCTAAGTCAACTAGGTTGCTTAAATTTTTAAAACATAGAGTTCCTTTAAAATTTTCAAAATTCCTTAACCAGCCTACTCCACCACTCTCACCAACTACAACATGATGCAACCTTGTAGACCTGCAATTATTATAGAGTTTATTGAAACTAGGCGGTAAGTGGTCAATTTGGGCATTGATGGATAACTCCTGAAGGTTTAAAAGGTTTCCTATTGCTTCAGGCAATTTCAGATTATTATCTGAACAGTCAATTGTCAAGCTTTTCAAGTTGCCAAGTTCAGACATAGAGTCAGGCAATGCTTGCAACGGACATTCATCAATTCGGAGTTCCCTTAAGTTCACAAGTTTTCCTAAGTTTTTTGGTAATATCTCTAATTTATGGCAAAACCATATACCTAATTTCTCTAGTTTACTATGTAAGCTAAAAGATTCTGGTAGGCATTTAATGCCACATCTTGAAAGAGATAAAGATTTCAGGTTAAGAAGGTTTCCAAATCCTTTTGGTAGCTCTTTCAGTAAGCAATTACAAAGTAATAACGACCTCAAATGAAAAAGCTGGGATATGGATTCAAGGTCTCGATTATAATTGTAAAGCACAAGGTGACGCAAATGCTTCATTTGACCTATTGGAATCGGTGAGTAGTATTCGGACCTAACAAAAATTTCTAATGCCCTTAACTTCTTGATATTTGGAAGCACAAGGTGTCCATTGTTGTCATTTAATGCTTGCGTTTGACGATACCTCAGAATTAAGGTTCGCAACATGGTAAGTTGTTTGGGCATAAAATGCATATCTATCAAATTTGAGCGTCCCTCAACAAGCAAATGATAGCAAATATCATCTGTAGTATGAACTGGACTGTCAACATGTAGTTCACGATGTGCTCCTTTTGAAATCAAACATAACAGGTCATGAACTACGTCATGAATTTTGTATGTCTTGTTGCTGGAACTTGTTACGTAGTTGGCTACATCTAAAAATGACCTTTGTCTCAACTCTCTTATAAATTCAGAACCAACTTCTTCCATTGACATCTTACCTCTAGAAACTGCATAATTTTGGGCTATCCATAGGTCGATTAACTCGTTCTCGTCATAAAAATAACCTTTAGGAAACATGGAACAAAATAGAAGGCAAGATTTTAAATGGTCGGGTAAACGTATGTAGCTTATTCGAAGAGCAGAAAAGGCCTCATTTTTTGGATCCTGACCCCAAATTTCACTTTGCAAGATCTCCTCCCACCTCTCTTCATTCTCATATCTAAGAAGGGTAGCAATTGATTTTACTGCCAATGGTAATCCAGAGCACTTGTTCATAATTTTTCTACCAAGTTCTAGCACGTCTTGATGTTTAATGATAGAAAAACCGCTTAATGCATAGTATTGAAATATTTTCCAACATTGTTCATCAGGTAAGGCACCAAGTTTGACATATGGTATAGTTTGTGTTGTTAGGGCAACAGACTGGTTTCTAGTAGTGACAAGAATACTGACCCTTTTTGCTGAGAAAAAAGGGGCCATTAGACTTTGCCAATGACTATACTGGTCATTCCAAACATCGTCAAGCACCAGAAATACCCTCTTACTAGCCAACTCTGTTTTTAGCTCTCCTTGCAATAAACTCAATTCTGTATGATTAGAGCTATATTCGGTAACAGACTCAAGAATTGCTTTGGTAAGCCTTTTCACATCAAAATCATTAAAAACCCAAATCCATCCCAGTGTATCAAATTGTTGGCAGAACCTCTCATCATTGTAAACTAGTTGTGCTAAAGTGGTTTTTCCGAGCCCTCCCATGCCCACAATTGGAAGGATCGTTAGATTATTTTTGTTACAATCAGACAGTAGAAGATTGATTACCTCATTTTTTTCATTTTCTCTACCAAATATACTTGATTCATTGCATAAATGACTGGTGGGGCTTGGAAGACTTGGAGCTTCTAAGATCCTCACCCCATCCTCCTCCCGCAGCTGAAGTGCCTTGTGATGCTCGCAAATCTCGTTAAATCTACACCTAATTTTCTTAATCTGATCTGCTAGGCCATCAGGAATCTGTAAGGGAAAAATAAAAAAAATAATGTAATTATATTGTGAAGTCAATGTTATAAGTTCAAAAATCAAAGCGTACAATGTTGTATGTGACAAGTTAATTAAAACTGATACTGATACAAACATTGGAGAAAACCGATAAACATCATAATTGCCGGACTCATTTTGGACTTTTCTGGAATAAGGTTTTAGACTTTTTGGTCAATTTACTCCCGAGCTACTTCTAAACAAAATAACAATACAATAATTATGTTCTGTTAACATGTTATCAAAATAAATTTTTCAAAAAAATAATAGTCGCTTTATGGTGTATCAGTTTCATGAGTCCTCACCAGTATCAGCCTCCTCTTCTTGAAATTTCCATCGGAGGCAGTTCTCGCCTCCACCTGGGCCTTTATTTGCTCATAGCGCCACTCATCAAGCACATCATCGGCAGCATAAGCAACCTCCCTGAGCTCAGTGAGCCAAAGCTGGACGGCCTCATCTCTAATCTCTCTCCTTTCAGCATCGCGCAGGGTAGCTTGGATTCTCTTGAGCATTCGCATCATCCTCGTGAGATCTTTCTCAATTGCTCGGAGTTTGCTTTCGTGGCCTGAAGAGGAGGAGGAAGACCAAGGGGTGAAAAGGGAGTCCTGAATTGTTGGCAGGAGTGAAGTTCCACGAGAAATGAGGTTGGAGATTAGCCCTCCGAGTCCCGCCATGGTGATGAAATTTTGATCTGATTGGTATTAATTATGGGATCTGGTATTTGTTATTATTTTTATTTTTTTTGAAGGAAAAAGTAAAGGTAGAACTGTAGAACTGAAGTGAGCACGCAGGGATTAATGAATGATGATTATGCATTTGCAAGTAGAAAATTGAAGTCAAATCTCTCCTCAATAATATAAATTGGTCAAATGGAAGACGTCGACTGCTCCAATTCAACTCAGGCCATTATGGCATTATGCAGCTTGCGTGAACGTGTGTGGCTTCGGTGTTGTCTGCTCTTTCCTACAACAGATCTCCAGTGTCCACACCTGCTTCTCCCTCGTCCGTCACAGCAGATCTTGTCTGTCTCTACTTTCTTCTCAGTTTCAGATTTTCTCTTCTGTCCTTTGTGTGGTTACTGGTTTATTGATTTTGAAATAAAGAATACGGCTCCAGTCAATTACAATTTACAAAAAGAGCAGCAATAAGCTCATACCATGTGATAATCCGCGTGGTTTTACAGAGTCATTACGTCATCAGTCAAAATATCTTAGAATTAAGGTCAAAAGTCGAACAAATGTGACCGAACCGGTTTGGTTCAGAAGAAAGACCAAATTGGATAAATATTTTCAGAACTTAATTTTATATGTAAATACTTTTTATTTTTATATTAAAATTAAACGATTATCCATATATGTTTCATCCACTTCATATTTTTCCTTGATTTAGGGACCTTAAATTAAAATCAGATTTTAAATTAAATAAATGAGCAAAATAATATATTTTTTTAATAAAGAGGGAGAATTCTGCCATCCAAATTTTTACAAATAAACGTTACATGAAATTTTTAGTGGGAGGCTTGATCCAATTAAGTGCACATTCAAAACTCAACGGGGAGATCATTTAAATTAAAAATAAATTGGGAGGATTGACCTCCAATTTATTGTCAAAAAATATATATAAATTGAAAAAAAAAAAATTTTGAACTCAACTTTCTTTTAAATAAAGGAAATATAATAAATGCAACATCAAAACACCACACCTGGCATTCAATATACACGAGCAAAAAACTACTCAAACACACAGCAAAAAACAAAAAAATAAAAAAAATCGAAAAAAAGTAATAGTAATACTGAAATATAACAGCATTAAAAAAAAAACAAAGAACAAGAAATAGTACTTCTAGAACGTTGATCAGTCCAGCGTAAAATGTTAATAATACCATCGTTTCTTTAAAAGAAAAAAATATTTAAATCTGGGTTACAAACTAAAGAGAAATTTATGAAAATTATATAAGATCGTATCTCTCCAAATAAAAAACCTACTTATCAAAAAAAAAAATTGTTATTATTGTACTATTCCTTTGCTTATCTTCGGAAATGCTTGACCAGAAGGTTTTGGAATGCAAATATTGAATTGTCGATCAATTTAACTGCACTGGTCGAAGTGGGTAATTGATTTGCACATCCCAAAAAATAATTCAACACTATACCCCCAATGAATTGAAAATATTACAATAATGATGATATCTCTTGAACAAACTCTCAATTAATATGGGATGTTTTAGTCTAAAAACAAGTGTTTTATCAATTTTTAGGGATGTGCAAATCAATTCCCGTCGAATTGCTCGATTGTTTGAAGATGCCTTGCCGGACGTGTGACTCAATCATCATGCTACAGAAGGACGGCTGTGTTTCCGCTGGTAAATGCAGGTTGGCATGCTAATGCAGCTGCGTGCTGTCGGTGAATTCTGTCAAAAAACTATTCATCAGTAATTTTTCTTGTTCTAGCTAAATGGGCATCTACTTAAATCAATTATCTGGTGCGAAAACATCATTCATCTGTATTTGTTTTCCTTTATTTTTTTCCAATTACAAATTTACAATATATGTATATATATATATATATTGTTGTGTCGCGTGTATGTTTGTGCATTGCTTTCAGAAAATCACGTCTCTTTTATCTTTGTCAAATAAGGAAACCTGAAGTTGTTTTGTAGGAAGCATAGTAATTTTTTTCACGAAAGATGTCACATAAATCTAGAAAACAATTTTTCAATTGAATTACCTGACCTCCAAGAAGTCCCCAATAAATAATCATATGAATATCAGAATATGTATGCATAATAAATCTCCGTTTCCAGGGCTACAAACTGAGCCGACACAACTTTCATATCCACGAAGCAGCATCATCTATTCTGTTTAGGGGACAGAAAATCACATACACACATATGAAATAAATTCTTACCGACAAAAAGTAGATAAAAATGGGCATTCTATTCCTTTTTGTGTTTTGTTTGTCATTTGTTTCCATTTTATGGAGAAATTCAAACACGCATATCCCAAGCGAAAAAGGGCTTGTCTTATTGGTTTAAAATTTAATTTTATATATTTAGGTTTTATAAAAATTTGGTCCGCACAACCTAAGAAATTATAATTAATAATATTAGAAATTCAAATTTTCTAAAATAATCTTACAATCAAATAATTGTATTGTAATATCGGGTTTTGGACTCCGAAGGAAATTAATTTGATCCCTGAAGAACATTCTATTTTTAAATTTATATTATTTTAATGATATCTTGAAATTTTGTTTTTTAAATATTATAAATAACAAATTTCTGGCTGATTGGGCCCAATCACCATATCAGTAGAAAAGGCTTACGCCTTACGGCCCATTGAATTATCTTCTGTTGTCCCAAGTTCCAACAATCATATTCGAATTGCTTAAGACAATCAGAGTCTTAAGCAATCAAGCAATCAGAACACTCATCCTCACCCCTCACGCGCTCCCCTCCCCTCACCTTCATCCTTATCCTCACCCTCACGCGCTCTTCGTGCACGCGACTTAATTCCTTTCTCTCGTCCCTGTGTGCGACTTAAGCACGTGCCTCTCCTCTTTGCGCCCATCCCTCTTCCCTATGCTCTCCGTGCAAATTTCTCTTCCCTCTCCTCTCCGCGCCCATCTCTCTTCCTTCTCCTTTCCGTGCAAATCTCTCTTCTTTATCCGCTTCGCGTCCATCCCTTTTCCTTTCCTCTCCGTACAAATCTATGTTCTGCTATTGTTTGGGAGTAAATAACATTTAAATTTAAAATAACTATGAGGGAGTAAATAACATTCAGATCTAATTCTGCTATTGTTTGGGAGTAACTAAATAAACATAAGGGAGTAAATAAATATTGTAAGGAAGTAAATAAGTATAAGAGATGGGAGTATGTAATAAGTATAACTATGTAGTTCACTTAAGGGAGTAACTAATATTGAAAAGGAGAGTAAATTAATATACATAAAGGAATAAATAATATGCATAAGAGAGTATGTAATAGATTTAACTATGTAGTTCATTTAAGGAAGTAACTAATATAGAAAAAGGGAGTAACTTATGTCTCTTTAAGGGAGTAAATTAATATGCATAAGGGAGTATGTAATAGATTTAACTATGTAGTTCATTTAAGAGAGTAACTTATATATATATAAAGGAGTAACTAACAAAAAATTTTACAAATACACCAAGAACAGAGAAGAGAAGCGGAAGGAGGTTATAGAGGAGAGAAGATGGCGAAAGAAGGAACGAAGGGAGGGGTGACGCGGGGTGAGGGTTGACGCGAGATGAGAGGTGCGCGGACAGAAGGACGTGCGTGAGAGGGGGTGACGCGGGGTGAGAGTGACGCGGGGTGAGAGTGCGCGGACAGAGGAGTGAATGCGTGAGAGGGGTTTGACGCGTTTTCCGTTTTCGGAAAGTAAAGATTAGCGAAATTTGCCAAAAATAGATCTGATTGCTTGATTGCCTTAGAGTTTGATTGCACTTATGATATTCTCTTTATATATCTAAAATCAATATTATAAATAAAGATGTGTGGGTGTCGGGATCGTTTAGTTAAATGTAGTTCGACACTCCAAGTATTGTGAAAGAGCATTTTTCCTATTTCTGTAACATGATAATCTATAACTATTTGTGTACTGGGTATTATTCCTCATAAAATTGACCCGCTTCACCGGCAGACAATAATATGGCAGTACATTGTTTTGTTTCTGATTTTTTTAACCCCTTCCTATTTTCATTTTCATTGTCAATTTGTAATAGTTAAGCTAAAAATATTGTAAATTATGTTGGACATATATTTGGAAAACTCAAAATTCATTCTATGAGATAATATTGTTGGACATATTATTTTAATATATTCATATCTTATTGATATGAAAGTGATATTTATTCAAAATAATATGTCCAACATAAATTTTGGACTAAGAGTACATATATATATATGGTGCTTTGTTTTGTCGCCAAATATCATATCTTAAAAGATACCATGTTGCAATCATATTTTTCTCTTTTATTTTTTTATGTTGATATGCTGATGTTGATCGATTGATATTTATAATTTATAATTGAGTTGGCTTTTTTCCTCAAATATAAACTGCAAATATTTCCTTTTAAAACATAGTATATTTAGAAAATATTGTATTTTTCTTTTGAAACATACATGATTTTTTGAGGATAATATTTTTTTTTTCCATGCCTTCTCTATATATTATATATTTTGTTGCTGATCAATGATTATAATGGTGTGCCATCTCATTGTTCCTTGGTAATATCTCAGTTAAAATTTTAGTTTATGTGCAATCTCATTTTTCCTTTCGGCTTAAATTAAATTTTATTACTTCATTAGTATTTTTCTATCATTTATAATATTAATACAATAAAAATTCATGTATCGAGCGAAGCTCGATGATCCACTCTAGTATAGATAAATTTGCGTGGGTGTCGGATTTAAATTTTTTAATTGGTAAACGACACGGCAAGGCTCTATTACAATTGGTTGTTATGTGCAGTAAAAATTTTAAATGGTAACTCTGTAAAAAATTTGTGCCGAACTTTGTCGTCCTAGGAGTGACCCGTTTCATCATTTGAACCGTGATTAGAATCGCAAAGTTTCTTTTTTCCCAAATTTGTCCCATCCTTTCGAAGTTGGATCAGCCCATCGCAACCAAAACCAAAAGGTAAGGAAAAAAAATGCATCTCCTCTTCTCCGCTGTTCCCAACTCCCTTCAACTTCTGTCGCGTGAAAAAAAAATGAAAAAAAAAATGTCGCGGCCACTCTCTTCTTCGGTGTTCGGATGCCCCTGTCCATTATTGCGCACCTCCTCCCTCTGTTCATCCTCTTCTCCGATTGATTTCCAGCACAAAAACCCTAGCTATGTCTATAAAAGTTCATCTCTTCTCCGATACTGCAATAGGTGCTTTTGTGGATGCTTTGGTGGAGAGCGGCACATGGAAAGGACGGATGGGAGGAGGCGATGCTCTGAGGAAGAAAGCGTCTCTCTGTTGGTGTCAGAAAAGATCAGAGGTCAATTTGTTATTTGTCTTCCTTTCTAATTATTATTCTAATTACTTTATAGTTTTTGTCTAGCATAATCCTATAGAATTCCAAACTTATTAAATAAAACCAAGCTTATTAAATAAAAACACTCAGCAACCTAGATTGTGTCATGAAGATGATGTGAGTAATATCTGAGCGATTGGGTTATTGCCTTGTCATGTGCTTACTGGTGTTTGATTTTAATAGATACCCTTATGAAGTTTCATTTGTGTCTGTTTCTAATTGGAATTCCTCTTGATCAAGCCTGGTTCATTCTCATATTTGAAGTATTGAAGTGGAGAAATACCAAGAAGTATTAAAACTTAATACTTTATATTTTCAGAAGTCTTCTAAGTTATAATTTTTCATATTGAATTTTTGGAATTAAAATTGTTTATAAATTTTTGTCAGATTTGGAAATAATTTATTTGTTTTTGGAAGTAATTCATTCTGCATCCAATGGGGGTTTTTTTTTGCCTGACGTTTGAATTTTCTATTCAATTTCATTATTTTGGCAAAATAAGCTCTCGATCTAAATCATTGTGTTCCCTCGAACAAATTTGAAATGGTGCTTCAGTTCATTACAAAATAATTAATTTGGGAATTAAATTGTTGAGCTCACCTATAATTTGGCATGCTTCCTGGACGTCTTTTTGTCCCTCTCAATACTGGTATGAATGTCAATATATAAATGCAATTTTTTTTTTTAAGAATATGCCAATATATTTTTAAATCCTTGATGCTTTTTTAATGAAATTTATGTTTGGTTAGCATCTGAGAGATATATCATACTGTTTTTGATGAAATTTATGTCACTAAATTTCATGCAAGTAAAAGAATATTTTTCAAAGTTTTTGAGTATTGCATACAGAATATAAGCATGCCGTTTTTTATAAGGCTAAATTTGTGTTTTCTTTAATAACAAAAAAATATAGCCTTAAGCTTTCTACTTTTGAAAACCTACATTTCCTTTGCATAAATCTGTTTGTGTATATATCAGTGAGGCCTGGCATGCATAAACAACAATAAACATCTAAACAATTGATCGGGCCAGATTCAAGCGGTGCGAACAAACCGATGGCGAAAATCCCATGTCACCTGAAATACTAACTAAAATAGCAATATCGAACGGTAAGATAGACCACCGGCCCTCTTTGAAGTGATTGAGGTACGCCGTCTTCCCATCTCTCTATCTTTTCATATAAGTTCAGTTCTCTAATATTTCTGATCCAATTAAAGCAATAAAAGAGAAAACCTAGGATTCAGAAGGAGACATGGCATGCATCCAAGGTATTTGTTCTACAATTGGCAACTTGATTTTACATTATACATACATAGTGGTCGCATTTGTGTCAGAAATTATTTGTAAATTGAGGAATATGTTAGTATTATAACAGTTGAGTTTTGCAAAATAACATACACTATACCAGTGAGCTCCTGCTAAGATATGTCTTATAACCTAAAAAGAGGTGAACAGAATGTGTCAGTAGTGAATTTTGCTAAGTAGTGATTGAATTGTGAGTCAAGATCATAAAGTATGGGCAAAATTGTCAAATTTGCTTATGCTTACATTTAATTGTGCTGGTCATAACTGATTAATTATGGAGGCAAGTTGATGGTAAATTTTTACCAATGTTTTCTCACATTGAATATGAAATTTTAAGCTAATTTCTTAATATTTAGATGTGAAACAAATATTCTCCTTGGCCAAGGATACTCAACCAGGTCATGACCAAAAGGGATTCTTGGTATATGATGATTTTAGCTCTTTATATCAATCTCTAATCTTTTTTCCTTTGTGGTGAGTTATATAAATGAGATATATATAAAATTATGATATGTCGAGCTAAAGTCCATTCCCTTTATGGAAAACACATGTTCAGTTGATTTCATTTCTTTTTAAAGCATAGATGTACCAACACCATATCTTAGAAAATCTATTCTGTATTGTTCCCTTAATGTTCTATTTTTTATATTTTATTGAACATAAATATATATTCTTGTAGAAGGGCCAGTTAGTAAATCTGGAATAATAAAATTTTGGAATGGTCCATCGATATTCTTGCAATACAAGACTGATTTGCAAGTTTACTAACTGATGTTTGAAAAGATATTGTGCTAATAACAGAAATTGTTGATTGGATAGCTGTGTCTATCGATGCATGTACTTGCAAATGTTGTTAACCGGTTTATGGTGAGTCAAGAACTTTGGCCAATGTGTGTTCTTAGGAGGTAGGGCTCTTGCATGGTTGGGCTATACCTTGACTCTTTCAATGTGTTCATACAAAAGAGAATAAAAGAAATTGTCCATGAATCAATCTATATAGTGATTCTTCTTCTTCAGTTCCTGCACAACTTTGGTGGCTATTCTAAACTCAGGGAGTTAATTTTCTTTTTATTTAGTTTTCTTTAGTTTTTTTTTTTTCTTTCTTTCTTTTACGTTTCTATTTCATTTTTCGGATTGAAAAGTTGTTTTTAGGCAATTGTTATCATACAGATGTATAAACTCTTAAGAATTGATTTTTAAAAAAGCCTAAGTTTTATCATTAGATCAGTGGTTTTCATACTTATTTCACCCTGTATATAAATGCAGCTGAAGAATCTCACGTGAGATGACAATTAAGTTATAAGATAAATTCTCATATTTTCTATCTGTTTCTCTATATTTAAACCTACAGGAGTAAAATGACCAATCATCCTTAGTATCCAGACTATGCAGGAGGTTTGTTCTCTTTACACAAAAAAAAAATGAATTAAATAATAGATTTTGTTTGGTACAGGATATATAAAGTCACATGATCACATCGTCAAACTAATTCAAATCCTAGGAGGAGATTAATTTTCCTGGATTGAGCTGACAATTGTGTATTTGGTAGATGTACGCGTTAAAAAGATCCAGTTCATAAACATTAGTATTCATAATCTCTGTAACAAGTTTCTACTATATATTTGGAAGTGTGGAAGTATACTTCATTTGGTCACTAACGAGGAAGCCATTGGATTGAGAGGTGATAGTTTTAGAATCATTCTAACCATGTTGGGAAGGCAACTTTTAGCCCTCAACGGGCATTAATACTAATAGTTATTTATTTCAATATTCATTCGATAATTAATATTATATATGTATACGCAAAGCAGAAAAATATGACATCTTTTACAAAATGTATATTTTTATATCAGACAACACCATATTATTTCAGATAAATATAAACATATTTACACGTAAATGTCTATATCGAGCGAAGCTCGATTAGCCCTCTAGTATATATATATTTTAATCTTGTGTTGGTCGTACTAAAAAAACAAAAATAATATGCTACGTTGCTAGGTAAAACATTCATTTCTATGGTTAACTATTATAGGTTGTAAAGTGGGGTAATATATTATTTGTGACTATTTTTTAAAAAAATGTTATTTTATATTTTGTAATGAGTGTACTCAAAATGGATTGATTACTAAATTGTTGGTATTGGGGATTGCAGTTAATTAAACACCAAGAAAAAGTTCAGTCAGAAAATTTACTAAAACAATTATTAAGAAAAGAGTTAGTAAACATTCTAATCATACCGATCCGAAGACTTGGGATTCATCTTGTAATATCAATGTTGGAGCAGCAGCAAAAGTAAATGTAGTGTGCTATCAAAACTGGGCCTTCTTGATTCGGGCTTAATCGTCAAAACATATTCTGATGTTATCACAGGAAATTAAAATTAGACAAGATTTAAATCAACCTACGAAGACATTAAATTTAAAATTGATACCTTATGGTCCTAGTTGATTTTCTTAATATTGTGTGGCATTCATTTGCTATGACGAACAGTCGAACATATATTTAAAAATAAAAATCTAAAACAAATTCTCAACATCTGTGAAGCAAATGATAAATGAATAACTAAATTGATTTTCCGAATGAGAAGTAAACACGTACCCGTCAGGTTTATATAGAATGCCTTGTTGAACACACCAATCTTCCAACAGGGGACAACCCTGGATATCAACGTTACAAGTAGCTGGAGGCAACCAATGATTTGTGTCACAATCTGACTCCATGATGAATGGTTCTTTGAGGTTTGAGCAAGAAGAAATACTCAGATTAACCAGACATACTAATTTTGATAGCACAGGCATACAAATTAGATTGCCACTTTCGCTAACATGTAATTGCTCAAGTTGAGATGGTAGTGAATCCTTATCTAAGGACGATAAGCTTCGACAACCAGATAACACGAACTTTCTGAGAGAACGAAGATTGACAAAAGGAAGAGAGCTGAGATAATTACAGTACTGCATATCAATAGTGTGAACTGATGCACACACATGGGGATCTCCCATCCACGATGGGAGCATATTTCCGGAATAATTATGTAGGGTAAGCTGTTTCAGGTTTGGATGAGGTTGGAGGCTCTCTAATATAGGAAAGTGCATTTCATCACTATATAATAAGTCATGATCTTCAAGAATAGACACACAGAGAATATTTTCAATTTCACGTTCCTTAATTTTTGTTATATACGAATAAGAATCAAACCAGCTTACCATCAATTCTTGTAAACGGTGCATATCAACAAGGACATGATCTTGCCTCACTTTATTTAAGTACTGTAAATTGCCTAAACAGAGTGTCCCTTGAAGATCCTTAAAATTCTTTAACCAGCTTATTCCCCACCCAACCTGAAATAACTTAGTAGACCTACAATAATTATAGATTTTGTTGAAGCTAGGCGGCAAGCAGCCAAAATTGCCTCGAATGGATAACTCCTGAAGGCTTGAAAGGTTTCCTATTGCTTCAGGCAATTTTGTAGGTCGTCCACGCCACTTAAAATTATCCACACCTCCAAATTTCAGGGTTCTTAAATTGCTCAGTTCACATAGAGAATCAGGAAATGCTACTAATGGACACCCATGAATTCCGAGTTTCCTTAAGCTCACAAGTTTTCCCAAATTTTTAGGCAATGTTTTTATTTGGCAATACCCTATAAATAATTTCTCCAAGTTACTAAGCAAACCAATAGATTCTGGTAGGCTTTTAATCCTACAATATGAAAGAGACAATGAAACCAAGTCAACTAGGTTCCCAAATTCTTCTGGTAACTCTTTCACTGTGCAATGTTTAATCGATAAGGACCTCAAGTTAAAAAGCTGCCATATAGGTTCAAGGTTACTATCACAATAGTCAAGCACCAGATACCGCAAATGCTTCATTCGCCCTATTTGATACAGCGAATAGTTTCCATTGCTATGAAAAATTTCCAATGCTCTTAATTTTTGGACATAAGAAAGATATCTGTCATTTAGTGATCGTTCCTTGCACAGGATTAGGGTACGCAACATGGCAACCTGCTGGGGTGAAAACTGCCTAACCATCAAATCGGAATTGCTTTGGATGTACAGATGGTAGCAAATTTCATCTGTATTGTTCACTGGGATTGCAGCTTGTATTGCACGATGTGCTCCTCTAGAAATCAAACGTAGCAGATCATGAACTACATCATGAATTTTAAAATTGTAGGGGTACCAACGGTGGGGAACTCTTGTCGAGTACGTTTGCTCTAAAAATGACCTCTGCCTCAACTCGGTAACATAATTTAGACCCACTACGTCCATCGACATTTGACCTCTTGCTACTACATAATGGTGGGATATCCATAGGTTGATCAACTCGTCTGATTCATAACAATGACCTTTAGGAAACATGGAGCAAAACAAAATGCACGATTTCAAATGTTCGGGTAACTGCATGTAACTGATTCAAAGAGCAGCAAATGCCTCATTTTCTGGATGTGCTTCCCAAATTTCACTTTGCAAGATCTCCTCCCACTTTTCTTCATCCTCATATCTAAGAAGTGCAGCGATTGATTTCACTGCCAATGGTAATCCACTGCATTTATTTATAATTTTTCTGCCAAGTTCAGCTACGTCTGAATTTTCTATATTGTGAAAATCCCTTAGTGCATAATGTTGAAATATTTGCCAGCATTGTTCGTCAGGCAAGGCACCAAGTTTGACAAAAGGAATAGTTTGTGCGACTAACGCAACAGACTGATTTCTAGTAGTGACAAGAATACTTACCCTTTTTGCCGAACTAAAAGGAGTCATTAAACTTTGCCAATGACAATGCTGGTCATTCCAAACATCATCGAGCACCAGAAACACGCTCTTACCAGCCACCTCTTCTTTTAGCTTTGTTTGTAATAAACTCAGTTCAGTTAGATTAGAGGCATATCCTACAACAGACTCAAGGATTGCTTTTGTAAGACTTTTCACATCAAAATCAGTAGAAAAAACCCAAATCCATCCCAATTTATCAAATTTCTGTCGAAACCCCTTGTCACCGTAAACAAGTTTTGCTACAGTGGTTTTTCCCAGGCCACCCATGCCCACGATTGAAACGACCTTAATATTACTCTTATCACAATCAGACAGAAAAAGATTTATTATCATCTTTTTCTCATTTTCTCTACCAAATATATTTGATTTGTTGTATAAATGGCTGCTGGGAATAGGAAAACTTGGCGCTTTGGTTGTCCTCACTCCATCCTCTTCCCGAAGCTTCAGATTCTTGTGATCCTCGCAAATCTCATCAAATTTGCACCTGATTTCCTTAATCCGGTCTGCTAGACCTTCTGGAATCTGTGACGGAAAAAATAACAATGAAAATATAGTTAAATGAATGTATAACATGACTTCAACCTTCCCAAAAAAAAGTGCACAAGGTTCTATATTACAAAGTACAAACCAACTAAAACAAATATGGATGCAGGTTTCGCTAACCCCGACCTGTATCAGCTTTCTCTTATTAGGATTTCCATCAGATGCATTTCTGGCCTCCACCTGGGCCTTTATTTGCTCGTAGCGCCACTCATCGAGCACATCATCGGCAGCATATGCAACTTCTGTGAGCTCGGTCAACCAAAGCTGAACATGCTCATCTCTGATCTCTCTTCTTTCAGCATCACGCAAGGTAGCCTGGATTCTCTTCAGCATTCGCATCAGCCTTGTCAGATCTGTTTCGATTGCTCGGAGTTTGCTTTCCTGGTCTGAAGAGGAGGATGAGGCGGAGGAAGACCAAGGGGTGAAAAGGGAGTCTTGAATTGCTGGCAGGAGTGTGGTCCCGCAAGAAATGAGGTTGGAGATTAGCCCTCCAAGTCCCGCCATGGTGATGATCTGATCTGGTAACTCGTTGAGAAAAAGAAGGAAAATGGATTTTGCTACCAGTACTTTGGAACGCAGGGTGATGAATGGAACCTCCAAGTCAATTGATTTCGTGCATTTGTAACTTGCAAGTGGAAAATTGAAGTCACGTTTCTCCTCAAAAAATAAACTTATGTAGCTTGAAATGTGTGAACGTGTGTGGGGCGTCTCATTCTTATAACAGATCATAGGTCAAACTCTGCGGTGCACCAGTCCGATTGGTGGAACGGTAACCGCTATAGGAGAGCAATGCTCAGCACATGCAGTATTTTTCTTAAAAGAGAGAAAAAAAAAAAAACACGATAGTTCCGAATTCCGATGCTTTGATATGCTTGTTGCATGACCGACTGGCCAATTGAGATTTAAGGGTCAAAGCGATTGTGCCTCCCTGTTCGGACTGCTTTAAGGGTCAAAGCGAATTGATATTTTGACTTCTGACAATATGCAAAAAAATTTTAACATGGTCGATAAAAAGGACTGCCACTGTTTGATTTATCCGACTATTTAATTTTTGTACAGGGATAGTTTTCTGCTATTTATTTTTCGCCGGACTCCTTAATTAGAGTTTACTAATGGAGCATTCTTAATTCGGTATAATTATTTATAATTTTTTTAGTTATCTTGTGAAATGGGAAAATTTATAGTGCTTTACCCGTCTTGTCAGTATGCAAAAGACCAAAATAGAGTAAAATGTAAATGAATTAATATAGTGACGATTAATTTGTGTATAATTATGACGACGATTTATTTATTTTTAAAATTAAAGTAAAGGCATGAATGCAAGTATTCATAGAGCTAAATAATTAATGTTGGAAATTCTTGGAATACTCCGACTTTCTTTTATGATGCTAAAAAAATAGCCTCACACTTCTCTTATGATATTTTTTTCTTTTATTTATTTATTTTTATTTTTTTCATTTGTTTTTTATTATTTATTATTTTTATTATTATTATTTTTGAGTTAAATCCCGTTAGGCTTAGCTTCACAAACCTAACATAAAGAGCATGCCATATCAAATTAAGCAGCGCAGCACAGCGTGCCTTGTGTCTATCCTTCCAAAGTTCAGCAGACCTACGTGGCAGTACACGACGACCGTATTTAAAGCCAGCTTTATACGTGTCAGCATGCCACGGAAACTCTCTCTCTTCCGTTGCAGCTAACAGCACAGATATTTATTAAACAAAATCCAGCACAGACCTGTTTCACAAAATTATGCCCACTTATTTGTGGGTCCCGCTCACCTGAAGATCACATATCGGTGAGCCGAAGACTGTGCACCGCTCCACCGAGGGTAATAATATGGTCAATCCCTTACTAATTCATGTGTGTCAAATTCATACCTTGGTAAATACATTGCTGTTGAACCCACAACTCAGTGACTTGATTAACTACTGTTACAAATACAATGTCACAGAAAACATCTACTTCGTGAAATTGTCTTTAGTATTCCCCGCCAAAACAAAGTTCGCAAATATTCCAAGAAAATTTTAAATCCTTTTGCGAAAACCCAGGAAGAGAGAGAGAGAGCGAGAGGATAAACCCCAATGCTCTTATCGGATTCGATTTCAAATCGGGAGTTCGTATCTTTGTTTTCTGCTCATGGCGATGGATTTGGTGACATTGATCGAAGATTTCTCCAACTTTAGTGGGCGGAGCACGGTGGTGTCGATCTCAATTTTCGCGGCGGTGCTTTGTTTTTGCATTCTCGTCGGACACTTGCTTGAGGAGCACAGATGGGTTAACGAATCTATCACTGCTATACTTATTGTACGATTCTGATTTGTTTTTCTCTTTGAATCAATTTTTTTTTTTTTTTTTTTTTTTTTTTTGGAAAAAAGGCCATTGGGCCCGTTTCTATTTTACTAGAAACAAAATTGTTTATACACACAAATATAAACTCGACAAAACAAAACCTATATATCCCCAGCATTTCCTGAATCCAACTATCACTTTGAATCAATTTTTCATTTTTGTTCCTAATTGATTTACTCCTCTGAGGTGTGACGACTTGAGTTCTCTGTTTTGGAAGGTCAATTTTGTTTTGTTCTCTGAATTAGTACCCTCAGATCAGGGATTCCTGTCCTATTACTTGATAAAAGAAAGCATGCATTGGTTCCGGTTGTCAATTTGAAGTGAGAGTGAGGAAATAGGCTGTGGTTTGGTTGATAATAAGTGAGATAATAATGATATTGTTCTCCAATTTAGTAATAAACAAGATAAGATCATTGACAATTATTATTTTTTATATTAAAGTGAGGCTATGCTTAGCTGAATTCTGGAAATAGGATTATGGAATGAGCTGCCTAAATTGCATTTTAAGCTTTATTGGTTAAAAATTGTAAATAAAAAATGTCACTAATTTTATGCTATGCTTAGCTGATTATGGAAATATTTTTTGTTTTCCTTTTTTGCTCTCTTTGCCTACATGTTGCTTTCTTAAGCGGAGGTAGATTGAGCATTTTAGCCTTATTTGCTTGGAACAAAAGCCAGTGATAAACTAGGTTTAAAATAATAAAGTATGATTTTGGTTGGATGTTAGAGGACAACTGATTCCCATTTTGGCTAAAAAGCTTTGAAGTTTTCCATTTTAATATATCTATAAACATAAATTTCAATGTAGCCTTATCATCAGGGTATCCATTAAATTCTAAATCCTTTTGGCATCAAGAAAATGAAAGGACTGATTTTCTTGGGGTCAGGGCCGGAGCCAGGAATAAAATTTGAGGGGATGATTTGCAAATTATTATATTGGGAGGGGGGGGGGACATATTGTGATATTTATACATAATTATACCAAATTTATCTTAATAAATACAACAAATATTAAATCATGGGGGTGCAACAGCCCCCTCCCGCACCCTCATTGCCTCTGCCCCTGCTTGGGGTGTATGAAATATTATTTATGGAAAAGTCTTGTCAGCAAATGAATTATTTGTTTTTCCTTTTCCTTTTTCAATTAAGGGATTCATTGTTGGGGCAATCATATTGTTTGCGAGTAAAGGCAAGAACTCTCACATACTGAGGTTTGATGAGGAACTTTTCTTCATATATCTACTGCCGCCTATTATATTTAATGCTGGGTATGTTTTTGGTATGAGGATCAAACTTCAAATTTTTTAACAAGACGATTTTTTACCTGAGCAAAATTTCTTCTTCTTAACAGGTTCCAAGTTAAGAAAAAGCAGTTCTTCCATAACTTCCTCACGATAATGTCATTTGGAGTGCTTGGGGTGTTCATCTCATTTATCATCATTTCAGTAGGTGATTTTACTTGTTATCTGATTTCCTCCTGCTGACTACACTTGATTTTTTACTTCTGAACATTCTGACTAGGCGAGCTGTCTGGCATGACAAAAGTTTCATTTCATCTATTTAGTTCCTAAACATGCAATAAGTAGATTTACATTTTGAAGGCTTTGTTTCATGAAGATTGCAGGATGATACATATGTTTCTCTATTCTATTAGGCAATATTTGTTACTCAAAAGCCTGTAATATTTAGTTAGGAATGCAAAACTTCCATTAAATATAGGAGCAAGTTTTTCTAGGGAAATTTTAGTAATTGTTTTCTGACATTATTAATAGGCTGCAGTTGGCTTTTTCCGAAGGTTGGTTTTGAAGGGCTTAATCTACAGGATTATCTAGGTACATCACAACTTAAAACCATGTTACATAAGTTTTTGAAGGGAAGTTAAAAAGCCATGTTCCTATTGTAATATCTGCAGCAATATTATGATCCCTGTAATAGCTTACCTTGTTATCTTACCTCTTATTCCCTAACTTTAGTAACTTGTATTATCTGAAAAGAAAAATGTATGTTTTCATGTATCTTGTAATAAATACTCTTTGTTTCATTCCAGCCCTTGGAACAATATTTTCTGCTACAGACACTGTTTGTACACTACAGGTAACCTTTAAATTAGTTTTGCAGGTTCTCATTTCTAAGATAAAAGAACAATCTTGGCAAAATTAATTCCATTGTTTTTCTTATAATAAGACGAACTAGTTTTATTCTTTCAAAATCTGTATTACTTCTTTTAAATAAAAGAGGTAGTAAGATAAGAGAGTGAACTCAAAACTTTCAAAGAATGAAGTACTTTCTAATCTAGTGATGTTTGTATAGGAAAAATTGAGTTCCTCTTTTTTTGCTATTAAGAAAATTGTTCCTTCATTTGGACAAGTATCTTATCTAGTGATAACTGTAGTTGTTTAATTTGTTAATACTTTGTCAAACAAGTTGATTATATCTTTTTTTGCATTAATTTTACTGAATTTACTCTTGAAACTCAGTTCATCCAAATAAACTGAAGAAAATTCAGTTATTAATAGGTGTGGTATTTTTATTTGGAGGATTCAGTTGTGGAACATGTAACCCGAAATTATTTTGGTTTGAATATAATTGGCATGATTTACACCAAACTGACCATTTTAACACCCCAACAGACAAGCCAAATAATGGGGGATGCTTAGAGTGCTAACAAGTAGTCTTTCTGGAGCTATAACTGGTCTTACTATTGTAGGTACTTTGTCAAGAAGAAACACCCAGGCTGTATAGCTTGGTATTTGGTGAAGGGGTTGTGAATGATGCTACATCAGTCGTTCTTTTTAATGCAATTAAGCAAATTGACATTTCTAGTTTAGAAAGCAGAACAGCTCTCAAGGTTTTTGGGGATTTTCTGTACCTATTTGCCACTAGCACCATTCTAGGAGTTGGGGTAAGCTTTGATTATTTTAAATTTCTTTTCAAGAAGTAACATGTGAATCTTTTCTTAGTCTGGGCTTCAAGTCCAGTATTGTGGTAACAAAATACTCAATTAACATTATTTTCCTTTTTGTTTTGTTCCAGACTGGGCTTTTGACAGCTTATGCTCTTAAAACTTTATATTTTGGGAGGTTGGTTGCCAGAATTTCAAAATATTGTTGTCCATTATAGCATTTCTTAATTACACTTTTTGAACTACTCTAGAGAACTTGTAGAAAAGCTAAATATAAAGTGGTTTTTTTTTTATTTTGTAGGCATTCTACAGATCGAGAAATTGCTCTGATGTCCCTCATGGCATATCTTTCTTACATGCTAGCTGAGGTCAATACATTGTCTTTTCTCAAAATACGTAGTAGTTCCAATTGCAAAAGAAATATACATTATATTAAAAATGCAAACTGCTCACTTATGATATGTCTATTATACAGCTTCTCGAATTAAGTGGTATATTGACTGTGTTTTTTTGTGGTATCGTGATGTCACACTATGCATGGCATAATGTGAGTGAGAATTCAAGAATCACGACGAGGTACTTGCCCCTTGTAATTCTAATGATTTTTCTTCATGTTCTATATGTCAGGCTGGTTAATTGATTAAGGAATCATTTTGTAGGCATATATTTGCTGCATTGTCCTTCATGGCTGAGACTTTCATTTTTCTGTATGTGGGAATGGATGCACTTGACATTGATAAATGGAAAACAAGTGAAACGAGGTATACATATGTTATGGAAATTAAAACTTTCTGTAATTATAACTCTGGTTCCTTGGTCTTGCATGCTTTAACTTTTTTTTATTTTTTATTTTCCTGATATCAAACTACAAGCTATGTGGTTATCCTTGAGGCTTTGATCGAGGGACTCTCCATAATATTGATATTCTTCGATTTTTTTTTTTTTTGGCTCTGCAATGTTATGTTTACCATGTTTATAAGTTAATGTCTTTTACTATGTTCATAGAGTAAGGACGGTGTTCGGCATATATGGTGTGACGATATTTCTGATACTAGTAGGGCGGGCTGCTTTTGTGTTTCCATTATCTGTCATGTCAAATTACTTCAGCTCTCCTTCCGAGAGGCAACTCATTACATTCAAACATCAGGTTTCCTTCCAGGGCATTTTTCTTATTTTTAGCATATTTATGTTTTCCCTTCAGTTCATCCAAGCCTTTCAATGTTAAAATACATCAGACACTAAATTTATCCGTCAGCACTAGGTTTATACAGCTATAAGTCAATAAATTAGTATTTAATTTGCCACTTCCAAAATTTAACAGTTCCCCTATTTGAATTTTCTTGCTGATTCAAGGTGGTCATATGGTGGGCAGGTCTAATGAGAGGAGCCGTCTCTATTGCTCTTGCTTATAATCAGGTAATTAATTATATTTTGAACTGTATTGCATGATAAGCGCACATTGATAGTGAATAATATCTTGTTTCTGTTTTTATTATTTTAATAAAACCAACTGATTTCAAGCTTAAGCTGATGAATGAATGCATTTCCTTGTTTTCTATGCTTAACACCTAGTTGCTTGTGAGTTGTGATTGTTTGTCTAGACATATCATAGTAAAAAGCGAATTAATTGAAAATGATAGGGGCGTAGTATAGTTTGAACCTAAAACCTGTGGGTTGATGAGGAAATTTGTTTTAATTATTTCAGCAAAATAATTTTTTATGTTTGTAAATGCAGTTCACACTTTCTGGAGTAACACAAGACCCAGATCATGCAACAGTCATCACCAGCACAATAGTTGTTGTTCTCTTCTCCACACTGGTACGATAACATTGCTGGTTATCTGAACTAATAACAATCGATTTATATATCTGTGCTATTACACCAAACGAAATTGAAGCAACCTATAGAGCTTTATGCAGATCAAAAAGAGTAACTATCTGCTTAGCTAATGTTATTATAATTATCTATGTCTTGACTATTAGTAAGAAACAAATCATGGAATTAGATCTAGAAAAAAAAGTATGCATTAGGTGAATGTGTAGTTGCATACTTGTTTCTATTTCCATTGATACTTATTACAAAAAATATCTTATTTATATGACATAGGTATTTGGGTTTCTGACGAGACCACTTGTTGTAATGCTCTTGCCACATCGCCATCGACCCGACACAAGTGACCCCCATGGCAGCGACAATAGGAGCCCTTCCAAAGATGATATGTTATTTCCGTTTTTATCCCTGGGAGATCCATCCTCTAGTGGACTGCTTCAAGCCAAGCAGAGTCTCTCAATGTTGTTTGAGAGGCCAGTTCATACTATACACGTCCACTGGCGAAAGTTTGACGACACTTACATGAGGCCCATCTTTGGTGGTCCTGGTCGTAGACTGTGTGATGAAGAATTAGAAGATTGAGGATGTCTTGTTTCTTTTTTCTTTTTTTATTTCCTTCCCTTTTCTGTGTAATAAGAGAATAGTGAAAGTTTTCTGTATAATATGAACGGTTTGGAACGTCTTGCCCTATGTGTTGGGTTAAATTTATGGTCACTGCACCAACAAAAATGGTTAACAAACTGGAAACGGATCATTATGCAAGTGCCTGTGAGGCTGCGACCCAACGAAAATTCCTGAACAAGTTTAATCCTTGGTAGTTAGAATTTTCGCCAGCGCTCTTGCCCCATTGCAAATTGAGGACGACAAATCACAAATTCGATGTTTGTCCAACAGGCCTCAAAAGGCTTTTAAACATTGCTGCATTGCTAATGGGAACTGGGAAGTTGCCTACGACAACAGAGCTGTTATCATAAATTAATAATGCACCGTTATGTAATACTGTTTGAGAACTATCATCATAATCTAACGTTCCGTAGTAGTACTATTGGAAATTACTCGTAAAAACCCTATGACAACGTGCAAAAACTTTCTGTTATTATCCTCTTTTCTTTTCAAAAAATCATATAATTGTCAAAATACAGAAAGAATGTTGTTCCTTAGAGACAACACTCTAAAATGAGGTTCTATTCTCCACAGCATCCTGGATTTTAGCAATGAAATCATCTACAGTCATAGTACCAATATCGCCACCACTAAAACGGGATCGGATGGTGAGGGTACCAGCCTCAACTTCCTTTGGCCCGGCAACAGCCATTAGTGGTATTTTCTGCTTTTCAGCATTTCTAATTAGCTTGGGGAGCCGCTCCCCTTGGCAGAGCTCTGCACGAATTCCATTGGATTTTAACCTCGCAACAACCTCACTGCAATACTTAACCTGAAATCACATTTAATAATTAAATTAAGAAAATAAATAAATAAGATGGTATTCACGATCAGAATTTGTGGTGATAACTAAATACTGCTAAATGATAATGATATACATATTTTAGCATTTCTATTATCACAACATGCACAAATGTTCTTATTTCCTGGTCTGTTTTGTATTTCTACTTTGCTTTGTAATTACAAATTAGAGGTAGGTCAGCATTTGAGTACAAAATTGCAAAATTATAGATACATTCCACAAAGTTAGGGTCAGTGACAGAAAACTGGGACTAAATGAGACATACTTGGATGGTGGGGCAGGAAGAGAGAAAGAGACTTGAACAAACCTCAGAATCTGTGACGGGCAAAACACGAGCTTGGATTGGGGATATCCATAGAGGAAAATCACCAGCATAGTGCTCGATTAGAACTCCAAAAAAGCGTTCTAATGAACCCAAAACTGCTCGGTGGATCATGATTGGTCGTTTCTTTTCTCCATTTGAATCCATATAAGTTATATCAAACCTCTCCGGCAGATTAAAATCAACCTGCAATATAAAAATTCAATTAAACACATAACAGTTGTGGGTATTCCAGCAAAGTTCATATATAAATTCAATCAAAGACATTACATGTATGATCTTGACTTACTGTTTGCATAGCATGAGGCAATCAGTGAAGCCCATCATATGAAAATCAAGTTAGGCATATTGGTACACTGTACCAAAACAGTACTGAGTGCACCAGCTTGTTTACTTTTTTGGGTACTAAAGAATTTTATTCTAATTTTATTCTCTTGCTTAAAAGCAGTCCAGACACAGCATTATGCTTCTGCAGTCCCTACTTAAGAGGTTGTTTCTGGTAAAATCGCAAATTATTCAATCCTAAACGTTTGAGATCCTCAACTCACCCACAAGAGAATGCTTAGAGAGCAGAAACTAATTTGGTCAAAATTACAATCTTAAACTCGACCAATTACCTGCACAGTGGAACATTGCCATTTCCTACCAAGTGCATCTTCGATTTTCAGGTCAATTTTGGGGCCATAAAAGGCACCTCCACCATCATCAATTTTGTAATTCCATCCCTTATCATCCAATGCTAATCTTAAGGCAGCTGTTGCCTTCTCCCATATGTCATCACTGCCAACAGATTTCTCAGGTCTGGTCGACAAGTTCACCTCATACCTGTCAAAACCAAATTGGAGCAGAATTTCTTCAGTCAGGTCAAGCACACCCCTAATCTCATCCTTTATCTGGTCCTCCAAGCAAAATATGTGTGCATCATCCTGAAATATAGGAACTAAGATATGAAGAACACTATTCATTTCAAAATGTAGGAACTAACAACAACAACAACAACTAAGCCTTTTGTCCCAAACAAGTTGGGGTAGGCTAGAAAAGAGACCCAACAAAAGTCAAAATGTAGGAACTAACGTGAAAAAAAATTGTCAACTCCATGATTTCCCTAATCACATGAACAAGATGTTATGATTCCCTCACTCCCTCTCACATGTACACAAAAAAAGGACAGACAGACCCACACATGCACGTGTGCGCACAACCTCACACTCAAGCAGGATTTTAAAAAAATGGCAATTGACTGCTGATTGTGATATATATCACAGAAGTGTTTGCAAGTGCAAGATAATAGTATGTACTAGTACAACTTGTCTGGTACCTGAGTAAATCCTCTGACACGAAAGAGACCATGCAGACTTCCAGAAAGCTCGTAACGGTACACAGTCCCAAGCTCTGCAACCCTAATCGGGAAATCCCTGTAAGAATGCAATTTCCTCTTGAAAAGAAGAATGTGGTATGGACAGTTCATTGGACGAAGCTGATACAACTCATTCTCCACTTCCATCTGGTCATACATGTTTTCCCGATAGAAGTCAATATGACCGCTTATTTTCCAGAGCTCTGCCTTTGCAACATGTGGCGTATAAAGGAGCTCATAGCCACGTTGCAGGTGAACATTTTTCCAGGAGTCTTCAATTATGTGTCTGACGAGTGCACCCTTTGGGTGCCAGAATACCAACCCACATCCAGCATCGTCCTGTAAATTATGATACAAATGGTGAGAAAACTGTATGCACATGAAGGTCATGATCTGGTATTGTTTAAGTGGCTACTGCTAAGCTTTTGGTTTTCACTATCCATTCTTTGGTAAATTCTGAATGAAGAAAATTGGGTGGTATTTTCTTTACAAACACTGAACTTCACAGAGGCTTCATGGCAATATGTGTAGACACCAAAATCTAATTGAATGTACTTGGTATGTGGAAAGCATTTGCCAGTCTGATCACCTGTAAATATTTTTCTTTCTTTTTAAGCTGCACTTCATTGGTATATATCTGCTTTAGATTTTACAGTCTATAGTATATTGAGGTTCACTGGGTATAAGTGGAGGCACAATTTTAAGATCTTAATGTAAATTAAGCTTCGAATTGGGTCCATCAGTAACTACTTGCTAAATTGGGAGTTAATTGAGGCACATTCAATCTGTTTTTGGTATTCCCCCAAAGGAGAACTATAGATGCAATTGGACCTGTCTTGGATGCTTACTTAATGTACTTGTTCCTAGCAACGTACCCAACAAAGATCCCTAAGGTTGCTGGAACATTAGTCAACTACATTCTACAAATTACTCTAAACCATGCTTAAAATGAAAACTTTAGTGAAGTATAAATTAGCAAAACCTGTATAGAGAAGAGATCAAGGTCCTGACCAAGACGTCGGTGGTCCCGCCTCTTTGCCTCTTCCTTCAAAAAAGCATATGCCTTCAACTGCTCTTCGCTTTCCCAAGCAGTCCCATAAATCCTTTGTAGCATTGCATTTTTCTCGTCTCCTCTCCAGTACGCTCCTGCCACAGACTCCAGCTCAACTGCCTTCTTGTCTATCTGTCCTGTTGTCTCCACATGGGGCCCAGCACACAGGTCCCACCATTCGTTCCCTTCATTAATAAAAGGCACTAATAACGATAAAGTGCAATAAACAATGTGGTGAACTGGTGATATATTTGTAAGCCATGATGCACAAAGGTATTTCTTGCAATAAATCAAAGCTTTTGTTCTCTACTGTCGCCAATAACCACCAATTATGCTCAGTTTAGTGGGATCCTTTGCGATTATCATAGATCATTGGTTGTTTGCGTAGCTTGAGGATAAATAATTTAAGATTTTGTCAAAAGCAAATGAATGCCTTTTCATTTTCTATTAAGAAAAAAATAAGCTTGATTAAAAGAATACAGCTTAGCTTTATTACAAAGAAAACTAGCAGCTGGCACTTTAACAATTGTCTTAATAAAATGAAGCAAGCACAAACCTATGTGGTAAATGGTTATGGGTTCTTCTTTGATGCTTTCTAGAATCTCTAACTTATAAGGTTCATTAAGGGCCTCTATCCTCTTCTGAGCCTCTTCTCTTGAGACCTCCTCCCTAATCAACGGGAGATTTCGGTTGATGATTCGATCCTACAGATGATGATGCAAGATGTAAATTTCCTTCCCTGAAACAATTAAGCGAATGTATGACCCTCATAACTAACCTCTTTTTCATAAAATATGTATGTATTATCCATGTAAGGATTGCCCTTTCCATTTGGTTACCATAAGATATCAGAAACCGATTAAAATTAGTGACAGTTATTGGCAAGTATCATTAGTGCATTATTTGTAGTTTTGAGTCACTTTTGGCCTATTTTCCTATTTTCCAATTTTCTAGGTGTCTAATAGCTTAGCTTTATTATTTGCAACTTTTCTGCATATGATTTTAGTATGCCTAACTAGATAAATATAAAATAGCATTGCTTTATTTGAGGTTCGGGGTGTACTAAGATCAAATTGCTAGATTAACAGCTTCAAAAAGGGTTACATTTGGACTCAATTCGCACAAGAAAGACCTGACATCAAAATAAGCTTAATTTAGCTAAACTGGTGTGTATTAAATACTTGGAAAGATAGTAAGATGCTGGTCACACCAGTTACAGTAATTAAAGGCCGAAAAATGTAATTACTATATACTGCAGAACTCCAAAAAAAATTCGTACCATTTCCTTTTTAATTTTCTTCATATCCTTATCAGTAAGAGGCTCCATATCAAAGTCATAGTAAAATCCATTATCTATCCATGGTCCAATAGTAACTTTAGAGCCAGGAAAGAGCTTTTGCACAGCCATCGCCATCACATGAGCACACTACACAAAAAAACAAAATGTAAAAAAGAAAATGAAAGAAAAGGAAAAATCACTTTTGCATGTCACAAATTAAAGAATATACTTCACACCAAAATGTATGACACTAGTAACGGCTACAATTGGTAGTAGTTTTAAGTTCAATTCCACCAAATTAAGCTCAGCATTTAACTTCATCTCTCCATAGATCCATAAAAAAAAAACAAATAAAACAAAATTTGTGGAAGGATTGCCAAATTACAGTGTGGCGAATGCAAAGCAACTTCTCAGACGATTCATTGGTGGGAAGAACAATCCTCTCCTCCTTAGGCGCCTCTTTTTCGGCGTTCGAGCTCGCCTCTTCAGTCTGAGGCGCCGGACTCGTTGCAACGGAGAGAGGAGAGATGTGGAACCGTCGTCCGGACGAGCTCGTCGGAAACCTAGATGCATCAACGGAGACACGTCTCCGAAGAGACGAGAGGAGAGGGGTTTTAGTTAGGGCTTTCGATGGCGAGAGACGGAGAAGAGAAGGAGAGAGAGTCGCCATTGTTGGAGAGAGGTTAGAGGCGAGGTTTTGTGGTGGTTCTGCGAGGAAGCGTGGCGGGTGACTGTGGTGATGGTTAGACTTCGGTTTGGATAAAACTCGCTCGCTCCAAGGCAAATATTCAGATGTGCCCTTTGGAAAATTCAGAATGTGATATTTGCTGCGGTCCCAAAATTCAGCTTAGAAGGTCACAAAAGGAGATGAAATTGAAATGATAGTTAAGTTTACTTGACAAATAGTGCATTTTCAGGAAACTAGCAAAGTAAGATTAAGGCATTAAGCCTTAGTTTCCTTATGTTAATTGCATCGTGCAAAATCAAGGATCATAAGCGCGATTGTGCAAAATCAAAGGTTCGTAAAATCAAAGATTTCCCTTGGTTACTTTTTCTAAATCTATTATAAACGAGACAAAATTTTCCTAGGTTAGGTTGGTTCACCCAACAAGATGCGAACTATATGTGTTTGCATTTTAAGAATTTTGATCATCTACATAACTACATTGGATTGAAAATTGTTCATTTTTTTCTCAAAGAAAAGGCTTGCACGTGGAACTCTATCCTGGCTTCATGTTGTTGGACGCTGTGGAATGAGCGAAATTAACCTTTTCTAATAAGAACAAAACAAACATGCTCTTGATGCACGAAGTTGATTCATTGTTGAGAAACTGAAGTTGTGAGGTATTAATGTAGTTCCTTTTCTTATTTATTCTACTTATTTCTATGTCGGTTTTACTTAGTTCCTTTACTTATTTCTATGTCAGTTTTATTTTTCTTGAACTTACCATTTTGTAGTTTGTATGTATAAACTTTTTGTTTGAATGGAAATTAGTCATGTGGCGATTGGGGGGAGTGCTTTGGGCAACGGGATTTTTTCTTCGAGCAGCATATTTTTTTCTAAAAATGACTAATTTACCCTTCCCTCTACAACTCAACCTCGCCACTAACTTCCACTCTTCTCTTCACTCCGCAAGACGAGAAATATTTCACACTAATATACTGTAGTATCACAGTTCCATTTCTCTTGTACTACCACAGATTATGTCAAAAATAACAGATTTTCTTTAGATTTAAAACCAGACAACAATATGAGTAACAATTAAAAAAGTGAGAACGAATCAAACTTTGAAACGGAACCAAACATTGACAATAACATCCAAAACGTTTTCAATATTCATAAGTCTATACCTTTTTATGACAGCAAAATCGCACGTCATTCAGTTCAAGTAAGACGAGCTGGCCGCTACAAAACAAAACAAAACTCGAGGGGCACAACACTCTCAGAAATCAACCCTCGAAAGAATGCCGGGAGAATCTCCCATAATAGTAAAATGTCACTTATTAATGAACAAAATTAAATCAACGGAAGCTATCATCATCATCATTTTATTTAATTGCAATAGCAATGTCTCAACTTAGGCACCACCAGATCCGTACTTCTTACCGAAGAAGATGACCTGGAGCTTGTCGTAGCCAGCAAGCACACCAGCACCAGCAACAGCACGTAGGATGTTAGCACCAGCACCCTTGAAGAGGGACTTGGCGCCCTCATTCTTCAAAATTTGAGAGAAGCAATCAAAAGAGCTCTTGTACTTCACTGCTGCACCAGACGTCATCATCATGCGTCTGCGCACAGTGTCAATCGGGTATGAGGCAAGACCAGCACCATTGGTGATCAACCAACCCAATGCAAAGCTAGCAAAGAAGCTATCCTGCAAAAGCAAGATTAATAGTATGTCAATGGACAATTCTTTCATTCATCTCTTGGGAAGAGAGGGTGGCAACTGGCAACTTCATTTTGATTCAAAAAGAGGCTTAAAATGCTGACCTGAAGAGATCCAACCAGAAGAACTGGCTTGAGAGAATCGTACATGCCGAAGTAGAGACCACGGTACACAATAATACCAACACAGGAGATATTGAATCCACGGTAGAGACCCTGGATGCCATCAGTGGCATAGGTCTTGCGGTACACATCAATAAGGCCGTTGAATTGGCGCTCGCCACCTCCCTTCTTGGCAGACTTGGCATCGTTGGCAAGACGGGTCCTAGCATAGTCTAGGGAGTAGACGAAGAAGAGGGAGGTGGCACCAGCCAAACCACCTGAGGCGAGATTTCCTGCAAACCACACCCAATAGCCATCTACATCCTTCTTCTTGTTGAACATTCTCTTGAATTTATCCTTGAAGGCAAAGTTAAGGGCCTAGACAAACAAAGAGAGTTTTTCATGCTTAGCATTTAGTAGTTGAAACTGAGTGATCAACCAGTAAATTCCTTTTTACATGTTAAGACAGTAATGTGATTTCTCATTACAGATCCCAAACACATCAGTCAACCAAACTTGTATCAACCACACCACTCTTAACGAATGGCTTGATTAGTGCGCAAATGATTGAGACTATATACTTTAACAACTGTCAATTATTCCATTTTTTATTCCTAAAAATTATAAATTGCCACGATTCTCTACAAACACTAAACTCCTTTATTTTAGGTACCAGAATTAAAAAATAATAATAATCAGGAAAAAGAACTGTCATGTTATGTGATTTGTACAGTTATTTTGAATATACTTCACTCCAATTTAGCTCAGACAGGTCACTGAGTGTAAAAATACTAAATAGCAATAATCAGGGGGATGGCAATAAAGAAGCTTCAGGTAATACCTGTGTGGGGAAATAACGGATGACATTGGCAGTGTTGCCTCTCCAGAGAGACATTGCACCCTCATCACGAATGGTACGTTTGAAGCAATCACCAATGCCCTTGTACGACTCAGAGAGACGGCCTTGCTTGATCATCTCATCTTGGTTCTGGATCAGAAGCTTGACACGCTCAATGGGTGCCGCAGCGGTCTTTGACACAGCAGCCGAGACACCTCCCATGAGGAAGTCGAGGACAAAGTTTCCTTTGGGCTTCTCTGATGGAGCCTGTGCGAAGACAGGAGAGTAAGGACGAGGTGAGCATGAGAATGCAGGTGCAGAGTAACAATTTTGGGTGCGAATTGTCTGAAGAAGGCTTGAGTGGAGGGGGAATTGGCCTCCAGTCTTATCGAGCACATTTGGGTAATTGATTCTGTCAGCCATGGTTATAGCTCAGTTTCTGCATAGATCAAATCACAAAAATAAATTAATGCTATTTGCAAAATAAATCATGCACAAGTACCAATGACAAATTAATTCCATTTTAAACAGGGTACTAACAAATAATTAGTGGTGGCTTAACCAGATTACTACTGGTCAAACTTTGACCAATAACAGAAGCCTTTAATTACATTTTTATTCTTTTTCTCAACCAGAGAACCCCTTTATTAAACATTGAGAACTTGACAAACAAAAATGAAATTACATTTCCCCAACGACTCTGTGACGTGAGCTTTCAGCCAATAAAAGAGTTTGAAAGCATGACCTTTGTTTCAATTCAATAAAGTTTTGCATCCCACTCATGATTTATTATACTTGTTTGCATTAGAAAATGGGGAACCATAAAATTGGTCCCCACTTGTCACTAGCAAATGGATAGATAACAACCATGCAACGGAACTTTCTAAGAAAGACGAAAGCATTAAATAAAGCGCATCACTTTATATAATATAATAAACTGGTAAACGCATCTTACGTCTCCATCACTTTAGATCCAACCATATAAGAGATCAAACACGAAAAGATGGAAACATTTTTTGACAAAAAAGGATGTAATTAGTTGATCAGAGGATATCCTAATTAAACCATAAAAATCAAATTACAGTATTGACAAGGAATTTGAGATCTAAACAAGAACAAACATCTAACACGGTCCTGAATCCTGAAATGAATATTCTTACGCGATCTAATTTAAAGACAACTCACCTTTTGGAAACCTGAAGATTGCAGAGAAATTAGAAAATGGAGAAACCAATTTCGAAGAACTTAATCGATAATAGAATGAAGACAACAGGACCAAGGAGATATAAATAGATCTGGATCTACGAAATACTAATCCGAGGAAAATGGAGACAACACAAGTCTAAAATAAGAAATGAATCAATCGATCACTCGATCCAAGCTTGAGCGATTACGAGCTAACAACAACTATTCTAATTTGAGGAAAGTAAATTGCAAAATGTAAAACTGAAATCTAAAAAGGAGAATTCAAACCTTTCAAAATTCTGGCCGAGAGAATCGGAGGAGATTTTGAGGCGAGAGCACGAGAGAGAGACTCGAACTATTATATAAAGCTGGAGGAGTTGAAACCTAGTCGACCGCATAGAAATTTTATGCGAGTGAAGATCGGCCGCATGATTTGGTTAGACGAAATCGAACGGACAGGATCTGTACTTAGCTGGCACTGATCAGATTTTTGAATCCGGGAATTAGGATCCTGTATAATTAATAGAATATTTAAATATAATAGTTCCTACGTTGAATCGGAGAAAAATTGCCGTCTGATATGAATCTAACGGTCAGGAAAGTGAAGACCAGTTGCTTAAACAGCAAAACTTGAAGAGGTTAGGAATTTGGTTAGGTCGAAGATTTTAATTAATAGGTTCATTTCACATTTCACGTGGCGCCGGAATTTGTGCCTTGCTTTTTTTAAATTTTATACTGTGCAGCATGAACACCAAACAGCGAGCTCGCCCAATGATGTCTTCCTAACGAATTAAATTTGCCGGTCAGAACTTGGCATGGGCGGCGGCACAAGTTGAGGAAGGAGATATTTGGATCTTCTGTGGCTGGATTCAATGTACGAGCTTAAGGATGTATAAGGATTAATGATAAATTTCTCAGTGCTTAAAAACGTATTTTAACTAAAAATGCTTTTATAAGTAGTATAGATTAAGGCGTTTTCTGGAACTTAAAAAAAGAATATAACACTCACACACTAGAAATCTATTATTTTTACTGTTATTTTCCAATATATTTTTTGCTATTTAATTGAGAAAGTTTAATATACACCATAGTGCATAGGAGATTCTATGCACCACGGACTTTTTCGGGAGTATTTTTATAAATTGACGAATCTAATTTAACCAATCTAATCTACATATTGAAATCTCATAGGAAACCAAATTTTATAATTTTTGAGATTTTATTACTATTTTTTTCGAATTTTTTTTAACTTGCCATTTTTTGAAACAAACTACTATTTACAATATTCCAAAAATGGCAAGTTATAAAAAATTCGAAAAAAATAGTAATAAAATTTCAAAAATTATAAAATTTGGTTTCCTATGAGATTTTATTATGTAGATTAGATTGGCTAAATTAGATTTGTCAATTTATAAAAATATTCCCGAAAAAGTCCGTGGTGCATAGAATGCTCTATGCACTATGGTGCATATTAAACTATCTCCTATTTAATTTGTATGGCAGTACGCAAATTACCTTCTCTAATATACCAAAAATAAGTCAATATTTTCACATTTTTCAAAGAAAACAAAGGGAATCAAAATAAAAATTTTATCTCCGTTCCCTCCAAATCTCCAGGAACGAAAAGAAATTTATTAAATAGTTAAAAAATTAAATAATCATTCATAGACGAATAGTTAAATCGCTTTTGCGTCATATAATAGGGTTTCTAATTTCAAACTTAAAAAATGAATACAACCCAATAAAGTTCAATAAGAACTCCTTGACTCCTAATATTCCCCAATCGCCAGCCAACAATCTCACCAACTAAATTTCAAAATGGAAAAAAAAAAAAAAAAAAGAAATCTCACCGACTTTGACCAAAGGTAGAGCCATTGCTACCTTGGTGGTGGTGGGCCCGCTTTACGGGCCAACCCCTGCTTTCCGTTCAGCTTTATATTTTGATTTAAATTTTCTGAAATGCACTATTTTATGTTTGACTGGAAATTCATCAGCTGGCGGTTGAAACCAAAAAATTCGTCGCAACGAATAGTAATATATGCCATGCTATATAAACCATAAGATCATACTTCTGGAAATTTACTTATATCACACTTCCATCATGCCATGCTTCTCTAGCATGGAGTATGTCAAATGACGGATCTTCTTCAAATTTAAATATAAACTTGCAAAAGGAACTAAACAATCACAAAGAGCTGAGCATTAAAAGAAAAAAAAAAAAAAAAAAAAAGCTACAATACTGTCAATACAAATCAAAACTCGAGGGGCACAACTGTCGACACTCTCCTGTAAGTCATTTATTAATGAACAAAAAATAAATCAACAGAATTTATCGTCATCATCAATTAATCTCATTGCAACAGCAATGTCTCAACTTAATTAGCCATCGCCAGATCCATACTTCTTACCAAAGAACATGACCTGGAGCTTGTCGTAGCCGGCGAGCACCCCGGCACCGGCAACAGCACGAAGAATGTTAGCACCAGCACCCTTGAAGAGGGATTTGGGACCCTCATTCTTCAAGATTTGAGAGAAACAGTCAAGAGAGCTCTTGTACTTCACTTCGGCACCAGACGTCATCATCATGCGTCTGCGCACAGTGTCAGTCGGGTACGAGGCTAGACCGGCACCAATTGTTGTAATCCAACCCAATGCAAAGCTAGCCAAGAAGCTATCCTGCAAAATTAAAGGTTAAAGTATTGTCAATGGATATAATCCTTTTATTTATCTCTCGAGTTGAAAGGATGATATTCTAATTTTTATTTCCAAAAGAATAATTAATGAATGCTGACCTGAAGATTTCCCACGAGAAGAACTGGTTTCAGAGAATCATACATGCCAAAGTAGAGACCACGGTACACAATAATACCGACACAAGAGATGTTGAACCCACGGTAGAGACCTCGGATGCCATCAGAGGCATAGGTCTTGCGGTATACATCGATGAGACCATTGAATTGGCGTTCGCCTCCCTTCGTGGAAGCCTTGGCATCACTGGACAGACGGGTCCTGGCATAGTCTAGGGAATAGACGAAGAAGAGGGAGGTGGCACCGGCCAAACCACCTGATGCAAGATTACTGGCGAACCAGGTCCAGTAGCCATCTACATCCTTCTTCTTGTTGAACATGCTCTTGATTTTATCCTTGAAGGCAAAGTTTAGGGCCTAAAAGAAGAAGGAGAATTTTTCATGTTTAGGAGTTGAAACTGAGAAAAGATCTACCAGTAAATTCTAAGTCGAGAATATGGTGATTGGTTAATCCAGGTCCCAAATTTTCAATTCAATCAAACTTGTAGCAATTACAGTTCTCATAAAAGTCACTTGATTAGGGAAAAAGAATTGAGAATAGGTACTCTGATAATTGTCAACTATGTCATTTTTCTATTTTTGAGTTGAAAATTTGCCACGTTCTGTACTACACAATGAACTTCTGAGTACTGATATTGCTGAGGTTCAGTGCTTGCTCTTAAGTTATTCCTGTTTAGCATAGATAGATCCCTGAATGTGCAATTATAATAACAATAATCAAATGGAAAAACGTAGTATCAGGTAATATACCTGTGTGGGGAAATAACGGATGACATTGGTGCCGTTGCCTCGCCAGAGAGACAATGCACCCTCATCACGAATGGTACGGGCGAAGCAATCACCAATGCCCTTGTATGGCTCAGAGAGACGACCTTGCTTGATCAACTCATTTTGGTTTTGGATCAGCAGTTTGACACGCTCAATAGGTGCTGCTGCGGTCTTTGACACGGCAGCAGAGACACCACCCATGAGGAAGTTGACAAGGAAATTTTCTTTTGGCTTCTCCGACGGAGCCTGAGCGAAGACGGGAGAGTAAGGATGAGATGAACATGAGAATGTATGTGCAGAGTAGCAATTTTGCGTGCGAATTGTCTGAAGAAGGCTTGAGTGGAGAGGAAATTGGCCTCCGGCCTTGTCGAGCACATTTGGGTAATTTGTTCTGTCAGCCATGTTTCTATAAATCTATCTCAGTTTCTGCGTTAGATCAAATCACAAAAATAAATTAATACAATTACTCTAGATGCGATATTTGGTACCTTATTGCTTGTTGATCTAAGACAAAAGGAAAATTTATTTAGATTGTACAAGAAATTATCATGCTTGAGTGTAAGAATTTACACAGGAATATGTGTGAAATAATGTAATTAGTTGATCAAGGGATCTCTCAATCGAACCATAAAATTATATTGAGTAATATAAATTACAAATAGGACAAATAAATACTTTTTTCTTTTATAGGCAAGTTACCGTAATATTCTTAACTGTACTAATTTTTACACTCAGTTAATGTACCAACATTGCACAAACATGGGCTTATATACAAGGCATGTACAAATCATGTAAAAGTATACAGAGACAAGTATTAAAAGAAAATTCAATTTATAGAACCAAATCTGTGACTCAAACGGTCACTCGATCCAAGGTTGAACGATTACAACTTTTATTATTTGAGAAAAGTAACTTTTTACAATGTTAAATTGAAATCCAAAACAGAAGATTCATACCTTTCAAATTTCTGGTTGGGAGATCATGAGAATGTGTCTTTGAAAGAGCATGAATCCCGTTGTAACCAGTTTATAAAGGGATTACATTTGAAAGCTCGTCCAATGATGTTGGTAGTGGTAGCGTTCTTCCGAACGATTACATTTTCCAGTCAGCACGGGCGGCGGCATAAAATTAGCACATGTTTCAACAAAAATTAATCGTTTTCTGTATAGACTAATCAAAACACCAGCGCAATTCAAGGCCCTTGACATTGTTTTATATACCTTTTTATAGTTTGTTTGTTCTAATTTCGTATTTTCATTCCAAATTCATTTTTTTTAAAGAAATAAGTTAAGATCTATGACATCGAATTTTACAACTTTAACAATATGTTTTTTAAATAAAATATATTTTTTATAAAAATAAGAAAATTATAGACACATCTATCTTATAAGTTGGTAATATATCAATTTTTATTCAATTTGAATGTCTTGTAATGCCGGATCAAATATTGTTAATGTAACATTTTTCTATCTAACAATTTTATTTTATAATAATTAAATCAACCAAAATAATATTAAAAATAACTATATTTAAAAATATATAAGTCAAGTTTATATAGGAATTAGGAAATAACAATTATGGTGATGATTTGTGGAGGAAAAAAACAAAGATACCAGTTTCAAAATATCACAGCTTTCAATCATTGATAAAAATACAAAAAAAAAAAAAAACGATAACCAGAGATGTTCAAGGAGTGACATTTTGGAATTGAACGGAAAGAAAAGAAAGTCTTTAATCTTTGTGCAATTATCCAATGAATTTGCGTCATATAATAGTGTTTCTAACTTCTAACTTAATACTGGTTACAACACAAATTGAAATTGAATAGGGACTTAATCATATTAGACGGCCAACAATCTCGCTAACATAAATTTCAAAATAAAAATCTCACCGAAGTTGACCAAATGGAGCCTCCAACGACCAACTGGCTTCGTGGCAGTGGGGCCCGCTTTATGGCGCAAAGCAAAGCTTTGCGTTCAGCTTGCTTTTGTCTTTTTGAATCTATTAATTTCCAATATATTGGAGGCGTATAGTATTTTTTTTTTTTTTTAATCTTGGTGGACTACTAGGCTTGATGGATTTTTTTTTAATAATTCTACATTTATTTGTGCATTCATCCAATTGCTAATTATAAAAATAATTGTCCAGTATTAGATTTCTCAATAGGAAAAGTGTCAATTTCTTGTTTAGTTATCTAGAACCTTTGAGCTTTTATAGGCAGTCAATCAACAAGATAAAAACACGTGAATGGTCATCTGCGCTGTTCATTTGACAAGTAAAAGAGTAGATCCGTTCCGGAACGAACTTGCTTTGTGATCTAAAAAATTTGTTCATGCAAGAAATATCTTTTGCGGTGTGACTTGTTTACTTTGGGTTAATTGTACAAAGATAAAATTTAACGTATCTTTTGTTTTCTTCTTTTACGGAATAGAATTTTTTTAATATGCATATATTGAAGTCATTAAGGACGAAAGCAATTCAACAAATATGTGTTTTTTTTGGTTTGGTACGAGCGGTCCAATATAGAAGAGTTAAAAAGGATGAGAGCCTGCGAGGGAAGGGAAAATGTATTTTAGAATTGAGAAAAAACATGACAATAAAAAAAAGGGTAAGAGGATGTATATAATATTAAATAATTAGTAAATACTAAGAAAGCAAGAAAAGCAGCTTCTAGGAAAGAAACAAAGTACTAAACATAGTTCACGTGTTTTTTATAGGAAGGAAACGATATTAGATCCAATCAACAGGATTTAAAATTTTAATTCACCGTTTGATAAGTGAACTACAATAGAAGTGAGAGGCGAGATTCTATATTAAATTTTTAGAGTAATGCTAGAGTCAAGCGAAACGAGATCCTCTGGGCTGTCTGATTTAATCTCAACGGATAAGGGATGCCCCGTGAATTATACCAGATTGATAGGCCCGAAAAAAAATCAACCGTTCAGTTTAAACCGTTCAAATGACGACTAGGTGGTAAGCACTTTTCTGCCGACCAGAGGATCCGGATACAGAGTCAAGCGCATTTGACTCTTGTGTTTGTGAAACGTGATCGAATCTTAATTTTTGAAATTACAATGGTTAATTCGAATTGCTGAATTTTGTTCTCCATAATGAAATATTTTTAAAATATTATATTTTTTTCAAATATTTTACTATTTTTTTTCAAATTTTAAAAAAATCATTAATCTTATTAATTTTGGACCCTTCAATTTTAAATAATACGAAAAATATTAATAATTTTGTTAAAAAATACAAAATTTGGTCTTCAAGTAGATTTCAATACAGAGATCATAATGAGACAGTTCGAATCGGCCGTTTGAAATTTTAATAGTTGAGACTAGCTAGAATTGTGTTTGATGCCAAACATGTTTGATCTTGAAGCAGATCCTCAACAGTAAAAAAAATGATTGCTCAAAGCTGTCTTTTTATTTTAATATTTAAAAAATTTAAAATACAAATGTCGAATCCAAATTATTGGTCTTGTTCAATTTTAACGAGCGATGTGTTTTCATATAAGTTTAATACAATTTGGAGTTGATTTGATACTTGATTAATTGCTCAACAAGTGAACGTTTTAGAATTAATCAAATTAGGTTCGTTCATTTGTTGAGCAAATCAAGTATCAAATTAACTCTAAATTTTATAAACTTATATGAAAATGCACCGTCCGTTAAATTGAACAAGATCAACGGTTTGGATTCGATATTTCAATTTTAAAATTTTTAAATATTAAAAAAAAAAGAAAATGACTGCTTGGAGCAGTCTTTTTTTTTTACTGCTAAGGATCTGCTTCGTGTTTGATCTAGCTTTACTCAAACTTTTTACTTTAAATTTGATAATGTTTTAGAGATAAAAAAAAATGGGATGAAAAGAAAATAGAATGCTAAGGACGTTGGAAAAATCTTTATTGTATCACTATTTTTAATAGTAGTGTAATCTTTTGGGAAATTATATTATATTGTGATATATATAGCTTAAACAATACAAAAAACCATTAAAAAAACAGAGAGAAATGAAAAACACTCTCTTTTAATACTATTCTATTTTTAAGCTTCAAATAGGAATTGAACTCATTCCCTCTAGAGCAGTGCTAAACCATCATTTAATAAATAAAAAAGTTCCACCTAAATTCCTACGTAAAGAATAGTCAATTTCGTGAAATAAGAAATCATCATTTAATACTTCGGGTACTGGCCTCTTTTTTTTTGTCAACACAGATGGTGGAAAAAAGAAAAATCAAATTTATCAAAAGCCAGCATAATGATGCTCAAAAAAAAGTTTTTTTTTTTTAATTTAATTGATCTTCTTTGAGAGGGGCCTTTATTTTGCGTCCATTCTCGAGTGTCAGAAGTATTTGAGCCCCCGATTAGTGACATAGATCTAATTACAATGAGGTGAAGATGTATTGTCAACTGTAACTTGTGTACAATGCAGGATCAGTTTTTGACTTGTTAATAGCTACGAATCATATATATCTTTCTGTTGCATTAATCGGCCATTTGGAATTATATTAACAACAAGGGGGCACTAAATCAAACAAAGGACCCTCCCGGATTAATTAATGGCTGATGAATGAGAATTAATTAGCTCGAAACTTTATTTAGGATCTTTGATTTATTAAAATAAAATAAAACAACGCCTCTAGTTGTTCTCAAGTCTCAACTCAAATCAATGCAAAAATATCACCTTAAAAAACGGCCCCTCCCGATTAATGTCCTAATATGTTTTTTTTTATTTAATTAAAACAAAGTTGGTAGAACTCAACAGTTGAAGTAAATTTGATGGAGTAAATAATAATTTTTGTTATAAAATTATTGTTATTTGATATGATTAAGATGAATAAGCTAAAAACTCAAATGAATTATTCGTTGTCGAAGGACATATATATAAGCAATGTCTAAAAAATAAATAAATAAATTGTGTTTCCTTTCCTACCAGGGGCAGAGCCACATGGGTGGCTAGCAGGGGCGGATCCAGAGAAACAATTTAGCCCAGACACAAAAAATAATGATATTGTTTAATATAGAAATTTTAGGCCCAACAAGCAACATTTTCTTTAAAACCCCAGGCACTCTTTAAAATTATACCCAGGCACAACCATTAATTTCTTAATTGGACCTTAAATTTTTCAAAATCAAACCCAGGCACTTGCCAGGGTTTGTTATATACTGGATCCGCCACTGGTGGCTAGTATGGGCAATTGTCCCCCATGCTCCATAAATTGCTCAAATTTCACGTATAATTTTTTCCAAATTTTAGAAAAATTTATTATTTGTCCCCCAATGTAATGTGAATAGCTAATTTTTGAACCCAATGATAAATTCCTGCCTCCGCCCGTCTCCTACTTAATGAGAGAAAAAGAAAAGAAACGTGGAATTGAACTTTCTCTTTTTATTTTATTTTTTTCAAATATGAAATTTTCAACTCTTCAGAACGGAACTTAATGAAAGTAACATTATAAAAAAAATTGCGAAGTCTTTGGTGTCGCTAACACTCTCCAATAGCCGAATATAAAGAAGACAAAAGAAGGAAACAAATTTTTCTGCGTCGTCAAGTTCTAGCATCTTTCAACGCTTCATTACCTGAAAAGTTGTATCTTCCGTGGAAAAAAAAATTACAAAAAATGATCAAAATTGGAGGCCATGTAGATTCCTCTGGGGAGGTTACTTCCACGGAGCCCCAACAGCAACGTTTCCATGTCCCATACGAAAGGAGCTGCTCCTAGACTGCCACGTGGCTCGTCATTCTGAGACTTGACTTAACGTCCGTTTGGGTTGTGTTATACGGATCATTGACAAGTCCTCTGAAAATGGGTCCATCAAGTTTGGATTTTATGGGCCTAGATAGGGGCATATATATGCAAAGGAAAAAGAAAAATTAAAATAGAAAAAGATGAAATAAATAAAGGTAGAATTCGGATTCCATCAAGTTTGTGCTATACTCTTCATAAGATCTGTCCATCTGCCATTATGTGGATAAAATTTGTTCATAATATTTATTTGCTCTTTACGAATAATTTTAAAACTTGGTGCATGAACTAGCATATTTATCAATTAATCAATAATATAATAGCTCAAAATGGCAATACAAAACACTATACAAAATAAGAAATACTGTTATCATATTAATAACAAATAACAAATGATTATATGTTTGTAGAAAAAACATACTTATTTGTTTAGCTTTTTAATTATGCAAAATATAGGTGTTTACTTGCTGAGTTTTTTTTTTCTTTTCTTTTTATAAAGTTTTGTACTCTTGACAGTCTCTGCGTAGTTTTTTTCTTGAAAAAGAAACATAATTATTTGCTTATAGGAACATTATGCTTATTTTTGTTTACGATACGCATTATTTTTTTACAAACATATAGTCATTTGTCTTTAAGCTCAATTGTTTCAACTTGTACGTATATTATTTCGTAATAAAAAAACGTATAGTGTTTCAAACATATAGCCATCTGTTAACTGTTATTAAACGGCTCAAGCTCAATTTATTGTCAGAATAACTTTTTGTGTTCTTTTTAATCATTATTAGTATTCTTCTTATGACACTTTCTTTTGGAATCTTAGAAAGTAAGGCTACATGTACCCGAGAACCTCCAAGTGCTTTCCATTTATTTCGGAATTTAATACAAAAATTATGGAACTGCAAAAAAAGTTATTAGAGAATTTAGTTGCACGTCTTATATTTCCATTTTTATATATTTTTCTCCGTCTGCGTTGACTATTTTATTATTCGCAATACATTATAATACTTATCATTTTATAGATTTAATCATTTTTGCTAATAGAATAATGTACTTGATTTTTCGGTGACTTAATCACCTCCAATCCATCAAAAACCACACAATGATATTGATTGGAGCTAGCGAGTTGCTTTTAGATGCTCCCACGTGTACTCATAGCAATGCTAACAAAAGAGATCCTACGAGACGGAAGCTTGTCAGCACCACAATTAGATTCAAGCGGACCCCACCTGGATCTTTTCTCTCCTCTTATAATATATCAATTATCACTAATACTTGGACCATATCCGTACATAATAGTCCAAAATATATCCTTGGTTCTTAGCTAGGCTTTTCATCATTTTCTCTTCATAGAAAACACATTAAATGAAAAGTGGCAACTTTAATAGAAAATAAATGCTCTTGAGTTGTGGAAAAAAAAAGTCAGTTGAAATAAGCAAACGTATTAATCTTGTTGAATGATTCTCATATAATAGAAATTAAAACAAAATTTTACTATCAAAATTACTATCATCATAATTTTAGAAAGTGCCATCGAAGAATTTACCATCTCATCACGACCGTCCGATCTAATCTGGACGGTTCATTTTTTCGGGCCAATAATTTTTTCGGGAGTGGTGGAATTCACGGGGCTCTTTTAGCCGTTGAGATTAAATCAGACGGCTGACGCGGAGCGATGGGCACTCTACCCATCTTAAAGCGATGGGTAGAGGATACGGTCCCCCTCCGGGGAACTTGGGGCCATACTTTTAAAAATTTTGTAAAAGAATATACATAAAATAATATGAAATTCTCGTAAAATTTTTTAAAAAGATTTGAAACTCTATTTAAAATAATTACAAATATATGTTTTACTAAACATTATTTAGAGGAATTTCTCCCAGAACGGCTTTCAAGTACAGCTGTACTGTACACCAGGTGTTACTAAACAACACTACTAGCTCTGTTTCCCTCTCCATTAGAACCTCTTGTACTTCTCGTACGCTCTCACTCTCTCTTTTTCTCTCTCGCTCTAATGGAATCATCACGAGCTCTAGCTTCTTCTCCTCTCCACAAAATCCCTAATTCATGGAAAGAGAGAAACTCTCGTACATCCCTTTCATTCGCAACTCCCAAACAATTGCGCACTTCCTGCTCCTACAAGCGATCATCCGACAAAGAATTAACCGGAGCCGTTGGATTGGGATGCAATGGCTCTGATGAGAGCTCCAATTTTGCACGAATCATAAAGAAGGCAGCGATTGGTCTTGCGGCAGCCGCGGCGGTATCTGTTAGTGGCTTTGATTCGTCGGCACTGGCCGAGTCTCTCACTGTTGCCTTCCCTGCTTCAAGAGACATTGAGGTATATTTTGCTCAATAGAAATGTATATTTCCATTATATCAGAAGAAATTCAAGTAGTTTGCTTTTGTAAACTTGTTAAACAATGGGAAAATTATGTAAGAAAAGACATGATCCAGTTAGATTTTGTTAATGTTTCAGTAAAAACTAATCAGACATGTACAATTGGATGATGATTAACTTTACTTTTATGGTAGGTAAATAGAGTGCAAAAGACCTTGGTTGAGACATGGGGGCTAATTCGTGAGACCTTTATTGATCCTACTTTTAACCATCAAGGTCTCATTATATATTATTATTTTCTTTTTCTTTCTTTTCTATTATTACCTGTTTCACTTTTCTGAACTATTGTATTTGTACATACTTTTTGTTTGATGTAGACTGGGATTCAAAGCTCCAACAGACAATGGTTGAAATGTTCCCCTTAAAATCAGCTGATGCAGCTTATGGCAAGATTAGTGGAATGCTTGCTACTCTTGGTGACCCCTTTACTAGAATTATTAGCCCAAAGGTAACTCAAGCTTCAAATTACACCATTATAAATCTGTCATGTGATGGTACAGCGAGACCAATTCAGTACCAGGTGTGTATTGACGACCATTTTATTAATGAATAGCTAGGCTTAGTTGAGGTCTGAGAATTTAAAAGTTTCAATGTATGAGGCCTAAATTGAAGCAAACTAAACTGAAACTATGTTTACACTGCAGGATACCAGTGTGTACCAGTACAGGGTGGTGTATTAATTATGCTATTTGTTTGAGTTACAGGAATACCAAAGTTTCAGAATAGGGAACGATGGAAATTTACAAGGAGTTGGCATGTTTATAAATACTGAACCAGCTTCTGGGCGCTTGGTATGTAAAAGAAAATAAAAAGAAAGAAAATGTTGTATTTTGTGATCAGGTGATTTAAAAATTAAAACTTAATTGTTCATATAATTAATATTCAGGTAGTCTTGTCTTGCATTGAGGGGAGTCCTGCTGACCGTGCTGGCATTCTTGAAGGAGATGAGATTGTTGAAATCAATGGTACTAACTTTTTTTTTTCTTTTCTTTTTCTTCTGTACCAACCTATGATAAATGGTTGCACACTTATTGTAGCATTAAGGTACTCATTCTCAACATTTGGTTCCTTGACGGTAACAAATGATTTATATTTTCTTCAGTTTGTTGAATTTAGAATTTTATATTTCTACATTATTACATGTAGGTGTTTGTCCCAAGCTTTACTGGTTCTGTACTTAAATTTAGAAGATTCTCGTAAGTAATTTCACAATCATTTTCCTTTTAAATAGGGGAGAGTGTGGCTGGATTATCTGGAGAAGTTGCAGCCCAAAAACTGAGAGGCCGTGTAGGGACCACTGTCATAGTGAAACTTGTAAGTTAACACAAGGGTCAAAGTAGAGGATTTTGAAACATATTACACTTTTGCTATTTTCTTGTATTGTTTCATTGCCAAATTTGAAGTCAAACTGACTAACCTTGGTTATCTGTGAGATCAATTCACAATTTACTGTTAATAGGACAAATTAGTTTGAATTAAAGCTTAGCTGTGAGGTAGTAGCACGGATTTTTATCTTCCTACTAGTAAGTCACGGGTCAGCACCATCGTAATTTTCCAATTTGCAATTTCTTTGTTATTCAGGTGTCCCAACAAGGAAATGATAAGAATGGTCCTTCGCAAAGAGAGGTAGCCTTCTTCCCGCTACCATATTTTAGTTAGTTTATTGTTTTATTACTGTCTTTCTCTTTTCTGAAGTTCTTTTCTTTTATTCTTATTTTTGCAACTATAATATGACTTATAATAACATTCTTGGCTGAAAAGATCTCTGAAATAAGTTAATTTTTCTTCCAGGTTAGAATCCCAAGAGAGGTCATCAGGCTTTCACCACTTTCAAGCACAATAATCTATCATCAATTGAATGATGGCCACATGTCAAAAACTGGGTATGTTAGACTGTCTGCATTTTCTCAGGTACCCTTTCTATTAACTTCCATTTCAGCTAGTACATACCAGAAAATTAAAGTCTCATCAGCTCCTTTGAGTCATGGTCCCGTGGAGCCGATTTAACCTTCCAATCATGCACATTGGATCTCAATTTAACACAATTAGTCAGAAGTTTGCTATCTCTCAGTTTTTACTAAATTTCCACTTTTCTTTGATTCAAAATTAGGCATTAGATTGTCCTCATTAGTGCAGATGAACATAAGAAAGCTAATAAAAAAAGCAACCTGGTGGAAATTTTTATCAAGCTCATATATGTAGTGTCCTGACTGGTGTAATCTTGAGAAAATTCAGAATTTTCTGGATTTTTCTTAGATTAGATTATTGTATTGGAGTCTACAATTTTAGTTCCCCTTTAGAATATATCAAATTCTAAACATGTGACATTTCTGTAAATCAGACAGCTGCATCTGAAATGGAAAATGCAATCAAGGAAATGGAGAACCAAGATGTCCAATCATACATTCTAGATCTTCGCAACAACCCAGTTTGTGCCTATCTTTTTTCAATTTTCCTTTACTCATTTATCTTTACTGTTGCAGATTATAGCTAATTATTATCGTGTTACAAATGCCCTAATTTTCTGATTTTCTAATTAAACTTTTGTGTCTTTTGTGCTATAATAGTCTGGTAATTTTAATCAATACTAGGCTGGAGATCACCCCAGGTTTTTTAGTTTTATATCGAGTCTCTCTAAGAACCAATATTTAGGTCTGCTTCCCTTGATTCGGGGATAGGGGCAAAATTGTCAATTTTTTTAGTTTGTGCCTATTTTCAGATGCTATTTGCAGTTAGATCCATTGATAATGGTTAACTTGACTTTTTCAAATTAAGTCAAAATAATTTAAAAATATCAAATCCTAGAAGAATTGTCGGTTTGTAGATAGGTTGTGTGTCAAATTTATGCAATTTAAATGTCATTTGATATTTCATTAAAGACCTTGAAATCTAGAATGTTGCAAAATTCATTTTTTAAGGAATGATAAAACTTGCTTCAAATTTCATTATTTTTTATTTGCATGATTTCTATGGAGTATATATCACGTTTCAAATATTGGATTTTAAAGCTAGTATCTATTTTTTATGACTTACTCCCATTGTCTAAGGATTCCATCCCAATTCAAAAGGCAATATTTTCTCTGGTAACTGCAAATATGCATATATTTCATATTTGTCTATTTACATAATTATGAAGGGTGGACTGATGAAAGCTGGGCTGGATGTTGCACAAATATGGTTAGATGGAGATGGGACCCTTGTGAACACAGTTGACAGAAATGGAGAGATGCTTCCAATTAATATGGTCCAAAGCCATGCTTTGACACACGACCCTCTTGTAGTGCTTGTATGTAATAAGCTTCTCTTGTATTTTAGGTTCTTCTATTCTTTACATTGTAGTTTTAAATATAATTGCATTCTTCATGTTTCTTAGGATGATACTGATTTCCCTGCCAGTTCCCTCCCCCTGACTTCCTTATTTTTTATTAACTTTTTTTTTCTGAATTGAATTAGTTGATCATTCATTTGGAGTTTCTTTTTAGCATTAGTGTTTATGCAGGCACCCCATTCCATGTCATTATTTCGATCGAACAAAAAAAAAATTGATATTGAAGCATTGATAAATATATAAATTTAAAATTAAAGAAATCAAATGCAGGTGAATGAGGGGAGTGCTAGTGCAAGTGAAATTCTTGCCGGAGCATTACACGATAATGGTCGTGCAATTCTTGTTGGACACAAAACCTTTGGCAAAGGAAAAATTCAGGTTCATGTTTATTTGCTTTTGTGATCTTAAACTCCACCAATGAAATCACCGATTGCTCTTTTAATGGAAAATTAGCAATACCTTTTGCCCAAAAAAATTACAAAGACCTCCTATTTGAATACCTAGGAGACCTTAAAAGATTATTTGATTTGAGGCCTCCACAATCTACTGCGTTTATTTATTCGTATCCCTTAATGATCAACTTGCAGAGCGTGACAGAATTGGATGATGGATCAGCCTTATTCATCACAGTAGCCAAATACTTATCACCTTCACTGCACGAAATCGACAAGGTTGGTATCACACCAGACATACAGTGCACACCTGATGCGCTAAACTCTGTTGCGCCTTTCCAATCCAAAGACAAGACTAAGGCATCTTCCCTCGAGATGGATTCCTGCATCATGGTGGCAGAGCATGCACTTGAAGTGCAACAATCAAAAGGAGCAGCGTCATAAGCTCAAAATTTAATGTTAGAATCCCAGTTCTTCTGTGTATAATTTAGAAATTAGCAATTTAATGGCTGTTCAGAAATGGCATGAACGGCTCTATGTGTGTATAATTTAAGAAGGGGCACGACTATTCAATTACTTAGTTACCAACACCTTTACAAACGTTAGCATCTGAGGATCTGAGCTAGGTTGAATGAGAACATATGCATATATCAATATAAAAGATCCATTTTACATCATGTGCACTAGAGACATTATTATTATTATTGTTGTTGTTGTTGTTGTTGTTGTTGTTGTTGTTATTTTCTGCTTGAGATGTTATGACGGATACAAAACAAAAAATTGTGATCTGTAATTTGATATTTATTTTCTTACAATTTATTTAATACATATAATTATTATAATTATAGTTTTCTAACATTTCTAAAGTATTTGAGAATAAAATTTATACATGGTATACACTTTCTCCCGTCGTTTGGCAAGTGAAGAAGAGGACGCCATCCTTATACAAAGTGTTGTAAGGTAAAGTAAGATGGAGCAAAACTAAAGCACCTTTTTAAGTGAAGGAAAGTTAATGCGTCAAAATTTTTAATTTCGCATCATATTTTCTTTATCCTTTCTACTTTACTGGATAACTTAGTAATAGAGTACATGAAGACAATTAATCCTTTTATTTGATATTACTTTACCTACATACTTTTAGTAGCAGGAATGATAAGTGTCGTTGCTAAAAAAAAAACATCGCGCGCTATCGTTGTGACTAGCATGTGTCCGTTACAAATGTTCAATTTAATAATCAAAAGTGTTCATTTAAATACGTCAACTAATAGTTTTATTGCGTGTCATTCGCGTCAGTCTTGGAGAGAGGCGCGCCAGGGGAAGAGTCGGAAAAAAAATTAATTTGAACCGGACCGGTTCATAACCCCTTCTAATTCTTTCAGTGTTTTTTGTCCGGTTCGTGACTCCTTCGCTTGACATTGCACCTATTAATAAAACTAAAAGTAATACTTAATAAAGTGAATATTTATATGTAAAAACGTGAACATTTGTACTTACAAAACTAAACATTTGTTCTTACTAAACTAAACACTTACTTATCCAAATGAACATTTTTACTGATAACATTTATATTTTTTATAATTGTATTACAACTAACGAAACATTTATACTCAATTAACAGAACATTTGTACTTACCAACTGAATATTTGTACTTACTGAACTAAACATTTATACTTAATAAAATGAACATTTTTGTTTATAACATTTATATTTTTTATTGCAACTAATTGAACATTTATACTCAAATAACATAACATTTGTACTTAACCAACTAAATATTTACGTACGAAATAAAGTGCGCCGGATGAGGAAAGGATGTGCTGGCTGAGGGGAATGCCGGCTCAACGAGGGCATTTCGAAGGATGGTAGTAATCAATTTCACTTTAGTAATTCTAAGCCTTAATGGATAAAAAGTGATTTAACATGTACTCCACTTAAATTTTACTTCGCTTGCCAAACACCCGTCTAGTAGTTTAGTTATAATAAAGTCTCCACCTATATACCAATTTGATTTGCATTATAAGTACAGGATTCTTGTTTATTCGGAATAAATATAAGTTTTGAATTTACTATCAAATTTAATAAAATTTAAATTTATTGCAAATTCATTATATTATATTTTTAACTAAAATCTATGATATACTTATTAAGATTTACTTATATATAAAATTAATTAAAAGTAATGAATCAATAACAATAATAAATAAATTTAGATGGATCGAATCGCTATTCAGGTCAGCCGGATCGAATAAACTTTGACCTTAGCCGGATCAAATCTAAATAAATATAATAACGATATCATATTGATCCGACCCATTAACAATCCTGTTTTAATATACAGCTCGGAATAAGATCCGATCTCCTCCCAACTTATCGGTGGCTCAGATACTATGTTTCTAATTAGATAAGATTTTTCGACATAATAAATAATTCAATGGAGAAGTAATATAGACCAGTGTTATATAATACGAATATTTAATCCAGAGACAGATAAAACAATAATATAGAACGGTGTTATAGCATTTGTTAGGCCTTCCAATTTCATTCTTAGGTTATATAATTTTAGAAAATTTGAAAAGTAGCTTTCTAAAAGAAGAAGAAATGGAATATAGATTATTTTTTTTTTCGAAAGTTGGACAGAGGCTGTCAAACGGAGGAATATAGATTTTATGTTTCCATTTTTCTGTAAAAATATGTGGGCCCATGGGATCAATATTGGAAATAATGACCGACTTCCGATTTTTTACCCTTGGGCTTGGCACAAACACAGGGGTAATATGGTCATTTTGTATCATTTTGCCGAGGAAGGAATATTCGGGTCGGGTAATAGAGTATAGCGGAGGTGGGTCCTATCTTACCAAACCCTAAACAATTGGCAGAGAGCCAGAGAAGAAAGGAGAGGCGACCAAAAACAATTCATAAAATTATAAAATCCATTATTAAATCATTAAATTAAGACGATATCGCTCTTGAATCCTCTCTCGCTTCCTCAAATCGATCCAATCTCTCCTCGCCATGTCTAAAAGGTATCCAAATCAGCTCCTCTCTTATTCCAATTGATTAAACGCTAGTTCTTGCGATTGCTTCTTGTATTTTCCTATACGATCTGATGTTATTTACGATTTCTTGTAACCCTGGAGGTTTAATTTGTCGTGTTCGAAATTTTCGTATTAATCGAATTATATATGAATCAAATTAGTACCAGTTCTTTACGAGAGACTAGAGAGCGTTGTTGGGGGTTTAATTTGTGGTGTTTTTATATTGAATGTAGAACGCATATGGTTGGAATTGAATCGAAGGTATTCCTGTGTTCTATGAAACATTGTACCAGTGCTGTTTTTGATGTTCAAGAATTTGTACAAGCTCATTCAAAACACGTGAAACAGAAGGGTAATAATCTTAATAAAATAGGCATTAAAGGGACCAAATTCAGTATCCTTCTGGTACATTACCATATTAAATCGTGCAACTATGTTATATGTCAAAATCGTAATTATTGGTTCAACAATGAAGTTTTTATGAGCTACCAAATATTATCTCATTAAAGAAGTGGATATCTTCTAAAACAATCGATGAGTGTTGATTTATGTTGTCCCAACTGCTAACATGGAAATTGTCATTGATTTATCAGGATTCTGTGCAAGTTCTACATGCATGGCGCGTGCCTCAAAGGGGAGTACTGTGAGTTCTCTCATGACCGGAATGATCCACCCAACAATGTAAATTTTGGTTTCTCTTTTGTATTCTACACTATTTGTGTTACATTTAAATCTGGAAGCATCTAACCTAATTTTTGTTTGTCCTTGTACCAGATTTGCACATTCTACCAGAGAGGTGTGTGCTCCTATGGTGCCCGGTGCCGGTACGACCACATCAAGACATCTCGTAGCCAACCCACCACTGCACCAGTAACTGTTCAATCAAGTAGCAGGCCTTCAGCCTCTTATCCTAGCATTCCTTCTCCATCCTCCCACTCTCCAGTCCAACCCGTCTGGTCACCTGAAAGCCACATCCACTCAGAGGAACAGCAAACTGGGTCCGTACCTGTTAAACCAGAGGAGTTGCCAATTTGTTCTTTTGCTGCTGCTGGCTCATGCCCATATGGTGACACATGCATGCACATGCACGGCCACAGTTGTCCCATATGTGGGAAGCAGTGCCTCCACCCGTACCGCCCTGAGGAGAGAGAAGAGCACCTCAAGCTCTGCCAGAAGAACAACAGGTACATGTTATGCTTTTTGTGTGCATAGGTTGGATGTCAGATCACATTATCTGATCAGGTTGTTTAAGGAAACTAACCATTGTCTCTATTTAGAGGGCATTGATAGTAGATATTACAATTTAGAAATTCTATTTATTGTACTCACCTATGATAGGAGAGAGTTGTTTGTTAGATTTTGCAATCTCATATAAATGATATCATCAATAACTTGAATACCACATTGGATCTTTTTAGTTACAAATTATTGTGTTGGAGCCTTAGTTATCCTAAATCATGAATTAGCCAAGCCAGGTTAATAAGAAAAATAACCTTAGGGACTGTATGAATTAGGTCAAGGCAACTGTTTTATTTTTAGTAGTGTCTCAATTTGTGCGAGTTAAACATGACAACATCTGATGAGATTGTTTACTGAAACTATCCCGTATCTCTATCCATGAGCATTTGTAGCAGATAATAGTGAGAACTAGTAAAAAGTCAATAATAGTACTTAAATATGATAGGGGAAAATTGCATGTAACACAATTTTCGCAATTGGTGGCTCTTATCTATTCCATTTTTGCCTCTTCACGGATTTTATTGTTTACCCTTCAAAATTCAGCATATACTTATTCACAGGCATCTCACAATACCCCCTTGGTACCAGTTTAATTCTTTTTAGGTACAAATTGTTGTTTAAACCTCAAATCGTAAATTAAGCCTACACAGGACACACACACACACACACACACACACAGAAATGTTGTTAGCTTACCAGATATCTGATTCATCTTTATTTGCAACCCGTATGTTATTTTAGGCGGCTGGAGGCATTGAGGAAGAGCCAGGACATAGAGTGCAGTGTGTGCCTGGAGCGGGTGCTGTCGAAACCAACAGCAGCAGAGAGGAAATTCGGACTTCTGTCAGAGTGCGACCACCCGTTCTGTGTGTCATGTATCCGTAACTGGCGCAGCAACTCTCAGCAGGACTCTGGCATTGACGTTAACCAGGCTGTACGAGCGTGCCCAATCTGCCGCCGCCTGTCCTACTATGTCATACCCAGTGTTATCTGGTATTTCTCCAAGGAGGAAAAGCTGGAGATTATTGAAAGCTACAAGGCCAAGCTCAAGTATGTGCTTCTACTCCCCAATGTTCTTGTTTATTGGTTTAGTATAACTTGATTGGAGTAGGTGACTACCAATCTAAAGTGTGGTGCCATTTCAAATGTATGTTTCCTTTTTTTTTTTTTGCTTTCGAAATAATCTGTTGTACAGTCCGCGGATATGGTTGGATCGCTATTCTGTGCCATTTTCATCCAATCGTTGACAGTTACAAAAGGCCATCAATTATTCTTTTATCGATGTCTGTAAATACCCTGCAACACCATCAAGAAGTAAATCAGATATAGAATCCCAATGTCCGCAAGGTCCACTGAAAGCATATCGAAAACAGAACATTATAAAATAAAAAGTAGAATCAAATGGCTTTTTAACATGAATCTTTCATTTTACACCTTCTTATTGATGCAAATGATATAATGGTGTTTCCTCATTAAATGCTGTTTGACAACAAGTGTTCTTTTTCAGGTCTATTGATTGCAAGTACTTTGATTTTGGAAATGGGTCCTGTCCATTTGGTTCCAGCTGCTTTTACAAGGTATGCTTTCATTATAAGCCAATTTACATAGCGATCACAACTAGTAGTAAACACAATAAATTGATTCAGGGCTGGATGTTTGGTTCCATTTGGGACCTGCCAGTACCAGTATGGTAGGAGTGAGGGACCAGACCCCCAAATAACAAAGGGTCAAATTATTATTAATTTTTGAACTTCAGGTATCCTGGGATATTCATGCTCGCGCACTCAATCTACTTTTGATGTATATGTTAAATTTTGTTTTGCTCCATTTCAGCATGCTTACAGAGATGGAAGTTTGGAGGAGATCAAATTAAGACATGTTGATGCAGATGAAGGAAGCACTGTCATTGTGAAAATGATCAGGTCTCCTCCCTCTCTCTCTCTCTCTCTCTCTCTCTCTCTCTCTCTCTGAATTTTTTTTTTCCTACTGCTGTACTTCTGTACCACGCAAAATCTTGAAGTATTATTTGTTGTCCATGCGAAGGAGTAATATCTCCTAAACCTCAAATCGTGGGAAAATTTCTGTAATGAAAGTAGCCTCATGGTTTATGTGCTAAGAATAAGTGGAAAGATACTTTTGAGTATCTAATTGAATGAAGTATGAAAGGGGGAGTGGAAGTTTGTTTAGAGGATATTCTCTCTGTTTGGAGTTTGCGCAGAATATTCCAATTTTTCATTTGCAAATGTGAGGCTTTGTTAGGTTAACTATCCAAAAACAAGAAGTTGTACAATAATCACCACAGATAGATCTGAGTGTCCAAATCAATGCAATATGCTAATTCAATCTGCTGAAAAATCTCTAATTGATATCTTCTGTTCTCATCTGTTTGCATCCAAAATTGGCCTGACCTACAGGCTCTCTGACTTCTTCAATGATATGCGTCTCTAGCTCTTGGTTTTCATTTGCACCTGATGTTATAATAATGTAAGTACTTGTCATTCCTCTATCTTATTATTTTTTTATTTCCTGCATGTAGATATTGATAATTTGATATCATACTGTCATACACAGGACTAAATTGTTATTTGTAATAATAAAAACCTAGTCTGCATGATTTAAACTGTGCTATGATCTAATGAAATATTAATTTTAGGGAATTTTACAGGTTTTACGATATGTGTGAAGTTGAGGGAATCAAGTTGAGAATTTTAATCTAAATTTCATAATTATTGTCTAAGATGCAATTACATGTTATTTAATTTTTAGATAATTTACAGTCCCTGATATTATGCAATAGGATGACCATCAAAGTTTAAACTGTGCTACGGAGATAATCTTTTTTTTCTTTTTATTTTTATGCTTCATTTTAATTGTGCCTTTTCTTAATTTTATGCATTATGTCTTTTCTGAGCTACAGAATTTCAGTGGAAGGGTGCTGCAAAGATTGGAGGTGGTCAAAATTTGAGAACGAAAATTGCTCATTAGCAAGTGTTGGCCTATTTAAATTTCTATAAAAGTTAATAGTAACGAGAAGTATGAAGTTGTAAATAAGGAGTAATGCATTAGACGGTAGGAAAATGCATCAACCCCCCTGTGAATAAATTGGGATGTTCCTGTGTACATTCATTTTCTTTTTATTTGCTAGGTTGAAACAGCTTATTTATAAATTATAAGGGAAATTTTGCCAGCATCTGATTTGTTTTCAGCTTAGTTGAATTTTACTGACATAGATTGAATTGATCATTTGTACCTCATTAGTATTGATACCGGACCATAATAATTCTACTTTAAATTTATCCTGGGGTCTTTTCTGGTTATCATGATTTGATTCCTCTAAGTTCCCTTTTTTAGCAACTCCTGTAACTCTTTATCTTACTTTTCTAGTGAAAATGTCCACTCTTTTTTTTAAGATCCTTATGTCAATATTCTTGGCATTATAAAATTGCGAGCAAACAATTTTTGCGCACATTTGATTTTGTGGCAATGAAATTCATATCTTACCGGACTCGCTTGAGGGTGAAGTTCAAACTGAGGACTTTTTTGTAAACAGGCCTCCAGAAGATTGAGCAAACTTGCTCGTAAAAAGATTATCTCACAAGAAATAAGTATCATAAAATCGAAAATTAAAAGATCATTGCTACAACTAATTTGTAGTTCGATATACTAACAACAAAAGAGCCATCTAAATTAACAGTTAGCAGAAATCTCAAATTACAAATTAACAATGCTGAATTTATAGTCGAAGGCTGGTTCTTAAATAGACTAATGATTTTTGTTTACTTCGATGGTTGTTGACAGATTTGCCAGAATGATCATCATAATTTCAATAACATATTAAACTCCCATTCACGTTAATGTTTCTCTGATTTTATTGGGAATGTGCTCACTGTTGTTATTTAAAGTTCTGTCCTAATCATACTGATATGTTTTTTTATTTAAAATTATTATTGTTGCAAAAGTCTTGCACGGAACAAAGCATTATTCTTATCCAAAACATGTTAATATTATACAAATGTCTTGAACCAGACAATCTAACTTAACCTTGGTAAAGCCGTATATCGAATTTTGATTAAATTTCAATAAGTTAGGTAAAGTGCCTAGCCAATTAACAAAACCTATATTTTGTAAATAAAAAGAAGAAATAATAATAAAGAACATTCACGAGTATTATTACTAAATTTTGCCCTTTCCAGAACGTTTTAGACAACCAGCTGACCTTCAGGAATGATAACTACAATTTGCAGTTTTGCCATCCCTTGTCATCGCTTGAACAAAATGAACATATGAATAGACAAACTGAACATATAGATAATCAAAATGAACACATACAAACAAATAAGTTTTATCATTCTTGGTCAGATTTTTATATGCATGTTCAACTTATTTTTATTATATTCATTTGTTTGTAAATTTTCACTTTGATCATTTATATGTTCACCTTGTCTATTTTATGTGTTCACTTTGTCTATTTTATGTGTTCACTTTGTTCAAGCGATGGCAAGAGATGACAAAATTATAGATGACAGTAATCAATTTTCCTAAATATCTGCGAAAAAAAATCCTCTCCAGCACTTCTCCCTGTACCAATCAAGAAACGAATGCCGGATCCAGTACCCTTTGTTGTCATAATCGGTCACAATAACAAAGCCTTAAATGCCTTAAGTATCTGTGATCTGTCTGGTACACCATGATAAACCAGGTCTCTCTCTCTAAAAAGATAATAATAATAAAACAAAAATAGAATAAATTAAATTAATGGACTGGATAAATAGATAGGAAAGTGAAGTTCAGATATTACCACCAGTTATTTCTAGAGATTCTAAAATAGTGGCAAAGATGAGAACACAAATCACTTGCCAAGGTCAAAGTAAAGATTGATATCAAGAGCTCCAACCTTCAGAATTAGCCTCGGCAAAGCATTTGAATCATCCTAAAACATTGGATTTGGGTTCTATTAACAAATTTAGTTGTGTAATATTGAATTAACCTCGCTACTTCATTGTGCCAATGATTGGAGCTGCGCGTTAAACAAGTTTTCAATTAATGAACTAGTAGGCAGTTGAACATTTCAAACTATTTTTTTTTGAAGGTTGAACCTTTCAAACTATTAAAAGATCAAAAGCCTTGCTCTTATAATTTAAAGGATTGCTTATATGTTCTCAACTGGGGAGTGGTGATGCAGATTTTTCATAACAAGTAGTAAAATAAATACCGTGTTAACTGATATATTGTGTGTTGTAATCAATTCATTTAAAGTATTTTTTGCCTCTTCCTTAAAAAATACTTGACAAAAGTAGTTATTTCTATAGTATAGAATAATGAAGATAGTATATGTGAATATTTCGAAATTCAAGGAGTTTTAGATAGAAAATTTGGCTACTAACAAAACAAAAATCACAAAAATGCAGAGCCATTAGATAAAGGTAATTACTACTTACCATCTGGTAAATCGCCATCCAAACCATCCAACTCCAGCGCTCTCTTTATTTTTCTGCATCTAACACAACGATCCGATCCGATCAGATCCGAGCACCCCTTCCCCTCACCCAGCGCGCCCTCCCTTCAGCATCTCCCACTATCTTCCCTCTCTTCTCTCTCTTCCTTCGTGAGTTTTCTCTCTCTTCCTCTGCCGCCTTCTTCTTTCTCCCTTCTCCTTTCCTTCGTGCTCCCTTCTATCCCCTCTCTATTTGCTTTTTTTTTCTCTCCCACTGGTCCTTTCTTTCTTTTTCCTCTCTCCCTTCGATCTTATGTTATATACGATCATTTTATTTGTAAAATCTGTTCAATTTATTTGTATATCTGTTTTATATATGTTCACTTTTTTTTTTTTGAATCTTGTTCAAAATGTTTGCAATATCTATTCAATTTATTTGTTAAATATGTTCAATTTATTTACGTTCACTTTTTGTTATGAGTTTCACTGTATTGTTATATATGTTCTATGTATTGTTATATCTGTTCAATTTATTTTTTAAATGTGTTTTATATATGTTCACTTTTATCTTTTTGCTAAAGTAACGTTCTTTGTTATATTTGTTCAATTTATTTCTTATATTTCTATATCTAATTAATTTATTTTGTATATGTTCAATTTATTTGTGTTATATTTTCACTTTGTTTATGTATTTATGTTCACTTTTATCTTTTGTTTGAATTCACGTTGTTTGTTATATCTGTTCAATTAGTTGTCATATATGTTCAATTTATTTGTTGTATCTGTTCATTTTATTTTTTTTTACTTAACCAATATTTGTCTCTTCGTTTTTGTTGTTGTAAGTGTTTACTTTGTTATTGTATCAAGTTCAAGTGGTAAGACTTTTTTGTCAGAGAGGGAGAGGAGAGCGAAAAAATCCATTGGAGAGGGAGGAAGGGAAGGAGAGGGGAGCGAAGATTGAGAGAAGAAAGAAGGGGAACAATAAGAGAGAACGCCGAGAGAAGGAAGGCGTGGAGAGAGAGAGGGCGCAAACGGAGAGGGAGCGCGGAAAAATTCTTTGGATGATGTGGATATTTTTTTTATGAACGACAGTTATCACTTCCGATTTTTTTTTTTTTATCTTACATGTGGTTCTCAAGAAGTATTTTTATTTTGGGGTCTTTTGTGAGCTGGTACAACTCATCTGTCAGTATATTTTAACAGAAAAATATGACTTAAATCTAAAATAAAGGATTAGAATTCCACTAGTTACACGAAGCATAGTCAACAAATAGTAAAAGTTAGTGTTGCGTGCAACATGTGGGAGAGATTTCTAATCTGAGATATCTCATTAATAGTTAAAATAAAAATCACAGAATATGCTGAGCTATTTAGACAAAGTCCTTGCCCTTTTGGTTTATTTTAATCTTACATGTGATTCTCAAGAAGTGTTTTTTTATTTTTATTTTTTTTATTTATGGGGTCTTTTGTGAGCTGGTACAACTCAGCTATTATATTGTAGCAGAAAATATGATATAAAATCTAAATTAAAGGATTAGAATTCCACTAGGTACACGAGGCACAGTCAACAAATAAAAAGCTCACGTTGCGTGTAACTTGTGAGAGAGATTTCTAATCTGAGATATCTCATTCACAGTAAAGTATCTTCGCTTTACATTTTTTTTCATTCGCCATTTTCAAGAGAGAAGAAAAAGAAAAGGATAAACTATCTTATCAGAATCACATAGTAAAGGCATATCTGTATTAACTATATATAAAAGAAAGAAGCGTAACTTGTTTTTAACATGCTTTGCTGAATAGTAAGGCTTATCTGGTGCCAGATTTGCCCGGATCTATTACTTTAACAGAGTCAGCATAGCTGATAGTTACTGATAAGTACTTCCCGAGATATATCTTATAAATAGAGTGTTTTCACCTCATAAGTGGCAGTAATTAACAACGTCTAGCGCAATTAATGAAGTCCAGAAATGGCTTTTGCACGCCTCTCCATATGGCATGTCCATCTCGACGAGAACCAACCTGCCTGGGGCTTTCCTAGTAGCACAACTTACAGTCCGTGTGACTTCGAGGCACAATTTTAATTTCCAACAACTTCAACTTCGAAGCTACGCATGACAAATTGGGATCCTAACCGTTATAAATAGATGTCTTTGCTACTTATAAGGAAATCACTTTTTCATACAAGCACTGAAGGAACCCACAATAACAGTGCTTAAATTAAAGAGAAGGGGTTAGTGCCCACATTTTAAATGTCCCAAATGTCTTAAAATTCACTTTTTGATTATTTTTTTTAAAATATAAATTCAAACTTCGAATCCAAACCGTAGATCTTATTAGATATAACGAGAGATGCATTTTCATATAAGTTTTATAAATTTTGGAGTTTATATGATACGCGATCAAGATATTGAATATTGAACGAATCTAGTTAAATTTGATAGATTAATTCTAATCTGTTCATATTTTAGCCTCTTGATCGAGTATCAAATAAACTTCAAAATTTATAAACCTTATATGAAAATGCATCGCTCGTTATATCAAATAAGATCAACGATTTGGATTCGAAGTTTGAATTTTATATTTTAAAAAAGTAACAATAAAGTTAGTTTTGGGGCATTCAAAATGTAGACACTAGAACTCTGCTCTAAATTAAAACCTTAGTCTAACACTTTAGCAATTGATTATGGTTAATAATAAAATAAAATAATATTGCTACTTTAATAAGCTAATTATGAATTTTTTTTTTGCCAAATTACATGTATTTTACATTTTGTTTCTTCAGGGGATTCTCTGATATTGGAGAACAATTTGTAAATCACGAAAAAGAAAATTTGGATGCCAAAATTTTAACTGCAGTTGTTTTAACGCTAATACATTTGAGTTTTAGTAATAAAATGTTTTATTTCCAAATTTGTAAAGATGAACAATAAACCTAAACTTCCCTAATATGACATGCATTATGTGAAGGAAAGATATATATACATGCCACGTGCTTTTTTTTTTTTTAAAAAAATCATAAATTATCTATGTCAAATCATTATATTCTTACTTCAAGAATTTAGGGAACAGGAAGGTTTTATCAATTACAAAAGTTCCGTTTTGATTAATTCTGTATTCGCCATAAGCAGATAATAGTTCCTATTGTATCCGTTTCAAAAAAACCCCTACTTGTGGAAATTCAACCCAAAGTTAATTAATTCAATTTGCAAACAAATCTAAGTTAATTTTTACAAATAATATAACTTCCGTCCTTTCCTCCATGCTTTCTAGATCTTTATCTTTTCAAAGTATTGTACAATAAGCTAGAATCCAATTAAAAAATTTCTAAAAGGACATTGCCAAAATTACATATTTATAAAAATTTTGTTGGATGCAAACAACTGTAATGTAAGGATTTGTTGTGGACTTGAATATTTACAACCATTATTTGATAACAGAAAACAAAATTACAAATTAAATGTATAGATCGATTAGTAGGGATTTCTATGTGCGATTAGTGTCGACTACTACTTTTTGTTTGTTTATTATTAATTAACTTTGAAGTCCTTATATACTAGCTAGTTTCTATTGCATAAATTTACCAAAATAATCCCACTAATATAATATGTAATTTTATTATTAGAAGACATGTTTCATGCGGGTTTTCTACTTTTTCCAAAAAATATTCTTCAGCTCGTCTCTTTCTGAGTGAAATGTACAATAATTAATGCTACCTTCGTGTATATGGGTAAGGGCTAGGCTGCATAACGTGTGAAACGGCTACGAATGACTAAATTCATTTGCCGTTCCGTTTCATCAACGGTACATATTAGAATTTTCATTAACTGTTCTGTTTCGACAGAACGAGATGGAACGACTAAATTTAAACTGTATTTCACACAAACGTGTGACGAAACACATTCTTCTTACCGTTCCGTTTCGAAAATGAAATAAAAATAAACCGTTATAGGTTCCGCTAGAACGGAACGGACATGATGAATACGTATAACGAATCTTCCGTTATCATGCCTATATATGGAGGTAAATCAAGAATTTTTTCTTACAGAGCTAACTTTTTAATAAAGATGAACTTATACTATTCTTTTTTGGTAATTTCTTACTGTCATCCAAATACTTTCTTATGACGGAGGCAGGATTTTTTTGAAGGAATTCACAATATATATATATATATATATATAGAGAGAGAGAGAGAGAAAACCTACGGTGCGGAAGTTTCGATGCATACTGATCAAAACTCTTCGATCTGCTTCGAAATGATCGATCCAAACCGTCCAATATGATCTCCCTAATGAAATCTCCTTGCTGACCAAATTTTATATTTTTTAGAATTTTTTTTACTATTTTTTCGGAATTTTGGAAAATCACTAATCTAATTTTTTCTAAACCGTTCAAAATAACCAGCTTTTAAAAATCCGAAAAAAAACTTAAAAATTTCGAAAAAATATAAAATTTGGACGGCAAGGAGATTTCATTAGGGAGATCATATTGGACGGTTTGGATCGGTCATTTCTAAGCAGATCGAAGAGTTTGGATCAGTATGCACCGAAGCTTCCGTGCATTGCAATGCACCATAGGTTTTCTCTATATATAATTATATATTATTAAAAAAATATTTATAATAATAAAAATATTATAAATACATGTATTATGGAAATAAAAAGGGGTGACATTGACACCCATTTGCTCTATGTAGCACCGCCAGTGTCCTTATCTATCTTTCAATGCGATTCGCCCCTCCATTCCTTCCATGTCTCGCCTCTCCTGCCCCTCCCTCTCGTTAGCGCTCTCGCCTCCGTTTCGCCCCTACCTTCCTGTCTTTAGCCTTATTCATCTCCTATCTTATCCTTTTTGTATGCTTCTTACTCCCTAAATGTTCAGTTTATTTTATTAAAGAAGTATCTTGTAGATGTAAGTGTTCAGTTAGTTATAACAACAGTTTATCTAGTATCTATTAAGTCAGTAATACTACATAGTATCCAATATGTGTAATTGTTCACTTTGTTTATTATATATGTTCACTTTGTATATGTATATGTTCACTTTGTTTTTTTTGGATGGTGTGGATAACATTTCGTTGTATGACGGTTGTCATTTCCGTTTTTTTTTTTATTGTGAAAATAATAATCTCTTTTTTCCTGTGAAGTTTGTACATTATTGTCAGGAAGGACACACTTTACGTTTGCTTGTACATGGCATCTAGGACTCGGAATTGTAATCACACACTTTAAAGGAGTAATTTGATGATTTTTGGATAAGAATGAACATTCACTTGTACATGAGGCATTCTTGAAAACTCATGCATAGGAATGTACATGCTGAAAATGAAGATTTACAATCTGGATAAAACTGCACAAGAAAACAGACTGAAAGTGAAGTTCTGTACTCTGGCTAGAACTATACAAAAAAATAGATAAAGAGGAAACTTCTATCTGCCCGTTGTGGCATTGCATAAAAAATGGAAATTGCTTTCTATCATCCCGTAGATTCCATCATCCTCATCCTAGGTCTTCATTAAGTCCTCATCCCCTCTTTCCTTTTTTAGAATGCAATTTATATAATTAAACCTCATCCCTCTTTTCTTTTTTCGGAATACAATTAATCCTCTCCTTCCTTTCAGAGATATTTTTTTTTTTGCAGGTGAAAAAATTTTCTAGCATCCAGAGACTAACTAGAACAATTAGTCGGCCAATTAGAACAGTTATTTAAAATATTAAATAATTTTTCTAGTTGTTCTGAAAAAAATAATTGTTCTGGAAAAAAACTAATTGTTCTATTTGGTAAAGTAATTGTTCTAGTTGTTCTGGAAAAAAAATAATTGTGCGGAAAAAAAATGCTAATTGTTGTAGTTGTTCTGGAAAAAAAATAATTGTGTTGGAAAAAAAATACTAATTGTTGTAGTTGGTAAGCTAACTGTTCTAGTTGTTCTGGAAAAAAAAATAATTGTGCTGGGAAAAAAATGCTAATTGTTCTAGTTGTTCTGGAAAAAAATAATTGTTTCAAAAATGGAAAGCTGTTATTAATGCATTTCTAAACTAAAAATGGAAAACGCATCTTGGGGATGATGGGGATGTGAATTTTGGAGATGATTGTTATCAGTCCCGATAAAAAATTGTAAATTGATTTGATAACAAAAAAAATTATTACTTTCTCTCTCATGCAAAACTTTCTCTATATATACGATATCTTGTAAACACCATACCAGAAACTCAAATACTGCCTAATAAACAGTTACGTCAAAACCAAAGACTATTATCCATGGCCACGGCCACATCCTTTTCCCTAAGACACCTTGTACTTCTCCTAGTGTTCCCTTTCTGTGGCCTAGTCCTTGCTACATCATCAAGCAATGAAAATAATCTCATGCTGGTAGAGTTTGAAAAGTGGATCAGCGACCATGGCCGAGTATATGAGAGTGCCAGAGAAAAATCCGAAAGATTCAACATATTCAAAGCTAACTATGAATATATCCAAGAGAAAAACAGGGAACCTGGTCTCACATACACTCTGGGTCTCAACAAGTTTGCCGACCTTACCGATGACGAGTTTGTGGCAAGATACAGAGGTGCTTTGCCACCCACTGATGCTGATGTGACAATACCCATGATACCGCCTAAGTATGATAATCTGAATGTACCAGAATCAATTGACTGGCGGAAACTTGGTGCCGTGACCCCAGTTAAAGATCAAGGAGTATGCGGTTAGTGGACTTACACTTTCAGTTTGATTATACATATCTTATCGACATCAATGCAGGTTAAAAATATTTGTTATGTCTTATGCGTACGAAATGGTTTAATTATTCAGATTTTGGGATCAAGTCAAGTCTCTGTTTATTTCTAAAAAAAAGTCAAGTCTCTGTGAGAACAATAATAGTCTAATAATTAGCTTGGCAATTGTATATAATTGCAAGCATATATTGATAGCTAGCCAATTAAAAATTCATCTACATAATATATATGCAGGTTCATGTTGGGCTTTCTCAGCAGCAGCGGCAATTGAGGGGGCTGTCCAGATCAAGACAGGGCACCTTTTCAACCTGTCAGCACAGGAATTGCTTGATTGTGTAACCACATGCAACAAATGCAATGGAGGATGGCCCTCCCATGCCTTCCAATGGGTAATAAGTAATAAAGGAATTGCAACTGCAGAACACTACCCTTATTCTGGAACCGGTGGTTCCTGCAATGCTGATCTGACCTCCGATCGTGCCGCATCCATTGCAGCTTACGCCACTGTACCTCGAAATAATGAGGCTGCACTGATGTCGGTTGTGGCAGTGCAACCTGTATCAATTGGGATTGAATCTTCAAGCAGAAGCTTCAAGTTCTACAAGGAGGGAATTTATAACGGCCCTTGCGGTAATAAACTCGACCATGCTGTGACAATTGTCGGATATGGCATTACGACGAATAAAATAAAGTATTGGATAATAAAGAACTCATGGGGCACGTCATGGGGAGAAGATGGGTATATGTACATCCTAAAGGAAGTTGACAATCTACCTGAAGGTCCCTGCGGGCTTGCAATGTATTCTGTTTACCCCATTGCTTCAGCGTCATATGCAAGTGCATAGTCACAAACATCCACATATATATAAGATTTTTCAGCTGTTACATGTCAATGCAGTTCAGTGAAACCTGTTCTCCGGCTCTTTTTATGATCATTATTCAGTAATGATTCCAATTTCCAACTATGTAATGTAACACCTATATGTTATGTTTTTTGGCAAGAAATAAATGATCTGGTAACCTATTTTATGTATTTCTGCAAAAAGTATATGATGTGGCAGCCTATGTTAGTGTGTATTTCGTTTTCGTTAAATCTTCATGAACTTTCACTATCAAGTCATACTAGTTTTTCGATAACTGACATCAAGTTTTCTGAATTATGGAGATGACATTTGAAGCATGGTTTTGAAAGCGGGAATCAGACTCAGACTCGGACTAAAACTCGGATAATATTTGGTCTAAGAAGTTGTATGAAAAAAATCGGCTGAATTGGATGGAAAATTTGGATTTTCATAGAAAACTATTTTAATGTTTTAAAAATTAGGAAATATATGAAAAAAATTGGGAAAATGTACATTTTTTTTTGAAAAGTAAGTTAACAAATCAAATATGGGAGAGTGAAATCAACTAAAACAAAAAATAATATAATTATGGAGGACGGCCATGTAATTTTAATTTTTTTGGAAAATAAAATTTTAAAAACTATTAAGTTGAGAATTAATGGTTAATAAAATATTTTACAAATTATAAATTTAATGAAGTTACTTTTGTTTAAACACCTTTATATATCAAATAGAATCTTAGAGAATGAATATTTTATTTTAATAATTTTTGGATCGACTTTTTGGAGCAAGAATCACTTTGTTTTAAAACTAATTCATTTCTTAAATGAAAAAATAATGTGGAAATGGAACACATAGAGCCTAAACCCATGGAATTCACATCCTCTGCAGACCTTTTGATATCTGCAGAGGGCACACCTTTGATCCGAACAGGTGATGCAAGTGTGGGGCACAAAGGACCGGAGCTTAAGCTCATCTGAACAGGTGATGCAGACAGCACAGAAGCCTGAGATATCTGGGAAGCAGAATCAGAGGTTGATAGCGCCAGGGATAACTGGGTAGAGAAATGAAATTGTGACCCATTGAAGAGATTAAGCTCATCGAATTTTGCACTTTATATTCTTTGCATAGGTTTATATCGTTGTGATGTAATAAGACCTTATTGTTATGGAGTTTAGGGGATGATACTTATATTGAGGTTATGGGATTGGGTACTGGTACTAGTTGGTACATAGTTATAGAAGTAGATAGCTGGTAGATGTCTGGGGAGAGAAATATGTTTCTCTTGATTTGTAAACAATTTGTACGTTTGTTTTTGCTTTTCTTAATGAAAAGTGGTGGGGTTAAGAAATGTAAATACTTGTCATTCCTCTATCTTATTATTTTTTTAATGAAAAGTGGTGGGGTTAACAATATTTTTCTCCTGATGTTATAATAATGTCTTGACGTTATAATAATGTAAGTACTTGTCATTCCTCTATCTTATTATTTTTTTATTTCCTGCTTGTAGATATTGATAATTTGATATCATACTGTCATACACAGGACTAAATTGTTATTTGTAATAATAAGAACCTAGTCTGCATGATTTAAACTGTGCTATGATCTAATGAAATATTAATTTTAGGGAATTTTACAGGTTTTACAAAATGTGTGAAGTTGAGGGAATCAAGTTGAGAATTTTAATCTAAATTTCATAATTATTGTCTAAGATGCAATTACATGTCATTTAATTTTTAGATAATTTACAGTCCCTGATATTATGCAATAGGATGACCATCAAAGTTTAAACTGTGCTACGGAGATAATCTTTTTTTTCTTTTTATTTTTATGCTTCATTTTAATTGTGCCTTTTCTTAATTTTATGCATTATTTCTTTTCTGAGCTACAGAATTTCAGTGGAAGGGTGCTGCAAAGATTGGAGGTGGTCAAAATTTGAGAACGAAAATTGCTCATTAGCAAGTGTTGGCCTATTTAAATTTCTATAAAAGTTAATAGTAACGAGAAGTATGAAGTTGTAAATAAGGAGTAATGCATTAGACGGTAGGAAAATGCATCAACCCCCCTGTGAATAAATTGGGATGTTCCTGTGTACATTCATTTTCTTTTTATTTGCTAGGTTGAAACAGCTTATTTATAAATTATAAGGGAAATTTTGCCAGCATCTGATTTGTTTTCAGCTTAGTTGAATTGTACTGACATAGATTGAATTGATCATTTGTACCTCATTAGTATTGATACCGGACCATAATAATTCTACTTTAAATTTATCCTGGGGTCTTTTCTGGTTATCATGATTTGATTCCTCTAAGTTCCCTTTTTTAGCAACTCCTGTAACTCTTTATCTTACTTTTCTAGTGAAAATGTCCACTCTTTTTTTTAAGATCCTTATGTCAATATTCTTGGCATTATAAAATTGCGAGCAAACAATTTTTGCGCACATTTGATTTTGTGGCAATGAAATTCATATCTTACCGGACTCGCTTGAGGGTGAAGTTCAAACTGAGGACTTCTTTTGTAAACAGGCCTCCAGAAGATTGAGCAAACTTGCTCGTAAAAAGATTATCTCACAAGAAATAAGTATCATAAAATCGAAAATTAAAAGATCATTGCTACAACTAATTTGTAGTTCGATATACTAACAACAAAAGAGCCATCTAAATTAACAGTTAGCAGAAATCTCAAATTACAAATTATCAATGCTGAATTTATAGTCGAAGGCTGGTTCTTAAATAGACTAATGATTTTTGTTTACTTCGATGGTTGTTGACAGATTTGCCAGAATGATCATCATAATTTCAATAACATATTAAACTCCCATTCACGTTAATGTTTCTCTGATTTTATTGGGAATGTGCTCACTGTTGTTATTTAAAGTTCTGTCCTAATCATACTGATATGTTTTTTTATTTAAAATTATTATTGTTGCAAAAGTCTTGCACGGAACAAAGCATTATTCTTATCCAAAACATGTTAATATTATACAAATGTCTTGAACCAGACAATCTAACTTAACCTTGGTAAAGCCGTATATCGAATTTTGATTAAATTTCAATAAGTTAGGTAAAGTGCCTAGCCAATTAACAAAACCTATATTTTGTAAATAAAAAGAAGAAATAATAATAAAGAACATTCACGAGTATTATTACTAAATTTTGCCCTTTCCAGAACGTTTTAGACAACCAGCTGACCTTCCAGGAATGATAACTACAATTTGCAGTTTTGCCATCCCTTGTCATCGCTTGAACAAAGTGAATATATGAATAGACAAACTGAACATATTGATAATCAAAATAAACACATACAAACAAATAAGTTTTATCATTCTTGGTCAGATTTTTATATGCATGTTCAACTTATTTTTATTATATTCATTTGTTTGTAAATTTTCACTTTGATCATTTATATGTTCACCTTGTCTATTTTATGTGTTGAACATTTTAAACTATTTTCAATTAATGAACTAGTAGGCAGTTGAACATTTTAAACTATTTTTTTTTGAAGGTTGAACCTTTCAAACTATTAAAAGATCAAAAACCTTGCTCTTATAATTTAAAGGATTGCTTATATGTTCTCAACTGGGGAGTGGTGATGCAGATTTTTCATAACAAGTAGTAAAATAAATACCGTGTTAACTGATATATTGTGTGTTGTAATCAATTCATTTAAAGTATTTTTTGCCTCTTCCTTAAAAAATACTTGACAAAAGTAGTTATTTCTATAGTATAGAATAATGAAGATAGTATATGTGAATATTTCGAAATTCAAGGAGTTTTAGATAGAAAATTTGGCTACTAACAAAACAAAAATCACAAAAGATGCAGAGCCATTAGATAAAGGTAATTACTACTTACCATCTGGTAAATCGCCATCCAAACCATCCAACTCCAGCGCTCTCTTTATTTTTCTGCATTTAACACAACGATCCGATCAGATCCGATCCGAGCACCCCTTCCCCTCACCCAGCGCGCCCTCCCTTCAGCATCTCCCCTATCTTCCCTCTCTTCTCTCTCTTCCTCTGCCGCCTTCTTCTTTCTCCCTTCTCCTTTCCTTCGTGCTCCCATCTATCCCCTCTCTATTTGCTTTTTTTTTTTTCTTTTTTTTTTCTTTTTTCTTTCCCACTGGTCCTTTCTTTCTTTTTCCTCTCTCCCTTCGATCTTATGTTATATACGATCATTTTATTTGTAAAATCTGTTCAATTTATTTGTTATATATTTTCAATTTATTTGTATTTCTGTTTTATATTATATGTTCATTTTTTTGAATCTTGTTCAAAATGTTTGCAATATCTATTCAATTTATTTGTTAAATATGTTCAATTTATTTATGTTCACTTTTTGTTATGAGTTTCACTGTGTTGTTATATATGTTCTATGTAATGTTATATCTGTTCAATTTATTTTTTAAATGTTTTTTATATATGTTCACTTTTATCTTTTTGCTAAAGTAACGTTCTTTGTTATATTTGTTCAATTTATTTCTTATATCTATTTAATTTATTTTGTATATCTATTCAATTTATTTGTGTTATATTTTCACTTTGTTTATGTATTTATGTTCACTGTTATCTTTTGTTTGAATTCACGTTGTTTGTTATATCTGTTCAATTTATTTGTTGTATCTGCTCATTTTGTTTTTTTATTTAACCAATATTTATCTCTTCGTTTTTGTTGTTGTAAGTGTTTACTTTGTTATTGTATCAAGTTCAAGTGGTAGGACTTTTTTGTCAGAGAGGGAGAGGGGAGCGAAAAAATTCATTGGAGAGGGGAGAGGAGAGGGGGGAAGGGAAGGAGAGGGGAGCGAAGATTGAGAGAAGAAGGAAGGGGAACAAAAAGAGAGAACGCCGAGAGAAGGAACGCGTGGAGAGAGAGAGGGCGCACATGGAGATGGAGCGCGGAAAAATTCTTTGGATGACGTGGATGTTTTTTTTATGAACGACAGTTATCACTCCCGATTTTTTTTTATCTTACATGTGGTTCTCAAGAAGTATTTTTATTTTGGGGTCTTTTATGAGCTGGTACAACTCATCTGTCAGTATATTTTAACAGAAAAATATGACTTAAATCTAAAATAAAGGATTAGAATTCCACTAGTTACACGAAGCGTAGTCAACAAATAGTAAAAGTTAGTGTTGCGTGCAACATGTGGGAGAGAGTGCGATCTTACGGAGATGAAGACCAAGGAGACTAAGGCGACTCTGACGGCGACTAGTAATGCGGCTGCTCCGACCAACGCAAAACCCTCAACATCGGCCAAAACTTCCAGATCTACCCTTCCCCCACCGCCCCCAGCACTTTATGACCACTATTTCCCTGGTTCCAAGCTCCCTCCCTCTAAACCTAGTTCCCTGCCGCAGCCGCCGCCGCCGCCACCTCTTTTTTACCACTATTTTCCAATCTCCTCTACTTCTATCTCAAATTCTTCTGATTGTGCATTAAAAGCCAAAGCTACTATTCCCACACCTCCTCTTGCTGAAGTTAAGGCCACCATTAACCGACAGCCCCCTTCTTCTATTCCAAAAAAAGAATTCCATGCTTCTGTCAAGGCCAGGACTGCTCCTCTTCTCCCCTCTCCTTCTTTCTCTATTTTTACTCTGAGGCTAGTTACTTCAAAAGCTTTTCAAAAAAGGTACGCTTGCTTTGATCTTCCTCCTTCTCCTACTCCAAAGTTTGCTAAGTCTAATATTGGTACTCCCTCTACTACTTCTGACAAAGAAGCCTGGCAGAAAGTGCTTCCTAAGCATTTTAAATCGGCTGGTGTTAACACTTCGGTCTCATCTAGAATTAAGGAGATAATTAATTCTAAGTTCTCAGCAATTAAAAGGAACAAGAAGTGTTTTAATTGCCTCTTTGCTGGCCATTCAAAAAAAACTTGTAGTCTCCCTCAGAGATGCATTGTTTGTCTTCAATTTGGTCATAATGCAAAGAATTGCCCTCTCCTGTCCCAAAGTGACTCTTTGACTGTTGAGGAAAATTTATTTAGTCCAACTACTGATGCTTCGTTTTCTGAAACCCCCCATCTTTCTGGCTCAACTCTTCAACTCCCGGATGCCACTATTAATACTCCTTCTACTTGTCTGGATATCATACCACTTTCTTCTTCCTCTGTCTCTGCTATTCATTCAGAAGCTTCTATGGATTTTCCTGTTAATTGGCAACACATGCCTCTTAATAATGCTATGCATTTTGAGGATCATAGAATTCCTTTACTCAGTGTTTACTACATACCAAATCAACCAGTGCTCCCCGAAAATGAACCTCTTCTTAGGTCAGCTTGTGTTAATTATCAAACTCAGGGTTTACTGCCCCCTGATTTTGAACATCGTCTTGCTGTCAGACTTTCTGCACAATTTGGGGGGCCGGTTTATGAGTATCACTTGCAGCCTGTTCATCCCGACACTGGTGATTTTCTTCTTATCTGTCCAAATGCTGTAATCAGAAACAACATCTGCAATGTTTCTGTCATTCATCTCCAGAATGTGCGCTATCAGTTTCGCAGGTGGAATAGGACCAGAGGAATGGTGCGTGAGCCGCCGGTTTTCAGAACCAGAGTCAGACTTTCTGGACAACCACTTCACCTATGGAATCAATTGGCTCTAGAGAAATTGGTCTCAGGTTTTGGTTATCCCCTTGCTATTGCTCCTCATTTTACAAACTTTAATTTTGCTTTTCTCCGTATGTTTGTGAAGGGAGCTCACCCAACTAGAATTCCTTTGGAAATTGCTGTTTCTGACGAACCTGGTGCTGCCAGAGTCAGAGTTAGAATTGAAGGCTATGAACAAGTTGGTCATTTTCAAAACCCTCCTCACTTGGGTCCTGGAATGCCCTGGGTGCCTCCTCCTCCACCTGGTCATGGTGCAGGACCTGGCAATGCTTCTGGCTCTGTATCAGGTGGTTCTTCAGCTTCTTCTTTTTCAGTCAATCAACAACTTGTCAATCAGCCTCCACATGATCATCAAGCCAATAGAGCTCTAGCTGCTTTGTCTCCTACTTTTCATCTAGCAATTAATGGTCCCCCCATTGGAATGATGTCTACTAACTTTGACATTGCTGGATTCAACTGCTTTAACTTCAATAGTAATGGTTTTATTGCTCCTATTTTCTCCTTTTGCTCTCCTTTTTCTTCTCTATGTCTTTCTACTTATCAGAATGCTCCACTGCTTATTCAAGCTAATTCTTCTGAAAATGCAAATCCACCTCTCTTGCCTACTCTTCCCTCTGGTCAGGATCAAGTGATTCTCTTTAATTCATCAACAGTTGAAGAATCTCAAGAAGACCCTTCTCTTCCACCCCCAGGTTTTGATGGACCTAAGGAATGCTCCAATGTTTTGGACTTGTTCCCTTCTGATTCTGGTCCAAGGAGAAGCCCAAGGCTAAAAAGCAAACTGGTAGGGCCTTACACTTCAGCTGTTGCCAAAGCTCAGAAGGTTCAGTATGCTGTTCTGTCTCCTACTAAACCAGCAAAGGCTAAAATCACTCCTGCTTTGGTTTTGGAGGAATTCTTAAAAGGGGATGACCCTCCAACAATGACACAGGCTGAATGTGTCATTCTGGCTGCCGGTTTTGAAATGTCTGAAGATATTAAGAAGAACCTGCATGAAGCGGGTATAGTTTAGTGCTATTTTCTAGCCTATTCTAGTGTTTGTTTATGCTTGTTCTGATGTTTAAGTCTCCTAGTTGTTATGGCGTTTTATTCAGTATTTTGGCTTCATTGTATCCTACTTATTATAATGAAGAATTTCTCTTTTTCTTATCTATTGCCTTCTCCTCTTCTCTGTGTCTCTTGCTTCATTTTTCTTTATGGATTCAAGATTAAATTTCTTATGCTGGAATGTACGTGGACTTAATGATAGAGATAAGAGACTTGCTATTAGACAGACGATTTTAATCGAAAAACCTCATTTTGTTTGCTTTCAAGAAACAAAGTGGGATTCAACGTCTGATGTGCTGGTAAAAGAAACTTGTGGGTCCAAACTGAAATCTTACATCTGTGTTGATTCGCAAAACACATGTGGAGGAATTTTGATTGCTTGGGACCCTTCTATTGCAATCTGTCTGTCTTCTGTTGCTACCAGACACATTCTCTCTGTGGATTTATGCTTTAATAGAGATGGTTCCCTCTTAAGACTGTCTAATGTTTATGGTCCCTCAACTCATACTGGAAGACTACCTTTTCTCTCTTCTCTAAGTCTTTTTGCTCCAACTGATACACCCTGGCTACTTTGTGGAGACTTCAACGTAGTGCTCCATCATACTGAGACAACTGGTACTTCTCTTGATCAAGCTGCCATGACTGCTTTTGCTGATGCCATAAATGATTTAAGTTTGATTGACTTAAATATTTCTAGTAGGAGCTTCACTTGGTCTAACAACAGAGATATTCCAACTCTTGCAAGACTTGACAGATTTCTTATAAACCTCCCTCTCTCTCAGAGGTTTCCAAATGTAACTCTACAAGCTCTAGCCAATACTTCCTCGGATCACACTCCACTTTGTTGCTCTTTCAAGTCTTCATTCAGGCCTTCCAACTTGTTCAGGTTTGAGAATTTTTGCCTTCTTTCTCCTGAGTTTTCAGACTTAGTACTCAATTACTGGTTCTCCTCTCCTACTGCCAACACTCCAGAACAGTTTCATGATAAACTTACATGTCTTTCTAAGGAAATCAAAACTTGGGCAAAAGGTAGAATTTCCAAAATTAGAGAACAGTCTATGTTCATTACATCTTTTTTATTGAGATGTGACAGAGTATTGGAACAAAGACCTTTGACAGCTTTGGAGAAATTTCTAAAATGTTTATTGAAAAGGAAGTTTACTGAAATAGCAGTTGCAGAGGAAGCTATTTGGAAGCAAAGATCCTCTTTCAAATGGAGATTGGAGGGGGATCAAAATACATCCTTCTTTCATGCTAGAGCATCTAATAACAAGAGAAGAAATTACATTCAATCACTGCTTGTTGATGGAAATTCAGTTTTTGATCAGAAATCAAAAGGACATGCTTTCTTTCTATTCTTTTGCAATTTGATGGGCAAGTCGTCAGATGACTCTACTGATTTTGAAGCAAATTGTCTCTACTCAAACTTCAGCTCTTTGGATTGCTCGTCTTTAGAAGCTCCTATCTCTCTTCAGGAAGTTCAGGATGTCATTCTGTCTTGGCCTTCCAATAAATCGCCAGGTCCTGATGGGTTCACTGGTGATTTTTTCAAAGCTTTTGTTCAGGAGCTCTCTCCTGAGATTGTTTCAACTCTCAATTCTGCTCTGATTAACAATTCTCTTTATCCTCTTAATAATTCTATTATAGCACTAATCCCTAAGTGTGATAATCCCTCCTCCACTGCTGATTTTAGACCCATCAGCATTATCCACTCCATTCAAAGAATATTCTCCAAAATCATGACAAAAAGATTAACTCCTCTCCTCTCATCTCTGATAACTAATAATCAGACTGGTTTCCTACAGGGTAGAGCAATCTCAGAAAACTTTGCCTATGCTCAGGAAGTAGTCAACCATTGCTCCAAATCCAAAACCCCCTTGGCGATTTTCAAAGCTGATATGCACAAAGCATTTGATACTATTAGTTGGAATTTTCTAACTAAAATATTAGATGCTTTAGGCTTCTCTCCTTCCTTTATTTTGACAATTTTGAACTGTGTTCTTCAAGGCTCATCAAGAGTAGTTTTAAATGGCATTGCTGGTAAGAAGATAGTGCTTAGAAGGGGTGTCAGACAGGGGGACCCACTCTCTCCCTACTTGTTTATTTTGGCCTTTGACTTTCTATCAAGGTGGATAGCAAAATTGACCCAAATAGGAGCTCTTTCAGTACCAATACAGAACATGTTCAATGCTTTATTTTATGCTGATGATGCATTATTCTTCTTCAAGCCAACCTTTCAGCAGGCTTTCTTTCTCAAACTTGTGTTGGATAATTTTGGCCTCATTTCAGGTTTAAAATTGAATCCAGCAAAGTCTGACTTGGTTTCTCTACACTGCAATCCTCAACTGAACCATGAACTGACTGCTACTTTAGCTTGTAGATCTGCAAAGTTTCCTCTCATTTACTTGGGATTACCTCTTTCTGATAAGCTGCTGGTCAGAAATGATTTTAAAGCGCTCATCTCAAAGTTTCAGTGCAAACTTCAAGGATGGTCAGCTTCTCTCTTGTCAATTGCTGGAAGGTTAGTTCTGATAAATTCTTGCCTCTCTTCTCTGCCGATTTATTTCATGTCAGTGTTCAGCCTTCCTTCCTGGGTCATCAAGGAGATTGACAAGTTAAGAAGAAACTTCTTGTGGCATGGAGTAAATTCTGGTAAAAGGAAGTTGATTTTAGTTTCTTGGGATCGTGTGATCAAACCAAAGTCTGTTGGGGGTTTGGGCGTGCTTGATCTATCAGTTTTCAACAAGACTTTATTAATGAAATGGATTTGGAAATGGAATGCCTCTACTTATTCTCTTTGGAAGACAATTGTGGCTCCTCTGCAGTCTTTTGCTTTATCCTCCTCTCCACTCAACAGCTTTTTAACTTCTAAGTTAACTCATCTGACATGTTATTTGGATGTTGGCCTAGCCATGCAACTTTCTGACGGCTCAAATACACTCTTCTGGCATCATAATTGGGCTGATCAAATTTTGAAGTTTTCTTATTCAGACCTATACTCTTTTGCACACAATAAGTTTATTTCAGTCCAGCAATTCTCCTTGAATCTGCACAATTTCCAATCTCTTTTTTCTCCTTTAATTTCTGCCTCTTATTCTGCAATGGTTCAGCTACACTCTTTGACAGCTTTAATAACACCCTTGTTGTCAAATTTGACAAATTCTGGTGTTGATGAGGCCTTCTGGAAGTTACAGGGAACTCAAGGCATTTTTTCTACTAGCTCTTTATATAAGCTAATTAAGTGTCATCCTTGCCATTCTTCCCCTCTACAGCGCATTTGGAAACTTAAAATACCTCCCAGGTTTAAAGTTTTCATTTGGCAAATGCTTCAAGATAGAATTGCAACTTTAGACAATTTACAAAAGAGAGGATGGTATTTGCCAAATAGATGTGTTTTGTGCTTTTCAGAATGTGAATCTGTGCATCATCTTTTTAATAGTTGCTCTTTCTTCAAGCAGATTCAGTTTCTGATGATTAATCATCTTGCTCTTCAGCCTCTACTTACTGATATCACTCCTTCTTTACTCCATTCTGACCTTCTTATGTGTTCTGCAATTCAACCTAAAATCAGGGACCTCTTTGCAATTGTGTTCTTCATAATCTGGAGGGAGAGATGCAATAGGATTTTCAGAGAATTTTTTTCTAGCACGACTGATATATTGAGAGAAATCATGCTAGAATGGAACTTTGCTAGAAGATAGAGCTTTCTTTTTACTTTCTCTTTTTTTCATTCTTTTTTATGTTTGCTTCATCCGCTAATCGGATCTGGCTAGAATAGTTTTCTTTTATTTCTTTTTCAGTTTTTAACTTTTCTTATATTAGCATCTCGCTAATTATTGTAATTACTTTTTTATTCAATAAAGTTAAGATAGGGGCTTGACCCCTATTTTTCATCAAAAAAAAACATGTGGGAGAGATTTCTAATCTGAGATATCTCATTAATAGTTAAAATAAAAATCACAGAATATGCTGAGCTATTTAGACAAAGTCCTTGCCCTTTTGGTTTATTTTAATCTTACATGTGATTCTCAAGAAGTGTTTTTTTATTTTTATTTTTTTTATTTATGGGGTCTTTTGTGAGCTGGTACAACTCAGCTATTATATTGTAGCAGAAAATATGATATAAAATCTAAATTAAAGGATTAGAATTCCACTAGGTACACGAGGCACAGTCAACAAATAAAAAGCTCACGTTGCGTGTAACTTGTGAGAGAGATTTCTAATCTGAGATATCTCATTCACAGTAAAGTATCTTCGCTTTACATTTTTTTTCATTCGCCATTTTCAAGAGAGAAGAAAAAGAAAAGGATAAACTATCTTATCAGAATCACATAGTAAAGGCATATCTGTATTAACTATATATAAAAGAAAGAAGCGTAACTTGTTTTTAACATGCTTTGCTGAATAGTAAGGCTTATCTGGTGCCAGATTTGCCCGGATCTATTACTTTAACAGAGTCAGCATAGCTGATAGTTACTGATAAGTACTTCCCGAGATATATCTTATAAATAGAGTGTTTTCACCTCATAAGTGGCAGTAATTAACAACGTCTAGCGCAATTAATGAAGTCCAGAAATGGCTTTTGCACGCCTCTCCATATGGCACTAGGTTATTGAATCGAGCTTCGCTCGATTTTGTCTACCAAAGAAATGTTAATTATGTCTTATAACAATGAATATAGAATTATAGATGAAATAAGATATAGTTGAAATTATTATGATATGTCTAACCTCAACCAATACTAACATGCACATATAAACCGTTCAGACTATCAGCCGCTACTAACATACACATATAAACTTGTGCGCCCACAGTTTTATTACAATTAACAGGAGAGCCAATTTTTTTTTTTTTTTTTTTTTTTTTTTTTTTTTTTTTTTTTTAAAAAAAAAAAACATTGATATCATAAAATTTGAAGTCTTTTAAAAGATTGTTGCAAGAAATCATACAATTCATATCCAGCAGGTAGTAAGTTTTGAACAATGTGATATAATTTGAAAAACATTATTTATGTAAATCTAACACAAAGCTTTCATTTTAAAAAGTAAATCTTATTGCAAAATAATTTATCTGAACCTTTACCAAAGAAAAAAAAACCCATTATCAGCACTTGTCCCTTTGCTCATAGAAAGTGATACCAAGTGTGTCTTCGCCAGATAACAATTTTCTCAGTAATATTCAGAGTACAAAAACAATATTGAATTACTGCACATGTACATAGAGAAATATAAATGGACACCAAACCTAATTAAACAATAACTAAGAGCTTCAATCGAGACAGGTGCCTACCCTTTGAGGAAGAATGCCTGAAACCACAATTATTATTAGATTAAAACTAAATTATAAGGCACATAATTGAAAACTGACATTTATATAGCGGTAGGTAGGGGTGGGAAAAAAAATCGTAACTCATGAATTACTCGAACTCGTCTCGAAAAAAATTCGGATATAACTCGATTTAACAGAAATCGAGTTGCCACAACTCGAGTTAGGAGCAACTCGAAATGAAACGAGGCGATTTCGAGTTGGGTCCAACTCGATCGGTACTAACTCGAGTAATCAATACAGTCCAAAAAAATAATCCTGACTCAGATACATCAAAGTGTAGCGGTCCAAAAATTACTCCCAAACATTTCCACTTATATACCAGTATACTATACAGTAATATCTCAAGCTAAGTTTAACTTTTTGGTGTCTTTTATGATGAATAATAAGCATTGTACTAGTGTACTACACAGTAATATATTAGTTTTGCATAATAGCTAAATCTAATTTCAAGTAAAAATGTCGAGTCACGAGTTAACTCGAGTTATCACGAGTTGATTTTGAGTAAGTCAAGTGAACTCGAAAGTGTGTCACAATCAACTCGCGAATTAACTCGAAATGTAGCGACTTGATTTCAAGTTGATACTAACTCGATCATAACTCGACTCGAAACCACCCGCCGGTAGGTACAAACATTATTTTTAGCCGTACATGATATTATTTTTATAAACAGATTAATTAGTAATGGCAAAATAAGTATCACAAAGTCTCCTTTGCATGCACATAACAAAATATCTTTGAAGTTTCCCAACTTTTAGTACAACACTTGCTTAATAGCTGCTATCAAGATTTCGAAAATTTTTTAGTACAACACGATAAAGTCCTTGCTCTAATGTTTGTTTTACTTAAAATCATGGCAGACTTGACTTGGTACTTTCCTTATACCAAAATATACTTGGTGTTAATAATTGCCTAACTTATGTTTATTGAAACAAACAATTGGAATATTATTTATTTCAGACACCTTAGTGATTGCATATCAATATTAATTCCAGGGGCAAACTTGTCAATTGTTCCTTTGCAGGATGTATATGCTATTCTTGAATTTAAAATTTTTCAAAATGACCGATATAATCATACTTCTATGGTGTGGATTTAGCTTAAATGGGTCATTTTCCATATCCATAAAATAAAAAAGGATGAAAAATAGGTACCAGTTTGTGTTGTGGTATGCGCCAAAAGAGGACGAACCAAACTCCAATTCCAATTAACACGACATCTTTGAAAGCCTTCCCTACCACGGCAATTTATAGAAAAGATTAAAAGAAGGCAAAAAAAAAAGGTAATAGAGTCCATATGGTTAAGCCTGATATGGTATGGACTTTTTTAAGTATTAGTTGAATATTGTTTTCAAACAGCATAAGCATTGTTAAAAATTTGATAAGCCATGACACTGTTGGTTCTGTTACTGCCATGACGCAGGTACGGGCTTTCAGATTCATCAAAAGTAAATGCTTAGGATGATGAGTTGCATACAAAGTAAAGTTTAATTAACTTTTGGGATTTGTACACATGACTCAACATGCCGCTGCTTGAACCACAAAGTAGTTATAGTATAGATTTGTATCATTGAAACAAATAATCATGAATACTGCAACTTACTCAATTGACAATTCCATATTATAAAACTATAGAAAGTTGACATGGTTGTTACAAATATGCTGCAAATTTATCCCCAGGGTCTGCTTAGCCAAAAAAGGTCAACCTCGATATGCAGATATTAAGGAATTTAACTTGATATTCTCAAAAAGAAGATGGATATAATAATTTGGAATAAAAGCTGCCTAACTCTTATCAGCAACATTTTTTAAAATGCATACAATCAATTTTTTTTTAATATGCAGTTAATTTCATCTAATTAATTGTCGATCAAGGAAAAAAAAGAAAAGAAGATAAAACCTGGTGCAGATGAAAAAGGTAGAAAAGAAGTAAGCGTAGCAACAACATGGAAGATTTTTTTTTTCAGCATATTTGTCATCGAGTTAAAAAAGTTTAGTCAGATTATATTATAAAAGAGGAAATTAATAAAATTTCCTATGGATATCTAATGTCAAATTAAAGATCTATAACAGAAAAATTAGGCAATGCCACGAAAACAATTACTAACAGAAAATTTTAAATACCGCCGAAACAATGCCAATGATGACGATTATGGCTTGTTTAGCTTCCTCCCAGGATTGGTCCTCATAAAAACCAATCAAACCATCTACCCTTTCCAGACCAGCCACCTCGACCAGTACCACCTCCTCCTCTCTTGCTCCTCTATTTGCTTGTTCCAGCTTTCAAGTTCATCCTTCTTTTGAGATAGTGCATTTTCCAGTGCCTTCCTATCTTATTCCTGATTATAAAAAACAATAACACATCAAAGGTCTAAGCCTTTTTTTTTTTTTTTTGTCAAATTTGTTATCAACACTAACTGGTATGGACTATCATGGACATAAATAAGGCAATTCAAAACAATAAACTATGCAATCTAAACCGAAACAATAACCAACTTTGGGTTGGGAGGAGGGGGCGTTGGATAGGTGATAGGTCTAAAGCAGGATAAAAATTGACGATTAGATTTCGTAAATGAAAGAACGGCTTAGATTACTTATCGCTAACACAAACCGACGGCTCAGGTTGCCGCATGAGATTTAATTATACTTTAGATTAACATCTTCAATAGACTTTAATGGCGTCCCCTGAAACAACATTTATAATAAATCATTCATTATTATTAATTGTCATTAATTGACATTAATTAGAAAAAAAAGGAAAATCAGCCCTATACCCCTCAAATCATAATTGGAAATATCCCCTTCTAATCTTCATACTTGGAAATATCCCCCTCAAAACATATTAGCTATAGATATTTACCCTTTTGTTGTCATCTTAATTATAAAAAATCATTGTTTAGAACTTGGGACGAAAATACCCTCATCCCTACCGATTCATCTTCTCACTACTTCTAGCTCTGTTAATCAGAAAGAAATATTCCATAGAAAATTTTTTCCTTCCCCTTTCAAACATTTTACTTCTATCCCAATGTTGGAGCAGGTAAAAGAATAATGGTATTGTATTGAACTGGTAAAAGTATAGAATTTACATCACAAATAGTGATCCTCTATTTTGAGTTACGGACCTTAGCTTAATACTTGAATCTCAAAAGTGCTTGCACCAATCTAATCATTGGTTAAGACAATTAATTTAGATAACTTAATCAACTAATTAGGATCTGTTGGGAACATTATGCTGGAAAAATATTGCATATCTTCAAAACCCTTATTTGGTCCAATAATCAAGGCCTTCAGAAGAGTACTATTAAAATAGATCGAGTAGTTTTTCTTCCTATTATTAAAAGGAGCATTTCCAGTTTTTATATTCTGAGTGAAACGATGAAGTTTGGCCTTTAAATGACTTGTTAATTCTCATTAATTCAGTTAGAGCAAGTAATTATAATTAACAACCATTAATTGCTATATTTTCATTGTATACATATTCCTTATTAAGGCATTTTCCCTTTAAATGGGTCGAAATTAGCCTATTAGAAATTTCCTTTCTTTTTCTGTAATTATCATTTGAATTTGAAAATGAATAAATATACACCCGTTGATTGCGTAAGGCAATTGATATCCAATAATTCATGAAAAACGCACAAATATAAAATAAATATAAATTGGCAGAAAGCAAGAATATTTAAGAGAAGTAATTAACTTGGAGGAGAGTGCACCAAAGTCCATGAATTGTTGAATAATTTGAGATCTTGAAGAATTTCAGATCACAAACTCGAATCTGCAACGACCTTCCAATAATAATATTTCAGAAAGGACAAAACACATAAGAATAGTTCAAATAAGCAATTGCTAAAGGGCATAAATTAATCAAGGATTGCAAATATTGTCAAAATGACAAAAAATTTTCTGAAAGAGGCAACCTGATTTGCGGTCTAAGGGGTTCTGTCTTCTCTATTTCCTTCTGTAATTAATGAAGGTAAGAAAGGTAATAAACCAAAATTTTGGAAATCATTGAATCTCAATCCTTACCTTCATCTCATTAACAGGCACAAATCACATGAAAAACCACATCTTATAAATAGCATTACAAAATCTAACTAAAATACAGTCTAAATATCATTGGTTGGGGGTAAAGAGTCAGGTGCCAAGAACACAATCCAATAACCCTGAATCACGTATAGAAAGAAAGGATCACAGAGAGGATCGGTAAAAAAAATAATTCTCTTACGAAATTTTCATTATTAGTTGAAAATTCTCTTACGCTATTTGAAGGAAATTGAAGACTGAGCGCGGATCGGAGATTGGCGGAGGCTGAGCGCGGATTGTAAAAGATATAGTTATAGTTGAAGAGTTTGATTAATTTAAAGAAAAAAATATATGTGTGTAAATATAGTTATAGTTATCTGAAATAATGTGATTAATATGACTTATATTATGTTGATATTATCCATGAAATATAATATGTTTATAAATGTCTTAAATAAAAAACTATATATCGTAAAAGATCTGATGTTTTTTATATTTTCAATTGAATAAATTGAATTTATATTTTGTAAACCAAAATTAAGAATGGCGATGAAGAGAAATTGAGGTGGAGATGGACTCTAAGCAACACAAAAGAGATAGAGACATGATGAAAATGAAATAGGAAGGGGTCACAAAAATCAGAAACGAGACAATGTATTGCCAAATTATTATCTGATGTTGAACCGAGTCAGTTTTATTAGCAATAACACCCGACACACAATTAGTTTCAAAGTATCAATAACAGAAATCAGAAAAATACTATTGCACAACTATTTACAATGCCTGTTGCTTGAAGTGTTGAATCATATTTAACTAAAGAATCCCGACACCCACACATCTTTATTTATAATATTGATATTGATATATACTGATACTGATACTGATGTCCATCTCGACGAGAACCAACCTGCTTGGGGCTTTCCCTGAGCTCGGCCTATCGATCCTAGTAGCACAACTTACAGTCCGTGTGACTTCGAGGCACAATTTTAATTTCCAACAACTTCAACTTCGAAGCTACGCATGACAAATGGGGATCCTAACCTTTATAAATAGATGTCTTTGCTACTTATAAGGAAATCACTTTTTCATACAAGCACTGAAGAAGCCCACAATAACAGTGCTTAAATTAAAAGGAGGGTTCTAATGCCCACATTTTAAATGTCCCAAATGTCTTAAAATTCACTTTTTGATTATTTTTTTAAATATAAATTCAAACTTCGAATCCAAACCGTAGATCTTATTAGATATAACGAGCGATGCATTTTCATATAAGTTTTATAAATTTTGGAGTTTATTTGATACTCGATCAAGATATTGAATATTGAACGAATCTAGTTAAATTTGATAGATTAATTCTAATCTGTTCATATTTTAGCCTCTTGATCGAGTATCAAATAAACTTCAAAATTTATAAACCTTATATGAAAATTCATCGCTCGTTATAGCAAATAAGATCAACGATTTGAATTCGAAGTTTGAATTTTATATTTTAAAAAATTAACAAAAAAGTTAGTTTTGGAACATTTGGGGCATTCAAAATGTAGACACTAGAATCCTGCTCTAAATTCAAACCTTAGTCTAACACTTTAGCAATTGATTATGGTTAATAATTAAATAAAATAATATTGCTACTTTAATAAGCTAATTATGAATTTTTTTTGCCAAATTACAAGTATTTTATATTTTGTTTGTTCAGGGGATTTTCTGATATTGGAGAACAGAGTAAAAACTCCTCAATTTGTAAATCACGAAAAAGAAAATTTGGATGCCAAAATTTTAACTGCAGTTGTTTTAACGCTAATACATTTGAGTTTTAGTAATAAAATGTTTTATTTCCAAATTTGTAAAGATGAACAATAAACCTAAACTTCCCTAATATGACATGCATTATGTGAAGGAAAGATATACATACATGCCACGTGTTTTTTTTTTTTAAATCATAAATTATCTATGTCAAATCATTATATTCTTACTTCAAGAATTTAGGGAACAGGAAGGTTTTATCAATTACAAAAGTTCCGTTTTGATTAATTCTGTATTCGCCATAAGCAGATAATAGTTCCTATTGTATCCGTTTCAAAAAAACCCCTACTTGTGGAAATTCAACCCAAAGTTAATTAATCCAATTTGCAAACAAATCTAAGTTAATTTTTACAAATAATATAACTTCCGTCCTTTCCTCCATGCTTTCTAGATCTTTATCTTTTCAAAGTATTGTACAATAAGCTAGAATCCAATTAAAAAATTTCTTAAAGGACATTGCCAAAATTACATATTTATAAAAATTTTGTTGGATGCAAACAACTGTAATGTAAGGATTTGTTGTGGACTTGAATATTTACAACCATTATTTGATAACAGAAAACAAAATTACAAATTAAATGTATAGATCGATTAGTAGGGATTTCTATGTGCGATTAGTGTCGACTACTACTTTTTGTTTGTTTATTATTAATTAACTTTGAAGTCCTTATATACTAGCTAGTTTCTATTGCATAAATTTACCAAAATAATCCAACTAATATAATATGTAATTTTATTATTAGAAGACATGTTTCATGCGGTTTTCTACTTTTTCCAAAAAATATTCTTCAGCTCGTCTCTTTCTGAGTGAAATGTACAATAATTAATGCTAGCTTCGTGTATATGGGTAAGGGCTAGGCTGCATAACGTGTGAAACGGCTACGGATTTGACTAATTTCATTTGCCATTCCGTTTCATCAACGGTACATATTAGAATTTTCATTAGCTATTCTGTTTCGACAGAACGTGATGGAACGACTAAATTTTAACTGTGTTTCACACAAACGTGTGACGAAACACATTCTTCTTACCGTTCCGTTTCGAAAATGAAATAAAATAAATCGTTATATGTTCCGCTGGAACGGAACGGACATGATGAATACATATAACGAATCTTCCGTTATCATGTCTATATATGGAGGTAAATCAAGAATTTTTTCTTACAGAGCTAACTTTTTAATAAAGATGAACTTATAATATTTTTTTTTTTGGTAATTTCTTACTGTCATCCAAATACTTTCTTATGACGGAGGCAGGAATATTTTGAAGGAATTCACATAATATATATATTATTAAAAAAAATATTTATCATAATAAAAATATTATAAATACATGTATTATGGAAATAAAAAGGGGTGACATTGACACCCATTTGCTCTATGTAGCACCGTCAGTGTCCTTATCTATCTTTCAATGCGATTCGCCCCTCCATTCCTTCCATGTCTTGCCTCTCCTGCCCCTCCCTCTCGTTAGCGCTCTCGCCTCCGTTTCGCCCCTACCTTCCTCTCTTTAGCCTTATTCATCTCCTATCTTATCCTTTTTGTATGCTTCTTACTCTCTAAATGTTCAGTTTATTTTATTAAAGGCGTATCTTGTAGGTGTAGGTGTTCAGTTAGTTATAACAAGAGTTTACCTAGTATCTATTAAGTCAGTAATACTACATAGTATCCAATATGTGTAATTGTTCACTTTGGTTATTACATATGTTCACTTTATGTATATGTTAACTTTATTTTTTTTGGATGGCGTGGATAACATTTCGTTGTATGACGGTTGTCATTTCCGTTTTTTTTATTGTGAAAATAATAATCTCTTTTTTCCTGTGAAGTTTGTACATTATTGTCAGGAAGGACACACTTTACGTTTGCTTGTACATGGCATCTAGGACTCGGAATTGTAATCACACACTTTAAAGGAGTAATTTGATGATTTTTGGATAAGAATGAACATGCACTTGTACATGAGGCATTCTTGAAAACTCATGCATAGGAATGTACATGCTGAAAATGAAGATTTACAATCTGGATAAAACTGCACAAGAAAACAGACTGAATGTGAAGTTCTGTACTCTGGCTAGAACTATACAAAAAAACAGATAAAGAGGAAACTTCTATCTGCCCGTTGTGGCGTTGCATAAAAAATTGTAAATTGATTTGATAACAAAAAAAATCTTATTACTTTCTCTCTGATACAAAACTTTCTATATATACGCTATCTTGTAAACACCATACCAGAAACTCAAATACTGCCTAATAAACAGTTACGTCAAAACAAAAGACTATTATCCATGGCCACGGCCACATCCTTTTCCCTAAGACACCTTGCACTTCTCCTAGTGTTCCTATTCTGTGGCCTAGTCCTTGCCACATCATCAAGCAATGAAAATAATCTCATGCTGGTAGAGTTTGAAAAGTGGATCAGCGACCATGGCCGAGTATATGAGAGTGCCAGAGAAAAATCCGAAAGATTCAACATATTCAAAGCTAACTATGAATATATCCAAGAGAAAAACAGGGAACCTGGTCTCACATACACTCTGGGTCTCAACAAGTTTGCCGACCTTACCGATGACGAGTTTGTGGCAAGATACAGAGGTGCTTTGCCACCCACTGATGCTGATGTGACAATACCCATGATACCGCCTAAGTATGATAATCTGAATGTACCAGAATCAATTGACTGGCGGAAACTTGGTGCCGTGACCCCAGTTAAAGATCAAGGAGTATGCGGTTAGTGGACTTACACTTTCAGTTTGATTATACATATCTTATCGACATCAATGCAGGTTAAAAATATTTGTTATGTCTTATGGGTACGAAATGGATTAATTATTCAGATTTTGGGATCAAGTCAAGTCTCTGTTTATTTCTAAAAAAAAGTCAAGTCTCTGTGAGAACAATAATAGTCTAATAATTAGCTTGGCAATTGTATATAATTGCAAGCATATATTGATAGCTAGCCAATTAAAAATTCATCTACATAATATATATGCAGGTTCATGTTGGGCTTTCTCAGCAGCAGCGGCAATTGAGGGGGCTGTCCAGATCAAGACAGGGCACCTTTTCAACCTGTCAGCACAGGAATTGCTTGATTGTGTAACCACATGCAACAAATGCAATGGAGGATGGCCCTCCCATGCCTTCCAATGGGTAATAAGTAATAAAGGAATTGCAACTGCAGAACACTACCCTTATTCTGGAACCGGTGGTTCCTGCAATGCTGATCTGACCTCCGATCGTGCCGCATCCATTGCAGCTTACGCCACTGTACCTCGAAATAATGAGGCTGCACTGATGTCGGTTGTGGCGGTGCAACCTGTATCAATTGGGATTGAATCTTCAAGCAGAAGCTTCAAGTTCTACAAGGAGGGAATTTATAATGGCCCTTGTGGTAATAAACTCGACCATGCTGTGACAATTGTCGGATATGGCATTACGACGAATAAAATAAAGTATTGGATAATAAAGAACTCATGGGGCACGTCATGGGGAGAAGATGGGTATATGTACATCCTAAAGGAAGTTGACAATCTACCTGAGGGTCCCTGCGGGCTTGCAATGTATTCTGTTTACCCCATTGCTTCAGCGTCATATGCAAGTGCATAGTCACAAACATCCACATATATATAAGATTTTTCAGCTGTTACATGTCAATGCAGTTCAGTGAAACCTGTTCTCCGGCTCTTTTTATGATTATTATTCAGTAATGATTCCAATTTCCAACAATGTAATGTAACACCTATATGTTATGTTTTTTGGCAAGAAATAAATGATCTGGTAACCTATTTTATGTATTTCTGCAAAAAGTATATGATGTGGCAGCCTATGTTAGTGTGTATTTCGTTTTCGTTAAATCTTCATGAAATTTCACTATCAAGTCATACTAGTTTTTCGATAACTGACATCAAGTTTTCTGAATTATGGAGATGACATTTGAAGCATGGTTTTGAAAACGGGAATCAGACTCGGACTCGGACTAAAACTCGGATAATATTTGGTCTAAGAAGTTGTATGAAAAAAATCGGCTGAATTGGATGGAAAATTTGGATTTTCATAGAAAACTATTTTAATGTTTTAAAAATTAGGAAATATATGAAAAAAATTGGGAAAATGTACATTTTTTTTTGAAAAGTAAGTTAACAAATCAAATATGGGAGAGTGAAATCAACTAAAACAAAAAATAATATAATTATGGAGGGCGTCCATGTAATTTTAATTTTTTTGGAAAATAAAATTTTAAAAACTATTAAGTTGAGAATTAATGGTTAATAAAAGTTTTTACAAATTATAAATTTAATGAAGTTACTTTTGTTTAAACACCTTTATGTATCAAATAGAATCTTAGAGAATGAATATTTTATTTTAATAATTTTTGGATCGACTTTTTGGAGCAAGAATCACTTTGTTTTAAAACTAATTCATTTCTTAAATGAAAAAAGAATGTGGAAATTGAACACATAGAGCCTAAACCCATGGAATTCACATCCTCTGCAGACCTTTTGATATCTGCAGAGGGCACACCTTTGATCCGAACAGGTGATGCAAGTGTGGGGCACAAAGGACCGGAGCTTAAGCTCATCTGAACAGGTGATGCAGACAGCACAGGGGCCTGAGATATCTGGGAAGCAGAATCAGAGGTTGATAGCGCCAGGGATAACTGGGTAGAGAAATGAAATTGTGACCCAGTGAAGAGCTTAAGCTCATCGAATTTTGCACTTTATATTCTTTGCATAGGTTTATATCGTTGTGATGTAATCAGACCTTATCGTTATGGAGTTTAGGGGATGGTACTTATATTGAGGTTAAGGGATTGGGTACTGGTACTAGTTGGTACATAGTTATAGAAGTAGATAGCTGGTAGATGTCTGGGGAGAGAAATATGTCTCTCTTGATTTGTAAACAATTTGTACGTTTGTTTTTGCCTTTCTTAATGAAAAGTGGTGGGGTTAAATCCCACTAATTTCAAAAAAAAAAAAGTATGAAGTTGTAAATAAGGAGTAATGCAATAAAGTTGGGACGTCCTATGTACATTCGTTTTCTTTTCGTTTCCTAGGTTGATACAGCTTATTTTTAAATTATAAGGAAAATTTTCCAGCATCTGATTTGTTTTTGCTTAGTTGAATTTTACTGACATAGGATTGAATTGATCATTTTTACCTCGTTAATTTTGATATATGATGATAATAATTTTACTACGTACAAATTTATCCTGAAGTCTACTTTGGTTGTCATGGTTGATTCTTTTAACTTTAAGTTCCTTTTAGCAACTTCAGTAGCACTATCTTATTTTTTCTAGTAACTAAATGCCTACTTTTTTTTTTTTTTTTAGGCCGGTTACTCATTGCTGTCAATATTCTTGGCATACTTTAATTGTGAACAGAAATTTTTCTTAGAATTAATTCAGCAACTCCCAGCAGGACTCTGGAATTGACGTTAATCAGGCTGTACGCGCCTGCCTAATCTGGCGCCGCCTGTCCTACTATGTCATACCCAGTGTTATCTGGTATTTCTCCAAGGAGGAAAAGCTGGAAATTATTGAAAGCTACAAGGCCAAGCTCAAGTACGTGCTTGTCCTTTCCAATGTTCTTGTTTGTTAATTTGGTATAACTTGATTGGAGTATGTGACTACCAAGCTGAAGTGTGGTGCCATTTCAATTGTCTTTTTCGTTGTTTTTTATTTTGAAATATCTTTGTCTGTACAGTCCCTGAATAGTTGGATCACTATTCTGTGACAGTTTCTTCCAATTCTTGACAGTTACAGAAGACCATCAATTATTCTATTCTCTATTTCTGTAAATATGCTGCAAAACCATCAAGAAGTTATTCAGATATAAAAATCCCAAGGTCCCGTAAGACCCCAACTGAATGTAATTGAAAACAGAACACTATAAAATAAAAAGTGAAATCAAATGGCTTTCTAAAATGAATTTTTCATTCTACATCTGCTTATTGATGCAAATAATATAATGGTGTTTCTCATTAAATGTTGTTTGACAATAAGTGTTCCTTCTCAAGTCTATTGATTGCAAGTACTTTGATTTGGAAATGGGTCCTGTCCATTTGGTTCCAGCTGCTTTGACAAGGTATGCTTTCTGTTTAAGCCAAATTTACATGGCAATGACAACTAAGTAAACACAATAGCAGTTGGCTGAGGGCTGGATGTTTGGCTCCATTTGGGATCTGGCATTACCAGCATGGTAGAGGGAGTAAGGGACCAGATCCCCAATAACTAAGGGTCAAATTATTATTTTTCTGAACTTCTGGTGTCCCATAGTAGAGGGAGTAAGGGAGCAGATCTTCTCGTGTATTCAATGTACTTCTATCTGTATGATAATTGTGTTTTGCTCCATTTCAGCATGCATACAGAGATGGAAGTTTAGAGGATATCAAATTAAGACATGTTGATGCAGATGAGGAAGAACTTGATGGGTTTGCTTTAAAGACAAAGGATTGACAGTTCTAACAGATCAAGTAATAAGCAACCCATTAAATCAAACAAAAGACTCGCTGAACCAATAGTTGGGGCGGGCCGTCCCAGAAGTGGGGCGGACCGTTCCAATACACCGACAAAACAGAAAAGAGCGGAAGCATACCTAAACTGGCCATCGGAGCAGTCTGTGCTTGTTGCTCACGTCTCTTGTACACCTGAGGGCCTTGATTGTCTACTTGCATATGCCAAAGGTGGGAGAGAGAGGCCTTCCAAAGGATCAGATCGTACCTTGGTACCCTAATGCCTAAGCTAGGGCACCTACCCTTACTATTTGATGGAAGAATAGAGAGAGAGGCAGAGATGGCTGTTATCGACACACGTATACATCACACTCGTGGATGATCTGTCCCTTGGGGACCAACCCCGTATTTATAGGCCAAAGGCTTCTTGGCCATCAAACAATTCCATATCGGTCCATCATCAATATGGGATTTGTTTTCAACTATAACCACGTACAATTAGGCAACACATCTATGTACAAAAACTAGCAATTAATTACAGCCACGTTTAGCTATTACTATTTCTGAGTTGACTTGGAAACCAAGCAAAATCTGCCCACACCAAATAGATTGTTTCCTAATCTGGCGCTGATCTTGGGACGGTTCGTTCCAGACATGGAACGGTCCGTTTGACACGAGTCCAGGATGGTCGTCCCAGTCCTGGGACGGACCTGTCAGCCCTGATCTGGAACGCACCGTTCCAGCGCCAGTTTTTGGCCAAAATAATCTTACAGAACTGTCATTGTGAAAATGATCAGGTCTCTCTTCTCTCTCTCTCTCTCATTTATTTTTTTTTCTACTTCTAATTCTGTATTTTTGTGCCACAGCAAAACCTTGAAGTATTATTTGTTGTCCCTCTGAAGGAGTAATATCTCCTAAACCTCAAATCATAGAAGGATTTCTGTAGTGAAACTAGCCTCATGGTATATGTGCAAAGAGAAAGTGGGAAGATACTTTTGAGTTTTGAGTATCTAATTGAAGTATGAAATGGGGTGGAAAAGGTTGTTTAGAGGATATTTTCTCCCTGAGGAGTTTATGCAGAATATTCCAATTTTTTATTTTTTTATTTTTTCATTTGCAAGATGTGAGGCTCCATTGAGGTAACTATCCAAAAACAGGAAGTTGCACAATAATCACGACAGATTGATCTGAGTGTTCAAATAAGTTGGGTAGGCTGCAATATGCTAATTTAATCTTCTGAAAAACCTCTAATTGATACCTTCTGTTTGCATGCAAAAATTTGGCCTGACCTAACAGGCTCTCTGACTTCTTCAATGATATGCGTCTCTAGCTCTTGGATTTCATATGCACCTGATGTAATAATATTGTAAGTACTTATCATTCTTTTATTTCATAATATTTATTTCCTGCATGTAGATATTGATATTATACACATGACTAATAAGAAAATAGTCTGCATATGGTTATTTTATTTTTCCTTCACATAATGTGATTTAGTGAAATATTAATTTTAGGAAATTCATGTAGGTTTTACAAATTGTGTGAAGGTGAGAGAATCATGATGTAAAATACTCTTGAATTTTATATTTTATTGTTTAAGGATGCAAATTACATTTTATTTAATTTTAGATTATTTACGGGAAAGAGGCTAACGTGTCATCACGTGCCATCGAATTTCCATCGAGTCGTTTTTTGAGATCCAAAATTTAAACGCTCAATTCGAACTGTTCAAGTTGTTCGCCAAATTGAAATAGAGACCAAATTTTTTGCATTTTTTTAATTTTTTTGCTATTTTCAAATTGGAAGGCTCAATTTTTTTTAAATATCATAATAAATAACAAAAAAATTCGAAAAAAATATAAAATTTGGTCTCCAAGGGTATTTCACTATATGAAGACTTTTATGTACTGTTTGATTAATAAAAGTTCCACCAAAAGAATAGTATTAGTTTGACTAAATAGCTCTTGAAAAAAGAAAAATGTTCACGATTACCAGAGAATAACTATTTCACTAGCAACAAATCTAGTGTACATAGTAATGTACCAAACTAGGAGTGCACATCCATACATTTCCCTATCTACATGTCTTTTTTAAACTTCCACTTTCTGGCATCTGAACCTGCAATGCGGTCGTCTCATTAGTAAATGAGGCTTGTAATCTCAGAAGCCGTAAATTAGACTCCAGCCTCCCACCAGGCTTAGTTCAGATTGGATCTGTAAAGTTGAAACTGAGGATTTCCTTAATTAACAGAGTTACATCAGATTGAAAGCTACCTTGATGGTAAATAATTATCTCACAAGATATTAAATTTTATCAGATCTCCTTTGTTGGCATAAGTAGTATAAAATTAATGAAAACTAAGTCAAAGAGAAAATATTCTTCATTAATACATTTAACTTCGGAATTTGATAACAGCAATAAAAAAAGCCTGCAAAATGTCTTTGCATTGCTTGTATATATTGTACCAAGGAGAAGAACAGGTAGCAAAAAAACTCATAATACTAATTAACATTACCGATTTTGTAAAATGAAAAAGTAAAAGGAGAAGGCCTGATGATTCTGTTAACCTTGATAGTTGTTGACAGATTGCCAAAGGAGGATCAGCATAATTTCAATATATAACATATGGTTTTATGAATTTATTGAAATGTGCTCACTGTAATTGCTAAAATTTCAGGTACAAATCATGTTGATTTTTCTTTTGTTATTATTTTTTATATTACTATTATAACTTGTATTATTATTATAGTCTTTTTTACAAAAGTCTTACTTGGAACTAAGCAGTATTCTTATTAAAAAAAATGCTAATATTTTACAATTTTTTTTTGAAGAAAGCAAGGGGTCAAGCCCCAAAACTTTTATATATTAAAAAGAAGGGAGTTTACAAGAAATAATAAAATAAAAATGGGTTTGGAGTGAAAACCCTTATAAAGTAAAGGAAAGAAAAATAGAAATGAAAGAAAGAAAAATAAAGGAGAAAGCGAAGAAAACTAAGGCAAATAGGCAGACTAAGCAGGTGGGGCATTGAGGCAACCCCATTCAAAAAATGATTCTTCAGCTATTGCCGAGGGAGGCTTGTGAGTAGAGGAGAAGATCCTGTTGCACCTTTCTCTCCACACAGTAAAGCAGGTGATCAGCAACAGTTCTCTCTGCCTCTTTTCTGGTACCGGAGACAACAACAGCGACTCTGTTGTGGCACTGCAAGGTTGATGGATGGCCGCTAATTGGTAAACCCTTTGAATGGAAGAAATAAAGAAAGGGCAATCTTGTGAGATATGCTGAGGTGTCTCAGACGCAGCATAGCAAAGCGAGCACCTATTAGCCAGATGCCAACCTCTCTTCTGAAGAACATTTTGAGTTGGGATTCTGTGTTGGAGCAGCTGCCAAGCAAAAACAACCATCCTGGGAGGTGCCTTGAGCTTCCAAATTAGTCTCAGATCTGAGAGAGGAGCAGGGGTAGTCTTGAAAAACTTATAAAAAGAATTTGTGGAAAAGCTGGGCGGGTGAAGCTTCCAGTGTGGAATGTCAGGGAGGTGAGAGTGTAAATTTAGGAAGAGGTTGGGATTATTGCTGAGCAGTAGTAGGAGTTGTTGCAATTGTGAGGTTGACAGATCCGAGGAAGGCAGAGAGGGCATGAATAAAAAGTCCCGATTTGTCCAAGCAAAGCGCACAAAATCACTTACTGTGGTAAGATCATCAGAGGCAAAAGAGAACAAATGAGGGAATGAGTGCTTTAGGATTCCCAATCCCCAATCATGGTGCCAGAACAGAGCTTGTCTGCCGGACCCGACGGTGAAGGATGCTAATATTTTACAATTGTCTTGATACGGGCAATCTAACTAAACCTTGGTAAAGTCACACCTGGAATTTTGATTAAATTTCAATGAATCTTAGTAAAGCTGTACACACAAGTTGACTGAACCTATATTTTGTAAATTGAAAAAGAAAGAACATCCATGAGTATAATAAACACTATGCCCTATCCGAATTGTTTTGGGTACAAGCAGCTAATTTGGGATTTATAGGAAAAATCGGTACCTGAAACTAAACACTTTGGAATAAAGTGAAATTCAGATACACAAATGCCTTCACATATCTTCAATACTTATCCGTTTGTTAATCTTGGAGTAAAAACCGAATCCAGTATACATTTTCCAATACACATTTCCTTCCAAATCATCAGTCAGAATAAGCAAAGTCTTAAATGCCTTGAGCATTTTTTTGGTACACCTTGATAAACCAGCTAAAAGTCACAGAAAATTAAAATAGTAAATTAGAATGAATAGTCAGATAAATAGACAAGGAAAATGAAGTTGAAAAGGTTTCCATGAATTAAATTTTAGAATTTTTTAAACAATGGAAAATATTATAAGAGAAAATCACTTGCCGTGGCTAGATAAGGTACAGATTGGTATGATGAGCTCCAACCATCAGAAGCCTTGGTGTGTGCACGCAAATTGATGAAGACCATATGAGAGAACTACAGGGAGAAGAGATCTAGCATTAATTTATATAATAAAGTAAGAATGTGCATCCGCCGCCTTTGATGTTTTAAGTAAGAAAAAAGCTTTTGCAGTCAGGTTTAACGGAAACGATATTGCAAGTACTCTGTTTTTTTTTTTTTTAAAAATTTTTTTTTTTAACTTCTGAAGAACATATAGCAGCTACTTCCATTCAACAAGAAGTATCGTTCCAATTGTTACATCATTATCTACTCAGTACATCAAATAAATTTGACTTATCGATTTCTATTCTGTAACTTTCTTTATTCAAATCACAAAAATCAATTTTAATAATTGGGCCAAAATGCCCCTGACCTCTCTTCCCTCTCATGTAGTCCTGTCTCTCTCCCGCTTTCTATCCTCTCTCTGTCCTTCCCCTGCCTCACCAAAATATCTTGTACGTTGATCATATATTTAACATAATTCTTTTTGGATTCCGATACGGTTTGGAACAGAGTTTATCCGCATTGTTTTCTATCCCTAGCGACAGGCGACAACAATGAAAATGCACAGCGGAGTGATTTTTTGCGGAGGGAGCAGTTCATACTTCCACGATGTGTGTTCACATGTTAACCTTTTTTGTTTTTTATTTGTTCAAGGTTGCAAATGATAAAAATAAAAGCAGGCCTCTGGCCTGCTGGCCCCCAAAACAGATGCACCGAATTACTGAACAAGAATGGGGAGCCCTGGGGGATCCTATCATCGTCAGTGTGTTAAAATTGTAAATACGATACTTGGATTGGTGATGAATTTCTCAGGGTCTTAATGAGGGAATTATAGAACACAATTTTCTATTAATTCCCCTATGCTTAAACGTTTGTATTGTCCTCAGTATAGAGAATTGCTTTGCTCACTGCCTTATTTTTCTTAAAGGATTAAAATTTCATTACTTTTTCAGTGCATGAAGAAAACAATATGAGGGGTTCAGAGGGTATTTTAGTCATTTAGAAAGAAATATGGGAGTGAATCTCTAAACGGGACGTGAGCAAAGCAATTCCGTTCAGTATAATGATTAAAACCAAAAGAACGAAAGATTTCACTTTATCGAATGAATAAAAATGGTTATAATTTTTGTGCTAAAAATACAATCTTAAAACTATCGCAACCTTCTTAATTGTGGCATAAGATAATGTTACGTCGTGTATGTCAATCTGTTTCCCCTCCACGCTTTTTCACTCTTTCTAACTGGTACAACAAGTGCTTAATCAACGCTAAAAATTAAGTACAATAATGATAAGAAAAATACTAGTAATCATGTTAACAACTGGCGTAATTAATTATGGCAAATCAGTAATAGTTTATACTTACATTTTAGTTAGGAAAAGAAGTGGAAAAGGACATATAGTTATATCTTATTCATTGAATTAAACTGATTTGTAGGAACTAGGAACATTTTAGGAACAGATATCAGGGTATCTTGGCACGATTTATCCATTTGGATTACATTACCCAAGTTTCTAATTTTTTTATTAACAATTTGGATTATGAAATTTTAAGTTTACTTATCACCTTACTAATTTATTGTATCTCTGATTGGTGCTGCGCATAAAAGCAAGTTCTAATTGAACGAGTGGCACTTGCACCTTTTCAAACTATTATAAGCATGTATAGCTCCTCATAGATAATGCAACGATTAAAGAAAACTCATGCCCTTATTATTAAAAGGATTTCTCACGGGTTTAATTGCGGAGTTATGGTAACATTTTGTCAAACGCTAGTAAAATAATTACCAAGTTGACAACTGGTATTATAAATTGTAGTCCATTCATCAAGCAAATTTGCATCTTCACAAAAAGAACTTAACTAGTATAATTAAGATATATCTTACAGTCTGATTAAGATATATAATATATATATGTAAATAAAAATATTTCGACTTTAGGAGGACCTGGTGACAGGAATATTTACTAATAACAAAACAATACTTTCAGAAGATGCAGATTCATTTTTGATGTATTTTATGTTACAATCCAGTTGATACAGGCATGTGGGATTAGAAAATACTTTTTATACTATATTATAACAACAACCGTGACAGAAAAAAGTGTAAATTAAAGGATTTCAATTCCGCTAGTCGTGAAACATGTTCAATAATGAATAATAAAATCTAGTCATGCCTGTAACTTGTGGTTGTGGATAACTAAACAGGGTACTCTGCTAATCGTGGAAGAGAATTCTCCATTCAGATACAGAAAAGTATGCTCTGTTTAACGTTTCTTTACATTTTCATTTTTCATGAGAAATGGAGGAAAAAGAAAAGGATAACACTATTATCAAAATCAGATAGTAAAGGCATAGCAGGTTGTTAACTATAATTGAAATGTACCAATATACATTGGTAGCATTGTATAAAGAGGACATTTTATAGAAGGTGGAGTTTTTAATTTGGCTATTGATTATGGCTAACAATAATAAATTTTTTTTGCTAAATTAAATATTTTATTAGTTACTTAATGAAGTTTCTGGCCTAATACAACTTGTATGTTACATTTGATTATTCAGAGGGATTATCTTGTATAGGGGATATCAGGATATGTGTGCTTATTTAAATCGGTTGTACATCATAGGATAGGATATCACTTTGGACGCCAATATTAACTATATTAAATCTAATCCTAGCATACATTTGAATTTTTTTAGAAGTTAAAAGTTAAAACAGGATTTCCAAACTTGTAGAGATGTACGGTAAACAATGGCGGAGCCATAAATTTTCTTTTGGGAGCCAGTTAGATAATTTAAAATTAAATAGTTAGTATTATATAAATATCAATAAAATTAGGGGGGATTCTATTGAAGGTCGAGGTTGTGTCACATTATTTTCTAAACGAAGAGTTTTGTTGCAACAGGGTTCAACAAGGAGGTTGAAATGTATGATTATTTAAAACAAAATGTCTTCATGAAAGTATTTGTAAAATTATTGACGGGATAAAAAAAATGGAGGACTTTTATTTAAAAAAAATGAAGGAGATTGCACCTCATACTTCATCTTTAAATCTGCCCTAAACGTGACATGAAGTGAGAGGAATGATTTATATATATACCATGTATTTTCTAAATCTGAATTTATCTATGCCAACGCTTTGTAGTATATATTTTACATCGTGGGGGTACTATTTATCATGTATAAAAATTCCTTGTTTTGTTATTAATTCTGTATTAAGTATTAGCAAATTATGGCTCATATATGTATTGAATCCGGCCGGCCGTTTGTAATATATAGATTGAAGTTCAAATATATATTAAAAAAAAAAAAAATCCTATTTCTGGAAATTAAACACAAGTTAATTCGGTCCTTTGCTCCTTTCTTCTCCATGGTTGAATTGACCTCCATATTTTCAAACAGTTACAGTAAGTCGATAACCCAAGAATTCATTAAAAAATTTCCAAAAGGACACTACCAAACTCACATATTTTGACAGTGTTCTGATGTACGTGTGCAAACAAGTGTTATGCGAGATTGATTTTGACTTGAATAATTCATGGCATTATTTGCTAACTATTAAGATTATTATAATAAATGTACGGACTGAATAATTGGGATACAGGATGCGAGGCTAGCGTTGACTCGAATATATTTCCAATTCTTTATTATTATATATTGTTTACTTCTGAAATTACTTTGTAATTAATTTCTATAAATTTTTATTAGAAAGCATGTTTAATTTATGGGTTATCTGCTTTAATTTCCCAAAAAATATTCTTCAGCACTCATCTTTCTGAGGGAAAATGTACAGTAAGTCAGTAACGCATACTACCATCAAGTACACGTAGGTAATTAAATCAAGAATCTTTTCTATCAGAGCCAACTGTTTAATAAGATGAATTCATATCAAGAATCTTTTCTACAGAGGAACCTTTTCGATAATTATGGATTATCTATCTAATCTATTTTGTTCCGACGAAGTTAGCAGATAAATTTATTAAGTAATAGTTACACATAGTCCTGTCAAAATTCACTTGACATTTTCTTTGTACTAGGACATCTTAATTAGCACAATTAAAGAAGCTTTTATTTGACGATTTTGGATATTAGAACGCATGATATATATATATCTAGCGAAATCCTAGAACCATCCACAGAAAATGTCTACCTGGCTAAAATAAAAAAAAAGATAGAGGGGAAGCATCAGTGTGCTCCGTTTCTTAAAAAAGATTAAATTGGAAAGAAAAGAATATTTTTATTACTTCCTCTCTCATACACACCCTTCTATATATACGCTAATATGCAAGTACCATACCATCAACTCAAAGTCTCAAATCTTGTCTAAGAAAACAGCCTCTTCATATAACAAAGACTATTTCCCACGGTCATGGCCACATTCATTTCCCTAAAACCCCTTGCACTTCTCCTAGGGTTCCTATTCTGGGGCCTAGTCCTTGCCACATCATCAAGCAACGAAAGCAGTCTCATGCTGGTAGAGTTTGAGAAGTGGATCAACGACCATGGCCGAGTATACGAGAGTGAAGCCGAAAAATCCAAAAGATTCAACATATTCAAAGCAAACTATGAATATATCCAAGAGAAAAACAAAGAACCAGGCCTCACATACACTCTTGGCCTCAACGAGTTTGCCGACCTTACGAATGAGGAGTTTGTGGCAAGGTACACTGGTGCACTGCCACCAACTGATGCTGATGTGACAATACCCGCTGAACCGTTTAAGTTTGATAATATGAGTGCACCAGCATCAATTGACTGGCGGTCATATGGCGCTGTGACCCCTGTTAAAAACCAAGGATCATGCGGTTAGTGGTCTTCCATTTTCGTTTTTGTTTTTTATTAGTTTATCCTCTCCAATGCAAATTAAATGTGCTCAGGGTGGCAAATAATCTAATATCACAGATACTAACTACTATCCTAGGATGACCTCAAATATAGTAATATACCATGAAGGGATCAGCTCAAGTCTCTATATGAGAACAATAAATAGTCTACAACTTGTAGTCCTTGCATATTTAATAATAAATCATAAATGTGATTTGTCTAAAAGTCGTGTTATTTAATATTTGTATATACATATAATAATAATAAATTCCAGTGCACCACAATTATATATCTGCAGTGTAGGTAGCCAGTTAAGATAAAGTCATCTATATATAATACATGGTTATGAAACTCGGACTCGGACTCAGAATCGGAGTGTTGGGCTAAGGAGTCGAATCGGACGACTCGGAAAAAATCGGGTGACTCAGAGCGAAAACTCGGATTTTCGTAAATAATCATTTTTAATGTCTTAAAAATTAAAAAAAATAGAAAAAATTTAGAAAAGTATTTTTTGAATGAAGATACATTCGTTTAAAGTTTAAACACTTTACTTATATAAGTTAGAATTATAGAGGACAAAATTATCAATTTTTTTATGTTTTTGGAACGATTTTTCAATCAAGCATCACTTAATTAATAAAATATTTGGATTCTTAAATAACGTGGACCGTGTGATTTGAATCAAATGAGAAAAAATAGGAAATGGAGCTCTCCAGTACTACTCTTCCCCTTCCTCTTTATTTCCCAAATCCCATTCCCTTCCCGTACCCACCCTCCTTTTTGCGATAGAGCGCAGTAATGGTCGAAGCTCCCCCAATCCGACTCCTCACACTATTTCTCCGCCAACTCCACCTTTTTCCGGTGTTCTCCATGCTCTTTCACCTCTTTCCATAGAACAAAACCACCATTAATGGCGTCTCAAACGGAATCCGCTCCTACTCGGCAAAAGTCGGATCGGTGAGCACCGAGTCCGAGTTAACTCGGACCGAGTCCGGTGATAAGAAAAAGCCATATCTATCTATTAATATATATATCAATATCATATGCAGGTTCATGTTGGGCATTCTCAGCAGTGGCGGCAATTGAGGGGGCTGTCAGACTCAGGAAAGGGACACTCTTCAGCTTGTCAGAGCAGGAATTGGTTGATTGCGTGACCACATGCTACAAATGCAAGGGAGGATGGCCCACCAGTGCCTTCCAATGGGTAATAAATAATAGAGGAATCGCAACTGAGGCATACTATCCATACTCAGCCACCAGTGGTTACTGCAATGGCAATCTGGTTTCCTATCGTGCCGCATCCATTACTGGTTATGTCAATGTGCCACAATATAATGAGATGGCGCTCATGTACGCTGTGGCTATGCAACCTGTGTCCGTGCTGCTTGAAGCCACAAGTACCAGCTTCCAGTTCTACAAGGGGGGCATTTATAGCGGCCCTTGTGGTACTACCCTGAACCATGCCGTGACAATTATCGGATATGGGGTTGCCGGAAATGGAATGAAGTATTGGATCATAAAGAACTCATGGGGCTCGACATGGGGAGTTGGTGGGTATATGTACATCCAAAAGGAGGTTTACAATCTACCAGCAGGGCTCTGCGGTCTTGCAATGTCTCCCTCTTACCCCATCGCATCTCCATACGCAAGTGCATAGTCACGAGTACCCATTTATAAGTTTATCAGTCAGGCATTTGCTTTCTGCATTTTGGAATTCACATTTCGAAAGTGGTTGCTGTTTCTCTCTTCTTTTTTTTCTTTTTTTTTTGTATTAGTTTGAGATGCATGTTTGCAGTCTGCTAAAACTTGTTCTCCGATGCTTGTATGATTATTATTCAGAAATTGCTTTAAATAATTAGTTCTCTTTAAAAGTAAATGATGGTACAATACTACAATGTTATATTTGATTTAATCTGCATCCTAGATATTAAAACTGGCATCATGCTTTCTGTGTTATAGAAATGCCGACATTCGGAACTTCTTCAAACACATTAATTATCTATAAGTTATGCTTCTAACTGGCCTTGCTCTCTGCATTAATTATGAATGCAAGTCGGTCACAAAATGTATGTGTAATTTTACTATAGTTTATTCATGTATATAACTATATATACATACATATTTAGTATAATCCCCATTCATCACTACGGGAAAAAAGGGCTTTTGCACCGCCTAATTAGCATCGTTATTTGAAATAACAGGTGTTAGAAGAAAACAGTGGCATGATTGTAATTATACTGAACTCTCTTAGAACCGGTTTTCACAAGAGACGCATTAAAAAATAATAAATGAAAAAGGTTTGAACCGGTTATTATATATAACCGGTGCAAATTCTTTTTCACTTTTGCAACGGTTATTATATAATAACCGGTTCAAACTAAATCTGCACCGGTTTTAATGTAATAACCGGTTCAAAATTATATAAAACATTTGCACCTGTTATTAAATATAACCGGTTCTAGGTATATTTATATTTTCATTTGTTTTTTATTATTTTTATAAGGATCTTTTCGCACCTATTTCTTTCTAAAACCGGTGCTAAGTTTTACTATGTACCACTTTTTATTCTTTTTAATTTCATTTTTATTTTAGAAGAAAGCTTGCTTTATTGCTTTTGAGTTAGTTCTTGATAGGATTAAATTAGAAGCAATTTACTTTATTGTTTTTTTGCTTTATTACTTATTATTAATTGATTGTTTTTTCAAGCACGAGATAATGTCTCTTTCCATCAGTAAATGGGTAGATAATGTTTCTAAAAATTTCTGCGATTAATAATTCACCTTACTGTATGGTTAAAATAAGAGCACTTCAGTATGAATTTCTTCAGTTCCTGCTTCACCAATTTTTAGTTCATGCAAAAATCAGATGGAAAAGTAAGTACCTATAAGGATTACTTTGCAAAATAAGTATGAACTATGAGTTTTTTCTCACTAAATCTGACTAGTTTCAATTTGCACTTTGATTTTATCAGTGAAGCTGAGTCCTTGAAAAATGGTTCTGTAGGAGTAGCAGCAGATCTCATGCAGCATACAACTGTTTATGAGGTATTTTACCACGTCATATTTGGTGCCTTTCCATTTTTGGTCTTCATGTTGTCTATTCTTTAAGTTGCACCAAACTTGATATTTAACAAATACCTATATAAGAATTATGGTGTGTTGCTGATATGCAAGTTCAAGGAACGCTGAAGTGTTTTAAGTTTAATTGCATCTCATATATCTTTAAAAAAAAATTGTATATATCAATTTGGTGGTTATCATCAGTCCAACAATGAGGCTTACACCATTTGTGTATACCAATTGGTGATCATAAAGTAGCTAGTTTAATTGCATCTTATACATCTTCAAAAACTTCTCAGTCTGATGTGATGTTTACCAGTGATTTAAATAGCGGCGCTATGAACCGCAATAGCCCCGCTATAGCGGTACGACCTAGTAGACCGCTATGGTGCTAAACTAAAAATGCCGTAATAGCGGTATTCATTGATATATCATAATATTACTTAAAAAAGTATCTATTTTTTGTGTTTTATTTCTTATGGTGGCTAAAATAGTGAAAATTAGCAACATATATATGCATTATAGTTGTATTTTAACGAAATATAGCGACACAATTTGTTACCTGCTAATATAGAATCAGTATTACGAATATTTGCTTTAGCACTGACTTGATTCAATATTAAATACAATGAGATTTTAAAGTCTAAGTATTAATTTTGACTATAAAAATATGCATATGTTGTGATATGATATTTAGTTTTTAATTAAAATATGTACATGATATAATAAACAAGTACATTTATATATGCCCGTTACGATCCCATAGCGGCCGCTAAATGACCGTTATCCGCTATCCGCTATGACTTGAGATTGTCCGCTATGAACCCGCTATCCGCTATTTAAACCTTTGATGTTTACTATATAGGTATCTTCAATTTGCCCCTTGGCTGAAGCACGTCTTTTTTTGTATTTTACTTGAAATTTGTAACTTTTATCTTTCATTGATGATGTAAAATTTTGAATGATTTTGAGTAGATCCTTGATTAAATTGATTATTTATATTTGTTGTGTTCTAGATGCCATATTATGACTCTTTTAATTTAAATAATTATATATGTAGCATGCTGCATGCAAGCAAAAATAAATAGATGACCTGGCAGCTGCTGCCAGGGTGTATAAACAAACAAAATACAGAGGTTTTGGCGTTATTAAAAAATTGGCGTGCTTTCACTATTTTTTTTAAAAAAAATATAAATAATTTGCACCGGTTATTGTGTCAAACCGGTGCTTGTGGGTACCTTTCTGAATCGGTTATTGTAGAAAAACTGGTGCAAAAGATTATCCCTTAGAATCGGTTTTATATAATAACCGGTGCAGAACCCACAATTAGCACCTGCACATTTGCACCGGTTGTCTAATTCTATTTGCACCCCCTACCATACGCACCGGTAGGCTAACCGGTGCTAATGCAATTTTTAACCCGGTGCAAATGACATTTTTTGTAGTAGTGCATGAAATCGTATCTTAAAATTAAAATTATTTTTGAAGGTTAACCAAATTAACAATTAATTCATTATTAATGAGTTCTAACATCTCATCTGCTTGAATCTCTTTCAAGTTGAAAGGCATAAACATGTGCAATCCTATCGATCTCCAACTGATACTACTTGCCTGATCTCATCCACTTTCAAATTGGTATAATAATTGATTATTTTATTTTCTATGAGAGTAGTAACTAGTAAGTTCTTTGCTCTTGGAGTAAATTCCATAATTAAAGCGGTATACAGTTAATGATCTAAAAGATATATTTTGTTTTTTCAAAAATGAACTAAAAGAATAGTAAGTTAAATAGAATAATCTCTCGGAAATCGCCTATCATCATGTCATGTGGACAGTGGACTGTGGTTTTCGGCTAAGTGGTTGATATTACAAACCAAAGGTGGTGACTGGTGCGTGATATAGAAAGACAGAAGTGCGAAGTGATAGATATGCCAAAATGTATTAACATTTTTTTAAAACTTTTCTCTTGTTGTAAGAATTCATATTCAGTTCTAACTTCTAAGGCAACTTCCATGAATTGTCTTTCGGATCCATTTCTAGAAAGGATTAGAACACAGAGAGAGTGTGAAGTGTGAACCACAAAAACATTCATCACTATCAAATTATGGTCCGTGCATGGCTGCTGCCATGCTGTCCACACCAGAGCATGACTCTGTTTTTGCAAATTAAATCCAAAATGATGGTCATTTGTCAGACCATATATGTACAAAGTTTTGATCATTATTTAGTTTATTAGATGTGCTTATTGTATGTGCTTATTGTATGTTAAATATTACAATAAAGATAAGAAAAGGAACCAGTAATCATGTAAGAAATGTGGTATAGTTTTGCACACAAGTTGATGAAGGCCATAGATCATGGGAACTGGAGGAGAAGAGATCTAGCATCAATTACTGAAGACAATTAAGAACGTGCACGTGATCGCCTCCAAGATGTTTTAATTAAGAATATAATTTTACTTTTTCTTCTGTAGAATATATAGCAGGCAATTTCAGCAAATAGAAAAGCAGTTGACATTGAAGAAAGAAAAAATAACAAATGAAATTTTCTTCTACCGAATATATTTTTTTTTGAGGGTCTTCTTCTACCGAATATAATTTTGTCTACTTCTTTTCACTCTTTCAAAGTAATACAAGAGGTGCTTAATTAATTTGTGCTCACTAATACAATAATCCTCAGAAAGGAATCAGTAATAATCATGAAGGGAAATGGCAGGGACATATGTGTGTAACCAAGCAACTAAGAATGATTGTCATGTTAAGAACTGGTATATAATATTTAATTATAGCAATAGTGCATATTTGCATTTTTATTAAGAAAGAAATGACAAAGGAGATTTAGTTGTTTCATAATTAAACAGGGGGCATGGTATCTTGACTTGATTCGTTGATTGGGATTACATTATCCAAGTTTTTTGCTTTCTACTAACAATTTGAATTATATAGTTTTGAGTTGACCTTATCACCTTAATATATATATAGCTTATGCCTCTAACTGGTGCCCGGCATAAAACCAAGTTCTTATTGGACCAGTTGCACTTGCACCTTTTCAAATTATTTGTAGACTTATATTTTTTAGGTAATGCAACAATTATAATAAAAACCATGATCTTATTAAAAGAATTTTTCATATGTTTTAATTGCGGAGTTATGGTCACATTTTTTATAACCACTAGTTAAATAAATACAAAGTTAACAACTAGTATTGCTAATTTTAATCAATTCAGCAAGCTTTATTTGATTCTCACTTAAGAAACCTAACAAGTGGCATTTAGATATATAACAACAACCGTGCCAGAAAATCTAAATTAAAGGATTCAATTCCACTAGAACGTGGAACATGCTCAATGTAATAAAAGCTAGCATTGTCTGTAAATTCTGGAAAACTATGGAGGGTAATCTGAGACTCGTAGAAGAGATCTCTCATTTCAGGCACATCAAAATATCGTCGGTTTAACATTTCTAGTATCTCCATTTCATGAGAAATGGAGGAATAAATAAGGATAGCACTATTATTAAAATCAGATAGTAAAGGCATATTTAGTTAATTATATATTAAAGAAGTATTTACTCGTTTTCATTTCAGCCAAGCTAAAATGCAGGCATATAACTTGACCTGGTTTAATGCTTCAAAAGAGTTGGCTTACCTGGTTTTGAATCCCTATTACTTTGGCCATTACATGCCAAGCTTAATGTTCAATTTTTTTGGGAATAAATGCACCAACATACAGCAATGGCATTTTAAAGAGGAAGTTATAGCAAGTGGAGTTTTTAACTTTATAGATAATAATAATAAAAATTATTATTAAAAAGTTTTGCTAAATTAAATATTTCATAAGCTACTTAATGAAGTTTCTTGCCAAATACATTATTTACATTTTTTATTATTCAGAGGATTATCTTGTACAGGGATATGTGAGTAAAATTAGCTCTGTAGTCATTAATTCATAGGATATATAGGATAACACTTTGAACGCTAATATTATTAATTTAATTGCAATTTATCTAATGCTATCATATATTTGAGTTAGAAGTTCAGACATGGATTTCCAAACTTGTAAAGATGTACTGTAAACTTAAACTTCCCTACACGTTACACGAAGAGAAAGGAAAGATTTACACGCGGGCGCGCGTGCACACACACTTGTCTTTTCTAAAATCTCAATTTATATATGCCAACACTTATTACATGCATATATATAGAACATTCAGCCATTCAGGGTACTATTTATCATATTTAAGACTATAATTAAATCAATATTAAGTTAGGATTTTGCGGATTACATATCTCATATATATTGAATATAAGTTCTAACAATAATAATAGAAAAAATCGTACTTCTGGAAATGAATCCGTAGTTATGTTTGGTCCTTTCTTCTTCATGCTTTCTAGACTTTCATTTCAAAGAGTTGCAATAATCGAAGAATCCATTTTAAACTTCCAAAATGACATTTTTAAACTCACACATTTAACACGAATATTTGGTTGGATGTACGTGCAAACAAGTTATGTGAGATTCATGTTGACTTGAATATTTAACAGTATTTATTTAGATTATTTGCTAAGGGAAGAGTTTGTGATTCGAAATGTACGGATTGAATAAATGATCGATTAGGGTTGACTTGAATATTATTTCAAACGTTTTAATTAGATTTCTCAATTCTGTTATTATTAAACTTGAAATTCTTATATACTTAAATATTGTTTCTGTTCCCCTACATTTCCTGGAATAATCATATTAATTAGCAGAATATGAATTTTTAATTAGAAGGTATTTATTTATTTGGCGGGGTATCCACTTTTTCCAAAATTTATTCTTCAGCGCGTATCTCTTTCAGAGTGAAAATATACAATAACGCATACAACCATTGAGTATAGGTATATATAAATCACAAATCTTTTCTTACAGAGCACCTTTTAACAATTCATTATTGATTGATATCGCGAAACATTTTAACAAATATGAATTGATGCATAATCTATTCTTTCCTCAGTGCAATTAGCAGATAATTAATTTAATAAAATAATGGTTATATATATATAGTCTAGTAAAAGCTCACTTTACATTTTGCTTGTAATAGCACATAGGAATTGTAATTTGCACTCATTAAAGAAGCTTTTATTTGACAATTTTAGGGTATGAGAGAACACACATTATATCTTGCGACATTCTTGAAACTCATTAACCCATGCGTAAAAATGTCTCTCTATATATACAAAATCCAGATAAAGGAGAATTATATATCAAAATATCTACCCGATCCATTTCTTAATCTAAATAAATAAATAAATTACAAAAAAATGTTCTTTTTACTTTCTCCCTCATACAAAACTTTCTATATATACGCTGTCATGCAAGTATCATACAGTCAACTCAAATCTTGTCAAATAAACAGCCTATTCACATAAGAAACACTATTCCACGGTCATGGGCACATTCATTTCCCTAAAACCCCTCGCAATTCTCCTAGGGTTCCTATTCTGGGGCCTAGTTCTTGCCACATCATCAAGCAATGAAAGCAGTCTCGTGCTGGTAGAGTTTGAGAAGTGGATCAGCGACCATGGCCGCGTATATGAGAGTGAGGCAGAAAAATCTAAAAGATTCGACATATTCAAAGCAAACTACGAATATATCCAAGAGAAAAATAGAGAACCCAGCCTCACATACACTCTGGGCCTCAATGAGTTTGCCGACCTTACGAATGACGAGTTTGTGGCAAGGTACACAGGTGCTTTGCCACCCACTGATGCTGATGTGACAATACCAGCTGAACCGTTTAAGTTTGATAATCTGAGTTTACCAGCATCAATTGACTGGCGGTCATATGGCGCTGTGACCCCTGTTAAAAATCAAGGATCATGCGGTTAGTGGTCTTTCATTTTATATTTATATATCTTATCCTCTACAATGCAAGTATGTTAAATGTGCTTTGAGTAGCAACTACCAAATAATCAAATATCGCAGGTAGTATTTAAGATCCTAGGATGACCTGAAATACCATGAAGGGATCAACTCGAGTGTCCATGAGAAAAAAAAAATCTAGAATTTGTATCTCATCCATTTTTAATTAATCAAATAAAAATATGTTTGTCAAGAAGAGACGTCAATATAGTTTGTATGTACATAAACTAGTAATTAGCTCCACAACTATACAGAGTTGCAGGCTTATAGCTGGTTAAGAAAAAGCCATATCTATCTATTAATATATATATCAATATCATATGCAGGTTCATGTTGGGCATTCTCAGCGGTGGCTTCGATTGAGGGGGCTGTCAGTGTAAAAACCCAAACCTTTTTAATTTGTTATTAAATTAGTTAAACCAAAATTTATATTTTAATTAGTGTATTTTATTTATTTATTATTTCAAAGGACAACATCTCTCAATTTAAACGCGAATTTTTGTTTAAAGTCCGATACAACTTTATTCTCGTCCATTCTGATAATTTTGTCGAGTTGAATTTGAGTCGAAATTCTAGTTTTTCTGTTGTCTAAACAAATTTCTAAGAATTTATTTGATCTGGACCGTTTGATCGAGATTTAATTCGTTCGAATTATTTGAGCCGTCCGATCCTCTCCATTACTCTCTCTCTCTGTCTCCTTATCTCTCTCTCTCCCTCACTTTTCCCCGAATGGGTCACCGTTCCACCCGTTCCCCTTTTTCTCTTTCTCCCTCGGATTCTCCTCTCACTCTCTCTCGTGGCAGAGAGAATCGCGACTTACGCGACTCCTCGCCACCTACCCGTCCCACCCGATTGACAGCCCCCACTCTCTCTTGTTGACTATCTCTCGCCTCTGGCAGAGAGTCGCGACTCTCGCGACGACCACTGTTACCCCTCGTGCACACCTGCCCCACCTGTCAGCTGCCCCACTCCACCTCCACTCCCTCTATAAGTCATCCCTCTCCTCTCTCTCTCTGCTCTGACCCACGAGACCCCCCAGATAAGAACAGAAAAAGAGAAAGGCAAAAGAAAGAGAGAAAGAGAGGCGGAGACTGTAGCCGGAGGAGGAGATAGCGACGGCGAGGTGGTGGTGCTGACACTGGTGGCGTGGTGGTGTGGCTGGCTTTGCTTGCTTTGCTTCTTTTGCTCCTTGCTTCCCTTCTCTGTTGGTATTGAATCCGAAACCCTAATTTCTTTTCTGTGACTTGTTTCTGTGCATCGATTGAGGTTTTGAAATGCTTGATTTTGATCTGTTGTTGTTGGTGCCTCAATTTGAAGATGCACCTAAGCTAGCTTGACCTGTTGCTGTGATTGCTTGTCTGTTCTGTGTGCTGCTGGCTCGAATTGAACTGTGAAATTGTCTGTCTGATCTGTTATGTTGTTTGTACTCGCTGATTGACTTGAACTGAACTGTGGGAATGGTTTTGGGTTGCTGTTTGATGCTGGTTACTTGTGTATATGCTTGTTTGGTCTGTTTTCAATTTAGGTCTGTGGTTTTTGTGTGTGTTTAGCTTCTGAGTTGGTTGTTTAACCTTATACTTTGGTTGTGAGGCCTATCCGTATGCTTGTGCTGTGTTGCTTGATGTCTCTGGTTTCGGTACATGGCTGGTTCAGGCCTTGTACCAGTCTGGTACACCTTCTGATCTGTCTAGGGGCCTTTTTGTGAAATATTTTGCTGCCAGGGACTGTTTCGTAAGAGGTTTTGAACTATGATAGGACTTTTCTGTGAATTTTTCTGTTATCAAGGACCTTAGTGTAAAAGTTGTGCAATTATTTTTGATTCAAGGTCCTTTTCGAAAAATGTCCTAAGTTAGTGGATCGGGTTGTATTTATCTGTCGGGTTTCGGAATTGATCCCCGAAACCCATTTGTCTCTGGACCCGGATCCGTTATCTGACGGGTGGGGCCCTTTTCTTGTCTTATGGGCTCTGTCCCTTTTTCCGTTCCTGTGAGGGCTTTGCTTGTTGGGCTGGGCCTTGCGTGTTCCCTCTCTGTTCTGGCCGCTTGTTTCTGTTGGACTTACTTTTCTGGACTGGGCCAGGTCCGAAATTTGATTAATTAATTGTGGGCTTTAAGATAAGAATTTGATACTTGGACCCAAATCAATAAAACTAGAACTTGACCCTCGTCCCGATTTTATCTAGCTAAGTGGACCGAGAAACTGGTATTAGACCCAAATAGATTGGCGCCTTAAATTGGGAGATGATTAGATTGTCCGCTATTTTATTTTCTCTATCAGATACTATGACTATTTCGGACACGTATGATCCCAAAACAGATTTATTCAAACTAAGTTCTATTTGTTGATTCTCGTATTTCGGATTTAAACGATATTTATCTTTTTGTGAAGTTTTAATTAATTATTTTCATACTTGAGCAAAACACTATTATAATTTACTAAACTGTTTTTGTTTGACTTTTCGGAGTTTCTAATTAAACCTTTATCACGACTTAACGCGTAGATTGGACTGTAGGAACTCGTCTTAACGTCTTTCTTCCAACCTGTTTTAAGAGGAAACTCTGCCGAAATTTTATTTAAAAGTACTTCTTTAATTAAAGTAATATATTTTAATACTGAGTCCCCTTTTCAAATTAATTAAAGAGTCAAGTCTGGTACCTTACCCTAGTAACCAGAACCTGTTGCTTTTTGAGGGATAGTTTTAGAGATCGTTAGTTTGAGTGTTTTTGCCTAGTGTTCGTTTTTCTAAGTTAGACTTTGGTCTTTGGTCAGGTGACCAGCAGGACTACTCGGGTGTAGCTGAGGACTATCATCCAGAGTTCGAGGGAGGTGTAGCAGAGCAGGACTTCACCGACCCTCCTGCAGAGTAGCCAGCTCTACACTCTACTTTCCAGGTGTGGATGCCTTTAGATTCTCTTTAAACTTTAGATTAAGGATTAGATCTTTAATTAATCAGAAAGCATAGCATGTCATTAACACTAAGTAAACAGTCAAGAGCATTAATCAACAGATTAGTTCTGCATTTATAGGACATGAATATTAAAATGATTAATCAACTAAAAAGGACCCTAATTCAACACTTGCATCTGGTATGGTACAAGATAGTGAGACCGAGTGTCATAAGAGCGTTTTGATCGGGGTTTCCATTATCGGAAGATTGCACCCAAGCTAAATGCCGGTGGTCTTCTTATGATAGCGACCACGAGCGACGCGTTCTGATTGATCACTCAGCAGACCGACTGTTAGGCGGTACTGCGGTCACTTGGTAGTTATTCTTTCTGTTAGGATGTTGTTTATGTATTCTCGTTTGATTCGATTGGACTACGGGTTTGGTTGCCATGATTAGACTTACCTCTCGATCTCCGCACGTTCAGTTACCGGTACCGCGTATTCTGACCCACTCCTCGACGGGGGTGTGGGATTTTGGAGCCAGTCTTCGGGACTCTTCGAGCCAGCTTACGGAGCTCTGGAAGTCTAGGCAAGGTCCATGTCATATTGGGAATTGTGAGATCTGACTTTGGAATTATTATGCTTATGATTGACTACTGAGTGCGGGTGTTTGACTCTCTCGTATTAAATAGATTATCTATGTCTCGTATTATATTATTCTTTTACCAGAAATCCAGATATCTTACATTTTTCTTTGGGGCATATCATTTAAAGTAGAAAAAGCATCATGTAGTGATAAGATCACCTAGACATGCATTAAGTAGGATTTAAAAGTATTTAACTTAAGTATGGTTTAGATCTGACTTTAGTTTAACTAGAATCTTGCTGGCTACCTTTTTACCGCACTGAGTATTCATGTACTCAGCCCACATAATTGCTTGTGGAGCAGGTTCAGGTTTGGCAGGAGTAGCAGAGGAGGACTTCGTGGAAGACCAAGCCGGGCTGGAGTAGTTTTCTTATTTAGTTGTTTGGTTTGTACTTGACTGGATATTTTTGTTATGTATTATTTTACCAGTCCTTTTGTTGTATGAACAAACAACCATTATTCTATGTGATATTTTATTGTGACTTTTATTTCTGTAACACTGTTTTATAGCCTTACGTGTGCACAGTAGAGTGTGTACACGTGGCGGGGCTGTTCATCCCGAATTACGGCTTGGTTCGGGGTGTGACATCCTTCGGTGGTATCAGAGCAAAGGTTTAAAATCACAAGAACTCCAGCTAATAGGACCTAAGTGTTGCACTTAGATAACCTGACCTTAGAACTTAAAACTTCTTTGAGTTGTTTTCTTACAGGCTGATTCTAACTTGCAGTCTTTTGTGTTTTGAAAGATTGCAATGGATTTGGCTAATCCAAGAGGTGGTCGTGGCCGTGGTCGCGGAAGGACTCGCACAGCCAGACAGGAAAGACAACCTCAGCCTCAACCAGAAGCTTCCGTCCCTCCAGCGAACCTTGTACCTGGACTGGACCCCGTCATTCTTGCTCAGCAGTTTTGGGCAAATGTGGCACAGCATGCCGGACAAGGAACCCCCAGGGCACAACCGGCACAAGACCCATTCACCACTGCATACCATGAGTTTCTCCGTCATCCTACTCAGAGATTTGACGGTAGTGGTGGATTTGAGGCCGCAGAGGAGTGGCTAATTTCTGTGAGAAAGACTTTCCGCCTTGCTCGTACCCCACCTGAGCATTGGACGGAGATAGCAGCCACTTTGTTTGACAAGGAGGCACAGCACTGGTGGACTTCTCAGGAGCCGCAATACCAGGGTGATGGCCAGATCATTCCATGGGATTGGTTCACCAATGCGTTCCGTGCTCGATTTCTAGGAAGGGCGCAGAAGGCAGAGCTGAGGCGCCAGTTTGAGACTCTGACACAGGGAGACATGACAGCGCGCCAGTATGGTGAGACCTTCATTCGCTTGTCCCGTTATGCTCCCGATCTTGTGGCCGATCTTGAGGCCAAGCGTGACAGATTTATTGAGGGACTGGACCCGGCTTTGGGCAGCCTGATGGACACTTACACTGAGACCTCCATCGAGTTCCTGATGGACCGTGCCGAGTTCCAGGAGAGGAAATTAATGTCACGAGTCAGGTCTAGATATGACAGACAGAGGACAGACGGTGGTGTGGCCCGAAAGCCCGTTCCTCAGAACCGTGGCCAGGTAGTGCCCCAGGACAGACAACAGGGTCACAATCCTAACCGTTACTTTTGCAGGAAGTGCAACAGGTCTTACCCTAGTCCATGTGCTCGCCATGGTGGGAAGTGCCTCATATGCCAGTCTCCAGACCATTGGAAGGCACAGTGCCCCAGAAATGTGACTCAGGCAGCTGGTGGCTCTAGTTCTGGCGGCGGTGGACAGAGTTTTAGGCCGACTTTTGGAGTTGGTCGTGGGCAGACAGACGCTGGACGCGGCCGTGGTAGTCCCCTTGCACCCCGTGGCGGTGGCCGGGGAGGCTTTCAGCAGGGTGGCCGTTTTGGCAATAGTGGCCGTGGTGCCGGAAACAATGGCCAATTTGGGCGTGATACCGCTCGAGTCCATGCGACCATTGGAGATGATCTTCCTGAGACTGATGCTATACCACAGGAGGACGAGTTCTATGAGGATGAGCTTATCGCAGGTATGGTTTCCATCTCCGATTGTTTTGCTTACTCTTTGATCGACACTGGGGCTAGTCACTCTTTTGTATCTCAGACTTTTGTGAACCTTAATGGGTGGGAAACCGAACCGAGAGATAGAGTTATGTCAGTGCAAACCCCGCTTGGCAAGACCGTTTTAGTCGATCAGTTTTGTAAGAGTGTTAAGGTGCAGATAGCCGGCCGAAACCTATCCGCTGATCTGGTAGTGCTTGATATGAGAGACTTTGATGTCTTACTTGGCCTTGATTGGCTTACTACCCATCATGCGGTGATTGATTGCAAGAACCACAGTATCCGGTTTGGAAAAGAAGGAACCGTACCATTTGTGTTCAAAGGCCGTAAACCAGGAACCAGAATCCCCATGATCTCAGCATTGCAGATGAAGCACCTGATGTCATCCGGATGTGAAGTGTTTTTGGCTTCTGTGGTGTCAACCGACTCCAAGGATACATCCCTTGAGACTATACCCGTTGTCCGGGAGTTTTCTGATGTGTTCCCCGAGGACTTACCAGGACTACCTCCGGATCGTGAGGTAGAGTTTTGTATCGAGTTACAGCCAGGGACGACACCGTTGGCAAAGGCTCCGTATCGAATGGCCCCAGCAGAACTCAGGGAGCTTAAGATACAGTTGGAAGAGCTTCTAGAAAAAGGATTCATCAGACCGAGTACTTCTCCGTGGGGAGCCCCTGTACTTTTTGTGCGTAAGAAGGATGGAACTCTCCGTCTTTGCATTGATTACAGGGAACTAAACAAGGTCACTGTACCCAACAGATACCCTTTACCCAGGATCGATGATCTGTTTGATCAGCTTCAGGGTTCTCAGGTATACTCAAAGATTGATCTCAGATCAGGGTACCATCAGTTGCGGATTAGGCCGAGTGATATTCCAAAGACGGCCTTTCGCACCCGCTACGGGCACTATGAGTATTTGGTCATGTCGTTTGGACTGACAAATGCCCCGGCATACTTCATGAATTTGATGAATCGTGTGTTTGCAGACTACTTGGATACTTTCATTGTGGTGTTCATAGATGATATTCTGGTTTATTCGAAGAATGCAGAGGAACATGAACATCATCTGAGGTTGGCTCTACAGCGGCTTCGTGAGCATCAACTTTATGCCAAGTTTTCCAAATGTGAGTTTTGGCTGCAGCAGATCTCGTTCCTTGGTCACATTATCTCTAAGGATGGCTTAGCAGTGGATCCACAGAAAGTTGTTGCAATTACTGAATGGAAGCCACCCACAACAGTGACTGAGGTTCGCAGTTTTCTGGGATTAGCAGGTTACTATCGAAGGTTTGTTGAAGGCTTTTCCCGGATTGCTCTCCCTATGACCCAACTGTTGCACAAGGGAGAAAAATTTGAGTGGACTCCAGCAAGACAGAAGAGTTTTGAAGAACTCAAACAGCGGCTTGTGACAGCGCCTGTTTTAACCATGCCAGTGGCTGGAGCCGGATTTGTGGTCAACACCGATGCTTCCCGTTTTGGGCTGGGATGTGTATTGATGCAGGATGGTCATGTCATTGCATACGCATCTCGACAGTTGAGACCACATGAGAAGAATTATCCCACTCATGACCTAGAGTTGGCAGCCGTGATCTTTGCTCTGAAAATATGGCGCCATTACCTCTATGGAGAAAAATGTCAGATCTTCACTGACCACCAAAGCCTGAAATATGTGTTCACCCAGAAAGAGCTGAATTTGAGACAGCGCAGGTGGTTGGAATTGATGAAAGATTATGACTTGGATATTGTGTATCATCCAGGAAAGTCGAACGTGGTGGCCGATGCTTTGAGCCGAAAGAACCACGGGAATTTAGCTATGTTGGTTACACAGCAGCATGATCTACTGGAGGATATGAGACGCTTGGAGTTGTGGGTTGCACCACATGAGGAAACTAACCAAGTGTCGGATGCAGGTTTGATCTCGAGTTTGGTGGTGAAGCCTACTCTGATTGATGAGATCAAGGAAGCTCAGAAAGAAGATGCACGTCTTGAGAAGACGCGTGAACTGGTGAAATCAGGTCAAGAGACTCCTTTCCATGTTGAGGAAGATGGAGTTCTGAGATTCCGGAATCGGATTTGTGTCCCGAACGACCAAGAGATCAAGAATAAGATCTTGTCAGAGGCACATGAGTCGGGGTATACAATTCATCCCGGCGAAACAAAGATGTACAGGGACCTAAAAGGCTACTTTTGGTGGAGAAATATGCGCCGTGAGGTTGCGCGTTTTGTAGCTAAGTGCCTTGTGTGTCAGAAGGTCAAGGCAGACCGAAAACGACCTCCAGGTCTACTTCATCCGCTTCAGATAGCCGAAAAGAAGTTTGACCGGATTACCATGGACTTTGTGACTGGTTTGCCAAGGACTAAGTCAAAGAAGAATGCAATTTGGGTCATTGTTGATACCCTTACAAAGGTAGCTCACTTCATACCTTTCAGATACGGTCTCACAGGAGAACAGATGGCATATTTGTATATGCAGAATCTGCACAGGTTGCACGGATCACCAGTTGAGATCATATCAGACCGTGACCCTCGCTTCACTTCTCATTTCTGGAAGCAGTTTCAGAATGCTCTGGGAACAACTGTGACCTTCAGTACTGCTCATCACCCTCAGACAGATGGACAGTCAGAGCGTACCATTCAGACACTAGAGGATATGTTGCGTTCTTGTGCGCTTACTATGGGCGGCGATTGGTCAGATCACTTGCATCTTGCCGAGTTCGCATACAATAACAGTTTTCACTCTAGTATTGGTATGGCACCTTTTGAGGCGCTTTATGGTCAGCGGTGCAGGACTCCGGTTTGTTGGGGACCTACAGGTACTTACCGACCTACCGGGCCACAGATGATTGAGGAGAGTGTGGAGTTAATGAAGATAGTGCATGAGCGGTTGAAAGCTGCTCAAGACAGACAGAAGAAATACGCCGACCCCAAGAGACGAGACTTGACCTTTGCAGTTGGTGATAAGGCTCTACTTCGGGTTTCACCCAGAAAAGGAGTTACTCGTTTTGGCGTAAAGGGAAAGTTGGCACCCCGTTACATTGGACCTTTTGAGATCAAAGAGAGAGTTGGATCGGTTGCTTACCGACTCATCTTACCTTCTTCCTTGGCGGGCGTGCACAATGTTTTCCATGTTTCTCAGCTTCGGCGGTATGTTCCAAGTGATTCTCACATCTTGGATGTCGAGCCCTTGTTTGTGGAAAAGGACTTGACGTACAAGGAGAAACCGCTGAGGATACTGGACGCGAAGGAGACCAGACTTCGTCGACGCACTATCCGACATGTTCTGGTTCAGTGGGAGCACCACACTCCTCGCGAGGCGACTTGGGAGCTCGAGAGTGAAATGCTTGAGCAGTTTCCTGAGTTGTTTGCTTCTTCAGGTTTGTTTTCTTTTTCTTTCTTTTTACTTTTCGTTTCGAGGACGAAACGTCTTTTAAGGGGGGTAGGCTGTAAAAACCCAAACCTTTTTAATTTGTTATTAAATTAGTTAAACCAAAATTTATATTTTAATTAGTGTATTTTATTTATTTATTATTTCAAAGGACAACATCTCTCAATTTAAACGCGAATTTTTGTTTAAAGTCCGATACAACTTTATTCTCGTCCATTCTGATAATTTTGTCGAGTTGAATTTGAGTCGAAATTCTAGTTTTTCTGTTGTCTAAACAAATTTCTAAGAATTTATTTGATCTGGACCGTTTGATCGAGATTTAATTCGTTCGAATTATTTGAGCCGTCCGATCCTCTCCATTACTCTCTCTCTCTGTCTCCTTATCTCTCTCTCTCCCTCACTTTTCCCCGAATGGGTCACCGTTCCACCCGTTCCCCTTTTTCTCTTTCTCCCTCGGATTCTCCTCTCACTCTCTCTCGTGGCAGAGAGAATCGCGACTTACGCGACTCCTCGCCACCTACCCGTCCCACCCGATTGACAGCCCCCACTCTCTCTTGTTGACTATCTCTCGCCTCTGGCAGAGAGTCGCGACTCTCGCGACGACCACTGTTACCCCTCGTGCACACCTGCCCCACCTGTCAGCTGCCCCACTCCACCTCCACTCCCTCTATAAGTCATCCCTCTCCTCTCTCTCTCTGCTCTGACCCACGAGACCCCCCAGATAAGAACAGAAAAAGAGAAAGGCAAAAGAAAGAGAGAAAGAGAGGCGGAGACTGTAGCCGGAGGAGGAGATAGCGACGGCGAGGTGGTGGTGCTGACACTGGTGGCGTGGTGGTGTGGCTGGCTTTGCTTGCTTTGCTTCTTTTGCTCCTTGCTTCCCTTCTCTGTTGGTATTGAATCCGAAACCCTAATTTCTTTTCTGTGACTTGTTTCTGTGCATCGATTGAGGTTTTGAAATGCTTGATTTTGATCTGTTGTTGTTGGTGCCTCAATTTGAAGATGCACCTAAGCTAGCTTGACCTGTTGCTGTGATTGCTTGTCTGTTCTGTGTGCTGCTGGCTCGAATTGAACTGTGAAATTGTCTGTCTGATCTGTTATGTTGTTTGTACTCGCTGATTGACTTGAACTGAACTGTGGGAATGGTTTTGGGTTGCTGTTTGATGCTGGTTACTTGTGTATATGCTTGTTTGGTCTGTTTTCAATTTAGGTCTGTGGTTTTTGTGTGTGTTTAGCTTCTGAGTTGGTTGTTTAACCTTATACTTTGGTTGTGAGGCCTATCCGTATGCTTGTGCTGTGTTGCTTGATGTCTCTGGTTTCGGTACATGGCTGGTTCAGGCCTTGTACCAGTCTGGTACACCTTCTGATCTGTCTAGGGGCCTTTTTGTGAAATATTTTGCTGCCAGGGACTGTTTCGTAAGAGGTTTTGAACTATGATAGGACTTTTCTGTGAATTTTTCTGTTATCAAGGACCTTAGTGTAAAAGTTGTGCAATTATTTTTGATTCAAGGTCCTTTTCGAAAAATGTCCTAAGTTAGTGGATCGGGTTGTATTTATCTGTCGGGTTTCGGAATTGATCCCCGAAACCCATTTGTCTCTGGACCCGGATCCGTTATCTGACGGGTGGGGCCCTTTTCTTGTCTTATGGGCTCTGTCCCTTTTTCCGTTCCTGTGAGGGCTTTGCTTGTTGGGCTGGGCCTTGCGTGTTCCCTCTCTGTTCTGGCCGCTTGTTTCTGTTGGACTTACTTTTCTGGACTGGGCCAGGTCCGAAATTTGATTAATTAATTGTGGGCTTTAAGATAAGAATTTGATACTTGGACCCAAATCAATAAAACTAGAACTTGACCCTCGTCCCGATTTTATCTAGCTAAGTGGACCGAGAAACTGGTATTAGACCCAAATAGATTGGCGCCTTAAATTGGGAGATGATTAGATTGTCCGCTATTTTATTTTCTCTATCAGATACTATGACTATTTCGGACACGTATGATCCCAAAACAGATTTATTCAAACTAAGTTCTATTTGTTGATTCTCGTATTTCGGATTTAAACGATATTTATCTTTTTGTGAAGTTTTAATTAATTATTTTCATACTTGAGCAAAACACTATTATAATTTACTAAACTGTTTTTGTTTGACTTTTCGGAGTTTCTAATTAAACCTTTATCACGACTTAACGCGTAGATTGGACTGTAGGAACTCGTCTTAACGTCTTTCTTCCAACCTGTTTTAAGAGGAAACTCTGCCGAAATTTTATTTAAAAGTACTTCTTTAATTAAAGTAATATATTTTAATACTGAGTCCCCTTTTCAAATTAATTAAAGAGTCAAGTCTGGTACCTTACCCTAGTAACCAGAACCTGTTGCTTTTTGAGGGATAGTTTTAGAGATCGTTAGTTTGAGTGTTTTTGCCTAGTGTTCGTTTTTCTAAGTTAGACTTTGGTCTTTGGTCAGGTGACCAGCAGGACTACTCGGGTGTAGCTGAGGACTATCATCCAGAGTTCGAGGGAGGTGTAGCAGAGCAGGACTTCACCGACCCTCCTGCAGAGTAGCCAGCTCTACACTCTACTTTCCAGGTGTGGATGCCTTTAGATTCTCTTTAAACTTTAGATTAAGGATTAGATCTTTAATTAATCAGAAAGCATAGCATGTCATTAACACTAAGTAAACAGTCAAGAGCATTAATCAACAGATTAGTTCTGCATTTATAGGACATGAATATTAAAATGATTAATCAACTAAAAAGGACCCTAATTCAACACTTGCATCTGGTATGGTACAAGATAGTGAGACCGAGTGTCATAAGAGCGTTTTGATCGGGGTTTCCATTATCGGAAGATTGCACCCAAGCTAAATGCCGGTGGTCTTCTTATGATAGCGACCACGAGCGACGCGTTCTGATTGATCACTCAGCAGACCGACTGTTAGGCGGTACTGCGGTCACTTGGTAGTTATTCTTTCTGTTAGGATGTTGTTTATGTATTCTCGTTTGATTCGATTGGACTACGGGTTTGGTTGCCATGATTAGACTTACCTCTCGATCTCCGCACGTTCAGTTACCGGTACCGCGTATTCTGACCCACTCCTCGACGGGGGTGTGGGATTTTGGAGCCAGTCTTCGGGACTCTTCGAGCCAGCTTACGGAGCTCTGGAAGTCTAGGCAAGGTCCATGTCATATTGGGAATTGTGAGATCTGACTTTGGAATTATTATGCTTATGATTGACTACTGAGTGCGGGTGTTTGACTCTCTCGTATTAAATAGATTATCTATGTCTCGTATTATATTATTCTTTTACCAGAAATCCAGATATCTTACATTTTTCTTTGGGGCATATCATTTAAAGTAGAAAAAGCATCATGTAGTGATAAGATCACCTAGACATGCATTAAGTAGGATTTAAAAGTATTTAACTTAAGTATGGTTTAGATCTGACTTTAGTTTAACTAGAATCTTGCTGGCTACCTTTTTACCGCACTGAGTATTCATGTACTCAGCCCACATAATTGCTTGTGGAGCAGGTTCAGGTTTGGCAGGAGTAGCAGAGGAGGACTTCGTGGAAGACCAAGCCGGGCTGGAGTAGTTTTCTTATTTAGTTGTTTGGTTTGTACTTGACTGGATATTTTTGTTATGTATTATTTTACCAGTCCTTTTGTTGTATGAACAAACAACCATTATTCTATGTGATATTTTATTGTGACTTTTATTTCTGTAACACTGTTTTATAGCCTTACGTGTGCACAGTAGAGTGTGTACACGTGGCGGGGCTGTTCATCCCGAATTACGGCTTGGTTCGGGGTGTGACATCCTTCGGTGGTATCAGAGCAAAGGTTTAAAATCACAAGAACTCCAGCTAATAGGACCTAAGTGTTGCACTTAGATAACCTGACCTTAGAACTTAAAACTTCTTTGAGTTGTTTTCTTACAGGCTGATTCTAACTTGCAGTCTTTTGTGTTTTGAAAGATTGCAATGGATTTGGCTAATCCAAGAGGTGGTCGTGGCCGTGGTCGCGGAAGGACTCGCACAGCCAGACAGGAAAGACAACCTCAGCCTCAACCAGAAGCTTCCGTCCCTCCAGCGAACCTTGTACCTGGACTGGACCCCGTCATTCTTGCTCAGCAGTTTTGGGCAAATGTGGCACAGCATGCCGGACAAGGAACCCCCAGGGCACAACCGGCACAAGACCCATTCACCACTGCATACCATGAGTTTCTCCGTCATCCTACTCAGAGATTTGACGGTAGTGGTGGATTTGAGGCCGCAGAGGAGTGGCTAATTTCTGTGAGAAAGACTTTCCGCCTTGCTCGTACCCCACCTGAGCATTGGACGGAGATAGCAGCCACTTTGTTTGACAAGGAGGCACAGCACTGGTGGACTTCTCAGGAGCCGCAATACCAGGGTGATGGCCAGATCATTCCATGGGATTGGTTCACCAATGCGTTCCGTGCTCGATTTCTAGGAAGGGCGCAGAAGGCAGAGCTGAGGCGCCAGTTTGAGACTCTGACACAGGGAGACATGACAGCGCGCCAGTATGGTGAGACCTTCATTCGCTTGTCCCGTTATGCTCCCGATCTTGTGGCCGATCTTGAGGCCAAGCGTGACAGATTTATTGAGGGACTGGACCCGGCTTTGGGCAGCCTGATGGACACTTACACTGAGACCTCCATCGAGTTCCTGATGGACCGTGCCGAGTTCCAGGAGAGGAAATTAATGTCACGAGTCAGGTCTAGATATGACAGACAGAGGACAGACGGTGGTGTGGCCCGAAAGCCCGTTCCTCAGAACCGTGGCCAGGTAGTGCCCCAGGACAGACAACAGGGTCACAATCCTAACCGTTACTTTTGCAGGAAGTGCAACAGGTCTTACCCTAGTCCATGTGCTCGCCATGGTGGAAGTGCCTCATATGCCAGTCTCCAGACCATTGGAAGGCACAGTGGCCCCAGAAATGTGACTCAGGCAGCTGGTGGCTCTAGTTCTGGCGGCGGTGGACAGAGTTTGTAGGCCGACTTTTGGAGTTGGTCGTGGGCAGACAGACGCTGGACGCGGCCGTGGTAGTCCCCTTGCACCCCGTGGCGGTGGCCGGGGGAGGCTTTCAGCAGGGTGGCCGTTTTGGCAATAGTGGCCGTGGTGCCGGAAACAATGGCCAATTTGGGCGTGATACCGCTCGAGTCCATGCGACCATTGGAGATGATCTTCCTGAGACTGATGCTATACCACAGGAGGACGAGTTCTATGAGGATGAGCTTATCGCAGGTATGGTTTCCATCTCCGATTGTTTTGCTTACTCTTTGATCGACACTGGGGCTAGTCACTCTTTTGTATCTCAGACTTTTGTGAACCTTAATGGGTGGGAAACCGAACCGAGAGATAGAGTTATGTCAGTGCAAACCCCGCTTGGCAAGACCGTTTTAGTCGATCAGTTTTGTAAGAGTGTTAAGGTGCAGATAGCCGGCCGAAACCTATCCGCTGATCTGGTAGTGCTTGATATGAGAGACTTTGATGTCTTACTTGGCCTTGATTGGCTTACTACCCATCATGCGGTGATTGATTGCAAGAACCACAGTATCCGGTTTGGAAAAGAAGGAACCGTACCATTTGTGTTCAAAGGCCGTAAACCAGGAACCAGAATCCCCATGATCTCAGCATTGCAGATGAAGCACCTGATGTCATCCGGATGTGAAGTGTTTTTGGCTTCTGTGGTGTCAACCGACTCCAAGGATACATCCCTTGAGACTATACCCGTTGTCCGGGAGTTTTCTGATGTGTTCCCCGAGGACTTACCAGGACTACCTCCGGATCGTGAGGTAGAGTTTTGTATCGAGTTACAGCCAGGGACGACACCGTTGGCAAAGGCTCCGTATCGAATGGCCCCAGCAGAACTCAGGGAGCTTAAGATACAGTTGGAAGAGCTTCTAGAAAAAGGATTCATCAGACCGAGTACTTCTCCGTGGGGAGCCCCTGTACTTTTTGTGCGTAAGAAGGATGGAACTCTCCGTCTTTGCATTGATTACAGGGAACTAAACAAGGTCACTGTACCCAACAGATACCCTTTACCCAGGATCGATGATCTGTTTGATCAGCTTCAGGGTTCTCAGGTATACTCAAAGATTGATCTCAGATCAGGGTACCATCAGTTGCGGATTAGGCCGAGTGATATTCCAAAGACGGCCTTTCGCACCCGCTACGGGCACTATGAGTATTTGGTCATGTCGTTTGGACTGACAAATGCCCCGGCATACTTCATGAATTTGATGAATCGTGTGTTTGCAGACTACTTGGATACTTTCATTGTGGTGTTCATAGATGATATTCTGGTTTATTCGAAGAATGCAGAGGAACATGAACATCATCTGAGGTTGGCTCTACAGCGGCTTCGTGAGCATCAACTTTATGCCAAGTTTTCCAAATGTGAGTTTTGGCTGCAGCAGATCTCGTTCCTTGGTCACATTATCTCTAAGGATGGCTTAGCAGTGGATCCACAGAAAGTTGTTGCAATACTGAATGGAAGCCACCCACAACAGTGACTGAGGTTCGCAGTTTTCTGGGATTAGCAGGTTACTATCGAAGGTTTGTTGAAGGCTTTTCCCGGATTGCTCTCCCTATGACCCAACTGTTGCACAAGGGAGAAAAATTTGAGTGGACTCCAGCAAGACAGAAGAGAGTTTTGAAGAACTCAAACAGCGGCTTGTGACAGCGCCTGTTTTAACCATGCCAGTGGCTGGAGCCGGATTTGTGGTCAACACCGATGCTTCCCGTTTTGGGCTGGGATGTGTATTGATGCAGGATGGTCATGTCATTGCATACGCATCTCGACAGTTGAGACCACATGAGAAGAATTATCCCACTCATGACCTAGAGTTGGCAGCCGTGATCTTTGCTCTGAAAATATGGCGCCATTACCTCTATGGAGAAAAATGTCAGATCTTCACTGACCACCAAAGCCTGAAATATGTGTTCACCCAGAAAGAGCTGAATTTGAGACAGCGCAGGTGGTTGGAATTGATGAAAGATTATGACTTGGATATTGTGTATCATCCAGGAAAGTCGAACGTGGTGGCCGATGCTTTGAGCCGAAAGAACCACGGGAATTTAGCTATGTTGGTTACACAGCAGCATGATCTACTGGAGGATATGAGACGCTTGGAGTTGTGGGTTGCACCACATGAGGAAACTAACCAAGTGTCGGATGCAGGTTTGATCTCGAGTTTGGTGGTGAAGCCTACTCTGATTGATGAGATCAAGGAAGCTCAGAAAGAAGATGCACGTCTTGAGAAGACGCGTGAACTGGTGAAATCAGGTCAAGAGACTCCTTTCCATGTTGAGGAAGATGGAGTTCTGAGATTCCGGAATCGGATTTGTGTCCCGAACGACCAAGAGATCAAGAATAAGATCTTGTCAGAGGCACATGAGTCGGGGTATACAATTCATCCCGGCGAAACAAAGATGTACAGGGACCTAAAAGGCTACTTTTGGTGGAGAAATATGCGCCGTGAGGTTGCGCGTTTTGTAGCTAAGTGCCTTGTGTGTCAGAAGGTCAAGGCAGACCGAAAACGACCTCCAGGTCTACTTCATCCGCTTCAGATAGCCGAAAAGAAGTTTGACCGGATTACCATGGACTTTGTGACTGGTTTGCCAAGGACTAAGTCAAAGAAGAATGCAATTTGGGTCATTGTTGATACCCTTACAAAGGTAGCTCACTTCATA